>CP139769.1:18760000-21590000 GCA_034370585.1 Fragaria x ananassa
CTTCAAACAGTATCTTTGGGCTTTGAAGTCCTTCTTGATCCTCCATATTCGATATATGCACAGACCCAGAAGAACCAACTGAGAAAAGGTGACAACTAGAGACTCAACTGCACACGGAGTATACGCACCAAAGGCATTCAGCACAGCTCTTGCCCAGACCCCATTGGCCACCGGGCGACAATACCAATCCAGGGCTTCAAACCCCATCTTTGTTTGCTTTCTTCACAGGAAAACTTCACTTAAAGTGCATGCTCCATCAGTCCTGCAGTATCATAACTCTGAATTTAGCTCCCATAGTCAACACAACCCAACAAAATCTAAAACTTTAGCTCTCTCCACACACATAGTAATAGAAACTCAAGAGTAACATCAAACACCAACATTAATA
This sequence comes from Fragaria x ananassa, assembly GCA_034370585.1. Taxonomy (NCBI): domain Eukaryota; kingdom Viridiplantae; phylum Streptophyta; class Magnoliopsida; order Rosales; family Rosaceae; genus Fragaria; species Fragaria x ananassa. The sequence continues at coordinate 18,760,389 of CP139769.1, forward strand.
GAAACTCAAGAAATAAACGGAGAAAGAAAAAAAGTTCAATCCACACAGAAAATGCAACAGATATTGACTTCAAAACTCTCAAAAGTTCAAAACCCAGTTTTCATTTTCCTAGTAAACCATACAATATATCAAACTCATACTAAAATAACAACACCACAATGAATAGTACATCAAACCCAGAAAAGAAAAAAACCACACTGAAAAACCCACAAACAGAAACAACAAAACCCAGTAAATTTCACATTTCAAAGAGCCATAAAAACCTCAAAGACTCTGCCTTCACAGCAAAAAACATCAAACAAGTTTGGAAAGTTCACACCTTTATCGGATCAAAGTACAAAAAAAAAAAAACCAAATATCCATGGCTGACCTTTTATCTTGCTTTCTGTATCCTAGTTCTGCAGAGCTGTTCTGTCTCTGTGAGAAAGTAAATGAGAGAAATGGAATTTGTTCTCTTTATATGGGATGGTATCTAGTATCTACTTCTTGTGGAGTTGTGGAGGAACCAAAGAGCAAGACCAACGATTAAAATATCGGTATCGGTAGATATATCGGTCTGTTGAAAAAGGGAGATTTCGGATATATCGGGGAAACCCGGGAAAAAAATATCGGTATTTTGGGAAGAATTTTTTTTTCTGAAATATTTAATTTATTAGATTTATATATAAATATTACAAATATCAACTTCATCTACATCCAGAATGAGAATCTAGGTTATTGATAAGAGTCATAAGACACACGCTGATCCATAAAAGTACAATAATCAGACCAAGACATATGACTCATATAGTACAAATTGTAGTGTTGAATATGATAATCATATATGTCTTTGGAGCTGCCAACTGTTTCCCCTATAAGTGGATAGTAAGGATGATGAAAACTAGATGACTGATCACTAACTTCCGTGCATTGATTATAGCCATATTGATTGTTGCCTTCTTGGGATTCATTTGAGGTTCCAGTCCCACTACCTAAACTGATAGAATCAAAACTTAGCGCAACTGAAACAACATCTTGATCATCATTTGGACCTCTAGTTCTCCTCCCATACATGGTATCCTCTTGCGCTCCATACCTAATACTTCTATAGCCATGATCATGGGAGGCATGATCGTAATTTTCTTCAGATGAAAAATTGTTCAATCCACCAACTGTAGAAGATTGTCCATATACAAACCCGGTGCCAGTATTTCCATCACCTTTTCCGCTTCCACCATCTTCATCATCATCTGAACTATCTGGAGTTGCTATGCCGCCCCATGCATCATCACTGTCTAAATTATCTTCTGGATTTCCAACAACTTCTTCAGATAATACCCTTTGTACGTTGATTCCATTGGCAGTTGCAGTTTCAAGTCGAGACCACCACTCGTCATTGGGATACACCTCGAGGGAATTAGTTACTTCTCTTCCGGATAACATTTCAATTTTTTACAGATATTTTTTTAATATGTCAGTGATATATCGAAAATATCATAAATATCGGAGATATTTCCTAAATATCGGAGATATTTCCTAAATATCGGTGATATTTCCTAAATATCGGGGAAATATCGTAGATACGGTGGAAGATAAGATATTAACCCCTAAAGATATATCGGTCATTCGAAAAAGGGAGATATCGGAGGATATATCGGATATATCGCAGAGATTTTAATCCTTGAGCAAGACTATTATTATTTATTAATCACAATTCTTAACAACTCAAAATATAATACAAAAATATTTGAGCTTTTTAGGCTCTCTCTGCGTCACCGATTACGATTCTGATAGGATTTATTTCCATGTTTTTATATTTACAGATAAATAAAATGGTGGTAATTTATAGGGATAACGTGGAAAAGATTTGGGGGATTTTGTTGGTGCAGAAATGCAGAATGGTGGAGTATGTTTGTCTTTTACTTGGCCTGTGATTTCTATATTTTTGGGCTTTTTCAACTTTTTTGGAGGTGTTGTATTGATTAGAAATCAAGAGTATTTTTGGGGCAGTGGACTTTAATTATTATTCCCTTTTGTCACACTACTTTTATTATTGTTCCTTTCTATATTAGGGAATAGATCTACAAATTGGGAAAAAAATAAAAAAACTTGGCTACTTTCTTTTTCTCTAATTTTTGAATAAAGAGTTTAAGGTATATACTCGAGAACACCCTTTATTTTATAAGTTCTATTTCTATAAGTTTTTTTTTTTGATCGAGTACGTTAGAGATCAATTAATAAAAGAAGAGACTGAAAGTCGACATACAATGTGAACGTGAAGCAACCCTCACATGTTCGAATCACGCAAAATTACCTTGAAATCTAGAAAGAACCTAGAAAACCAAAGAAGATGTTATTAACACATTTATTTTTGTTATTAACACACTTTATTTATAATAAAAGTCAATCATAAATAAATGTCTTAAACACCACTATCATTAATAACTCATTGTTAAATTATTTTGAGCTTGATCGATTTTGTTCAAGATGATCCTTTTCCATATGATTTCGAATGGTGTCTTTGAAAATGAATGTTTGTAATTATGACATCATGCCTTTGCCCAGTGAATAACTGTTGGTACGATCGTATTGCACCCTCTAACATCTGCTGCTGTACTTTCTATGCAGGCTTTTAGTTCAAACGTGCGCATTCATGCTATTTCATCAAAGATAGTGGGAGCAAATCACGAGCCCAGACATCCAAAATCATTTTAACAATTTCACTTGTTATTAACACCCCTGTTTTAGTTCACTCTACATTTTATTTGATTATATGCAGCTCTCATGCTGTATTTGAGGATCGAAAACCGAAGTGTTACATCGTCCATGTTTGATAAATTGTTTTACTATTTTTCTTTTTTGTGTGTGTGTTGATGTTAGTTTGAACAAGGGTGGCAGCTGCAAAGACAAAGTTTGAATCATATTCGACCTTCTTAGTTATAATTATTTGAGTCTTGTTTGAACAAGGCACTGAACGTTTGGTTGGACTGCTAGGAATGACTTGCAGGAATTAGTCTTTTTCAATCCCCGTTCAAAATCGTACCAAGTCAATGCCCTGATTAAGTTGATTAGACTGTGTGCTTCAATTAGTGAATAAAAGTGGATCAATTGCCACTGGAAGACACTAAAATTTACCTTTTTCTTTTTTCTTTTTTCTTTTTCTTGTAGACGAAGACAAGGAGTTGAATATCGAGCACTTTCTATGAAGGGGATTCGCGAGTTTCATGGTGCACAAGTTTCTCCGTAGAATGTTACTAAAATATTTGAGACGTGAATAGATTAAGAAAGCTAAGTTCTCTCCTCTCTCTTCATTGTTTTCTAAATCTTATAACTTGAAAAAAAAAAAAACATTTATCTACTTCAATTATTGTCACGTAAGTCCATTTAAGTTTTTAAAATTTAATTTGTCTTATTAGCACAAATTGGTGATCTCGTTAGATCATTGTTTCATATAGAGCAGTCTATTTAGATTAGTCATCAAAGTAATATATCTTCATCATGAACAAGAATCTTTCAGTATCTTGAATTCCATAAATTCATAGTGATGAAGACAAAACCATATTGTCCATTTGCTCTGGCTTTACATCAATGGATCTTTCGGACTTTATTGACACTTCTTCTGCTCACTATCTCGATCACCTTTATTTATGTGGCTCTAGTAAAATTCATAGATAGCCACAGTGTCGACTGGATAGTTCGCACACGTTCAGAATAGGATTTTGGCTCTGTGCTTGAGCTTGGGGGAACCTATGCTAGCTAGTCTGCTTTGTCACATTGTGTGACTTTTATCTCATATAGTTTTTGTTCATTTACAAACAAAAATGTAGGTTTAGTTCATTCGGAAATGGAACCGGGATCCTCTCCTCGTAAACTTCTTCTAATATTTCCTAACAAGAGTATTATGGCCGTCCGTTTTTATGCAACGGTTCATATCTCTTAAAAACCTTATCATCTTTTCCATCTCATTCTCTCTCTTTCTCTTTCTCGTGTCCTCGTATTTTGTGGTTTATGATATGCACACAATGCTCCTCGTACCGATTTGTTATTTAATAAGATAACATTAAAAACGAATATAAAATCAAAAAAAGGGAATGAATATTTCTCATTAATCTATAGGATTCGGTTTTCAAAATTTCCCATTAATTAAAATTTTCGATGTCATTCAAAAAATATGGCATTTATGTGGCATTCAGTGAAAAGGGAAGGGAGAAAGGAAAACATCTATAGCCTACATATATATAATAGAGGTGTCTGGATATATAATGAGTTGTTTCAACTTCCAAGCATGTCTTCCAAATTCATGTCTACAAGTTATTATGAATGCAAGGTTGAGCAATCAAGCCAACACGACCCAAAAGGCGAGGAAGTGATCCTACAGATGAAAGCTCTGCAGCTTGATCTTTGATCATATGCAATGACGTAGCCAGAAACCATAATTATGAGGGTCAGAATCTATTGCATATAACAACAATTCTTTTTATCAAAATCTCAATAGGTAACATATATTGTATGTATTGATTTTTTTTTAATCAAATATAAATCGGGTGCAATTTTCATTCATCACAAGCCAAAATTGTCAAGACCCGCCCCGAATTTCACCCCGAAACCCGAGATGAGTCCTGCGGGGACCACCTCCAAGGAAAATTTACCGAAGACTCGGCAAATCTCATTCGAAAATGGACAACCCTAACTTATAAGAATTTAAGAACCACCATTTTATTCTAAAATAAATAAATCCTCCGTTACAATCCAAAAGTAGCCAGAATACAAAATTACACCGAAGAATTTCAAAAGTATTCAGAGCTACTAAAAATAAAATAAAATACAGCGAAAGCTAACAAACCCCTAGTAGATTAAACAGGTAACCTACTCCTGCTAGACCTTACGCGAACTCTGCAGACTGGGCATTTTAAAAAAAACGAAGAGCCCAGGGGAAAATATTCAACACGGCAGAGTAAGTGGACAATGCGATTCCGACAACAAATAAATATTTCCCCAAAAATGTTTTCATCAGCGGCAAAAACAAGAGCTTCACTGGAAAGATTCTGAACTGGTGTCTAGCCTGGCTAGACTCCCAAACTTTAAGAAATTGCCTCTCAGGCCTGGATATTATATATATAGTATGTATGCACACTCGTTTGACCATTTGTACGATATCTATGAACAACTTGAAATAAGGTAGATATCATACAAAGCTACAATGCTTGCCTCTAACGCTCACATCACCCCACACCGGAATTGTATCTCGCATATGGGGGAAAACGGCCGAGTGGTAATATATACGTGCTTACTCCTTATACGAAATCTTTGAATAAGTAAATGCGAAATTAGAAAGTCGCACAGGGCTACGACGCTCGCGTCTAACGCTCACATCACCCATACCGGAATTGTACCTCGCATATGGGGGAAATCACGTATAGCTAGCTAGCATTTAATCATATACATATTATTCTCATAAAGAGTATAATCACCGAAATTCTCAATTTCGGGAAATATCCAACAACAGAAAATCATTCAAAACGATAAAGCATTTCGAACACAAAATTTAAAACAAAGGTCCACTCACAGGTTAGGCCTAAGCCTGATGTCGGTCGAAGGTCTCTTCCGCTCGAGCCTCCTCACGTCCTATTCCAAATAAATAAAACCTTAAATAAAACACCGACGCTTAAAGCAAAACATGCATAATTAAATATGTTTCGCGCTCAACCAAGCCTAACACTCCAAAATCTTAAATCCACTGTCAACCTCAAAACTCCACAAATTTTACCGACATCCTCAAAATCACCTTCCACCAAATAAAATTCAATGGCCGGATTATAAATTAATAATCCGCCAAAAATACCTAACTTCAACAATTCTCAAACCTATCCAAAACTCCTCCAAAAATTCTAAAACTTATTCCATTAAACTCCTCACATTTTTCTCCATCAAAAATATTTTCTCGGCGGCGGCGCCGGCGGCGGCCGGCGACCAACTCCGGCGACCTCCGATGGTCACCAAATTTTGGCAGCATCTTCCTCTCAACCTCCTCTACAACATTCCTAACTACCACAAACTCCAATTCTAAGCCTAACCAAGCCAATCAGACACAAACACACAATAAGCCCTAAAAATTTCACAAACCGATTTCTCCTTACCTAACTAGAGATGGAGCGAGCCCTTTGGAGGGATTGAAGCACGGGAGGAGGGCTTCCTTTTAAGCTACGGCTCGCCGGCTATGACGGCCAGAGGAAGGAGTTCCAGCGAAAAGAAATTTCGGGCAGCCAGAGCTTTCGGCGTCGATTCCTCCTTCACAACGGCGCTAGGGAGGCTGTCACCGGTCTAGAACTGCAGCTGGGTCGGAGACAGACCGATTGGGACCGGTGCGGCTGGCTGGGGCGGCCGGACGGCGGCGGTTGGGCAGCCGGAAGAATCAGGCAGAAACTGGGCTCCGGGGAGAGAAACCGGGAGGAAGAGAGAGAAGAAAAGAAAAAGAAACTGGGCTTTAGCCCAACCCAGGTCCAAAACCCCTAATAAACCCAAAATCCAAAAATTCAACACCCCAAAATAATACCCCAATAAAATTACCTTTTACTAGCAAAAATTACATTTTTTAACCGTCGTCAAAATTTCTTCCTTAGAATAATCTCACAAAATGATCGTCCCCTACACCTCTCTGGGGATCAATTATATTTTTCACTTATTGACGAACACGGTAAAATTCTTATTACCACTATGCTAGTAATAAAGGTAAAACTTATGGGTCGGGGGTTGACAATTCTCTCATCCTTATAAAAAATTTGTCCTCGAAATTTACCACTATGCTAGTAATAAAGGTAAAACTCGCTACTTAAAGAGATAAGGATATTGCTGCCTCATCTGCTCCTCTGACTCCCAAGTAGCTTCCTCTACTTGGTGGCTTCTCCAAAGCACTTTGACGAGCAAAATTGACTTGCTCCTTCCGGCCTAGAATCTGAACCAGCTCCTCTTCATAGGACAAATCATTCTACAAACTAATCGGCTGCTCTTCCAGCACATGAGAAGGATCGGCAATATACTTGCGAAGCATGGATACATGGAACACATTATGTATCTTAGACAACTCCGGAGGCAAAGCTAACCGATAGGCAAGAGAGCCAACTCACTCTATTATCTCATAAGGCCCAATATACCTCGGACTAAGCTTCCCACGCTTGCCAAAACGTACTACCCCTTTCCAAGGAGATAGTTTCAGGAACACCAAATCACCTACTTGAAACTCAAGGTCTTTCCTGCGGACATCTGCATAACTCTTTTGCCTACTCTGAGCAGCCTTGAGTCTATCCCTGACCACCTTGATCTTCTCATTTGTGTCATGGATAATCTCCGGACCACAAAGCTCTCTTTCTCCGACTTTATTCCAACATAATGGCGTACGACACTGCCTCCCATAGAGTGCCTCAAATGGAGCCATACCAATACTCGAATGGAAGCTGTTGTTATAGGCAAACTCCATCAAGGAAAGGTTCTTATCCCAACTCCCCCTAAGCTGCAAGGCACAAGCTCTCAGCATATCCTCCAAAGTTTGGATAGTCCTCTCTGATTGCCCATCAGTCTGAGGATGAAAAGCAGTGCTGAAGTGTAGTCGGGTACCTAAAGCTGCCTGAAGAGCTCTCCAAAATTTAGAAGCAAATCTAGGATCCCGATCTGACACTATGGATTCAGGCACGCCATGAAGTCTGACAATCTCATTCACATACAGCTCAGCCAATTTATCCAGCGAATACTTCTTTCCCACCGGCAAGAAATGAGCAGATTTAGTGAGTCTATCCACTATCACCCAAATATCGTCATGCCCTTCACGGGTACGAGGTAAACTGAAGACAAAATCCATGGTGATGTGGTCCCACTTCCACACTGGAATAGGCAACGGCTCAAGCAACCCTGAAGATTTCTGCGTTTCAGCTTTCACCGACTGACAAATCAGACACCTACTCACAAAAGCTGCAATTTCCCTCTTCATGTTTGGCCACCAATAATAATCCTTCAGAGTCCGATACATCTTTGTACTCCCTGGGTGAACAGCATAAGCGGAACTATGAGCTTCCTCCATTAGCTCAAACTTCAACTCTTCGTTCCTCTTTGGCACACAAAACCTATTTTTGAACAACAACGACCCATCTATTCTTACTGAAAAATTTACGACGGCACCATTCACTGCTCTTTCTATCAACCGAACTATGAAAGGATCATTTTTTAGTTTTATGCGAGCTCCGACGGCGACTGTAACAGCGGTGGGTAGAGTTTCTCTCCTCTTCTCTTCTTGTTCAATTCTATGTCTTTGTTTCCTTGAATGATGTCCGAATCCTTAATATCTCTTGTTTGGTTTTTTTTCACGGCGTGTCTCCGGCGAGGCTTTCCAGCGCCTCCCTCTCATTCCCAGCGTCGCCTCTTTCTCATGGAGACAAAAACGAACACGGAGGGAGGATAGAAGGGTTGTTGTCGTTGTGTTGGAGATAGAAAGGAAGAAATCAGACCAAAAATTCCACAATTGCACAAATAGCGCGTGCCACCTACTTCTCATTAAATTTCCAAATGTGCCGCGCACCCAGATGCGCTGAATAGGCTCTTCTCTCCTACACTAGCGCACGCACCTTCTCCTCTCAACAAAGCAAGTAAGGGATCTCGAGCTAGACCAGGAGGAACCATCCATGCCTTTGGTGTTGAAAAAAACATCTCAGAAAGATTTAACCTGCCAAGTAAAGAACAGTGCAGGTGCCCTTCTACTCCACCGTCTCCAATCAAACCCTCGACTCCACCTGGAGCTCGAGGAAGGTCACCACCTTCGCCACCTTGGAGAAGGTCACCACCTTCGCCACCTCCCCCACCTCGGAGAAAGACACCACCCCCGGAAGAAGAGGTGACACCCACTCTAGCACCTCAAGATCCATCCACTTATGTAGTCGACGCACCCTCTCCTTCACCTCTGATGAACGCACCTGCCCCTCTTCCCATTTTCCGGCCACGGCCACCACCACCAGAGCCCCATCGATATCCCTACTTTAATAAAGCTGCAGGTAATTATATAAACATATCTTTCTCTTGGGGAGATGTTAATATTTCATTTGAGCTAATTGAATTGATGCTTTTGGGCTTGCAGTGTGCAGATGGTTGTGTGATCGGAGGTGTGCACTCGCAGTTGATGAGAAAAGGAAAGCGTGCAAGGACGCATGCATGACATGTTGTGACCGCTGCAACTGTGTTCCAGCCGGACCTCCTGGCTTCAACAGAGAAACATGTGGCCCCTGCTACACTCGATTGTTTGTTCTAGTCATACGTGCAACTTCGGATGCCTTTCATTTCAAGCGTACAAATTTGCCAATGATCCTTATTTGTAATTAAAGAGTTTATTCCCTTAATCTATTGATACATATATATTTTATTATTAAAAATAAAGTTAAATAATTTAAAAAGATATATAGTTTAGCTAATCAATAATATTATGATGAGCTCATAATCAAACAAAATTATAATAATATTATTAAGAGAGATGTTATTTTCAAGTTATCTTGCTAATTAGATTATATTAGAGAACTGAAATTTACATTCCTAACAAAAAGAGGAGTGTAGATTGTGAAAAGTGGAAATTTCAATTCTCATCATTCTGATTTACTTGACACTTTTGAAAACATTTGTCATGCTCAAGACCGTGATTTGAGTATTTCTACTAGATTTGCTAAAGAAAAATAAGTCTATAACATAGACTCAAAACATAAAATCACTATAACTTTTCTATCGTAATTCTATCCGCTTCAACATCGGTTGTCTTTAAATTTCTAACAAGAGTTTATGTTGTTGAGGTGATCTAGCTAGTTTAACATTTTGACAATTGATTAAAAGACAACAAATGCATGAGATGAAGAAAACAAGAAAAGGAGTACGTACATATATGCTGATAAAGGTTTCCTATTAGGACAAACTTTGGGTATTTATGCTTCAAAAAAGGATTTCATACATGACGGATTACATGGAAATTAAAGTAAGAGACTCATGCTTTGGGATTTATGCATAAAACCAATCTCCAACAATGTTACATGAAAACAGCAATTCTTAGGGTAATTAAATTCTTGATATGATCAGAACAAGCCAATTATAAAAGGAACACCAGTACTCCACATCTTCATATTCCCTGGAGAACCAACCAAATAAAATTCAATGACTGTTCATCATGCGGGCAGGGATCGATGCACTACATTTCTAGCTTGATTTCAGTTACTCATAAAGTTTAGGAAAGATAATCCAAGAAAATGGAAAAAAGTTATGTACCTTGAAGTTGGGAAGGAAGAAAGAATACTAGCTAGCTAGCTAGCATAAGCTTTCGTAAGACAACCCAGAAGATGTTCTGTAATGATGGTCGATTATTCGGATGTGTTGTACCTTTGGACGATCTACACCTCCTTCTCGTATGGACTCTACAAGTTTCCTTGTAACAGACTCCAAATACAATTTTTCAAGACGAGTAAGATTTTCAAGACCATGAGGCAATGTCTTCAATTTTTTGCAGTTTCGAAGTCCCAGGTATTGGAGATTTGGCATCACCCCTTTTTCTACACTTATGGTATTCAGTACTCCGAAATTGAACATCTCCAAATGTGTGAGCTTTGCAAAGCCTCTACTGAAACTCATCTCTTTCCCAACGTAAGCATTATCAAGGAGAATACGTTCCAGACTCGGAAGCGCCTCAATGTGAGGCAGTAAATCTTCTTCAAGTCTACACCAAAGCAGATCTATATGTGTGAGGCACTGTAATGAGCAAAACCAAAATGGTACCATTTCCAGTTTACCACGTAACAAAAGGGACTCAAGATATGGTGGAGGTGAAGAAAGTGCATCAATTCGAAGAAATCCCTCCGAGGTATCACTTACCGATAAATTCAACCAGACCAGGATCTTCATCTTCTGAATTGAGGCACAGAGCTCTATTTCATCACTTTCTTTTACATTTGTAATGCCAAGCATCCTAAGTTGGGTCATGTTTCTCAGAAGTCTGATCATGTTTTTATCTGACTGAACAAAAAATAAATCTTGCAACTTCTTGAACATAGATATATGTGATGACGCTTTAATCCCACTAGCACATATGAAGGTCTCAAATCCAGTCTCATTGAAATGTCCCATGTACAGATGGCGCAGGTTTATCAACTGTGAACTTCCACTAGGAAGTATCTTTATGTTTGTGTTACTGATGTCCAAGGTTTGAAGGTTGTGGAGCCTTCCAATGTATTTTGGAAGCCTTTTAATCCGAGTTCCTCTAAGATTCAAATATCTTAAATTGAACAAATACACTAGATTGTTTGGAAGCTTATCAATTGGTACATATTCCAAATCTAGAACTCTCAACAAGTAGAACACAGAAGACCATGTATTCGGTAACATTGGAGAACATAAGCCAGAAGGAAACACAAGTAATGAGCGAAGGTGCAACATACCTGTGCATGATCCAATGTCTCCTTCAGTTGTATGAATCGCCAAACGGCGAACTCTTGTTTCTTCCATTACTCCTCTCCTACCAAATACAACACCAAATTTTTCTCTTTCTGAAGTTGATAGAGCAATCTCCCTCATGAGATCATGCATCATGCACTGTTCTGGGATTCTAGATTGAGAATCCTTCTTTACAAATTGCAACATGCTGCGAAATGTTAGCTCTATAAGGTACCTCTCTGCGAGGTCTTCTAGTGTCACCCCATTGACATGTTCAATAAAACCTTCAGCTATCCACAATCTAACAAGCCTGTATCTTCCGATCAAATGATCTTCAGGGAAGAGGGAACAATATAAGAAACAATGCTTCAAACGGTATGGCAAATCATTGTAACTAAGCAACAAAATGCTCTTCACCGGTTCCAGATAGTGATCGTTTGTAAGATGCCAAGTTAAGTTGTTGCATACTTCTCTCCACTCAGCAGATGATTTCTTCGAAGACATAAGACCACCTAGAGTCACGATAGCCAAAGGTAAGCCTTTACACTTTGCCACTAGTTCACAAGCTAATGGCTCAAGCTCTGTTGAACAACACTTATTATGATTAGTTAAGAATGCTTTTCGGCTGAAGAGCTCCCAGGAGTCATTGTTCTCCAAGGGTTGAATGCGATGAACAAGGCTTTCAACTCCAAAAGAATGGAATGCTACATCATCTTTTCTAGTTGTTAGCAGAACTCGACTTCCAAGCCGTCTATCTTGAAGTGATACCCTTATTTCTCTCAAAAGTTGGATATTCCACACATCATCCAGAACAACAACATATCTTTTAAACTCCAAGTAGTTCACCAGTATCTCTAGCAATTCCCTGTAGCTCATGGAATTCAACCTTCCGGGGACACTTTCCTTCCTTGATTGGTGAAATCCCTTGATCAAGCTTCGAAACAAGTCTTCAATCACATAAGATTGTGATACAGTGATCCATGCATAACATTCGAAATGCTTCTTTACAGCATCATCGGTGAAGATCTTGGCGACTAGAGTTGTCTTTCCTGACCCTCCCATCCCAACCACAGAAACAACAATTTGATGTTTAACCTCATTCATCAGCCATCCTATGAGAAGTTTCTTCTTGTCTTCAAATCCTACAAGTTCATCTTCTGTAATGAAAAGAGATGACTCTGCTTGGTTCTGCACTTGATTGCGAATATCTTTGGAACCTGTTCCTTCCACACGACTAATACCATATCTCTTTTTTCTCTCTGGAATCTCTTTGATGATTTTTGTGATTTTCTGCAGCTTTTTGGCAATTTGATGCCTGTACCAAAGATACTCTGGAATTAGTATGCATTTGCGAAGCCACCTTACATACCGACCCCTGCAGTGAAATCTGGTTGGAATGTGAATGGTTCTGCGAAGCCACCTTGCAAACCGACCCCTGTACCAACTCTTTGGAATAAGAGTGGTTTTGCATAGCAACCTTGCTAGTCGACCTCCATTTCGCTGCTCATGCATGCGGTACATGAATTCATCAATAATATCTTCAACATCATAAACAGAGTTTCTAACGCTTGCTACCCATTCCTTCTCTCCTTCCCTCTCTATTTTCTTTCCCTCAGCATCCTCTAGGAAGGATTTCATGCTTATCAGCTCCTGCTTAATCTCATCCACTTGATCGCGAACACCAGCAATGGAGGATGCTTCCTTCTCAACAACTTCCCCTATTTTGCCAATCAAGAACTCTGTTGCAGCAGAGGCCATATTGGTCTTCTGTGGTATATATCTGCCTGATAAATCAGAAACACATCTGAGTCTATTGCCTTGTATGTAACAATGGATCAACATATTGTAGCATTTCAATAAGAGCATAGTCACAGAACTGCTGATGGCAACTGGCAAATTAGTCCATTGAATCACTTCATTAGACGTGTGTGTACACACACAAATATACATATATACATGAATCATCAGCGTATTATATGATACTTTCCTAGTAAAAAACAAAAATTGTGACTACAGTATCTGGGAAGTGCACTCTGTGATTACCTACTTTGTGAACTGCTGGAATTTTGTTCTGCCACTATGTTGGAGACTTCTGAGAAGAAGAAGAAGAAGAAGAAGAAGAAGAAGAGTTGGTACAGGGGTCGGTTTGATTGTTTTCCATTTGGTAGTTTTGCTCCTGAAAGAGGGCAAATCAAACCAGGATTGGTTTGCCCCTATGGTGGTTATCTGGGACTAAAGAAATGAACCAGAGTCGGTCAATGGTATTCTTCACTTCACCATAGAAGACTGTTGTAAGCAAGTTGCGCCACTTGCCACTTGCCACTTGCCACTTGATTAGATTATATGTATGATGGTAAATCCAAGAAGACCAAATCAACTGTTTCTTTTTTACTTGTTCTCTAACCTTCATACAGAAAATCAATTTGTTCTGATGAATACATGCAACTAAGATTTAGAAGTTTTGAATTAGGCACATATGCTAGCCTCAAACATAATTACATCCTAATCAGCTAGGATTTAAAATATTCTTGTGGTGATTCCACCTTGATCAGTTTCCTTCCCAAGTAGTTCTTTCAGCGGGGAATTTGACTTATTTTCATTTGATCTTTATGATGCTCTTTTCATGCCACTTCGCAACCAGACTTTTCCATCCAAGCTTTCTAAACCGAGTATCAGGATGATATCCTGCCTCTACCTCCTTGACACAAACAGCTACACAGGAAACATTAATCACCTTATTCCCAGGGACACATGAAAAACACAAAGTGGCAGCTTAGGTAACTTTCCTCCAATAAAGAACCACATTTGGTACCCATTACCCAGCATCAGCAATTTGAGTTCTGATCAAAAGTCAGGATTGAAGTTCATTGGTATATATGCTTCCTGTTGCTTAGTGATCTAAGAAAAGAGGTGGTTGGCTTGTTGTCTAACACAGATAGTACATTGAATTTCCATAGTGCAATTTGTAGATACAGAATTGAAGCTAAACAAGATCATCAAGTGCAGAATATACAATGAGATATTCACAGCTTTAATAAATACCTTCAGTCTCATCAGGTTATCTTCTATTGTACTGAACTTCTGAAGCGGCTATTAATAAAATTTCTTCTCGTTGTAATTGACTTCTGGAGTGTGAAATCACAAATTTTGAGAAGCCTATAGTGAAAGTACGTAGATATAGTGTCAAATGGGAGATCAATCTGGAAGAAAGCATGTTAAGAAAATCAAACATTTGCGGACCTTCACGAAAGTGTAAAGAGGGCAGGTTCCAATGGGAGTTTGGGACACAACACAAAAAATTCCCATAAATAGTATACGCATCGCATATAGTTTCATCACTGCGAAAAAAGCAAGAAGACTAAATCAGTTTTAGTTTTCAATTTCTGATTTTCGACTGCTAGATTGACCACAATTAAGTGTGTGCATGAGACAAGATGACAAGTAGTCCACCAAAGATACCAAAATATGAACAACAAAACATATTCGAAGAGATAGACTACTACAGTACTAATTGCTGATTTCCAATATACGTTCAATTACTTATGAAATCAGAACATTACCTGCTTGGATTGAACAGAAGCCCAGTGAAGATCAAATCTAACCCTACACCATAAAGGCTCCAACCAAGCCAGGATATAGTTCACAGAGTTCCTTGACTGCTTTCTTCTCCCTCCAACTAAATTACTCCATGGAGTACAGCAGCCCTTTCATACATTTTTCACCATCACACCTTATGCCTTTCACACAAGAGAAAAATGTCAATCTCCAGCCCAAATTAACAAACTAATATTCACTTCGTTGAACAACCCTAGCACAGAATGTATCTTCACACATATTAGTGGACAGATGGTATTCATCGTTTTCCTATAACACCATAACGATGCCCCAACTGCAATCCCCTTGAAAGGAATGACAACGGAGTACACCCACAATAAAATGGAGTTCATATCCTATGCAGATCCAACATGATCAAATATGGTGGAAGCCAAATCTACAGAAACAGTTTATTTTCCTAATGACACCCAAAAATTACAAGGAACCGAAATCTCAATCTGTGATATCAAAGCATAGCTTAGCCTCATCCCAAGGACCCTTTATCTGAAACTTATATTCTTGCATCCGGATCAGCCAATACGGACAAACCACAGTGACAAAAACCAACAATCCTAGCAACATCACAAAAAGCAACAGATGCAGGGTATAAACAAACACCAATGTAGCAATCATCAGCCCGAAAGAAAACCAAAGATGCAAACGGAACGAATACTTCTTAATACAGTAAGTAACAAACGGAGCGAAAAGGAACACTTGCAGAGAGAACAACATGATTGCAAAAACCTGCAGCCTGGACCGGAGGCAAGAAGCAATGAACACCGAGGCCACAACAGAAGCATTCAAGGAGATACAACTTGTCAGTGTGGGATTGTGCAGAGCTCCCGGAGCCCTGACAGTGGAGCCGAAGTAGTCATGCAGGAACAAATGCAACACAAGCAGCGCAACCGTGACGGCCCAAATCGAATTTGAGCTTATGGAACTGGTGAGTGTCTGGTATATTGGAGCCAAAACATACAAACCACTAATGAAAAACGAAATGTTGAGCAAGTAACGCAAGAAGAGATTGAAGGAGAGTATTTCTTTGGTTAGAAGCAGAACGAGGAACACTAAACCGAGAAGGGTAACGTCAAGAAGCAAGAGTGAGTTTTCGTTGAGGATTGATCTGAGAGTGTAAGTCCAAACCAAACCTACGAGAGCGACAATGCAGAGGTACTGGGATATGGAGACAGAGTCGAGCATGACTTTGAGAATGTCACGTTTGACAACGTTGGCATTCATCACCATTTCTTCGAGGAATGAGTCGTCCGTGTGGTTGTCGTCAAACCCGGGTTGCATGCCTCCATATGCAACTTTTCTCCATGTAGGAGAGGTCATCACCTCGCTCTCCATCACAAACCCAAATCAAATCAAATCAAATCAAATCAAATCGAAGATGTTGGTTTTCGGAAGAATCAAAAGCAGAGAGAGAACCAATGCAGAGTGAACGGAATTCAGGATTGCTCTGTGAAAAGATTGTGGGTATGAATGAGAAGTGGCACCTGAAAAAGGTAAAGCATTGAGTAAGGGACTTGTTTTTGGGGATCCAATCGGCAACGGGAAAATCTGAGAAGATCATAAAAGAGGGAAAATTGATGTTGTGGAAGGAAGGGAATAATCTGTGCTGTTTTCATTCCTCTTTAATAGCAACTGACAAAAGCAGAAGACCAATTTCTTCCATCTTCCTTTTTATTTTTATTTTGGAAATGAATCCTTCCATCTTCCTTGGTTTGGTCAGATTGCTATACTTTTTTTTTCGTTTGAGAAAGATGTATAATCATTTCAAAATTACAAATAACAATGGAATTAAATTATTACAAAGATGTATATTTATGGGGTAAGGTGATGTCATAACCAACTTCGGATGTAAATTTAAGGGTAAAGATATATGAAATCCACACGCTTTAAATTGTAATCCATATTTTTTTTAAGTAATTTAAATTGTCTTTAGTGACTTAGACTAAAAAGAAAAATAGAGTGTGGATTTCAGTTTCACTCCCCTTGTTTTATTCTCCACCTTTGATCTAAATCTAAGGGTGATTGGACATGATTTATTTGGACAATTGCTGACCAGGTGAAGATCACTGAATGTGAGACATAATCAGGAAGTTGACCAAAAGTAAAACAAATTTTGAACCCTTGGTTAACATATTCAGCATGTTGTCTGTCTGAAGATTCTGATTACTAAACAGATGATATAAGAAACCGAGAGCTTGTAATCATGCTGTTTCAGTATGTCATCATTGTACCAAAATGGGCAGATTTAGTTGAATATTCATAAGTAGCCGTTAACTTACAAATCAAAAGGTTACAATATAGCATTTAATGATCTTACACATATCAGCATCCTGTACCAGTCTTCCAACCATTGTAATCCAAGACCTGTATCAACCAATCAGCAACAATGTAAGCCCCATTGAGTAATTTGCAGCGGTTGAAACAATACTGAACTGAAAACTGAGTCGATCTTTTAAGGGCAATAAAGCAAAAAGAACACTTAAATACAAAAATATATTAAATATAAAATAAAAGCAATATGAAAAGATGTAAAGAATGGGGCTTTATATTTTGTAACAAAACCAAGCAACTCACTGGCATATCTATTCAGGTTCTACTGAAAAGAGAAAAGGAAAGTTGTTTCTTTTCTTTGTCTTCATCACTTCATAATTGGTAAAAGAGTAAGAGTTTCAAAACAAAAGCTATAAAGAACTGGCATATAGAATTTTATGGTCGTGAGAAGTTACAGATCAGATAATGTAGATATGCAAACTCTACAGTCGCCCTAATTGAGATCTTGTGTGCTATATTTTATACTCTGCTTAATTGCTAGGTAAAAAATTCCAAAGAAGCTTATACACATACAAACAGCTCCACACTAAACTAGAATATATGGAAATGAGTAGACACAGCAACAACCTTCCATAACATTACATCAATTTCATATTCTGGGACCACTGGAATCATGGTTTCAGAAGGAACTAAATGGCTTTGAGCTGGAACAGTTTGATTCAATGTGAGTAAAGTTCAAGTGCATATGCAATGTGTAGCAGTTCTGATATCTAATCTTTTTGAACATATGATTATATTTGGAAGGCAAAGTCCTCCTTAAGTAAGTTTCCACATTAGTAAAATTTGTTTACTTCAAAAAAGAAAAGAAAAAATGACACGACTTTTGTATCACTAAGAAGGCATATGTTGGGTAAAATTGCTCTAATTGGTACAGAGTGAAAACACAATGTGCTTCCCTAAGTTAAGCAGAAAACTCTTTCAGACAATATGCTAAATAGGATAAGCTAAAAGCAATCAGCATTAACACAGAATCAACACAAATGAAAATGAAGACTGAAACCCAAACCTTTTGATCATTCCGGTAAAATCAAAAAATACAACCATGAGAATTCCCAGTCCTCTCATCCTCCACACTGGTAGCTTCACCTATCGAAATGATGACAGTTACCAAGTCAACTCCACACTACTTATTATCATTAACCTAATTAAAACAAAATACAAAGGACTGACCTGCACACAACCTGCAATGATCTTATAACCTCTGATATTAAAGAAGAGGAGCTCTGGAAGTAGACTAGAATAGGAATTTGGGACAAATGAGGACTACTGTAGTAGAGCTAAAATAGCACAACAACCTTTTTTCAGAACAATAAGAAAATGACTAGGCACAAATGCACAATTACTCTTTATGTTCACCAAGTTATATTGTTTATTACAGGTAATCATAGTAATTGAAGTGGTTTGTCACAAACGGCATAAATTGTAGTTATGAAAAATATAGTACCAGATAATATTAAGTTAGTTAGGATGACCAAAGATAACATGAAAACAGATTGTTGTGACTGACTGTATTTTCAGTTGCAATGTTTACAAAGCAAATGAATCATGATCTTATGATAGATATTTCTTTGTTACACAAAATAGTAATTGTAGCCGCAAGAATTACTCCTATGTGTAAAGAGCCATCATATTGTTTCAAGGATAACATGTTTCAAAAGCCTACTCACTGCATATGTAATATCATGAACTGCAAGCAAATACAAAATAACTCCATACCATTTTTCTCTAAACTCCTTAAAGTTGGGATTAGATTCTTGATATCTCGAAATTCCACAAAGTAGGGATATCTTGAAGTCTTGATAAATGACCTGCCCCATATTTCTTTTATTGGGGATCGGAAGTAGGCTACCTGCATCTGCCACAGAAGTGACGGTTACTAGGTAAGCGTCTAAGGATATTAACTTTAACTCTTTGAAAAACAAAGGAAGGTAACTAGGTAAGCGTCTAAAGATATTAACTTTAACTCTTTGAAAAACAAAGAAAGGTAACTATTGGTTGTTTGCAACGAGCATCTGGGGTACCATAAACATCTAGCAGTGCCTAGATAAAATATCAATCTTAACTAAACACCCGATAAACTACCAACCAGAGAAAGAACACTGCTACATTTAAAATTTTATATGAATTCAGAGGAGTAAATCACATAATTTGATTTTCTCGAAATTATCATATGATTTTCTCCATCTCTGCATCTCACCTCTTTCCCTTTATCTTTCCTTCTTTGTGTTATTTACTTATTTCTTTTTCTTCTCTGAAGTTATCTTTAACTTCAACATGATATCCTACTTCCTCCAATTGGTGTACTTCCTTTAGCACTTTGCTTCAATAACTTCTTTAATATGGTGTAAAGCAATAGTATAATACTTTCACTTTATTGTTACTTTAACCTAACAAACTGAAACATAATAACCAAAACAAAAAAACACAACTGAAACATATGAAACTTTAGAATAATAAAGGTATTCAACCTACATCCAAAATGTGGTACTCATCACAGATAAGAATAGCCTATTTGATAATATTCACTGTTCTCCTACACCACTAAATACTCGAACAGCCAAAACTTTAAGTGCCAAGAATTGCAGAATCACACTAATATAACACATGAACTGTCACACAGTACTAACTTTGGTATTTACAAGGATTTGAATAGAGCAAGTAAAACTAGAAGGCATTTTCACCTAGCACGCCTTCAAAGTAAAGTTTTCATTTATCGCTAAAAAAGTATCACCTGAATTAAAGGAAAAGATATTTAAATGCACAACAATCTGGAACTTGTCTGGAAAACAAATCCAACCTGTTGCTGCAAAGAACTGAGTACTGAGAAACCTACTAGTATTGTGTTTCAAGGTATAGATGCATGACTGAACTCATCTTTCTCCCTTGAGAGGTTTGACTATGTTTAGTTGGTATGATGGTTGCTTAAAATGTAAAATTTTCGATGAACCAAAAAATACAAACAAAACTAACCTGTTCAAAATTCTCCAGAGTAAGAATCAACAACAATGTTCTGGCCTATAGTTACGACTATACCGAGGAATGAGTTTATCCTCATAAATCTTGCTTTCATGACCGTAATGTGCCAATTCCTTCTTAATACAAAGATGTGGTCACTCTCATCATCAAGATTGCAATTTGATAATTCCATATCCTGTGGTACTGCGTATTTCTCCTTCATCATTTAGGAAGAGTTATGAGTGTAGTGATGAAAATAATTGACCTCAATCATAGGACCAATATGACAGCTACTTGACATGGACTCTTAAGTCTCATAAAGTGTGAACCAAAAATGAACTTCATGCCTCAGTTTCAGAAGGGATATATGTGCTTCGAAACTCATGGACACCAAAAGATCATGGATGGATCAGTTTTGTAGCTTGCCATGAATTTCACGCCACAATAAATCTGAGCTTTCAACAATGCGCTTACTTTCATAAATTATATATTTCCAATGTTCAGGCTTGGGTTTTGGCCTATAAGATTCAATGAGGGGATTCATAGCATGAGATTTACCGTACAACTCCCTTGCTGGCTGAACATGATTCCACCAAAAATCTGAGAGAGCATACTTCATCATATCCCAGTATGCTGCATCCCGGTATAACCTGAATAGGCTACTTCCATTAGGCGTCCAAACATATAAATCCATCCATTCCCTATCAACTATTTCCATTAAACCTTGAGCCTGTGGAATACAGTAAAGAGGGACTCGGGTCCAAGGGAAAGCCTTGCTCATATCCCCATCAAAAAATGGGCATTTAATCTCCAGCACTCCTCGTAGAGGCAATCCATACACCATTTGATCAACCACCCCGTCTGGTGAAGCTGCTAGCCAGTCATCTCCTGGATTTACATTTCCATAGACTTGAAATTCGGGAAACGAGACTGAATTTCCTGTGATCAACTTGTATCTTTCAAGTGCTTCCTCTTCTTTAATATTATTCCAACAGGTAGCCAGGTTACCGGAAAAGGGCTCAACTGCTCCAATTTTCTCTAACCAAAGCCCCACTCTTCGGTAGTTTGAAAAACCCATAGCCGCAGCAAAAGTGCTTGCTGTCAGTTTCTGTCTTCTGAGTCCTTGCCAATTCTTGAACCAGTGCTGAAGACCAGCTGAATTGAGAACTGAATAACTTTCAGACGAAAAAAATCTCTGCAAGTACTTAGAACAGCTGAGAATTTGTCTTGGGGTGCCTAGCATACTAGGACCCAAAGAATTCCGGCAGCTGTAGTTTCCCAAATCACTACAATCTATAGCAAGAAACCCTTTGATGCTGAAATTCTTGTATTTTATAACTAGGTGAAGCAAGAAGCAGCTTTTCCACTGCCCAAGAACATAAAAACCAAAGAAGTATTATACAGGGTCTGAGAAAGTCGATTAAAAATCCAAACTTCATCCCAACTTTAGTGCAAATGTCAAAAAAATGCAAGAACCCATAACCCAGAATCCTTACATGGCATAGGAACTTAAGTTAATCATACAAAACATTCAAAAATCACAGAACCAAAATAGTCAGTGTAACTGTACACCTCAACAATTTAGAAGACACCAAGAACAGAACAATCTTATTCTATAATACAGAGGCATGGTGAAACAGAAGAAATGAGCAATGGTATTCATTGGTTAAAGGCATCATGACATTGTGGGGTTACAACCCAAACCACAAAAAAAATGAGCTTGAGGCAGACCCAGTTACTCAATAGAAAGTGAAATGAAAGAATGGTGTACCTGAGAGCAAGTTGACGGGTTTTAGGTAAGTGAGTCCTGGGGGGATGGAGGTGCTGGGATTGTGAGGTTTTTGTGACTGCGTCGGTTTTTAGGTTTGGACCCCCCTCCCAGGGTTTTAGTTTCGGCAAGAGGGTTTTAGGACATTTTCGTTTAATTTTTTTTTATTATATCAATTATAATTACGTCGGTCGAACTTATAATTTTCTACTTATTAAAATGGAAGATATGTCACTAGACGAAATGATACTCGGCTACAATAATCCAATTTGAAAAATTATTTACATATATAATTTAAAATTTATCTTACATTTTAATTCCTTTAATTTTACTATAGAAAATGAGTCATATATTTTTGACCAACCAAGGAGTTTCAATCTATTAATGTAAATGAAAATTACATTTTATTTTATTTTTATTGAGAAAATAAGAACATTACAAGGAAAAGCCACGATGACAGCCTCCTCCAAATAAATCAAATTGGAAGGCAAGAAGCGCTTGAGGCGGAAGCTGAGAAAACCAAGTAGTACAATGAGACACTGAATGGCCTACATCTACAAGGGCGTCTACTAGAAAATTGGCTTCTCTTCGTATGTGGACAAAAGAAACAGATGCAATGAAAATTACATTGCAACATGACTCATCAAGACTTATCAAAAGTGAGCCATGAAGACAAAACTTAGCTTCGATTAAAAACAATGAACTTAACTATAAACACGACACTACAAAATTAAACTCTGGACAAAATCATACCTCTATATCAATTTGTTTCTAAAATTAAAATAAAGGACTACCTACACTTGGGAAGACACGCCATGATCAATTGAGAAAGAATTACAAATTCTTTCACCAAAGAAGATCCCACAAATCTTAGCCTAGATTGAGGCTCAAAAACCTGATCACAAACTCAAATTCGTGCAACCCGAGCCCGAGGATGACCCTCCTTCATTCTAGCTAACATCGCCGCTGCATCCGGTGGCCACTTCTACCCCACTGCTCTCGCCTGAGATGATCCTCCAATCTTGACCGGCAGACAAATCAAACCTGAGGGCGGACACCTCAACATCGAAACTCGACCCCATCATCACTGCCTCCAAGCCCATAATAGCATCTGAGTTTAGAGCAACCTTTATCATCACCGAACTCATATCCATTCAGAAGCTCATACCCAAGTCAAAACGTCTACGAAGCCACAACCTCCTCGTCTCACAAATCAGACGAACCGCTGCAAGCCTCCTTCCTCACCTAGTCACCCTACGTACATAGAAAGGGATTGTGAGACGCCGAGACTCGACTTGCTCTCGTTGCTCAACAATCAAATGATTATCACGTGACCATGAAAAGTTCTCAAAAAGTAGCTTTATACTTCATTTTGAATGACAGAATTTTGAAAATCATAAAAGCAATTATAGACGGCTAAAAGAAATTTTCTTAGTGGAAGCATTTGACATGTGCTTTAATTATTTTGTTATTCTTACAATATGGAAGCATTTCATAGCAAAAGCATGTTGCTCAAGAACAATCATAAGGCTTGGTTGGTTTAGGCTGACGAAAAATGTTGAGGTCATATGTTTAAACTTTATCGACCTATGTAGGGTGCGTGAGTTTATAATAAAAAAAAGTTTAAAAATAAAACAACCACAAACAAAGTATAAAAGTATCAAATGAGCAAAAACTAAGGCATCATCAATTTTGGTTCGGTTTAGTTTGGTATACGGTTTGCATCATCAAAAAACTTTAAATTGAATCGAATCGAATTGAAGTCTAAATTTGGTTGTATTCCTCTTAAAGCGAACTGAATCAACCCAAATCCACCCGTGGTGCGTTTAATTAAGGGCATGAACCAATAAAGCTGAATCTCTATAAGGTTTGCACAAGATAAACCAAAAAAATTTAATTCAAATTCTCATTATTTAATTTATCCGTGTTGTGGCATGAAATTCTTTGGTATCCGAATATTATGTATAGTTTTTTAGGATATTTGAAATGAGATAACGGTTTACCCCTTCACAAAAGGGAAAATATTCGGTCAATTGGCTAAGTTGAAATGGGAGATACGCCCCCAAAGGCTAATGGAGATGGGTGGTTGGGAAAGATTTCATTCTCTATTCTCTTCATTTTCTTCATGAAGATTAAGAAGGTGACGAAATTTATCAGCTTCTTTCCCATGCCACCCATTTCTATTGTCTTTGGGTGTTCCTCCTTCCTCTTATGCCAGTCGCTTAAGATTTTGCGATGAGTTTAAAAAAAATCTTCATTTTTCTTTTTTGTAATATTTATCGTAAAACCTATCGGTGTTGATTTCTTATTTTTCACAGTTGATTTGCAGGTAATTGATCGAGTGTGTAGTAGTTGATGAAGTGTCATGCATTCATCAGAGTTATAGCAACAAGGTCATCACCATCTTCTAATGATCTTCGAGTGAATGCATGGTCAAACACATCTAGATAATTGGAATTGAGAAATTACTATGTTTGAAATTTGAATTCTGTATATATAAAAATACAAATATAAATGATTAAATTTGATATTGGCTAGTATTAACAAATATATATATATATAGCCCTTCCAATGAGGGATCCATATTTTTATTCATTTCTAGGGATGAGACTGCTGGAGATGTGGGGGTCTTGGCGGCTGGTGGTTGGCTTGGTTCTGACTCCAATCTAGGATTTGTATTGGATGGTCGGCGTGGCGGTAGAAGGCTGGTTAGGTTGGTTGGCGGCGGGCTGGATGAAAGAACCCTAGGTTTTCTATTGATGGGCTTGGGCTGGGAGTGTACTCTTCAGGCCTCTGAGTTTGGAGGCCATGAGCTTACTTTTAGGCCTTGACCTTCCTTTCACTAGATTCTTTTTTGTTACTTGAACTCATGATGTCTCCCTAGGCAGGGTGTTCCAAAGCTCTTTTCAATAAGTTAGACTTGTCTAACATGTCCTGCTTACGTGGTTACTTTTAGAGCTTCAATGTTATGGTTGCAGCACAGAGACTGTTTAGGATTTCTTAGGCGGTTTTGCATAGTTCACTTTTTACATAGTCTGCGATGACGGATCATGTTCATGTCTCTTTCACACACACAAAAATGTCTACAAAGTTGTAAATTTTTAGTTAAAACATTAGTTCTCAAATAGTAATTATATGCTTAAAGTGGTACAGAGACTGCTTAGGATTTCTTAGGTGGTTTTGCATGGTTCACTTTTTACATAGTCCGCGACAACGGATCATGTTCATGCTCTTTCACACACAAAAAAATGTCTGCAAAGTTGTAAATATTTAGTTACAACATTAGTTCTCAAATAGTAAATATATGTTTAAAGTGGTAATTGAGTCATCAAAGTAAGGACTCATATTATTACTTTGAGGACTAATATTACTAATTTTAGGACTCATGTGGTAACTA
This sequence comes from Fragaria x ananassa, assembly GCA_034370585.1. NCBI lineage: Eukaryota > Viridiplantae > Streptophyta > Magnoliopsida > Rosales > Rosaceae > Fragaria > Fragaria x ananassa. The sequence goes on from CP139769.1 coordinate 18,785,870, forward strand.
ATAATATTTATAGCCTGATGTGCGACGCCTCCTCCATGGTAATTTCTCTTGCCAAAATGACAGCCAGCCTCACCTCCAAACTACCGTCAAAAGATGTCGAAGAGCTTGTGGATTTGGGGAACCTCTGGTGCCCAAAAAAGGGTTTTTTTAGCGTGTCGTTTCTACCTGGTCGGGAAACTCAACACTGTCCGGCCAGCTATGTTGAACTCGTTTCGCAGTGCCATCCGCTCCATGTGGAGGCTCTCGGTTCTGGTCGAGATCCAAGCAAAGGATCACTATCTGTTCTCTTTTGCTAATGAGAGAGACTTGAATAGGGTGCTTCGTGGTGGTTTGTGGGCGTATCAGAGGATAATGATTTTGCTTAACCATTTCAATGGTTTTTTGGATATTGTTGCGGTTTCGTTAGACTTAATCTGGATCTGGGTTGAGGTGAGCAGTATGCCTCCAGGTTTGCTGATAGAGCTTGCTATACATCTTGTTAAAGAGACGATTGGGCCGATGTTGGGTGTGGATGGCCAAGGTCTGCGTTCGGGGAACCCTAGGGTTAGAGTTTCTCTCTATCTGAATAAGCGTGATCAACTTTCTTGCCCAGTTAGGGTGTCCCTGGTGGATGTGATCGAACTTCACTTCTGATATGAGAAGATGTTCGGACGATGTCATGTTTGCTCCATGATCAACCACGGAGGTCAGTGTTGCCCTATAATGGTGGAAGCCGAGCCGACTCTTATGCCTCCACCGCCATCTAGGCCTAAGATGGTTTTCAAGGCGGCATCGTCTACACTAGTTGTGCTTTCTGTCCCAGCTCTGAATTTGAAGGTTCATGACAAGAAGGTTGTGACTATACGTGAGTTGCTAAAGGGAGGGGTGGCCTCAGCTAGGGTTTCGGGGCATCGTCATCAATAAGAGGAGGCATCAGAGGATGACAATGGAAAAAGGACTAAGCACCCCCTTGCTTTGGTCCCTTTCGTTCTCCAGCCGGAGTAGCTAGGGTTTACTAAAGCTGCAAGGGGGCTGGTGTCATGCCCCGACCCTTAATTTTTACCTTAATTACTAGCACGGTGATAATAAAAATTTTACCGTCTTCATCAGTAAGTGTTTAATTTAATTGGTCTCTAAAGTGGTGTTAGGGGACGATTATTTTGAAGGATTTATTCGAAGGAAGAAAAAGTGACGAAGGTAAAAATGGTAAATTTTGCTGGTAAAAAGTAATTTTTATTGGGGTGTTGAATTTTGGTTTTAGGTATATGGGAGGTTGGACCCAGCTGGGCCAAGCCCAACCCATTTCTTTCTCCCACTTCAGCCGCGCGTCTCTCTCTCTCTCTCTCTCTCTCTCTCTCTCTCTCCCTCCCTCCCTCCCTCCCTGGCCCGCTCTCTACCCGGAACCCGTCGGACGTCCATTCGCCATCGTCTGGCCTCCTCAGACCACCGCGCCGGTCCCAATCGGTCGGCCTCCGACCCAGCTTCCTTTTTAGACCGACGAGAGGCTCCCTAGCGCCGCCGATCGGGAAGAAAGCTCGCCGAGAAGTCCGACTACCCAAAGGCTTCCGTCGCCGGAACTCCTTCCTCCGGCCGCCATATCCAGTGAACCTTGGCTCAAAAGAAAGTCCTCCTCCCGTGCAGCAATCCCTTCATCTCAAGCTAGGTAAGGAGAAATCAGTAATGGAAATTCTAGGGCTTTTTGTGTGTTTTCGTTCGATTGGCATAGTTAGACTTGGAATTGGTGTTTGTGGTAGTTAGGAAAGTTGTAGAGGAGGTTGAGAGGAAGGTGCTGTCAAATTTTTGTGGGCATTGGAGGTCGTCAGAGCTGGCCACCGGCCACCGTCGGGAAAAATGTTTTTTGTAGAGAATTTTATGAGGAGTTTATTGGAATGAGTTTTATAATTTTTGGAGGAGTTTTGGATAAATTTGGGAATTTTTGAAGTTTGGTATTTTTTGGCGGATTAATAAGTTAGAATCCGGCCACGTGATTATTTAAGGTTAGAAAGGTGGAAGGTATTTAGAGGATATCGGTTAAGATTTTTGTGGAGGTTTATTTAGATGGCAGTGAAATTAAAGATTTTAAGCGATAGACATGGTTGAACGCTCGGAGCTTCTTTTTAATTACGCCTATTTTTATTTAAGTGTCGATGTGTAAATTAATGATTTATTAATTTTTTTGGAACAGAACGCGAAGAGGTTCGAGCTGACGAGGCCTCCGACCGACATCAGGCTTAGGCCTAATTTGTGACTGGACCTTTGTTTTAAATAATGTGCTTAAAATACTTTTTTCTCTTGTTGGAAATTTCCCGAAATTGAGAATTTCGGTTATTATACTCATATATAGTTGTTTATAAGAATAGTATGTATATGATTAAATGCTAGCTAGCTATACGTGATTTTCCCTCATACTGAGGTACAATTCTAGTATTGCATAACGTGAGCGTTAGACGCGAGCGTCGTAGCCTTGTACGACTTTCTATTCTTCAAATTCATTCATAAAATTCGTACAAGGAATCAGCACGTATATATACCACTCGGGCGTTTCCCCCATACTGAGGTACAATTCCAGTATGGGGTGACGTGAGCGTTAGACGCCAGCGTCGTGATCTTGCATGATTATCTATTTTTTGAGCTTATTCATAGATATCGTACAAGAGATAGTCGAGTGTGAATACATACTGATATATATAATATTCTTACCTGAGAGGCCTTTTTTCTTAAAGTTGGGTGTCTAGCGAGGCTAGACACCAGTTCAGAATTTTTGAGTTAAGCATTTAAGCTATTGCTGGTAAAGCGTTTTCTTTGAAAGTTTTTTTGGGGAAATATTTATTTGTTGTCGAAATTGCTTTTGTCCACTCACTCTGACGTTTTTGAATATTTTCTCCTGGGCTCTTCGTTTTTAAAATGCTTAGTTTGCAGCGTTCGAGTGAGGTTTAGAAGGCGACGTCGAGGCATAATGACTCATCTATCCGCTACATTTCGCCAGTAGGTTACCTGTTTAATCTACTAGGAGATTGTTAGCTTTCGCTGTGTTTTTTATTATTATTTTAGTAGCTCTGAATACTGTTGAGATTTCTATATAACTTATTCTGGCTACTTTTGGGTTGTAGCGGAGAATGTTAATTTATTGGTTCTTCTATTTTGTTCTTCCGAGTTAGGGTTGTCCATTTTCAAGGGAGGTTTGCCGAGTCTTTCGGGAAATTTTCCTTGGAGGTGGTCCTCGCAGGACTCACCTCGGGTTTCAGGGTGAAATTCGGGACGGGTCTTGACAGCTGGAGCTTGCTGGATCTAGTGGTTCCAAGAAGCGAGGGCGCCCTCGTTGGAGCAAGAACAAGTCGAAGACTGGTGAGGATCCTCAACCATTGGAAGCTGTTGTAATGGTGGTGGATGCGGACCCGAAAGAGGTGGAGGATGGTGAAATTATTCTGGCAGCTAAGAATTGAGAAGGTCGTTATAGCATGACCTAAATGAGAACTTTGGCGAGTAAGGTGGTGGAAGGGTACACCATATGGTCTCTAGGCCCCAAGCTTTCATGCTCGTCGTTCTTGTTTATGCCATGTTGTAGTAGTTTTGAGTCTTTGTGTTTCTGTTAGTTTTTTTGTTGTGTCAGATATGCTTCGATTGGAACTTTTTGGATTTCTTGTTAGGTGCATTCTTTTCTTGGAGTTTTAGTTGAGTCTCTACGCAGTGGATGTAAATTGGAGGTCATTGTGATCACCAAAACTTGATCTTGTAAGATCGTTATGATGATAATCAATGGAGTTATCCGTTACCTTTAAAAAATAATATTTACAGCCTTAAGAACTTATATTACCACTTTAAGAACTAATATTACTATTTTGATGACTCAATTTACAACTTTAAGATAAAGTTGATGCATGTCATGTATTAACACACCATAACCTAACCTTTTTTAGTGGGTAGCTCAATAAATATTTTTATTAGGAGATACAGTTAAACCTCTATAAATTAATAACGTTATGACCGGCAAAAATTATTATTTAATCGAAGTTATTAAAATATTAGTTACCACTAAACTCTCAACATTTATTGTCCTTCAATAAAAAGTTTATTACCTTATACAAATTATTTGGGATGTTCTAACGAGATTTCATCTTATTGATCACATTTAAAATGTTTATTGCCTATAGTAAAACAACTTTTAACGTTTTTATCCCCCAATAAAAAGTTGATTACCCCTCAGTAATAAACCACAACTTTGATCCCTATTGTACTTTCGGGTTGGAAGCTTGGCTTTACCACGACGTGAATTCAAACCACAACATTTTTATTGCTTTCTAATAATACATAAACATATTACTGCACCTTAATAAAAATTCCAGCTCGAGTAAGTTATGGTTCCGGTTAGGTCGAGAGAAATTTTGGCGAGATTCTAGTTAAATCCGAGAAAAATTTTTGTGATCGGATTCCAGCAACCGAACTCCGACGATTGGTGAATAGAGTCCTCCCGCCAAGTTTTCTCTCTTTTCTATTTTTTCTCTTTATGCATGTGTTGATACCCAAAAAATCAATATTTATGCTTAATAGATATTACAAACCCAATAAGAAAATACACATGCGAATTACATTTGGAAATACAAAAGTTACGTATTTAATCAAAGTCATGCCACACATGTGGATCCAAGCCACAATCATGCTCTTAGGGCTTGCAGAAGTGGGTGTGGTGTGGAAGGTTACGGAAACACAAAATGCTCATTTGCCGATTTTACGTTGTTGGTGATTTCGGTCTTGGGCCCAAAATTCAAGCCCAACAAATTCAACCGACAAATGAAATGGTGAATATGCATGAGAATATTGGGCCGATCTTTTTCTTTCCTTTAGACCTAAGGCCCAAACTACACTTGCCAACATCAATCTCTCTCGTTTCCCAAGTCTTAGTTTTCTTCTTTTTTCCCTGCAGCAACCAATTATCTAGATTCCTTCTTCCCCGCTGTTGGGGTCATTTTGAATAGAGGTTGCTAGATTTGCTTGAATAGCTTGATTTCCTCTTTCTACCCCTTATGAGTTTCAGAACTAGGCCCAAAGCTCCTTGAAGCTTTTATGCGTGTTTTCCCCAGGATCTCCCCTGTAGTACTATTGGCTTTTTGCGAGTATGATAGCCTGCTGCGGTGACATGTTGTTTGTGATCTGGAGCCATGGACTTTAATGTGGATTTGGTAGCATGACGGTGTGAACAAAATACATGAAAGAGCATGCAAAGATGACCTCGCGCGGAGGCTGAAGCCCTAAAGCAAAGGCGAGATGACTTCATGTCAAAGTAACAGTCCTAAGGCGAGGCGAAGCAAGGCGAGGCGAGGCGAGGTGACTTCGCGAAGAAGAGGAAGGCGATGCAAGGCGAGGTAACTTCGCGAAGAAGAGGAAGTCCAGGCGAGGCGAGGCAAGGCGAGGTGACTTCACGGAGAAGAGGAAGTCCAGGCGAGGTGAAGCGACTTCGCGAAGAAGAGGAAGTCCAGGCGAGGGGAGATGGCTTCCAGGCGAGGCGAGGCAAGGCGAGATGACTTCGCGAAGAAGAGAAAGTCCAGGCGAGGCGAGGCAAGGCGAGGTGACTTCGCAGAGAAAAGGAGTCGCGCGGCCCGCATGCACGCGCGAAGTAAGAAGAGCTCCATATGGACTTTAGTGTTGATTTGGTAGCATGTCAGTTGAACAAATTACATGAAAGAGCTTGCAAGATGGCATAAGGCGTGGGAGCTAGAAGCACATGAGTTGCAGAAGATGAGATTTTCCTATGGCTAAGGGTTTGCTCCAAGGGACTCTACTGCAGTGAGGAGAAAAAAAGAATCTGGTGGTGTTTGATGGGTTTAGGGCTGTGTAGAGCTTGAAAATGGTTTTGGATTGGAAGTTAGGGATGCTTGGCTTGATGCTTAAGGCTTGCTTATGTTATCTAGGATGTATTGTTTGGGGGTTGTATGTTCTCTGCCTGAGAGTTCCCCCGTCCTCCCTTTTTGCAGCAACTAAAGCCTTTATTTATAGGCTGGAGAGGGTGAGGCTAATACACAGGTTTATGAGACAAGTTTGCTGGACAATCAAGGAGATGTATCATGTTGAGTTCAAATGTACAAAACACTGTAGTGACCACAAGATTAAGAGGTGATGCATGAAATTGGAATTAGAGCAGCATATTTTAAGGAAAAGTTGTTGTTATGTGTTGATAGATGTGTATATTAGAATAGCTACAGGGTAAAAGCAAGGATGATGGAGACTTGTGCTTAACGTGAATGACAAAATTACTGCGGGGTAATTTGATAACTAGGGATAACTATTGCGGTGAAAGTATTAGGCTATATTTGGTCTTATGGGTTTAGGTTCTCATCTTTGCATGCCCGTTAAATAATTTAGGTTGTTGGGCTTGGATTTTGGTCCCAAGTCCAAAATCGCCAACTACCGAAATCGAGAGTGAGTCTCATGTGCTTCTGTTACCTTCCACACCACACCCAAACTTGTAAGCCCCAAGAGCGTGACATATGGCTTGGGTCCACATGCGTGGCATGAATATTTGAATAAATATCTAACTTTTGCATTTCGAATGCGATTTACATGTGCATTTCTTTATTGAGCTTGAAATATCCACTAAGCATGAATATTGATTTTTTAGGTATCAACACCCGCAACAGCCATATACATAGTCCAAAACAACTCTTCTCTGAATCATAGCCTTGTTCTGTTAGAAGAAGCCACGAGACCAGACAAAAACTTCTTCCTTCCCCCCAAACAATGCGCTCACACTTTACAATCTCTCTTGTCCACATCGCTCCTTGTTTTATGTTGTCATGATCGTTGTCACCGCATCAATTCTTTTCTTTTGAGAACCACCACCTTGAAGTAAGCTTCTTTTTTAGAGTTTTAGGATAGAAATCACGTGAATTGATAGAGGGAGTGTTTTACCCAGATATGAGATGTTTTGGATCACCCCAACACTTCAAAGCTAAGCCTATAAAACCAAGAGTTTAGGACCAGAACAACCATCAAGCATAATCCTGTAAAACCCAGAAAACGCCTAGAAACAACTTTCATACCCTCAAGCCTTCAAGCCTTCAAGCCTCCAAGCACCAAATCCAATCCTTAATCACCATTCCAAACAACCACCTTCGATCTCTATTTTTTCCAGAAAACCCTCAAATTCTCTCACCATAATGCGTTTCTAGCTCCCACACCATGCTTCACGATGTCTAGCTCATTTTGATTTTTACTTGATCTGAATCACGTACAAAGTTTTCCCAATAATCGAATTATTAAGTTGATTTTAGCCTAGTCGTAATTTAATTCAAAAAAGACACTTACAACATGTTTACCAAATAAGGGCAAACGTGTATAAACAATTTTGTTTGTTAAGATTTTACACAAGATTAGCTAAAATGAGCACAAATTATGTTATCTTAGATTTAAATAGACAATCTCTTAGAGTATTTGTTAGAATAGGAAGTGAGGTGCCAACAAATTAATTATTAAAACTTTGGTGCATGGTTTCAATTTTCTCCTACAACACTTCCTCAATCATTATACGTCATCTCCTCAACAAGCAATTTTGTTGGGGACAAGCTTGCTATCTTGGCGCATATATTTTCTTTTTCTTGGCTTACCGTCTCCCTTTTCCCCTCTCATCATTCTCTGTCTTTCATTTAGATCAGTTGGGAAAAAGAGTATAAAGAAATTTGTTTTTTTAGTTTTATGCATCTAATATAAGGATGTGAAATTCACACATTTTTTTTTCGGTAACTTAAATTTTATATTTTAATGATTTAAACTTTATATTTTTATAAATGTGTTAACGAAAAAAAATATGTGGATTTCACGTGTCTTAATATATTTCTATTTTCGAAAATTAAAAAAAAAAAAACTTATTGTGGAGAGGTGAAAGTGTCTTGAAGTGAGGATAGAACTGTGAATTAGTAGAAGAAAAAACCTAAAAATTTCATGTTTTACTTTAAGCAAAGGGTAGTGGGAATCTAGTTCTTACTTCTGATCGTGCAGATAGCGCAAAGTTTCAACAAACTAGCAAGGTTTTCAATTTCATATCATCTGCTGCTTGAAAGAAACAGTCTTTTCTCAGTTTCTTGCTTAGAGGAAGTCTTTTCGATTCCCAGAAAGCAATGGCGACCCTGGTCGGAATGCCCAGGATGAGACTCAAGTTCCCATCTTTCTCTCCATTTCTCGGCCAATCCTACAGGGGACCCAGAACAATCTCCCTCTTCAATAAAGCAAGGGCCTTTTCAGTCTCGGCTTCTTCTTCACCCCAAGACCAAGTCCGTGTTCGGTTTGCTCCTTCTCCAACTGGGAATCTCCACGTTGGAGGAGCTAGAACTGCCCTCTTCAATTACCTCTTTTCCAGGTACTTGTGTTTCTGTTTCAACCCAAAATTGAGTTCTGGGGTTTAAGGATTTAAGTGTGTTTGTCTGTGTTTTGGTTGTTTCAGGTCCAATGGAGGCAAGTTTGTTGTGAGAATTGAAGACACTGATTTGGAGAGGTCTACTAAGGAATCTGAGGAGGCTGTGTTGCAGGACCTGTCTTGGCTTGGTCTTGATTGGGATGAAGGTCACTTGTTTTTCATGGTCTTTTATGAATGCATCTGTGTTGCTTTACATTGTTTGCATATGCAATGACCAAGTAGTAGTGGCTCGGTTTGAGGTGCTAATATGGTAAAGTTATCGCCTTTGGTGCATCTTGTCATGTCAAATGTCCAACTGGGTTTTTATTATTTTGGTGAATGCTGCAGGGCCCGGTGTTGATGGAGATTATGGTCCGTATCGGCAATCAGAAAGAAATTCTTTGCACAAGCAATATTCTGAGAAGCTTTTAGAATCCGGCTATGTCTACCACTGCTTTTGCACTAATGAAGTGATTGCCTTTTATCTTTGAATTTTGAAACATGTCTACTCGAAATTTGTAAGGGTTAAAAGACTGCCTAGAAGCTAAGTTGTGATTGTAGTAGCTTTTAGAATGAATATATATATATATATATATATATATATATATATATATATATACAGGGCCCTTCCAATGAGGGATCCCTATTTTAAGCCATTTATAGGGATATGACATTACACCAACTTCCCGATTATAATTTTACATCTCCACCATTCATATCTTAGGTCTATATGAGTAGATCACCTCTACAAAATTTCATATGATTTGGTGATCGTTAAGACTTTCAAAAGTTCAATTTAGTTTTAATGACCTTCAACGGTTTTAGTTTGACATAAGCTGGACCGTTCAAGATCATTAAAACTAAATCAAACTTTTGAAAGCCTTAACGATCACCAAATCATATGAAATTTTGTAGAGGTGATCTACTCATATAGACCTAAGATATGAACGGTGGAGATGTAAAAATTCAATTGGAAAGTGGAGTAATGTCCTATCCCTAGAAAGTGGCCAAAAATAGGGATCCCTCAATAGAAGGGGGCTGTATATATATATATAGCAGAGTTGTCATTCCTCGTATTTGTAGATGTATACTGTGTGATGAAACCTTGGAGAGTTTGTTTCCCATAATTTTCCCCTTATTTCAATTGATCTTTTAATTGTGACATTTATTGAAACCATGTATGTGCCAGTTTTTTAATGTGCATGTATATTTGAATCCTTGGCATCTTTTTCTGTGGAGATTATTATACAATCTGTTTTATGTTTTCATGGGGGTTGGGGGGGTGTTAAGCAGCGTGATGAGTCATGTCATTTGTTCTTTCTGCATCACTGTTTGCTGCTATGACAAAACCCGTTGTAATTCTTCATTCCCAACCTTATCCGTTCCAGGAACTAGAAAAAATGAAGGAGCTTGCAAAGCTGAAGCAACTGCCTCCAGTATACACAGGAAAGTGGGCCAGTGCAACTGATAAAGAAGTTCAAGAAGAGCTGGAAAAAGAAACTCCTTACACATATAGGTTTCGTGTTCCAAAGGAAGGAAGTCTGAAAATCAATGATCTCATTCGAGGGGAGGTAAGTGTAGTTTAGATATATGAATATTATACATATACGGGAAGCGCAGAAACTCGAAGTGTGATATAGTTTACTACTTACAAAATTAAGTAATTCACCAATTTTTTTTTTCTTTCAAAAAAATTGGTGAATTACTTAATTATGTAAGTAGTAAACTATACCACACTTTGAGTTTCTGCGCTTCCCAGAATATGTAATTCACCAATTAACTATAACCACCATTGCATATTTAATTTGTTTTTCTAGTCTGTTAACTTTCTATAGTATCTTGAAGGTCAGTTGGAACTTGGACACCCTTGGAGATTTTGTAATTATGAGAAGCAATGGGCAACCGGTGTACAACTTTTGTGTCACAGTTGATGATGCTACTATGGCTATCTCACATGTTATTAGGTAATAATAGTCACTTTAACATGAATGGGAATTGGAATGCTCTCCATCTATATATATATATATATATATATATATATATATATATATATATTATCTTTTGCTCATCTGATATATTATGCCATTTGATTCTCTGAAAACTTGCATTCAGAGCAGAGGAGCATTTACCAAATACTCTAAGGCAAGCATTAATATATAAGGTAACTTTTTAGGTTTTAGGATTCTGATATCCTTTATGTCATTTTTTGCCATGGTTTTAGGATTCTGATATCTTTTAACAATATTGTTAAGGTGATGTTGTTGTCTAAACTCCATCTTACACAGGCCCTAGGATTTCCAATGCCTTACTTTGCACATGTATCCTTAATTCTTGCACCTGATCGAAGTAAGTTATCAAAAAGGCATGGAGCAACATCTGTGGGCCAGGTATACTCTCTTTTACTTCATTGCTAAAGAAGTTGGGTACAAACGTTTCAGCCTTGGTTTCCCTGAAGGTCAACCCCAGTTTCTTCATCTTTCTTTCTTTTTTTTTTGATTTCATTTCTAAACTGGTTTTCCTTACTCAAAGAGATTTTCTAGGAATGTTGATGTGTATTAATGTAATCTAAATATCTAATTACTAGAATTTTACAGTTTAGGGAGATGGGCTATCTACCACAGGCAATGGTGAACTACTTGGCATTGTTAGGTTGGGGCGATGGCACTGACAATGAATTTTTCACCCTGGATCAGCTAGGTTAGTGAATTCCTTTGAATCCTCTCTATTTCACTATGTTTCTGTCTCATCCTCAAAAACCTACTGCTTAGTTTATGTGCTTTAATGTTTGGATATCTTGATCCTTTGTTGGATTAATTCTTACTTGAATATTTGACGTTATTTACAGTTGAGAAATTTTCAATTGGTCGGGTCAACAAAAGCGGTGCTATATTTGACAATACCAAGTTGAGGTAATTTGGCTCTCAGATCTATTATGTGTCTTCATGTTCTTTATTTAACTCTTCAGCCAACCATCCCTTCTGTTGGAGAAGTAGATGAATGAGCATCTTGCAGATGCATGATTGTTTTGCTCAACATGGATTGTAACTTTTGAGATTAGGCTTCCCATTGAATTCTTAAATGAATGGCTCTGCTGGTGCATTGCCGGGTTCTTGAAATTAAACTTTGAATTAACATATACTTACAAATTACAAACTAAAGGTGGATGAATGGTCAACACTTACAAGCACTTCCATCAGAGGAGTTGAAAAAGCGTGTTGGTGAGCAGTGGAAAAATACTGGTATCCTTACAGAATCAGAGGGTTCATTTGTAGAAGTAAGACCCATCTCTTCCGCGCTTCCTTTTGTAGGTTATTTAGTACAAATCTTTTCAGAAACAGTGTCCATATTCATTGTATTTAATAAGACAAATCATGTAATCCCTTGCATTTCCGTGGTTCGTACATCTCTTTAGAGAAGCTTATGCTCTCCCAGACAGATCTGTTATATTCGGATAGGTCTGGAGAATTCATAGGTCGTCAAGGATAGCTCTCAGTTTACCCATGCTGTTCAATTTTACATCTTTTAGTCTATCAGTTCAATCTCTACTATAATATTCTATTACTATCCATAGTGAAGCATTGTTTATCTCATTTTGTAGGATGCATTTGAGCTTCTTAAGGATGGGATTTATTTGGTACCAGATGCAGATAAAGGACTCTCAGACTTGCTATCGTATCCTTTACACGCCACTTTAACCAGGTGATTTGATTTTTTTTGCATTCAGAAATCTGGTTTTATATGTTTATCATCTTTGAATCAACTGTTGCTTGGCCACTCCAGAACTGTGATATCTTTGCTTGCCTTTTAGGTGACCATCATTTATCTTTTAATATTATGGGGTTCATTATAATATATTTTGGGATTAAATACCTTGAATTGGTCATAAATGTGTTACTTTTTTTGAACCCATGACATGCAAGATAGGGAAAGCTTGAGTTCAAAACCCATAGTTGACGTTTTATGGTGAGATCTAATACTGGCCTGGGACATTAGAACTTGTATATGTATATATATGCGCAAAATAGTCTGAATATGGATTATTCAGTGATGGGACTGAATTTTCCCAAATTGGTACATTTGGATTTTGCCACTTGTAGATGTATATATCTTACTGTAACGTTTGAAGTAGTAGATAGCTACTGATGTTAACAGACTGAATTACTGAAATATATCTGAGTTTGTCTTTGTGGGCTGCAGTCCTGAAGCCAAACCTCTTTTAGAAAACAACCTTTCTGAGTTTTCCGCCAGTTTGGTAGCTGCTTATGACAGCGGTGAAATCCTTGCTGCACTTGAAGAAGGCCACGCTGGTTGGAAGAACTGGGTTAAGAGCTTTGGCAAATCACTTAAGCGGAAGGTGGGCTCTCTCTCGTCTTCTTTGACATTTTGCTGACTTTTTTTTCTTTTTCTTTTTTTTTTCTTTCTTTCCATCCTCGGAAGATGGCCTGAAAATTTTGTTTATCAAAATCCTAATGACAGGGAAAATCACTTTTCATGCCCCTCCGAGTGCTGTTAACAGGAAAGTTTCACGGCCCAGATATGGGGGCTAGCGTGCTTTTACTGCACAAAGCTGCAAAGGATGGTGTTGTTACTCCTAAAACTGAGTTCATATTATTGGATGAGAGGTTCAACAAATTGCGACAAGTTGACTGGGAAGCATTAACCAAGGATCAGCCTCTCCTGGAGACTGCCTCTACTGGATGAAATCGAGAGTCTATAGTTTTGGCCGGCTTTTTGTTCCTTTAAAACTGATATGAGCTATTACAATACAAGTCATATATTCATCTGTTTTATTACTTTTTTGTATCTTTTTCTTTTAACACCTGAAGATTTTAGCTTAATAGATATATCCTCATAGTAAGCCAAGGCATCTGTTGTGATGAATATTCTGTGTATTTGATTGGTGATAAACTAGTGTATACATAATACGAAATATAAACTTGCCATTCTGTAAATCTTCACAGTTGGCTTCCTCTTTCACAAAAAATGAACGGAATTGTATTTTGATCTAATATCTAAACATTTCAAATCAAAAGGGTGTTGGTAGACATTTTAGGGTGACATTGTGTTACCACTTCAAAGGCCAAACCATTGGGACTGGTTAACTACAAATCTTGTTTAGCTAAAGCTGAAAATGATTATTGTGTCATTGACAACATTGTAAACCTGTAGGAGATATTTTTGATGAATCCCAGTATAATGGATGAGAACTCTATGGTCCATCAATAAGGATCAAAAGACCTTGTAATTTACTCTTTGGTCCTTCATTTGGATCTTTTCTTGCCTTGCAAATTTGAGAGTTGGGACAATTTCTTGACACCAGGTGGGTCATATTGACAGTTCAGTACACAATATTATCCACATACATCCCAGCACACTTAGCACCTTACAATCTTGTCATAATATCCACTCTTCCAATGAAGTTAAATTTACAACCTTGAAAAATAGGAATTCATCAAAAGAGGAAAAACTTGCATCAAGTCCTGCATCACAAAACAAAAGGGTATACATCCTATTTTTTCAACAACCAATTCACTATACCAAAGTGTGTGGTAGAAGCAAGATATAGAGAGAAATATGGCTTTGGAAAACTGCTTGCAACTGAGCACAGTGTGCACTACTAGGGTTGGTGCTGCACAATGCTACCATCCATTTTCTTCAGAGAAGCTTGTTGTGCCGACTTGTAATGGATTGAGGAAGTCAGGTTTGAAATTCTCCTCATCTTCATCATTCGTTGCCCGTCCTAAAACCACTAGACTCCAGAAGTCTGGCTTTGTTTGCAAAGCTCGTGAAGCTGTTGATCAAGGTAAAATCAGCTGCACAATCTCTGCTCTTTTTGGTGTTTTTGATAAACTGCTAGTGTGCTATCACTAATACAAAAGTGTGAACTACAAGTACTTCTGCTTGTTTAATGTACTTAGGAATCAAGTTCAAGAACTGCATATATAGGGTCAAATTAATAAGCAAAGTTGAAGAACTAATAATGGTCTGAATGCTTGGTAATCATTTGTACAATGGAATGTATTATGATATGTTTTCATGTCAGGCAGGTTAAGTTTTTTTCAAGTAATCAAGCGAATTCTGCAAAACTGTATTTCTTTTTTTTTTCTCTCTTTATACTAAATGGCAATTGCTAGCTACATATCTTGGACCTTTACATAAACTCCACCAATTGGTGAGGGTTTGTAGCTCCAGTGATAAAGAGTTTGTAATTAAGGTTAGACTTTTAACATTTCTCACTTCCTTGTATGAAGAACAAATGCTTATTTTGCGCAAGTCAAATTTCTTGGTAAATGTTATTTTAGAAGGAAAAGAAGTGCAACAGAGTTGGCCTAAAGTATATAGATAACGTAATACAACTATAACATCCTTACTCCGAGTGCGGTGCCAATTGGTGTTTTTATTTACAATTAAACTTCTGTAAATTAATAACGTCGGGAATGAGAAAAAAATATTATTTAATTAAGGTAATTAATTTATCGATTTTACCTTAATTTCTTATTTTAAGACCGGTAAAAAATATTATTTAATCGAGATTATTAATTTATCGAATATTTAATTATCGAGGTATTACTATAGTTAGTTTCGGGTTGGATATTCTCGTAGCTTTCTCTGTTTTCGATTTTTCAATTGCTGGATTCTTGATTTTTAATTTCTTATTTTAGGACCAGCAACAAATATTATTTAATCGAGGTTATTAATTTATCGAATGCTCAATTATCGAGGTTTTACTATAGTTAGTTTCGGGTTGGATGTTCTCGTACCTTTTTTTTGTTTCGGATTTTTCAATTGTTGAATTCTCGAAAATACTTCTTCATGCACATCAAATTGGTAGTTAACTGAATCATGTGAAATGTGCAGTTCAAGTGGTGACAGATTCAAGCTGGAACAACCTTGTCATCGCAAGTGAGAACCCAGTTCTAGTGGAGTTTTGGGCACCATGGTGTGGACCATGCCGGATGATTGCTCCGGTGATCGATGAGTTGGCCAAAGAATATGCTGGGAAGATAAGCTGCTTCAAGCTCAACACTGATGACAGCCCCAACACTGCCACTCAATATGGCATAAGGAGCATTCCAACTGTGCTCTTCTTCAAAAATGGAGAGAAGAAAGAAAGTGTTATTGGTGCAGTACCCAAGTCCACCTTGTCTGCTACCATAGAAAAATATGTAGATCTTTAAAGAGGGAGATGATGTATATAGACTTATAGTGTAAGCCACCATGCTTGTGCTCATGAAGCTATTCATTGTTAATCTTCAAACTGATGCTCATTTCCAATTGATAAAAGTTTTCTTGGTCTTGCTGTAAATTTCATTCTGTATTTCCATGACTGGTTTAGTCTGTTTTTCAGTTCACAGCTAAACTTTTCAATGAAACATTTCGACTTTAACTCTCTTCTCTGTAAGTTCAACACAATTAATTAACTTTCAAACTTTACAGTAGTGAAAATGAGATTCTATGGCATAATATATCATTCAAGGTCCATCTTATGTCCTGTGTGCCTCAGTTGATCTTCTGTGAGACCATTTAGTCACAACACAAATAAGCAGTACACATGACTAATCTTCGCAGTCAAAAAACAAAGCTACAGTAATTCTCTAATGATTATACAGGTGTACTAAAAACCCCCATCTTAACATCAAAGAAATAACAATACATGAACCCCATAAAATAGGTCAAGCACAACTCTATAAGAAGAAATCAAAAATTACTATTGTGAACCGATGTATAACATACCAAGATGACCAGATTTTCAAGAAAACAAAAAGAAAAGAGAAAGAAGAAAAAGAATATGAACTACAATTGAAAGTTTGAAACCACAAGAAACTCAGCCCCATCAGCCACAACCAGCAACCCAAATTTCCCTTTTATATATAAATCACAGATTAGTACATGTGGGGAGCAGAAAAGCCCTGTTAACTATTTCATTTCATCAATGCACTGCAATCTTCTGAGGGCTCAAGGCAATTCTGCCATTTCCCATGCTGCATAAGCAGCTTGATCGAGAACCAACAGAACAAACACCAACATGACTGATACATCTGTTTAAGGGGAATGTTTCCAATCAAATTGAAGGTTATTGTTATACCCATTAACCGCTCCAAGCCCACTAAGTAGCTGGCTCCCAATATCCTGTTGATGATGCATACTTTGTTCTCGAGCCATTGATGCCATTCCAACCCTCCCGTTCACAACAGAATTATTTCCCATTGTAGATCTTATTCCATTAACCATGGCAGGCTGACCAAGTCCACCCATACTTCCAAATCCACCACCCCCCATACTCGAGTTACTGTTGCCCATGCCATTCCTCGATAGACCGTTCATACCTGGGTTGTTGGTACTAGACAAAATCCCATTTATGTTTTTCACATCGTTTCCCAGAGAACCCACACCAACCATACTACCTGAGCCATTAAGCTGGTTGGACATCATCATGTCATGTATTATCTTCTGGACAGAGCTCTGGGAATCACTTGGATCAGCCTCACCAGAAAGGGCTGGCTGTTGCATGGATACATTTGCTGGTGAATTTGCTGCACTCATGTGATTGGTAGCTGTCAAGGCACCATGAGATGTTTGTGATGGATTGTTTGATGAGGGTGTTGGTGACTGGAATGGAGAAGGGTTTGCTTGTGTCTGAGGGATTGTACTAGAAGAACCAGGGGATGGTGGAATCTGAACAGAACTTCCTCCATAGGGACTGTTTGCATTATTCATTGAACTTTGTTGCCTGGAATTCATGGAATTTTGATGCAGTAGACCCACAATGGTGCTTGCTGAGGTAGATGTGCATGCTGTGTTCACATTATTTACACTAGCCATACCACTTGGTCCATTACTACCAGCAAGTTGCATATTGGCCTGGACAGAGCTTGCGTCATTTGAATTCTGGCCCACTGTTTGCTGTTGCTGCTGCTGCTGCTGCATTTGTTCGTCAGACTGCTGTGCTTGATTGTGAAACCCAGATGAAGCACTAGTCCTTCGAGGAAACTTGGCTAAGCTCTCTGAAAATACATTAATATTAACATGAATGGATGTGAATTCCAAACATAAATATTATAATGATCCGACTAACATAAAAATATATCTATAGAACTTGCACAATTTGAAGGGGCATAGTATTAGGTTCCCAAACATATGTATTTCTACTGCCAGTCCAGTGGAATAAAGGAAAAAAGAAAAGACTTATTATACTCAAACATTTATGCGTGCAGGAAAAAGTCTAAGATGGTTGTAAATAACAAATAAGAAAGAAGGCCAATGTTGACGGTGTTTAAGAAAAGAATCAGCCCAATAACTGTCTGCACCCAACAAGTACAGAAATTTTTACCAACGTGGTCCAAAATGGCTGGACTAAACGGCAGACGGGATCAGCTAGATCCAGATTTAACCGATTCAATATTTTATGTATGATTCCCATGCTATGCACTGCATACTGAATCATAACCCAAAAGAAATATACACTATTAAGGTATTTTGGACCACATTCATGACCACACACTGGTCATAAGAGGGATAATGCTCAAATAACAATTAATTGTTTAATTATTTGTTTTCTATTCTACACTCATTGTTCAAACATACATTTAAGATTGTTTTCAACCCACGTATGTAACTGCAGCGGGAAAAATCATATCTTCGTTACTAGTTAATAATAAAGTTCCAGCTTACCCATAGGTCCACTCCCCGTCTCTCGGCTGTAATCGATCAAGTCCTTCATACTATTAACCACTTCTGATATCTATATTGCACCAAAAAACAAAAACAAAAAACATAAGCAAATGGTCCATCAGCCTGAAAGGACACTCAGTCATATAACACAAATGGTCAATCAGCCTGCAAGGACACTCAGTCATATGATGCAATGCAAACACACTCAATGTACACATATGACAACCTAGAGTATTTTAATAGCTTTATTTGTGTCAGCAGCAGAGAGCTATGCCCTCATTATACCATAATGCTTCAGATCTTAGTTTTTCAAGCCAACCCACCAGAAAAGGTTTGATTAATATGACAAATAGAACCAAGTCCAAGAAGATTCTATGACAGATATTGGATGTTCAATAAATTCTCTTGTAGATAGGTCTGATGAGCAGAAGGCAGGAAAACAATGCACAGAACCACTAGCAAAGTAAATTTTCATCAGAGGACTATTTGTGTATATTGCAAATATTGGTGCAGTGAACAATGTATGAACATATACAACCTATTGGAGTTAAGTGAACGTCAGTTCAACAAGATAATTATTAAAAGAGTTGAGAAATGAACATAAAACAAAACCAATACTCGGTTATTTCAATTACATAACAAAAAGGTTGTAAACAATTGCAACCATATGAGAAATACAACCATGTTCCCCATAAAAGCCAAAGATACTGCTTTCTTTGCGGTGATTAAACAAAATCTCATCAAATTAGGGGATCTAATAAACAAGGAACACCATGATGCAAAACAGCCATTCCGGGAAATAGGAATTACCTGTAGACACCTTACATATCTCTTTGTATAGCCTAAATCATTTACTAATGGCACTTCCAGGGTTTTTGCCAACTGCCGAGCTGACGATACAAACCTGAGCCAGAATTACACAAGAAAAATTAATCAATTATCAAAAATTATACCAAATCAATCACCAAGGTTACGTGTGTGTATCAAATAATCCAAATACGCAAGCAGTTTACAGCATTTCACCTGTAATAGAATTGAAAAAAAAACAATCCATCACAAGGACAAGTAAACAGTAACATGAGGACATTAGACACCTGCCCTAATGTCATGAAGCACCATGTAATCGTAAAGTATAAGCCCCTGAACTACTAGTGACACCCCCGAAAAAAAAAACGAAAAACCCAAATCCAATCGCTAAAATAAAGACATACAGGCAAATAGAAGAAAAACACTTGAACGCTCAAGTATATACAGAAACATGGAGACAGAGTCAAAAGGACCTACATATTACAATTATTTTGTATGTCTGGAATAGATAAATTTGATGATGCATTTTGAGTAGCAGCCTGGTATTTTTGAGCTGCAGCCCCAAGTTGACTAACCTGCATATCACAAGCAAACATTTCAGATGCATATGAGTGGAAGTTATAATCAAACTAGTCCAACAAACAACAGATAGTATTACCACCAATTGTGCTAGCTAGCGAAATGCACCTCAAATCCAAACATGTACTGTAGGACTGAAAACTTCAAGTTCTCGACTAGTTCAAAACAGTTACACTTTCTAACTACAAATATCAATGAGGATATTAACCTTGTTATAAATCAATTCAGCTATGTTCAAAACTATATTCTTATTGAATATGAAGCCAATTGGTATCATCAACATAGCTCCCCCAGCTCTCTGAAGTCAGATTTGTATTGAATCTTTTTAACCCAAATACCCAACCCATTGACCGTACCATAAAGAATTCATCAGAACGGTCTAACTTCTCATTTACATATTTCAAAGTAACATTGATTTAACACTTGCTACTTCATCCACAAAGTGTACATATAATAGCAAAAGACACAGCTTCAAATAGATGAATTTGGAAATGATAATATTTGTCACTTAAGGGACAAAAGCTTGCAAGTATCAAACCAAAATGTGATGCAAATGCAAGCTACTTCAATATTTGTAACCCATCTGCCTGAAAGGGATAAAAGAAAAATATCTCCATGAATCAGCTATCATGAAGAAAAGCATCCATTACAAGTAGATTTAACAGTAACCTGAGGTATCAGTAATCTTCGAGGGATAAGCTCTTCATGGCGCCTTGCACAGAACTCCCAAGAGCAGATCTGCAAAAAAGAATGAATGAAGAGAAAGGAGGATCAATACCTAGGGACATAGAGGGTAAATCGGTAAAGGATAACATGAAAAAATTTGTTGTGTGCAACCTTCAAATCTGGAGAGAACACAATTCGAAGTTGACCATCCCGAACAACACGAAGCTGCTCAAAAACACTTTCTTGTATTGCTTTGGCATAGTCCAGCACAATCTGACCAGATGAATTATGATACTCCCGTGGCATATCAACATACAGAAGTTCCTCCAAGGTACCACTTTCATACTTGATTTTAAAAAGCCGAGGAAGAACCTCAACAGTTGCTTCTGAAAGTATGGTAAAATTAAGTTAGATACCAGCTGAAAAGAGCATATCCCATGGAAAAAGGCTGGAAAGGTTTTAACTTTCACATCAAATGTGGATCTTTTGTCAAGCCAAAACTTCAGAACTTTTCAAATGAAGAGCATAACAAGACACAAAAAGATAGAATATTTTAAACAATAGAATAACGCACCAAAGCCCCGTCCAGGCTTGCGATTGCATATCTCACAATGCCATACATCCTGCAAAGAAATGGCTCATATCAATGCTCATTAATAATTTGATATAAACTGAATCAAAATGTTTATCAGCTAGAGGAGGACGAATTAAAGCACATGCATGACTAGTGATTTGAAAATTAGATGCATATACTATAGCTAACGCATCACAACACCTTTTTCGTTTATTTTTGCAATAATTTCATTGTAGTGGCTAAGACGCCGTGTAAGATGGGTACACCAAATTAAAGTATCCTAGCAACAGACCTGAGGGAAAACACCAGTTGTCTGCCGGCCACTTCCATACATAGAAACACACCACTTCTTCTTGGCATGAGGTACAAAATACTCGGCAACAAATTTTCTCCAGAATTCAATATTGTTGTCCTATATGAAAAGTGTGCATCATCACTAACCATAATAGTCACATAGAACAGACTAACAAATCAATGTCATATGCAAAACTTACTTCAGGCCTATGTTGTTGCTGATACATATAATGCGTCAAGCGCCGGGCGCACATTCCAGGTTCATACACTGGTTTCGCAGGGGATCTCATAGGGAGATTCTGTTGTGGAAATTGCTGCTGTACTTGGGGCCGTTGCTGAGGCATTGCTTTTAAGAGTTGCTGTTGCTGGTGCTGTTGTTGTAGCTGCAAGAATCTCTGTTGATGCAGAAGGTTTATATGGGCGGCGGCTGTAGCTTGAGAAGAGTGCCTTGACATGTTGAGTAACTGCTGCTGTTGTTGTTGTTGCTGCTGCTGCTGCTGCTGTTGTTGCTGTTGTTGATGCAAATACAATGACTGATCACTATGCTGGGGTTCCAATTTTACAGGCGGCAAGCTTCTCATGGTCTGAAGTTGTTGAGGTTCCAATTTTACTGGACCAAGACTTCTCATAGACTGCAACTGCTGCTGCTGTCCATGTTGATCATTTGTCAACTGGGGCTCCAACTTGACTGGTCCAACACCAGCTAGGCCCCCTCTAATCGCCTGAAATTGCTGTTGCTGCTGCTGTGTATTGTGAGAGGCAGAGAACTGTTGCATTTGTTGCTGACTATGCTGAAAATTCTGATTCTCAAGTTGTTGCTGTTGTTGATCTCCCAACAGTTGATTACCAGAAGGGTTTGAAAATTGTTGACCCTGGCCCTGACCTTGACCAGATGTACCAGGATTAGCCAAATTTGATGCATTATAAGATGACAGAGCATTAAAACCCATTCCATTGCCAACACTGGAAAGTGGATTGGACTCAGCCCCAGTATCAATACCTCCGCGATGGCTGCTACTAGGACCAGAAAGCCCTGAATTTGGAATCCCATTTCCAGAAGACTGATTAAGGAGAGACGACACATTGGCTACATTTCCAAGCATATTGATGTTACCGAATTGATTACGCGGTGAGACAAGTGAAGGAAAAGCAGACTGAGAAGGCAGTGGACCATTTTGACCTCCAAGCATTCCGGAATTTGAACGCAAAAGCGAAGGCGTAACAGACTGGGCACCACCAATTGGATTGGGCGGCCCCGAAGGTACCATATTTTCCAAAATGACAATCTACAAATACTTTTGGAAAGTAAAAACTATCTATAACAGAACGAACTCGACAAAATCTAGATTACATAACAAGACGCAAAACACCGGGAATGGAACTCAATTCAGATAGCATTGTTCCCCAACATGGAAGGCCAAAGGCTTCACAGTCTTTATTGTGCACCAACATAACAGGGCAAGCATTGTGTCTTGGCTCATCGTATCGAGTCTTACCAAACACAAACCAAATACCAAAAAAGCGCAAAACCAAGGAGCAGACTTCGATTCTGCACATTCTAGAATCCCACTATCTTCTCGAAAAGGGCAGTCTCCCGCAGGCTTCCGCATGAATATCTGTTCAAAACATGAACATTCAGATCCACCATAACCTCAGCCATTGATACAAAAGCCAGAAACAACAAACAAATCCAACTCTCAAAACCAAACCCACAAACAAAATCTCAATAATTTCTCACTCTTATCAACCAAAACCACCCCCAATCAAAACCCAAATCACCAAAACTCACAAAAACAACACGCAAACTCAACACAAAACCCACAAAAAAAATCACAAAATTAAACAAACCCCAATATCCCAAAACCAAAACCCAAATTCCACACCCAAAACCCCAAAACCAATCCCACCAAACCAAACCAGTGACATTAGCAAGCCTTCGATCGGAACCCAAACCCCTCAAAATCTCAAATCAACAATCCAAGAGCTTCAGGACTAGTGAAACCAAAACACAAACAAACCAAGAACAAAAAAGGAAGAAACGAAAACACAAAGGGGAGTTGGGTACTACTCACCAACAGTAGAGCTCGAGTGAGTTGCGCCCAGAAATGAGTGAAGCGACGTCGTTTCTATTTGGGTTCAATTTTGATATTGCTTCCTTGCTGGTTTAGGGTTTCTTTCTCTCCAAACACAGTCTGTGTTATCTGGTTGGTTAAAGCTTAGAGGGAGCTTAGAGCAAGAGAGAGACTTCTAGAGAGAGAAACCAGAGGAAGGAAGGAGCTTGTAGAGAGAGAGACAGAGAGAGAGTGTGTCCTTGCGGACGTCAAAATTGTATTGGATTCGATTGAATTTTCTTCATTCTTAACCTTTTTTCTCTTTCTTCTTTCTTCTTCTCTCTCTCTCTTTCTCTCTCTCAAACCTAGTCAAATGGTATTCTTACCACTCTCTCCTCCTCCTCCTCCTCCTCCTCCTCTTCTCTCTTACATACATTCTAATGTCCATGTCAATAATCCATCATCATCATCATCATCATCATTACCATGCCATGATAGTGATGATACTTCCACCACCATCGGATCTGATGGCCCCTGCTCTAATTACCGGATTGCCCTAGCTTTGTGTTTGTTTCTTTGGTCATTTTTGGACCGTATATAGAAATGTTTTTATTGTTTAGAAAATAGAAAAGGGAAAGAGATTTTCAGTTTCAAGTTTGACTCATTGGTCCTAGGGTTTTAGATTCAAATTTTTGTCGGGGCGATCGTTAAACTATAATGTACGAATACGTGAGATTCAGACAAACGATTTGGTCAGCTGAAACGTGAAACACCAATGGAAAACTAATTAGTTATGCAATCGAGCGTCAGTTTATGACTCGGATAAGGAAAAAAACAGAATTACAATCTTCCTCTTTGTATTTCTATTCTTTTTCTTTCATTTTTCCATCTTTCTTATATTTTTACCACACTCGGTCATTCTTTTGTTTTTGTTTTGTTTTTAATAAAGAGATGGTGCGCTGTCCTCAATCTTTTTATTAATTAAATCGTTGAATACAAGGGGGGACATGACGCCAACCCTTGATTACATAGACTCAGAATAATATCAAGAATTTCTATAACGTACTTGTATTCTAGCAAGCACCAACTAGCAAAGAGTACTGCTCTAATAACAACTTTATTTGTTTTGTCACAATGGTGACATAATGGAAAGATCAATAGACATGTACCACAATTATATATCCTAATAACTAATAATTTAAATTTCCTACTATGTTGCTGTTAGAAAATAATCTCGACGGCACTTAGTTTCATACTACTACTAGGAGGTTGCAACCATTTGACCAAACAACAGACGCACCGCCTACCTAGAGCAGCTAAGGCACATAAAGTGCATAGACTGGCACAAGACCCTTCGTTCCCAACCAAAAGATAGGGTATTATTGGCAACATGAAGCCGCTTAGAATTGAATTGCAATAATGCAAAAATAAAAAAAACATAAAAGTAACATAGGAAGGGCCTAAAAACATGTTAGAGGCCCACACTTCACCAAGCCCCCAAAAGAGCCCAAAGATGCCAGAGTTGCCTCCATCCCGTCGAAACCCTTGCCCTCCGATCCACAACTCCCATGTCAATGCAGCCGCAGCCAGTCACCCATATAACATATTCCTTCTCCATTCTCCAAACTGGTTGGAGTAACCATAGAACCCAAGATCGATTGCACACCGCGAAATCCCAACCGGATCAGAAAGATCTGATCCCGATGTTGTTGCCATCAAGACGCCACCACCAGGTGACCGCCGATCTTGCAACGTCTGCCTCGTCAGTCTGCATCCCAATCTCGGGTACACCAGCTCCGATACGAACCACTGTTGTCTCTCTCCATCAAACCCTTCCGATCGAGACAGAGTCTCCACCCGCCAACAGCTCTTGCTCTGTCAGGGCTCGTCTTCTCTGTACACTAGGTCCTCTCGGGCCGGCCGTCCGACTACGACGCCTCCAGGGCGCGCCTCCGAACCAGGCATGGTTCTTTCGTTGTGGAGTTCTCTCTTTCTAGGGTTTTTTGTTTGTTGTTTAGCCTCTTGTTTTTAAGAGTCATCACAATATATGAATTAGATTTCTAGATCAAAATTCGTAATGGTCACAGTTTTCGACTACTCGTGAGTCGATCATTCTTTTGTAAAAAAAGTAAAATTGGACATTTTTGTTTCCAGTTTTTTCTTATTTTTGGGTGTCAATTTCTTCTTAAGTCGTGCTTGTCAACCACATAATCATTCAAAAGTTTCATGGCATATATTCACTAATAACAATTCACTAGTGTTTAATGACTACAAATACACAGAACTTAAGGTTTGCGCCCTAAAATCATAACCACCAAATCCTAAGCAGCGGCTATGTTTGCACTCAAACCCTAAGCCTTGCGCACTCATATCCGACTCTCCTCCTGCAATCTATCATCAATGGACTTCAACTTCACTTTCTCGAAATCAAACCTATTCTCTTCACCTATGGACTACACATCGTCCATCTCCTCCTCCTCCTCCTCCCTCTTCATTGGAACAAAGACTTCCTACATCGAGGATGTCACCGAATCTTTTATTGTCTTGCTTGCCCTAGCGAACTCCAAGGTACTTAATATCTCTGATCGCATCTCTGGTGCATAACGAATAGCCATGCAGTCGTATTTGGTGGCTAAATCACTCAACCCTAAGCCCCCCGACGCTAGCGGAGATGAGGCGTTTATGCAATAGAGTGTGGGTACTCGGAAGGAAATTCCAAATCCAAGAACCACCTAACAACACGTTCATTATTGGTTTTGATATTAAAAAACAGAGAGATTGATATAAGGTTCTCTATGATGGACCGTGGTAGTACCAGCATCATGTTATGATAATTCTTGTTTGTACTAGGTAAGTTGTGGTCCTGTGTAGCTCACGTGCTCATTAATCTGTTAATGACGTTATTACTACATGTGCGAAGCGTGTCCACTGTAGAATGGGTACACACACATAGTCTTTCTACTAAAGGATCCCTTATTACGACTTATATGAGGGATTGAGCATTAACCAAACTTTTTTATCACATATCAACATCTTAACCATTCAACCTCTAGATATATATAAGTATATCATTTCTGGAAATTTTCAGTCAAATTGGTGATATTTAAGGCTTCGAACTAGCGTAAATTAATGGACGGTTCAAATCTGTCAAACCTGAACCGTTCATGAAAATTGCAGTTTTAAGCACCTTAATGATCACCAACTTGGATGAAATTTTACAGAAGTTATCTACATATTAGGACCTAAAAATTAAATGGTTAAGATTGAAAAATGTGATCGAAAAGTTGGGCTAATGCTCAATCTCTCATATAAGTCATAATAAGGGATCTCTTAGTTGAAGTACACACACACACACACACTCTTTATCTATCATATGAAATATATCCAGTATTTTCCTTCCTTTATTTTCGTGGCTATAGATTTCTTTTCTGATCAAGGTTTCATCCTAACAATTGGTATCTAGAGCCTTTCGATTATGAGAAAACTGAAGGGGGATGGGATGTCAAGACCCGCCCCGAATTTCACCCCGAAACCCGAGATGAGTCCTGCAGGGACCACCTCCAAGGAAAATTTACCGAAGACTCGGCAAACCTCCCTTGAAAATGGACAACCCTAACTTAAAAAATTTATGAACCACCTTTTTATTCCAAAATAAATCTTCAGCTACAATCCAAAAGTAGCCAGAATACAAATTACACCGAAGAATTCCACAAGTATTCAGAGCTACTAAAAATAAAATAAAATAAAATACAGCGAAAGCTAACAAACCCCTAGTAGATTAAACAGGTAACCTACTGGCGAAATGTAGCTGATAGATGAGTCACTATGCCTAGGCGTCTCCTGCTAGACCTCACGCGAACTCTGCAGACTGAGCATTTTTAAAAGCGAAGAGCCCAGGGGAAAATATTCAACACGTCAGAGTGAGTGGACGAAATGCTTCCGACAACAAATAAATATTTCCCCAAAAGAAATGTTTTCATCAGCGGCAAAAACAAAAGCTCCACTGGAAAGATTCTGAACTGGGGTCCAGCCTGGCTAGACTCTCAAACTTTAAGACATTGCCTCTCAGGCCTGGATATTATATGGCCTGGATATTATATATATAGTATGTATGCACACTCGCCTGACCCTTGACACGATATCTATGAACAACTTGAATAAAGTAGATATCATACGAAGCTACTATGCTTGCGTCTAACGCTCACATCATCCCACACCCACTACCAGGACAAGTACTTTAGCTAGTATATATACGTGCTTACTCCTTGTACGAAATCTTTGAATAAATAAATGCAAAATTAGAAAGTCGCACAGGGCTACGACACTCGCGTCTAACACTCATGTCACCCATACCGGAATTGTGCCTCGTGTATGGGGGAAATCACGTATAGCTAGCTAGCATTTAATCATATACATATTATTCTCATATAAGAGTATAATCACCGAAATTCTCAATTTCGGGAAATATCCAACAACATAAAATCATTCAAATGATAAAGCATTTCGAACACAATATTTAAAAATAAAGGTCCACTCACAGGTTAGGTCTAAGCCTGGTGTCGGTCGGAGGTCTCTTCCGCTCGAGTCTCCTCACGTCCTGTTCCATATAAATAAAACCTTAAATAAAGCACCGACGCTTAAAGCAAAACATGCATAATTAAATATGCTTCGCGCTCAACCAAGCCTAACACCCCAAAATCTTAAATCCACTGCCAACCTCAAAACTCCACAAATTTTACCGACATCCTCAAAATCACCTTCCACCAAATAAAATCCAATGGCCGGATTATAAATTAATAATCCGCCAAAAATACCAAACTTCAACAATTCTTAAACCTATCCAAAACTCCTCCAAAAATTCTAAAACTTATTCCATTAAACTCCTCACATTTTTCTCCACCAAAAACATTTTCTCGACGGCGGCACCGGCGGTGGCTCTGCCGGCAGCAGCGGCCGGCGACCAACTCCGGCGACCTCCGATGGTCACCAAAATTTGGCAGCATCTTCCTCTCAACCTCCTCTACAACATTCCTAACTGCCACAAACCCCAATTCTAAGCCTAACCAAACCAATCGAACACAAACACACAATAAAGCCCTAGAATTTCAAATTTCGATTTCTCCTTACCTAGCTCGAGATAGAGCGAGCCCTTTGGAGGGATTGAAGCACGGGAGGAGGGCTTCCTTTTGAGCCAAGGCTCGCCGGCTATGGCGGCCGGAGGAAAGAGTTCCGGTGAAAAAACGATTTTGGCAGCCGGAGCTTTCGGGCTTGGCCGCTCCTTCACGGCAGCGTTCCGCGAGCAGGCACCGGTCCAGGAAGAGAGAGGGAGAGACGAGGGTCCGAACGGGACTAGTCCGGCGACGAACGGAGGCCGGACGGCGGCGGGCTGGCGACAGGAAGATCCGGCAGCGGAGGGAGAGGGACAATCGGGGAAGGAGAGAGAGAGAGAATCGGGAGGGAGAAGAAAAGAAATTGGGCCTAGCCCAAACCGGATCCAACACTACAAATACCCAATCCAAAATTTCAACACCCCAAAAATAATACCCCAATAAAATTACCTTTTACTAGCAAAAATTACCATTTTTTTTATCGTCGTCAAAATTTCTTCCTTAGAATAATCCCACAAAATAATCGTCCCCTACACCTCTCTGGGGATCAATTATATTTTACACTTAATGACGAACACGGTAAAATTCTTATTACTACTACGCCAGTAATAAAGGTAAAAATTATGGGTCGGGGCGTGACACAAACAGTGTATGGTATAAGAATGAGTCGTTTATTCTTTCCACCATGGCAAAACAAGTGTAATATCTTGATGATCCGGCTATGGGTGAGGGTTGGAAAGTGGTGCAAGTGATATCACATAAGAATATTTGGAGTGCAGCTACACTGTGAGGGGATGATGAGAGTGGGCCTAGTGAACCAACAACTGATCAACCGAATGAATCATATCAAGAGGAATCTCCACATGTAGTCCCCGAGAATGAGGATATTCGTGTGAACAACTAACACTTTCTGTTGATCATAGGTTACATTCCAGTTACACCATCTCAAATAAACTCGCTACAACGCAACCTCAATCATGATGACGACGGGTTCATAAATGACGAACTCATAGTGGATGCTGAGTATTCTGACCAAACTGAGGAGGATGATGATTCAGACGACTCAGATTATCATGAGTACGATTAATGTACTAATTGTTCAATATTATTGTAGATTTCGATCGGTCTATCGACTTGTATAATTAATTTGGCATAACTTCTGATATGTATTTTTAAATTAACTTGTCTTCCATTAATTATTCATGCAAATTTCCATATTTAATGTCTATGGACATGTGTAATTTTTAAAACGCATTTATATGCTTTTTATGGACGAATACTTAAGTGGAGTAAGTACACTTGAGTTTAGTTTGATAAGTTACACGAAATTACTTGAATGTATATATAATAAAATGTACAAAAATTTTTTAAAAAAATACTTAGTCGACGGAACATGGGGATTTCATCGCTTTAGAACTCCTTAAGCGACGGAAAATGCATATTTCGTCGCCTTAGACTAACATAGGCAACGGAGCGTGAAAATTTCCGTCGCGTAGGCTCGCCTTACACACCTAGCCTCGCCTCGCCCCGCCTCACTCGCCTCGCCATGGTTAAATTTTTAGAAAAATACTTACTTGACGGAAAATAAAGAGTTCGTCACTGAGTAGTTCTTAGGCGACGGAGCGTTAGCATTTTCGTCACGTAGGCTTGCCTCACTCACCTATCCTCACCTCGCTCGCCTAATCCTCGCCTCGCATCACTCCTCTCG
Organism: Fragaria x ananassa; assembly: GCA_034370585.1. Classification (NCBI taxonomy): domain Eukaryota; kingdom Viridiplantae; phylum Streptophyta; class Magnoliopsida; order Rosales; family Rosaceae; genus Fragaria; species Fragaria x ananassa. The sequence continues at coordinate 18,815,691 of CP139769.1, forward strand.
CATTGCCACGCCTTGCCCCGCCTTGCCCCGCCTCACTCGCCTCGCCATGGTCAAATTTTTTGAAAAATACTTACTCGACGAAAAATGAAGAGTTCGTCGCTGAGTCGTTCTTAGGCGACAGAAAGTTTGCGTTCTGTCGCTTCGGATCCGCGAAATATTAGGCGGGTAAATAATATTTATTTTTTTGTAGGCAATGGAACATGGCGATTTCGTCGCTTTAGAAGTCGTTAGGCGACGAAAATTCAATAATTCATCGGTTTAGTCAGATAAAGGCGACGAAAATGGATGTTTTTGTAGCCTAGGACCCCAAAATATTGGGCGGGTATATTTTGTGCCTTTTTTTTTGCCGAAATTTAATTTTATCTTAGGCGACGAAAATTAAAGTATTCATCGCTGTAGTTATACTAAGGCGACAGAAATGTACTTTTTCTGTCGGCTAAGATAAAATCAATACTAGTATCCCTCTTAGTTTGATACAACACAACTAATCCTAAAATCAATTCTCACACTCGCTGCACCCGAACTCTAAAACCCAACTGTGGTCCGACCAATGCTGCGTGACCGCCGAAGACCCCATCGGAGATCCTCGCCATCCACCGATCGGAAACCGCATCGACACCACTCTTGGTCTCCTCTAATCATCGCCATCGCATCCCCACCGCTTTAATTTCTCGCTGCTCCCACTGTCTGTTTCCGACCTCGCTGAGAAGCAAGCCCAATTTCCACTCCCAAGTCCGAAGCTGAGCGGTACTTTAAATTTGATTTGAATTTTGGTTTGAATTGATTGCATACGACGAGTTGTTTATGTGATTGTGAATTGCCTTTTCGCATGTTTCCCAAGCTGGTTCTGGTAGTGACATAATTCCAGCTTCACCATGATATTAACAGAGATCACATTTGTAGATGTTTTTTCTGTCAAGTTTAATGTTGTGACTAGTTACTGCTTTAGGGATATAATATATGAAACAGTGAGGGTAAATGGAGAGTGAACTATAAGTACCTGTGTATGTTGTATTGTCATTTGGAGGCTTTCTAAATACATGTTGCTGGTTTGGAGGATTAGAAAGAAACAAATGCTTAAGTATATAAAGTTGTCTGTTCACTATTTTCTAAGTATATTTTCTCATAATATAAACTTTTGTTGTTGGAGCTTACTGCATGAATACTTAGGAACCATGAAACAGACCAGAAAATAGAAGATTGTTTATGCAATTTTTGTTCAGTTCCCAATAAATTTCTTTTCTTATGAATATGCATGAGTTGTTGATATTTTCTTATGAACATTTTAGCTCAACAATGCTTATTGATGTAGCTAAATTGTATCACAGGCTTTTTGACTAACACATGTGCAAGATGATGATCATTGGGAAGAGGAAGGACAGAGCCACTAAGGCCAGTGCCTTGATGGACTCTATACGGCAGAGCGTCGGCTCAGTAGGTAGTAGCAGCCACCTTATCCTCATGTCGGCTGGGACAGTACCACCAAGGGCTCCTCCTTTGATCGTGCTGCCCCCTCCCGTTGACAGTAGTTCAACGGGATCTCCATCATCTACACCGGCGCCCGATTCTGCAAGACACATCATCGGCAGCGCTCGGTTGAAAGTTAGAAGCCTAACAGGTAAATTAATTATATTTATATTAGAAATAAATCAGTAGCAGTAAGCACCCACTCCCTAGGGTGCCTGCATGCGTGCCCCAGGGTGCCTGCATGCGTGCCCCAAGGTGCTTGCAACGCCCCCAGCTTACTGCTACTTCCTTTTTCTTTTTCTTTTTTCAATTGCTTACTGCTATTTGTCTTATATATAGCATTAAATATCTTAATGTTTTGTATATATATTAATTGTAGCTCCGGCCCCGAAGAAGAAGCACGGTTTATGTTCTGGAAAGAAGGCGGAGGATTGAAAAGCAACGGGGCAGAAGATCAAGCTAGAGTATTGCCTCCGTGTAAAAGGTCCTAGCGTGAGGGGGGTAAACAGCTTGGTGGCACATGATATCGGTTCCACCATACGGAGTTTGGTGAGAATGAGGGCAATGACGTTCTACGACTTTGATCAAGAGGAGAAGTGGAAGGTGTGGAATGCAATGTCGGTAAGTAACACTAAAAACAGTTTGAAAAGTAAATTTACTTAATTACATATGTTTATTTTATTTTTTAGTGCTTAACACCTGAATTTTTTTATATTTATTATTTAGCCGAAATACGAGTGAGATGAAAATGATGAGCCAATGTTCAATTGGATACTGAATAAGACACAAGAGAGGTACAAGGACCGGAAGTACCACTGCCACAAAGCTTATTATCTGAAGGAAGAGCCCTCTTGCATGCCTTCAGATTTCATTGAGAGAGAGGACCAGTGGGAGTTTCTCTGCTCCCACTTCGAGTTAGATGAGTTCAAGATGATTTTTTTAATTAACTTCATTATTTTATTTTTTTTTAAATTACCTTCATTGTTTACCTTGTAAAACTAATCTATCTAATATTTTTTCGTGTATTAGAGACTCTCCTTGGCAAACAAGCGAAATCGTGAGGAGAAGACTATGCACCACCACACGGGGTCTTCTTTTATCATCTACATAATGGAGAAACTCAGAATACAAGGGGAGGAACTTCCAATTATCAAATGTTTTGAGAATACCTATGTCAGGGCCGGTAATGAAGCTACAACCAAACATTATGTAAGTGTCTTTTCTTTTATTTTATTATTTTATTGTTTGATGCATGCACTTATGAAGTTTATTATGCAAAATGTCAAGTTTATTAGGTACACATAAAATGAGCTATATGTAAATAGTTATCTTTGGTTATTGGTTCTTATTTCTGCATAATGTCAAGTTTATTAATTGATGTATTTTAAATGCAGAATGACATGGTTGATGAGGTCAATAGGCGAAACGATGCATTTAAGGAACAACATCCTGACGCAACATAGTAGGATATTGTGGAAAGTGTTCAGTCCTAACAAATTGAGGTGTTGGGTACGGTGCTCAAAACTCGGAAAGGAAAGGAGATTAGAAGGATGAGAGGAGCCGGCGAGACAGACTTGAGCCATTCTTCAAATAGTTCCATTTCACTTAGTCGTCCTCCTAGAGTTGATGAGAAGCAACTCCTAGAGATGCATGAGCGCTATGAACGGAGACTAAAGGTATCAAAGGAGCGTGCCCAACAGCAATTCCAAGAGTCCTAACAGCAATTCCAAGAGGTCGAACAGCATGCCCTGCGTGTGAAGTCTATGTATAGCGCTGTGCAGTCCCAATTTGCAGCCATATATGAGGGCCTAGGTATGCCACCTCCTCCTCCTCCACAATTTCCTCCTCCTCCTCCTCCAGTTGTTTCTCCTCCTCTACATGTTTCCCCATAAAACAATAATGATCTAGGCGGCATATGATTGGACGAGAATGCCAATTGGCATTATTGATTTTGTACTAGTTTAGCTAGAGTGTATGAACAATATTCTACATAGTTCATTAATTATTTTGTATATATGAACAATATTTGTCCATCTAGTTATTTTGATCAATCTATGAATATGTTTTCCAAATCCAATGCTTCCGGTATATATGTATCTGTATGTGTTTGATTATTGTTACTGATATATAATTTTTTGAAACAGTGAATAAGATAATTTACACAAAAATTACATTTTTTTTACAGTAAAAAAAATACTTAGGCGACGGAAATAGAACATTCTGTCGCCTAAGATAAAACACCTAACAGACGAATACAAACAGATCCGTGGACTAAGAACTGATACGAATTCGTCGGTTTAAAGCTTTACCGACGAATGTTCCGTAACCTAAGAGTAGAGCAAGATTCGTCGGTAAACATACATACCAACGACTTTTTCGTCAACTAAGAAAAATTTCATGTTCGTCGTGTAAGAAACCGTCTGACAAAACTGTTTCGTCGACATGGATTTTTATCGACGAATCGATTTGTTGATAATGTAGGAAAATACCCGTCGGGTAGGAACACTCTTAGTCGACGACTTACTTAATTTATGTTGCCTAAGTGTCTACCCCACGCCACTTAAGCAACAGAACTTAGATGATGAACAATCTGTCGGCCAAGATTCTATGCGACGAATAGTAGGTCTTAGGCGACGAGTTGTTTCCGTCAGCTAGGACGATTTTTCCCGTAGTGAGTACATGACCAGCTCCAGCTAGTCTCTAAAAGTTAATAAAATGGAGCCTCTCAGGCTAAACTCAATATAAACATATATATATATATATATATATATTAACATTCGTCAGATTCCTTGTACGAATTCTATGAAAAATAAGAAAGACAGAAATTCATACAAGGCTACGATGCTTGCGTCTAACGCTAACGTCGCGCCATAATAGAATTTTTTCCTCATTATGACAGAACTAGACGGATGTATTTACGTGCAGATCCCCTATATGAAAACCTATACGAAAATACAAGAAAATAGTTTTCATACAGGGCTACGACGCCTGGTCTAACGCTCATGTTGTGCCATAATGAAATTTTACCTCATTATGACGGAACAAGCACGTATGGCTAGCTAGCATTCTTTATATATATATTATTCTCATAATTATCCATATGAGAATAAATATGAATAAATAAATTCACCGAAATTCTCAATTTTGGTTATTCTCTAACAAACGAAATTATTCATCAACAAACCATTTGCATGCACATTAATTAAAATAAAAGTCCACTCATAACTTTAGGCATACGCCCGACGAAATCCAAATTGTCACTCAAGTGAGGTCTTCCCGAATCCTGACACAATAACCATGCTTAAGACCAACTTCAATTTCAGATATAAAAAAATATTTTAATATATAACCCAAAACTCTTTCACCTAACCCACTACCCTTTCTAGGATTAAGCTTATCGGATTCACACCAAACTCCAACCATAGCCTCATTTCATTTATTTCAACATTCTAAAACAATAATAAGGGAAATCCAACGGTCGGATTCTACCCCATTAACCGCCAAACTCGACAATCTTTGAAAAATCCCAAACCTATCCAAAACTCCTCCAAAAATTCCAAACTTTACATCTATAAACTCCCCTTAATACAACAGATTAAAAACCCTGAAAAACCACTTCATAGTGATGGCGCCGCCGTCTGCTCCGCCGGCAGCAGCGGCCAACTCCGGCGACCTCTAATGCCTACCAAATTTTAACAGCATAATCCTCTCAATCCCCTCTACAACTTTCCTAACTAACACCAAACCCAATTTCAGCCTTAACTAGGTTAATCGAACAAAAATATCCAAGAATCCATAGAAATTCGACTCAACATTTCTCCTTACCAGGCTCAAGAGGGAGCGAAACCTCTTGGGGGTTTGCTGCATGGGAATAGGGCTTTCCAACGAGCCAAACGGCTCCAGCTTTTATGGCCGGAGGAAGGAGCTCTGGCGAGAAACCACCACGACAGTCGGACCTTTCAGCTGCGTTTTCTCTCTCACGGCGGCGCTAAAGAGGCTGCCACCGGTCCAGGAGGAAGGCTGGGTCGACAGCCGACCATTTGGGACCAGTGCGGCGGACTGAGGCGGCCGGATAGTGGTGAATGGACGGAAAGAAGTTTTGGGCAGAGGGAGAGAGAATCAGGAGGGAGGAGAGAGAAAAGAGAGAAGAGAAAAAGATTTGGGCTTTTGCCCCACCCGGTCCAACACCAAAAATATAACCCAACTCCAAAATTTAAAATCCTAAAATAATACCCTAATAAAATTTACCTTTTTACTAGCTAAAATTTACCATTTTTACCGTCCTCAAATATTTCTACTATGAATAATTCCTCCATAATAATCGTCCCTCAACACCCCTCTAGGGACCTTTGATATTATAAACTCAATTATAAATACGGTAAAACTCTTATTAATACCATACTAGTAAATAAGGTAAAAATTTAAGAGTCGGGACATGACACGACTACTCTGTCTACTCATAGTCATTTTTCTCATGCATTCAATTTTTCACCTAGTACATATATATTGAGTGGAAAACATTCAAACTCAAGTAGTGACTGGAAAACAATCAAACTCATGAGTCATGAATCATGATACCTGCAATTTGCATATCAACTCAGTACCTCACTCTTATCAAAAAGAAAAGCTCAGTACCTCGCCCATAAACTCAAGAACAACCAACAATCATCAACTTCATGAACTCAATGAGTAAAGATATCATCACTTATGTACCCAACTTATATTCGAATTCAATTTCAAAACCAGAAACCAGAAACAAATCAATTTCAAACCCATCTAGACCCAGAACCTTGATTTGGGAGACGACAAAGAAAAACTCATGGTCAATCGAGGACGAAAAGGAAGAACTCATGGTGACTCGGGGATAGAATTGGTCTTCTCTCGTCATGAATCAGGGACAAGTTCTTACAATTCGCTGTAGGAGAAGCAATCGACGAAGAGACCTCGGGATTCGTCGGGCCATATTTGATGAACCCTCGGGCTTTCGGGCCATAATTTTTTCAGAATGTTAGGGACCGGGCTCGGCCCAGCTATTTCTGGGCCCAGACCGGTCGAGCTGACAGGTCCGGCTCGGGTTTTATGCCCACCCCTAGTCACTACCGCCTTGATATAGACATTGTTGCCACCATCCAAAGTTTCATGTGTTGCTTTCACAAGCTATGACTTCATACTAACAACTTATCCAACTTTAAAAGATATCAACTCCTCGGAGGTGGATAATATAGGGAATTAGTCTTGCCCTCAAGTCCGAAGGTGAAGGGTCCACCCCACTCTAGGAACTCATTCTCTTTCCCTTTATTTGAATTTTATTAATAATAATAATAAAAAGAAATACATAAGTAGTTTTGGGTGTTAAACACCTAAGAAAAAACAACAACATAAACTGAACACTTGTTGAGGATTTTCAATGCCAGTTACCTTTTGAATTTGAGATGAAAGATTTGGGTGATCTAAAATATTTATTGGGAGTTGAAGTTGCTCGTGGAAAAATTGTATTGTGTTGAGTCAGAGGAAGTATGTATTGGACTTGCTGGCAGAAACATGTATGCTTGATTGTAAACTTGTTGATACTCCTATCGAGCAGAACCATTGGTTAGTAGAGTATTTGGATCAAGTACCTACAAATAAAGAAAGATACCAGACGTGAGTTGGATGATTAGTTTATTTGTCCCACACTAGACTAGATATAGCTTATGCAGTTAGTGTGGTGGGTCAGTTTATGCATAATCTAAGTGAGGCTCATATGTAAGCTGTATTTCGTATTTTGCGGTATTTGAAGTCTGCTCTAGGAAAAGGATTAATATTTTGAAAACACATTCACTTGGATGTTTCTAGGTACACATATGTAGACTGGACATGTAATATTACATCTTGCAGGTCTATTTCAGGCTACTTCACTTTTGTAGGTGGTAATTTGGTTACTTGGAAAATATAAGAAGCAAAAAGTGGTAGCTCGCTCCGGTGCTGAAGCAGAGTATCGTGGAATAGCCCTTAGAGTGTGTGAGATGTTGTGGTTGAGACACTTATTGAGAAATTTAGGGTTCAAACAAAAGAAGGCGATGTCTCTATATTGTGATAATAAAGCTATTGTTGAAATTGCTCATAATCCAGTTCAGCATGACAGAGCGAAACATGTGGAGCCGTGGAGGTCGATAGACATTTCATTAGAAAGAAGTTGAATCGGTAGATTATTTCGTTCCTAGTTGTACATACTGAAGAGTAGCTGACATACATTCTTACGAAAACAGTCTCTAGTAAGGTGTTTTATGACTCACTTGACAAGTTGGACATTAATGATTTATATGCTCAAACTTGATGGAGAATGTTGGCGTGAGTAATCTGTTGTTAGGATTGTGAATATTATGTATTATTATAAATATTCTGTTTCTTAAAAGGATTTAGTGTATCTTGTATATATATACGTTGTTTAGGGAAAAGATGAATACACGTTAGAAATTCCCATTTTGCTTTATTCTGTTTGACTGCTAGTAGCTCCTTAAAGTTGAAATGCCACTGGCCTTTGGTCACAGAATACCCTCATCGATGGGGTACTGCCATGTGGTGCTTGGCTCTGAAACTGAATCATTTCCAATGTCAAATACAACCCACACATCAACCATAGATATCCAGCATTCCAGCCCACTCATTCAAACTGTCATAAAGAAAATTTTGAGAAGCCTATACCGTAGAGGCATGAAATTTAACAAATCTTGCAGGAGCATGCCCAACTCGTACTTATATTGGACCAGAATTGACAGAAGCTGCGATTAAAATATGCTTCTGCTGTCTAGTAATCATACTGTAAACAAACAAGGTCAATATATATCCATCCTGGACTTTGAATCTTTGATTTCTTATATAGGATGGAGATCCATCAATAATATGCATGCAATAAGTCAGTACAAAATGTTATGGATGATCATAGAGATAATCAAGGCTAATGAAGCCATGAAGGTTGAGCCGTTGAGGGAGGCTAATTATGTAATCCGAAATAATAGTATGAAAAGAATATGATGGACCAGACTCCATAGCTTTTTAGGCTTTGATCGTTATTTTCTTTGATCGGATTGACACTTTGATTTGATGGTAGGATTATTAACCATATGTTAATACAATCGCGATTACATGTAAATTTGGTTCGTAGCGAATAAATTACATTGATGTGTGTATACATGCACTAAATCACAATGGCATGTAACTCATTACTCTTTTGCAAAACTAGGATCGATATATGCAATGACCAATTTCCTTATTTCATCTAATGATTAATTATTATGTGGGTGAGAAATACTTAGTTCTTGTAAACGTCTAGTTGTCCTGGCATAATACTCTTCTTATGTTGAGGCTCTAACGTTGCGTTTGAATGAGAATTTTCTTAATTTTGGAGAACTCTGAAATGATGGAATTTAGATATCTATCAATTGAAATTTCGTTAATTGCAATTTTCATTGTTTGGTTGATGTATGTTTGGAATTTGAAGTGTGTAAAAGATTAAGAAAGTTTAAAAGAAATATAAAAAAAATTAAAGAGCCTTGTTTTGGAAATGAAATTTGAATCCTACAAGGAATTTATAAATGACACATATTTTTGGTGAAATTTAAGTGAAATTTAAAATTCCCTATTTGATAATGCCTAATAAGATAATTGACTTTTGGGAATTATAAAATCCTTACTTTCAATTAAATTCATCGGAATTTACACCTATCCAAACGCAACATAAAAGCATATTTACCAATTATAGTACCCCGAAACTAAATACTAATTATATAGCACACTTAAGGTTCCTTAACTTTATATAGTAATCCAAATATCTTCTAAAATATTTCGTTTAGAAGTCAATGACTCCAAGTATCATAGTAACAAGATAGATAATTTTATTAAGTATTAAAATTTGAGTAAACTACTTAAATATCTTAACCCATATTTCTTACATACAATCGATACTCGTGATCTAATTTAAGACTCGTGTTAGTATTTCTTTTATCATGCATATTATTCTAATCCTAAATATTACTAACACATTTATAAGATCTTAAGAAATGAAAACATCATATTCCCTTACTTAGAAAGGGAAACATCATATTCTTTTATCATACATACTATTCTAATCCTAAATATTACTAACACATTTACAAGATCTTAAGAAAGGGAGACATCATATTCTTTTACTTATTAGCTTGAGTAGATATATATCTATATATACATATATAAATATTTGTGTATCTATAGATTCATGTCAATACATATATAAGGTATACCTCATATATAGATTCATGTACTAGCTGATTTTTCTTTTACCCCTCTTACTATTTGTTTTTCTTTGTGAACAATCACCCTAGCTAGCTAGACTATCACTCAAATTTAATGTTTTGTCTTTTAAGTGAAATAAAATTGGTAAAAATTAATTTACAATACATGCTTCATGACCTATATATTTATATTTGGGAGCTGCAACATCTTTTCTTCACACTCCAAGATCAAACGTAAAGATGATCACAAACTTCCTTAGTTGAATAGAAAAGCTCCCACACAAAAATCTTATCCTTCACTATTTTTCTCTTGCGAAGTTCTTTCTTTGTCAAAGAAGTCCAACATTGAGTCAATATCAAAACCTTCACTTCACTTCTGAAAATTTAAGAGTAAGTACATGGTTACATTTCTATACTCTTTTATCTTTAAGATTATCAAAATGCATAACTAAGGATAAAATAGAAAAGAATATGTTTTCTAAAAAACTTATATTTTCGTATATAATTAAGTATCACTTTGTAAAATTTGATCACAATATTAGGTTCTTCATGAAAAATGCTTCAATTTAGGTTTTTGAATCACTTAAAAAGGTTTGGAAATGAACAAGTTATGACTAATCAAACTTCCAAACTAATAAACTTGCTGAAAATCCATTACAACTACCATAACTTCAAAAATTCATATCTCACTCATTTCTTAATCTTTTTCTACAAACTTTATATCAAGTTGAAGTTTAGGACCTCTAATTTAAATCTGAAAAGTTTCAGAAGCAATGGTAAAATATAAAACACGTAAAGTCATAGACATCAAAGGTAATATAAAGGACTTCGAACTGGATTATATGACTTATCTCAATGGATTCCTTACAAAGAATCTTTTGACATGGACTCCTCACTTGCCTAATTTGGACATAATTGAATGAGATATGAAAATGATATTTTGACGATTCTTTGGACTACTAATTCTTTGACTAGTAACTAATATTTTCTGTTTATTTAATTTAAAGTACATTTACTTTATTGCACATTTATTTTCAAGTTTATTAAATTGCTTATCTTCTACAAACCTTGAGCTATTGACAATTTTTAAAGTATATTGATGTACGCTTATATACTTTGTTAGTCTTGATGTAATTGTCTTACTTACTAAAGTTTTTTTATATTTTATTAACGTAATTATATTTGAAGATGTAAAGCTGGGTGATTAGTACTATCCCGTGCTTAAGTGAATTATTGGTAAAAGTGTTTTGTGATTTGTGATTTGTGAAGTTAGCATGGGCCATAGTCCCTACAGATAGTGCACTATTATAATCATAGGAAGAAAGCGTCGACCTTGAGTATACATACTCTGGTATTGTTCTTGATATGCTGCGGCTTATCCGTGTTTTGATATAGTGGACCTAGCACTTGATCTTTGTGATTTATGATCAGTTTCCTAAATTTTAACATGGATGAATTCATTTATGCATATATGTGTGTGTTAGTACTTGGAGACTTGTTAGTACATAGCCAAAATACTTGGCTGAACCGAGCATAAGGTGCAATTACCCGGTCACCGACGATCATTCCAGACAAGATAAGCCCCTCACGGATATCCAAGGAGTGAAGGGCCGGTAACAAACCGCTTGCCAAAATCACTCTAGCGACAAAACACCCCCAAAAGGGGAGACACCACAAAGACTAGCAAGTAGTCCCACATTGGAGACTAACGCCAAAGTGCCCAAACTTAGCCTATAAAACAAGCTCAAGCTACCATAAAAGGTACACACACACTCTCTCTCACTCCTCTACCTTGCAAGTGCTCAAAGCTAACTTAAGCATCGGAGAGTCGAAGACTGGGCCACCCCAGTCTCGACCCCGTGACGCTGTCACTTGTGCAAGTTCCGAGTGAAAGACCCAAGGATTCTACTTCGCTCCGCCTCGCGACCCTATCCCGGCTCGGGACGAAGCAGGTAGAAACAATTGGCGCTAGAAGGAGGGCCCTATCTTGTGGAACTCCCATTTGACTTAACGCCATGATGGAAATCATTGATGACCCTATGGACCCTGGCACTCAAGCAGAGGAGGAAATTTTCCAACCCGGCGACACATCCCTTCCCCAAAGCAGCGATGCAGCCCCCATTAGCCATCTCGACCCCGCCACAGCCCTTGAAATCCTCAAGAGGGACTTCCATTCGTTCCTCGAGCAAGCGACGAAAGAGAAGGCAGAAGCGGAAGTGTACCGGGTACGCATCGCCGAGTTGGAAAAAGAGCAATTCTTGCTCCGTGCCACGTTGGAGCATCGTAACGTGTACAACGACAGCTTGGACCGCGCGGCGCGAGTTGCCGGAACCCCAGACGCCCCTCCTAGCCAAGGCCAGACTGGTTCCATGCTCCCGGGAGGGCCTAGCCAGATCATATATGTATCTCATCCCCTTACCCACCCCTCATTTCCACTACCAGCCCCCCAGCCATCTCCAATCCCTAATGACTCCCCCCTGCCACATCAGCCTAATCCATCTGCCTAGCCTATCTCAACTACCACCACTGCTAACTCCCCTAACCCACCTCTCGACATGCCAACCCGCCTACTGCTCCAACTCAGCCAAACAGTCACGCAGTTAGCCTCGCGGATTGAAGGCGTCGAGAATCGCGGGGTCCAGCGACCCTTGTTCTCTGGCTATGGACATCGCCCAAGCCCCTTCACACCCCGAGTGCATATGGATAAGCGGCCTCTGGGAACCAAGCCATTCAAGATGGACAAGTATAAAGGCACAGGGGACCCTCATCTCCACCTCGAGACATTCTTCTCACTCTGTAGCTCCGCTGGCTACAGTGACGCCATAGCCTGCCACGCCTTCCAAGAGACCCTCTCGGACGAGGCTCTCAGTTGGTTCCTCAATCTGCCCCCCAACTCCATTGACAACTTCGACCAACTCTCGGAATGCTTCCTCAGCCGTTTCATGCTACACACCAACATTTATCGCAGTATAGATGCCTTGTTCCACATCAAGCAGAAAGACGGCGAGGGCCTCCATGAACTGTTGTCCCGATGGTAATCTGCTACAGCGAGATGCCACAACTTGGAACCTCGCGTGGCGGAGCAAGCTTTCCGTCAGGCCCTACTCCCTGGCAATTTCCTAATGGAGATCAATAGGAACCCTCCAGGATCCTACGACGCCTTGATAGACCTGGCTATACGGTGAGCCCGCGCTGAATTTGCCACTTTCGGCCGTTCCACCCCCACCACGTTAGCACTTCCCGCCCCGCCACCAGATGAGCACTTTGACCGCGGGCAAGATAAAGGGCGGTCACGTGGATCCTCCCGAGACCAGGGACGCGGCTCAGATCGTCGCCATGGGGGACAGAAACCGCGACCACCCATATAAAAGGGACCAAAGCCCTCCACAACAGCGTCGTTCCGCCCTGCCACCTCATTACGAGGTCCACACTACCCTAACCACAACATATGAGGACATATGGGCCAGGCACAAAGATCTCATTCCCCCACGTCCTAAAAGCAGGTATCTAAAAAAGCCCCGACGAGCAACCGGCAACAGGTACTGTGCCTATCATGATGATAACGGCCACACAACAGAGCAGTGCCATGGCCTCCGCAATGCAATCGAGCATTTGGTCCAGAATGGCCAACTCCACCAATATTGTGCTCCCACCACAAGCGCTAACGCCATTGAAGTACATGGCCAGATCTTAACTCTGCATGGTGGAGCCCCACGGTTCCTCCCACGTAAGCCTTCTGTAAAACGGCAATGCACAACATTCTCAAAAATCCTAGACATCCAGCGCGGTGTCACGATCACCCCAACAACATGGGATCAAGTGACATTTCGCAGCGATGAGGATACCATAAAATGCCACCATTGTGAACCATTCATAATAAATGTGCAGGTGGATCATTACAGGTGCCACAGAGCTCTAGTGGACACGGGTGCCGCCGTAAGCGTCATGTTTTCTGATTGCTACAAAGGACTTCGCCGAGACCGAACTAAGCTGTACAATAACCATGACCCCCTTGTCAGCTTCTCTGGCGAGACAGTGCAACCGTTAGGCTCAGACCGCCTAACCGTGTCAGTGGGAACAGCTCCTTGCCGCTCTTCCATTACGGCCCGCTTCCTCATTGTCGATTGCTCCTCATCCTATAATCTCATCTTAGGCCGGGACATCCTCTGGGGACTGCAGTGCTTCATAGCAGGCCACATGCTTCTTATGAAAATCCCTACCCCAGGCGGCACCCTGACAATCCAAGGGGATCAGGCAGCCATTGAGAATTGTCATCTTAACGCCATCCAGCAGAGGCAAGGAGCCTATGAGATGTTCCCCCTCAGCCCCTCAGAGCCCATAGATGACCCACGGGACGACCCAGAGAGGAGCGGGAAAGAGAGCCCCGCGACCTAGTCCTACAACAAACATCGTCTCCCACCCCCGGAATGCTCACCACCAATTTTAACCTTGGCTTTGAAAAGCCGTTGTATATGTACTATAGCCCAGTAGCGGCTCCAACATTGTCCACTTACGCCCGCTAGCGGCTAAATTTAAGTGCAATGAAGTCTTTTGTCACTCCAACATGCTACTCTTAGCCCCCGCAACGCAGGGCCACAAACATACAAAAGTAAACAGCAAGACAAACACAAAGGCTACACATAACACCAAAACATCAACCTGGACTCCCAGGCAAATTAGTATAAACTAATTACAATGGCTAACCACGCCACTCACATTGTTCAAAACAACAATCAGTCCTACAAGTATCAAAATGCCCAAGTACATTTCACTCTCCCCCAGCGGATGAGTCGCCAGATTTGTTAACACTCCCCTTCGACCCGCCACTGCGGCCACGAACCTGGCTCACATTCCCCACCATCCTTTGTCCAACCAGCTGCCTCGGCTGATCCCTGGACAAAAAGGAGGGCCTCACAGCTACGGCATGGCGCACAAGTGAACTGCCGGGAACTCCCTCAGGGCCAGAGCGCCCCCTCACTAGAGCCTTCTGAGCTTCAAGACCCGCATGTGCCACCAACCCCGGAGCCCAAGGATCGCGAGACAGGATGGCAGAAGAAGCCACCTGCGACGCCACTACTTGGGTAGGTATCGACCCCTCGGGGCCGGTGGCTCTTACAGATGACGCAGCCCCAATTGCAAGAGGTCGCGGGTCGCTCGCAGCTGGCATCCCCTTCTGCCCAGCAGACGTTACACGCCACGTCTCATGCTGCTTCTCCAGAGACCGCGAGATCTCGGCTTGCTTCTTTTGTTCAGGCGTCATTTGCTCCCACGCCCCCTTGGCAGCATTCTTCTCTGCCTACCACTTGCGCATGGCAGCCTTATCAATCCAGCCCGCCTGGCAGCCTAGTCGGCTCAAGTCATCTTGCCCTTTATTATAGGCACCCTTCAGCTGCTGCTTATACACTTCGCCCTCCCGGAATAGCCTCTGCCCTGCCGCTGCCGCCCGCTCACACTTAGCCTTCCAGGACACCTCCAACTCTGCAAGTGCCCGCGTCAGCTTCTCCACCTCAGCTTCCAAAGACGCTGCCTTAGCAGCCACCACTTCCCCAGCCACCACCTGCTCATCCTTCCTCCTTATATCTTCTTTTAGCTCCGCCATCTGGGCCTGGAAGACAGCATCGTTCTGCTCTTCCTGCGCTAGCTGCTCCGAAAGGCCCCGATTGCTTTCCTCAGCCTCCCTCAACTGCTGACTCTTTGCCTCGGCATCACTTTGCCAGTAGGAAGCCGCCCGCTCGCTCGCGGCATACATCAACAATGTAGCCTGCAGTCACACAGCAACACATAAATCCCAAGCCCAAAACAGTGGAACACAAAAGCATGTAGACACTTACCCGAGTCAATTTCTCCTTGGCGAGAGCCATACCCGCCGGCGGATCAACCTCCTCCAACACATGCATGTCATGAGCGCGGTGAAGCATGTCATAGGCCATTTGAGCCAAGTATGGCTGAGCGTCCCTTGTCCCTTCCAAGGCTTGGGCAACCTCAGCTAAGCTTGCCGATCCCCCGGACCGACTATCCCTCCGCGACCTCTTCGACTGGCCCTCGCGAGCCGGCTCCGCTCTCCCCTTCCTCTTCCGAGTCCGAGCCACACCAGTCTCTTCTTCACAGTCCGCAACCTCCTCCATGACAGGTTCTTCCCCCTGCGCCTCGTCGGGTTCACCCTCGTGATCACCCTCTACTTGTGCCTCCTCCAACTCCACCTCTTGGACGCCTAAACCCATCGCTTCCGCCACCAACGGAGGCACATAGGCGTAATCCTCATCTGTCAGGTTCAACCTTAAAAAGTCTTCACAATCACCCAGCTCCACCTTCCTTCCCTCCCCCGTCTCCAAATCAATGTCATACTGCTTGGCATGGTCAGCCTCAGCCAGCAGCCCATCTAACACGTCCTCATCTGAAACCTTGTCGTAAGGACCTTCCTTCTTCCGCGAACCCCCGTCGCGTGGCATTGTCACTGCAACAAACAAACAATAGTCAGACAGCAACTCGCAAGCCTAAAACAGGTAACGCAACCACTAAAATACAGACCCGGAACCCGGGCATAGCCGAAGTGGCTGTATATGCCAAGGCGGCATATCCGATACGAGCTCCTACATTCAAACGCCCATATCACCCGGTGAATCCGCCGCTCCATCAGCTCTATAAGATTATACTCTTGCGGCACTGCACAAAGCTAGTTGTCAGCAGTGACAGAGCAGACAAAAAAAACAAAAAAAAAAACACAAGGCACAAGAGCACGGTACCTATCTTTTAGAAACTTCCCGGGACCCGAAAAGGATGCCCGTGCCACTCCTGCCACTACCCCCCAACAAGAAAACACTTGCGCCTCCAGGTTTCACTTGTTGAGGTGGGCAAGTCCTCCACCAGGACTTTAAACTTCCCACGTGACTTCATCGTCACGCAGCCCCAGCTGCCCTTCTTCGCGCACCACCCCATGTGCCAGCACACGTTGAACTCCTCACAATTTGGGAACTCCTGCTTCAGCAGGCGGAATAGCATGCTTGTTCCCAAAATTAGCTTCAGCATGTTCGGGGTGACCTGCCCCGAGGCGACATGCAGACACGCCAAGGTGTACTGCACAAATGGGGGTAGCGGGAACATCAACCCGCATCTCAGTTGGTACTCGTATACCAACGTAAAGTTACCTGGGGGATCCCAAAACTTCACCCCCCTGCCAAGCGACCGCAACAAAACCTCCTCTGGTATACTCCAATTTTGTCGAAGCGCCTCAAGCTCCGACAATGTCATACTCTCGCCAGGAGGTTCCCAAAACGAATCATCCTCCTCTCGAGATCTTGCCATGATATATTCCTCTACCTCCTGCAAGAAAGGGTTACACGAGGACACATGAGACCCGACATCCATCACATGAATGCTTTCCCCCAAGTCAAGGGCAATCTCTGCCATAAGATTATCCAAGCCCTCCTCCATCCGGTGCAAAGTGTCCGAATCCGAACTAGGCAAACTAGAGACCACCACAATCTCTTCGCTGGACACCCACACCGAACTTGCCATACCCCGCTACCTTAACCCTAACCAGCCCGACAACAAATCTCTCACCCTAGAATTCCTACCAACATCACAAACATGTGAACAATCCCACTCACCCCAGATAACCCAAAACACCACCATAAACAAAAATCCAAAGACAGAGAAGGCGACAAATTCATACATTGAAATAGCGGATTTGCGTAGTGGCAATGAAGCTGGTTGCAAACAGCCGAGCGCTTGCACCCTCTCGATCGAGGATGAAATTGGACGTTTCCTAGTCTGAAGTTTTTGGAACTGCCGAAATCCCAAAACGCAAATTGCGGCTCCCAGTTTTCGGTTTCAAAATCACACTCCCCCCTCCAGTTCTCCCCAACCTTATATATAGATATTTCCCCAGACCCCACAAACCTCTACGGACAGGGCAACTCCACGTCGCCCTCGTTTGTCGCAAAAAAAATGGGGGGGGGACGCTAAGGCATCTCGCCACGCCACGAGAGTCACGCTAACTAGCGCGGACTGACTCACCTATCAATGGCCCGCCTCGCTGCGAGAGTCTCGCCATCAAGCGCGGACTTACTCGCCCAGCATCGGCCCGCCGCTCGAGAGTCTCGCCAACTAGCGCGGACTGACTCACCCATCAACAGCCCGCCTCGCCGCGAGAGTCTCGCCATCAAGCGCGGACTTATAGAATAACTCCACACCCAAGAGCTCTCTCGGACTGGGGACTTGGGGACTTGTTAGTACATAGCCAAAATACTTGGCTGAACTGAGAATAAGGTGCAATTACCCGGTCACCGAAGATCATTCCAGACAAGATAAGCCCCTCACGGATATCCAAGGAGTAAAGGGCCGGTAACAAACCGCTTGCCAAAATCACTATAGCGACATAACACCCCCAAAAGGGGAGACACCACAAAGACTAGCAAGTAGTCCCACATTGGAGACTAAGGCCAAAGTGCCCAAGCTTAGCCTATAAAACAAGCTTAAGCTACCATAAAAGGTACACACACTCTCTCTCTCTCTCTCTCTCTCTCTCTCTCACACTCCTCTACCTTGCAAGTGCTCAAAGCTAACTTAAGCATCGGAGAGTCGAAGACTGGGCCACCCCAATCCCGACCCCGTGACGCTGTCACTTGTGCAGGTTCCGAGTGAAATACCCAAGGATTCTACTTCGCTCCGCCTTGCGACCCTATCCCGGCTCGGGACGAAGCAAGTAGAAACTGTGTGTGTGTGTGTGTGCATAAATAAGAATCGGTATGAACAAATAAAAATGATTCTTGGTACATTTTTACTTAGTTGTGTTTATTTCTAGTTTTTTATAAGACATATTATTATAAGAACGTAAGATGTACTTACTGGGTCTGTATTACTCATGATGCTACACATTCTTGTTTTCAGGTAACGAATAGATGTTTGGGGAATGAGATGAACCTACTAAATAAAATAATGTTTTCTATTGCTATTTTGAGAATAAATGTAATGTCTTATACACTCTTGCTAAAACTCTCGTATTGTAAAATATTTGGTATTGTAAAATATTAATGCTTTCGCTTTCTAATAAAAGTATTATTCAGACATATATATTTCTTTTTCTAATAAATTATTCAAGAAAATTTTATTTTTTTTAACTCACGTTGCAAATTCGGGCACCATATTTCCATATAATATTGGTCTCTGTTTGGGGGCGTGACACCAATGCTAGTCATTTTTTAATTAAATTTTAGTTTAATTAGCTAAAATATCATTTTTACTATTTTGGCTAGTGACTTTAGAAATACGTCTGCATTAATACTCTCTACTTTAATATTATTCTTCAAATAGAGATTAAATAGTTTATATATATGTATATGTATATATATATATTTATATATCACTTACATAAAATATCTTAAAATGAATACATTAAATTATAGAGAGTTTGCCCAGTACCATTTGATCTAGCGGCAGTCTCTCTTTAAAAGTGGGAGGTTATGAGTTCGACTCACGAAATTATAATATGTGATTTAAAAAAAAAATTATAGAGAGCCTCATCTCGCTCTATATATTTAGCTAGCGAGATAGCTAAAAGTCATAAGCTTTGGCTAGTCTACTGGAGCTCTTAAAATGCCGAAAAAGCTAAACACGTTATCTAAAATAGCTAAATGAGCTTCTAAAATGCCTAAAAAGCTATAGCTAAAAAACCAAAATAAAGAGTCTGATAAAAATGCTTTAAATTGTGATTTTGTAGTGGGGTGAATTGCTTATAGAAATATTTTATAGAGTACGGTTATTGCCACCCCACCAAATACTTTGTTCACCCCACATTTTAATTCTAAATTAAATATTCCAATACTAACCTCACAATCAAGAATTTTTGTAAAAATATAATATTAAATTAAAATCTATAAAATCAAAACAACAATAATTCTCTACATCGATCTTTACATCGGAGCAAAAAAAATTCTTTATATCTTTCAAATCATATTTGAGAATCACTTCAATCTTCAACAAAGTGGTTATACAGTGTGATGAGATTGTTCGTTCTTATTTTTATTTTATTTTTGACTTCAAATATAGTCTTTCATATATATATATATATATATTCATAATCGTAAAGAGAGAACTCAAGAAAGAGATTGAGGAGAACATATATATGATATGATTTGTGAATAATGGAGGTCTGCGTCAAATATATTGATGCGATATTTGTATATATTTTTAGATTTTATCAAATTGAGAAAAAAAAAACCAGATTTCTCAAAATTTTAATGATAAAATTGGAACATTAAAAGTAAAAAATAAAAAATGGGGTGAATTGAGCATTTAGTGGGGTGTAAATAGCCGCATCCTATTTTATATGTGATACTCTAAAAAAAGTACCAACATAATTTGTAGATTTAAAATTGTAAATGGTTCTTAATCAGTATGTCGTCATCCGAAAATTAGTTTCAAGCATATCTTGAACGTTACTGAAAGAGAGAATATAACATGATGTCATCTGAATCCAAAATAAAAAATAAAAAAATAATAATGGAAATAGAGACTGATGAGAGAGTATATACCAACTTTTCATTTCACAAATCAGATCAAAAATCCTTTAAAAGCTCAAAACGAGGATATGTTGGTCATTTCGACGCGACGTTTCCTTAATTTGACGTAAATGACGACAGCTAGAGCTGGACTGCAGAAACCCTAAACAAGTGTCACTTATCACTAAATGTCATGCATACATACACATACATACATACATCCCTCATCAATCTAAATATGTACATACATGCACATGAATAATGCATGCGGTAAAGGGTCACGTCATGCATCAGTTGACACCGTTATACATACAATAAGGAAAAGGCACACAGCAATATAACGGACGTTAAAAGCTAAATATCAAGCTAATACTGACAGTTGGATCCTAACGACCATCTTCACCCGTCAAACTATTTTATAATCTGATACTTATTTGAGGTCCGCTCCGGTGCAACTAAACTCCATGGTATCAAACTGAGTCGTCCCATGTGTCTGTCATTCGCTTTATGGTGATACTAATAGGACGGCTAGATGAGAAGGTCTCTATGGAGTGGGATTTGTTAATTGGATGGGGTGGGATGCAGGGAAGCCTAAGCTTAAAAACAAGTGTGGGGTGCTAATATATGGTCTGACCTATTGATTAAGGTGTTCCACAAAGAGAAAACCCTCCCCTAAATTCTAGACAGCTTTTGAACAGGAAAAAAAAAACCTAGTAACATCATAAGAGAGTAACTACACCTAAGCGAATTATTTTTTTTGAAATAAAGTACTACTGATTTTATTGCAAATAGAAATTTAGACTCAAAAGAGCATGATTATAAGATATAGCCCCAAGCTTTTCTAGACACATCCAAAAAGTCAGTATGGTGTGTCATCAAGTTTTTGATTGTACTAGATTAAGATCAGAGCAGTCATTACATACCCTTCCGCTGCTAGTTACAGACATAAGTTACATAACAAGAAGCTGTGGTAGTACCCACAGTGATGCATAGAAGTAGGTTCGCTGATTAATCGTATCATGCTCAACTATCAATGAAGAACTTGAATAACCTTTCGGTAGTACTACAACCAATCCAAAAATAATTATGGTGTTAAGGTAAACATACTTTGTGGTAGCAACACCTCCGGGATCTCACACCCGAAACCCTAGTAGACCAGAGATTCTCAATTTGGTCCATAAGATGAGCCTAAATCCGAGTCTTTTCCAAATTAGGTCGCAGATTTTTATTGTGCCCCAAATTAGGTTTACCTTTGAGCGCCCAATTTGGGCTAGGCCTTAAATCAAGTCTGGGCTTCAAAATTGTTGTGGGCATCCAATCTAAATAGGGTCGTCGTCCAGTCTTATCGTTGGCATCTCTCCTTGTCCTGAACGGAGTCCTTGCCACCATATGCCTTCCAACACTGAGGCAAAATGTTGTAAAGCACCAAAACCCTTTGATCGTTTGTGTTTTTTTTATTATTAGGTTCATTGAGAATTTATTGACCATAATAAATCCGACATCTAACCTCGCCCCTTCAAGAATGATTCCATATGCAACTGGGTGAACATCTTTGAGCCTCGCTCTACTAAATCGGATCTGACCTGATTCATGATTCCCTACAAGTAACCGACACACAACCTTGCCACCCCACAACTTAAGGCCAGATCTGCGTCTAAAGCTCTCAAGAGATTTCTCTGCTGTAAGGATGAGTTTTGCCGATTGCCATAACGGTTGATGCGATTGGATTGACAAGAGATCCCAAAACGTGGATAGGATAGTCGGGAGGCCAGAGATGGTCTCTTTGATAGAGGGAAGGCTGACGAAGGCCACCATGGTAGAGAGGAGACCGAAGATGGTCTCCTTGATAGCTTCCCTTTGCCAAGATAGCTAGGTTTTTGAGAGGAGACACATCTCGCTTCTTGAGGAAATTTTTTATAGCCCCAATGAAAGCTTCTCTTACCAACGTAGGCAAATTGGTTAGCTTTGGGGGACAAAAATACATAGTTTTTACACACCAAAGCCACTATTAGGAGAAGAAAAATAGAATCAGTAAAATCAGAAATGACATGAATATGGTTGTGAATTCTCATTCTGATATTAGTGATGTTTTTGTGCGGATTTTTAAGAAGAGATTCCAAACTAGGAATAACATGAATAGATCAATGGAGTGTGAGTTTTTACAAGTTATTGATTCTTTCATCTCCAGTGAGGATGATGCCTCTTTGCTATTTCCTGTTTCTTCTCTAGAAGTGGACAATGTTATCATCTCAATTGGTAGTCTAAGGCCCCAGGACCAGATGGTTTAAATGCTTTATTATTTTTTTTTAGAGAAAAATTGGAATCATGTTCAGGATAGTTTTTCTATTGTTTCAAATTTCTTTTCAAATGGATCTAGGTTGAACCTTTTGAACCATACTAATATTGCCCTTTTTTCAAAGGTTGAAAGTTCAGAAACTGTTATCCATTTTAGGTCTATTAGCTTATGTAATGTGGTTTACAAGATCATTTCCAAAGTTCTAGTTGCTAGGCTTAAGCCTCTGCTCCTTGACAAGTGTATTTATAGAAATCAGGGGCCTTTGCCCTTAAGATATCAATCACTAACAACATTTTGATTGTCCATGAGCTTTTTTCGAATTTTCATAAAACTAACTGTTAGTACATAGTATAACATCAGTCGTACTCGCCTAAGAAGACGCGTGCCGCCACGATATGTCGCCACTAGTAAGAGACTCGTACTCCCGATATTGTATCAGATAAAGTCCCCACCCAAGAGAGTCTCTTGACCGCGGACTTGGGGACTTGTTAGTACATAGTATAACATCAGTCGTACTCGCCTAAGAAGACGCGTGCCGCCACGTAAAACGGGCTTGGGCCTTGGTTAAGCCCAAGAAGCCCACGCTATTCCTTGAGGGCATAATGGTAATACACCCTCTGAGCAAGGGCAAAATGGTATTTTAGGGTGCATCCACCATATCCCTATAAATACCACTCTCCCCCTCTCATTCTCACGATCTCCATTTCCACTCTCTTATCACCTGCATCAGCTCACTAACTTAGGCATCAGAGGGTGGAAGGCCGGAGCACCCAGTCTTCCCTCTGACGCTGTTCTCCCTTTGATTGACAGGTTATGGAAGCTTGGAGGTAATCTCCTGCATCTGGGTGATCTTTACCTCTCAGGAATCACGCCAGAACAATTGGCGCTAGAAGGAGGGGGTCCTCAAGTGGAAACCCCCACGTCGCTCACCCAGAAATCCCAGAAATCCCGAGGAGAGAGAGAGTAGATCTGACTTTCTCTCTCTCCTTCACTCGGGCGTGCCGCAATAAGGTAGCTCACCTTCCCAGCCAGCATACTCACTGCCTTCCAATGAACCCAGCGCGGCCTCCCCGAACTCCGGCCAAGGCCCACGCGCCGGTGAGCAGCGCCCAGAAAAACTGGTCTGGACACCCAGCTTCCTTCAGCCGAAGCGGGAACGTGCACTTGATCTTGCGACACCAATCTCGGCACACTCCCCCCCGGGACATGCCTCCGCTTTTGGCACCCCTTCCCGGCTTGGGACCTCGGGACGAAGCAAATAATGCCTTCGCTTTTGGCGCCCTCTCGCCCACTTGATATCTCTCTCCCGGGGACGCCCGCCCATGTCCCGGTGCTGCTCTCCCGCCATCTATACGTGGACTCCCCAGGTCCCGTCATTCATTCGCGGACTCCCGCCATCCATTCGCGGACTCCGCTGGTCAAGCCAGTCCTCACAGACTCCGCTGATTTCGCCAGTCCCCGCGGACTCCGCTGACCTCGCCATTCCTCGCAGACTCCCCTGGTCTCGCCTCGCTAGCACCTCGCGGCATTCCCTGGTCTCGCCAGAGTTCTTAAACCTCGCGTGGGGACATCCCTAGTAATCCCCTGATGGATACCCCCACACAGCTCTCCATCCCGACCTCCCGGGACTCCTCGATCCCGACAGAAGGGTAAAAAAAAAAAAAAAAAACCCTTCCCGACACGACGTCCGATCCCGACCCAAAATATAGTCCCGACCAAGGATCCCGTGACAAGAAGCCCACATGGCCCCCCCGAGTTCCCGAGGCCCCCTCCCTTACTTACCATGCTCTCGGAACGTGCCAACACAAATGACCCGCTTCACACCCGCATTCCTCTCTTCCTCCCTCCCGGGACCATCCATTTCTCACCGCGGACTCCGCTCGCCACGCCAGACTCCGCGGACTCCTCTTGTCTCGCCATTCCTCGCAGACTCCACTGGTCTTGCCAGAGTCCCTGCACACCGCATAGCGGCTCTACACGGCTCCAGATAAGTGTCATTTCACACTTCAATTAAGTTGTTATCATACAAATAGCATGCCACATGCATCATAATATACTCTCATGTACATGCTACACACACTTGTAAACCATGGGAAACCCACATACACTTGCTTCACATGATTACAAGCCAAATATTGTTGTACATTTATCTATATCAATCACAAACTACACACACACCATGTGTAAACAGCCAGCATTCAAACATGCATCCTTTAGCTACACACGCCCTTAGCGCGACCTGTCCCGCCAGCCATTCCAGGCTCGGGACCTCAGGACGAGACAGGAAGACCCCTTATTCCTAGCCAACCCGACAGTAAAACCCTTACCCTAGAATTCCTACCAACACCACAAACATGTGAACCGCCCCATTCTCCCCACACACAAATCCAAAGACAAAGAACGCCACCTATTCATACCGTGAAACAGTGGACCCGCGTAGTAGCAATGAAGCTGGTTGCAAACAGCCAAGCGCTCGCGCCCACTCGATCGAGGATGAATTGGGACGCTTCCCAATCTGAGGTTTGTAGAACCACCGAAACCCTAAAACATAAATTGTAGCTCGCCCAATTTTCAGTTTGTAAAACACGAACACCTCCCTCCAGCTATCCCCAACCCCATGCATACATTGACTCGCCAGGGCAGTGGCCCGCCACGCTGCGACAGTCTCACCAGCTAAGCGTGAACTGACTCGTCACGCAGCGGCCCGCAACGCTCAATAGCAACAGTCCCCAACCAAGCACGGACTGACTCGCCAGGGCAGCGGCCCGCCACGTTGCGATAGTCGCCAGTTAAGCGTGAGCTGACTCGCCACACAGCGGCCCGCAACGCTCAATAGCCTCAGTCCCCAATCAAGCGCGGACTGACAGGCTACTTCGCGACAGTCCCCAATCAAGCGCGGACTGCCTCGCCATATAGCCTCAGTCCCCAATCAAGCGCGGACTGACAGGCCACTTCGCGACAGTCCCCAATCAAGCGCGGACTGACTCGCCACATAGCCTCAGTCCCCAATCAAGCGCGGACTGACAGGCCACTTCATTACAGTCCCCAATCAAGCGTGGACTGACAGGCCACTTCGCGACAGTCCCCAATCAAGCGCGGACTGACTCGCCACATAGCCTCAGTCCCCAATCAAGCGCGGACTGACAGGCCACTTCATTACAGTCCCCAATCAAGCATGGACTGACAGGCCACTTCGCGACAGTCCCCAATCAAGTGCGGACTGCCTCGCCATATAGCCTCAGTCCCCAATCAAGCACGGACTGATAGGCCACTTCGCGACAGTCCCCAATCAAGCGCGGACTGCCTCACCATATAGCCTCGGTTCCCAATCAAGCGCGGACTGACTGGCCACTTCGCGACAGTCCCCAATCAAGCATGGAATGACTCGCCACATAGCCACGGTCCCCAACCAAGCGCGGACTAACTGGCCACCTCGCGACAGTCCCCAACCAAGCGCGGACTGACTCGCTAGAGCAACATTAAAATTGTCTTCTTGCCAACAGGTTTTCGGAACGTCACCCCCGTCACCTCGCGACTCTCGCGTGGGGACTTGGGGACTCTGCACCATGCCTCCCGCACTATGACTCGCCGCAGCGCGAACAATTACTCGCCTGGTAGCGGTTCGCCACGCCACCTAGCGCGAACAACTACTCGCCTGGTAACGGCTCGCCACGCCACCTAGCGCGAACAATTACTCGCCTGGTAGCGGTTCGCCACGCCACCTAGCGCGAACAGTTACTCGCCTGGTAGCGGCTCGCCACGCCACCTAGCGTGAACAATTACTCGCCTGGTAGCGGCTCGCCAACTGGCTCGCCCGATAGCGGCCCGCCATGCCCTTAGCGCAGTTCATTCCGCTCAATATGAACTCAGTCCTCATTTTGGTGTCTCACCACCACAATCTCTCCCACCACTGGGGGACTTAGGCAACAGCCTTATACACACCTCATGACGTGCTCTCGATACACGTTGGGGCCACCCGCCTCCCATCGGCATCTTGGTTACGTCCCCCAGCGAGCTTTTCGACAGCTCTACACAAGCCCTATCGGCAACATCATTATGCCCTAGCGGCACCCAGCGTCATGCCTCAGCGGCACCCCTCGCCACTCCTCGACGGCACACTTGCCTCGATGGCGAAATGGTGAACTACGTCTGGTTTGATCCCATAAACGGGTACGTAGGCACTCTAGCATTCACCTAGAGGCAACCGCAAAGTATGCCACCACAATCTTCCCCTCGAACATATGCTGGAATAGCTCAGCTAACTTGAGCATGTAGCCAGTACATATCAAAGGCTACTAAAACGCCAAGGCATACTAACATGCCGGTACCCGTGGCTCTCGCGAGAGGCTCGCCAGCGGTACCTCAACTTCGACCCCCAATCGCCCTGCCATCTCCAAACAATACATGGGAGCAACAACCCGATGTCTCAATCATATATAGCGATACACGGCATACCCCACTCGGAGGGAGCCGGTCCATCCCCTCCCTTGCATGGGGACCTGGGGGACTGGATATGTCGCCACTAGTAAGAGACTCGTACTCCCGATATTGTATCAGATAAAGTCCCCACCCAAGAGAGTCTCTTGACTGCGGACTTGGGGACTTGTTAGTACATAGTATAACATCAGTCATACTCGCCTAAGAAGACGCGTGCCGCCACGTAAAACGGGCTTGGGCCTTGGTTAAGCCTAAGAAGCCCACGCTATTCCTTGAGGGCATAATGGTAATACACCCTCTGAGCAAGGGCAAAATGGTATTTTAGGGTGCATCCACCATATCCCTATAAATACCACTCTCCCCCTCTCATTCTCACGATCTCCATTTCCACTCTCTTATCACCTGCATCAGCTCACTAACTTAGGCATTGGAGGGTCGAAGGCCGGAGTACCCGGTCTTCCCTCTGACGCTGTTCTCCCTTTGATTGACAGGTTATGGAAGCTTGGAGGTAATCTCCTGCATCTGGGTGATCTCTACCTCTCAGGAATCACGCCAGAACACTAACAAATGTGCTATGGTTGTCAAGCCTTATTAGAAAAGCATATGATTATTTAAGTTGGGAATTCATTTAGCACACTCTTCTCAAATTTGGCTTCCATTCTAGATGGGTTGACCTTATTATAGAATGAATTATGTCTATCTTATCTTCAAGAGGGATTTAGGCAGGGAGATCCATTATCTCCTTATATTTTTATTTTTTGTATGGAACCCCTAATAAAGAATTTGAATAAAGCTGCTGAGCATAATAACAATCATGTTAATTGGCATTCTTTCCTTCCCAAAAGGGATTAGAGTGTCTAACCTTGTGTTTGTTGATGATTGTCTAAATTTTGACAAGGCCTCTCCCACTGCAGCTAGAAATATTTCAAGGATCTTGTCCAAGTTTGCTTTTGTTTCAGGACAACAGTTAAATCTTGATAAATAGTAGTAGTATTAGGGCTTCTATTTCAAATATTATGGGAAGTTAACGTAAATCAGCGATCGGAAATATCATAGTATTCATACAATTGTGTTTTGGAAAGATCATGTCAATGGTAGAGAACTGCTAATTAAATTTTTTTTAAAATTAAGTGGATGGAAAAGCTCTACTTTATCTAGAGCTTAAGAACAACTCTGCTTAAAGTTAATATGTCTACAATGCCAAATCATATTTTTTCTTGCTTTAAATGCCCTTCTAAAGTGGCTAAGTCTACTGAGAAAGACTTGAGAAAGTTTCTTTAGGGAGATAACTCCCCCCCCTCCCTTCCAGTTGCTTGGGATCAAGTCTGTATGCCTAAGTTTTTAGGTGACATTGTTGTGAGATTGGTTTCTGCTTTTAATTTGGCATGCAACACTAGCCAAGTTGGGTTGGAAACTTTCTAACAGTGATAACTGGTGGGTGACTATTGCGAGGAACAAATATTTAAGAAATCACTCCATCTTTGATTTTGAAAAAGCAAAGGTATAACCATTCAATGACTTGGAAAGATATCTTGGATGCCAGGAAATCATTCTGAAAGGTATGAGATGGATTTTCGGTAATGGAGTTCATATTAAGTTTTGGCTTTTTATTTGGGTCATTGATTTCTCTTTAATAAATCTTTTAAATGATTATAATAGAAACAATGTAAATCTAGATGATACAGTAAGTGATTATATTGTTGATGGTCACTTAGATATGTCAAAATTGAAAATTATTCTTAATATATCCACAGTTAGATCTATCTTAGCCATTAATATCTGTTTCTGTGGGTGTTCACCGGAAATCATGAAGTCCGCCGGCTCCAAATTCCATCTACAACCATAGAACACGAATGTTAGAGAGGGAAGACTGAGGTTGTCGGCTTTCCATTGTCTAACGCCCAGGTTGGATAAGTGTGAGAGAGAGAGGGAAGTAGAGTAGAACAAAGAGTGGTGACTTACCATTATGAGAGGAGTTGCCTCTATTTATAGGGCTAGGGTGCGCTTGTACCATTAAATTACCATATTGCCCATAAGTGGAGGTATAGACTCTTGGGCTATCATATGTGTTAGGCCATATTTAAGCCTCATTTAGGTGTCGTTTGGCGTGTCATTCCAATGTTTGGGCCCGAAAAGGGGTCCGGGTATAAACAATATCTCTGTGAATGATATAAGTGATGAGTTTGTTTAGAGCCTGTCCCAAATAAAAGTTTTCTACTAAGATGATCACTTGGCTATAAGTTGAAGCTACAAAACATAGAACTGATATGCTTAACAAAGTATGGAAGCTTAACATCCCACCAAACATTAAAAGCTTTTCTTGCCTTTTGGTGAGGAATAAGCTTAAAACTAGTAAGACTTGCTAGGATTCATTAATGGTATTTTGAATATCTACCCCTTGTGTAATTCTGATATGAAAGATACTAGCCATATGTTCCATTCATGTGTTAAAGCTGTTGTTGTTTGGAATTTGGGTGGTCTAGTCCCTAAGCCAATTGATTATCAAAATATGGATGAGTGGCTTGAGTATGTCTTCTCTCAGGATACTTCTATTATTGAGGACAATTTGCTTATGTGTTGGCAGATCTGGAAAGCAAGAAACAATGTTATTTTCCGATCTGTCTTCGTTTTGCCAACTGAAATTGTTCATGCTTTGGCTGTTGTTGGTTCTTTCTATCGAGCACATACTCTGGTCGGTGTGTGATGCGAAAGATTACCCAGATGTTATTAAGTGGCACATTCCTCCTCCGAGCTTTGTTAAAATTAATTTTGATGGCTCAGTTGTTCCCACTTGGGATGCTGTTGTAGGCTTCATCATCCATGATCAAAATGGAAAGCCCTTGATTGGTGGTTCAAGAAATGTTGGCACTGTTTCTATACCGGTAGCTGAATGTTCTGCCTTAAAAGACGGTTTGAGAGTGGTGGGTCGGTTTAATCATCCTGAAATTCAAGTTGAGGTTGATTAAGTGCTGATTATTAATCGTATCAAGGGAAGGTGTGCAATTCCTTAGCGTATTAAATCCCTTATCAAAGATACTGCTACAGATACGAGAAGGTGTACCGGTATTTCCTTCAACCATGTGTTCCGAGAAACAAATTTCCTTGCTGAAGCGTTGGCTTTTCATGAGCACTCTCTAACATCCATGAAAATTTGGATTGGATCCATCCATATCTCTTGCTTTGCTGATTTCAATCGGTAAAGACTTAGTTTACGCCTCCCTCGTGACGCCTCTTTGTAATTTTATTTTCCTATTAAATAAACTACACCACCAACGTTTTCCTGTCCGACGGCCATCAATGATAGCACCAACGTCGCCACATTGTCATTGTATTGCTGCTATATGAGCATCTAATTGTATGGGATTGTGGTAAAGAAGGATGGTGGTATGGGAAGGATGGTGGGTGTCATGTTTTATGCATCATCTCTGAGCCTTGAGGTCGCTCTTTGTACAGTGGTGGTGTGGGTTTTTATTCGTCCAGGAGAAAAAGTACATAATCGAGGACATGAGATTTTGGGGCTCAGGCTGCGTCAGCGGATGCATATTTCAATATTTTGATACATATTTCAAACCGCAACCAAACCGCTTATTTCAGTTTTACAATATGTCGGTTACACAATTTTTCGGTGCGATGTGGGTTGGTTTCGGTGTGGACTGATTTATTTATTTCAACAAGGAAGGGATGTCCAATTTTTTGCCTAACAAGTCCTATAAGGCATGAACAATTTTTTAATGCATTTAGAGTTCATGCAAGTCTACAAATGTCATACACATATCAATTAACTAACAGAAACACCATATTTGATCACTTAATAAATCAACTTATCATGAAAACCCATCAACTTGTAAACTACAAACTTGAACATAAATGAACTTTTATATATTACAAACCAAATTTCATCAATGGAAAAAAAAATGTAATTCGGTGCGGTTCGTTTTAAATCGGTCGACGTATAACCTCAAACTGCAACCGAACCGCTTTTATGCGGTTCGGTACAGTGTGACCATAAAGCGGCACCATTTTAATTCGGTGTGGTTTGGGTCGGTAACTGCATTTTCGGTGCAAATTGCCATTTCAAATACTAATAATTAATGTTTGAAGGGTGGTGCTAGTCACACACCATATTTTTCTATTTACACACCTTATCTATGATGAGAACCAATCATGGAGCAAATTCAAGGGGTAGTTAATTTGTAATTAAAATTGAATTATAGTAATATACAAATAAAAATAGATAAGTGTGAATAGCAAAATATGGTGTGTGAATGACATCATCTGTGTCGGAATTATACATTTGAGTACTAGTGAAAGATCATTGTTGCCACGTTGCAACCTCAAAAGCGGTAAAATCTTGACAGGCTATATGGTTGTCAATTTAACCATATATCCGGACACACATGGTTGACTTGATCGGCTGACTAGCGGTGGTAGCGAAAATCTCCAACCTAGCCTATATGGTTGACTTGATCGAGACGCTTTTAAATTTATTTGTCAAATGTGAGATACGACATGAGATTGCTTTTGCACCGACATCAATGACGATACAATGAATGGGGGGGGGGGGAATGAATGCTTTCCGCTCCAATCGTCATAAAAGAATTACCATACAATCCAAATAAGATACAACATGAGAACGCTTTTCCACCGGACGTTAGTAGTGGATATTGTGAGGGCCAACAAATGCTTTAGCGGTCCAATCGTTTTAAAAGTTACCATATACAATCAAATAAACAAACAATATAATTGATCCCCACTTATGTTCGGTCTTTCTGAGAGTATTTTAGTTGGGGAAAATACTCTCAGAAAGAATTCTTTCCGCTCCAATCGTCATACAAGAATTACCATACAATCCAAATGAGGTACGACATGAGAACACTTTTCCATCGGACGTTAGTAGTGGATATTGTGGGGGCCAACGAATGTTTTACCGGTCCACTTGTTTTAAAAGTTACCATATACAATCAAATAAACAAACAATATAATTGATTCCCACTTATGTTCGGTCTTTCTGAGAGTATTTTAGTTGATGAAAATGTTTTGATCAAATAATCTAAAATTTTACGTACTTTTTGTTAGTTTGTATGAGAAATCGTTAACTACTTGAAAGTATAGAAAAGCGGTATAAACCTCATTCTAAACAGATTCTAATCATATTTTTCTTGAACCTTTTCCTTTCTACCTTTCTGATCACTCATGTTAGGGCACCATGTTCTTATAGGACAAGTGATAATGTCGTGCATATATAGAACCGAAATATTGAAACGATCAAACGAACCCAACACCCATATCCCATATGGGCTGATGGGCATGTATAGAGGCGCCATTGTGTAAATTACATACAGGCCTATATACAGTACCAGCTTCCTCTTGGCTATATGGGATCGAAACGTACGTAACGTTAATTTCTGTTGGAAGGAGTCATAAATTCGGTCAATCAATCAATCTCTCTTTCCAATGTAACTTGCAGTCGAAGGTTTTGCAGTGTGTACTGGGATTTGGGTCATCAAGCTAGACTGTGTGGTTAGGTGTGTAGTAGTGTAATTAAAACAAATCCAACTGCAGCTCAAAACGCATGACAAAAGCATACTTTTAAGATATAGAAGAGCATGGAAAGCATTTCATACTCATATATTGAGACAAGCCTGGTTGCCAAATGTAAAAATCTTTCTCAAAACGCACATGCCTTGCTCACGTTCTTTCATGTTTTGCTGGCACACACCAACTCTCTCTCTCACCATCTCTATCTCTCTAGATCTTTGTCTCTTTCTCTCCATCTCTATCGTTATATAAGGGGAATTCGAGAACCTTGCTTACTATCTTTCTTTCTTTCTTTCTTTCTTTCTTTCTTTCTCCGTTGAGCTTGGTGTGCTATAGCTAGCTAGTCAGCTCTCTTCTTAGAACAATGGAAAACCATGGTGCTGCTAAGCTGAATAGGACGACTTCTATGGAATCTGAGCCTAAAACACTCACCAAGGAGCAGTACGACTTGGCCAGAGTACATATGCAAAACCCTACTGAGCTTTTTCTTGCTTGTATATATGTTTATACATGCATATATCTGTGCATATTCTAATTAATTCCTTTCGTTTCTTTTGTTTCTATACAGGCAGCTGCAGCTATGCACGC
Organism: Fragaria x ananassa; assembly: GCA_034370585.1. NCBI lineage: Eukaryota > Viridiplantae > Streptophyta > Magnoliopsida > Rosales > Rosaceae > Fragaria > Fragaria x ananassa. Next base: position 18,848,765 of record CP139769.1, read on the forward strand.
ATTTGAGAAAAGGAACAATGAAGCCAGCGTAAGTACTTCCACTTACGCCCCCACCTAAGATTAATAAGGGAATCGAATGTGGGATTTCATATGTTCTTTTGGTTATATGGGCCAATTTCTCTAAATTAAAACCATTGAAATATGAATAAAACACTTTACCCTTTGAAGAAAATCTCATGATTTTGTCATTTTAAAATTCATTAGAAATTAATTATTTTGTTTAAATGGGTTATATAGGGAATTTCAAGGACAGAGGAAGATCCGATCTCAAGCTTGATGAAAGACCACGTAGGTACTAAGAGCTGTGGAGTGAAGTTTCCTGCAGAAGTTATGCAGCATAACCAGTAGTGCCTCTTGAATCAAGTTCAAGCTGTTGTTATGTACTGTTTGGATCGTGCAGTAGCACGAGTTGAGAATAACAAGTTAGTAGCAATGGAATAAAAATGCAATGTTATGGGAACCTGAAGCTGTTTGTAAACGTAGTTGTTACAAACCTTAAGAATGGAATTAAAAACATTTGGGATAATATGTGCTTTGTCTATGTATCATCTTTAATCAATTAAAAGTACTCAATCTGGTTTGTATCTGTGTTTCAAAATCTTGTTTCTGTATTACAATGAGATTTGCTCATCAAGTGATGAGAGAAGATAGCACAATCAGTTAAGGATATTGATTAAGCTGGATCCAGAGTTCGGTGCATGCCTCCAATATAACGAAAAAAAAAATTGTTCCCGTATATATCTTTCATAGCTGATGTCACTTTGTGACTATTTTGAATGAAATTGGGAAAATGCAAGTAAACTGAAATGATAAAATTCACTGAATTCAAGAACCGACATCATAAATGTCGAAAAAAAGAGAAGAAAAGAAACGAAAACAAGAACCGACATATAATATTAAGAAAAGAATGACTACTGCATTGCCTAACTGAGATATATAGATGCAAGTCCAAGTTGTTTTTATATTAGAGCATAAATTGCATAATTGAGGTCCGATTGGATTGGACTAAATGAGTGAAACACACACCAAATGGGGGTACTGAAGTTCTGATATTAGGATTTATGAATCCCTTTACTTCATGATACTTCTTATGCCGATCAGGTGATCAATATATAGGGCAGTCGTACTAGCTAGGGTTTAGGGAAAAAGAATTTATAATCATTAATTGTTTGCAGATGACAGTCTAATTAGTAATTAGAGAACAAAGATTCAGGAGGCTCTCAGTCTTGAATTTCAAGACAGAAAATTTCAGTGAGTACTTTTGAGTCTAATTTGATCAAGCTCTCCTGGAAAGACAAATTAGAGGCTTATACGTCCCAGCCGTTTTCTGTCGTAGTCAATTTTCTAGCAAATACTTCCCGGGCTTGCAATTGCGACTTGATTTGCGAGTCTGAGTACTATAGCTTCGTTCATTTGGCGTCGATTGATTCGGCACAAGGGGATATATATGTAGAAGATTGGAACACCATGGAGGGTAAGAAATGTTTGCTTTTGAAGATACGAATTTTAATTTGTTTAGTAATATATCACTCTGGAATATTGTCCATGCATGGCTCTATGCCTCTTTGTTTTTAACAAAAACAAAAACAAAAACAAAAAAAAGCTGTGCTAGCATATTGATTTTTATTTCCTTCATCACATTGTGCATTTGTAAGAAGTAGATGATGAGAGCTTTTACAATCATATATGGTCTATTGAGTTCATTTTAATTTGTTGGAGTACCTGTGAGAAAAGAAATGAAACTTCATGAATTGATACATAAAAACCACAAAATACCCACACTAGGAACATAAATATACATATTCATCAGCATCATAAGAAATGAAAAATTCAAGAAAAAGAAGGTCGACCACAAACTACTTCGAAAAACAATATATTGTTGCATAGTTTAATTAGGCCACGATTCCACCACTCTTATCATGCCATCATGCACATGTGAACTTCGAACGTATTATATATCTACATCTTGGTCTCAAAACAAGCAAGGGACTCTTTGTATTCAGAAATAAAGAAAATATTGTTTTGGCCACGATCCTTAGCGTGCGGAGCCGAGGTGAATAGCGAACAAAGAGAAAGGAGGAGTTACGGGCGTGCCACCTCGCGGACGAGGAATGTGTTGAGTGCGCTTGCTTGACTTCTTGAATCAGGCGGACGGAGTTCCAGGTGCCACCTCGCGGACGAGGAATTTACTAGCACAAACGGTCGATACTCACGGCGGGGTGAGCAGAGCAACTATATGAATGTTTCTGAAGAAACGGGGGTGAGTTCCGGAGAGCTCTGAGGAAATCTAGGCAGCGGGGCGCTTAGAATCAGGGCTTCGAAGAGGCTTCGAAGGGGATCGGCTCTTGGGAGCGCTGGAGGTTTTTGACGGCGTCGAGGGGTTTTCAACGAGGTTGAAGATTGTATTTGAGTAGTTGATTGATTGATTGTTTTTTGTGTGTTTTATCTGTAAGCCGTGGAGCTTCTTTATATAGTGGGAGAGAGAGAGTCCGCCGCGAAAGATAATGAGGAACGTGTTGGACTCTGCAACGTGAAGCACAAAGATACGATTCATCCCATGCAGACCAATCCGCATATGACACATGTCCAGTTCGCATAGTTCATTTAGAATAGGATACCGCTTCTGGCACGCCTCTCAACTGTAGAGCCCCATGCGAACTGAAATTAGGAGCAATCTTATCCCGCGGGGTGGCACAGTCCATGTAGAAGACAAATAACTCGCGCGAATCGCGGACTCTGTAGCTCAATTCCACCTCGCGGGCTATTGCAGCTCGCGGGCCAAAAGAGCCTTAATAAGGGCCACAGGGATTGGCCCAAAGCGTGTCAAAGACTATAAAAAGTCTAAAACGATTATAATTGTTCGCGCGGACTCCGCGTATGTGTACTTTGCTAGCTTGCGAACCAGTTTGCCAATGCCTAGATGCAGTCCGTCTCGCTTAATGCCAAAGTCATATTCCGCGCACAGCATTCGGCACGAACTGTGTGTTCCGCGTGAAGTCATTTCGCGCGCGAGCTGTGTTTTTGTCTGATAGTACGCGAGATCCGTTAATCCGCGAGGGAACTGTAGTCCGCGCGAGCTGTAATTTTGTCCAGAAGCGCGCGAGATCTTTTAGTCCGCGCGGAGTCATTCCGCGCGAGGACTTTGTAAATCACCTCGCATGGTCTCGCTGGCGGGCCGTCATTTGTGAACTTAAAAAGGAACTTGGGCTCGCCGGCTACATAGACCAAGAACCTAATTAATATTTACATAGATAATTACTGTCTAGTAAAATATTAATTTAGACGCAAACAAATATTACTAAGAAGAGAGATGAAAATTAAACGACACAATATTATGACATAATCCGCACTATATGGTATATGTCAATCAATGCATACCATCATTCACTAGAACAATAGAATCGGCTGAAACGCTAAATTGAAAGTGATAGAGGACCAACTGATCTCATCTTTATCAAATGGATTGATTGGCGAAATAATCTTCAAAATCTTATTATCATGGGTGCTTAAAACCGTATTTTACCATATCGATCAGTAGGATGTCACACTAATAGGACTAGGCAAAATCACAAACATTTTAGTAAAGCAGTTCTAATAAATCCACATTGTTTCATCATCAAAAAGGCACTACAACAGTCCATCACATCGACATTTCCATCTATAAGCACTTCGTTTAATTTCCGAAAAGCAGTACAATGTGTAACTACAAGCTTAGTAAAAGTATAGCCATCGAGCGAAAACTTAGTATATATCCCAATCTAACGAACTACGCTCGTCACTGTCGATCATTTGGTTGTTAGATTCAATAGTTTTGTGACTGTTGAGGTAGGCCGGGTGTGGATGAAGGTAGAGCTTTGAGAGTGCACCATGATCAGCATATTTCAGGAAAGTCATGACAGGCGACCTTAGGAGTAATGTGTATTATTTCTTCAGGGAAGTAGACATTCCACAGATGTCTAACTGTGCATGGAAAACTATTGGGGTTTAGGGGTTTAGTTGCTTCCAGGGTTTTAGTCGCTTGTAACGGTTTGTGGCTTGCTGGGGTTCTCTACTAGCAGGCAGTACGTACTGTATGTGATCATAAGCTGAAGATAACGGCTGCGTGGTTCGGATGCTAGGGTGGTCTGGAGTGGATGGTTGCACGGTGGCAGGAGTAAGAAGCCTGAGCAATGGCAGGTGCGGCAAATGGTGGCTGCAGGTGCAACAGTCCCTCTTAATTGGGCCTGCTCTCTTTGGTACAGGTTGCATTTGTAACTGGGCCAAGATTTCAAGGTTTTAATTTTTTTTATTTCTTTTTTCTTTCTGTTTGAACTCCTTTTCCTGTTGGGAAGGAAGCTGTTGAATAAGTGTTGATTTTGATGACACACCATGTTGAAATTAAACACTGGATGCTGAGGTTCGTCACTTCGTCCTCTCCTTTCCCTCGAAATATTGTTTTTTGGATATGCTGCAGCAGCTATGCCATTTTGATTCTCGTAGGACGTAGGTGTACGTTGTAAATAGTTATGGATCTGTTTCATTGTTTACAGTAAAGTCGAATTGCACAAGTAACAACTCTGAGTGATTCGCGTTATGTCTAATTTACTTTATCAATAATTTTTTTATTTTTTTATTTTTTAAGAGAGAAAAGAAAATTACAACAAGAAGCCCATGGACACCCAACTTGAATCACATCTAAATGCAAGGTAATAGAAACTTGAGTAGGAATGGTATTGCACCAAATCTTCGGGTTAGTGAGAGAGTGACCCAAATCTGCAAGCGCATCAGCGAGAAAGTTCATTTCCCGAAAGATATGAGAGAAGGAGATGTTATCAAACCACTTTGCTAAAGTAGCAATGCCATGGACGATAGACTTGATCCTCCAAGGAACCAACGAGGACCCTTGCACACACTTGAGGACTAAAAGGGAGTTACTTTCAACAACAAGATTCTTGTGGTTGAATCTTTTGGCAGCCAGAAGACCATCTCTAAGAACATGACACTCGGCAACAGGGACACTTGAGGGATGGAGTCCACGAGGACCAGCAACTAGAGGATCACCAGAGGAATTTCTAATGACAAACCCAGCAGCAGCAGAGGAGTTCATCATAGAGCCATAAAAATTGAGCTTGACCCAGTATGGGGCAAGAGGAATCCACTTGATCACATCAGCGTTACTAGCAGCAGCAAGACCACTAGAGCCATTAACTTGACGATAAGCAGCGCCAACCGTCGCAACAGCATGAATGACAGAAGTACTAAATCAATAATTAAGTTCTTTTAATCTGAAAAAGAACTCCATCATTCATTCTTTTGCTATAAGTACTAGATCGGCTTTCTTGTGGTAAAATCCTGCAGAACTCATCATGATGAAAAGTACATTTCTATACGGAATCTCCTAATTAATCAGAAACATAATGTTATAAAGTGTTCCTCAAGGTTATGCTAAATATGTGTTTACGTGTGAGCTAGCATAGACAACAAAACGTTTTCGAAACAAAGACGATATAAAAACGCTTCCGCCTGAACATATCTTTTGATTCTCATTTTACATGGGTTGAGTAATTGACCCGTCATGCACGTACTGTTGAGTTGAATCGATGCAAGGGATGCCTTACAACCATCCCTTCTAAGTGGAGCCATCAAAAGCTTAGCTGCTCCATCTATATATGTTAATATGCACCTCTTTGGATGCCCTGGAATTTTAGACATGCACAGAACTACGTACAAAAGATGTAGAAGAAGTCAGGGAGGTGCAAAGAGGCCAAGACATTGTAACCAGCTCTGCTTGTTCAATATCTCTAACCCAAAGTGGTTTAGGCAAATCGCCTCTTAATTTTTTTTCCATCAAAATGACAGATGCATCTCATGTTCGGCATTGTGATCCGATGAAAATAAGTAGGACAAAGTATTCGAAGAATTATGATCCAATGAAACTACTTGATTTTTACAATAAAGAGTTTGAAACTTGTGATTGTATTTCAGTATATACACGGCTTAATACTACATGCCTTTATATAGGCTACATCAGGAACCCTAGTTAGGTTGAACAAGGCAACCTATTTGTACAAGGAAAGCAATCACAGTAATAAAAACAATTGTACAAAATTAACTATTTGCTTCAATACTCCCCCTCAAGTTAGAGTGTATATTGATGACACCTAACTTGTCAAGAAGCAATCCAAAATGTATCGAACTTAACGGTTTAGTGAACATATCCGCAAGTTGGTCCTTAGTTCGAATATGCATAGTCTTCACAACTCCTCTCTGAACCTTTTCACGGACGACATGACAATCTATCTCGATATGCTTCGTACGTTCATGAAAGACTGGATTATTAGCTATGTAAATGACCGCTTGATTGTCACAAAACAATCTAGTGGGAGCTAATTGTCGAACATGAAGGTCATATAAAATGTTTGGAAGCCAAGTTACCTCACAACATGTAGAAGCCATTGAGCGATATTCTGCCTCTGCACTTGAACGAGAGACCGTTCCTTGCTTCTTTGTCCTCCACGATATAGGGGCTTGACCAAGCATAATGCAATAACCAGTGATGGAACGTCTAGTATCTTTGCATCGTGCCCAGTCAACGTCACAAAAAGCTGTTAACTCAAGAGTACCTGATGAGGGCAAGAGAATTCCTTGACCGGGGCTATGCTTGATGTAACGCAACACTTGATGAACAACATCTAAATGTGGCTGCCGTGGTTGATTCATAAACTAGCTGAGGATGTGTACTGCATATGCTAAGTCTGGTCGTGTAATTGTTAAATAGATTAAACGGCCCACAAGCCTTCGGTACTGTGATGGATTTGTCAACAATTCACCATTAGCTTGTGTAAGAGAAATGTTCTGATCAACAGGAAACTTACAAGGTTTAGAGCCAAGATGTCCTGCATCTTCAAGGACTTCAAGTGCATACTTGCGTTGACAAAGCACAATTCCCTTCTTTGATCTCGCCACCTCAATGCCTAGGAAATATTTCAACTTTCCTAGATCCTTTAGTTTAAATCTGCCCGAGAGGAACCTCTTCATTGCTTCAATGTCTTCAAGACAATTACCAACCAATATCACATCATCTACATAGACTAGCAAAGCAGTAAATTTTCCGGATTGAACCCGAACGAACAAGGAATAATCTGCCCAAGATTGTACAAAACCAGCAGACTTAAGAGCACTAGAAAGCTTGATGAACCATTGTCGCGAAGCCTGCTTCAACCCATATAAACTCTTGTGCAACTTGCATACTCTTGTCTCCCCCTTTCGTCCGAAACCAGGAGGAATGGTCATGTATACTTCTTCATCAAGATCTCCGTTTAAGAACGCATTGTTCACATCAAGTTGATGTAGATGCCATCCCTTGAGAGCAGCAAGACTAAGCAAGACACGAACGGTTGTCAGCTTTGCTACTGGGGAAAAAGTTTCCCTGTAATCGATACCTTCCACTTGACTATAGCCCTTGGCAACAAGACGTGCTTTGTACCTTTCAACTGTGCCATCAGGATTCAACTTGAGCTTGTAAACCCATTTACAACCAATTGGTCTTTTGTTAGGCGGTAAAGGAACAAGACTCCATGTCTTGTTGTGTAGTAATGCCTGAATCTCAGCATGCATGGCTTTGCGCCATTCTGGAACCTGTATTGCCTGTGAGTAAGAGGTTGGCTCTTTGTGGAGGGTGAGTTGTGTAACAAAAGCACGGTGAGAAGGGGATAATTTTTCATAAGATAAGACATGAGCTAGGGAATGAGAAGTACCTGACGTCGGTTCAGATGTTGAAGCAGAGCGAGAAGGAAGAACTGCCTCGATGTGGAAATCACGCAAATAACTTGGAGTGTGAGTAACTCGGGAAGATCGACGAGAAGGGGGTAGTGCATCATGATCGTCATGAGGGCTGGACTCGACATGTGTGGGAGGGACAGACTCGATATTGTCTGTAGGGATGGACGCGATAGCGATAGGTTGTGGTGGAAAGTTTTCTGGTGGTTGTGTAGGAATAGAAGAGGATGGAGGCGGAAGCGGATTAACATGAGAGCCCGAAGAAACCCTAGTAACTAAATCCGAGGTTTGCGGATTGTCCCAAACACGAGATGCCTCAGAAGTTATCGGCGAAACTTGATATGAAGGGATCCCGTTATGGGGTAATGGAATAGCAGAGTGATATGGAAATATATTTTCATGAAAAACAACGTCTCTGGACACGAACACTTTTCCAGTTGCTAAATCAATAACTCTATATCCCTTTTTCCCATGTGGATATCCTAGAAAAACACATCGAACTGCTCGAGGATCAAACTTTGGAGGTTTGTGCGGATGAGTGGATGCAAAACAAAGACAACCAAAGACTCTTAGGTGTTCATAACGTGGTTCTTTGTCAAACAATTTTTCAAAAGGACTTTTATTGCCGAGAAGAGGTGTTGGGGTTCGATTGATTAAACATGCAGACGTTAAAATGGCATCACCCCAAAAAGCTCTAGGAAGATTTGCTTGGAATAACAAGGCTCGTGCCATGTTAAGAAGATGTCGATGCTTCCTCTCAACCACACCATTTTGTTGAGGTGTGTTGACATAACTTGTTTGATGAGAAATTCCCTTTGATGTATAAAAACTTTTGTGATCAAACTCGGGACCATTATCACTACGCACTATTTTGACTCGTGCATTGTGTTGATTTTCGACAAGAGTGATGAAATTGACCAAAAGATTTCGAGCCTCTGATTTCTGAACCATTAGATAGACCCAAGTACTCCTAGTGTAATCATCTACGATAGTGAGAAAATATTTTGCACCCAAGTAAGTAGGTTCATGATAACCTCCCCAAATATCAACATGAATTAAATCAAAAGGTAATGCACTTGAAATTGAACTTAAAGGAAAAGGCTTCCGAGTTTGTTTTGCCAAAGGACACACAAAACATGTACTTGCAGTGCAAGCTTTATTTGAAAGAAACGAAAACTGAGAGTAAACTCGGCTGGAAGGGTGTCCAAGCCGCTGATGCCAAAGATAAGATGACTGACTCGATATTGCATTGCATTTTGCTTGCTGAATCTTGCCGAGACAGTATAGACCTTCCTTCTCAGGGCCCGTCCCAATCATCTTCCCCGATCGTAGGTCCTGAATGACACAAAAATCTTTTAGGAACAAGGTGATAAGGGATGAGTCACGTGCAATTTTACTGACAGATATAAGGTTCAAATAGAAGAGTGGTACACACAAGACATGATGCAAGGTGAACAACGATGAAAAAGTGACTGTTCCAACATGACTAACTCGGGCTAAACTACCATCATGAAGTTTGACACTTTTATTTTGAACAGGATATTTGGTGGTGAGAAGACCAGGGTTGCATACTATATGGTCAGTTGCCCCACTGTCTAGAATCCAAATGCTTTGCTTGTCACAATTCGTAAACTGTAAAGCTTTACCTGAGAGTTCCTCAAAAGTAGAACTATTACCAACGTGGTTCGCGACACTAGACTTCTTCTCATTCAACATCTCAAGAATCTGTTTGCACTCGCTCTTTGAGAAGGGGAAGATACCAGATCTGCCTTCTGCGTCAAACATGGCTGCAACATTGTTCCCGCGTGTGTCATGATTCTGTGTCTTTGCTGCTTCTTCCAAAGCTTTTCTCTTCTTGCAGTATTCATATGTATGGGCTGTCAGGCCACAAAATGTGCACTTCAAATGTGCACGACAATATTTTGTGTAGTGATTTTTACCACACTTGCTGCATTTCTTCTTATCACTGCTAGCATCGCCTTCTTCACGTCCCTGATGCTTGACTGCAAACACAGCCCCTTCCGGCTGTTGTACTAGTGCTTTTCCTCCCAAAGAAGCCTCGTCCTGTTTCTCATGACGTAATATCATGGAATAAGCCTTGTTGACTGCTGGAAGTGGATCAATAGCAACGACAGTCCCACGCATTTGTGCATACGTTTCATTAAGTCCTATGAGAAACGTCATGGTTTTCTGATTGTTGATGTATTCACTGACCTTGCCCCCTTCTTCACATCCGAGATCACACAAGGCGTCACGTTCATCCCACAACACTTGAGTTTGGTGAAGTAGGTAGTAACAGAATCAGCACCTTGCTCACACTTGTGAATTGCGTTTTCAATATTGAACAATTGCATAGTGTTTGTTTGCATAAATCTCTCCTGTAACTCAAGCCAAATGGCCCGAGCACTTCGACAATGAACAACGCTTTTAGAAATAGACACAGACATTGATCCCCTCAGCCAAGTTTTGACCAAAGTATCACACCTATCCCATTGTTGTTGTTCTTCCAGCTTCTCATCAGTTGGGCGCTGTAGAGTCCCATTGATGAAACAAATCTTGTTTTTGATTTTCAACGCGTCTTCCATGGATTGACTCCATTGCGTGAAATTGTCCTCCACCAAGGGTTGCTGCACAAGAACTGCTCCAGGCTGATCTGAGTGGTGGAGATAAAGGTAGTGATTGGGGACTTCCCATGGGTCTGCAGTATGCATGGCTGGCTGCGAAGCAGCGGCTTCTTTGAGGATTTTCTCCCTTAGAAGCATCTCCAGCTTCTTCTGCTCGTCTTCAGTCATGGAGATAGTCGTGTTTCGGGTTTAGGATTTCTTTAGGTATTTGGCCTCTGATCGAAGCGCTCTGGTACCATAAAGAGTTTGAAACTTGTGATTGTATTTCAGTATATACACGGCTTAATACTACATGCCTTTATATAGGCTACATCAGGAACCCTAGTTAGGTTGAACAAGGCAACCTATTTGTACAAGGAAAGCAATCACAGTAATAAAAACAATTGTACAAAATTAACTACTTGCTTCAATAATTTACCTGATAAGAAAGCTAATTCGCCAAACTGTGGTCTCTCCATGTTCACATGTTCTAGGGAATCTAAATCTTAATCATGACAGAACTGAGATACCACGGGGAAAATTGGCATACTCCACCCCATAATTCTCAGGCATCTCACTACAGGTATTTGAAATGGAAACGACAAGTTTTCTCAACCTTTTGATACTTCACTCACAGACACACACACACCCCCATATTATTTTGGCATCAGAAAGTACTCATCATCTCAGCCACGACGGAATTACTGAAACATCTAGCTAGCTGATGCAACAGCATGCCTCTGCATTTTGTTTGTATTATTTCAATCCCATCACTATCGGATTTGGTTTTTCTCATTCCAAAAATTGAAAACAAGAATCAAACTATACCGCAATAACGTGTGACTGAAGGACTAGCTAAGCCAATGAGTCCCTAAGGGTCAGTGTCACCCCTCTTTGGACCATGTTTGACACAATCGCACGGCAATCCCAATGGCCACCGTTCCAAAGACACTAGTGCTCAAGAGTTTAATTTGATCTCCGAGAAGGAGCTAAATAATTCGAGCTTAACATGCAATTCACTCAAATTGGGTTACGTTTAATTTTGTAGAGCGACGAAATGTAGAAGATTACACGTGTGTTCATGTTTCTATCGCTCGTATATTGTTGAATGATTTTTAATTTTTCATATGAAGTTTGTGGATATTCGAAATTCTTACGTGATCGTCAACTTGATCAAACACCGAACAATAAAATACGAAAAGAACAAACAAAAATTTAGCAAGGTAATATTTGTCCATGTTACTCATGAAAGCAGTACATATGCATGATTGAATTGAAAAGCAATACCAACAATCCCACATTTGTTTCTATACGGTCAATTCCATCAGACTCTAAAATTGCCATTGCCATTAGTACTCACTCAAATCATGAGTAAGAAAAACATGAACAAACTAGCCACACCACCAAGTGAGAAATGCAGCAATTTCAGATGCCACCCCCATCTTAGACACCATTAACGCCGTTTGTTTGCTTCGATTGGTGAGGCTTTTCGAGTCCCAGCTCCACACTGTCTTCAGCACTAGGCTGCTGCTTCTTGGTGTCGCCGCCGCCCTTGTTGTCACGGTAGAAGAAGTACAAGATGAGCTGCAATGCCCCCAAAGCACACCCAAACCCATTTGGCACCTGCACACAGAATAACACTCATCTCTTTCACTATATGATCACACATTTCTACAACTTCCAAAAGCCATTTCTGCCCAATTTAACTAAACATTTCAAAATATGGTTTTTGATTTTTTTTTTTCATTTGAAATATAGTAAAATCTACCCAAATCTCAACTTTTTTCACCTTTCATTAAGTACTCAAATCTAGTAAAAATCAAAGAAGGACACAATCAAGTAAAAACTTACAGCGACAAATGGGTCATGGCCGAGAAGCCCATAGACGAACCAGGAAGTGCCACACAAGAACACAAACAGCGACATGAAGAATGGCATGAACTCCACACTCTTCGTTTTCACCACAGTCCTCTGCACAATTTACCATTCATCACTACAGTAACTTTCCAAATTTACCACAACATGCTATCAGTTAAAAATAGAAGAAGGCAGGAAAAGTTACCATGATGGAGAGAGGCGAGCCGTACATGACAATGGAGAAGATGGCGGCGGCGAAACCGCAGAAGAGCTTCCTGGAGTTGCCGTGAAGGGCAAAAACGGAAACCAAAGCCACGACGGAGAAGACCGCTAGCACAAAAGTGAAGAGCCCCAGAATCTTGGCCTTCTCTTTCTTCGGAGCAAAGGCTACGAAGATCAACACGTAGACGGATTCGATTACAGCCCCGGTGCCGTTAATGGTGCTCACCAGAATGTTGTTCGGCGACACAAACGGCAAGCCGTACCTGTTTTGATCAAAACCGGGGCCAGTTTATAATTAAACAAAACTATGTGGGGGCAGAAATCTAATTTCACGAAAATTAAAATCATGTCACACTGAAACCATGACGCTGCTACTCTACCGCCTTACACGAGAATGAAAACGTCATTTTATCTTGTTTCCGTAACTAACAGACAGGAAAGCTCTAACTGCAGAGAGGGGCAAAACGGTAAAACTAGGCGGTGTTGCAGAGAGGCGGTTAGAGAGAGAGAGAGAGAGAGAGAGTGTGTGTACCAAGCGGAGAGGAGGCAGTTGAGGAGAGTCATGACGTAAGGAATGCCGGAGAACTGCTCGGTGGATCTGTTCTTGACGATTCTCTTGAATGTGATCCTGTGTATTAAAACCAGAAATCGTTCACATATTTCAACATCAAAGCTAGCTAGCTAGCTTCTAGAAAATGAAAGAGAGAGAGAGAGAGAGAGAGAGAGAAGCTTACGTCGGCGACAAGAAGAGGAAGAGAGCGGTGGCATTACCTGCACAGAAACAACGAAGAACAAGTTAGTGAAGGGAGGGAAATCAAAAACCAGAGGGAGATCGAGAGAGAGAGAGAGAGAGAACGCACCGAAGATGCCGAACAAGAACTTGACGACGTCTTCCATGGAGGCGGAAAGAGAGAGATGCGAAATGGTGAGAAACTGAGAAAGAGAGAGAGAGGATATAGGGTGGGTGAGTGAGGAGGAAGTTGTGACATGGGAGAACAAGGGGCGAGGGTTTATATAGAGAGAGAAAAAAGACAAACTAGTGACTAGTGGAGACTACTGTTGCAGTAAATATTGCTGATGGCTTTTATTTGGCAAATACAACTCACTATATGCAGCTGCGTACGTACCGCGCCCTTTTTCTTTTGGGGTAAAACAGTAACACTGTCAAAAGGTAACCACACCATTATTATTGTATGACCCAAATTATCACTCAATTTTAAGTTTCAGATTACACAAAACCTTATGTTGGTTTTCAGGTGGAATAACATTCATGCTAAAAACGTTTGCTTGCTTCGTATGTGTGTGTGTATTACTTAGCTAAGTTTGAGACGTGTAATAATTTGGGAGTGACTTGGATGAAGGTTGTCCTCATTTTCGGCTCTGTCCTTCTAAAGATGTTGCATGAAGCCTTGGGGCCTAATTTATCATTTTATCCTTGTAATTGATTTTTAAGATTTGTATGCGCGTGCGTTTTATGACTGGTAGAGGAACATACATGTATTTATTTACTTGAATACGAATTATATTTGTTATGTGGCGCGTTGAGCCTTGGGGAAAAGAAGAAAGGAAACTTGTGGATTGTTCGAACGGCAAAGGATGTTGAGGATCTTAGCAGAAGCAGGTTCATTATTTTACAACATAGATCAAAAGATGAGCCTTCGATTTCTCATCTGAAATTCTGAATACAAGAGTAGTAAACTTATGCAATACATGGATCATTCGTGTGTGTATATATATATATATATATATATATATATATGTCGCAATGAAGGTCCCTCCCACTCCCAACCGGCTCCATTTCCAATCGCGCAACTAAGAATCTAGGACAATATCAATTCCAAACTTTGTTTATGGACAAAATAGTATGTATAAATAGATTATTGCCAACAAGAACCATGGGAAAAATGGATGTTTATGTTAAAGAGGAAAATATTATATGCCAAAACGTAACTCGATTAATGAATCAATTGTTACAAAAAAAAAAAAAACGCCAAATACAAACCGAAAGGCTAAAAGGGAAATGGAATATTGGTTAGGGCTGTGTTAATTGTTTCCCCTAGTTAATTACTACTTTTTTATTTTAGTAACAACAGAATTGTATTACCAATAACCAACAGACATGTATATCGTTTATATCGTTTATCGTACACTAAATATATATATATATATATATATATATATATATATATATATATATATATAAACAGAGACTCTCAGCTTGATGAGTCGATAACCGATACTTTCATTGTTTACAAATAAACTTCATAACACAGATTTAAGCAAAGGGAAACAAACTTGACTACGTACATAACACCCTGAGAAAAGCCAACTAGATGCTTAAGATTTTTGTTGGTGTACACATTGTAAACTAAGAATTAAGTAATACTGCTTAATCTCAATACTTAGGCTTAGTTTGATATTGTGATTTAAAAAATCAATTTTTAAAAAACCCAGTTTTAAATAAGCAACCCTCGACTTGTTTTTTTAAATCGTGGTTATTTAAACTAAAAAGTTTTATATAAGCAGGTTTTAAGATTTTACCAAACAAAAAATTTATTCAGAATGGTGATTATAAATAATTTTAATTTTCAAAACTCAATACCAAACTAGGTCTTAGACTGACAGAACCAAAGGCTAAATTTGTGCCTTCAAATTTGTGCCTACAACAGGAGATTGAGGTGATCGATGTGCAAAGAATGAACTCACTACGTCGGGCAATGCCCATCGTCTGATTACTTTTTGACGTGTCGTGTATCCAGCAATCATCTGATAACGATTACTACGACAGGCATAATGTGTCGTCTGAGGAAGGTTATACGACATACTGTATGTTGTCTGTATGAATCCAGATTCGTAACACAAAAAATAATATATCGTTAGAAAACGTTAGCACGTCAGTTCTCTGTCGTTAAAAGAAGAATTAAGCAGCAAATAATTTCATCCGAATGTCGTCTTCATTTATTTTAACGTCAGTTATATGACATCGCACTTGATTTTATCTATCCTCTTAATTTATCCATCGTTTGTATTTAGTAATACTATGCTTTCCTGTCGTTATAATAGTTTATAATCTCAAAACTCTGCATATGTATGTCGTTTGAGGTTCGATCATAAGTCACATTTCTGTTGTATAAATATTTAGTTTGTGGGATTTGACGATTCAAACGACAGATAGCTCTTTTTTGTATACGTTAATACGACAAATGTGTTTACTCGGCTATCGTCCGTATCAATATCAGAAAAGAATTATATGTCGATTAATTGTGTAACAATTTATTTTGTCTGTCGTTTGAATTGTCATGAATGACAATATTATGTCGTCTTATGTTGTGAGCAATGACACATTATGATCAACTCTTCTTGTGTATGACGATAACAAATTTGATTTGGTTTCAGCTGTCATCTGTGATGCTGATATTACATATAGACATTTCTTTCAAATTGTATTTATATAAACCTATTCATGAACACAAAAAACTATACAAGAAAACATGGAAGCCAACAAATTGAAGCCACATATATAATATCATCATGGTAACCAATTCAACATCATCATTCAAAAGCTAGTTCCATATAATATCATCACCACAGCTAGTTTCATATTGTTCACAACAAAAACCACAATGATCACTATTGATCACTCGCTAGTTCCTTATTGTTCACAACAAATTAGCTAAAACAGTGTTAATTAAGAAACCTAGCTACAAAGTAACTAACATGCTAGCCGCTAGAGTACTAAAATGATCGATCATTAAAACCAAAAGTCGATCATATATTGTTTGAAAACCACATACCTAACAGCCCTATATATGCATGCATATACACATAGTTCAACTTGCACAAAATCAACGAGTCTGCTCCTAGCAATGTTAGTTACATACCCTAAACCTTAAACATCAGAACTTGTTTTGCCCATTCAGCCCGAACTTCATCAATTTGCTCTGGTGTGTAACGCAGACCCTGCTTAGTTTTTCACTGCAAATATAAAGCAACCACTAAGCTTATGGTACGAAAAACTTCAAGTCAAACATGTAAATCAAATATAAATATTTTTGCATCAAAAGCACGTATGGTAGTAGCAAACTCCAAATCCTTGTCTGCAATAATATCTTTCATGTAACGCATGACTAAATATGCACAAGTCTTGCCATTTTTTTGCTCTGGAATGCCTTGCAAAACATAATCATCACAAATTAGAATCAGTTAGTGTGCAAAGCTTGATTGAGAATCATATGGAACATTTAACAATACTTACAAGAAGAGGAATCCATTCAACTGACACTCTTGAAGATTTCTTTGTCTTTTGTGCATAGTGGAACTTGATGTCGTTTCAAAACCAACAACATAACATAAAACATATGTAAAATTTTCCTTGGATATGTAAGATAAGAAAACCAGACACCTATTATTGCATGGACCAAGGAAACTTTATTTCATAATTTATAAGATAGAGAAAAAATGAGAGCCTATAGGCTTTCGTTAGTCATAATATACAATCCACTTTAGCAATTACACGAAGCATTATATCACAAACAATGAAAAACCTAATTCTCCTTTCTATTATTTTTATACTATGTATCTCACTAGTTACTAAGTTAATTACAGGGTATATATTGTCCACAACATCATTTCACAAAAAATTAAATCGGATTTTTATAGGGTAAAACTTACTTGTCCACAACATCTTGCCATTCACTAGTAGCTGATAGTCGTCTCTTTAACGGATCCAACACCTTCTTTAGGTGCGGATCCACTACCGATAAAGTCCAATGATTACTGTATATATGCCACAAACATTATCCAAATGTATCAGTCTCATTAAGCAATTTATACATGTATATATTTTTCCATTACACATCTAATACATACCCTGAGTCGCTGATTCCATTTTTGAAACGATTCATTAAATTCTTAGAGCATTCAGTTAGAGTTCCACATCCACATCCAAGTGCACCAGTGTGATTGGGTTCGACGAAACCAACCATGTCAGTCATCTGAGACTTCTTCAAAACCTCATTGAGGTAGTTACATAGACATATATATTGACAACATGAAAGTAGACTAACCCTACCTCTATGCTCCGGATTACCCAATGCTTCAATTAACACATCATTGGCCCTTGTGACTTGAATTAACACAACGTTACAAAACTAAAACAAGTTAATACTAAGGAATTCCCTACGACCAATGCAACGTCCAGATTTATCTAAACTTAGTTCAGGTAGAAAGTACCTCGATGGGGTGGGATTCGTCAAGACCATCCATCCTAAGACCCTCAGTAGACTCATCAAGAAACTGAGTCCATATTTTCCACTCAGGAAACAAGCTCTCGGTAGCTAAATAGCTCACCTAATGGAATAGAATGCTTATATTGAATCCACAACCCTGCAAAATAAGTAACAAGTACAAGTGTACATCATATGAAACTGAGGATATACCCATGTTGCAAATCCCTCATTTAGCCACAAATCTGTCCACCATTCCACGGTCCCAAGATTGCCAAACCATTGGTGTGCCAATTCATGTGCCACGGTTATTGTTACCTTGTACAAAACAAAATGAAATAATTAAAACACAAATTCGAGTGCAAAAGCAATAGCTCCCTGATAGATAACAAGGATAAAACATTGAAAGCTAGATAAACTAAAAACATGCATGTTACATTTTGCTTGCTGGAAGCCGAAGAAT
Organism: Fragaria x ananassa; assembly: GCA_034370585.1. Taxonomy (NCBI): domain Eukaryota; kingdom Viridiplantae; phylum Streptophyta; class Magnoliopsida; order Rosales; family Rosaceae; genus Fragaria; species Fragaria x ananassa. The sequence continues at coordinate 18,866,893 of CP139769.1, forward strand.
GCTGATCATCAAAGAGCAAAGCTGTTTCACGGTATGTAACTAAACCATAATTCTCCATGGCGCCAGCAGAAAAATCAGGGATTGCAACCATATCCAATTTTGGCAAAGGGTAAGGCACACCAAAGTATCTGTAGAACATGTCATCGTTGTTTTGTATTAAAGTACCGAAAGGAACAATGCAGCACAAACACATATGAAAAATTTCTCAAGTAACTACTACTTATTGTCTACAGCATGCATGTGGAGTGAATGACGGATTGTAAAATGACTTGATATATAAACATACTCTCTGTACAATTCAAGTGTCTTGACAGCAACCTCCAAAGCAAATTTTCCTTGGCTTTCCTTACCAACTTGACAATAGACCCTCACTTTGACCCCTGTAATGAGATAAAAAATGGCACTATCAAGAGTGGGTTGTGCTAACAAAACGAATAACGGACATCGATTAATTATGTGTTTACCTTCAGAAGTATGATCTTCAACATAATCGAACAAACCAACAACAATGGCCACCAAATACGTAGACATAATTGGTGATTCCAGATATGAAACTGTCTTAAAAGGTCCACTCACTTTTTCTTCCAAAACCGGCTATGTCACGCTCCGACCCTTAATTTTTACTTTAATTATTAGCATAGTGGTAATAAGAGTTTTACCGTCTTCGTCATATAGTGTATAATTTAATTGGTCACCAGAGAGGTTGTGGGGGACAATTATTTCGAAAGATTTATTCGAATGAAGAAAATGTGACGGCGGTAAAAATGGTAATTTTTGCTAGTAAAAAGTAATTTTTATTGGGGTATTATTTTTGAGGTGTTGAATTTTGGAATGGGTATATGGTGGTGGACCGGTTTGGGCCAAGCCCAAAACCCATTTCTCTCTCTCTCTCTCTCTCTCTCTCTCTCTCTCTCTCTCTCTCTCTCTCCTCCAGCTCGCGCTTCTCTCTCTCTCTCCTCGACCCTCTCTCCGCCCGGAAACTTCCGGCTGTTCGTCCGCCGCTGTCCGGCCTCCGTTCGCCGCCGCACCAGTCCCAATCGATCGGCCTCCGACCCAGCTTCCATTCTAGACCTGTGAGAGGTTCTCTAGCGCCGCCGATCAAGAGGAAAGCTCGTCGGAAGTCCCGGTTGTCCGAGTGTTCCCTTCACCGGAACTCTCTCCTCCGGCCGCCATAGCCGGCGATCCTTGGCCCGTTGGAAAGCCCTCCTCCCGTGCAGCAATCTCTCCAAAGGGCTTCCTCCATCTCAAGCTAGGTAAGGAGAAATCAGTAATGAAAATTCTATGGTTTTTTATGTGTTTTCGTTCGATTAACATAGTTAGGCTTGGAATTAGTGTTTGTGTTAGTTAGGAAACTTGTAGAGGAGGTTGAGAGGAAAGTGCTGTCAAATTTTGGTAGGCATTGGAGGTCGCCGGAGCTGGCCGCCAGCCGCCGCCGCTGAAAAAAAAAGTTTCAAGTGTGAAATTTTATGAGGAGTTTAATGGAATGAGTTTTAGAATTTTTGGAGGAGTTTTTTTTTAAAGTTTGGTATTTTTGGCGGATTAATAAGTTAGAATTCGGCCATTGTTTATTTATGGTGGAAGGTGATTTTTGAGGATGTCGGTAAAAATTGTGGAGTTTTTGGTTGGCAGTGAAATTAAGATTTAAGGCGATAGGCATGGTTGAGCGCGCGAAGCTCATATTTAATTATGCTTATTTTCTTTAAGCGTCCATGTTTTACTTAAAGATTTAATTATGTTTTTGGAACAAAGCGTAAGGAGGCCCGAGTGGAAGAAATCTCCGACTGACATCAGGCTTACGCCTAATTTGTGAGTAGACTTTTGTTTTAAATAATATGCTTAAAATGCTTTGTTGTTGAATAATTTTCTGTTGTTGGAAATTTCCCGAAATTGAGAATTTCGGTGATTATCCTCATATATAGTTAATCATGAGAATAGTAAGTATATAAATAAATGCTAGCTAGTTATACGTGATTTTCCCCCATACTGAGGTACAATTCCAGTATGGGGTGACTTGAGCGTTAGATGCAAGCGTCGTAGCCTTGTACAACTTTCTATTCTTCGAATTCATTCATAGAATTCGTACAAGGAATTAGCATGTATATATACCGACTCGTGCGTTTCCCCCATACTGAGGTACAATTCCAGTATGAGGTGACGTGAGCGTTAGACGCCAGCGTCGTAGCCTTGTATGACTATCTATTTTTCAAGCTTATTCATAGATATCGTATAAGGAATAGACGAGTGTAAATACATACTGATATATATAATATCCTAGCCTGAGAAACTATTTCTTAAAGTTTGGGAGTTTAGTGAGGCTAGACACGAGTTAAGCTTTTAAGTTGTCGTTGGTAAAGCGTTTTCTTTGAAAGTATTTTTGGGGAAATAGTCATTTGTTGTCGAATTTGCTTTTGTCCACTCACTCTGAGGTAATTGAATATTTTCCCCTAAGCTCTTTGTTTTTAAAATGCACAGTCTGCAGCGTTCGAGTGGGTTCTGGAAGGAGACGTCGAGGTATAGTCACCCATATTTCCGCTATATTTCGTCAGTAGGTTACATGTTTAATGTACTAGGAGATTGTTAGCTTCGGTTGTTTTTTATTTTATTTTATTTTTAGTAGCTCTGAATACTGTTGGGATTTTGTTTAACTTTTCTGGATATTTATGGGTTGTAGCAGAGGATGCTGTTTGGTTAAAAAGGTGGTTTTGTAATTTTTCAGGGTTAGAGTAGTCCATTTTCGAGGGAGGTTTGCCGAGTTCTTTGGTAAATTTTCCTTGGAGGTGGTCCCCGCAGGACTTACTTCGGGTTTCAGGGTGAAATTCAGGCCAGGTCCTGACAAGTTCAGATGGTACATCCTCCATTGTAATTATGAAACAACAATCTCCATTCATTAATTAAATCTACAAGTGCAACAATTTAACCAAATACACAATTTTGAAATTCTTTTGAACTCAAGATTTGATTTAAACATGATACTAGTACAAAACTACAAATCACAACTTCGCCAACTGTATGTGTGAGTGTGTGAGAGAGGGACAGAGACCTTGCAAGCAGGCTCATCCCAACACGGAAAGCACCGCCACGCATCAACCGGCTCAAACTGTGTAACTGCCATGTTTTTCTTCTCCCTGTTATGCTCATACGTACTGCACAAAATTCAAACAAAAAATATTCAACATATATCCATACAATTTGAGCTTATAACAGTTCATACATTCAAACAAGTAATACCTTCTATAGAATCCCTTCATATTGTCATTCAAAATCCCCTCAAATCCAATATCCAAAACTCCGAGCTCAATCGGAAGCGTCTCCTCAAACTCCATAACCAAAATGTTATCTTCTTCAAATCCGTCAACTTTGGATGGCTTGAAAACCTGACCAAGCATCCAGTGATTCATCTAAATAAAACAAAACAAAAACGATCAATTAGATAAGTATAGACTTAGTGATTGCCTTTGTTTTAGCAAATAGACTCTCTCTCCTCCTCCGACACCTTCTTCCTCCCCCTTTGTTGGCAAGTAGAAATAAGTCTGAGGCTTCACATTTCCACCAATCCCTCTAACCCTACCTCTATGCTCCGGATTACCCAATGCTTCAGTTAACACATCATTGGCCCCTTGCGACTTAAATTTCCCTTCAGACTTGCAACTTGAATCACCCTCCAAAATTGCAAAAATCTATGACTGAAGCGCTCACCAATTCGATTTGAAACATTGCAGAACTAAGAAACCGAGCGCTCAACTCGCGGCTCCATGCAACCAAGCAGGGAAATTCAATTTGGGCAAACCCTAAATCAGGAAAATCCAAGCAAAACTCTATATCAACCAATCAAAACCCAACCTGAAATCCAAAATTTCGCATAAAGAAACTTACTAGGAAATTGCAGAAAACCTTAGAAAGAAGTTTCGCATCAATCTATGGCGGGAGATAGAGAGTGTTAAGATCGGTATCCATCTTTCAGAGAGAGAGAGTGAGGCTGGGTGTTCGAATCGAAAGAGTGATCGAGGCTGGGACACAAAGAGATATTGAGAGTGAGGTAGTTGCTAGAGAGAATTGAATGAGAAAAGAGTGAGGCAGCTGCGCGCTAGTATACTATTGGGGTGGTAGATGAGAATAAGTTTTAAGTGTCAAAATTTATCTACTTTCACGTAAAAAAAAAAAAAGTCTCGATCGATATGATTAAATTTGTCTCTCAAATAAGTCAGTTTTCTGTCGTCTTTAAAAACACAGTATCAGAAACAAATTTCCTTGTTTTTAAGATGACAGATGATTCTCGTCTCATTAACACGCTAGTTTTAACTGTCTGCATGTTGCTATATTCAGACAACAAAATTTTAAATGTCTGTCGTAAAATTTAATCAGACGACAGTAAAAATGACTTATGTCATCTGATACCTGTTGTATGATTGCAAAATTGGCGTAGTGACTCTTTGCACTTTGGGTTTTAGAAACCCTATGAATTTCTTGTTCTTACTATCTGGACGTCTTACTTGATTAAACTTATAGAAATTACTCATATTTTAGAAGATTTGAGTTTATCTAAATCATTGAAACCCTAACCCAAAGTGTAATACATATTTCTTGGATGCAGCTTACGCTCAATCTTTCCTGATGCTGTCTTGGACGTGACTTCAATCAGGTCACAATTGTGGGATGAGGAACCAAATACGACTCACTATTTTCAGCCTCATTGTACGGAGCATGTTATTACAAGCTAAGCAATCCAAATTCCCAAAGTCTTAAACTGTATGAAAGAATAATTTATCCTTCCCTGGTGCCATATTTGTGCCCCATGAGGACCAAAAGAAGACGAAAGGGATCAATGAAGAAGAGAAATAACAAATGAAGACGTTTATGGATCCCAATATATTTTTTTAGTGGATGAAGAATGATTAGGAAGGATTTTTTCAAGGGACAAAACACTGAAATAAGAGACGTGAACTAATGTGATTTAATCTTGCATGCACGTAAATTCGATCAAGTACGAAATGGAGGAACAACAACGTAACTAGCATATAATCCAAACAAGATAATCGAGCTACGTATATTGTGTAATGAACATTAGAATCATAATACCAATACTATATATATATAAGAATGTTATGAATTGGTAATCCCCATAATACTAATACTAATACTAATACAACTAGCATTATTAGTATACCAGTACTAATACAACTAGAATCATAATACTAATATCAATACATGCTAGCACCTCCAACTTTCTTTTGAAATAAACAGCATATATAATCTTTTAATTTTCTTGTGGCCACAAGCATATATTGTGTGCTTTTCAACATGCAAGCATAAGTCCCTTCGGTAATATCCGATAAAATTGGAACTATATATATATATATATATATATATATACACACACACACGCAATGATGACACACATAAATCAAGAAATTGTTTAAATTTCTTTTTAATTGAAAACAAAAAACATGCCAAGCACAAAAACCCACTCATATGAAAATGATCGATCTTTAGATATGTTTTCTCCAAGAGACTAAGCAGATTAGGTTGACAGTCTTGCCTTTTATTTTGTTCGCCAACATTGTTAGTTCACTACCTCCAATATCACTTGGTTTGTAAACGAGAATCATTCTGAAACAAGTACGTACAGATGATCAATACTAGGACCAGTCTTCTGGTCTGATCCTCATTGGAATTTGGAAACCATTACTTCATTCATGAGATGTATGTTCATATCAAACTATACAACATGGTGATCGACGAATTATATTATCCTAGATAGTTTTGATTTCTTATTCTTCCATCACTTTAATTTACACCGAAACGTTTCATGAATCATCTATTGTAATGTTGAGATAATTCTTTGGATTTCTCATCGTGCTTAAAGAAGAATACAAACTCAAGCACTTCAAGAAGTTTGTCCTTCTCACTCTTCGGGGAGAACATCATGGGGATGAAAAGGTTGATGGCTTCAATAGCTGCACCGATGCCATTCATGGTTGATATCAAATTGCTGTTTGGTGACACAAACGGCAGCCAATACCTGTTTTTCTTTTTGCTGCGTACGATCAAATTCACAAGTTAGTAATTGCAAAAAAAAAAAAAAATTATAAGATTAGCAGCATGCATTCAATCACTACAGAGGTAAAAGGAGTGAAGCTAATATATGTTTACCAAGCTGAAAAGAGGCACTTGAAGAAATGGATCTCGTAAGAAATGCTTGAAAGCTGCTCTGCAAAGTTGTTCGCTATGATCTGCTTGAATTTACTTCTAATAAAACACCAAAATCAGTTAAAAAGTATCTAAATTGGTATGTTAATGTTTCATAAATCTAACTCTGATGCTTACATTGGCGACCAGAAGAAGAACGTAGCGATGACATTTCCTGTATAAGAACCCAAAAATTAAAGATCGAAGCGCAGGAACACAAAGATCAGAAAGCCAATATTGAAATGAACATAAATTAAGGAAAGAGTGAGGGTATGAATATTAAAACCTACGTACCAAAGACTAGTCTGAAAATGAGCTTCAGAATATTCATGCTGGATGCAGGACTATCGAGCCAAGGCTATCAAAGAGAGTATCATAGGCCGGCCACTTATATTAAGCTAGCTTGCTTATTCTAATTGTTCAAAAATAAGAATAACAATTAAGCAACCTACTTACGTACTAATGAATCTTGCATATTTTAGGGAAATCATAACTAAAGTATGAACTCTATTGGTGATCGACTAGCTAACAATATGACTAATTAGCTTCACGCAACCTTCATCCACATCATATATGACCTTAGGTTATTCGACTGTGTATCCCTGAATGTAACCTTTAAAAAAAAAACCTAAAACTAATTCCAATCACTGTAAACCGTAAATCGACTGAAAACGGCTCTAATTACTGAACGATATTAACCACACTTTTCTAATTTGCGATAATCCAACGAAAGAGAAGGCTAGGCAAGCATAAATCAGATGCAAAGAACTTGTATATGAACATCATAAAAATATGTGCGCGCGCGCGGAGGCAGGGGCGGGGGACATTGAGTATCACATCTCAAATGCTTGGATCCATTACAAAAGTTGTTGGTTTTTATCCTCTCACATTTCCCCTTTGTTTTTGCTAATTTTGCTAACAATCCAAAATTTTAGGTAGTAGTGGTTGGAAGATAGTCATAATACACGGTGGGATTTTCAGTTTGGAGAAGCTATAGCAAACTCAAGAAGCTAGCACACCGGTAGCGTGAGCACCTAATGAGTTAACAATTACTGCATGCTTCTCTCACTTATGAGATTAAGCGGTATAAGATATATGTAACTGTTGATCGATAAAAAAAATATGCATAAATAAAAAGGAAAAGAAAAGCATTTAAAAATCAATATATATACATAAATACTTTTCTTGTGCTACATGCACAATGCTTCAGAGTTTAACTGTAACTCTTGCAAACAGCTGGACAACAAAGTCCAATACAAACTCAATCTTCCAAACCGTGCACTCTATATAAAGAGACACAGAGAGGAAGAGAGAGGACACACAGAAGGAGAGACAAGGAGAGCGACAGAGGCATACACACGGCACAAGGGGCAAAAGACAGACGGACAGAGCGAGGAGACAAGAAGGAGAGGCGGAGCAAAACAAAGGAGAAGAAGAAGAGAACAGGTGAAGAAAGCAGAGAGGCGAAGCAAAAAGCAGAAGAAAAGCGGGAAGCCAACAAGAAGGTGGAGCCCTCATTCTAACTATTTCTTTTGCAGGGTATTTATCTTATCCCTTGCTCTGCCGGAAGCCCCGCAAACACAAGAGCTATCTCTCTCTAACGCCAGACGACCTCGCGAGGTCTTCACCAGAAGAAGATGATGGCCGTTCAGTCCCTCCTCTTGTTACAATAAATATGAGTCCGCTCGGCCCTTCCTCTTGTTACAACAAATATATGGCCTTGCACCTCGCATAACAAGCCATGCAAGGGGAAGGGAACAAACAAGCAAAGGTGAGCCAACATTCAAGCCAAGGCAGGAATCCTAAGGGGTGGCGAGCCAACATTCAAGCCAAGGCAGGAACCCTAAGGGGTGGCGAGCCAATATTCAAGCCAAGACAGGAACCCTAAGGAGTGGCGAGCCAACAGTCGCGCCAAAGCAGAAACAAGTTACTTAACCCTAAGGGATGGCGAGGTTACTTAACCCTAAGGGGTGGCGAGGTTACTTGACCTTAAGGGGTGGCGACGTGACTTAACCCTAAGGGGTGGCGAGGTTACTTAACCCTAAGGGGTGGCGACGTGACTTTTACCATAAGGGGGGGGGTGGCGAGGTTACTTGACCCTAAGGGGTGGCGACGTGACTTTTACCCTAAGGGGTGACGAGTTTACTTGACCCTAAGGAGTGGCAACGTGACTTTTACCCTAAGGGGTGGTAATATTCAGAAGTCCTAAGCCCACGCGAGGTGAAATGACGTCACAGGCGAGATCCATTCATGCAGAAGATGAAGCAACACGCGGAGTCCGCTCACAGACATACACGCGGAGTCCGCCTACAGACATACACGCGGAGTCCGCTCATAGACATAAAACGCGGAGTCCGCCTACAGATATACACGTGGAGTCCGATCACATGTGAACACGCGGAGTCCGCCTACAGATATACACGCGGAGTCCGCTCACAGACATATACGCGGAGTCCGCACATAGACATACACGCGGAACCAGCTCACTGACATACACGCGGAGTCCTCACGAAGGAGCAGTTCTCTTACACGCGCAGATCACCTACGCCACTATCAAGAACTGTGGCCAAAACCATTCAAGTCTATTGTCACGCTGCTGCATCACCTGTTCCGGGTGCCTAAATCAAATCAACAGACACTCTACCAAATTGGGTGTCCACAAGAAACACAGTTAACGGACTCAAAATATGTCTGTTAAACCAAAAGCCGGCATTAAGCCATAAAGCCTACAAACCTCTTATGAACTACGGTCGGTTTGATCCCACAAAGGGGTACGTAGGCAATCTAGCAACCCACTAGATGCAACCAAAATTCCAAACAGAATCCCTGACACCACCAGTCAAATTCTTCCAGTCCAAATTCGCCTTTCTCTCCAGGCCAAACACCCTTGAACATACACATTTCTCGTTGGTACTTTGTAATCGAATCAAAGGGTTTTCTCTTGAAAAAACAGGGGTTGTAATTAAGGAATTTAATTTATTTTATTCTGAATTGGTCGAACCAGACATAAATTAAAACCCTATCTTAGTCATTAAGATAGGGTGAAGTTATGTTGGGTATATATATTTTTACAATTTTTGCCCAACATAGTTTTTGGCGACTCTGCTGGGGACCCATTTTCCTTTTCATCTCCTTTATAAAGTCACTAAACTTGTTGTGTGTGTTTCAGGAAAAACAAAACAATGGCACCACAAGTAACTATTTTCTTCCATAAGCTCCCAGCAAATGCTGCTCGCCCAAATCGAACTGGTCATCGCATGACATTCGTGATCGGCCACGTTCCTGTCACTTGTGTGAAACCAAAGCTTGAAGCAAGACAAGACAAGCTAGGCATGAGTAGCGGGAAGACTCAGACTTTCAAAGCTGCCTCCAAAAAGGCTTTGAGAAATCAGAGGAAACGAGTAGCAAGAGCTCAGAGGAAGAGAAATGCCCAAGCTAACGCAGTGGAAGCCATCCTGGCAGAAATTGCTCAATCAAGACTTGATACGGAGGAAGTAAAGACCCTCCTACAAAGCCATATTATGGTAGGTACCATGCGGGTCAATCTTCTAAATGTGGAGACCGTGATGGTGACCTCCACCAAGGGAGGGGATGAACATGAGCCTCGACTCCCCCTCCAAGACTCATAAAGCTCCACGACGTCCTCATAAAGAACTTGACCCAAAGAAGTTGGCAGAGGAAATCTCAAAGGCTCTTGACGCACCAGCAGGACCAGCAAGGCCAAGGGGGTCCAAGGCAAAAGAGTACCCTGTTTACGGAGATGATTCCTACACAGGACCGATTACTCGCAATATGGCTAGAAAGAGGATGCTTGAAGCATCATCAGCAAGTGCTACGCCGGAAGAAGGGTATTCGTCTCTAAAAGATGATCCTTCATTTGTCTCATGGACGGGCAATCCCTTATATGAGACTTCGGCTCCAACTGAAGGACCTTTTCACACATCAGTCGCCAGGTCTAGCGAGAGCTGTGACTCCGATTCGGACAATGTTCAAGTTCTCATGGCAAGCTCATCAAGCCCAGAAGAGCAGATGAAGCAGCAAATGGAGGAGTTGACAAAGAAGTTAGCTCAGCTTGAACGCGATGCTCTACAAAGGCAAGTAGAAAGAGAAATTGAAGCCAAGAGGATAGCGGATATCGAAAGCGAGTCAAGAAGGAGAATGGCTGAAAAAGATGCCGAGGTTGCTAAGCTTGTAGCAAAATGTGCTGCACTCATGGAAACTAGGCGTCCTGAACCTTCATTCGTCAAGGATAACGAGAATTCACTCTCGCCCGAAGGGATTAGAAACATGATCGCTGAAGGAATCAGAGACTTCCAATTGTCTATATCTACACCGGTCCTTGGGTACCGCAAACTGTATCCAGATCACTATGACGCGATACCTTTTCCCAAGGGATATCAAAGGCCAACCTTCGACAAGTTTGATGGAATAAATAGCTCCCCTCGAGAGCATTTGGCTCACTTCTATTCAGCTTGCGATGAGACTTCACAAGTTGACGCCTTCTTGGTCAGACAGTTTGTGCAATCCCTCAAAGGTGCTGCATTTACATGGTACACCCAACTAGAGCTGGGTTCCATTCAGACATGGGATGATATGTAAATGGCGTTTTTGGCACAATTCGTCAGCTCTAAGAAGAAAGTCTCTATTATTGACTTGGCAGACACAAGACAAAGAGTTGGAGAAAGCTCCACTGAATTCGTCACAAGGTGGAGAAGTCTCAATCTCCAATGTCCTGAAAAGTTATCCGAGACCTCCGCTGTTCAAATGTGTGCTAATAACCTCCTCCCAGAGATAGCGACGTACGTTGGCACAGCAGAACCTCAAACTTTCGATGCTCTGGTCTCAAAGGCAAGCAATGTGGAAAGGCAAGTTGCTCGCCAAAAGTCATCTGCAAAAATTCAAGTTGCAGATAAAAATAGCGATTCCAAAGACGGTCGTCAAGAAAGGAGAGACAATGGCGACATTCATCGGGAATGAAAGGAAAAACGACACTGTCCAAAATAACCAAAGGAAAAATGACAGTGTCAAAAACAAAAATGACAACAACAGGGTGCAGAGTGATCGACCTCGCAAGCTCACACTTAATGAAAGGAAAAATGCCACTTATTCATTTGATGATGAGGATGTTGAGGCGATTTTCGATGAACTCATTGCATCAGAAAGTATTAAGCTTCTTAAATCGAAACGACCCGCCGAAATGAACAAGACCAACGATCCAAAATACTGTCGGTACCACCGCCTAGTCGGTCATACGTTGAAGGATTGCTACGTTCTTAAGGACAAAATCCAAGATATGATCAACAAAAATGAGATCGTGACAACAACCACAAATGTATCAACCACGGGTTCATCTAGACCAGATGGTACTATATTGGTTGCCTTCTAGGTCGATGACGAGGTCACAATTGTCAAGGCACATCCAGACATGCCTCGCCCTGGAAACCCTAACATTCCATCCTTATACGAGCTCATGACAGCACCAAGCTTCGATATATGAGAGGATTCTGACGGGTTCGAAAGTTCAGATGAAGAAGGGAGCATAGTAGAGAGCAATACAAGGCAACTTCGCCTCTCTACTGACTAGGCACATCCATACATGCCTCGCCCTGGAAACCCTAACATTCCATCCTTATACGAGCTCATGTCAGCACCAAGCTTCGATGTATGGGAGGATTCTGACGGGTTGGAAGATTCAGATGAAGAATGGAGCATAGTAGAGAACAAGACAAGGTGACTTCGCCCCTCTACTGTGAACACCCCTCCGCCTTCCTCAAACAAATACCGGCGGAGGACATTCTTAAAGAATAAGAAGAAAGGGAGATCCGCAAGGAAAATTCAAGACCAAGACATGGAGGAATACAAGCAGCCGCCAAGAACTCCAATCACCCTTGCGGAATTCTTACCGAAAAAATTCTTTGAAAAAGGCGCGGAGTCCGCACACACGCGTAGCCCGCACACAGGCGGAGTCCGCACTCATGAAAGCGAGGAAGCGGGGGACACGCTTCAATGTTGTATGGTAACTATTAATACCATCTCGCCTCCAAACTCAAGATACAGAGGTTGAAAGTGTACAAGAAGTCCAGATACGCTCTAGCTTGGTACTTCCACCACCAACTCAAAAGAAGGACGAATCACAGTCCATGAAGTATAAGGTCAAAGACGACACAAAGAAGGTCACTGACAAAACAAAAGCTGCATCAAAAGAGCCTCCTCAAAAGAGCAAATGTGATGTGTTGTCACACCTGAAACGTATCCCCTCACCTTCAAATGTGTATGACATCCTGTGTATGTCAAGGGAGTTAAGAGAAGCATTGATTGAGGCATTGCTAAGCCCAGAGTTGTATAAAGAAGCCTTTGTCGAAGTCAATACAGCTACTACAAGAGTTTGTCCTCATTGCAGGAATTGCATCACGTTCTTGGAGAAGGATTTGCTGCTAAAAGGAGTACACCATAACAGACCTCTCTACGTCACAGGACTTGTGGGTAATATGACGATCAACAGAATATTACTCGACTGTGGCTCGGCTGTGAATTTGTTACCTCTCAAAACGCTACATATCATAGGAATGAAACTAAGCAGCTCACCCCGTCCATGCTCACCATCCAAGGTTTCAACCAAGCTGGTCAAAAAGCAATGGGCACAATTGTCCTACAAATGGAGATCGGAGAGCTGCTCTCAACAGCCCTATTTCACGTGATTGATGCTCCTACCTCTTACAATGTATTGTTAGGGTGCCCATGGCTCCATAATTATGGTATCGTCCCTTCCACACTACACCAATGCTTTAAGTGGTTAGAAAATGGAGAGGTCAAAACGGTCGTAGCAGATGTTTACGCCTAAATTAATATTTTACTGGACAGTATTGTCTATGTAAATATTAATTACATTCTTGGTCTGTATCAATCGGCGGACTCAAGTTTCCTTTTAAGTTCACAAATATCGGCCCGCCAGCGAGACCATGCGAGGCGAAATGCAAAGTCCGCACGCGGACTGAGGGATCTCGCGCCCTTTTGGACAATAGCTGAGCTCGCGCACTTCCGGACAAAATAGAGCTCGCGCGCGAAATGACTTCGCGCGGAGTGAGGATCCATCTCGCGCGCTTCACGCGGAATGCTGTGCGTGGAATTTGACATTAGAGCAGGCGAGGCGGAAATGCATCTAGGCGTCGGCGGACTGGTTTGCAAATAGACATACGCGGAGTCCGCGCGAGCACTTTTAATCGTTTTGGACTTGTTACAGTCTTTGACACGCTTTGGGCCAATCCTTGTGGCCCTTATCAATTAAAAAGGCTTATTTTGGCCCGCGAGCTGCAATAGCCCGCGAGGTAGAATTGAACTATAAAGTCCGCGGTTCACGCGAGTTATTTGTCTTCTACATGGACTGTAGCACCCCGCGGGATAAGACTGTTCCTAATTTCAGTCTGCATGGGACTCTACAGTTGAGAGGCGCGCCAGAAGTGGTGTCCTATTCTAAATGAACTATGCGAGCTAGATACGTGTCACATGCCGATTGGTCTGCATGGGATGAACAGTTCTTTTGTGCTTCACGTTGCAGTCCAACACGTTTCTCATTATCTTTCGCGGCGGACTCTCTCTCCCACTATATAAAGAAGCTCTACGGCTTACACAAAGACACACACAATCAATCAATCTCAAACTTAAATACAAACAAACTTCAACCCTGTTGAAACCTTTCGACCCCGTCGAAACCTCCAGCGCTCCCAGGAGCCAAACCCCTTTGAAGCCTCTTCAAAACCTTGATTCTAAGCGCCTCGCCGCCTAGAATTCCTCAGAGCTCTCCGGAACTCGCCCCCGTTTCCTCAGAAACATCCCTATAGTTGCTCTGCTCACCCCGCCGTGAGTATCGACCGCTTGTGCCGTAAATTCCCCGTCCGCAAGGTGGCATCTGGAACTCTGCTCGCCTGATCAAGAAATCAAGCTCGCGCACTCCTTCAACACATTCCTCGTCCGCGAGGTGGCACGCCCGCAACTCCTCTTATCTCTTTATTCACTATTCACCTCGGCTCCGCACGCTGAGGATCGTGGCCAAAACAGCAGACACAGATCCTTTCAAAGGCGAAGAGGTAAATTACTCTGACGCTAAATTCTACAAGCCATCGAATGGCCCTAGCGTAAAAGAAGCTCACAGACCCGTGCTAGAAGCAAGGAAGCAGGAAGTGCCAAGGCCATTAAAGCCCCGAGTCAAAGTAGCTCCCCAAACATTGTCCTCAAATGAAAAGGCTCCAAGCCCAAAAGTTTCGAAGCCAAAGATGGTCTTCAGATATGTGAAAAAATACCAGCGAGAACTCGGGCAAAAGACAATGAAGCCTATCAAGGACATAATGGAGACACTCATGACGAGCTATGCGCGACCTCTTCGTAAAATTGACCAGTCTATCCCAAAGAGCGGTATTGTGATCTCTACAACACTTGATAATGGGCATAGTAGGCATAAACGGTTTGTTTCTTTTAAAAGAAGAAAGCAGAAGCAAGCACCGGCCCCTCTAAAGATCAACCTCGGGAGTAGAAAGGCGGCTCCAAAATCCATTCCCCTAAAGATCACGGTTAAGCAGGTAAACGGCATGTTTAAGGTAGAAGTTCCTGAGACAGATCCTTCTGACATAGGTGTCTTTACAGATCTTGAGAAAACGATGTTCCGTGATGAAGACATGACACAAGAAAGTCAGCCTCGTCTGTCTGTTTTTCAATGCCTTACAAAAGAGCCCCAACCTCGGGTTTCTGTGTTTCAACGATTGGGCGAAATTCATCCTAAATCACAAAAGAACAAAAAATGGAAGCTCAAACGACAAAGGGTGCTCATGGCTAAACAAGTGGACGAGAACGTAGAGGGATTTGCATCAACAAACTGCACTTCCATCGAAGAAGATCAAGATGAAGACAAAGAATACAAATTCATCGATAGTGCCCAACCTGCCCCGCCTCAGATAGAAGACGGAGGACAAGCGACAGTTGATGAGCTCCAAGAGATAAATTTAGGCACCAATGAAGACCCAAAACCTATATTTGTAAGCGCTCTTTTGACTCCAGAAGAACTTCAAGACTACAAGAATCTTCTACAAGAATACAAAGACGTGTTTGCATGGGGCTATCAAGACATGCCTGCCTTGAATCCCAGTTTGGTTGTCCACAAGCTTGCCGTTTCAAAGGAAAAACCATGGGTGAAACAAGCTCCCCGACGCTTCCGCTCAGAGCTTGCTGTTTAAATCAAATCTGAAGTCGACAAGCTCATCGATGTCGGTTTCATTCGAGAAGTTAAATACCCCACATGGCTCGCCAGCATCGTGCCCGTTAAGAAAAAGAACTGGCAAATTCGTATCTGTGTTGACTATAGGGACCTCAATGATGCTTGTCCAAAAGATGAGTTCCCGCTTCCAATCACGGAGTTATTGGTGGACGCCACAACAGAATACGGCGCTTTGTCCTTCATGGACGGTTTCTCAGGTTACAATCAAATTAAGATGGCACCCGAGGACGAGGAGCTTACAGCCTTTCGTACACCAAAAGTTGTATACTGCTACACAGTAATGTCATTCGGCTTGAAAAATGCAAGTGCAACTTATCAGAGAGCTATGACTCACGTCTTCAACGACATACTACACAACATCGTTGAATGTTATGTTGATGAGTTGGTGGTCAAAACAAGAAAAAGACAACACCATCTAGCTGACCTGAGAAGAGTCTTTGAAAGGCTTCGAAAATACTAGCTAAAGATGAACCCTTTAAAATGTGCCTATGGGGTCACGTCTGGAAAATTCCTCGGTTTTGTTGTCAGATACCGAGGAATCGAGGTCGACCCTACTAAAATCACGGCAATAAGGGAAATGCCAGCACCAAAGAATCTTCGAGAGTTAAGAGGATTGCAAGGAAGACTCGCCTACATAAGAAGGTTTATATCAAATCTTTCTGGAAGGTGCCAGCCATTTTCTAGACTGATGAAGAAAGACGTACCTTTTGTCTGGGATCAAGCGCGTCAAGATGCATTCGACAGTATCAAGCAATACTTGCTCAACCCACTGGTCTAATGGCGCCTATAAAAGGGAAACCTTTAATCCTCTACATAGCGGCTCTTGATCACTCCTTGGGGGCATTGCTGGCACACAATAATGATGAGGGGAAAGAAAACGCTCTCTACTATCTACGTTGGACACTGGTAGGAGCTGAACACAATTATACGCCAATAGAGAAGATCTGCTTAGCTTTAGTCTTCGCCGTTCAAAAATTACGGCATTACATGCTTGCTCATAGTGTCACCTTGATATCTAGAGCCGATCCTTTAAAGTATTTGATGACAAAGCCTATGCCTTCGGGAAGACTTGCTAAATGGTCTCTGATCCTCTCAGAGTTCGAAATAAAGTATGTACCCCAAAAAGCAATAAAGGGGCAAGCACTTGCAGACTTCTTGGCAGCACACCCAGTGCCAGATAATCACGAATTACCCGAAGACTTGCCTGCTGAAAACGTCTTCTCAGCTGAGACTCCCTCATGGCAGTTATACTTCGACGGGGCAGCTAGAAAACAAGGAGCTGGAGCTGGCATCGTGTTCATCACGCCTTTTGGAGGTATAATCCCCTACTCATTCTTTCTAATGGCTTTATGTTCAAATAATGTTGAAGAATATGAAGCACTCATGATTGGCCTCGAGATCGCCTTGGAGATGAGGATTGACTCCTTACAAGTGTTCGGTGACTCCCAATTAATCGTCAGACAAGTGAATGACGAATATGCGGTCAAGAACGAGAGCGTTGTCCCAAAAAACATAAATGTTAGCCACATTCCCAGATCAGAGAATGACAAAGCAAATGCATTGGCTAACTTGGCAGCTTCTTTAATCCAACCTGACGAAAGAGACATCCAGATTACGGTTGGGGAACGACGATTGCTGCCTTCGCTACTTGAGCGAATGGAGGGTATCAACGAAGTACATGTGGTTTTCGTGTTCGAAGTCGAAGAATCCGATTGGCGAACGGACATGATCAAGTATTGTCAGTCAGGCACGCTACCTACAGATCCAAGGAAGAGAGTCTATGTCAGGCGGACTGCACCCCGATACACATACCTTGGTGACACTTTGTACAAGATGTCCTTCGATGGGATACTCTTAAGGTGTCTCTCAAAAGAAGAGGGAACGGAATCTCTTAAAGAAGCCTATGCTGGAATATGCGGAGCCCACCAGGCTGGTCCAAAATTAGCAGCCCAGCTAAAAAGAATGGGCTATTACTGGCCATCGATGGTACAAGACTCAGTAAATTACGCACGGTCATGCAAGGCCTGCCAGCTACATGGGGATTTTATACACCGGCCTCCATTACCTCTTCATCCCACATCTCTCTCATACCCCTTCGAAACAAGAGAGTTGGACGTTGTAGGGATCATAGCTCCTAAGTCCTCACGCCTGCATCAATACATATTGGCTGCAACAGACTACTTTTCTAAATGGAGCGAGGCGATTCCTCTCAAAGCGGTAAAAGCAGAGGATGTGGCAAAATTCATCAAGACTCACATCATCTATCGCTTCGGAGTTCCCTCCAAAATAATATCTGACAATGCCACATACTTCAAGTGCAGAGCCATGGTTACAATGTGTGAAAAGTATAAAATTCAACATGCATTTTCATCCAGCTATAACCCGACAGCTAATGGCCAGGCAGAGGCCTTCAATAAGGTACTTTGCAACATCCTAAAGAAGATGGTCTCAACAAACAAGAGAGACTGGCATGATCGCCTCCCCGAGGCATTGTGGGCATATCAGTCCACTGTTCGCACAACAACCGGTTGTACTCCATTCAACCTAGTTTACGGCTCTGAAGCAGTACTGCCATTAGAAGTCCAACTGCCTTCTTTAAGGATAGCTACAAGGTTAACAAATCCAGATGAAAACACGCATATCAGGCTTGCAGAGCTTGAAGCCCTCGATGAGAAGAGACTTGCAGTGCAACAAAGACTCGAGATCTACCAATCTCAAATTGCAGGGGCTTTCAACAAGAGAGTTAAGTTCAAGTCATTCAAAACAGTCGACTTGGTCTTGACAATCCGAAGGCCAATCATCGTCACCAGGAAGTCAAAGGGAAAGTTTGAGCCCAAATGGGAAGGTCCATATATAGTCACTAAAGTCTTCACCAAAGGCGCATACGAACTATCAAACGCAGACGGAGACTGCATCTACCCTTGTGTTAACAGGAAGTTCGTGAAAAAGTTATACACCTTCTAAAGCTCGCTGGATTGATAAGCCGGGAGGGCGGTTCAGGTAAAAGTTAGAGCACCAAACCTCCCGAACTACAATGGCTTGATCCCCCGAAAGGGGGTACGTAGGCAGTCTAGTCCCAAAATGCTAGATGCAGCCACCACACAAAAAAAAAAGCATCCTGAATCAATCAGGCTAACTACGTGTAGCTTGATCCCTTCATAGGGTACATAGGCAATCTAGTTTTAAAACTGGATCCAGCTGCAAAAAAAAAAAAGTTTTCAAAAACATCTTTGCCTAAAATCAAATGGGTGAACTACGTTTGGCTTGATTCCTTTACAGGATACATAGGCAGTCTGGTGACAAACTAGATCCAGCCATATTTTCAAACTAACATTTTTCTCTTGTGACTGTAAACAGGTAAAGGAGGATAGTTTGACAAATCTGTTATCATTGAATAATGGTATCATAAGTTGAGCATACACCAAGTACAAGTCCGCAAGAAAAAAAAAGAATATTGGCAGCAAGACACGCGGGCTCAAATATCCTGCCCCGCCAAGACATATTCCTTGTAGACGAGTACACATGATAATAAAAGTTGATGTTCAACACAAATTCTTTTACATCGTACCAAATCTTCTAAGCAAAGTAACAAAGAAATAACAAACACTACCAGAAGAAAGACTTTAGCCGACGAAAATAAAAAAAACCAGGTCGACGAATTTTTTTTTCGTCGGCTAAAGTTCACTTTAGCCGACGAATTTTTTTTCGTCGGCTAATTTAAAATTTTCGTCGGCTATGGTCAACTTTAGCCGACGAAATTAATATTTCGTCGGCTGAATAATTTTTTTCGTCAGCTATAGTATGTGAACTTTAGCCGACGAAATTTTTAAAAGTTTAGCCGACGAACTTTTTAAACTTTAACCGATGAAATTTTTAAAAGTTTAGCCGACGAAAAAATATAATTTCGTCGGCTAAAGTGCCTTATATTTGCAGATCTAGACAACAACTCATCTGAGAAAAAAAAAACTATACGTAGAACCCCTTCAAACGCAAAAAAGTCGTGAAATAAGATATGACCAGAATGGTGAAATACATCTACGGTTGAAAAATCACAGTATTCCGGTAAAGTCTCGGTGCCGATAGTGGACTTACCCTTATTATTCACTATGCTGCAGATTTGGCGTTTGGTGTCTGATTGACTATTGTGATACCTTTTCGGAAACGTAACGGCGCTACGAGTCAAACTCATGGCTAATGCCATGATCTATAGGCTTTTTTGGCCATCCGAGTCCGTTTAGGGCTTCAAAATGCAGTTTTCTTATTTTCGATTAGAGTTGACCGATTCGATCAAGCCCTTAACTTTGTCGAATCTAGTTGAATTTTTTATCATAGACATCTTTCATCATAATGATCATATCTGACAGTCGAATTTTGGTTTGTGAATTTTAGTCATCGGAATCACAACGTGTCTACTATTTACCGTTATTCGGGTTTATGGGGAGCCCTATCGTCGGAAGGTAAATGTCTCAAAATTTTTATATGGGCAGTTGCGTCTCATCTACATGAGAGTTTTTTGTGTGGAAGGTTTGATCAAACTACGTAATATATAGGGAGATATGAGCGTTTTCGTGTGATAAGTGACGATGGATTATGGTTGACCGTTTCGATCGAGCCCTTAACGTTGTCGGATCCAGTTGAATTTTTACCATAGACATATTTCGTCATAATGATCATATCTGACGGTCGAATTTTGGTTTGTGAATTTTAGTCATCGGAATCACAACGTGTCTACTAATGTTGTATAACTTGTTTAGTAGGTTATACAACTTTGTGAACCAACTCTACATAGGAAGCAAAATTATTAAAAATCTCGTGAAAAAAGATGTGTTCAGAATGGTGAAATACGGCTATGGTTCAAAAATCACGTAAATCGGGTAAAGTCTCGGAGCCGATAGTAGCGGTCAATCCTATTTACCGTTATTATTTCTTATGGGGAGCCCTATCGTCGGAAGGTAAATGTCTCAAAATTTTTATATAGGTGGTTGCGTCTCATCTACGTGAGAGTTTTTCGTGTGGAAGATTTGACCAAACTACGTTATATAGGGGGAGATATGAGTGTTTTCGTGAATTTATAGACTTTAGCCGACGAAAATATATGAAAAGTCGTCGGCTAAGGTCAAAAATTTCAAAATTTCTTAGGCGGTAAACCAAAGTTGGAGGAAAATTTTCAAAGGACTTTAACCGACGAAAATATATGAAAAGTCGTCGGCTAAAGTCGAAAAATTTTCAAAATTTTCAACTAAAATTTTTTGTCGGTCAACCAAAATTTTCAAAAAAGTTTAGCTGACGAAAATAAAGAATTTCGTCGGCTAAAGTTCTTTATATAGGCGAAGATGGATGGTAAGAAGTCTATTATCTGCCAGATTTTCTTCTCGGCCTAGCTCCGCCGTCAAGCCACCGGAGACCGTCACACTTGTCCTAAAAGCTTCGCCGTCGTCTCTACTTCATTGCTGGATAGGTGGTGCATCGAGTGGCGCAGCCGTGAGGGATAAATCGAGCTCCAAAACTCCACCGGTTCGGATTCGGTGTTGATCAAATTTCTTCTTCCTTAGGCCACCATTTGGTGAGTTCTATATATGGATAAGTTGAGTTTGATTAGTACTACATTCCCCTAGAATTTGGTAGCTCGATTCGGTGTGTGTGAAGAGAATCGAAGATTTGAAGTTTTTAGGGTTTAAAATTGGGGATTTTTATATTTTGAGTCGATTGACCTGTTTAGGCTTAGAATTGAGCTTCGACTTCTTCTAGAAAGTTGTTCGAAATGTTGAGAGGAAGATTCTGTCAAATTTTGGTCGTGATTGGAGGTGGCCGAAAGGTTTTGCAGTTTTTTTTTTCAAAACCCAGCACCTTTAGCCGACGATATTTAAATACTATATTCGTCGGCTATAGTATTTTTAATTTTTTTTATAAGGTTTAGCCGACGAATTATGGCATGTTTCGTTGGCTATAGTTATTTTTTAAAATTTTTTATAAGGTTTAGCCGACGAAGTATAGTAAATTTTGTCGGCTATAGTAATTTTTTTAAATTTTTTATAAGGTTTAGCCGACGAAATATGGTATATTTCGTCGGCTATAGCTATTTTTTAAAAATTTTTATAAGGTTTAGCCGACGAAATATAGTAACTTTCGTCGGCTATAGTTATTTTTTTAATTATTTATTACACACTTTAGCCGACGAATATCTTAATTGTTTCGTCGGCTAAAGTCTGGGAAAAAACAGACGACATGTTTTTCGTCGGCTAACTGTGGGACTATAGCCGACGAAAAAAAAATTTTGTCAGCTAAAGTCATCACCGAGGACCTTTTCCTGACGACACTATAGCCGACGAATTAAGATAACAGGCCGACGAAAATTTTTCGTCGGCGAAAGTGCTTGTCCTGGTAGTGAAAACAAGACAGGAAGGAAAAATAACACATGAAGGCAAAATGACTTCGTAATAGCCATGCAAAGGGAAGACAGTGAGGCGAGACGCGCAGTCCGTACACGGTCTCATGCTTACTCTTCACCAAAGGTCCTTAAAGAATTGACTAGCCGTTTGAACTCCTCTTCCTGAGCTTCATGCGAACTTTTGAGGAGCTCGAATTCTACAAGCTGGTCTTCCTTGGCTTCCATCCTTGCCTGGCGAAGTTCTTCATCCCGCCTGTTTTGTTGAGCAGCAGAGTCTTTCAAGATGGCAATTCTCCCTTCGAGATGTTCCCTTGCGAGCTCATAATTTTGTTGCAATTGCTGTGCGTGATGCTCCGCCTTTATAACATCCTCTTCGCTGGCCCTCAAAATCTCAAATTCTTGGTTAAGACCCGACAATTCCAAGTCTAACATGGCCTTAGTACGATGACATTCTTCATGGCTATGTATCAAATCACGGAGGTGTTCGACATCTATTTTGGAACACTCCTCAACAACACGTGAGCTTTTGGAGACCATATCCGCCAATTCAAAGGTTTTGCTTACATTTTCAACAAACCTTTCAAATCTATCTTGGCTGGATCCATAGGACCTAATCACTGGTCCCAACATATCACGTGACTTCTGGACCTCGCCGCAACAATCAGTAATGAGTTCCAGTGGTTGAGACAAGCTTATCTTACGCAAAATGTCTTCCACCTCTAAGATAATAAAATCACCCCAACGCTCATTCCGGACCGAGTTGAAGATCATACGTAAGATAGATGAAGTTTCATTTGGCTGACAAATACCTTCATCTCCAGGCTCTCACGCATCAGGATTCACTGGCTCTGTACTACCACTTTTAGAGTCAGAATGATCTCTTGGCAATGTGTTAAAACTCTCTGCTTCCAGTCCTGACTCCCTCAACTGAGTTGGTTCTTTCCATGTTAGCAAGAGTAATCCTGGCTTTGTTCCAATCAATGACGGCTCCACATCATGCTGAGTCTTCTCACATATTGGTTCCGAGCTTTTAGGTTTAGGGGATGGTGACTTCAATACCAAATCCTTCATAAGTGGCTCTGGTACGTCTTGAGGAAACCCCAAAGGATGTCCCTGCAAAGTAGACTCGTCCGGATTTTCCTGCGAAATGGACTGGCGCGCACTCCCCTGCGAGGTGGACTCGCGCGAATGCTCCTGCAAAGTGGACTTGCGCGGATTCTCCCGCGAAGTGGACTCGCGCGGATTCTCCCGCGAAGTGTGACTTGTAGCCCGCATCCTTACGCTCGGTCTCTGCTTGCTTCGATGCGGACCTCAACTTCTGCAAGTCTTTTAAACTTGGTTCAGGACTTCGCGACCTTGAAATCAGATCATGTTGACCCCGCGGCTTTGAAGTCCGGTCATGTACAACCACTGATTTCAACTTCGAAATTGCAGTCTTATCACCATTACGCGAGGCATGATTAGTTCACGGTGATTCATTGTCATCCGCGAGATTATCGTACCGAGCTCGTTTGTTGCCCCGATCTTCCTCATCAAGTTTTGTCCTATGAGTTTTCTTGCTCATGAAAGAAGAAGCACTCCTGGAATAAACAGCTGGATCTCTTTCCCCAAAGTCAGGAAAAAATATTTTTCCTTGTCCGCCAGCGGATACACCTTTGAGGGATTTTGGCGAGAAAATACTATTCTACTTGGCAAGAGCACGCTTCTTCAAGGTCAAGTAAACAAAAGACATGGACCGACCAAGATAGGGGGCACATGCCGACATCCACCACCTGCAATAAGTCCAGGTACACATCCCCTCATAAGAAGAACGGGGAATATAAAAATGGGAACCGGTATCAAATCTAAGGAGTTTAAATTGCGCTTTTGCTAAATCTTCAACGCCACATTTGCTCCTCTGCTCAATTTTAAATTGAAGTTTGTTGGCCGGAATCCCTTGATCAAAACTAAATTGACGAGCGAATCTATTGGGATAGTATGGCTCTAACCAGAGCTCATCACCAATTCATACAGGAAGTAATGAAGAACGTATACAAACCAGCCAGTCAAAGTGTTCTTCAGACAAGTTCCCATCGTGAATCAAAAAGTAACCCTTTGATTCAATAAAGGGACTAGGACGATACTCTACAGAGTCTTTGATCCTAAAAACAAGTCGAGCTCTTGTGATACTGAAATATTGAGCATTAATTCCTGCATATCTCTTCAGCTGGGGATAGTTCTCAGGAAACTCGCTGTCAGCATGACGTCTATATAAACAGTCGAAGTGCTCTCCCAACCAACCAATCACATAATGAACAGGGAAGCAACTTCGCGACTCTCCAGGCCCTCGCAGATCAAGCACGACTTTCCCAAGACTATGATAAATATGGCCCAACACTGCTGGTGCAAGAGACACTCTAATTCCCCGAGCCATTAAACATGCCATGTGAAAGGTTTCAGGTCTAATTATGTAATTATACGAAAGAAAAACAAACCTGCTAAGCCAATAAGCTAAGAACGCAGCCAGCTCCCTTCCTTTGAAATTATCAAAGTAGGCCGGAAACCCATAAATTTTTCACGTTGCAAATGGCTTATGCACTGCGTGTCTTCTCTGTAACCTGAATATAGCAGTTGCCCTCTATAAAAATGTCTAACCCAATCTCCCCAACGGACAAATTTCTGCTTACTCAAGACACATAGTTGGGAATGAACGCACAAAAGCTCAGAAAGCGTGGCGGAGTATAGACCGTCTCGCTGCAGCCTTTTATTTTCAGGAATAAATTCTTCATAAGGAATCCCAGAAATCGGCAAGCCTCCAAGCATCTTCAGATTCCATAATGATATACTTATTTCTCCACTCCCATGATGTAAAGTGTTTGTCAAAGGACTCCATAATTCCAGGAATGCTTTCCATACGTTGGGACAATAATGATAAGGATACTGAGAGACGCCAACGGCACCATATATTCCAGCTTGATTCAAGACATCTTCAAAATTGGCTAGAATGAATTTCGTCCACTCCATGATGCCCATCTCAAATGTAGCACAACCTCGGAAACAAAGGCTCGATGACCAATCTTCTTTGGTGCTTAGCAGCTTGTAAAGCACCGAATAGAAGTTCTCTTCAAAAATGAAAGGGACTCCATCATGTCGATTGTTCACCTTCTCCAAAGAATGCCCTTTAAATACAGGGGAAAAATTACAGATTGTTCTTATCACTTGATCCTCCAGATCCTGGCGAAATGTAAGGGAGCCTGAGTTCATCTCAACTTCTGTTACCAAGGTAATTGTGTCTCTAGAAGCGTCATTAACACGGATGGAATTCAAAGGCCTTGAGTGCATGTATTCCATGCTCTTTTCGGCCACCCTGCCATATTTGTCCAAAGCTGCTTCATAAGCGATACGACCATATGCATCCATTACCTAAGATTACGACATAAGAAGAATGTTAGAAAGCAATTTCAGGTCAAGTTTTGCGCACAGAAAGCAGGTTCCACACACAAAACTTGAGGGGGCACTGTTGATCGGCAAAAAAAATATGCATAAATAAAAAGGAAAAGAAAAGCATTTAAAAAAATATATATACATAAATACTTTTTTTGTGCTACATGCACAATGCTTCAGAGTTCAACTGTAACTCTTGCAAACAGCTGGACAATAAAGTCCAATACAAACTCAATCTTCCAAACCGTGCACTCTATACAAAGAGACACAGAGAGGAAGAGAGAGGACACACAGAAGGAGAGACAAGGAGAGCGACAGAGGCGAACACACGGCACAGGGGGCAAAAGACAGACGGACAGAGAGAGGAGACAAGAAGGAGAGGCGGAGCAAAACAAAGAAGAAGAAGAAGAAGAGAACAGGCGAAGAAAGGAGAGAGGCGAAGCAAAAAGCAGAAGAAGAGCGGCAAGCCAACAAGAAGATGGAGCCCTCATTCTAACTATTTCTTTTGCAGGGTCTTTATCTTATCTCTTGCTCCGCCAGAAGCCCCGTAAACACGCGAGCTATCTCTCTCTAACGCCAGACGACCTCGCGAGGTCTTCACCAGAAGAAGATGATGGCCGTTCGGCCCCTCCTCTTGTTACAATAAATATGAGTCCGCTCGGCCCTTCCTCTTGTTACAACAAATATATGGCCTTGCACCTCGCATAACAAGCCATGCAAGGGGAAGGGAACAAACAAGCAAAGGCGAGCCAACATTCAAGCCAAGGTAGGAACCCTAAGGGGTGATGAGCCAACATTCAAGTCAAGGCAGGAATCCTAAGGGGTGGCGAGCCAACAGTCGCGCCAAAACAGAAACAAGTTACTTAACCCTAAGGGGTGGCGACGTGACTTTTACCCTAAGGGGTGGCGAGGTTACTTAACCCTAAGGGGTGGCGAGGTTACTTGACCCTAAGGGGTGGCGACGTGACTTAACCCTAAGGGGTGGCGAGGTTACTTAACCCTAAGGGGTGGCGACGTGACTTTTACCCTAAGGGGGGGTGGCGAGGTTACTTGACCCTAAGGGGTGGCGACGTGACTTTTACCCTAAGGGGTGGCGAGGTTACTTGACCCTAAGGAGTGGCGACGTGACTTTTACCCTAAGGGGTGGCGAGCTAATATTCAGAAGTCCTAAGCCCACGCGAGGTGAAATGACGTCACAGGCGAGATCTATTCATGCAGAAGATGAAGCGAAACGCGGAGTCCGCTCACAGACATACACGCGGAGTCCGCCTACAGACATACACGCGGAGTCCGCTCACAGACATAAAATGCGGAGTCCGCCTACAGATATACACGCGGAGTCCGATCACATGTGAACACGCGGAGTCCGCTTACATATATACACGCGGAGTCCGCTCACAGACATACACGCGGAGTCCGCACATAGATATACACGCGGAACCCGCTCACTGACATACGCGCGGAGTCCTCATGAAGGAGCAGTCCGCTTACACGCGCAGATCGCCTACGCCACTATCAAGAACTGTGGCCAAAACCATTCAAGCCTATTGTCACGCTGCTGCATCACCTATTCCGGGTGCCTAAATCAAATCAACAGAAACTCTACCAAATTGGGTGTCCACAAGAAACACAGTTAACGGACTCAAAATACGTCTGTTAAACCAAAAGCTGGCATTAAGCCATAAAGCCTACAAACCTCTTATGAACTACGGTCGGTTTGATCCCACAAAGGGGTACGTAGGCAGTCTCGCAACCCACTAGATGCAACCAAAATTCCAAACAGAATCTCTGACACCACCAGTCAAATTCTTCCAATCCAAATTCACCTTTCTCTCCAGGCCAAACACCCTCGAACATACACATTTCTCGTTAGTACTTTGTAATCGAATCAAAGGGTTTTCTCCTGAAAAAACAGGGGTTGTAATTAAGGAATTTAATTTATTTTATTCTGAATGGGTCGAACCAGACATAAATTAAAACTCTATCTTAGTCAATACGATAGGGTGAAGTTATGTTGGGTATATATATTTTTACAATTTTTGCCCAACAGTAACACGTACGCACGTATTCAAACAATAAAGAAAGATATTGACCTATATCTGCTATACTTATCTAAATGAGAAAATTCTACGATGTGTAATACATGACATGCATCAATATATTATAAACTTACCCGTCATTGTAACCTTAACATTATTACCTTACTTTTCTGAATGTCTAGGACCACATTGTTAGAACCTTACAAGATTTCGTAAGGAAGCTGGATATTGATAGAACTGCCATACAAACTGTCGAACTCAAAAAATTTGATAGACAATTATTTTTCTCTTACATTATTGACATGAATTAATGATTCGCTGCCATCTGTTCTCTACTGATTGTTGTGTACATGTAATAGCTGAATCTTCAAGATATCATCCAAAGGCCCCAAAGGCAAGATCTGTGAACACATGTCAAATACAAAATGGCCCTCTGCTTATAAAAAGAAAAAGGACCCTCGCTCATCAACTGCAAAGATCTAGTTAATCTTTGATTATGAACCATGTCCCCAGCTTTGTTCTATTAAGTAAACAATATGTACCCATTCTTCACATATAGACTGCATCAGAAGATGCCCAGGTGAAAAACACATCAGGTCGGTCCATCTTGGAATCATATGTCTGTGCTTGTATTGGAATGCAGGAATGGTGGCTCGACATCACTGCCAAAGTTTAGGCATAGTAGTTAGCTTAATTCTGGTTCAAAGTTGGCACAGCTAGTCGATTGATCGACTATCATGACGTGACTTTGAGCTAAACAAATCAATGAAAACAACATGCATCTGATGATGTGATCGAGGGACCTTAAAGGCTAGTTGATGTATAATTCAAGTGGTTTTGCTATCAACTTCTTCAAACCTAATGGTCGAGAATGCATGAATATGAATTTGAGAGACACAAAATACCCGAATGGCATGGCAAATCTTTTTCGACTTTAATTAAGTTGAAATTAAACTCCAATTAAGGATCAATTGTAGACATACGTCAATTTAGTTTGGAGACATGCATCAACTGCATGTAGGCGCACGTCAATTTGGTTTCAGGTCGATATGTACATCCATGCAGACCCTTCCTCATCACATATGGTTTGCAATACAATCTATGATCGATCAATGAATGATATTATTGAACGTTACCCTAGAACGTACCCTAGCTACAAACAATGATTTCAATTTTCAAATGAGAAATGGAAAAATATTATGTTCATACCATATATATGGGACCAAAACTTTGAGATCCCAGACAATGTTGAAATCATATATAGGATAACTGAGGCTTTTGGCATTGAAGAGGGTATTGAATTGAAGGCTAGATTGCCCTAAAGCGAAAGGAATGACTAGATCTGTTTGCATAATTTTTCTCACTTGTTCTAAGTGCATCCACCAATGTCTTGTCGGCATCTCTTATATTTAGCTAGCTAGCTACGACCACATGTAGAAAATATTCGAACCACATGGGCATATCGGACCACTGTTCGCACAGCAACCGGTTGTACTCCATTCAACCTGGTTTACGGCTCTGAAGCAGTACTGCCATTAGAAGTCCAATTGCCTTCTTTGAGGATAGCTACAAGGTTGACAAATCCAGATGAAAACACACAAATCAGGCTTGCGGAGCTTGAAGCCCTCGATGAGAAGAGACTTGCAGTGCAACAATGATTCGAGATCTACCAGGCTCAAAATACAGGGACTTTCAACAAGATAGTTAAGTTCAGGTCATTCAAAATAGGCAACTTGGTTTTAATAGTCCGAAGGCCCATCATCGTTACCAGGAAGTCAAAGGGAAAATTTAAGCCCAAATGGGAAGGTCTGGAGACTGCATCTACCCCTGTGTCAATGGGAAGTTCATGAAAAAGTTCTACGCCTTCTAAAAGCTCGCTGGACTGATAAGCCGGGATGGCGGTCCAGGCAAAAGTTAGAGCACAAACCTCCCGAACTACGACGGCTTGATCCCCCAAAAAGGGGTACGTAGGCAGTCTAGTCCTAAAATGCTAGATGTAGCCACTCCACAAAAAAAAAAATCATACTGAATCAATCAGGTGAACTACGTGTATCTTGATCCCTTCATAGGGTATGTAAGCGATATAGTTTTAAAACTGGATCCAGCTGCGAAAAAAAAAGGTTTTCAAAAAATCTTTGCCCAAAATCAAGTGAGTGAACTACGTTTGGCTTGATTCCTTCACAAGATACATAGGCAGTCTGGTGACAAAATAGATCCAACCATATTTTCAAACTAATCTTTTTCTCTCTTATTGTAAACAAGTGAAAGAGGATAGTTTGACAAATCCATTATCATTGAATAATGGTATCAAAAGTTGAGCATACACCAAGTACAAGTCCGCAAGTCAAGAAAGAGAAGAATACTGGCAGCAAGGCACACGGGCTCAAATATCCCGCCCCGCCAAGATGTATTCCTTGTAGTCGTGTACACATGATAAATAAAAGTTGATGTTCAAAACAAATTCTTTTACATCTTACCAAATCTTCCAAGCGAAGTAACAAAGAAATAACAAAGCAAGACAGGAAGGATAAAATAACACATGAAGGCAAAATGACTTCGCGAGACAAAATAGCCATGCAAAGGGAAGCCAGCAAGGCGAGACGCGGAGTCCGCGCATGGTCTCATGCTTACGCCTTGCCAAAGGACCTCAAAGAATTGACTAGCCGTTTGAACTTCTCTTCCTGAGCTTCGTGTGAACTTTTGAGGAGCTCGAATTCTACAAGCTGGTTTTCCTTGGCTTCCATCCTTGCCTGGCGAAGTTTTTCATCCCACCTGTTTTGTTGAGCAGCAGAGTCTTTCAGGAAGGCGATTCTCTCTTCAAGATGTTCCTTCGCGAGCTCATATTTTTGGCGCAATTGCTGTGCTTGATACTCTGCCTTTATAATATGTTCTTCGCTGGCCTTCAAAACCTCAAATTCTTGGTTAAGGCCCGACAATTCCAAGTTCAGCATTGCCTTGGTGCGATGACATTCTTCATGGCTACGTATCAAATCACGGATGTGTTCAACATCTATTTTGGAACACTCCTCAACAACACGCGAGCTCTTGGAAATCATATCTGCCAATTCAAATGTTTTGCTTACATTTTCAACAAACCTTTCAAATCTGTCCTGACCGGACCCATAAGACCTAATCACTGGTCCCAACATCTCAAGTGACTTCTGGACCTCGCCGCGACAATCAGTAATGAGTTCCAGTGGTTGAGACAAGCTTATCTTGCGCAAAATGTCTTCCACCTCTGAGATAATAAAATCACCCCAGCGCTCGTCCGGGCCTGAGTTGAAGATCATACGTAAGATAGTTGAAGTTTCACTTGGCTGACAAATACCTTCATCTCCAGGCTCGCATGCATCAGGATCCACTGGCTCTGTACTACCACTTTTAGAGTCAGAATGATCTCTTGACGATGTGTTAAAACTCTCTGCTTCCAGTCCTGACTCCCTCAACTGAGTTGGTTCTTTCCATGTTAGCAAGAGTAATCCTGGCTTTGTTCCAATCAATGACGGCTCCACATCATGCTGAGTCTTCTCACATATTGGTTCCGAGCTTTTAGGTTCAGGGGATGGTGACTTCAATACCAAATCCTTCATAAGTGGCTCTGGTACGTCTTGAGGAAACCCCAAAGGATGTCCCTGCAAGATTCTCTCTTCGAGATGTTCCCTTGCGAGATCATAATTTCGTTGCAATTGCTATGCTTGACGCTCTGCCTTTACAACATCCTCTTCGCTGGCCCTCAAAACCTCAAATTCCTGGTTAAGACCCGACAATTCCGAGTCTAACATGGCCTTGGTACGATGACATTCTTCATGGCTACGTATCAAATCACGGAGGTGTTCAACATCTATTTTGAAACACTCCTCAATAACACGTGAGCTTTTGGAGATCATATCCGCCAATTCAAAGGTTTTGCTTACATTTTCAACAAACCTTTCAAATCTGTATTGGCCGGATCCATAAGACCTAATCACTGGTCCCAACATCTCAAGTGACTTCTGGACCTCGCCGCGACAATCAGTAATGAGTTCCAGTGGTTGAGACAAGCTTATCTTGCGCAAAATGTCTTCCACCTCTGAGATAATAAAATCACCCCAGCGCTCGTCTGGGCCTGAGTTGAAGATCATACGTAAGATAGTTGAAGTTTCACTTGGCTGACAAATACCTTCATCTCTAGGCTCGCATGCATCAAGATCCACTGGCTCTGTACTACCACTTTTAGAGTCAGAGTGATCTCTTGGTGATATGCTAAAACCCTCTGCTTCTAGTCATGACTCCCTCAACTGAGTTGGTTCTTTCCATGTTAGTAGAAGTAATCCTGGCTTTGTTCCAATCAATGACGGCTCCACATCATGCTGAGTCTTCTCACAGATTGAAGATCATACGTAAGATAGTTGAAGTTTCACTTGGCTGACAAATACCTTCATCTCCAGGCTCGCATGCATCAGGATCCACTGGCTCTGTACTACCACTTTTAGAGTCAGAATGATCACTTGGTGATATGCTAAAACCCTCTGCTTCCAGTCATGACTCCCTCAACTGAGTTGGTTCTTTCCATGTTAGTAGAAGTAATCCCAGCTTTGTTCCAATCAATGACGGCTCCACATCATGCTGAGTCTTCTCACAGATTGATTCCAAGTTTTTAGGTTCATGGGATGGTAACCTCAATACCAAATCCTTCATAAGCGGCTCTGGTACGTTTTGAGGAAACCCCAAAGCATTCTCCTGCGAGGTGGACTTGCGCGGATTCTCCTGCGAAGTGGACTGGAGCGGATTCTCCTGCGAGGTGGACTTGCGCAGATTCTCCTGCGAAGTGGACTGGTGCGGATTCTCCTGCGAAGTGGACTTACTCAGGTTTTTATCTACTTCTTTCAAGGAGGGTCTAGTGTTATGCTCTTTCTGCAATAGTTTCTTCCTCCTTGATTCAGGAACATATGGCTTACATCCCGCATCCTTATGCTCGGTTTCTACTTGCTTCGACGTACACCTTGGCTTCTGCAAGTCCTTTAAACTTGGTTTGGGATTTCGCGGCCTTGAAAACAGGGCATGTTGACTTCGCGGCTTTGAAATCAGGTCATGTACTACCACTGATTTCAACTGCGAGACAACGGTCTTGTCGCCATTACGCGAAGCATGATTAGTTGGTGGTGATCCAATTTCATCTGCGAGATCATCGTACCGAGTTCGTTTGTGGCCCCGACCTTCCTCATCAAGTTTTGTTCTATGAATTTTCTTGCTCATAAAGGGAGAAGTACCTCCAGGATAAACAGCTGGATCTATTTCCTCAAAGTCAGGTAAACAAAAGACACAGACCGACCAAGATAGGGGGCACATGCTGACAACCACAACCTATAAAAAGTCCAGGTACACATCCCCTCATAAGAAGAATGGGGAATGTAAAAACGGGAACCGGTATCAGTTGTAAGGAGTTTAAATTGCGCTTTCGCTAAGTCTTCAACGCCACATTTACTCCTCTGCTCAATTTTGAATTGAAGTTTGTTGGCTGGAATCCCTTAATCAAAGCCAAATTGACGAGCGAATCTATTGGGATAGTATGGCTCTAACCAGAGCTCATCACCAATTTGTACAGGAAGTAATGAAGAACGTAGATAAATCAGCAAGTCAAAGTGTTCTTCAGACAAGTTCCCATCGTCAATCAAAAAATAACCCTTTGATTCAATAAAGGGACTAGGACGATACTCTACAGAGCCTTTGATCCTAAAAAAGCCGAGCTCTAGTGATATTGAAATATTGAGTTTTAATGCCTGCATATCTCTTTAGCTGGGGATAGTTTTCAGGAAACTCGTTGTCGGCATGACGTCTATATAAACAGTCGAAGTGTTCTCCCAACCAACCAATCACATAATGAACAGGGAAGCAACTTCGCGACTCCCCAGGCCCTCGTGGATCGGTCACGATTTTCCCAAGACTATGATAAATATGGTCTAACACTGCTGGCGCAAGAAATACTCTGATTCCTTGAGCCATTAAACATGCCATGTGAAAGGTTTCAGGTCTAATTATATAATGATAAGAAGGAAAAACAAACCTGCTGAGCCAATAAGCTAAGAACGCAGCCAGCTTTCCTTCTTTTGAAATTATCAAAGTAGGCCGGAAACCCATGAATTTTTCACGTTGCGTATGGTTTATGCACTGTGTGTCTTCTCCGTAACCTGAGTATAGCAGTTGCCCTCTATAAAAATGTCTAACCCACTCTCCCTAGCGGACAAATTTATGCTTGCTCGAGACACATAGTCGGGAATGTACGCACAAAAGCTCAGAAAGCGTAGCAGGGTATGGACCGTCTCGCTGCAGCCTTTTGTTTTCAGGAATAAATTCTTCATAGGAAATCCCTGAAGTCGACAAGCCACCAAGCATCTTCATATCCCATAATGATATACTCATTTCTCCATTTCCATGGTGTAAAGTATTCGTCAAAGGACTACATAATTCCAGGAATGCTTTCCATACGTTGGAGCAATAATGATAAGGATATTGAGAGACACCAATGGCACTATATATTCCAGCTTGATTCAAGACATCTTCAAAATTGGCTAGAACGAACTCCGTCCACTCCATGATGCCTATCTCAAATACAGTACAACCCCGGAAACAAAGGCTCGATGACCAATCCTCTTTGGTACTTAGCATCTTGTAAAGTACCAGATAGAAGTTCTCTTCAAAAACGAAAGGGACTCCATCATGTTGGTTATTCACCTTCTCCAAAGAATGCCCTTTGAATACAGGGAAAAAGTTGGGGGTTGTTCTTATCACTTGATCCTCCAAATCCTGACGGAATGTAAGGGAGCCTTAGTTCATTTCAACTTTTGTTACCAAGGTAATGATGTCTTTAGGAGGGTCATCAACGCGGATGGAATTCAAAGGTCGTGATCTCATGTATTCTAAGTTCTTTCCTACCACCCTACCATATTTGTCCAAAGCTGCTTCGCAAGAGATACGGCCATATGCATCCATTATTTGAGATTACGACATCAAAAAAAATGTGTTAGAAGATAGCAATTTCAGGTCAAGCTTTATGCGCGGAAAGCAGGTTCCACACACAAAACTTGAGGGGGCACTGTTGATCAGCAAATAATATAACAATAAAAAAAGAAAAAAAAAGAAAAGGGATTTAAAAATATATAATATAAATACTTTTCTTGTGCTACATGCACAATGCTTTTGAGTTCAATTGAGACTGTTGCAAACAGCTGGACAACAAAGTCCAATGCGAACTCAATCTTCCAAACCGTGCGCTATATATAAAGAGACACAGAGAAGAAGAAAAAACACACGGAGAGAGCGCGCGGACCGGACAAGACGAGAAGGCGAAATCAGAGCGAAACAGAGAGAGAAAAGGCGAAACAGAGAAGAAGAAAGCAGAGCAGAAGAAGAGCGGCGAACCAAACAAAGGTGGAACCCCCATTCTAACTATTTCTTCTTTTTTTTGCAGCGCCTTTATCTTTCTGTGTCACTCCGCCGGAAGCCCGGAAGCAAAGCCATCTCCCCTAACACATGATGACCTCGCGAGGTAGTCACCAAAAAGAAGGCGAGATGACCTCGCCCCCTCCCCCTCTTGATACAACAAACATATGGCCTTGCATCTCGCATAACAAGCCATGCAAGGGGAAGGAAACAAACAAGTAATGCGAATCTGAAGAACAGGAACCTACCCTTGACGACTTAGAGATTCCTTGGGCAGATCAAAGAAAAGGAGACGACATATCTCAATTTATAGAAGAGCAGCTTCCTCAAGTCCAACTCCCAACCAAACAGGGATATTCGTCTGGAGCTATGTGGTTCGTACAATCTCATCAAGGAAAGGACGACGAAATCAAGGAAAAGACGACAAAGTCCTGCCAAGCAGAGTTCGTGTGTAAAGAAGACCTCGCGATATGGCTAAAGCTCTAAAGCAAAGGCGAGCTCACATTCGCGTCAAAGAAGAAGCCCTAAGGAGTGGCGAGGTGACATTCACACCAAGGCAGAAGCCCTAAGGGTGGTGAGATGACATTCGCGTCAAGGCAGAAGCCCTAAGGGGTGGCGAGGTGACATTCGCACCAAGGCAGAAGCCCTAAGGGTGGCGAGGTGATATTCGCGCCAAGTCAGAAGCCCTAAGGGTGGCGAGGTGACATTCGCCCCAAGGTAGAAGCCCTAAGGAGTGGCGAGGTGACATTCGCGCCAAGGCAGAAGCCCTAAGGGTGGCGAGGTGACATTCGCGCCAAGGCAGAAGCCCTAAGGGTGGCGAGGTGACATTCGTGCCAAGGCAGAAGCCCTAAGGAGTGGCGAGGTGACATTCGCGCCAAGGCAGAAGCCCTAAGGGTGGCGAGGTGACATTCGCGCCAAAGCAGAAGCCATAAGGGGTGGCGAGGTGACATTCGCACTAAAGCAGAAACTCTAAGGGGTGGCGAGGTGACTTCACATCAATGCAGAGGCCCTAAGGGGTGGCGAGCTAGTATTCACGTCAAAACAGAAGCCTTAAGCCCAGGCGAGGTGAGATGACATCACAGGCAAGGTGAGATCCCTTCATGCAGAAGATGAAGCAAGTATACACGCGGAGTCCGCTCACAGACATACACGTGGAGACCGCTCACAAGTATACACGCGGAGCCCGCTCACAGACATACATGTGGGGACCGCTCAGAAGCATATACGCAGAGTCCGCATGAAGGGGGAGTCCGCTTACACACTGAGGCTGGAATTGCAGGAGACACCTACGCCCTAAACAAGGACTGTGGCCAAAACCATTCAAGCCTTTGTCACACTGCTGCATCACCCATTCCGAGTGCCCAAGTCAAGTCAACAGGCACTCTACCAAATTGGGTATCCACAAGAAATACAGTTGACAGATCCAAAATACATCGGTCAAGCCCAAAATTGGCATTAATCCACAAAGCCTACAAACCTCTTATGAACTACGGTCGGTTTGATCCTACAAAGGGGTACGTGGCAGTCTAGCAACCCACTAGATGCAACCACAATTCAAAAGAGAATCCCTGACACCACCAGTCAAATTCGTCCAGTCCAAATAACTCTGGCCAAATTCCAAGAGCACCAGAGAATCAAATCCATAACCAAACCTTAAGAACTACAATGGTTTGATCCTTTTACAAGGGTATGTAGGCAGTATGGATTCAAATATGGATACAATCACATCGAAAACCAAATCCTTATTTCTGTCCAAGCCAACTACCCTCAAACATACACATTTCCCAGTTAATACTTTATAATTAGAATCAAAAGGTGTTCCCTTGTAACAAGGGATTGTAATTAAGAGACATATTATGTCTTGAATAGGTTGAACCAGACAAAATTAAAACCCTAT
Source organism: Fragaria x ananassa (assembly GCA_034370585.1). Lineage (NCBI taxonomy): Eukaryota > Viridiplantae > Streptophyta > Magnoliopsida > Rosales > Rosaceae > Fragaria > Fragaria x ananassa. The sequence goes on from CP139769.1 coordinate 18,903,510, forward strand.
CTTAGTTAATAAGATAGGGTGAAGTTATGTTGGGTTTATGCGTATTTACAATTTTTACCCAACATGTGGCCAAACTACTTTTCTTTTGTAGTGATAAAAGAAATTAATACCTTACCTTATACTATCTGGTATAGTGTCATTCCTCTCCCATTTGTAAGTTGAAGGTTATGGGATAAGGGCTTCACAAATGTTGAAGTTGAAGGAGATTCCAATTTTGTGATGGATGTAGTGAATGGACGCTTTGAGCCTCTTTAGAGATTGATCAAACTAGTGGAAGACATTAGAACTTTAGCTACTAGTTTTGATTATATTACTTTTAGGCATGTGTTCAGGAAAAACTAACCTTGTAGCTGATGCTATAGCTAATCTGGGTCACTCATGTAATTCACTAGTGTATTAGAATGATAGGGTTTCTAATGAGGCTTAGGCCCAGCCCAAACCCAGTGCGGCCCGTGCGACCGCACTAGGCCCAGAACAATAGGGGGCACGCCATAGGGCTAGAGTAATTTTGTTCTTTTTTTGTCAAACAACCAAACTTGGGCCTATTTGAGGATTTGAACAATTTTGTCCATATATGTTACATATTAAACAACCCAATTTGGGCCCAATTTAGGAATTGGATCAAAAATTTGAGAAAATAGAGAAAATGAACCTTTTGAACTTGGGTGGCTAAAATAGAACTCAAGCAACTAACCATCCTACCAGTAAGAAGAGTTGCTTCTTATTTTCATATTTTTAATTTAAGATATATTTCATGGTTTATTTTTATTTTTTGATTGACTTGTTTTACAGTAATTAATCATATTTATTATCGTACTAAATAAACTACTAATGTTATATATGAGAATTAATAAAATAAAAAGGTTTATTAATTCTGTTTAGGAAAAATATTAGGAATCAAATTAAATTTCAAGAAGTATGTATATTATACTATTTCACAGTATACGATACTAATTAACCTATCATGTAACAATTTTTTTCTTCATATTTTTATTTAAAATACATTACATAGTTGCTCTAATAGACATTTCTTAACGATATAAAAATTTCATGTAATTCTGCAAGTTTCTATAGTTTTTTTTGAAGTTTTATCGATCTCGATATTTTCTCGAAAATTTCAAGTTTCGGATCATTGATATTTTTATGATATTTGATATTTTAGTCACTTGTATGAACAATATTAGACATTATTGAGAAAAAGATGACTTTTCCGGAAAAAAATGAAAATTAGATATAAATATTTTTAAATAAAAAAATTAATGTAAAGGGCCTAACGATTTTTTTTGCACTGGGCCTTCAATCTTTCAGTACCGGCTTGGTGAGGCTTCAAAAACCTTACATTTTGACATTGTAAACGTTGGTTGCCCTAAAGGTTTCTTAGTGTAATTCTTTTTTTCTTAAAAAAAATATAAATCAATTTAGATGCTTAATTACCTCAAAAGGAAAAGAAAAAAAACTCAAGTGAATTAAAGATTATGCAATAATTACATAATACCATATATATAACATTAATTGTCATGTGGTACTTTCAAATATTAGAACTGTGACATTTAACGAGTTCAAAGGAACGAGGTACAAAAGAAAAATTTATATCAAAGTGAAAATTCAAATATCGAGCAAGCACTTACTCTGTGAACCAATACAATGTAGTTTATGAGGACCATGATTATATAACAATTCTATAAGAACATAACTTTTAAGTGCTAAAAAACATTTTTGAAATTAAGTGCTAAAAACATTGTTTATTTACAAACTGTGGTCACACACTATTAGACATTGACAAAATCAAAAAAACTTGTTGCACTCATAACAATTAGGGATGATATTTATAATCAATGATATATTATCCATAAACGTACGTAAATTTTTCATAATTATCATTTATTTCCCTCAATCAGATTGTATGGTTGAATTGGTTAATGAATTAACTAAAGATTTATATATCCAGGATTTATTTCGAGAAGTAGTCATTCTCTCCAACCTGACCTTCAAGAAGTCATTCATAGCCAACAGAAAACTTGTCAAAAAATGTTGAACGACCTCGCAATCTTCTCTTTGCCTTCACGGATCGTTATATCTATATCGGGATGTAGTAGAAATCTGTGACCTACTACATCCTTGTTGTTCAGAGACGCCTGAGTTCTGTGGCTATGATAACTCACATAAGTTATCATAAAATCTACTAGTGATTGAGGTAGTGGTGGTGGTGGTCTTTGAAGAGCTTGCAATATATTGGTGGAGACGACGTGATCGGATAATATGAGTAGATTTTATGTTGGGTGTCGAGGATGAGATAAACTTACCTATTTTGGTGACTAAACAATAATATGAGTATTGGTTGAAGAATTTATTTATGAATTTCTTAAATATCAGTTTCAAATATGTGGAGGAACACATGGAATGTATTGTTACGAAGATCATATTACTTTCTTTAAACAATTTAGCCATGTAAATTTGTGATGATGATAGGATCTTGATCGGTCTTACACTTCAAAACCGTGATGAATGTTAGTCTTTCCGTTCACATACTACAAATCATATATAGATGATCGAGCAACTATGGAAGTACAGTATACACACACACTCCACGTACGTTAAAGGCTAAAATAGAGACATACACCAACTACTTCCCTTCGTGACCATGGTGCGCTCACCGCTGACATACATGCAGTCACTACTTATGAGGCGGAGCTTATGACATCCTTCACATGTTTAAAGCCGCTAATGATTTTGACACTCTCTTGGATTTAGATTTTCTTGGATCCGTATGATCAATTTTCTAACCTCATGATGCACTACCATGAGAACAAAGAAAGCTAGTTGCACTATTTCCTTGAGGGAATTGGAAAAAAAATATGTGTTTTTCCAATGCTATAAATAATATTTCTTGTAATATCTCTCTGACTATTCTAATTAGTCTATTTATTAACACATAACGAAACAAACAATATACAAGATGTGCTCTTCTCCTGTAGCCATACGTTTACATTATTATTGCTCATATAATTCCCAACCAACAAATAGTCAGCCTTTGGCTACATTAAGAAATTGAAATTTTATTATTTTTAGAAACATATCTACATGAGATACAATGCTCTATTTGTGTCTTTATTAACTTAAAAAGTATGTTAATGTCCTTTGGTATGACTTTCGTTACGATTGGGCCATTATTCATACCATTTATAACGTTATCTAACATATATATATATATATATATATAATCTTTCTTCGTGGGTGCAATATGTTTTCTGTTTAGAGAAAAAATTTAAGCATTTCAACATGCATCTTGCCTTTAAGTCAGTGATTCTCAAATTAATACAAAAAAAGAAAGAAACTGCATTGAAATAAGAGTGTCACTTCTTCTCATTTGATCGATACCTTTTACCAGCAACTTTGAACTAGAAATAAACCGTTATAAAAGTACCTCAATGTAAATAAAGTGGCAAATAGAGCAGATAAAACACTAGGTTTGAATCTATTCTTCTACTAGAAAAAAAAAAAGATACCAAAGCACACACTCTCAACTTATATTTATGAAAAACTTATAACCAAAAAAGAAGTTGTCATAGACGAGTAGCAGAGTAGCCATGAGTTGTTATTGTTTAAAAAAGAGACATGTACTAATGGTTCAACTGCAGAACAAATATCACACATATGATAGAAACCATGAATATTGGAATGAAAATCAGAAAACTAGAAGAAACGCAATAAAGAGAATTGAGGCTACATTGAGAGGTGATAATAAGGAATAGTACATTAAGGCCTATTTATAGGGTATGGATGATTAGAGTAAACTTGGAGTTCTGTTAAATTTATGCCTATTTTATGTCATCTCGCATTACGTTTGGAGTTCTGTTAAATTCATTAATTCCAAGTGAGTAAACTTGGGTTGTGAATCTTTATGGTGAAGCTTGTGTCTGCCATACTGCTCTCACCCATCTTCTTTGACGACTTTGGTTGGCGGTGAAGGAAGTGTAGCTGCTGCTAGTATTTGAATTACACCCATATTTGTTTCTAATATATACAAGACACCTTGAAAGTAAAGCTAGTCTTAGCACACCAGATTGTGACTATTTTTTTTGTTTGAGGAGGAGGTTTTAAGCCAACATATTATTTATTTTTGTAGTGTGGAAAAAATGCATGCATCTCGGGAGATGAGCTTGTTTAAAATCTAAGATGAAATTAATTTATAAAAATTTAGCTAAAGTTTTACAAAAACAAACAAATTAAGTAGAATTATTAATTTATATCCATGTCTTATGTTGTGCAGCTCTACTATGATTGTTTAGGGAAACAATACCGATCGAAGAAACCAATGCAGAGATTATTGCAAAGACATCGTGATGCACTGGTCAACCTCGAAGGACAATGAGACATGAAGGTGTATATGATACTTGTTTTATCATCAAGCTAGGGAGACCACCAATTTTCATTTAATTTTTTCCTTTTTGATTTTCATAACCTTGTTTTTCGTTCTTATGTACCAAATTGTTCAAGTTCAAACCAAATTACTTTCATGACATGCCCTTTATTAATTTCCTACATGTTATTTGATAGTAGTTTATCATGTTACAAGCTTCTTGATACATAATAAGTTAGTCATTTTAGATTTGTGGTGGCAACTTCAGCTGCAATAATGAACAACATTGTGTATGCCAATATAGCTACAAAAAAGGGATATAATCTATTTCTGTTGAGAGTCACTGAAATATGAGAAAGCCCACCAGCTCTGAGATCTTATCGACAACCATAAAACAAGTGTTAGAGGGGGAAGACCAGGGTTGCTAACTTTCCACTCTTCGACGTCCAAATTAGGCAAGTGTGAGATAGAGGAAGTAGGAGAAGATGGAGTAGTGGCTTACCAGCGAGTGGTGATGCTAGTATTTATAGAGATATGGATGTGCTTGTCACCCTTCAATTACAATAATAACCCTAGTGTGACTCACCAAATAAGAATCTGAGGCTACCATATGTGTTGAGCTATGATTTAAGCCTCCTCATGAGGCTGTTTGTTGTGTGATCCCGGTATAGACCCGTAAAAAACCCCAAGTATAAGGAAGTCCCTCAAGCCCTCGGTTAAGAGCTCTCTTGGGTGGAAAGCTTGTTTAAGTAGAAACATCAGTAGTGCATAGTAAACGATCAGCGAGAGGTGCTCAGCTAGGGTGACTAGTCCCTTAGTCCTCCAAGTCCTCATGCAAGAGAGGGATGGATCAGGTCCCGCTAGGTAAGGTGTCGTATGTTGTGATAGATTTATTGCTTCAGGTGAGTGATTAGTTGCCACATGCTCTGAGTGATGTTCCGAAGAAAGTATACCAGAGGGCATACTATGTACTCCGTGAAGAAAATATGATGGCGTATATTATGTGTAGTGGCAGATGTAGAGAGATATGTAAGTGGGGGCAAATAAATTGAGGAAGTAAGGAACCTCTATAGACAGCTCATTGTCCATTTCTTCTTCCTCTCCGATCTCTAATTTTAATCACAGATCTTGGTAAGCCACATATTTTGAACCATTCCAATAACAACACGACACAATTTTGGGACTTAAACTTTGTTTAATTAATGTGGGGTAGCAGATTCTTACACCAGAAGTGTATATTTATGTGTCAATGTCATGACTGGGGGCATATTCGACTAAATATTGGGCATACATATGAAGCTGCTGGTTAAAAAAAGTTCACCGGGGGCAACAGCCCCCACTCGCCCCCCCTCTGCATCCGCCATTGATTATGTGATTGCCTATATATAGAGTGCCTACGTACCTATTTATGAGAAAACTTAGTTCACTTTTTTCCTAAGCTTTGTAGTTTGTTACCGGTACCGCAATGCTTGATAGGTGTCGTTATGCCGTTGAGGCAAAGATGTGTCGCCGAGGCATGGCACAAATTTCGTTTAGGCATGACTAGTGTGTCTGAGACATGACGAGTGTTACTAAAGCGTAGAGGATGGACCGATTAAGCATAGAAAAAAATACTTGCCTTAACGACACTCTCCTGGCCTCATCAGGCACCCTTACCACGTCTCGCTACACTTTGACAATACTCGTCACGCTTCCTAGCGTGCTCTCGTTACGCCTTAGCAGCTCTATACATGCCCTATCGACACCATCACTATGCCCTAGTGACACCTCTGACCATGCTCCAGCGGCACTCCTCACCACACCTTGATGACACACATTGATGACACACTTACCTCAATGTCGAAATGGTGAACTACGTTTGGTTTGATCCTATAAACTGGTACATATGCACTCTACCACTCACCTAGAGGCAACCACAATATATGCACCACCACAATATCTCCTTGGAACATATACATACTGGAATAGCTCAGCTAGCTAGAGCATATAGTTGATACAAATCAAAGGCTACTAAACGCCTAAGGCATACAAGCATGCCAGTACCCACTACCCACACGAGATGCTCACTAGAGTTCCCACACCTGGCACCGAGCGGTACCTAAACTTCGAACCCCCGATTGCCCAATAATCTCTAGACACTACACGGGAACAACAATTTCTCACATTCATGAGTCTATCTCCAGGCAAGACATCATGACATCACGATTTCTCATAACGTGACAAAACTATAGCAGCACACAACACCCCACTTAGAGGGAGCCGGTCCATCCCCTCCCTTGCATGGGGACTTGGGGGATTGAGGACTGGTTATGTCGTCACTAGTAAGGCTCGTACTCCCGATACTTTATCAGATAAAGTCCCCACCCAAGAAAGTCTCTTGACCGTGGACTTGGGAACTTATTAATACATCATATGTGAGAGATAAAACATCGGTCCTACCCACCTAAGAAGACACAAATTGTCACATAAAACGGGCTTGGGCCTTAACTAAGTCCAAGAAACCTATACTCTTCCTTGAGAGCATAATAGTAATACACTTTCCAATAAGGACAAAATGGTACTTTTAGGGTGTATTCACCCTATCTCTATAAATACATGTTTCCAACCCTCATTTGGATAAGTCTCAATTTCCACCCTATTCATACATTATCTCTATTCTCATGAAGCTGACTTAGGCATTGGAGGGTCGAAGGCCGGCAAACCCGGTCTTCCCTCTGACGTCATTTGCTCATGATTGACAGGTTATGAGTCTTGAAGATGATGTTCTTCCCGTATTATGTGTGATTCATCCTCTCATAAATCATGCCGAAACAATATGTGTAATGCCGAGAAGTTGAATTGTATTGAAAGAAAAAGTGTAATCGCGTTGAGCGTTTGGTCGAGGACCTTTAACAATGATTTCTATGGTCCTTTTTATAGTGATACAAAATAAAGAAAGGATGTAATCCTAACCTAAATTGTGGAGATTGATTACGAATAAATTAGAAATTGAAACTACAGAAACCGATTATTCCACTAATAAAATAATTTAATGCACATTCAATCTGATTGAAAGATGTTAGTAAAGGCTCCTTGAATGCGCTCCTTTTGTCAGGATGTCTGTAACTTTCATGGAATAAACTGTGGTAGTCATTCATTAATAGCCGTGGTAATTCGTCAATAGTCGTGGTCATTCGTCAATAACCACATTCATTTGTCTTACCATGTGACTATTCTATTACGGATCAAGGGAATAGGCTGCTATGATTCCTCGCTAATAGTTGCGGTCATTCATGGGCCCACCCCACTTGATCTTTAATGACGGTTGGTAAATGTCATTGAAATACATTTAATGACATTTAAACCTAATTAAAGATTTATCTTGACGTTTTACAAATGTCATTATTGAAGAGTTTAGAAATGATGACACCGGTTTAGATGACGTTTTCAAACGTCATAGAAGGCATTCCATGACGTTTGAATTGAAAGATTTTGTGTAGCAGAGTATAAGCCTTGCCAACTTTGGGTTCAAACAGGTGCTTAGGTTTATCCATTAAGTACAACCGATAGGTGAAGCCATGAGGCATGACCATGAGAACAATGGTAAACGGTCAAGGCATAACCATGAATGGTGTAGATAAAGGTGTATGTAGCGTTTAATTAACCCTGCAACTAAACATTAGGAGCATTTGGTCGTGATCAGAAGGATTGCTGTATCGAAATTCATGGAGAATGCCGAGTATAAAGGCGAGCTAGACGTACAAGGCGTTACATCACGATATGACATCGCTTGTCCGGGAAGGTAAACATGTAGGACAAATAGATGGTGCTGCTATGGATGCATATTAGCTGGGAAAGGGTAAGACACTCAAAGAGAAGGCTAATCAAGCAAAGTCTAATCAATAGCTGGAGTAGGAAAAGAAAAATAAAGTTTGAACAAGGAATCAAGATATGATGACTAGGACATCTGGGACCGACGGTCTTCCCGAGATTGCTTCATTGACGTCGGATGGTGTGTCGCCTTCTAGTGTAAGCTCTACTCGAGTAGTTTGTTTCGTCATTTGGGGTTATGTGTGGGTTTGGTATATCTATGGGTATCCCCCATGGGTCGTGTCAGTGCGCCACCTATGCAGGAAACTAATGTGCAATAACACATGGCTATTGTTCGTTTGCTGCTCGGGGTCGCGGGAACTAACAGCCTCACGAAAGAGTTACTAGTCGTGGTTTGCTTGGAAATTCAGTGTCCCAGGGTGGTCGTAGCGGGAGACCTGATTCTAATCGTTATGCATTTTTATTTTGTGTTGGTTTTCTAAGTTGTTTGTTGTGTTGAGAAATTGTCTTTGTGGGATTTTAATCATGGTTTTTGTAATGATGGTACCATGTTTTGGTACTTGGTACTGTTTACTTAAGATTTCAGTACCGTTGTTTAGTACTTGGTATGATCCGCTTGGTAGTCGAGGTTGCTTTTGTGCTTGCTGTTTACACTTTGGTGTGTAGCTTTGCATGTTCATATACTAATTGTTTACACTTGTGGTGTGTGTAGCCTATGTATGTTTATATGCCAGCTGTTTACTCTCATGGTGTATGTAGACATTTAGAAGTAACACTTGCAACTTGCTCTTTGGGTTTGGGCCAATAAATGTTTAGGCCTGGTTCTGGGCTTTTCTTTGGGCTCCAGCCACAAATTTTATTTTCTTCATGCATTTTTATTGTGTTATTTATGTTTTATTGCATTTTAATTCTAGTGCCAAGCGGCTTTGTGCCGAACTATACACCTTATGTGGCTTATCTACCTTAAGTAGGCGGAGCGTATTTTGTTTCGTCAAATGGTCACAACCTCGTAATAGTAGTATGAAACTAAATGTTGTCGGGTAATTATTTGACGACAACATAGTAGGAAAACTGTATTATTGAACATTATGATATGTTATAATATATGGTGAAACAAATAAGTGCTCACATAGTCAAATTTTGTTAATTTTATCAATTTTTTTACTGCTATCGATATTTCCTCGAAACTTCCGTTGAAATTTTTATTTTTCGGAAGATCAATATTTCTGTAATCATCAAAAATTTTGTCCTTGTTTTGGCTTAGGTTTTTAGGTTGATCAAGTAGATCAGCCAATTTGAAAGCTTGATTTGAAAGCTTGTTCGAACAAAAGAAATATAAAAAAAACACGTTGGGCCCAACTACCCGAGTGTGTACCCAAACCCGGTTAAGTATCCAAAAGGCCCAATTACTCCTTCTTCCACCCAATCATCGCAGACGCAAAAACACACACAGATCCTCCTCTGGGTAATAAACATTCTCTTCCATCTCCATTTTCACTCTACTCTCTCTCTCACCAAAACCCTAGAACCCCAAATTGATCCCCATGCCGCGTCACAGAGACGAAGACGAAGACGACATGGAGCCGGAGGAGGACGAATACGACCCCGATCAAGGCCTAGACGACGAGGAGGAGGAGGAAGAGGAGGAGGAGGAACGAGGACGGAGGTCCAGCCAGAAGCGGAGGAGATCGAGCTTCATTGACGACGTGGCGGAGGAGGACGACGACGAGGAAGAGGAAGACGACGACGACGAGGAATACGGCGCCTATCGCGGCGGTGGCGGTGGGAGGAATAAGAAGAAGAAGAAGAAGCCCTCCGGTGCTGATTTTCTTGATCTTGAAGCAGAAGTCGATTCGGACGAGGAGGAAGAGGAGGAAGAGGGCGACGACGGTAAGCTTTCCTCTCTAATCGAGCTTTTGGGGGATAATGATTGGAATTGGGGCAGGAATTAGGTTTCCCAGTAGAATTGGCTATAAATTTTAGGTGGTGAAAATTGAAATCTATTCGTTGATGGCATTATACTTGGCTAGTGTCGATTCTGGCACCGAAAGCTCATTGGATAAGACGTTTAATAGTTAAAAAGAGATAATCTTCTGGAGATTCTAGTTTAGACCAAAGTTCTGCTTAGCAAGCTGTTAGTTTCGAGTTTCGTTAATGATTGTGTTTGCCACTCTAGGAGGTTTTCCTCAGTAACCCCGATTGGAATTTTTTCACTTCTCCTTTTTAGTACAAGTAAAAGATAGGCTTTGTGGTGGCTACTGGATAAGGCATTTTTTTTGAAAGAGGTGGCTTTATTGGGAGGCTATAGAGTTCCTGGTAAAATCTCCTTTGCATTTCGCACTGAGAGCTGAAGTAGGCATCAATAACTCTGCATTTGGTTAGGTACACTCCTGTTATTGATCAAATAGGCAATCATACCTAAAGAGCAGTCATCAAAGATTTTGCAGCTTAGAACATGCCCAAGTTTTGTTCCTTCAAAATTTTTTTTTTTTCTAGTTATGAACTTATAATACATAAGGGAACATACGTGAAAGGAGACTTGTTTTTTAGTGGGCAAAGATAGGAAATAAACAATGCTGACTTTAACTTATGTGATGCTTTGGAGATGTATCTCACATGGTGGGAATTCATAGTCTTTTTCCTGTTTTAATTAAAGATGGATTTGAATAGTATGAGTGTCTTCAATCACCACCATGTATTGCATGCAATTCTTTGGAACTGTTATTTGAAAATATTTGTATAATTTTCTATTGTTAAAGTTCAATTTTTAGTTCTTGTACTGAATCATGGAATAGTCCTTGTTTTTAAATGTTGGCTGTAGGATTGTATTACAATTTTTATGCACTTGGGTTTGATGGGACTGTGTCAATAAAAATTTATGTGGCAATCTTCATTCGTCATTTGAAAATTCTTTGTGCAGACTTTATTGAAGATGGAGCTGATATACCCGAGGAGGGAGGTCGTAGAAGGATGCATCGTCCCCCATTGTTGGATGACCAGCCAGAAGATGTTGAGGATCTGGAAAGAAGAATTCAGGAAAGGTATGCAAGGCAACATCATACAGAATACGCCGAGGAGACCACTGATGTGGATCAGCAAGCTCTTTTACCTTCTGTTTTGGACCCAAAGCTGTGGATGGTGAAATGTGCGGTATGATTTTCTCCTACCCTGATACTAATGTACATGATTGTACTAGAATGCTAATGATATTTGTGTCGATGTCTGTCAGATCGGTAAAGAGCGAGAGGTTGCTGCTTGCTTAATGCAAAAGTATATTGACAAACCTGAACTGAACATCAGGTCTGCTATTGCTCTTGATCACCTGAAGAACTATATATACGTTGAAGCCGAAAAAGAAGCCCATGTGAGGGAGGTAAGCATGTGTTTTTATATTCAAAAATTGTGACGATTTTACATATTTGACTTAAGACTATATTTGCAGTTTAGTCATGCTTATCTTTAATTGACAATTATTTGTTTTGCTGGTGCTTTGATATGTTCTCAGGCTTGCAAAGGAATGCGCAATATATTTTTGGCAAAAATATCGCTTGTTCCTATCAGAGAAATGACTGATGTTCTTTCTGTTGAAAGCAAGGCAATTGAAATTTCGAGGGATACGTGGGTCAGAATGAAGATTGGGATATATAAAGGGGACCTTGCCAAGGTATTGAATGAATTTTTGCTTATAACTATCATGGTTCTCTATATATTGAATGAATTTTGCTTAAAACTATCGGGTTCTTTATCTAACTCCAAACTTCTGTTCTCAGGTTGTCGATGTGGATAATGTACGACAAAGAGTTACAGTAAAATTAATTCCAAGAATTGATTTACAAGCTCTTGCAAATAAACTGGTACTGTTTGTTACCTACTTTTGATATGTAATTGAGTTAACATTGATTTTTATTCGATTGAGGTGGTGCTCTCTCAAAATGATTTGTGGGATGTCGGATTTGTGTTAATCGCATCTCCCCTCCCCTTAAATATGGTTTAGTCATTTGCATATCATTGTACTTTTGATATGTAATCGAGCATACAATAATCTCTATTCAGTTGAGGTGGTGGTTAAGGATTTCCGGGTTTGTGTTATTCCCACATCCCCTCCCTATAAGCCCTTTACTTATTTGAGTATCATTATCAATATATCTGGTAACTTAAGGTGATCTTTTAATTATGCAGGAGGGCAGAGAAGTTGTGAAAAAGAAAGCGTTTGTTCCTCCGCCACGTTTTATGAATATTGATGAAGCTAGGTATTTATATCTATTATTACAATAATGTGTTGTTATTAACACAGCCCAAATTATTATTAGAAAATCCGTTCTGCATTATTTTTTTTATTACATAGCTTATCTATGTGCCCTTGCATTGTTTGGAAAAAAAATTGCATTTGAAAATGTATAAGTTTGTTAATAAAAAATTGGGGGTGTGTGAATGACAAATTTATTACAATATTGTTTCTACCCAATGCAAGTGAGCATTAAAATCTGTTTTGTTGTTTTCCTTTATAAATAGAAGTCTTTGCATCAATTTGTTTTCCTGTTTGTCTCATATGTTCTTTATACTCTGCTCAGGGAACTGCATATTCGTGTGGAGCGTAAACGAGATCCAATGACCGGTGACTACTTTGAAAACATTGAGAAAATGATGTTTAAAGAGGGCTTCTTGTATAAAATAGTATCAATGAAATCAATTAGTACTCAAAATATACATCCCACTTTTGATGAACTGGAAAAGTTCCGGAAACCTGGGGAGAATGGGGAAGGAGATATAGCCAGTCTGTCAACTTTATTTTCAAACAGAAAGAAAGGACACTTTGTGAAGGGTGATGCAGTCATCATAATCAAGGGAGACCTAAAGAACTTGAAAGGGCGGGTTGAGAAAGTTGAGGATGGGACCGTGCATATCAGACCTGAAATGAAGGACCTCCCTGTAAGAATGCATTACCTTTGTTCTGATGGTTTGTTTATGATGGGTAAGTTGATTGTTAGAATATTCCTACTGATTATTGTTGTTACCACTTGTTACTGTAAATTTTTTCTTGCAGAAAACTCTTGCCGTAAATGAAAAAGATCTTTGCAAGTACTTTGAACCTGGGAATCATGTGAAGGTTGTATCTGGTACTCAAGAAGGTGCAACTGGCATGGTTGTCAAGGTTGAGCAGCATGTGCTCATCATTTTATCTGATACAACTAAGGAACATGTAAGTGTTTTCTTTCTCTTATCTAGGACCTCTTGGATTGCAGGAATAGGTTTATACTGAAACAGTAATCTGGAAATAACCTGGTTAATTCTTGGTTCCAGCTCCGTGTATTTGCTGATGATGTTGTGGAGAGTTCTGAAGTGACATCTGGGATCACCAAAATTGGGGACTATGAGCTTCATGATCTTGTGCTACTGGAGTAAGTTTTTTGGCTGTGTTTTCACATGTCATCTGTTTTATCAGTCATTTTGTCTACATTTTTATAAAGTTTATGATATAAACTTATTATGGTTTTAACTACATTTGTTAATTTGGTGCAGTAATAATAGCTTTGGTGTAATTATACGTGTTGAAACTGAAGCATGTCAGGTATGTGATTGTAATTGACAATTGTCTGATGCTCTCATTCTGTGTGTTCACATTTTCAACTCCCCTCCAGGTCCTTAGGGGAGTTCCTGAGAGACCTGAGGTTGCCCTTATTAAATTAAGAGAGATCAAATGCAAGATTGACAAAAAGCTGAGTGTGCAAGATTGTTTTAAGAACACAATATCTGTGAAAGATGTTGTAAGGGTCGTCGAAGGTCCTTCCAAGGTGAGATATCTGGGTACTTATCTATCTATTAGATTCCCTCATTCCTGGATTTTGTAGATCTCAGACTATATTGTCTCTGCTGATGCCATGATAGGGGAAACAAGGTCCCGTGGAACACATATACAGAGGAGTCTTATTCATTTATGATCGCCATCACATAGAGCATGCAGGCTTTATCTGTGTTAAGTCACATTCTTGTCGTGTTGTAGGAGGATCACGTGCCAATGGAGATAGAAATGTAAACCCTCTGTGCTTTTTATATGGATATGAACTCTTTCTTCTTCTCTTAGTTTCAATTATCGATGCTGTTATTTTAATCCTATATCAACTTGTAGGGTGACTCCTACTCTAGATTTGATCATCTTCGAGCTCCTCCTGCTATTCCCCCGTCCCCAAGGAGGTTTACTAGAGGAGGCCCTCCCAACAATTGTATGTTCCAGATATTCAATGAAAACTCTTCTTTTATCTTTTTTTTTTTCATCAGTATTTTTGCCAAACTTTATTGAACAAGTTTGTAATAATCTTACTGTTAACATGGTTCAGTTGGGGGAAGAAATAGAGGTGGAAGAGGGCATGATGGATTGGTTGGGACTACAGTAAAGATTCGCCAGGGTGCCTATAAGGGCTACCGTGGGCGCGTTGTTGAGGTAAAGGGAACTAGTGTACGGGTGGAACTCGAGTCCCAAATGAAAGTTGTTACAGGCAAGTCGTTGTGGGATTATTGACTGCTTCATTCTTTATGTATCTTTATGGGCCATAACTTTTTCTTCATTCTTGCAGTTGACCGGAATTGTATTTCTGACAATGTGGCTATTACAACACCGTATCGGTAAATTATAATTAACTATGGTCTTTTCAAGTCATTCACTATTGGTCTCTGACTTGGATCTAAATGTTTTCCAGTGATACGTCTAGCTATGGTATGGGAAGTCAGACCCCGATTCATCCTTCTCGAACTCCGCTCCATCCTTATATGACTCCAATGAGGGATGCTGGAGGTTGGTTTTTTGAAACCTTTGAGGTTACGTATTTGAGAATCTTAGCGTCTTATCTAATAGAAGTTCCCATATTGATGTTGTTTGGACCATGAATTATTTGCGATGGACATGCAATAAATGACCGATATATCTGTATTCATCTTTGTATTTCGTCTTGCAGCAACGCCCATTCATGATGGAATGAGGACTCCGATGCGTGATCGAGCATGGAATCCGTATGCACCTATGAGCCCAGCAAGGTCTGTGTTACTTCTTTCAAGGGAAAATATAGGCTAATAGTGGAATTAATTTTTGCCCTGCATGGTGAAACTTGCGATCCAATAAAATTAAATATCTTCTATATGAAAGTTTAGGGTTTCAAATCAGCTATGAAGGTTTGAAATAATTTCATGAATTGAGATATGCAACAGAAGACTTGTGGGAAGAGATAAAAATGAGCTAATTCACACTGAAAAGGTCATAGAGCCCTCTTCGTACTCTATAGGATCTTTATTATTGTTAAATTGTGAACTTCGCAGTGGAAAAGTCAATTTGGAGCCCAATCAAACACTACCCATGATGAGTATATATTAGGTGGAAAGAGAGATAAGGAAGTATCTAAACAAAATCCATTTTTAAAAATCTTATTGTTAAAATTGTCACTTCTACATTAGACACAGTACACTTTTTGCATCATTATATTATACCTGTGTTCAGATACCTTATGAAATATGCAATCTAGTACTCTATCAACTCAGGAGTATGTTTGTTTCTAGACAGCAGACTTTTTGCATCACTATACTGTACCTGTGTTCAGATACCTAATGAAATATGCAAGTACATACTCCTTATTAACTCAGGAGGATGCTTGTTTCCTGGACCTACTTATTCTACTATGTATACATCATGATAAGTTATTACCAAATGCTTTCAAATAGTAAGTGAGAAAAAGAGTGGTAAAAACGTGACATTAATTGGGAAGTCAAATGTGCTTTATTACTGATATTTTTGTTTGAACTTTGATGGTGATAAATCAGGGATAGCTGGGAGGATGGAAACCCTGGTTCTTGGGGCTCTAGTCCACAATATCAGGTGATTAATCAGTGCATAATAGTCCTGAGTTTGCATAGAGGTTTATTTAGTTTATACATGTGTTAAAGTAACTTAAATGATTGTGCTTTACAGCCAGGAAGTCCTCCTTCACGGACATATGAAGCTCCAACTCCTGGTTCAGGTTGGGCCAGCACTCCTGGTGGAAACTATAGTGAAGCTGGAACACCAAGGGACGGTACTGGTTATGGTACAGTTACTTTACATTTTTCAAATATTTTTTTGCACTTGAATTTGTAGCTCTTCTTACTGTAGTTCAATTTACGCAGCAAATGCTCCTAGCCCGTACTTGCCGTCGACTCCTGGTGGGCAGCCTATGACACCAAACTCAGCATCCTATCTTCCTGGAACTCCGGGAGGGCAGCCAATGACACCAGGGACTGGTCTGGATATGATGTCTCCTGTTATAGGTTTGATTCTAGCTTTTTAGTATACCAGCATACTGTGGAGATAAACTCTAATTTTTCTGTTGTGAACTAGTACTTAACTAGTTAGAAATTGGCTTCTTCTTATAGTGTTTTTGCACCTAAAGGTCTTTTGGAACTGCTCTTTCTGCTTTAGACAAGGCATATCAAATGATAACATTAGAGGCGGGGTGTTTGGTTGTTAGTATCCCACTAGTTGGTAGATTGTTGATGATATCCTTGCTTAATTAGAGATAGGCTGGCTACTAGTTTCATGGCACCTTAGAGTGACTTCAAGTTGCTTAGCTTTGTAACCCTATGTTAGATCTAAAGTAATATCTGATAGCAGGTGGGGACAACGAAGGACCATGGTTCATGCCTGATATATTGGTCAATGTACGCCATTCAGGAGAGGAAACTACTGGGATTGTCAGAGAAGTGCTCCTGGTATGTCCTTGGAGCATGCTCCTAAATTGTACAAATTTATAATTATTATGAAATACCCTATATTGTTCATCAATGGATGTCAATAAGTCATCCTTCTCTTGAGAGTTTTGTGAATTATCTATGAATTTGCGCTTTTAAAGCCCCCTGCTATTGTTTTGAGATACTAATGATATTGTTTTGTGGTTCAGGATGGCTCATGTAGGGTAGCTCTTGGATCGGGTGGCAATGGTGAAACTGTAACTGTACATCCAAATGAAATGGAGGTAGTCGCACCAAGGAAGAATGAGAAGATCAAAATCATGGGTGGCTCATTGCGTGGTGCCACCGGCAAGCTGATAGGAGTTGATGGCACGGATGGAATTGTCAAGGTTGATGACACTCTTGATGTTAAAATATTAGACTTAGCTATTTTGTCAAAACTGGCTCAATCATAATTTTGTGGGAACAAATAAAAGGTTCAGTGTATATTATTGTTATTTTTCTTTTCCGGGTAATATTAATCTTTTGGGCAAGCAAAATCCGTTTGAGATTCTTTTAACTTTTCAGTCAAATGTTGTTCTTTTATTTTCATATTTGGGACATAGTGATGAATGTGAAAAGGGCAAATTGAGTAGTAAACGAATCTGGAAGGGTGCTGGAGGCTATCTGTAAGTTTGGATTGATATTGGAGTTGGCGGATGGTGATGACCGTCGAAAGGTTGGCTTTGAATTTGAGCATTTATTTGGACACAAGATTTAGAAATGAAGCAAAATAAATGTGCAAGGTTGAGGCCTCCTCCACAACTCTAAAAGGGTGCTTTAAGCTAAGCATGGATGGTGCCTATGCTACTACTAAGCCATCTCATAATTTAGCTTAGTTTTGCTTCAATTGGTACATGTAGTTCATGGGTAACATCCCTCCCGAGTTCATTAGGGATTGTTAATCGAAAGACTTGTAATCTGTTTGATTTGATTGAATAAAGTGATCGACTGTTGCTCTAAAAAAGAAAAGAAAAGAAGAAGAAATGAAAACTCAAAATACAAGCTCCAATATAGTAAAACGTATTATTTCCAGCCATGAGCCATCACTTGAACAACTGTTCTGGCCGACTGGTTATCTGGTTTTACTTCTATCTGCCTGCTAATATTTGCACACAAGATAGGTATGGAAGTAATGCAGTGATAGTAGTATTGGAGGACACAGTATAGAAGGGCTAGTATTTTGACTGAATATGTATCTGATATTTCACTTGTTCACAGGATAACAGAAGCATTTGAACGTACATTTGTTGCATTACATGTAAACGAAACTCGACAAAGTAGAGAAAATGGAAGACAAAATGGAAAGTAAGAATGTACGGTCACATACAACATTAAAAGGTTTCACTCCTCCATGGTAATTATGCAACGAATACCTTCCCCTTTAAGCATGTAGTCAAATGCCTTGTTGATTTGTGAGAATGGGAGTTGATGGGTGATGAATTTGTCTACCTCGAGTTCCTGCAACATCGAGTTTAAAATTTGATTAATGTGTGTACATTAACAAAAACAAAAGAATGAAATAGTTTCTAATTAGCTTCTCCAAGCTAGTTACCTTGTTCATGTACTTCTCCACAACAGAGGGAATGTCAGTTCGTGGCTTGTAGTTTCCGAAGAAGGTTCCCTTGAGAGTCCTCTCATTCAGAAAGTTCATTGGATGAGTCGTGAAGACAGCATCTTTGTGTGGCACTCCCACAAGAACAGCAACACCCCAACCCTGTGACAAGACATCAGTTTTGTGTTTATATATTATGAGCCAAATTCTTGTGATTAAACCAGAAATGGACACCAAATGGTAAAGAACATACATCATGGACACATTCAAATGCAGATATCATGGCTTGAATATTTCCAGTGCATTCAATGCTTCGATCAACTCCTCCATTGGTCAGCTCAGCAATCACCTAATAAGGAATCCATAACAAAAGCCTTTAGATAAACATGGATAGTTCCTAAAAAAATGAAGGAATAGCAAAACAAGTCTAGCAAGCTACAACAAACCTCTTGAACTGGTTTCTTGTGGTCTTTGGGGTTCACAAATTCAGTGATACCAAACTTCTTAGCTGCCAACAACCAAATCAAAATCAGGAATGCTGCAGTAGTGCAGAACCGACCAACAGAAAAAGAAAAAAAAATAAAAAATAGTAACAATCTTCCTTAGGGAAATGAATAAATATCTGACCTTCTTCAAATCTGTTGGAATTCAAATCAACACCAATAATTCTTGATGCCCCAGCCATCCGGGCTCCTTCAGCAGCCTTCAACAGATAGAGTATTTAAAATCAACCACGTACATATTTCATCATACATTAGCAGCGAAATCGTCAATGTGCAATAAAGCAAAAAGATAAAGAAACGCACTGCAAGGCCTACAGCTCCCAATCCAAACACAGCCACTGTTGAGCCCTTTTTTGGTTTTGCAACATTAAGAGTAGCTCCCAAACCTGAATATATATCAACATATATATAAACATTGATCTCAGTTCAGAACATTAAGCTGCAACGTACAACATAATGATATAAGTTGGCACTTGAGTAATTGAGCTCCATACCAGTTGAGATTCCACAGCTGAGGATGCAAACTTTGTCTAGAGGAGCTTTGGGGTTGATCTTGGCAAGGCAGCCAACATGAGTCACGGTGTACTCACTAAAAGTTGAAGTCCCAACAAAGTGGTATATAGGTTTGCCCTTAATCGAAAACCTTGATTCTCCATCATTAAGCATCACTCCTCTGTCTGTGTTTATCCTGAGCAGGTCACACATGTTACTCTCTTCTGATTTGCAGTGATCACACTCCTTACATTCCCCAGTGAACACCGGGAGCACATGATCACCCGCTTTGAGATCAGTCACCCCTTCACCAACACTCTCCACAATCCTGAATTTTAGCAAATTGAACACCTCAGTAAACCCTCATTAGTTATGATTGAAATGGACATAATGCCACTATGCCAGCATAATGTAAAATGTTCTGTATATTAAATTGATAATAGGTTGATAGAAATTTACATACCCTCCTGCTTCATGGCCATAGATCCTTGGAAATAAAGGGTTTTGTCCCTGCCATATAGAAAACCAAGTTTAGATTTGGTATGCTATATCTAGGAGTAGTCTTTCTCCACCATATATTATCTCACACATTATGTTATCAGACTGAATCTAAAGTCTAAACTATACATTTTCAATATAGTTCACATAATTAATCACCCAGATTGACATGCAACGTACAACATAACATGTTAGTCATGTTAGACTGTATGACAAAGAGACATTGTTTCGTTCTTTTCGTTTGTCTTCCAAAATTAGGAAAAGGGAAAAAAAGAATGTGTACCTTGGCTTCCCAGAAGTAGACGTCAGTATGGCACAAGGAGGTATAAAGAATTTTGACACGAACTTCATTAGCCTGAGGAGGTGCTACCTCTACTTCTTCAATCACTAATGGCTTCCCTGCTTCCCATGCCACAGCAGCTACACCAACAAAAGCAATTTAAACTCTGTACTTCATAAAACTAAGAACCAGAAATTGAAAGATCATACCCATATGAAATACTCCTACAGATAAAAAAACTCAAAAAGTTCTTATGATGATCATGATACCTCTGCAGCATATGACCTTTCCCTCAGTACTTGACATTCTTCCTTGTTTTCTTTACTAAAAACCCAAGTAATGCAGCTAAGAACCTGAAATTGAAACTGTGAATAAAGCTTTGTAGTAGCTGACAGACTTGTAAGAACCCTGTGTGATTTTGTTGTGGTGGAAAATAAAGCCAACTTCTTTGGGTATATATACCCCTAAAAAGGTTCGATTAAATTAATGGACTAATCATACTATTGTAACGCTTTATTGTAAAGTATGTACTAGAATTAGATATTTCCACAATTACAACATATAATACCAGAAGCAAAACCAAAACCAAAACCAAAAACCACTCATTGATTCCAGTTGTGGGAATTTAGTCCCTGGTTTTTACATGTTGGTTAAAATCATAGCTGGAATAGACTAAAGCAACCAATCAAAATTTTCCACGGATGGAAAAAAAAAAGTATCCAATCATTTTATATTTTCAGTGGATTTAAATTACTAGATGCTGTCATGTTACCAAAAGAAGATGCTTACCGACATGGTTATTTTTCTTACCTATGTTTTTGTTTTTACATCTGAAAGCACGTTAGATTACATGTAATAATTCATTTTATGGTATATGAACCGTCAATAAAAATTAGGTGGTATTATTAATACACTCATTTTTATTATTAATACAACTCATTTATGATGTGAGTCAATCATAAAACAAACTCAAGTGAAAACTTATAAATAAAAATGAATTGTGTAGATAAGAAAATAAATAAGGATGTGTTAATAACAAAAACAGATGTGTTAATAGCAAAAAAAGATGTGTTAATAGCAACACCCTAAAAATTAAGATACAAAAACAGCTTGTATCGCCACCTCAGACAAAAACAACTCCACCACCAACCAGGCAACTAAACTGAAAACAGGTCAGCGGTAACGATTTTAGAGGGAGAAACCACTAACATCCAGGTATACCATACCCTATATATGTCTTCATATATGACTATGACTATGACTATGTGATTGTTATCCATTTGCATTTTGCACCATGATAAAGACAGATTTGGATGCTAATAGAATTGGTTGAAGTCTAAAAGATGCTGTCACCACTGAGACAGGAAATGAGTTGGGTTAATTGGACGATTTGGATCGACTGGTCGACCTCGCAAATTTAAATCAAGTAGACAAGTCCAAGAGCAAAAGTCATGTTGCTTAAAACTTATTATAAGCCCTCTTGTCAATAGGATAATTGAATAAATATGATTGGTTTTGTATATTTTGTAATAAAGGATCTAACTGGTTTTAGGGTATGGGATTTGAACAAGAAATAAACGATCCAGATCGTTGATGGTTTTGGTTGAGGTGTTACTTGATTTTGTTGGTTTTTAGAGAAGAACTATTCATTTGACCGAGTTAAACAATACAACAGAAAAAGGAACCTCTAAATTTGGGACCATCCTTGTGATATGGTGTTGGTTTCGGCTTTTCTTTTCGTTAAACAAGTATCCTATTTATTTTTTATTAGAATAATTTATTTTTATTTACAAAATAGTCATTTAAATAATTTTTAATAATTATAACACCACCCTAATAAACTTATTAACGTTATTTAAACAACAAACACTTCTTGGTGGTGTAGTCCACTGATATCTTGTTCTCAATTTTTTAACATGCTTCATCATTCTCAGCTCTTAGATCTAAATTCAAAAGCGAAAATTCTTGTACAGTGAACCCAACATTTATTAGGAAATCTCAACCGTTGATATTTATACTTAATTTTTATTTAAGGATTAATTTCAGTTTACTCTTATCAATTTTAAGTCAATCATAATGTTAATCCATTTTCTTTCAATTTTATCAAAAACACCCCTCGACTTCCAATTTTCATCAGCTGTGTCCAAACATCTGTTTTTCATCCAATTCCCCCTTCATGTGATGACTTGTATTAAGAAGAAAACCAAATTTGAAGTCGTTGGGCCCATACAAAAAAGACAAAATAGACAAATTGCATTCAATGCCACCAAAACTACTAAAATTAGGGAGTTGTGATGAGAACGGAGATGTGTATCGATATAGAGGGAAAATGACCAAAAATGTTATTTTATCGGAATTTGACTTTTTTTTATTGATGTCACATCATCACTTGACAGAAGAATTAGATAGAGAACGAAGGTTTGGACACCACTGATAAAAGTTGGGAGTCAATGAGTGTTTTTGATGAAATTGAAAACATGATGTCGACCTAAAATTGATGGGGGTAAACTTGAATTAGTTTTTTATTTAAATAATTAAATAGTGTGATAAATGTTATTCAACAGTCTATTTGTGTTAGTTTAAGTGCGCTTCAATGCTTTAAATCCCCTCATTAAAAGGTATCCGTTATTAATTTGCTCGAAATGATTGAGTATGTAAAATTTTACACACTAATTTTTTTTCATAAACAAAAAAACCAATCGTTTACACATTTGACAGAAGCTTGTTAGAACATAAAATCGATAGACTTATATAGATTACTCTTGTAATTGCTTTTTGTAACTATCCTAGTGAGAGGTGACAGTGATCACCGACGGAAGCACCCAGCTCCATATTCTCGTGATAAGTTCTAGCTAAAATCAAGCATACATACTAGGAGAAGTCACAATAAGGTCATATCAACTATGTTCATGCTCTCCATGAGGATGCCCACAGTGCTGACAAGAACAAAGAAGCTGTACTGTAGACTGGAATGACGTGGGTAGATGTTGTGCTCATAATCTAGTGGCTAGCTTAGTGTCAAACTTCCCTTGGCTCTGATGAGGGGCAGGTGTAGGCTCTTGCTCCGAGTGGTGAATTGTTCTAAGTTGGATGTAGACCGGAATTGTGCTTGATTTTATTTGCTTCATTTCAACTAAGCATTGCTCTTTGGGAGGACTGAAGCGTGCTATTGCTTCGTTAGTCTGTTTTGGGGCGTTTGCCCCTCATGTAACATATATAAAAGAGAGAGTATTGTCGTGATGAATTTCAACGGGTATCAACAGTTTGACTTGAATTGTCAAAGCTATGCACGTTTGTATTAGCATATGCTGACGTGATTGAGAGATTTTCAGAGAATCATCCAAATTGTAACTTACCGATCTAAATTATTTTTTCTCGGATAAATGTCTATTTAATATTAATTTTAGCTCCTCATTGTCTATTTCAATTAATATTATTTTTAAGAGCACATTTGAATATAAAGTAACTTATTTTATGCCCAAATACATAAATTTTAACAAACATTATTAATTTATGACTATTTTGTCCTCACTCATTATAGATGCATAGAGAGAGAAAATATGAGAGAGAAAACATGGCCGGAACCTCACCGGTCACCGGATTCCGGTATTCGGTTGACGGTCTCCGGTCACCGGATTCTGGTCGACGGATTTTTTTCCGGATATTTTTACCGGATTCTCGTTGTCGGACTTTTTCTGGTCACTGGTCGCTAGAAAAATATATTACAGCACAGAAAAACGAAAAAGATAGAAGAAGAAGGCAATTTTTAACCAAAACGAAACCAAAAGAAAAATTACTGACGATAGTAATTTTCTATTGACCTCTATACTGAACCCTAATAATCTGTCAAAACATAGAAAAACAAATAAAATTGAAGAAGAAGGCAATTCCCAACCGAAATGAAACCAAAAGAAAAATTACTGACTCCAATAATCTGTCAAAACACAGAAAAACAAAGAAAATAGTAGAAGAAAGCAATTCCCAACCAAAACAAAACCAAAATAAAAATTACTGACCCTAGTAATTTTCTATTGACCTATGTACTGACCCTAATAATCTGTCAAATCACAGAAAAACAAAGAAAATAGAAGAAGAAGACAATTCTCAACCAAAACGAAACCAAAAGAAAAATTATTGACCCCTAGTAATTTTCTATTGACCTCTATACTGACCCCAATAATATGTCAAAATATATAAAAACAAAGAAAATAGAAGAAGAAGGAAATTCCCAACCAAAACGAAACCGAAAGACAAATTACTGATCCCCAGTAATTTTCTATTGACCCCTAGTAATTTTCTATTTATTGACCCCAGTAAAATATTTACTTACCCCTAGTTAAAAAAAATTAACTATAGATCGGACTTGGGCACAAGACCTTCACCGCTGGCCACCTTGACGGTAGGGCAGCGGCTCCGGCAGACAAGGAGATCTGGTCAATTCCGGCAATGTGAGAATCGACGGTGAGAGAGAGATAGATCGAGAGAGGCAAGAGGGAAAGAGAGGTGGAATGGTTGCCGTAATTCCTTATCGTCGTC
Organism: Fragaria x ananassa; assembly: GCA_034370585.1. Lineage (NCBI taxonomy): Eukaryota > Viridiplantae > Streptophyta > Magnoliopsida > Rosales > Rosaceae > Fragaria > Fragaria x ananassa. The sequence continues at coordinate 18,928,292 of CP139769.1, forward strand.
GTCGTGAATGTCGCAGTAGTCGTCGCCGGAGAGATCTCGCCAACTGTGGCTTTGCCGTTGAGGCAGAGCGTCTCTGCTTCCAGAGAGAGAGAGAGAGAGAGAGAGAGAGAGAGGAGGTCGATGTGTTTTGAGCAGAGATGAGAGGTTTGAGGAGGCTGGATCCGGAAGAGGCTGCTTCAAGGAGAGGCAGATCGTCTGTCGTCGGCATTGATCGTCGGTCGGAGGTTTCGGGTTTTTGGTGGAGCGACTCGGCTAGAGAGAGAGATATGGTTAAGTGATACGAGGACAATATAGTTAATTTCATGAGATTTGTTTGAATGGGTTGTTGGAAACAATTTTCATTAGAATTGGCTCTTCTTATAATCATTGTAATTATACGTGCAATTTATTGAAATCAAAGTCATTCTGTTAATTTTCTTGGGAAAGAAAAACTTAGGCTTTGTTTTCCTATGGCAATAAATTTGAGAACTTATGTACACCATAGGTCCATAGCTCTTCCTTTTAGGGCATTTGACATGTTGGCCAAGGATTTAATTAAAGGGAAAATGACCAAATGCACATAAACTAGTGTAGTCAGTAGTCAGTAAACTACTTCCTCCGCCCATAGACCAGTCATAGAACTTGTAGACAGACATCCCACATACCTCGCCATGGAGAAAGATCATCAAGGAAGCAACGGGAAGGTGTTCCTCCAAGCTCCACAAGAAGGCACCATGATAGAAGTTATATGCATTATGTCCCACATCAGAAAGATAATGTAAGAGGGAACCTTCCTTGTCTATAAAAGGAAGGCTTCTCCTCTAGATATAGGATCTAAGAAAGACAATAGGATATGGAAAACTGTACTCCACCCCGCGGGATGGATCCTCCCCCATCCCCCCTTACTCCAGACCGCCCGGGATGGTTCCTCTTGTACCCCAAGCGGGATGGAAACTATTGTAACTACTCCACCCCGCGGATAACCCCCCCCCCCCCCCCCCCCCCCGCGTGGGATTGGTAGCCCGCCCCTCCCCCATTTGTAATCCTCCAGACCGCGCGGGATGGAAACCCTTGTAACACCAAAGGCCTATTAGCCATGATAGTAGAATTTTAAGTGGATGTAGCCGTGCCCTCCGATAGCATGGTGAACCAATATAAATATTGTTCTTGTTCATATTCATGTTCTACAGTGCTTCTGCAGACCCTGCGGGTTCTTGCAGAAACAACTAGTAAATTTGAGCCCAATCTAATAATTTTTTTTACATTACCCCATTCCAATGAAACTAAGCAAAAAGACAAACTTGCCCATCAACTAATATCACATCCTTTCCTCTTCCTGATCTGAGATTTCCCATACCTCTATCTCTCTCTCTCTCTCTCTCTAGACCTCCTCACCATCATTCGAGCAAAGACGTCTCATCAGTCTATCTTACCCTGGTGGCGGACGCTGATAACGGCAACTCGGTCGAGAAACTTGACCAACTCCTCCGTCATCTCCAAAGGCAGAACTGCAAAGCCTTCGCCTCCGGCAAACCCAAGACTTACCTCCTCCACCTCCGCCCCTTTTACCACTTCAAAGAGTCTGAAATCGAGGAGGTCTGCCACGACCTCCGATCTCTCCTCTCCAACGTCGACAACATCCGATTTCTCATCTCCGACGTTGACAACCTCTTATCTCTACTCTGACTTAAATGACTCGGCATCATCCATGGCAGGCCAAACCTGTTCCGCCTCAAGATCCTTGTCCTCTGGATCGGATCTGACTTCGTCCTCTCTCCCTCTCTGTTTTATTGAGGTTCAGTATAGAGGTTAATAGAAAATTACTTGGGGTCACTAATTTTTCTTTTGGTTTCATTTTGGTTGGGAATTTCATTATTTTTCTATTTTCGTTGTTTTCTTTGTTTTGGAAGATTATCGGGGTTAGTACAGAGGTCAATAAAAAATTACTAGGGGTGAGTAATTTTTCTTTTGGTTTCGTTTTGGTTGGGAATTGCCTTCTTTTTTTATTTTTTTTTGTTTTTCTGTGTTTTGACAGATTATTAGGGTCAGTACAAAGGTCAATAGAAAATTACTAGGGTCATTAATTTTTCTTTTGGTTTCGTTTTGATTGGGAATTGTCTTCTTCTTCTATTTTCTTTGTTTTTCTGTGTTTTGACAGATTATTGGGGTCAGTATAGAAGTCAATAGAAAATTACTGTGAGTCAGTAAATTTTTTTTTGGTTTCGTTTTGGTTGAGAATTGTCTTATTTTTCTATTTTCTTTGTTTTTCTGTGTTTTGACAGATTATTGAGGTCAGTACAGAAGTCAATAGAAAATTACTAAAGGTCAGTAATTTTTCGTTTTGGTTGGGAATTGCCTTCTTCTTTTTCTTCTATCTTCTTCGTTTTTCCGGCTACTAAAATCCGGTGACCGGAGACCGGCGACCAAATACCGGAATCCGGTGACCGGTGAGGTTCCGGTGAAGTTTTTTTTCTCTCCCATTTTTAAAATAATTATAAATTAATAATGTTTGTTAAGACTTTAAGTAAAAATTTATTTATTTAGGTATAAAATAATCTAATGGACTCTTAAAAAAAATATTCGTTAAAATAGGTAAGAAAAAGCTAAAATTAGTATATTTTTTCATTAACTAAATGACTTGGTAGACACGTAGCTTAATCCCAAGAAACAATAGCCCAGCGCAGAAAAATAATTTCCATGTGGCAGTAGCTGAGAGAAACAAGGGCGCCGCTGGAAGAGCTAAAACAGGTGAAGTAGTAGTGCCTGTAATTCTAAATACCAAAACTGGTTTCCACAGAATCACAATATTTCATTTAACAATCTTATTCTCCAAGGTTGTAATAACCCCTACGCGAAATGGTATTCTAGTACATTCTTCGCTTAAAGCGGTTTTGTTTGTCTCCCTCACTCCCTATAAATACTGCCACTAACCCCATTCCAGTTCCACATCCAAAACAAAGTCTTTCAACTCTTACAAACACATCAAAATCTCAACCATGTTTGAAACTGCTGGCAAGGTTATCAAGTGCAAAGGTAAACACTGATCGTTGGTTCTTGCTAAACCCTTCTGTTGATTCTGTTTTTGAACTTTCAAGTTTTGTTCTTTTTGTTTCTGATTATGGAAATTGGTATTTCTGGTCATGTTGATTCTGGGGGCATGGTTCATCCGAAATCTGATCATGCTACTCCACACCCTTTACTGGGTTCTCTGTTTCTGACTTTTAACGATCAGGGTTCTCTTCATTTTGATCCTCTTTTGTGTGTGTGTCTGTGTGTGTGTGTGACCCTCTGTTTACTTGTTAAACCCTTCACTTAGATTCCCTAGTCTGAGATCAAATGTGATTTTTCACCCTTTGATCGTATAATGGTTTTTCATTATGATTACAAATCTATTATTTGGTTTTCTGTACCTGATTAGGGAGGGTCGTTCATTCTGTTCGTTATTAGAGGTGGTGGGAATCGTGATGATCACTCGGTGTTTTTTTTTTATTCCGTCTTTTGGTCTTAGATTTGTAGCATTTTGGGCTAAGAAGCTTCGATTTTGTATATGAACATCCAGTGGCTTGGGGGCTTTCCCTGGTTTTGTAACCATTCCTTTTTGGATTTTATGAAAATAGCAATGTTGGAGTTCTTTCTGAAGTTGGGTTGAAACACTATTTTTATTATCTGGCAATGCAGTTTTGTTTGTTTTCTTTTCTATAATTTGTAGTTAGTTCCTATTTTGAAAACACTGATTTTAGTCATTCGACCAATTAATTGTTACTAATTAATAATGGCATTGTAGCTGCGGTTGCCTGGGAAGCTGGGAAGCCGCTGGTAATTGAGGAAGTGGAGGTGGCACCACCCCAGAAACATGAAGTCAGATTGAAGATCCTCTTCACTGCGCTGTGCCACACTGATGTATACTTCTGGGAAGCAAAGGTAAATCTTTAAAACTTGTTAAAGTCAGCTCCATCTTTGTTTGAACTAGGCACATTTGAACGGAATGCTCAGTGTGAGAATTGGCAAAGTTTAGTTTCATATCTTGGAATCCATCAGTGAAGTTGTCCAGTTTTTCAATTAATAACACGTCACTATTCATCTATTATCGTTGATGAATTTAATGCTTATTTCATGTTAAAAATGAAAAAGGAAGATAAAACTCTTATGTTAATTATACATTTGATTGTGGCCTTGAAGATTATGATGTCATATGTTGGAACTGAAACAATTCTGTTGTGTCACAGGGACAAAATCCACTGTTCCCTCGGATTTTAGGTCATGAAGCTGGAGGGTATGTGTATCTTTGAAACTTGAAGCTATTTGTTACAGAAAAACTAAAGACTGCTTTAGTTCCCTTTTATACAGTATATTTACTTCTTCTTGGTATATTTTGTTTAGAATTGTGGAAAGCGTAGGTGAGGGTGTAACTGAACTCCAACCGGGAGACCATGTCCTCCCAGTATTCACTGGAGAGTGCAAGGAGTGCACACATTGTAAGTCAGAGGAAAGCAACATGTGTGATCTCCTAAGGATCAATACTGACAGGGGTACTATGCTCAGTGATGGCAAGACCAGGTTTTCAAAGGATGGAAAGCCAATTTATCACTTTGTTGGTACCTCTACATTCAGTGAATACACTGTTTCACATGTTGGTTCCGTTGCGAAGATCAACCCTGCAGCGCCTCTTGACAAAGTTTGTGTTCTTAGTTGTGGAATTTGTACAGGTACGACTGAACAAATTATTACATTTAATTGTGACAGTGGAAAATATATCACTAGTTTCTTTACTTGTATTTCTTACTAATGAATATTTTTATACGTGCCTAAAGGTTTTGGTGCTACTGTAAATGTGGCAAAGCCAAAAAAGGGTTCATCTGTTGCCATTTTTGGATTGGGCGCTGTTGGTCTTGCTGTAAGTCATTCTTATTTCTTCTCTATTCCAGTTCTTAAGCTAATTAGAACTATTTTGCTGATTTTTCCTTCTTACAATCTAGGCTGCCGAAGGTGCAAGGGTTTCAGGGGCTTCAAGAATCATTGGAGTTGATCTCAACTCCGACCGATTTGAGGAAGGTATAGACAATGCGTGCTCATGTTCACGAAATATTCTGCTTCATATCATATTAAAAGTATGTTCATTTACTGGTTTCTCACCTTTCTGATAGCCAAGAAGTTTGGGGTGAATGAATTTGTGAATCCAAAAGATCATAAGAAACCCGTTCAGGAGGTCAGTACAGACACTTTTCTTTAAGTTTGTATTACTTGCTAGTTAATTCGATAGCCCGGCATTTCCATTTGTCTCATTTCTCAGTTAGCACTACTCGGTTATCCTATTGCACATCAGAGTGAGTATTTTGCGATTTCATTGCGCTGCACACTGCCACACTGTAAAAGATAACTCCACCCTATCAGACCTGTTGAGGACTTGACTTAAAAATTTTGATGTCTTCAACAATATATTTATACTGCTGGTTTTACTGAATTAAAATACATAATAACTCCTCATTTAGACTTATAAGTCCTGGTGGTTACTGTTTAGCAGAGGCTAACATTTGAGTTTTTACATAAAGGTGATAGCTGAGATGACCAATGGTGGAGTTGATAGGAGTGTTGAGTGCACCGGAAGCATCCAGGCTATGATCTCTGCCTTTGAATGTGTTCATGATGTAAGCTTCTGTCTAACACTTCCGTGTTCTTGTTGATCGGTTGGTCTTGAAGTTTAACATTATACTTATTTTCTTTTGACCAAATTTAGGGTTGGGGTGTTGCTGTACTTGTTGGAGTGCCAAACAAAGATGATGCATTCAAAACCCATCCGATGAACTTCTTGAATGAGAGGACTCTTAAGGGTACATTTTATGGTAACTACAAGCCCCGCACTGACCTGCCTGGTGTTGTGGAGAAGTACTTAAACAAGGTAATCGCATTTTACAGTCCATTCTAGCAACCCGCTTCATGAAGGCTCTGATAAATGTAGAAACATTAATTTCATATGGGAATTATTTTGGTGTGCAGGAGCTGGAATTGGACAAATTCATCACTCACTCTGTTCCTTTCTCTGAGATCAACAAGGCATTCGACTACATGCTGGCAGGAGAGGGAATCCGGTGCATCATCCGCATGGAGCATTAGATCAGTTTTAATTTGCTTGTTCTTAAGTTAATAAAATTAATTTATATATATATCGTCTATGTGGTATGGAAAAAGAATAAACTTTGGTTATGGAATTTCAAGACTTGTGCAAAGAGAGTAATTTTACTAATTTGTTATAGTTGGAGGTTTGTACTTATAAATGATATATGGTAGTGTTTTGTTCTGCCTTAATATTTCTTCTACTCTCTCTACAATTTTGCTCAATGCATATTGCATTTCCTATGGTGGTACCTTTTCATGTAGGGAAAATTTTGATAAGAGTGCATGAAATTTGATCCACTGATAATTTATATACACGAAGTTTCAAAACATAAGTTTTGGTACATTAAATATGAAGTCCAACCTAATATATATACACCACATTAATTACACTGTCAATTTGCCTAACAGATGTTAAATTTTAAAGGTAAAACCCGTCTATATATATATATATATATATATCTATCCCTTGGCATTCTGCTTCTTAAATGAGTTAAAACCACAGCCGTTGTTGTCGGTGTCTCAATCCCTAACCTCACACATGTTTTTACCACATCGACTCCGCACTTTTTTTTTTTCAAACCTGGTCTTGTTCTTTCCTTAAAAGTTGCTCTCTCCTTCTCAACTTCCTCCACCACTCTTTTGAACTTGCCATCAGTATCCAATCATCACCCAGCAGCTACATCGATCTACTTTAAATACAAACACTACGATTCCAATCAAAACAATGCAAACAAATCTAAAAATCTCAGTCTTGTTTGATCACATGTGAGATTATTGGCTTCACTTTGATGAGAGATTGATGCCAATAATTGAACTGGTCGGTGGGGGTGAGGCTAGCCGTTAGAGTTTTAACAGGCTGTTGATTGATGGACAATGATCGTTGGGTCTTCACCAACAGTAAAACATACACAGGTTAAAAATATATGGCGGTGAACCTATACTTATCTTTGTTAGTAGCTTAGGCCCGGTGGAGAGGAAGTCAAAGGTCATTTGCTACAGTTTGGGTCAACAAAGTTTGTGAGTGAGGTTTGGAGAAAATGTCATGGGTGAATTGGTCTTCGTGTTGTACATGGTCCATCTCTGGATGAACAAATGGGTACTATTTAACTTTGTTTTCCTTAAAGCTAAAGAGCCTTCAACAAAAACTGAACCCGTTTTATCAATTTCTCCTTCATGAAGATTTCCCAAAATTGATGCGGGGAGGGGAGAGTTTAAGAGAGAGGGAGACCTGACAATATAAAACCCTATTCTGCCCTTCATTGTGTGTGTAATGGCATGCAAACTGATGGCGTCATTGACGTCGTGTACGTTTAGTAGGTCGGGCTTGTACTTGATGTATCGAAACTTATGTTTTGAAACTTCGTGTATATAAACTATCAGTGGATCAAACTTCATGTACTATTTAAAATATTTTCCCTTTCATGTATCACCGACACTATCAACACCTTTAAGTTGAAGTCTTTCTTTGTGTAAGCAAATGATCAGTGCAATCTGGAACAAAATTAGTTTAAACTTTGAAGTTTGAAGTAATAACTTTATGTACGAACAAAATCAGTCTTTCACTTCCAACAAAATTGTATAGCTAAGCCTCCTCCGCTAAAACCTTGAATTCCCCTTCTATCATCAAATGGCATCATCCCCCATCCAACTTTAACAGACTGAACCTTGATGGTTTGGTGCTTACTTGATCAAAAGCAACTGCAAGTTTTGTTGTAAGAGACTCTTTCGGAAAACCAATTCTTGATGTTGCCAAGAACTGGTTATGCAGATGTTCTAGTTGCTGAAGCACAAGCCCTTCGAGATGGCTTAATCTAGGTGCAACTTGTCACAACTCAACCCATCCTTATGGAAGGCGCTTCAAAGACTTTAATAGATGTTCTTCTTGGTCGTTCAGTATGCCCACATGGATCAGAGTCTTAGTCTATGATATCCAAACCATTGCACGTACCTTTGAAGTTGTCTCTTTTTGCCACATATGGAGGGAGGCTAATTTCTTAGCAGAAGCTTTAGCATATATTGATTATTGACCACACTGTCTCTAGTTCTTCTTCTTGGTTGTATCAGCTACTCTATCAGGCACAACCAGCTTACCCTGTTGATTTGTTAGGAGCTAGCTGGTTGTACTTGAGGGTTCTTGTTGAATTATTTTATTTCCTAATAGAAAAAAAAACATCTCACTTATATAGTATGTTAGTAGCTTGGACTTATAATTTCAACCAGAAGTAGAACAATAGCAAGAGCATTTTAGATCACAGTAGTGAAGGTGACCGAGTTTTCCAGCCTCTATGCCCCCCACAGCTAGTAGCTTGCCCATAGGTTTTGTTGGCCTTAGGCGACATATTTACACCCACCCAAGAGATGGCGGTAGTTTGCAACATCACCGTTATCTTATGCCGATCTTCCTTACGAGGACGCACTACAAGAAGAAAGACTTTAGCCGACGAAAACGAAATTTTCCTTCGTCGGCTAAATTATATTTTCGTCGGCTATAGTCATCTTTAGCTAACGAAATTAAAATTTCGTCGGCTAAAGAATTTATTTTCGTCAGCTAAAGTCTATGACTTTAGCCGACGACTTTAAATTTTCTTTAACCGACGAAATTATATTTTCGTCGGCTATAGTCACAGACTTTAGCCGATGAGATTAAAATTTCGTCGGCTAAAGATGACAGAAAGTTAGTATGGTTTACTAATATCGTCTGTTTTTTTTAATGTATTTTTTCTTTTAGCCGACGAAATACACTATAATTCGTCGGCTAAGATGGTTTTTGCCGACGAATAACCTAATATTTCGTCGGATATAGTTATTTTTTAATTTTTTAATTACATACTATAGCCGACGAATACGTTAGGGTATTCGTCGACTAAACCCTAAAATTTTTCTATTACCTACTACAGCCCTATGTTCGGTGGTTATTTTGCGTAAAATTTTTATACGACTTGTTGTGTGTCATCGGTTTAAAACTATTTTCAATTGGAGGTCCGGCCAAAATACGTAATTTAGACGGTCGAACGACCTTTTCCGTGCGTTTAGGGGTTTGACTTACGAGATTGACCGTCCGGATCGAGCCCTTATTCTTTTCGGATCAAGTTGAATTTTTTCCCATACATGTATTTTATCATGATGGTCAGATCTGACGGTCGGATTTTTGTTTCTCAAGTTTGATCATCACAATCACAACATGCATACTAATGTTGTCTAACTTGTTTACCAAGTGTTATGTAAATGTTCCGTTTCAAAAACAAACTATACGTAAAACCTTCAAACGCCAAAAAGTCATGAAATAAGATATGACGAGAATGTTGAAATACATCCACGGTTGAAAAATCACACTATTCCGGTAAATATTCGGTGCCGATAGTTGCGGTTAATGCAATTTTTCATTTTTTTCCCCTATGAGTAGCCCTATATTCGGTGGTTATTTTGCGTAAAATTTTTATACGACTTGTTGCGTGTCATCGGTTTAAAACTATTTTCAGTTGGAGGTCCGGCCAAAATACGTAATTTAGACGGTCGAACGACCTTTTCCGTGCGTTTAGGGGTTTGACTTACGAGAGTGACCATCCGGATTGAGCCCTTATTCTTTTCGGATCAAGTTGAATTTTTTCTCATACATGTATTTTATCATGATGCCAAATGTATAAAAATACTTTTAGCCGACGAATTTCAAAGGTTTAGCCGACGAATTTATAAAGTTTAGCCGACGAGTTTAGAAGGTTTAGCCCACGAATTGGTGTATAGCCGACGAAATTGGTATTTTTAGCCGACGAAATTTTCAAAGGACTTTAGCCGACGAAAATATATGAAAAGTCGTCGGTTAAAGTCGAAAAATTTTCAAAATTTTCAACCAAAATTTTTTGGCGGTTAACCAAAATTTTCAAAAGAGTTTAGCCGACGAAAATAAAGAATTTTGTCGGCTAAAGTTCTTTATATAGGCGAAAATGGATGGTAAGAAGTCTATTATCTGTCAGATTTTCTTCTCGGCCTAGCTCCGCCGTTAAGCCACCGGAGACCATCACACTTGTCCGAAAAGCTTCGCCGTCGTCTCTACTTCATTGCTGGATAGGTGGTGCATCGAGTGACGCCGCCGTGAGGGATAAATCGAGCTCCAAATCTCCGCCGGTTCGGATTCGGTGTCGATCAAATTTCTCCTTCCTTAGGCCACCATTTGGTGAGTTCTATATATGGATAAGTTGCGTTTGATTAGTACTACATTCCCATAGAATTTGGTAGCTCGATTCGGTGTGTGTGAAGAGAATCGAAGATTTGAAGTTTTTAGGGTTTAAAATTGTGGATTTTTATATTTTGAGTCGATTGACCTGTTTAGGCTTAGAATTGAGCTTCGACTTCTTCTAGAAAGTTGTTCGAAATGTTGAGAGGAAGATTCTGTCAAATTTTGGTCGTGATTGGAGGTGGCCGAAAGGTTTTACAGTTTTTTTTTTTCAAAACCCAGAACCTTTAGCCGACGATATTTAAATACTATATTCGTCGGCTACAGTATTTTTATTTTTTTTATAAGGTTTATAGTATATATCGTCGGCTATAGTTATTTTTTTAAAATTTTTTTATAAGGTTCAGCCGACGAAATATAGTAAATTTCGTTGGCTATCACTACCAGGACAACTACTTTAGCCGACGAAAAATTTTCGTCGGCCTGTGAAAAAAATTAGTCGGCTAAGATCTTAGCCGACAAACCTTCGTCGGCTATAGTGTCGTCGGGAAAGGGTCATCTGTGATGACTTTAGCCGACGACACACGTAGAAGTTGTCGGCTATAGTCCAGAGTTTAGCCGACGAAATAATGTCGTTTGCTATAATCCAGACTTTAGCCGACGACATTATTTCGTCGGCTAAATTACATACTTTAGCCGACGAATTTTTTGTCGGCTATAGTCCATACCTTAGCCGACGACATTTTGTGTCGTCGGTTATCTTCCAAACTTTAGCCGACTAATAATTTAAAATATTCGTCGGCTAAAGGTTGTAATAAAAAAATATAAAACACCTATGGCCGACGAAATATAATATATTTCGTCGGCTTTATAGTGATTTAGCCGACAAATTGCCGACGAATTAAAGCATATTTCGTCGGCTAAAACTTATTGTAAAAAAAAAAAAATTTAGCCGACGAATTAAGGCTTTTTGTGTCGGCTATAAGTCCATTCTAGTAAAAAAAAAACCCCGAAATTTCTGAATTACCATTCCAAGCAAGCTGCAACATACACCAAAACAATTCCATATAACCAACAACAAACACATAAAAGTATATATCAACTACATAAAAGTATCAATTACATAAAAGTATCAAACACATAAAAGTATATATCAACTACATAAATTCTATATCGTCTAAATTAATATCCGCTTCTGGGGGCTGGTGCGGAGGTTGCGGCGGCTGGGGTAGCGGCATGGGCGGAGGCGGAAGTCCGTGAATCTGGGCAGCTGTAAAGTCCTGCATGTACTAGAACATCTGCTGTTGCTGGGCCTGCTGGATGGCATGTATCTCGGCAACATAGGCTGCCTGCGCGGCATTAAAGGCAGCCTAAGCAGCTTGCTGTTCTCGTAGTCTCTGAACTTCCGACTCTAGCTGAGTCGTCCTGCTGATCGTGGACGTGGTCCTGCTGCTGGTCGAGGCTGCCTTTCGTTGAAATCCTGAAGTGGTCTTCAGGACCCCCTCGCCTTTCTTTCCTAGAACCCGGCAGTAGAAGTTGTTTGCTCTCGGTGGGAAGGCTGTGCCCATGATCCTCGCCCCAATCGTCGGATCTGAAGTGTCGATCCGGGACATGGCTTTGGACATCTCTTCCTCCTGCGTGTCCGGCCATGTCTCCCTCACTAAGACACTCATGACCTCGTCACTAGCCTCCCTCACCTTCGCCTATATGGATAGGAAAAAAATTATTAATTAACATTTTTACATAAATTTAAAAATTTAAAAATGTAAGGTGACTTACAATATCCTCCTGGGAGTCAGGATATGCCCTATCGTACGTATAGACGTACTGGTTGACTTCCGGATATTCCCTGGCCGCCTCGTCCATGAAGACAGCGAACGGTCTAGAACCGGCATGATGGTTCCTTGTGTTGCGTTGCCGGTTCTGAGCGTTCACACCGGGAAACCCCATTCAAAGAAAAAAGTAAACTATTAGTAAAATATTTTAAAACGCACTTACTTAATGATAAATTAACTAACTAATTTATTTAAATACCTGTTTACGAGGGTTGTTGAATTATGATGTCAAAAGCCAACGCCACTCGTACTCCCTATACTGGAACTCAGCAGGGGTACCAGAACGTGCATTCCCGTGCGTAGTCCAATGGGTCCGCAACTCGTTCTTCCACTCCTTGTACCTACAGATACAACAAAAATATTAGAAATATTATTAATATCACATACAATTTTGTTTTTTCATTAACTTCCCAACGTACCTTCCCCCATGCACAACGTCGGCCCAGCTGTCCCTCAGGTGCTCGGGAACCTCAAACCACACCTGCATTTAATCGTTAATTAGTTTAGCTTCTCGAGAAATCAACAATGTAATACATAATATTATTTTGTAAACTCACCGACATCGCGTTGTGGACCATGTCCTTAACCTCCTATGGGACCTCGCCCCAGTCTGACCACAACATAGGGACTCTATCCCTAATGAGGGCTCCCACGCGGCCGGAGTACGTCCTCGACTTCCCGCCCGATACTATGTGGCCATCCCCGTCAGTATCGATGACGATCCTCCCCACGGTACCCACGATCTTCTCGAGAGCCTTCCCTGTGACGGGGCCTCTCTTCTTCTTTGTGCCTATCACATGATAAACCAAATTGATTATTAAAATATATATAACCCTTTAAAAATAATCATGCATCACTGATTACCTGAGGAGCTCACGGCGGATTCCGTCTCTGTCGCCGATGATGATACCCTCGCAGAAATAAGAGGCGTATCAAAAGGCACGAACCGGTACGCCGCCACAGGAGCCACTAGCGGGGGCAGTGGATAAATCAGCGTCCCTGAGCCATCGACTACAGGTAAGGCCGGTATCATCCGCGGAAGGAACAAATGAGGCGGCGGCATTTGTACCCCAGATGACCCACTATCCGAAGAAGTAGGACCCGGAGTGGGCGCCCGGTGTATCTCAGGCATACGGGGTGCAGACACCTCCATCTGGGTCTGAGGCCACAGCTGCCTCGAGGAACCAGGGACGACCGCCTGTCTTGATGAAAGGGGCACCTCCGGCGCCGTCTCCAGAAGGCTCGCACTCCTGGCTGTCATCTGGCCTTGAAACGTCGTTTGGGGGTTGCTAGAGGTTCCCTCAGATGATTCGGACCTTTGGCCCTTCGAACTCTTCTTCGATCGAAAAAAGCCGCTCATCCTATTTAAAATATTAATTTGAATCAAGGCTGAGGCAACATTGAAAAAGTAAAAATTCAAGCTTATCCTTCCCAAATCTAAGGCTTTAGATTATTGTCTTTATTGTATAAAAAATATTTTTGAAACCATATTTTTTCATTATGTTCATGCTTAAATTTAAACACTTAATATAATGTGAAATAGGTTTATGTTTAAAATTATACATTTTCAAAAATATGAATTCAATAATATATATATATATATATATATATATATAAAAACATATATATGTTTAAAATTATACTTATTCAATAAACGATAATTTATCTTCTAAACATAAATTAGGCAAATTAAACAGTACATAAAACATAAAACATAGCCTAAAAATAAATTCGAAATCAAAAGTAAAAAAGAAGAAAAACGCTAACCTTGAAGACCGGGAGAGCGAGGGAGGAGGGAGGAGGTGGAGGTGGAGACCGGGAGAGGGAGGGAGGGAGGGAGGAGGGAGGAGGGAGGAGGGAGGGGGGAGGAGGCGGAGACGAGAGAGGGAGGGAGGAGGGAGGAGACCGGCCGGGAGAGGGAGAGGGAGGAGGGAGGAGACTGGGAGGGAGGGAGGAGGGAGGAGGGAGGAGACCGGGAGGGAAGAGGGAGGAGACCGGGAGGAGGGAGGAGGGAGGAGGCCGGGAGAGGGAAAAATTGAGATAATTAGAAGGGAGGAGGGAGGAGGCTAGGGTTTCGCAGTTAAACCCGAAAACTTTAGCTGACGAAATAATTTTTTCGTCGGCTAAAGATACCAATTTCGTCGGCTATACACCAATTCGTCGGCCAAACCTTTGAAACTAGTCGGCTAAAACTTTGAAATTCGTCGGCTAAACTTTATAAATTCATCGGCTAAACCTTTGAAATTCGTCGGCTAAACCTTTGAAACTCGTCGGCTAAAACTTTGAAACTCGTCGGCTAAACTTTATAAATTCATCGGCTAAACCTTTGAAATTCGTCGGCTAAACCTTTGAAATTCGTCGGCTAAACCTTTATACATTTGGCATGTTGTGATTGTGATGATCAAACTTGAGAAACAGAAATCCGGCCGTCAGATCTGACCATCATGATAAAATACATGTATGGGAAAAAATTCAACTTGATCCGAAAAGAATAAGGGCACGATCCGGACGGTCAATCTCGTAAGTCAAACCCCTAAACGCACGGAAAAGGTCGTTCGACCGTCTAAATTACGTATTTTGGCCGGACCTCCAACTGAAAATAGTTTTACACCGATGACACGCAACAAGTCGTATAAAAATTTTACGCAAAATAACCACCGAACATAGGGCTATAGTAGGTAATAGAAAAATTTTAGGGTTTAGCCGACGAATACCCTAACGTATTCGTCGGCTATAGTATGTAATTAAAAAATTAAAAAATAACTATAGCCGACGAAATATTAGGTTATTCGTCGGCAGAAACTATCTTAGCAGACGAATTATAGTGTATTTCGTCTGTTAAAAGAAAAAATACATTAAAAAAACAGACAATATTAGTAAACCATACTAACTTCCTGTCATCTTTAGCCGACGAAATTTTAATCTCGTCGGCTAAAGTCTGTGACTATAGCCGACGAAAATATAATTTCGTTGGTTAAAGAAGGTTTAAAGTCGTCGGCTAAAGTCACAGACTTTAGCCGACGAAAATAAATTCTTTAGCCGACGAAATTTTAATTTCGTCGGCTAAAGATGACTATAGCCGACGAAAATATAATTTAGCCGACGAAGGAAAATTTCATCGGCTAAAGCCTACTTTCGCCGACGAAAAATTGATTCGTCGGCCTGGTTTTTTTTTTTCGTCGGTTAAGGCCTTTCTTCTTGTAGTGTTAGTTAAAAATTTTTAATCTAAAGAGAGATTCGTTGTTTTATCTAAAGAAAGATGACAAATATGTGATAAGAGATGGAGTTCCCATCTAAGTACAATAACATGCATCAATGTACTCAATACAATACGAAAGACTTGACATCTCATTCGCTATGAAAAGTTATAAAGCTAAGTGTAGTTATGCGCCCACGCAATGCCAATATAATGACAGTAACTACTTCTTTTTCAATACTTAATAGTATGAAAGGTTGAGGCTTATTCTATCCCTACATCAGAAAGACACATCAAAAGCGAAATCAGAATCTGTCAAGTTTCGTAAGTCAAGTTCCACTCACCTACAAGAAATTGGTACCATTGGAAAGGTCTATGTGTCTACTTTCTAGAGACACCAACCATTTGATCATACCTATCATATTGAGTGAGTTATGGCTGTTTTCGTAACGTAGGACGAATCTGTCCGAGAATCTGATTTTGGCAAAACAGTTAACTTTGACTACACTTTGTGAATAGTTCCTGACGAACCAGAATGTGTGTAATATATGGTTGGAAAGCTAAAAGAGTCTAGTTTCCAAAACTATTTAAATTTCGTTCATATGTATTTTGTAGAGGAAATTACGGCTGTTCTAGTACTCGAAGGTCATGCTACGCGGAAATCTGATTTCTTGCACGAACTTATGTTTTGAGTTCACAAGTGGCCTTCTCCTCAAGATCTAAGTGTAAAAGACCATGTTTGAGGTCATGATCTGGATAATCATTGTCCAATGCCACGTTTGAAGACATGTTAAAGAGCATTGACATGCTATGTTATTAAAACTTCCGTGATTAGAAAGAATCAAGAAGAGTCTTATGATTGATGTATAGATCAGGGGGAGGTGCAAACTTCAAAGGGAGTCTAACACATACATACATGTCACTATCAAATGTGAAGGCTGCGTTGTACTCTTTTTCTCCTATGATCAAGGTTCAGTTTTTCTCCCACAGGGTTTTTATGGCTTGACGAGGTTTTTGTGGCTTGACGAGGTTTTTGACGAGGCAACAAATCAGCACCATCGACATAGCAGCGTGTGGCACAAAGGGGAGTGTTCTAGGATATTCTATATCTTTGTAGAATAGTTTAAGGCTTGTTCATATGTATTTCCTAGAGGAAGTTACGGCTGTTCTAGTACCCGAAAGTCATGCTGCACGGAAATCTGAGTTCATGTATGAACTTATGTTTTGAGTTCACAAGTGGTCTTCTCCTCAAGATCTAAGTGTAAAAGATCATGTTTGAGAACAATACGGCATGATCTGGATAATCATTACCCAATTCCACATTTGAAGACATGTTAAAGAGCATTGACATGCTAAGTTATTAAAACTTCTGTGATTAGAAATAATCAAGAAGAACCCTATGATTGATGTAAAGATCAGGGGGAGGTGCGAACTTCAAAGGGAGTCTAACACATACATACATGTCACTATCAAATGTGAAGGGTGCGTTGTACTCCTTTTCTCCTATAATCAAGATTCAGTTTTTCTCTCACAGGGTTTTTGTGACATGACTAGATTTTTAACGAGGCAACAAATCAGCACCATCGGCATAGCAGCGCGAGGCAAAAGGGGGAGTGTTATAAGATATTCTTTATGTATGCATTGACTTTATGCCATTAGGATATGTAGTTTGACTAGATCTATGTATTCATTATCCTTACCATATTGGTATTGTGTAATTCCCTATATAAATGACTCCTATCAATGAATAAGATGATGATTTCTCTATTCTCTTGTTATCTCTTTTTGTCTCTATTATTATACTTCATCATTTTCTTGCATTGTTTGCCAAATTTTCACTTTATTATTAGCATTTTGTTGAAAAAAAAAAACTTCCAAGTGTTTCTCTATATAGAACTACACCTTCGTTAGTGTTATCAATGTATTTTTAGAAGTATTGTGAACAAAAAAAATATATATGCCTAGCAGATTATGGTCCAAGTCTAGCAATTCTGATTTCATCTATGTAATTCTCAATATTTTAATTGTACACCAATTGTGGTCTCTAGACGACTAAATTTACTTTTCAAAAGGAGCTAGGTAATGACATGAGCGTGTTGCTCAATAAGTTAACACAACCAGAAGAAAGGTTATAGCCGACGAAAAAAAAAAAACCAGGCCGACGAAGCATTTTTTCGTCGACTATAGTGGGCTTTAGACGACGAAATTTTCTTTCGTCGGCTAAGGTAAATTTTCGTCGGCTATGATGTCCACTTTAGCCGACGAAATTTTCTTTCGCCGGCTATTTTAAATTTTCGTCGGCTATGACAAACTTTAGCCGACGAAAAAAAATTTCGTCGGCTAAAGAATTTATGTCGTCGGCTAAAGTTCACAAACCATGGCCGACGAAATATTTAAAAGTTTAGCCGACGAAATTCATAGTCGTCGGCTAAAGTGCTTTATATTTGCAGATCTGGGCAGCAGCAGCTCATTTCGAAAAAAACTGGAAAAAAAACGGGAGAAGAAAAAAGGGGAGAAAAAGTTTGGGTGTTGTCGAAATCTGTCCATAATCAGTTTGTGGAGCCATATATAGGTACGTATATGAATATATATATGTTGATTAATTGAGTTTTATTTGAGTTGATCGATTTTAATTAGTGTGATTAATTGAGTTTATTGATTTTGATTGTGATTGAGTTGATTAATTTTGAGTACGTTGGATGTATATATATATGTGTTGATCGATTTGGTTGATGATTTGAATTGATAATATATATGAATTAATTTGTTGTTAATAAATAGTAGATATATATATATATATATGTTAATATTAATTTATAATATTATTGTGTTGATATGGTATGAAGTTGTTGATGATATATATGAGTTCATGATGATAATTTTGTAATTAATTAGTTGTAGTACGTACGTAGAATATATACTAAATGAATTGAGATTTTATATATGGCATGAAATTTTATTAATAATTAGCTAGCAGCGTTATAAATATATATATATTTTGTTATATTTTCAGGATATGGATAAGAGTTGGATTTCGCTTCCAAAATGGGACAAAAGATACGGTGCAGGAGTTATGAGTTTTCTAGAATATGCGATGGATAATGCTAACGGGAATACAATTTTCTATTGCCCGTGCACGAAATGTCAGTGTCGCAGCGATATGTATCGATTTCACATTGACAAAGTATGGCAGCACCTGAGGAGTAACGGATTTTGGGAGAAGTACACATGTTGGTTATATCACGGTGAAACATCATCAGGGGGTTCGCATGATCATGGCCAATTTTCCGAGACGGGCAGTGCTAGTACATCCAACGATCCAACAACGACATTCATCAACGACATGTTTCCTTATGAGAGCGGTGTATGCGCTCAAGGACAGTATATGCCTGACCCGGTGCAGCCCTTCCCTAGAGCTGTGAACACTGCTGGTATTGAAAAGTACAACAAACTGCTTGCTTTCCAACAGACCCCTGTGTACCCCGGTTGTCAGAAGACCGTTCTTGAAAGTGTGATGGACGTAATGAGGATTAAAGTTGAGACAAAATCGACCGTGAAGGCTGTTGATGAGTATCTACAGTACACTGCTTCGATGCTGCCCAACGGTCATCGTCTTCCTACCACTCATCGGAAGGTCCGATGTATCCTGAAAGATCTTGGGCTTTCCTACATCAAGATCCATGCATGCAGATATGACTGCGTTCTCTTTTGGGGTAAAGATCTAGAAGGGAATGACCTTGGTGGCCTTGACGCATGTCCGGTATGTCACACAGACAGATATAAGCTGACTCCTGCAGGCAACAGGAAACCTGTAAAGGTACTTCGGTATTTCCCTTTGACGGATAGGTTGGAGCGGTTGTACATGTCTTCACACACGGCCGAAGCGATGAGATGGCACGCTGATAGGGAATTGCATGACGAAGATACCCTTATACACCCTGCTGACGGGGAGGCTTGGAAGCATATAGACAGGGAGTTTCCTCAATTTGCGTCAGAGGTCCGAAATGTGAGGCTCGGGCTCTCATCCGACGGGTTCAGCCCTTTTGGGAACATGAGTCTGCAATACAGTATATGGCCGGTGATTTTGGTACCGTACAACCTTCCCCCATGGATGTGCATGAAGAAGGAATACAATATGTTGAGTTTGTTGATTCCGGGGCCCGGTTATCCGGGGAAGTGTCTCGATGTGTACTTGAGACCTTTGATTAAAGAGCTTAAATTTTTGTGGGACGTTGGTCATCCCACTTATGACAAGTACACGCACGAGATGTTCCAGATGCATGTCATGGTTGTTGGCACCATCAGTGATTTTCCTGCCCGTGGGATGTTGTCGGGCAACGTTGTTAGGGGATACAAGGCTTGTCCAGAATGCCTTAGCGATGAGGGGAGCAGCAGTCATTGCAACAAGATATGCAGATTGGGTCACCGTGCTTTCCTTCCATATGATCACGAATGGCGGTTCGATGACAAGGCATTTGATGGGACCGTAGAACACGACGTGCCTCCCAGAAGATGGACGGGGGAAGAAATTTTAGCGGTGCTTAATGAGTACGATTTTGGGCAGCTCAGCAATCATCCCAACATTGTGGCGGCAATACCTGAAAGACCCGACATGTACAAATTCTGGACACATAAGAGCATATTCTGGGAACTCCCATACTGGAGTAAGTTGTTGATCAGGCACTACCTGGATGTGATGCACATAGAAAAGAATGTGTGCGACAGTGTGGTGGGCACAGTGCTGAACTTGGAGGGGAAGACGAAAGACGGTCCTAAGGCACGCATTGATCTAAAAAAATGCGGAATAAGAAGACATTTGTGGTTGAAAGAAGGGAAGAAAAAAATGCCTCAAGCTCCTTACACCGTGAAGCTTGACCAGAAGAACCTAATTTTCAGGTGGATGAGTTGTGTGAAGTATCCTTCAGGCTATGCAGGAAATATTGCCCGGTGTGTGAACTTCCGGGACAATAAGATGTACGGGTTGAAGAGTCATGACTATCATATCCTGCTACAACGTCTCTTCCCTGTTTTCATTCGACCGTTCCTTCCCTGTCAGGTGGTGGAGCCGTTAGTAGCGTTGGGAAGATTTTTCCAGAAGTTATGCACACGGGAAGTGTCTCGATGTGACCTCCGGGAAATGCAAATGGACATCATTTATATCATGTGTAAATTTGAGAGGATATTTCCTCCAAATTTTTTTGACATCATGCCTCACCTGATGATCCATCTTCCCGAGCAATTGTTGTTTACCCGTCCAGTACGCTACACTTGGATGTATCCCATGGAAAGGTACGTTTTTTACTTTCATGAATTCCTCAATATATATACATGTTCAATAATCATAACATTTTGCAACTTGATTTACATGCAACTTGGAGACTACAAAGATTATGTGGCTAATAAATCCGCTCCTGAAGGATGTATAGCTGAAGCATATATTGCGCACGAGTGCGTCACCTACATGAAGTTGTATTTAGGAGCGTTGAAGGAAACTCCGCAAACCATGCCGGTAGATGTACCGAAGTTCAATCTTTCCATAGTCTCTAGTGATGTTGAAGTGTATGGAATTTTGCCAAACTCCTACAAGTTGCAACCACATGAGCTAGTCATTGCCCACTGGTGGGTATTGATTAACTGTCCAGAAGTTGAATACTGGAAAGACATCCATCTCAATCATCCCAACATTCAACGTGATCTCGAGTACCACAACAGGGAGTTCGCAGATTATTTTGGCGGTTGGGTACGTAATTTAATTTTTCTCTACGGGTTTATGTTTATTGCATAATTATCCATATTTACAGTTGAGATGGTTGGTTGCAGATGAACCATATTCAATCTGATGGTCACCCAAATTGGTCGCACGAACTAAGACTTCTAGCCATGAAGCCGATAGTCTCAAGAGTTTATCCGATGTGCAAGGTGAATGGCGTGCAATTTATATGCGAACAAAGAGACAGCAGAAAGAGAACACAGAATTCTGGGGTCATGGCACATGGTGGGCGGAATGGAGTTGACTATTACGGTGTTCTTGATTCAGTGGTGGAACTCGTTTACGGTGAAGGCATGACAGTGCACCTCTTCAAGTGTAGATGGTTTGATACTAGGCCGCAGAGCATGAAGACCGATCAGTACGGAATATTATCGGTGAACACTGCTACAAGTTCTTACGAGGATGACCCCTTCGTTTTTGCCACATCGGTAAAACAAGTGTTTTATCTTGATGACCTTGCTAAGGGTGACGCGTGGAAAGTAGTCAACCTTGTGCACCCTCGAAACATTTATCGGGCGGCTACACTTGGAGAGGCCGAAGACGAGGAAGAAGATGTTGCGTATCAAGAGCCCAACGCAATAGGTATTCCTAACTCCTCTACCATTCGCCTTAATAATTTTAAAGCGGGTCGTTCGGTGTGAATTCGTGATGAAGAGCCAAGGCTTGTTGATGTTGATCCAAATCAAGAGTCAGCACTACCAGATGAGGCACTTTAGCCGACGAAAAATTTTCGTCGGCCTGTTAAAAAAATTCGTCGGCTAAGACCTTAGCCGACGAGCCTTCGTCGGCTATAGTGTCGTCGGGAAAAGGCCGTCTGTAATGACTTTAGCCGACGAACTTTTTTTTTTCGTCGGCTATAGTCCCACTTTAGCCGACGAAAAAAATCTCGTCGGCTATAGTCCCAGACTTTAGCCGACGAAGTATTTCGTCGGCAAAATGTTGTAAAAAAATTTTAAAAATAACTATAGCTGACGAAATATTAGGTTATTCGTCGGCTAAACCTTATTAAAAAAATTAAAAAAATAACTATAGCCGACGAAATATTAGGTTATTCGTCGGCTAAACATTATAAAAAAATTTAAAAATATTTATAGCCGACGAAATATTAGGTTATTTCGTCGGCTAAACCTTATTAAAAAAAATTAAAAAATACTATAGCCGACGAATATTATGTTTGAATATCGTCGGCTAAAGTTGCTGGGTTTTGAAAAAAAAAACTTCAGAAACTTTTTTTTTTGTGTGTGGAGAATCTTGTCAGAGAAACTGTGATATACAGTGAAAAGTTGCCACCGAAACTGGCAACACGCCGGTGAGGTTGCTGTTGTAGAGGTCGAGAACACGGAGGTTAGTGAGGTTGGAGAGCTCCGGCGGGAACGTGCGGTTGAAGACGTTGTTGGAGAGGTTGAGGAGGCGGAGAGCGGAGAGGCGGGAGTCGGGGTCGTCGAGGGAGGACTTGAGGGAGAGGAGGGCGCGGTAGGTGGCCATTGGGCGTGTGGGGGTGGAGAGTGGACGGTGGGGTGAGGAGAGAGAGTGGCGGAGGTGGAGGAGGAGAAGGAGGAGGAAGAGGAGGAGGGGACGTAATATTTCTAGTGTTGGGTTTATTTGTGGTGGTTGTGTGGAGGAGGAGGAGGAGGAGGAGGAGGAGGAAGAGGAGGAGGGGCCGCAATATGTCTAGTGTTGGGTTTATTTGCGGCTATATAAAGAACTTTAGCCGACGAAATTATTTATTTTCGTCGGCTAAACTCTTTGGTTGACCGCCAAAAAATTTTGGTTGAAAATTTTGAAAATTTTTCGACTTTAGCCGACGACTTTTCATATATTTTCGTCGGCTAAAGTCCTTTGAAAATTTTGGTTGCCCGCCAAAAAATTTTGGTTGAAAATTTCGAAAATTTTTCGACTTTAGCCGACGAATTTTCATATATTTTCGTCGGCTAAAGTCCTTTGAAAATTTCGTCGGCTAAACCTTTGAAATTCGTCGGCTAAAAGTATTTTTATACATTTGGCATGTTGTGATTGCATTGACCGCAACTATCAGCACCGAATATTTAAGGGAATAGTGTGATTTTTCAACCGTGGATGTATTTCAACATTCTCATCATATCTTATTTCATGACTTTTTAGAGTTTGAAGGTTTTACGTATAGTTTGTTTTTGAAACGGAACATTTACATAACACTTGGTAAACAAGTTATACAACATTAGTATGCATGTTGTGATTGTGATGATCAAACTTGAGAAACAGAATTCCGACCGTCAGATCTGACCATCATGATAAAATACATGTATGGGAAAAAATTCAACTTGATCCGAAAAGAATAAGGGCTCGATCCGGACGGTCAATCTCGTAAGTCAAACCCCTAAACGCACGGAAAAGGTCATTCGACCGTCTAAATTACGTATTTTGGCCGGACCTCCAACAGAAAATAGTTTTAAACCGATGACACGCAACAAGTCGTATAAAAATTTTACGCAAAATAACCACCGAATATAGGGCTATAGTAGGTAATAGAGAAATTTTAGGGTTTAGCCGACGAATACCCTAACGTATTCGTCGGCTATAGTATGTAATTAAAAAATTAAAAAATAACTATAGCCGACGAAATATTAGGTTATTCGTCGGCAAAAACCATCTTAGCCGACGAATATTTTCGTCGGCTAAAGTCCTTTGAAAATTTTCCTCCAACTTTGGTTTACCGCCTAAAAAATTTTGAAATTTTTTGACCTTAGCCGACGACTTTTCATATATTTTCGTCGGCTAAAGTCTATCAATTCACGAAAACACTCATATCTCCCCCTATGTTACGTAGTTTGGTCAAATCTTCCACACGAAAAACTCTCACGTAGATGAGACGCAACCACCTATATAAAAATTTTAAAACATTTACCTTTCGACGATAGGGCTCCCCTTAAGAAATAATAACAGTAAATAGGGTTGACAGCAGTTTTAAAAGAAAAAGACCAAACCCTAAAAACAGAAAATTACATAAAAAGCCTCGGATCGCTAGATCCGACGGTCGGATAGGCCCCGTAAGTAAGTTAGCTTGGATTTGGGCCTGCGGAGCTGCTGTCAAAATTTCAGCAATTTCTGACGGACGGATCAAAAGTTACACCCCTTTTTTTCGTATGACCATATTGCATCAAAATTTGTAAATATAAGACACTTTAGCCGACGAAATTATATTTTTCGTCGGCTAAAATTTTAAAAATTTCGTCGGCTAAACTCTAAAAATTTCGTCGGCTAAAGTTTTGAAAATTTCGTCGGCTAAACTTTTGAAAATTTCGTCAGCTAAAGTTCACAGACTATAGCCGACGAAAAAAATTATTTAGTCGACGAAATAAAAATTTCGTCGGCTAAAGTTGATCATAGCCGACGAATATTTTTAATTAGCCGACGAAAGAAAATTTCGTCGGCCTGGTTTTTTTTTTTTCGTCGGCTAAAGCCTTTCTTCTGGTCGTGCAGACGAAGACTCTGGCGATGAGAAAATACATATATTACCAGAAATTAATTCTGACACCGAAGATGACTCATCGGATGATTCCGATTACGAGCCTTAGTTTTAATGTATGATTCCGATTAATTTGTATAATTTTTCAAAGACTTTTTCCTTTATAGTTTACACATGTTGAATTCATATTTCAGTTATTTTATATGAATTTTGGTGATACATGATGAACAGGGTTTTTTTAATGTATGGTTTATGAATATCGTCTGTTTTTTTTTCCCTGTTTTTTTACTTTAGCCGACGAAATATACTATAATTCGTCGGCTAAGATGTTTTTTGCCGACGAAAAAAGCCTTAATTCGTCGGCCATAGATGTTTTTTATTTTTTGCCTTCACACACTTTAGCCGACGAAACACTTTTATTCGTCGGCTAAGATAGTTTAGCCGGCCATAGATGTTTTTTTATTTATTTTTATTACACACTTTAGCCGACGAAATAAACTGTGATTCGTCGGCTAAACTATCTTAGCCGACGAAAAAAGCCTTAATTTCGTCGGCTAAACTTGTTTTTTATTTTTTTTAATTACTCACTTTAGCTTACGAAATACACTGTAATTCGTCGGCTAATATGGTTTTTGCCGACGAATAACCTAATAATTCGTCGGCTATAGTTATTTTTTTAATTTTTTAATTACATACTATAGCCGACGAATATGTTAGGGTATTCGTCGGCTAAACCCTAAAATATTTCTATTACCTACTATAGCCCTATGTTTGGTGGTTATTTTGAGTAAAATTTTTATACGACTTGATGCGTGTCATTGGTTTAAAACTATTTTCAGTTGCAGGTCCGGCCAAAATACGTAATTTAGACGGTCGAACGACCTTTTCCGTGCGTTTAGGGGTTTGACTTACAAGATTGACTGTCCGGATCGAGCCCTTATTCTTTTCGGATCAAGTTGATTTTTTTCTCATACATGTATTTTATCATGATGGTCAGATCTGACGGCTGGATTTGTGTTTCTCAAGTTTGATCATCACGATCACAACATGTGTACTAATGTTGTATAACTTGTTTACCAAGTGTTATGTAAATGTTCCGTTTCAAAAACAAACTATACGTAGATCCTTCAAACGTAAAAAAGTCGTGAAATAAGACATGACTAGAATGGTGAAATACGTCTACGGTTGAAAAATCACGGTATTCCGGTCATGTCTCGGTGCCGATAGTTGCGGTCAATGCAATTTTCCATTCTTTCTCCCTATGGGTAGCCCCGGGTTCGGTGGTTATTTTGCGTAAAATTTTTATACAACTTGTTGCGTGTCATCGGTTTAAAACTATTTTCAGTTGGAGGTCCGGCCAAAATACGTAATTTAGACGGTCGAACGACCTTTTCCGTGCGTTTAGGGGTTTGACTTACAAGATTGACCGTCCGGATCGAGCCCTTATTCTTTTCGGATCAAGTTGAATTTTTTCCCATACATGTATTTTATCATGATGGTCAGATCTGACGGCTGGATTTGTGTTTCTCAAGTTTGATCATCACGATCACAACATGCCAAATGTATAAAGGTTTAGCCGACGAATTTCAAAGGTTAAGCCGACGAATTTCAAATGTTTAGCCGACGAATTTGAAATGTTTAGCCGACGAATTTGAAATGTTTAGCCGACGAATTTCAAAGGTTTAGCCGACGAATATATGTATAGCCGACGAAATTTTAATCTTTAGCCGACGAACAAATTATTTCGTCGGCTAAAGTCTTCGGGTTTTAATTGCGAACCCTAGCCTCCTCCCTCATTTCCGCAGTTTTTCCCTCCTCCCTCCTCCCTCCCTCTCCCGTCGCCGCCTCCTCCCTCCTCCGTGCCTCCCGGTCTCCTCCCTCCCTCCTCCCTGCCCTCCGCCCTCCGCCCTCCGCCAGAAACAGAAGAAGAAGCTGCCAAAAAGAAGATAGGGAATTGCATTGAGGTATGCAACCGATCTTGTGCATTCTGGTTTTTTGGATAGTCGTAGTTTCTGTTTCTTGTGTCAATAACTTTTAAAACTTTCTTATTGTTGATTTGTATTGTGCATATCTTACCGGCCAATATCCACCCACAAATGTTCAGTTTTCAAAACTGGTAACTTACTGATAGATAGATGTATAATGCGTCAGATATTGTTTACTAAATTGATGTTGTTTCTCTATGCTTAATTTTGTGCTACATGCTAAATTTTTAATCCGTATTCATCAAGAGGCAAGGAAATCTATAACAGGAAGATAAAGAAGTGTATAGCAAGCTTCATAATCATACACTGAAACTTCCACTATAATGAGCAAGTGGGGATTTATATCTTGTTGACATTTTCCGGACCAAAAGAAAAAAAAAATTGAGTTTAGACTCACTAGTAACGCTGTCCAGAACTTTCAACAAGGTTCATTATTAATGGAAATCAAAAGTGAACAAGTCTGCTGAAATTAATAAGTATACAAAGGGAAAACATCAAAAGCAAGGCCCCAAATCCCATATGAAAAACTAAATTGAAGTTTTACTTTCATTCATAAAGCAAAAGAAAATACTTTTTTCTTATCCACTTGTATTTACCAAACTAATCTTGTATCCTCCTCCTTCAAGACTTACTTTGCCTCATCTTTTCAAGGATAATAAAGAAAGTTGACCGAGCCCAAAAATGGACAACCTGAAGCACTACAAGCCCATTAAAAATTTAACGCTAGATTAACTAGAGAATCGGGATGAAAACGCGAAGTTGAAGAAAGGAATAAAACTTGTAATTTAATTTTTGTTAATTTAATTTGTGTTAATTTAATTTGTGTTAATTTAATTTGTGTTAATTTAATTTATAAATGAAAAGAAAAATTTAATTATGTTAGTTTATGTGTTTATTTTTGAATATATGTGTTAATTTATTTTTGATTTCGAATTTAGTTTTACGATATGTTAGTTAATTTATGATGATGTTGATATATATAATATTGTTATGTAAGTAATATATATATATATATATATCTATATATATATTGGTATGTGTATCTATTTATTGAATAAGTATAATTTTAAATATGTATAATTTTTTTATAAAACAAAGACAAAATAATCTAAAGCCTTTGATTAATATTTTAAATAGGATGAGCGGCTTTTTTCGATCGAAGAAGAGTTCGAAGGGCCAAAGGTCCGAATCGTCTGAGGGAACCTCTAGCAACCCTCAAACGACGTTTCAGGGCCACATGACAGCCAGACGTGCGAGCCTTCTGGAGACGGCGCCGGAGGTGCCCCTTTCATCGAGGCAGGTGGCCGTCCCTCGTTCCCCGAGGCCCTTGTGGCCTCAGACGGAGGTGTCTGCACCTCGTATGCCCGAGATACACCGGGCGCCCACTCCGGGTCCTACTTTTTCGGATAGTGGGTCATCTGGGGTACAGATGCCGCCGCCTCATCTGTTCCTTCCGCGGATGATACCGGCGTTACCTGTAGTCGATGGCTCAGGGACGCCGATTTATCCACTGCCCCCGCCAGTGGCTCCATCAGCGGCGTACCGGTTCCTGCCTTTTAATACGCCTCTTATTTCTGCGAGGGTATCATCATCGGCGACAGAGCCGGAATCCGTCGCGAGCTCCTCAGGTAATCAATGATGCATGATTACTTTTAAAGGGTCATATATATTTTAATAATCAATTTGGCCGAATCTTGTCATAGGCACAAAGAAGAAGAGGGGCCCCGTCACAGGGAAAGCTCTCGAGAAGATGGTGAGTACCATGGGGAGGATCCCCATCGATACTGACGGGGATGGCCACGCAGTATCGGGCGGGAAGTCGAGGACGTACTCCGGCCGCGTGGGTGCTCTCATTAGGGATAGAGTCCCTATGTTGTGGTCCGACTGGGGCGAGGTCCCGTAGGAGGTTAAGGACATGGTCCACAACGCGATGTCGGTGAGTTTACAAAATAATATTATGTATTAAATTGTTGATTTCTCGAAAAGCTAAACTAATAATAAACGGTTAAATGCAGGTGTGGTTTGAGGTTCCCGAGCACCTGAGGGACAGCTGGGCCGACGTTGTGCATGGGGGAAGGTACGTTGGGAAGTTAATGAAAAACAAAATTGTATGTGATATTAATAATATTTCTAATATTTTTGTTGTATCTGTAGGTACAAGGAGTGGAAGAACGAGCTGCGGACCCATTGGACTAAGCACGGGAACGCACGTTCTGGTACCCCTACTGAGTTCCAGTACAGGGAGTACGAGTGGCGTTGGCTTCTGACATCAGAATTCAACAACCCTCGTAAACAGGTATTTAAATAAATTAGTTAGTTAATTTAAAAATAAGTACGTGCGTTTTAAAATATTCTACTAATAGTTTACTTTTTTTCTTTGAAGGCGGTTTCCCGGGTGAACGCTCAGAACCGGCAACGCAACACAAGGAAGTATCATGCCGGTTCTAGACCGTTCGGTGTCTTCATGGACGAGGCGGCCAAGGAACATCCAGAAGTCAACCCATACGTCTATACGTACGAGAAGGCATATCCTGACTCCCAGGAGGATATTGTAAGTCACTTTACGTTTTTAAATTTTTAAATTTATGTAAAAATTTTAATTAATAATTTTTTTCCTATCCATATAGGCGAGGGTGAGGGAGGCTAGTGACGAGGTCATGAGTACCTTAGTGAGGGAGGCATGGCCGGACACGCAGGAGGAAGAGATGTCCGAAGCCATGTCCCGGATCGACAACTCGGATCCGACGATTGGGGCGAGGATCATGGGCACAGCCTTCCCACCGAGAGGAAACAACTTCTACTGCCGAGGTCTAGGAAAGAGAGGCGAGGGGGTCCGGAAGACCACTCCAGGATTTCAACGAAAGGCAACCTCGACCAGTAGCAGCACCACGTTCACGATCAACAGGACGACTCAGCTAGAGTCGGAAGTTCAGAGACTACGAGAATAGCAAGCTGCTCAAGCTGCTCAGGCTGCCTCGCAGGCAGCCTATATTGCCTCGCAGGCAGCCTTTAATGCCGCGCAGGCAGCCTATGTTGCCGAGTTACATGCCATCCAGCAGGCCCAGCAGCAGCAGATGATCCAGTACATGCAGGACTTTGCAGCTGCCCAGATTCAGGGACTTCCGCCTCCGCCCATGCCTCCGCCCATGACGCTACCCCAGCCGCCGCAACCTCCGCAACCTCCGCAGCAGCCCCCAGAAGATGACTTTAATTTAGACGATATAGACTTTACGTAGTTGATATATACTTTTATGTAATTGATACTTTTATGTAGTTCATATATTCTTTTATGTGTTTGTTGTTGGTTATATGAAATTGTTAAATATGTCTTTTGCAGCTTGCATGGAATGGTAATTCAGAAATTTCGGGGGTTTTTTTTTACTGGAATGCACTTATAGCCGACGAAAAAAGCCTTAATTCGTCGGCTAAAGTTTTTTTTAAAAAAAAAAAAAAAAGTTTAGCCGACGAAATATGCTTTAATTCGTCGGCTAAATGCCTATAAAGCCGACGAAAAATACTATATTTGTCGGCCATAGATGTTTTATATTTTTTTATTACAAACTTTAGCCGACGAATATTTTAAATTATTCGTCGGCTAAAGTTTGGAAGATAACCGACGACATTTTTGTGTCGTCGGCTAAGGTATGGACTATAGCCGACGAATAATGTCGTCGGCTATAGTTCATACTTTAGCAGACGAAATAATGTCGTCGGCTATAGTATGACTATAGCCGACGAAATAATGTCGTCGGCTAAATGTTGGACTATAGCAGACGATATTATTTCGTCGGCTATAGTCATACTATAGCCGACGAAATTTTTTGTCTCGTCGGCTAAAGTCATTACAGACGACCCTTTCCCGACGACACTATAGCCGACGAACCTTCGTTGGCTAAGACCTTAGCCGACGAATTTTTTTAACAGGCCGACGAAAATTTTTCGTCGGCTAAAGCACTTGTCCTGGTAGTGTAAGGTATTCGCCAATTGTTGTTGTTAGAGCATTCTGACCCAAGACGATGATTGTTGTAAGTGCTTTTTAATTATGAATAAGTAATGAAATAATCTATTTATCTTCAAAAAAAAAACATGCCTACTAAAATTAGCCTACCCCAAAGTATATCGTAGATCGGCCACCGACTACGAGCTAACCAACAAAGATAGATTTGCAACGGCTGCTTGACAAAGTTGGGGGAAAGGGGCAGATATTCAAAATCTTGTCTTAAGTCTCAATTTATGGCTAAGCCCTCCTCCCATTGGTCTCTAATTAGGATCACGTCGAACTTTCAGGACCTATATATTCCATTATTCCTTGAACTTGTATAACCCAACTTAAGTACAATTTGAAGGCTCTTAGGACCAGTTTTGCTACAAGTTTATGAATCATGAATTCATAATACGGTCGTAGTTCATCTTCCTCGTTTAACTCCAGTGAACAAGAATGCTATAGAGTTTCTGTTCAATATTTTAATCACTGGTTCTCTCACTCTGTTAAGACTAACCGAGATACCATTTACATTTTAGTGATTTTACAGAAAACGAACATAGACCAAACCACTGAAGCCTTCAAGAAACTTTTTTGAGGTTTTAATTTTTGTCATAGTAATTAACCAAAGAAAATTGACTCGATATTTAAATTATTTCTGTGACTTTGAACTAGAGCATAAGTGAGAGACTGAGACACACAACTTGTGTTTGTAAGCCTCAATTCTATGCTATTCTGTTTAGTCAATTCTAAATTCTTACAAGAATCAAAGAAAAAGCTGGAAGAACAATTTCAACCTTCTATATTATCCCCAAAACGCGAGGATTCAATAATGTTGAAGAAAACAATCAATGTTCTTAGTTATTTTTTTGCAGATGCCATAAAAATAAATATTCCCCTCTACTGTTTTCCCCGCTTTTCTCTCTCTTTTTGTTTTGTTGTCTCACTAAAAGCAATTCATGTTCTTTATTGGTCTTGCCCTTGTTGTAAGGAAATGAGCGTCTGTAATTACCGAGTCCTACTACCAAGTTACATCCCTTGTTGTCAAGGACTGAACTTCTGAAACTACTAAATCTTCCCGCCGAAGCATTACCAATTTCTATGATACTTCTTATTCATCAATGGGAGGACGTGTTGTGTTGGGCAATCTCCGATTACGAACAAATGAACTGAACAGGTGCA
The DNA here is from genome assembly GCA_034370585.1 of Fragaria x ananassa. NCBI lineage: Eukaryota > Viridiplantae > Streptophyta > Magnoliopsida > Rosales > Rosaceae > Fragaria > Fragaria x ananassa. Next base: position 18,959,951 of record CP139769.1, read on the forward strand.
ATGCTCTTGATGGTTGAGCATAGGGTACCATATGTGCAGCGCCTCTTACTGTGGCAAACGTCAACAGATTTCCATACTCCGTTGCCCACCCTCCAGCCTATACAAAGTTACAAACGTAACAACCATAAACAATGGTGGAAGAATAAGACAGTAAGGATATTGTTCCATGAGAGACAAACTAAATGATATAAACTTTTGTAACGAAATAATTCAGCACCTGGCCTTTGTGAAACCAAGCTCCATAGGGCACTGTTATCTTGAACTTTAGATCATGTGCTAGTTCACGGATGAGTGTCCGGGAGCCCAATAGTGGAACAACAGAATCTTCATCTCCACTGCAATCAGTTGACAATCATATTATGGAGGACACTACAAAATTACAACAGTTTGAAAATTTATTATGTTAAGCCTAATTAAGTACCTGAAAACCCAAAGTGGTATATGATTTTTAACTATCCTTGCCAGCAAGGGAAGCATGTTTAGGTTACCATCAGTATCACTGTAATTAAGAACACTGTACAATGCAAAAATTTGAAAGATAAGTCATAAGATCAATGCAAGTCATACAATAATATTTGACTTCATAGTATCATAGTATGAACATCAAATATTAGATAAATAAGGATGATCTGCACGTTAAACTGTTTCAAAATTGTAATTCAATTCATTCAAGTTTGAAGCAGTGACTGAAAAAGTTATGCTACACACGTATTTTCTTTTCTTATTCAGCTGTTTGAATTGAAAAATCAACAAAATTGATTTGCATTATATATTTTCTGCTCTGCTGAATATGAAAAGAAAATATATGCTTACAAACAGGTATCTAAGTATCTGTCCCTTACTTGCTGCACATACTCCAGCTGTAAGGCAAGTTTGTACGATTTGCATGAAGGGCTTTCTGAACCTCAGGAAGGTTGAAATAAAACCGTCGCTCATATGTCATACACACATCTACTCCAACGCTTATCTTAGTAGCCTGCAGAAAGTAGAGAGTTGGAACCACTCAGTGCAACAATGATTGGACAATTTGCATGAAATTGCAAAGGAAAGAAAAACAAGAAAGTGTGGAGTGTACCGTTTTCCTCAGTCTCAGTTCTTGCTCCACTATAGATGGATAACAAACATCAAGAATCACGTCATAATTGTTTATATAGTCCCCAACTATGCTATTGGCTGTAGCTATTGCATTGTTGCATGCTACACTTACGTTGTGAGGGGTTGCAAATTCATAATCATCAAAATCGCAATCGTTCATGATTGTAAGACCAATTTCATCGGAAATCATTCCATGTGACCAAAAGTATTCATATGTTGCCGGTACATCACGATCAAGTCTCAGAAGTGGATTCCCAATCTACCATAAAATTGAAGTTTGTATGAGCAAAACATCAGCAGAATAATAAACAGAAAAAAATAATATAACAGAAAATAAAAAGAATAGAACTATGGAGCATGTAATTAAGAGAATATGAGGTCTTACAGCAACCCCCTTGAGATTGAACTTGAAACCAGTTGAATGTTTGTTATGGTCCAATATAGCAACAGCCAATTGCGGTATGTAGTGCCCTGAACATCAAACCATTTGTAAGTATCGTAAAAACAGAGAAAGACTACATAAAACCAAATAACAAAGTTTATATTCAGAAAAGATATAGGTTGTAGGTTCACCAGCATATAATATTTACATTCAAACATTTCCCCTTTCACTTTCATGTGCAATTACAACATGGAAAGGAACATCCACTTATGATTCAATTTAATTAGCAATTATTAAAAAAAAATTTGATCTCTCTTCAAAAGAAATTAAGGTGCATCTGAAGTTAATGAACATTGATTAGACTATGCACCTGCATAGCTTTCTCCGGTAAGGAACAGTGCTCTAGACTTGTAAGCTGGAAACTTCTCATACCATTTCAACAAGAATGTGTGCATATCCCTTGCTGCCAAAATGAAGAAAACAAGCTTGGTTCAAATCAAAGAGATCGAGAAGTATCTCCTAATTGCTATATTATATTTAGCAATAGCCAAAAGCAAACCCATTGAAAAGCACATACTTGAATAAGTGATAAAGGAAAAAAAAAAAAAAAAAGGAAGTAAAAGTAGCTATTAAGTTTACCAGTGGAAGCATCCCCAGAATTATAATCGGAACTTGTATTTGAGTATGACCATCCCACTCCAGCAGGAGACTCAACAAAGAGAAGATTGGATGCTACAAGACATAAACAATGTGGTATAATTTAGATAGGTTTCGTAAATTCAAGTACCAATCAGAAAAGTAATATGATTTACCTCTATTCCACGATGACGGGTTTCTTCGGAGTCCTCGACCATCACCTGTAGGGTAAAACGGACCCAACTCTGTGAAGGCACCACCCCCAATAGAGGAACAGCCTGGACCTGAACATAGTAAAATATGGTCAATCAATTTGGTGTTCAAGAGCCTCAGCTCAATGAACAGAGAACAGTTAAAGCTAGAGACATCTAGATCACTTTTTCATTCTGGCCAAAGAGCATATGATACATGAAAACAAGCTCAATTAGTACAAATTCATCCAACTCAAAACCCAAGTTGTTCTTATGTTATGTCAAGGTCAAAGTTTAACAGAAGACAATGACTATCAGAACATTTATCAAATAATTTGAAGCATGCACTCTCATGACTACATGAAAATTCATTCATCGAAAAAAAAAAAACTACATGAACTATTTTGGGGATAGACAAGACATGCCCAGTGATAAGTTTGAAGAAGTTACTTTTGTTGGTAAGTAATAACAAAATGCAGAACTCTAAGCAGGTAACTGAAAGTCTGAAGCTTTCAAGTTTCAGCAGGGTTATTCAGTGGGAAGTTATATCATCAGAATGAGACAATGTCATAAACTTATAGGGACAAAATGGAAAAGGGCAAGGAATTCTAACAGAAATCAAGAGAAGAAAGTGAGACTACAAGTAAAAATTGAACAAAATGAAAAGAACAAGAGCAAGAACAAAGTACAAGAAACCCATCAATTGAACAGTAGATTACAACTAAAATTTAAAACTTTGCCCCCCCCCAAATTTCAAAAATATATCAATGAGCACAGAAACAGAGAAACCCAATTGAGCTGTTTTACCTCCATTGAGCCAAAGAGATAGGGGCTTCTTGACAGCCTGATTCTCTGCTTCAACAAAATAGTAAAACAAACTCCTCCCATTCTTCACATCCACATCAACATACCCAGCATACTGCTTAAACCCAACTTGTGGCTGACCAGGCAATTTCACCACCAGATCCTCAGCTGGGTACCCCTCAACCCCAACAAGCACCAATCCAATCAAAACCACACTAAACCAAAACAGCCCCATGTCCTGAAATGTTCTCACTAAACAAATCACTTTCTCAATTCCTATGCAATTCTCTCAAAGTACACTTCTATCTACTAATATATAGCCACAGTCACTCTCAAAACCATAAACACTTACTTCTTTTAAACGAAAAAGATAATTCACAGTCAATATAATAATGAGTGCAGCATTATCTTTTAGAAGCACAATCTGTTATACCAGACACGTGAAATCTGGCCTGCTTTTAAGGGTATCTTCCTCTTACATAATGCATATCAGACTATGATTCAGATCTGAGGAATGTGCTATATATGACATGTACGAAGGCACTGTTCTTATACAAGTAGATAATAAGCAGAGAGACGTTAGGAAGAAGGTAAAGACTAGAAGAGAAGCTGGCAACAGCTGAGAAGGTTAAAGAGTACTGTTTTTGGGTTTTTGCTGCTTGGCAGAATTTGCAGTCATGCTGTGCTCTGTGAACGAGAGAGACGTGAGAGACGTTGGCATAGTAATAATCGTGAGTGTGTTCCACTTCGGCATTTTCGAAACTTGAGAAGATAATAACTACGCACAAGCTACAGAGTACATGGTAATCAAGTCAACACCTACTTCTTATCTTTGGCTTTACTCCAATCATTCTTGGGTGTTGCGTGGGTTGGCCAAAATAATATTGCCATAAGAATTAACCATGCATCTTGTGATCTTGACCACATTATGGTAAAAATAGTTGTAGGTTTTTGGATCATGATCTAGCATTATCTAATATCAAGAAAGAGACAGACTAGCATACTCACCAATACTTAATATATTTTTTTCTTTTTATTTACCTATTTAGATTATGACACGTGTCATCTTTATTTTTTTATTTTACAAACTTAATAACACAATCACACAAATATAAGTAAATTGGTTCAGAACACGTAAATTTAGCTCAGATTTCGTAATTACAATATATAGACATTTATTACAAAAGTTTCAACCAAATGTCCTTATCTTTGTAAAAACGTTGTGAAAAATGTAATTATTTTCTTAATACAAAAAACACAACTCAATTACAAAATCGAGAACCATATTATGTGTTAGGACACACCCTGAATTTCACCCTGAAACTCAAAATAAATTATGCGAGGTCCACCTCCAAGGAAAATTTACTGAAAATTCAGCATAACCTCCCTTCAAAATGGACAACCCTTCTTCGCCTAAGTGATTAGTCCAACAAGATTTTAACCTCAATTTCCGGAATGAAATTATGTAGTGGTCAATAACTACGTCGATTAGATCTCTCCACCAAACTATGACATTACCAATTGTGCATACAAACTGGCAATTTTTCTAGAATTCAAGTCAACTCCTGACTATGTTATCCCTAATAATCTCTTCATCACAATTTAAGCAATAATCTAAACAAGACTATCATGTGAAAACGAGATATTCCTCCTTCTTCCTTACCATAAACTAAACTGACTAATAATGCCCATAAAAATTAGCACGGTCAAATCAAGCTGCCTGACTTGACATTAATTCCTTATACATTGGCAAAATTTAATCTTCACACCTTACTACTTGCTCGGGTTTCACCGCGACCACAAATCAACAGTTAAAATTATACATCCCACTCTAGTCGTCCAACAAGAAAGATTCTAACTGCCAAAACCTTTGAACTCGACAAACACACTTCTTTTTCTACCTTCTTTAACAATTAATCTAACAGCGGAACACAACCTGAAAAATCAGATATGCTCAAGTCTCCTACACCTCCCAGGTACCACCTCTTCCCTCCAAAAAGATTCTGACAAGCAAATTAGCAACAAAAAAATTTACACTTGAGTTACCTAAATTTGTAGTCAAAAACAGAGGCATTTGATTTTAGGATTCAATAGTTCCTTCAAATACCTTTGCTAAACCGAGCTCGCGGCACCAATTTAACTAACGAATGAAAAAAAATAAATTAATTTCCATATAGGGCCCACTAGTACACTTTGTAGTTCACCAACTAACGATGACCTTCCAAGTCATACTTGGATCAGTAAGTGGTCCCACCACCATACAATCCCTAGAAAAGACATCGCTCAACTTATCAATATATATACTATTCCCAATAATATAACTCTTAATAAACCTTGACTCAAAATGCTTCTTGAGTCAACAGGGGAAACCCTCTCCCCTAAGGCTACACCATAAATCACACCCACAACGTCACACAAACCATACATTCAACATATCCACATGACTTCGAGACTACCGCATAGAACTTACGGCTCCGGGTTCGTCGCTTAATCGAATTCCAATTCACTTAGGATCACCACTGCATCTATCATTGATCTATGTCTTCCACACAACAACCGATTCAACAATTACCTCTAAGATTCGACAAACTAACCAAAATCTATAACCTTCTCATTTTAGTGTCCGCACTCTATGACTTCAATATCAGAGGGGCTACTCAAAACGGCAGCAGGAACAATTTATAAATCACAAGACACGTCACCACAAAACTCCGATCTGATTTACCGAATTAGAAATAAGGTGGGTGAATAGATTCTTACGTTGAAAAGCCACAAAGAGTCACCAATTATGAACGAAGTAATATTAGTAAACAAATTTCGATCACAAATTCAAGGCTTATAACAACCACCTAAAACCACACCGCTTGAATTTATTATGGACACCCACGCACTCTTGCTCCATGATTCAGTGGGCTTTGCTCCACCGCTGCCACAACCACCAGCTCCATGCAACTATCTTAGAACATCCATGACAACACGTACTAAATTCACTATGTGTTGTTATAAAGCCGGAGCTACCACAACCATCTCGCTTCCACTCTACCACCAAGTTTCAAAGCCATTTACATTTACCATCTTTCCAAAACATTCAACAAATCCGGAAATCAAACTTCAACACATAGAATTCCGAAAGAATCCATAATGGCCTCACGATTAAAATACTATAACCGACATATACCACTTAATGCTTCAAAAGCTTGCTTAAAATTTAAAACATTTAGCGACACCATTCAATTTCTAAAATTTCTTGACTGTGACACAACGACAAGTTGTCACAATGCTCTGACCAATGACTTTTTGTAAAGCCAACAACCCAAGAAAAAATAATCTTCGTCGTTATGCTTAATGCTTTAACCAACTTCTGCTAACCCACATTATAGACACAAGTCATCAGAAAACTTATTATTCATCAACTACAATTAGCCGTCATTTCCAAAATATATTACCATTGCTCTCTTAATAAAATGCTCCAAGAATAAGAACATATCCATAATTAGAGCTGTGAGAACCAAAACATGTGTTGGCATAACCAACATTATCCTAAAATATTCCCAACTGTTTTCTGTTGTAGTTAAAGTAGTCGATAAAATTGGCCTTCGATCATGACTTCTCCAAATTGATATTTAGATTTTTATGTAGCAACTTCCTACAACCCAAGCACTAGCCACAAATCCCTCATGACTAATTCGCTCAGGATTAGGGTCCTCAACAACTCGTAAATGTATCTCTTGAAATTACTATGGGTACCCCACTACACTACATCAACCAACTTTTACACCAACAAAACACACAACTACTTCGAACCTTCCTATAAACTCTTCTCTCCAAAAAATCACAAAATTGATTCTAAGATCTCCCATCAGTCTACTTGGACTCCAATCTTGTCCACTGAACATGGAAAACTCCAAGGTATGAATCAAACATTTCACCTACTACATATTCGCACAAGATGCCCAACCTCGCATCTTAATCATAGCCTAATCAATCGTTGAACAAATGAAAGGAATGCTATCAAGCTTTTGAGTTTTTCCTCAACTCACAAACTCGACTCCGACGATTACTGATATTAAATTAGTGATCCTCGAAATAGGTGTAATATATACACCTTTCCAATACTTAATGCACGATGATCACTTAAGAGGTCGGCGTACAGAGACATAGACTTAGAGATGTAGATGTAGACTTTTATGGCACAATACGGTCCATAAATAAGATAAGACCAATTACCTCCCAAACATAATCAACACATAGCATCTAACATATGATGCTAATGGATTCACCGCTGTCAGACCATCACTCTATAGATACTAAGTATGATCGACCAAGTATATGAGGTAATATTAAAAAGAGGAAGGAATCGAATAACCTAATGTTTTGATACTAACTGTCAGGACCCATCCAGAATTTCACCCTGAAACCCGAAATAAATCCTGCGGGGTCCACCTCCAAGGAAAATTTACCGAAAATTCGGCATAACCTCTCTTGAAAATTGACAACCCTAACTTGAAAATACCTACAAACACTTCTAAAAATCTATCTCCAACCTTATACTCCTAGAGCCTTTGTGCTCCCCAAATTCACAACACCTCCTAAAATATTCACTATAAGGGTTACATTTTGAACTGTTGTGTTGCTACTACGTGGGTTTGAAAGAAGCTAATAGTTGTTTGGCAGATTTCATGTTGATAACTTGGTGATTCGGAGTTTACGGGGAGACCATGGCAAAATTTCGGCAAGTGGCCGGAACCGGCAGAATATTTCGGCAAGTGGCCGGAACCGGTAGAATATTCCGAAATCCGGTGAGGGTTTTGGCGAGGCAGCATATCCGGCTAAGAGCCATTGAGGTAGTATTCAAGACTATTATTTCTAATTTAAGTCGTGGTGCCTAAAAAAGAAAGTTTGGGTTATTATTGGAAAATTTACTAAGTTAGGAAACTTTCTATTTGATGAAACTTTCCTTTTTTGGAAACTTCCTTTTTTTGGAAACTCGTCTGGGTATCCTTAGTGTTTCATGAATTAATGAATTTTTAACCGAGGTCTACGTGTTTAACGGTTAGTACTTAGTAAGATGTCTAGCGAATTAACTCGACTCGTTAAGTCAAAAGTTATATTGGAAAATGTCAAAACATCATTAGTTGGCCAATCCTAAGTCAATTGGTCAAACTTGGTTAATTCTGGTCAACCTAGGAACCCTAGTCAAACTAGGAAAGACATTTGAGTCAATAGTTGTTTGGAGTACGGTCTGACCTATTTGTTCTACAGTTTATGGTCAGGCGTGAGATTGACTCCAGAATGTGAATAGTTGGAGGCGACGCTTGAGGAATATTCTGAGCGTTAAAATGCTTGAGCTTAACCAGTGAGTGGATGTTTATTTTAAATTAAATGCATGCAATGGTTTCACGTTTAATGAATGATTTTATTTCACTGAATTATTAATTTGTGGAATTGGTTTTCCTCTCGTGAGTTATTTTCTGCGAAGTTATTTTTAGAAACAAATGTTCTTATTTTATTTATTAACTTTGCTATTTTGAAAATTACCGAAAATGAGATTTTCGGTGGAGTCGTATATTTATTGCTTCTTTTATAATTGACAATTTTCATTAATTTAGAAAGTTACCGAAAATGAGATTTTCGGTGGAGATATATATTTATATTTATGAGAAAAGTATGTATAAAAATACTAGCTAGCCATACGTGTCTGTCCGTCATAATGGCGTAGCGATTAGCTGCCATTATGATGTGACGTGAGCATGAGATGCAATCCTAGTAGCCATATATGAATGTTTTAAATTCATATAGGGGGTATGAGCATGTATATACACATGTCTGTCCACCTTAATGGCGCAGCGAATAACCGTCACCATTATGGTATGACGTGAGCGTGAGACGCAAGCGTAGTAGCCTTATATGAACTCTTTAATCCATAAAAATTCATATAGGGTCTATGGGCGTGTGTAAATACATACTTATATACTAGAGTTTGAGAGGCTCAATATCGTAAAGTATTGGAGACAAGTGGGGCTAGTCACGTATTTTAGAATTTGCCAATTTTATGAGTTATAAGTTTTATTATTTATTGCGTGCATCATAGTTTTTCTGAAGAAATTTAAAATTTGCCAATTTTCTGAGTTATAAGTTTTATTATTTATTGCATGTATCGCAGAATTTGCCAAATTTTCTGAGATAAATTTAGAAAAGCATAAAAACTTGTTTCTTTTAAACTTTATTTTTGTCTACTCACTTTAACGTTTTTAAATTCTTCTCCCTTGGGCCCTTCGGTTTTAAATGCCCAGTTTGCAGGTTAACATAGTTGAGGTCATGCATATATGGAGACAAGACATAGTCAATAGTATAACTTCCACTCATTTATATATTTCTGTTTCTTTTCTTTCCTATTAGAGTTGCTCTGAACCTATGAATGTTGGTTGTGAAATTAATTATTTAGATTATATGTAGACGCACTAACTCAAGAAAATCAAAAATGTCTTTCATATAAAGAGGGGACCCTCTCCCTAATTGCATCCAATTCTTGTCCATGTTGTACACTACAATAACAGGAATCAAAAATATAGTTGTCAAAAAATAGTTAATTAATAATAAACGGAAAATATAAATATATACTTAACTATTATATTAATATATATATATATAAGATATATTAATTAATGTATGTTGTTTACACCTATAATCTTCACCTTATGTCTCCAGTTAGGGCCCTAATTCCATTTGAGAGCACATGACATTGTGATTTCGTTTGTTGTTGGGGCGTTTCGAATTTGCGTATGTGAGAAAATTCTGGTAGCATCTCCCTACAGTTCCTGAAGTGAACGAAAATCTATACACCTAATATGCACTCGAGGAATAATAAAGGAAGATCTTGTCGAAATATATATACTCACAACCAAAAACGTAACACACCAACAACAAACGGAATCTCAATGTCATATATACTCCCAAACTGTCTAAATATGGGACAATTTGAAAACCATTTTGTTAGACACAGTCGTAACATAATAGTTCTCGAATGAGATTTCTAAGGGTAATGTAGAATTAATATATTGATGATGAATATACGTATAAAAATATTATAATTCTTAATTATATGATTAATTCATCATTTTATTTTTTATCATCATTTGAATACACAAATGATTTCCATGAAAACAAAAATTTGAATTGATAAACATATTATTCACATACACCTAATAATTATTAATCATATATATATATACACACACACAAACTAAAGATATATTTTTGTGTGTGTATATATACACAAAAACTTAATATTATACACACATATTATACGTACAAACATATTATATACACATATATACAAACATATTATACGTATTAATTCACACATGCATATTATACATACAAATTAACATATTAATATATATATATATATACGTACGAACACGTACACAAAAACAAAAACATATACGTACGTACGTACAAACATATTCAAGATGTATATACACTATCAAAGTTACATATATATATATATATATATATATCGATATCATGCATGCATCAAGAAATCCAGTAATTGGACCGCCGGTAAAGTTGACGGAAAATTAGCCGGAAAATATGTCTAAATGAAGAAAATAGCTGAACTAAAGTAGTTACATTCCAATTAGGAGAGAAGTAGCTTTTGAAAATTGATCAAATTCATAAAGAAAAGCTTCCAAAACTAGATTTAGATCGGATATGTGCGGGGGGGGGGGGGGGGGGGGGGAGGGGAGGAGTTTTGTGATGTTTCTTCTGCTGCGTTCTCTTCTGGGCAGAAGGTGTATAAATTATGTGTTTACTTAGCCGATAGAATATTTCGTCACCTAAGACAAAAGGCGTCTATAGAAAATATTTGTTTTGTGTTGTGTCAAGCAGTAATAATGCCTTTTCTTAGTCGATAGAAAAATTCGTTGGCTAAGAAGGAAAATTCGTCGCCCAAGACCCACTACACCGACGGAACAGTATTCGTCGCCCAAGACGGACTACGCAGACGGAAAACTTTTCGTCGCCTAAAACCGTCCCTACTAACGGAAATATGTCATCGCCTAGGTAAATCTTAGTTGACAGACAGTGTCTGAAGCCAGTTTCCGTCGCCTAAGATTTACTAAGCCGATGAACTTTTACGGACAAAACGTATTCGTCGACTAGTAATGTCTTAGCCGACAGAAATTCCCGACAATCATTTTCTGTCGCCTAGGAAGATCTTAGACGACGGTTGTGTTTTCGATTCCGTCGGCTAAGACCGAGTTTCCTGTAGTGTACCTATATATCCATTATATGTGGATAACTATCTATATAAGTTACACTATATCTTCTATCTAAAGATAACTAGCTCTTAGTTCTAAAAAAAGAAGAAGGTAAAAAAAACTAGCTCTTATCTCATATATCTCTCTTTCTAGCTTGATTGAGTGAGAGACTCATATTCTTTACTTATGGTAGGTTTTCTCGTGTTTTCATACTTCGTGATTGGGCTCATCCCTTGACTAATCATCGCTTCTACAATGTCATGTTTTGTATTATCCTTTACTCTTGCTTACGAAAACAATAGACTCTTTGTCAGCGCTGGTGATTTTGGGTGGTGGGTCTCCGGGTGCAAACCCTAAACCTAATCTTTCTCACCTCATTGTTCGCTCACGGAACCCCAACCAAGAATGGGAACCATTTTGCTGCTTTTGGGTCTCGCACTCAAGCTCAAACTCTAGTTAGCACGTCTGGTTCGGTGGTCTTTACGCAGTTGGCATCAACTCCTCCAGTGCTGCACAGGGCGACAACAGAGATCCCCAACCTCATCGGCAAGAAATGCAATGCTTTGGTGCTCATGGGCTTGGACTTGGGTAAGAGGCTTAGTTGACTTGCTCGAGGCCCAATTGGCTGACTTAGGGCTAGTTTTGGAATTATCCTTGCATTGCTTCACATGATCTCTTGTGATATCATCGCCGAAAAAGCGCAAGGTAGGGAGGCTTGTAGGTTCTCAAAACCGGCCAAAGAAAGGAGGATATCCATCCCTGGAAGCTGCAGATTAGCGCCAATGTCAAAGCTATGGAGCAGAAGAAGAAGGTGTAGGGAATCTCTGAAGCGTGCCCTAGCCATTAAAGGCCTGTCAGAACTGTCATCGGAGCCAACAGCTACTTCATCGGCTATGGTGGTGATAAAGGTGCCCGGGGAAACTGCCTCTGCGTAGAATGGTCTCGGATTGGTTTGCTTACCTAGGGTTTGTCCTAACCCTAGTTGTAGTTATTTGGTTTTCAAAGACATATTTCATTTTCTGGTTTGTTGTTTTTCTGCTTGGTCTGAATTCCATGGTAGTTGCTATTAGGTTACTTTCGGGTCACCTTGCATGGCTTCATTTATCGTTGCTCCTGTGAGCAGGTCATGTCTGTAATTGTCATTTTCTTTTTGGTATAAAATTTTTATCGTTCTTGATAAAAAAATAAAATTAAAAAAACACACATAAGACTTTTGTATTTTTTTTTTATATTTCTTTTAGGAGTCTTGATTCTCTTGCAATTAAAAAACTAAATTGGTTGAAATAATCTTTAAGATCTTTAGCAAGCTAGCGGTTCCTTAGTTATTTTAGAGAGCAAGTTTAGTTTTTTTTTTATATCAAGCTAGCGGTAAAATTGAGCAAACTAGCAAGTGACTAGCTATTTTAACTTTTAACTTTCTCGCTCTCTAAATATAGCTAGCGAGTGAGGCTCTTTATAATTTATGTTAATTCAAAGTATTCCTTTAAGTCATTTTATGTAATATTAAAACACATTTAAATTAACTTTTTTGTATTTAATCAATAATATAAATCAAACTTTAGTTAAAATAGGAAGTACTGGTGTATATAGATTTCTAAATGATTTTTTAGCTATTTTAACTAAAATTTAACTATAAAATTGTTAGCATTGTTAAAGATACTCTTAATGGAGATCTTTCGGTTTAACAATTCTCTAAGTTGGAGAACATCTACAAGGCTATAATATATAATCTCGCTGTTCAACACTTAATTTTATGATTTGAGTACTCCGGAGTCTCGACACACTTTAAAGGCTCAAATAACTAGATTTTGTAGAGGGCTCGATGCTAAATGATAGTTGTGAATAAACCTACCAAATTGCATTGATAAAGAAAAGTTACGTAGTTACTTTTAGCCGCTTGATGAACATCCTTCTTCTTTTCATGCAAAGTAAAAATTACTGGAAGCGAAGTGGAAGACAGTGACGAATCAATGAAAATAAAGTCCATCGAGTCTCCTAATTCTGGGTTTGGCTTGCAGTTGGCACTTCCCTCTAAAAAGCGTAGCAACAAAAAAAACAACATGGCCGTCCTAGTTATCTAACCCAGTTCTAGGGCTGGCATTAGTACGGTACCGGCGTTTTTTTGCCAAAACCAACTACCGTACCGACTTGTTATGGTACATGAAATCATCTACCACTACCGACCGGCAAAGTCGGTATACCGAGAGTTCGGTATACCGAACTCTCGGTTTGGTACGGTACGGCTGGGCCGGTTACCGACTTCAAAATGGGCCAGTTTTTATAAAAAAAAAATAAGACATGGCCCATTGGCCCAAATCATATTTTCCTGCTTTGAACTGAACTTGAACTGATGCAGATCATGCAGCATTAGCAGCAATATCAAGTCTAAACTCTAAAACTCAGTTGAAAAACAAACTATAAAAACCTACACAGTAACTTTAAAAACAAACTTTCCAAGTTTCCAATTTCCAAGCCAACATTGACAATAACAATTAACAAGTGAACAAACAAGAGAACAAACAACAAAACAAACAAGTGAACAAACTTTGCAATTTCCAAGCCAACTGCTAATAACAATTAACAAGTGAACAAACATTGAAACCAAAAAACCCTGTACAAGTGTAAAACTGCAGCATAGTAACACATATCAAAAAGAAACTAATTCCAAGTCAAGTAGTCAACTGCCAACACCCAACAACAAACACACATTGAAATACTGAATATCAGATTATCAGTAACCAAAACAGAAAATAAAACAGAAATATCATAAATTGTTCAGAAATATTTAAGTAACCAAAACATAAATATTTTTTAGAAAATTAACCAAAACAGAAAGTTGAGATCTCCCAAATACTGAATTAAACACTGATGGTGGCTTCTACACATTGGTTTGGCCAGAACTCCCAGTAATCTCTATTGGAGTTGCTGCCTCCACTCCTTGGTTATAACCATTTTCTGCAAAAGAGCAAAAAAATTATATAGTTGAATAAAATAAGAAAGAATGAATACCATTAAATTCAGTAAATTCACAGTGTTTGACTGTTTGTAGTCAATTACTAACACCATTACCTTTCTCAAGTTCCTCTAACTCATAGTAAAATTTGAGGTCTTCTTCAGTTGGATCCTTGTATAATCTTGGTGTATCAGCTCTTAGCCAATCACTAGTGCACACCAGGGCCTCCACCATTCTTGGTGTCAATGATGCTCTAAAAGGATCTACAACTCTATCACCTAAACTAAAAGCATTTTCAGATGCCACTGTTGAGCAAGGAATAACAAATATATCCTTCGCCAGCTTTGATAGAACTGGATAGGTTGCCTCATTGCCTTTCCACCATTTGGCAATTTCAAAACCCTTGGACAAGAGGCTGACATATCTATCGGATAAGTACTGGCAACTTCATTTCTTATGCATAAAGATTGCTCAGCCACCCTCTCCCTTGCTATCTCCCTGCTAACTTCATCGAGGCCATCCATTTCATCAAATTCCATTTCAGCCATATCACTTTCAGAAGTATGCTCAGTCAAATCAGTAATGTCTTCACCTTTATATTCTTCATACATCTTCATCAAGATTCTCTTCAACTCACCTTCAATGGTTTCAACTACATGTGCACTTGCTTTCACCTTTTTCATTGCCACTTTAGCCCACTGCAACTTGTATCTTGGGTCTAAAACATTAGCTATCATGACCATGTTGTTCAACACCTCAAAGCTGCCCCAATACTTGTCAAACTTAGCCTTCATAGATTCAACAACCCTCTTCAAAACCTCATCAGTGGAGTCACAAGCCTTGTCAATCTCAGTCTGCAATGTAATCATCTCCACAAATAATATGTTTGCAGTCACTGATTTCCATGCACTCAGCCTCACAGTAGCTGCATAAAATTTCTCCAAAAACAAACAGAAAGCTTCAGCATTCCTCCAAGCTTCAAAATCTGGTGGTCCAACCTTGTCCTGAAAATAGCTTCTAAATGAAGGATCTTCTTCTGCCATCCTCCCAAAAACAGCTTCATACTTCAAAGCAGCTTGCAACATAAGAAATGTGCTGTTCCATCTTGTTATAACATCTAATAGAACATTTGCATTAGCCTTGCATTGCTCCAAAACAGCAAACTCCCTAAACTTGTCAAGCCTAGCAGATGAACTCCTAACATACTTTGCACAATTCCATATTGCTGCAATCCTATTCTCCAACTCCTTCAAACCATCTTTAACTATTAAGTTAATAATATGGCAAGCACATCTTAAATGCAAATAGGCCCCATCAAACATCAAAGTTTTGTAGCCCTTCAACCTTCTCTTCATGTATTGCACTGCGACATCATTAGTAGAAGCATTGTCGACAGTGATGGTGAACACTTTTGAGATCTCCCACTGCCTCAAATATTGCTCCATAACTCTACCAATGTCCTCACCTTTGTGACTGACAATTGGACAAAAGTTTATGATTCTTTTGTGCAATTTCCAGTCAACATCCATAAAATGAGCTGTAAGCACCATGTAGTTAATGTTTTGTATCGATGTCCATGTGTCTGTGGTGATCGAAATCCTAGTGTCTGCAGCCTTCAAAAAACTCAACGAAACAGCCTTCTCATGATTAAACTTCTCTAACACACCCTTGGCAACCTGCTTTCTAGCCATTATTGGCCACTCCGGTTGTAATTCCTTAACAAACGCCTTAAAACCCTCCTTCTCCACATGCCTAAAGGGTAGTTCATCCCTAATTATCATCTCAATACACTTATCATCACACCGCTGTCTGTTATACTTATGAGGTTTTCCTCCAGACACATTATCTAGGTTCAGTTTGGACTGTTTTGGATCAGTTTCACCAGGTTTGGTACGCATAGGGTGTAACTCACATTTCCTCACATGAGCCCACATTGAACTTGTCCCATTTCTCTTAACTGAACACAACACTTCCTGACCACAAATGTTGCAGGTGCCCCACTCCGGATCTATTTCATCCGAGTTTGGGATCTTACATCTAGTAAAGAACGACCAAAGAAGACTTTTGTTGGCTGGTTCTTTTCTTTTCTTCCCAAAGGAAGGTTGTGAGCTGGTTTCAGGACCATATTCAAGTGAAGGTGTAGGTTCAGATCCAAGGGCAGAGGCAGGGTGTGGAGGTTCAGGGGGAGGTCCTAATGGGGATATGTTTCTATGTAAGGATGCAGTTTCCTCTATATTTGCAGAAGATTGAATAGATGGAGATGAGCTACTGGTCCCGTTTGTCATATATAATCCCAGAAGAAAGGCTGTTCATGCTAGAGTAAAATAATAATAGAGAGTGCATCTTAGAAACCACAGCTTTCTGAAGACATCAACAAACTGTTGGCATTTCTTCTTTGTTAATGTGTCATGAGGTACATCTAAATCATCACTCGCATGAAAGTAGGGGTGGGGAATGCAAATGCTTCGGGGAAAGATTTGTGGTATGGAGACAAACATGTCAAACAGTGGCACACTTACACGATACTTTTCAGCAAGACATTTTGAACAAGTGTGTCATAGTACATGAAAAACTAAGATTATAGACTATTGTCAATAGACGAACTTCATCACAAAGTTCAAAAAATAAAGATAGGCCTCCAATGTCATTCTTCTAACAAGACAGAAACGTACATTTTGAAAACAAGAGTAAAGGGCCTCCTTTTCTTTTCTTTGCTATATAGTATTTAGTAAAGAAGTGCTTGTATAAGACTATAGATCAAAACTGGAACCAACAGCTTGTCCATGATGAAAAACATAAAGCATGGCTATTCTCACTGGCTACCATTCAAAAATGCCTTTCTTTCTAATTTATCCCAACCCATAATCTTATCAACTGTGAAGATAAAAATTTAGCGAGATAAAAGAAAAAAAAATCCAAGTGAATAAATAACAAGCATAAACCGAAAAGAAGTATGATATATGTATAGGTACTTGCAGAATATCTTCTCTCCCCAGATCAATACAAAACTCCCTATATACACTGAAGCACTCAAATCTCTCTAGAGGTACTTGTACTCTACATACACTTCCCCACAATGTCAAAATAGATCGAAAACGAAGATGGCAATAAATTGAAATATTTTCCTGTTGTGTCATTATCTATGTAATCCATCATACCATGAGTCCATGACTACTTTCTCCAGTAAAAAAGATTTACAGGAAAAGATTAAATATCAGAATACAACCGGACTAACCGTAAGGAATCAAAGGGTGTATTCAATTGCCACTCCCGCTGCTTTTTGTTAAGTGGTCTCCCTTTTCCTGCTTTTTCTCTATTAATCCTCACGTCTGCTACACCCCAAATGCAACATTTTGTTTCCATATCGAAAGAAACAAGCCTGAAAATACCGTCACTTTCTGATAGTGAACCGGTTGCATCAGTTACATATTTCACATACATAGGTCGATCTTTATATCGATCCAAATCTTGTGGCATCCGAACTACCCTTTCTACACCTGGAGATGACACCTGAGAATATGCTAATTTGTTTAAAACACAAGTAAAAAATCGCAACCATACATAGTCCTCATTTTATAACTTTGAGCTTCACAACTAGAGCCCTGGTGGCAAAACTTAATCTACTTGGCATTATAAACTAAAACATATAAATCAGCCTCAACTTAAGGTTTCATGCCTAGCTACATACAAGGTTCAAACATAGCCTCTATTATTGTCCGTAGCCTGCACACTGTACAACAGGCGGCAACTGAATTCATTTGCTCCCCACCCCAACAAAAAATAATGAAGCAATAATAATCAATGATGGCATGCTCATAAACTACAAAAAGGATAAAAGAACCAATTAAAAACAGTAAAAGAATAATTAAGAGAAATAAAAGTTGACCTCAAGACATAAATTCTCAGGTACTGATCGAGCAAGCTCTGCTTCGTCCAGTCTTGTTCTATAGGTTCTAGAGAAAGCTTCTATGTCTTCCATACTTGGGGAGCCAGATCTGTAGAATGCTCATGTGGTTTGCGCTCAAAATCATAAGACCATTTAATGAATTCTTACAGAGAAACTAATTATCAGACAGATTTGAGTTTCCTAAGAATATGAAAATGAAAAGCAAACACAAATAGGTGTTAGTATTTGACCTAGATTGTTAGTCACACTATCAAATAGCTTAAGCTTCTTGGAAGTTATGCAACTTAACGTAGTAGCAGTATAGTGGTCTGATCCCTGGTCCTGGTGGTTTCTATTTTGAATTTGTATCCAAGTTTATTTGTGAACCCTGCCTAAGAGCAAGTCTAGTATGTGCTGTTACATTGTGCTTGATATAACCGTCATTCTATCTCCTATTCGCTTGTGCCTTTTAGATCATATTCCCTATCTTCAAATTTGCTTACCTTAAATCTCTCGGCAAAATGTGTTTCATTTCAAAATACGAAATATTTAACAAAAGCCCGAAAGGCTTTATTCACCATGTAATAAACTATAGTGCAAAGGAACCTGAATTATCCACTACAATCATATAATAACTTATTTACAGTACCAAGCACAAGTACCCACATCATGTTTTGATCCTGAACATCATTTTATGTTGATATGTTGAAAATTATTGGAAAAGTAAATAGCTAGAGAAGACTAGTCTGAATAATTATTAAAACAGTGTGTAGCCTCACTCCCCAAAACCTGTAACCTAGAATATGATGTTGACTAATACGCATGAAATGCTATCTGAAATTCTCATGATAAGCTCTTATAGATGGTAAGCACTAAGCACAGATATCTATCACACATAAATATATGCATTGTAAATCAACGAAAAAACCTTCTCCATTTTCAGTCACACTTAACTTGGGATTGATGCTTACTTATTTGAAAGCTTCTCAATGCGCACTTGAATGGTGAAATTTGGCAATGTTTTGAAGGCATATATCTTCAAGTCACCTTCAAAGGTCAGAATAACTTCCTCGGCTATTTCAAATGCTTTTTCATCCCACCATGTCCCCGCTAGGGAAACTCCCTCCGCCTCCATCTCCATCCTACAAAGCGATAGAAACAAGGTTGTCATCTTCCATATACATAATGAATCACTGTACCAATTACTTATCCACAGGACTTACATACAGTTCAGCCTCATCCGCCACAGACTCATCCCCGTAATAATCATCATCCATTGATGCCTCTATATGATCAGGAATTCCATTCAACATGATAATAGAACATAATAAGAGAATCCGTTCTCCCTAGATTTTAGTTTTCAACATCAATTAGAAAGACACATTATACATCATCTCTTAGTTTCAGTAGTTTCCTTTGTCTATTTTGAAACGCCAGAGACAAATTTTAATGATATGAAGTAACATACTCCAACGTTGATCAAAACTCAAAATTCAAAACAGAACTGAATGGCAAAGGAGCAAGTGGGTTAAAATATAGACATACCATCATCAAAGTCATCCAAGATAACGTCGTCGTCTTCATCATCCTCTGAAACTTCTTGAATGATAGTTGGGCTGACAAGTGGCTGCTGCTCAGGCTCTGAGTTTCGCTTGCGAGCCTGCAGTGCTAGGGACATGTTGGGAGCAAAGCGAAATGGGAAAGAAAGCTTGTCAAGTGGGAGACAAGGGTGAGGGAAGTGGGAGCTACTGAAACTACGGGGAGTGATGAGTAGTGATGCAAATGAAATAGCAGAGGCTCTGCTTAATTCCATTGGTTCTGCTTTGCTTTGATTCTACAACTGAATTAAGAATACTCTAGTGTTCTAGACTTGGGTCACTGAAAAGTGTCGGGTAAAATTTGAAGGCAGTTTTGGGAAGGAAGTGGTAACCTCAAGCGGCGTCGTTCTTTGTGTCTTTAGACAAGTGAGTGGCCAGACTGTGAAACGTGTTATTTAGCACATTTCATGTTATATTACTATTTTTTTTAGTAGATAAACAACTAAAATGCTATAAGTAGTCTTTTGTAAGTCAAACTCACAACATTTCACTTACTATATGGACTTTTCTTCTTGGTTGATCGTGTTGAGAGAGCACAAGACCAATTTACAACTAATGTTACTAGCGAAAGTTCTTACATGCACCAAGGTACAAGTAAACCTATAATTTTTATTTAATCTCAGCCATTCATCTGATCTCGATGTATTATAGCACTAACATCAACACTAACAATGTTAAGGGTATTAAAAAGAAAAAAGACTGGTCACCTGGTAAAAACCATAACAATAAAATAATATATTTATTCATCAAGACAAGGATAAAATCTGGGAGTATCATTATCTCATGAAGAACGAGGACTATGCAATCGAGGAGGAGGTCTAAGGCTCAATCAGATCAAAAATGAGTAGAGGAGGAGGGAATTGAGGGTCTCAAGTTCTCATTCTTATCTCAGTGGCTCTAATCGTCGGCAATCTCACCTCCTCCTCCGCCGGCGCCGCCTTGCCTGGCACAATTGCTTCCATTGTTCAGCCCTTTTTTTGGATCCGGCGGTTGTCGGTATAAGTAGTGGTGGAGGCCATGGAAGGAATAGAAGGAATTGGAAGCAATTAGAACCCCATACTGAAAGAGAAAAATTGAGGTATTTAAGCTTCTGGATATTGAAGAGGAAGGTGAAGAAAACCTGGATTTCAAGTTTTATGAGAAGATGCAAACTTTTACGGCAATTCGATCCGTGCCCATGCTTTTTGTTTTTTTGTTGTCATGATTTATTTGGATTTATTAGAAGCAGTTTGGTAGCCCGATTCTCTCACCTTCCTTAGCGTCCATTATGTACAAATTCGTATGACCCGATCGACCCGACCGGAACGATTCGTTTCCCGTCTAGCGGGGGTGAAGGGAAAGGCGTTGTTCTTTGCATTTGTGGTCAACTACTTGACCGTGACTGGTCGATGTCGATGGAGATGATATCAACCTTAGTGTTCTACTGTGAGAATTCAGGTCCGACGCCGGTGTAAAGGCCCTTGCGACTGGGTCCCATGACGTCGAGAACGCATTTCCATGATGAAGCTTATGGGAGATGGAGAGAAGCAGTTCATTCTTTTACTGTAGGGGTTGCTGGGTTTTCTATCTTAGTTTGACTTTATTAATTTCTAACGAACGTTTGTTTGACTGTTAATACAACATGATTGGTTCAGGTGCACCATGGTGCACCGAATCCGCTCCGACAATACATAGTGGTGGAGTTGTCGACAAGAGCATACCTATATAAATTCCCCAAAATTATTAAGTGACTGCAGTATCATGAATTCCGTGAACAGATAACTTGGGAGGCTGTCAAAATCATGAAATAGCTGTGTTTTCTAGACATTCCCCGTACAAATCTATTACAGTTTAATATAGAGAGAGAGAGAGAGAGGAAACTGACTTCATGGTCAATATTAAGGTAATTCATAACTTCCAGACTATTAGCTATAATTTTGATCAAGACTCGAGATCCAAAAGTACAGTAGAAGAGAAGAGAAAAGCAATGGTGAATCTATTTGGTAAATATAGCTAGTCAACACCAATAAAAAATAAAATAAAATAAAATAATACTTTAAAGATAGCTAGAAGAGTGTAGCTATTGAGATCTCTAAATTTGCTCATTATACCTCTCATTCTTTCTCTACACCTCATTTTTACTTTTCAAGCATTTACTCACTAAACTTCATTTCAAATTCCTAAAATAAACTTAGTTATTTATTGACATATATTTCAATCAATTAATTACCTCTTATTAACTAAATAGACCTCTCATTCTTTGTTTTTTTTTTCTTTTCTTTTTTTCAACATCCATCATCCCTACCTTGATTTTTTGATTAGTTTTTTTCATACAAGAAAATGTTCTATCATGAACTATTCTATATATCTTTTTAATTGTTTTTCTCTTTTTTACGTGTTATTTTTTCTCCATTTTGTTTTTCTTTTGAATAATTTGATCTCTATTTTATACCTCATAATAAATTATTTCAATAAATATATATTTTCTATAATATATAGATATATATTAAAAATAATTATAAAAATATTTATGTACCTTGCAAGTATATGCGTTCAACATGCATGATAATACAAAGTTTTATGTCACATGATCGATATTGATTATTTTTTTAACTCTTATAAACTATATGTATGCTTTAATAAAAAGAAAATGGAAAACAAAAATATATAAGAAAAATAATAAAAAATAGAATAAATTATTATTGAATTGAAAAGTCCAAAGAGAATAAATATAATATTTCATTTTGTATAATTATTGTCCTAGTCATCGTGTAAGAAGATGTATATGTTATTTAATAATTCATAATAGAGTGAGGTCTAATGAGCAAATTTGAAGGTCTCAATAACAGCACTCTGATTAGAAATGTAGACCAAAAAACAAGAAAGGTGATAACATGGGCATCCAGCCTCAGGAAGAATAATGCAAAAAGCCAAAAACCTACGTATTTTGGAAGAAGGGTATGGAATAATTTCACATGAAAGTTGTTGAGCTACATACTGGTGCACTTAACGGAGATACATACTTTGCTTTCTCAAATTTGTAGGCAGGTAAATGTGTTTGGCGTTAGTATCATTGGATTCAACTATGCTGGTATGAAAGAAGAAGCAAGTCACTACTAAGTAATTGATGCAGTAGTAACTGCAGGGGGTGATGGAGTAACAGTAGCATTATCTGTCCAATTCTTTTCACCCCAGTGCCATAACATGCTCTCCCAGAAGCAGAAATCCTCAAAGCAGGTCTTCAAACGCTTGTCTTTTATCTTAATTTTCCAGTGACCATCAGTGTAGTTTGCTTTCTCAGCTAGCCTCCGATCCCACTCAAGAGCCGCCTTTTGCTTAGACCGAAGCAAACAGAATTTTTGCAAGTTTTCTGGCATAGCGTCATGCACCTTCCACCACCTTTTATGTGCAACATCACTCGCGAACTCCTGCAAAAAATCTACATTCCAGTTGCAGTCATAGTCGCGGAAGCAAAGCCATGGCTTATTACCCAGATAATGGAGGACATAGAGGATTGGGGGATCGGCTTGAAAGAGATGAATTTTCCTTTCCTTTTTCTCCAGCTCATCACCTTCCCAAAAATGTTTCAAGAAGTTCATATGTTTTGGAATCCTGTGCCACCAGGTGAAAATCTCATTCAGATACCCCTGGTCCCCACCATTGTAGGACACTATCTCATCGATATGATCCATGAGCAACTGGAATGTAAAATTTGATGGTTCAACAACCATCACACCCGAGTTGAACAAAGTAGCGTTATTTCCTGTGGCTGATATCTCTGGCATCTCAAACAGGAAATCAATATTCCTCAGTATAAGCATGTCAGCATCGATGAAAATGATCTTGTCATAATCTGTCAACTGCCAAAGACGGAATTTGCTGTAGTTCCATTCATTGTATGCTTCTGGTTCAGCTTTAGGGTTTCTGATTCTTTGGATTGAGTGAATTTTCCACCCAGCAGCAGCCAATCCTTGTCGATGATACTCACTGATGGTTTCGTCAACAAGTATGACAAGATCTCGTGTTGAACCAGACATACGAATGCTCTGAGCTGCAGCAATGGCTCCACAAACATATAAATTGGCAGAGTGCAGGATTGTTGCGTATGCTTCTCGGTGGGCTCTCTCCGAGTAAAAATTTTCTGTTTACAAGAAATTAGCTCAGCACATAAATACATTGAAATGGACAGGCAAACATACAAATTCATAGAAAGCAAAAAAAAAAAAAATCATTAAGATTCATAAGGATTATCAGGACTATCTTCTTTCAAATTGGCTTAGAGCACTGGACCTACTACTTATGAGTTGCAATACAAAATGCTTTAGATTTATGAAACAATCAGATCCAAAAAAAAAAAAAATGTAGCCGTTTTCATTCGAAACATTTTCGAAAGACTTTTTGATTGACTGAGATTGAGGCTTGTAATCAGCATGTATCATTAAAATGGTAGATCTTCTTAGTGCATGACAAACATCATGCATCAATTCTATGACATATAAATATATATACCCATTCGAGAGCGGATGTCCGCACTGGGCTTAAAGTACGAACGTCCCTCCGTTCTCCACCGTTCGGCGCCGACGACGGTGTGCCTCCACCAGAGACGTCCCCCCGATCACTTTCTCTCCCCGGCAAGTCTGTTGAATTCCAGTTTTTTGGCGAGATCGATCTTCTCTGAAGTTTTGGGTGGAGGTTGCTGCCCAGATCTTCAAATCGATCTCGCCGGGAAGAGAAAGTGATTGGGGTCGCCACTGGTGTCTGCTCGGGTGTAGGCGCGCCGTCGCGGGCGCTGGACGGTGGAGAACGGAGGAACGTCCACACTGCGCCGGACGGTGGAGAACGGAGGGACGTCCGCACTTTAAGCCCAGTGCGGACGTCCGCTTCTGAACGGCTCCGTACTTTAAGAATTTGAGGATTTCTACTATTTTACATTAGTAGATGACTTCATTTAACGATCTCAACCGATGATCCTCTAGATTCATATGCAAGAAACATGTCTACAAAATTTCAACTAATTCCATAATCATTTGGTCATTCAAATAAACGTAAATAATTGTAAGCCATTAAATAAAATTAAAACGAATATTGTGCTAATCAAATGGTTAAACGTTTTTCATTTTGGCTAATTTTTTGTAGAATTCATATGTGGGTAAATAACTAGGGAATGAGTGGCTTTGGTTGTCAAAATACATGCTAGAACTAAAAACATCCTCATTTTAAGAGTTTAAGGAGGTCCTCTCTAGGCCCTCTCTCTCTCTCTCTATATATATATATATATATAGTCCTTCTCTGCTCTTATGGTACGGATTTCCACTTTAGACTCACTTTTCGATCGAATTTTCACATCTCCACCGTCTAGTCTTTAGATACTAATGTATAGATCATCTCTACAAAATTTCAGCCAAATTAGTTGTCATTAAGGCACTCAAAACTGCGTTTTTCTGTTATAAACACGAACGGTTCAAGTTCGACAAAATTATGTTCATCCATTGGTTTAATCGAATTTGAGTGCCTTAATGATAACCAAATTGGCTGAAATTTTACAGAGATGATTTATACATTAGTATCTAAAGACTAGACGGTGGAGATGTGAAAATTCAATTGAAAATTGAGTCTAAAGTGGAAATTTGCACTATAAGAATAAATAAAGATGTCCTGAGCAGAGAAGGACTGTATATATATATATATACCTATATTCAAGGCCCTTCTAATGAGGGATCCCTATTTTTTGTCACTTTTATGGTATCCCTATATATATATATACTATTAGATTTGTTTTTTAATGAGTTTGAATGACTAAGATTAAAACAAAAAACTTAACAGTTATGTTAGACATACACTGTTCAAGATCATTAAAAACAAATCAAACATTTGGATGACTTAACGATCATCAAATTTTCTGAAAATTTACAGAAGTGATCTACTTATATACACCTATAAACTGAACGGTGGAGATGTGATTTAGTAATCATGAAGTTTGTCAAATACGCTATCTCTAAAATTAAAGAAAAAATGGGATCCCTCATTGGAATATATATATATATATATATATATATATATATATATATTCCAATGAGACCTATATATATATATAGGCATACAGCTGTCTGTGTTCTACATAGAAATATGCACAACTATAGATAATTGATAGGATTTTCAGCTGTTCAACGATTATGGACATCGCTGATCACTGGGAGCTGTAAAGCACATTAATAACATGGTGACCCAAGGCAATCAATAGTCTTAGACTTTGTTCCTTCACATCTCATAGGAAAAACAACATACAATAGAAACAAGTTTCTCATTTATCATTCTTGAGAGGTTGCATATGCAACTGGATGGAGCAAGCAAACCACATGACCAAAAAGATTTGACCCTATCATGAAGTTTTTACTAACCATAAACATGTATTGGTTGAAATACAAGTTCCTTTAGGGGGCAAAAGGAATATATTTCAATTCATATGACTCAATCGATTCAGATACATGTATTTGTTGAAAGTACATAATCATATTCTTGGGGGGGGGGGGGGGGGGGGGGAGATAATATACTATATTACAGTTCATATGACTCTATCAGTTCAATCATTTCCAAATCCCTCATTTAAAACGGAACTCCGAAGATTATGAAGTTCATTTGATGTGAGGATCACTATGTATAGAACTCATTGGTCCTCTTGGTTCCGGACCACTACTTGCACGTTCAAAATCAGGTCCACCATGAAAAGGTCAATGCTTCATGCAATAACTTGCAATTGAATTTTACAATGCTTAGCTAGTCCAAGCATGCAAAAATCTGAAGTTCATGCAACTGAACTCTCGTTTCCACATTTTAAAGGATGTAAAATGCACCAAGTTAAGAAATGCAAAAACCAGAATGAAAGAGGTAGACAGGCAGATTTCATTGCAAGAAAGCATGATTTGTATCTAATAAGAAAAGAACCAATAAATAAATAAATAAATATATAAAAAGCATTAAAAGCACAAGATACAAGTCTGACCTTTAGCCTTTAAAGGAACTGCTAGTTCACATGACCCTATGGGGAGCTGTAGCTTATCTCTTAATGTATTCAGGTTTGGACCAAAAAGCCACGCATTCCCTTTACATACAATGAGCTCTTTTCTGGTGAAGAAATTTGGGATTGGGAAGCAATCAGTCACCAGAAGCACATGCACTTGGTGATACCCTTTGGAAGAGGCAGCCAGCCTTGCTGCTTCAAGCTGTAAATGCAAACGAGCTACATCTCTTGACCAACTGCCTGACTTGTTGCAGGGAAGCTTGAGAGCAACCAGATCAACCCGTGGTTTTCCAGGAATCTCAATCTTTGGCAGAGAGGGACACGTAGGAACTTCAAAATCTTCTTCCTCATCTATCCATTCAGGGTACAAGCAGTCCCATGTTATGTTGTTTGATGCATGCTCAAGGTGTAGAACAATATGTTCTACATCTGGCAAGAGTTCCTTCCAATGGTCAATCTCATCATCATTAAAATTCAATAGGCCAACTCCCTGATAATCTTTTATGTCAATCAGTTCCCCAACAACATCCGAAATTTCATACCAATTAATGTCTAATGATGATACGTAACGTAAATCTGGAACAACACTCTCTCTTGTCAATCTGTGTTCAGAAGTTGGCCTGCAGGCAATAAAGTTCTACTCAAATCAAATGGTTGCTTGTGAGAAAATACAACCAATGGTTGCTTGTTATATGATAATTTCAATTTCAGATAGAGAGGGAGGAAGGGGTATATAACAATTACTACGTTCCACCAACAGTTAACAAAAAGATAAATTTAAGAACTATAACACCATAACCTACCAAACAAAAAAATAATATCATAAAGATAATCTGCCAATAGGGACATACCGAGATTCAGAACTAGACCGATGATCTACAATATGAACAACTGGAGAGAACAAAAATGTCGCAAAAGTCCCCACTATTATAACAGCCAGGACAAGTTTCAAGGTGGGCTTGCAGTTCAGGCTTCTATCGTGAGCAGGAGCAGTAAGAGACTTCTCTACATCTTTAACCACTTTATTTCTCGGGGGCCTTCTCTTAGCATCATCACTGAAACAAAAGCGGATACACAACTACATGAGCTCATCTTTGCAAAAAGGAACAACAAATGGAACGACAGGAAATACATACAGTAAGAAACTAGTTCGAGACTAACAGACAAGCAATCCAATCAACTCAATGACCAATGGAAAAAAGCATTGCAAACACTACGTCAGCAAGAGCACAAGAATTGCACCATTCCCAATCACCCGAATAATGGGAATAGAATTTCCTCTCCAAAACAATTGCGACTTCTAAGATACACTATTCACCAAGCCAGCCGAACAATTCGGACAGTTATAGTGTAGCCAATTCATTAGCAAGACTCTACTCACTTGATTAAAACAAGTCCAAATTCACAGTACAAATCACAAACTATTCGACAAACACAGTTCCATTCTTGAAGTATCAAACACAAAACAGAACACTAAAAAACCTCGATCTGCATACATACATAGCCAACACCAAGGCTCCATCACATTAACAACCAACAGAAACATAGACGCAATTTATATGAACTACGTAAGTCCAAAATGAAACAGTCCATGTCAAATAAACTCAAATTATACCAAAAATTTCAGTATCAGAAAACTAGAATAAAAAATTAGAGACCTTGCGGAAGCAGAGAGGCGGTGCCTGGGCTCAACGGGGCTTGGGGAAGGCACTCTCATGTTTGAAGGTGATGAATTTCAACGGACTTGGGGAGGCGCCATCTGAATTATAACTAGAGAAACAAAATGACAAAATGCGAGATTCTGATCTGTGAGGGGAACTGATGCGAGCGAAGACTTTGGACAACTGAGGAGAGTGTGTGTGAGTTCTCAGAGAGACAGAGAGAGAGATAGGCGGTTAAATCATCATCAGGTCATTTTGAGTACACGACCGGTCAAATGTAAGAAAATGGCACTGATTTAGCAGCATTTATTTTTTTTTCCTTTTATTTTTATGTGTGGTAAATAACTAAATATTATATTCGCCACTTACATTTAGGTGAATTTTTTTTTCTATTTACTATTAAAACTCAATGCAGTTATGGTTGGGTGTGGTAGAAACATGTTAAGGCTACAAACACGGACGTTGTAAGGATTTTTCTGGTAATATGAGGTGTACTGCAGCTTGTAAAAAACATCGTTTGAAGACGTAATCATATCTAAATTACTCGCGGCCCCAAAGTGACAAATTATCAAATCGTCATATTTGTATGAAAAATAAGAAAAAACCAAAAAGAATGGGTGTTATTCAATAAAGAAATGTCTCTCTTGTTGTACTAAACTACTAATTAGAGAGCTTTCCCATAAATATTTGATTTGCATAGGTTTGGTTTGGTTGGTGTACCAAATCCCATAGACAAATCCAAATACACCTCACAAGATTCACAATTAGTTTCTTCTTTGATTAGTTGATTGACAATTCCCTCTTTTTCTAAGAAAGAATAACCCTGTGCACATGGGAAAAGCCATGTTAAGATTAACGTCCTCACTTAGAGCATATGCACCGGATGGTATCAATCACAGCAAAAATCATGATTTTTGCTGTATTGATGGCAAGAAAGAATGCAGCAGAGGCAAAGAGAGACGTGGGACCCGGTTAGCTCAATCATAAAATCAGAGAGGCAAGCAAATGTTGCTTGCCGGTGTGATTGCCATCAACAGGTGGGACCCACGCATGTGGGTTCCTGCCAACAGCTTTTTTTTTTAAAATCTAGCGCGTGTGTTACACGCACCTTTATAAAAAATAAAAAAAAAGGGGCCAAACAGCTGCAGAGCCGTTGGCCATTCATGGGCTGCCACGTGGCACCATGTCTGGTGCAACGGCTCTTTTAGCCCAACGGTATTTTTTTTTTCTTACCCCCAAATTTTTTTCCTATAAATACCCTATTTTTTTCTTTACAATTTGCATCACTTTTCTCTTATCTCCTCTCATCTCCTTCCATCTTGCCTCACAATTTCTTTTAGTGTTCTTTGAAAATGGGTTCTAGTTGGCTTCCCTCCGAAGAGTTACAATTGTGTGTTTCTTGGGTACGACAATCCACTTGCAACATCACCGGTCGATATCAAAACAAAGACAATTTGTGGAAGAAAGTTCATGACGATTACGTCAAAAATTGGTGTGGCGATCCCGAAAATCCTCTAGCCGAGCCTCGTACGAAAGTTGCGCTCGAATCACATTTTCCGCGCTTGAAGAAATTGCTCAAGAAGTGGCATACATGTCTATACAAATCAAGAAACCGTGCGGCTAGCGGGACGAATTTGGTAGATGAGGTATGCCTAACCGTTTGTTCTTCATGGATTAAATTTTTCCATTAATATATTTTTTGTTATTGTTTTGCCATTTTTTCTTCATGTAATTTTTTTTGTTATTTCCATTAACACAGATTAAATTTTCATATAAATCTAAATTTTGTAATTTTTTTTATTAGGAAACTCAAGCTCAATCATTATATTTCAAGGATGTGGGCAAGAAATTTGACAAGAAAGAATGTTATGAAGCGGTGATAAATCATCCTCATTTCTTGACGGTTGTGAGTACTCCTTCTCCGTTTGAGCGGAATTTTCCAATTTCTCCTGAGCTCCATGACACGGATGGGCATGTTGACTTGGATGATGATGAATGATTCACAACTCCGCCATCCAACCAAGAGAGACCTCGTCCCTCAAGCCCGGTTAGGCCTATGGGAGTAAAGGCGGCTAAGGAAGCAAAGAAGAAGGGAAAAAAAGGTATTGCGGAGAAAGACGAGAAGTCTTTAGCTATTTTTCATAATATGCAATGTAATCAAAAAGCACTTATAGAGGCTAACATGCGAAGAGACGAGGAAACCCTTCGGTTGGCTAGGGAGAGCTTAGAACTTGAGAAACGAAAGGAAGCAAGGTTGGCCCGACGTGATGCTATGGCGGAGTTGCAAGAAGAAACCAAAATTATGACAATGGATACAAGCATCATGACCCCGAAAAGTTTGAAGTGGCACAAAAAGAGGAAATCGGATATCATGGCGAAAATGAATGAGAGTATTAGTACTAGTGATGATTATTATGTTCCCCTCTTTGATGAAGACTAACATTGTGTTGTTGTTATAATTTCAATTTTATGTTCCTCAATTTCAAGTTATTTTTATATAAAATAATTTTATGTTTTAATACTAGTAATTTTATGTTCCTCAATTTCAATACCAATTAAAATTACAATACAAAATAAAAATTACAATACCAATTAAAATTACAATACAAAATAAAAATACAATACTAAATAAAAATACAATACCAAATATTACAATACCAAATAAAACTACACAACTTGATTATTGTTGGTTGGCTTCCAATGCCCAATTATGCTCCACTAAATCATTTTGAAGAATTGTGTGGATATAAGCTGACTCGAGGTGGTCAATACGGTCCCAAAATGTATGCTGGTTTCTCCCATTTCTTTCCACTGGTAAAAAAGGAATTCGAACCCCTCATGATCTACTGGCCCATCATAAACTCTTGCCGCCAGTGGGTTCAATAGATCTTCTTCTTCTGGCTCGACAAATTCTTCTTCTAAAAATTCATCCTCTACAATCATGTTATGCAATATGATGCAAGTTATCATTATGCTTCTCAGTGTCGAACTCCTGTGCAACCGAGCTCCATGACGAAGGATTGCCCAACGAGATTGCAAGATGCCGAAACACCTCTCTACATCTTTACGGTATGCTTCTTGTTTTTTTGCAAATAGTTTTTGTGCTTGCGATTCAGGGTTTGGAATAGTTTTTACAAATGTGGAGTACCTAGGATAAATTCCGTCAGCAAGATAATAAGCATTGCTATATCTCCTACCGTTTGCGTGAAACGTCACAGCCGGGCTGTTTCCAGCAATGAGTCTTTCAAAGACCGGTGATTGGTCGAGTACGTTAATATCATTTTGAGCTCCTGTCATACGAGGCCACCGCCTCTAGAATAATGGTGGGACGACCCTTCCGGCCACTGTAAGCCCCATGCCACCCGGTTGGGCAGTTCTTCCACTCCCAATGCATGCAGTCAATGCTTCCGATCATACCTGGAAATCCCCGCTGATCAGCCCTAGCAAGAAGCCTTTGGAGGTCAGCCTTTGTTGGAGCTCAAAGATACTGCGGACCAAAAATACCTATCACCTGTTGGCAAAACTTCTTCATGCACTCTAGTGTAGTTGATTCCCCCATCTTGCATATCTCAGCACACTGATCAGCAGCTGCACCATACGCCAACATTCGGAGGGCACCTGTCATCTTCTGTCGGGGCAGCAACCCTAGTTTTCCAGTGGCATCTGCTTTTTGATGCCAATAAGGGTCGTGGTTACAGAGAGCCGTCATGATGTGGTTGAACAGATGGGTGTGCATTCGGTACCTCCGACGAAATTCTTCCTCCCTAAAGATCGGACGCTCGATGAAGTAATCTGCCATGAGACTTGTTCCCCCAGCTACCCTATGTCTGGGGTGATTAGGAGAGCGACCAGGACGCGAACCGCGTCCTTGTGGTTCATCTGAAGTATCAAGATGTACTATCATCATGGTCGCGTTAGTCATCATGGCATCCATCGTCTCAGCGTCCTCTTGACTATGTTGTTGCCTCTGCTTCAACAATTTACGAAAAAAACTCATCGTAATGATGATGAAATATGGCGAAGTAATTGAGGGAATGTGTTTTTGAAGATTTGTAACTGAGATGTGAAGATTGTGTGAGTAGAGAGGGTGATGAAGCTTATTTATGGTCAATTTCATATGCCAAGAACTTGAAGATCATGTTACATGTCGAGTCGTCATTCGTCGAAAATCTTATCGAAAATCCAATGACATTATTTGGCCGACAAACACACACGTGTCACTATTTGGTTGATCAGAAATCCTATCGGAAATCCTATAACATTATTTGAGTGATCACAATATCTGATAATGCCACGTGTCGTCTGGTGATTGATTGATTATTATATATGAAATCCAAAAAATAAAAGATTAAATCGATGAATAGTGATTGCTAAATTGACGGAGCTGCACCGCTGCATAAAAATAGGCCCATAAAAGCAATTTACAGTGAATAGTACTT
Organism: Fragaria x ananassa; assembly: GCA_034370585.1. Taxonomy (NCBI): domain Eukaryota; kingdom Viridiplantae; phylum Streptophyta; class Magnoliopsida; order Rosales; family Rosaceae; genus Fragaria; species Fragaria x ananassa. Next base: position 18,992,854 of record CP139769.1, read on the forward strand.
GATGGAAGCAATTTAATTGATGGTTTGATAGTTTGATGGACTTAAATGGGTGCATATGCCCTTACATTCAACACCTTCCACGTCTTTGATTTTCAATTTTAATACTCTTTTTCTTTCGTTGTGCAAAGGAAAAGCCAGAGGGCATCAAAGTACGAATTAAAGAATTAGAAACTGTTTGAAAGTATTACCAGATAAATAGGAAGATCAATTCACCATAAGTTCAGAACAAACAAGAATCCCTTTACACTAGAGAGATATGCTTGGAACTTGATTTCTAGTGCCCATGTTCTTCCATAAAAGCTGTCCAACAATCACTGAAATCAAATTCATCTATTGCTTCGCTTCCGCTTCAGTGATGGAAATTGGAGGGGGACAGGAATGGTAACAGTTAACAAGTTATTCTTCTTAGACACCTTGCAGCCTCATAATGCTTCCTCAAATCTGGACTTTTCATTCTCAGATCAGATGCTTTGTCTGTCAAACTTGTTTGGAATTCATCCGCAAATAGAGTGAGAACAAGAACATAACTAATGAGCAGATTACGTTTTTTGGTTGATAGACTTCCTGACACTGCATCAAACATGCTTGCAAATTTGTCCCTTATGATGCCTGGGAATCTGTGGGCCTTTGCAGAGGAGGCCTTCTCAGAGGGGATCCCATGGCCATGGCGCTCCTTGGAATGCAGATCGTTGAACTTTATAAGATGCATAATATATGAGAAAATACAAGTAAGCTTGTTCTTCTTGTCTTCATCCTACAAACATAGACAAAAAATAAAATAAAATGATGATTCAGTTCCTCAATCAGGAAGTGAAAAAAGCAAACAACACCATGAAGTTTTAACTCACTAGATTAAATGAATCTCTCTCTAAACATACTTATTATATTGAAGCTTGGAATATAATTATCATATATGTATAGGGTATCAGTAATCAACAAATATAACTTCGTTTTACATGAGTTCTATTCAGATCATTAGGTGCAAATTTTGAGGTTGAAATCCACATGCTTATGCAGGAGAATATTGTACTCATTTGTCATTAGGTTATGAGAACTATAATCTTGCATATATAGGATGCATCTAGACATCTAGTACGTTTTCACCAGCAAATTAATTGGATTAGGGTCTCTGTATGCTAAACCATAAACCAAAATATACCAGCACCACATAACATATTTATTATTTCAGACTTCAAAGATCTAAAAACACATAACACCTGCAGCTTGTTAATTGCAGAAGAGGTTTATTATTGACATGTACAAGTATTGCAAAGACATATACATGCACATTATGAATACAGTATTTAGCATCATGCACATTCATTTGATGGTATTCAGAAGTGTAAATTCACCAAAAGACAAATGATATGATTTAATAACTACAGCTGAAATTTGCATCCTTACCTCAATCTGCTGCAGTTTATGGGTTCGGTTTCTAACAAACTGGGGAAGTTGTGATTCCCCTTTTAAAGGCTTATGGATATCTTGGAGGAATTCCCACTCCTGTCGAGATGATCTTGTCCAGTGGATAAGCCTCCTGGGGAGTGGTGGCAGAAGCATTAAATGGAGGGGTATTGCAAACCATATGGCCTTCAGAAGCTTCTAACAAATCCTCCGTTGTCATCATACATTGTTTGATTACATCCAAATCATTATGAGCATCAGGATCATTTTCGCGCTCCGACATTTGCATTTTTTTGTTCTGCAATGTCAAAGATGATTAAATTTAACAAACTAATGCTCCTATCAACTGCATTCTGCTTAGAATATCATTGAAGAAAATATCTGAAACCATTCACTGTTGCAATATCATTAAAATTATAAACTCTTGATTGAAAAAGAATGCAAGAAGAAAGCAAGGTACACTGTTTCCCTTCATGCTACAATGCTCATTCATGACTTGTATGTCAGATTAATCATAAAACTAAAGACTCAATACTATTCCTAAAAAGAAATCGACATCTTACTCAAAAAGATTTGTGAGACTGGACAAGCTAACAAATAAAGGTAACAACAACTAATCACCTTCAGTTCTAACTAGAAGTAATAACCAGTAAAAAATAAACTCTTCACTGTCAAGAGGAACAAAGATATCAGACCATACAATACTAAAATAATCCCAATATAATCTTTCAGCAGTACAATCCTAAGCAGAACCAGAAAGAAAATGAAAACGAAATAACCATAACCAACACACAGTTCATAAAATTCTCACCAAAGCTAGTTCAAGTAACAATCACAAGAGTCAAATATGAAAAAGAAGTAAACTTAATTAAACAAATAATGTTCCAATAGTGGCATGCTTATGGATTTAAAAACTCAAAATAAAGCGATGTACAGAAACATTTACCAAGTCACAATCAGCAATACTTAAAAAAAGAATAACAGCTCATTAAACCAGGTTTCAAGCCGATCATACCAATTAAACAAAAAGTAGAAACATAATGCAAGTCAAAAACAAATAAACTAACACCAAAACTACAAGATGGTGCCATTACGAGCAACAATGCCGACCAGCAGTAGAGCACGTAACAAATACAAGACCTCCACGCTGAAGTTGCATCACCTGAGTAATTCCAAAACCAAGAGCCTAAAAGGAAGCTGAAAGTCGTAAACCAGAAACATACGTCACTCAAAATCACCAACATCAACAAATACCCAGAACAACAGAACTTAAACAAATAATTGCAATAACTTTCTCAATCATGACACAACGTTGATAGCAAACATGTAGATCTAACTACCAACACCAGTGCCTATACTACTAGTCTCTAACTTTAACAACAAAGTAAATTGAAAAGCTTTGACACTATTTAAATCACAAAACAAGAAAATCTAATGTACTTACGGAACATAAATCCGAGGATTCTATAGGTTTTTTCCCTCTTCATTTTTCTTCAACCCTTGATCTTCGTTCTTCTATATGCTCAATACCGGAAGAGTAGGAAATTAATTGACCACTAAACATCACAAACAGTAATACTGGAAAGTAGAACAGAAACATTATCAAACATGTGGGACAAACATTAGGTAATCATCCTTCAAACTTTATTTTGTTTAACTATACAAGCACATGAGCCGTCACATAATAACTAAATTTTCCATAAGAAAGTTTACATGAATGTTTCTAAAGTAACTTTCACAATCGTTAGAAGCAATAAACTGAATTATATACATACTACTAGACCTTGTTTCTAATACAAACAGAAACTACTGTAATGCTTACAAATTTCAAATATGAAAAGACGCATACTTAGTCAAGGCACTTATGGTTGCAGACATGCTTGTAATGATCCCTTAAAAAGCTAAAAAAGAACGAGGGTTTACCTTCCGTATGGACTTCTTTGTTCCATAAAGATTATGAAGTTGTATACGCTTTTCTGCCTTCTCATGTTCAGAAAGTTCTCCGATCACTGAACTTGCAGGCTTGTCATTAGAGGAGTCAATGCCTTGAACTTTTGGTTCTAACCTAAACACCTGAAAATCAATATCAATGTACCAAGTAAGATTACAAGTATATGCTAATAATGAAAATTTGAAGGAAAGCATTCAGTATAAAACAGCACTGTAAATTCTAACAATTACTTTGCTATTAGCAATCTTCAACGTGCGGGTGGCCTTATCAAAAATACCAAGTCCATAAGAGCAATACTCCCCAGCCTGAGCCTCACCAGCATAGCTATTTGCGACGAAATCAACCTTGGCATCCTTATCAGGGATTACCACAAGCTGAAGCCTAGTACCACCTCTTTGTTTGTGCCTAAAGACCCCAACATTGGTTGAATTCGGGTCTGGATCAAACCCGGATGGGAAATAGCCCACCAAAGGTGCCATCCTCTCAGGGTTTCCATGGATGACTTTGATCACAGCAACTTCGGTGCCCACTTTCATCTTCTTCATATTAAATCGAAATTAAATCAAGAAATTGAGCCTCTAGAAGAAATTGAAAACCCTAAATTCGTGGAGAGTTTGAGGGCTAGAGCTAGGCGTTTCAGTTTTGAGAGGGAGTAAGTAAATAGCAGCAGCTCTTAAAAAAAATAATAATAATAATAAAAACTGGCATTTAAAACGTTCGAGTTTCGATTTTCCTTGTCCCATTTCGAGTTTAGTTCTTCCAATTCCGGATCCTCACCATCATCGCCGTCGTGATCTCCGCCGCAGATCGCAGCAATGGTGCTGGTCTCCTACGTCCGCGACTACATCAGCCGCATGCTTCAGGACATCTCCGGCATGAAGGTCCTCATCCTCGATTCCCACACGGTAAACAAAATCTCTCCGATCCTAATCAAACAGTTTCTCAAAACTCACTCGCCTCTGATTCAGATTAGGTCAAATTTTCTGGTTGTCTAGGTCAGCATAGTGAGCGTGGCGTATTCGCAATCGGAGCTTCTCCAGAAGGAAGTGTTCTTGGTGGAGTTGGTGGACTCGATTTCAAAGTCGAGAGAGGCCATGTCGCATCTCAAGGCCATTTACTTCGTTGCGCCTACTTCAGACAACATTAAGATCCTAAAACGCCATTTGGCTACTCCGAGATTCGGAGAGTATCATCTCTGTGAGTTTGTATTTGCTTCTTTGTTTTGTTTCGTTGTGGAATCTGTGACTGTTTGGAGCTCATTTCTTTGTTATGCCGTACTGGAATTCACAGTTTTCTCCAACATATTGAAGGATACTCAGATTCATGAGTTAGCCGATTCCGACGGGCACCATGAAGTTGTGCAGCAAGTTCAGGTACTTGTCTCTCTAAAATGCTCGATCCATTGTGCTTTGCATTTAGGTAATGTATGAATGTTAGTTGCTGATTCCATTGAGAGAGCGATTTGTTTTTTTTCTGTAGAACTGCTTTAAGAATATCTTGAATAGCGCTTTAGTAACATTAACAGATGAATAAGGACACCGTGGGCAAGCATAATGAACCATGTGATGTAGGTGTTATGCCACTCCCATAATCAGGACAATAATAACAAGTGTAGCTGTCATCACACCTCATATCTTGCTTACTCATGTTTCCACACTTCATACTACTAATGATTATTGTCTTAACGTGCAGGAATTCTATGCGGACTTTGTTGCAATTGATCCTTATCATTTCACTTTGAATATGCCATCAAATCACGTTTATATGCTCCCAGCTGTTGAAGCTGATTCGAAGTTAGAGCGCTTCAGACACCGAGTTGTTGATGGTATTGTATCTATTTTTCTGGCATTGAAACGAAGACCGGTTATTCGTTATCAGAGAACATCTGATATTGCAAAAACGATTGCACAGGACACAGCGGTATGTTTAGTCATATATTCCAATTTTTTTGTTCATAGGTATTACGGTGCATCAGGATTATCGTTTTGAATGTGAACTTCATGGTTTTGTATTTCCCCTTGTATGCGGACCTCGCTCAATTGTTACCTACCGACTCTACATTTTATATAAGCTGTTGATATAATGAGAACTTTCTAGCCTGCTCCAAGGACTTTTCCTCAAGTACACTGATAATATCTTATGGACTGTAACAGAAGCTGATGTATCAGCAAGAAAATGGGCTATTTGATTTCAGACGAACAGAAATTTCTCCACTATTGCTGGTAATTGATAGGAGGGATGATCCGGTAACCCCCTTACTGAATCAGTGGACTTATCAGGTGATTGTGATACTTTATCATTAAATCTTTAAGGAAAATTCTACAATGTGTTAATGCATGTCATGCATCAACTTTATTCTAAAGTTGTAAAATGAGTCCTCAAAGTTGTAACATGAGTCCTCAAACTAAATTTTTTTACGACATTAAGGACTCATGTTACAACTTTGAGGACTAATTTTACTATTTTGAGGACTCATTTTTATCGCTTTAGGACAAAGTTGATGCATGGTATGCATTAACACACCATAGTCTTACCCAATGTTTCAAGCCATGTTTGGATAAATTCTGTAGAAATATTATAGAGCTCACTGGTTGTGCTGTGCGACAGGCAATGGTTCATGAATTGATTGGGATTCAAGACAACAAAGTTGACTTAAAAAGCATTGGAAAGTTTTCCAAGGATCAACAGGTTGAGTTGTATTTTCTGCCTACACTGCAAATATTTTTGTCTTTAATTGTCATTGCTAAATAATTACATTTTCTCGCATTGACTCTATAGGAAGTTGTGCTGTCATCTGAACAAGATGAATTTTTCAAAAAGAACATGTATGAAAACTTTGGTGATATTGGGATGAATATCAAGCAGTTGGTTGATGAATTTCAGCACATTTCCAAAAGTAACCAGAACATCCAGACAATAGGTTAGTAGGACGCAAGCTCAATCTTTTTGATTTGGGACGTGTGGTTACTAAATATTGGCATTAGGTAACAATGGTTGAAGTATATCCTTTCTGATTGAAATACTTACATTCTTTGGCTTTTGCAGAGGACATGGCCAAATTTGTTGACAGTTACCCCGAGTATAGAAAGATGCACGGAAATGTTTCAAAGCATGTGTCACTCGTAACAGAAATGAGCAAGCTAGTCGAAGAGCGTAAACTTATGTTAGTTTCACAAACAGAACAGGAGTTGGCTTGTAATGGTGGGCAGATGGCATCTTTTGAGGTATAATAATAAACTTCTGAGAATAACTTAAAGAAACTGATTCTACTACTCATACATGCTCTTTCTTTTTCTGTCACTTTCTTGTCCAACAAGTCTACAACTATTTGAACTAATCCCAATTGCCTCTAATGAATAATTCTTTCACAACTCAATGATTTTATTATTTTTTTCAAAGGTTTATTTTTTCTTATGACTTTATGCTTGTAGGGAATGCATAGGTTTAGTCTTATAAGGAGCAAAATTGTTTTTTTACCATCTGCTTATTGGGGATGGTAAAAGCTTTAATATGAGTGTTATAGAGTGACAAAAAGAAAGCATCTTCATTTGAGAAACGATTTCAAGGTTTAAAGGTAAATTGTTTTTTTTTTTTTTAACAATGAGAAAAAAAAAAACAGGAGGAGGCGGAATCGGGGGTGTTAGGTAGGGGTATAGATGTATAGTTTATTCAGTTTCATAAAACACTTGTATACTCTCAATACACTAATGGGGTGGTTACTTGTCCAAATTGGTGGGTGATGCTTATTATATCTTTATAAGAGAGGTGACATAATCAGTTTCATGAAGCTTGCATAAGACCAGCCATGAGTTGCCCATGTGTGTTTCCTATATTTACTATTATTGTCACAAGTTATATTAGGCTTTGAGTTTTTTCGAGTTTCGGTCCCTATGATACTTCTTTAGCTGTTGACTTTCATTTGCCAACTAACCTCAAAGAAAACTTGAAGCTAAAGTACAACCACCTCTTTTTCCCATGTAATTTGCAGGCAGTGACAAATCTATTGAACAACAATAGTATAGCTGATATTGATCGCCTACGACTTGTAATGTTGTATGCTTTGCGTTATGAGAAGGAGAGCCCTGTACAATTGATGCAACTTTTTAACAAACTATCGTCGAAGAATGCCAAGTACAAACCTGGGGTAAGTTAACCAAGTTGTTGCAATCACTGTTTGGATTTATCCCTATGCTTTGTCCTTGATTTTATGTTCGGGAAGGGTGTTAATGTATGTGACTAGTAGTAATCAATTATTCTTGAAGCTTATTTTGTTAGGTTTCATTTAGGGTTTAGGGTTTAGATAGTGCATGATGGGGTCTGAATAAGAAAATTAAGTTATAAACAGAAGCTTTAATTCTTTGATGTGTATAAGTTCTTCCAGATGTTGTTGAGATTGACCCTTCTTTGTGCATCTCGATCTGAGCGTCGGTTATGCCAGTAGCTGTACCTATCCTGTGGATACTAGAGTAGCACACTGGTTTAATAAGTTTTATATTTTGCCAATACAGCTGGTCCAGTTCCTCTTGAAGCAAGCGGGTGTGGATAAGCGCACTGGGGACCTTTTTGGAAATCGGGATTTCTTAAATATTGCACGTAACATGGCTCGTGGGCTTAAGGTTTGTTTGGGAAATTTCTACTTTTCAGCTTTCTAGTTTCTACCATAGGATCTACTTTCCATTATAATGGATATATCTTTAACTGTTGCTGTAGGGAGTTGAGAATGTGTATACACAACACCAGCCTCTTCTCTTCCAAACTATGGAAAGCATTACTAAGGGACGACTAAGAGATGTGGACTACCCATTTGTTGGAAATCACTTTCAACAGGGCAGGTCTGTTGCTTCTTTTTTAATCTTATTTTACGTAATTCTTCCCCAGGAGTTTCTTATATTCACTTGGACTGATTCTATCGGGACCTCTACCACTCTGGCTCACTTGACTACCTGTTTTTAAACCCAATTTTTAACCTTGTATAAAATTCCCACACCCCCAAAAACCGAAAAATGTAACTCAATACAAGCTGCAGCCACACCATCCCATTTCTCATATGTTTGCCCTTTACAACAACCATCCCTCCCTAATCAGTATGACCGATATGATGTGACAAGAACAAGGCTATGCCAATAGAATTTCTATCTATCATCATTCAGTCACAGTTCTGTCGCGTCAGTCTTGAAATAGTAGTGTTGCATAGAGTATCCACATACAATAGTATAAAAAAATTCTAGGACACTTCCAAAACTTGCCTGAATTCATCTCATTATTTGCAGTCAATAAAATTACTTTGTTTATCATGTTAACTATGTTGTGCGCCTCGATTCTATGTTGTGCAAGATTCCTAGAGACCATCACTTACTGTTGCTCTAATCTATCCTGGTGGTTATCTATAGTTTATTCTTCCACGTTTAGCTTACCCATAAGGGTTCTTGCAAATGATTGCTTTGTCGAGGCCATGCTCTCTCTCAGAAGAATCTGAATCTGATCATCATGTTTTTCATAATTTCTTTGTAGTTCATGAGTTTGTCTATTCTAGACACCTTATTACTGTTGAGGTTTCTTGCTTGTTTATCATACACATACTTGGATACAAAACACTGACTGTTACTTATTACCAGCTTGTATATGGGAAACAACCTATGGTGGTCGTGAGGTTTCTTGCTTGCTTGTTTCTTGTAATCATTTTTAATTCATTCGATATAAGTGCCCCTGACCATTACTAGTTATCAGCCTATGCACTTCATTCTGTCTGGTCTACATTGAAATACTCACATTATTGTATCAGTCAGATTTCTCTTGTTGAAGTTATAATGTGCTACTAAGAAGATATAAATGATTCAGCGACTTGGATAATACTCTGAATTAAGCATACTTCATCTCTAAGCAGGCCTCAAGACGTGATCATTTTCATTGTGGGTGGTACAACATATGAGGAGTCTCGTTCTGTAGCTTTACAAAATGCTACGAATTCTGGAATTCGATTTATACTTGGTGGTTCGGTCGTTCTAAATTCTAAGAGGTATGCTTCATATTGACATTTGTGCTTTCACTGAAATAATTACATGGTATTTAAAAGTAAGTCTTTTAGATGCTTACATGATACCATTTCATTCTTGTGGTGGATGGAAATTTTGGAAAACCTATTATTTTGGGCATATTACTCCTATGGAACTTACATAACCAACATTTGATAATGGGAGGTTGTTAGTTGTGACAGTAGTTGCTGCTTCTCGAAGCAAAAGAGATATTGATTACAAATCTGTTAATAGCTAGTGGAGGTCTTCAATACACTGTTTACTAATTAGGGTATAGTGTTCAGGCCCACAGTTTACTCCCACATGGTATTGGTTTGAACCTGTTCGAGAGTCCTACCCAGCTATAGTTAGAGTCTCCTTCCATGTAAGGATTGTAGGCCACATTTTCATACCTGTGTTACAACATGAATATGTGGCTTTTCTAGGTGCTTGGAAGATTTTATTTTGTTGTAGTTTGTGAGGTTATTATAATCAATTATTGAGCTTATTGAACTTGCCTAATATAAGATTATAATTTGGCTGTGAAATGCAGGTTCTTGAAGGACTTGGAAGAAGCTAAGAGACAAGCTCAGCTTAGCAATGCCAACTGAATTTCAGTTTTGTATATCTAGCAAGTAAAGAGCGATGTGGATATGTGTTTGTAAATTTTTAGGGGATTTTGATTAGGCCAGCAGCTGTGAGAAACTGTATCAAAAACTGCATATATGCTCTGAGGGATTGGAAGCTACCCTATGTTCCTGCAGAAGGCACATGGTTTTCTACACCATTTTACTGGAGTAAAGGCGAAAATGATGGGAAGATGTAAATTGCATTACGTGGGGAATGTAAGAGTTGATACCCTTCCACAAGAAGTGAGATCTCACATCTTAGCTCTAATCATTCCCCAATCAAGCCAGATATCCCTAGTGCCTGAATTGACATATGCCTTCAGTAATGTTGTGTTGTTTCGGAAGAAACTTCTCATACGTGAAAGGTCTGTAGTCCCCCTGGTGCTTGTCATACCTATTACTGTATTCATTCATCTGTTCTTTCTAATATTGTGAGTGATCAACAATTATATATGTAGTCTTAGCTTCTGTTTTTGCAAACCAGGTCTCGATGAGAGTGAGGCTTCATTGTTCTAATTGTTGTGGTGATGTACCAGACCTCAATACTATTAGTAATTTGATAGCAAATGTGCCTTGCGTTGCATTATTTTGAACTCTTCCCAACAACATATATGGCGGTCGAAAGGATCAGTGTGTACCAAACCGTCAACTAGATATATTATTCAACTATTGACCAAATCTCATGGTGGGTTTGTTATAGAGCATTGTCGGAGTTTAGGGCTTGTGTCTAATTACATTTTGCGAAATAGTCTGAGTGATACGTATCTTTTTTTTATTTTATGATTGGTTTTTGATAAACATGTATTAATTGTAAATTTTTGTTTGCTTTTTCATAAATGGAGTATATTAATAGTAAAAAGAAGTGTGTTAATAGAATTTTTTTTGTTTTCATTTTTGGGACACTGTGAGAGTAACAGAGAACGTGGTGCTGCTACAGTGTTACTGTAGACGACTTGACTACTGGCCAAGGAGAATCTGACTGATCGACCGTCACTTTGGCAAAGGGGGCAAATGTTTGTTGTGCTTAATCAGTACAATTTATCGAGGCACATCTTAAGCTGTAGCAAAGATTAATTGGCTGGCAGCGTCTGCTCCATAATTTGCTATCACAAATTGACGGGCAATATTGCCACATCCCATTGGAATACACTAGCGAAGTATACCGGCCCGTTGCGGCGGGTTGTATGGTAGATATGCGCATGTTTCACATAAAGTGATCAAAATAAACATCCTGCTAATATCAATATAGAATGATCATTTATTTCATTGTTACACTACAATCTTGGAGTTTCTACCTAAAGCATGGAGAAATCATATCTAATGCATCAACTGCATCTCTGCATCTCATTGTCCTACCGATTTGGTTAGCTCGCAACCTACAAAAGCCAAATAGTATGACAGCCAAGATACTGATAAAACAAATAGCTGCAAGGCTGGCAGTTATTGAAAAATGAGAAAATGTTAGATATAAAGAGTGAAGTAAAACAGATATTGCAAAAGATTTATGTTCTATCTGGTAGTCTACCAAAGCAAGTGCTCTGACAATATATACTATTGACTACAGACTACTTTTGGCTAAAATTCATATGCAGGCTATGTCAATATCAAGTGGATAGACTATTCGTTACCAAACATATCTATTAACCTGCATTATCACAAAAGAACATTACTTTCTGGTATCAAGGAAATGGTACATACCAGTTATGTCATTTGGTTTCTAGCGTACATGTGTTCTTTGATTGAATTTATAAGTTTGGAATTGTTTGTGGAAAACAATAAATTGCATCATTCAAGGCATACACATATAAACATGGCCAAACTCCAAGCAACAAAATATATATACTGCCATGTATAGCAGACGAACCACCAAATTGACCATACAATGCATAATCTAAGATCCCTCCTCTTATATAATTAGTTGGTTTATCAACCAAAACTAATAGACTAGAGAGATGAAGCTAGCCTTTGCAAAGACAAAGCTGTCATGTTGTGTAAACTGAAAAATGGTGGAAAGCATCAAGACTCTCTTCAAGTCTTTTGTGTTGTATGAAGTGTACGCTTGTTGGATTCTTTTTAGAGAAGGAAATAATGACATATCAAGAGGGAATATGATTCCAAACATCATGTCACTTGGAAATTAAGAAAAAGAGTGCTCTACTTTATGAAGAATCTAATCAAAATTTTATCTTTACTCTTGCTAATAATAATGATAAAGAATAATACACAGTTGCTAAACCAGAGTCCATCCTATAGTTGGAGCAGATATAGATCATGTGGATGATGCTCACAATCTTACACATAAAGAACATGAATAATACACAGCTGCAAAATATCATGCACTCTTTTGGGAGGCCGATCTAATACACACACACACACACACCAACCACACACCACACACACGGCCCTTCCACTAAGAGATTTTTATTTTAATTTATATGAGGGATGATAGATTACACTAATTTTTCGATTACACACACACACCACACACCACACACCACACCCTTCCACTAAGAGATTCTTTATTTTGATTTATATGAGGGATGATGGATTACACTAATTTTTCGATTATATTTTTAAATCTCCATCATTCAGTTTGTTAGTCTTTATATATAGATCAATTCTGTAAATTTTCAGCCAATTTAGTGATCGTTAAGTTGTCAAACAAGATTAAATCAATGAACGAACCATATCTACCAAACATGAACCGTTCATGTTTATAATTATAAATCGTAGTTTTAAATGCCTTAACGATTACCAAAAACGATTACCAAAATTTTTGAAAATTTACAGAAGTGATCTACTCATATTTATATATTGAACGGTAGAGATATGATTTTGTGATCGAAAAGTTGATGTAACCCCGCATCCCTTACTATGTCAATGTCCGATGACTCGCTTATATAAGGAGATTCATATCAAATCTCTCTGGAAGGTGTCAGCCATTTTCAAGACTGATGAAGAAAAACGTGCCTTTCGTCTGGGATCAAGCATGTCAAAGTGCATTCGATAGCATCAAGGAATATTTGCTCAACCCACCAGTCCTAATGGCGCTTATAAAAGGGAAACCTTTAATCCTCTACATAGCCGTTCTTGATCGCTCCTTGGGGGCATTGCTGGCACAAAATAATGATGAGGGGAAAGAAAATGCTCTCTACTACTTAAGTCCAACATTGGTAAGAGCTGAACACAATTATACACTAATAGAGAAGATTTGCTTGGCTTTAGTCTTTGCCGTTCAAAAATTACAGCATTATATGCTTGCTCATAGTGTCACCTTGATATCTAGAGCTGATACTTTAAAGTATTTGATGACAGAGCCCATGCCCTCGGGTAGACTTGCTAAATGGTCTCTGATCCTCTCAGAGTTTGAAATAAAGTATGTACCCCAAAAGGCAATAAAAGGGCAGGCACTTGCAGACTTCTTAGAGGCACACCCACTACCAGATGATCATGAATTACCCGAAGACTTGCCAGACGAAAAAGTCTTCTCAACCGAGACTCCCTCATGGCAGTTGTACTTCGACAGGGTAGCTAGAAAACAAGGAGCTGGAGCTGGCATCGTATTCATCATGTCTTTTGGCTGTATAATTCCCTACTCATTCTTTCTAATGGCTTTATGTTCAAATAATGTTGCAGAATATGAAGCACTCATGATTGGCCTCGAGATCGCCTTGGAGATCAGGATTGACTCCTTACAAGTGTTCAGTGACTCCCAACTGATCGTTAGATAAGTGAATGACAAATATGTGGTCAAAAACGAGAGCCTTGTCCCATACCACCAACGGGTCAAGTACCTTATGGGACAATTTCAAAACATAAATGTTAGCCACATTCCCAGATCAGAGAATGATAAAGCAAATGCATTGGCTAACCTAGCGGCTTCTTTAATCCAACCTGACGAAAGGGACATCCAGGTTACGGTGGGGGAACGACGATTGCTGTCTACATTACTTGAACGAATGGAGGACGTCAACGAAGTACATGTGGTTTCTGTGTTCGAAGTCGAAGAAGAATCTGATTGGCGAATGGACATGATCAAGTATTGTCAGTCAGGCATGCTACCTATAGATCCAAAGAAAATAGTCTATGTCAGGCGGACTGCAACCTGATACACATACCTTAGTGACACTCTGTATAGGATGTCCTTCGATGGGATACTCTTAAGGTATCTTTCAAAAGAAGAGGGAGCAGAAGCTCTTAAAGAAGCCTATGCTGGTATATGCGGAGCCCACTAAGCTGGTCCAAAATTAGCAGCTCAGTAAATTACCTCTTCATCCCACATCTCTCTCATACCCCTTCGAAACATGGGTGCTGGACGTTGTAGGAATCATAGCCCCTAAATCCTCACGCCTACATCAGTACAAATTGGCTGCAATAGACTACTTTTCTAAATGGAGCGAGGCAATTCCTCTCAAAGAAGTAAAAGCAGAGGACGTGGCAAAATTCATCAAGACTCACATCATCTATCGCTTCGGAGTTCCCTCCAAAATAATATCTGACAACGCCTCGTACTTCAAGTGCAGAGCCACGGTTACAATATGTGAAAAGTATAAAATTCAACATGCATTTTCATCTAGCTATAATCCGACAGCTAAAGGTCAGGCAGAGGCCTTCAATAAGGTGCTTTGCAACATCCTAAAGAAAATGATCTCAAAAAACAAGAGAGACTGGCATGATCACCTCCCTGAGGCATTATGGGCATATCAGACCACTGTTCGTATGGCAACCGGTTGTACTCCATTCAACCTGGTTTATGGCTCTGAAGCAGTACTGCCATTAGAAGTCCAATTGCCTTCTTTGAGGATAGATACAAGGTTGACAAATCCAGATGAAAACACACAAGTCAGGCTTGCAGAGCTTGAAGCCCTCGATGAGAAGAGACTTGCAGTGCAACAAAGACTTGAGATTTACCAAGCTCAAATTGCAGGGGCTTTCAACAAGAGAGTTAAATTCAGGTCATTCAAAATAGGCGACTTGGTCTTAACAGTCCGAAGGCCCATCATCGTTGCCAGGAAGTCAAAGGGAAAATTTGAGCCTAATTGGGAAGGTCCATATGTAGTCACCAAAGTCTTCACCAAAGGCGCATACGAGCTTTCTAACGCAGACAAAGACTACATCTACCCCTGTGTCAATGGGAAGTTCGTGAAAAAGTGCTACGCCTTCTAAAGCTCGCTGGACTGATAAGCCGGGAGGGCAGTCTAAGCAAAAGTCAAAGCACAAACCTCCCGAACTACGACGGCTTGATCCCCCAAAAGGGATACGTAGGCAGTCTAGTCCTAAAAAGCTAGTTGCAACCACCCAACCAAAAAAAAATCATCTTCAAATAATCAGGCGAACTACGTGTAGCTTGATCCCTTCATAGGGTACGTAGGCAATCTAGTTTTAAAACTGGATCCAGCTGCGAAAAAAAAAAAGTTTTCAAAAAAAATCTGTTTGCCCTAAATCAAGTGGGTGAACTACGTTTGGCTTGATTCCTTCACAGGATATGTAGGCAATCTGGTGACAAACTAGATCCAGCCATATTTTTAAACTAATCATTTTCTCTCTTATGATTGTAAACAGGTAAAAGAGGATAGTTTGACAATTACATTGTCGTTGGATAATGGTATCAAAAGTTGAGCACACACCAACGTGTACGAGCTCAGATGACAGCCCAAGTGTTCATTTTATCAAGCAGAACAACCAACAGTCTACAAAAGCATTATGTGTTTTGTATTACAAGTCCACAAATCAAAATAGAAGAATACTGGTAGCAGGACACACGGGCTCAAATGTCCCGCCCCACCAAGACGTATTCCTTGTATACCTATACACATGACAAATAAAAGGGACATGGAGACATGGAAACGATTTGAAATATCGACAAATTAACAGTTGATTTTTAAAACAAATTCTTTTACATCTATGTTGACAAAACCACTTACCAAATTTTCCAAGCGAAGTAACAAAAAAAATAACAAAGCAACTCAGGAAGGAAAATAATACATAAAGGCAATGACTTCGCATATCCTAAGGCGAGGCGAAATAGCCGCGCGAAGGGAAAGCAAGAAGGCGAGACGCGGAGTCCACATACGCGCGGACTCAGGCTTATACTTCGCCAAAAGACTTCAAAGAATTGACTAGCCATTTGAACTCCTCTTCTTGGGCTTCGTGGGAACTTTTGAGGAGCTCAAATTCTACAAGCTGGTTTTCTTTGGCCTCAATCCTTGTCTATCAAAGTTCTTCATCTCGCTTGTTTTGTTGATCAGCTGAGTTCTTCAAGGAGGCGATTCTCTCCTCAAGATGATTCTTCGCATCCTCATACTGCTAGTGCAATTGCTACGCTTGTTGCTCTGCCTTTATAATGTGCTCTTCGCTGGCACTCAAAACCTCAAATTCTTAGTTAAGGCCCGACAATTCTAAATCTAAAATTACCTTGGCGTGGTGACACTCTTCATGGCTACGTATCAAGTCACAGATGTGTTCAACATCTATTTTTGAACACTCCTCAACAACACGCGATTTCTTGGAAATCATATCTGCCAATTCAAAGGTTTTGCCAACATTTTCAACAAACCTTTCAAATCGGTCCTGACCAGATCCATAGGACCTAATCACTGGTCCCAACATCTCAAGTAACTTCTGGACCTCACCGCGACAATCAGTAATGAGCTTCAATGGTTGAGACAAGCTTATCTTACGTAAAATGTCTTCTACCTCTATGATAGTAAAATCACCCCAGCACTCGTTCAGGCATGAATTGAAGAACGGCCGTAAGATAGATGAAGTTTCGCTTTGCTGATAAATACTTTCATCCCCAGTCTTGCATGCGTCAAGAACCACTGGCTCTGTACTACCACTTTTAGAGTCAGAATGATCTCTTGGTGATATGCTAAAACCCTCTCCTTCTAGTCCTGACTTCTTCAACTGAGTTGGTTCTTTCCATTTTAGCAAAAGTAATCCCGATCCTAAACTGTTTATTGTCGGCTCTGTTTTAATCAAAGACGGCTCCACACCATGCTGAGTCTTCTCACAGACTAATTCCAAGTTTTCAGGCTCAGGTGATGGTAATCTCGATGCCAAATCCTTTATAAGCGGCTCTGGTACGTTTTGCGGAAACCCCAAAGCATTCTTCTGCGAAGTGGACTTGCGCGGATTTTGATCTACTTCTTTTAAGGAGACTCTAGTGCTATGCTCTTTCTGCAATAGTTTCTTCCTCCTTGATTCAGGAACATGTGGCTTACATCCCTCATTCTTACGCTCAGTTTTTACTTGCTTCGACCTAGATCTTGGCTTCTACAAGTTCACTTACGAGTCCTTTAAACTTAGCTTGGGACTTCGTGGCCTTGAAAGCAGGTCATGTTGACTTCGCAGCTTTGAAATCAGGTCATGTACTACCACTAATTTCAACTTCGAGACAACAGTTTTGTCGCCATTGCGCGAAGCATGATTAGTTGGCGGTGATGCAATTTCATCTGCAAGATTATCGTACCGAGCTCGCTTGTTGCCCTTACTTTCCTCATCAAGGTTTGTTCTATGAATTTTCTTGCTCATGCCTTCTTTTTGCCCTGCAAAAGGAGAAGTAATTCTAGTATAAATAGCTAGATCTCTTTCCTCAAGGTCAGAAAAATGTATTTTTCCTGGTCCGCCAGCGGATACACCTTTAAGGGATTCTGGCGGGAAAATATTATTCTGCTTGGCGAGAACAAGTTTCTTTAGGGTCAGGTAAACAAAAGACACAAACCGACCAAGATAGGAGGCACATGCTGACATCCACCACCTGTAATAAGTCCAGGTACACAACCCCTCATAAGAAGAAAGGGGAATGTAAAAACGGGTACCAGTGTCAGCTCTAAGAAGTTTCAATTGAGCTTTTTCTAAGTCTTCAACAACACACTTACTTCTCTTCTCAATTTTGAAGAGAAGTTTGTTCAGGTACACAACAAAACCCTTCATAAGAAGAATGGGGAATGTAAAAACGAGTACCAATGTCAGCTCTAAGAAGTTTCAATTGAGCTTTTGCTAAGTCTTCAACAACACACTTACTTCCCTTCTCAATTTTGAAGAGAAGTTTGTTCACTGGAATCCCTTGATCAAAGCCAAACTGATGAGCGAATCTATTTGGATAGTATGGTTCTAGCCAGAGCTCATCACCAATTCGTATAGGAAGTAATGAAGAACGTGGACAAATCGGCAACTCAAAGTGTTCTTCAGACAAGTTCCCATTGTCAATCAAAAAGTAACCCTTTGATTCAATAAAGGGACTAGGACGATACTCTACAGAGCCTTTGATCCGAAAAACAAGCCTAGCTCTAGTGATATTGAAATATTGAACTTTAATGCCAGTGTATCTCTTTAGCTGGGGATAGTTTTCAGGAAACTCACTGTCAACATGACGCCTATATAAATAGTCGAAGTGTTCTCCCAACCAACCAACCAACCACATAATGAACAGGGAAGCAACTTCGTGACCCTCCAGGTCCCCGCGGATAGGTCACGATTTTCCCAAGACCATGATAAATATGGCCCAACACTGCTGGCGCAAGAGAAACTCTGATTCCTTGAGCCATTAAGCATGCTATGTGGAAAGTTTCAGATCTAATTACATAGTGATGAGCGGGGAAGACAAACCTGCTAAGCTAGTAAGCTAAGAATGCAGCCAATTCTCCTTCTTTTGAAATTACCAAAGTAGGCCGGAAACCCAAAAGTTTCTCACGCTGCATATGGTTTATGTACTGTGTGTCTACTCCATAGCCTGCGTATAGCAGTTGCCCTCTATAAAAATGTCTAACCCAATCTCCCCAACGGACAAATTTATGTTTACTCGTAACACATAGTCGAGAATGTACGCATAAAAGCTCATTTGTTTTCAGAAATAAATTCTTCATAGGGAATCCCTGAAATCGGCAAACCACCAAGCATCTTCAGATCCCACAATGATATACTCATTTCCCCATTTCCATGGTGTAAAGTGTTCGTTAAAGGACTCCACAATTCCAAGAATGCTTTCCATACGTTAGGACAATAATGGTAAGGATATTGAGAGACGCCAACGACACCATATATTCCAGCCTGGCTCAATATACCTTCAAATTTGCCTATCTCAAATGTGGCACAACACCCGAAACAAAGGCTTGTTGACTAATCTTGTTTGGTACTTAACATTTTGTGAAGTACTGGGTAGAAGTTCTCTTCAAGAACGAAGGGAACTCCGTCACTTTGACTATTCACCTTCTCTAAAGAGTGCCTTTTAAATATAGGGAAAAAGTTGCGGGTTGTCCTTATCACTTGATCTTCCAGATCTTGACGAAATGTGATGGAGCCTGAATTTAGTTCCACCTCTGTCACCAAGGTAATGATGTCTTTTGGAGGATCATCAACGTGAATGGAATTTAAAGGTTGTGATCGCATATACTCTATGCCTTTTCCAGCTACCCGGCCGTGTTTGTCCAAAGCTGGCTCGCTAGAAATCCAGCCATATGCATCCATTACTTGAGATTGCGACATGAAGAAATGATTAGAAGTAAGCAATAGCAGGTCAAGCTTTGCGCATGAAAAGCAAGTTCCACGTACAAAGCTTGAGGGGGCACTTTTGATACAAAAAAAAAAATAATAATAAAAAGAAGAAGAAAGAATAATTCTTTTCTTGTGCTACATGCACAAGGCTTTTGAGTTCAATTGTAACTCTTGCAAAGGGAGGTGTCTGGATAGGAATATAATTCGGGTATCAAAGTCCAATTGCAAATCAGCCAAGCGCTGTATATAAAGAGACCAAAGCCTCCAACGAAAAAAAAAGACAGAAAGAGGGAGCGAAGCAGAAGCAGAAGCAGAAGCAGAAGAGAACAAGCGAAGCAGAAAGCAGAGGAAGACTGACAAGCCAACAATAAGAAGGTGGAGCTCTCGTTCTAACTCTATTTCTTTTTTGCAGCGACTTTATCTTTCTGTCTCATCCCTTGTTTCCGGCGGAGCCCAAATACCGTTCAAACCTCAAAACCCTAATGCGCAAAGCAGAAGCCCTGAGTGGTGGCGAGACCACATCGCATAAGGCGAGACGACATCGCCCCCCCTCCTCTTGTCATAACAAAAATATGACCCTGCACCTCGCATAGAAGAGGAAGCCCTAAGGCGTGGCGGGAGAACTTCAAGCAGAACCCCTAAGGCGTGGGTAGATGACTTTGATTGGGAGCAAAAGCCCTAAGCAAGGAGGCGAGATGACCTCACCCCCTCCTCTTGTTACAAAAAATATATGGCCTTGCATCTCGCATAACAAATCATGCAAGGGGAAGGAAATAAACAAGTAATGCGAATCTGAAGAACAGGAACTTACCCTTGACGACTCAGAGAATCCCTAGGCAGATCGAAGAAAAGGGGGCGACATATCTCAATTTATTGAGGAGAAGTTTCCTCAAGTCCAACTCTCAACCACATTCGATTTTCATCTGCAAAAAGGATACTGTCCTCAAGATAATAATCATCGAAGTTGTGTCAAGCTGACAGGAATGGGGAAAGACGTCTGGAGTTATGTGGTTTATACAATCTCATCAACCTCATCAAGGAAAAGACAACAAAGTCTACCAAGCAGAGCTCGCGTGTAAAGAAGACCTCGCGAGGAGGCTGAAGCCCCATAAGGCGCGAAGCAGAGGCCCTGAGCGGTGGCGAGATGATTTCACGTTAAAATAGAAGCCTTAAGGCGAGATGACTTTCACGACAAAATAGAAGCCCTAAGGCGAGGCGAGGCGATCCTGCGTCAGAGCAGAAATCCAGACAAAATGACCTCGCACAAAATTGGAAATCCGAGTGGCAAGATTGAAGTCCAGGCGAGGCATCATGGCTTCACAAAATTAGAAGTCTAGGAGAGATGAGATGACATCACAGGCGAGGCAAGATCCCTCCATGCAGAAGAGGAAGCAAGTCGCGGAGTCCGCTCACAAGCATATACGCGGAGTCCGCTCACAAGCATACACGCAGAGCCCGCTCACAAGCATACACGCGAAGTTCGCTCAGAAACATACGCGCGGAGTCCCCTCAGAAGCATACACGCGAAGTCTGCTTACAAGCATACGTGTGGAGTCCGCATAAAGGGGGAGTCCGCTTACACCTGGAGACTGGATTTGCAGATCACCTACGCCACTATCAAGAATTATGGCTAAGGCAATTCAAGCCTCTTGGTGACACATGCGTCACCCATTTCGGATGCATAACTCAAATCAACAGACACTCTACCAAATTGGGTGTCCACAAGAAATACGGTTGACGGATTCATAAATACATCTGTCAAACCCAAAGCTAGTACTAAGCCACAAAGCCTACAAACCCCAATGAACTACGGTCAGTTTGATCCCTCAAGGGGGTACGTAGGCAATCTAGCAACCCACTAGATGCATCAAAAAATTCTAAACAGAATCCTTGACACCAACAGTCAAATTCGGTCAGTCCAAATGACTCCAGTCAAATTCTCAAAACCAAATTCACAGGCTTTAAACCCTCACAAAAATCCCAAACACAAATTCAATATAAGTGGGTCATTCACCCATTTAAATCACAAATGTTCAAACTACATTGGTTTGATCCCTTCACAGGGTATGTAGGCAGTCTGGATTTAAATCTAGACAGTACCACACCTAAAATCAAATCCTTGGTTCTTTCCAAAGCCAAATTTCCCTCCAAAGACATACATGCTCCGTTTGTCACTTTGTAATTAGAATCAAAGGGTCTTCCCTTGGAAACAAAGGTTGTAATTAAGGAATTTACTTTATTCTGAATGAGTTGAACCAGATATAATTAAAAGCTCTATCTTAATTAATAAGATAAGGGTGAAGTTATGTTAGGTATATATTTATTTACAATTTTTGCTCAACACGCCGCGACGCTGGTGCAGCCGCTGGCCAAGCCGGCACTCAATGTGCGTGGTTGGACGGGCTTGCTATGGTTGTCATGTCGGTGGATATGTGGTTCAGAGGTTGGAATCGAGGCGGATCTCGTGTTTTTGGCCACTCTAGTTTAGGGCAGCTGCTGCATCGGTAGATTTGGCAGGGTAGGTGGACAGATTGGACTATGAGGGACTGCGTGATCGGTGAGACACTACTCAGAGGTCAGTGGTCGGTGTCGGTGGTTCGACAAGTTGGTTCGCCGACGAGTCTTGATGGTTGGTGTTTCATCTGTTTTTGCTTTGAATTATGTCTCCGATCATGTAAGCTGCTGGGTATGTGGTGGGAGAACGACAGCGCGGTTGAAGGCAAGGTGGTATAGGGTCGGATCTGATGCAGTGGAGGTTTGGGATTGAGAGGGCGAAGCATGAGATTAGTGCCCTGGTTTCTTGGGCCTATTGGGCCATGTTTCATCCATTAGGGTTTCAACTTCATGTGCTTAGGGCCTGATCTTGGGTCTTGAACTGTGACTGGGTTATAGGCCCACATGAGGTATATATCTTTATTTTGCTATTTCTTTTAGTTTAATTTACATTATATCGGGCTCCATGTTTATGGGCACATGTCACCTTTGTGCTGTATTTATATCCCTATGTGAATTATACTAGCTTGGTCCAGCATGGGAGGACTCGGTTCCTCAAACCGGTGTCAATCGATCCCAACTTTTTTCAACACCAAAACAACCTGTATACTTCCATTGTATACCTTCATGTGAGTTTGTGGGGTTGCACGCTTAAAGTGCAATTTCACACTTGTTTATTAGATTATGGGTGCTCACGCATGGGTTTATGACCCACGTTGGATTTGTTCACATTTTCGTTGGATTTGACTCTTGGATAAGTATACGGTTCTTGGTTCTCTCTCGTCAGCCTCTTCTCTCTCGTGACTCAGGTGTCAATGATGGTTTGTATGGGGTTGTTTCGAGGGAGCACTTCCTTTGGGTCGTGAATTTCCATATGATTTTTATTTTGCCATTTGATTGGCATCAGTTACTCGGGCATCAGTGCTCCAATTTAGCACTCTTCATTATCTCACGTTTGCCAGCGGTGATGATGACGACAATATTAGCTTGCATGAGTAGTTGATATGGTAGATTAGTTAGGTTGCGTTTGGTGTAGCTGGACTTACTTGTTCCTGAGAATAATTGACTGAAAAGCAAAGTAAAGCCGAGTGTTTGATAAACTGACTTTTTATAGGTGTTGTGAGTGCTAAAAGCAGTGGAAGATGTTTGGTAAATTGAAAACTAAAAGTGCTTTCAGTTTGTAGAGTGACCTATTCGGACATGAAACTCAATATAACTTCTTATACTATATTTTTTATGGTTTGTTTAACTTTATGTTAGTATAAATTAATATTTATCTATTTCTATAAATTATGATACTTCCATTTTTTTTTTGAATGGAACAATTCTGTTTTTATTTCAAAAATTTAAGGGGGGTTACAATCAAATTGTAGTACATCTGCATGCCTTGAATCATAAGTTAACTTAGCTAGTCTATTTGATACATGATTGAGAGTGATTGCAAGTTCTGGGAGCAAAGATGATTTCCACCTGATGTACTTCTTGCAAGCTGCTGCATATATCATCATCAAGAGAGCTCATAACACTGATTGCTTTCTTGCCTATAAATATCCCCCATTGTCCCTTGGTAGTCAGTTTCGACTACCAGGTTTTGAAGATGTTGCTGTTTACAAAAGTCTAAAGCTTGGTTATAAAAGTAATATATAAATCATGATTTCAACCACACATAGAAAAACTGAAAATCTAAACATAGGTATCAAAGACCAAGTTGCATAGTTGAACCATAACATTATTGGTTATAAAAGAATGCCTAAAATGGGAATGTAGCAACACCAAAATCCAAATAATCAACATCACAAAAACTATAAGACTCCGAAGATCCCAGAGTAAACGCCAACAGGGAAATATGATGTTATATCTACTCTCATAAACAGCTATATCCCAACTATAAAAACAGCTAACATGGCAATACTAAACAGACAGACAAAACAACCAAATCAAAAGGAATGCTATCAGAATAATACTTAGAAAAGGTTATTCGTATTGTAGTCGGTTGTGCATAAAACAACCTCCAAAACCCGTAAACCAGCAGACATTCCATCACAACCGAGGCCGTCTTAGGGTTCCTGCCCCTAAGCAGGGTGGGCTGGGCTTAACCACGGTCGTAACACTGGGCTTGGAATGATTGCAGAAGGCATAGAGGAGGTCTACATTTGAAACAACAACAAGAGTAACTGTCACACATCGATTTTCAAGCAAAGTGAACCCACGTTGGGCCATAAATAGGGCCCAGCCACCAGCTTATCAGATATCATTAACTACCCTAGTAATTACATTCTATCAACAGATACTGACTTAACCATCGGAGGAGGAAAGACTGGAAGCCCCCGGTCATCCTTTTGTTTACAGGTCAGCGGGAGGATAGCTATTCACCTACCAGACACGCCTTCAGCTTCTGCAACCCTATCCAGGATTGTACAGAAACATTTGACGCCGTCTGTGGGAATCTTTACTAAAAGCTAGCATTACTCGATGGCTGAGTTAAGTGAGCGGCAAGAGCAGGATGTAGGAAGGGAAGAACAAAGAGAGCCAATATTCGAAAGGACCCCCGAAACGGCAGGAGGAAGTTCACGAATCACGAGGAAAGGTCTCAGAGAGGAAACACTGGAGGGAGAGACACGAGATCTCAATCCCCAAGAGGTAACCGAGATGTTGGAGGGGATGAGGGCCCAAATCACTCGACTGGAGCAACAAAGAGTCAAAGATCAGGAAGAAGCTTCTGAGAGAGAGCGCAGGTTGGAAAAGGAAAACGCCACGCTCATGAGCGCGCTAGCCTGAGTGATAGAACATCAGGAAGCACTGCATCGAGCGGCTGAGTCAGATCAGGGGGTCGAGTCAGACCGAGCGGCCACGTAACAGATGGTAGGCACACGGCCGGGAATGAACCGTAAGACCGTGCATTTAGGGATAAACTTGTTCCCGGACAAAATGAGGGATGAGGGACTGCCACCCTTGCCTGAATCGATCTCGGAAGTCCAGGCCAAAAGACCGAGAGAGATGGAAGATACCCTAAGAGCTATCGGGGATAGCATGACGAGTATAGCTGAAAGAATCTCTGATGCCGAGAGAAGGGGACACGTAATCCAACCTACGCGAGTTTCGAAGAAATAGGGGACCGTTCACAAGAGCAATCACTCAGTCCGTCCGGTCAAACACAGCCAAACCGTTGAAACTTAGCTATAATAGGGATCGTGATCCTCATCTTTTCCTTGATAGTTTCAAGTCTCATACGAATGCCAAAGGGTACTCGGACGCAATATACTGCAACATGTTCCAGGAAACCTTAGCAGGGGAAGCACTTAGTTGGTTCTACGAGCTCCTGTTGAACTCGATTGATTGATTCCAGCAGTTGGCTGATAGGTTTGTCAATAGGTTCATCCTACGAATGAACAGGTAGAACACCGCCCAACTGTTCAAAGTGAAGCAAGATAGGGGAGAGGAGTTGAAAGCTTTTGTGAATCGTTGGCAAGGAGGCACATCTAGAGTCAGAAACTTTGACAAAAAGGTTGCAGAGGAGGCGTTCGTTCAAGGGTTGATTCTTGGGAAGTTTCTGTATGCAGTAAAGATCGAAAATCCGCAGGGCTACGATGAGCTTATGGAAATGATGATCAGGCATGCCCAGGTAGATCATGATACTTATGGGGGGACCTTGGCTAGGAAAAGGAAGGTCCAGGGGAGAGAAGGAGGATCGCTTATGCAAGTGCTCCAAGAGGTTAGAGCCTGGACGGGAGAGCAAGAGCTGAACTCATACTTATCCGGAAAGAGGCACAATGAAAGGAGTGGGAGGAAGGTAAGAAAGCAGTATAATACCCAGGGGAAGGCAAAGGGCCCTTATCAGGATACCGAGTACACAAGGGAGGCATCGGCAGGCACATAGCATTTCTCAGCACTCAACGCCACTTACGAGGTGATATGGAATGAAAATAAGTCTGTCATTCCGCCTCATTCAGCCAGGATGTTTCCCGCCTCTTGGCTCACTAAGGAAGACACTGCAAAATTTTACAGGTACCATGGGGAGGTAGGTCACCACATAAACAACTGTATAGAGCTGAAGAGAGTGGTAGAAAGCCGAGTAAAAGAACCAAATTTACAGCAGTATGTGCGCAGGCAAAGGCACGTAGGGGAGATCGAAGTATATGGGACGATCAAAACCATCCATGGCGGCTCTCGTATAGATAATAGGAGCAACAAAGCCAAAAAGCAGTGTACGGGAAGAAGGGATGGCCGAGAAACTTTCGCCTTTGGAAGTAGCAATAATCAGCAATTAACCACCGGTTGGAAGTCCGTTACCTTCCTAGAAGAGGAAGAGGAGGGGATACCGCACGAGGACCCATTCTTATAACATTGCAATTTGATCACTATATCACGAAGAAGATCTTGGTTGACACGGGAGCTTCAGTCAACATATTGTTCAGAAGTGCCTAGAAAGGACTACATCGAGGAAGTAACAAGTTGATGCAAGACCATGAGCCGCTAATTAGTTTCTCGGGAGATGACGTTTAGCCCCTCGGATCGGACAGCTTTAGAGTAAGCATAGAAAGCCGAAAGGGAGTCACCCGGGAAACAGTGGAATTCATTGTGGTAGACTGTGAGTCGTCCTACAACGGGATCTTGGGAAGACCCGCCTTGTGGAAGCTAAAGTCGTTTGTTGCCGGCCACATGTTGATGATGAAGGTCCCAACTCCAATGAGAATTATTACGATCCGGGGAGATCAGGGAGTGGCAATGAGTTGTTTTGCAGTAGACAATAGGAGGAAAAGGTCAGAGGTTCTATCGGCAAGCCAGGCCGTGGTTTCCCCCTCAGATCCATATGTGGATCCCAGAGATGATACTAACTCAGACGAAGAGCGTCTGAGATCAACAAGAGAAATAGAAGTAGTGTCAGTCTCAGATGAATTCCCGGATCAGCAAGTAACATTAGGGACGGGACAGGCATCTGGTGTGCGAGCGGCACTATTGGAATTCCTGAAGAGAAATAGTGGGGCGTTCTCTTGGACGTATAAGGATATGCCCGGGATATCGAGTGGCATTATGACTCACAAGCTAGGAATCGAGAAGGGATTCCCTCCCGTATGGCAGAAGCGAAGGACATTTAAGCCAGAGAAGTATGAAGCAATGAGGGTGGAAGTAAACAAATTGATAGACATTAGGTTCTTAAGGGAGGTTAGATACCCCCAGTGGCTGACAATTGTGGTCATTATTCCAAAGAAGTCAATGGGACAATGGAGGATGTGCGTAGATTATTCAAATCTCAACAGGGCATGCCCAAAAGATAGCTTCCCGCTCCCACGCATAGATCAACTAGTGGACTCCACGTCCAGGTTTGAATTATTGAGCTTCATGGACGCCTACGCGGGATATAACCAGATAAAGATGGTCCTTAGGGATGAGGAGCACACAACTTTCATGACAGACATGAGACTATATTGCTACGAGGTCATGGCCTTTGGATTAAAGAATGTGGGAGCCACCTACCAGCGGTTGATGAATGTCATGTTCACCGAGTACCTCAGGAAAATAATGGAGATATATGTTGATGACATGCTGGTCAAAAGTCTAATGGACGAGGAGCATGTGAGGCATCTGGAAAAGGTCTTCGAGGTGATACTGAGGTATCGGATGAGACTGAACCCTCAAAAATACATATTCAGGGTGATCAAATGGAAATTCATGGGCCATATAATCAGCAGGAGGGGAATAGAAGCCAACCCGGAGAAGATCCAAGCCATCTTGGATATGGAAACGCCTAAGGAAAGGAATAAAGTGCAGTCGTTGGCCGGGTGGATTGTCGCCCTCTTAAGATTCGTATCACAACTCACGGATAAATGTGCCCCCTTCTTTCAGCTGTTAAGGGACCAGCGATGTAAAAAGATAATATGGGGACCCGAGCAGGAAGAGGCCTTCAACCAGATAAAGGCATACCTCAAGTTTGGGTCGGTTTTGTCTAAACTGACCCCGGGGGAGATGTGTTACCTGTATATTGTAGCATCGCAGATGGCAGTCAGCTCAGTGCTAATAAGAAAAGAGTATGATATCGAGCATGTGGTGTTTTACGCCGGGAAGGGATTCACACTCGCCGAGAGCGGGTACCCCGACATTGAAAAATTAGCTTTAACGCTCATCATGACTACCAAAAGGCTCAGGCACTACTTCCAGGCACACTCAATAACCCTTTATACCAACCACCTCCTGAGGCAGATTATGCAAAAGCCAGAGATCAGCGGGAGGCTGGGAAAATAGGCGATAGAGCTGGGAGAGTTTGATATCCATTATCGGCCGAGAGTAGCTATCAAGGGCTAGGCAACAGCCGACTTTATGTCCGAGCTCACGCCTATGAAAGTTGTGGGGGAGTCATCTGAGCTCACGCCCATTGAAGTGGTGGGAGAGTCATCCGAGGTCGGCCATGAGGGAAGTGAGGACCCACCGACACCATTTTGGAAGCTTTTTGTTGATGGCTCGATGACGAGACATAAAAGTGGGGCGGGAATAATATTGGAGACCCCCGATGGATTCAAGCGTGAGTACGCTCTGGAATTTCAATTTAAGACCTCAAATAATGCGGCGGAATATGAAGCCTTGATTGGGGGATTGCAGCTCGCCCGAGATATTGGCATGGAGAGAATGGAAGTGTTTAGTGATTCACAACTGGTTGTAAACCAAGTCAACGAGAGCTTCGAAGCAAAGGAGCCTCAAATGAACTTTTACCAAGCACTGTCAAAAGTCTTCCTGCAGTGCTTCAAGTCGGTCTCTCTCTCTCTCACATCCCGCGGAAGGAAAATAGCAATGTAGATGCCCTTGCTCGGCTAGCCACTAGAGGGCCTAGGAAAGGAAGAAAGAAGGCAATGATTGAGGTGATGGGAAAACAGAGCATAAGTAAAACCATCTCGGAGATATTCTTGGTCGACGCGGGATCCGGAGAGCCTACATTGATGGCCCCATAGTTGAGTTCATGAAAGATAGGGTGCGGCCCGAAGACATGCGGCAAGCACGAAAACTGCAGTCGAGATGTGCCAGGTACACACTCATGAACGAAAATCTATACCGTAGAGGTTACCATGAACGGGAAGCTATACCATTGACTTATAAGTAAAAGGAGGGTAGGTGTCAAGATCCGCCCCGAATTTCACCCTGAAACCCGAGGTTAGTCTTGCGGCGACAACCTCCAAGGAAAATTTACCGAAAGACTCGGCAAACCTCCCTTCAAAATGGACAACCCTAACTCGGAAGAACAGAATAGAACCACTTAATTAACTAAAAAATTAACATTCTCCGCTACAACCCAAAAGTAGCCGGAATAAGTTATACAAAAATCCCAACAATATTCAGAGCTACTAAAAATTAAAAACACAGTGGAAGCTGACAATCTCCTAGTAGATTAAACAGCCTACTGGCGAAATCTAGCGGATAGATGGGTCAATATGCTTCGACGTCGCCTTCTAGACCTCACCCGAACTCTGCAGACTGGGCATTTTAAAAACGAAGAGCCCAGGGGAAAATATTCAAAAACGTCCGAGTGAGTGGACAAAAGCAATTCTGACAACAAATAAATATTTCACCAAAAAAATACTTTTAAAGAAAACGTTTTGCCAGCGACAGCTTAAAAGCTTAACTCGAAAATTCCAAACTGGTGTCTAGCATCGCTAGACTTCCAAACATTAGGAAAAAATGCATCTCAGGCTAGAATATTATATATATATATATACAAATATATATATGTATGTATTCACACTCGACTATCTCTTGTACGATATCTATGAATAAGTTCGAAAAATAGATAATCATACAAGACTACGACGCTGGCGTCTAACGCTCACGTCACTCCATACTGGAATTGTACCTCAGTATGGGGGAAACGTCCGAGTGGTATATATACGTGCTGATTCCTTGTACGAATTCTATGACTAAATTCAAAGAATAGAAAGTCGTACAAGGCTACGACGCTGGCGTCTAACGCTCACGTCACCCAATACTGGAATTGTACCTCAGTATGGGGGAAAATCACATATAGCTAGCTAGCATTTAATCATATACATACTATTCTCATAAACAGCTATATATGAGTATACTCATTGAAATTCTCAATTTCGGGAAATTTCCAACAACAGAAAATTATTCAACAAAAAGCATTTTATGCACATTATTTAAAACAAATGTCCACTCACAAATTACGCCTAAGCATGATGTCGGTCAGAGGCCTCGTCAGCTCGAACCTCCTCGCGTCCTATTCCAAAAACATAAATAAATCCTTAATTAACACACCGACGCTTAAAGAAAATAGGCGAAATTAAAAATGAGCTCCGCGCGCTCAACCAAGCCTATCGCCAAAATATTAAATTCACTACTAACCAATAAATCTCCACAAATTTTAACCGACATCCTCTAAACACCTTACACATTTCTAACCTTAAATAATCACGTGCCCGGATTTTAACTTATTAATCCGCCAAAAATACCAAACTTTAAAAATTCCCAAACCTATCCAAAACTCCTCCAAAAATTACAAAACTCATTCCAATAATCTCCACATAAAATTCCCTACAAAAAACATTTTTCCCAGCGGCCGGCGGCCAGCTCCGGCGACCTCCAATGCCCACCTAAATTTGGCAGCACATTCCTGTCAACCTTCTCCATAACTTTCCTAATTACCACAAACAGTAATTTCAAGTCTAACTATGCCAATCGAACAAAAACAAATAAAAAGCCCTAGAATTTTCATTACCGATTTCTCCTTACCTAACTCGAGATGGAGGGAGCCCTTTGGAGGGATTGCTACACGGGAGGATAGCTTTCTTTTGAGCCAAGGCTCGCCGGCTATGGCGGCTGGAGGAAGGAGTTCCGGCGACGGGAAGTTCCGGGCAGTCGAAACATCCGAGCTCGATTTCAGCTTCTCAGCGGCGCTAGGGGATCGGTCACCTACCCAAAAATGAAGAGAAGAGGATGGCGGTTCGAACGGGACAGGCGCGGTAGTCCGGGGTGGTCGGACGGCGGCGAATGGGCGGCCGGAAATTCTGGGCGGAGAGCGGGTCGGGGAGAGAGAGAGAGAGAGAGAGAGAGAGAGAGAGAGAGAAGGAGGACTGACTGGGCTTGGCCCAAAACTGGGTTAACCCACCAACTTAAAACCCATTCTAAAATTCAACACCCCAAAATAAATAACCCAATAAAAATTACATTTTACTAGCAAAAATTTCTATTTTTACCGTCGTCACATTTTTCTTCCTTCGAATAAATCATTCCAAATAATCGTCCCCTAACACCACTCTGGGGACTAATTAAATTAAACACATACTGACAAAAACGGTAAAATTATTATTACCACCGTGCTAGTAATTAAGGTAAAAATTAAGGGTCGGGGATTGACAATTCTCCCCTCCTTATAAAAAATTTCGTCCTCGAAATTTACATACCAACTAAACAAAGAGGAAAGGATAATGCTGCCTCATTCGCTCCTCTGATTCCCAAGTAGCTTCTTCTACTTGGTGGCTTCTCCAAAGCACCTTGACCAGCGGGATTGACTTGTTCCTAAGCACTTACTCCTTTCGGTCAAGAATCTGAACCGGCTCCTCTTCATAGGACAAATCCTTCTGCAAACTAATCGGCTGCTCTTCAAGCACATGAGAAGGATCGGCAATATACTTGCGAAGCATGGGTACCTAAAACACATTATGTATCCTAGACAACTCTGAATGCAACACTAACCGATAAGCAAGAGAGCCAACTCGCTCTATTATCTCATAAGGCCCAATATACCTCGGACTAAGCTTCCCACGCTTACCGAAACAAACTACCCTTTTTCAAGGAGATAATTTCAGGAACACCCAATCGCCCACTTGAAACTCAATGTCCTTCCTGCGGACATCTGCATAACTCTTTTGCCTACTCTGAGCGGCCTTGAGTCTATCTCTGACCACCTTGATCTTCTCATTTATGTCATGGATAATCTCAGGACCACAAAGCTCTCTTTCTCCGACTTCATTCCAACACAAGGGCTTACGACATTGCTTCCCATAAAGTGCCTCAAAGGGAGCCATACCGATACTCGAATGAAAGCTGTTATTATAGGCAAACAACATCAGAGAAAGGTTCTTATCCCAACTCCCCCTGAGCTACAAGGCACACGCTCTCAACATATCCTCCAAAGTCTGGATAGTCATCTCTGATTGCCCATCAGTCTGAGGATGAAAAGTAGTGCTGAAATGCAGTCGGGTACCTAAAGCTGCCTGAAGAGCTCCCCAGAATTTAGAAGCAAATCTAGGATCCCGATCTTACACTACAGATCCATGTACGCCATGAAGTCTCACAATCTCACTAACATACAGCTCAGACAATTTATCCAGTGTATACTTCTTTCCCACCGGCAAGAAATGAGCGGATTTGGTAAGTCTATCCACAATCACCCAAATACCGTCATGCCCTTCATGGGTACAAGGTAAACTGAAGACAAAATCCATGGTGATGTGGTCCCACACTGGAATCGGCAACGGCTCAAGCAACCCTGAAGGTTTCTGCCTTACAGCTTTCATTTGCTGACAAATCAGACACCTACTCACAAAAGCTGCAATTTCCCTCTTCATGTTTGGCCACCAATAATAATCCTTCAAAGTCTGATACATCTTTGTACTCCCCGGGTGAGCAGCATATGCAGAATTATGAGCTTCCTTCATTAACTCATTCTTTAACTCTTCATTCCTCTTTAGAACGCAAAGCCTATTTTTTGAACAACAAAGTTCCATCCCTTCTCACCGAAAAATTTACGACGGCTTCATTTGCTACTCTTTCTATCAACCGAAC
Source organism: Fragaria x ananassa (assembly GCA_034370585.1). Lineage (NCBI taxonomy): Eukaryota > Viridiplantae > Streptophyta > Magnoliopsida > Rosales > Rosaceae > Fragaria > Fragaria x ananassa. The sequence goes on from CP139769.1 coordinate 19,025,625, forward strand.
TATGGAAGGATCACTATACTGCATTTCCCGCACTGAATCAACCAAAACTGGCCTCACATGGAAACTAGCTACCAGGGCTCCCACTTCTTCCACCGCTAAATCCACTCCTATAGCTCGCAACTCACATAGAAGTGGAACTCGAACCATCTTCAGATGAAACAAAGATATGGAGGGATTGAGACTAAGAGCATCAGCTACCACATTAGCTTTTCCTGGATGATACTCAATAGTGCAATCATAATCACTGATCAACTCCATCCACCTTCTTTGCCTCATATTCAACTCCCTTTGAGTGAACACATACCGAAAACTCTTGTGATCGGTAAAAATCTGACACTTCGCTCTATAAAGATAGTGTCTCCACAACTTAAGTGTAAAAACTACTACTGCAAGCTCTAAATCATAAGTGGGATAATTCACCTCATACAGCTTCAATTGCCTAGAAGCGTAAGCAATCACTCAATCATGCTACATCAATACCCTGCCTAGACCTCGTCTAGAAGCATCACAAAAGACCACATACTCCTCACTATCATCCAGAAGTGCCAAAACAGGAGCACTCGCCAGGCGATTCTTTAATTCTTGAAAACTTTCCTCACACTGATCTGACCATTCAAACTTAAGTCCCTTCTTGGTCAATCTTGTGAGTGGAGTTGCAATCTTTGAAAAGTCTTGCACAAATCACCGATAATAACCTGCTAACCCCGAGAAACTACGAATCTCTATCACAGAGGAGGGTCTTCTCCCACTTGACACCGCTTCCACCTTCTGGGGATCCATACTAACACCTTCGGCTGAAACTACTTGACTCAGGAACCCCACTTTATCCAGCCAAAACTCACACTTGCTGAACTTGGCAAACAACTGAGCATTTCTCAATGTCCGCAATATCAATCTTAGATGTTTGGCATGCTCCTTCTCACTTTTTGAGTATACCAAAATATCATCTATTAACACGATCACGAAGCGGTCAAGATATGGACTGAACACCCTATTCATGAGATCCATGAACGCCTTGGGTGCATTAGAAAGTCCAAAATGCATCACCACAAACTCATAATGACCATAGCGTGATTGAAAAGTGGTCTTGGCTACGTCACCCTCTCGGATCCATAACTGATGATAACCAGATCTCAAATAAATCTTTGAGAAAACAGAAGCACCCCTCAACTGATCAAACAAATCATCAATGTGAGGCAACAGATATTTATTATTCACTGTGACTTGATTCAGCTTCCTATAATCAATGTATAGTCTCATGGTGTCATCCTTCTTCTTAACAAACAACACTAGGGCACCCCATGGAGACATGCTAGGCCGAATAAAACTCTTATCTACCAACTCCTGCAATTGAGTCTTCAACTCTTTCAATTCTGCTAGAGCCATTCTGTAAGGTGCCTGAGAGATAGGCATAGTTCCAGGAAGCAACTCGATAGAAAAATATATCTCCCTTACATGAGGCAAACCAGGCAAATCCTCGGGAAACACATCCGGGAACTCTCTTTGTCAGGACCCGCCCCGAATTTCACCCCTAAACTCGAGATGAGTCCTACGAAACCACTTTCAAGGAAAGTTTACCAAAGAACTCGGTAAACCTCCCTCGAAAATGGACAACCAGAACTTGGAAGAATTAAAGAACCACCTTTTTAACACAAAAGAAATCCTCCGCTACAACCCAAAAGTAGCTAGAATAAGTTATATAATAATCCCAACAGTATTCAGAGTTACTAAAAATAAAATAATACACAGCAGAAGCTAACAAATACCTAGTAGATTAAACAGGTAACCTACTGACGAAATGTAGCGGATAGATGGATGACTATGCCTCGACGTCTCCTACTAGATCTCACGCGAACTCTGCAGACTGAGCATTTTTAAAAACAAAGAGCCTAGCGGAAAATATTCAACACGTCAGAGTGAGTGGACAAAATGATTCTGACAACAAATAAATATTTTCCCAAAAATGCATTCAAAGAAAACGCTTCATCAGCGGCAAAAACAAAAGCTCCACTAGAAAGATTCTGAACTGGGGTCGAGCTTGGCTAAACTCCCAAACTTTAAGAAATTGCCTCTCAGGCTAGGATATTATATATTTTAGTATGTATGTACACTCGCCTAACTCTTTGTACGATATCTATGAACAACTTGAAAAATAGATATCATACAAAGCTACTACGCTTGCGTCTAAAGCTCATGTCACCCCACACTGGAATTGTACCTCAGGATGAGGAAAGCGCCCGAGTGGTATATATACATGCTGACTCCAATGGCCGGATTCTAACTTAATAATCCACCAAAAACACCAAACTTCAACAATTCTCAAACCTATCCAAAACTCCTCCAAAAATTCTAAAACTTATTCCATTAAACTTCTCACATTTTTCTCCATCAAAAACATTTTGTCGGCGCCGGCGCTAGCGCCGGCCGGCGACCTCCGATGCTCACCAAAATTTGGCAGCATCTTCCTTTCAACCTCCTCTACAACATTCATAACTATCACAAACTCCAATTCTAAGCCTAACCATGTCAATCGAACAAAAACACCCCTAGAATTTCAAATACCGATTTCTCCTTACCTAGCTCGAGATGGAGCGAGCCCTTTGGAGGGATTGAAGCACAGGATGAGGGCTTTCTTTTGAGCCAAGGCTCACCGGATATGGCGAGAAAACTTTTCCGGCAGTCGGACCTTTCGGCGTTGATTCCTCCTTCACGGCGGCGCTAGGGAGGCTGCCACCGGTCTAGAATGGTAACTGGGTCGGAGACTGATCGTTTGAGACCGGTACAGCGGTTTGGGGCGGCCAGACGGCGACGAACAGATGACCGGAATTTTTTGGCAAGGAGAGGGAATCGGGAGCGGGAGAGAGAGAGAGAAAGGAAAAAGGCTTTCGGGCTTTGACCAAAAACAAGGCCCGGTCCAACTTAAACACAACCCACTCCAAATCTTTAACACCCCAAAAAATAGTACCCCAATAAAATTTCTTTTTACTAGCAAAAATTACCATTTTTACCGTCGTCAAAATTTATTCCTTAGAATAATCCCACAAAATAATCGTCCCGTACACCTCTCTGGGGATCAATTATATTATACACTTAATGACGAACACAGTAAAATTCTTATTACCACTATGCGAGTAATAAAGGTTAAAATTCTTATCCCCCACTTCCAACACTCCTATACTTGCATCCACCACATGAGCTAAGAATGCCTAACAATCTTTATTTAACAATTTCCTGACGGCCATAGCTGATATCAGGCAACTCGAAATCACATCTCTTTCCCCCTGAAACACAACCTCAAAACCATCCAGACTTCGAAGCACTACTTCTTTTCGGAAACAATCTACCATATCTTTATAAGTCTCCAAGAAGTCCATCCCCAAGATCACATCGAACTCCACCATATTTAGAGGAATTAAATCGGCCTTGAAATTAAATCCCTCTACTAGCACTTCACACTCACTAAACACCCAATCTATCCTCATCACCTCACTAGAGGGTAGAGAAACATGCCACTCGCCTGGAAGAGACGATGATGGCACATTGGCATGGAGGGCGAATCTACTACTCATGAATGAATGTGTGGCTCCGGGATTAATTAAAGTAAAAGCTGGCTGACCAAAAATTAACAACGTACCAATAATGAGCTGAATCGTCTAGAAAAGATATTGTCATCTTCACTTTCTTTTCTTCTGGCAGTTCTGTGCTCTCGAAAGTCCTTTCCATCTTGTCCACCCAAGAATAAGCATCAAGGGGTCCCTTGGCACCATTGAACTCTACTGCCCCTGCGTCAGAAACATCTTTCTTCCTCATAGATCGAGGATGCTGAACCCTATCCAAAGCACCTCTCAACATGTCCCCAATAGAATCGACTAAACCTCTCACATCATCACCCTCATTGGCGTTGGACGAGGTAGCCACACGGGGTCGGCGCCTAGGAGGCATAATACCTGAGGAGGAAGACATTTAGTAGTCTATAAACAAGACTAATGGAACTATCACACATACTCAATAACACATAGTATCCAAAGCATAAACTGCTGATGAATCCGCCGCGGTTGGATCATCTCTCTATAGATACTACAGCTACTTAGGCAAATACGATAGTGAATACGAGGCAGAAAACGAAACCTAGAGCTCTAATACCAACTGTCAAGACCCGCCCCAAATTTCACCCTGAAACCTGAGGTGTGTCCTGCGGGGACAACCTCTAAGGAAAATTTACCGAAGGACTTGGCAAACCTCCCTTGAAAATGGACAACCCTAACTCGGAAGAACAGAATAGAACCACTTAATTAACCAAAAAATTAACATTCTCCGCTACAACCCAAAAGTAGCCAGAATAAGTTATATAAAAATCCCAGCAGTATTCAAAGCTACTAAAAATTAAAAACATAGCGGAAGCTGACAATCTCCTAGTAGATTAAACAGGTAACCTACTGGCGAAATGTAGCGGATAGATGAGTCACTTTGCCTCGACGTCACCTTCTAGACCTCACCCGAACGCTGCAGACTGGGCATTTTAAAAACGAAGAGCCTAAGGGAAAATATTCAAAAACGTTAGAGTGAGTGGACAAAAGCAATTCCGATAACAAATAAATATTTCACCAAAAAAATACTTACAAAGAAAACGCTTTGCCAGCGATAGCTTAAAAGCTTAACTCGAAAATTCCAAACTGGTGTCTAGCCTCATTAGACTCCCAAACTTTAGGAAAAAAGACCTCTCAAGCTAGAATATTATATATATATCAGTATGTATTCACACTTGACTATCTCTTGTACGATATCTATGAATAAGCTTGAAAAATAGATAATCATACAATACGACGCTAGCGTCTAACGCTCACGTCACCTCATACTAGAATTGTACCTCAGTATGGGGGAAATGTTCGAGTGGTATATATACGTGCTGATTCCTTATACGAATTCTATGAATGAATTCAAAGAATAGAAAGTCGTACAAGGCTACGACGCTGACGTCTAACGCTCACGTCACCCAATACTGGAATTGTACCTCAATATGGGAGAAAATCACGTATAACTAGCTAGCATTTAATCATATACATACTACTTTCATAAACAACTATATATGAGTATACTCATTGAAATTCTCAATTTTGGGAAATTTTCAACAACAGAAAATTATTCAACAAAAAGCATTTTAAGCACATTATTTAAAACAAATGTCCACTCACAAATTAGGCCTAAGCATGATGTCGGTCGGAGGCCTCGTCAGCTCGAACCTCCTTGCGTCATATTCTAAAAACATAAATAAATCCTTAATTAACACACCGACGCTTAAAGAAAATAGGCGAAATTAAAAATGAGCTCCGCGCGCTCAACCAAGCCTATCGCCAAAATCTTAAATTCACTACTAACCAATAAATCTCCACAAATTTTAACCGACATCCTCTAAACACTTTACACGTTTCTAACCTTAAATAATCACGTGCCCGGATTTTAACTTATTAATCCGCCAAAAATACCAAACTTTAAAAATTCCCAAACCTATCCAAAACTCCTCCAAAAATTACAAAACTCATTCCAATAATCTCCACATAAAATTCCCTACAAAAAACATTTTTCCCGGTGGCCGGCGGCCAGCTCCGGCGACCTCCAATGCCCACCAAAATTTGACAGCACCTTCCTCTCAACCTCCTCTACAACTTTCCTAACTACCACAAACACCAATTCCAAGCCTAACTATGTCAATCGAACGAAAACACATAAAAAGCCCTAGAATTTCCATTTCTGATTTCTCCTTACCTAGCTTGAGATGGAGGGAGCCCTTTGGAGGGATTGCTGCACGGGATGAGGGCTTTCTTTTGAGCCAAGGCTCACCGGCTATGGCGGCAGGAGGAAGGAGTTCCGGCGACATGAAGTTTCGGGCAGTCAGAACTTCCTTGCTCGGCTACAGCTTCTCGACGGCGCTAGGGGCTCGGTCACCTACCCAGAAATGAAGAGGAAAGGATGGTGGTTCGAACGGGACCGGCGCTGTAGTCTGTGGCGGCCGAAGGGCAGCGAACGGGCGGCTGGGAATTCTGGGCGGAGAGCGGGTCGGAGAGAGAGAGAGAGAGAGAGAGAGAGAGAGAGAGAGGGGGGGGGGGGAGGACTGACTGGGCTTGGCCCAAAACCGGGCCAACCCACCAACTTAAAACTCATTCCAAAATTCAACACCCCAAAAAAAATAACCCAATAAAAATTACCTTTTACTAGCAAAAATTTCTATTTTTACCGTCGTCACATTTTTCTTTCTTCGAATAAATCCTTCCAAATAATCGTCCTCTAACACCACTCTGAGGACCAATTAAACACATACTGACGAAGACGGTAAAATTCTTATTACCACCGTGCTAGTAATTAAGATAAAAATTAAGGGTCGGGGAATGACAATAGAAGCAGCTTCTCCTTTTTCCCTTGAAAACCACCTTTTACTTTTTTAAAGAGTAACTTCTTTATGAGTTATCAAACACCAAAAACCTATGTGCTTATAAGCACATGAGCTTATTAAGCCCCTCTCCCCAAATGCACCCTTAGTATTGATGCATTTCCTTTTTCACTTCTAGGGCTTTCGATTCATAGATTAGTGAGCTGTTTGTTTCCCCATACTTTTTCTTGTTTGATCGAGTTTGAGACATATGCTCTTCATTTTTAGTAGTTTTTCAGCCTCGTTTTTACGGGTATTTGTAACTGGGCTATTCCCTTTATTAATGAATTATTCATTTTTCTCTCAAAAAAAAAAATTTGGAACTTCTATTTGGTTTTTTATTTTCATCTCCTACTAACAGGCGCGTACGGGCAATGCGCGCTCTGTTAACTCAACGATGGGAGGCTTCACTGTGTGGAGGGAAGAACCTCCGCGGTATATATATGTATACCTAAAAGCATATGGCCAGAGAAAACATACAGATTATTTGTGTTGTTTAGTTAATGTAACAATATTCTAATCACACCATGATTAGTTTCATCGGTCTCACTCATGACCTGTTGACTTATCGAAAGTCGATCACCTACAGCAATGAAATTAGTTAAAGAGCTAGCAATACTTTTTGGTTTGAAATTGATATTATTGTCAACAGAAGAAGGGAATACACTTAGACATATGTAATGATCATGTGTAACCACTTCATCTATGCTAGCTTCTACCTATCACAGTTCTCCACTAGTTCATGGAGAAAGTTAGCAACGACTTCCCATTCCCTTTTTAATAAACTACAAACCTTTTTTTATACTTCTTAGTTCCTACTTCCTCCATATATAAAGCCCAACCTATCACCAAGTTCAATCAGAATCAGCTTCTCCTTTCCTTATCCCTTTTAGCTTCTTCAGCTCTTAGTAAGTGTAATTTAGTTAAGTGACTCAACCAAGATGAATAGATCGAGAAGTGATTCGACCGCAATCAACATTCAGCCAGAGTCATCATCATTGAGAAGTAAGCATGCTGCTGCCAAAGGAGAAGCATATCAGGTGATGAGGGTGATAGCTTCTGATCCCAAGCATGATCATGACAAAGGAGCTGGAGTGAAGAATGGGGTTGCGGTGCTCGAATTTATTTTAAGGCTTGGCGCTACGGCAGCTGCTCTTGGCGCCACCGTCGCCATGGCGTCCAGCGAACAGACTCTTCCTTTCTTCACACAGTTCTTCCAGTTTTCAGCTGGTTATGACGATTTGCCCACTTTCACGTACGTGCATGTTTGCTTCTTAATCATCAATTGACATGGTACGTGCTTCCTTAATATGATCTAAACTATACAAATTTGCAGGTTTTTTGTGATAGCAATGGCCATAGTGGCTACCTGGTCCTCTCTCTGCCCTTCTCCATAGTAACCATTGTTCGTCCCCTACTAGTTGCTCCGAGGCTCCTCTTGCTTATTTTCGACACTGTAAGCTAATTCTTTTCCTGATCTGTTAATTAATGTCTCAGCATTTCAATCAATACAAAGTAATCCTTTAAGGATCCATGCTCACAAACTCAAATGTTAAGTGCGATATACCAATACATAAATGTGCTATGAATGCTATCTAGCTTATTATATGCAAACGCTGTGGTACAAATGATGATTTATTTCTATACTTTTTGCCAACAACATATTTGTTTTCTATATATGGTCAAGTATCTCATATGTATTAACATAGAAGTTCTTCATTTTGGTAGTTGGCGGTTACTCTGAACACTTCTGCCGCATCCGCTGCCGCTGCAATAGTTTACTTGGCGCACAATGGGAACTCCGATGCAAATTGGCTGGCTATCTGCCAACAGTTTGGTGATTTCTGCCGGCAGTCCAGTGGGGCTGTGGTTTCAGCATTCGTTGCAGTTGTTATCTTCACTGTGTTGATTCTGCTGTCTGCTATTGCCCTCCGAAGAGCTTATTAAGATATGTCATAGCATGGAGCATGTATGGTTAAGTGGACGATCGAGATCGATGCTGTTGCTTTTATTGGATGTTTCTTAAAATTGTTGTTTTAGTGTTTGGGAGAGCATATAGGCAACTGATTGTATGGCGATCTATCAACTTAATGGATTTCGTTCGAAATATGAGCATTTAAAAATTAAAAGTGATTTTATCTGTTCTTAACTATCAGTGTATGAAATGACAAATGGAGGTGTACAATACTAGATCTGCATGAAGTTCTCCGTATATTAAGTTTGTGACTTTATGAGTATGACCCTAACAACCAATTTGAGTTTGTGTGTGAGTGTGATCATACTCACAGATTCTAAAATGTTCTGAATGGATACTGCTTAATAGTATTATGATTCAAACTTATGTATGTACGTAACATACATGTATTACAAAATTAGGTGTAACTTCTGAGCAAGTGTGCAAGACTATCCTACTTCGTCAGTTGTGATCACAGCAAATTGCAAGGTCGACAAAGTCGAAAGAGTATGTAACATTTGTAGATTTGGAATTACAAATTATACATTCGTCTTTGTTTTGCTTGGTAGCTTAGTTGATCAGAGACGTACCTAAGATTTTGAGACCTGATACGAGTTTAATAATGATGTCCTTAAAAGGTCACATGAGAAAATATATATATATATATATTAAAAATCTTACACGTGTGTTGAAGTTGATGATTGTTACTGTTTTTTTTTATTTTCCTCTCATGTGCTCTTAAGACGTTGTTACTGTCTTAAAAGCCTTGCAAGGTTTATCAACTCTTTATTTCTCAATTCTTTTTCATTTGTTTGGGTCTCTCTTTTTCTCTCTTTCTCTAGTCCCTGCCTCTACCACGTTCCTCTACCACCCGGCATACCCTAATATGCAATTCCTCTACTCTACACCCAAACAATAGACTCACCCGCCCAACGTCATCATCAGGTCTTATCACTCCACCCACCAGGCCACCACCTCTCTCTCTCTCTCTCTCTCACCTTCTCTTTTCTCCCTCCACTCATACTCATCTTTCTCCATCCACAAATAACCTAACAGACCTTCGAAAGCCTTCTTGAGCTGGTTAGTGTCCTCAGTAGCAGAAGGCTAGCTCGGGTTTCTCTTTATTTGTTTGTTTGTACCCGGCATAAGAGTTTTGTTTGTGTTTGGTGTGATACATGTGCTTCTGCTCTTTGAATCTAACAATTTTGTGCCCCCTAAAATCTGGTGCCTGAGGCAGTGGCCTCTTTGGCCTCCATAGGTGGCCTCCATAGGTCTGGGCCTACGAATAGTCAGAGAAGTTAATTTCTATCATACCATTCAAAAAAAAGTTATGTGAATAGAAAAATAGATGGGATAAGTTAATAACAATACCTTAAAAAAATGCCAATTAAAAATAAAAGATAATACCAACTATTCACTAGAACCACATGATTAATTAACATGACATTGCATCTCTAACAATACTACCCAGCTAAGATCGAGAGTTCGCATCTCTTATATCCATTAGCAATTCTACAATTATTCATATTAATTCAAGAGCGAAAACAATCATTTCGGTCTCTACTATTTTATTTTCACCAAAAACATCTCTGCAACTTATTCCATCCATTAACATCCTTTTGTTTTTCATCAAGCATATATCGAACCCTAGTCACCCATACAGATCAATCGCCCAGTAGACCACCACGCCAAACTTGTGCAAATTTACCTTCAGTTTGTACAGCGACTGATTAATTGGTATAAACTGTTTGAATTCAACGAGAAACATACAGGGTATAAACTGTTGTGGTGCAGTTGCGTTTTAATAATGCATATCTCTATCAACGCCTTCAACATGTTTTGCTGAGTTGCTCTCTTGGCTACCTGTCCTAATTATACCCTGCGTACGTTCTGATGTGCATAGCTAGCTATCACAAATCAATGTTGGTGTTTAGCATATTCTTACATGATATATATGGTTATGTGATTCTGGGTTCTACATTACATGATTTACATACGTACGTAATTACCTATATAGCATTATTTACATTTTAACATGAAAATTTCCTAGCTAGCATAAATATATATATATATATAGGTCGTTAACCAAAACTAATGTGCAGTGTTGCACACAAGTTACCAAACTCTATTGTGCAGTGTTGCTGATAACTTCTATTGTGAATCATTGAAATTGTTGTCCTCTGGTGTGGATAAAGACCGGCCATCTTCTGTTTTTATTCTGGAAAGAATTTGCTTTACGGTTATTATAGTTTAGAGGACAAAGACAGATTGAGGATTAAAGTTAATCAAGCATGCTCGTTCAATCAAATAAACTGAATTATCAACCCTTGTTATCTCCGGCCGGATATGATCCTCTTGTTTGGTACAAAACAATAGCTAAAAAACGTTTGCATAAATCAAAACTATTATTTGCTTTCGGAACTACAACCTAAGAATAATATCATCAGCTAGCCCTTAGAATTTGGCAAAGTGACCAGCGAAATGGAGTCGGGATTATAATATCAAAAGTTTCTTGTGCTTATGGTTACATAACCAATTCCTTCGCCTCGGCGTGAACGACATTCTTCTATGCAGACCTTCTTTCAGAAATGCACTTATAGTTGCCTTGAACTCCAAGTATGCCATTTGCTTCTATAAGCAAAACGTATGATTATCAATCTTTTAGTTAAATATGAGAATGTATTCATTAAGATGGAAAAAATAACTTAACCAAAGTCTGTGGTGGGTTAGGGTTAACTACTCCAGTGATTTTCCTAATCAAGTTCGTGGGTTATGGTTTAGGTGAGAAGACTAGGATTTAATATGTAATGAATTGGATTAAAGGTTAAAAGTTTAGAAACTTTATCTTAATGCATGTTCATTCCACACCACTTTTTCCAAGTTTAGGATTAAACAAAATGTGGCCAATGGCAAGATAGCAGATGCTTGAAATTCTAGATGAACAATTGTGCTAATTTTTTTTATGAAGTATATATTAATTTTTGTTAAAATGGAATTCAACAAGAATTTTGTTTAAAAAAAAATGTCACATCCCGGTTCTTAAGTCAATTTGCGATTATTTACTTTTAGGTTACTTTGACGTTTTACCGTTTTAAGTAACCGTTTACTATTTAAGACTCCAAAAGTTAACTTTTTCTTCCATTTGGAATTCGGGAAAACTTCCTTCATGAAAGTTGTAGAGGATGTAAAACGGAGTTTGTGGACACGCGGCACGCTCAAATCGGAGTTCGTATGAGAAAGTTATGGTCTAAAAACGGAAAGTTACTATTTCGGTAAAGGGAAGAAGATATTTTTTTAGAGGAAGAAAGGTCAAGAAGGTTCGGGAGAGAAAAAGAAAAGAAAAAGGGGAAAAAAAGGAGAAGAGTAAAAGAAGGTTCGGGAGAGAAAAAGAAAAGGAAAAAAAGGGGAGAAAAACAGAAAACAGACGGACTCGGGGGGGGGAGGGCGACTTGGCAGCGACGGAGCTCAGCTCCCTCCTTTGTCATCCAGCCGCTTTCCAATGCAAGGCTAGGATCCACAGGCCCGTCTCGACGTCCTCATCCTCCCTGTGATTCCATTTCTGAGGAGTGGAGCTCCGGTGAGAGAGAAAATGAGGAAACAAGGCGATTGGGTTTTCGATCGGATTTCCGATACCGGCGTCGGGGGCGAGCATGACCTGTATTGGCAGCTTGGTCTCATTCTCCCTGACGTCGCTGTGCTATTGGATTTTCATGGGAAGCTGAGGAGAGAGAGATTCAACGAAGGGAAACTTTTCTGGGTTGCCGGCGAGTTCTCGATTCCGGCCACGGCGGCGGGCGTGGATGGTGTTGGTAGCTTTGTCTCGGTCTTGTCGACGTCTCTGTGCCTTCAGCTTGCAGAGGTGAGGTCCGGTGAGTGAGAATCGATGTAAAGGAGTGGTTTGAGTTTTCCGGCGAGGGTTCGATGCTTTCCGGCCACCGTCGTTGGCAAGTGAGGTATTAAACATGATCTTATCATCGAACTCTATCTTTCTGTGTAGTTACATTTGAGGTTGGTTGGGATTTGAAGAAATTGAGTTTTGGGCAGTGGAGGACCACCGTGTATGCTACTGTACACGGCGGCGTTGATGATGCTTTGGGTTTTGGAGTAGCTATCTTTGATATTGATAGAAGCTTTGGAATATAATCTCATGGTTGGTTGTAATTGAATTATGGATTTTGTGAGTTGTATGATCGTGATGATTTGCATGGTAGTCACTGTGTTGAAAAGCTGATATTAATATTGAATATATAAAAGGAAGATGCTAATTTAATCATTGTTGTATAGATCACGATCAGAGCCTGAAGTTGCTTGTATATTACTGTTAGACAGTTGTTGGATTTAGTATAATGTTAGGAAAGTTGATGAGTAGTGGTTTTGGGTGTCCATAGAAAAATCAGAGATAGGTTAGTAATTGAAGTGTTGATATGAGCAAGCCTAAAGGTGAATTGGAATGTGACGATGAATTTTTAATATGAGCGAGCATGGTATGTAATTAGGAAACTATTGGAGAAAGTGAGAGGAAGTGTGGGATTGAGAATTTGGGTGTCCTTATCAATTTGAGGACTTACACCCACACAAATTCTAGATTCGATACAGTGATTGTTGAAGGTGGAGAATTAGTATATAAGATGAACTACGAGTGGCTTGATCCCTTTAAAAGGGTACGTAGGCAGCCCGATCAAATTTTGGGTGCAGCCACAAATTAACAAAATAAATTTAGGTTCCAAACGCAGTAAAAACTGCGTTGTTGTTTTGTTTGAGACTTAGATCCTATCTCATTTTTGATTTTAGGATTTTTCTTGTGATTTCTGGATTTGAGGTATTATACTGAATTGCATATTATTTGATTTTTGGAAAGATGATAATCATTGAAGTTATTTAGTTTATTGAGCATCTTAACGTGTGAGACACGTTGAATATAATTAACTATATTGTTCTTAGAATTTTTCCAAGTACGGTTGAGAATCGTACTTGTATTTATTTATGAGTTTCGGGGAAACTCATATGATTTATATTTTTCCTTATGCCCTATTCTTGGAATATATATGATGTCAATGCTAGTATGTCGTTCCACCTTTCGAGGTGATGTGACACCCATGTTTCAAGTGGGGTCACGCAAGCCCTTTCCGCCTTCGGGTGATGTGATGTAGTCGACGACATCACGCAAGCCCTACTCCTCTCTGTTATCATAACATGAAGGTGTAGGGAGTATGGGAGTACTATGCCTGGGAGGCAACCGAGTCTGGGAGACTCACTTAGCATGTCGTTCCGCCTTTCGAGGCGATGTAACTTCCACGTTTTAAGTGGGGTTACTCAAGCCCTTTCCGCCTTCGGGTGATGTGATGTAGTCGACGACATCACGCAAGCCCTACTCCTCTCTGTTATCATAACATGAAGGTGTAGGGAGTATGGGAGTACTATGCTTGGGAGGCAACCGAGTCTGGGAGACTCACTTATATGGCCATATAGGATATCGTATTTGAGTTGTTATTTTGACTAGCGGGGCTAGTCCATTGTTTTGGGAGAATCCCATATGAGAGGCGTATATTCCTTTTTGCAAAGGTCTTTATTGTTGATTTGACTAGCGGGGCTACTCCGTTTTCTTGGGATTTTCTTTATGAAAGATTTTTGTTAACATGTGCATGCAACGCATTTATGGCATATTGGAAAGTGGAAAAGTATTTACATTTTGGTTATAGATTGGTTGTGGGATTATTAGAGTTGAGTAATTGTTATTGGGAGATGTGTTGAACTTGGGGAGCAGGAAGGCTCCAGGTGTTGAGGCTGTTTGGTTTGGTTATAGAAGTGTTAAGTTGGATTTTTCAGGTAAGGGTTGTCCATTTTCAAGGAAGGTTATGCCGAATTTTCGGTAAATTTTCCTTGAAGGTGGACCCCGCAGGATTTACCTTGGGTTTCAGGGTGAAATTCGGGGTGGGTCCTGTCAGTTGGTATCAGAGCATTAGGTTATCCGATTCCTATCACTACCTCATATATTTGGTGATACTTAGTGCCTATAGAGTGATGGTCCGACCGCGGCGGATCCATTAGCATTATATGCACAAGATGCTAGGTGTTTATTAAGTATGTGAGGTAGTTGTTCTTATCTTATTTATGGACAGTAGTGTGCCATAAATGTCTATATTTCCATGACTATGTCTCTGTATGCTGACTTCAAAGAGTATCTTGCTTATCTTCCGAGTAATGGGAAAGTAAGTGAATTGGGAGATTTTGAGTTCAGTTATGAGTTGGGGAAGTGACCTGGATTTGCAGAGTTCTATTATTTATTTATTGAGTTATTGACTTTTATTTAATTGGTGAGTTGAGCCTTTTGCGGATATTAATAACAGAAAGGGGCATGCTTGTGAACGAAAGATTGAGAAATTTCTAGTCAAGGTTGGTGTGGAAATAAGAGATATCTTAAAGGTGTTAAGGTGAAGGTAATGATTGCAGGCGTGTTGCAGTAAAAGCAACATGAATTGTTGCAGTAAATAGTGAGCAACTTATCTCTTGTTCGTGGAATAGATATTGTAACCTAAAGACTAGTCTGCGTGCAAGTTTGAATGAACTTGGTTCGTACGAGGAGATACTCGTAACTTCTAAAGTATCGTCATACGCCTAATCATCGTATTTTCCTCATTTTTGGAAGTGCCAGTTTCAGATATGTTGATCGATTTTGAGAGTGATATTTTTTTCTTGTGCTTGTAAGTAGTCGTTAGTGGCGACTGTTGAATTTATTATCGAGGGATGAGATTTCGACGGATATTATTGGTTAGTAATGATTAATTAAAGGGGCAAATTGGTGGTATAACCTCAAAGGAAAAAGATTCTTGATGACTCGGGAAATATTTTGAGTCTAGGCTTGTTAGTCCGTTGGCATAAATGGTAAATAGTGGCAGATCATGTTAAATATTTTTCTTGTGATGTGTATTCATGCGTGATCATATTATGGTGGGACCACTTGATCCGTGTAGGACCTGGGAGGTCTTTGTTGTATTGATACGATTTAAGATACAAGAGATATTCAGAATAAGGGTTTGGTATTATAAGATCGCTTTAGCGTAATCTGGCGACAAGGGAGGTATTCGCCGATCAGCTTAATGATTGAGGCTAACCACATAGGTGGGGAAGGTTCAAATTCGATGCGAGCGATCGAGTTTTGTTTTGGTTAATTGGTGACGGAAGTAAGATGGTGTTGTAAATTACGAAATTTTATCGATCATTTTGACTTGGCGGAAGTCAAAGTCCTTCGTGTGTTTTGGGGTTGAGTATCATAAGTAATTTTAATTGGGCAAGCCACTCAATTAGTGGAAGTTAAGTCAAGGAGTAAAGTGTATTATGTGAGTGGTGCCATGTGGAAGGTTAGCAGAGTATTTAAGTTGACCCTGAGTTCGAGTTTTGTTAAAGCATATGCGCGCCTTGGGTTGGTAGATCAGTTATGATGTGCCAAGGTAAGTATGAAAAGGATTTGGCAAATTGTTTCCACAAGTGAAAATGTGTAATTTGTGATAGAAGAAAGAGTGATGAGCATGGATAGTGGGATGATGTAGCTTAACGCTTATTGAATTCTGAGGTAAAAGGCGGTAACCTCTAACCTCCTTTTATGGTTTGAAATTTCGAGGACGAAATTTTTATAAGGAGGGGAGAATTGTCACATCCCGGTTCTTAAGTCAATTTGCGATTATTTACTTTTGGGTTACTTTGACGTTTTACCGTTTTAAGTAACCGTTTACTATTTAAGACACCAAAAGTTAACTTTTTCTTCCGTTTGGAATTCGGGAAAACTTCCTTCATGAAAGTTGTAGAGGATGTAAAACGGAGTTTGTGGACACGCGGCACGCTCAAATCGGAGTTCGTATGAGAAAGTTATGGTCTAAAAACAGAAAGTTACTATTTCGGTAAAGGGAAGAAGATATTTTTTTAGAGGAAGAAAGGTCAAGAAGGTTCGGGAGAGAAAAAGAAAAGAAAAAGGGGAAAAAAAGGAGAAGAGTAAAAGAAGGTTCGGGAGAGAAAAAGAAAAGGAAAAAAAGGGGAGAAAAACAGAAAACAGACGGACTCGGGGGGGAGGGCGACTTGGCAGCGACGGAGCTCAGCTCCCTCCTTTGTCATCCGGCCGCTTTCCAGTGCAAGGCTAGGATCCACAGGCCCGTCTCGACGTCCTCATCCTCCCTGTGATTCCATTTCTGAGGAGTGGAGCTCCGGTGAGAGAGAAAATGAGGAAAGAAGGCGATTGGGTTTTCGATCGGATTTCCGATACCGGCGTCGGGGGCGAGCGTGACCTGTATTGGCAGCTTGGTCTCGTTCTACCTGACGTCGCTGTGCTATTGGATTTTCATGGGAAGCTGAGGAGAGAGAGATTCAACGAAGGGAAACTTTTCTGGGTTGCCGGCGAGTTCTCGATTCCGGCCACGGCGGCGGGCGTGGATGGTGTTGGTAGCTTTGTCTCGGTCTTGTCGACGTCTCTGTGCCTTCAGCTTGCAGAGGTGAGGTCCGGTGAGTGAGAATCGATGTAAAGGAGTGGTTTGAGTTTTCCGGCGAGGGTTCGATGCTTTCTGGCCACCGTCGTTGGCAAGTGAGGTATTAAACATGATCTTATCATCAAACTCTATCTTTCTGTGTAGTTACATTTGAGGTTGGTTGGGATTTGAAGAAATTGAGTTTTGGGCAGTGGAGGACCGCCGTGTATGCTACTGTACACGGCGGCGTTGATGATGCTTTGGGTTTTGGAGTAGCTCACTACCAGAAAATGGCACTTGGGCGACGAAACAAAAAAAACCGGGCGACGATTTTTTTTTCGTCGCCTAAGAGGGAACTTAGGCGACGATTTTTTTTTCGTCGCCTAAGTAAAAAAAATCGTCGCCTAAGTTTCATCTTAGGCAACGAAAAAAAAAATCGTCGCCTAAAAATAAATTTCGTCGGCCAAGATAGAAACTAGGGCGACGAAACAATATTTCGTCGCCTAAGATATTTATTTCGTCGCCTAAGTTTTTTATCCTTAGTCGACGAAACTGAGATATTTCGTCGCCCAAGAGTTTTAATTCTTAGGCGACGAAACTCAAATATTTCGTCGCCCATGATTCTTCTATATATTGAGAGGCCGGGATAGAAGAATGAGAACTTTGAAAATTTGAAACATAAATTTCTTTAGTTTTTCAAATCGTTCGGTGTTGTGGAAATCTGTCCATACATAGTTTGTGGAGCTACTCCCAGGTACGTACATATGCATATATATGCACATATATATATGCATATATATATATTGATTTTCAGTTTTATTTGAGTTGAATTAATGATATATATATATATATATATGCATAGAGTTTGTTCCAAGCTGAGTAAGGGGCCGTTCTGTCATAGATATGGTTCACAGGTTTGTTTAACTGGATCTCAAGATCACAAACTGACCACTCTTCTCGGTGAAGGGGTCGATAGGGGTTCGCCTCCGTGATCACAAACGAGTCCTGCCTGGTTCCTGTAGGCTTGATATGAGCAAGCCTAAAGGTGAATTGGAATGTGACGATGAATTTTTAATATGAGCGAGCATGGTATGTAATTAGAAAACTATTGGAGAAAGTGAGAGGAAGTGTGGGATTGAGAATTTGGGTGTCCTTATCAATTTGAGGACTTACACCCATACAAATTCTAGATTCGATACAGTGGTTGTTGAAGGTGGAGAATTAGTATATAAGATGAACTACGAGTGGCTTGATCCCTTTAAAAGGGTACGTAGGCAGCCCGATCAAATTTTGGGTGCAGCCACAAATTAACAAAATAAATTTAGGTTCCAAACGCAGTAAAAACTGCGTTGTTGTTTTGTTTGAGACTTAGATCCTATCTCATTTTTGATTTTAGGATTTTTCTTGTGATTTCTGGATTTGAGGTATTATACTGAATTGCATATTATTTGATTTTTGGAAAGATGATAATCATTGAAGTTATTTATTTTATTGAGCATCTTAACGTGTGAGACACGTTGAATATAATTAACTATATTGTTCTTAGAATTTTTCCAAGTACGGTTGAGAATCGTACTTGTATTTATTTATGAGTTTCGGGAAAACTCATATGATTTATATTTTTCCTTATGCCCTATTCTTGGAATATATATGATGTCAATGCTAGTATGTCGTTCCTCCTTTCGAGGTGATGTGACACCCATGTTTCAAGTGGGGTCACGCAAGCCCTTTCCGCCTTCGGGTGATGTGATGTAGTCGACGACATCACGCAAGCCCTACTCCTCTCTGTTATCATAACATGAAGGTGTAGGGAGTATGAGAGTACTATGCCTGGGAGGCAACCGAGTCTGGGAGACTCACTTAGCATGTCGTTCCGCCTTTCGAGGCGATGTAACTTCCACGTTTTAAGTGGGGTTACTCAAGCCCTTTCCGCCTTCGGGTGATGTGATGTAGTCGACGACATCACGCAAGCCCTACTCCTCTCTGTTATCATAACATGAAGGTGTAGGGAGTATGGGAGTACTATGCCTGGGAGGCAACCGAGTCTGGGAGACTCACTTATATGGCCATATAGGATATCGTATTTGAGTTGTTATTTTGACTAGCGGGGCTAGTCCATTGTTTTGGGAGAATCCCATATGAGAGGTGTATATTCCTTTTTGCAAAGGTCTTTATTGTTGATTTGACTAGCGGGGCTAATCCGTTTTCTTGGGATTTTCTTTATGAAAGATTTTTGTTAACATGTGCATGCAACGCATTTATGGCATATTGGAAAGTGGAAAAGTATTTACATTTTGGTTATAGATTGGTTGTGGGATTATTAGAGTTGAGTAATTGTTATTGGGAGATGTGTTGAACTTGGGGAGCAGGAAGGCTCCAGGTGTTGAGGCTGTTTGGTTTGGTTATAGAAGTGTTAAGTTGGATTTTTCAGGTAAGGGTTGTCCATTTTCAAGGAAGGTTATGCCGAATTTTCGGTAAATTTTCCTTGAAGGTGGACCCCGCAGGATTTACCTTGGGTTTCAGGGTGAAATTCGGGGTGGGTCCTGTCAAAAAAAATAATCAAATTGAGTTATTCTTCTTCATGTACTAAAACATTTGTCATTCCAACAATGCTCAATGAATCACTTTATTGCATTATTTAAAATACTATTGTTATATGACATATCCACATCATTTCTAAAACATTATGGTTAGATTGTGTATATGCGACATAAAATGCCAATTAAGATGAACTCTAGGTGAGCTATATATGCAAAAAAAAATGGTTTATCTAAAATTACAATCTTCGTTTACGTACTTCCCTAAGATATATTCCTGAGTATATATAATACAGGGTTCGTCATGGATTTTGAAAATGACTTGTGACTTAATTAGTTGGTATTGCAAACTATTGTTTCTAGGGAATAATCTAGAAAAAGAATGCCGCGGAATGCAAAATGAGAAGATTGATAAAAAATACTCGTGCTAAGTGAAAGAACTGAGAGGGGCAGAATTTGAGCGAGCCACAAAGGATAGTTTGTTGTTGGAGTGTCATTGTTGGAGATTACGGAGTTTTCAGATTTTGGAGACATGATGAAATCTCTTAGGGAATTTGAGATGAAGAAGGAGTTTGAGAATGTCAAGGCTTGATCATTCAGCTAGCCTGACGATTGTGTGTTCATATATTGAACAGTTGTGTACAAGATAAAGATCACATATACAAGAGATAAATAGTTAAATACAACTGTATGAGAAGCTAATCTACACAGTTACAAGAGATGTATATGATAAAACATATTATTATCTAATCTTCAGCAGGGCATTGCAGCTCCTCCCCTTGCCATTTTTGACAGTGTCGTGATTCGAATCTAGATTGAGGAGCATTCCCAACTAGCTAGGCAAGAACCACTGGACTAACTTGCAGTGGTTAATCCTCATTTATGTTATTCTTGGTTTATCACTAAGTTCAGTTTATATATATATATATATATATACACACACACAGTTCTTATCCAGAACGAAATTTCACTCTGAAATTAAAGTGCGAAGCTCCTCTCTTAGCTCTTGGATCAATTCTTTAAAATCTAATGGACAATAACTAATTTCTCCTAACTATATATATATAGTAAAAAACCATGAGTTAACAAATAAGAAAAAAAAAAACAAACAAACAAACGCAAAAGCACTTTGTAGCGATTTTTTCGTGTTTGTGTCTTCCAAATCCATGGCATAAATCCTCAAGCCTCTTAAAGATTATATATGATATGACTTAATTAGAATTAGCACTGTGCTCTTTTCTTTTCTATTCCCTTATGATCTTGTAATTAATTATGAACATTCTGTTGTTCATAGATTTGTAATCCATCTTTTTGTTTATTCTTTTATCATTCCATAAAATATTATATGTGATCTTGAATTCAAGAAAGGTCAAAATTGAGAATCTTCTTTCACCCAAAACATTCGGATACCATGATGCTGAAAGATACCCCAATTTGGTTCAATTTCGTTTCTTTTCCTCTCCTTGTTAATATTCAGATTAAGAAATTCATTTGATTACTTACGCACTTGTTCTTCTCAATTTCACACCCCAGAAACTAACAACTAAATTCCAAAATAAACTAGGCATTGAATGAGAAGTTTGGCACTGGCAGAGGAGTAGATTGACCACAAAGAAAAGAAAAGAAAAAAGAAGAGGATGAGACGTGAGTGGAGAAGATCAAGCAGATAGAAGGCAAAAAAACATAAAAGGAGATGATGAGTCGTGAGTGTGAGAGAAGATGCAGCACATAGAGAAAAACAAAAAAAGAAGAAGAAGGAGAAGAAGAGGATGAGACGTGAAAAACCCTTGTTTTAAGAGATAATTGATTCTTTTGCAATTAAAAGAGAAGGAAAGGATTAATTTTTTACTTAATTTCTATGTTTGTATTTTTTTATTAATTGTTAACTCATGGTTTTTTTACTATAGTTAGGAGATATTAGTTATTGTCCATTAGATTTTAATGAATTGATCCAAGGGCTAAGAGAGGAGTTTCCCACTTTAATTTCAGAGAGAAGTTTCGCTTTTGATATGAACTATATATATATATATATATATATAATATTACAAAGAGAAACCTCTCAGACAACCCGATGTTACATTATCAAAAAGTAAGGCTCTAGTAACCGAGTATGAGAATCTACTACTCCAAACATGACTATCTGGAAGTTGATATCCTTCATGAGCAATGGTGTCCACCACGAAATTGACTTCTCTAAACACATGCATAAAGTAAATGGAAGAGAAAGATCTTGCAATATCTCTAATGTTATTAATGAGCTTGCTGAGAAGTCTCCAAGGATGCTGATTTTTCCATTATCACTAAGTTCGGTTATAACCAAATAAAATATGACGGGTAGTATTTTGAGAAAAAAAAGACTCGCTTTATATTAGAGCCCAAGTATTGATCGAACATGAGAGATACCCTTCTTAAACTTGTGGGAGACTAGCTATATGTAATAATGTAATTGACTTTGCATCAGCTAGTCTCTAAATCTCACATATTTTTTATTTCTTCTTAGCAAAGCACAATATTGACAAGGACTACTAGTTATTTCATGCAAAATTAAGGGTAGTTGTGTATCATAAAGTCCAATCTAGTTTCCTATATTCCTCCTCCTACAACTCAATTAACTTTTATCCTCACCTCATATATACTTGTTTCTCTGAATCAGAAACCCATTCAACAAGAAGCTGCAACACTATGGATAGAGAACAAGATGAGTTGCAGTTCCTTGGTATTCTTGGCATCTACAAAGAATCCTTCAAGATTATATACAACTGGAGAAAAATTTTCAGCCAAATCACCTTGACCTTGATCCTCCCTTTGAGCTTCATCTTCTTGGCTCACATAGAAATCTCCACCATCCTCCTCTCCAGGATCCTCCACAGCGAACTCGTCTTGGACGAAACCAGAGGGGCAGACAGCGCCGCCCGCCAGAAGAAACTATCTGACGTCATCAACAAAGAATGGGCAACCTACTGGCTCTTCAAGGCTGCTTACTTCACTTCCATGCTCATCTTCGGCCTCCTCTCCACCTCCGCCGTCGTGTACACCATCGCAAGCGTATACACTTCCCGGGAAATCACTTTCCAGAAGATCATGAGCGTCGTCCCGAGGGTCTGGAAGCGCGTGATGATCACCTTCTTGTGCACCTTCCTGGCTTTCTTCCTCTACAACCTATTGGCAATAGTGGTTCTAGTTCTTTTTGTAATTTTCAACGGAAACGGCCAATCCAACGCCGGAGACATTATCGGTTTCTTTTTACTGATCTTGTACGTTATCGGGTTCGTGTACATGACCATAATCTGGCAACTGGCTAGCGTCGTCTCTGTGTTGGAAGAAACGAGAGGGATCAAAGCCATGATCAAGAGCAAGAAGCTACTCAGAGGGAACATGTGGGTGGCCACGATCATCTTCTTCAAGCTCAATGTTTTAGCAGCTGTTCTTCAGTTTGCGTTTCAGGCTTTGGTTGTGCGTGGAGGGATGTTTGGGACGATGGGCAGGGTTGGCTTTGGTGTTCTATGTTTGTTGTTGCTGTTTAAGTTGATTCTGTTTGCCCTCGTCATCCAAACGGTGCTATACTTCGTCTGCAAATCGTATCACCATGAAATCATCGACAAGTCGGCCCTGTCGGATCACCTCGAGGTTATTTATCTGGGAGACTATGTGCCTCTCAAGTCTAAGGATGTTCAGCTTGAGCAGGTTTAAGTTTGTACTATTTTCGAGTCTTTGACCCAAATTTGCTGTAATACGTACCTACCAATCTTTATTAAGTGGGTTTTACATGTTAGAATATGGTTTATGTATTACCTGTGAAGAATAGCCATAATCATAAACTAGTTTTCCAATATATTTCAACTTGATGTTGAAACTCTGACTTCCATTCATTTGTGCTTCAATACCAGAAAAACAATACATGTATATTGAATGTGAAAGATTGCATGTATAGGTAAAGTAAAATACGGTTGGGACTTGACCCATGGGGTTTGGTTCAGTTGGTAGACTGTTCCTGCAAGTTGGGCGAACGCTACAGCGATACTTCTGGTAGTAAGGAGGTCACTGGTTCGATCATCCGCTTGTGAAAAAAATTCTATGAAGAGGGGTCTTACCCGCGTGCTCTCGGCCCGGAGTAGTAGTCCCACCCGACCACCATTTTTTTAAATAAAAAAAAAAATACGGTTGGGACTTGGGAGAACGTGGGTTGGCAAGACATGTGTTTTTTTTACTCTGCCGGGCGGCCTTGACCCTACCGCACAACCATCAGCATCACCTCTCCTAAACCAGCAACTGGCTTTGGCCAATCCGGCTCGCTTCACCAAACCAGACACTAGCCAAACACGATATGCGATCACCGCTGCTACCCAAAGGTTGCTGCACCTCGCCGAAGCTTCGATTTCATCCCAGCCACCACACAGTAATCCCCAAAGACCGCCGCCCCACCAACAACGCTCGATCGAGATCTGAAAAAAAAAAAAAAAAAAAAACACCGCAGTCGGAGAAAGAGAAGCAGAAGACCTCCGCCTCAGAGCTACCGCCCCAAACGTCAAAGTCTTCGACTCCCTCGCTCGCTGCCGTCGCAGTCAAGCCGCCTCCACGATCGTCGCTCTGCCTGTCGGAGGCGCGCCGTCGCTAATCTCGAAACCCTAGGTTTCAGGAATTTCGGAATCGCTCTTCGTGCAATTGTCTTTAGGATGTCCTTTTAGACTTTTAGTGATTTACACGAAATTAAATTGGGTATAGATTGACCAAAAAAATAAAAATAATTGGGTATAGTCAAGCTAGCTTGAAGGTAATTGTATACTATATACTGTGCTGTTTGATCGACTTTTTTCTTCTTTTTCAAATGGATTTGATTGAAACAATTAGTAAATACATTCTCTTAGAATGACACTTCTTATAGAATAGGAGCATTAGCATACCATGTTTGACTCTCATTTGAGTGGAAAGAATAGTTGGCAAGTATATGACTAGCTTGTTGGCTTGACCGGGTGTATGACACTATGACATACCTGAAGTTTCTATTTCTGCCAAAAAAAAAACTCTGGAGCTTCAGTGACAACCAGATCCATGCTCGATAAATCTATGTCCTCTTGTGTTAAAGTATGCACCAGCAAGGTCAGAGCCAGGATTTGAATTTATGAGAGATCCGTATATAAAATATTAATTATATAACTGATTACTATAATATAAGATGAAAACACAGTAATATAAACCAATAGTCAATTAAAACAAAATTCATATAAGTAATGAGTACTCAAACATAATTAATCATAACATAAACAATATGTATTTCTCAATTGCTGCAAACCAATGAAAACAAATAATGTGTCATGAAGTAGCCTAAGTAGTATCGTAAATCCCGATATAGGGACAAAGCCGTGAAAACTAAAAAACTAAAAAACTACAAATGCTTTTAATTGTAAGGAATTATTACTAATTATTATTTTAGTTGTAATTTGAATACTACCCTTGTTGTTTGTTCATAATATATGATGATCACGTACATGATACATGGGTAAGAGGAATGTAAACTCTCTTAACATTACTTGAACTTAGTCTTTAAAGAGAGTTCAGTAGCAATAAACATACATATGTTATTAGTTTAGTTAATAACATACTTATACATATATGTATCTGTAAAAAAGCCAAACGGGTTCGGACCCGTGTAGCTCCGCCTCTGTGCACAAGTACGTAAAAGACAATTTGTTTCAAATACCACATGTCTATGCCCCAAAGTTTCTGCACTAGTTTGAAACCTTCCATGAGAGCCAAGTCAGCCAACAACTCATCATGAAATGGGGAGGTAATTTGTCGAAAACGCTTGGTTGTCGCTGCCACCAATTGCCATCCCTATTATGTAAAATTACCCCACTAGTCAGTGGCGTAGCCACTAAGACAAGAGGGTTCAATTGACCTCTCTTAATTTTTTACCATATTGCTGATTGGTTAATTTATTTTTTTTTACTTTTCAATTCATGTAGTATCATTATACACATAATTGACCCCTATGACAAGTGAAGTCATAGAAAAATAGAATCCTAACTAATTTACCAACATTTCTCTAAATCCTCATCAACTCATAGAAAACTATATATATATATATATATATATATATTTTATTTTCTTCTTCGTATGTTCAACTTTTAGTATATTATTTCTTTTTGTTAGTACTAGAAGACTACCGCTTGCCACATATCAACCTTAACCACTGATTTAAATTCTCATAATGTCTTGTAATTAAGATATTCTTCTTAGTATTCCCTCAAAAAAAAAAGGAAAATTTTAATAATACTAGTACACAAAATATGGATGGCTGATAATTAAGGTGAATATAATTTCTGTAATATCATAATAGTGTATGAGGTTAAAACTATGACCTAACTTAAGTACATATTGTTAGTCTCTCTGTTGGTCTGTTTGTTTTCGGTTATATTTTTGAGGGCAAACTCGTCTTTTTATGAATGATACAAGAAAAAAACTCATATGCAACTGTGGACACCAAGATTTCCCTCTACACTTATTGATTATCTTCTCCTCCACCATCAATTACCAACCACAAACAAAATTCTTGAGGGAATCTAATTTCTTCCAAAAACAAAACTAAGATTCTCTCAATAGGGACGAAATCCGATTTGGTCTGTGTTCCTCTTGTCGAAATTCTGGACAATTTTTGATTGTTCTTGAAGTCAATCTAGTTCGTGAGGAAGAAAGCAAGAAACTTTCTTGTGTTCATGAATCATGACTTGTTGAGAAAGAAGGAGATATGAGATGGGTTTTGGGTTTTGGATTGACAAATGAAAAATGGAGATGGGGATGGGGATGGAGGCAGAAGGGAGGGAGGGAGAGATTAGTTTTTTTTTTTTTGTATGAAAGAGAGATGAGAGGGTAAGAGTAAATCACCCTTCTAATGAATAAATAATTACATAATATTGACAGTGTTAGCAACGGTGTGTATCTTAATCGAATAGAGTTTGTAACATCAGACACCATTGTGATATATTACAAAGTATATTCACCTTAATTCTCAGTCATCCATACTTCATGTACTGTTTTAAAAATTTTCTCAAAAAAAAAATGATATTCTTCATAGTATGCATTGGTAGTCCAATTAGGGTTTAATTTCAGTTTTTAATTACCATATATCATAAACATTTAGGGATTGTGTTATATAGTATCATATACTCTATATACATCTACTTAAATATAATTACAATTTTATAAATCAAATTATAACAAATATCAAGAACAAAGTTTGACCCTCGTGTCAAAAATTTTTGGCTACGCCACTGCCACCAGTAGCCCTTATAGATTTTTCCAGTAAAAGCGCCACCAATATTACATTTTAACCAACCAGCATCTGGTTTCTTCCAATATTGAGCTTGTCGTACCCCGTCTCTATTTTCAACTACATTAGTTTTCTGAAACTCCTTGAACCAGCAAAAGACAAAGAAGAGTTGCATCACTTGGACCCCGATTTATCACTTGGGATAACGATTTTCATTTCCTTCAAAGTATTGATTGTCTTCAAGGAGAAACCATAACCCCATGGAGGACTAAAGTCCTAGTTCCTGATATGGAGGATTAAATTCCTAAACCGTAAGCTCTTGCACGACAGTTCAATATATAAATATTGTCTTCTGAGATATTTTTAGTGAGGCCAATTTTGTTGTTGTTAAACATGCCTCTTTAGCATATCAATTTTTGAATTTTCATCTAGTATGGACCAAAGTTAAAGAAGACGACAACGAATGGTTTTTGAAATCTCGCGAGCAACCGCAGCAAATGAAAGACACTAAAAGTTGATGCTAGATATGAGCTTGGATTTCTTTAATTTGTTTTTCATTTGGTATGTGAATGATATTGAGGCTCATTGAACTATTGTGATCAAGAAAGTGGATAATAGAAGACTGTAGAAAATCCTAGGAGACCGACGGCGTCAAATTATTCTTAGCGGTGGTTATTTCTTCTGCCTAGAGTACAGTAAGCTTGGTTTGAACGACTCGTTGCTTTCGGAAGGCAAAGAAGGGAGTGATTGTTGCTTGCATCGAGTAAGGGCTTATTTATTGCAAATTGTTTTTTTTTTTTTTTTTGCAAGGTTCTTAGCTCTACGGCAAGGATTTTTGTCGAGCATTGTGTGTAAATCGACAAGGAGGAAGACAAAATCAAGAGTTGGGTTAAAGTCGATCGAGGCGAGGTTGCATATTCGAGGCCAACATGCAGGGACTTCAGATAGGAGTTGCATCTCGGTGTCTGTTTGGGATCTTTGATTTGTGAGAATCGAGCAGCAGTTTTCGATCTGGTGTTGTGCAGTGGACTGTGAATTGTATTGCAGTGCACTTTCATCTTTTTAAAAAAAAAATTATTAAATAACTAACACGCCCTACAAATGTCAATGAGATTTAAACCTATGACCTTGAAATTGTTAGTTAACACCTTAACCAACCAAATCACTGCTCACGGATAGTGAATAATGATTTGATTTAGTGCTTGATCATTGGTTGAAGAAGGATAGAAGTGATGTTGCTAGGCTGGATGTAACAGCTCGACCCAGTCTATTGAGATATTGTCCGCTTTGGACCCAACGACCCTCACGGTTTTGCTCTTGAGATTTCACCTCAAAATGCGTCTCAATGTAAGGTGCTAGCTCTACACATATAAGCATAGCAACTTATCTCCCCCGGGCAATATGAGACGGATGCACCTACTATCTTGCCTGTCTAATTAGGTCATCACATGCAAGGATTGATGTCCGAATAAGAGGACATGTTAATGTCTGGATAAGAGGACATGTCGTTACCCATAGATGGTGGCATGGTGACACCATAAATGTGATAGATGGTGTCACTAGGCCGTGGCTCCCACGGTTTAGGGGGGCCACTTGGTTCGATACATACTCGCCAAGGAAGAATGCGAGTTTGGCACAACTTGATCATTTGATCAATGATACTCATTCATCTGTTATTTTCTGGATTATGGTTATTATTGAGGGACGCCTCAATATCAATACCAATCCATATAGAGATCTCTACACTTAGAAATTACATCGGTGTACATGATGACATGATTTAATGAGTTTTGATATCGAACCATATTTCGTTGAGAAAATACCAACGTTGTAGATTGACCTAAATGGAAAGATGCGATCCAATTTAAACAAAGAGACAATGCTTTGGTTAGGAGACCTCAACACCCGAAGTATAAACTCTATTAGTTATGTCTTTGTTAGAAAGCGTAGTGAGAAAAAGAGTTTAGACTCACCTTCTGGCCCAAGGTCTCTCACAAATGCCCAAGAATCGACTACGATGAGATATACTATCGTAATGGATGTCATTGCACTCCACTACCTTATCAGTTTTGTAATTTCTGAAAAACTGAACATGCAGCTTGTGGTCACAACTTATCTTTGTTGGGAACTAAGAGATGTACATAAAGACCTTGAATAGATTGGTTTTCACCCAAATCAAGTGGCTCCTGACCATGAAGCGTGTTTGCAAAGTATTTGCTAAGTATCTACTTATTTAGGGAAGGGATATGAAGAATTATGCCTATTTGTGTGTAAGTTCTAGATGAATCGTGATGAACTCTTGTTAAACTAAGAGATGCTACTAATCCAAAATTAAGAATGAAAGGATCTTGGGAATACTTGGTCTCGAAAGTGAGGACCATTATTGATGATGCTTATTCATCAATCGGCTTAAGGCAAGCTAAAAGACGATGAAGTTATGCCTATATGTATCCCTTGATCGGTCAAAGTGTTGAGAAGTAGGCCCGAATTTGAATAGAGGCACAAGAGGCTTGGGACTCAGGGCCCAAAAATTTGAAGGGCCCAAAAATATTAGTTGTCTTAAAAAAAAAATTAATAGTTTTTTGGCTATGCAATCTGACATGAATTAAAGACAACTATCCTAAAACAAAGACAATTACACGTGATGAGGGGACCAAACCATCAATTACTGTTTACTACTTTAAATTTGTACCCATAAAAAAAAGTTAAAATATTAAATAGAAGCAGTCAAACACGATTAGGTAAGATATTGTTGTATAGATAGGATTTATAATATAATTAGGATTACTAAACCATCAAGGTTTTGGAATCTTATTTGCATAATAAGTATTTTGCATAAAAATCCTATATATTTTTGGATGTTATATGCTATTTTATATTAAAAAAAAATTAGGGGCCCAACTCTGGAAGTTTGACTCAGGCCTCAAAATCTCAGGTACGGGCCTGTTGAGAAGACCTGTTTCGTCCATATGACGAAGAAGTATTAGGAGAAATCCTCCATCTAAGTACGGTAACACATTCATGTACTTGTTACAGTATGTTTGACTCGACATCTTATTCACTACAAACTTGTAAGGCCAAGTTCTCCTTAGTCTTTTAACTATCTTCCTAGCGGTCGAGCATTTTCGCTCCCTCTTAGATGAGTGTGAAGAAATATCAAGGTAGTGGCCAGATGCGCCCACACAATGCCAATGTAATTGCAGTGATTCCTTCTATAAAAGGTTGTGGCTTATTCAATCCAACAGAAAGACACATTAACAACGAAATCAGAATCTGCCCAGTTTCGTAGGTCAACTTTCACAAGACCTACATGATAGCCCACTAGTTGGAAAATGGTGAAATTGGTACCATTAGAAATGTCTATGTGTCTACTTTCCAGGGACACCAACCATTTGATCACACCTGTCATATTGAGTGAGTTATGACTATTTTCGTAAAGTAGGACGGATCTGTCCGAGAATCTGCTTTTGCAGAATAGTCAACTTCGACAGAGCTTTGTGAACAGCTCAAGATGAACTAGGTTATAAACCTTGTATGGTTGGAAAACTACATGTGTCTAGTTTCCAGAACTTTATACGGCTCGTCCATATTTATTGTATGGAAGATGTTATGACTTTTTAAGTACACAAACGTCATGTCATGGGTGTATATGTTTTTTAACGCGAACTTATGTTTTGAGTTGTTAGGCAACCTTCTCTTTCAAGATCAAAATAATGCTAAGCATAGCAAGTCTGATCTAAGGATGTTGTAGCTGGATTTAATGACTAAATCGTTGCCTAAGTCTACTTTTAAAGTATGTGAAGTGTATAGGCTTGCGCCGTTTATCTGTACTCCGAGATTGAGTTACCAATAAAGGGGAGTCGTTGTGTAGACATCAGGGGGAGTCTACATGCATCACATGTTATCTTCAATTGTAGTTGGTGCACTATGCTCTTTTTCCTTTCGTCCAATCTTTTGTTTTACCCACGAGGTTTTGGTTTTACTTGACAAGGTTTTTACCGAGGCAACACTATAAGCACCGTGACGTATTAAAGACGCAACACAAGGGGGAGTGTTTAAGGAAATTATATTTCCGTCATTCTGTTATGTGTCTTGCTCTAATACATGTAAGATTGGTTGATCCGATTTCCTTATTAGAATATATTACAGTTGATAGAACTTCTAGATTATTCGGGAGACTCTATGTAATGCATATAAATAGGTTTTTCTATCAATAAATGTGTATACCGTTATTCTTGTTATTTTTTCTCCTTCAACAGAAACAATATTAATTCAAACGTATACGCCGACACCCTAGCTAATCGAGCAGAACTATAGGGAACGAAGGAATTAAGGAAATAAACCAAGGCCAGGTAAGCCAGATGAACACGATAGTGGGGAACAGGGACGTGGAGTGGAGTAATATTGAGACCCGAAACGAATCTCAAACCTCGATTAAGCAAAACATGCATGCAGCGTGCTTGATCATGGAGAGGAAAACCAAAGGATTTCAACCAACCGCTTTATGAAATCAAACCAATCGAACGAAAAACAAATTCACTGTTGATCGAGTTGCCCGATGAGTTGAATGGCGGGCGGTGCTGTGGCTGCTGGTTTTTGATCGGCTGTGGCTTCATATTCTCCGGTGGTGAGGGGTGTTCATGAACGGTAGAGGCTAGGGTCTCAATGTGAAACTCCACAACTATATATTTCTTCTTCAAAGTCTACTCTTCCAAATCTATTGGATAGTTGTTTTTTTATTTATTTGGAAACCATGTAAGGCTAATTGAGATACTAATGCAAGTTCTTCCCTTCATTTGTGCTACCAGTGATCAAGAATAAATTTTGCTCATCACCACAAAATAACAAAATTTGACATGTGAGGTGATTGACATGTAAAATTATAAAAAGACGCATTTTGCCTACTACACACTTCAACCAATGTTTTTTTTGTTTTGGTCATGAAACATATCCTCATAGAATCCATAAAGCATAAGGAGAGACGAACAAAGCCAATGGGCAAACAACAAGCCTTTCAAAGTGACTGATGCTCCTAAGAATTAAGACATGGGAATGACAATAACAAAAACACAAAACTAAAACTTAAAGGCGTCTTTAACTCTCCTGAACACAAAACTAAGACATGAGAAGGACATCATATATTGACCAAAAAAAAGGACATCATATATTGACAAAAAAAAGGGCATCATATAACAAAAAAACCTAAACGTAAAGGTTTATCTTCATCGCCATTTTGCAGCCGTTATAGCAGATTTGCCACTGGAGCTCTGAGGAAAATCGCGATCATGGATTGGCAACCAAGAGTGGTCCACATATATAAGTGAGGACTGAGAAGACAGACAAAGCTGTCATACTTTCTCCAATTAACCGATTATGAGAAAATCTCGTATAAAAGAACGAAAATTCTTGTATGCACCATGGTTCAAGTGAACCAGGGCCATTAAATGTACACGTGGCAAAATATGAGCCACACAATTGATCTAGCCGTTAGTTGGGCCTTACTTTTATCTAGCAGTCAACGTTCAGTACTTTCAGAGAATTAAACAACAAAAAAGTTACTCAGTGTGGTAGAAAATGAGTGCGACAGGTAAATTTCCCTTAAACCAGGTAAGAATTAGGCGGGGGTAGGATTCTGTCTCTTTTCTGGGTTTGATCTCTTTTGGCTTCTGGGTTGTTCTTCGAGCTTCATGAAGGATCAATAAACCATGTGAAAATTTAGTACTAAATTCTGGTCGCACTCTTGGGTTCGTTGCCCGGACGAAAGCCAGCTGAAAAGTCCGCCTGATGCTGAAGACGATGGAGTAGACGACGGAGTCAACGATGGTCTTGGGTTTGGGTTTTTGGACTCCATGACTAGATCCGATCACTCACCACAGCGTAGTTCACTGATTCTATACTGGGATTTGGAGCCTGAAGACGACAAGAGGTCGATTTAATTCGGCTGAAGAAATTTTCCGGCTTATATCAGTGATTGGACAAAACCAGCAGCTCAAGCAACCATGGCCACAAAAATGAAGAGAAGAAACATGGGGAAAAGAGCCCTTTGGTTACCAACTACACGTGGATGTTAATCATGTTATGTTGGCTGTATGGCTTCTCAAGCCACATAGTTCATATTTTGATTAATTTTTTTTTAAGTTGTATTTTTTTTCAATAAAGTTTTATTTCTTTGTTTGAAAGGATTTTTCTTTTATTTTTTGGTTTTTAATGTGTCTTGCAGATATTCTACACACAAAAAAAAAACGCTTGTAGATGGCAAAAGAAAATGCTTCTTTTATATAAACCACACATTACAATTCGTTCTTATAAGTTATAATTACTCTTTATTTTCTTGATGAAAATTCTAAAATGTGTGATTTTTATAATTAGAGAAAAGATTTATACAATTTGAGTGAAAAATATTTAATAAACATAACTCTTAAGATCGAACTAGCTCATCAACAAGCCCATCATTCAATACAAATTAAAATTAAAAATAAAAGAAAATATTAGAGAAAAGAAGGTACGCAAGCTAGGTTCATAATTTGCTACAAGCAAGTATTAACCCATTTGAAATTAAGTCGATCTTCACTCTTTACCACATCCTTGTGTGATGAAACCCTTATGATATGGTGTGAGTAGCCAATAAATTTCATGAACTAAAATGAAAATTGAGAGGAGAGTGATGAGTGGTGAGGAAAATATTGGGAAGAATGAGATGGTCGAGAGTGGGTTTAGGGTTTGAGATTTAGAGTTTAGGGTTTAGTGCTTGCATTAACTTTTCTTGTTATTATAATTTTATAATTGAGGGATTTTTTTTTTAGAAAAACAAAAGTGAAAGTTCTCTGAATAACGGGTAGATACAATAAGGAAATTTTATTTTAATGTCCTTGTTTTTCTACTTACCATACTACCACTTAATTAAGTTTTCACATTCGAAGAGTCGCTCTTATTTTCTCAGAGCTAAGAAACTTGAAATCCCTACGGTTTCGAGTAGTAGGCGCCGGCGTTCCTTGATTTCGTCTGCTACAGGTGCTTCTAACACCGTAACGCCTTCGTTGACGACGACTCCCATTCACAAACAAGAGAGGTTTCTGGTTTAGGTGATTGCATCTTATTGAGTGAAGACGGCTGAATAGACTATATTTGTCAACCCTATAAAATATATATATATTTAGAATTTAGGACTAAACACATAACGGTTAAATAGACCATAGCCTTTTTTATATGCCTTGAGCAGATCTAACGGTTGAATATATTAGATCCTCTTTCATTAAACTCGTTTGCTTTAAAAATGTAGTTTCCATATAACCAAAAACGAATCTTATACTTTATACTTGTTTGAAAAGAAAAAAATTTATTTTTCTCTTTATTTACTTAAATCGTAAGATCATCATAATTTTATGATACTCTTCGACATGTGCTTAAGTAATCTCATCCTCATACTTAATGTAAGAAAGGTTTCATAATTTAATTTCTACTTCCTCTTGGTTTCATTTACATTTATTTAAGCACAATAAAAAGGTTTGCTTTTTCTTTTTCTTTTAGGAAAAGAAAAAAGAAGAAGATAAGACTGCTCAACGAAAAAAAAAACACGCACATCAAAACAACCACGCCATCTCTGTCTCTCTAGAAACCTCAGCCACCCCATTTGCCAGAAAAAAACCTCAGCAACTCCACAATCATCCCTTCTCAGTTCTCACTATAAGACCACCCTCTGCCACCCACTCTCACTGTAAGACCACCCACACTGCCACACAGTCACCTCCACAATCATGAACTCAGATGACTTTGATCTTTGATGCCGCCATAAATCTCGATAACAAAGACGTTGATGAACGATGCCGCGATCGAGCAAGTCGATAGGGAGATTCACACTCAGTCGGAGTCAGAATTGGAAAACCGATCCCTTTGAGAGGCAATACCTAGAAGATGAATAAAGGTTCAGAATTTGAGTCGTTGAAAGTGGGTTGGTGATTGATGATGGCTATTTGGTCTGGTTCGGTTTGAGACTTCGAGTCGTTTGGCATAATCGTTGATGATGAATAATGGAAAGGAGGTGAGAGAGGCAGAGAGCCATCGAAGATTCAGCGGTTAAAATTTTACTACACTAGCTATTTTGGTCTCAGTTTTTATTCTCGTTGACTCGGTTAACTTCCGTCTTCAACTAACGGTGCACGTGACCAACACGTGAGTGGTTCAAGTGCACCATGGTGCACTGAATCCGCTCCGATAAAAGAATGACAACAACCAAACCAAAATAGACTTCAACCAGAGCGAGAAGTTGGTTTTGAACTTAACTAATATCACACTTAATCAATTAGTTTGAATAAATTCAAGTTCTTGATTCTCAAAAAAAAAAAAAATAGAAAAATCGATTTGCTAAAACTGAAATTACTGTTACTCACCACCTGTAAAAGAATTGGACTACATATTTGTATTGTATTATGAACATAAAATGTACTTGTTTGAAATTCAGCAAGGGTTTCAACAATGCATTGTCACAAGAGGCAGCCAAACACCGCCAACTGAGACTTTTCAATCGGAGTTCTTATTTGATGGATTAATTGGAAACCTAGTGAGCTTTGTTGATTCGGCGTGGTAGTTAGTGATCGACATCTAATGCTGGGATGGAACAGATGGCCACTTGAGGGCCTGACGACAACCGAGGCAATAGAGGTCTATGGTTCCGCCCTTTTTGCCAAGGTTCAGGCTTGAGCTCAAATTTGGATTAAGAGGCTCTAACCTGAGGCCAGAAGAGCAACCTAGCAAGAGGATTCATATGGTTCTGTGTAATATGACCATCCGCATAAAAAGTTAAAAACAATTACAATGTTGAAGGGATTCTACAATTCATCATCCAGGAAGGCTTCAGAGCTTTATTACATGAAAGTTAGGAGTTATGAGATTCAGTTTACATGTTATTATGTGTTCAAACTTCAAAGTCTCTCCATTGCAGACATTGACATCTAGTAATTGTTAGGGTCCTTTATAAATGCATGGTTAATCCTTAATCTCATATAGGGGTAAAGAAATGTTTTGAGCAATAAAATCACTTGAACAACATGGAGAAGATTTAGACCTGTATTTCACTAGCTGGCATCAAAATCCAAGTATAGTCTGTAGGCATTCCGATCCGAAGAGTAGTAACTTTGTATGAGGTTGTCAACTTTGAAACCGAGTTTCTTGTAAAGATTCAGGGCGGGAGTTCTCAAAGGATCAACGTGAAGTGATATTCGCCCCACGTTTCGGGTTCGGCATTTCTGAATGGCTGCTGTCAGCAGACCCTCTCCATAGCCTTGCCTCCTGCAACTATCCTTCACTATACGGAAGAACGAACACATGGAATAAATCAATACCTACAGAGTCAGGGAATATAAGATGCAAAGATGTATAATATTCAGCGTGCTTATACCAAATATAAGACAAGCAGAAGAATTAACTTAACATCTGAGCTATAAACTTCCATTGGGAACTTTTATCGAACAGTTAGTAGGCATAAGAAAGCAATGTAAATGATAAAGAAAGAGACTCTGTATGATAATAATTAGTTGAGGGAAGAAATGGGTTTGAACCTGCGAGCTTTGTGATAGAGGCGTAGAGGGAAGAAGGCCAAGAGTACATGACATAGCCAGCAACTGAACCATCTAACTCCTCGATGTAAAGCAACCCACTGTTCTTCTTTTTAAGTTCTTCATCAAAGCTTCTAGCAAGGGATTCATGTTTGGGAAAGATCTTCCTCTCTAGCTTCACGATGTCTTCCACTACCGTTACCCACTTGGGAGAGTTTCTTTGGAGCTCCACAATGTCCCCGGCCGCCATTTACAAAGAGTTTCTCAGTTTTCAGATTAGCCTTATTCTTTATGGAACGGTTTATTTGACAAAGGGTGTATTTAATCAAGGTTTTAAAAGATTTTGACTATCTTCTAATAATCCATAGATTCTCTAACCCTATGGACTGTTTTAATTCCATATGGAGTTTGACAGATTTAAATAGATTGATTTATTAGTATTTCTTTAGACTTTTATAAGTCCACGGATTGTTGTAACTGCAACAAATAAAAGAAAAAGTTCCTTAAAACACAAACAATAGAGTAAAAACGATGATGACTTGAAACACAGTGCTCTTACACAATGGTATAGGTTACTAGTATCACATCATACAGAGACCTGTATCAAATCCAATTCCTCTGTTTGGGATCAACTCCCCTATAATTGAATATTCAAGGAACAATTTTCCCAACAGAAGTTCTTCATACTCAGAAAAATAGATTTTCATCACCATCTAAAAGCTGTCTAGCATTCTTAACCAGATGCAAACCCATAATTCTTCCCGCACATAATTAGCTGCAACTTGTTACAACCAACAATTAAAGAATACCAACACCAGCACTGGCATGGAGGACGTTCTCATCAGCACCCTTGAACAAGGACTTTGTAAATCCATTAATGTAAGGAAGAGAAACGATATGTTTTTTCCTATGCCAAAAGAATACTCAGAAAAATAGATTTTCCTCAATAAATCCATTAATGTAAGGAAGAGAAACGATATGTTTTTTCCTATGCCAAAAGGCAGTAGAGATATCTGAACATATTTCTTTTATAATTTTTTCTTCAAAAGTTTTGATTTTTTGCTGAAGAGAAGGATTTTGGAGTTGATTTTCTATTCTTTTAAAATTAATTTCTTCTTGAAGAATGGCTATTTGTTTATTTTTTGCGTCAATGCAACTAATGGTTTTTGAAATATTATTTTCTTGGAATGCTTTTAAAGTATGGATTTCAGGATTAGAAAAAAAAAAAGCAAATTTAACAGGTTCATTAAAAGGATAGGTGATAATACCATCATATTCGGTTGTGAAGGGATAAATTAAAGTAATGAAAGGAAGACCTAAAATTACCTTATCAGTTAAATTTTTGACTAAGACAAAAGGAGTTTTGAAACAGACATTGTTCTGGCATATATGTGCTTTAGGGATTTCGTATTTAATATCCATTTTTGTTCCGTTGGCTGATTGTAGTGACTCTTTTGTTTTTTCAAAATATTTTGAAGGTATTAAGCCTTCCTGGATGCAATTAAGGTCTGCACTAGAATCAATAAGGGTTGTTATGGTTAATTGAAAATCTTTTATTTTGAGTTGGACAATGGTGTACCATTTTTTAAGTTGGATTTGGCGTATGATACTAATAGTATTGTTTTTAGAAGTTTCAGCTTCATTAGTTACCGGGAACTGATTTGGAAAAAGATTTTCAGGAGGATCCTGTAATTTAAGAAATTGATTATTTATTTTGAGTAAGTTTAATTCTTGTTTAATTTCTTTATTGTCATTCATAAGTTCGAAATGTGTTTGTTGCAATGCATGTATTTGACACTTAATTGTTTTTACTAAGTGTTGCAAATCTTGGATTGTTATTTCTTTTTTACTAGAAAAAAAATTATCAAAAGTTGTGGTGAGGCTAATTTTTTGTGAGGGAGGATTAATTATATTTTCTTGGGTAATTAATTTTTTTTAATTTTTTAAGATATTCAGCTTTAAGTTCAGGATTATCTAAAGCTGTTTTATTCCCATGAATCTTCTTGCTTTTCCTGTTTAGAAAGAACATTGATGGTTTTACAGACACAAGCATCCTGACACCCAAAAGTAATATCTGGGGAAGAATGTTCATCAGATTCATGGGAAGAAGATTCCATCAATGTGATGTCTTCTTCACTCATTTCGTTTTTAGAATCAGTATTTCGTAACTCTAAGGTTTGTATAAGTTTTTCTTTGTCTTCTTGACTGATTTTTAATTGATTAATAATATTTTTAACTGGACAGTTATTTGCAAAGTGACCGGTTTTATTGCATTTAAAACATTTAGTTTTACTTTTATCGAAAATTTTATTTTTTGGTTGACGATTTGGTTTTTTGGACCAATTTTTGCGAAATTTGTTTTTGGAATAAAAGTTGTTTGGTTCAAAATTACTTTTGTAGGGTTTAAATTTTTGTTTTGAATAGTGTGGAATGAATTTATTGTTTGTCTTTCTTCTTCTTGAAGGAGGTAATGAGGGCAAGCCATATTGTTCGCAAAAATTTCCTAATTCATATTTAGCTGTTTTCTTATCGGATTTCATTTGAGCATTTAGTTTCATGTCTATACACATTGTTAACCCTTTTTTTGGATAACTGTAATTATATTTCCATAGGTTAAAGAATCATAATTAATGTGACATGTTTCATTACTAAGGACTTGTCTTATTTTATGAGCAAATAATTTTGGGAGACCATTTATGAATTTTTCTTTTCAAAATGGTTGGTTACTATCTTCTCTAAGCATAACTCGGGAAATGAAAATATATTTATACCATTTGAAATCACTTAAGGTAGGACATCGAAGTTGGTCATGAATTCTGGAAGTAATATGACAAGGGGTACCTATGAAATGTTGGATAATAGTGTAAAATAATGTGTTAACTGCATCAGAAATCCTTGTTCATGTGCATTTGTCGAAGATGGGAGTCTCATCTTCATCACGTTGAATGGCATGTTTAATGGATGATCTAGAATCAGGAGTGAGATGTTTTTCCCACCAGGAATGAAGCATTCCTGTAAATCCTGTGGAAAGTATATCAATGATTTCGGGCTGACTGAAATTATGATTAGTGACATAGCTATTTGCTGTCATTGACATGTGATGTAATTTGTTTAAAATTTCTTGTTCTGATAAATTATCAATGTTCCATTCATAAGTTTTATCGGAAGAAACTGAGAATTGATTGTTAAGATGATTACTAGGTTGTATATCTATGGGGGGAGGTCGTTCGTTCCAAGTTTTAAAAGATTTTTTCTTTAGATGAACAATTCTATCTATTTGTAAGGTTTGAAGTATTTGGTTTAATTCTGTAATGTGGCTAGTGTCACTAGAATCGCTATCTGAAGAAATAGAAGAAGAGGGTTTTTGGGTATGAATTACTGCAATTCTGCTAGATCCAGGTGTTTCAGTTTTTAAGTTTTCTAGCATCTGTTCTATCTTGTGAATGGAAGAAGTAGGATTGATTGTTAGTTTATTTAGTTCACTGAAATGAACTAAAGGAGTTTCTGGTTTGGGTTGAGGTAGAATGTTAACTTTAGAAGATATGTTATCAACTTTTGTTTTTATTTTATCTAACTGGACTCCTATGGTTACTAAGCTTTGGTTTGTGTAATTATTTTGTTTAATAATTTTTTTAGTTTCAGGATTGATTTTCTTAGTTTCTAGATCTTCTACAGCAATTTTGAAAGGTGAGGCTATGATTGGACTATTAAGGTGATCAATTACTATTGTTTCGACATGAGAAAGATTAGAAATGACTGAGCTAGTGGAGGTTTTCCATTTTGCTTTTGTTAATGTTTGAACAATTTTTTGGTCGTTTAGTTGATCTAAAAAGTCAAGAAAGAATATTTCAGAT
Source organism: Fragaria x ananassa (assembly GCA_034370585.1). NCBI lineage: Eukaryota > Viridiplantae > Streptophyta > Magnoliopsida > Rosales > Rosaceae > Fragaria > Fragaria x ananassa. The sequence continues at coordinate 19,065,665 of CP139769.1, forward strand.
TTTGTTTCAAGCATAAATGCTTGCCAATCAGGAAATAATTGTTTTCGTTGAGTCATAAAGGGATACTTCATCCTATAGAGGTTCCTTTTATGGATATTTTCTTGTGATTCAAGATGTTTATCTAATCTAGGATAGTTGATTATAAAAGGTTAGGTAAGTGTACTTAATTGAGGATTTAATGGGGGAGTAACTAAGAAGTCAGAAGCTGTGGGAGAAGCTTGATCTTCATCTGTGACTGAAATATTTTGAGTTTCATTTTCTGTATAATGTGGGTAACTAACTTGGGAATTAGTTCTAATGTTTTTAATTTTGAGCTTTTGCAATTCATCTTCTAATTCTTTAATCCTAATATTTTTAATTTTTTTATCAATATCATAATCTTGTCTAGACATTGTTTCAGCTGTAGTGGAGCAAGCAAATGAGTGTCTAGCAGTTGCGAAAGAATGTCGAGAAGAATTTCCTATTTCTTGAATTCTTAAGTTTCGATTTATCCTTGAATTTTGAAAATTAATTCTTACTGTGCCATCATTAAACTGTTGAATACAGTTTAAATCAGCAAGACTATGTTGAGCATTGGAAGGGTGGTTCTCACTGGTGAGAGACCATTCAGAAGGAAGATGGACATCTGACCATCTAATTGTATGTGGAACACTAATATTGACATTTTGTTGACTGCTTTGAATTAAGAGAGTATGATTTTTGGGACTTTTGCTAATAGTTTGGAAGTTCATGTTTGTGCCAATAACTTTATAGTGGATTCTGTAAATTAAAGCTAAAGGTCGAGTCCCTTCAAAAACATGATATCCTGAAGTTTTAATATTTAGGGTAAAGCTTTTAAGATATGGGGGTCACTAAGGCTAATGGTAAAATTTGGAAAACAGTTGAAATGAACTGGACCATTGAAAAGGCTTGACTCAATTAATCCAAGGGTATTGTCATTAAAGTAAGTAAATCTTACATCTCTTAAACATAAAAGGATGAAGGCATTAAGACATTTTCTAGTTAAAGGTTTAACACCTATTTGAACTAATCCAATATGGAGGAAATTATGACCATCTTTTCGATGTTTCTTAATTGATTCAGGACTAAAATGTTGGTAAGTTTCATGTTGTTTACTAAGGGCATAAACTTGTTCTACAGATTTAATATGGTGTTCATTTTTGAAAGAAGAAAGACTCCATTTTTTCTTATAAATTTCATGACTAGGGACTCAGGGAATATTCCAATCATTCATATCTATGTTATCGTTTGACTGAAATTCTACTTGTTCTTTATTAACTATATCTGAGATTCTATTGAGAGAGGACCTAGACGAACTAGAAGTGACTGAGTTGGATCTAAAAAGTCGACTCATTATGGGAAGAGAAGAGAAAACTGGACCAAAACTAAAAAGATAGGAGGTTTTAAGAACATTAACTTAGGACCCTAAAAACTAAAACTCACTCTGCTCCGCTCATGCCACATCCGCTCATGCCTCACCTGGGACTTAGTGTTTGGACCTGGACTTATTGTTTGGTTGGAGAGAAGAACAGTCTTAAAAGGAGATAAGAAAAAGAAAATAAAACTAAAAATCCTTGAAATTAAGGGACAAAAATCAAAATTCTTCACTAAATAAGTACAGAAAATAGATCAACTCAAGATCCACTCCTAGGCGGTAGTCCGCCACATGGAGATTGAGAAGTTTAATGTAAGAACATTTAATAAACTCCAGAGCCACTCCTAGGCGGTAGTCCGCCACTTGGGGTTGGAGACTTGTAATGATTTAACTATATCAGGCCGTTTTGGCTCTGATACCAAATTTATATATATATATATATATATATATATATATATATATATATATATATGGCCATTCCAACCAGAGATCCCTTCTTTTGTTCATTTATAGGGATAGATCATTTGACAAACTTTTCAATCACAAAATCAAATCTCTACTATTCAGTTTGTTGGGCTATATTAGTAGATCATTTCTACAAATTTTCAAGAAATTTGATGATCGTTAAGTCATCCAAATGAGGGATTTATTTTTAATAATCTTGAACGGTGTAGGTTTGACATAAGTGTTAAGTTTTTTGTTTTAATCTCGGCCATCTAAGTCTATTAAAAAACAGATCTAATATCAGTAGATCATTTCACCAAATTTTCAGAAAATTTGGTGATCGTTAAGTCATCCAAATGAGATATTTATTTTTAATAATCTTGAACGGTGTAGGTTTGACATAAATGTTAAGTTTTTTGTTTTAATTTCAACCATCTAAACCCATTAAAAAACATATCTAATAGTGTGGACATATCCTTAGAAATGAACAAAAAAAATGATCCCTAATTGGAAGGGCCCTATATATATTTACATATATAGCTTTTGATCGTATGATTAATAATTATGTGAATAATATGTTTATCAAATTTTTGTTTTCATGCAAAATATTTGTGTATTCAAATGATAAAAAATAAAATGATAAATAATGTATTTAAGAATTATAATATTCTTATACGTTCATCAATATATTGTTACCCTTAGAAATCTCGTTCGAGAACTATTATGTTATGATTGTGTCTAACAAAATGGTTTTCGAATTGTCCCATATTTGGACAGTTTGGGAGCATATGACATTGAGATTCCGTTTGTTATTAGTGTGTTTCGTTTTTGGTTGTGGGTATATATATATTTCGACATGATCTTCCTTTATTGTTCCTCGAGTGCATATTAGGTATAGATATTCATGCACTTGAGGAACTGTAGGGAGATGCTGCTGAAATTTTCTCACATATGCAAATTTGAAATGCCCCAACAACAAACGAAATCACAATGTCATATGCTCTCAAACGAGATTAGGGCCCTAACCGGAGACATAAGGTGAAAATTGTAGGTGTGAACAATGTACATTAATATATCTTATATATATATATAATACTTAAGTATATATATACTCCCGTTTATTATTCACGATTTTTTTATTATACATTTTTGTTTCTTGTTATTATAGTGTATAATATAGACAAGAGCTTGATGCAATTAGGAAAGGGTCCCCTCTTTATATGAGAGGCATTTTTGATTTTTTGAGTTTGTGCGTCTACATAGTCCTCATGACAAAGTTATTCACATATGTCCGTGCAACAAATGTCTCAATCGGAAACCAGTAACATATGAAGACATGTATTCTCATCTGGCACTAAACGGTATTTGTCCTAGTTATACCACATGGACATGACACGGCGAAAATTAAGTTCAAATGCCTACACTTGTAGAAATTCAAGCACAACATAATCAGCAGGCATAATCTTCTAATGCTAGTTACAGAGACCCTGCTGTGATGAACCTCTTAAACGATGTCTTCCCGTTTGCCGCCTCAAGATATCAGGAAAATGTTGTTTGTGACAATGCCCCTGCCACCTTCCTTAATGTCTACCTCGTTGACTACAACAGTGATTATGATAAGTACAATAGACTTCAATGGGAAGTAAAAACCCCATTGTATCCTGGCAGTGAGCATATTGTGTTGGGTACCGTCACGAAGCAAATGAAGATAAAAAACAAGCGGGGAAGACTAACGCATGTTTTGATGAGGATATTACACTTATGAAGAAAATGCTTCCTAAAGGTAACAGTTGTCCGGAAAATTTCAACCAGGTAAAAAGCATGTTGGCTGACCTCGGTCTTGATCACCAAAATATAGACGCTTGCGTCAATAACTGCATCTTGTATTACAAAGAAAACAAGGATGAAGTTGAGTGCCCACACTTCTACGAGCCAAGGTATAAAACTTCTTCTTCATCTAAACAGAAAAACCTGGTATCTAGCCTTGCTAGACTCCCAAACTTTAAGAAAAATGGCCTCTCAGGCTAGAATATTATATATATCAGTATGTATTCACACTCGTCTATCTCTTGTACAATATCTATGAATAACCTCGAAAAATAGATAATCATACAAGACTACGACGCTGGCGTCTAACGCTCACGTCACCCCATACTGGAATTATAACTCAGTATGGGGGAAACACACGAGTGAGTATATATATGTGCTGATTCCTTATACGAATTCTATGAATGAATTCAAAAAATAGAAAGTCGTACAAGGCTACGACGCTGGCGTCTAACTCTCACGTCACTCCATACTGGAATTGTACCTCAGTATGGAGGAAAATCACGTATAGCTAGCTAGCATTTATTTATATACATATTGTTCTCATAATCAACTATATATGAGTATAATCACCGAAATTCTCAATTTCGGGAAATTTCCAACAACAGAAAATTATTCAACAATAAAGCATTTTAAACACATTATTTAAAACAAATGTCCACTCACAAATTAGGCCGAAGCCTGATGTCGGTCGGAGGCCTCGTCAGCTCGAGCCTCCTCGCGTCCTGTTCCAAAAATATAATTAAATCCTTAAGTAAAACACCGACGCTTAAAGAAATTAAGAGTAATTAAAAATGAGCTTCGCGCGCTCAACCATGTCTTTCGTCCTAAATCTTAATTTCATTGCCACCCAATAAACCTCCACAAAACTTAACCGACATCCTCTAAACACCTTCCACCTTTCTAACCTTAAAATAATAACGTGGCCGGATTTTAACTTATTAATCCGTCAAAAATACCAAAATTCAAAAATTCTCAAACCTATCCAAAACTCCTCCAAAATTTCTAAAATTCATTCCATTAAACTCCTCACAAAATTCCCTACTAAAAACATTTTTCCCGCCGGTGGTGGCAAGTGGCCAACTCTGGCGACCTCCAATGCCCACCAAAATTTGACAGCACATTCCTCTCAACCTCCTCTACAACTTTCCTAACTATCACAAACACCAATTTCAAGCTTAACTATGCCAATCGAACGAAAACACATAAAAAACCATAGAATTTCCATTACCGATTTCTCTTTACCTAGCTCGAGATGGAGGGAGCCCTTTAGAGGGATTGCTACATGGGAGGAGGGCTTTCTTTTGAGCCTAGGCTCGCCGGCTATGGCGGCCGGAGGAGGGAGTTCAGACAACTGAAGCCTTTGGGCAGTCGGACCTCTTGGCGAGCTTTCCTCCCTATCAGCGGCGCTAGGGAGCCTCTCGCCGGTCTAGAATGGAAGCTGGGTAGGAGGCCGACCGATTGGGACCGGTGCGGCGGCGAACGGAGGTCGGACGGTTTCGGAGCAGTGAGAGGGTCGGGGAGAGGGAGGGAGGGCGCGGCTGGAGAGAGAGAAATGAAATGGGTTTGGGCTTGGCCCAAACCACACAAATAATATACCCATTCCAAAATTCAACACTCCAAAAATAATACCCCAATAAAAAATACATTTTACTAGCAAAAATTACTATTTATACCGTTGTCGAAATTTCTTCCTTCAAATAAATTCTACGAAAATAATCATTCCCTACAACCTCTATGGGGACCAATTAAATTAAACACTTACTGACGAAGAATGTAAAATTCTTATTACCACTATGCTAGTAATTAAGGTAAAAATTAAGGGTCGGAGCGTGACAGTTTGGGTCGTCAAACCCTCGATCTGGCCCTTTAGTTCCTCGAACATTTGGCAGATTTGCTCAACAGGCAGAGTAGCTCCTGTGTCCTGGCTTGGTTGTGGACCTACCATTGTGGTTTCGCTGAAGTTTGGGTTCCCAAACTGAGCAAAGAACCTGTTCTTTGGTAAGAGATCAGCAAGTCGCGCTGTTATGGAGCTTGTACCGTGACGACTTATGCTTGAGAGATTTCTTGTACGGTGATTCGCTTGGTTTCCCAATGGTGAATAGGATGTTGTACTTCCGGTCCTACTAGGCGTGCCAATGTTTTGACCACGATCCTCAACAGAGGAAGAGAGGTAACTTAGCAGTACCAAAAGTAAAACAAGGATTGTTGGTGTGCCACCACACGGGCGTGGAATGTGAACTGCGCGTGTACTTGACTTCTAATCAAACGAAAGGGCTCTGGTGCCACCTCGCGAACGAGGGATTATGAGTAGCTCACCTATTCGCTTGCAATCGATACTCACTATGGATAGCGAGCAGAGCAACTAAATGGAAAAGTAACCAGGAGCGAGACCGAATGGGCTCTGTAAACTAAGGCGAGATGCGCTTAGTGTTATGGTTTCGAGAAGCTCGAAGAGTTTTGTTATAGTTGTATGATTTGATTGTGTGTGTCAATGATCTTCGAACCCTCCTTATTAAAGACTCGCAACTAGTTAGTAGAGATGTAATCGTAATCTGATTTGGACTCAGCAATTATAATAACAGAAGGACACGTCTCTCTTGCGAACTAAATGCCTAGATGACACGTGTCCAGTCACACAGTCAGATTCCGTTTAGGTCACAAATGATGCCTCCGTGTTATCTAACTATAGTCTTTTACGCGAACTCGAGCACCCTTATCTCGCGAGGTGCTACAGTCCTTGTAGAAACTTATGTCGCATGCCTCCAAAGCTCACACTCCTTCACGGGCTTTATATTAAAAAGGGCAACATGTATTAATCCAAATGATATCCAAGACTTATTATCAGTCTTGGACCGAAATATCAATCGGGCTCAAGCACCATTAACAAATGAAAGACCCAGAGTTCCAACTTGCATGATTATATATGCTTCTCTTATTCTGTTTAATAAAATTTGGGTTATGTTCAGACTTCGTGTTGGTTTACTTTATATGCTGTTCAAAAAGTGCTGCCACAGGACTGGGCTTCAGGGACTTGACAGTGAGACTTCAGAAGAAGGCTACTTTTGATGAGACTAAAAATGTTATCACGTAAAAATAAGGCCATTCACTACAATTTCTACAGCTAAAGAGTTTCTTAGCTTTTTATATTTGGTGGATTTATTTGCATATCCATTTTGATGATTTCGAAATTTACCATCATCTCCTTGAAGCAAATCTGTACTCACATGTATTTTATCTTTGGTTTGGCACCCATTAGTTCCTAGCAGTCAAAGTCACTGATGTCTTAAGTTCCAAACATCAAACAAATCATCTGCATAATCGGTTAGATATTTTATCCTTTGCCTAATAGATGAAACTTTCTGACATCAGACACACAGAAGTTCTGTACTGGTGATAGCTTAAATACAAAAAACAATCGAGTTTGTTTCTTCCCTTCTAAACATAGATTGTTCATTATAATCGCCTTAATCTGCATTTAGAAGTTGAACCGTATAAATCTCTTTCTTCCGGCTGTGAAAGTAACATACTGATCAGTTTTTCTCATTTCAAGCAACACCTTCCATCATCCAACTCTAACAAAATTCTGAGGGGTAGCATTATATGAGCATAAATCCGATTAAGATTCCAGTGGCATTGTGGGTGGTTGTGGCCAGTGTTTTAAAAAACGCGCCTCGGGCGCGCCTTGAGGCTTAAAAGGCGCGAGGCGCAAGAAAAATTCCTTGTGTTTTGCTGGTTAGGCGCAGAGGCGCAAAAGGCGCGAGGCAAGGCGCAAAAGGCGCACAAAATGCACCCCAAGGCGCATAAGGCGTGCGCCTCCCTCAGTCCCTCAGTCCCTGATAAGGAAAACGAGGTCGTTTTGGTTTGACTGAAATTATAAGGCAAACATATTCGTGTGCCTCCCTCAGTCCCTTCAGTCCTTCCCTCCTCCCTCTCCCGATCTCCCTCTCCCTCTCCCGACCTCCCTCTCCCTCTCCTTCTCCACCAGTTCGCGACCAATCGACCACCACCAATTCCCGACCTCCGTCTCCCTCTCCTTCTCCACCAGTTCGCAACCAGTCGACCACCACCAGTTCCTGACCTCCCTCTCCCGTTCCCGACCACCACAAGTTCCCGACCACCACAAGTTCCCGACCTCCCTCTCCCTCTCCCGACCACCACCAGTTCGTTGTCTTCTGCAACGGCCGGGCAATCGCCTCAAACCACCACCTCGCCTCACCCTCCAAGCCGAAAAGCTTTTTCAGAAAAGCCAGAGGTTCTGGTTACTAGAAATTCACTCATCTCATGTGTTTCTAGACCATCATATCATGTTGGCCGCACCCTCAAACCACCACCTCCCTCGGTCACCAACTCACCATTGATTTGAGGTACGTACATCATTCCGAATTTCCTATTCAATTGTGTTTTCTTAATGAGAAAGATGAATGTTTGAGCTATGTGTGTGGTTCATTGTGAATTTGTGATAGAGTGATCAACCATCTGGTGTGTGGTTCATTATGAATTTGTGAATTTGTTTCTGTGATAGTGTGTGGTTCGATGTGAATTTGTGATAGAGCTATGTGTGTGGTTCAGTGAGTTGTGAATTGTGTACTTTGATCTTTCCACTTGACCATTTGGACGTGTTTTATGTTTGGTGATTTGTTGGAATTGCATTGTTTGAGTACTTAATACTACTAGGAATGGATGACAATATATAATGTTGTGTTGATTGCAATATATGTTCTATATATAGGAGGAAATTTTTTTTTTCAAAAGGCTTACGCCTTGGTGAGGCTCTCGCTCTATAGCCTCGGCTACGCCTTAGCCTTTTAAAACATTGGTTGTGGCAGTAGAAAGTGGAGACAGCCACACTCCGATTCACATGTTCGCAATTCATCATAACAATGCAGCCTAATGTTATCTCAAATCATCTGTATCCGAAGTTCCAAACTCCTGCGTTTGTCAAATTGAAGAGGGGTCGAAAGAGAGAGAAAATGATGGGAAGCATGTCCATCGTTATCTCAAGTACTCAATGGTATCTCGATCGATATGGCGATACTTGCAGAACTGGAATCTGATGGGAAGCGTATCTTTTTCCAACGAGCCTCTGAGACTGGAATCTGATGGGAAGCGTGTCTTTCTCCAAAGACCCTCTGAGGCTGGCAATCTCCTTTTGCACCGCTGTGGGAAGGCTTCTCCTCTCTTCCATCTTACAAACTCAACAAGGGAAGTAGGATTTCGGAAGGGTGTTTTCCCTTTTAATAGTTCTACCCGACCCGGCCTTGTATTTTTCTTCTTCTTTTTTATTAAAGAAAAATTCATTTAATAAACTACAATTACAAAATAATCACAGTACCCAATAGAATATTACTATTACGAACAAATAACTTTAGCCTCAAACTATTTGTCCTCACTCTGAAGTTCTGAAGAGGAGAGAGACTGACATGTTAATTGATCTAATAAAAACCGAATTGGATAGTCACTCGAGTTAACTTAACCAACATAGGTAACAATTACTAGGACATGATATGACCACAACAGAATATCATTGGGTGAGTCATCCTAGGATCTCCCGGCACATTCAACATAGGTTGATAAAATGCACGACTAAAGACCGGCTGAAATCTGAGTTCTTGTAACAACGAACCAGCTACCCGAATTCAAGTACCTATCTGAAACTATGACATCTAACCAACAAACTCGATAGAGTAAGTGTCAGGACCCACCCCGAATTTCACCCTAAAACCCGAGATAAATCTTGCGGGGTCCACTTTTAAGGAAAATTTACCGAATAATCGGTATAACCTTCCTTTAAAATGGATAACCCTTACCTGAAAAATCCAACTTAACACTTCTATAACCAAATATCCATCCTCAACACCTGAAGCCTTCCTGCTCCCCAAGTTCATCACATCTCCCAATAAATTAATTACTTCCACAACCAACAACAGACAAATAATAATTCACTACTACACTTTCAGAGCATATCTAAAGATGAACGAAAAACAAGGAATAAAGAATGTGCGAAAGCAGTCTCTGACTATGCCTCGACTCCATGTACGCTCGACCTCATTTAAACTTAGTCTGCAAACTGGACATTTAAAACCAAATGGCTCAAGAGAAAGTAATTTAAAAACGTTAGAGTGAGTGGACAAAAATATAATAAATAATTTAACAACTACAAATTTATATACTTTCCCACATTTCAACTTTTAAAACTTAACAGCATACAACTTTGATAAACCAAATACTTTAAATCCATAATACCAAAAAAATAGACAAATCAACCCCGCTGGTTTATTCGATTATAAAAAACTCTTAAGAAAAGATAAACCAACTTCGCTGGTTAAATAATTATATAACTGAGAAAAAATACAATAAGGGGAAGAGTTATCACCATAAAAAGGAGTCTCTTAGGCTCGGGTCGGTACCTCCCAGGCTATAATAGCGTTCTACGCTAAGCGCTCTACTCACATATGGTGAGTAGACGCTAATAATGGCTAGCTAACAAATAAATATAAATACCGATCGGTTGCCTCCCAGGCTATAATAGCGTCTCACGCTAAACGCTTTACTCACATATGGTGAGTAGCCGCTAATAATGGTTAGCTAGCAATAATCAATATAAGCGACTCTATATTATGGTGACTAAAATCATACAAAATCTTTTAAATCCAAGAAACTTCCCCAAGATTATACGAATAGTACGGTTCCCAACCGTACTTGAAAATCATCAAGAAATTATAATAAACTCAATTACATGTCTCACACGTCACAATATTCTCAAAACCATATTATAAGTGAGATTTAATTAACAAGTAAAAATCATAGTTAATATCTCAATCCAAAAATACTCGCTAAAACATTATCAAGGTCAAGATCGATATTCCACTAATAATTTTCACAATTATAAATAGCAAACTACCGAAAATCCCATTTTTGAAAATCTTTTATAAATCTCAAAGTCCACCAAGAAAATCATTTTAATGAAATCCGGAATTTATAAAAATATCCAAACTCAAATATCAAATTAATAACTTGAGCTCAAATCTATAAATCTTGACCAACAATTAATCCATGCATCAAACTCAAATAATTCTCAAGATCATTTCGTAAGCCGAAGTTATAATATAAGCTCGGAAAATAAAATAATAAATTATAAAATCTTGCATGCATATTTAATTAAAACCAAAATGTCCACTCACAAATTTAGGCATAAGCCTGACGATAACCGTATCGCCACTCAAGCGAGGTTCCCTTCGTAGCCTAACACAATAAATATGCTTAGAACCACTCTTCGATTTAGGAAAAATAAATGCTTTAACTTAATCATCGAAATCCTCCAAATTAACCCACTAATAAGCTAATTAGATTTTTACCAAACTTCATCTACAACTTCACTTCATCGATTCTAGCACTTCAGAACCATAACCAAGAAAATCCAATGATCGGATTTAATCTATGAACCGCCAATTTCCCCAATATCCGAAAAATTCCAAACCTAACCAAAATTAAATTAAAAACAAAATGTCCACTCACAAATTTAGGCATAAGCTCGACGATAACCGTATCGCCACTCAAGCGAGGTTTCCTTCGTATCCTGGCACAATAAATATGCTTAAAACCACTCTTCGATTTAGGAAAAATAAATGCTTTAACTTAATCATCGAAATCCTCCAAATTAACCCACTAATATGCTAATTAGATTTCTACCAAACTTCATCTACAACTTCACTTCAGAACCATAACCAAGAAAATCCAATGGTCAGATTTAATCTATCAACCGTCAATTTTCCCAATCTCCGAAAAATTTCAAACCTAAGCAAAACTCCTCCAAAAATTCCAAACTTTATACCATTAGACTCCCTTTAATATAACACATTTAAGACCCTGAAAAGCCCCCTTACAGCGGCGGCCGGCGGCTGACTCCGGCGACCCCTGATGGCTACCAAATTTTAACAGCATCTTCCTCTCAACATCCCAAACAACTTTCATAACTATCACTAAGTCTAATTTCAAGCTTAAATGTGTCAATTGAATGAAAACACAATAAAGAACCCTAGAAATTCAAACTTTCGATTCTCCTTACCTAGCTCGTGTTAGGATGTATCTTTTTAGGGTTTTGCTGCTGGGAAGGAGAACTTCAAGTTGAGACCAACAACTCCAGTTATGGTGGCCGGAAAAGGGATTTTTCGGTGAAAACCCCGCCACGTACAACCGTGGCTTTCCGACATTATTTCTCCTTCACGGCGGCGCGACACCGGCTGCCACCTACCAAGACTTGTAGAGGATGCTCCAAGCTTCAAATCGATACCAAGCACGCCACCTGATTCGGGTGGACGACGGCTGACGGAGGCGACGAATCCGGTGGGTCGAAACGGGCACAAGAGGGAGGAGAGAAAGGGAGAGAATGAAAACTGATTTCTTACCTTACCCATCCGGTAAGTTTCCATTTTTATACTCCCAACTAAAATAGTAAATTTCGTTTTTAGACCATAACTTCTTCATACGAACTCCGTTTTAAGCGTGCCGCATGTCCACGAACTATGTTTAACGTCCTCTACAACTTTCATGAATAAAGTTTTCCCAAATTTTAGACTCAGAAAAAGTCAACTTTGGAGCCTTAAATAGTAAACGGTTACTCAAAACAGTAAAAGACCAGGATTATACCAAAAGTAAATAACTGCAAATTACCTTAAGAACCGAGAGGTGACAGTAAAGACTTATTTGAGATCTGAAAACCAGACCAAATAATTGATGCAAATAAAACTACAGTAATAAAACCAAAACCAAAAGGGCCTAACAGTTGAGCCTAGGCCCAACTTGAAACCCTAATCCAAGGAACTGAGACAACCACCATCGTCGACCAAGTCTTGCCTTCCCTATCTCGCCTAATGCGTCGAACCACCATCCTCCAAGTACGACCATTGTCCTCACGCCGAAACCTGCACCATGTTCTTTCCTGAATCGGAGTCAGACCCAAATTAGACCCAGTGGCTGCAAACCAGATCACACCATCACAAAGTCATAGCAACCTTGTAGAACGACACGAACTCGAGAACGAGTCCAACCAAGCCACCACGCCCAGCTACCACCCCGGACGCACCACCAACAAACTCCGCCTCCCAGACCAGAAAAGATGGAACCAAAACCCAACCACTGCCATGTGCTTCCCAATCCTTGCCTTACCACTGCAAATCTTTGATCTAAAAAGAGACTTCGACCAAGGACTCGGCTTCACTCTACCCACCACGATCTACTAGAGCCCGTCCGATGACGGCGTTGGGCTCGTCGCCGGACAGGTTAGGCGCACTCTGTTCTGGGCTTGACACTTTTTTAATAGTATCGATAAATAAAATTCCGGATTATTTGAATTTTTTTATAAAAATAACCAACTTTTGATTATTTTTTCATTTAGTTGAAAACTAACAATTTTATAAGACAAAAAGTCTACTAAACCCTAGTTTAGTTGCAAGGGAAACGAAGGAGTTGCGAGGTGGGGTTTAGCCGTTTAGGTCCGTGTTTCCTTCAAATATTGCAGAATACAAAACCCGAAAAATCTCCATCAAATTTCCCAACACACAGAGTAAAACCCTAAAAACCTCCCCGATGGTGGTGGCGCCGCCCAAGTACGTGAGCTCGGTCGGTGATCTGAAACGCCGCGAGTTGCAGAAGAAGAAAGCCAAGTCCGGAGGGTTCGAGTCTCTCAACCTGAGCCCCAATGTCTTCAAAGCAATCAAGCGCAAGGGCTACAAGGTCCCCACTCCCATCCAGCGCAAGACCATGCCCCTCATCCTCTCCGGAAACGACGTCGTCGCCATGGCCCGCACTGGTTCCGGCAAAACGGCGGCGTTTCTGCTCCCCATGCTTGAGCGTTTGAAGGAGCACGTCCCCCAGGGCGGTGTTCGGGCTCTGATTCTCTCTCCGACTCGAGACTTGGCGCTTCAGACCCTTAAGTTTACCAAAGAACTTGCACATTTCATGGGTATGGATTGATTTCTAAACATTACTAATCACATTTTAGTTTCCGAAAAGTTTCGAGTGTTGATAAATTGTGATGATATTATTACTATTGTTTTCGCAGATGTTCGAATTAGTTTACTAGTTGGTGGTGATAGCATGGAGAATCAGTTTGAGGAGTTGTCTCAAAATCCGGATATTATAATTGCAACTCCGGGTAGGCTGATTCACCATTTGACTGAGATTGAGGAGATGTCACTCCGCTCTGTGGAGTATGTTGTGTTTGATGAGGCGGATTGTCTCTTTGGCATGGGTTTCGCTGAGCAGTTGCATAAGATTCTTGCGCAGCTGAGTGAAAACCGGCAGACGCTGCTGTTTAGTGCAACGTTACCTAGTGCGCTTGCCGAGTTTGCTAAGGCTGGCCTGCAGGATCCTAGGCTTGTGCGGCTTGATTTGGATACTAAGATTAGCCCCGACTTGAAGCTTATGTTTTTCACCTTGCGACAGGAAGAGAAGCATGCAGCGATACTTTATTTGGTGAGGGAGCATATTCGTTCTGATGAGCAGACGTTGATATTTGTATCCACTAAGCATCATGTGGAGTTCCTGAACATCTTGTTTAGAGAGGAGGGCATTGAGCCGTCGGTTTGTTATGGTGACATGGATCACGATGCTCGAAAAATTCATATATCAAAGTTTAGGCACAGAAAGACTATGTTGTTAATTGTCACTGATGTTGCAGCCAGGGGAATTGACATTCCATTGCTAGACAATGTTATCAATTGGGACTTTCCCCCAAAGCCTAAACTTTTTGTCCATAGAGTAGGTCGAGCAGCAAGGGCTGGTCGGACCGGTACTGCGTTCTCTCTTGTGACAACTGAAGACATACCTAACCTTTTAGATCTTCATCTGTTTCTTTCAAAACCTATTAGGCCGGCACCTACCGAGCAGGAGGTTTTACAGGATATGGATGGGGTAATGTCCAAGATTGATCAAGCAGTTGCAAATGGAGAAAGTATTTATGGGCGTTTCCCCCAAACAGCTATTGATCTTGTTTCAGACAGGGTTAGAGAGATTATTGAATCTTCTTCAGAACTAGGCCTTTTGCTGAAAACTTGCTCAAATGCATTCCGCTTGTATTCAAAGACAAAGCCCTCCCCTTCAAGGGAGTCTATTAAAAGAGCAAAATATTTACCTCGGGAAGGGCTGCATCCAATATTTATAAACACACTAGAGGGTGGAGATTTGAAGGCATTGGCATTTTCTGAACGGTTGAAGACATTCAGGTTTGCACTACAAACGATGGACGATAATTTTTTTCGTATAAATAACAGTTTTAGATACTATTCGATATTGTCTTCGTATGAAGTTGCTAATAATTGTTCTATGAATGATTTGTGCTAGACCTGAGCAGACCATTCTAGAAGCTGAAGGGAAAGCTGCCAAATCAAAGAATGTGAAGGTAAATGTTCATTTTATGACTTCCGTAGCAGATTGCATTAGCAACTGTATTTCTTGATTTACGCACTTAATATTTCATCTGACAATCAAAATTATGATGTATTTTATTTTACTAGAGTTATTTTCTCTTCTTTTGGATCAACAAACCCAAACCTAGTAGATAAATGTCATATGCAGAAAAAAGAAACATTTAATGCAAAACACCATTCATAGTTAGATGGTTTGTTTTTCTAGACATTGATTTTTTTTACTTTAAAAGGATGACATTGTGCTAAGCTTATTTTGTTAAAAGAAGTGAAGACCTTGAAGAGAGCAAGAGGATGCAAGACAAAGCCATGGGATTGTCAGTGAATATGGACGGCTTATAATGAAACAAACAGAACATGTTTAGGGAGCTTATAAGGTTTAGAGTAGTTGCAATCATAGGGAAAACAGAGATATTTTTTTTTGGGGGGGGGGGGGGGGGGAGGGGGAGTGTTTAAAGGAAATATAACCTTATCTTTGGGATTGCTGTTGTCAGATCTGAACACTTGATCGCTTAGATGTTGAAAGCATCCTATTTTTAGTAAATGAGTGTGTGCCCATGGCATTTTGTTTTAACTGTATTTGCTGTTTCAGTATTCCACATTCACAGTTGGAATCCCTTGTTTGTTCTTTTGTAGTTATATCTTACAATGTTGCATTACTAAATGGAAGTTAACTATAACTATTGTCTTTGATCTCCCCAAATTGTATCTGTGCACTCTTCCCGAAACCTTATTGAACTAACATACTCATGGCATTTCTTCTTTGACTAGGGCTGTGTTTTCTGTTTGCTTGAAATAACTTATCTTCTGTAGAAGATGATGTCAACTATTCTGTTACATGTTTCTTTTCATCTTCTCATTCAGATGTGCTGTTATATGGTTTATAATGATATAGGTTTTGGATTTTCGCAGGGTCCTGCTAGTCAGTGGGTTGATGTAATGAAGAGAAAAAGAGCTATCCATGAAGGGATAATCAACTTAGTGCATCAGAAAAATCAGGAACGTTGTAATAATCATGTTGAAGAGGTAAATTTTTCAGCATAGGAATTTTTTTTGGATGGCTACTTTGACTACAGCTTTAATATTATCACCCCAACCATTTTGTTGCGAACAACTTTTGTGGATGCTATCATCTAATGTTTGTTGTGCATGCATAGAGGAGTTTCTCTTCTGCTTGGTTATTAAAATGGTGACGTTCTATTGCTTTTCATTCTGTCTAATTAATGGGACTTTCTGTGGAAACCACATGCTAGTCTTCAGTTATTTTACAAACTAAGATGATATAGATAGGGAGTTTTACTACTGTGGATCTTCTCTCAAGTTAGGGTCAATTTTTTGAACAAGACTAATTGTTCTGTATATTATAGCGGGTTTTTTCTTCTGTTTAGTTGTATATGAGTTGGGGCTTGCTTTCAATAGATTGGCATCTTCCCATGATGATTTATTATGTAGTGCGCTAAAATGAATTGTGTACTTGCAGGAAGATGGATCTGAGATTATTCCCCTACAGAAAAAGAGAAAGAAAGGTATTCCCTTGTCCAGTATTGTATTATTACTTGAGTTGGACATCTCTCTCTCTCTCTCTCTCTCTCTCTCTCTCTCTCTCTCATCCATATACATATTATGTGTGTTTGGGCATATAAGTCTATTACATGTGTTATGCTTGCTTCCTATCTAAGAAGTTTAAAACTAAGAAACATCAATTGTCCAGTTTTTTGAGTCCTAGAACATTTGTTAGAATTTTGTCTTATTGTCAGTTTAGTTTATTCTCATTGTAATAGAAGTTGCAAAACAATCTACTTTGATCAAATAATCTGCATTTTTTATCGCTCTGTGGTTTGTCTTCATTGTGCTACTTGATATATGTTTTTTCAATTGTTAATATTGAGCAGTACTGAGACCAGGAATTTTGTATGTACATCCAATTTGCAAAAGGTGGGCTCTATTGCTGTAGTGTACTTTTGCACTTTAGTCTGCTTCAATGTTTTTGTATTTGTCAGTCTATATAGGCTATATGTCTGTGTTTTGACTTTTGAGAAAGTTAAAGGAAGATGGATCATCGGGAAAAGAAGAGAGATATCCATCTCAAGTAACAGATGATATAGGAAAGAAACCTTCTACCTTAGAAAGAAAGGAAACACTCAATTTATTGTCTTTTACCCTCATTTGTTTATACTCGTTAGGGAGTGGTTTACTATTCTACTTTTTTTTCATCTGATTTATTTGCGTAGTTGTTTAGATGGTTAATTCTGTTGTTGTCTTCTCTTGGATGCTAGAATCTTCGGGTTCTAAAAGGAAAGCAACAAGCTTCAAGGATGAGGAGTACTTTATAAGTTCCATACCCACAAATCAAGTAGGTGATCTAACTTTTTGACACGTTAATTATTCTGGTTTGCAATATGAACATTTCAATATGAAACTCAGCACCTGAATTTCATAGTGTCAATAATATGTTTTACCAAATAGTTGTGTGCTTAAAGTTTTGTGGTTTTCGGATCCCAAATATTGGAAACTGGCTGACCTTTTTGACTTATACTGCTATTGTTGTCCAGCATACTGAAGCAGGACTCGCGGTCAGAGGGAATGAGAACTTTGAGTCTAATAGGTAATATTTGGTTCAATTGTAATCTCTTCGAAATCAGTAAAGTTCAACTCAAGCTTACAAGCTCTGTGGTTCAGTAAGCTAATAGTTTTGTGACTTTTGTCAAGATAGATGATCCAATTGATTTGGCCCCCCAGTTGACCCGGTTTCTCCTTGTAGGTTGGAAGCTGCTGTTCTAGATCTAGTTGCAGATGATAATGTGGGCATGAGGAAACAGAAGTCTGTGTATCATTGGGATAAGGTAATTTGAATACTGATTATTTTCTTATTGTTATGTTCTCTTAACCATATTTTCGTAACATGATTGAACTGGTGGATGGCAGAGCGGGAAAAAGTTTATTAAGCTAAATCCTAACGACCGAGTGACTGCTAGTGGCAAGGTAATCTTTCTTTAGCGTATTTTGAAATCAGAATCGATTAGATTTCTGTTTGTTTAGGATGTTGTCTATTTTTCTTATTTTATTTACATGGTGTGTTTTGAATTCGGGACATGCTATTCTGAACAAGATGTATTTTGTGGTGGAATCTTTCGGTTAATGTTTATACAAAAAAGACTTATATGAAAAAGGTTATCACTTTAGTTGGTTTTCTTTCAAGAGGAAGGAAAACATTAACGTTCCATGTATGAAAGATTCCTGGTAAATGCTCTAAGCTAATCAATATCACCATATACATAGTTAATAAACTGATGGTAAAGAGCTTAGTTGTAATAATTTGAAATTGTGATGGCTATTCCTCTAGTTGGGATGCCACAGGGGTGACTGGTAGGTAAAATAATTAAAACCTAATAATAGGCTAAACCACATACCCAAATGATATCATACCTACCCAAATGCACCACGGATGGTAAAGAGCTTAGTAGGCATCAAGGATGAGGTTGGAGATTGAGGTACTTGAATGCTACAGCTAACTTTGAATACAAAGTTGAGTCCTTGTTGGAGTTGCTTCCGTATTGATTGAGAAGGATTGAACACCGATGTTGAGCAGAGCATGAGTAATGACAAGAGGTTAGGGTAGGTTGACTATTTGTTTTGTCATTCAAGTTAAAAAAGTATTATGGATTCTAAACACATTTAACATCACATCATCATTGGTGGGTGTTTGTGTAATTTCAGGACATGACTTAAAATTATGCTAAAACTCAGGGATCTTTCATAATCAACTTGTTATTGTCTTGTTTCATTACTTGAGAACGCTAAATTATGCAACAACTTTATGTGCTATATTTTCATGGTGGACAGGTAAAGACAGAGAGTGGTGCGAAAGTAAAACTTGAGAAAACCGGAATGTTCGATAAGTGGAAAGCACGTACACACAAGAACGTATCTTTCAACGGCACTGGCGAAGGGAATGATGAGGAAGCCACAGGTAATGTTCTCTATTAGCGCATGTTGTTTTGTATATTCATCATAAATTATTTTTGCTGGGTATAATGTTCTTTATCATCGGGTGGTGCCCAGATGCAAGGATTCAAACTGCTGAAAAGATTTGTTGGAATACCATATTCATTATTCTTGAATCTGTCTCAACTACCAAATTGTTTTGGGCTTAACCAATATAAAAGAACTCTCACTTACGAATGTAGAGTAACATCCTCTTGCGAATTTGTATTTTAGTATAGCCATTGGTTCGCCTATGATGGTGGTTTGTTTAGATGAATTTGTTATGTTTACTTGGCATTCGTCTGTTGCAGGCAACTGGAGATGGCAGGGGAACAACAGGGGGAACCCTCGGGGAGGCAGGAAGAAACAGTCTGTTCCTAATGCTCATGTCCGTTCTGAAATCAAAGACTTGGATCAAGTTCGGAAAGAGAGGCAGAAAAAAGCAGATAGAACCTCTTATTTGAAGAGCAAATCTACAAAGGGGCGTAAAAAATTTGGTGGTAAAAATGGAAAAAGAGGAAAGGCAAAGAGGTAAAGATTGGTCTATTACAACTCTTGTAAAAACACCTTACCAAAATATGGCCAAAAAAGAGAAGGATAGGAGTGTATTTGTTATTGTTATCAAATCAACGAATCAACTAATTTTGTAATTCTCAAAAGATGGATGCTGTAGTGAATTTTGTCAAGTGGTTTCTATTATTTTCTTTTCAGTATTGTTGAATCAAATCTACTCTCAATTGTCACTGTACTGTGTCAGTTTGGATAGTGACCGTGTGTTGTGTTGAAAGTATTGTGAAATTGACACCCTTACTTTTGAACAGCTTACAACTTCAAAGGTTTAACTTTTAAGTGGGTTGTTCTATATGGAGTATTAAATTTCCGAAGTGAGCAATTCAATTAGTTCATTATATGGCACAGAGCATGTATTGAATGATCTAGCTGCTCATATCTCCGGAGTTAACACTACTGATAAGGATTACATTACACCTCTTTATTTGTTAAGAATGTTTTGGACTCGTGTGGGTTGTTTTAAGTTGTATTAATATTAACCCATGTTTGGTGTTATATGATATTAGAATAGTTTGCTTAGTTTATAGTTTAGAATAATAGTGTTATCTAAGAATGATCAATATGAGAACACACAATAATACTATCTAAGGAGGTCAAATTAAAAATAAGGTGTTACGAAAACTCATTTACTTTAGTATCTAGTAACATCAACCATGATATTAACCAAACTTGACTCTTTATTTAAGACAGTCGCAGTTAGTCTTAACAAACAAGCACGCACGTCTAAGTTCCATCAAACATACATGTCCAAAAAAAAACGGACCTACAGTAGCAAAAGTAGCAGAGACCAGCTAAGAACCCGACCCATGTATTGTTTCAGAGACAGCTTTTGGAACCTTGAAAAGCAGATGAAGATATTACAATAAGTGATGCCCCTATCATAAGCTCCACCATGGGGACAGTTAAAAGAAACTGTTGCCTCCCGCGAAATAGTGGTCTCAAAGCCTTTGTTTATTTCTGTGAGCAACTGGAAAGGCGAAGTCTTGATCACTCTGATTATCTCACTTCTCCTTACTTTTCCTTTCTTTCTTGCGCTTGTTCTCTCTTTTTGTGAAGCTTTTCACAATATCAGCTCTGTGACTGTGAGAGTCTTGTTCTTAGGCTCAGGCAAGAATGGTCAAAGAAACTGAGTACTATGATGCACTCAATGTCAGTCCTTCGGCTTCGGAGGAGGAAATTCGCAAGGCTTATTATCTCAAGGTTCATTTTGATGATGCATTCCTTCACTTTTCTGAGTTTGATACGTTTAATGTGTTGTTTACTTGATACTTGTTTTGTGGTTGTGGTTTCGATTTCTCATGAATGTTAGTGATCTTTCTTTTCATCTGTTAATTTTGGTGCATTGATAGATTCGTATACAAGAATGAATAGATAAATGGATTGTGTTTCTTTTGTTATTTTGAAGCTTTAACACCAAGGATTGGTAGTTCACTTGGATGTGAATTTGATCCAGGATACTGAAAACTTATGAATATTTACTTTTCAATTTAAGGGACCTCAATCATGCAAAACTATTGTAACTTTGTTATCTGAACTTTGTTCCTATATACCTATCTGTGTTAAATTGGTGCAGGCAAGGCAAGTACATCCGGATAAAAATCCAAACGATCCTCAAGCTGCTGAAAGATTTCAGGTAAGTCCACTGATTGTGATTCTTAAATGTATAGATTCTTTGAAGGATTGAGCCTAATGTATTCATTTCCACTTTCTTTTTCCTTCTCTTCCCCATTATATCCAAGCTTTTGCACTGAAGCATATGCATATCTAAAGGGTACCATCTATTTTTTTCGCTTTAAGCAACAAATCAACACTAAATAGTAAATATAGCCTTGCTCAGTTAATCTGTCATTGTATTACATTGAAAGTGGGATGCTACTTTTTAAGTTTTAAGTTTTTGACTAGACAAAGAACAACCAATATAGTATGACTTTCCTTAAGCCCCGTTCGTGCACCTCACTGAGGTTTACTCACTCTCTTTCAGCAAATACCTTCTCGCAATGATGCCCATATAGCATATCATTCATCCACCCCGTTCGCATTACTTATATAGTTATATGCTTAGGACTATTCCCACACCTGGTTTCAACCCATAACAGTGGAAGCATATTTGTATTACATTTTTATGGTTTTCCTGTTTCCTTATCATGATTGGTGGAAATCTTGATGTTACCAGGTACTTGGAGAAGCTTACCAAGTTTTGAGCGATCCAGTGCAAAGAGATGCATATGATCGAAATGGAAAACATTGCATACCTAGGTACAGTACATACTCTATTGCCGGTATACAGATATACTGACACAAACACAATTTTCCAGCTGTGCTACTTGAACTTTCCATGAATCATGATGCAATTGTTCTAACTGTCTGCAATGCCTTTAGTCATTTTCTATATTCCTGACATAAATTTTGGATCCAGTACCTTTGTTTGATATAAGCAGTCAAAAGATTGAGTCATCCATAGTTCTGAATGCACACAACCAGAACACTTGTCTCATGCTATTCAGTTTTGTGCTATTTGCAAGACATAGAAAATTGTTGTTGTATCGTTATGAGTTCTTATCTCTGTCCAGTAATTGTTTTACTTAAATGTCCATGTGTTTTCCTGATATCCCAATAAGTCGAGTTTTCTCTCCAGGGAAACCATGCTTGACCCCACAGCTGTCTTTGCTTTTCTTTTTGGAAGCGAACTATTTGAGGATTACATAGGACATCTAGCTGTAGCATCAATGGCTTCTTCTCAATTAGCTGGTGAAGATGATAACCCTGAGAAAGTACACGATAAATTGAAGGCAAGAAATTTCCAGCACTCATTCATTTCTACAGCAAGGCATGCTGTTTATTCATTTAATGAAGAAAGAAGCACGGTATTCATTATGCTTATAACTGTCTGGCTACTCTATCATATTTTTTTTTTTGGTAATGACTTTAAAAGTCATAGATGCACATATAAACAACTACTCAATTAAACATATAGTATTATATGGGGTGGTATTGCAGAGAATATGATCCCAAAAGGATACTCCAGCTAATTCAAGTTCTTACTGGTACTTGTTTGTGAGTAGTAGCATCACATAATTCATGATCCAAAACCTGCTTCTTTTCAAAGTAACTATGACGGTTACTCTAGATCTAAATTAAACTTCACATTATATATTTCCACAAGTTTTCATCTGTTTATGCAAGTGTGTCAATACACTCTTAACCTCAACTAGATTGGGATCCTTGGCCAAAATCAGCTGTCTGACTATACTGCTATTAGTGCAGACTGTCCAGAAAGAAAGAGAAGAAAAGCTAGCTAAAGCACTCAAAGATCTTCTTAATCAGTATGTAAGAAGAGGTGATAAAGAGGGGTTCTTACATCATGCTGAATCTGAAGCTAGAAGACTTTCTGATGCAGGTATTGCATACTGCCTACTTATATAGTTATATATACTTTTGTGTTTTACGTCATTTATAATCATGTTTCACAAATCTTAAATTCCATTGTCTTGTTAGTTTTTTTTTTTTTTTGGTTCTGCAAATGATTTTGAATTTTTGATACCACTTCAAATGCTGGATGTAGCCATTCTTTTATGTAGCTCATATCTCAAAAGCTTTGAGTTATAATTTTTTCCTATTTCATTCTTAGCCCTGATCAAGTTCACAGCAATGCATTTTTGGTGCATTATTTCTTTAATTCTGTTTGAGTTGTAAAGGTATGATATGCTAGCATTTTACATGTCTTGAGTTCAAGGAGATTAATAGGTAAAATCATATTCAGAGATGAGTTAAATCATATTACTGGGGCATTTTTTGGCTACTAGTATTCGGATTATATTGACACTGAAAGTTTTATCAATACAACCATGGATACATTGACTGACAGAACTTACACTTTTCTACTTTGTTAAATGCAACAGCCTTTAGAGGGATACATTTTGTTTGTTTGATTTAATACCCCATCTTATTTTTGCCTTCTGATAATAATTACTACTGGCCTGGTTCTACTTGTGCACTCTACATTTGGTAATGTGTTTGAATTTTCAGTCTTTGGGGTTGATATGCTACACACTATTGGCTATGTATATTCAAGACAAGCAGCACAAGAGCTTGGAAAGAAAACCATATACCTAGGGGTACCATTTTTGGCTGAGTGGGTACGGAATAAGGGACATTTCTGGAAGTCACAGATGACTGCTGCTAAAGGTAAATCTCAACTTCTCTAATGGTTCAAATTGGATTTTTGGTTCCTTTTTTCTTTACCTAATTATTTGAAAAGAAAAAAAAAATGAATTCAGGTGCATTTCAGCTGATGCAACTTCAAGAAGAAATCCGTCGGCAGTTTAAAGTGGATGGTAGTGGCCCTGAACATGATGTTGAATCACATATACGCTTGAACAAAGACACGTTGTTGAATTCATTGTGGAAATTGAATGTGGTTGACATTGAAGTAACTCTCGTTCATGTTTGTCAAATGGTTAGTTGTTTCTTTCAATTAGCAAGAACTTTTTTCCTTTCATCAAGAAAAAGATTTTCATGAAACAAATTGTGTACTTCTTTCTCGTTGTCTTTGAGATTGAGTGCCTTATAATTGGTTCTAAAGATTTTTGCACAAATTGTTAACTGAGATTCTTCTCATAATTCAAAACATGATTTTAGGTGCTACGGGAAACTAATGTTCGAAAGGACGAACTTAGAGCTCGTGCTTTGGCACTAAAGCTGCTTGGAAAGATATTTCAGGTTTGCAATGTATTACAGTTCTGTTCATATCTTATATGCAGTTCTTTATACCTGAGGTAAACATGAACCAAAGCTCATGCATATGGCAAGACTAAATAACCTTCTCAAGTTTCAGTAGTCAAATGATGTTGAAACTTTTTTTTTGGTCTGAAAAAGATGTTGAAATACTAAATTATAGAAGGATGTTATTAAGTGTTCATGAAAATTTGATAACTGAAATTAGGTGTCTAAGTTGTAGAAATTAATGTTTTAATTAATCAGTGAGATGCTGATTGCTGACAATATAACATTATATGGTATTAGGAGGAAAAGAATGGTGCAGCTTCAAAACAGAAAGGTGATGCTGACACAGACGATGATGATGGAAGTAGTTCTGGTAGCAGTAGTGGAGAGGATTCACCACGACGGCTGTCCTATAGAACTCCTTTTCTCACTCAGGCATGCTCTAAGATTCTATATAGTAAGAGATACATGTATTTCATGTCTCTACACACATGTAACCGATTTGTTCTTTTATTTTCTGTGCCTGCAGGGCATTGGCAGGCTCTTCAGATGCCTCTGCAATCCAGCATTTGATGTTGATGATGAAGAGATTGTGTACAAAGGCAAATGATGTATGTGTCTTGTGTATAATACACATTTATAACAAACATTATATTGCACTTTTCTCTTTGGTTTGCTGGTTACTAAGTGGGGGAATGTAAGAACTGTAACTCGTATTCAACAAAAGAAGAAGAAGCTGTAATTTCACCGGCTGCTTCTTCAACATGTATACAACACAATATTACTGTTAGCTTGTTCAGTTCTCTTCCTAAAATTATGCCAACCTCGAAATTCTGCAAACGTTCAATACCTTATTGTAGAAACTGAATTTCATTGATATTCTCATTTACAACTATACAAGTTATATAGCATCACAATTGCTACAGTTACACATAGGGAATGAATTGTGATTGCAGCAAATAGAAACTGATATGCAGCTAATGTGTGTTTATGTCAAATGTATAGGTAATCAAAACTGATGCTAAATATGTGGCTTGATTGCGTTCACTAACTCTTATAATATATTCCAAACTCACTATTTCGCTTCATTTCAGTGATACTAGGTGATCAAGTGACTTAAGGAACTGACTTATACGTTCCACTGATACTGTATCATATGTATTCAAGCTCATTGGAACAAGGCTAAACCGCGAAAGCATGCTTTTGATTTTTTGTTTGTTTTTTTTGTTTGTTTTTTTTGTGAAGAGATCAGGAGGTATCCCTAACCGATATTATTAAGATAACAGAAATACACAGTCATTCAACGGTTGAGACATAACACCCATACTCCGTGAAACATTTATAGCATTACATCTATCCTCAAAAAAGACATCATAAATAATAGCACAACTCTCCTCTAACTAAAGATCATCAAAAACTAGCAAGCTTTTGATACCTATTCGTAGAGACTACTTTTATGTGTTCCACGCCTCCAATGGATAGCAACACATGATTGTCAGTATCAACTTCAGTGGCAAAAGAGAAGATGGCTGCCTGACTTCCCTCCACACTGTTTAATATGCTCTTTTACTTGCACAAAAAAAAAAAAAAATTACGAAGTCAACTTTCATTTTCGTTATGATTAGTATGGATTCTCTCTTTTGTTGGAACTGATTAGCATGGACTTAAAGATTGAAACCATTATTTAATATGAATACACAAGCCAATTCCAATTACCATAGTCCAGAGACCTTTATACTGGAAGGAAAGAGTATCATTCTGGGAAGATCCTGCCTTGGAGTTTAGAAGATGCACCCTGCCTTTACAAAGCACCCCTTGCGTCTCCATTGTCCAAGTACAATGTCATCTAATTCAATTTAATTATACATCTGCCGGTTTTAGGTTCCAACTTCCAAGTTTCAAACCTCTCGTAAGTCCTTAGTCCTCGACCAAACAAAACTAGTCTCCGAACCCTGGATGGTCACTTCTGAGTTCAATATCAAATTTCAGATGATTCCAACTTTCCAGCTTTGCGTCATTAGTCGCATTCAACTGTTCATCTATTAGAGAAGGAAGTTGAAGTATTGGACTATAGGGAAATCTAACTACAGATGAAGGGATATATGGTGGGAGGGACTAGAAGAGGGCTGAGCATGTTCTCAGATTTTCAATGGCTTTTTTCATTCGGACACTGGCAACGAAGATGGAAACTGACCGGCACTACACTGCCAAAGAGAGCATGAGAAAGACCAAAGACCAAGACAAATGTTGAAACCAAATCTTGTCTTTTCAATGGCACGCTGCATTATTCATAATTAAAAGCTGGTGGAACAAGTTTAAGGCAATTCTGAAAGTCCGTTGCTTTAAACAAATGGCTGCTGCCCATTTGCAGCCAATCTTTTTACATCTCAACATAAACAACATATGTACTGAGCTCAGTGTTTCAGCCTCTCAAGCTCACTGAAAGTCCTCAGTCCCCAACTCAATGAGCTGAGTGAGGATAGGCAGCAGCAGTGCGGTGCGCCTGGACAGCACATGCACAATGCACGGATGTCAAGTTCAAACAGCCACTTATGATGAGAGAGTGCCTTCCAGAGCAGGTATGAAGTGATGGAAAGGAGTCGCACACTGCCTGAACAGCATCAGGGGTGAGGGCTGTGCACTGGCTGATATTGAGAGTCTTGAGCCCTTCCTCATCGTTCTTGCTTTTCCTGGTTTCCCACATTGCGGCAGGCTTGTTCTTCACTAGACTCTGGGCCAAAGAGTACATTGCCTTGTCTGTAATGTTTTGACAATAGTAAAGGCCGAGGGATCTCAGATGAGGACATTTGTTTGCCAAAGCAACCACACTGTCATCTGCAATAAAAGAATAAAGGCCTGAGAAATTTCCACTCCCAAAATACACCACAGTTTAATTGGGAACGTGTTTGATCATCTCAGCATATGAATCATACAATCATCTACATGATAGCAACTAAGAAGCACACAAAAAAGAAGAAGAAGGAAATCATCAAAGTAGATACAAGTGGAGGAAGTTCTACACCATACCACTTTGAATATCTCCGACTGTCCATAACTCTACATTGACAGCTCATACTAGAGAATAGTGCAGGCACATTTAAATCAGAAATACACATGAATATCTTTACAGAAAAATTATCCTACACCAGTGACCTTTTGTTCTTTATTCTGAAGAAAATAAACTCCAACATGAGAACATGAAAGGTCACCCTGAGTGATATGCTAAAGTCATGATCAAGGCATAAGACATTCATGCATAGATTGATCAACAATGGGTAGTCTCATACTGATAGATCACTCAGAAACAGAATGGCGGAGACTTAACACTAGACTACATGTGACGATATCAGCATCTATTTTTCAGAATGGCGACTTAACACTAAACTACTTGTCACGACATTAGCATCTATTCTTTTGCAAATGATAGATTGATGTGTATGTGTGCGCCATAAAATTGGCAAAATATGAGTATAACAACCAACTAAAAGAAGAGCAAGAGTTATTATCAATACTGTCTGCAAAATACCTGTTATTTGGACACAGCCGCACAAGTCGACAGTTCTTAGGTCAGGGCATCCATATGCCAAACTCATAACTCCGACATCACCGACTTCCTCACACCAACCAAGATTCAGACACTGCAACTCACTGCAGTAACGCCCAATAGCCTGCAAATAAATTTATAAATTTTGATAGAACCGTCTTTCTCAGATACAAGTAATACAACAAAACATTTGTATATACCTGCAATGCCCTATCTGATGCAGCCCTGGAACATCCACACAGATTTAATACTTTCATTTTTGGGCAAAAGCCAGCCAGATATTCAAGAGCAATGTCACTGAATGCAGAACAACCGCTGATGTTGAGTCTCATAAGATTAGGACACCCATGAGCTAAGGCATACAGGGAGCGATCAGTGAGCTTGAAGCTTTTGCTAAGGTCCAGGACCTGCAGATCATGACAGAAGTTTGCAATGCTTTCAACAGCATTATCTTCAAGTTGGGGTTTATCCTGACGTAGTATTAGAGTTTGCAACCTTGTAAACTTAGGAGCAAGAGATAGGACCAAGTTGTTCATGTTCTTGTTACACCTGCAAAAAAGAAAAAAGTTGAAAAGAATTAGTTACAATTAGCTTCGCATCATGACTTTATTTACAAGCAATGCACAAAGCTTCTATAGATTCATAAGAGATCTCTACATGAACATTATTCATTTCCAATCTTGAAACAGAGTTGCAGGATTAGCATCTAGGGAAGTTAAGCCCCCAGCTCCCTGTCCTCTAGCATATTTTTATGACTTCCATAACGTATTATTAAATTTCTCTCTGAACCTTTTTGACTCGGATATCTTTCCTTCACTTCCTGCCATCGCCTTCGCGAAAACTCTCTCAGTTACCATCATCAGTGTACTTACAGTTAACTATCATCAGTTTACTTTACATATCTTTCCTTTTTCCTGTTTGATTGTTAAGGGAAAACGATACTTGGAAAATCTTATGTAAAACCAATCATGCACACTGTCCAACACCTTCTACCTCAAAGTCCCTTTTGAATACACACAGTGATTACATGTCCAATACTAACTAGACCCAGCCTGATGCTAAATTGGTGCTTATGGAAAAAGAAAATCAAGAAATACTTACAAACATCCTATTCTTCCAAACATATCATACACCGTTATCATGGGTTTAACAAACCAATTCTCTGATGCAAACTCCGATTTCAAGGCAGGCAAGAAACAAAGAGAGAGCACTGACTACAAACATTAAAGCATACAAAGATAACCCCAACGTCGTCTAGGAGGCAAACTTAAAGATCAAAATATGATTGTGTTTTGGGAAAGAATGAACTCCAAGTAACACTTCAATAAGCTAGATGGCATAACAAACACATCAGGCAGGGAATCTAAAAGCAGTGTACCAACTCCAAGAAATGGAACAAGCCTTAATGTTACAACTAACAACACGGTCAAGGAACAAAATCAGTCTCATGCAAATTAGGTTAACCATCTACACTCTTGCAAATTGACATCGCTAGTTACGAAACTGAATAGAAACACTCATTCAGATCTAGTTTAATTGGTAAAACCCAATGAATGCATCCACATTGTGTTACAAAGAAGAACAAAACAGTCAAAGGGATTACACAACAATAGAGATTCGTTCATAACAAAAAAGTATTAAAGAAAATACAGGACAGGGCAGGGCTAAACTCATACATACCCATTGAAGGAATCCATGCTGGGTTCCCAACAGTAACAAAACTGTCAAAAACGATTACACAACAATAGAGAATGATCATAAATAAGAAAATGATTGACAATGGAAGTTCACAGAGCAATATAAATATAAATTCTGCAAACCTGAAGTCCGTCTCTCCAAAAGAAACTGTGGCACTTCATACCAACAGAACAGGCAATGAAAAAACAGAAAGTATATTTCACCAGGTGATCCAAACAAAGTGTAGTCTTTATTTGGATCATCATACACATTTTTTACAGATATTGATATGAATTCAAGCTTTTCTCTTGCTGTATAGGAAATATACCAGCAAACACAAGTAGCAAACAAGAATGGCAAATAATCTAAAAGCACAAGGTTCATAACAAAAATCAAAAGCATAAAAAACAGAGATAAATGACTAGAAGGCTAAACACTTACCATGAGAGGGAGAGCCGAGTGAGGCCCAAGCAAATAGCATCTCTCCAACCACGACAGACTCCAGAAGCTGTGATCACCGTCCGATCATCCACAAGTGTCAGAATCTGCAGCAAAAGCTCCATCGGAATATCCTTCCAATCAGTAATAACCCTCCCTTCCATTTTCACTTGGGCACCACCAATCATCATCAGCTTCTCAAACAACAGGTTCAAGTCTTCAGTTTTGAGGTTTTCTTTCCCAACCATTTCAAAGACACACACCCCTCAACCCACCGCCTTCACAACCAACAGAGAAGCCCTTGTTTCTGCCACCAAAAGTAAAGAGAGACAAACAATGGATAAGCTTATTACGAATTCCAATACAACTTTATATTCAAAGCCAGAGGTGTCAAAAACGACAAGAAACTTGGAATTCTAACACAATAAACATGTGTCAACACCTCAGAAAACTTGCAGAGAATCATCAGAACTAGTGAATCACAATCAAAACCCATCATTACTTTATAGTTAATCACCTCAGAAACAAACAAACAAACTTATTTATTTGTTATCAAGAGAAATAATCATATTTCACATATCTCATCATATAGCAGAAAGATGAAAACTTCTAACAATGAAAAGAGACCCTTTGAAAGATGGCACATGTTTCAGCTCAAACAAGCTCAAATTCAAGCTAGAATTCAAAAAACATATGATCTTCAACTCCAGAGAACTAAACCTCAGAACAAAAAGGTAGAAACTTTGAATTCAGAACTATGAAAGGTGCAAACTTTGATAGGAAAACAGAAAGAACAGCTCTCAAAATTGACACCAACATCTCGAATGATCAGAAACAAAGCCAGCACAGTAAAATCAATGGTTTGACCATTACCAGGGAATCAGTGTTTTTGATCAAAGAAAACAGCTACTGGGTTGTTTCCTTTGGTGGCTTTGATTTGGTCTCTGACTCTGTAACGTTTATGTTTCGTGAAAGCAGAGAAGACTAGAAACGGAAGGAGGAAGAAGCAAGTAATAAGAGAGGGGGGCCATTTTAACAATTCAGAAATATTTGGTTTTCTTTTCAAAGACAAAGACAGAGAGAGTGATCAGAGAGACGGGCAACAGAATTAGCGACGCGTATGACGCCACGTGGAAAAATCACATGGCTACAGATTTGATATGGTGGTGAGGCCCCGAGGTGGGACCATGGATTCAGTGGCTGTGATTTGTTTCAAGGGTTTCCTTTCCTAAAGAAGAAGACGACAATTTGAAAGGGGAAAGAGACTTTGTACTGGGAAATTTGGTGATTATCCTTTTGGGGGATTTAGAGAGGAAAGAGATACATAGGTGACGAAAAAGAAAAGAAAGGAAGAGAGAATATGTGAGGAAGAAGAAGAAAGGAATGGAGAATTCCAGAAAGACTAGAGATAAGTGTATAGAAGTGGAGAAGTAGCAGGTTCGGTGTGTTAAGAACCGAAGCCGTTTCCAAAAGCTATATCGCACACGCGTGGCAATTAGACTTTTACTTTAGACATATGGTGTGATGGTAAACCTTCTTTTTACAACGCAAGTGTCATTTGCTAATTTATCCCTTTTTATTTTTTTACTATTGTGTTGTTCTTTGTCTGAATGACATTAGTCCATTTTAATCACCCTTTTGATAAAAGGATATAAATTTGGGCAAATGAATAGGGTAAATTTTGGCAATTTGCAATCTAAAAGCTAGACTGACGGCGCTATTGGGTGAAGTTAGGGCTAGCAGGAGTACTTTCAGCGACTGACGGCGCTTCAGTTTCCGGCTGCCTTGGCCGCCACACAAGCTTGGTTGAGGACTGCTTGTCCTCGGCTATCTGCTCTCCTACGGCTAAAAGAACCTTGGTGAAACCATCTTCCTTTTTTCTAGGAGAGGTTAGGACTTGTGATTTCCTCTTGGCCTCCAACTCGGGATCAGGTTGTGGTTTCTGCCGATGTGAACGTGGTGGTTCCTTCCTTGTTTCTGGTTCCTGCGAAGAATTTCCTGGGGCCGTGATGAGCGAGGCGACTCACGCTTTGGTTCAGGCTCCGAGATAGTGAACAGTCTTCGCAGTACTGGATGAGGTGGTTCCTTTCTTCTTTCAGTCCCTGGCGAATGCCTGCGCCTTGGTGACGTTGTTGGCTCCCTCCTTTGGTCAGACTCTGGTGATGGCCTATGCCGCGAAGGCTGTGGATCCCTTCTCCTTTCTGGTTCTAGGGATGGTCTCCTCCTTGGAGTATGGGGATCGTGCGGTGGTACGGTGAGGTGACAGAAAACACTTGCCTTCGGGGCAGGGTCATCTGCTACCTGCGCACACACCCGTGGAGGCGTGACAGGTGGCCTTTGGAGTATAGCTCGCAGACCTTCAGCTTCTCTCCACATCCTTTCAAGTGTCTATGCAAGTTGCGAGGGTCGGATGACGCTCTCGTTAACAGCTCGCAAGGCACGCAGGATGCTGCCATACTTCTTTTGCAGTTTCTGTTTCCTGGATTTGGAGATGGTAACTGGTCTTCTTCCTTGCTGTGTGTACCATATCCCTTCCTTGATTGCCGATTTGGATGCCGGTGGAATGTAGGGATCGGACAAAATACCTTGACGAGGGCTTGGAGCTTCATGGCATTCGCTGCTAGAAACTGATATGTCCATTTCGCTTGAAGCTGGAAACGACGGTATTTCCTCTGTCCAATGTGATTGGATGAATGTCTCTAAGCGCTTGATCCTCTGTTCTAGCTCCTCGCGAGTCTTGGGGCTCATGGGCTGGAAATTCTCAGCGGGGGATGGTTCATCGTCCTGTATGATAGTTTTGCCCTTATCTTTCTTTGAAAGGTGATCGGGCTGGGATCTGGTGACTGACTGCCTTACCGGGTCATGATTCCCACTCTAGTTCGCCAGCACGGTATAATCATTCGCTGGTCTCTTGCGGTTTCTACCTGGCGGTTCTCGCGAGACTGCATTTGGGGAGATGTCCAATGTGATCACGCGATGGCCGATATGAGGCCAAGCAACGTCAGCAGTTGCAATCATGAATCTGCCTTTGTCTTCAAAGCGAATATACTTGAGATCGAGCCAGTCTTGGACTTGTTCGCGAAGTTGGTAACATTCGCAGGTTCTGTGCCCCCAGCTATTATGGAACTTGCAATGCATGCGACCCTCTTTGTATTCAATATACGGTAAGGCCCTGTCCACCGTAACAAGCCCATCATCGATAAGGTCGTCTAGAACCCCATGCGCGAGGTTGACGTTATAGGTGTACTGGCGAGATGGTCGAGTTGCATTAGCATTGTCCTCCTCGCGGCCCCTCTTAGACGCTTGGCGCGGATTTTCATCCTCTGGGTGGTCAGACAAGTCCAAGGTGACTCTTCGCTGATTTGGCTTTGGTGCGTGGTGATGCCCTCTCTCTTTTGTGTGGTCGTTCCAATTTACTTCGACCATACCGACCGTGGACGGAAAAGGATCCACATCCACCAGAGAGGCGAAACTCCCTGGCGTCTGCAGTTTTAGGGCGCCAGAGTTCAGCCAGGTCTGAAGCTGGTCGCGGAGCTTGACACAATCTTTGGTGTCGTGATTGTGGACGTTATGGAACGCACAATACTTTTTGTCTTTCAACTCCTCCTTGGATGGGATCTTGTGATCTAAGCGCACATACTTCGCCTCGATCAAGTCATTAAAGACAAGATGAGCGTTTTTAGCGTCATACGTGTATGACTCGTACTCGGGCTTGGTCCATGCAAATGACTGAATGGTGATTGGCTCGCGAGTCATCTTGAGATTTTTTAGTTTGTTAGCCAATGGCTTCCCAGTCAATTCAACCGCTCCGATGTCTTCATAGTCCTGCGCTGGCTCCGACTCTTCCTGCCTCTGGTAATACGAGTCGTACGTGGATGACTGGAGGCCAACTGCCCCCACTGTCCTACTTCTTCCTGGTACGTATGTCCCTTTTGAAGCGTTTGCCTTCTCATCCATTTCATTGAGTATAAGCTCATAGCTGCCGACCTTGTTGATCAGGTCGCCCATGGATGTGAAGCGCTCTTCATGGTGCTTCAACCTTTGGCGATGCTCGAGTCTGCGGACCGCCAATTTAATGGCTTCCTGCTCAGGAAGGAGGAAGTCACATTTGGCTTGTTGAGTCTTGAAACGCTGGAGGAAAGAAACCGCTGACTCCCCGTTCTGTTGGCTCATTTGAGTGAGAGAGTCAAGGCCGACCTCGGGCTCGATAGTTCCATACGTTTCCCGAAACAATCTCTCCATGGTGGGCCAGTCCGCGATGGATCTTGGCTTCAACCTGGAATACCAACTGAAAGCAGCTCTGGACAGAGAAGTCCCAAAGAGCTTGAGCTTGAGGATGTCATTGTTCCCATATTGACCGCACTGAACTTTAAAGCGGGTCATATGAGTTGCTGCATCCTCCCTTGTTTCCCCAGAAAAGATGGTGAAGACAATGTTCTTGAAGCCATGGGGAAACGGATACTGTGCCACACTGTCAGGGTAAGGATCGCGATACTGGAGGTCAGAATCACCTTTCCCGGTCTGCTCCTTGACAATGGATGAGATAAGCTGGCGCCAGTCGGCTGCAGTCACAGGCGCCGATTCGCCCCCTTCTTCATGGTTAGGCCATGCAGAAAAACTGGCAGCCTGACCAACATTCTTGGAAGTTGGGCCAGAAAGAGCAATTATTGGGTCTTCTTGTGTCCCGCTTCCTTGGCGTGGGGTGTTATTGAATCCCTTGGAGAGACCAGAAGAGCTGCGCGGGGGCGGATTCTTTGAATTGGCTGCCCCTAGCGCGAGCTGCGGGGTCTTCTGAGCCCCGACTTTTGGATTTCCTCTGGGGCGCTCATTTGGCGAGATATACTTGGATGTCCCCTCATTCGCGCTCGCGCCAGCAAGTTCTAGGGTGAGATTCTTTGGCGCTTGCGCCCTCACCCAGTCTTCAACTTCAAGGACCCGCAAGTTTAGGCGGTCCTGTTTCTCTTTGAATTCGTCTAGCTTATCTAGACTGTTTTTGTTTCCGAAGAATGAGGCGTTCTGCTGATCCTGCAGCTTGGTATCGTGGCCGTCCAAGCGGCTAGTTTGCTCATCCAACGTCGCACAGGTGTGAGACAGGCTCTCTGTATTCCGCTTCACTGCCTCCGAGTTCTGGTCCAAGTCCGTGCGGATTTGCTACACAATGGAGGTCTATGCACCACCACACGGGGTCTTCTCCTATCATCTACACAATGGAGGAACTCATAATACAAAGGGAGGAACTTCCAATTATCAAAGGTTTTGAGAAAACCTATGTCAGGGCCGGTGATGAAGCTACGACCAAGCATTATGTAAGTGTCTTTCCTTTTACTATTTTATTGTTTGATGCATGCACTTATGAAGTTTATTATGCAAAATGTAAAGTTTATTAGGTACACATAAAATGAGCTATCTGTAAATAGTTATATTTGGTTATTGGTTCTTGTTTCTGCATAATGTCAAGTTAACGCTTAATTGATGTATTTTAAATGTAGAATGACATGGTTGATGAGGTCAATAGGCGAAAGGATGTATTTAAGAAACAACACCCTGACGCGATGGAGGAGGAGATTGTGGAGAGTGTTCAGTCCCAACAAATTGAGGTGTTAGGTACGGTGTTGAAAACTCGGAAAGGAAAGGAGATCAGAGGGATGGGACGAGCAGGAGAGCAAGACTTGAGCCATTCTTCAAATGGCTCCACTTCACGTAGTCGTCCTCCTAGAGTTGATGAGCAGCAACTCCTAGAGCTGCATGAGCGCTATGAGCAGAGACTAAAAGAATCAGAGGAGCGTGCCCAACAAAAATATCATGCGGCCGAACAGCGTTCCCTGCAAGCGGAGTCTATGTATAGCGCTATGTAGTCCCAGTTTTCAGTCATATATGAGCGCCTAGGTATGCTACCTCCTCCTCCTCCTCCAGTTGTTTTTCCTCCTCCACACGTTTCCCCACAAAACAACGATGATCTAGGCGACATAGGAGTAGACGAGAATGCCGTTTGGCATTATTGATTATGTATGTATGAACATTAATATAATTAGAAATATTTGGACATTGCTATAATTTTTCCATTTACCTAGTTATCATGATCAATATATATATATATATATATATATGAATATTTTTTCAAATCCAATGCTTCTGGTATATATGTATATGTACGTATTTGATTGGAATTACTGATATGTAATTTTTTGAAACAGTGAATAAGGTAATTTACACAAAAATAACATTTTTGTCGCAGTTAGAAATAAAAACACACTCACGCGACGGAAAACTCACATTCCGTCGCCTAAGATTTAACACCTAACCGACGGACACATAAATATCTGTCGATTAAGAAATGATATAAATACGTCGGTTTAGATATATACCGACGAATATTCCGTCGCTTAAGAACGGAACAAGATTCGTCGGTAAATATACTTACCGACGAACTATTAGTCGCCTAAGAACGGAACAATATTCATCGGCAAACAGACTTACCGATGGATATTCCGTCGGCTAGGAAATATTATGATTCGTCGTGTAGCCAACATTCCGACAAATATTTTCCGTCGAAAATAATTCCTGTTGACGATTCTTGTTGTGATGAGGTAGAAATATCTTCGTCGGCTAGGATAGTTGCTAGTCGACGATCTGGTTAATTTATGTTGCCTAAGTATCTACCTCACGCTACTTAGGCGACGGAACTTAAACGACGGACTGTTCGTCTGCCAAGATCGTAGGCGACGAATCACTACCAGAAGAAAGGCTTTAGCCGACGAAAATAAAAAAACCAGGCCGACAAATTTTTTTTTCGTCGGCTAAAGTGGACTTTAGCCGACAAATATTTTGTTCGTCGGCTAATTTAAAATTTTTGTCGGCTATGGTCAACTTTAGCCGACGAAATTAATATTTCGTCGGCTGAATAATTTTTTTTCGTTGGCTATAGTCTGCGAACTTTAGCCGAAGAAATTTTCAAAAGTTTAGCCGACAAAATTTTTAAGAGTTTAGCCGACGAAATTTTTAAAAGTTTAGCCGACGAAAAATATAATTTCGTCGGCTAAAGTGTCTTATATTTACAGATTTGGACAACAACTCATCTGGAAAAAAAAAACTATACGTAGAACCTTCAAACGCAAAAAAGTCGTGAAATAAGATATGACCAGAATGGTGAAATATGTCTACGGTTGAAAAATGACGGTATTCCGGTAAAGTCTCGGTGCCGATAGTTGACTTACCCTTATTATTCACTATGCTGCAGATTTGGCGTTTGGTGTCTGATTGACTATTGTGATACCTTTCTGGAAGCGTAACGGCGCTACGAGTCAAACTCATCGCTAACGCCATGATGTACAGGCTTTTTTGGCCATCCGAGTCCGTTTAGGGCTTCAAAATGCAGTTTTCTTATTTTCAATTAGAGTTGACCGTTTCGATCGAGCCCTTAACTTTGTCAAATCCAGTTGAATTTTTAATCATACACATCTTTCATCATAATGATCATATCTGACAGTCGAATTTTGGTTTGTGAATTTTAGTCATCGGAATCACAACGTGTCTACTAATGTTGTATAACTTGTTTAGTAGGTTATACAACTTTGTGAACCAACTCTACATAGGAAGAAAAATTATTAAAAATCTCGTTAAATAAGATGTGTTCAGAATGGTGAAATACGGTTATGGTTCAAAAATCACGTAAATCGGGTAAAGTCTCGGAGCCGATAGTAGCGGTCAACCCTATTTACCGTTATTATTTCTTATGGGGAGCCCTATCGTCGAAAGATAAATGTTTCAAAATTTTTATATAGGTGGTTGCGTCTCATCTACGTGAGAGTTTTTCGTGTGGAAGATTTGACCAAACTATGTAATATAGGGGGAGATATGAGTGTTTTCGTGAATTTATAAACTTTAGCCGACGAAAATATATGAAAAGTCGTCGGCTAAGGTCAAAAATGTCAAAATTTTTTAGGCGGTAAACCAAAGTTGGAGGAAAATTTTCAAAAGACTTTAGCCGACGAAAATAAATGAAAAGTCGTCGGCTAAGATGGTTTTTGCCGACGAATAACCTAATATTTCGTCGGCTATAGTTATTTTTTAATTTTTTAATTACATACTATAGCCGACAAATACGTTAGGGTATTCGTCGGCTAAACCCTAAAATTTTTCTGTTACCTACTATAGCCCTATATTCGGTGATTATTTTGCGTAAAATTTTTACACGACTTATTGCGTGTCATCGGTTTAAAACTATTTTCAGTTGGAGGTCCGGCCAAAATACGTAATTTAGACGGTCGAACGACTTTTTCCGTGCGTTTAGGGGTTTGACTTACGAGATTGACCGTCCGGATCGAGCCCTTATTCTTTTCGGATCAAGTTGAATTTTTTCCCATACATGTATTTTATCATGATGGTCAGATCTGACGGTCGGATTTCTGTTTCTCAAGTTTGATCATCACAATCACAACATGCATACTAATGTTGTATAACTTGTTTACCAAGTGTTATGTAAATGTTCCGTTTCAAAAACAAACTATACGTAAAACCTTCAAACGCTAAAAAGTCATGAAATAAGATATGACGAGGATGTTGAAATACATCCACGATTGAAAAATCACACTATTCCGGTAAATATTCGGTGCCGATAATTGCGGTCAATGCAATTTTTCATTTTTCCCCCTATGAGTAGCCCTATATTCGGTGGTTATTTTGCGTAAAATTTTTATACGACTTGTTGCGTGTCATCGGTTTAAAACTATTTTCAGTTGGAGGTCCGGCCAAAATACGTAATTTAGACGGTCGAACGACCTTTTCCGTGCGTTTAGGGGTTTGACTTACGAGATTGACCGTCCGGATCGAGCCCTTATTCTTTTCGGATCAAGTTGAATTTTTTCCCATACATGTATTTTATCATGATGGTCAGATCTGACGGTTGGATTTCTGTTTCTCAAGTTTGATCATCACAATCACAATCACAACATGCCAAATGTATAAAAATACTTTTAGCCGACGAATTTCAAAGGTTTAGTCGACGAATTTATAAAGTTTAGCCGACGAGTTTAGAAGGTTTAGCCGACGAATTTCCAAGTTTTAGCCGACGAAATTGGTACCTTTAGCCGACGAAATTTTCAAAGGACTTTAGCCGACTAAAAATATATGAAAAGTCGTCGGCTAAAGTCGAAAAATTTTCGAAATTTTCAACCAAAATTTTTAGGTGGTCAACCAAAATTTTCAAAGGACTTTAGCCGACGAAAATATATGAAAAGTCGTCGGCTAAAGTCGAAAAATTTTCAAAATTTTCAACCAAAATTTTTTGGCGGTCAACCAAAATTTTCAAAGGACTTTAGCCGACGAAATTATATGAAAAGTCGTCGGCTAAAGTCGAAAAATTTTCAAAATTTTTTGGCGGTCAACCAAAGAGTTTAGCCGACGAAAATAAAGAATTTCGTCGGCTAAAGTTCTTTATATAGCCGAAGATGGTA
Organism: Fragaria x ananassa; assembly: GCA_034370585.1. NCBI lineage: Eukaryota > Viridiplantae > Streptophyta > Magnoliopsida > Rosales > Rosaceae > Fragaria > Fragaria x ananassa. The sequence goes on from CP139769.1 coordinate 19,105,124, forward strand.
AGAAGTCTATTATCTGCCAGATTTTCTTCTCGGCCTAGCTCCGCCGTCAAGCCACCGGAGACCGTCACACTTGTCCCAAAAGCTTCGCCGTCGTCTCTACTTCATTGCTGGATAGGTGGTGCATCGAGTGGCGCCGCCGTGAGGGATAAATCGAGCTCCAAAACTCCGCCGGTTCGGATTCGGTGTCGATCGAATTTCTCCTTCCTTAGATCACCATTTGGTGAGTTCTATATATGGATAAGTTGAGTTTGATTAGTACTACATTCCCCTAGAATTTGGTAGCTCGATTCGGTGTGTGTGAAGAGAATCGAAGATTTGAAGTTTTTAGGGTTTAAAATTAGGGATTTTTATATTTTCAGTCGATTGACCTGTTTAGACTTAGAATTGAGCTTCGACTTCTTCTAGAAAGTTGTTCGAAATGTTGAGAGGAACATTCTGTCAAATTTTGGTCGTGATCGGAGGTGGCCGAAAGTTTCTGCAGTTTTTTTTTCAAAACCCAGCAACTTTAGCCGACGATATTCAAACACTATATTCGTCGGCTATAGTTATTTTTTAATTTTTTATAAGGTTTAGCCGACGAATAACCTAATATTTCGTCGGCTATAGTTATTTTTTAATTTTTTTTATAAGGTTTAGCCGACGAAATATTTTATATTTCGTCGGCTATAGTTATTTTTAAATTTTTTTTATAAGGTTTAGCCGACGGAATATTTTATATTTCGTCGGCTATAGTTATTTTTTTATTATTTATTACGCACTTTAGCCGACGAATATTTCGTCGGCTAAAGTCTGGGACTATAGCCGACGACATATTTTTCGTCGGCTAAAGTGGGACTATAGCCGACGAAAAAAAAAATTTCGTCGGCTAAAGTCATCACAGACGGCCTTTTCCCGACGACACTATAGCCGACGAAGGATCGTCGGCTAAGGTATAGCCGACGAATTTTTTTAACAGGCCGACGAAAATTTTTCGTCGGATAAAGTACTTTTTCTGGTAGTGAATATTCTGTCTTAGGCGACCAATATGTTCCGTCAGCTAAGATCGATTTTCCTGTAGTGTATTATTTTTCTATTTTCAGAGTTTTTTTCCTGTTTGATTGTTGTTTTAGTTTTGACGGATTTGAATGAGATTAGTTCATTACTGAGTTTTTATTTTCTCATATTATGAGTTTTTGTAGTTTAATTTCTATAAAAAAAAGGGCTTATTTGTTTTGGTTGTTGTTGAAGCTGATGGAAAAACAACAACATTGAAAACTTAACAACACAATTACATAAATATAAGTAAATTCGTTCAGAACACGTAAATTTGGCTCAGACTTCGTAATTACAACATATAGATATTTATTACAGAAGTTTAAACCAAATGTCTTTATCTTTGTAAAAGCGTTGTGAAAAATGTAATTATTTTCTCAATAAAAAAAAAAGCACCCAATTACATGAACGAAGACAAATGCTCTATTCAGTTTAAATCTGAAAATTTACCATTTTGACAACACATTCGTCCTTAATTTTATAAAAAGGGTCATAAATCTGTAATTTTGGTCAAGACCTTGTAATTACAACATATGAACATTTTATTACAAAATGTTCTTATGTTTGTAAAATCGTGTGAAAGATGTAATTATTTTCTCAATATAAAAAATACAACTCAATTACAAAACCGAGAACCATATTACGTGAATAAGGACAAATGGTCTATTTGGTACAAATCTAAAAATTTACAATTCGACAACACATTTGTCCTTAATTTTGTAAAAGATGTCATAAATATGTAAATTTGGTTCACAGTTCGTAATTACAACATATGGATATTTATTACAAAAGTTTTAACCAAATGTTCTTATGTTTGTAAAAAAAATTCAAAAAAAACCACGGTACAGAAAACTGGTGGGTATGGTAGAATTTTCCACGAAAGAATAGTTTATGATTCCTTAAAAATCATGATTTTAAAACAAGAAAACCATGCCAAGATAACAGCTTGAGTGTTTTCACTTTTCTTTAGTTAGTTTTATTACATGATAAATGAGCAACCGAACATGAAAACCTATGAGGCGTCATATGTCACTATGATTAAGGGAAGACCCTATTCTGTCTTGCGTGTATACTCTCGATTAGTTAGCTGGTGCACAAGTCTGTGAGAGACGATTGGCAATGGCGCGCTCTATCCTTGAGACATGATTTTGCGTTGGCACTGTTATACTTGGGATGATATATAGGCTTAGGAAAGTTTAGACCAAGGTCAAGTAGTGGCATGATGAGATTTAATGTGTTCAAACTGATTCAGAGTAGATATTTTTATTTTGTGAATTATTTCTTAATTGGATTGCTTAGTTTTCTGATTGGATTGCGAATGTGATGGTTGAAGAACATTTGTACTTTCAATGGATTGTAGCTGGGTTGCAAATTTTTTTTAGTATTTGCTGAGAATGCCAGATAATAGTTGCTTGATCAGAGGACATTCATAGTCAGCAAGAAGCTGTTCTCAAGTCCCCACACCATGCTCAACCATCAGAAGATCATAATTTTCATGTTTATTGTTTTTTCAATCCCAAGCTTTGATTCTTTCAGGAGCCGCCCTAAAAAACAATGGCTCGACTAGATATGGTTTGGTTTTGTATGTTTTGAATGTTTAGAAGAAATTTTCATAAAAGTGAAACAATTAATAACATATATACATTCTCACGTAGTGAAACATATAATATTTTCTTTGGATTTGAAATCCTTAAAAAAACATCAGTATGTATTGATGGAGATAGTCATTCCATCAGTTACTCTCTTTTCTGTATTCCTCAGTTCAACAAGAGCTTTTTTCTTTCTTTTTCTTTTTTGTTATTTGTCTCTTTTGGATTGTTGTTTTGATGATTATTCATAAGATTTGCCTTTTGAAGTTCAACATTTAATTTATATCAAGTTGAAACTTAATCTAGAAGCTCTCACCATTTTTCAGTCAATATATAGTGTGCATGGCTTCAGTTACATCCCCAATAATATTCAAATTAATTTGAAAATTTTTAACCCCAAGCAATCTAGACATGAAATCTAAAAGAAAATATAAAAAGAGAAAGACTGTTGTGAAAAGTGCAAAAGTTACAGAAAAGAGAAGACTGTTGTCAAGCATGCATATTATACAAAATGTACAACTGCAAAAACTCTGTTCAGATAACTTCCTGAACAGATTTATTATTCTGTACATTTGCAATGTACCTTTTACAATAAGTAGATGCATCTTGTCAAGCCAAGAACCTCTCTAACAAGTTACCAAAGAAGAAGCTTGTCTTTGCCCATCCACTAGTCTCAGGTGCCTTAGAACTTGTTGGAACTTTCTTCACATTGAACATCATTGTGTGTCCAATTTCTTTACGAAGAGCTTCGATTTTTTGTATGTCCACTGAGTTCCCTGAAGAATCTCTAACATAAAATACATTCATTGCTTGTTCACCAATGGTTGAGACGCCTGCTCTGATAACTGATAACCCATTCTCCCTCAGGATCCTTGTTACTTCTGATAGCAGGCCTACCCTATCCTTTGCACATAGCTCTAGCCTAAGCCCCTGAATGTCATTGAAATTTAATCCATTAATTCTATCGATCAAAACTCAAGATACATATCTTTCTTCTATCCAGCATCAATTAGAGCTTCAAAATATTAATATGCATTGATACACATGAATAGTGCAATGTGCGTGGCTGCTTATGATGGGTAAACTTAGTATGTTTTGAACTTTCAAGTAGACAATGCTAGATTTTCAATTGCAATCACCTTGTTTAACGGATTCATTTCGAAAATTATATATCGTCTTTGTACAGATCCGCGTTTGAACTTTGAAGAACTTCAGTAGGGAATTTTGTATAATTAATGAATGAGAAAGCAGAAAAGCCAAAAGCGACGTTCGTATGCCCATTCCAATCTCGTCTAACTTTGCTAATTCCCCCTTCTGATAACACTAGATAAATTATGAGTTATGACAAATTTAAGAATTTAGTCTCCACTAATCTTCATGATACTGGAAAAATGCCGATTATCAGAAAACTTTAGTACTAACTGTGATCTTAAATGTAATTAGCTGTGCATACTGCATATTGTATATATATGTATCCTTCTAAGAGACGCTTAAGGTAGTTGCCTGCATATATAATAACCATTTGTTCAAATGAAAGATTATTCAAGACACTGTACAGTAATCTGCTAGATGTATGCTTTCTTGATTTAATTGCGTTTATTCCTCTAATTTGTTTATTTCTTTTATTTTTCTGAGATTTCATTTTCAGGTTTTAAATAATGGCTTTTCTATAAGGCATTAGAGAAGGGTGTTACCATGTAATCACTGTTTATGATAGTATTCTTTCAGATCTTTTTGGGACGTGACAAAGAAAGATTCAGGAGCTATTGATAGTTTGATTCTAGTGAGTAGACACACAAAGCAGCCTAGAATTGACAAAAAGAAGACTACACACACAAATAAGACTATATACGTACATTCAACAAAATTAAAAATATTTATAGAGAGTAAAATGACACCGTTTCATGATCAGATGCTGATGATTAGCATGGCTGATAAGAAAAGCCGGATAGTTGCATTTAATGGACAAATTTTCCTGTCAATGCACTAAAAACACGTTTTGTAATCTCTAATGAGCGTTACATAATCCCATTTCTATGGTGATATAATTCTTGACTACAGAGGATTAATATTAAGTTTAGTTTAAGATTGATCAGCTAGCTGTTCATAATTGATATAACAGTAGTTTCACTAGCTAGGTTCCTCTTTCTTCCACATTTTGTTAGGGATTTGAGTTTAGGAAGATAATATATCTGTAAATTATAGTTGCTTTTCACTAACCTCGCTTACTCTTCTACGAATTGCAGCATCAATACATTTGACTACCCTTTCCTTCTCACCTTCGGTATCAAGGGTGCAACCATCCATGTGACGAATATAATACTCCTGCAATCAATTATATGCATCATTTCTATTGCTATAATGATCATATCTTTGAGAGTATATATTGAAAATGATACAAATTATGTGTATGGTATGTACCTGTGATGCATATGGACCATCAGACGAGATGGTGGCATGGAAAACAACATATTCCATATCAGTGAGTGTGCATACGATGTCAAACATAAGTTTTGCACGATCTTTGCACCGGACACTGACCACCGAGTATCCCTTTTCTTCCCAACGCTCAATGGTGATCTTTGGTTGGAAGCAGGCAGGAAAATCAACCTCATTTGATAATCCACCACCACCACCACCGCCATGACCGCCACTGCCCTCATAATCTCTGTCAGCAAACAACATCTGGTGGAGCCGTCTATCCACATGAGTGAACCCCATAGAGAAACTTGTGTGACCTACATTGTCATCATCTTCGCACCCACGTAAGATGTTCTTGAGTCTCTCTTCAATAGTCGATAATCTGGTTGGATGGTCCACAGGTTGGGATGTGGTATCGTTAACATAAAGAACACAGGCTATTCTTCTGTTGTGTGTCCATACTTCAGCAGCAACTACGTTAAAGTGCAGATCGGCAAGAACAGCAGAGATCTCAGATAAGAGACCTGGACGGTCTCTTCCAATTAGCTCAATGGCTGTGTGATCACCTACAGAATGCACTCCAACCCTTTTTCCTGGCCAAGTCTTCACTACTTCTGTGTTATGGCCCTTTGGTCCTAAAGCCTATTCATGCCACAAATCATAGACAACATTGCACTTAATACCATCACATGAAAGCAACCCCTTATGCAGGCTGCTTGGGGAAATGGTGAGACTTGGCTTAATTTTCAAGCCTGCATTTTCTATAAAATGAAATTATTACATCCAGTTTTGAACTATGATAAAGGTGATATGGTTAACATTTGCGGTTTGCTAGCCACTGATGTAGGTTAATTCGGGGTCAATGAATTGGAGTGCATAAGCATAAAAAAGTATATGTTGCAATAGTAGAGCAATAGTGGTAGGGGTTTACCTTCTCAATGTGATCAATGGTTTTTCTGTCCATAATCTGCTTTCCTTGTTGATCGGTGACGTGAAATACTGTTGAAAATATATGGAAATGTCATGTTTCATCACTTAAAGAAAAACTTAAGAGCCGAAGAGTAGTTGCCAAGAGTGGATAAATCCAATTCTCCTATGTTGAACTATCTTACACAGCATTTGATTTCTTTCTAGAGAGGAGAAATTGCCATAATATAGTATCGATCATGACTCTCATTTTAGCAGTTACAGAAGAATATACATACCGTCCATGAACCATCCACCATCAGAGGAGATATAGGCTTTAGTGATTATGAGGTCAAGGTCTGTCAGTACTTGAACAACTTCAAGCAGAATTCCCGGCTTATTGACACTATCAACCTACAAAGATAAATACACTAATTTCAACATGCATGGTGTATTATATATCTTCTACACATGGATTCTGGAATATATAAACATGAAGCAAGTCCTGTATGTTGTGTTGATCAATATATACAGTAATATGTATACCTAACAAGTATATTGTATATATGTATATGTTTTCATACAAAGCTCTGAATCGATCAATATAATGTTTAATGCATTACTGAAAAATACTATTGGAATTTTATATAATGCTTTAGAGGTAACTTTCATATGAGTAAAGAAAGAAAAGAATTCATTGTATTCAGCTACGTATTACGTATGTACTGATTGCAGGACTTTATATATATGTCAGTAGAACCATAACTGTAATGACTCTAAGCGAAAATCACCTTGACTAGGGTACAGTCACTGCAGCTCGAGTTGTCCACACAGACCCTGCAAACACAGTTTGTAGAGATTTGAACTATGTACCAGGAGGTGCTAATTAGTCACTGTATTCAATAACTGCTTACTAGCACACGTCAAACAACAACTGTCATCTCTTTGAGGCATTTCTTTAAACATCTTGCCGTCTTAAAATTGAAGTTTTACTCAAATTCATTCTTGGAGAAAGGCTGGGTTCAGAGACCCCATTATCCCCAATTAATACCGGCAATCCGGCATACAGAGATCACAATAGCAGATGTGAGGTTTTGATGAATTATATGTCAAAGTATATTGTTTCCTAGTGCTTTCATGTTCAAGAACACACATTAATTAAGTGATTTAAGTGCCTACCCATCAACGTAGCCATTACCGCTAAAATGATGGTAATGGAGCACTATGTTGCTGAACTGTGAAACAAAACTACTCTAGTCGTACGTGCATGATTCTAACCTTGGAGGATTGATTCTTGTGCTCAGGTTTTCATACTCAGGATCAAAGTATGGCGAACAAACTCTTGCCATTTAATGAAGTCGATCAAAATTGAAGTATGGCCAACGTGCAATAAACCAGAAGTACCTTCCTGTGACACAGAGGATATCAGAGTGCAAAAGTTAGCTAGACAATTAAAATCGAAACACAAACACCTAGATGCACCAAGAAAAGATATTGCAGATGAAGGCCAGCACATTCAATGTCATATATGAAACTATTACGGAGAGCAATCCCAAGTAATTAGGGATTCTCCTTATGTTGATATTCTGTATTATTAGATTAGTTTGGTTACCATGTTTATCCCTAGAATAGTGGATCAGAATGTAACAAAACCTGTATATAAGGGGTGTAATACGCATGAATGAAATCAAGAAGTCTTTTCTTCATCTTGCAATTCTCTTTATGGTACCAGAGCGTACGATCTTGAGAACATAACTTTTTCTACAGAATTACCATACCTCATGGCTGGCGATGATGAGCAGAAAGTCATTGAGCACTCATCTGCTGCAGCAGCACCATGGGAGAATCATAATCATCCACTCTATATGCATCATTCCGATCAACCTGGCATGATTCTTGTGCCCCAAGCATTGACGGAAGACAACTACATTGATTGGTCCGATTCAATGGCCATGGCACTCACAGTCAAGAACAAACATGGTTTTATTGATGGAACCATAACCAGATCACTCTTCAACGTTGCAGAACAAGGGCAGTGGGATCGCTGCAACATTCTCGTCAAGACTTGGCTGTTTAGCAGCATGTCAAAGGAGATCAAACGGAGTCTCGCTCATTGCAAGACTGCATATGACATATGGGAAGAGCTAAAGGAGAGGTTTTCCCACACCAACACTGTCGAATTGTTCAACATAGAGAATGACATCCACAAGTGTGAACAAGGAACAGGTACGGTCACCACATATTACACGAATCTCACAGGTTTATGGGATGCAAGAGACGTGGCTTGTGCACTAACTCCTTGCCCATGTGAATTTGCAAACACGTTCAAGACCTACATGGAAACGCAGAAAACAATAAAGTTTCTGATGGGATTGAATGAAGGATATGCGTCTCTCCGGAGCAATATTATAAGCATGGATCCTCTACCAAGCTTGAACAAGGTATATGCAGCAGCCCTACGCCATGAAAAGCAAGCAGCAGCATCGAATGAGAAGGTGGCTATCACAACGGAGGCTTCGGCATTTGCAGTCAAGAAGTTTGCCAGGCCTTCGACAGAAAGGGAACTCAAGTGTGAAACGTGTGGCATGAGTAACCACATCACAAGGAATTGCAGGGCACATCTCAAGTGCACCTACTGCAATGGCAAGGGTCATACCTACAACTATTGCCGGAAAAGAAAAGCTGACCTGGAGAGAGCACCAGAAGCAAGCAAGGTGAATATTGCAGCCCTATCAATGGAGGACGATGATGGTTTTCCTCTGACAAAGAAGGAGTGTCAACAGATGATGGGGATGATGAGCAAAATAAAGTCTGTTGCTGGAAAACAAACTGCTGAACCTCAAATGCTTGAGATGCTACAAACGACTCAGCCATCTGCTAATCTTGTTGGTAAAGTTCCCAACTATCAAGACTTCTCAGGTAAAGCAAATGCTATTTCAAAGGGTAGTATTGATGCTATATGGATTTTGGATAGTGGTGCCAGTGACCATATTGTTTGCAATCCGAAATTCCTTACTTCACTTAAACAAACCCATCATCGTTTGGTGAAACTGCCGGATGGGAAAATGAGCAAAGTAACACATGTTGGGACAGTAGTATTCACTGAGAGTCTAGTCCTTCACAATGTTCTATGTGTTCCGTTGTTTTATCTCAACCTGATCTCCATTAGCAAACTCGTGTTTGATTCATTTCATGTAACCATCTTTCTAAAACAAGTTTGCTTTATACAGGACCTTCGATCGGGGAAGACGATTGGGACGGGAACTGAATGCGAGGGACTCTACTGCCTCAATCTGCCAGGGAAAGGAACATGCAATATGGTCAGTACCAAAACACCAAACCTATGGCATCAAAGGCTCGGACATCCATCTAGTAAAATCTTAGCTATGTTTCCCTTTCTGCACAATAAGACTTCAGATACAAGCAACTGTTCAATTTGCCCTCTAGCCAAACTCACTAGGAAACCATTTCCATTAAGTACTTCTTCCAGCAATTCTTGTTTCGACTTGATTCATGTAGACATATGGGGAGGATATCATGTCCCCGCTATTTCTGGAGCACAATTTTTCTTAACCATTGTTGATGATCATTCAAGGAGTACTTGGGCTTATCTCATGCAACACAAGTCCGAGGCTCGACCTCTACTTGTTCATTTTGTCAATCTCGTTGAAAACCAATTTTGCAAGAGGGTGAAAATTGTTAGAAGTGATAATGGTCCAGAGTTCAAACACACACAATTTTATTCTTCCAAAGGTATTGAACATCAGACAAGCTGCATCAACACACCACAGCAAAATGGTGTTGTTGAACGTAAACACAGACATCTACTCAACGTAGCTAGAGCCTTATTATTTCAAGCACATTTGCCTAAACAGTTTTGGGGGGACGCCATTCTCACAGCCGCTTACTTAATCAACCGCACACCAACACCACTTCTACAAGGGAAAACACCATTTGAAATTTTATTTCAACAGCCACCAACCTACGATCACCTTCGGGTTTTTGGTTCTCGTTGCTTTGTTTCCACACATCCCCTCCGTCCTAGCAAGTTTGATCCCAGATCCATCGAATGTATTTTCCTTGGTTATCCACATGGTCAAAAGGGTTACAAGCTCTATAGTTTGAAGGAAGAGAAAGTCCTAGTTTCAAGGGATGTTATCTTCTTTGAGACTGAATTCCCTTATCAGAGTGATGTTAATCCGCACACCATCCCTACAAGTCCTCCTCAATCTTCTACTCCAACACAATCACTTACTGATTATGACTATCCCACTCACACCACCACTTCCGCTGACCTACATCAAATGCCTGACACAACATCTCTTCCTTCCTCTCAAACAGAACCACAACCTATCCTTACCACTTCACATCCTACCGAAACACCACCACCAGAAACTGTGTCATCTCCACCAATTCCACCTCGTCGCTCCACCCGACCAACCAAGACCCCAACCATATTGCAGGACTTTCACATTGAGGCAGCCCTCCCTTCTAGGCCTGTTCTGTCGTCTTCATCGAACGAGGTACTTCCTTCTGGCACTCCTCACTCTATCTCTCATGTATTATCTTATGATAGACTCTCTCCAAGGCATAAAGCTTTTACTGTCAAAATAACTCTCGCCAAGGAGCCTAAGTCTTTTTCTCAGGCAATACGAGAACCAAAGTGGAGAGAAGCCATGAACAAAGAGATTGAAGCTTTACAGGCCAACAATACATGGAGCTTAGTGCCGTTACCCCTGCATAAGAAGCCCATTGGTTGCAAGTGGGTTTACAAGATCAAGCATAATCCGGATGGAACTGTGGAAAGATATAAAGCTCGATTGGTTGCCAAAGGATACAGTCAAGTTGAAGGAGTTGATTACAGAGAGACTTTCGCACCTGTGGCCAAGCTAACAACTGTCCGAGTTCTCCTTGGTCTCGCTTCCATTCAAGGTTGGCATCTCCATCAGTTGGACGTCAATAATGCTTTCCTCAATGGTGACTTGGTTGAGGACGTCTACATGCAATTGCCACCGGGTTTCGGACGAAAGGGGGAGACTAGAGTATGTAAGTTGCACAAGTCCCTGTACGGGCTCAAGCAAGCTTCGAGGCAGTGGTTTTTGAAGCTTTCTCAAGCCCTCAAGAGTGCTGGTTTCAAACAAAGCTGGTCAGATTACTCATTATTCGTCCGAAATACACATGGAAGATTCACAGCATTACTTGTCTATGTTGATGATGTGATACTAGCAGGTAACAGTTTACAAGACATAGAAGACACTAAAAGCTTTCTTGCGAAACACTTTAAGTTGAAGGACATGGGAAAGCTCAAGTACTTTCTTGGAATAGAGGTGGCAAGATCCGAGCAAGGAATAGTATTGTGTCAACGAAAATATGCCCTAGAAATTCTGGAAGATGCTGGTTTCTTAGGTGCCAAGCCTTCTCGGTTTCCTGTGGAACAAAGTTTGGTACTTACACAAGGAGATGGAGCAGAATTGCAAGATGCTTCACAATATCGAAGACTAGTTGGAAGACTCATATACCTCACAATTACAAGGCCTGACCTTGTCTATGCAGTGCACGTTTTGAGCCAATTCATGGCCAAACCTCGACAACCACATCTAGATGCAGCATACCAGGTTCTCAAATATCTTAAGCAAGCGCCTGGACAAGGAATTCTCTTGCCTTCTACAGGCCAGTTGGAATTAAAGGCGTATTGCGACGCTGATTGGGCTCGTTGCAGGGATACAAGAAGAAGCATTACTGGTTATTGCATCTTTCTTGGAAATGCACCTATTTCATGGAAGACGAAGAAACAAGGGACAGTGTCTAGCTCAAGTGCTGAAGCTGAGTATAGGTCCATGGCCACAACATGTCGAGAAATAACTTGGCTTCGCAATATTCTGAAGGATTTGAACGTAAGCCAACCACATGCAGTAAAGCTCTTCTGTGACAATCAGGCCGCTATTCATATAGCGTCAAATCCTGTCTTCCACGAGCGCACGAAACACATAGAAATTGACTGCCACGTTGTGCGTGAGAAGGTAGAAAGAGGACTGGTCGAAACTCTTCATGTTCGAACAGAAGAACAACCTGCAGACTTGTTCACCAAGCTATTGAGTTCGAAGCAGTTCACTGTACTGTTAGACAAGTTGAGTGTAATCAACATACACTCCAACTTGAGGGGGAGTATTACGGAGAGCAATCCCAAGTAATTAGGGATTCTCCTTATGTTGATATTCTGTATTATTAGATTAGTTTGGTTACCATGTTTATCCCTAGAATAGTGGATCAGAATGTAACAAAACCTGTATATAAGGGGTGTAATACGCATGAATGAAATCAAGAAGTCTTTTCTTCATCTTGCAATTCTCTTTAGAAACAACATTGTAAAGTGCCTCCAAATAGAGTTCATCTCGTCCAAAACAGTAGTATAAAGTATAAACTGGTTTGATGTTAAATATATATATATATATATATATATATATATATATATATGAGACATGTAACACAAGAAAATCAGTTCTTCCCTCACTGGTTTGATATTTACGTACAAACCAGAGATTAACATTCATGCATAAAGAACAGTACCTGGTTCTCAATGTTCCTATATTATTGTGATGTTCTTGATTCAAAGTCTTTCTACTTGTTTGCAAAGCATTAGAGGGGGTAACTCTTGGCAGACCTAAAAGATCACGCTCATAATAGGACAAGATAAATGGAGGAGACACAATTCGTTTGTTTTTGCTATATTGGTTTGTTTCCTTGGTATTAAACGATTTTTGCACTATATGGCTGTCATTGGCCTAGCCTAGTTCTCTAGCTTAATGCATATTTTTTATTTTTTCAATAAATTTTCGTAGGGGGACAATGTTAGTCTCTCTATCCTTACCCAAAAAAAAAAAAAACAAAAAAAAAGAAAGAGGGGGTAACTCTTGCAACTACGCTCTTACATTTTCAAGATTTTGTTCACTTCTTTTTTCTTTTTTTTTTCTTTTTTTGTAAATGATTTTTGTTCACTTTAAATCCTTGGAATTGTATGCCTGAATGAATTTTTATTCTCAGTGTAGGTTTATAATTTTGATTTTAGAATTACTGAAGTGCAAATGGACAGCAAAATAATTGTAAAAATTATTGCGTCTCTAGCTATCTTAAGTATCTTCTCTCCTTCCTCATCACCATCTCTGGTATTTCTTCTTTCTATTGGTCTATCTAGCTAACTCAGCTTTTCCCTGATCTACCTCCTGTATATGGTGGCTTTTCTCTGCCCCATTTAGAATCCGATTACGACTTCTTCGCTTTTGGCCGGGATCTCATTGATCGAATTCTATTGCTTTTTGGTTATGTTTGGTTCCTTCAACATACATGAGGGTCTCATTATGTCTTGTTTGGTTGCATGGATCATTAGTGAGCGATCTATGGAGTACTGATGGACCGCATCGATCGATCCCTCATAGGAGAAAACGCAAAATTATTTCTAGTTTTTTACTTATGTACTGAACCTCTGCATGCACTGTACTAAATTTCTTGTGGATTTTTCTTTTTGAGTAACTAACTTTCTTGAGGATTTTATAGAGAAATCATTTGAAATGTATATATATGTGTACCTTGCGTTGCCTGTTCACAAGAGACTTGGGAACGTCGACGACAGCAAAGAACCACCCCAAAAGAGGTTTTTGTAGGTGTTGATGATCGAGAGGTTCGTACTCACACAGTCACACTGGTAAAAATAACCTGCGCACAAAATGACAATTTCATCAGCACAGCTGCAATACAAGTTAAGGTTTCATCAGCTGGGCACTGAGATAATCAAATATACACAATATTGCACGATATAGTTATATATACTCTAGCTTTAATTTAACTAAGCAGTGAGCATGAAACTGTTAATTAAACTGGTTTCATTGTCTAAATTTTAACACGAAAATACTCACAAAACTAATTAAAGAGAGAAGTACAAAATACAACAGGGAGTTAAGTAAATAAAAACTCTTAGCTAGCTAGCTAGAGATCATACTGAAAGAGACAACTGCAGACTCAAGATTGATTAATTTGAATCGATGTAACGACCCAATTACTTACACCAGTTATCATACTGCGTGCATGACTTTTTCTTGCTTTTAGAATAAAGAAAAATAGGAAGTTCAAGCTCCAAATCTCATATGGAGATCAATAAGTTTGTAAACATATTACATATACATGCTCATTTTCGTCTTGATTAGGTCTTTAACAGTAAAAAGTTGACATGCATGACATATATAAACGCGTCACACAGTGACATTTTTGTGATTTGTTGTACGTTGTTTGTGCAAAACACACGTTGTTTAGTGATGTAGAACATATGACAATAGAGATCAAATAGCAGATTGATCGAAATAAGTCCAAACCCGGTTTGCTCCAGATTTGGCATTCGGTGTTCGATTGACCATTATAATACATTTATGGAAGCAGAACGGCTCAACGATCAAACTTGCCATTTTACCATGATGTATGAGGTTCTTAGGCCATATGAATCCGTTTAGGCCTCCAAAATGCATATTTACTTCTTTTTATTTATTTTTTTTTCTGGTGGTTATGGACTCGTAGTCATGGGTGATCAAGTTCCTGTTACCAGCCAACCTCAACAACACTGGTCGTAGAATATCTATCCAAAATTGAAGAGGAACATACCAAGGGATTCGCCCTAGGTTAACCTCATCAATTCAATTCAAAAAAGAAGAAGAAGAAGAAGGAAGCCAACATGGAACGTTGGGTATTCACATCGCCAGATTACGACGACTTTCGAACAATATGTTTCATCAAAGACAAGGTATGGTTGGCAATAATTGACAGCAGCCTGCAAGAGAATTTATAGCAAGTAAGGTTGTTGATTACCTTCAATTACCAACAGTGAAGCTGAGCGATCCGTATTGGATTAATGGTCATGCACAAGTAACACAGGTTTGTAAAGTTCCTATCTCTATAAGAGAATTTTATAACGATGAGCTCACTTGTCCTGTGATTGACATGTACAACACTGATGTGCTTTTCGGAAGACCATGGCATCAAAGCGCCAATGGTGGTTATTGCAAAGACATTTAATTAGGTAGGAGTCGCGAAAGATTAAAATCAAGCCTTTAGCGAGTCTCACAAGAAACCAACCATAATGATGATCAAGAGGTTAAAGAAGAAAGAGCTTGTTTTGACATGATTATCCGCATTGAAGAAACCTTGCAGCCACAAATAAATTATTCAAATGTCATCCAAGAATGCAATCTTGAGAGCCGAGGAGAATCTATTCAAGTTGCCTATGATGAACTCATTTATAGTGTGGGGTTCATGATTGTGCCATGAAAATATGCAAAAAATCATACCAGCAATCCACATGTTCAATTGTCTAATATTTAATTGGGTTTTTCTTCTACAAAATCTTGTTTTTCATTCAAGATGAACTCGAGGTCGAGTTCTTTCATAGTGGAGGAGACTGATAGAGGACGAGAATGTGCCAAATTTAAACAGAAAAAAAAAATAAAAGTCAAGAAGCGGTGAATAATAAAAAATAATGATTTGAATATCGGTAATTCTCATATCATAAGGTTGCTAGTCATTGGAATATTCAAGAAGATGTTGTTTTGAAATTTTCAGTTTTGTCGCATAAAATATATTAAATCTGATTTGAAGTAACTTTTGTCATCTGTTCTACATCGGATGATGATTTCAAGCAGGTTTGGGAGCAATGTGTTGGCAAGAAACAACTAGTTATGAGTAACCAAATCTTCTCTTTACATGGGGGAGGATTAAGTGGTCACTTTGGAAAAGACAAGACAACTGCAAGCTTGGATGAGCGTTATTACTGGCCTCAGTTAAAGCGAGACGTCAACAATATTGCCAAAAAGTGTTATGTTTGTCAGGTATCTAAGGGTCAATCCCAAAATACTGGTCTTTACAGGCCTTTACCTGCTCCTGATGATATTTGGCATGATGTTTCTATGGATTTTGTGTTGGGTTTACCTCGAACTCAAAGAGGGGTGGATTATGTGTTTGTGGTGGTGGATAGATTTTCAAAGATGCCTCACTTTATTCCTTGCAAGAAAACTGTAGATGCTGTAAATATAGCCAAACTGTTTTTTAGGGAGGTTGTTCGTTTGCATGAGGTGTCTAAGTCCATTATCTCTGACCGTGATACGAAGTTTTAAGTCACTTCTGGTTAACATTGTGGAAGCAATTTGGGACAACCTTAAAGAGGAGTACTACAGATCACCCCAAACAGATGGATAGACTGAGGTTACAAATAGGAGTTTAGGTAATATGATCAGGATTGTCTGTGGAAATAAGCCGAAGCAGTGGGACTTTGTCTTACCTCAGATAGAATTTGCTTACAACAATTCTATGCATAGTGCCATTGGTAAGTCACATTTTTCTGTGGTCTACATTTATGCCCCACGACATGTAGTTGATTTGGCAAAGTTGTCAAAAGGACGAAGCGTTAGTGATGCTGCAGTTAAATGGCTAAGGGTGTTCAGACAGTTCAGGAAGAGATAAAAGCACAGTTGGAGAAGACGTTACCAAGTACAAGACTGTTGCAAACAAGCGCAAACGTGTGAAGGTGTTTAATGAAGGGGATTCAGTCATGGTTTTTCTAACGAAAGAGAGGTATCCGTTGGCACATATAACAAGCTGAAACCTAGGAAATATATGGACCATTCAAGGTACTAAAGAAGATTAATGATAATGCTTATGTTATTGATCTGCCTACCTCAATGGGGATTACAAATTCTTTTAATGTTGCTGATCTACATAAGTTTCTTAAGGGTGATTCTTCTTTTGGTGATAATAACTCTGGGTCGAGTTCTTCTAAAGTGGAGGAGATTGATGTAGAACATATGACAATAGAGATTGAAGAGCAGATTGATCGAAACAAGTCCAAACCCGGTTTGCTCTAGATTTGGCGTTCGGTGTACGATTGACAATTATAATTCCTTTCTGGAAGAGGAATGGCCGAAACGAACAAATCTCGTTGCTTTACCACGATGTATGGGCTTTTTAGGCCATCTGAGTCCGTTTAGGCTCCAAAATGCAGATTTACTTCTTTTCAGCAATTTTTTTTAATAGTTTGTTTTGAATTTGGTTTTCTTTTAATCCATGAGCTTTTAGGTTTGAATGTTAATTACCCTAGGGTTTATTTGCTCCTTTATATGGACATTTCATCAATTGTAGTCGTTAGCTTTTGATTAATACAAGCCTTTGAGATTTGCTCAACTTTTCTGATAGATTCCAAATTTTTTCGTGAATTCGAGAAAACCAGACTTGTAGATTCAAGTCTCTGTTAGTGGATTTCAACGTTTATATTTTTGCTGCATCATTTAGAGTTATTTATACTCATCTAAATGAGCATAAGAGGCTTTGTGATAACTAATTGACCAATTGCTGGTTTATGTTTTTTTTTCATAAAAAAATTCATATAGTGGACTACTTAAATAAGAATGATTTCATTTGAAAATTACAAAACCATTAAGGAAATGTATTTAGACTAAAAGAGAATAAGGAAGGAAAGAAAGAAAGGGGAATAAAAGAGCCCCTGAAATTAACGTGTTAAGAGGTGACATAAAGAGTTGATTCTGAACTTTATGCACCACCATCCGTGTCTCCACTGTCCCAGAATGCATCTTCCACCCATCAACATGTCAATGGAACATGACCATTCATTCCGCTTTCGGATAGTTAAACTTTTTGAAAGTTTTTAGAACAAAAGATAAAAGAAATTATGGGAGAGAATGGATGGCTTAAAAGTAAATTTCTGGAAGACGAATTCCACTTGTACGTGCTATATCTTTTTGAACAAACTGTGAGGCTGTGAGTGAGTAAGCTATCTACACCATATCATGTGAACCCAAAGTGAAAACTGCAAATTCAGAGAAACCATAGTCATGTACGTACCAGAGACATGTCATTCACTATTTATCTTTATCCCCCCAGCTAGCTATAGCTAGCTTCCAACTTAAGCAAAGATGGCCTCCAGATCTTGAATTGCAAAAGTAAAATAAGGAGCAAAAACATGAATAAACATAATTAGAAAAACCCAAGTACATATATGATCAGTAGGGAAAAGAAAGGGAAGAAGGAAAACATGAAATGAAACCCACGTACCTTAAAAAAGGGTAGTAATTAAGTTCCTCCCAAGTCCAAGATTGGAAGCAGGAATCAAAGAAGAATTCTTTACATGATGAAATGGTTGAACTAGCTATAGCTCAGAAATACAGCACCGAGAGAGAGAGAGAGAGAGCGCTAGGAATGAGAAGGAAGAGGGAGGAGGAGATGGGGGTGGGTGCAGAGAGTGGTGGTGTTAATGGAAAGGGCGCAGAGAAGTAGTGTGTTTGTAGTGGTGGCTTTGTTGTCTACGATGGAATACCACTATCATTTTTCTCTATCTAGCCGGGTTCTGCGTTTCTGTCTCTCTCTTTGTGTCGACTTTGTGGTGGTGTTAAAAATGAATGGATCTCAGTTGCCACTTGGGCATGGCGTGGCGATGTGCGGCGAATAGTGCCTCGACCTGCTTTTTAAATTTTTAATTGTACTTTAATTACAATGATTAAAGATATTTAATTGACCCAATCATTTGATTAGGGTTTGGTTGGTCGAAATGGGAAGCAAATCACCTGTTCCGGAAAACCCTATGCCAATCCTTTGCCACAAATAGTAATCTGACATCTGACCACTAAATTTAACTAAGTTAACACTGTTGATATCCCCTTTGAAAACCTATAAAACCTAGAAATTTCGATCACAGCCATTTTTCCCCATGCTTTCTTCTTCCAAAAACCCAGCCTTACCTTTGTTCTTCTTCTTATCAGATCAAGATTCATTTGTTGTTGTTCTTCTTCTTCTTCTTCTGTAAATTAAGTCCAACTTTACCCAAAACTAAGTTTTCCAGATCTATAGCCCTCTCAAACCCACTTACATAACCTCATCGAAAAAAAAAAAAAAAACCCACTTCCATAAGCTATAGATCTGGAAATCCATAGTAGAAACAAAATCAAATTGCAACAACAAATAAACGAAAACAAATCTCAATTACTCTCACAACATCTGCCACACCGATCATCAAGTTTTACAATTCCCAATTGCAACAACAAAATCCCAATCTTCTTGGCCTGCAAAATCAGCTACGATTTTCATTTTCTCATTTCGAAAACCACAACTATATTTGTCCTGCCTCTCTCCTCTTCTCGGATCCAACGTTCGCCGGCAATTTTGAATTCGGGATCTTGCATTCACACCCTGGCCCTCTTAAAGATCGAACTTTCGTTTGAACCTCTCAGAACTTTTGGGAATGACACCACTGGTCTTGATTTCACATCTATATAGAACCCAAAATAAGAAGAAATGGGATATGAACTTAGATCAACCAAAAAGAAAGAGTTTCCTTCGTGTTTATGTTTTTTTTTCTTCCTCCACAAACTAAACAGTGTTAGTGAACAGTGAGTTTGTGACCAGATGTCAAATTACTATTTGTTGCACAGGATTAACATAGGGTTTTCCGGAACAGGTAATTTGCTTCCGTCGAAATGACGCGGCGACCAAAACAGCAGCTTCGAGTTGCTCGGCTTCTTTTTCATTTTACTCTCCGCTGTTACGCGCGTGGGGCTATGTATTTTGCTTTGTACAGAGATATTGAGGTCGCTCTCTGTTTGCACATAGAAATTAGAAAAAAAAAGTCCAAACAATATCTTTTTTTTTTTAAAAAGTAAAATTTTGGTATCTCATATTTAGAAAACTTCAAAACAGTATCTAACGTTCTTACTTTTATCAAACTTTGGTATCTAAAACTGTTAGCTTCTGTTAAAAAAACTGACGGCAACCATTTTGTTCATGAAATGACCAGTATAACCTTCAATTTTATTTTTGCTATTCTTTTTGTATAATAAAAAGAGAAATTTGTAATAACGGTATCTCATCTTTTCTTCCTTATAAACTTCTTTTTATTTTCGTTATGAGGTACCGTTATGACGAATTTCTCTTTTTATTATATAAAAACGTTAACAAAAATAAAAAATCAAGGGTATATTAGTCATTTCATGAATAAAAAGGTTGTAGTCATTTTTTTAACATATTTCATGAATAAAAAGGTTGTAGTCATTTTTTTAACAGAGTTAACGGTCTAGATATCAAAGTTTGGTCGAGGTAAGAACGTGGAATACTGTTTTGAAGTTTTCGAAATGTAAGATACTAAATCTTTGTTTCTCTAAAAGTGTCTGTTTCTCTAAAAGGTGAGACACTTTTAGACAATTTTTTCTAGAAAATAAGAACGTCTTCCTCTCGTTTTTCTCCCTAAATATGTAAATATAAAGGTTTACACAGGATGGATCAAGAACCTGGCCACTTGGGGTTAGCCTAGGTTAGGATCAATCAAAGCTAAACTAAATCAAGGGGTTCGATTCTCCAATGAAAAACCTATGAAAAAGAACAAAAAGGGTTCCTTGAGTTAGCTTCCTAATTTGCTCATTATTACAGATATAAAAGTGTTTAAATCAAAAATAAGTCCGCTGTTATAAACCAAGAATGAGATAAAGAGAATAAAAATTGAGGAAGAAGTGTTACTTTCATTCTCATTAGACTCTTTTATATATGAGTATGATTTACATCTTAAAAGACATAACTAATGAGTATTTACAAGGACATCCACATATATTATAATATTTACAACACTCCTCTTTGGATGTCCATTAATAATATGATGTTGGACGTGCTTAGTGTTGTCTCGTTAAAAACCTTGCCAAGTAATAAAAACCCTGTGGAAAAAAACAACCCTGATCGAAGGAGAAAAAGAGTGCAACGCACATATGTCCTAGGTAGCATACTTCTAGATGCTCTCCCTAATGAGATTCTTCTCCTGATTATTGCAAGTTTCATGTACAATAAATAACAGTTTGATTTGTCTATCACTGAAGTGAGATCTTGTTCATTTTGCATATAGGGACTCATCATAAGATTTTCATACCTGCAAAGTGAAGACAATACCAACAGAGCTATACAATTTAACAAGTCTTACCTCATGTAATAATGTTTGAAACAACCTCACATATTTAAATTCATACATAATGTAATAACTAAGTAGTAGAAACTAATTAACACATTACTATGTATGGTTTAAAACCAATGGAAGATCAGCATGGCATATCTAGCCACTCATATCAATACCTTCGTTTATTGATACATTTGTATATGCTCTTCAAGAGCTTTAAGCAATTCATAACTTCTCGAAAGTTAGAATATGTAGCAATATAATCCGAATTCGATTTTGTAGTCCACTCATAATACTCATTGAGACAATTTTAATCACGTTAACTATAACAAAATAAGTATATATGAGCTAGTTTTAGACTATCAATTGCATGAGTTAACTTTAGTTTAACAGCCCAGCATAACAAAATATGCTCGCCTTTGGGCCTCCCCCTCATGGTTTTCTTCTTGGGTTCCAACCCAAGACACTAATGGGAGTTGTGTTCAATGGAGGAGCCAGAACCGTAGATATAGGGGGGCCGAAATATAATAAACGTAAAAACATATATATAATAATTTTAAATCGTTTGACAAAATTATGTTTTAATTGAAAGTAATATTATTGTTTTCTCATAATCTTAATATTACATGTAAAGGAAACTAGCCCTATACAATTATAATCATAACCATTCAATCTTACTGATAAAATATTATTAATTGACATTTTTCAAAAACTGTAGGGGTGTCAATTATAATAACCATACAATCTTACTAATAACATAACATTAATTGACATCTTTCAAAAATGGGGAAAAGGGGGGGGGGGGCATGGCACCCCTTGGTTCTAACCTAGTTCCGCCAGTGGTTGTGTTTGCATGTATAAGGCACATTACGTCATTTCGCTTAGGCGATGAGGAATCTCACACTCAGACTCTCTCAAGTATTTGTGGATTAATTTACATTCGAATCATTCATGTACTTGGATCCTTTAAGGATTTGATAAGCGATACGCTTATAATGACGCTTTACTTTTAGGATTTTTCCTTTAACAAAATCTTTTAAGATCCTTATAATATACGATGACAACTGTCGTAAGTCTCTCATTAATAGATATATGTAACACTGTATTTACAGAAATTGTCACATTTAAGGAAAAATATTTGTAATCCTCATGTGTCGTAGACAATGTGTCATATATAATGATTTATTTTCACTGTGATTAATATCATTTTGTATCATGTAGGGTTAAAGGTTTAAATATATCATCACGTTTCATATATTCAGTTCATTGGAATTACCTCTATCCAATTTGGCCAATAATATGTTTTGTCGACATTCATAATGAAATGTGGTATTGTATCATACAGTCCTTAACGGTCTTTGGTAGCTACCATATGTAAATTTTCATCGATGATCATCATTCATAAATCTCACACATTCTTATATGCATGCATTAGTGTAGTCGGTAGTCAGTAAACTACCTTCCCCGCCCATAGACCAGTCATGAAACTTGTAGACCGACGTCCGGGCTACCTCGCCATGGTGAAAGATCATCGGTACCACATCGGGAAGGTGCTCCTCCAAGCTCCACAAGAAGGTATCATGATAAAATAAATGTATAGTTAGTCTCACATCAGTAATGTGTAATAAGGGGAAACCTTCCTTATCTATAAAAGGAATGCTCCCCCTGTTTAAAAATGACATCTCTCCCTCTCTCTCTCACTCTCCCGGGGAATGGTAACCACTTCTTTCCGGAGGAGTCTTGTAACACCCAAGGCATTAAGGTCTCATGATAGTAGAATCTTAAGTGGACGTAGCCGTGCCCTCCGATGGCATGGTGAACCACTATAAATATTGTGTCTTTATGCGTGTGTTTATGTTCTACCATGCTTCTACATAGCCTACGGGTTCTTGCAAAAACAATTTGTGTCGTATGTGGGAACATTACAAATAGTCTTGTAGCTTTACCAGCGGGCTCATGCAGGGAAGTTAGCCCAAGGTAATTAAGGCCAAGATATTGAGAATACAAGCCCAAGCCATGAAGAGGGATGATATTACCCGTCCGGGTTATGACCAACCCTTCCATCCGTTACCCGGAGATGATTCAACGGGACCCGAAGAGTTCATGCAATCTCGAGTTGTCTAGTCATGTTGGCCGGAGTTTCTCGATGATTCAACGACCAACTCCTCCCGCTGGCCGATATCTTTATTGTGGGAGCGTTCGTCGTTAATCCGAGCGGGTTGAATAATCATCAAGGAGTGATAGTTCATGCAGAAGAAGGGACCTGCCACCCGGCCTCTTGACCTCCAATACCCGGTCGATCCCATTCGATCTGGGATGCAAGGGGATAGAAGTTCCAATCTGGACATTCATCAGACTCGGCAACCAGCCTCCCGGCGACGTTTGCTACCGAGACGCAAGGTTCAGAAATCTCGATCAGGATTTCATCTCGAACTGCCGTCCAACTATGCCTCACTCGGTGACCTTAGTGGTTTAGCCTGCAAGTCAAGCACAGGACAAGCATCATTGGCTCAGCTCAATCGAATCATCGGGAGGTGCCTAAACATGCAAATCTTGCGGGCTCTGAGGAGTATGCTAAAAAGAGAAGGGGGAGTTGGTCAGATTTTGACCAGAGTGGATTTGGTTTGGACACCCAACACCCTACTCTGGCCACCCGTAAGGCGCCTTCAGAAAGCTTCTAGATGATATCCTTATCTGTAATCCTACCGATGGCACCCACTTTGCTTATGGTGCCTGGGAGTCGAGAATGCAACTCTAAACGAAGTCATGCCCTGGAACTCGTATGAGGCAGAAGAAAAGGAAAAGATAGGCCCCCAGAGAGTTGCTATAGGCACCGAGAAGTTGATTTGTACACCATGTCATAGAGCACAAGCCACCGGGATCATCCGGACAGGCCTCCAATCTCCTACTCCCAAAGGACCATGCCTCTACGAATTTGACAACCCGCTGATTTGATAGGTGGCCAGGTTGGGACAGTCCACATATCTGACGACCAGAGTTCAAGCAAGAAACTACTGTCACCTGTCGGTTTCATCAATGAGCGGGAGCTGGAATGCCAAATATAGCTTTGAGTTTCTCGCCTTAGTCAGCATGCCCGACAACTCTGTTATCTTGTTGGTAGATATCTCTAGGAGAACCTCTCCTTTCTTAGAACGATCACCCCGGGAGCCAGTTGCCGGTTACAGCTAGCTGGTCAAGCACTGCCTAAGAAAGGATGCGCGGAATGAGGTTGGCTGATGCGGACTCCGCCTCTTGCTTCTTCGCGGAGTCTCAGCACGCGAAGCCATCTCGCGCTCGCCTCTACACGCATGCAAACTTCGCCTCTTGGTCCTCCGCAGAGTCTCAGTACGCGAAGCCATCTCGTGCTCGCCCCAAGTGCATGCGAACTCCGCCACTTAGTCCTTCGCGAGGT
The DNA here is from genome assembly GCA_034370585.1 of Fragaria x ananassa. Lineage (NCBI taxonomy): Eukaryota > Viridiplantae > Streptophyta > Magnoliopsida > Rosales > Rosaceae > Fragaria > Fragaria x ananassa. Next base: position 19,129,461 of record CP139769.1, read on the forward strand.
CACTCTTGAGCGAAGACATCTCGCCTTGCGGACTGCTTCTACAGGAAGCCACTTCTTGATTCCATGCAAAGTCCTCATGCGAACTCTACTATGCGGTCTCGCTGGTGGGCCATCACTTATAAATTCATCTATGTTGATCATGTTTCATTGTCGAACTAAATTATGACATCAACGCCTATCTTGGTCCGGAACCTGAAAACAACTCTCCGGTATAAAAATGAAATCCCGCTATCGAGAGCACAACAATACAACTCTATCGGGAGGTCACGTCATCCTCCCGGTAGGCAACAACTGCCAGGAAGGAATCATCGGCTCCCGGTGGTTAGGGTCGGGATCAGTCCTATCGATGAGCAATAAGACAATCATCTGCTCTCAAACGGTACGTATCTCGGCACCCCAACTACTGGCCAACTGCTATAGACACCCCATCTTACTATATCTAGAAGAAGTCCTTCTCGAAAGCAATTTAATCTCCCTCATTAAATTCAATCCCATGCATTTCAAATGTTCAAATAGCCTGTGATCAAAGCTTTATCTCCCTCCTGCTGTTGGGTTCACTAGGCAGAAGGATATCTGAATTCCAGATGAACGGGACACCAGTATGTTTCTTATGCGGCATGAGAACCGATGCATGGACAACTCCATTTACCCACCGAGAATCTACCCTTCGCACCTATCGGGAAGCCTCACCTAATGTGGGAGAAGTTTCTCGAAGTATTGGCCACCGGATGGTAGCTTCCCTATGGGTGATCATCTCCGGGAGTCTCCATCAAGCACCCATGTCTTTTGGTCTGGACACTCGTCTTCGTACTATGGCCACCTGGAGATCTTGGAATGAATGGCACCGAGATTAAAAAACACTATGGACACTCGGAGCTATTTATCTGGAAATAGGAAGAACCCGACCGTACTGGCAACAAGGATTCATCGTTCGAGAGTAGTATGGGCATGAATCAACACCTCATATGTGCACCCATTCGGCAGCTGTTTCCACAGATAAGTCCTTCATTTAATGGTCTTTTAAGAAATTACAAAGCATGCCAATGAGGGTGAGGAAGTGAGAGGTTTAGCGGATTCTATTGGGGCTATGTTGAGGGGTGTTCTGGATAGGGTTCAACCCCCTCGATCTGTGAAGAAGGGAGATGTTGCTGATGTAGGGGCAGTAGAGTTCAAAGGTGCCAAGGGGCCCCTTGATGCTTACTCTTGGGTGGACAAGATGAAGATGGCTTTCAAGAGCATAGAACTGCCAGAAGAAAAGAAAGTGAAGATGACAGTTTCTTTTCTGGATGATTCAGCTCATCATTTGTGGACTCTCGTCAGGAGAAATAATGATAGTGCTCAGATAAGTCCTTCATTTAATGGTCTTTTAAGAAATTACAAAGCATGCCAATGAGGGTGAGGAAGTGAGAGGTTTAGCGGATTCTATTGGGGCTATGTTGAGGGGTGTTCTGGATAGGGTTCAGCCCCCTCGATCTGTGAAGAAGGGAGATGTTGCTGATGTAGGGGCAGTAGAGTTCAAAGGTGCCAAGGGGCCCCTTGATGCTTACTCTTGGGTGGACAAGATGAAGATGGCTTTCAAGAGCACAGAACTGCCAGAAGAAAAGAAAGTGAAGATGACAGTTTCTTTTCTGGATGATTCAGCTCATCATTTGTGGACTCTCGTCAGGAGAAATAATGATAGTGCTCAGACTATCACTTGGGAGCAGTTTAAGGCGCTCTTCTTGGGTCAGTATTTCAACCACTCTCATCGTAGTAGAATCCAGTCAGACTTTCTGAATATGAAGAAGATAAACGATGAGGGAGTTATTGAGTTTAAGCAGAGGTTCACCACTTTGAGCTATCATGTGCCCTATTTGATTCCTGATAAGAGGACCAAGATTGGTATGTTTGTTGACGCGCTTGGAGGAGTGTTTGCAGACAAGATGGTCGGTGTTGTCTTTCAGACATTCCTTGATGCAGTTGGGGCAGCTATGACCATCGAGACCAGGGGGACTTATAGTGCTCGGCCTCGAGATTTCAGTGGTCCCAGTCAAGGACCATCTAAGAAGGCTGCTTCATCGTCCGCTTCTGGATCTTCAGCGGGCAGTTGCAGAAGTGGGGGATATTCTTATAGTAAGAGAGTTTCCGGACGTGTTTCTCGAGGATTTGTCAGGTTTGCCTCTTGTAAGAGAGATAGACTTTTCTATCGAGTTGCTTCCTGGAACTATGTCTATCTCTCAGGCACCTTACAGAATGGCTCCAGCGGAATTGAAAGAGTTGAAAACTCAATTGCAGGAGTTGGTAGATAAGGGTTTTATTCGGTCTAGCATGTCTCCATGGGGTGCTCCGGTGTTGTTTGTTAAGAAGAAGGATGGCACCATGAGACTATGCATTAATTATAGGAAGCTGAATCAAGTCACAGTTAAGAATAAGTACCCGTTGCCTCACATTGATGATTTGTTTGATCAGTTGAGAGGTGCCTCGGTGTTCTCAAAGATTGATTTGAGATCTGGTTATCATCAGCTGCGGATTCGGGATAGTGACGTAGCCAAGACTGCCTTTCGATCACGCTATGGCCATTATGAGTTTGTGGTGATGCCTTTTGGACTTACTAATGCACTCGCGGTGTTCATGGATCTCATGAATAGGGTGTTTAGTCCATATTTTGACCGCTTCGTGATCGTGTTCATAGATGATATTTTGGTGTACTCGAAAAGTGAGAAGGAGCATGCCAAACATCTAAGATTGATATTGCGGATTTTGAGGAAGGCTCAGTTGTTTGCCAAGTTCAGCAAGTGTGAGTTTTGGCTAGATAAAGTATGATTTTTGGGTCATGTAGTTTCAGCTGAAGGTGTTAGTGTGGATCCCCAGAAGGTGGAAGCGGTATCCAATTGGAAAAGACCCACAACTGTGACTGAAATTCGTGGTTTCTTGGGGTTAGCAGGTTATTATCGGCGTTTTGTGCAAAATTTTTCAAAGATTGCAGCTCCACTAATTGGATTGACCAAGAAGGGAGTGAAGTTTGAGTGGCCAGATCAGTGTGAGCAAAGTTTTCAAGAATTAAAGAATCGCTTGACTAGTGCTCCGGTGTTGGCACTTCCGTATGATAGCGAGGAGTATGTGGTATTTGTGATGCTTCTAGACGAGGTCTAGGTGGGGTTTTGATAGAGTATGATCGAGTGATTGCCTACGCTTCTAGGCAATTGAAGCCACATGAGGTGAATTATCTCACTCATGATTTAGAGCTGCGAGCTACAGGGGTGGATTTAGCGGTGGATGAAATGGGTGTCTTGGTAGCTAGTTTCCATGTGAGACCAGTTTTGGTTGATAAAGTGCGGGAGGCACAGTATAATGATCCTTCCATAGTTCGGTTGATAGAAAGAGCAACGAATGGAGTCCCCGTAAATTTTTTTGGTAAGAAGAGATGGGTCGTTGTTGTTCAAAAGTAGGCTTTGTGTGCCAAAGAGGAACAAAGAGTTAAAGATTGAGTTAATGGAGGAAGCTCATAGTTTCGTTTATGTTGCTCACCCGGGGAGTACAAAGATGTATCGGACTCTGAAGGATTATTATTGGTGGCCAAACATGAAAAGGGAAATTGCAGCTTTTGTGAGTAGGTGTCTGATTTGTCAGCAGGTGAAAGCTGAAAGGCAGAAACCTTCAGGGTTGCTTGAGCCGTTGCCTATTCCATTGTGGAAGTGGGACCACATCACCATGGATTTTGTCTTCAATTTACCTCGTATTTGTGAAGGGCATGACGGTATTTGGGTGATAGTAGATAGACTCACTAAATCTGCTCATTTCTTGCCGGTTGGAAAGAAGTATTCGCTGGATAAATTGGTTGAGTTGTACGTGAATGAGATTGTCATACTTCATGGCGTACCTGAATCCATAGTGTCAGATCGGGATCCTAGATTTGTTTCTAAATTTTGGAGAGCTCTTCAGGCAGCTTTAGGTACCCGACTACACTTCAGTACTACTTTTCATCCTCAAACTGATGGGAAATCAGAGAGGACTATCCAAACTTTAGAGGATATACTGAGAGCTTGTGCCTTGCAATTTAGGGAGAGTTGGGATAAGAACCTTTCTTTGATGGAGTTTGCCTATAACAACAACTTCCATTCAAGTATCGGTATGACTCCCTTTGAGGCACTTTATGGGAAGCAGTGTCATATGCCATTATGTTGGAATGAAGTCGGAGAAAGAGAGCTTTGTGGTCCTGAGATTATCCATTACACAAATGAGAAGATTAAGGTGGTCAGAGATAGACTCAAAGCCGCTTAGAGTAGGCAAAAGAGTTATGCAGATGTCCGCATGAAGGACCTTGAGTTTCAAGTAGGTGATTGGGTGTTCCTAAAACTATCTCCTTGGAAAGGGGTAGTACGTTTTGGCAAGCGTGAGAAGCTTAGTTCGAGGTATATTGGGCCTTAAGAGATAATAGAGCGAGTTGACTCTTTTGCCTATCGGTTAGTTTTGCCTCCAGAGTTGTCCAGGATACATAATGTGTTCCATGTACCCATGCTTCGCAAGTATATTGCCGATCCTTCTCATGTGTTGGAAGAGCAGCCGATTAGTCTGGAGAAGGATTTGTCCTATAAAGAGGAGCAGGTTCAGATTCTAGATTGAAAGGAGCAAGTGCTTAGGAGCAAGTCAATTCCGCTCGTCAAAGTGCTTTGGAGAAGCCACAAAATAGAGGAAGCTACTTGGGAGTCAGAGGAGCAAATGAGGCAGCAGTATCCTTATCTCTTTGAGTAGCGAGTTTGTAAATTTCGAGGACGAAATTTTTTATGAGGGGAGAATTGTCAGGCCCCGACCCATAATTTTTACCTTTATTACTGGCATAGTGGTAATAAGAATTTTACCGTGTTCGTCATTAAGTGTAGAATTTAATTGATCCCCAGAGAGGTTGTAGGGGACAATTATTTTGTATGATTATTCTACGGAAGAAATTTTGACAACGGTAAAAATAGTAATTTTTGCTAGTAAAAGGTAATTTTATTGGGGTATTATTTTTGGGGTGTTAAATTTTAGATTGGGTTTTTAGAGGAGTTTGTGGCCGGGTTGGGCTAAAGGACCATTTTGTTTCTCTCCCGTTTTTTCTCTCTTCCTCCCGAGTTCCACTCTCCGAATTTTTCCGACCGCCATTCGCCGTTGTCCAGCCTCCCCAGACCGCCGCGCCGATCTCATTCGAACCACCATCCTCTTCTCTTCATTCCTGGGTAGGTGGCTGAACCCTTAACGCCGCCGTGAAGGAGCGGCCAAGCCCGAAAGCTTCGGCTGCCGAAGTGTTCCTTACGCCGGAACTCCTTCCTCCGGCCGCCAAAGCAGGCGAGCCGTAGCTCAAAGGAAAGCCCTCCTCCCGTGCTTCAATCCCTCTAAAGGGCTCGCTCCATCTCGAGCTAGGTAAGGAGAAATCGGTATTTGAAATTCTAGGGTTTTTATGTGTGTTTTCGTTCAATTGGCTTGGTTAGGCTTAGAATTGGAGTTGTGTTAGTTTGGAATGTTGTAGAGGAGGTTGAGAGAAAGATGCTGACAAATTTTGGTAAGCATCGGTGGTCGCCGGAGTTGGTCGCCGGCCGCCGCCGAGAAAATGTTTTTGGTAGAGAAAAATGTGAGGAGTTTAATGGAATAAGTTTTAGAATTTTTGGAGGAGTTTTGGATAGGTTTGAGAATTGTTGAAGTTTGGTATTTTTGGCGAATTATTAAGTTAGAATCCGGCCATTGGATTTTATTTGGTGGAAGGTGATTTTGAGGATGTCGGTAATTTTTGTGAAGTTTTGAAGTTGGCAGCGGTTTCAAGATTTTAGAGTGTTAGGCTTTGTTGAGCGGGCGAGACATATTTATTTATGCATGTTTTGCTGTAAGCGTCAGTGTTTTATTTAAGGTTTTATTTATTTGGAATATGATTTGAGGAGGCTCGAGCGGAAGAGACCTCCGACCGACATCAGGCTTAGGCCTAACCTATGAGTGGACCTTTGTTTTATTTAATGTGTTCAAAATGCTTTATCGTTTTGAATGATTTTCTGTTGTTGGATATTTCCCGAAATTGAGAATTTCGGTGATTATACTCTTATATGAGAATAATATGTATATGATTAAATGCTAGCTAGCTATACGTGATTTCCCCCCATAACGAGGTACAATTCCAGTATAGGGTGACATGAGCGTTAGACGCGAGCGTCGTAGCCCTGTGCGACTTTCTATTTTCATATTCATTCATAGATTTCGTACAAGGAGTAAGCACGTATATATACCACTCGGATGCTTCCCCCAGCCTGAGGTACAATTCCAGTGTGGGGTGATGTGAGCGTTAGACGCAAGCGTAGTGGCTTTATATGGTATCTATTTTTCAAGTCATTCATATATATCGTACAAAGAGTTAGGCGAGTGTACATACATACAAAAATATATAATATCCTAGCCTGAGAGGCAATTTCTTAAAGTTTGGGGAGTCTGGCCAGGCTAGACCCCAGTTCAGAATCTTTGCAGTGGAGTTTTTGTTTTTGCTGCTGATGAAGCGTTTTCTTTGAAAGCATTTTTTAAGGAAATATTTATTTGTTGTCGGAATCGTTTTGTCCACTCACTCTGACGTGTTAAATATTTTTCCCTAGGCTCTTCGTTTTTAAAAATGCCCAGTCTACAGAGTTCGCGTGAGGTCTAGCAGGAGACGTCGAGGCATAGTCACTTATCTATCCGCTACATTTCGCCAGTAGGTTACCTGTTTAATCTACTTGGGGTTTGTTAGCTTCCGCTGTATTTTATTTTATTTTTAGTAGCTCTGAATACTGTTGGAATTCTTCTTGTGTATTATTTTATTCTGGCTACTTTTGGATTGTAGCGGAGGATTTATTTTGGAGTAAAAAGGTGGTTCTTAAATTCTTATAAGTTATGGTTGTCCATTTTCGAGGGAGGTTTGCCGAGTCTTCGGTAAATTTTCCTTGGAGGTGGTCCCCGCAGAACTCATCTCGGGTTTCGGGGTGAAATTCGGGGCAGGTCTTGACATCAATAGTTTTTATTAAGTCACTAGCTGTGATATTCCTCAAGCTCAAAATGAGACAATAGTTAAATATTCCACAACAATTCATGTTGTTCTTCAGAAACAATCTTTCTCCCTTTCATAACAAGGGAAGTATCTCATTAAAGTGACAAACCAAAAAAAAATGTAGCAAATAAACAATTTGTTATGAGTAGCATTAGCTAGCAAGCATAAAAAATTGTTACTGATTTCAAGCAACATTGTAGGTAAAATATAATGTAACTAGTCATGCCAAAATAATTAATTTGGTTCAATGAACTTTTGGTTCATGACATTATGTGTCTCACTATATTATAGAATTTAACACACGTAATAGACGACATAGCGAGATATTGTCCGCTTTGGATCTCCCTCGCTCTACAATTTTGTGCTTGAGTTGCCAACCCAAAATTAGTCTCAATATAGGGAGGTATGTTTGCAACACATCTCCTCCCCTCGTTCGGGCAATGTGGGATCTCAATACATATTCTGGAACCATATTGAAGCCACTTCTTATAAAGAGGGGATATTATGTGCTCTTCCGAAACCATTAATCATATGTGTAATCGAATTTTCAAGTTCAAATTTATAATGTTAGAACTACAAGTTCTCATATTTCATATGTTGAACTTCTAGTTCAAATAAATCTGGTGCCGAAAACTTTAGGTTCCAGATAACTAAACTGAAACTTCAAGTTCACTAATTTAATTTGCATACTCAGCTTCGGGCTTGAGCTTTTATCTTTACAACTTATATTCTATAATTCAGTAATTTAAACTTGTGGTTCAAAAACATGACATTTGAAATTCATATGTTCGTGCTATAAAGTTGATGGTCCGTATGAGTAACAATAATATTTAGAAGAGGAAAATAATTAACAAACTCTAAAATGGTAAGGAACAAGGATAAGTAAAATGTAAGAATAGAAACTTATAGTTCCATTAGTGAAGAAGTACAAGAACTTCTGGTCTAGTTACTTTCACGAATATGATAATCTTATTTATCTCCTCTAATTTCACAATAACTTTGTTTCAAAATAAATTGGAGTTTCATGCTCTCATATAATTAGGGATCACAAGAAAACCATATGGTATAGCTCTAAGGAGCTTCTGGTCCTTGTTGATTACATAAGTTTTGAAAAACTTCATTTCAATAATTTAACAATATCACTTTCAAAGAACTTTAGGCTCTCATATAGTTTGATTAAGAAACTTCGGGTTTCGATCAATTTTAATTACAAAACTGAATAAGGTTAAGAAAAATAAAACATACTTGAATTCCATAATCTCATACCATAATATTGTTTCTTCAAAATATGTGGGCCGAATTAGTCATATTCTCATGACCTGCACAATAAGTGTATTTGCAATGAGTATATGCAGAGCTTAAATAACTTCGTATTTCTTTCAATTTTCATAAATATGCATAAGGACTATCTTTCAACAAGATGAGTAATCAAGAAAACAATTGTCGGTAGTTAGATTTCTGACAAAAACATCTTGCCAATAGTTAGATACTGTGGACAACATCACAAAAGATGGCCGGTATAGGAAAGGCAACAATATACATGCTTTTTTTTATATGAACATCTAATCTTTCCACTTACGTATAAGACAAGGAAGTCTCAGCCTACAAAGGACCGAGAAACATGGTCACGGGGGAACACCTCTTATGTCCTTCTTTTATGTCCATGGTGTTACCACGATACACTACATCTCCCCACTTATCATATTACTCGTGAGGAACTTCATGCCCTCTATAGTTGGATAAAGAGGTTTTAGGTCTCAATTATCGAGTTCACTGTAATTCATAAAACAAAGTATGTCGTGAAATGAATAGATTAAATTCAAATAAAGAAATGGAAAAATACATACCTTAGTCCCTTTAATAAATTTGATATTATTGAAACAATAAGTTTCATAAAAGACCAATACCACAACAAATAGGCTGTAAAAAACCAATTACTAGACCTGAATTGATAAAACAATAAATAGAGGTTATCAATGGTCATAAAACTCCAAAACTACTACTTGTTATGGAAACATCCATCAAGGCTATGTAATGAAACTAATAAAATGTAATTAATATACATACCATTCAAATTTTGGGTTGTTAATGACAAAACCGCATAAAGAAACCGATGAATTTCCATGTTATTAATAGCTGAAATTCGGTAAATATAAATGCTCGTAAATGGTGCACATAATTGTGAACAATGGCCTTTGATTGCTAAATTATAATCTGAAAAGTATTTGTGTGCACATATCGGGAAGTAAAGTAACCATATTCACTCGTATAATAACCTTAAATTAAGGCACTCATATCAATCACAATAATTCGGTGTCCATGATACTATTATGATAGACTTAATATTAATTGGTGTTAAGAACACCCTCATTGATCATGTCTTTAACATTTCAATATAGCCACAAAAACATTGTCAACTTGGGTGAAATGACATCCACTCATGGCTCAGATTTTCCAAGAGACTGATTAATATAATTAATTTTGGTCTTATTGCCATTCAAAACAAGCTTTGTAAAGTGCCACTAACTGTTAGGATATGCGTCAATGGGCCGAAAATGGTTAAGCCATAACTATAGCCATATCATAATCCATATTAGAAGGCGCAAATGTGTCCATTCATATTGTGCTCTTAGTAACCAATCAACCAATGCTTACCAAAACTCAAGTGAATCTTTCACCGTTAGATACATGTCTTTCATACTCTTTTTCAAGACCACATTGATCATCATGGATCTAATTATATTGTTTAGAACTTCATGTTCATATGAAAGAAATATCAATATCGAAACTTCAGGTTTGAATTTTATGAACAATGGATCGCATGTACATGCACATGCACAAAACTTCAGGTTTATGCAAACAATTAAACTTGCAATTCTAATGTAATATTTAAACTTCAGGTTCATAATCTCGAAAATTTCAGGTTCGAGTATAATCAAAATAGAAGTGAACTCATAAATCGTGAATATGAATAATAAGTAACAAAAGTTGTACCAATATCTCATAGATCATCATGGAGTTCATAGAATGAATGAGAAAAATCGTGCTGATAACGTGTTATAAACTAAGAATGAGATAAAGAGAAAAAAGAGAACAAAATGAAAAATGAGGAAATAATGTTACTTTCATTCTCATTAGGCTCCTTTATATAGGAGTATGATTTACATCGTAATGACATAACTAATGAGTATTTACAAAGACATCCATAAATATTATAATATTTACAACATCCACAAAGTATATTTTTAAATATACAAGTGTTGGTTAACCTTTCATATCGTAGCTAGGGTTAAGAAAATGCTTGTGAATAATATCAAATAGCTTTTCGTCTTTTACCATATTAGTCTTTTTAGAAATTGACAAGTACGTATGGCCAAATTAAAGAAAAAAATGGATTGGTACACTCAATAATTAGGCGCCTGGGTCAAGTGCTCATGATTAAGTGGTATCATTGGCTTTGCTGGTAGATGGCATATATACTGTCACTGTGATGAGAAATTATTCAGTGGTTCGGTCGTGCCACCAGTCATATGCGCACCCAACCACCCATTGACACGTGTTTTTTTTTTCACACCTGCCTTCTTCTTCTTTTTCTTTTTTTCCGGTGAAGCTTTTTCTTCCTTCCTTTTTGATGTCGTCGAAGGTCCCTGCGGTTTCTCCAGCACGGTCGAGAGCATGGATCGGACCACCACCCTGAGCTTCGGTGAGCGGTCGGGATCTTCTGATTGCCATAGGTGAAATATGAGAGAGAGGGTTTTTGGTTTGCATTTTCATGGTGGTTGACGGCGGCATCGAAGAGGGAGGATGGAAGAAGATCCGCAGGAAAAAGGGAAAAAAACACGTGTCAAAGGGTGGTTGGGTGGTCGCATGTGAGGTGGCACGACCGACCCACAGAAGAATTTCTCCACTGTGATTGTATGTATATGCCGGTTGTCCATGCATATATGTTGTCTTCATCATCTGCTTGCCTAGCGACAACAAAGCTTTCGTGCGCTAAACATACAATTTTACACCTGTTCAAAAAAAAAAAAAACAGACAACTCTACGATATGACCAAGAAATTAAAAGGATACTGAAAAATACAAGTATACAACTAACTCATCAAACATAGCTTTAGGTTTTAGTTAATTTAAATATGTAGTTCGATCTCAATGCACCTAATTAGGTAACTGCATGTCACTTTATACCTAGACATGTACATACCTAACAAAAAATCAAACATATATAGCTGGAACACACTCCCTATAGTCGAGCCAACCATCAGAGCAACCTCGAGCTTTAATTTAGTGACTAAAGCAACTGGATGGTAGCCTAGATAGTTCGACATATATAGATGCATGCAGATATATAAGATCGATCGGATGTTCAGAACTTGAGTAGAACCAGTCAAATTCCATGACGGTTGTAATAGTTTTTCTGTGAAACAATCGTCGTTCCCCATTTAGAATTCATTTTGATCTGCTCTCCGATAAATATTCGACTGTCCGAACCCTGGAGGAAGTACAAGGTACCCATGAACGCCTTTGGTTCATTCTTCTTGTTCAGCAGAGAAGCAAGACAACCTCTAACAAAGACGACGGCATTGCTAATTGCTATAATGTTTAGCTGGTATTATTGTACCCTGGCCTTAGAAATGACTGTTATATTGACTAATGAAGTAGTAGACAGACCTAAAATGAAGCCAGTAGCTAACACCCGTATATTGTCTTTCTGTTGGACTAAGTAAAGACCTAAATTTTGAAACCATTGTAGAGATTCATCATCAGCAATAACTTTTGGGGTTTATTCATCAGATAATAAGCGAAGACCGAAAGTGGAATTCTGTAGCATTTTATGTCATTATCGATCTTACTTCACAAGTTGCTTCACAAGGTGATTCTTTTGTTGAAAGTGGCATATTTGCATATAATCATGTATGTCATCACCGCTGAGAGTGCAGCTCCGTTTTTCTCGTTCCCCATTTGTTGAGTGTTCTCGATCGAGTCCACTTGTTCGGATATACTAGATTCAAACCTATCATGAAATGAGCATACAGAACAAACTAAAGCTAGATCGACAGTCGTCATAATATATATGCACATTTGTATTGACAACAACGGTACAACACAATCATCTATATGTACAATACGATCTTGAATCATGCTCTCTCAACGTTTTTTTTTTTTTGTAGTGGAAGCTAACAATATATGAATTGTTGACATACATCTCTGTCAATTCATCGATTCTCTCTGTATAAGCATTTGTTCCAACTTCCAACCTCTATGTCCGGTGATAGAAAGAAAAGAGACACACACACAAATATACTTTTATCAGCTAGCTAGTCATACTATCACCATATACAGTTTGTGGTGAGAACTGTTACTTGGTCGATCTAAACCCTAGACACAAACTGAGGGGTGAGGACACGATCAACCGAAGAACTATCTCTTTCCATGAAGGAAGAGGTCCACAGGCTGATCACAAGGCATGTTAATGTTGTACTCACATCACCATCCATATGTTGAGATGACTATATATACGTGCCTCCAATTTTGGTGACATCTTACAGATGCAATGACATTATATCTGCTAAAACAAACAAACAAACAAAGTACGTAGGTCACTCAAGAATATGATTATCCGGAATTGTTTGACAAAAAAGAAAATTCCAATAAAAAATTACTCTATGCATTAAGGTGCAAGTGATTCAGCATTTATTATGCAATCTCAAACATTGATATTTATGGTTAACTATATTATTTAAAAAATTAGATAGTATATTAACAAATGCAATCTAACTTTTTATTTATGTTGGTTAAGTGCGTATTTCGGTGCTTTGAATCCTCTCTCCATTCCATATAACAAATTAGTGTGTTAAACTTTACAAGTACGTACGTACATACGTACATGTATTTTATAAAAGAAACATCTAATTTTTTCACTAAATTAAACTCATGTCAACTATTTCTTTGGATTGCTTTATAAATATTGACGCCTACATATGTCTTTTTTTTTAATAAAGGGTTGGTGCGGCAATCCTCAAGCGTTCATTAATGAAACCGTTGGATACAAGGGGGACATGAAGCCTAAACCCCTGGTTGCAAAGACCTGAAATAACAACATACATGTATTCAAACAAGCATCAACTAGCAAAAAGTACTGCTTTAATGACAGCTATATTTGTTTTGTCACAACGATGACACAATAAGAAAAAACTCTAGACATATACCACGATTACATATTTTAATGTCCAATAATATAATTTACTACTATGTTGTTGCAGGACAATAAACCTGACAACACTTAGTTTCATTCTGCATCCAGAAGATATTGATCATTTAACCAAGCAAATTATGCGCCGCCTACCTAGAACATAATAGGCACACAAGGTACATAGACCGGCACAAGGCCATTTGTGCCCGACCACAAAGTAATATGACATTATTCGCGGCATAAAGCCGCCTAACAATAAATTGAAATTGCAATAAAACATAAATAGATAATAACTAAAACAAAAAATAAAAAAATAATTTGGGCCCAGAACCCAAGCCCAAGTCCAGGCCCTGGCCCAATTACCACTAGCTCAAGCCAATAATGCACTGTTTGATTCAGACCGCCACCATCTCTTGCACAGCGCCGCCATCGCCCCAAGATCAGCGACATTCCTCCCGCACCCAGACCGCACCTCCATCTCTCTATCCTCATTGTCACGCCAGAGAGCTACGCACCTCCTCCAACCCACTCCTCGCAATGGAACAACTCCACCCAAACCCGAACAGTTCTGATCGGATCCGAGTCCGTCGGCTCCATGTCTCGCCGCCACCCACTCTTTCCTCTGAAGCAACCACCGTCCGAGCTTTGTTCGAGGATGAAACATCAGCGTTGCCGGTTTCCCACCCAACCATCGTCGCCGACCTCCGACCAGGCGTCCACACAAGTTAGAGGCGAAACCATCCTCCTTCCGCCTGCACATCGACTGGGCTTGCTCCACCATTTGCCGGACGACACCGCCGCAAAGACGTGCCGTCGGACCGGGCATGCACTGTCAGGAAGACGACGCCGCCCTCCTAAGGTTTCAGAGAGAAGTTTTTCTTTTAAAGAGAGTGCATAAAAGTCGATTTTAGTTGACGCCTGCATATATGTAGATGTACATGATATGTTTGTTTTCAATTACTATCCTAGCTAAATTCACATATATAGCAAGTCCTCTGCTGTGTTCAATAATAACAATACCCTCAAACCTGCAAGTGCTTGATGGTAGTATGAACATCGATCCGTATCCCCTTTGCTACTACAGATAAGGACATCCTCTGCCTTGTTAGAAAGAGCAGAGCATAACTTTTCTAACTAGTCTGGTGCATGAGATGTCTCTAACGCTAGAATTATTCCCTCAAATCGTGACAACATTTCAAAGGCTTCCAATGCTTCATCTTTAATAACACTGTAGTACTGATCAACACTCTCTAAGTCTTTTAGAAACTATTTTCCAGTCCAACTCAAAGATAATCCAAACCTGCACTTATGGAATGAGGCTCTATATTTTCATCCTGTAATAAATAACTCATAGATCCGTGTAAAACCCCAACATTCCCTTTCATTAAAGTTGTCGCATGCTTGCCATTGTCGAATCCAAACCGTACAACCTCAACCCCCTATCAATTATACATCTTTGTCTTCAACAAACTCATGGAATAATCTCATAGCATTTGATCCTCCACCAACACAAGCAACTAGCATCGATCTCTACTATCCCACCCCACTTTTTGAGTGCTGTTTTCTTGTAACTTTACTAATCACCTTATGGAACTCGCGAACTATCATAGGGTATGGATGAGGACCAGAAACAGAGCCTAAAATATAACGAGTTATTACAACATTAATCACTCAGTCCCTTGTAGCTTCTGAAGTAGCATCATTTTGTGTTGTTGTTCTATAACGAACAACTCTAACCTCAGCACCAAGAAGCCGCATCCGAAAGTCGACGTTGAGGCTTACCCTTTTATATCTTTAGCACCCTTGTAAATAATACACATGAACGAAAAACGAGCACAAACCATGGCAGTGGCAACTCTTTGTTGATGTGGAAATTCAATAATAATGGTGTTACAACTCAAAAATGGAGGTGCTTAATGACAGTATGAGCGTCCTTATCTCTTCTCCCACTACAGTGAAGGACGACATTTGCCTCGTTAGAAAGGGTAGGGCATAACTTTTCTAAGTAGGCTAGTGCATGAGAGGTTTCCAAAGCTGGAATTATTCCTTCAAGTCGTGATAATTTTTCAAAAATTTCCAATGTTTCATCGTCTGTAACGCTGTAGTACTCAGCACGCCCCAAGTTTTTCAGAAAACTGTGCTCCGGTCCAACCCCAAGGTAATCCAAGCATGCACTTATAGAAAGAGGCTCTAAAATTTAGCCATTTTCATTTTGTAATAAGTAGCTCATAGCTCCTGCAAAACCCCAACATCCCCTTTAGTTTAAGTTGCCGCATGTTTTCCACTATCCAATCCAAAACCTGCAGCCTCAATCCCTATCAATCTAACATCGTTATCTTCAACGAACTCATGGAAGAGTACTATAGCATTTGATCCTCCTCCTACACAAGCAACTAGTACATCTGGTTTGCCACAACCATTTTTCAAGTGATTGTTTTCTTGTTTATTTACCAATCACTTTGTGGAAATTGCGAACCGTCATTGGGAATGGATAAGGGTCAGCTACGGAGCCCAAAATATAATGAGTTGTCTCAACATTAGTGACCCGGTCCCTTAAAGCTTCTGAAGTAGCATTGTTCAGTGTTGTTGCTCCATAATAAACAGCTCTAACCTCAACACTAACAAGCCGCATCCGAAAGATCGTGACAGCAATTGTCTTTTCATATCTTGAGCACTCATGTAAATAATACACCGCAACTCTGTTTCTTCAATACTTCATTGCTCATCTCATTCTCGTAATCAAACAAAGAAAAATATATAATTATTAGGAGCTGAAATTTCCACTCTCAAAATTATAATCCCCACTCATTTTCAATTTTTTATTATTATTTTATCTCTACTCACGTCTAACTTTTTTAAACTTTCTGAAATACCTTTGCGTTGGATTCTTTTTTCTTTTTCTTTATTTTCTCTCTTCTAAAAATCAGTTAGACTTATTTCTTCTCTTTTTTATTGAGTTATTTTTCTTTCTATTTAAGAAATTTAATGTGGCTCATTATTGTCGTTACTTTGATCTTCTTCCTGTATATCAGAATGAAGGTAAATTTTTCTTTTGAGAATTGTTATGTTTTTCCTCATAACATGACATGTTTATGTTATTCCAAACAATGTTCTAAAACTCGGTCAACTCGGCCGAGTACTTGGCGAGTACTCGGTGCTCGGCTAGTCACCGTGGCGATTTTGGCCTACTCAGTGCCTCTAGTCGGCCAGCAGAAAATCGGCCGAGTACTTGGTCCAACTCGGTCAACTCGGTCAGCCGAAAAAAAAAAAAGAAAAAAAAGAGGCAAACGACGTCGTTTTGAAACCCTAATAACTCGATTTGTCTCTAGTCTCTCGCTCCAGACGCTCAGTCGCTCATCTCTCGCTCCAGTCGCTCTCAGTCGCCCAGTCGCTCTCCCTCACCTCGCCAGCTCGCCCTCCCCGCCCTCTTCTCTCGCCCAGTCCGCCTCCTCTCGCCCTCCTCTTTGTTTCTGACTTTCTGGTAAGATTTTGTTTCTGGTAAAGTTGGATTCCTTGGCTTTGGTTTTTGGCTTTGCATATTTGGGTCATGGATTTTATTGATCTGTTGAGTTGTTGGCTTGTTGCTACTTGGACTGAGATAGGAATTGCCGAATTGGATTTTGATATGTCACATTGTGTTCTTGTTCAGTTGTTCTGTGTTCTGTGTTCTGTGTCACAACAATAGCAGCATATTGCTATTGTTCTGTTGAGCATATTGTTCTGTATAACTGTATAAGAGGAGTTCGGTTATGTTATTGTGTATTTGTGTTGGTATGTCACAGCAGCATATGTGTTCTTGTTGTGTTGTTCTGTTTTTGATATGTCACATTGTCACTTTAGGAAAATGGCCGGAACAATGTCACATTGTCACTTTAGGAAAATGTCACATTGTCACTTTAGGAAAATGGCCGGACTTGAGTTTTGATTTTGAGTCGGATTCGGAGGGAGTACAAGATGGATATGGAGAAGAAGAATTTGAGGCATAGTTACATATGCTTGAGATTGTTTGCAAGAATTGAATTTGGTTTGCTTTTATTACTTATGTTATTATAATGGACTAATGGTTGTTTTTATTTTTTAGACATTATTATCTCTTAAATATTGTAATATTTTATGGACTATTTTTATTATTTTAGACATTATATATTAGATTATATGTTTCAAAAATAATAAAAAAAATCCAGAAATTAGAATCCGAGTACTCCCCGAGAACTCGGCCGAGTACTCCTCTACTCGCTACTCACCGGCCGGCCGACCGACTACTGAGTAGCGAGTTTTAGAACCTTGATTCCAAACACAGACCATCAAAATCAAGTAAAAATTAAAAAAAAAGAGTACAACTCTTCAACATAAAACTTAATTCACACAAGAAACAAAAAAAATTAGATATTTCCCTTAACCTCAAGAATCAGTCATCCATAAAATTCTTATGATGTTACATAAAAACAGTCATGTCATCATTATCATATTTCAAAAAGTTTCTAAGTCAAGTTGCCTTCATTCAAAAATAAAGGTTGCAATAACCTCATATAGTTAATAGTCTGCAAACACTAAAACAAAATATGTGTTTAGGTACATTGAGCAGAACAGGTTAGATATTTTGAGTTTAGAGTACTCAAAAGAAAAATATAAGTACCTGATGTGGAATGAACACACCCAAAAAAGGGACATTCTAGCAATCCAACAACTTTTTAAGACATATTCTTGAGCTAATGACACAATCATAACATAACTCCCAAATAGTATAAGAAAAGGAGAAAGGGAGCTGCAAACAATAACAAAACAGAAAGTTTAGCGTATTTTCAACTAAGTAGCCATAGACTCTTTTTCCATTGCTAAGAGAAAAAGAAACCCTGTTCAGTATATTGAACAGAATACAATATAAATTAGATACAAAAGTGAAACATACAATAAAGAGATCATAGTAAAAATTCAGAACAGAGACTTACATATCTGTTTAGATCCAAAATTGCTAGTTGAAAAACCAAGCATTATTCCTCACATTTGGTGTTGTAGACTTGTTGATTGATGGACACTTGTTACGAAAATGGTCAGGATTACCGCAACCTCTACATTTCTGAAATGTCTTATCCACTACCATAAATGTGAGGGTTCCCTCCTTGTAGAACAAATTTCCTTTCTATTAGTTGATCATACCGGACGACCTTTATGAGGCTGAATAGTAGGTTCAAAAAGCAAGGGGAAAGATGCACCAACAATATGAGAAAGTTGTCTTATGGTATTCTCTTTTTGCATAAGCGGTTGCTTTTCATATTTATCTTTAATCTCAGACAAGAGACTAGTGAGAGGATCTTCATGAGACTGCTAATCATTAGTGAAAGATCTTGTGTCAATCCTCTACTGCATATGAATCTGATTTAGAGAACACACTTCAATATTCATTTCCTTGATCATGTGCACACAAGGAAGACCCATGGTTTTGAAAAATTGGCCTTTACATTGATATGAATAGTCTTTGGTATTTGCCAGCAAATATTTTTTTTTTGTAGCTCATACAAAGCATAGAATGATACTTTATTCACCTTCTCTTTAAAAAAGGGGATGCAAAGTTTTTGAGGAACAAAATCTTTTCACTTGCAAGTTAAGTTTTAATTTCTTGAAATTGGTTTTCAATAGCAAAACAAATATTTTCCTTCACTTAACGAAGACCACCCGTTGAAACTTGAAGATATCTCTTTATGGTTGCATGTGCACCTTCTGCCCTAGAAATAACACTATTACCAAAATGGTGAATCTGCCCCGTCCATGCAACTATAAACTTTTCTTTCCATGGAAGCCAAGTTTTTTCAATATAAGTCAAAACTTTAGCACAATCTTTGTATTCAATTTGAAAACAATTCCAAGCTTTATTAAACAATACTACATTCCAATATTTCACTAAGGCAACCCAAAAAGACATAAAAGCAACCTAATCAGCTTCTTCATTAAAATGACTCTTACAATGTGCAACAATATTTTTCTCAATATGTCATATGCACAAAAGTCATCGGGAACACAACTTCTATTGCTTTCATTAGTGCTAACTCTCTATCAGTAATAATAGCCAACAAATGATCACGAAAACCCAACAACTTACTAAACATCTCAAAAACCCACTCATAATCCTCTTGTTCCTCTTTTTGCATGAAAACAAAGCATGAATAAAATGATTTGTTCAAGCTCGACACTCCTACAATCTCAAGTAATGGCATCTTGTGCTTATTTGTCTTATAAGTACAATCCATCATAAAGATATTATGGTAGCTTTTAGTCAACTCAATGGAAGTGGGATAAGCAAAGAATAGATGAGTTAAATGACCATTGTGATCATACTTGACATTATGATAAAAACCAATCCTACCAATCTCATCCAATAATGGTTAAATAACTGAATGCCCACCTATATTTTTCCTCCTAAATTGAGCTGTCATGCTATATACATTTCTGGAAACAGCTAGAAGACCAGGGTTATTTTGTCGAACTGAAGAGAGAATTTGGCGTGGTTTAATGCCAACCCTAGTCATTTGTTTAACTTGTAAGACTACCTCTTCAGAAAATTGACGACAATATGGATGTCCAGACATGTCAGCAAAAGACTCATGGTTATGTAGCAATGTAATTATTTGTACCTTCCACACCCCTTCTTTCTTTTTTCCCAAAATTTTAAAAAGACAATTAATCAGACGAGAAGATAATTATTTTTTCTTGTTCTCAACTACAGTTCTAGTACTAAAACAACCCCCCTCTATCATAACCCATAACAACATATCTATTGGGTTTGGATCTTTTGATTACTAGAGCATACAATTTTCATAAACTTTTGTTGATAGTGAGAAAAATTCATCGGAAACAACAAACATTTCTTCATTCCCTAAATCATAGATAACCAAATTTATAGTTAGACAACTAGCTGACTAACTAAATGCTTCTTAAAAATTATTAAGGTTAAATCATGGTTGCTACCTCTAATCCTTGCAAACCAAATTAAGCCCCTACTTATTTCTTCTTGTAAGTTAGAGAAAAATAATAATAACTAAAAGTTAGTTCTAAATAGAAATAGATAGTGATATCAGACAATGCATTGCACAACGAAAAACTTACCAACGACAGTGAGACCTTCTATGATATTAGGCGAAAAATTAAGCTGCAACTCTTCTTCCATTTCGATGTTATTAAACGAATGATTAAACTGTAACTCTTCTTCCTTATTGTTTGAAGCTACCATATTAGCAATCTTTTGCAACTCAGCATCTAAATGCTCTTTTTCCATTACTAAGAGAAACATGAATTTTGTCCTCTGCTAGTAATCTGCAAAGGCTAAGATACCATAATTAATATCGCAAAATCAAAATTTTAAAGAAGTAAAAGGAGATTCTGTAGAACAATAGTATGAACAAAAAACTCAAATTGAGAAAACTGAGTGCAACATACCAAATACGCTAAGCTGAAGAAAGTTTAAACAGTGGTGTCCTATTATATAGATCATTGCTCATGAGTCTCAATAGTTTCAGGAGTTACCACTACCAAATGCACACGAAGTGACGAAACCAAAGATACTTTGAACAATGGTTGAATATATCATTACTAAACTAAACTAATAAGGTTTGGCCATTTATACAAGTTTAAAGAAACCCCATATCAAACTAAAACATAGAACCACCAAAAAAGAAAAAAAATATTACTAATTAGTTAGTTATAGATTTTCCTATACAATTGGTAATTTAGAACAATATCGATGACTACACAAATTCTGCAATACAACATTAGGGAACATCATAAGTTAATCCCAAAACAAAAAGAGGAGTATTGAAACTAGTGGAAATAATGAATCCAAACAATCTGAGAATAATACACCTAGCCATGGAAATATCGACATATGCCCAATCATGGCTTTTCAAAATCCTATCCATGTCAAACACTACTTCTCAAAATCATTGAAACAAGTTAATTTTATCAAAGCCCATAACAATTTCAGATATATAAACCAAAAATTTTGATAGAAACATGGAAATAATCAATCAAAATTGAACCTTTAGGGTAGCACTTGACATGGAGTTTGGCAAAAACCTTGCATCAATTCTTCTAAGTTGGCCTCAACGTATTGTACGAGCCACACTCTTGATGGAACATGAAATCGATATTTATGAATGTTTCGATGGACTGAGAGAGTATGAAGACGAGAGCGACTGAAATAGTCAGAGAAGAAGAAAAGAAATTGTTGTGGATTTGATAAAGAAAAGGGAGCGACAGAAAATAAAGAAAAATTAAAAAGATTCCAACATAAGGGTATTTCAGAAAGTTTCAGAAAGTTAGATGTGAGTGGAGACAAAATAATAATAAAAAATTTAAGGAAGTGGGGATTGTAATTTTGAGAGTGGGAATTTCAGCTGCCTAATTATTTTAGTCTTCATTTTTTTCTCCTTAAAAAAATAAATAAAGAAAGAAGTAGTCACCACGAGAAACAATCTTTAAAAACTTATCTAATAAAAAAACTTTCTCATGCTTAAAGATCTTTAAAAGCAATAACAACTTGCTTATTGTTTGTTTGGGTAGGGGATGTAAAGGTTATGACAAAAAATACTTTTTCAATCTATTGATAAGTGCATGTAATAAATGGAATATATATGGATATATTTAATATGGCAAAGAAGAAAGATTTATTAACTTGAAATACAAAAACAAAGAAGAGAATATGAAGCGAGAACCTTTCAGTGCAAAAGAACAACATAATTTAAAGATATAACATCAAAGATATTCATTAATAACCATTGCAGATGAATTAAAGGTTGGAGAAATTCATCTGAACGGTATCTCAATTTTGGTTCCTTATAAGCTTTGGTATATCAACTTTCGGAAATATCATATTGGTACTCCAAGTTTGGATATCCTAACCGAAAATCGGTACCTATAGTCATTAAGTCAGTAACGGTATTAACAACTTACTTATTTGAAGGGTGATTTTGTAATTCATATCTTAATCTATTTTTTATATTTTTTTTATTGTATCTATGCTACAATTCGTCTCCATGTTTTTTTTTTGGAAAATTGTCTGTATGTTCTTTCAACAACCCCAAAACCCAAAAAGTGTAGAACTCATCTCTCAAACCTAAACACCTACTGTATCTTGAAGTCTATTCTTTTCTAGATCATTTTCATCTCAATTCAAATATAAAACCCCTTAAATTATTACCCTCCCAGAGATCCTATCCCAACCTCAACCCCAAGTCCCCAACCCCAAACCCAAATCGGCAAAAATGCTAGTCTTCCAAATTATCAAGTTCTGGTTTCTTGGCCATCTCCTTGAGGGGTACTAAGAAAATCCAGATTTCCGGTGAGTGTATGCTCCTTCCATAACCCTCCGGTTGAGTCAAAAGTTGTCTCTATTTGCACTGACATGCATCCCTACCGCATCGGAATCCCGAACAACATCGCATCAGCTGGCAAGATCTCCATAATTCGATCATCTTTCGACGGCGTTTTCATTTCATCCAGCACTTGCGCCGTCAGAGTGTTTGGCACCCTGCACCCTACCCCCACTCCCTCCATGCCGTCCACCCTCTAATTAATCCTATGCGCCAACTCCTCCACCAAGATCAGTCTCTCTCTCTCTCTCTCTCACTCTCTCTCTCTCATTTTGTAATAATTTTCTCTATTACTCTTTATAATCTGGGTGTGTAACTATCGTTTATTTCTACAATATCTTGCTCCCCGACTATCATTTATGTCAGGTTTTCTATTTAGCTTTTATGAAGTCATGTGGTAGAAGAAACAAATGGAATTGAGTTTTTTCTCGACAACAACAAACAGAATGGAGTTGGATCAGAAAGCTTGCAAAAGAGAGTATAAACTTTGAAGAAGATAAACAGAGCGAGGACATAAGTACCCTTGAAAATATGCCATGCAACAGACGCTGTTACAGACTTAACGACTATAGGTACCGATGTTCGGTCGAGATCCAAACTTGGAGTACCAATCTGATGTTTCTGAAAGTTGATATACCAAAGCTTATAAAGAGCCAAAGTTGAGATACCATTTTGACGCATTTCTCTTAAAGGTTAAGGTTCAATATATATATATATATATATATATATATATATATATATATTGTGTTTCAGGTGGCACCTAGTGAATTCTTTTTTATCTTCAATGTTTGGGTAGCACCTTGTGACTAACTGGATCTACATTAATACATTGTCTCAATTAGACTTTATTATTATGATGTGGAAGTTAAATAATAATGGTGTTACAACTCAAAAATGGAGGTGCTTAATGGCAGTATGAACATTATTTTTTATCTTCAATGTTTTGGGTAGCACCTTGTGACTAACTGGCTCTACATTAATACATTGTCTTAATTAGTAAAACTTTATTATATGATATGGCAGTTCAATAATAATGGTGTTACAATTCAAAAATGGAGGTGCTTAATGGCAGTATGAACATTCTTTTTTATCTTCAATGTGTTGGAAAGCACCTTGTCACTAACTGACTCTACATTAATACATTATCTCAATTAGTAAAACTTTATTATTATGATGTGGAAGTTCAATAATAATGGTGTTACAACTCAAAAATGGAGGTGCTTAATGGTAGTATGAACATCTTTATCTCCTCTCCCACTACAGTTAAGGACGACCTTTGCCTCGTTAGAAAGGGTAGGGCATAACTTTTCTAAGTAGGCTAGTGCATGAGAGGCTTTCAAAGCTGGAATTATTCCTTCAAGTCGTGACAATTTTTTGAAAGCTTCCAATGCTTCATCGTCTGCAACGCTGTAGTACTCAGCACGCCTCAAGTTTTTCAGAAAACTGTGCTCCGGTCCAACCCCAGGGTAATCCAAGCCTGCACTTATAGAATGAGGCTCTAAAATTTGGCCATTTTCATCTTGTAATAAATAGCTCATAGCTCCATGCAAAACCCCAACATCCCCTTTAGTTAAAGTTGCCGCATGCTTGCCACTATCCAATCCAAAACCTGCAGCCTCTATCCCTATCAATCTAACATCATTATCTTCAACGAACTCATGGAAGACTCCCATAGCATTTAATCCTCCTCCTACACAAGCAACTAGTACATCAGGTTTGCCACCCCATTTTTCAAGTGCTTGTTTTCTTGTTTCTTTACCAATCACTTTGTGGAAATCGCGAACCATCATTGGGTATGGATGAGGGCCAGCTACGGAGCCTAAAATATAACGAGTTGTTTCAACATTAGTCACCCAGTCTCTTATAGCTTCTGAAGTAGCATCCTTGAGTGTTGATGTTCTAGAATGAACAGCTCTAACCTTAGCGCCAAGAAGCCGCATCCGAAAAACATTGAGGGCCTGCCTATCCATATCTTGGGCACCCATGTAAATAACACATTGTAACCCAAACCGAGCACAAACCGTGGCAGTGGCAACTCCATGTTGACCTGCTCCGGTCTCAGCAATAATACGTTTCTTGCCCAACCGCTTGGCAAGCAAAGCTTGGCCAACAACATTGTTGATCTTGTGTGCTCCGGTATGGTTAAGATCCTCCCTCTTTAGGTATATGTGAGGGCCTTCACCATTTGAACTTTTGTAATGTTCAGTAAGCCTCTCGGCAAAATAGAGAGGAGTCTCCCTGCCAACATAGTCCCTCAAAATCTCATTCAACTCCATCTCAAATTCTTCGTCATGAGCTAGAGCGTGAAACGCGGTCTCTAGCTCAGTCAATGTGTGCGTGAGAGTTTCTGGGACGTACTTCCCGCCATACTTACCAAACCGTCCAAACGAATCAGATCGGGGCAGGGCAGCCATGTGAACAGTTGCTGAGTTTGGGGTGTAGCTGCAGGAGATGGAAGAAGAGGCGGTGGCACGGTTTCAGGATTTGAAGGGGCAACTGGGAAGAGGAAGAGGAGGAAAAGTATGGTTTTGAGAGTGACTTGGTGATTAGGGTTTTGGGAGTGGTAATAGAGCTTGCCATAGATTTTGCGAAAATGAGAGAACTATGTGTTTTAGGAATAAAGAAATTTTTCAGTGTTACGATAGAACCATTTATCATGCCTAGTGGTCTTCCCTAATTAATAAGAAATCGTCATGTGATATTTTTAACACGTCATAACAAAAGGTAAAAAATTAATTGTATTTAATTTTTTTTTTTTAAGAATAAAACTGCATTTAACTTGAGTAAATCCAAACAACCTCAAACCTAAAAAACCCAGATCTTTATCCTCAAACATAAAATCACAACCCAACTCCACATCTAAGTTCTACATTTAAACCCTAAACGCAAAAGTTTCCACCCGAATGCCGCTATAAGTTACGATTTGATGAATTAGTTTGTAAAATTAAATCCCATAACGAAAAGAATCAAGAAGGCCGGAAGGGAGATTAGCATAAGTATTATCAATTTCATAACTAAGGTGAAATCAGAAAAACAACAAGGGAGAGGGAAGCAGGAGACGTTTCATCCCCTTATCTATATCTCATCTAATCTCCCCCGAACATCTGCATATTATTATCATACAAAAAAATTATTACATGGATATATATGACCTCGCTAGCTTTGTTATTGCATTCAACGTTCTTCTCTTCTCTCACCGATCCTCATCTTCCATATAATATTTGAAATTTTAAATTCAGAGAGAGGATAGAGAATAGATGTATATTACAGAACTAAGGTTAAATCTTCAAATCTAATCATTCTCAACTGTGTCCTGCTCGGCTCGATTGATCGGTCCTTGTAAATTTCATTTTCTATATTTAATTCGCTGAATTTGGTTCTTCCACTCTCTCTGTCTCAATTTTTTTTAATGGTTAGGGCTCGGGATTGAAAGATAACGGTAGAAACCCACGGAGCTTACAATTTTTTTTACCATGCAGTAATATTTAACCTCATTATGACGTGTCACAAAAGTAACACGTGTCGACGTTTTATTAGTGATGGAGAACCATTAGGCATGTTGACATGGTTCTCCCAGAGTACTAAAAAATTTCTCTTTAGGAATAATAGTAATCGATACATAGATACTTGGCTCTTATATATGGGTGACGAAAAGTAGTCATTTTCTTCATTTACTTGGGTTTTGTTCTCCGGTTTGGATTCGTTTCCTAATCCATGATGGATTCATGTTTTTTTTTTTTTTAGAAAATTATATAGTAGCACATGACCAAATTTAGAATAACAAAAACCTCACTTCTAATAATTTTCTAACAGATTACTAAATGAGCCTTAGGCCCATGGTCCATGGCACCAGGCCTGATCCACAAACGCGTTTGCAAATGACCAAAAAACCGTAGCGTTTCTTTTAATTACATGGATGCCACTACGCATAAAGGGAT
Organism: Fragaria x ananassa; assembly: GCA_034370585.1. Classification (NCBI taxonomy): domain Eukaryota; kingdom Viridiplantae; phylum Streptophyta; class Magnoliopsida; order Rosales; family Rosaceae; genus Fragaria; species Fragaria x ananassa. The sequence continues at coordinate 19,155,971 of CP139769.1, forward strand.
CCGAAATCCCCAATTCTGGTTCAGTAGCAAACACATCGTCTCCTTTGATTCCTTCCATCTCCTCTCACCGCGCCCAGGGTTTTTTCATCTTCATCTTCTTCAACCTCTCTCTGCAATTCCTCTGGTAAGTGATGCTACTGTTCTGGTTCAATTACTAAAGTTATTGAACATAATTTTTGGTTTTTGGTTTCATTTTTGAGAGAAAGCCAATAGCAGTAACCTTGTTTCCTTCGATATCGAAACGATTCCTATGATTTTGCTTTGATTGGGAGAAAATCAGTAGCATCTTTCGTTTTATTAAAGTAGCAGCACAATTTGATTTATGGAAGTAGCAGTATAGTTTGTCTTGATCTTTCTTTTTTGTCGAATTTGAATTCGATTTCATGAATCTTCAGTATCACTAAGCTAAAACGAGTAATAACAGTTTGATTTCTTTAAGTTATGTCATTGAATTCGTCGGAGCAATTTCATGTTAATTTTTGGGGTTAGTAGCAATTTCATGTTTATCGAATGGTGTGCTTTTATGAATGTAATTGTGTTGAAGGAGAGGAAGTAGGCTCTAATGGTGTGATTTTCACATTATTATATAGGACAGTAGCAGCTTTTGTACACAAAGATATGGACAAAAACAACAAGGTAATTATGTATGAATGTGCATTTAATTTGTAGTTGTTATTGCGTTTGTCAAGACCCGCCCCGAATTTCACCCCGAAACCCGAGTTGAGTCCTGCGGGGACCACCTCCAAGGAAAACTTACCGAAGACTAGGCAAACCTCCCTCGAAAATGGACAACCCTAACTTATAAGAATTTAAGAATCACCTTTTTATTTCAAAAGAATTCCTCCAACTACAAATCAAAAGTAGCCAGAATACAAAATTACACAGAAGAATTCCAAAAGTATTCAGAGCTACTAAAAATAAAATAAAATACAGCGAAAGCTAACAAACCCCTAGTAGATTAAACAGGTAACCTACTGGCGAAATGTAACTGATAGATGGGTCACTATGCCTCGACGTCTCCTGCTAGACCTCACGCGAACTCTGCAGACTGGGTATTTTTAAAAACGAAGAGCCCAGGGGAAAATATTCAACACGTCAGAGTGAGTGGACAAAACGATTCCGACAACAAATAAATATTTCCCCAAAAAAAAAATACTTTCATCAGCGGCAAAAATACGAGCTCCACTGGAACGATTCTGAACTGTGGTCCAGCCTGGCTAGACTCCCAAACATTAAGAAATTGCCTCTCAGGCCTGGATATTATATATATAGTATGTATGCACACTCGCCTGACCCTTTGTACGATATCTATGAACAACTTGAAATAAGGTAGATGTCATATAAAGCCACTATGCTTGCGTCTAACGCTCACATCACCCCACACCGGAATTGTACCTCTCGTATGGGGGAAAGCGGCCGAGTGGTAATATATACGTGCTTACTCCTTGTATGAAATCTTTGAATAATTAAATGTGAAATTAGAAAGTCGCACAGGGCTACGACGCTCGCGTCTAACGCTCACATCACCAATACCGGAATTGTACCTCGCGTATGGGGGAAATCACGTATAGCTAGCTAGCATTTAATCATATACATACTATTCTCATATAAGAATATAATCACCGAAATTCTCAATTTCGAGAAAATATCCAACAACAGAAAATCATTCAAAATGATAAAGCATTTCGAACACAATATTTAAAACAAAGGTCCACTCACAGGTTAGGCCTAAGTCTGATGTCGGTCGGAGGTCTATTCCGCTCGAGCCACCTCACGTCATGTTCCAAATAAATAAAACCTTAAATAAAACACCGACACTTAAAGCAAAATAGGCATAATTAAATATTCTTCGCGCTCAACCAAGCCTAACACTCCAAAATCTTAAATCCACTGCCAACCTCAAAACTCCACAAATTTTACCGACAACCTCAAAATCACCTTCCACCAAATAAAATCCAATTGCCGGATTATAAATTAATAATTCGCCAAAAATACCTAACTTCAACAATTCTCAAACCTATCCAAAACTCCTCCAAAATTCTAAAACTTATTCCATTAAACTCCTCACATTTTTCCCCACCAAAAACATTTTCTCGGTGGCGGCGCCGGCAGCGGCGGCCGGCGACCAACTCCGGCGACCTCCGATGGTCACCAAAATTTGGCAGCATCTTCCTCTCAACCTCCTCTACAACATTCCTAACTACCACAAACTCCAATTCTAAGCCTAACCAAGCCAATCGGACACAAACACATAATAAGCCCTAAAAATTTCACAAACCGATTTCTCGCTACCTAGCTCGAGATGGAGCGAGCCCTTTAGAGGGATTGAAGCACGGGAGGAGGGCTTCCTTTTGAGCTATGGCTCGCTGGCTATGGCGGCCGGAGGAAGGAGTTCCGGCGAAAAGAAATTTCGGGCAACCGGAGCTTTCGGCGTCGATTCCTCCTTCACGGCGGCGCTAGGGAGGCTACCACCGGTCTAGAACGGCAGCTGGGTTGGAGACCGACCGTTTGGGACCGGTGTGACGGGCTGGGGCGGCCGGACGGCGGCGGTCGGGCGGCCGGAAGAATTTGACAGAAACGGGCTCGGGGAGAGAGAAACCGGGAGGAAGAGAGAGAGAAAAAGAACGGGCTTTGACCAAAAATAAAGGCCCGGTCCACTTACTCCTCTATAAACCCAAACCAAAAATTCAACACCCCAAAAATAATACCCTAATAAAATTACCTTTTACTAGCAAAAATTACCATTTTTTACCGTCGTCAAAATTTCTTCCTTAGAATAATCCCACAAAATAATCGTCCCCTACACCTTTCTGGGGATCAATTATATTTTTCACTTAATGACGAACACGGTAAAATTCTTATTACCACTATACCAGTAATAAAGGTAAAAATTATGGATCGGGGCATGACAATCCCTCCTTATAAAAATTTCGTCCTCGAAATTTACAAACTCGCTACTCAAAGAGATAATGATACTGCTGCCACATTTACTCCTCTGACTCCCAAGTAGCTTCCTCTACTTGGTGGCTTCTCTAAAGCACTTTGACGAGCGGAATTGACATGCTCCTAAGCACTTACTCCTTCCGGTCTAGAATCTGAACCGGCTCCTCTTCATAGGACAAATCCTTCTGCAAACTAATCGGCTGCTCTTCCAGCACATGAGAAGGATCGGCAATATACTTGCAAAACATGGATACATGGAACACATTATGTATCCTGGACAACTCCGGAGGTAAAGCTAACCGATAGGCAAGAGAGCCAACTCGCTCTATTATCTCATAAGGCCCAATATACCTCGGACTAAGCTTCCCACCCTTACCAAAACGTACTACCCATTTCCAAGGAGATAGTTTCAGGAACACCTAATCACCTACTTGAAACTCAAGGTCCTTTCTGCGGACATCTGCATAACTCTTTTGCCTACTCTGAGCAGCCTTGAGTCTATCTCTGACCACCTTGATCTTCTCATTTGCATACTATTCAGCCAATTTATCCAGCGAAAACTTCTTTCCCACCGGCAAGAAATGAGAAGATTTAGTGAGTCTATCCACTATCACCCAAATACCGTCATGCCCTTCACGGGTACGAGGTAAACTGAAGACAAAATCCATGGTGATGTGGTCCCACTTCCACATTGGAATAGGCAACGGCTTAAGCAACCCTGAAGGTTTCTGCCTTTCAGCTTTCACCTGCTGACAAATCAGACACCTACTCACAAAAGCTGCAATTTCCCTCTTCATGTTTGGCCACAAATAATAATCCTTCAGAGTCCGATACATCTTTGTACTCCCCAGGTGAGCAGCATAAGCGGAACTATGAGCTTCCTCCATTAGCTCAAACTTCAACTCTTCGCTCCTCTTTGGCACAAAAAGCCTACTTTTGAACAACAACGACCCATTTCTTCTTACCGAAAAATTCTTTGCAACTTCATTCGCTGCTCTTTCCATCAACCAAACTATGGAAGAATCATTATACTGTGCCTCTCGCACTTTTATCAACCAAAACTTACCTCAGATGGAAACTAGCTACCAAAGCACCCACTTCATCCACCGCTAAATCCACCCCTGTAGCTCGCAGCTCACAAAGAAGTGGAACTCGAACCATCCTTAAGTGAATCAAAGACACGGAGGGATTGCGACTAAGAGCATCAGCTACCATATTAGCCTTTCCTGGATGATACTCTATAGTGCAATCATAATCACTGATTAACTCCATCCACCTTCTTTGCCTCATATTCAACTCCCTTTGTGTGAACACATACCGAAGACTCTTGTGATCGGTAAAAAATCTGACACTTGGCTCCATAAAGATAGTGTCTCCACAACTTGAGAGTAAAAACCACAGCTGCAAGCTCTAAATCATGAGTAAGATAATTCACCTTATGCGGCTTCAATTGCCTAGAAACGTAGGCAATTACTCGATCAAGCTGCATCAAAACCCCACCTAGACCTCGTCTAGAAGCATCACAAAACACCACATACTCCCCGCTATCATCCGGAAGTGTCAACACCGGAGCACTAGTCAAGCGGTTCTTTAATTCTTGAAAACTTTGCTCGCACTGATCTGACCACTCAAACTTCACTCCCTTCTTGGTCAATCCAGATAGTGGAGCTGCAATCTTTGAAAAGTCTTGCACAAAAAGCCGATAATAACCTACTAACCCCAAGAAACTACGAATCTCAGTCACAGTTGTGAGTCTTTTCCAATTGGACACCGCTTCCATCTTCTGGGGATCCACACTAACACCTTCAGCTGAAACTACATGACCCAGAAAACCCACCTTATCCAGCCAAAACTCACACTTGCTGAACTTGGCAAACAACTGAGCATTCCTCAAAGTCCGCAATATTAATCTTAGATGTTTGGCATGCTCCTTCTCACTTTTCGAGTACACCAAAATATCATCTATGAATACGATCACGAAGCGGTCAAGATATGGACTAAACACCCTATTCATGAGATCCATGAACGCTGCGGGTGCATTAGTAAGTCCAAAAGGCATCACTACAAACTCATAATGACCATAGCGTGATCGAAAGGCAGTCTTGGCTACGTCACTATCCCGAATCCGCAACTGATGATAACCAGATCTCAAATCAATCTTTGAGAACACCGAGGCACCTCTCAACTAATCAAACAAATCATCAATGCGAGGCAACGGGTACTTATTCTTCACTGTGACTTGATTCAGCTTCCTATAATCAATGCATAGTCTCATGGTGTCGTCCTTCTTCTTAACAAACAACACCGGAGCACCCCACGGAGACATGCTAGGCCGAACAAAACCCTTATCTACTAACTCTTGCAATTGAGTTTTCAACTCTTTCAATTCCGCTGGAGCCATTCTGGAAGGTGCTTGAGAGATAGGCATAGTTCCAGGAAGCAACTCAATAGAAAAGTCTATCTCCCTTATAGGAGGCAAACCAAGCAAATCCTCGGGAAACACGTTCGGAAATTCTCTTACTACAGGAATATCCCCCACTTCCAACACTCCTATACTTGCATCCACAACATGAGCTAAGAATGCCTGACAGCCTTTATTTAACAATCTCATGGCAGCCACAGCTGATATCAGGCAACTCGAAACCACATCTCTTTCCCCCTTAAAAACAACCTCAACACCATTTAGACTTCGAAGCACTACTTCCTTTCGGAAACAATCTACCAAAGCTCTATAAGACTCTAAGAAGTCCATCCCCAAGATCGCATCAAACTCCACCATATTTAGAGGAATCAAATCGGCCTTGAAATTAAATCCCTCTACTAGCACTTCACAACCACTAAACACCCAATCTATCCTCATCACCTCACTAGAGGGTAGAGAAACATGCCACTCGCCTGGAAGAGACGATGATGGCACATTGGCATGAAGGGCGAATCTACTAGATATAAATGAATGCGTGGCTCCGAGATCAATTAAAGTAAAAGCTGGCTGACCAAAAATTAACAACGTACCAATGATGACATCTGGAGAAGTACGACCCTCCTGCTGGGTCATAGCATGAAGTCTAGCGCGAGTCATAGGACGTCCACGCTGACCACTCCCCTGCTGAGAACCACCCCTGGCTGTTGAACCACCACGAGAACCACCACTAGAGCCTCTAGCTGAAAACTGACAGCCTTGCTGAGCAGGGGCGGTCCTCTGTGCCAACAAAAGACAATCTATCCTGAAATGATCCAGACCACCACACTTAAAGCATCCAGAAGACTGCTGCTGACTAAAAGAAAAAGTCTGACCATCAGAAGATCCCCCTTGGGAACTACCACCAGCACTAAACTGACCGGCATGATGCCTACCCAACTGGCTCCTGGAGGGTCTCCTGAAATGCCCTCTATTTCTGCCCCGAAGACCATAACCCGATCCTCCACTACTGCCACTGCCCGCTGAAGATCCAGAAGCGGACGATGAAGCAGCCTTCTTAGATGGACCTTGACTGGGACCACTGAAATCTCGAGGCCGAGCTCTATAAGTCCCTCTGGTCTCGATGGCCATAGCTGCACCAACTACATCAAGGAATGTCGATAGACAGCACCAACCATCTTTTCTGCAAACACTCCTCCAATCGCATCAACAAACATACCAATCCTGGTCCTCTCATCAGGAATCAAATGGGGCACATGATAGCTCAAAGTGGTGAACCTCTGCTCAAACTCAATAACTCCCTCATCGTCTCTCTTTTTCATATTCAGAAAGTCTGACTGGATCCTACTACGATGAGAGTGGTTGAAATACTGACCCAATAAGAGCGCCTTAAACTGCTCCCAAGTCATAGTCTGAGCACCATCATTATTTCTCCTGGAGAGAGTCCACCAATGATGAGCTGAATCGTCCAGAAAAGAAACTGCCATCTTCACTTTCTTTTCTTCTGGCAGTTCTGTGCTCTCGAAAGCCATCTCCATCTTGTCCACCCAAGAGTAAGCATCAAGGGGTCCCTTGGCACCCTTGAACTCTACTGCCCATGCATCAGCAACATCTCTCTTCTTCACAGATCGAGGGGGCTGAACCCTATCCAGAACACCTCTCAACATAGCCCCAAGAGAATCCCCTAAACCTCTCACTTCCTCACCCTCATTGGCGTTGGTCGAGGAAGCCACACGGGGTCGGCGTCTAGGAGGCATAGTACCTAAGGAGGAAGATTTTAGTAGTCTATAAACAAGACTAACTGAAACTTCCACATATACCCAATAACATATAGTATCAAAAGCAAAAACTGCCGATGAATCCGCCGCGGTCGGATCATCACTCTATAAACACTATGGCTACTTAGACAAATACGATAGTGAATAGGAGACAGCAAATGAAACCTAGAGCTCTGATACCAACTGTCAAGACCCGCCCTGAATTTCACCCCGAAACCCAAGATGAGTCCTGCGGGGACCACCTCCAAGGAAAACTTACCGAAGACTCGGCAAACCTCCCTCGAAAATGGACAACCCTAACTTATAAGAATTTAAGAATCACCTTTTTACTCCAAAAGAATTCCTCCAACTACAAACCAAAAGTAGCCAGAATACAAAATTACATAGAAGAATTCCAAAAGTATTCAGAGCTACTAAAAACAAAATAAAATACAGCGAAAGCTAACAAACCCCTAGTAGATTAAACAGGTAACCTACTGGCGAAATGTAGCTGATAGATGGGTTACTATGCCTCGACGTCTCTTGCTAGACCTCACGCGAACTTTGCAGACTGGGCATTTTTAAAAACGAAGAGCCCAAGGCAAAATATTCAACACGTCAGAGTGAGTGGACAAAACGATTCCGACAACAAATAAATATTTCCCAAAAAAAAAAATGCTTTCATCAGCGGCAAAAACACGAGCTCCACTGGAACGATTCTGAACTGTGGTCCAGCCTGGCTAGACTCCCAAACTTTAAGAAATTGCCTCTCAGGCCTGGATATTATATATATAGTATGTATGCACACTCGCCTGACCCTTTGTACGATATCTATGAACAACTTGAAATAAGGTAGATATCATACAAAACTACTATGCTTGCGTCTAACGCTCACATCACCCCACACCGGAATTATACCTCGCGTATGGGGGAAAGCGGCCGAGTGGTAATATATACGTGCTTACTCCTTGTACGAAATCTTTGAATAATTAAATGCGAAATTAGAAAGTCGCACAGGGCTACGACACTCGCGTCTAACGCTCACGTCACCCATACCGGAATTGTACCTCGCGTATGGGGGAAATCCCGTATAGCTAGCTAGCATTTAATCATATACATACTATTCTCATATAAGAATATAATCACCGAAATTCTCAATTTCGAGAAAATATCCAACAACAGAAAATCATTCAAAACAATAAAGCATTTCGAACACAATATTTAAAACAAAGGTCCACTCACAGGTTAGGCCTAAGCCTGATGTCGGTCGGAGGTCTCTTCCGCTCGAGCCTCCTTACGTCATGTTCCAAATAAATAAAACCTTAAATAAAACACCGACGCTTAAAGCAAAATAGGCATAATTAAATATGCTTCGCGCTCAACCAAGCCTAACACTCCAAAATCTTAAATCCACTGCCAACCTCAAAACTCCACAAATTTTACCGACAACCTCAAAATCACCTTCCACCAAATAAAATCCAATGGCCGGATTATAAATTAATAATCCGTCAAAAATACCTAACTTCAACAATTCTCAAACCTATCCAAAACTCCTCCAAAAATTCTAAAACTTATTCCATTAAACTCCTCACATTTTTCCCCACCAAAATTTGGCAGCATCTTCCTCTCAACCTCCTCTACAACATTGCTAACTACCACAAACTCCAATTCTAAGCCTAACCAAGCCAATCGGACACAAACACATAATAAGCCCTAAAAATTTCACAAACCGATTTCTCCTTACCTAGCTCGAGATGGAGAGAGCCCTTTGAAAGGATTGAAGTACGGGAGGAGGGCTTCCTTTTGAGCTACGGCTCGCCGGTTATGGCGGCCGGAGGAAGGAGTTCCGGCAAAAAGAAATTTCAGGCAGCCGGAGCTTTCGGCGTCGATTCCTCCTTCACGGCGACGCTAGGGAGGCTGTCATCGGTCTAGAATGGCAGCTGGGTTGGAGACAGACCATTTGGGACCGGTGCGGTGGGCTGGGGCGGGCAGACGACGGCGGTCGGGCGGCCGGAAGAATTTGACAGAAACGGGCTCGGGGAGAGAGAAACCGGGAGGAAGAGAGAGAGAAAAAGAACGGACTTTGACCAAAAATAAAGGCCCGGTCCACTTACTCCTCTATAAACTCAAACCAAAAATTCAACACCCCAAAAATAATACCTCAATAAAATTACCTTTTACTAGCAAAAATTACCATTTTTTACAGTCGTCAAAATTTCTTCCTTAGAATAATCCCACAAAATAATCGTCCCCTACACCTCTCTGGGGATCAATTATATTTTTCACTTAATGACGAACACGGTAAAATTCTTATTACCACTATGCCAGTAATAAAAGTAAAAATTATGGGTCGGAGCGTGACAGCATTTACTTGGAATGTTTGTGTGTTTTGAATTTGAGAATGTGAGAATATGAATGTGCTACTGTCTGTACAAAATGCTACTATTTGAAATTGGTTGTAATTATACTATTAATGTTGTTTATAATATCGAAATTTGGAATATAATTGGACATGTGCAACAAAATTAGACTATTGTTGCTTTATCTATTGAAAAATTAAAGTGGAATGGAATAAGGTCGTCTTAAGTTGGAAATTGTGAAGATTTGTGATTCTTTTCCTCTTCTATTATGTGTTTGTACTATGCTTGTCTTTCATGCTATGTTACTTCATATGGAATGATCATATGGAATGACTGTTACAGTGAGAATTGATTTGGAAATTATTTGTCTCTAAACTAAGAATGTGCTATTGCTTTGAGTGGCATGCACCATCAGCTCTATTAGTTTTTTGAATTCTATTCTCTTGGGATGCTTTTGCAAGATGGTGACTTTCCCACTAAGATATAAATATTGGCCGTTTGTAATTTGTGTTACTTCCTTGTTCCTTCTCAACGGGGCCAACCCTTTCCAAATTTAAATAACTAGTTGCCAGAAATTGTTTGTCTACTTGTTCATGGCCTTTCTTCTTCTTCTCTTGTTATTATACTTTCTTGTGAGCGGTTTTCTATTCCGTTCACACTGGCGAGTAGTTTTCAAAATTAATGATTGACCTCATTTTCTTTGTCCTTAAGTTATTTGCTTACTGTATGATGGAGCAAGTTGATTAGAAACTACTTTAAGCCTGTGTTTGTTTTCAGTTCACCATGTTCATCAGACCTTTCCCTTATTTGATGTATACGTGTTTAATTCCAATTATATTGTATATGCTACTGTGTTAATACATAACATAAGTGTAAAAAATCAAAACCTGCTACCAGTGGCGTAGCCACATGAGAGTGAGAGGGTTCAAATGACCCTTGTCACTTTTCTATACTTTCAATTGTTGGTTGATATAATTACTACATCTATACTTATATTACAATATTAGTATAAAGTTTGACTTTCATACTAATCATGTTACATATTACTTCCATACAATTTAAAAAAATGTCACAATATAAGCAATCGTCGTGAATATTATATATATTTTATTCAAACTGTTAAGGATTTAGGCGATACTAACTCCTACAATACAAAAAGAATGAACAATTATGTGCCCAAAGTAAAATGGAGAAAAATAAAGAAGATTGAAAAGTTTATTTTTGTTTAGTATAATTCTTATTAAATTATGACCCTCCTAGTTTAGTTTTCTGGCTACGCCACTGCCTGCTACTATTATGCTACAATTTATCCACAATACAAAAACTGAAACATATCTGTTATGAAACTGTTAATAAACATATATGTTACTGTGTTTATAGGGTATCTGCCACTGTGTTAATACATAACATATCTGCTACTATATTCATACTGTATCTGCTACTGTGTTAATAAACATATCTGCTATTGTGGTCATCTGTTATGCTACAATTTATCCACAAACCAAAATCTGTTAATTCATATCTGGTATGCTACTGTTATGCTATTGTGTTAATACATACATAAGCGTAAAATCTGTTATGCTACTGCTCTGATAGAGTTTATTATGAATTCAGCCTAAACTAGTTCTTTTCAGTATGCTACTTTGCTATTAGTTCTATGCTACTACTATGCTACTGTTTGAGCAAGTGTTTGTTCTTATGAATATGCTGTCTGTTGATTTAATTTGTAGTTGCTACTACATTTACTTGGAATGTTTGTGTGTTTTGGAATGTGAGAATATGAATATGCTACTGTCTGCAGCTGCAAAAAGTACTAAAGAGAATCAAAGCTCCAACACATTTTGAAAAGAACAATCATATAGCCAATACAAGTGCAATATGACTGCTTTCCAAGACCTGATTTTTAAGATACATGGGAAGCTGAAAGCCAAAGAAAGAAGGCTATTGAGAGAAGTCTTGAAGAAGACGCCATTTTGGAACTTGATTGAACTATATGATAATGGATTGCTAACAAAGGCCACAGCTGAAAAGTCAGATAAAGATGTGCATAGAATAGTTCAATGTTATGACACGTCTCTGAAGAAGTTCGGGTTTGGAAAACATTCGGCTGAAATATCAGTGTCTAATGTGCATTACATTTTGGGATTGCCTATGTCAGGCCTCATAGTGCCAAACCCAAAAGATGGTTCAAGGAAGCCAACTGATAATCCTATTGTTCAAAGGTTTTTTGCCGAAGAAAAAAAGATTAAAAGAGCAAAGATAATGAGTTGTATTGATGCTAAGCTAGACAATGAAGAATCTCCGGAATGGATAGAGAATATTGCAATATTAATGATACTACATTTGTTCATCATGCAACTGTTTGCAAGCGCTGGATCGAAATTAGGATGGAGAGTTGTTAAGTGCATAGCGGATATGGAAACCATGAACAAGTATAACTAGGCAAAAGGTGTGAGAGACTACCTTCTTTTCTGTTTGAATACTGCCAAGAAGGGACAAGCAATTCAAATCAGTGGGTGTATGACACTAATTTCGGTAAATTTACTACTGCTACTTTGCAATTCATTTTTTGTTTTCTGTATGTTACTTATATCTTTTTTGTTTTTTTTAGTACTGGATATGTGAGAGAAGTGCATTGCATATAGAGATTGATGGCAGAGAAGAAATGATGCCAGGGTGCGCAAAATGGAATCTACCAGAATTCACGAAAAAACTAGAGAAAATGAAAGTTAAAGAAATAGAAGTAAAAATATGTTACTGTAAATGTGCTTATGTATCTTTTGCTGCTGTGCAATATTTTATTAACTAAATTGACTAAAATTGAATTGCAGATTGATAATGCAGTTGTAGAAAAAAGAAGAAACATTTATGTAGCCAAAGAAAATAGTGATGATGACATCGAGGACCCTCAGTTGAAGAATCAACCCAAGAAAAGAAAGATGGAAGTTAAGAAAGAGAAAGTAGGTGTTACGGTGAGAAGAAACAAGATCGAAAAGAAAGCCAAAGTCACTGCAAAGAAATCAAACAAAAACAAAAAGAAGAATGCTACTAAAGAAGTTCAAGAGGATGGTGCCGACCAATTTATGGAGATAGTTACTTAACAAGTTCAAGAGGGTGCTACTGAACAAGTTCAAGAGGGTGTTATAGTACTATTTCAAGAGGGTGCTACATAACAAGTTTAAGAGTTACCTAAATACTTGACATTAGAAGATTGGGTAAGCACAGAGGAAATAGAGAATCAACATGCCAAAGTGGATGGATTTAGCTTTAATAATGGCAATGAAATTGTTGAATTTAACTTTGAGAATGAAGGAGGAGCTGAAGAAAATGTAGATAAGTTTGAGGATGCAATCTATGAACAAAATGCCGCAGAGACAGAAAGAATCCTGAAGAAGTTTTTCAATCAGGATAGGGATGGAGCAACTAAGGTATTTTCAAAGAAAATGAAACATAAGAAAATGAGTACTCCAGAAGAACTTGAACAGTGGGTAAAGCAACTAGAAAATGAGGTCCTAATATATAACGGAATTGGGTATCAAAGCAGTGAAGACGAAGACGTTAACATTGTGTAGCACTGGCAGGATGGGTTTGCAATAGACACATGTAACTCCTGCAAGAGGAATACTGGTTACATAGAACGACTATGTGAAGAAAAAAAAAGAAGTGACCAAAAACTATAAGAAGTTGAAGGCAAAGCTGAAGAAGAAGGAAGAACATATTAAAAAGTTAAAGATAAAGTGCAGACAATTATAGCTATTGCAAAAGGGTTTAGAGGGTGTTGGGAGTGAGAAAGACACTAAGGGTGAAAAAGGTGTAGCTGGAAGTGAAAAAATTGTCGCTCTAGAAGCTGAAGAGAGTGTGGCTAAGGTTGCTACTGAGGTGATTTCCTTTGTTGTTATGTGTTCATTGAGAATTTAAAATTTTGAGACGTAGTTTGATTTGTCTAATGAATATGCAATTTTCTTGCTTAAAAGGAATTTGTCGTTCCAAATGTGGTTCTTGCTCAGAATGTGCAATTGCACAAGAAGCTGAGAAGGGTTGCAGCTGCAAAAGATGACAAAGTAGGTGAAATTGCCATAGCAAAGACCACAGAAAAGGGCAAAGTTGAAAATGAAGCTCAACCTGCTACTTCCCCAAGGACGCGTTCAATAGTCAAGAGGATCAAAGGAAGGAAGGACCGAAAAGAGAAGAAAATGGAAGATTACAAGGTGCAGAGACTCTCGAAAAAACCAAGGAAGGGAAAATGAAAATGCTGCTACTGCATTAGGATAGATAGCGGTCTAGGTTTTTGTTTAAGCATTGCTTCATAACCTTGTTTTGATGAACTGTAAAAACATGCTACTACTGCTCTGATACAGTTTATTATGAATTCAACAAACTAGTTTTTTTTCCAGTATGCTACTATGCTACTGAGTTAGGATTTTGTACAGGTTGGCTTGTGTCGTGTAGCTATTGGTATATCATAATTGAATGTTTTGTGCGAATGAGACAGGCATTAATGTTGTGTTTGGTTGCTGGAAGTTTTGCTGATAGGTTTTTGAGACAATATGCATTACAAAAATAAACCCAAAAAACTACTTTTTCTAAATTGGTAATTGGTAATCAATCTCAGGAGAGCCAAAGACTAGCACTACAAGAAGAAAGGCTTTAGCCGACGAAAAAAAAAAAACCAGGCCGACGAAATTTTCCTTCGTCGGTTAAATTATATTTTTGTCGGCTATAGTCATCTTTAGCCGACGAAATTAAAATTTCGTCGGATAAAAAATTTATTTTCGTAGGCTAAAGTTTGTGACTTTAGCCGACGACTTTAAACTTTATTTTCGTCGGCTAAAGTTTTTTATTTTTTTTTAAAATAAGTTTTAGCCGACGAAAAAAACCTTAATTTCGTCGGCCATAGATGTTTTTTATTTTTTTTATTACAAACTTTAGCCGACGAAATACACTATAATTCGTCGGCTAAGATGGTTTTTGCCGACGAATAACCTAATATTTCGTCGGCTATAGTTATTTTTTAATTTTTTAATTACATACTATAGCCGACGAATACGTTAGGGTATTCGTCGGCTAAACCCTAAAATTTTTCTATTACCTACTATAGCCCTATATTCGGTGGTTATTTTGCGTAAAATTTTTATACGACTTGTTGCGTGTCATCGGTTTAAAACTATTTTCAGTTGGAGGTCCGGCCAAAATACGTAATTTAGACGGTCGAACGACCTTTTCCGTGCGTTTAGGGGTTTGACTTACGAGATTGACCGTCCGGATCGAGCCCTTATTCTTTTCGGATCAAGTTGAATTTTTTCCCATACATGTATTTTATCATGATGGTCAGATCTGACGGTCGGATTTCTGTTTCTCAAGTTTGATCATCACAATCACAACATGCATACTAATGTTGTATAACTTGTTTACCAAGTGTTATGTAAATGTTCCGTTTCAAAAACAAACTATACGTAAAACCTTCAAACGCCAAAAAGTCATGAAATAAGATATGACGAGAATGTTGAAATACATCCACGGTTGAAAAATCACACTATTCCGGTAAATATTCGGTGCCGATAGTTGCGGTCAATGCAATTTTTCATTTTTTTCCCCTATGAGTAGCCCTATATTCGGTGGTTATTTTGCGTAAAATTTTTATACAACTTGTTGCGTGTCATCGGTTTAAAACTATTTTCAGTTGGAGGTCCGGCCAAAATACGTAATTTAGACGGTCGAACGACCTTTTCCGTGCGTTTAGGGGTTTGACTAACGAGATTGACCGTCCGGATCGAGCCCTTATTCTTTTCGGATCAAGTTGAATTTCTTCCCATATATGTATTTTATCATGATGGTCAGATCTGACGGTTGGATTTCTGTTTCTCAAGTTTGATCATCACAATCACAACATGCCAAATGTATAAAAATACTTTTAGCCGACGAATTTCAAAGGTTTAGCCGACGAATTTATAAAGTTTAGCCGACGAATTTCAAAGTTTTAGCCGACGAGTTTCAAAGGTTTAGCCGACGAATTGGTGTGTAGCCGACGAAATTGGTATCTTTAGCCGACAAAAAAATTATTTCGTCGGCTAAAGTTTTCGGGTTTAACTGCGAAACCCTAGCCTCCTCCCTCCTCCCTTCTAATTATCTCCCTCTCCCTCTCCCGGTCTCCTCCCTCCTCCCTTCTAATTATCTCCCTTTCCCTCTCCCGGTCTCCTCCCTCCTCCCTCCTCCCTCCCTCCCTCCTCCCTCCCTCTCCCGTCTCCGCCTCCTCCCTCCTCCCTCCTCCCTCCTCCCTCCTCCCTCCCTCCCTCCCTCTCCCGGTCTCCACCTCCACCTCCACCTCCTCCCTCCTCTCTCGCTCTCCCGGTCTCCAAGGTTAGCGTTTTTCTTCTTTTTTACTTTTGATTTCGAATTTATTTTTAGGCTATGTTTTATGTTTTATGTACTGTTTAATTTGCCTAATTTATGTTTAGGAGATAAATTATCGTTTATTGAATAAGTATAATTTTAAACATATATATGTTTTAAATATATATATATATATATATATATATATTTTATTGAATTCATATTTTTGAATAAGTATAATTTTAAACATATATATTCCACATTATATTAAGTGTTTAAATTTAAGCATGAACATAATGAAAAAATATGGTTTCAAAAATATTTTTTATACAATAAAGACAAAATAATCTAAAGCCTTAGATTTGAGAAGGATAAGCTTGAATTTTTACTTTTTCAATGTTGCCTCGGCCTTGATTCAAATTAATATTTTAAATAGGATGAGCTGCTTTTTTCGATCTAAGAAGAGTTCGAAGGGCCAAAGGTCCGAATCGTCTGAGGGAACCTCTAGCAACCCCCAAACGACGTTTCAGGGCCAGATGACAGCCAGACGTGCGAGCGTTCTTGAGACGGCGCAGAGGCAGCCGGAGGTGCCCCTTTCATTGAGGCAAGCGGCCGTCCCTCGTTCCTCGAGGCAGCTGTGGCCTCAGACCCAGACGGAGGTGTCTGCACCCCGTATGCCTGAGATACACCGGGCGCCCACTCCGGGTCCTACTTCTTCGGATAGTGGGTCATCTAGGGTACAGATGCCGCCGCCTCATCTGTTCATTCCGCGGATGATACCGACCTTACCTGTAGTCGATGGCTCAGGGATGCCGATTTATCCACTGCCCCCGCCAGTGGCTCCATCAGCGGCGTACCGGTTCGTGCCTTTTGATACGCCTCTTATTTCTGCGATGGTATCATCATCGGCGACAGAGACGGAATCCGCCGCGAGCGCCTCAGGTAATCAGTGATGCATGATTATTTTTAAAGGGTCTCCGATTTTATTAATCAATTTGGTTTATCATGTGATAGGCACCGTCGAAGCGAAGCCGACAAAGAAGAAGAGAGGCCCCGTCACAGGAAAGGCTCTTGAGAAGATCGTGGGTACCGTGGGGAGGATCGTCATCAATACTGACGGGGATGGCCACATAGTATCGGGCGGGAAGTCGAGGACGTACTCCGGCCGTGTGGGAGCGCTCATTAGGGATAGAGTCCCTATGTTGTGGTCAGACTGGGGCGAGGTCCCGCAGGAGGTTAAGGACATGGTCCACAACGCGATGTCGGTGAGTTTACAAAATAATATTATGTATTACATTGTTGATTTCTCGAAAAACTAAACTAATAAACGGTTAAATGCAAGTGTGGTTTGAGGTTCCCGAGCACCTGAAGGACAGCTGGGCCGACGTTGTGCATGAGGGAAGGTACGTTGGGAAGTTAATGAAAAACAAAATTGAATGTGATATTAATAATATTTCTAATATTTTTGTTGTATCTGTAGGTACAAGGAGTGGAAGAACGAGTTGCGGACCCATGGGACTACGCACGGGAACGCACGTTCTGGTACCCCTGCTGAGTTCCAGTACAGGGAGTACGAGTGGCGTTGGCTTCTGACATCAGAATTCAACAACCCTCGATTGGGGCGAGGATCATGGGCACAGCCTTCCCACCAAGAGCAATCAACTTCTACTGCCGGGGTCTAGGAAAGAAAGGCGAGGGGGTCCTGAAGACCACTCTAGGATTTCAACGAAAGGCAGCCTCAACCAGCAGCAGGACCACGTCCACGATCACCAGGACGACTCAGCTAGAGTCGGAAGTTCAGAGACTACGAGAACAGCAAGCTGCTCAGGCTGCCTATAATGCCGCGCATGCAGCCTATGTTGCCGAGATACATGCCATCCAGCAGGCCCAGCAGCAGCAGATGTTCCAGTACATGCAGGACTTTACAGCTGCCCAGCTTCAGAGACTTCCACCTCCGCCCATGCCGCTACCCCAGCCGCCGCAGCCTTCACAGCAGCCCCCAGAAGAGGATATTAATTTAGACGATATAGATTTTCTGTAGTTGATGAATTATATACTTTTATGTGCTTGTTGTTGGTTATATGGAATTGTTTTGGTGTATTTTGCAGCTTGCTTGGAATGGTAATTCAGAAATTTCGGGGTTTTTTTTTTACTGGAATGGACTTATAGCTGACGAAAAAAGCCTTAATTCGTCGGCTAAAGTTTTTTTTTTTTAAAATAAGTTTTAGCCGACGAAATATGCTAAATCCCTATAAAGCTGACGAAATATACTATATTTCGTCGGCCATAGATGTTTTTTATTTTTTTTTATTACAAACTTTAGCCGACGAATATTTTAAATTATTCGTCGGCTAAAGTTTGGAAGATAACCGACGACAAAAAATGTCGTCGGCTAAAGTATGGACTATAGCCGACGACTTCTACGTGTGTCGTCGGCTAAAGTCATCACAGACGACCATTTCCCGACGACACTATAGCCGACGAATTTTTTTAACAGGCCGATTCGTCGGCTAAAGTACTTGTCCTAGTAGTGTAGCTAACTGTGCACGGCCTCTTTTTATCAAAAACCAAGGGGATTTGGCAAAACAAAAAAGAGGCAAAATCAAACTAAATTCATGAAAAATATAGTACATGAGTAAAGCAGCGTGCCATTGCACCGCGAATACCCTGCTACTCACCTCAAAAGAGAAAAAATTAAAAAATAGAAGTACTATATAGCTGCTAGTAAAGAATATCAAGTAGCTGAAATTCAAACATTTTCCTATAAAATTTGAAAATCTGTAATTTGCTACAGCAAAGCAATAACATCTACTAAAGTCAAATTTGATACTGTCAAAATGTGCTACTGCTTAAAAACATTGATACATGACCAATTTTTCCCTAACATACTTAGTTTCTCATGACACAAACTTCTCAAAATAGCTCAAAGAAAATGAATCAATGGAATCACATTTGCTAATATTACTATTTGAACTTGTTGTGTTAATATTGGCTACATATGCCACTGCTCATATAGCTGCTGTGCATGACCTGCTGTTGTGGTGGCCAAGTTGATGACAACGTTGGCATTGCATTGGTCTGACCTCTTCACCAAAAGACCGGATCCTCCTTGTCTTTGGTCTTCCAGGAGGTTTTCGAGTAATGGGAGGCCGCAATGCAGAATCACCAAAACTGCTAGGATTATGCTTATCACGATCCAGGACTGGAATAATAGCTTGGTCATATACACTTCTTTAAAACGAAGTCTTCCAATAATCTTCAATGTAATGGTATGGTAAGTGATTTGCCTTCTGGATAATTTAAACTGCATGAGAATAAGGGAAGCACCGAAACTGCCACCAACCACAAGAACACTCCATCTCAGCCAAGTTCACCACGTCATTGCTATCCTCTGTGCACACTTCAGAAACATCAACGCTAGACTAACTGACTCTCCAGTTTCTCCCAGTTTCTAACATTTTCGACAACTTTTTCTCAAGCTTAGGACACAACACAGACCTCCAAGTAGAAGATTTGGCCTTCCTTTCATGAAACTTATTCATAGTCTTGACACGAATGCCTTCAAGCAACTGGGGCAGCGACATGCATCTCTCATCAATGAGCATCTTATTGTTGCTCTCTGCCAAATAGTTACTCATTTCGCCATATCTTTTGGCAGGAAAACAAGCAATAACATAGTTTTCTGGTGCCAACTTTCAAGAAATGACTCACTCTGATTACGACTTTCTTTCTTGAACTCTTCGATTTTTTCATTAAAGATGTCCACAGTCCTAGCATACGCACATTTTTGAAACAATTTGACAATGTGTTTCTTATAAGTAGAACCAAAAGAACTTGAATATCTACCACTCAAGTTGTCCTTCAAATGCTTAATACAGAAAGAGTGGGGCGCATTTGGAAAAACCTCTCTTTCACACCATCCAAAAGACCACGTCCATGGTCTAACATGAACACAATATTGCGATAGTCAGTCATCAGAATGATTGCTAAATGCTCCAGAAACCAATTCCATTCTCTTTGGTTTCAGCGTCAACAACCGCAAAGGCAAATTGAAATATTTCTGAAATAAAAAAAAACAAAAAACAAAATATAAATAAGATGACAAATAGGATCAAAATTAACAGCAGCTACTACTATAAAATGATACTGCTACTGGCATAAAGATATACAACTAGACTAGGAAAAGCATGTAGAACATAATCGGGTGAAAATCACAAGAAAAAAGGCTGCTACTATGAAGTTCACATGAATTTACAATAAAAAATCACAATGAATCAGGGTATACCAATGCTGCTACTACCTAGACAAAAAAAAAAGAAATAACAAAAGTAAACTTCAGAAAAAGTTTGCATACCTTTATTCCCTGTTTTAGCACAAGCACTTAACAGGACACCCTTGTACTTGTTTTTAATAAAAGTCCCAACTAGAAACAGCATCAATTAACATTATTGGAAACCCTTTAGGCAAGCACCATAACAAATGAACAATCGTCGAAAACGACATTCAATAGAGTCAAGAATGCAGTATGAATTAGGGTTACTTCTCTTTAATGCATCAATGTACCAAGGCAATAGAGCATACCTAAGAGCTTTACTATCATTGACAAGATCATTAGCATAATCCTTGCCCATATATGCCATGTAATATGGAATGACCAAACCCTATTCTTCCTTAAAATTCTTAACAATATTTGTCGGCTTAATCAAAGGATCATATTTCACTTTATCAGTAATGATACTGGAAATCACTTTAGATCCTAGCTTCTTATGCTTTTCATGCCTCACGATACCAAGACAAGAATGAGTATTCACCAAGTTTCTAATAACAAAGAAGCCTTTAGCCTTTTCTATGGAAGCATACATGTATCATTCACACTTCTCAAATTCCTTTTTCGAACAAGTAGCACTGATCCTTAAGTTATCATTTTTGGCATAATCAAATAGAAAACTCTTCTCTATTGCAAACTTGCACAACTTCTGTCGAAATTCTATGGCACCACCAACAAAAACTTGACCAATTTTGTTGATATACTCGCTCCATTCACTAGACATATACTTCCTCTTGGACTTGTTACTAATGAAATTTCCAATGACCATATTATCAACATCCTAGTAGTTTGAATCATCGCTACTCAAATTAGTTTTAGCAACATGTAGAGGGACATCCTCAGAAGCATTAGGTACAGTAGCAAGCATCACAGCAACAGGAATTTTCTCATCAATAGAACTCTTAGATCTACATCCAATATCCAGAACATGTATATCTATGAAGGGAGAGTTCAACATATGAAAGATATCCAACATGACAGAAATTTCATCATCACATTCTAAATGACAGTTGGAACAATCAGTGAGTGCATATCTAAAAACAAATCGACCACCAAGATATTGAAATCTTGAGGAAACTTTTGCAAGCAACTCTTCATAGGTGGTGCTTGAACATATTGGTAAAAGAATGGTCTCTGTGCCATAAGTAAATCTTCCATATATAGGCTTTGTCATACTACATAACATGATTAGAAAATTTGTTAATAAAATTACCAATATATTGTATATGCTACTGTGTTAATACATAACATAAGCGCAAAAAACCAAAACTTGCTACTGTTATGCTACAATTTATCCACAATACAAAAACTGAAACATATCTGTTATGAAACTGTTAATAAACATATTTGTTACTTTGTTTATAGTGTATCTGCTACTGTGTTAATACATAACATATCTGCTATTGTGTTCATATTGTATCTGCTACTGTGTTAATGAACATATTTGCTACTGTGTTCATCTGTTATGCTACAATTTATCCACAAACCAAAATCTGTTAATACATATCTAGTATGCTACTGTTATGCTACTGTGTTAATACATACATAAGTGCAAAATTTGTTATACTACTGCTCTGATACAATTTATTATGAATTCAGCCTAAATTAGTTCTTTTTAATATGCTACTATGCTATTAGTTCTATGCTACTACTATGCCACTAGTTCTTTATAGCCAAAAACTACACTTACACCTGAAGTTGCAGAGTATATGATCAAACTATATATGTATAAATTGTTTCTCTAATATAGTTTTTATATGTTATTGCCCAGTGAAGTGACTGACAATTGGAATGTTGTCCTGCATTGGAGAAACATGGCTTTAGTTAAGAGGTGGGACTCCTATGTGCAATTGGTATTAACTGAAACAAACTTTCACCAAAAAGACCAAGAGAAAAAATATGGTACATGAACAACACTCTTGAATCTACATACGAGGTTTACTCCGCCTATTATGAATTGGTCTTGGTTGGATGCTCAAAACTTTATCACGAGTTAAGAAACCACATGTGAGTTAGCAGTATACAGTTAGAGGTATAGGCACTTTACTTGATTCGGAGTTAGGAAAGTGCTAGTGGTTGGTACTGTCGATTATAAATAGTAGCATTGTGGTAAAAAGAGGCATATTTCACAAGAATTGTACAACCAATGAGTTTTTTTTGTCTCATCTGGTCTCTGCTACCCACTTATGAATTCAGTTATGCAACTATGCTATTAGTTCTATGCTACTACTATGCTACTTTGCCACTAATTCTTTATAGTCAAAAACTATAGAAACAAACTACTGCTACTTCCTCTGCTACTATGCTATTGTTCTAACCTAAAATCAGAAACCTGCTATTATTATGCTATGATTATGATTTTCAACCAAAAAGTAGTTCAAAATTCAAAACGAACCAAAATTAAACAATAACTAGACGAATTCCACAAGAGATCAAATAAACTAGATGATCAAAACAAAACACAAGCATCAAATTGCGATCAAACATGAAATTAAAGCATAATAGGACACGAATAAGCCAGAATCTAAACTAAAACTTTGATTATCTCAGAGAAGAATAGATCGCTTCTAGGAACAAGAAGAGAACCGATGGTGACAAAGAGAGATGATCGGACAAAACGAATTAATTTCACAACTGATCGACTCTTGATCAGACTCTCTACTGAACTTTCCGGTGAGCAAAACGACAAAATTCCTCCGGCGAGACTGTTTGTCACACAGAAGAGAGAAAACGAGAGAGACGGTCGATCACGTTAGGTTTGAGAACTGAGATTTCTGATTTTTTTGGCTATTTTTATAGATGGGGAAGAAGGATATTTAGGTAAAATAGGTAATGACAAATGACATGATGACATTGATTTGTCCTAATTTGTTAATATTTGTCTTTAAATGTGTAATATATTATGTAAATGATATATTTGCAAGTTGAAATTTGATTAGTAACTAATATGTAGTTTACTATTTTTTTTTTTTCCTTTAGGATGACTTCTTTGGATATGGAGTCCAAAAGCACCGGTCAAAAATTGGTCTTCAAGTAAAAATCATGGTATCATGGTAACACTAAAGCCTAAACAGATCACAGATGTCCACCTAGGGATCCAGGTACCCCGTTTGGCTTTGTCTTGTGTCAACTCATCCACATAAGCATTGCTTTATTCCTCTGTATTAGAAAAGAAGAAAACCCAAGCAAACGAAGAGAATGACTCTTTTCGTCACCCATATATACTCAGCGAGCATCTTCAAGCATTCCCTCTCTCTCTCTCTCTCTCTCTGTGATATTGGTAACTTATGATACAAATTAAAGATCAACTCTATTTGTTCCTGGTGGTGCAAGTTATAACAAAACAGAAGGACGTTCCATGTACAGGTATACAAATTAATGATGCACTCCCATCCACACTAGATACAGTTTGTGATGAACACTGTAACTTGGTCCAACTCTATCTAGATATGCAGTATCATTTCCCTCTTGGTGGCTTGGAATAAAATCTCAACAAGAGAGAAATTTATGTCATAGTGGAATTTTCATCCTGAAACTCAGATCACTCACTCTTCAAGATAACGATTGCTTAAAATTCTCGAATCTCACTCTTACACATGACAATGAGAATCAATGACATAATTTATAACTTAATTACTAACAGATTACAGCTCATCTCATCGACACTCTTTTAAAATGAGTATAAATTGTTGTATCTTTAAACTCCATCATTTGGACGAAAGGATATCTATTATTCTTAGATAAGGCATCAAAAGGACAAACTTATTATGTAACCAAAAAAAAAGGACAAACTTATTATTTCCCCAGGCCATAACTTTCTCTATTGAACTTTTCTCAGTCTTACAAACATATGCAGCCTTTCCCTGGAACCAAGAGAAACCAGCCCGCTTGGACCGTGAAAAGGAGAATAACAAACAACATGAGAACCTAGCTACAAGCATCGTAAAGAAAAGAAGAAACGACCAAAAACAAAATAGCTACAATAAGTGAATTTCTATCTTGGAATGTAGAAATGGTCCCTTCTCCCCCTCAATTAATCAAGAGACCTGCATTGAACCCAAGTCGAGCTTTAATTGAAAAATGCACAAGGACGTTAGTTTACAGTGCAGTCTTCAAAACTGAAATGAATACAGGGAAGATCTTTAGGAATGTAAAACTGCAGGAGAAGCTAAAATCAGCATAAAGAACAATAAAAAAATAAAAAATAAAAATACCTGCTTCCAAATGCAGAAGTGTCCCGTTTATCCTTCACTTCCCATAATGAGGCACAAAGTGCTCTCCTAGGTGGTGGAAATGGTCATTTTCTCCTTCAAGTATACGTACAACCTATGGCAAAAAAAAAAACAATATACTCAGATGCAGTATACAGATACTCAGACAACCTTAATACAGATACCTATACTCAGATGCAGAAAAAAAAAAAAAAAACAATATACTCAGATGCAGTATACAGATACCTAGACAACCTTAATACAGTACTCTGTATGCATTGGTATTTCTAACTAGAACTCTAGCAGTATCAGAACATATGTGAATGTTTCCTTACAGCTTCAGGATGGTTGTTTCATATGTCATGCCATATTACAGGGCTATATCATAAAATGCATGAAAACATAATCTAAAGAATTTATTTTTTCATTTACCACTCCCATAGATGGACGCTTCTCAGCACTTTCTTGCACACATACATATGCAGCTTTAGCCATAAGGTACACTTCGTATGTATCATATGAATCACCAAGACGACGATCAATGAGTTCATGTAGTGCTAGGCTATGGATTAATGGTTCAGCCTATGATTTGGACAAAACAGATACAGACTAATTAGATTGGAAAATAGAAAATAAGCAATCGTTTTTTCTTCTTAAATTTGCAGAGTAAAAAATAAGCTCTGAAGCCCAACATACCCACTGCCGCAGGGATTCACCTTGTTCTTCACCTTTTCCATCTACAATCTTGTGCCCGGATATGAGTTGTAACAGAGTCATGCCAAATGCATATACGTCTGTTCTTACAGAAACAATACCATTCTCTGCATACTCTGGAGCAAGGTAGCTACAAGAACCAAAAGCATAGTTGAACTTGTTCCAGTAAAAGTAAAATAGAAAAAGTACGACTTGATATCAAATGTAGCAGAAAAGTATAGAAGTCCTCACCCTAATGTGCCAAGTATCCTTGTACTTTCAGGATCATCATTGGTCTTCCATTTCGCTAAGCCAAAATCACCTAACTGAGTGTAGAAAATCATGCCATTAGTTGCAAAACAAAAAGAAATGAGCACTGTAGGGTGACCACTCAGTCATCATCGCCTTAAAACATCATGCAGAAAATGGTGTAATCACAACTCCCAAAGGGCACAATTTAAAGTTGCCGGTCCAACAGAATACAATGTCTTAGTGATCCAAGTATAAAAAATATCCAAGGATTAGCTGCAATAACCAAAAAACACAAATTTTGAAATGTTAATGCATGCATTTTGTTGTCTTAAAACATTTGCGCAGATGCTGAAAGCTAATATTCTTGATTTTGTTGTCATGCCACTGAACGCTGATCACTAACTAGTAGTCTGCAAATCTGCTAACTAGTAGTCTGTAAATCTGCATAATGATGGAGTCAATAGAACAATGTCATTTTCTCTGAAGCAATCACTTAGAGTTCATCTTTATGTCATTGGTAAAACCAGAATGTGTACAAACTGATATTCTATATGGTTTTCTTTCCCCATACGCCTACCTACTATATATGTTTCCTATAACCTTTTTCTTCCTTGAGGATATTTGTACTAGTGTATATGCCATGCGTATTATTGATGTAGGTCCTCCAGGTATCTAGTTCCTCATCTCACAAAGAAAAGAGCATAACTCCTAGTCCTACTCAAAAGAGGAAATCAAAGTTAAGTGTTACCCTTGTGTTTTACCAATCTCCACTTTGGGGAGCATTTTTCTCCAGGCTCTAAAATTGTAGCTTCCCATTCTACTGCCATTGTACTGTGTGCTAAAAAAGTAAAAAACTTTTCTACTACTATTACAGCCAAAACAACTTTTCTGTCATCATCTCAGCTGGATTATAATCAATATCTCCCTCCTTTAAAAATTCATTTTTTTATCATGACCTTATATCCCAGCCTAATGCTTCACCATTGGATCAAAACCAACTGTCCTAGAAGTTGAAGCTACCAGAACATGTTATTCTGGTACCAGCCTGGTGGAGAGAAAATATCCCTTTTGTATTGCTTCAATGTGAGACTCGCCTTGCATCCTAGTGCATCTTACCTATAAATAAAATCCTTTATATTCTTACCCCCACTTGATGAACAGTCACAACTAAAGAAGTAAAATTCCTTTCAAAAAAGTACTAAAATTCAGAAACTAAAAATGCAAAAAAAACATAAATAATCCTCACGAAGAAAAAGACTTCATGCGATTCAACAAACTGGACTATGTTTGCAGAATAACTTGGAGAAATAAACAGTTTACTCTAACCTCTCTCTACAACGATTTCTCATCCTTAAGGCCCTAACAACTGTTATATTTAGTATATCACAGCCTGCTTCTCCAACAAGCAAAAGTAAGATAAAAGCCACCTGTTTACTTTTACCACACATCGGTGCTAAGTTTGAGTAAGGAAAAATGCTTCATGAAATGACAAGCTATATTTCCACAACTCAGAGAAGTCCTAGATAGTTGATTAGCAAAAAAGACAATACATGTATGATTCGAGATTTTTATTATAAATCCAGCCATTGCATTTATTTTTCTTTTAGTTCAACCACCACATCCTTAAGTAGCTATAAACTTATCAGTATCACAAGGTCAGCTACTGACCAGATAGTATGTAAGCAACCTGTAACTGAAATGGAAAGTAATATTTTGTAATTTCTCAACCGAGCTCATAAAAAGTGAATGCAAGGTATGTTGCATGTTAAGTTACCATTGGAACATAATCGTGTGTGAGCAGTATATTGCTTGGTCGCATATCTCGATGAACGATAGTACCTCCACGACATTCTTCATGTAGGAAACGTAATCCTTTAGCAGTTCCAAGGGCGATAGCATACCTTCGGTGCCACTCAAGAACTGCTGCTTTATCATCTATGAAATCCACAAGAAATTAACAAAAAGAAGGTTCAGTAAACTTGTTGATATTGTATCAGTAGATGAACTAACAACAGCTGAGGTCCAAAAAGCAGTTTACCAAATAAGTGCCACTCAAGAGATTTGTTACAAATATACTCATACACCAGGATATTTTGGTTTTCCTTGCAACAATAACCCAACAGCATTACAATGTTTTTGTGGCGTGCAAAACTCAAGACATAGACCTCAGAGTGAAATTCGTTGAATCCCTGTTTACTTGCCTCTTTCCGCACCTTTGCTGCAATCTCCCGTCCGTCCTTGAGCTCACCTTTATATACATGACCATATCCACCTTCTCCTATTAAGTTTTCTTTTGAAAAATCCTTTGTTGCAATCTGTATCTCTGAGTAACTAAATGTCATAGAATCTTTCATATACATTTCAGTCCTCGTTCCACAGATGGAACACATAATTGGTGCATATGAGGTTGTTTGGTGTGATAAACTTTTATTTCGCTTCTGGACACATTGAAAAGTAGAACACTGACTTATGTCTCCTTTGGCTTGTATGCCTGGAAGATGAAGACTTACACTTATAAGCTTTACTCTAGTAGTTGGAGTACCATATATATTTATTAAAGCAAAGATATTGGAAAACCTTCACTCTACATGGTTGATTCCTATTTCCTTAGATCATTTTCCCATTGGAAATGGAAACACCATAATGCATGAGACATAAGGATCATGCACTTCTTTGTTATAAAATGCTAAAACGACATAATGCATGAGACATAAGGACATAATGACATAAGGATTATGGCTTTAGGTTACTGTGATCCTTTCAGTGCATGATGCATAAGTTTTATTTCTGATGTGATTAATGATGTATGTTTCTAGGGTTTAGCAAGTCTGGTGTGTTGAACAAACTATATGTATCCTATCATTATGATAGTATCATATAAGTGAAGATATTGTTATCTTATTTTCCTCAAATGGGACATCATGAATTGAATAAAAATATAAATGAAGTGTGACTTTCAATATAAAGAGAGAAAACAGAAAACACATTTCCTTTGTAGCTTAAATATCTTCAACTCCAAGTAAAGATACAATCCTTATAATGAGAGAAGACAAATAAAGGTTTGCCATTTCGATGAAACTTCTACTCACTTCATGTTTTCCTGGAAGGGTTATACTTTGCATGTAAAGATTTGAAAATTTAGTATTATAGACTGACTATTCATAATGAATTGGTGTCACATCTGATTATCAAGCTTCCATCACAGAAAGGACAATATATCTTACAAGAGTTTAAAAAGCAAAAAGCATTATGTTTAAAGGCATATGAAAATTTTGTACCTGATTTTTCATTCTTAGAAGAAGTCCCTAGATCCAATGAAGAACTATACTCTCTTAACTGATATGTAGATGGAGGCGTCAAGTTGGGCTTAAGCATTTCTGAGCTTTCCAGACCAACAGATGCAGAGTAGCTTGAACACGTAATGATTGACTGCTCAAAGTTTCCGTTGGCCTGAGAAACTGATAGTGGAACAGGCTTGGACAAATAAAAGAATGTTTTATGTTCTATAGTATCAGTACCATCTGTTGTATGAAGTCTCAAAACTTCCACAGCTAAGCTATCTTGAATCAACGCAACCTTGCAAGGTATCTGCTTAAGGTAGAACCTCAAATCCCGTCTAATGTGCCTGTGAAACTCCATAAGTTACTATTAAAGCCAATGAGAAAACCGAAAAGATGAAATTCAACAGAGGCATGTTTTGGAACAACAATAAGGGTAGATAGAAGCTAATGGAAAATAGAGTCTATAAAGAAATCTAGGAATCTATCTTAGAAAACACAGAAATTGTTATTTGCCTTTTGTTTTTACAGCATCAAATATTAAAGATCCAAATATCAATAGCTACGCCTTTTAAGAGAAAGAAGATTAGCTCAGTAAAATAACAGTACATATAAATGTCCTTTACAAAATAGCCATACCTAGGAACTTAAGACGTCAACCACTTT
The DNA here is from genome assembly GCA_034370585.1 of Fragaria x ananassa. NCBI lineage: Eukaryota > Viridiplantae > Streptophyta > Magnoliopsida > Rosales > Rosaceae > Fragaria > Fragaria x ananassa. The sequence goes on from CP139769.1 coordinate 19,185,207, forward strand.
GACAATATCCAAAGGTTGGTGAATAGATTTTTACAGTTCAAAGAAATAATTTCGGAAGAATACTTGTAATGACTCGTGAATCATCATAATAGATCAGATAACAAGTGCAACCATGGTGAACTCTAAAACGAATAAGCAGATGGATACAAAGAACTACCTATCAAGTACAACCCAAGCTGCATTACAGGCCATTATCTCTTGCAAGATAACCTGCTTGATGGGATAACCAGCAGTAACTTTGACTTCAATGCTGACCTAAATATAGCAACGAATTTGAAACGGTGAACTTTTCCACCAATAACAAGGACAGAGAGCACAATTCTTAATATAACAGTGACACAAAGGAATATCTTGATTTAAACAAGATGCATCCAGCATCTTTGTTCAAACTTTTTATCTTTGTTAGTGCTCTAGGTAACAGATAACAGTAATCCTTCGAATATCTTTAAAATTATATCTGACAGTAGTAAGAACATACTGTTGACACTTCCAAAGAGAGCTATCAACTCTATCAACCAAGAACAAACTAAAAGCACAAATAACTTGATAAAGTAACGCTTAGCACTTGGTGAATATATTACCCCATAATCTTCACACTTCACCGCACTTTCAAGAAGCATGTTAACATACATGTCAACTTTCTTTGTAACTTCTTCCTCCACTGCACGAAAGCTTGTTCCAAAGAATTCTGGGTATGGTTTCGCTTGATATCCCACTGTTCCAACGAAGGCAAGGTAAGCATGGAGTATTGGAGTTAACATCACAATATCAGTAATAAGCAGTGTCAGTGGTTTAGTTACTTGCTCAGAATGAGTTTATGGCACTACAAATTAAATAATCGGAGTAATCATATGATCCTCCTAACATTTGACTAGCTAATGCTATTATGCAAGATATAATAGTCGGAAGTACTCTGCATCAAATTTTTCTGAAATAAAAGGATCTATGTTTACCCTTATATATCAGTCTGTAACATCAGTACTAAGCAAAAAATAACAAAAGCCTATATCATGTGACAGCGTCACTAATGAAGATACATTTTTACAGAAAGAATCATGATTAGATTGACGAGATTTGACTATACATGTAGAACTGATGGTCACAAAGTGAAAATTTTCAAGCACATAGTATGGTGCAAAAACATATATAATACCAATTTAGTTTCTGATGTAGAAGATGAAAATTTGATCCAGAAATAGAAATGGAAAGTCAAAGATAATGTTCATAGAACCATTCTACTTTGTGTGCACAACTTTAAAGCCAAAGCAAGCAGAAACCGATAAATCAATCAATCAATATTCTCCCAAAACCCAATCAAGATTTCATCTCATTAAGGCTATATAAGCTTCTGATAGGAGAATACAATGTCTTCTCCTAAAACTGAGCATTTCATCGAACACTTACTTGGGTGAACCACCCTGTGCAAGACTCCAAGCACAACAATGGTGTCGCCGGCACGTAAAATGTCACCCCTCAACCTCACAGCATCAACGGTGAGCTTAAGCTCATGCCCACCGCGGTCCTTGGTGGCATCATAAGCAATAACAACATGTGATGGCGTCATAGGGCTCGCCATGGATTCTTGTGAACAACACACCACAACAGGGTACTGGCTTTTGATCTTGGTTTGATGTCTTGGTGGTGAAAAATGAGTTTGCTATTTAAATTGAATCCTGTTTGGATTAAACCCATTAAAGATTATGATTGATGGCCAATGCCTGTGTGGTAGAGTTTAGAGAAAATCTCTTTCTGTTTTGCTCACAAAGTTCTCTATCTGGTTGCAATGGGCAGGTAACATTCCCTCCAAAGCAAGGAAGATATCCCATGAATATTCCCTAAAACACTGTACCCGAAATCTTGGCGGGAGTTTAACAAGATTGCAACCCATCACACACATTGGTTTATGCGTTTTAACTCCTAGCGTGTGGTCTGCTTTATCAATGGTCCTCAAACACATTGGGGTTCACTTTCTGTATCTGAAAGATGTACTAAGAACAAGGTTGGGCACACTATTGCTATCTTCATTGTGCGTGGTCTCTATGCCTAGTTTGAAGATGTGTCTCTTTGGCTTATGAATTGTATTCATGTTGCCCGAAAACTTCATCAAATGAATAAAATGGGTGGCATGTCAAACCTCGATTTCAAAAGAGGAAATCGCTACAACCAACTCCATACAACAACAGACTGGCTTTCGAAAACTGTCCATTAGTCTATCGGAAGCTAACTCGAGATCAAGCCGACATACTCTACCACTAGCAAACCCCCAAGTTCCAAACCCCTGCTAGTGACATAGTATATCCAAACACCTACACATGGTCGGAGATCGACTACTTCAGGAATATTCTGTACTTTGAAGACAACTGAAAGCATATAATAATTCGTATGCTGCACTGATTTTGCTTTAAAAAAATAATGGGACGTACAGATGGATATGAAAGGTACAGTATTTTAGATTATCTATCTCATTCCAATTTCATTGATGTTCACGAATTAGTGAGCATCAGAATGTTTTGATACTTTGATGCATGAATGATCCTCTCTGTTGCTATAACGATTATCCATACTAGTCTTTTGATGGTCACTCTTTACTCGCCTCGACAAGAAAAAGAAAAAGGAAAACAAAGCCTCACACAGAAATTGTTAGAATGTACCAGCATGCAGTCTTCAACATGTCCTGCATTACTCAATAGTCACTAAGGTTGATAAAAGTACCAAGGATACACACACTACAGGTGTACTAATAAACGCCATTGCGACTTGCTGGAAATCGGGCATGAACTGAGGTGCCCCAGCACGCACAAATATACTTTTACATAAACTACTTCACTAGCCTATAATTAAGTGGCTAGATTAGCTCCAATGTGTCTCAAAAGACAATTGTGAAACAATATACAGGGAAAGCTGCAACAGCAAAGTAAATTAGGTATCTCTTTGCTTCTTAAGTTTTAGCCTTCTTTCACCCTAGAAAAGTGCAGCCCATGACTGCATGTTATCAAGTCTCATGGTTGAGAATTATGGGATCAAGGCTACTGACAACATAAGAGCACTAAGTTGAGAGTAGACTAGCCATATTACTTCTTGTAAACATTGGTCTGTTCTATGCAGACTTGATTCTGGCAATTTGATCCCCCAATTTGGAATAAGAGGTTGAATGACTGATTTAGGCAATCAAACTATCATGCAAGTTCTAGGATATCTAATCACAATCCCCTGTACTGGATGTGAACTAAAAGTCCTAAAGTATTGCTTGAACTAAAGCACAAACTATATAGAGATCAACTTAAACAGATAAACAGATGCTTGGTTACACTATTAGATAAATTAACGACCATGTATATAAAAGCCAACTGTGCATCACATACGGTAAAAATGAATTTAAAATGAATTTATTTGAAATCTGAGAGTCGCATTGCATATGGAAGAACTATGAAGAACAAAAAGACCGTAAACAAAATCCAAACTCCATGGTCTGTGGCATCATCATGTCAAAAATACAGACTACTCAAGGCAAGTTTCAGAACAAAGCAGGCTAGGATTCTAAATCCATACCACCCACGTCATTCCGATGACATGGATTATTTGAAATGTGACACGTTCAAAAGCATCACAAATATCTAAGAAGCTCCTTCTCCCAAACATGCTGAATAATAATTTTATTGGAGCACTAGACCACTTTCCCTAATCAACTACAAGGCAATAGAACATAACGGGATAAGCTACTATCAAGGGAATTGGATCCTCTACTATAAATTTGCAGCTAAAATTAGATTGGATATGCATGCGAGAGGCTGCTGATCCTCACTCTGTCTCCTCCCCCTTTCCTTAATTTTGCAATTAAAAGTTTCGATTGGATAACCCAATTTCGATAACATAATAGTTGAACTCCTCCCCATCTCTTTCTATGTAACCAGACTCCTTCATTTACACACATCCAACCCATATGGGGGATATGAACACACATCCACCCCATATTTGACATGACAGGCCACCAGTGAAAGCCAGACAGCATATTGACAAAAATTGAACTGGCAATATATAATCGAAATTTGGTGCCTGAAGCAAGGCAGAAGGAGACAGGGATAATATGTTTTAAAGAAGACACACTAACCCTGGTTGAAGCGGACGATGCAATGATTGAGAAGCTTGTTAAAAGGGAGAAACTTGTTGAAGTTGAATTTGCAGGTGGGTACAGAAGATTGGAAATGCAAAAGGAAATTTTGGTGATGGTGGGGGTTGTATGTGGGAATGGAGTTGATGGAGATATCAAAAAAGACGATGGTTTACATATGATTATCTCAAATAGACAGGAGAGGGGCTTTGCTTTGTTGCTTCTTGTGCAAGTTTGGCTTTTGGAACTCTTTACTTTTCAGCTGTTGGATTGTTGTGAACTGACATAGCAGCCTCCCATGCAAATCCAAGCAGAACCTAGCACCCAAAATCATAGTAGAGAATCAAAGTCCATGATCAGGACATGTTTAATAAGCTTTAAGACTAATTGATATAGATACTTTCCATATCATGTCAACTTATAACATTGCAAAATGACCATATCTATGTTGGCCAATTTCGTATACAAATCTTAAAATTCAAGATAGTAAAATCCTGGTAAAACAGATTGTCTCAGGGTCTCAGCTCCAGAAGAGAGAGTAAAAAAAAACCCACCCAACTATTTATCTCAAACAAAACAAGTAACTACAGAAAAATGACATGAACATAAAAAATTTCAAGGAAACCAAACAGATAATAGTTTTAGGAGATGAGACATGTATATAATAATCAGCTTTCTAGGCAACCAAACAGATCCATAGGAAGATAAAAGCATGAAATTCATACCTCTGTGAGGTTGAGATGGTGGGTGCTGTGTGATGATGCAACAATATCTCTTTCACTCCAGCGGCTGAAGCCTCCTAAGCTAATAGTTCTGTGTCAGAAAACACCTAAACCCATTCAACTTCAACACATGGAGTACAGAAAGTAAGTTAGAAATGAAACATTCAAACTTAAAGAAAGAAATCATAGAAATAGTAAACCTATTATTGCAGCTATAAGGGCATGACACAGAAAGATCTCAGAACACAGCGAAAATACAATAGGCTTATGAGATTCCTGACCTGGATATGATATCATTTTGACAATCTGGTGGTGAAATATGGAACACTTTAACCAACTGAATTCCAAGAAAGCTCAAAAAATGACAAAATCTTGAACAGTCGAAGGAGAAAGTGAGAAACCTCTGCCAAAACTAAAGGTCACGTGATGCCCAATATTGGAATTACTTTTGAGATAGGATTGTGTCTATGCCACCTCCATCCTTATACTCTGCTGTTGTTTAAAAAACTTCCTGAACAAGGTATATTCCGGACGTGGAGCTCGGGATCTTGTGCTCCTCTTAACCTGAATTCTTATGTGCAATGCCCTCATCCAAACACAAAATTATGGTAATTCTTTTCACCACTCCTTCTCCTCCTAGCATCACTTTGTTAGAATGTCATCAGCTTCCATATCCCAAAACAGTAATCTCAATATCATATAAATGTTTTGGCCTCTATGAGGCTGTAATTGGTCTGCCTTAAAAGTATATACATGTTTCTGTATCTCAATCCAACTACATCCGACCACATTCTTCACACCTTTCTCTTTCATTTCCTTTGTAACTCGAATCATGCTTTCCCATCTTCCTCTCATTTCATATGCTCGAGCTAGCACCAGATAAGGTAGAGATGACTGTGGTTCTGACTTCATCATCAGTTGTGCAACTCTTTCAGTAATTTTGATGTCTTTCTGAAGCGCACAAGCACGAAGAATTGATTCCCATATCATAGAACTAGGTTCATTGGGCATTACTTCTACTATATCCATTGCTGCTTCAAGTTTGCCTGCACGAGTCAACAAGTCTACTATGCATGTATAATGCTCTTCCGCAGGTTTGATCCCATATTCCTTTTCCATGGATCTAAATAATGACATACCCTCATCCACAAAGCTGCCAAAGTTGCAAGCTAATAAAACCCCAGCTAATGTTACATCATCTGCTGGCATACCTTCACTAACTAATTCCTCAAATGTGTCCAGGGTCTCAAACAGTTTACCATTTTGAGCTAAACCCATAATCATAGTGTTCCAAGATATCAAATCTTTCACCACCATGCTTGAAAAGATCTTCATGGCATGATTTATCAATCCAAGTTTAGTGTAAAAATCAACAAGTGAACTAGCGACAATAGCGTCTGACTCAAAGCCTAACTTAATAACCCAAGAATGGATTTGGAAACCCTGCTCAACTGGAAGAAATGTGGACGTGCAGCTCAGTACACTGCTAAGAGTGAACTCCGTTGGCCTCAGATTCTTTCTAAGGGTCAGCACAAAAAGCAGAACAGCATTATCCACACAACCATGCCTTGCATAGCTCGAAATCATGGAATTGCAAACAGCTGAATCCCACCAGCTTAGTTCTTGAAAGAGCCGGACCGCGTCCTCCAATCTGTTGCATTTGGAAAACATGTCAATAGCGGCACTTGATACAATGCTATTAGAAAAGAATCCCACCTTCAAGCTGAAAGCAATCATTTGCTTACCCCTTCCCAAATCAAGCAAGTTACAACAAATATTGATCACAGTTGATATTGTAAACTCATCAGGGGAATGCTTGGTGCCTCTCATAAGAACAAACTGATCTATAGCCAATTCCGCATACCCTGACTTATGACAACCCCAAATCAAACTGTTCCAAGAAATGACATCCACCTCCTCCATACACATAAACACCCCAAAAGCATAATCCACCGAACCAATCTTTCCATACATGCGGATCAATGAATTCCCAACTACCACATTCGACAAATTCACACCCTTCCTGATCATACCACCATGAATTTCCTTCCCATGACAACCAGACGACACAACTGACATCACAATCGAAAACGTGTACTCACTCGGCCTCACACCCGAGCTTTGCATTTCCGAAAACATCCACATTGCATTACCAACCAATCCACACGAAACATACCCCGAAATCATCAAGTTCCAACTAACCACATCTCTCTCAGGCATTTCGTCAAACACCTTCCGTGCCCTCTCAAACTCACCAAATCGACATAAACCCTTCAAGCAAATATTATCAGACACAATGTTCTTGCAATTAATCTCGTTAGAAACTCTCAACGCATCGAAAAGCGTGCCGAACCGAAAGTAAACATCGAGGAGACGGTTACCCAGAAAGGTATGGGTGTTGAGTCCCACTTTCACCAACCGCGCGTGTGAGACATTGACGTGAATTGAAGATTTAAGGGAGAGACAGTGGTCTAGGAGATGAGAGTAATAGGAGAGCGAGGTTTTGTGAAGCCCACTGACTTGTTTGAGAAGCGATTGCATCCAAAACCTGAAGTGCTACAATGAAGTGCAGGGCGGGGGTTTTACTTGTATGAAAATGAAGAGGGTTAAGCAGTGATACGGTCCCGTTTTGAATGGGGTATGGCGTCTGGGTCTAGTTCTTCTTGTTGTTGTGGAAATTCCATGGAAATGGGAGCAGCAGCGGTTGAAGAATTAGCTGCTTTAACGTTGGAGAGGTATGTGACTGACGGTCTGAGAAAATGGAGTAGCAAGGGTAATTGTGTGTTTATCTCATTAGATTTCTTTTCTTCTCCCTCAAGGGTTTAACTTTTTTTTTTCTTTGGGCTTTAGTAGGGTTTAATGATCGGATATATAGGGGCCCTATTTAAGTATATATGAAAAATTGATTGCAATAAAAATATATAAAAAAACTCACGCCTTAAGATATTGAAGTGTTTCAATCTGTTGTGATTTATAACAGTGAAGACAAAACTCACGTAACAGAATATAAGTATTTAAGTTGTGTTTCTCGCTAAGTTAGTAAGAGTTTTAATGTACCTTTTATACTCATGTAATCATGTTTGAATTTTATCGATGTTGTTAGAGTTAAGTTTTTCGACACGGATTAGTCTATGATATTACCTTTAAAGAGAGCGTAAGATGTCAATAAAAAATAAAAATTGAATTTTGTTGTGTAAATAATGCATTGCTCCATGACATCACCGAACCAAAACAACTTGAGAGTCAAGGAAACAAGGTGCGTCAATTTTATCCCTTTTAATTTTAATCTTTAAAGAGAGTGTAAGATGTCAATAAAAAATAAAAGTTGAATTTTGTTGTGTAAATAATGCATTGCTCCACGACATCACCGAACCAAAAAGCAAATCAAACAACTTTGAGAAATTGAGAGTCAAGGAAACAAGGTGCGTCAATTTTATCCCTTTTAATTTACCATTGATCGACGGGGATGTATTGCGAGAAATCAATGTTTGCACTTGGAATATGCTACTGGTGCTGATTAAGGTGTAATAGTGTAACTCATCCTTAAAAGTATAAGCATCCACGATCCTAAATTCCTAAATACAAATAGACGAATAAACAACAACAAAACAAAATGTGTGAAGTCTGGAATGCAATTTCAAAATCACCAGCTCAAGGATAGCTCTCATGCCCTGCAAAGTAAAAAGAAAAATTTTTCAGCGATTGGACCTTTTTCCTCCAATGTCAATAGCTTTCAATTATAACATCTAGTTCTACATAAAATTAAAACTAAATTCCATTTTTATCATAAAGTTAGAGTAATTCTAATTGTTGTTGCTTTTCATTCCATTTTTTTTTTCTGCCATACCATAAGTAGTCAAGTAACATCACCTCAGAGCCGGTAGACCCTTTTCTTCTTCGGTGATGACAAGCTTGCCTTCTGTAAACTCACAAGCTGAAATTCGAATTCCAAGCTGCTTCTGCAGTTTCCTCACAACAAATACTTCTGATTCTTCACACATTGTTACTACAGTGCCCTTCCTGCCAAGACGACCAGTCCGTCCAGCTCGGTGTGCATAATGAATTGTGTCGGTGGGTAAGTCCAGATTAACAACAAGATCACATTCTGCCACATCCAATCCCCTTGCTGAAAGTTCATTTGTCACCAGAATTCTCACCTCCCCCTTTTTGAATTTTTTCATAGTCGTTGCCCTACCAAGTTTACCAAGATCCCCATGGAGCTCTGATGCCGTCATTCCACGGGCCTCTAGCTTGAAGACGGTATCTTTTAGCTGCCTAGTGTGATTCATGAAGGCTATGACAGATTTGGCATTCAGAGCATGAACACACCTTCTCAATGCATCAACCTTGTGTTGTAACTTTGTTACACAGTAGTAGTGTTTAAGAGATGGAGGTAGGCTCTCTATTGCAGAATGACCCTGCAAATTTGAGGTTGAGTTCGTACTGATTGAATTTCCTGGCAATGAAGCGGGTCCAGAGGGCGAGATAGAATCAAGGGGAATGACATTTTTGGCTTGGACAAGAAGTGGATCGCGCCCCCAGCTACTGGCTGCCCTTATCACTGAAAATGGTACTGTTGCTGAAACCAATATAGTCTGACGCTCAGCTCGTTTGGCAAGTGAGCCTTTTGGTCCATTTGAGTCTGCACTGGACTTCCTCCCTACGTGTTCCAATATCCGGTGCATGTCCTCCCGAAAATTAAAAGAAAGCAGTTGATCAACCTCATCTAAGACCAAGAAACGGCAGCCGTGGGTGTGAAGCTTCCCAGCTGCACTAATCTCTGCAATCCTGCCCGGTGTCCCAACAACAATAGCAGGCTTATTCTTCTTAAGTGCTTCTTCTTGTCTTGATCGATTTGCACCCCCTACAAGCTGCTGAACCATTTTCTTGTTAGCAGCTCCTAATATATTTTCGAACTCCCTCACAATCTGCATACCCAGCTCCCTGGAAGGAGCCACAATTACCACTTCTATATCTGTTCTCTTTCCATTTTCACCACCACCATCAGATGGTCTCTCCTTTAGGGGGCCTACTTCAGAGAGGATAGGAAGAAGATAAGCTAGTGTTTTTCCCGAACCTGTGTAAGACTGAATCACGACATCATGATCTTTAAGAATCGTTGGAATTGCAGTGGACTGAACATCAGTTGGAGTCCTGAAGCCTTGACTCTCTAACCTCTCAATCAACAAAGGAGGGAGGCCGAGCTCAGAAAAAGATTTCGCATTAAAGAGACTTGAATCTACTTCAAGAGAGCTCTGTGCCCCAGCTGCCTTGATTACAGTGCTTCTAACCACCTTGGCCTTACTTTTGGGAACATCTTTAAGAGAACTCAGCCGCGTAAATTCATTGGTTTCCTTTTTATCTACCAATTCAATATCACTTTTGAAGCCAAGGCTTCCAAGATTCAGACTACATACACTTCTGCGGAACCAAGCATTCCTAGATACATGTGAAAACTTATGGAAGGACAGAGACTCTCCTAAAATTAGCAACCTTGACGAGATTAATGCCGGCATCTTTAGTAGGTTACGAGTCCCAATCAATAGGTACCAATTACATAACCATAAAATCGAACTTAAAAACTTTACACTGACCCTGCACATTAACATTCAACAAGAATTACATTATAGGGGTTGAAACCAAATGGGTATCTCTACCTTGTACAAATGCAAGAACCCAATACTTCAGAAACCATATCCCATATTATTCTGCTTCATTCAGGTAAGTTGGTTGAGGCATTTTATCAAACACCATGAGACATATGGGCAGCAAGCTAGCATTTTTATCTTTCTACTTTCGCCACAATTTCAACGGCAACAATCACATAATTTTGTAATCTATATACGAATCACTAGGTTTTCCAATTGCTCTCATAAACCCAACAGTGTGTCAGTAAAGGTTTAAGCTTGACGGAAGAAATCAAAGGGAAAGCGCAGAGCAGCAAAAAGGGACACTAAAAGAGATAGAAAGATAGTACCTGAGACTGTGAGTTGGGGATAGAGCGGCTTCGAGTTTGTGAAGGAGAAGAAGAGATTTGAGGTTTAGCTGAGAAACACTTTAATTTGCCGCCTCTATGGATTATATCCGTCCTTCATGTTTTTGCCATTTAGTCCCCATCTTTTACAATTCTTCATGAGATACCCTGCCTCTTTTGGTTTTCAATATGGGTTTTCGATATTTGAGTGCTAGCTTTAGCTTACACCGAGTGAATAAACTCGTCACAAGCGTAATTGCTGATTTGTTAATTAAATTTGTGGGAAATTCAGCTTTGTAGTGTTGTATACCATGCAGTAGTATTGTGAACCGCCTAATAGTGTTGAATTTTTAATTGTTAAACTATCGGACGATTCAAGACTTGATGCTTACACCTAAATTGGTAGGGACGGGCATAAAACCTGTAATTGAAAAAAATAATCTAGCAAACTGACTCGAACCGACCGAACCAGGTTCAAAAACTATTCTCGTAGATAATGTATGGTTCAGACCAGTCCCACTATATGTCGAATCAAGCCGGGCCCGGTCTTTGACTTCTAAAAACTTTGCTAGCAAGAAAACTCGAAGATAGATGTGTTCATGCATTAAGCCCATTATATACTAGTTTTTCTCTTTTTCAAGCCTACTAGTCCACACAATATCAAACCCAAATACACTATAATCAAACCCAAATACGAAAATACCCTAATCTTCTTCACAACCACTTGAGCAGGTTCGTCTTCTAGCACATAAATTCGTCACCTCCGGCTTCACCTCGATCGCATAGTCGATCTTCGTGAGCATGTCGTGCATAGCAGCCATGTGACAACCAGTAATTTTATTATGTATATACCTATTTAAAAATTTGCTTATATATTACATATATCTATGTATAGGTATGATTGTTGAAGTGTTTGTGTGTGTGTGTTTAGTGTTATATATGTTGAAAATTAATATAGTTATATAGTTTCTTTTATTTTTATCTTTATTGGATTTAATGAGTAGGTTTTTTATCCAAGCTCAATACCCAAATACAAAACCCAAGCCCAAACTTGATATAGCTAGGAAAAAAAAATTGTTGTCGTGAGATTGCAGAACGACTGCTTTCTTCTTCAACGACTTCTCCTTTCACCGCCTTCTCCTCCTTGACTAACTTCTTCTTCTTTTGTTTGTTCTCTAAGTCTGAAACTCTACTCAACCACCTTGAAACCCAAAAACCAACCTAAAAAAGCTTAAATAAGAGTAGCCGACCTCTTTAAGCAGGACGTGTCAGTTGCTTGAAGATCAGTTGCCGACTCTTTAAAGTTATACAGTAGGAGCTAGAACCCTAGGGGTCTAGTCTAGCATTTAAACGGGCAAGATTTCAGTTGCATAATTCAATTTTGCTTCCTTTATTCTTGTCTTGGATGCCAAGTTCTACCTATTTCCCAAACATTATAAATAGGACTGAGTTTTGTAGATTTTTTGGGTTTTCAGAAGTCTTTTCCTACTTGGAGAGAGAGATTGGTGTTGTAGGAAACTAGTATAGAACTCAGGAGCTTGTTTCAGGTGATTATCGGCAAAGGTAGAGGGAAAATTAAGGAACCTCTATGCTTACTCTAATTGTTCTTTCATTGGTTACATGTTGTGTGAAATTCTTGTTTCCTTGTTGCCATTAATATATGTAGGATTGTTTTGATGTACACATTATCATATAAGGAAATGATAGTACTATGTATAAAGCACTTTGGGTAAAGAAGATAGTGATGAAACTTTTGTATAGTTGAGTCCTTGTTCTCGGAGATATCATATCTCACGATGCCCGTGTGAATGCGCGATAATGCACGGGAATGCGTGAGAATACACGATTAATATAGGTGAAAATGACGGGACTGGCGAAAGAGGAATGAACAAGATGACTAGCAAAAGAGAAATGTGAGATTGAGTGGGAGATAGTTCATATAAATGAGTAGCTTAAGTCACCCTTGTGGTAAAATACATGATATGGAACATGTAGACCGTAACATCTCGGAAATTCAGATTTTTATTTTTAAAATGAAAAATTATTTTCGAGCTATTTTATTTCGATTTATATTATTCTTTAAATTCTTAGTAGTTTTCGAAAATTATTTTAATTTTTTTTAGTTTGTCAAATTTTGTCTTTCGGGTCCATAGGATTAAACTAGACATCGTTACGAGTTCGTAGGATTTTTCATAACATCGTTTGGACATCAGAGCGATTTTTAATGATTTTTAGAAGTTGATATTATCTAAAAATTAATTGAAAATACAAAAAATAAAGGTGACTTAATTTGGGTCGTTGGATCTATTAGACCGCTGAATCTCAGCCGTCCATGGCTTTTCATATATGGCGAAAGAGAGAAAGGGATCAGATGGGAACCGATCATTTCAGACCCAGAGCGGGTCAGCCTCGACCCGTGTAGCAGCGATGGTCGACCCGACCACCTCTTCGTCCTCCGGCAACGACGAGGAGCAAGGCGGGTAGCGACGGCTTCCTCTCGTCCTCGTGGTCTTCCCTATGTCCTTAGTTTCTTCAGTAGAGGTCGGGTGAGAGAGAATCGAAGGGGAGAAAGAGAGGTTGGGTTAGTCGGCCAACTTCCGATTCTGGCAGCGTCGACGCCTCTCACCTATAGCAGAAGCTTCGTCTCGATGTCAGAAACCCTTCCATGATGTTCGTATGTTCAGAAGAGCCTCCATGAGTGATCATCGATTAATTAAAGCTCAAGGAGTTTCCTGGCGAGGGTTCGAAGCTTCCCAGCCACCGTCGATGTCAAGTGAGGTATGAAACTTGTTCTTCTCATCGAGCTCTATCTCTCTGTATAATTGGAATCGAGATTGGTTGAGTTTTGAGGAAAGTGGATTTTAGGCAGTGGAGGACTGCCGTGCGTGCCACTGTGCACGGCGGCGGCGGCGGTGGTTGTTTTTGTAGTTTCTGGCTGTTGTTGGTATATTGAATTCATATGAGTGATTGCAGGAACTTGAATTCAATATTGGGTACAAAGTTGAAGAATTGGAAAAGTTGTTTGACGAAGGAAGCGGTGGTTGATGGTTCTGGGCAGGGCCGGTCCGTCGTGTTTAGAGGCCTTGTACGAGATATAAAATGTGGCCCTTTAGGTGCTCCTGATAAAAGAGAAATAATACACCAAAACTAGAAACATGGTGTCACAAATAGGCATGTATATAAGCAGATCAAACAGCAAACAAAAAAGATAGAAGACCAAAAGCAAATTTTCTGTAAAAGCATATTAAATTGACTTCGAAAGCAAATGCTCTGTAAAAGCATGTTACATTGACTTCAAAAGGAATTACCAAAAATCTCAGCTACTTTATCACAAAGACGCATCAAGTATTACAATACTACCAGAATTTTACCAAGATGAAATAGCCAATGTAATACTATTTTCTGAATACTGATCTTCTAGCACTCATAGATGCAAAATCATCAATCAATCTCTCATAGTCAAGCTTTTCCAAGAACTCATGTTCAATGGAAATCAAAGCCAAAGCATTTAGTCTTTCTTGCGACATGGCTGAACGCAAGTAAGATTTCAATATTTTTAGCTTTGAAAAGCTTCTTTCGGCTGATGCTACTGTCACTGGAATTGTTAACAAAATTCTGTATGCAAGACAACTAGTAGGATAACAATTAGCTCTTTTCAAGAAATTTAGTATTGCACTAGCTGTATCATGCTCATTTGGTAAATTTTTCTGTAATAGTTCTAATTCATTAAATAAATCCTCACCATCAATGTCTGAAGTGTGGCCATTCTCCAGCTTCTTTTTAAGATTGTTGCAACTTCTTTTCAGTTCATCAGCATCCAAGGACTTCAACTTCTTTGCTGTGAATAAGAACCCAAATGTCTCTTCATATTGCTCATATTGCTCAAACCTTATTTCCAATGAACCGATTGCTTGATCAATTATGTATACAAAGTAATGAACTCTGAAAGATTCTTGACTTGATTCTTCAATGAGTTGTTCAGATGGCTGAGTTTCAGTGTCAATCTCATCAAAATGTCTCTTCTTGTGAACTTTTCTTTTCTTTTTCTTCTCAGGAAACACTGGATCAATATCTAATTTAGCAACAATCTCTTTGGCACAATTCAGAGCCTTCTCAAATCCTTCTTCTCTGTACTCTTTAAAGAAAACAATAAGTGCCTTCACACTACCCATTGCCACATCAATCCGCATATTTTCAGATTGTAATTCTTTACTGACAATATTCACTTTAGCCAAGATATGATACCAGATAACCATCCCTACAATAAACTCAAATTTTCCAAGTTCATACTCTGCTAAACACTTGGCTTCACTTTTAATACCAGACTCTGTTGCTCTCTCGGCAAGCTGATTTAGAGCTTCTCATATTTCAGGAGCTTGAGTAACTATTGCCTTCACACTATCTATTCTGCTTTCCCACCGTGTTGTCGATAATGATTTCAAAGTGTAACCTTTTTCTGATATATTGTCTTTCAAAATATCCCACCTTTTTGTAGAGTCTGCAAACAAGGTGTAGATACGTTGCACAACTCCAAAAAACTCTTCTGCTTTTTCACAAGAGTTTGCAACATCAGACAATGTCAAATTGAGAGAATGTGAACCACAAGGTGAATAAAATGCTCTAGGATTAATGTCTAGAAGTTTTTTTTGTACACCTTTGTGTTTACCCTTCATGTTTGATCCATTATCGTAGCCCTGCCCTCTGACATCATCAATATCAAGATCAAGATGGTGTAGCACATTCTTCAATTCTTCAAACAACCCTTGACTTGTTGTATCATTCACAACCAAAAACTGCAGAAAATATTCTTGTACCTGTATTGGAACTGTGGAGACATCAACACACCTTATTATCAATGTCATTTGTTCTTCCTTGCTGATATCAGGAGTACAACCGAGTATTACTGAAAAATACTTGGCTTCTTTTATTTTCTTTAGGACTGCACCTTTGATTTCAGCAGCTATCAAGAGTATCAACTCATTTTGAATCTTGTGACTGAGATAATGAAACTGAATTTCATGATTTTGTTTTCTTCGTATATGCTCCTTCAAGGTCGAGTCCCATTCAGCAACCATTTCAACTAAAGCCATAAAATTTCCATTGCTTTCATCATAGATCTTCTCATTACTTCCACGAAATGTCAAGCTTTGTTTAGCTAAATATTTCACTACTGCAATCAATCTTTGCAGTACCTTCCGCCAATGTTCAGTCTCTTTTTTGATTTGATCCTGCAAAACTTTGTCAATTACTTGATTAGTTTCCAGCCTTACGCGTAACTCAACCCAAATCAACATATGATTTATATGGTCTGAAATTTTTTCATGTGCCTTCAAACTATGAGAAAGATGCCTCTAATCCCTTATTCCATCATGTGCTAACTGAGTTGGTTGTCGTTTGGTCTTGAACACTTTACAACAGAAGCAGAATACTCTGTCAAGATCCTTACAATAAACAAGCCAATCCCGATGATGCTTCTAACCATTTGATAAGTACTTGGTATAAAATTCAGATGAGAAACGCCTTTTGGATCCATCTCTCGGACCTTTTCCTGTCAACAAATCTCTTACAGGACCTCTTTTCACCAATAAATCCCTCCATTTAGGAGCAAGATTATCCCAATTTTTAGGATCAAAGATGTTTAAGGGAATATCATCATTCCCTTCCAAACCAGGCTCCATAGTTTCTTCTACATTAACATCAACATCTTCTTCCAAAGGTTCCTCCATTGGCTGCTCCACATTTTCTTCTAGACCAACATCAACATCTACATCTACATTTTCTTCTAGATCAACATCTACATCAACATCTACATCCACTGGACATTGTGGTTGCTTCCCTTTCTTGAAAACAAATTTTTCCATAGCTCCTGATTGACTTTGAACAAACTTGTCCCCTTTCTTTTTTCTTTTGCGTTTGGAATTACCAGCTGCATGCTTTCTTGTAGGAGCCATTCTAAAACTTGTGTGTTTACCCCAATGAGAGACAATGATATAGTCCCAACGCTACTTGAAAAACCTAAAAGTAAATGAATGATTATCATATATTCTGTTGCATAATAGAGTATTGAAACACTAGCATATTTATATTTCGTTGTGGCAGCTTACAATGAGTGAGTAAGCATATCTATTCTGAAATAAGTCTAGGACATTTTTCGGGTGCTCCTGAAACATTTATGTATAATCCTGTAACCATGGGGGAGCCTCATCTTATTTCATGACTACCAAACAGTAGATTTTTCACAATAAGACAAATTCAGAATTAGGAAAGTTGGAAAGGTTACCATGATATCAGCCCCTTCTTGAGATATGTTGCCAATGTTGGCATTCTTTCCTCTCAAACACTGAAGAGCTGCTTCAAAGTCCCTGTGCAGACCAACTTTTTCCTACAGAAAAGTACTGTATCAATTTACTTGAGCATTTTAGTTGAGAATTTCACCAGCTATTTAAACAATCAAACTAAAACATGTAACTAAACAAACCTAAATCACAGGCTCACAGAGTCATAGAGATTTATCAAATCATGTTTAGAAATCAAGAATGATAAACAATACTACAATAGAATCATTGATTCATTGAATTGGGAAACATCAATAACATCTTATATCTAGTAGATTACCTTTCAAAATCGTTGATCTTGAATATATTCTTTTAATTATTTTCAATTTCTAGAAAAGTATTTGAAATTGTTTTAGTTTCATTTACTTTTCTCGTTCACGCCTCAGATTCAATGTTAGGTGCTTGGAAACCACCGACACCGAGTCCGAGGTGTGACAAAGACTTAGTCTATTTGACTATATGAACTATATAGAGTTGATAATAGATGCATTCATCCATTTGACTAAAGTTGTTTATATTCTATCTTGTTTGAAGAGGTTTTTGTCTCCTACTGAGTTGTTTGTGCTCACTCCTTTAAATAATTTGTAGGTGAGGAATAAGTAGTTTGAAGTTGATTTCTTGTAAGGATCTTTATTTACATGTGAAATATGTGTGTTGTTGTTTTCCTTAGAATAAGACATAGACTTTCGTTAGTCTACCTATGTAATGTTACTTTATGGAGTACCTGAAAATAAAGAGTGATTTTTTAGTTGAGTATCAATGTGTTATTTTCCAATTTCTTTCATATTCTAATTATGAAAAATCTATTTCATAGTTGGAATGTGAGTTACACCTCAAAAAAAATCCAAAAAATGAGGTGTGTGACAAGCCATCTCATCGGGCTTATCGTTCCCATAGATGGCGTCCTCATCGGTAGGGCTCGGGAGAGCTGACAAGACCTTTGAGCCTCTAGAACTCGTCGTGGATTTCCATTTCAGAGTCAGCAAAGCGGTCCAGCTGGTCTAGGTATTTGGGTTGTTTCAGATTTGCAGGTACGATGTTAGATTTGGTTGATGGGCACTCGTTCGATGAAATTGCTTTCGAGATGTTGATTTCAAATGACATTGCATATTGAAAAAAAAACATAATGTTACAAAGCCCGGAAGCTAGCTCGTTAAGGCACGATCCGGGTTTTGACCGGTTCTTATTATGGTATGTTAAAGCCCCAGACTTGTTTCGCCGGTCCCGATCTTGGTCCCTAGCTATCAAATTATGACTGGTCTGAGACTGTCCCCAGCCTTATAAATTAGTATTGTTAATTTACTATTTATCTAAAATTGAAAAGTGCCTTTCATTTGCTGATGCATCAATTATAGACAACTAGGAAGATACCCGCGCCTTGTTGCGGTGTATACAGTGCATGGAAAACATTTGTATAGTTATAGCTAATATCTCCCAAAAAAAAAAACTTCCAGCGGACTCCGTGTCCATCTTCTCGCCTCTTCTGGTTCGCTTCCTCTCTTCTCGCTTCTCTTCGCCTCGCTTCCCTTTCTTTCTTCTCGCCTCACCTCGCTTCCTCTCTTCTCGCCTCGCCTATTCTCGCCTCGTCTCGCCTCGCTTCTTCTCTTCTCGCTTCTCCTCGCCTCGCCTATCCTCTTCTCGCCTCATCCTCGCTGTTAATATATGCCTTGAACCAGCCATCCGAGGGTACCAGCTATTCGGGGATCTCTCTGAATAGCTATGCTTCGTCTTACCTATGCTTCGTCTTACCTTTCTTCGCTTTACCTATGCTTCGTCTTCCTTCCTCTCTTCTCGCCTCGCTTCTACAAACGCGGAAGCTTTGGAGCGGGTTCGCCCCCCCACTCGATTCACCTCGCCAATCCTCGGTTCGTCTATCCTATGCTTTCCTCGCCTCGCCATTCCTCGCCTCGCCTATACTTTCCTCGCCTTTCCTCGCCTATCTTTTGCTCGTAATTCCTCGCCTCGCTTCCTTTCGCCATTCCTCGCCTCGCCTATACTTTCCTCATCTCGCCTATCCTTTCCTTGCCATTCCTCGGTTCGCCTCGCCTCGCCTATCCTCGCCTCGTCTATCCTATGCTTTCCTCGCCTCGCCATTCCTCTTCCCGCCTATCCTTTCCTCGGCTCGCCTCGCCTCGCTTCCTCTCTTCTCGCCTACCCTCTACTCGCTTCCTCTCGTGTCGGTTTGCCTCGCCTATCCTTTTCTCGCCTGGCTTCCTCTCTTCCAGGCTCGCCTCGCCCCCTCTCTTCTCGGTTCGCCTCACTTCCTCTATTCTCGCCTATCCTCGTCTCGCCTCGCGTATCCTTTCCTCACCTCGCTTAATCTCTTTCCGCCTCGCCTCCCTTCGCCTATCCTTTCCTCACCTCCCTTAATCTCTTTCTGCCTCGCCTATCCTTTCCTCGCCTCGCCTATCCTCGGTCCGCGATATAAAAATCTAGAGAGATTACTATTTTTTTGCGCGAACTCTCTCAGTCTCTCTAGATGTTTCTATTTCTTTGCCGAAGCGAAGGGCGTAGAGTCCGCTGGGAGACCATTATTTTTTTTTTTTGGCAAAATTTCGCTCAATCTCTCTAGATTTTTCTATCTCTTTGGTGAGATCAATACTTTATTTATTTATTTATTTTGGATGAACTCTCTCCTCTCTCTATTTCTGTAAATGTATGCGCGCACTGTTGCTTATTTTATGGTATTTTTTTTTTGGACGAACTATTTCTCAGTCTCTCTAGATTTTTCTATTTATCCGCCCCAGAGAATGGCGCGGACTCCGCTTGGATATCATTGTCTATCTAGATTTTTATATCTTTTAAGCGAGATATTTTTTTTTTGGACAAACTCTTTATCACTCTCTCTAGATTTTTCTATTTCTCCGCCCCAGAGAAGGAAGCGGAGTCCGCTGGAAGATCATTTTTTTGGGCGAACTCTCTCAATCTCTCTAGATTTTTCTATTTTCCGTCCAATAGAAGGGCGCAGATTCTGTTCACAAATCACTGTTTATAAGCTTATGAACAGTGATTTTGATTGTTGTTTATGCGCGGATACCACTGTTTATAAATCACTATTCTCTAGCGAGATCACAAAGCAATGTTTACTTGCTTGTGAACAGTCACTTACAACACACAAAACCACTGTTCATAAGTTTATGAACAGTGGCTTGCAACACACAAAAACACTGTTTATAAGCGTAGGAACAGTACCACGCAAACCACTATTCATAAGCCTGTGAACAGTACCCGCGAACAGCCCGCACCACTCATAAAAACACTGTTCATAAGCTTATGAACAGTGACCCGCGAACCTCTGTTCATAAGCCTGTGAACAGTGCCCGCGAACAGACCGCACCACTCACAAAAACACTGTTCATAAGCTTATGAACAGTGCTTATGAACTGTCGACCAAGCTTTAGTATATAGTAAATTTCCCTCTGCTAATCTACTATTCACATTTCAAACTTGAATAATTCATTAATTCAAATGTTAACTTATTATAATTTGACTACCGCATAATGAAGGATATTTGCAACCACGACAGTTTTTGAAGGCAAAAAGGAAAAACCACTGGAAAAATTGGATTGCTTCCCGAACAAAAAATCATAGGTGCCTTGAGAATGTCTGTGTATGGTGCTGCCGTTGATTAATGTAATGAAATCACTAGATTGAGAACTTCTACTGCGCTAAAATGTCTGAAGAAATTTTGTAGACAATTCGAGTTTTTCTACGGTGAGTGGTTCCTTCATTCTTCTAATAATCCTACTGACTTAGGTAGGCTTCTCAATAGTGGACATCATCGCAGGTTTCTAGGCATGATTGGAAGCATCGATTGCTTAGGAGAGGAAGAATTGCCCATGCCAACTGGCTGGGTTTAGAATAACTCAATTAGAAATTTTGTCCAAACCCGTTATATGCCCGGCACGGCCCAAACCCGTTTGTTTAATGGGTTAGGGTGGGCTTAAATATATTGGCTCAAAAACTCAGCCCGACCTGAGCCCGTTATGAGCCCGACATGACCCAAGTACTATAAACTATGGCCCGCAGCCTGGCTCATTTATAATTTTCAGTTTTACACTATGAAATATAAAAATAATCCAGAGAATATCTTTAATTTTCAACGTCACTTTCCCTATAAAACTTCAATCGTCTATCAATGAGCTTCAATGTCGGACCTTTCAGCTTATCAATGGAGGAAGATGCCAACGGCTTCTCTCTCTCTCTATATATATATGTATATATATAGCCTTTAGCCCTCAAATTCTCTCAATCTTTCCATTCCTTCTGCTGTTCTTGATCAATTGTTATTTAATCCCTAAATTTGATCTTTTTTTACTACTAGCTGACACATCTGGGTATCTGATCGTATCAAGCTTGAAGATGAAGGTATTTGTTTGATGAATTTCACTCATATCACTGTGCTATATGACACGACCCACCCCGAATTTCACCCTGAAACCCGGAGTAACTCGTGCGGGGACCACTTCCAAGAAAGATATTACCGAAAAATCGGCATAACCTCTCTTGAAAATTGACAACCCTTCCTAACGAAAACCTGCAAACACTTCCAAAAATTTTTAATCCAACCTTAACTCCGGGAGCCTACGTGCTCCCCAAAAACAACTACCCCCAACAACACAACATTATCCAACATCAAATATAATTATCCAAAAGATAACATAAATCCTCCAACAAATATTCTAAGACATCAACAAGTCTTCACCCACAACCGAAATAATATACATTAAACCCAAGTATTCAGAGCTACTAAACACTAGCGGAAAATGAAACCACAAGTAGGTTAAACAGGTAACCTACTAATGAAAAGTGGTGGAAATGCGGGTGACTATGTCTCGTCTCCTACTAAGTCCAACCCGAACTCTGCAGACTGGGCATTTTAAAACGAAGAGTGAGAGTGAGTGGACAAAAATAAAATAAAGGAAATAATTCTTTATGCTTTCCCAATTTTACTTTTCCATAGAAAAAAAAATATGCTGCATGCGACAGCTCAAAACACTCAACACGAAAACTGGAATTTCATGACTGGCACCGGCCAGTCTCCAACGCTCAATAAAATACAGCCTCTCAGGCTAAAATAAAATATGTATGTATTACACTCGTCATATCCCTTGTATGAATTTTCTTGAAACAACTAAAACAAGTAGAAAATTCACACAAGGCTACATCGCTGGCGTCTAACGCTCACGTTGCACCATAATGACATTTTACCTCATTATGGTGGAAAAGACGGTGTATAAATATACGCGCATATCCCCTATATAAATTATTATTTTTATATAGGGCTACAACGATTGCGTCTAACGCTCACATTGCACCATAATGGAATTTTACCTCAGTATGGTGGAAAAGTACGTATAGCTAGCTAGCATTCTCACATGTACATATTATTCTCATAATCATCCACATATGGATATATATATATATATATATATATATATATATACTCACCGAAATTCTCAATTTCGGTTATTCTCCAACAACATAAATTATTTCGCATGCACATTATTTAAAACAAAAGTCCACTCACAAATTAGGCCTAAGCCTGATGTCGATCTGGGGCCTCGTCAGCTCGAGCCTCCTCACGACCTGTTCCAAATATAATATTAAGTTCCCAGCCGAAATTCCAATATTTACACAAAATAGGCAGAAATTAACCGAGAGCCATTAACATGCTCATCATTGCCTAACTTCAAAATGGTCCACATTTTAACCCTAGAACCAGCAGCCGTAACTACACCTTCCCACAGATTAAACAACTTAATCCAACGTCGGATTCTACATAAATTAACCGCCAAAAATACTAACTTCGGAAATTTATAAACCTATCCAAAACTCATCCAAAAATTCCATAACTCACTTCAATAAGCTCCCCTTAATATTCCAAATTTAACAACATTAAAATCTCCCAATCGGCGGCGGCGCCGGCAGCGGCGGCCGGAGGCCAATTCCGGCGACCTCTAATTCCTATGAAATTTTAACAGCATCTTCCTCTCATCATACTCTACAACTTTCCTAACTAGCACAACCCCAAAATCCAAGCCTAACTATGCCAATCGAACAAAAACATCAAAAACGCCCTTGAGCTTCCACCTCAAATTTCTCCTTACCTGAAGCAAACCGGAGTGAGTCCTTTTAGGGCAAGGCTGCTGGGTTGAAGACCTACAAAACCATACTAAGCTTGCCCGGATTAGTGGCCGGAGGAGGGAGTTCCGGCGAAATGCTTCCCGGCGTTTCCGGCGGGTTTTCTCCTCTTCCGGCGGGTTAGAGGCTCGGGGGCTAGGCCGGGGAGGGAGGGGAGGAGATGGGGGTCCGAACTGGGGTGGAGCGGCGGCAGCTGGTAGTCGGACGGCGGCAGGAGGACGGCCAGACGGACGGCAGCGGGAGGAAGGAAAAATCGGGGAGAGAGAGAGAGAACCGGGTAGAAAAGAGAGAAGAGAAAATGGGTTTGGGCCTCACACCCCAAACCGGTCCACCCTTTAAACAACCCAATTCCAAAAATGAAACACCCCGAAAAATAATACCCGAATAAAAATTACCTTTTACTAGCTAAAATTTACTATTTTTACCGTCGTCGTATTTTCCTCTTACGAATAATCCTCCGCACATAATCATCCCCGAAACCCCTCTAGGGACCAATTAACTATTAACTCAATGACGGAGACGGTAAAATTCTTATTATAATCAGGCTAGTAAATAAGGTAAAAATATAAGGGTCGTCGGGATGTGACACTATATGTTTTAGATGATTGAATTTCATATGGATTTTATTTTCCTTTGATCAATTTCACTCTATTTTCCTCTGATCAATTTCACTCGAAAATGGGTACTGAAACATTGTTTTGATTAATCAAATTACATTTGGATGTATACCAATTCAGTTCGGTACTGAACCTTTTGATGAGGTAAAATAGACAATTGGAGGGAAGTTGGGTACTAAGTTAGTTGTGTGTAATTAGTGAACCCAAAAGTATTAAAGCAATACTCTGAGATCAATTGAGAATCAAACTTGGTGCTGCAGTATATGTATATGTTAGAGCTCCTCAAATAATATATTGAGACAATCTCATTGCTTAATATAGGTAATCTGATCATTTGTTATGTATATCGAACTTGTTTGTATACCTTATACTATAAAAGTGTGTTTTGATTGATCAATAAAGTGTATGTACTGATGTTTCTTCTATGTTTGATGCAATCCATGTAAGTGAAATATAGATAAAACTTCAGTTGGAGGTACGGTATTATTTATGTCTTAAGAGCCAATTCTTCACTGAAACACAAGAGGTACGTTATTATATATGTTTTGCTTATCTGGGTTGTTTTCTGTTTGAGTCTCTTTGCTTGTGTTGGTGTTTTGTTTTACTTAGATATGGACGATGAGGATGATTTGAATTTGGGTGAGTACTAAATTTATTTCCACAACTAGACCCTGAGAATATGCCATGTGAGTCTTTGAGTTCAGGCGAATCACAACCCTTATCTCCAAATGATAATAACCAACCTATTAAGGCTGGCATTGAACCTAATGAGCCTGACAAAGAAGAAGTGATTAGAAAAAGAAAACAAATGTCTAGTGTGTGGGATCATTTCAAACTTGAGAAAATTGATGTCGGTGGAGGTAATACAGATGAAAGGGCAGTATGTCAATTTTGTAAGTCCTCGTTAAGCTGTAAGAGCAATAACGGTACTGGACATCTTAAGAGGCATGCTAAAAAATGTCTCGAAAAACATCGCTCTACATCTGATCCTACTCAATCTCAATTGGGTAGAAAAGATGATGGTAGTGTGGGCGCATTTAAGTACTCCCATGTTGCTGAGGAATTACCTTTCTCATTTGCTAAGAGTCCAAACTTTGAAAGATTTCAAATAGAGTATTGCTAGCCAGAGTTTGAAAAAGTGTCTCATAACAGTAACAAGAATGACTTGTTGAAAGTTTACAAAGAAAAAAAAAAGAGTTGATACATGTTTTCTCAAATTTAAAGAGCTCAAATGCAATTACTTTTGATTGATGATTTGTGTTAGTGCTCACTACATTGATGATAATTGGTTGTTGCATAAAAGAATTATTGGCTTTCGTCTTCTAGAATATCCACATACTGGTAGTAGAATATTTAATGGCATGATGGATGTGTTTAAGGAATACAATATTGTTGACAAAATATTTTCAATCACTTTTGACAATGCAACCAATAATACGGTTGCAATAGATCAACTGAAGCGTTGTTTACATCCTCCTCATGGAGGAGTACTTTTTTCATATGAGATATGCATGTCATATCATTAATTTGATGGTGCAAGATGGACTGAAAATTATTGAAACCCAAATTAGTTGTGTTAGGGATCTATTGGATATGTTTGTTTTGCAGATAGTAGAGTTCAAGATTTCAATAAGCTATGCAAAAGTCAAGGCCTAAAACCCATAAAATTTAAAAGAGACATGCATATCCGTTGGAACTCAACTTATCACATGTTAAACAGTTGCAAAGGTTACACCAATGCACTGAGTGTTTACTATAATAACAAAGTTAATCAAAATATTTTGACTGAGGATATTGGAACCTTTTTTTCAAATTTTTAGAATTTTTGAAAGTCTTTTATGATGCCACATGCAATTGCTCAGGTGTTTACTATCCAACATCTCCTATTGCACTAAATGATTTGTATGCAATTAGTGTTCCTTTTAACAAGTACATGTATGCAATTGGTACTTTTGCAGAGATTTGTGAAACGATGGTAGCCAAATACAAAAAGTATTGGGAAGTGGTTTCTTATACCTTTTGTTTTGGAGCTATTATGGATCCAATGATCAAGCTTAATGGTTTGGAATTGATATTGAGTGAGACCGGGAAGAATTTGGAAATTATTATCCTAATGACATCAACTAGCATCCAAAAGAATTTCAACGATACTTCTAAATTTTATGCAAAGAAATATGCAGATACGAGTGTTCAAAGTTGCCAAACTTCTCACCGTCCTTCTCCATCAGAATCTAATGCATGTAGGTCCTAACCCGGCTCGACTGGGAATTGGGTTTCCGTTAAGGGGTATCATCCCCGAACGCCCAAAACCCTTTCTAAAAAAAAAAAAAAAAAGAATCTAATGCATGTAGTAGTCAAGCTGTTTTTGGCTTGCTTGCTAGCAAAACCAAACAAAGGGTGTTGTCAGTTCTTGCAATGAATTTTTTAAATATTTAGATGTTGATTGTATTGAATTCATGACTGAGGAAGAAAAAGTAAAGTTGGACATTTTGAGGTGGTGGAAAGCACATAGCAGGATTTTTTATGTGCTTTCCATCATGGCGTGTGATGTACTAACAATTCTAGTGTCCACAATAGCATTGGAGTCTGCTTTTAGTGTAGGTGGTCGTGTATTGGATGAAAAGAGGTCAAGGTTAACTCCTGGAAACTTGGAGGCTCTTATGTTGGTTAAAGATTGGAATGATCCAGATCATAGGGCTCAAACATTTGTGGATGAGGAATTGGCATGTGATGAAGAAGAAAACAAATGCGCACTTACCATTCTTGTTGATTAACAAAGCCAGTAAGTAAGACAAGTACTAGATTTTGCAATTTCTATTTGAAGTCATCATTTCAAATTTCACATATTTGTCTAACTTATTTTGTTTTTTTTTCTTTTCATCAGAGCAACCAAACTGAGATGGCATAGGACAATGAGGGTGGCACTTATGTTACAACATCAGTGTGTAAAAACAGTAGATATGGATATCTTTGTTGATGGAAAGGTTTGACAAATGCAAATGAATGATAGTTGAGTGGGTGCCAACATTGTTAGGATGTGCTCAAACTATAGTGAGGCAATCTCACCTTTTCAGACTTGATAATGTTTTTGTACTTCATCATGGGGCACCGGTTCTTTGACCTCCCCGTTGTACTCTTCTATGGTTATGAATAATATGCACAGGAGTGGGGTTGAGCCTCCTAGATAGCTGGGTTCCAAACCGGCCCCTTTTTAAAGAGTATGATTTTGCTATTAAGTATTATGGAGATAGGCAAAGCACATGGATTTTTTTTTTTGTCATTTGGAATTCTCTATCTTAAATTTACACTGAACAAGATTTTATGCAGTTATTGGCCCGGTCTGAGCACGGCCCGGTATGTTGTGGGTTTGGGCCATGGGCTGGGCCAACCCGTTTGCCACCTCTAGCTGGGTTGGAGCTATCTCGAATCAATTAAAAGGAAAGACCAACTATAATTTTGAAAGTTGTGGCATCTTACAACATACATATGTATAACACGCTTATTTTGGAGCTCAAAATGACCTCAACGTTCGATGCTTATAATGCTTTGGAGCGTGTCATAGGTGGAACTACTCCTTTGGTTGAGTTTGAGATCAAAAGCAAAATGAACACCAATGGTTAATGTCTTGCTGATGGAATATATCCGAGGTGGTCTACTTTTGTGAAAACAATATCGAACCACTAAACAGAAGAGGCGAAACAATTTTTCAAAAAAAAAAAAAAAAACAAGAGGCTTACTAAAATGATGTGGAGCAGTGTTTTGGTATCCTTCAATCTCAATGGGATATATTGATTCTCGGTGCAAGGTTGTTTAAACTATAAAATCTTCGAGCCATCATTATAAGTTTTATCATTCTTCATTACATGATTGTGCAGGATGAATTTGTGAAGCCTATAGAAGATGATCGAATGAATCCGTCCATGACAACTGTCTACGATTGACCTATGCATCCCAATACTAGAGAACCAATTCAATTCAAACCGATAGGAAAAAATGGACAAAGTCTTCATGCATTCATGGATCGAGAATTTCAAGTAGAGTCTGTCTACCTCCACGAGCGTCTCAACTGTTGGGACGAAGCTCATGAACTTCTTTCTCATAGTAAAACTGACCATTCAAAAACTATACTACTCAAGAATCTTTGAAAGTTAATGATTCCACTTAAAGTTAAGGTGTTTGCTTGGCAACTCATTCAAGGGAGGATTAAAACATGAGAAATGATTTATATGAACCAGCACACTGATAGATCTTTCTCTTTTTTCATAATATTGTTGAAACTAATAATCACTTATTTTTTTTATGGTGACTATTTCCAGGAAAGCTTTTTCCCGGTACCGGGAAGGGATTGCGTGCCTCTAAGACATGAATATCTCATGTTCTTCTCTCCTCACCTGTCAAAACAGATAAAGTCAGAGGGTGACCCCAGGTGTGTCGGTACATCCACTCTGATGCTTAAGTCAGAAACGTTGACTAAACAGAAAGGGGAAGTAAAGTGAGAATTTGGACTTACTTGTTTTGGAAGCTTGTGTTTGCTTTTATATGTTTGTGGGAAGAGGGTCCTTTACCCCCTTATTTACTTTCCTTATTCTTCTTTGCTTTCCTTTTATTTTTCATGGAGATAACATTATTTCCTCAACAAGTGAGACCAGAGTGACCCGGTATGAAGTCCATTTTTGCACTTCCTAGCCAACAGTGACTTTATTAAAACTATTTTGTTTTTATCTGGTTTCTAGCTAGTCAATAGTTTCAATCTCTTGCGATGGTTTGATGCTGAGGTAGTTTTTAAAATTTTGATTATTTGTTATCATATTTGGAAGGCTAGGAATAATTTGATTTTGAAACACAACCTAAAATGCTACTCTGGTTTTTTCTATGGTCGATGCTATGTTTCATAACTATATTACTAATTCCCCTGTTACTCGTACCAAATTAAATTAATTCATACAAATCCTACTGTAATTAAATGGAAACCCCCACCTGAGGGTTTTGTTAAATTATATTTTGAAGGATTAGTAGTAGTCAATTCTCAAGCTGCTCAGGTTTTGTCATTCGAGATAGCGATATAAATCCTATTATGGCTTTGACCAAGACACTACCAGAAAATGGGTCTTGGGCGACGAAACAAAAAAAACCGGGCGACAATTTTTTTTTTCGTCGCCTAAGAGAAAACTTAGGCGACGAAAAAAAAAATCGTCGCCCAAGGAAAAAAAATCGTCGCCTAAAGTTCAACTTTAGGCGACGAAAATAAAATCGTCGCCTAAGGCTAAATTTCGTCGCCTAATATAGAAACTAGGGCGACAAAACAATATTTCGTCGCCTAAGATATTTATATCGTCGCCTAAGTTTTTTAATCCTTAGGCGACGAAACTCAAATATATCGTCGCCTAAGTATTTTATTTTTTTATTTTTACTTGGCCGACGAATTACCCTGATTTCGTCGGCCAAGAGTAATCCGAATAATTAAAATAAAATAAAACACATTTAAATTTCATTGTACAGGATTTTTTATTTTTACTCTTGGGCGACGAATTTAACAAATATCGTCGCCCAAGTATTATCTTGGCCGACGAATTACCCTACTTTCGTCGGCCAAGAGTAATCCGAATAATTAAAATAAAATAAAACACATTTAAATTTCATTGTACAGGATTTTTTATTTTTACTCTTGGGCGACGAATTTAACAAATATCGTCGCCGTAGTATTATCTTGGCCGACGAATTACCCTAATTTCGTCGGCCAAGATAATCCGAATAATTAAAATAAATAAAGCACATTTAAATTGTAAGGTAATGTTTTTTATTTTTATAGCCCCATCAGCGTCTCGTCGATTGGAAACTATTCTCAGTTGAAGGTCCGGCCAGATTATGTGATTTGGAGGGTCGAAAAGCCGTTTCCGTCCGTTTAGGGGTTTGACCGCGCCGATTGACCGGACGGATCGAGCCTTTATCTTTGTCAGATGGAGCTGAATTTTGGCCCATCTACGTAATTCGTTATGCTGGTCATATCTGACGGTCGGTTTTCAGTTCGTCTTCTCTGATCACCAAACTCACGTTATATGTACTAATGTTGTATAACTTTTTTATATAAGTGTTGAGTTTAAGTTTCGTTTTGAAGACAACGTATACGTAGAGGCCTCAAACGCAAAAAAGTCGTGAAATAAGATATGACCGGAACGGTGAAATACGTCAACCCGTGAAAAATGAAGATATTTCGGTAAAATTTCGGTGCCGGTTGTTCCGGTCAACGAATTTCTCTTATTTCTACCTAGTGGTAGCCCTATCCCGGGTATTTATTTTTTACCAAATTTTTATAGCCCCGTAAGAGTCTCATCGATTGGAAACTATTCTCAGTTGAAGGTCCGGCCAGATTACGTGATTTGGAGGGTCGAATAGCCGTTTCCGTCCGTTTAGGGGTTTGACCGCGCCGATTGACCGGACGGATCGAGCCCTTATCTTTATCAGATGGAGCTGAATTTTTGCCCACCTACGTAATTCGTTATGCTGGTCATATCTGACGGTCGGTTTTCAGTTCCTCTTCTCCGATCACCAAACTCACGTTATATGTACTAATGTTGTATAATTTTTTTATATAAGTGTTGAGTTTAAGTTTCGTTTTGAAGATAACGTATACGTAGATGCCTCAAACGCAAAAAAGTCATGAAATAAGATATGACCGGAACAGTGAAATACGTCAACCCGTGAAAAATGAAGATATTTCGGTAAAATTTCGGTGCCGGTTGTTCCGGTCAACGAATTTCTCTTATTTCTACCTAGTGGTAGCCCTATCCCGGGTATTTATTTTTTACCAAATTTTTATAGCCCCGTAAGAGTCTCGTCGATTGGAAACTATTCTCAGTTGAAGGTCCGGCCAGATTACGTGATGTGGAGGGTCGAATAGCCGTTTCCGTCCGTTTTGGGGTTTGACCGCGCCGATTGACCGGACGGATCGAGCCCTTGTCGTTGTCCGATGGAGCTGAATTTTTTCCCACCCACGTAATTTGTTATGCTGGTCATATTTGACGGTCGGTTTTCAGTTCCTCTTCTCCGATCACCAAACTCACGATATTCTGAATTTTATGATATAACTCTTGGCCGACGATTTTCTTCATCTTGGGCGACGATATTTATATTGAAGAACATCGTCGCCCAAGTAGAGTATCTTAGGCGACGACTTCAAAAATCGTCGCCCAAGATTATCTTGGCCGACGATTTTCAAAAAACAGGGCGACGATTTTTCAAGAATCGTCGCCCAAGAACTCCAATATAAAAGGCAAAAATTCGGAACCCTAACCATTCGCGCTGCCGCTCACAAATCCAAGCCCTCTCTCTCTCTCCGAAAATCCACTGAAGCCCTCTCTCTCTCCCTCTCTCCGACCCCGACCCCGCAACCCGACGCCGTCCCCGACCTTGAACCCGACCCGCTTTTTTACTGGGATTGTCTTGATTTTCTTCTGGGGTTAATTTTGATTGTCAAATTGTATTGCAGATGAGTAATTGCACAAAGGAAGAGTTTGTGCAAATTCTGCGTCGCCAGAGCACCGGATTCGCCAGAGGAAGCTCGAAATACAGGGGAGTCACGCTGCACAAATGTGGCCATGGTTGAAATCTGACCTGAAGAACAGAGATCTTGTGGTAGCCAACTTTTGCAGAAAGGCTAAACTATTGCTTGTATTATATCATGGTTAACATGTATGAATTTATGAATGCATAACAATACATTTATGTTCACCAATCGTTGCTGCAGGTTGCTTTCCACAAAACATTGAACTAGAGAGTGCATTGCTACGTGGGCTAGGCATTCAAGAAGGAGAAATGGTTATTTTGAGGTGACAAACAAATTACAGAAGTCAGTAGACACTGGAAAAAACAAAGTTCACAAACCTTTTTCACACAATGAGATCATCCTTTTATCGGCTTTACAGAGTCGATGGGTAGAACTGCATATTGTTGTTTAAAATCTCCTCTGGTTAATAGCCTACCTGACATTGTTCTACATACCGAGAATGCAAATCCTCTCGACGTTACAAAGTTGGTGTCCCAGTTTGCATTTTTAAAAAAAAAATTCCAGCAAAAATTAAAAAAACATTATTTAAATATTTAAAAAAAAAATTTAAATATATCTTAGGAGACGAAATTGCTAAATCGTCGGGCAATGACTAACCATATAAGACGACGAAAAAAAATTATCTTAGGCGACGAAATATTTAGTTTCGTCGCCCCAGGTTATAACATCTTAAGCGACGAAAAGATTTTTCGTCGGCCAAGGTGTTAAATCTTGGGCGACGAATATTTTTGGGCGACAAGAAGTAGATTTTAGGTGACGAAATTAGTATCGTCGCCTAAGAATTACTCTTAGGCGACGACGGAATGAATTGTCGTCGCCCAAGTTCTTGGCCGACGCACTTCTGGCGACGACGTCTTGGCCGACGACATGTCGTCGCCTAAGTACTTAGGCGACGAAATTTTTTAACAGGGCGACGATTTTTTTTCGTCGCCCAAGTTGAAATTTCTGGTAGTGAGAAAATTGGTCATTCAAATGTTCTTCTCGTTGAAGCTTTTGCTTTGAGAGAAGGTTTAATGGCGGCAAGCATACATAGATTCAAAAACTTGAAACCGGAGGGTGATTCCAAGATTCTAATCAATTCCATCAATAATGTTTGTTCTATTCCTTGGCACATTAGGACGATTATCCATGATATCATATACCTTGTTACTCATTTCATTTCAATCAAATTTCAACATATTTAGAGAGAAGTAAACTTCTTAGTTGAATGTTGTTGTCGATCTAGGACATTTTACTGCCATTGCATGCTGGAACCATAGCCTTTAGGGAATGAAAGCCAAGGGGTTGAGAAAACAAGACTAGATGTCACATCTCGGTTCTTAAATTAATTTGCGGGTATTTACTTTTGTGTTACTTTAACATTTTACCGTTTTGAGTAACCGTTTTCTACTCAGGGACCCTAGAGTTGACTTTTTGTAAGAAAATTATTTTGGGAAAATTTCTTTAGGGAAGTCGTAGAGGACGTTAATACGAATCAGTGAACATGCTAACGTTAAAATCGAAATTCATATGTAAAAGTTAGGGTGTAAAATGTAAAGTTACTATTATGATTGGGGATATAAAAATGGGAACTTACCATTTGAGGTAAGGTAGAAAGTAGAAATTCAATCTCTCACTCTCTCTCTCCCCTCCTCGCAGCTCTCTCGACCCGCAACTTTCCGGTCGCCGTCCTTCGCCGTCCGGTCGAGATAGGAGGCGATCTTGGTATCAAATTGAAGCTCGGATCATCCTATACAAGTCTAGGTAGGTGGAAGCCCGTGTCGTGCCACCTTGAGGGAGCAAGCTCGCCGTGAAGTTACGACTGTGCCGCGGAGGTGTTCTCACCGAAACTCCTTTTTCCGGCCACTAAAATTGGAGCTGCTGGTCTTGTATAAAATCTCTCCTCTTGTACAACAAAACCTCAAAAGGTTTCAATCCATCTTGAGCTAGGTAAGAGAATCGGGGATTTGAAATTCTAAGGTATAAATTGGGATTTTTATTGTTTTGGTTCGATTACCCTAATTAGACTTGGAATTAGACTTTGTGCTTGTTAAGGAAGTTGTTGTGCGTGTTGAAAGGAAGATTGTGTCAAATTTTGGTGAGCATTAGAGATCGCAGGAGTAGGGGCTACCGGAGGAGCAGGTGGCGGCGTTGCCACTTTTGGGTAGTATTTCATGTTAACTAATGTGTTATGCTGTGAGGAGTGCATTGTTGTTAAGTTTGAAATTTTTGCAGAAGTTTTGGTTAAGTTTGAGATTTTTAAAGATTGAAGATTTTGACGACTGATAAAATAAGAATCTGACCATTTGATTTTTATGGTTATGGTCTTAAAGTGCTAGAATCGATGAAGTGAGGTTGTAGTTGAAGTTTGGTGAAAATTTAATTAGTTTAACCCTAGCTTGATTAATGGGTTAAGTTGAATAATTTCAGAGCTTAGGTTAAAGCATTTATCTCCCTAAATTGAACAGTGGTTCTAAAAAAAATTTTGTCAGGACTCACCCTCAATTTCACCCTGAAACCCGAAGTAAATCCTGCGGGGTCCACCTCCAAGGAGCATTTACCAAAAATTCGGCATAATATACCTTGAAAATAGACAAAACTTACCTGAAAAATTCCACATAAACACTTCTATTATAAATCATCCACCTCAACTCCTGGAGAAATCCTGCTCCCCAAGTTTATCACATCTCCCAAAATACAATGAGCCGTAATTAACTAATAATTATCTCAAATGGTTATCAAAGCATACTATAATGAAAGAAAAATAATGAATAAAGAATAAGCGGAAGCAGCCACTGACTATGTCTCGTCTCCATGTACGCTTAACCTCAATTAAACTTAGCATGCAAACTGGGCATTTAAAACAAAAAGGCCGAGGGGAAAGTAATTTAAAAACGTTAGAGTGAGTCGACAAAAATAAATTAAATAATTTAACAAATACATAATTTATATACCTGTTTTGGCCACGATCCTCAGCGCGCAGAGCAGAGGTGAATAGCGAACAAAGAAAAGGGGGAGTGTTGCGGGCGTGCCACCACGCGGATGAGGAAAGAGTGACGGATGTGAGTGCGAGATCTAAACTTTTTAGTCAGGCGGGGCGTTCCAGGTGCCACCTCAGATGAGAAATTTACGAGCACAAGACGATCGATACTCGCGGCGGTGCGAGCAGAGCAACTATAGAGAAATCAAAGGGATCAAAGAGATCGTGTGTGTTTTGTTTCAACAAGGAAGCAAAGGCAGAGCTCCGGGGAGCATTGGAGATTCGACTGGGTCGAGGGTTTCAACTAAGTTGAAAGGTTTTGTTTGTTAAATTGTGAGTGTGTGTGTTGAGAGAGTTGTGAGAGAGAGAGTTGTGTAGACCCTAGAGCCCTTTATATAGTGGAGCTCGACTTGCGGCAGAAGAAAGATAATCATAGAAACCAAGTCGGACTCTGTAACATAACATCACAAAGAAACTATTCCACCCACGCGGACTAACCTTCTTGTGACACATATCAAGTTCGCACATTCCATTTAGTGTAGGACACTGCCACTCAATTATAGACTCCTATGCGAATTGGAATTAGGAGTAATCTTATCCCGCACTCCATATAGAAAACCAATCTCGCGTGGACCGCTGACTCAAACCATCTCGCGGGCCTTTCTAGCTCGCGAGCTTTAGTAGGGTTTTTTATATTAAAAGGGTCACAAGGATTGGCCCGAAGCAAGTCAAAGACTTGTAAAAGTTTTCAACGATTAAAAAGGTGCGCGCGGAATCCGCATGTGGCTTCCTCAAGAAGTCTCTCACGCGAGCCAGAGAACCAGTTCGCCTAGATGTATTCTGCCTCGCCTAACCGAAGTGCCTATAAGTCATTCCGCGCGCGAGTTGTATGTTTTGCGCGAAGCGCGCGAGCTCCCTACTCCGTGCGAAGTCATTCCACGTGAGTTATGTGTTTTACGCAAAGTCCCTAACACGCGAGATCTGTAGTCCACGTGAAATCATTCCACGCGCAGACCTTGTAACTCAGCTCGCGTGGTGTTGCTGGCGGGCCACTATTTGTAAACTTAAAGAAACTTGGGCTCGCCGGTATGACATGGACCAAGAAATTAATTAATATTCACATAGACATCTATTGTCCAGTAAAATATTAATTTGGGCGTAAACATTGCCCCCCAGCCTCGAAGTCATGAATGTCAAGAATGACTGAAGAGGCTTATGTTCATGCTGCTCCCAAAACACTAGATTAACTGGGGTCATAAGATGAGTGTGAGTAGACAAGCCTGTGAATAGGCCTTGAAACCCAAGCACCCAACAAGGCATTGTAGCGAAGTTGTTGTATGGCTCACCTAGTAACATAGTAAACTGATAAACTTGTCATAACGAGGCACCTTGGACTTGGACTTCAAATACATTCGCCTGCTCTTTGCCTGCATTGGCTTGCTCTGACTAGATGTCAAAAAATGGCCCTTCGCGAGCTGTGGAATGACAAATGATCATGCACTTCATGGCCTTCCATTGCGCGAACCAATGAGAAACAAATAAAAAGGATTGGCGAATGGCCTAAAATTTTTTGGCCATGTACTTCGCTGCCCCCTAGTGCGAACCAAAGAGAAGCAATCAAAAAGAGTCGGCGAACTACTGTATACAGATGGCGAACACTTTGAAAACTTGGATGCCACAAGGATTGGCCTAAATAATGACTAAGACACTTGAAAAAGTCTAAAGTCTGAAATAACTGGAACACATATCCACCCCAATGTGCCCCCCAGTTTTGATGTCTGTTCGCCGATGTTGAGAAGAATGAAAGACATCAAAACTTTAGCATGCCCCCCAGGGAAGGAGTACGTGGTGGTACCGATGCCCCCGAGTGAGGAAAGCGGGCTACGAGGTCATGAAAATATTTTGAAAAAGCAACGTGCGAATCCGCGCGTATCCTGATCTGTCTGCATTCAAACTGCCATAAGTCTCTCCAGGAATGTCAGAATGATGAACCGTAAAATCCTCTAGAAAATAGACATCTAGGGATTTCTGTTGATATAAGGCGCGCCAGCTAGTTCTTCCTGGATCAGTCCAGTTTAACCGGCGAAGTTGACTGTTCAGTAGTGGTTGTTGCAACTTGTAGCATTGCAATCTGTCTTTACTTCGCTGGCAGCAATTCAAGGCATATGGAATGCCTATTATCGTCAAGCCTCAGGGATAGGCTTCTAAGTAAAGTTCAAGCCTGATATAGGCAAGAACATTATCCTGCATTTCAGCAAGACCAATGATCTTTTTTTGTGTTTTTTGCTATTTGATTTTTTTGTATTTTTTTTTCAATGCGAGAAAGATAGGAATTGAAAGAAAATGAAAGCAAAAACTGAATTAAAAGCTAGGAGCATAGAAAAGCAAGGGATCATAGCTGGATTAGGTACCCCTCATTAGGCCACGGGGGAGGCCACAAATGCTTCAATCCAAGTTTCGACGTCGTTATGTTTCCAACGTGAGATTGTCGTTGTTGGAAATTTCCAAGTGTTGAGTAGAGTTGTTTTGTGTCAACAACTTGAAAATTTAGGTAAGGTATTTTGTAGGGTACGTCTCGTTTGCCCCTACGTATTCTTGTATGTTGACCAAGTATGATCCTCAACTGCATTCTCGTGGATCGAATGATGTTGAGATCTGCCTTAGTGCTCACTATCATGTCATAATGCGTGGTTTTATCAGGAATAGCCACACATTGGTCAGGGAAAAGACCCACTTGCTGGTCTCTTTTCACCATATCAAGAGTGTCACTGGGATTGAACTCTTATGGCATATGATTTGGAGACAGATGCACCAACATATAGTCTTCATCGTATTCATCATAAGTTGGCTCTGTGTCAAAATCAAATGCAAAATCAACAAAGGTTGGTGGCTCGACCTGCTTTGCAACCATAGGCATGCATGAGACATGTACGTACTTCGCCCATAACCTAAAGTCCCCTTTAGGGCTCTGAACTTGTACGGAGAGACTCCAATCATATTGAATTATGAAACCGCGGATTAGCCAAGGGATATCACCAAACCATATATAGTTAAGCTTAACATGACCATGGTTTGGCGAAGCAGACTGTTTCATCTCGCTGGTGGACATAAGATTGGCGAGATGAACCTTTAGGAGAAGCAGACCTCGCCAGCCTTGACGCCCCGCGTGTACAGTCTGAAAAGAAAACTCAAGAGGCTTTGGTCCAGCTTCACTTCGCTTGTCATGACTTAGTAAAGAAAGCAGGCGAGCTCCGCCTTGCCCCCCATGCGGCTGACCTGTGTCCACATATACATCTCGCATGGAAAAGTTAGCGCCTGGGTCACCTTTCATGCGAACTTGTGGTTCGCCATCATCATTAGTGTGCGAACCAATCTCTGCTTCAAAGATGGACTGTTATGTCCTATCTTCATGCTCATTTTTCTGAGGAACACTTGCTTCAGCAGCCTCTCTGGCAAGCTCCTTCTCAGCTTGTTGCTTGTGGATAGCAGCCATCATTTCATCAATTCTCCTTTGGATGGCAGCCAAACTTTCACCGAAGGCCGCAAAATTTTCATTGACGGCCACAATTTTGTCATCGAAGGGCGCTGAATTGTCTTGTCAATCCATTATCGCATCTTGTTTTCTTTCTCCGACCCCAACGAAGGTGACATCAGAGACTACTCTGGTTTCCCTATGATGAATCGCTTGTACTCCCTGTCCCACTGGGCGTGCCAATGTTTTGGCCACGATCCTCAGCGCGCGGAGCAGAGGTGAATAGCGAACAAAGAAAAGGGGGAGTGTTGCGGGCGTGTCACCTCGCGGACGAGGAAAGAGTGACAGATGTGAGTGCGAGATCTGAACTTCTTAGTCAGGCGGGGCGTTCCAGGTGCCACCTCAGATGAGGAATTTACGAGCACAAGGCGATCGATACTCACGGCGGCGCGAGCAGAGCAACTATAGGGAAATCAAAGAGATCAGAGAGATCGTGTGTGTTTTGCTTCAAAAGGAAGCGAAGGCAGAGCTCCGGGGAGCGTTGGAGATTCAACTGGGTCGAGGGTTTCAACTAGGTTGAAAGGTTTTGTTTGTTGAATTGTGAGTGTGTGTGTTGAGAGAGTTATGAGAGAGAGTTGTGTAGACCCTAGAGCCCTTTATATACTGGAGCTCGACTTACGGCAGAAGAAAGATAATCATAGAAACCAAGTCGGACTCTGTAACATAACATCACAAAGAAACTATTCCACCCACGCGGACTAACCTTCTTGTGACACATATCAAGTTCGCACATTCTATTTAGTATAGGACACTACCACTCAATTATAGACACCTATACGAATTGGAATTAGGAGTAATCTTATCCCGCGGGGTGTCACACTCCATATAGAAAACCAATCTCGCGCGGACCACGGACTCAAACCATCTCGCGGGCCTTTCTAGCTCGCGGGCTTTAGTAGGGCTTTTTATATTAAAAGGGCCACAGGGATTGGCCCGAAGCATGTCAAAGACTGGTAAAAGTCTTCAACGATTAAAAGGGTGTGCGCGGACTCCGCATGTGGCTTCCTCAAGAAGTCTCTCACACGAGCTAGCGAACCAGTTCTCCAGCTCGCCCAGATGTATTCTGCCTCGCCTAAGCGAAGTGCCTATAAGTCATTCCACGTGCGAGTTGTATGTTTTGCTCGAAGCGCGCGAGCTCCCTACTCCACGCGAAGTCATTCCGTGCGAGTTATGTGTTTTACGCGAAGTCCCTAGCACGCGAGATCTGTAGTCCGCGCAAAGTCTTTCCGCGCGTAGACCTTGTAATTCAGCTCGCGTGGTCTTGCTGGCGTGCCACTATATGTAAACTTAAAGAAACTTGGGCTCGCCGGTATGACATGGACGAAGAAATTAATTAATATTCACATAGACATCTACTGTCCAGTAAAATATTAATTTGGGCGTAAACAATACCTTCCCATATTTCAACTTTTAAAACTTAACTACAGGCAACTTTGATAATTCAAATAACTTAAATTCCAGAAAACCCATAAAAATGGACAAACCAGCCCCGCTGGTTAATCAAATAAAGAAATCTTGTAAAAATAAATAAACTAGCCCCACTGGTTAATCCCATACATAACTAGGAAAAATAAAATAAGGGAAGAGTTATCACCATGTAAAAGGAGCCTCTCAGACTCAGGTTTGTGCCTCCTAGGCTATAATAGCGCCTCACGCTAAGCGCTCGACTCATCTATGATGAGGACCGCTAGAAAGGCTAGCTAGTAATGAAATATGAGCGACCATATAGTATGGTGACTAAAAACATACAAAATCACTTAAATCCATAAAACTTCCCCAATGTCATATGAATGGTACGGTTCTCAACCGTACTTGGAAATTATTATAAGAAATTAAAATAAAACTCAATTACGTGTCTCACACGTCAAATTATTCTCAAAACCATAATATAAGCGAAATTTAATTAACAAGTAAAAATCGTAAATAATCTATCAATACAAAATACTCGTTAAAATATTCTCAAGGTCAAGATCGATATTCCATAAATAAATATGAAAATTATAAATACATAATTACCGAAAATCTCATTTTCAGTAATTTTTAATAAATCTCAAAGTCAACAATAAAGCCGATAATAATTAAATCGGAAATCATAAAAAATATCCAAACTCAAATACCAAATTAATGATCTGAGCTCAAATCCATAAATCATGACAAAGATTACTAAATGCATCAGACTCGAATAAATTCCAAGATCATTTCATAAGCCCAAAATTATAATATAAGCTCGAAAAATAAAATAGTAAATTAAAAAATCATGCATACATATTTATTTAAAACCAAAATGTCCACTCACAAATGTAGGCATAAGCCCATCGTTATCCGAATAGCCACCATGCGAGATCTTCTCGTATCTTTGCACAATTACCATGCTTTGGACCAATCTTCAATTTCAGAAAAATAAATACTTAAATATAAACACCAAAACTCTTATGTTTAACCCACTACCTTTAATAGATTTAAGCTTATCGGATTTATACCAAACTCCTCCCGCAGCCTCAATTCAATTATTTCAACAATCTAAAACAGAAATAAGGAAAATTCAATGGTAGGATCTTCCCAAGAAACACACCGATAAAACCTAACTTCGAATAATCTCAAACATATTCAAGACTTCACCATAATTCTCAAACTTCACACCATTAGACTTCTCTCATCATAACCAAATTAAATAACACAAAAAACTACCTAAAAGTGGCGGCACCGCCGTCTGCTCCGCCGGCAACGGCGGTCGGCCACCCAACTCTGACCACCTCTAATGGCTACCAAATTTTAACACAATCATCCTCTCAACATTCTAAACAAATTTCATAACTACCACATTGATCAATTTCAAGCGAAAACATGCCAATTGAATCAAAACAAAAAAACCCCAAATCAAGAACCCTGGAATTTCAAACCTTCGATTCTCTTTACAAAGCTAGAGTTAGGTCAAGTCCTTTTAAGGGTTTGTTGTACGAGATGAGAGCTTCCAAATAAGACTAGCAACTCCGGTTACGGTGATTAGAAAAGAAAGTTTCCGGCGAAAATCCACCACGTACAGCCGTGGCTTTTGAGCCTGATTTCTCCTTCATGGCGGCGTTATAGGATCGGATACCAACCTAGGTAGGTAGAGGGAGATCCAAGATTCAAATCAATACCCACCTTAACTCGGCCGGACGACGACGAACGGAGACGAAGAAGTCCTGCAGAAGCGGGGAGAGAGAGAGTGAGTAACTTTCGGATTTCTACCTTACCTCTTCCGGTAAGTTTCCCTTTTTATACCCTTGACCAAAATAGTAACTTTACATTTTACACCATAACTTTCACATATGAACTCTAATTTTAACGTATATCATGTCCACAGATTCC
The DNA here is from genome assembly GCA_034370585.1 of Fragaria x ananassa. Lineage (NCBI taxonomy): Eukaryota > Viridiplantae > Streptophyta > Magnoliopsida > Rosales > Rosaceae > Fragaria > Fragaria x ananassa. Next base: position 19,226,513 of record CP139769.1, read on the forward strand.
TATAAACGTTCTCTACAACTTCCTTTAAGAAATTTTCTCAAAATAATTTTCCTACATAAAGTCAACTCTATGGTCCTTTAACAGTAACCGGTTACTCAAAACGGTAAAAGTCAAAATAATACCAAAAGCAAATAACCGTAATTTAATTTAAGAACCGAGATGTGACATATTTATTGTGCCAGGATACGAGAGGACCTCGCTTTAGTAGCGATTTGGATATCGGCAGGCTTATGCCTAAATTTGTAAGTAGACATTTTAATTTTAAATAAATATGCATACAAGATTTTATAATTTATTATTTTATTTTCCGAGCTTATATTATAATTTCGGCTTATGAGATGATCTTGAAAATTATTTGAGTTTAAAGCATTGATTAATGGTTAGTCATAATCATGGATTTGAGCTCGGATTATTAATTTGGTATTTGAGTTTGGATATTCTTTATAAATTCCGGATTGCATTATGATTGTTTTATTTGTGGACTTTGAGATTTATAAAAGATTTGCGAAAATGGGATTTTCGGTCATTCGTTATTTATAATTTTCGCATTTATTTGTGGAATATCGATCTTGATCTTGAGAATATTTTAGCGTGTATTTTGGAATGAGATATTATTTACGATTTTTAATTGTTAATTAACTCTCTCTTATATTATGGCTTTGAGAATAATTTGACGTGCAAAACACGTCATTGAGTTTTATTTTAATTTTTTATGATAAAACTGTATCATTCGCATGATCTTGGGGAAGTTTTATGGATTTAAGTGATTTCATATATTTTTAGTCACCATACTAGGGTCGTTATTATTCATTATTAGCTAGCATTTATTAGCGGTCTTCACCATAGGTGAGTCGAGCACTTAGTGTTGGACGCTACTATAGCCTAGAAGGCTCCGACCCGATCCTTGGAGGCTCCTCTTACATGGTGAAAACTCTTCCCCTTATTTTATTTTTCTCAATTATGTAGTTTATCTCTTTTTAAGAGATTTCTTTATCTGATTAACCAGTGAGGCTGGTTTGTCCATACTTATGTGATACTGGATTTTAAGTTATATGGTTTATCAAAGTTGCGTGCAGCTAAGTTTTAAAATTGAAACGTGAGAAAGTATTTAAATTACGTATTTGTTAAATTGTTTAATTTATTTTTGTCCACTCACTCTAACGTTTTTAAATTACTTTCTCCTGGGCCCTTTGGTTTTAAATGCCCAATTTGCAGGCTAAGTTTAAATGAGGTCGAGCGTATATGGTGTCGAGGCATAGTCAGAGGCTGCTTCCGCTTATTCTTTATTCTTTGTTTTTCCTTCATTATAGATATGCTCTGATAACTGTTTGAGATTGTTATTAGTTGATTAAGGCTTGCTGTATTTTGAGAGTAGAGGATAGAAGATTTATAATAGAAGTGTTTATCTAGAATTTTCAGGTAAGGGTTATCCATTTTCAAGGTAGATTATGCCGAATTTTCAGTAAATTTTTGTTGGAGGTGAATCCCGCAAGATTAACTCTATGTTTCGTGGTGAAATTTAGGGTCGGTTCTGACTGTTGGTATCAAAGCTTAGGTTTACCGATTCCTATCACTACCTCATATACTTGGTGAGACTTAGTGTCTATAGAGTGATGGTCTAACCGCGGCGGATCTATTAGCATTATATGCATCAGATGTTATGTATTTATTAGGTATGTGAGGTAGTTGTTCTTGTCTTATTTATGGACAGTAGTGTGCCATAAATGTCTACATCTTCAAGACTACACCTCTATACGCTGACCTAAAAGAGTATCTTGGTTATTTTCTGAGTACTGGAAAGTAAGTGATTTGCGCATTTCATTTGTGCTTTATTGTGGTTGTGAGATTTTGAGTTTGGTTATGAGTTAGGAAGTGACATGTGTTTGCAGTGTTGTATTCCTTATTCAATGAGTTGTTGACTTATATTTAAGTAGCGAGTTGAGCTTTTTGGTGGGTAATAGTGATAGAGAGGACATGCATGTGAATGAAGGATTGAGAAATTTCTAGATAAGATTGGTGTTGAAATAAGAAATATTATAAGGGAGTTAAGTAAGTGTTGTCTTGCTTTGAGATAAATAGTAGAGATGTATTGCTTGAGTTAATTAATTGTGGAGATTACTGGATGTGTTATGTAGGACTGCTATGCATTTCTCCTAAATTTTTATGTATTGAAGAGTAGTTTTTGAAATTGTTGTTGGTTGATTTACGTTTGGTATCTATAAATCTGGGATTTACTCACCTTTGCGTTGAGTGTTTTGGAAGGATTGTAAGTGTAATGGCGTTGGTATATAATGGTGAAGCGGATGCGAGATGGTTGTGGTTGCTTTGACTTTACTGCAGCAGATGGAGAATTTAATTCATGATGTCAATGGGTATTCTAATTGTTATATGAGACTGTTGCGTGGAAATGTTGAACTTATTTATTTTAAGCAATATGTTTGTTGACAGATAAATGAACTTGGTAAATCAAGTGGAGTCATAAAAATAAAGCTATTTGCTTTGGACGCCTAGTGGTAGCAAAGAAGTTTAGTACCGCTAGTCCTTGAACCAACTCATTCTTATCTTTAAGTATTTCAGTTACAGGGGGAGAAGTGAAGAAACATGTTAAGAATTTTGGGAGTTCTAGGTAACTCTAATCTCCAACGACGTTGATTGTTATAATGAAAAAGTCAAGAAGTTAGGTGTGGCGTGGTTATCCATAAGGGTGTTCTTTACATCGAAATGTGAAATTGTTAGGAGAGGAGTGTCGGGATAAATTTGGAATGGCAATGTGTATGAAGATACACAAGGATAGAGCGGTGTGGTTGGCGTTGTTGATCTTGTAATAATTGTTCTTCGTTTTAGCTACTGTTGTTAGCTGATGCAGATAATTCTTAAGAGAATGAGTGAGATGTAGATCTTGAGGTAGCCTATCCCACGAATTTAGCTTCAGGTTAGAGACTGTTTCAGTGATGAATTTGACTTGTTGGGATTTGAAGTTATTGTCGAGGCTCTAACAGATTTGAGTAATCTCATACTTCCATTTGAGCATTGCGCAGACGATGATGTGCTTCACGCACAGTCTTGTGTTGCTTGAGGGTTAACACATGAATTGAAGAGATTCGGGGAATCTCACTTATGTGTAGAGTGTGACTTGTTTCTATAGCGTGTTTTTAGACCCTAAATTCTTTGAGAAAACTATTGGAGCAGCATGGCGATCGTTGAGTATCGTAGATATCTTGGGGCGTTTCAAGATCGACTTGTTCTCGATATACGTAAATTTTTGATACGAGTTGTAATGTTGGGTCTTGCAGGGTGCGAATCAGCTCGTGATTGCTGATCAGTCATATCTTATCGGGAAAGGCGTTATAGATTTTTGTATGTATTGGCACAATTTGGCATTTTTCGAGGAGTATTTATCTTTGGCATTTAGCAGTTTTGGAGACTTGAGCGTTAGACTCCAGTATTGTGCTCTCATCTTCATTGGACATTATAGACCTGCGTGATCACAAGCTAATTTGATCTAGAAATCAAATGGAAGAAAGGAAATCACTTTACATCATATGGGGGCAGCAAGAGAGGACTACCTAGTGTTGTTTGATAGACTGCCAACATCAGCTATGCTAACACTCAATTCGGTCAACTCAGAGTTTGTATTTTGGTTGTAGTACGGTTATTCGATTGGTAACTTAGATGGTTTGACTTTAGAGTTGATGCGAGAATTTCCGTGTTTTGGCAACTATTAGTTGGTACAATTTATTAATGGGACTTTGACATTCGTTAACGATAACGAGAAATTCATGGGCAAAGCTCTACTCAGGAAATGCGAGTAGGTTTTCGTGATCATTGGCATCTTTAGCAACACATAATTATGCGGAAGAAGTATAACCCAGCGATGATTTTTCTTAACGTTATGCGTAATGGCGGGGCCGTTACTTGAAAATTCTTGTTCATCAACTTGAGTTGATACGTAGTCGTTATTATACATGATAATACATGAGAAGCAAGTTATCAAATAGTGAACTGCCAATGGTGATCCTTGCATTTCGTTGACTCTCACTATTTTGATTTTCCTCCGTTCGATAAACTGGTATTATTAAGATGAGGGTGATAATTGCAAACGCATGTGTTGCAGTAATAGCAACGTGAGTTGTCGCAGTAAATAGTGAACAACTCATCTCTTCTTATTCATGGAATAGGGATTGTAACCAAAAGACTCGTCTGCATGCAAGTTAGAACGAACTTGGTTATTACGAGGAGATGCTCATAACTTCTAGGGTATCGTCATACGTTAAGTCATCGTGTATTTCGTCATATTTGGAGGTGCAAATATTAGATACGTTGATAGGTTATGAGGGAGATATTTTTCGTGTGTTTGTAAGTCGTTTGTTGGTGGCGACCGTTGAATTATTAATGAGGGATGTGATTTTGTCGATTATTATTGGCTGTTGGAATTATGAACTACTTGGTGACTAAGGATTCTAATAAGTCGTGAATCTTTAGAATTGTAGATATTGACTAGTAATGATCGATTTGCAAGGCGAATTATTGGAAATAATATTATGATTGGCTGGTGGTATTGCCTTAAAGGAAAAGATTCCTTGATCACTCGGGAAATATTTCTAGTCAAGACTTGTCAGTATGTTGGCATAAATGGTAAATGGTGACAGGTCATGTTAAATGTCTTTCTTATGATGCCTATTCATACATGACCGTATTGTGGTGGGACCACTTTTGATCCGTTTAGGACTTGGGAGGTCATTGTTGTATGGATACGATTTGAGATACAAGAGATATTCAGTGTAAGAGTTTGGTAACATAGATCACATTAGTGTAATCTGGCGACAAGAGAGATATTCGCCGATCAGCATAACGATTAAGGCCAACCACATAGGTGATGAAGGTTCAATTTCGATGTGAACGATCAAGTTTTGACTTGATTAACTGGTGACGAGAGTCAGATGGTGTTATGAATTATGAAATTTATTAATCATTTTGACTTGACAAAAGTCAAAGTCATACGTGTGACTTGGGGTTGAGTATTAAAAGTAACTTTAATTGGGCAAGCCACTTAAATAGTGGAAGGTAAGTCAAAGAGCAAGGTGTATTATGTAAGTGGTGTCATGTGGAACGTTGATAGAGTATTTTAGTTGACCCTAAGTTTGAGATTTGTTAAACCATTTGCACAAGCCTGGGGTTTGGCAAATAAGTTATGACGTGCCAATGTAAGTGGAAAAGAATTCGGTTAATTGTTTCCACAAGTGAAAGGGGTGTACTTTGTGGTGGAAGAAAGTTGGAAGAGCTTTGATTGATGGGACAATTTAGCCGAGCGCTTATTAGAGTCTTAGGTGAAAAGAAGTAACATCTACCCTCCCTTTGCATAATTTGAAATTTCGAGGATGAAATTTTCATAAGGAGGGGAGAATTGTCACATCCCGATTCTTAAGTTAATTTGTGGGTGTTTCTTTTGTGTTACTTTGACCTTTTACCGTTTTGAGTAACTGTTTTCTATTCAAGGACCCTAGAGTTGACTTTTTGTAGGATGTAAAGTTACTATTTTGGTTGGGGGTATAAAAATAGAAACTTACCATTTGAGGTAAGGTAGAAAGTAGAAAGTCAATCTCTCTCTCCTCCTCCTCCCCTCCCCGCAGCTCTCCCGACTAGTAACTTTCCAGTCGCCGTCCGGCCGAGATAGGAAGAGTTATGTTGTGAGGAGTTCATTGTTGTTAAGTTTGAAATTTTTGGAGGAGTTTTGGTTAAGTTTGAGATTTTTCAAAGATTGAAGATTTTGACGGTTGTTAAAATAAAAATCCGACCATTTGATTTTATTGGTTATGGTCCTAAAGTGCTAGAATTTATGAAGTGAGGTTGTAGTTGAAGTTTGGTGAAAATCTAATTAACTTAACCCTAACTTGATTAGTGGGTCAAGTGGAAGGATTTCGGTGTTTAAGTTAAAGCATTTATTTTCCTAAATTGAAGAGTGGTTCTAAACATATTTATTGTGTCAGGATACGATAGGACCTCGCTTGAGTAGCAATTTGGATATCGACGGGCTTATGTCTAAATTTGTGAGTGGACATTTTGGTTTTAAATAAATATGCATACAAGATTTTATAATTTATTATTTTATTTTCCGAGCTTATATTATAATTTCGGCTTATGAGATGATCTTGGAAATTATTTGAGTTTGAAGCATTGATTAATGGTTAGTCATGATTTATGGATTTGATCTCGGATTATTAATTTGGTATTTGAGTTTGGATATTCTTTATAAATTCCGGATTTCATGATGATTGTTTTATTTGTGGACTTTGAAATTTATAAAAGATTTACGAAAATGAGATTTTCAGTAGTTCGCTATTTATAATTTTCGCATTTATTTGTGGAATATCGATCTTGACCTTGAGAATATTTTAGTGAGTATTTTGAAATGAGATATTATTTACGATTTTTACTTTTTAATTAACTCTCGCTTATATTATGGTTTTGAGAATAATTTGACGTGCAAGACACGTCACTGAGTTTTATTTTAATTTTTTATGATAAAAGCGTACCATTCTCATTATTTTGGGGAAATTTTATGGATTTAAGTGATTTCGTATGTTTTTAGTGACCATACTAGGGTCGTTATTATTCATTACTACCTAGCCTTTATTAGCGGTCCTCACCATATGTGAGTCGAGCGTTTAGCGTAAAACGCTACTATAGCGTGGGAGGCACTGATTGAATATTATTATTTATTTACTAGCTAGCCTTATTAGCGGTCCTTACCATAGGTGAGTCGAGTGTTTAGCGTGAGATGCTAATATTATTATTTATTTACTAGCTAGCCTTAAATTTATTTTTGTCTACTCACTCTAACGTTTTAAATTACTTTCCCCTGGGCCCTTTGGTTTTAAATGCCCAGTTTACATGCTAAGTTTAAACGAGGTCAAGCGTACATGGAGTCGAGGCATAGTCAGAGGCTGTTTTCGCTTATTCTTTATTCTTTGTTTTTCTTTCATTATAGATATGCTCTGATAACCGTTTGAGATTATTATTAGTTGATTAAGGCTTGATGTATTTTGGGAGATGTGATGAACTTGTGGAGCAGGAAGGCTCCAGGAGTTGAGGATGGATGATTTATCATAGAAGTTTTTATCTAGAATTTTTCAGGTAACACTACCAGAAGAAAGACTTTAGTCGACGAAAAAAAAAAAAACCAGGCCGACGAATTTTTTTTAGCCGAACTTTAGTCTGTGAACTTTAGCCGACGAAATTTTCAAAAGTTTAGCCGACGAAATTTTCAAAAGTTTAGCCGACGAAATTTTTAAGAGTTTAGCCGACGAAATTTTTAAAAGTTTAGCGGACGAAAAATATAATTTCGTCGGCTAAAGTGTCTTATATTTACAAATTTGGACAACAACTCATCTGGAAAAAAAAAACTATACGTACCTTCAAACGGAAAAAAGTCGTGAAATAAGATATGACCAGAATGGTGAAATATGTCTACGGTTGAAAAATGACGGTATTCCGGTAAAGTCTCGGTGCCGATAGTTGACTTACCCTTATTATTCACTATGCTGCAGATTTGGCGTTTGGTGTCTGATTGACTATTGTGATACCTTTCCGGAAGCGGAACGGCGCTACGAGTCAAACTCATCGCTAATGCCATGATGTACAGGCTTTTTTGGCCATCCGAGTCCGTTTAGGGCTTCAAAATGCAGTTTTCTTATTTTCGATTAGAGTTGACCGTTTCGATCGAGCCCTTAACTTTGTCGAATCCAGTTGAATTTTTAATCATACACATCTTTCATCATAATGATCTTATCTGACAGTCGAATTTTGGTTTGTGAATTTTAGTCATCGGAATCACAACGTGTCTACTATTTTCCGTTATTCGGGTTTATGGAGAGCCCTATCGTCGGAAGGTAAATGTCTCAAAATTTTTATATGGGCAGTTGCGTCTCATTTACGTGAGAGTTTTTTTTGTGGAAGGTTTGACCAAACTACGTAATATAGAGGGAGATATGAGCGTTTTCGTGTGATAAGTGACGATGGATTATGGTTGACCGTTTCGATCGAGCCCTTAACGTTGTCGGATCCAGTTGAATTTTTTACCATAGACGTATTTCGTCATAATGATCATATCTGACGGTCGAATTTTGTTTTGTGAATTTTAGTCATCAAAATCACAACGTGTCTACTAATGTTGTATAACTTGTTTAGTAGGTTATACAACTTTGTGAACCAACTCTACATAGGAAGCAAAGTTATTAAAAATCTCATGAAATAAGATGTGTTCAGAATGGTGAAATACGGCTATGGTTCAAAAATCACGTAAATCGGGTAAAGTCTCGGAGCCGATAGTAGCGGTCAACCCTATTTACCGTTATTATTTCTTATGGGGAGCCCTATCGTCGAAAGGTAAATGCTTCAAAATTTTTATATAGGTAGTTGCGTCTCATCTACGTGAGAGTTTTTCGTGTGGAAGATTTGACCAAACTACGTAATATAGGGGGGGAGATATGAGTGTTTTCGTGAATTTATAGACTTTAGCCGACGAAAATATATGAAAAGTCGTCGGCTAAGGTCAAAAAATTTCAAAATTTTTTAGGCGGTAAACTAAAGTTGGAGGAAAATTTTCAAAGGACTTTAGCCGACGAAAATATATGAAAAGTCGTCGGCTAAGATGGTTTTTGCCGACGAATAACCTAATATTTCGTCGGCTATAGTTATTTTTTAATTTTTTAATTACATACTATAGCCGACGAATACGTTAGGGTATTCGTCGGCTAAACCCTAAAATTTTTCTATTACCTACTATAGCCCTATATTCGGTGGTTATTTTGCGTAAAATTTTTATACGACTTGTTGCGTGTCATCGGTTTAAAACTATTTTCAGTTGAAGGTCCGGCCAAAATACGTAATTTAGACGGTCGAACGACTTTTTCCGTGCGTTTAGGGGTTTGACTTACGAGATTGACCGTCCGGATCGAGCCCTTATTCTTTTCGGATCAAGTTGAATTTTTTCCCATACATGTATTTTATCATGATGGTCAGATCTGACGGTCGGATTTCTATTTCTCAAGTTTGATCATCACAATCACAACATGCATACTAATGTTGTATAACTTGTTTACCAAGTGTTATGTAAATGTTCCGTTTCAAAAACAAACTATACGTAAAACCTTCAAACGCTAAAAAGTCATGAAATAAGATATGACGAGAATGTTGAAATACATCCACGATTGAAAAATCACACTATTCCGATAAATATTCGGTGCCGATAGTTGCGGTCAATGTAATTTTTCATTTTTCCCCCTATGAGTAGCCCTATATTCGGTGGTTATTTTGCGTAAAATTTTTATACGACTTATTGCGTGTCATCGGTTTAAAACTATTTTCAGTTGGAGGTCCGGCCAAAATACGTAATTTAGACGGTCGAACGACCTTTTCCGTGCGTTTAGGGGTTTGACTTATGAGATTGACCGTCCGGATCGAGCCCTTATTCTTTTTGGATCAAGTTGAATTTTTTCCCATACATGTATTTTATCATGATGGTCAGATCTGACGGTTGGATTTCTGTTTCTCAAGTTTGGTTATCACAATCACAACATGCCAAATGTATAAAAATACTTTTAGCCGACGAATTTCAAAGGTTTAGCCGACGAATTTATAAAGTTTAGCCGACGAGTTTAGAAGGTTTAGCCGACGAATTTCCAAGTTTTAGCCGACGAAATTGGTACATTTAGCCGACGAAATTTTCAAAGGACTTTAGCCGACGAAAATATATGAAAAGTCGTCGGCTAAAGTCGAAAAATTTTCGAAATTTTCAACCAAAATTTTTTTGGCGGTCAACCAAAATTTTCAAAGGACTTTAGCCGACGAAAATATATGAAAAGTCGTCGGCTAAAGTCAAAAAAATTTCAAAATTTTCAACCAAAATTTTTTGGCGGTCAACCAAAGAGTAAGCCGACAAAAATAAAGAATTTCATCGGCTAAAGTTCTTTATATAGCCGAAGATGGTAAGAAGTCTATTATCTGCCGGATTTTCTTCTCGGCCTAGCTCCGCCGTCAAGCCACCGGAGACCGTCACACTTGTCCCAAAAGCTTCGCCGTCGTCTCTACTTCATTGCTGGATAGGTGGTGCATCGAGTGGCGCTGTCGTGAGGGATAAATCGAGCTCCAAAACTCCGCCGGTTCGGATTCGGTGTCGATCGAATTTCTCCTTCCTTAGATCACCATTTGGTGAGTTCTATATATGGATAAGTTGAGTTTGATTAGTACTATATTCCCCTAGAATTTGGTAGCTCGATTCAGTGTGTGTGAAGAGAATCGAAGATTTGAAGTTTTTAGGGTTTAAAATTAGGGATTTTTATATTTTCAGTTGATTGACCTGTTTAGGCTTAGAATTGAGCTTCGACTTCTTCTAGAAAGTTGTTCGAAATGTCGAGAGGAACATTCTGTCAAATTTTGGTCGTGATCGGAGGTGGCCGAAAGTTTCTGCAGTTTTTTTTTTTCAAAACCCAGCAACTTTAGCCGACGATATTCAAACACTATATTCGTCGGCTATAGTTATTTTTAAATTTTTTTTATAAGGTATAGCCGACGAATAACCTAATATTTCGTCGGCTATAGTTATTTTTTAATTTTTTTTATAAGGTTTAGCCGACGAATAACCTAATATTTCGTCGGCTATAGTTATTTTTTAATTTTTTTTATAAGGTTTAGCCGACGAATAACCTAATATTTCGTCGGCTATAGTTATTTTTTAATTTTTTTTATAAGGTTTAGCCGACGAAATATTTTATATATCGTCGGCTATAGTTATTTTTTTATTATTTATTATGCACTTTAGCCGACCAATATTTCGTCGGCTAAAGTCTGGGACTATAGCCGACAACATATTTTTCGTCGGCTAAAGTGGGACTATAGCCGACGAAAAAAAAAATTTCGTCGGCTAAAGTCATCACAGACGGCCTTTTCCCGACGACACTATAGCCGACGAAGGATCGTCGGCTAAGGTCTTAGCCGACGAATTTTTTTAACAGGCCTACGAAAATTTTTCGTCGGCTAAAGTACTTTTTCTGGTAGTGTAAGGGTTGTCCATTTTCAAGGTAGATTATACAGAATTTACTTCGAGTTTCATAGTGAAATTCTGGGTGGGTCCTGACACTAGAAGAAAGATTGAGTTATTGGCTATGTGAAAGAAATGACTTGAACATTGTTTCAATCGCTATGACCAATTTGTTTAATAACCCTCTCCTTTCAGTCGAGTTGCTTCACTCCTCTCCTGAGTGGTCGAGTTACCCTGTTCCTCACCCGAAGGTCGGGCTATTTCATTCCTCTCCTTTTAGTCGAGTGGATTAACATCCCCTTAAGATATTTCTACCTCTTTCAGCTTCTTCTGCTCGTAATATTGATTTCATAATTTGGGTTGTGTTGGAAGAGTTTCCTTGAACTTTTCTTTCTTGTATCGCAAACAAAATCTTGCATAATAAACAAATTAGAACAATGATGTTGACAACAATGAGCACTAGAAGCTTCTAGAGAATCAACCTTAGGATTGCATCAATAAATATATTAATAAAGTTCATTCTCTACTTGTATATTTTTCTATATAAATGAGAGGGGTTCTAACGAGGGAGTATATATAAAGGGTTCTAATGAGGGTCACTAAGTTGAAGACTAGTTAAAGATTTATTGGTTTCACTTCATTTTTGATCGTATATTCACATCTCGATCGTCTAGTTTGTAAATATATATGAGTAGATTATCTTTATAAATTTTCATCCAAATTGAAAATCGTTATAACATTCGATTGATAAATGTGTTTTACTAATTATAAACTTGAATGACTCTCGTTTGACAGATTTTAATCATTCATTGATTTTATTTAGTTCTATTACTTAACAATCATCAATTTAACTGAAAATTTGTATAAATAATCTATTTTTATATACTTAAAAACTGAACGGTTGAAATAAAAAAAAATGATATACTTATTCGGACCCCATCTTGTTGTTGGAGCAGAGCTGCTAGATAACTTGGATCGGTGGCTGTTTGCTAACCTTGTTGCTACTAATAGTGAGATGAGTGGCCCATGCCAAGGGTAAAGGTCAAATGTAGATATCAGGTTACCCTACCTAAGTATGAGAAAGAAGCAATGATGTTTTTTTTTTAATAATAATGTACACCAACGAATGTTTCAAGACAACTAGTTTACTTTTGTTCGGAAATTATGTGATATTTCTTATACTTGAGGCTCTTCCTGAGCTTATTTTCAACAGGGTACAGATGATGATGATGATGTATATTTGAACAAACGAAACTAATGTAAACGAACACATGCTTGTTTGATGTATCTTGAACCTAAAACGAAAAAAGATATTCAAATTTAAATTTGAACAAAGGAAACCAATGTAAGCATCACCCTATTTTCAGTACATACATGGCCCCTTAGCAACAAAAAGAAAAAAAAATGTATTTATCCTTCAAATCTTTGGTGCTAAAATCAGTTCAATCATGCAACTTTTTTTAAATCAATTCGCTCTTCAATTTTCGTAAACACATTAATTGGTCCAATTTTTGTATTCCCTTCGAAATGTGACGTCATCGAAACCGTTGGAACTGACAAGATGACTCATATTTCGGTTTTATCCCCTCATTTTTAACGAAATGTCTGAAATACCTTTATTGTTTTTTATTCATTTTACCAAATAGATGCATTTTTTTATCTTTAATAATATTTTTGTTAAATTTGTTATTTTACCCTTCTAAAGAGGGGTACAGCTGAATTATGAGTTCCTTTAACAGTTTCAATAGCTTTGATAAAGTCATATTTCAAGGAAAATTTAAAAATTAGACCTGATTAATGTGTTTACGAAAGTTGAAGAGGTGAACTGATTTTTTTTTAAATTACAGGACTTAACTAATTTTAGTACTAAAAATTTAAAAAGTAAACTGAATTTAATTTTAATAAAAATAAAAATTAATTTCCTTTCTAAAATAATTTTGCTTGATAGGATGTCAGTGATATTATACCTAAAAGTAGCTAAGCTCCTCCTGAAAATACAAAGAAAATATAGTAAGCGGTGGGCCACTTTCACTCCCAACATCATCATCATCATCAACATCAACATCAACATCAACATCAACATCAACATTCTAGAACACCTTGACTTTGATATTCATTTCCAGATGCCTAACCAGAGATCCCATTTAAAACTTAGCTGCCAAGAAAATGACAAAAGGGGTCCGTTCTAGGTAGCTGCAAGAAAAAGAAAGCAAAAAACAGAGTCGGTGTGATAGTGATGATGATGATGACCTCCTTCTAGCACCCACCCACCTGGCTTTCTCTGCTTCAATCACACTTCAACACCAACAACTTTAGACACCAAACAGCCAAACACTTCCTTTCTCTCTTTCCCTTCTTCCATTTGCAGTTCCAGCTTTTCCCTCTGAAACAAATCAACATGCTTGATCCTCAAACAAACGACCACCCTTTTCTTTTTAACCCGGAAAACACGAGTTACGATACTTGGCAACCTATCAACTACTCTTCCCGCGCTCAGAAAACAGCTCAAAACTACAAGAGCTGGAAGAGCATGGGAGCTCTCCGATTAAATGCCGCCGAGGAGGAGTCCCCCTCCGTCGTTTTCTCCCCTCCTCTGTGGAAGACCACCACCACTACCACCACCACCAGCAGCCCCCCGCAAAGCCCGACTCGGCTTGTGAACAACTACCGGAGTCTTTCGCCGGCTTCTCGGACACAGGCCATTGCCAGAGGACAGAGGGAGCTGATGGAGATGGTGCGCAACATGCCCGAATCGTGTTACGAGCTTTCGCTCAAGGATCTTGTGGAGAGGCCGAGAATGTTGGAGGTGGATGAAGATAACGCCAGCACTGATGGTTTGGTGAATAGGGAAGATGGGAAGGTGAAGAAGAAGAATGAGAGGAAGAAGCCAATGGTGATGAGGAGTGGGAGTATGGACAGTGGGGGGTTTCTGTTGAAGATGGTGCTTCCGATTTCGTTGGGGTCGTATAAGAAGAATAATAAGATGGTGAATAAGAATAAGAATAAGAAGAACAAGGGTGACTGTATGGAAGGGGAAAGTACTAGTGACAAGCAGGTACCTCCCAGGCCTTGTGTGGATAAAGATTGGTGGAAGAAGAGAGTTTCTGCGTCGGGAGGATCGGGGAGAAGTGAAAGCTGTGCTTCGAGTATTATTAGTGGAAGCATCAAAAGTAGTAGTGGTAGTAGCAGTAGCAGTTGTAGCAGCAGAAGCAGTAGCAGGTATGAGATTTTCTATTGATGTTTCAACTTTTGATGTAGTAATCTTCTGTCAATTTAGATGTTCATCATGTTCTGTTCTTCTTGGGATTTCAAATAGCAACAGTGTTTTCCAGTTGGTGTCAAAATACTTCTTGTTTATTGTTCATATATCATTGATTTTCTGTTCAATTTGTGTACTCATCTAATTAATCAAGTAACCGTTCCTGTCATCCTCATGTTCCGTTTTGCTTGGGGGGTTTCAAACCAAGGATAAGAAACAGTACTGGTATTCCCAATTGGTTCAAAAGAAAAACACTTTCTGTTCATTGTTCATAGATCATCGATTTTCTGTTCAATTCTTGAACAGTAACAAAATTTCATCCTTAAGATTTTGGAAATTGCAATTGAAGTTCTTGTGAATTGCATTTTCGAGGTCATTTGGTCAAAGTCTCTGTTGAAGAAACAGAGAAACGTAAAAGGAAAAATGAAAGGAACGTGTAGAAGTGGTCAAGTTGAACAGAGAATTGCATGTAGTTCATGTCCTAGAGCTGTTGATTCTTGGAAAATGTCATGAGAATCATGACTTAGACTGAAAGTTAAATAGATAGTCTTCTGCAAAAGCATCTCAAGTTTAATGGGGAACAGTCACAGAATTTGGAACCATAGGGAAATTGTGAGGAAGTGGCAAGACACATTTAGTATTAAGAACGTATGGCCAGATTTTTTCTTGTATGGCTATAAAGGAAAATCCTATCTTATATGACAACGACCCTGCTCGTTATCAAGTAGAGTTGCATTTGAGTTGTTGCCGGATTCATAATGTTCAACATAATTGTATCAGGCTAGCTAGGAGAGCATCATGGTGCAAACCTTATTGCAGTACTACGAGTAATTGAATCCGGGATATAATATGCACCTTACTACCTTTGTTTAATACAATACAGAATGATTCATGTAAGAAAACTGATGTGCTCTATTTCTGTATTTAGTTAGTAAACTGATATGCTCTATGTCCTTATTTATTGATCAGTTTTGAACAATTAGTTTGTTGTTTCAACGTTGCAGGCTTAAGACTAGTGGCTGCTGGTCGTTCATCGTGCTCAAGAAGAAGAGGCAGCAGGATTGAACAAGTTTCCTTCTAGTAAGAGCTGGAGAAGAATATTAATTAAATGGCTATAACATTATCTTCCAAGAAAAAAAAATGCTTAGGTATAATATATAATTTAGAATATTGCAGTAGATATTTGCAGTGTCACTTGTGTATATTCTTGCAGTTTTTAGAAACACTCAGGAAACCTTTTTTTCCTTTCTTTATATAGAAACATATAGTTTGAGCAGCTGTTCAAAAGGTTGACTTATTCGGGAATCAGCAGATCCATGCCTATTTTCAACTCCCCGATTTCGTGTCTGCGTGCGCTAGGTATCCACTTCAAGCCTTTTGCCCGTTTGATTCAACATTTGTTTTCCGAGAGCCCAATGTTGTTCTCGCTTAGATAGGTGCTTCAATTGTCTGTATGAATTCGAATAGTTTATAACTGAGAATATATATCGACTTCAGTGAAAATTTATACATTGAAAACTAACAGCAACATTTTGGTGGACTTGACGATTTTCATGAATTGCCAGAATTGGTAGTCCTTCTGTTGTTTTAACAATTTTTTGGGTCTAGTTCAATGAAATTGCAAGTTGCATCTAACCCTATGCCAAAGTTGTAGGCTCTATTTTCATTATAACACAAAGGAAAATGTGGAAAAAGATATATTCTGAGCTTGGAAGTTCTAAAGGATTGTAGTTCTTAACTCTTAAGTAGCTTGAAAGAACAGAATGTTTATGTTTTCAGGTAGTTAGGTCGTTCTTTTCCTTTCTGACGTGCGAGACATAATGTGTGGTATTATATAAATAAATCAGTAACAGCAGAATATTAATAATTTCATTAATAACACACAACTTACATACGTGGGTGTTCCATGATTACTTTCTAGAAGTTGAAGTAGTCAATCAGAAAATTATGATGAATTTATATTCCCAGAACACATGAACTAGAAGGCTTACAGCCGAAAGGGTTTACTAAAAGTTGGCGTCTGCTAACTATGTTATTCAATTATCAGAATCCTAGTGTTGCCATTGTACTGGTTTTACAATTTGTTTTAGAACACTGACCCCAGAAATGCCGCCATAGGGCCTCTTCTTAGCTTGATGTAGTTTATTCATTGCAGAAATTGAATTTAGTAGTAGATCATCGACGGCATATACAGAAAGTGGAGTACTTACTCATCAAATACTTGTTCTTCATTCTAACTACTTTCATCCACTATCGGTTGCGTAGCTGCTAAAACTAACCTGCCGCTCTCAGAGTACCTGTGCCGCATTCTAACTTGTTTCACCTTTCTTGACACCCAGAGTAGTCTCTTGTGTCATTTGGTTTACCAGTATTATCTGAATAGGTGATCATTATGTGCATAGCATCACTGTGAGTATATATATGTGACTGAGACATTTGCTCTCTTATGATCCCGTGTGCCAAATTACAAGATGATGCCATCTGATCAGATGCAAAGATGCAGTCCTCCTGAATTATGATCTAGCTGTCGAATCAAACTGTGCCACAAATTTTAGAAGTAGCATATGAGACGGTAAGTATAACGAGAATGAGAGAATGAATTGTCTAAACAGGTTATTCATCTCACTGTGGAGATTTATATAAGAGATTACAAAGAATACAAACGGTAAGTACTAATTATGATATAACGGAAATAAATCTACAACATAACTACGATATATTTACATTGGAAAATGATTCTTGGTTCTAACTCAGGCTAACAATAACAAATTGTCTTGCAGTAAATAGCGTGATTAAAAGCAAAAATGTAAGCTAGCAGTAGAGAACAACATGGAAATTTGGAAATGTGAGGGTGTTGTTTCTTTTCCATATTTGCCTTGGGAGAAGGTTGCACTTGTGATACAGTTGTCCCTTACCCTGCATTTCTTCCTAGCAGATTCGAACCCATATTAGATGGCACATAAGCAATATCAACAACTCCTGCACCCATAAACTTAGTAACCACATTAAAGCAAACTAACAATGACACATAGTATCGAGAGAAAGAGAATATCAGTCAGAACATCAGTGATCCAGCAGTCAGAGTTAACACTCAACAACCTCTCTCACAAGGAGATCCTTGTGTGTGAGCGGTGCCTCATAGAGCTTGGATAGCTGGCAGAAACCTGAAATAACTTTTTCAATAAGCTTCATATTGATGGATCAAGGTCTAATGATGTCTCTTAAATGGTGTTGGCATGGTGGAGTTCTTGAGAGCATTGTAGTTTGGATAAGGCTTTATGCACAAACATGGACAGTGTTGGCTAGCTGGGCCTGTTGTAATTGATCAATGGATCAAGATTTTCAAATGTATTAGGAAGCTCGAAGTGGGAAGTGCCGACTTCGTGATCCTATGCTTGTAAACCTCAGCATTCCCAGGTCAAGCAATTGCAAAAGCAAAAGCAAATTCGAAGTCAGCATTGCCATGCAAGGTGGCAGATTCATAATGTCTCGCATCCAAGTATTAATTAATTTATTTATATGTAAAAAAACCATAAAATAAAAAGACCGAATAAGCTAAATAGAAACTTCACAATTTAGTACTTTCACGACGTCTTCCTGTTATTTTCTATTAGGGTTTACTTTTGGCTATTAGTTTTTGTTTAGCTTTAGTCTCTTCTCATTTGAGCCAGAGTTTTGGTACCCAACCCAACTAATCTAAATGGAACGCTGGGGACATAAAAATAGGAATAGAGTGAAACCATACCAAAGGAGAAATGAGTGTTGAGACCTAAAAATCCAGCTAGCATGCCCAATTAATTCGTCAAGCCCGATTCATACTTTAAACCGAATTCTGTTGGCAAACATCATGTCATGCACGTGGACCTAATCCACATTCATACACTTGAAGCTTTCAAGAATGGGTGTAGCATGGAAGGTAACAGAAAAACATGAGGTCCGCTATTAGTTTTAGGATCGTTGGTAAATTTTAGACTTTAGACCGAAATTCATGCCCAATGACATAATTCCTAATAAGGATAAATGAAGAAGAGAGACCCAAAAACCAAGCCCAAACCTTTTAAGATCCAAATAAAAAAGTAAGCTTCTTATTTCTAGCCACATAATAAAATATTATGCAAAACAGCAGCAAAGTCTCAGCTGCATATTTTCTGCGTGAAATCTGCCCAAAGCCTACAATCACACTTTCAAAGCCTATTCTACAATTTCAACTTTAAACAATGACAGCCATATTAAAAGCTCTTTATTTTCCTTATTCTCCAGCAAATTTATCGATTGTAATATAGAGAAATAAGAGTCTCCAACAGAGGATTAAATTAAACCAAAAGTTTCAACAAATGTCACAAAACGTGACTGCAGCTCCTATTGAACAACAGTAGAAGAATAAAAGAAAAACCTAACCCAGAATACTCAGAAAAACACGAAAATTTATAGAGGTGTACTAGATACACAGAGCGTCTAGCACACAAAATATGAGATGATTTGAAATTGATTTGATAGGGAAATAAAATACGGGAAGATGACGGACAAAAGATAAAAAAATTGAAAACTGATTTCAAAGTAGTTGAGAACCAAGATAATGAGACTAGCTAGGGAGGAAGTATCCACCCCTGACAATCAGACACAACTTACTTTGTCCAATTTGTGACCAACTAACTCAATTGAAGATGCTTAGATTGACTCGGTACGCTTGAGCACAATCTATTACTCTTTCTTATTGTGTACGTTAGGCAGGAAGTGCTCTACACCTAAACTATTCTCAAACATTGTAACCTAAAGGTACGTTTATTAGGTCAAACAAGCAGAGATCAATAAGCATGAAAAGAGTTTGAGCAATCACTAGGCATCACAATAAACTTAGCGCCTTGCTAAACCTAGGGTTTCGTCTACTCGCTAGTGAAAACTACCAATTACTTCTCTAGACAATTTGAGGGATCCGATATTGACCCAGACATCAAATAATCAAAGTGTTAGAACCCTAGCATGTATACTAAGTAGGCCTCCAAAGCACACACACAAAGCATTCGTTGATGAACAATCGGTAAACAAAACCTCAATCTTATTAATTGGAAAAACAAACTGAAAATCAAAGCATGTTATGAATCATGTCTAGGGCTTCAACAGCCCCCTAGCTACTATGAGTTTAGTTACACATAATGAAAATTGAAATCACAAAAGAGTTCATGAAAGAGGAAGACAAAATAACCGAGCTTGGAGAATCCCTGAGAAGAGAACGATCTTTGATTCTTGCGTTCTCTTTCTTCCCTCCTTCTTCTTCTCCTTCTTCCCCCCGTGTATCTGATGATATTAGGGTTAGATAACCCTCAATTTCCGTCCTTGGGCTAGCTGATTTGGATTGGACCTTGAAATTGAAGTTTCGGTCCAAACCAGAAATTCAGGCAGACTGACCTTCGGCCACTAAAATGATCATAACTTCTTCTCCAAAATAGGTATTGACGATCCGTAAAAAAAGGTCTAGAAAATAGACTCTTGTAGCTTTCTATTGATATATAACTCATCATCTGGATCGTTGTGAGCTAATCACAATCCTCTGTCGAAGTTAGATGATAATTTCTGGTAAATCTTCATAATTCTTTCCTTGCACGACATGGATTCATTTTCCTTCAAGATTTCTCCTCTCTTGCTTCATATTCCCTTCTTTGCTCCAAAACACCTAATAAACATAAAAATAACTAAATCAAATGGAAAATATGATAAACTAACAAAGTAAAGAGGAGATTTAACCATTATATCGTCACATATTTATGCTCCTATCAAAGATCCCCACACTTAAGTTTTACTAGTCCCTAGCAAACACAAAGACTAACTAAACAAAGGACACAAATAAACGTCTTCCAATCATCTTAGAGAACTTATAACGCCCACATTGGTCAACAAAAATTCAACCTATCATGTATCAAAACTCTAAATTTCACTTACGAGTTAATTTATTTTAACAATCATGATGCTCAAATTATTATGCAATGATGATCAAACCAATACAACAAGTATATGTCTTTTGAATTCATGGGTCAACAAGTACCAACTCAATTTCTCACAAAGGTGCACTCAATTTCTTTTCACTCATGATTTTCTGGCTCAATCTCTCAATTATATGCAAGAGGAAGTAGCTTGTATACTTATATGAACAAAAAGCACATGACAACATAAATAAACCTCATGAAGGAATCAATTACTCACACAAATGAACCACACCATAGGCTCAACTCTTAGAACAAACTCCACAGATCAAGTTTTACTCATCTTTTATATCAAAAGGAACTTTACAAGGTAATACTTGGACTAGGCTAGGGGTATGAGTTGAAGAGTAAGGAATTGCAAAATTCCTAAAGACCTAGCAGAGCATTGAAACACTCCTTATGCCGCCAAAGCAAAGGCCAAACATCATCATGTTGGGCCCATCGTCATTCCAACCTCCTTACAACATTGTGAAAAAGAACAAATGTCATATATTCAGTTTTTAGGCCTTCAAACATACACAAAACTCCAAATTCATAAACAAGGGACTTAATCCGATTTTTTTTTCTTCCTGCCATTTCTTTAGATTTTTTTTCTTTATTTTTTTTTATTTTTGTGGCATTTTTATTTTCTTTTGGACAAGTCACCTTCCCTCACACTTGTTTCTCATCATCATTCCACACAATACATCACAACATCATGCTCTACTAGGCCCAAAGGACAAAGGTGGAGATATCACTACACTAACCTCAAGGTATGTATTTCATGGGTGATGAAAGAAAAGGCTTAACGTAGGCTCAAAGGGGTTTAACTAAGGGGTGTGCCGCACACACAAATAAGGACACATAGCAATCTGGCAATGGTGTTCATCCTAAAAAGTTCCATTTATCCTTTCTAAAATCAGAGTGTTTTATGATATAAAGTTTCGAAAGTTCACAAGAGTGAGTTCTAGTCATCTAGAGTCCATTAAAAGCTATGGTGAGAAATCAACTAACAAGAAAGAATAATGAGGTTTTTGAAAATTTATAGCAAAGAAAACGAATCAGAATATTTTCAATAACCACTCAGAAAGAAATCACATATATAAAGCTCAAAAGCTCACATAAGGGTCATATGAATCAAGTTGAACTCATCTTAGCATGAATCAATCAATCTCATTCATCACATTAGTCTAATCATCAATGCACACAACTCAAGTAAAATAATCGTTAAAATCTATTAACAATTATTTGAAATCAAAAATTTGACACATGCCTGCAATCCATTTGTGACCATAATATTTATTCATGAAAAGTTCATGCTCATCATAGAGTTGGAAGACACCTAAAGACTCAATGAAAAACTAAAAACTAGACAAAACCTAAAACAAGAACACAAAAAGAAAGAAAGGTTTCTTTCCCCCCACACTTATTTCTAACATTGTCCACAATGTTAAACAAATTCTAAGCATGCAATGAAGAGAGTAAAGTATGGAAACAAAGACACATTCACAAAAACACACCGACACAAAACAAAACAATAAAAAATTGAAAAGGAAAGCAAAGAGTAAAGGTTAGAGAAAGAAAATTTGGTTTGACGACCCGTTGACGCCTCTTCCAATCCTCTATTGTTGGGTTGCCTCCCAACCAGCGCTTGGTTTTGACGTCCTCAGCCTGACGGTACCAAGAAATTTACTCAAGGGAAGCGGGTTCATGGAGAGATACATCCTCCACTTCTTGCTCCATAAAAGACTCATAGTAAGGTTTGAGTCGATGACCATTAACCTTGAAAATCACACTGGTCTTGCCACTTTGAATTTCCACTGCACCATGATGAAACACATTAGTAACCACAAAAGGACCAATCCAACGTGAACGAAGCTTACCAGGGAATAATTTGAGGCGACAATGGAAAAGAAGAACTTTTTGTCCAACAACAAAAGTTTTCCTCATTATCATCTTGTCATGGAATGCCTTAGTCTTTTCCTTGTATATCTTAGCACTCTCGTAAGCCTCATTGTGGATTTCCTCATGTTCATTGAATTGAAGTTTTCTATGCAAGCCGGCAACATCCAAGTTCATGTTAAATTTCTTCACAGCCCACCATGCTCGATGCTCCAATTCCACGGGCAGGTGATGTCACACCCCAATTTCAGAGAGATAAATTTCAAAAATTGTGGCATGATTTAACTTACTTAAATAACCTAACCGGTTTTAAACAAAACCAAACAACTAGAACTCAACAACAGAAAAGTAATATTATACAACTCATCACTGAGTTAAACATTACACTTCCATAATTACATAAACTTGAAACAACAAGAACATGAGAACAACCTCATGAGCTTAAAATTATCTATCTGATTTACAAACCATACAGAGTACGTACATCAAAAGCCAAAATTGAAACCCTGGTGCTATGTCTCCTCCTCAACCCTGCTGATCAACACCTGCAGGTCTAACCCCTACACCAATCATTGGTGTACCGGGATTGTAAAATAACAAACCCGGTAAGCTAAAAAGCCCGTATGAGTAAACTCAAAATTTAAAAACAACATTTCTCACATCTAGAAATTTCACAACAACAATCACATCAATGAATATATCCACAATTCCAACACTTTTTTCCACATAATGTGTATCCATGAGTCTCTGTATTAATGTAATACCCCTCATGACCTACAACATCACAATTGTATACTCATGGGACCTAGATACAATATGGTATCCCCCATGTCGTACACTGACAGACGGACTAGAGCTCTATTCCTAACCGCAACCAATCACCCGGCCAAAGGCTTGGAACCCGGTTTGACTGTCCAATACCAAAACACAATAAATAATAGCATCAGAACCCAACCAATCACCTGATTAAAGGCTTGGAACCCGGTTTGGCTATCCAATACCAAAACACAATAATAAATAGCATCAGAACCGCAACCAATCACCTGATTAAAGGCTTGGAACCCGGTTTGACTGTCCAATACCAAAACACAATAAATAATAGCATCAGAACCGCAACCAATCACCTGATTAAAGGCTTGGAACCCGGTTTGGCTATCCAATACCAAAACACAATAATAAATAGCATCAGAACCGTAACCAATCACCTGATTAAAGGCTTGGAACCCGGTTTGGCTCTTTATCCAACAATCATCATAACACAAGATCACATCTTATGATTATATCCTTCACACAAGGATATAATTATATGAATAATAAAAATATTATTCCCTAGGAATAACTTAACAATAATTAAGAAAACTTGTTTTATCTTACCTATGAGCCGTTGACGATCAAGCTCATATATTTTAAAACAGTTAAAAGCATAGTATTAATTTAAACATCATAATCATTATCACCATCACATAACCATAATCAAATTTGGTTCAAACATGAACCTTGGTGAGATTTACTCACTTTGAAATCCTGCTGCGAAGCCCCCAACACAATGAAGGCAAGCCAACACAAAATCACAATCCACCTAAAATCGCACAATTAAAAACCTTAGAACCCAAAATACTGAAGGATAAAATAATACCCTTTAACTAACCCTTAGCTCAAAACTTAACCAAACTATCACTCAACATGAACACAGCAGCAAGGACTAGCTAACCACAAGAAACAAAGGCCACAACTCGGCCGGACGCGCCGCCACGCGCGGCCACAAGCGGCGGCGAGTGAGCACCACGCGCCACCCCAAAACTTCCGAATTAGGAGAAACTCACAACATGAAACTTGTAGATTGAAGTATGGTGAACAACTTTAATACCTGGGATTTTGACTGGTTCGGCCGGGATCGGTCGGAAAATGCCCTGAAAAACTCGGATCGGAGCTAAAACTAAAAGCTGCAAAACTGGCACCAAAACATGGTTTTCAGATCACCAAACACGTAAAAACATCACCAGAGGAAGGAAAGGAGCAAGACTCACCTAACTCTTGCCCGAAACGCCGCCGAAATCGTCGGTTTTCCAGCGACACAGCAGCAGCTCCACCGCCCCGTGGCGGCTTCCAGGTGGCGCGACGGCGGGAGGGACTGCTCCAGAAATGGAGAGGGGGTCCGTGCGGTTCTAACGGGACCGGTGGCGACCGGTTTGGTGGCCGGAGGAGGGAGAAAATGATTAGAGAAAATGGAGGTCGGAGGAGGTCGGGAGAGAGGAGAGAGAAAAGCTGAATTCTGATCCGATTTAGGTTTCCAAAAATAACTCCCCACATTTTTCTATTTATACTGTTTCCAAACCCGGAAACTAACTTCTTCTGACCATAACTTTCTCATACTACCTCCGTTTTGGGCGTGCCACATGTCTACGAACTCGTATTGACGAGCTCTACAACTTTCATGAAGGAAGTTTTCGAAGATAACTTATAGAAAATAAAGTCAACTTTTGGGCCTCTTAAAAGTCAAAGTACTTAAACAATACTTCCGAAACTTCAACTTCGCACAAACTAGAGAATTTCCATAAATAATCCTTCATTAAATATGGAAATAATACAAGGAAGGTAAAATGAAAATCTAGGGTATTACAGGTGACAAGGCTTACCATATACAATCCGAAAAGGTGACATGTCTATAGGAGTCTTGAAATAATCAATGCAAACCCTCCATCCGGTTTGAACTCGTGTGGGAACCAATTCATTATCTTCATTCTTCACAGCTATGGTGCCAGAACGCTTAGGCACAATTTGGACCGGACTCACCCATTGGCTATTAGATATGGGATAGATAATACCCACGTCAAGGAGTTTGAGAACCTCTTTCTTCACCACATCCATCATAGGCGGATTAAGACGCATTTGAGCCTCTCTTGATGGTTTTGTGCCCTCTTCCAAAAGGATATGATGCATACACATGGAAGGGCTTATTCCCTTAATATCTGTTATGCTCCATGCTATTACTGACTTGTGTTCCCTCAAAACCCTTATCAATTTCTCCTCCTCTTGCAAAGAGAGGTTGGCTGCAATAATGACCGGCAACGTCTCATTCTCTCCCAAGAAACTGTACTTCAAGTGTTCCGCCAACGGTTTGAGTTCCAATTTAGGTGCCTGAACCACAGAAGGGATAGGTTTTTCATTAGTTAATGGAAGATGAATGAAATTAGAATTATACTTAGCTGGAACATATTGTGACGCATCAAGGGCAGCTGCCATCTCAAGCAAATCCTCATGGAAAACCATAGAACAAGAATCTGAAATTTTCTGAGTAGACAACCAACGATCCATCCTTAGATTCCCATTGATCGATAATTGTTGAGAAGTCAACCCGAGTTCCAAAGTTTTCTTTAGTGCGTCTTCCCCCACACTTGCATCAAAGTTATCCTGCACCAAGATATCGAAGGTATCAATAGAAAAACAAGAATAAACATCAGAAGGGTACCTCATAGCTTCAAAAATGTTGAAGCTTATAATTTCTCCATCGAACTCCATTGTCAAGGTTCCTTCAAAAACATTTATCTTGGTGCGTGCCGTTCTCAAGAATGGACGACCTAGGATGAGAGGAAGATCATATGGCATAGGTTCAGGTTCCATGTCAAGCACAAAGAAATCCGTAGGAAATACCAAGTGATTCACTTGAACTAGCACATCCTCCACAAAACCCTTAGGAAGAGCTATTGAGCGATCCGCTAATTGGATAGTCACTCGTGTTGGCTTGAGCTCACCTATATTCAAAGACTCATAGACATAAAAAGGCATTAGATTAATTGAAGCACTCAAGTCTAATAAAGCCTTACCAAACTTTTTATCCCCAATTGTGCAAGGGATTGTAAACCTTCCCGGATCCTTCAATTTTGGAGGCAACTTCCTTAATAGAATAGAGGACACTTCTTCACTTAGAGCGATGGTCTCCTTCTTCTTGTACTTCCTTTTGTTGGTGCATAGCTCCTTCAGAAATTTGGCATATCTCAGTATTTGCTTAATAGCATCCAAAAGAGGGATGTTAACTTGGACTTTCCGGAAAGTTTCCAAGACATCCTTCTCATCTTGTTCCTTCTTAGAGCTCATGAATCTGCGAGGAAAAGGGATACATGAAGTATTCAAAGTAGAAGAAGCAATATCGTTTACCTTGGAAGGAGAAGAAACTTGAAGATTTCGTTTTGGGTCTGAAGGATTGATCTCTTTTTGCCTAGTTTTTCTTTTTTCGCCTTCTTTTATTTCCAGCTCATCCTTCTCATCTTGACCACTCTTGGACATCTTGTGAAGCTTAGTAGGCTCCTCCAATTGTTTTCCACTTCTCAAGGTGACTGCATTAAGCTCAGTCATGCTTCCATCCTTAGGATTTGAAACTGTTGTGCTAGGAAGAACACCTTGAGGTCTTGTTTGCAACACTATTGCAAGTTGCCCAACTTGCCTCTCCAAGTTCTTGATAGCTTGTTCATGTTGCTGAGATTGAGTCTCGGTTCTTTGCATGAAAGCTTTGGTGTCATTTTGGAATGCCGTGGTGTTGAGGGCCAACTCTTTAAGCGCATCTTCTAGAGACTTACTTGAAGCTTGTTGAGGTGAAGCTTGTTGAGGTGAAGCTTGTTGGTATGGTTGCTGCCAACGTGAGCGACTTGCGTGAGCTTGCTGCTCCCCCTCTTTAGCGCCCGCCAAGTATTTCTGAACATCACATTCACGGACGCCCCGGTGTCGATTAGAATTTTCTTGCAGAGACAATGATCCAACTGTGCAGTGATCAGGAATGGATCCTCGTGAGGCAGTTTGGTCCCTTGCTCTTCTTCTTCTTCAAACATCATTGATTTCCACCTCACGTTGACATTCTGAGCGCTACAGCTTCCGAAGGCGTATATCTCTCGCCCATCTGTGATCCCGGGGTATTGCTTCTTGGCCTTGTTACTCCTCTGGTCTATAAGTGCTGTCACGCCCCTATTTTTTTGAAAGATAATTTCAAAAAATTTGGCATGATATATCCTAAAATATTAACATCTCAAAACCTGTTTCAACAAAAAAAAATCAAGGAAAATAAACTCAATGCGTAAAGTAAATTTACACATAACCCCAAATTGAGTTAAATATTACATTTCCTTGTTTACATAACTTGAGAACAAGAGAGGAAACGCTCACATGAGTTTAACAATTCATATCCCCATGAATATAAAAGAATATACAAAGACACAACCTAAACCCAACAAAAAAACCCTGCCACTACGTCTCCATCTCAACCCTGCTGATCCTCACCTGCAGGTCTAACCCCTACACCAAAAAATGGTGCACCGGGTTGTAAACAACAAACCCGGTAAGCTAAAAAGCTCGTATGAGTAAACTCAAAAACATCACAACATTTATCACATCCAATATTCATAAGAGAGATTGGATCAGTAATTTCAAACCACACATCAAACACATTTCCCAAGAGATGTACCCATGAGTCCCAGATATTTAATAAAATACCTCTCATGACCTACAACAACACTATGTGTACCCATGGGTCCCAGATACCATACAGTATCTCCCATGACCTACACTGACAGACGGACTAGAGCTCTATTCCTAACCGTAACCAATCACCCGGCCAAAGGCTTGGAACCCGGTTTGACTGTCTAATATCAATACAAAAATGATAAATAGCATCTTAACCGCAACCAATCACCCAAAAAGGGCTTGGAACTCGGTTTGGCTATTTATCCAACAATCATAAAAAATTTCACAACATTATCCACAACAACACAAGATCACAATTATTATTCACAACAACATAATATATATCGCATCATTATTCTCAACAACATAATATATATCGCATCATTATTCTCAACATCATAATATAAAGAAAACTTGTTTTTATCTTACCTATGAGCCGTTGGCGATCAAGCTCATATAATTTTAAAACAATTAAAAGCATAATATTAAAACCAACATCATCATCATTATCATTATATAACCATAATATCCTTAGGTTCAAAAGTGAACCTTGGTGAGATTTACTCACCTAGATATCCAGCTGCAAATTCCACAACCAAATTTAGCAAGCGAAACACAACTTCACAACCACCTAAAAACACATAATTAAAACCTTAGTAACTAAAAATACTATAGGCTAACACAAAACCCTTAACTAATCCTTAATTCAAGAGATGACAACTTTCCAAAGTCGTCGAACTTAGAGACCCTCAAAGGCTGCCTCTAATCATCCATTCCTAACTCAAACCTCCACCAAACCTAAAATCACATTTAACGTTCTAGCATGCCAACATTTCTTAAAAACTAGCCACACTACCACTCAACAGGCTCACAGCAGTAAGGACTACCTAACACAGGGAAAATAGGGCTGCAACTCAACCCGACGCGCCGCCACAGGCGGCGGCGAGTGGACCTCACGCGCCACCCCAAATTTCCGAATTTGAGAAAACTCCCAACAGCAAAGTTGAAGCTTGAAGCAAGGGGAATAACTTTCATACCTGAGACTTCGCCCAAAAATGGCCGGAACTGGCCGGAAACTGCCCGAACAGTGACCAGAAATTTCAAAGATCAAAACTGCAAAACCGGCCTTAAAACCTTAAAAACTTGCTTCAATCCAAGCCTAAACACTACCAGGGAAAGGAGAGGATCAAAACTCACCTAAGAAAGTACCCCGTCGCCGCCGTACACGGCAGCTCCGTCAGTGGCACAGCCGCCCACTTTCCGGCAACACAGCCCCGATTCCGGCGCGCCACACCGAGCAGCAGCTGCCCTGCCTTGAAGAGCACCCTTGTGGGAGTCGAACGGGACCGGCGGTGGTCCAAACGGCGGCCGAACGGAGGAGCTAGGTCCGGCAGAACAATGGTTCTCGGGAAAGTTCGGGAGAGGAAAAGTGTGAAGGGAAAAGAAGAGAGAAAAAAAAATCAGGTGAGGTGCGTGAGGAGAGAGAGAGAGAGCGGCTTTTAAATGTTAGGGTTTCCAAAAAATAACCCACACACAATTTCCCACTTAAACACTTTCCACACCCGGAACCTAACTTCCTTTGACCACAACTTTCTCTCACAACTTCCGATTTAAGCGTGCCGCATGTCTACGAACTCGTATCGACACGCTCTACAACTTTCATGAAGGAAGTTTTCGAAGATAACTTACGGAAAATAAAGTCAACTTTTGGCCTATTAAAAATCAAGGCAACTTAAATAAACTCCCGAAACTTCAACTTCGCATAAACCCAAGAATTTTCATGAATAATCCTTCATTAAATAAGGGAATAATACAAGGAAAACAATTATGAAATCTAGGGTATTACAAGTGCTCCCCCACGGATCGTGTTGATTGTCCCGTAAACGGATTCCCCTGCGGCTTGTCACGGACCTGACACGTATTGTTGAAGCTTTCCCGCTTTTAGTTGGCTCTCGATCATTTTTTTAGCTCAACATAGTTATTTATCGCGTGCGTTGCTTCCCTGTGATATCCGCAGTATTTTCCAGTATCCTCTCGGGTCAATTGGGACGGTGGGAACTTTCTGGTTGTTGGTCCTGGGATCGCTCCCTTGTTCTCGTTCCACACCACCTCCGGGGTTGCCGTTAATGTGGTAAAGTTCCCCCTGGCTACGGGAACTGTTGCTCTAGATCCACTGTCCTGATAGCTCCCCTTGCTCTTCCCCTGTGGACCCCCCATTTGCTTGGCTGGCTTCTTGCATCTGTCCTTGAATCTCTTGCTAGGGGTGAAAGCTTGTCCCTATTGGTCTCCTTTCCAGGTTCTTACTTCTTGGATCGTCTGTCCTTGGGATTTGGACCTCCCGTCGTCCTTTCTTTTGCCCGCATGCGGATCCCCGTATGTGTCATGGTCTGCCTGTGCGTGCCTGATCGCCATTTCCATTAGCTCATCATAGCCCCGGGGATTTTCAATTCGTACCGCGTATAAGAACTTCCCGGGCAACAGGGCCTGGACGAAGGCTTCTTCCGCCACCTTCTTGTCGAAATTCCTGACCTTGGCTGTGGCCCCCTGCCAATGATTTACAAAAGCCTTCAGTCATTCGGCACGCCTTTGCTTTACCTTGAACAGCTGGGCGGTATTCTGCCAGTCCGTAAGTAGTATGAATCGGTTCACGAATCTGTCTGTCAGCTTCCTAAAGCAATCTATCGATCCGACCGGGAGCTCGTAGAACCAGCTTAGTGCTTCTCCTGACAGCATCTCCTGGAACATGTTGCAGCACGCTGCATCCGAATAACCTTTTGCGTTTGTATGGGACTTAAAGCTGTCAAGGAAGAGAAGTGGGTCCCCTTTCCCCCCCGTAGTTCAACTTAAGAGGTTTGGCTGCGCGAGAACGTAAGGTCTGCGTGATGGTCTTTGTGAACGGTTCCCCTCTTTCTTCAAATCCCACACCGGGCGGGTTGTGCGCCGCCCTTCTTTCCGCTTCGTCTACCCTTGTGGTCAGGCTCATCACACTGTCCCGCATGGCCATCAGGGCCGCCTTGACTACCATTGTCTCCAACCTTCTGTCTTCTACGGGCGTTGGGAGCGGCGATAGGCCTTCTCTTTCCATAACTTCAGGGAACAGATTCGCCACGACAACGACCGTCTTGCGGGTGACCGTGGGCGGTGTTACCGGGGAACCTTCGCCCTCGCCCTGCTCCTCTCGGACAATGTTGACCGCCCGCTCAATTGCCTCGTCACTCTCCAGTCTTCTCGATAACGCACTCATTATCGTTGGGTTATCTCTCTCCAGCTTTTCCTCCCGGGCGGCTGCATCTAAGCGGTCCCGCATTCTTTCTCTCTCCATGCGCACCACGTCCGCTCTCAACCTCTCCACCATGTCCTCCATTTCTTCCTGCGTGAGATCGCGCATCATTCCATCAGGGGTCGCTTGCGGATCGTTTGTCGACGATGCGCACTCCTGTCTTTCATCCATTCCACCCGGCCGAGTATTTCTTCCCGGCGTCTTATCTCCACTGAGGCCATTGTGATCTCCTGACATTATCCTTCTCCCGACTTCTGCTTCATTTAACTTTGTCATCGAGACTCTGGCTTTTCATAAGAGTTCCCACAGACGGCGCCAATTGTTTCTGCTAGATCCCGTAGACCTCGTAGAAACTGCCGCACGTGATCCGCCATTGGAGAAGCTTCTTCTTGTCTACAAAAGGAGACCGACCGGGACTTTCCGGTATTTCTCTCTCCGATGATAAAGTCAGTATCGATTGGTAAGAATTAAATGCTAGGAGTTGTCTTATGGTTGACTTCATTTTGGTTGACTTCAGCTCTATTTATAGCCCCGCGTTGACTTATGTCTTGTATGTTATTCGATGTGGGACAAGTATACTGTTTATGTTATGTTTATTTTGGCCTTCTGTGGAGTCTTCCCCTCCCGGCCCAGACTGCTATAGCATCCAGGATGAGGCCTGTTCGATCTGCCTCATGCTGGGCTTCGTAATATCACAGGCCAGGAGAGGTATTTATCGACTACCGACTACAGGTAGAAAGGTGGACTGGACCAGATTCAACTGGGCTGGCGCCGAAGTGGATCTCCCTTGGTTGCTGCCTTAGTGAATCTCTATCTTCTGGGGTTAGGTATCTTGGCCCTAGTCCATTAACTATTTTAATCTTGTTTTGTTTCTAACTTTTGCTTTAGTTTGTTCTATTTCATGTGGGTTCACCCTTTAGGATACTAGGCCTAGGGTGTTTATGAATACGATTACTAATGGATAGTCTATCTTACGTATTAGGTGATATATGTCTCACAACTTCTTATCTATCAGTAGATGATAGCGGTAGAGCATGTAATGACTACGTCTTCGTTTTACCCAAATTTATGAAAGTCGTAACTGACTATTTCAAAAAAAAAAAAGTGGCTACGCATAAAGGTAAAAGAAGTTTCAACTCATAACTCAACTATTATTTAACTAATTCTTCTTGAACACTTCTCAGAATTTTCAACTCAAAAACTCAGCTATCCTAAATTGATTCATCAGAACCCGGCTACCTCAGCTGGATTCTTCAGAACTCGATCAGTTATCCTCAGCTGATTCTCCTTGAACACTTTCAGGGTTGCTGCACTACTAACTGATCTCATGGTATACATAATATAATGAGTTTATGCAAAAAGATTTTTGTTTAGCTCTAAGGTTTTTAGTCACAAAAAGAAGAATTTGATACTCATGAACAATACAAAGTAAAACCAAAACCCAACAAGACAAATATAAAAAACTATGTACATTTTGACAACTTTTGAGCAAATGCAACATTGCTCAATATATATATGCTGATATTGTGCTTTGATCAAGAGAGACACACAAGCCAATGAGGTGCCCTAAGACAATCTTCCACTGTAGGTGCCCTACCAAGCCAAATTTAGCTAAGAAAATAGGAAAATTTCATGGAATCTTTTTTTTAACTTACCAAACTCTCCTATCATAAGCTAAATCTTTAGCTAAAGTAATAGCATTTTGGTTTTAGAAATACTCCCACCGGAAGCAAAATCATAAGGTAAAGCCATTTTTTTTCTTTTATCATAAATTTATTTAAATCAATAAATAATCATGAAAGAAATTAAATAAACATATTCGATATGAGGCTCATATGAAAGATCTTGTCAAGATTTTCGCGATGATTGTTAATAATGAATTTTTAATTTAGATGATAGTGTAAATTGGAAATACAAATCTAAAATTGAATAAAATATATTTAATTTTAGCTTACTTCATAAGCCAAATTTGGCTTACCAAATAGCTTAAACTAAATTTTTACCTTAGAAATTGTGATTTGGCTTATGGTGGAACTCTTTTTTTGGCTTATGATAGGAGTTGGTCTAAGAGGGCAAGCATGAGGGCCAATGCAACGAAAACTTTTTGGACTTTTGTCCTTGGTTATGTATCTAAGATGAGTTCACATGTGAACCAGCCATATACCAACAAAAAGACAAATCACATTTTTCTAAACAATGTTTGATTTAAAAGCAAGAACTACAATAATATAATGGTTCACCAAAATACCTTTTGCTCTAAGATCAAACAAAGACCTGCTGATACCTTGGTTTGTGTATTACAAACATAGCTAAGATGAGTTCACATGTGAACCAGCCATAGACCAACAAAAGGACAAATCACATTTTTCTAAACAATGTTTGATTTAAAAAGCAAGAACAATAATAATATAATGGTTCACTAAAATACGTTTTGCTCTGAGATCAAACAAAGACCAGCTGATACCTTGGTTTGTGTATCACAAACATAGATGGAGCCTAAGAGCTTTAAATCATGGGTCACAGATTGATAAAAACACATCAAATCCTAGACTGATTTTTGAGCACCAAAGCAAGACTTTTATCTTAGTTGTCAGTTTGAAATTCAAATAAGGATCTCACCCAGACATAAGTCTTATGCAACAAGGGTAAAGATTAGACCTAAGACAAAAGAAACAAAGAACTGAAAAGCTGGAAACCCAAACTTTTAGGATAGCAAGCAAAGCTACCATCCTGATTAGTGAAAAACCCATGAAATACATACGCATGATTTTACCTGAGTTCCATGAGATCATGTTGGTTCTTTTACTTTTTCAACTTGTTATTCAGCTGTGGAAGACCAATCTCCTAATTGTTTTAGACTTCATAGGTTGTGTTATGTTTATATAAAGATTGTCAACAACCTTATACCTTTAATTCTGAAATTAACCGTGGTTTAGACTAAAAGTCAAAAATTAATGTAGTAGTGATGTGTCGTTTCTTAAGACCCTTGGATTAGATAGAAAACATAGATTTTATGAAATTCAACTATATTCACAGACTCTTCATTTTAGATGAGCCAGATCCCTCGGCTCGTATTGTATCACAAGACAAATTAGTTCGAGCTGAATTTGTTTTGAAGAGCTTTCTTTCGAGTGAAGGACCTGGAGATGGGAAATATGGTTTGCTTGTATTATTAAAATGATAATGATGCGCTTCATTTCAAGTCCATGCCAAGCAAACACCAAGCTTGCATACATAGTTTTATAGAGATTTCCTCGTCTCCTTTAAAACCAGATTCTGTAACTAGAGATTAATGAATTGTCATAATCTAGAATCAGTTTTGATTAGATGTATCCTTGTTATAAATACCTTTGCTGATTTGTTGGAATCAATTTTGATTCCATTTGTAACAGTACCAATCATGCTACTGTATATGTAGCTTGTAAACTTGTACTGAGCAGATTAAGGGAAATACAATTCTATAATTTTTACACACAGACCCAAATTTTCAAACTAGCTCCTCTTTTCCAAGGTCATCTATTGTAAAATTCTACCATACATCAACACATGGATACATCAAGGAAACTTAATTTTATACATAAGTAAACTAGTTTGATACATTTTGTCTTAGAAAAAAGTAGT
Organism: Fragaria x ananassa; assembly: GCA_034370585.1. NCBI lineage: Eukaryota > Viridiplantae > Streptophyta > Magnoliopsida > Rosales > Rosaceae > Fragaria > Fragaria x ananassa. Next base: position 19,261,021 of record CP139769.1, read on the forward strand.
TCGATATATAAGTACAAGTCTCATACCAGCATGTGAATGAGAGAAGTTTGTTTCACTTAATTCGGTACACGAGTATGCTTAATGTATGTAAAGCCTCTAGAACTAGAATTTAGTTGCATGAATCCATTCTTTGTAATCTACTCTATAGTATGTAGTTTCTTTAACATTTAATATATACATAGCGTTCTTAACTTCTTTTTCCACATCTCATAATATACATATATGTAAATTTATTGAGTCGAGATAATCCCATCATAAAACATCAAATGTGCTGAGATTGGAGCCCCGGACCGCATCAAGTGTGCTGAGATTGGATTTTGGCTACCAAATTGATGTGAATGGCTTTACGCAGATATACATCACACATGATGGATGAACAAGAAAGAGTTGACAAATGTAACGAGGAGGAATAAGGTCACATGAAAAATGACCCGGTCAACAAAGTTTGACTATACAACACTGTTTTAATTCCACAGCCTAGACTAGACGCAAGTTTTGCCGACTTGGAGCTGTTTTTAGATGCGGGGCCCACGCTCCGCCAAGCAAACACGTTTCTTTATCCTTTCACACACACACACGCGCGTTGAGAAAGAAAAGTCTGACCATGAAACCTCTGGACACATTGTATTTGTTGTTTACGTACCAATCGCAATTAGGCATGCAAGCAAAGAGGTGAGGTCCAACATTTGATCATCCCCGCCATCTCACGATCAAAGTTTCATCCGAATCAGATCCCCGAGTCGGGGGGTAACAAGCAACAACACACTTTTGCCACCAATTTTTTTTTACAATAAACAAAAGGAAAAGTAAAAAGTCCAAGTTTTGGTCCTAATTTTCTAAACAAGAAAAGCTGACGGCAAAGAAGCATTTAGCACCAAAGCTAGCAAACCCCCGCACAAACTCGCCCAATTCCATTTTTTCATTTTCTCTCTGTTTCTCGACCCCTCAAATTCTCCCAATCTCAGCATTCGCCTCCTCTTCGATTCTCACTCTCTCTCTGCCTCAACAGCTCTCAGATCATAATCCAGACTCTCTTCGTTTCCGGTTCCGTTCTCATTTGATCGTTTCGTCAACAGCTCTGGGTTTAAGCTTCAAATTCTATTCCGCTTCTCAATTACACTTTACGTAATGCTAATTACACTCTATTGATGATCTGATCGCCCTCTCATGTGGATCTTGCTTGTAATTTCGGATGAAATTTAGTTATAATCTTAGGCTACTCTTTTTGGTTGACCTAATTTCTGTTTTTTTTTTTTCCTGCATTGATTAGGTTCATTTATAGCTTGTTTTCGTAGTTTACCACTGTGGATGTTGAATTTGTGCTTTGGCTTGTGATGTTAGGGTTTTTGGAGGATTGAGGACTTGAGTGGAGCTTCTTTGGGACATCAGGGATGGCTGGTGGTGCGGCATCGTGTGCCGAGAGGGCCACGAGTGATATGCTCATTGGTCCAGACTGGGCAATTAACATTGAGCTATGCGACATTATCAATATGGACCCCGGGTACTGATTCTTTGCTTCCTTGAGTTGTCTTTTTTAGGTTTCTGAATTCTGTGTGGTTGTTATGTGGAAATGTTTATAGAAGAGATAGGTTGGAATTGTGAGTAGTTGATTTTCGTAATAATGTGATGTGGTAGTGTTTTGTCGGTTGAAATTGTGTATATACGATTGTAGAATATGTCGGTAGATTGACTGACTGCCCAATTGGGGATACAATTTCAATTTGGATTCTGTGCATGACCATTCCATGTAAATTTTATAAGCAGTAACTATTTTATTTTTGGTTTAATTGATCCTTTAAACTCTAATATATTTCATTTCAATGCTATAGACTTGCAATTTAAACAGATGAGATGCTTTTGTTTGGTCGATACTGCTATAGAAAAGAGATAACTTCTAGACTTTCTGAGGAACCTCATATTTTGCCTAATACAGGTCTCAGATAGGAGGGAATTGCTCCAATAGACGCTCCTATCCTGTCTTAGATAGTTTATGGTGTACCCTACTAAATTAATACCGTCTGCCGTAATTGGGCGAGCTCTAAATTTTACATAGAATATCTGTTAATGTAGAGGATTCCTAATGTTGCACAGTTTTTCTTGTTTCTTATTTACTTTTTCTTTTATATACCTGTAAAGAAGCTTCTTTTAATAGAGTGCTTGTTTGGTGTGTTTGTGCACCTGATGATAAACGATTTGGACATTTTTGTAGAAAGATAAGTAATAGTTAACGAATTGGAATACATTTATCAACAGATTTTCTTTTCTTCCCTCTGAATTCATTTAGATAATTATTTAAATCGATTTAAGTATGTTAAGGTGGCAAGGTTCTATGATTTTACTGGGTTGAATTTGTATGAATAACTTCAAATTTAAATTTCAGACATTATGAGTTTAACATTTTGCTAAATGCCCAACTTTTCTTTTTCTAAGAACTTTTAGTTCCATTGTTAAAGTGGCTCTTTTACTTGAGCCTGCTTTTGTTTCTTATTACAATAATGTTTTCATGATCTTAACAACGTAATAGCAAAACTTTTTCTTTGAGTAAATCGGAAAATAATAAAGTTTTGTTTAACTAGATTCTATTATGTTCCTGGTCCATCACTTCACTGGAAATGTGGAAGACTGGTTATTCAATTATTTTAGTAGCTCACTGTCATGTTTGTGAATCGTGATATGTTTCCCTAATCCTTTCCAATTTTGATATTCAGAATGTTACACTGAAATTTTGCAGGCAAGCAAAAGATGCCTTGAAGATACTAAAGAAGCGCCTGGGCAGTAAAAATCCAAAAATACAACTTCTGGCTCTTTTTGTTAGTATATTCTACTTTTTACACCTTAATATGTTTCTTGTGTATAGCATTTGATTCCCTTTATCAATTTCTTGAAGAAAAAAAGATTTATGCATTTCTTTTCATTTTTATAAATTCATGACCTATAGATTATGTAGTATTCCCTTGCTGAAATCATGTATACACATTAAAATGTCAACGAGTGTTCACTTATTGAGACGTCAATTGTGATTCAGTAGTTATGTTGCTACCCTTAGAGAAAAAGCGTTGACTGATGTTTCTTTTGCTTTTCCCTTTTGGGTAATTTAATACAGGCTTTGGAGACTGTGAGCAAAAATTGTGGCGAGAGTATTTTTCGCCATATTGTTGAGCGTGATATCTTGCATGATATGGTCAAAATAGTAAAGAAGAAGGTGGTGTACATTTTCTTGACCTCCATCGTTCGCCTTTTCAGTTTGGCAGGAACAGGCACTAATGTCTTTTCTGCTTTGTTATTTAATTCTACTCTGCAGCCAGATTTGAATGTAAGGGAAAAGATACTTATTTTAATAGATACCTGGCAAGAAGCTTTTGGGGGCTCGTCGGGATCAAGATTTCCCCAGTACTATGTAGCATATACCGAACTGAGGGTAATTGGATTATAACATCTCGATGCTCCTTGCCGTTTATAGACCCTTAACATAAACTTGCCTTTTAGTATGTTCATAATTTTATTTTATTCTGCTTCTTTCCTTCTAACCATCTAAATTATGATTTACAGTCTGCTGGAGTTGAATTTCCTCCACGAGAAGAGAACAGTGTACCACTCTTTACTCCACCACAGACCCAGCCAGTAGTTCCTCCTGTCACATCATATGATGATGCTGCTATTCAGGCTTCTCTGGAGTCTGATGCTTCTGGTCTTAGGTACTAACTGATGAATCTTGAGCCAATACAGTTTCGGCTCTTGCAGTTCAGTATTTACTGCCTATTCCAAGATCTTTGCTGCTTTATTGTTGCATCTATGTTGATCATAGGCATGTTGAATGAATTAGACTGATAGCGATTTTATTATTATTTTTGATTACGAATGTCGGTATCTTTGCCTAATATAAGTGATCTCTAATTGGAAACCTCAATCTGGCTTGTTGATGCACATATGATTTCTACTTCATTAAAGTCATACTTACAATTCGAAAATGCTATTGATCATTTTTATTAACGTGAGAACTAATGTGGTTGTGTATGCCTTTGTCAACTAGAAATTTAGACTTCATATCCGAAAGGCTTTGTGATTGGTGTTATAAACTCTTGAGCCGTTGTACGGCTACAACAACCTCTGTCACTTTTGTATTTGTTTACCCTAATTTCAAAGTTACATCATTATTCCGAATTAACTCGAGTGTGAAACTGTTCATAACAACATTTGATATTGTAAAGGATGTCACATGTGAAATTTGGTTATATCTTTTGGTTTTTGCTAAAATTGGTCTGTGGTATTCATGAATCTGTGATTATGTAACACTTTAAATTATTTATGATCAGCTTGCCGGAGATTCAAAATGCTCGAGGAATTGCTGATGTCTTGATGGAAATGCTGAATGCCTTGGATACTAATAACCCTGAGGTAATATTCTAATCTATCTCTGAGCTTTGGATACTTTCTTGTGTGAAAATACTTAGATTTAGCATTGCTACAAGTACATTTGTACTTTTTCATGTTTTTACTTTCTGTGCATTTGGATAGGTCCTTAATTCTTACTGTTGGCTAGAATTGCCAGTTTATTAATCATCTCTGGTTATCATAACATTTAATTCTGAATATTATGGCAGGGTTTAAAGGAAGAAGTTATTGTCGACCTTGTTGATCAGTGTCGTTCCTACCAAAAGCGTGTCATGGTTCTTGTGAATAACACTGCGTAAGTGATTGCTCACAAACATGCTGGTTTTTGTTGTAGATTTGAAGTTGTTGATGGTTGTGTCTGTCTTTCAGAGATGAGTCGCTTCTGTTTCAGGGATTGTCACTGAACGACGATCTGCAGAGGGTACTTAGTCGGCATGATGACATGGTGAAAGGAACAATAACAGGCGTAAGAGGACCAGAATCTTCTGTTGTGCCACTTGTGAATGTGAACCATGAGGATGATGAGTCGGAGGATGAATTTGCCCAATTAGCTCACAGGTGACAATCAGATGATATACTCTCAGTTTATTGTACTTGTTATTGTTTTCAGTACTGTATCTTATTTAGTTTGATATGTGTATATGGAGAATAAATTAGGCAACAATATGTGTGATAGAGGATATGAAGATTGTAGATTCTGTATATTTGCTTATTTTCTTGTTTTTCTCTTAGTAGAAGTTGGTGAAATGCATTGCAGGTCATCAAGAGATAATTCACAAGAACAGGGCCAGAGATCAGCCAATTCCAAGACTGAACCTGTGCGAGTCAGTCCACTTCTTCCTCCTCCACCCTCTTCAAAGAGGCCAATAACCCTTGGTCCTGGTCTGATTGATTATCTCAGTGGTGAAGCCTACAAATCTGAAGGATCCTCTGCAACTTCGGAATCCACGTCCTTTGCAGTTCCAGCTCATGTGAGCCCGAATTCCAGTTCACGGTTGACCCCATTATCTTCCTCGCCCCCTTTGTCCCATTCCCAAAACACGACTCCATCACCTTTGTTCACTGGAAAGCCTATTTATGATGAACCTGCTCCAAGAAGCAAATCCATTGATGGGCTGCCTCCAGCTCCTTGGGATGCGCAGGCTCCTGAAGGTTCTCTATCTCCTGGAGGTTCTCAATCTTCTGTCATCCTTCCACCTCCACCGTCCAGGTATAATCAGAGACAACAGTTTTTTGAGCAGCAAGCAGGTGGACCAAGTGGTGGATCTGGTTCGTCTTATGACAGTTTAGTGGGACAGACCCAGACGCTCTCTCTCAATTCATCTACCACAACGAAACAGGTAAAACAGGAAGATGCCCTCTTCAAAGACCTCGTTGATTTTGCGAAAGCCAAGTCAACTTCATCTGCGAACCCCAATAGATCATATTGAGTTGTGTACTTGTGCGTAGCAGTCAGTGCAGCTTGTGGATCATGTTCCTCACATACTTTAGATCATGAGAATGCCTGTTACTAAATAAATATTGGTAGGAACCTTTTCGGTTTTGGTTCATGTATGATGTTTAGCTGGTATATCTGTTTCTTTCCTCTTTTTTTTTTTTAGCTGACCGAGCTGGTATATTTTCTGAGATGACCTTTGCGTTGCATATAATTCAATATACTGATGTACCCTTCATTGCATCCGCTTTTGATGTCAGTGTTTGTGTTGAAACTGGTCAATTCTCCTTGCTAAATCTCTCCTGTGTTCGTATATACACACACTAGTCACCTGCTTTTGCATGTTTGCAACACCATGTTTTATAGTTCTAGATTGCCACATTTGATGATACTTGATTGTGTTCTTTAACAAATACATTGATTTATTCAAATTTACATCAATAATTTATAGACCTTTACAGCGGAGAAACTTGAGCGTCTTCCTCTTGTTCAATGAAATGTGGACTTTGCAGAGCCTCTTTAATCAAGTCATCATCATCCAACGAATCTCTGTATGTTTCCAGGTTGGTATAATAATTGTTCAAGGTAATAAAGAAAATCTTTTTCTTCCATTCCTCTAAATGTGGGAACCCAGTATAATCTGCATATTGTCGCAATACTGCAATGATGGTCGATCAAACAAATTAGTCTTGCTATATAGATTGCATAGAATGCAAGATCACCAGTATAAACGACCAAGTGTAAACATATATGGTATAGATTATTTTGTTGCCGGAGGTAACAGACATCTTTACCTCGAATTCTCCAATATCATGAGTCTGGTACTTTGGGATGCCAGCAACATCCCTTGAGTGGTAGAAGTCCTTAATGGACTGCATCATTTCATCCCTTGATGGCAGTTTTCTTATCCCAGAGAGCACTTGAGCTATCCATTTTTCTTGCGACTCAAAGAAATGGAACACTATCACTTGGATCGAACAAATGATCAACATGAAAGCTATATCTATAATTCTATATGCATGTTACTGTTCTAAAGTATTGAAAGTTCAGAATTGTTGGATTAGCTCATTAAATAGTGCAGACCGCAAACAATTTGCAATACAATGACTAGATACTCATGAGCACCATATAATTTACGATATATGTTGAGCCAACGAAAAAATAAATAACAGTGAATTTTAGTACCTTTCTAGGAATTCCAATAATAGATAAAGATGGAGCAAGTGAGGGAGGGAAGGTGTGCTCAAACAAAGGACCAACCCTATCATCATCAATAGCTAGTATTCCTTTGGTGTCAAGAAATGGGAATGTGTATGAATAACTGCACAGAAGTACATAGACAGGTTACAATAATAACCCGCTTCGAACCATTAGGAACAAATGTAAGGGACTCAGAAAATCTCCCCATCCATTGGTAAAAATGTAAAATTGGTAAGTTTAGTTTGGCTTTGAGCCATTGATATATATATCTTTGTCCTCTAGCAATCGTTGAGCTTATAATATACTGTCTGCGAGACAGTACTTGCATAATGTCGATCTATTTGGATCTTCTAATTACCCTGTGCAGTAGATGATAGTGTCGGCGAACCATCCACAAGCAATAACTTTCCATCTTCTTGAAGGCACTCTATCTGCATATATGAATTGTAGCGGTTGAAGTTCTCAACGTCTAAAGTTTGAAATTTTGGTTTCGATATATGACAATGGAGGAGGAAATATGGAGTTTGGTAATTATTGGTACTTGTAAACATTGTAAAGTAGACCAAGATTGACACATGGTTTTATTCATTAATGAAAGGTGCAAATTTAACATGGTCAAAACTAAAGAGATTGTAAAGAATTACCTCAACGATGTAAAGAAATATAGGAAAATGAATCGGACTAATTAGAGGTCTAATTGCTTTCGATACACGACCAGTGCCAATGTACGTAGTACCTGTGGACAAAGATGCAAATTATCATGCTTGGAAATGACCTTGGATAAACCTTCAAATATATTGCTCAACGATCTTGCGCTGAGGTACACTACTGCCTTTGCCTCCTGCACTAGCTCCACTGATATGTCTTGCCCACTTTGTGAAGTTCCAACCACCACCACAACCTGCATCAAGTAGTACAGATTGAGAGGAACGTCATGAGAAGCGTGAACTGTTATCAAGAACAAATATTGGAGTGATCGATGAAACTCGATCTGTGTGTTTATCAAATAGAGACTGGTAAATTACCTCATCACGGAACGGCTCGGGAACCCTGTAAACGTGACTGTGTAGTTGCTTCCTCTTCCATGAATCCATTCCTAAAGGATATTCATGCAGTATAACAAAAAGATCGAACAATATACACACTTACGTATATATCATCATATATATGATTAACTAGAAATGATAATTAGGGTTAATAAAGAGACACATTGAGTTATTGACGTACCTTTAATGGAAGGCAACCTTGGCTGAGACTGATGGCCAGTAGCAACAACCACAGAATTTGTTGATGTCGTTTTCTAGCACAAACGGGTCAACAATAGATCCGTTGAAATCATACGTGTAAAGTGGCGAGCTAGCTTCCTCTCTCCACTTCGTAGTAGGCTTCCTCTACTTGATGGCGAGCTAGCCTTCTCTCCTTGATGGCGAGCTTGCCTTCCCTCCTTGGTGGCGAACTGCCTTCTCTCCTGGATGGCTTGCTCCTTGAAATCCCTTCATTCCAGGATGAGTTTGGCAGAGTTGGTAACACGTGTCGACTCTATGTGGTCTCCTCCTATCAAATCAGTCTCAAGTCATGTCTTCTTGATAAAAGGATGCGGGATAAGATTGCTGGATGCGGACTCCGCCTATTGCTTCTTGGCGGAGTCTAGCTCCACGCGAGGCCATCTCGCCCCGCCTCTACGTGCACGGGGACTCCGCTTCTTGATTCTTGGCGGAGTCTCTGCGCAAGGCCATCTCTCTCCGCCGCCTCTACGTGCACGCGGACTCCGCTTCTTACATATTGGCGGAGTCTCCGCGCGAGGCCATCTCGCCCCGCCTCTACGTGCACGGGGACTCCGCTTCTTGATTCTTGGCGGAGTCTCTGCGCGAGGCCATCTCTCTCCACCGCCTCTACGTGCACGCGGACTCCGCTTCTTGCATATTGGCGGAGTCTCCGCGCGAGGCCATCTAGGCCCCGCCTCTATGGCTTCTCTACAGGAAGCCATTTCTTTAACCCATCCGAACTCTAAAATCCAGAATACTTGTAAACCCAACCATGCTGAGCTTGTGGATTAACTAATGTTCACTTAGACACTTACTATCCCACCCAAATTAGTATTTGGGTGTAAACAAAGAGTAAACCGTTAATTCTCGGATAATGGTTTAAGTGCGTGGAAATGTTAAGAGTCATATGTGGCTCTTTGACATTTTCACACTTCCTACGTGGACTGAGTTGAAAAGTTAAGTTTCGTCGTCGAACCAAATTATGATATCAACAAGCCCCCAGTTCCCTGGACCACCAAGGCCTTTGTTGGTCAGGGAACTTAATTGGAGGAAGAATTTGGTGAACCTAAGAAATTGATCTCGTTGTCTCAGCAAGAGAGGCTCTTTTCTGGTAGCTTAAGTAGGCTACCTTGTGCGCACTCTGTGGATCGGTCTCGGCTAACGAGGCTCTTTCTTTTGGTGGCTCAAGTTCATGCGTGTTGGATGATTAAGGGTGCCTACTGTACAAGCCACTAGTACTACCTTTATCTTAGATGGATTTTTTTTGAGATAGATATACCATTTGTGTCCCAATAAACTTTTAGGAGTTTACATAGATAGATTTGTGGAACTGGTACCCCAATTTGGTTCGCGTCTGGGCATTGACACATGTTCATTAGTAATGAGCTGACGTAACAAGAACTGAGTAGTCATATGCTTAGCACGGGGGTCTTTGCCGAATTGTTGAATAGATGGATATATTTTCAAGCGAATTTGTTTTGTGCAAATTCCGATCTCAACATGATTCATGACATATGACTAACACGTACGATATTATAGAGTAAAGAAAATGATGCTTGATAGATATGCTAATGCAGATATTAACTATATACCTTAATTAGTATGTCGTTACATAATCGAAAGGCGGTGGAAAGTGGACACACCCAAGTGGGAAGACATAAAGCGAATGAACGACCTCCTTCTAGAAAGGTAGGACATCATGGGGATGTCGACATCTCCCACTCGTTGATTGAACCTTCTGCTCTAAATGAAACCTCATGGGTCCTCTTTGTTCTGACGACAAGTGGTGAGTCCACATCCATGCCTCTTGCACAATTGAGACTTTCCGCCCTCGAATAGTTTGTTGCCTCGCGCATGAGTGCTTTGAACGAACCTGGCGGGTTTTGCATGATCTTGAATAGGAACAGGCTGGAGCGAAGTCCACCCATTAGAGCGGCATATGCTATTTTCTCATTTGCTCCCTCGCATCGATGGTAATCCCCTTGGAATCGAATCACATAGTCTCGCAGGCACTCCTTGGGGCGTTGACGTATTTAGGTTAGGTCGTGTGGGGTATACACCCGGTCAGAGAGTATCGTGAACTCATCAAGGAAGATCCTTCACATGTCTCCGAAGCTTGCAATAGTACCGGCCGGGATACGGCGGAACCAGTTGAGCGTCGAACCTTTGAGTGTTTGGGGAAATGTCTTGCATCGGTCTGCCTCCGTCGCGTGTTTCCCATCCATGGCTGACCTGAAATTATCGAGGTGATCGTATGGATCGGTGGAATCGTCATAAAGATCAATCCTTTGGAACTTCGTGTTCTTGGAAGTCTTGCCGTGCATCACGAACTCCGTATATGGGAGTGGGAGTTCCTTTGAACCGAGATCAGGGATGCAAGGTGATTTCCTCAAATCCATCTGGTCCATTCTTCTGTATATGACTCCTAGTTCCCCTTTTACCGCTTGTTTAACTAAGTTTGCCATGGCTGACGCTGTCAAGAGCTCGTTTGAGGGGCTTAATGATTTGGCAATCCTCTCGTGCCGCTTCCTGGAAGCGGCCCAACGCTCTTGACTTTTTGGTCCCGCGCGGTGGCATGTCTCGCATCCTTTTGGTAATCGCCACAGAACGAACTCTGATGCTCCGAGCTCTCATCTTCTGATTCACTGGTTCGCCTGTCGTCAGTCTCCGACTCTAGGAGGTCATCCGAGCCATCATTCTCCTTGACGTGGTGCTCGATACATGGAGTCCTTTCCCGTTGTGTCAGAAGTTCCTCATTAGCTTCTTCCAGTTGCTTTGTCAGGTGTTCATTGCTGATTGCATGACTCTCGCACCTTTGGTTGATCAGCTTGGTTTGTGTTTGAATATCGTCAAGGACTCGAGCAAAGATTTCAAGTTGTCCCTTGAGAGATTTAGAGTGGTTGACCTTCCTCGTGCTTCTTCGCGGAGTCTCCTCGTGAAGCCATCTCACCCCGCCTCTTCGGACTTGAGGCATAGCCCCCCTACGGGGGGGAGGGGGGCATTGGAACGGTGTCTTTCATGTCCTCAGCGCTTGTTTGTTGGTCTGAGTTCAGGTCGCGTTCAAGCTGACCCTCTTGATCATCTGGCCATTGGTATGATTCTGAGTTGTTCTTGACCATGCGTAATAGGGGCAGCGAGCGGAATCACGGTGCTAAGTGTTTGTCGTTCCCACAGACGGTGCCATTTTGTTGATGTCGTTTTCTAGCACCAACGGGTCAACGATAGATCCGTTGAAATCGTACGTGTAAAGTGGCGAGCTAGCTTCCTCTCTCCACTTCGTAGTAGGCTTCCTCTACTTGATGGCGAGTTTTTCTTCCCTCCTTGGTGGCGAACTGCCTTCTCTCCTTGGTGGCGAACTAGCCTCTCTGTTTCTTCTTGGCACTGGATGACCTGTTGACATGCGAACTAGGAGGTTATCGGAGGACCAGCCTAAGGCCGGCCAAACACTCTCAGCCTTCCCAAGTCAATAAAGTGTTTGGAACAATAAAATAGAGATTGGACAAGAATCCTCTTCAGAATTGGGAAGGCTTGGTATTTATAGGAGGGAAAATCGGGGACGTGGAAAGGAAGAGCATGGGCTCAACATAAAATCAGGGTGTCAGTCTTGCTCCATGACAATCCCTTCATTCCAAGATGAGTTTGGCAGAGTTGGTAACACGTGTCGACTCTATGTGGTCTCTTCCTATCAAATCTGTCTCAAGTCATGTCTTCTTGATAAAAGGATGCGGGATGAGATTGATGGATGCGAACTCCGCCTCTTACTTCCTGGCGGAGTCTCCGCGCGAGGCCATCTAGCCCCGCCTCTACGTGCACGCGGACTCCGCTTCTTGCATATTGGCGGAGTGTCCGCGCGAGACCATCTCGCCCCGCCTCTATGGCTTCTCTACAGGAAACCATTTCTTTAACCCATGCGAACTCTAAGATCTAGAATACTTGTAAACCTAACCATGCTGAGCTTGTGGATTAACTAATGTTCACTTTGACACTTACTATCCCACCCAAATTAGTATTTGGGTGTAAACAAAGAGTAAACCGTTAATTCTCGGATAATGGTTTAAGTGCGTGAAAATGTTAAGAGTCATATGTGGCTCTTTGACATTTTCACACTTCCTACGTGGACTGAGTTGAAAAGTCAAGTTTCGTCGTGGAACCAAATTATGATATCAACTGAATCAAACACCTCTTCCATCACAATCTGGATGTTCTTCTCCACGCTCTTAACAAGCCATTTCAAATCTTGGCATCCTTCTACATGATCCAGCATCCCCACATACGCCACCCTAGCATCGAACCTAATAAAATCCCTCAATCCAAACCACACAAAAGTCTTGAAGGTACAAAAGAAGTTCCCTATGCCCAGGAAACCTTCTCGAGTTTCTATTAACTGAAATTGGGAAGTCAGTGAATGCCACGATCTCTCTTGGAGATCCCAGTCTCAAAGAGGTATAAACACTACTGTGCACTTTATGATGAGAATTATTAGTAGTAAGACTCGTTGTGTTCCTCCCCAAGGGGTCTTCACCCTCCACATTTGGGTCATACAGCCATTGACCTCCTAAATCGTGGTTTTGTTCCAACACCACCACTCTGTGACCTTCTTTCTTCAGCTCTCTTGCAGCAACAAGCCCCGAGGGTCCAGCCCCAATCACACACACACTTTTGGATTGGTAGCTCTCACACATCGTGGTTGTTTCCATGGGTTTTCTTTTGGTGTGAAATTTGGGTGTCGGTAGTAAGGACTTATATAGGAGAGTCTTGTTCAATCAAGCAAATGTAGCTCTTTTGGAAACGAATATCAAGTTGTGCTTTATGGGTGCAGCACTTGGCTATCGGCGGGGACGTGATAGCTATATATGTAAAATTAAGGAAGTAGGCATTGAAGTGATTGAACACTCGTCCATTAGAAAAACAAAAGTAAAATATGGAAGATACTTTAAACTAATAGAAATTGGAAACACGTGCATTGGTGCATATATAAAGATAGTTCGGTGAGAATGGATGTGTTAGATTTTGGAACATAAGCATGAGAGGCTTGAAATTTATTTCTTTGAAAGTGATATTTGATTTATTTTAGGGTTTCTGGAAAACAAATACCAACCAATAGAAGAACTGAAAAAGTATCAGGTATGTCTATCTAGGAGAAGAAGCGTGTGTAATGAGATTCCATTTGGTCCTTGCCGGTGACGGAAAGATTATGTGGAAGATTTTGTCCTACAAATTAAATACAGATTGGATCGGAAGCTGACTTGGAACCAACAAGAAGCTTCCATCGAGGGGGGCATACCTGCATAAAACACTTTGATGCCAAAGTCTAGTATAGTAAATGGAAGTAGAATGAAATGCATTACCTGGTCGTTGAGCCTCCATTATATAGGAGAAAACTTACTTTGAGGACAAGTCGCCTTTAGTACCGCACTTACAGTCGTATTCATTATTCATGCATTGATTTACCGCACTTAGTGTAGTCAATTATTACCATATTCATAATTGTCTTAATATAAACCCAAAAATATATATTAGCTCCCACAATGCCTCCAAATCTTCCTTTTGTACACACGTCTTAAGGGGAAATTTCCATATCAGTAGCTGTATCGGATCTTGCCTCAAATATTTCCTCGAGCACTAGCCGCCCCAATTGTTTCCTCCAGCCAAGGCCATCCCGAAATTTACTCGAGCCTTAGCCGCCCCAATTCTTTCCTCGGGCTCAAAATCTTCCCTTGGGACTTGGCCGCCTTGAATCTTTCTTTGGCCCTAACCGCCTTGATTATTTTCTCGAGGTGAAGACTCAATTTCAGCATGAGACATGAAATTGCCCCCATTTTACTTTGAATTTAATTGACAACAATTTATCCTTTTTGGCCACCGGTCTCGTGTATTCACGGTTAGTCACTACCTTCAAAGTTGCGTACGACCACGAGCCCCATAAGTATGATATATCATAAATAAACAAAGAAAGAAAAATAAAAGAGTGCACTTAATAAAAAAGAAACTGCACGGCACTTGGTCTTTAGTGACAAAGACGATATTTCCTTAGGTGCGCCTCCCGCCATCATTATTTAGGAAAAAGTGGTACCCATAAATGGTGCAAATTGTTGGTGTTGAAAAAAAATATTGTTGAAGATTTTGTCTCACCAATCAAATACTAACTAGAGTGAAACTTACTTGGAAACAATCGAGAAGGTTTATTCGACCACTGAATTGAGGCTTGACCATTGAGAGAGAGTACTTGCAAAAGACCATTCGACGCTCAAATCAGTACATTTCTTTGTTGGTTCAAGTGACTCAATAATATGCCGCCTGATTGCTTCACATCTATTCATAGGTGAGAGGCTACTTGTGCTGCATGCCTGCATACAACAAGTTACCTATTGGGGTGAGCGGCAAGTAGACTTGCACATCAACTTTTCATTGGTTGATCCGGAAGTTGCCATTTATTTATTAGCATCAGGACCGGTCTTGAAGGATCCATGACTCAGTGCGGGGAAAAAAATGTCCCCCCTTGTATGTCACAGTCATAATCAGCTGGGAAAAGGGCAAATCAGTCGAGAATTCAAAGTATAGGGGTATACCAGTTTAAAAAAAAAAAGTGAGGGACAAAACTGATTTTAGGTGTAAACTATAGGGTGTCACAAGTATTTACTCCTATAAACTTTTATTTTTTATTTTTTTTGAAAAAAATATTTAAAAAATAATAATTTTTCGGGGTTCCAAACCTAGTTAAGTGTAATGTCATGAGGCTCATTCTCATGCCTAATTTTTTTTATTGATATGCTAAAACATGGTACAATAGAGGGACATAAAACCATTACCCCCGAAAAGAAAAGATATACAAGGATTACAATAAACACAGATAAAAAATTATTTTTAAGAATGCACCATTTACTTAAATGCCGATATTCCGAAACATTTATTAAAATGCCATATGCTTTAGAATCGCCTTTCCAATTTGTCTTCCACATGCTTCTTGACTGGTTCTGTCAACTAAGTTCACATATTCAAATTTCTCAATCAATTTCCACTCATTTGCATAGCTAAATATAGAACAGTTTAAATAGAACGACAACTTAATGTCTTAGCAAAAGCTTCACAAGTTATTGCACATTCCAAATTCTACCTATATAAATGGTTCATAGTGGCTTTAAATTATTAGTCTCAGAAACATAAAATTCATTCTATCAAAACCAAGGTCCCAAGCACAAAACCAAATTCCATTCTTCTCTGTAAAAACATAAGAACAATTTTATATATGGATTTCATATATCTCAAATGCATGATTTCAGAAAGGAAAAAAAAAAAAAAAGGAGATTTGAAGCAACCATTTTCAACCCAAAAAGAAGAATTCGAAGATGTGATATTCATAGTAATCTTATGTTCAGTATTTAAAAACTGGATTATGAGACATGATATGTGAAATTGAGAGAGGATGAAAAATTTCAAAGGATCATGAGTAATTTATAAAGAGAGCAGACAAAAAAAATTTGGTTCTGGAGAATATCAATCTCCAATTGAGCTCTTTTATTGCTGCAATGAGTATTTGAATTTGAGAGAAGAATCAAAAGATTAAGAGTTTGAGAGAGAAGAGACAGGAACAAATGAATAAGAAAATAAAATAAAATTGTTCTAGGATATTTTATATTTTTTTTAGATATTCTTTATGTGTGCATTGACCTTATGCCAATAGGATATGTAGTTTGACTAGATCTATGTATTCTTTATCCTTATCATATTGATGTTGTGTAATTCTCTATATAAAAGGCTCCTATCAATAAATAAGATATCCATATTTCACGATTTTCTATTCTCTTGTTATCTCTCTTTGTCTCTACACTTTATATTTCATCTTGTTATCATGCACTTTGTTCTAACCCTAGAGTCAATAGCCCGCCAATAGCCTACCATTTATTTTCTGAAACCCTAAAAAAAAGAAAAACGTTTTTCGGCTCCTATGTCCGACCGCCGCCGTCGCTTGTTATCCCGGCCTCCGTCTGACATCACCGGCTGCCAATCTCTTGGCCGCCGCCCGCCGACGATTCTTGGTTTTCTCCGACTACAATTTTCGACTTCTTCAAGTGTTTGAAGTTTCAAAAGGTATGTTTTGAAACTCTAAACTTTTCCAAGTTCAATAACTCGGGAAGGATAAAATTCTTTCCTCCCTTCTCCATCTTCATTCTATGCTTGGGATTTTGTGTGTGCAGGTACCAAAATTATGGAATTTTATTCGCGGGTCAAGAGTGTGTTTGATCTCTCTTGTTTCCTTATCAGGATTGTGTATGATCAACCTCGACCTTTCTCCGGATTGTGTTTGATCAATCTGAACACTTTTTCCGAATTGTGTTTGATCAATTTGCAGCTTTTTCGGATTGTGTATGATCATTCCAAAGGACAAACCATTAAAATAATATTTTGTGACATTTATCGAGTCTCATAACAGCTTGGTTTTGTATGCAAGAGCAATGTAACATTCTGCTCCTTTGAGTTTTGACGTACTCGGTGCCTAAGGCGAATCTTTGCTTGGTATCTGTGGAACCTTTTTATTGGAAATGATTAAACCACATGTTTTGACCCCCAGGCTAACAAGCCTAGATGCCGAGATTTCACATCTCATGTGTTTAAAGTCTTTGACGCGCCACATCGATAAAAGCCTTTAATGGAAATATGTGCAAAAATTAATGACCATAATGTACTGTGGAATGCACTCATGGAGCGTTTCTTGAAACGTTCATATAACTCTACTTGTTGAGTTATTAGTCAAGTGGATTGCTTACCATTTCAAAAGACTACATATTGTCGAAGATCTTTTGTGGCATCATGATCCATAATCACTAGCGGATTCGATCATCATCAAGTTCTCTAGGCCTTCTAAGTTGGTTTAGAATTACCAACAAGACTTGATTTTGATCATTATATTGTAAACGAAAATTGCATATACGCTAATGCGATAAACGTATTTAAGATTGTCCCCTAATATGGGGACAACAATATGAGTCACGACAAAGGCAGAAAACGTTGTGCCGATGTTTAGAAAAGAGGGGGAGGTGTCGCCGGCCCTATTGGAACTATCCACAACATTGAGGGTCTCACTCTATTTTGTAGATCTATCTTATAGAGACATTGAGTGCTTCGCAGATAGTGGAACTATCTACAACATTCTAAGGAACCGGAAACTATCTCTAGATTTTATGCCTTGTAAATCTTCTGTAACTACAATAATTGAATCATATCGGTCATTTAGAGATGCGGTTTAACTTGAATTTTGATGTCTCATGGCATCATGATCAACGTCACAGATGCCCTCTATGCCTTGAGAGGCAACCGAACCATGTTAAGATTTCAAGGCATTCACACTAATAGTTTTCATTTGAAAACACATTGTGAGAATGAACAAGAGTACTTTTGTGTATACCATCTCATGAATGCGGACTGAAATGTATTTTAGAAAAATTTATGAGTTAATCTAGTGGACTGTATGTCATTATGATTCAAATATCGAATCACATGTTGTCGCCAAACATGATATTTGGGACACCGACTCATATAGGCTTTGGTTTAACCAAATCGGTCATCCTAGAAGAAATATAACGTTCCAAATTTTGAGAAATTCTCATTCTTATGGACATCCTTTCTTTCACTCAAAATGAAGAAATTCGGGATCTAGCTTCTTCATGAAGCATGATGGTGCCGCCATTCATGAAGCATGATTGTGATGCCATGATTGTAAATGGCGGCACCAGGGGGACATTGACGTCACCCGAACACGGCTCCAACTTCCCGGGGGTCGTCCGATCAATTCCTCAAGCAATTAAGGTGCACCGGCCTTCCCTCAATGTCTCATTAGCCCCCTACAATGCTCATTGCTCATTTTGAAAGCCTATTTTTTTTTAGCAAAATTAAGAGCGAGACCCTCTTACACTAAATGACACAAAAGTGAACTTTTCATTTTTATATTAAACTATGTAGATAAATACAACCACCTTGCGGACACCTATTTATGTTTTATGGTATTGGTTGAAGTGATAACACACTGGTCATGTGTTATACTATTATCTACTATTTATGCTGCTTATACTTTTACGGGTTCACTAACCATTCTTTAAAAAACTTTATCGGGATATTAGTTGAAGTGTCTTGTACCCCATGTTCACACACAATACGGTCTCACTGAGGTTACAACCAAGCAACTTTAGCAAGTCGCTCAAACATTCTGTGTACGAGGATTGAGCTCGATAGGATTGAAACAGATCTCCAATCCTTGAGCTCGGCTAGATATTATTTATAGGTGCCAAATCGCATTGCAACTGCGTACAATGATGAGCCATATGAGATGAATAAGTATTTAGGTTGGATATGAACCTCCACCTATAATCCACATATGTAAAAACCTTGTCAGACGATCTCATTCACCACTAAATTACGGATTGTCACTTTGATGAGACAGTATTCCCGCCGTTAGAGGGAGATAAGAACACAAGTGTTCAAGTGGAACGACGTGAATTATCGTGGTTTGTCCCCACTAAGTCTCATCAATGCTTAAAGTGTTAAAGTGATAAGATCACATGTTGCAAATATGTCTGCAAGGATTGATATCCTATTAAGAGGACATGGCGCGACCAAAAGCTGTTGGTCTTGACGCCATCACCATGGATGGTGAAATGGTGACACCATATAGTGACAAAATTGGTGTCATAAGGCCGTGTGGCTCCCCAAAAGGAGGGATGCCCTTAGGTTCGATACCTTCTCGCACTAGGAAGAAAGCGAGATTGGCACAACCTGATCCATTGATCAGTGATACTCAAATTTGTCTCATGAAGTCTAAATGGGGGACGCCTCAATGTCAAATCCAATCCATATAGAGATCTTTATAAGTATCACATTAGTGTACATGAAGACGTGGGATAATGAGTCTACTATTGAACCATCCTTCGTTGATAGATATTGTCAAGACCCACCCCGAATTTCACCCTGAAACCCGAGATGAGTCCTGCGGGGACCACCTCCAAGGAAAATTTACCGAAGGACTCGGCAAACCTCCCTTGAAAATGGACAACCCTAACTCGGAAGAACAGAATAGAACCACTTAATTAACCAAAATAAATAAAACATTCTCCGCTACAACCCAAAAATAACCAGAAATAATTAAACAAAAATCCCAACAGTATTCAGAGCTACTAAAAATTTAAAATACAGCGGAAGTTAACAATCTCCTAGTAGATTAAACAGATAACCTACTGGCGAAATGTAGCGGATAGATGTGTCACTATGCATCGACGTCGCCTTCTAGACCTCACACGAACGTTGCAGACTGGGCATTTTAAAAACGAAGAGCCCAGGGGAAAATATTCAAAAACGTTAGAGTGAGTGGACAAAAGCAATTCCGACAACAAATAAATATTTCCCCAAAAATACTTTCAAGAAAATTTTTTTTACCAGCGATAGCTTAAAAGCTTAACTCAGAAATTCTAAACTGATGTCTAGCCTAGCTAGACTCCCAAACTTTAAGAAAGAATGCCTCTCAGGCTAGAACATCATATATATCAATATGTATTCACACTCGACTATCTCTTGTACAATATCTATGAATAAACTCGAAAAATAGATAAGCATACAAAACTACGACGCTGGTGTCTAACGCTCACGTCGCCCCATACTGGAATTGTGCCTCAGAATGGAGGAAACGTCCGAGTGGTATCTATACGTGCTGATTTCTTGTACGAATTCTATGAATGAATTCAAAGAATAGAAATTCGTATAAGGCTACGACGCTGGCGTCTAACACTCACGTCGTCCCATACTAGAATTGTACTTCAATATGAGAGAAAATCACGTATAGCTAGCTAGCAAGCATTTAATCATATACATACTATTCTCATAATTCACTATATATGAGTATAATCACCGAAATTCTCAATTTCGGGAAATTTTCAACAACAGAAAAATTATTCAACAAAAAACATTTTAAGCACATTATTTAAAACAAAGGTCCACTCACAAAATAGGCCTAAGCCTGATGTCGGTCCGAGGCCTCGTCAGCTCGAGCCTCCTCGCGTCATGTTCTAAAAACATAATTAAATCCTTAATAAGCACACCGATGTTTAAGAAAAATAGGCAAAATTAAAAAGGAGCTCCGCCCGCTCAACCATGTCTATCGCCCAAAATCTTAATTTAACTACCAACCAAATAAACCTCCACAAAATCTTAACCGACATCCTCTACCACCTTTCACCTTTTTAACATTAAATAATCACGTGGCCGAATCTTAACTTAATAATCCGCCAAAAATACCAAACTTCAAAAATCTCAAACCTATCCAAAACTCCTCCAAAAAGTATAAAACTCATTCCAAAACACTCCTCATAAAAATCCCTACAAAAAACATTTTTCCCGGCGGCTCTACCACAAGCGGCGGCCGGTGGCCAGCTCCAGCGACCTCCAATGCCCACCAAAATTTGATAGCACATTTCTCTTAACCATCTCTACAACTTTCCTAACTACCACAAACACCAATTTCAAGCCTAATTATGCCAATCGAACGAAAACACACAAAAAGCCCTAGAATTTCCATTACCGATTTCTCCTTACCTAACTCGAGATGGAGGGAGCCCTTTGGAGGGATTGCTGCATAGGAGGATGGCTTCCTTTTGAGCCAAGGCTCGCCAGCTATGGCTACCGGAGGAAGAAGTTCCGGCGAGAAAACCACCACGGCAGTCGGACATTTAGGGGTTGATTTCTCCTTCAAGGCAGCGCTAGGGAGGCTGCCACTGATCTAAAATGGAAGTTGGGTCGGAGGCCGACCTTTTGGGACCGGCGCTGTGGCGAACGGACGGCCGGAATTTCTAGGCAGAGAGCGGGTCGGGGAAAGGGAGAGAGAGAGGGAGACGCGCGGAAGAGAGATAAGAAAGAGCAGACTGGACTTGGCCCAAAACCGGGCCAACCCAAAAACTAATACCCACTCCAAAATTCAACACCCCGAAAATAATACCCCAATAAAAATTACATTTAACTAGCAAAATTACCATTTTTACCGTCGTCACTTTTTCTTCCTTCGAATAAATCCTTCCAAATAATCGTCCCCTAACACTACTCTGGGGACCAATTAAATTAAACACTTACTGACGAAGACGGTAAAATTCTTATTACCACCGTGCTAGTAATTAAGGTAAAAATTAAGGGTCGGGGCGTGACAGATATCAACTTAGTTGATTGGCCTAATAGAAAGATGTGATCCAACATTAACAAAGAGATAGTTCCTTGGGCAGGTGATGCCGACACCACAAGTTAAACCATATCAACTATGTCTTTGTTAGATAACTTAGTGAGAACAAGAGCTTAGACTTACCTTATGACGTAAGGTCTCTCACTAACATGCATTAGGATTGACTTCAATGAGATATGCTCTCGTAATATATGTCATTGAACTCCACTACTTTGTTAGTTTGATAATTTCCAAATAACAGAACATGCAGCCTATGAATGTGGTCATAATAACATCTCTATGGGATCAGAGATATACATGAAGATCTTAAACGGACTTCATTCATCCAAATCAAGTGGCTCCAGACCAAAGGAGAATGTGTTTGCTAAATGTATTGAAGCGCATATGGACTCTTCTTGATTTGGAAGGGATATGGTGAATTATGCCTTTGCGTGTTCATTTCGGATTTACATATTGAAACTGAGTGGCATAATCTGACTTATAATGAAACTGAGAGTGGCATAATTGGTTTTGAAAAGGGTTTTGGACCGGGGGGGAGGCGAAGATGGGTATCAAAATCAAGTTTGTGAAATCAAATTTTTCTCTTCAAAATATCCTCAAATAATTATAAACCAGGCGGGGTTAGAGTGGAAGCATGACAAATTTGTTAAACAAATATGACAAAATTTTTATTAGGGATAAATAAAAAGATAGCATTGTGGGACGAAGATGAGTATCAGAATCAAGCTTGTGGAATCAAATTTTTCTCTCCAAAATATCCTCAAATAATTATAAACCAGACAATGACCCCCGCGTTATTGAGGGGTTAGAGTGGAAGCATGAAAATTTTGTTAAAGAAAGATGACAAAATTTTTATTAGGGACAAATAAAAAGATAGCATTGTGGGGCGAAGATGAGTATCAGAATCAAGTTTGTGGAATCAAATTTTTCTCTCCAAAATATCCTTAAATAATTATAATCTAGACAGCGACCGTGCGTGTTGTTGTGGGGTTAGAGCGGAAGCATGGCAAATTTGTTAAAGAAAGATGACAAATTTTTTATTGGGGACAAATGAGAGGGTAGCATTGTCATTTCACAGAGTTCATATTCAGTTAATACGGAATTGACTAAAAGTTGGATGGAAATGGTAAATAAGCATGAAAATGAGGGCAAAAGCTTCTTTCGACAGTAAATTTATAAACCCCATTAACTGATACTTGAGTGGCAAAGATGTAATTAGCAGTGATTGTAAGGGCAAAATAGTCATTTCGCTTAACGTATAAACAATGTTTCACCGACACTGACAAATAGTATTTAGTATAAATATTTTTAAATTACCTAACCCTAGATATATATTGTAATTGTTACCATCAAATAACGACAACAAAGAAGATGGACGACTCCAAGGTTAGTACAATAATATATTATATTGTTACCATCTGAAATATATCATCCTAGAATATTTACATATTCGAAGAAACAAACAATAAAATTGCAAACATTCTAGCTTCCTTTCTTATAAGGGTATTTTAGTAATCAAACTTGTTTTAATTTCGATTTCATATGGTAAATAAACGACACCAATCATAATTAGTTTTATTCCTGTTTTGATTCATTATGGTAAGTAAACAATACAATGAAATAATAGATTCTCATACTAATTCTCGTTGATACCGATTCATGATAAGTTTCATTGTAAGTTAGTAAACGTACCCTCACAGTTTCAATGAATAACATAACGACTCCTACTAGATTTGCTCCGATCAAAGCTCCGAATCAGAGCCGGTCAAAACATTTTAGTAAAGCTCTGATAAAAGATCCCCCATAAAAGGGACAAATAACATACTACTTATAATGGATCATACTCAATTGTATCAATATTTTTTGTGATTAAATCTTAAAATCGGTACAGTAATGATCCACAAATCACACTTATGCCTGTTCAAGTCTTTAGAAATTTGGAAGATATAAAGGGTAGTCCACTCTAAAAATAATAACAGATGAGGAGATTATCACCATCAACCCTCGGAGGTTTGTTTCCCAACTGATACCGGATTATCAATAGCAGCTATCACAGGAGGCTGACATATTATGCTAGTATGGAGTCAAAAGTGCAAGTAGAAGCAGTTAAACTTTTACTAGTGAAGCACAGAAAGAATAATCATATACTAACATGCACAAAATGTACAAGACAGTCGCACCACTGTAGTGTAATGAAAAAAATGTGAACAAACATAGAAAATGAAGCAAA
The DNA here is from genome assembly GCA_034370585.1 of Fragaria x ananassa. Taxonomy (NCBI): domain Eukaryota; kingdom Viridiplantae; phylum Streptophyta; class Magnoliopsida; order Rosales; family Rosaceae; genus Fragaria; species Fragaria x ananassa. The sequence continues at coordinate 19,284,753 of CP139769.1, forward strand.
ATGAGTTCTGATTAAGTAAACAGGTTCTCAAGTTTGCTCCAAGTAATAGCACAAGATGAGGGAATAGCAGCCTTCTTCTAGCTCCTTTGTGTTCAATACATTGGAAGGGATAAAACTTACAGAAGAACTGAACATGACTAGCAAGTACCACAGAGTGAAATGGACAGACGACCTAACTTCAAAGGCTACAAGTATAGGAGGATGTTATGGGCTAGTTTCACCCTTTACAACATTTATATAGGACTTCTATCTATAATTGATTACAGGCTCACTAGCTTTTGCAGTCACCTCACAAGACCTTGTCCAACAATGGTTTGCTTTGAAGATTTTCGACCTTGGACGTCATTTTACTAACAGCCTCATTCAAACTGGATGATTTGAGCTCAAGCTCCCTCAGATGGGCTCTGGTTACAGAAACTTGCTTCTTGGCATCAGCAACCTCCTTTTCTTTTACAGCCAAAGCCTCCATTTGGGATTCTAATTCTTTCCTTGCTGATTCGATGTCACGATCACAGTTGGCCTTAGCTACTTCGAAGGCTCGATGCTGACTCATGATATCAATGGATTCTGCACATTCATTGAGCATGAGACGAAGCCAAGCAACATCCATTCCTGAAGATTCTACATCCTTAAGCATAGCCAACATTTCTTTGACTTTTGATCTTGTCAGCTGCTTCACTGAAGTGCGTTTCAACTCTTGAACTACATAACAGACACACTCGAGGTAATAAGAGCGAATGACAATTGATTCCAGTTGACAGCTTGCTGCTATATCACCGTACTTGTCAATGACTGACTGTAGAATTGAAGATAAGCTTCCTTTCACACGGTACTTTCCCACAGAAACGCTGGCATCAGAACTAATAGATAGTACATCGTCGTCATCACTCTCTTCAAAAACATGGGGTGTACCTGAGAAACTGAAGCTTCTATTTTCAGAAGGTGAGTCAGTGGCACCTTCCACACCATTTTGCGTGGGGAGAGACAGAGAGGGGGTCATTTTGATAATTCCAGATGTAGGCACTACCCCAGATGACCGGATTTGCTTGTTCAAAGAAGGATCTTTTACTTCAGCAAGTGGTCCAGAATAAGACTTATAGTCACCATTCTCTAATTTCCCAGCAGGTACATTCTCAAGCACTTCTTGAGGCTTTGGTTCAGATCCCTGCTTTTTGCGGCCGAATATAAGATCATCAAGGGTGGGGCCTGAAATTAAATTTGACCATAAATTAGACAAATGAAACATGCATGTTCAGCTCTATGTGCATGGAGATGGAAGAGGGTTGAGAGACAATCCACAACCTGTCAGGTGGAAGAAGACCTATACTCACCATTCCCTATTTTCATAATCTCATTAGATGGAGACAAGGGAGGACCAGAAGGATTGACAGCACCTTGACCGGATCCATTAACAAGCTCTTGGGGTTTTGGCTGGGTTGCCGGTTTTCTTCTGCCAAATATAGGATCATCAAGGGCAGAGCCTGCAATTCAAATTACCACAATTGTGAGGAAGAAGCATGATTACATCTGGATACCCTCCATATATGCACAATAGTGCAGGAGGAAGAGGAATGTATAGATAGATCCACAATCTATCAGTAGGCAGAAAATGTAAGTCCACCATTCTCTATTTTCAGATTTTCTGGAAATGATGAAGGATAACAGCTTTACCATTCTCATGTTCTTCAACAGGCCTTGGTTGGGAGACTGGCTTTCTTTTTCCAAATATAGGATCATCAAGGACAGACCCTGAGGGAAAAAAGACCATAAATTACGATAAGAAGCATTGTTATCTCTGCATCTATGCGTATACAAGCATGCAAAATGGACAATGAGAGAAAACAAATCTCCGGTTAGTCAGGTGGAAGAAGATTTATGCTCACCATTCTCTACTTTCACCTTGTCCTTAGATGGAGATGATTGAGCATCATAAGGATAAACTACACTTCGGTCAGATACGTTGTCATGATCTTGCGGAGTCTTTGGTCGGGATCTCTCTTTTCGTCCACCCAAAATAGGAACATTAAGTTTGGAGCCTGCAATTTAAATAGCAATTTGTAAAAAAAGTAGGAATTATAAAAATCGATACAATCTATGTGCAAGTCCAGTGAAAGAGGAATGTTCAAAAAAATCCACAATCTCTTTATCAGTTTATTGGCTTCTCTTCCCTGGAACTCTGTTGCATCATGTGCCAATAAAAGAAAGAATATTTTCCATCCAGAACCACAGCCATTTCTATGGCATTAAAGAAACTAAACTCGGTTTCTGGTACCAATACTAGAATTCAGTGTGCCCTTGGACTTGGTGGGTAGTGCTGAACGTTTCTGGTACAAATATAGGGCCATTACGTGAAAGACGAAATGAAGTCATGGTTACTTAACCATATCTTATTTGGGAAGAAATTCATTTTAATTGTTCTCTATAAGAAGCAAATTTCAAACTTGGAATACAGCAGCTCCAGACAAGGGTTTTCAAGTATATTCAATTAGAGGTAAATGGTGTTCGTTCATTCTTTAAAATCCTTCATCTCTGTAGGAACCACTTGTTTTTCTATGTCGTATATCCGTTACTGGAGTTTACAGGAAAATGTATAAGATTTAGCCCAGCCTACTAAGAATTACCACACATAAAAGCGAAGAAAAACCTGATTCTTTTATATCCCCACGAGCTTCAGCACCAGCAGTTCTTTTTGGAAAAGATTGACCAGATTGATGGTAAGGATTAGATGCCCTAGTTGCATCCACTCTTCTATCTCCAGCCATCTTTTTGTTGAACTCACCATCGTTTATATCACCGCCATTATCTTTACAAGAAAACAAAAGAACCTAATATTTCCAACCTATAATCTCAAATAGTTAATGAGAAAACCCCTTTGAAAAAAAACTCTCCAAATCTAAAATTGACTACGACGAACACTCTTTAAACCAACAATTAACTATAATTTATAACCCTATTATTTCTGTATTTCATATCAATCAAGATAGTAAAGCACATACGTTAAATAAAGTCTCCAACAAAACAGAGTTATTGACTGAATAATAAATATCAAAAACATATGAAGTGCATTCCACCGAGGAAGATATAACTATGCATGTTGTAAATAACCCAGTCAGAGTCCAGATTAAAAATAAAGTGCGGAAGCATTTTAAATTTGAAACTAAATAATGCATGCATATGTAAACTTTAATCAGATAAAGTTGCTCAAATAGTTCCTGAACCTAAATAAGAACATGGGGCAGTCTGGTAATGAGTTTTAGGTAGGGATTTAATAAAAGAGGGGAAAAAAAAAGTGGGTGGGGGAAGACAAAAAGAAAAAGTTAAAATCAGATAATGAATCAAACAGTAACCTGTTTTCTTCTTGTTCTTCCGGCCTTTCCCTTCTGCAATCTTTCTCAGGCAATTTTCAGTGCATTCATGGTATGGATTCGCAACATTTACGCAATCAGGGTGCACTTTTCCTATCAAAGCCATCTCTTTCTCTCAATTAAATTCACCAACAACCCTGCAAATAAGAAATCCAATTTATACGCAATTTGGAAAACCAATTTTTCACATAATTGTCTTCAGAACCTCTAGAATTTTGCCTCAAGTTATCAATCAAGAACAGCAAATTACACTCAAATGGATTAAAGACAACAACTTTCACCATCGGGCAATCAAGCAAAGGAAAACCAATTCAACCAGTTAGCTGAGGTGGGCTTTTCACATGAAAAAACTTATATCATAAGTCATGACAGAGATTCAAGTCTCCACCTTTCATCATCAAACAAACAGAGTACAACAACCAAGACAGGCAGAGAGTTTGTTAAGCCAAAAGTCTGAAACTTCCTCATCACCCACCACAAACTCAATTTTGGGTCTCAAGAACTCAACAAAACATCACAAACAAAATCAACAAAAAAGAAGGGTCAGAGCAGAAGAGATGGCACCCAAAAGGAATTGGGTTTGTTACCTGGTAGGCGATTATGGAATCCAAAAATGCAAAATGGTGAGGCCAAAGTGATATGAGGGAGGGGGAGGAGCAGTCTGGATTTGACTACGGGGACGAGTTTGTGGAGCGTGAGGAATTATTAATAGAGAAAAGGAGTCTTCAGCTTTTAAAATGTGAAATGTGAGCCTACAACAAAGACAAGGCGTCATAGGCGTGCCAGTGCCACCATGGCTGGTGCCATTTGGCTGTTGCTGACGTTCTTGATGACGCCGCCTAATTGGCTTACAATTCTTTTAGACGGATCATTACATTACATTAGAAGAGATTAGCTAGCAATTAGGTGTTCATCAATATGAAATATTATTAAGGTGGGGGGAGATGTTCATCTTGTTTAGAATTACGTATGCTTCAACAATTAGGTGTTCACCTTACATGCAAATACAAACAGAAAAGGTTCACCGTTCACCTACAGCTTGTATGGAATTGTGATGTTTGGAATATTAGAAGATCCATCCCCATATATGGATGTGTCAAGTTCTCAACTTTCTTGTCAGATCGAGTTTTTACTCCAAAATTTGAGGAATTACCACTATGGTCAGTTTCTTAACATAAGTCCTATTTGTTTTTTTGACTGGAACAAATAGACCAAAGAATTATGGACAACTCTAGAGTAAATGTCATTCATTTTCCATGGTTCTACACATAGAAGGGCTTTGCAGCCAAATTGTTTGTTACAAGTGGCATTAGTAAATTTTATATTTTCGGTGAAATTTAACACGTGTGAAATTATACTTAGACTTGTATAAAGTATAACAGTATATTTAAAACAAATTAAACATAAACAATTAGGTGTTACAGTTAAATCCATTGCAAATGTTGAAGTTTGTAAGGAACTGGTTTCAGGGGTTTGAAGATGAGGAAATCCACATGTTCTAGAAACTGAAATTTAGTCAACATTTTCCCACAATATCTCCTCCATCTGTTTCCTTGAAGTCCTTGGAAATGAATGGTCTTGTGGTTATGAAAAGTCTTACATTCCTAACTTGCATTTTACTCTATGAAGCTCTTAGCTAACTATGAATGATTAGAGTATGGACCTCTGTAATGGATTGGGTGAGGAAAATATTAATTAGGTTTCAGTTGAGTTTTGTTAATCAATCATAGTTAGTAATAGTTACTGATATGGTAACAGGTGATTTTATTTTATGTTGCTGATATTAATCATAATAGTTAGTAATAGTTACTGAAACATAAATGAAACCAGTAGTTGCCATACCAGAGTAACTATTACTAATTAAAATAGTTAAAGGAATCAGTAATAATTAGTGATATGGTAACTGGTTTCATTTTATGTTTCTTTCTTTCACCTTAATCTTGTTGGCCTGGTTTTTTAACCGTGAATAGTTTATTTATGATGTTCTAGTTATAATTTTGATTATAATCTTGTATGTCATCACGGATCCGCCCCTAGTACTATTGGTTAATAATAATCCAACTATGTTCTTATGTTGTTAAGTCTCACTCTCCACATTTTTAGCTGTATAGAGTGAGACCACCCAAAATATAATGTCCATCACTAATATAGATTACTCTGCCGGTCTCATTTTGATTTTTTCGGATTTGTTCATTTTTCAATTTAACTCCTAAGTTTAGATAGTTAGATATATCTATCTATTATTATTTTTGTTAAAAAAGAAAAAAGAGATAAGGGCTACCTCCACGCCCTTGCTCAAAAATTTAATAATAACTATGAAAAATTCACTTGTCAAATTTGCAGGATTATGTTATTGATCAGTTCATTACTGACCTTATTGATAGTGATATTGAAACCCAGAAGGCCAGAAGCATATCATATTTGCATGTTCATGTTCATGTGCCCTTTTACTGCAGAAACAACAGTTTGGAGAAGCACTATCAGTCTAGCATGATCTCAAATTTCTCTTTTCCTGATGACAATACTGCGAGTTGGTTCATTCAGACACTTTTTATCGATCAATTGGTTCAACGGCAAAGGAGCCAATGGCCACCACACCATGATTCCCATTGGCAAAACTTTATGCGTGGCTCGAAACAACTTGATCAAATCGAGCCCCACCCTTCATAGTTAAAACCATTTGTCTGGTGCTGCTATGGGCTATACTAGAAGGAGAACATCACTACTCACAAGAAATTAAGGTCCAGAAAGACCAAACTCAATTCAGGGGGATCCCCCGTCACTATGTCAAGGTCAATTTTGATGGTTATGTGCATCAATAACAACAATATATGATCTTTGTAATTAGGAATGCTCGAGATACTTATCTGTAATGCTCAAGGTTGACCTTGACATACGTAGTATATTATAGTAGTGATTATTCCAATGGATTGCTGGAGGCTGGAGGCTGGAGCTAAGAAAGTTGTTGTCAAATAACATCCTAGCTTCTAATTAACTCATGAAGGTTTAGAGGTTCAAGAAGGTCCCGGAAGAAATCTAGAAAATAGGGTTCAATAAAGTTCCAAGTAACGTAACTCTAAATTCTTGATTAACTGTAGTATGTACTAACTTTTGGCCTCGATCCATGAGCCAGAATGCTCAAGACACCTCAATTATTTAGGCACCAAAAAGAGGACTCATGTAAATCTGCCATTGTGTGATTAAAGTATACTAAATACTTGGGAAAATTGGTTATGAATATAATAGAAATGTTAATAATTGAGAATTAAAAAAAAATAGTGGTGACATCAGGAGGAAGGAAGTTTCTAAAAGACATTATGGCCTCATGGGAAATCAAATGCCAAGTTTGTGTAACATGCAGAACTATGACAATGAAATGATGGGTGTTCATCTTTTTCAGGTCAAATGGCCCTTTAGCTTGTTCATTCCATTAATATTATCCCCTATGAATTTGCTGATGTATTATATATTGTTTCTGTTGCTGTTCAGAGTTTTAGAGAGAGTAGTTGAAACATGAAACAATATACTTAACAAAACTAGGTAAGGTGGTTAGGGTTTTCATTCACCATAGTAGGTCATGCAATACATGCTCCTCCCCATCATTTCCAACTTGGAAACTCTATTAAACTTTCTTTCTCTTGCTCTATAAGCATATATTAAACTAACCAGTTTCTTCATTTCAAATAATTAAGAAAATAAAATAACATTTCCTCTCCTTCATGCATGAGCTGCAGTTCACCAACCTAGGCAGCTAAGCCTCATTAAAACATCTATATAAAAAGGAACAGTTGTGAGATACAGGGTTCAACTGGTTTCCTTCTTATATATTGCAAACCCAAAATAAAATATAGAACCAACTTTGTTCTCAATTTTCTGAGATGGGTATTTAGGGATGATGGTGATTTTTGTGTTTGATCACTAAGAACTTGGATGAGATAAATGCAGTTATCTATTGCTGTCAATAAGTAAAAACTTTTCAGGAACCTTCACCCTTCTCTTTTCTACTTCTATTTTGTTTCTTGTTTCATCCTTCATTTGGTACTTTTCTTAAACTGTTCAGTAAAAAGAGGTGGCCACAAAAGTATAGGAATCAACAAGTACAGTTGTCATCAATATTTGACAGGTTTGTTACTTCTCTTTGTTAATTAGTTACTAGTTGGTTTGCTGAAACTGAGCTAGCTAGTATTCCAAACCAGAAAAATAGCTAGCTACTGTTCCTTTGGTTATTTCTGAACCAACAGTAAGAAAATGAATATTAGAACAAAACTGAAATATAATGCCGAAGGAAAATTCTACTCTTCTGGTTTTTTTTCTTCCCATCGACGGATTCCCTCTTTTCTTCTAGGGTTTTGTTAGAGCTTGAACTAATTCTATGTGTAACTGGCATTTTACAGTTGGTCATGCACATTGCAGGTGTGATGAACATGACTATGTATAACCTGATAATTGAGAGGCTTAGACCCCTTGTGGGTTTGAAAGGCTGGGATTATTGTGTTCTGTGGAAGTTGAGTGAAGACCAAAGGTAAAAATAGGAACTGTAAAGCTAGTTAAACTTCAGTCTAGTCATTTTCTGTTCCTCTTCTTCTTTTTGTTTGTTTGACACTTTAGGTTGGTTTTAGGTTCATTGAGTGGATTGGTTGTTGCTGTTCTGGGATTGATGAGGACAGCCAGAATGGTGGACAAGAACTTCTGTTTCCAGTTTATCAAGTCTTTCGGTGCAGGGATACAATGCAACACTCAAGAACTAGTTCTTGTGATATCCTTTCTAGTCTTCCTTCCTCAATGCCCTTAGACTCTGGGTATATATACAGCAGCACTATGCCATTCACTTTTGTTTCCTCATTCCACCATTTGTGATGAGCATACATGCATAAAAAATTAACAGAAATAAGTAGTGGTTTAATCTCATTAACCAAGATTACTCATGATTACGAAAACAGGATTTATGCAAAAACCATAATGTCAAACCAGCCCTGTTGGTTGAACTGCTCCTCCAGTAACAGAGATTCAAGTGCTATGCTAGTGAGTACATCATTTTCTCATTAACCTCTAGCTATTTTAGGTTCATTAGTATGGATATAGTAGTATTTCACATCACTAAGTTTGCTACTTACACTGTGCAGGAAAGAGATGGGACCAGAGTTTTGGTTCCAACTGCAGGAGGATTAATGATTGAGCTGTTTGTCTCCAACTATGTAAGATTTTATTCTTTTTCACTTATAAACCTTCTGTAATTTCATATGTTTCAGAACTATATGAGTCAAAATGTGATAAACATATTATACATACTAATTATCAAATTCATATCTTATATTGTACTTGTGTAACTATTTTCTTTCCAGGTCTCTGAGGATCAGCATGTCATTGATTTCATCACAGCACAATGCAACATTTGGCGGGAGCAAGACACCCTGATCAGTGCAAGCAACACATTTAGTACAAACACCCCTGTACTTTCTCCATCAATGGCATCATTGGATCCTCATGATGTGAATTTGCCATACGATATCACAGTTGATCGAATCTGCCTATGCTCTTCTGAGTCTTCTTCTCCATTGAACTTCCTGCAACATGTCACTAGTTACAACTCTCAGAACAGAATGAAGAATAGTCCTAGTGCATGTACTTATGATCAGGGTAATTCTCATGAGTACTCTTTGGATCAGCCATTAGAAAACATGGAGCAACAAGGTACCCTGGATGATCAGGATTCGATAAAACCAGCAGACCATTCAGTTTCTGATTTCAGTGATCAAACTGATGAGAACAAAAATTATAAAAGAAGAAATGGAAAAGAGCCTCAATCCAAAAACCTTGTTGCTGAGAGGAAGAGAAGGAAGAAGCTTAACGAAAAACTCTATAAACTTCGCTCTTTGGTTCCCAACATTTCCAAGGTACTACTGCTGCTTGTCCTCATAATTTTACTCATACACTCATACTACCATAACTTGGTTTAATCATATGTTCAAATCATATACATGGATAAATGTAATCAGCGTCATGTGATTAACAAAAGTGACCTTAACTTAGCAAGTTTTATTATGGAAAATGGTGACCTCTTACCGACTGTAATGCAGACCTACTAATCTTGAATATTCTCAGATGGACAAGGCTTCGATTCTCAAGGATGCGATTGATTATGTTAAGGACTTGCAGAGACAAGTGAAAGAACTCCAAGATGTGCTTGAAGATAATTCAAATGTAGGAGGAGCTAAGAGAACTTTCAATAGTATCTCCGGAAATTACAACAATTACCAGTCAGAGAATCAGCATGGAATTTCTATGGCAAATAAAACAGAAAGTGACAAGCCTCAAAATGGGTATCATGATTCGGATCATAATACTAATGAGAAGGGACAACAGCAGATGGAGGTACTTGATTTATAATCTAATCTTTTGTCAAATTAATTTGTTTACATGTGTTGTTTAGAGAACTTTCCGAATTAGTAAAGGGATTAATGGATGGTAATTTAAATGCAGCCACAAGTAGGAGTAACTCAGTTAGACGGCAACGAGTTCTTTGTGACAGTGTTCTGTGAGCAGAAGCCAGAAGGGTTTGTGAGATTGATGGAGGCATTGGATAGTTTAGGATTGGAAGTGACAAATGCAAATGTGACTAGCTTCAGGAGCCTCGTCTCTAATGTGTTTAAAGTAGAGGCAAGTAATTTCTTGGGAGAACAACCACAGTTATATTTAAGTTAACTAGGAATTAGTCTTATATCTATATATTACTCTTGGCTGCAGAAAAGGGACAGTGAAATACTGCAAGCTGATGAAGTGAGGGACTCTTTGCTGGAGATAACACGGAATCCATCGAAAGGGTACTGGCCTGAGATGGCAAAAGCTAAAGCATCTGGGAATGACCGTTCTTTGGACTATGATCATGATAATAAGCATCACTACCACCATCCTCCACAACTACCACAATTCTACATGTCATCTTCAACATCTTTATGATTGATGAGAAGATTGACTCTACTAATCATGTATTAACTGCACACATTTGATCAGTTTCTTCATTTCAGTTTCCTACAATTTGCCGTAGTACTCTATTATTTCATCTTATATCATGTTTTTTTTTCCTCTCCCAATAGTGAACATGCATGCTCATGTTGTTTCAGCTATATTTTACCTTAACACCTTCAATTATTCAACTTAAGTTTTTTAATCTAATGATAAAAACTCAACTCATAGTACATACTTATAGATCATGATCGAGGTATCTAATCTTGTCATTGATTGTGTCTTACAGAAACAATCACTTTGTGATTTGTGTCTTTTTCATTTAAAAATTATTAGCTATATATTCCTCTCATAAATTATTTATAGTGTATCACTACATATCTCTACTATATATAAAACGAGCGGTCTTTAAATTACTAAATTATGTTATACCTGTATTACCCCTATTAAGTGGCAAAATAAATAACAAAATAAAATGACGAACAATGGTTATTATAGTAAATAGCAAAAAAAAATGAAGAGATAATTAAAGAGAGAAAAACGTGGGTAATAGATAGAAATTAGAAAGTGGGATTACAAGGATTAACTATACTACACAAAACAGATAAAAATTAATCATTCCTTAGTTTTAGGTGACTTGGTGAAAGTGCAAATTTTGCGGATTGAAGGCTAGTGTCAATAAAATCAACCAATGTTTACTGTGAAACGGAAACAGCAGAAGGAACAAACGTGTTATACTTGAGTCTCTTAAATGGTCTATCAGCTGTCACATGCAGTCAAAATAATTGGGTTTACAAGCTATAAACCCTAAGAACAAATAGAGCTGAAATCCACCAGAAAGGTGAGAAAACTCTCAAAGTTCAATGATAATGATGCGAAAGATGTCTAATCACAACCGTGCGCATAAGCTTAAATACCAGAAACAAACCATGCATATGCAGCGACGGATCTAGGATAGAAATGTTACCCAGGCTAAATGTAAGCCACACAAAAACTTCAAAGAATCTCAACAGTGTAAGAAATTTTTGTTAATAAAAGGAATACACACATAGATACGATACGAGACGTAATAAGCATTACGTTCAAACATTTCGAGATAAGGTACGTACAATAAAATACAAGAAACATATAAATAAAAATAAAAACTAACTAATGAGGCCCCAAAGCCTCAAATTCCTAATCAATAAATTAATTTAAAGATTCAACTTAGTGAACTGCTTATATTCAATATGTTTTTTTTGTTTTGGTAAAATATTCAATTGTTGGTAAACGAAAGCAAATGAGACAAAATTGGATAGTAGGATGAGATTTTTCTTTTTTCTTATCCACCAAAATTGGGCAGTGGAAAACGATTTGGGATTAAGAACTTAGGGTTGGGTCTGGGGAAGTGGAATTGGGGAGGAGGGAGACGGGAGATACTGATAATTGGGAGATTTTGAGATAGTAGATGCAGACAGCTTAATTAAGGGTAGGCTGACTAGGCTTTATTGAGGGTTTCCTTCTATCTTATCCAGCATGCTACTCTCTCGTTTATTACTATGTCAAATCTCACCTAGGCTGAAGCCCAGGTGAGCCTGGGGCTAGATCCGTCACTGTGCGTATGGATACGATAACTAACAACCAAGCCTAAAGCCTACAAATCCGGATCAAACTAAAATAATCTAAAGTATTAGAAAGATAATACAGACCATAGGTACGTAGTAGTAAAACGATGAGTTTAACTCCTAACGAGTTTCCTTCTGGAAAATGTTTTTTTTTGTTTGGCTGAAAGATGAGTGAGAGATGAATGACCCCCTAACACTCTTATGTATTAAAAAAGAAAAGAGAGAAACATCAAGAGAGGGAGATTAGACCAAAACCTCTCATAACAAAACTATGAAAACCGAAATTGGGGAAGAGGTGAATCCCACCAAACCAGCTGTGTTAATCGGCAACCAGACACCAAACACCAAATTTGTAGTGTCATGCTTTACCTTTAATTTTCACGATCAATGTGCTTTTGAATCCTTTTCGCCATCCGTTCTACATCATCATCATCACATAATTAGCCCTCTTAACTTCAAAGAAAATAGCAAATAATAAGGCCATGTTCGGTAACACTTTTGAAAACGATTTTTAATTTTTTTTTAAATAAGAAAATGAAATTGTTAATTTATACTTTGGAAATGTGTACGGTGATTTATTGTCAAAAGTATTTCTCACATTTTCTAAACTAGGAAAATGAAAAAAATGAAAATGTCAAATTGGTTTGTAGAAGTTGAAGATATTTTTATTTTTTATTTTTCATTTTCAATGTTTTCAGAAATATCTCATCAAACAGATTTTCATGTCTCAAAAATGAAAATACAAACATAAAAACGTTACCGAACACCACTTATGAAGTTGCTACATTGGCAATGTGACAGCAATCATCTTCATTTTCCCCGGCCCTATCTAAATACGCCACTACTAGCAATTATAAGTTTCGTTGTTAGCCAAGGTTGTCGATACTAGCTCTACTTAGAACAAAAGGCTTTCTCGTTACAAGCAAGGACTTTTGATTTTTCAAACCACTCTTCTGCAATTGGTGTTCAGTTTTCCTTTAAATTACCATCTTCGATCATACATATACTGATAAACTACGCCATTGTCAAATTATGATTGTCATGTAAGTAGGTGCATGTAACCGTGTAACGACGAGACCTTGCTCCCTAACTAACTACAGTATGACTACTGCTAGTCACTTTTTTCTTGTAGTACGTGAATCAGAGTGCAAGAATCAGGACGTAATAAAGGGATTCTCATCTTCATGCTCAAATCATTTCAGTTTGGTGCGCACACAATGTTAGCCTTTTTCTTCTCAATGGGAGACAACAGAGCAAGCCCTCTAGTTTTCCTTCACTAATTGCATATGAATTAGGTGATGTAAGCCCTCTAGTTTTTGGTTTAGAGAGTAGTTGAAACATGAGCAAATACATATACCAAACCAAAACGAATGAAAAGCTTTAGCAAGGTAGTTAGGGCTTTGCACGCTTTGTATTAGGTCATGCAATATGCTCCTTCCCTTTAAATTATTAACAAAACTCACATTTATATCCTTAATTCCAAAGAAAATAAGAAAATTAATCAAGCTTTAATTCTCATACTCATGCATGAACTGCTGCTCACCTACCAGGCTATACAAGTATATATGCAAAATATAAAGAGAAACATTTTGTGATTATCTGAACATTTTTGTTGTCTTCTCAGTTTTGCTGATATAGAATGTAGTTAACTATTGCTTTCGACTGAAGTTTTGTATGGATCTATACCTTTGTTTTTTCTGCTGTGCTTTTGTTGCTTCTTCCATCCTCGTCTTGTTTTACTTGCTAATTTGTTCAATACTACCCAAAATCTCGAAAGCATGACAAACTGCTCATATCATCAGCTGCAAGCTAGGTCTCTATCAATTGTACTACCCCCAACTGATTCTCTGAGATTCTGTTGGGATTTTAAAGTAATGCACATTTTCTTGTAGGTGTCATGAACAATATCATCATGTCAAATCTCATACAGAGGCTTAGACCCCTTGTGGGTTTGAAAGGATGGGACTTTTGTGTTATCTGGAAACTTAGTGAAGACCAGAGGTTAGGGAAACTGATGTAACTTTATATACAAATAATTTCTCGGTTAATTTCTTCCTAATCCTATATCTATGTGTGTGACTTATTATGGTGGCTTACTATAGGTTTGTTGAGTGGATGGATTGTTGCTGTTCTGGGACTGAAATGAGTACTCAAGATGGTGGATATGAAGACCATCTTCTTTTTCCAGTAGTTTCTGCAGTCCTTCCTTGTAGGGATACCTTGTTACAGCATCCAAGAACCACATCTTGTGATCTGCTTTCCAAAATGTCTTCTTCGGTTCCCCTAGACTCCGGGTACGTATGTCCACTTCTTTTGGTGTTTTTCCTTGTACCCCTCAATCCTGCAGATTACTTTCCTGGTCTTTCGAGATAGTGTGGCATGTTATGCTATCAGTGTCAATCTTGCTACACTAATGATGAAGTTGAATCTTGTGCACACGTGTGATTTTGATTGACAATTTCGCAATATAGCATGTCATGGATGATGGATCGCTTTCTTTCATAACTTGAATTAGTTAACTAACCCTCATGTCATGATCATAAACAGGATCTATGCAGAGACTTTAATGTCCAACCAACCGAGTTGGTTAAACTTCTCTAATAGCACATTTTCGAGTACTAGTACAGAAGTGAGTACTACTTGGCCCCTATCAGTTTCTACTATATGTTGGAAACAAGAAGTCCTTGGAGTTTATATTGATGTTCAAGCTCATAGGATTTGTTTCCACTCTTTGCGGGAAGAAACTGTTGGGACCAGGGTTTTGATGCCAATACCAGGAGGACTAGTTGAGCTTCTTGTTCCCAAACAAGTAATGTTTCTAATGCTCTATGCGACTTGTTTTTAATTTGTTAGATATGAACTAAAGCGCATTTCATATATATGAGAAATAAAGCACATCATTTTGTTCTTTGTAGGATAAAATGATCTTATTACATGGTAGAATGAAATATGGCATTTAGAAATTGGAACATCATCTGCTTATCATTGTTCTATCTGTGACAGGTACTTGAAGACCAGCATGTTATTGATTTCATCACGGAGCAATACAACTTCTCAGTAGAACAGAATCATATTATTGGTACAAGCTTTGGGGTAAACTTAGACATTCATGATGGAATCCAATCAAAGCAAGTACTTTTAGACCACGAACAAATGGATCCCAGCAATCGTATTATCTGCTCTAGCGATAATTCTGCCATGAACTTCTTGCAGCAGTTTACTCACAACTTGGGAAACAGGATGAAGAACAGTAGTTATAATGTCAATTCTTTTGAAGATCCATCACATGAACAATTTCTTTCTGATAAGCAAATGGACCACTCACTTCATAATTGTTCGGCAAAAACTGGGTTTGATCAAGCAATGGAGACAATGCAACGGTCCATGATGATGAGTGAGACACAAGCTACACACCACATGCATATGCAATTTATGGACCAGTCATTAGAATCAGACATGGATCATGAGCAGGACGCCGGAAATAATGATAAGGATTCAAATATTATAAATGATGATGGGGAACAAGCTACAGATTTGAACTCAGATTGCAGTGATCATGATCAGCTTGATGCCGAGGATGATGCAAAATATCAGAGGAGGACTGGAAAAGGGCAGGCCAAAAACCTTGTTGCAGAGAGAAAGAGAAGGAAGAAGCTTAATGACAGGCTTTATGAACTTAGGTCTTTGGTTCCCAATATCTCTAAGGTAAAGCATCATCATCTCAATTAGTCTTTTTCTTGTTATAAATGTTAAATTTTTGTCAGAGTTGTGCTGGTTCAAGTGATGCCTTTAATCCCCTTTATCCCTACACTGGAGATCCAAGCTATAACTTTCTCTTCCTCATTATTGAAAAAAATTATAAATAGAATTGATATACCTAATGCCAAAGTCATTTTGATTCTCAGTTGGACAGAGCTTCTATTCTTGGGGATGCAATAGAGTATGTGATGGAGTTGCAGAACCAAGCTAAAAAACTCCAAGATGAGCTTGATGATGATCATGATCACGAAGAAGATCGCCATGTTCATGAAGGTGCTACTAATAAGCAGTGTGGCATAACTTCCCAACATAGCAGTATACAATCAGAGATTGATCAGAGTCAAAGTGGGGTTGACCTTAAAGCTGAGCAAAATGATCATCAAGCTCCAAATGGATTCCGTTTGGGAACAGCCGGAGATGGTAGTGTCTCAAAACAAAGCCCCGATTCAGAAGTCATCCACGATCACAAGACACAGCAGATGGAGGTATGAGTCTTGTGTTCTTTTTCTCTTTTAGTAAATATTGTTCTTCCCTTTTTGTTCTTTTAGGTTTATATTAGGGTATCTGATTTAAGAAATGGAACAAATTGTGTAGCCTCAAGTGGAAGTAGCTCAAATAGATGGGAATCAGTTCTTTGTGAAAGCCTTCTGTGAGCACAAGCCTGGTGGATTTGTGAGATTGATGGAGGCTTTGAGCTCTCTGAGCCCGGAAGTTACTAATGCCAATGTGACTAGCTTCAGATGCCTTGTCTCTAATGTTTTCATTGTAGAGGTTTGTTGCTTCAGCCTCAAGCAAAAGAAGATGCTACGAAGCCATTTTTTTTTTTTTTCATATTTGTTATATGATGAGTAACCATGATTCCTATGTTGTTTAACCAATTTGAAACCCTAATAGAAAAATAAAATTTAACTCGATAATATATCTATCAAATAAAGAGGCAATTATTTCATCCGAGTGATTTCACAACTATCCATTTTTGTTTAGGATTAGGTAATCAAACGAACTTTAATAGATAAATTGAAAATAATTTTTAGTAGTTGAAAGCCTAAGTTTGGGATGTTAAGATTGATTGATCTAACTTCGTTCTCTCATCAACTACCCACACTTTCGGACACAAATTGGCCTCTAAAAACCTCGAATTGCCATCTCAGTCCTATAACTCCAGCTCCAAGTAAAGTAAAGAATAGAGAACTCCACACTATTTACTTAGGGTCCCACATTTCTTGTCCAAAAAGCACAGCATCAATCTTAAATACCAAAATTACCCCCATCAATTTGTGCAGGACAAAAACCCTAGCCCCTTTCTCTCTCTCTCTCTGAAAAACCCCAAACCCACCAGGCTCCTCCTTCCTCTGCATCAATGGCCGGTGGTCGCTTCCGCGAGCTCCTGAAGAAGTACGGCAAGGTGGCGCTGGGAGTCCACTGCTCCGTCTCGGCCGCCTCCATCGCCGGACTCTACGTCGCCATCAAGAGCAACGTCGACGTCGAGTCGCTGATTGAGAAGCTCCCCAACCTAAACCCTCTTAAATCCTCAACCGAAGAGAAACACACCTCGGAAAGTGGGCCTTCGGCGGCTGTGGTGGAGGAGAAGAAGAGGAACCGGACGGCGGAGCTGGCGGCCAGCAGCGGTGGCGCTCTGGCATTGGCTTTTCTCTGCAACAAGGCTCTGTTTCCGATTCGGGTTCCGATTACGCTGGCGGTTACGCCTCCTTTGGCTAAGTTCTTGTCCAGGAGGAGGCTTATCAAGACTGGTCTATGATCTGGTGCTTTGTTTTTCTTTGGTTTTTGATATTGTTATGAATTTGTTCTTTATGAATGTCTGTTTGGATAGAAATGAAATTAGTAATGAACACTTCTATATTCTATCGAAAAAATGAACACTTTTATGATATAAGATGGTTTCCAGTTTGTTTGGGAGTTATTGGCTGGATTTTGGTTGTGGATTTTTGATTATGAATTGAGGGAACATTTGGGTGGGAATCGACTTTTAGTTGCAATTCTAGAATGGTCAATCACTTATTATTTAGGCAAAGCTTTTTTTTCTTTCTGAGAATCCAGGTTTTCAATGTGGTTTGAATTAACATGGAAGCTCTATTTGGTGTTGAACAATACTGTCTGGCTATGAATTTGAGTTTTAACTTGTTGGGTTTTTGGGACTTATTTTTGGGGTCAGCATCTCATCGTTGCATGTTAACATACTTGAACAAGTTTTAAGCGTGGTCAGGTTTGTACCAGCTAGTGTTGATTTAGATTATGGTCAATTAGAATTGAATTGTAAAGGAAGTGATGATAGCATGGGTGTATAGAAGACATTCGATTTCGCTCGTGTCCGAAATGTTGTTTTACGGAAGTAAGCATACATTTATCTTCAAATGGTGTGTGATACTTGATGAAAATTCATCTTTTTAAGTGGTTTATGTTACTTGAAATAAGAAATCCATTGTTAGCAAAATGAAATCAAAGTTCCACCCGCACATGGTTTTAGTTTGAAGATGCATTACCCCCAGTAAAATGTCACTTTGTTTAAAAACTGGGGGTACTAGCAATGAGCCAATGCCCCTCCCATTAGCCTTTGCTTGCGTTAAACCTTTCAATGGCTTCAGCATTGGTTCACAGAAAACTTTGTTGTCTTTCTTGCTTGCCATTTACTTCTTTTTTCTGAAATCCTTTTCAATCGCATTTGGTTTGATATTAAGAGAGCGAATGAATGACTCAGAATTTTTCATGTGCATATCAGGGGAAGGAGAAATGTAACCTGTCCGGCTTTGGACGTTGTGACAGCACCAAGTGGAATCCTGAATTTTATACGAAGTAGGGAATCTAGGTTTTATGTAAGTTTTTCTGCAGGAAAACGTTCCAATGTTTTGATCCTTTACGGCGTAGTTTTCTTGTTTGACCTTGAATCACTTCGAAATGAAGACATCAGCTTCAGAGGCAAATCCTTTTACTTATTGCTATTGTTAATATTTTTATCAATAGACTGTGTTCCCAATCTCTTGTCAGAACTGAATTTGGGATCTTAATAATGTATGTGTTACTCTCACAAGTACTGAAAAAAAAAATTTACTTGCTGCCTGTTGGATTGCCAGAAGAAGCTCTTGTGTGTTTCATTCAGTGACGATAATATTCATCATTTCCAAAATATAAGATGTTGCTGGTTATGAGATGATGTTGGGAAATATCCTATTGCTATTTTCACCTTGGCAATGGTTATTGGGATTGGATACACTCAGGGCTGTACTAACCGAGCCTAGTTCTTGGCTGATAGATTGCTCTTGCAGTATATAATAGTTGTTTGTTCAGGTCAAGGCTCCGTTGCCTTTTCATTTCAGGCCACACAGCAACCTTGCCTGGCGAGTTATTTTTACTAGATTATTACTGAATTAAAACTGCTAGGTCTCCAAGCTACAAAATGAATAGAATTGAGAGCAGAGTTAAAATCGCTTTTGTATGTGTTGCAACAGAAGATGCAGTTAATCACTTGTTCTTGAGTTATCACTTAATATGATACCTCTTGCAGATAACCAAGTAGATTGAATCAATTCGATTCAATAATCAACAAACAAAAGCAAAACTGATTGCCTTTTCCCAATCCCAGAAAGCCCGCCCAAACCTAAACCACAAGAGATGTCAACGACATTAGCTAGCAGCCAAATGCAAAAGAATGAATTCATTCCCAATCTGCTGCTAACAGAAAAACTATTGTACATGGACATGATGGGAGAGCGCTGGTAACTTTGTTCCAGACACTCCCACTTCCAAAACTTGACAGATGCCTTCCATTTCTGTCGACCCCTTACAAAAATGATATCTAATAGATGTGAAAATCCCTTAAATTAAAGTATCTTGATTTAAGACAATCAGGAATGACTGACCTTGGAGCCACTGATACAGAGATCTTGGCAAATTGCATCGTCCAAGTTCCAACAATCCAACTTATACTATGACTGTTGCAGATGCTTAAATTCATGACAATCAGCTCCGACCTCACTCAAAGCCAAAAACAGCTTTGGCACAATCTTAGCTAACATCAACTTGAAACCAACAGAGGTCAAATTTGCATCACTGCTATCACTAACAGAGGCATCTTCAGTGAGCGAACCTATCAAGTAGCCTTTCATATATGCATCGCAAGCCTTGAGGATGTAATAGCCACGCATCCTGAAATGATCTTTGACAACCTCTTCAAAGTCCTATATACGCAACAATATTAGAACATTACTCAATAAGCTAATCAAAATTTTACTAAAGCAGCGAGAAAAAGAAATTGAACATCATGAAATGATACATCACCTTGGGAGGCCTCCGCATAAGAGACATTATCGTCTTGCAATTCAGCAAGAAAGTATTCTCATTGTATGACAATGAATTTTTCTCCCCTTCAGCTGTTCCAATTTGCTTATCATAGCCAGCTTCATTGAAATAGGGCTTAGAATTTAGCACCAATCCCTGGAGTGAAACTAGAACTTGAAGGATGCTAGAAGACTTTGGATCCCATACTTCATTTCCTCTGCCAGTCCAAGTATTTAACAGACTAAGACAGACCTTGCCTTCTTCGTATAGATTTGGATTTATCCGCCAGCCACCAGAATGATAATACGCTGACTGCAAAATCACAAATCCAGTCAGAAAGACACAAAAACAATCTCTTTTCTTCAATTCCAAAAAAATTGTACCTGAGCTAGTTATTTCTTTTATTGTTTTGACAAAAAAAGGATACTAGAACTTCATTGTAAGAAATAACAAACTTAGCATAATTAGTGCTGGTCATAAAATTTAGATAGTTGGTCTGACCGGAGGGACGTCAGGATACTCGGGAGGGAGGTGAAAATCGAAAAAGAAGAGGCCGTCTTGGTAAGGTGTCCCATAAGCCCCAACTATAACTGCCCTCAAGAGGTCCATTCGATCTTCATAAACACGTACGTAGATGCCAACTGTTTAGGTTACACCATTAAAACAAACAGTTGCTACTACGGGACACAAATTGATCATAACAATAAGCAAGGAATCTTTACCAGGCAGGTTATTTTGAAGGATGCTCCAATCTTGCTGAATCTTCTTGAACCAATTTTTACTACTGCTATTCTGTAATGATGCAAGGAAAGGATTTAGAGAAGTTTCAGTCTTATAAGTCAAAAACTTATACATATTTTGAGAAGTAGCTATACTTAACATGATAAAGTCCCAACGCTATTAACCATGCAAAATTAAAAATTTACAGGAACAACTTTAAGTTTATTGTTCTTCAGTAGTCAAGTTGTCCTATCAAAAATGTAACAGGAAAAGAGAACTTGAAAATAGAAAGAGCTTTTCAATTAGATCAAATCTCCTGCATATTTTGCTTTTACCTTGTAGTACATTAATAGCTAAATCATAGTAAGCTCTTTCATGTACAAAGAGCAATCCTCCATAGTAAGCTAAACCATATTTTTCTTCGGGGCAGCCTAATTTATCCCCATTTCCAAATAAAATAAATAAATAAAATGGGCCAATCTTACCCTGATTGTGACAATGCCATCAATAGAACGGGATGAAACTGAATTTTGAAATTTGAATGAAGTAGAATAAGATACCTGCCCTGCTGCACCAAGATAATGATGGTCCAAAGGATCTTTGGCTATATCAAAGCGTTTGAAACTGCAAACATCATCCTTCCTACATTTTTTAGCATCTGACTCTTTAGTCCTTAAGTTGCACAAGATTTCTGCCGCATCCAATATTTGTGTTGTCTCTGAGGACACACTCTCTTCATTTTTATGATTGATCTCCACACTACTATCAACAAATTTAGATTTCTGAGAGCTGGAATCTTCACCCTGATCTCCCTGAAAAATTTCAACTTCCCGAGGCTCAAAATCACCTTCACCTTTAGTATCTAAACAAATTGGATCCAAGTTTTTTTGTCCCCGTGCAAATATTCCACTTGCTAGTCTGGTAACATAGCGAAGTGCGGCCAAGGGAACAGACAATGCTGGGTTCCTTCCAGAATTATCTTCTCTGCCCTCCTCTGCTTCAGAATTCACGTTGAAGGCACTCTGCATCTCCAATTCCTGAACATCATAACGTCAACAAAATAAATCAAATAGAGTACTTCCAAGGTCGTCAGAACCCCTATATATATTATAGGGATGAAATCAACAAGTAAAAAGGTACTCTCATATGATATTAACCATATTATGATATATCCAAACACCCAGCCTGTCCATTAATACTCTAAAAGAAAAAAGAGATGAATATTGTTTAGCTATCTAGTCTACCGATGTGAGTCGATGGAGCAACTGTGACCGAAAGGTATATAACAAGTTGGAATACGTTCTCCGTATACCATATGGTAATATCCAGTTGTGCAGATGTCAATGACTTAACAAGCCATCCTATCTACAGCTGAACCCAAAACTTTTTAATATTTTTGGTACATAAACAAGGGTTTTTTTTTTGTCATACTGATTGTGAATTTAGAGAAACATACACAGTAATGTACCTCTGTTATACTTTCGAGTGGAAACAGGGCATGCACCTGGTCATCATCAACTGTTTCCCAACTCCCAGCATCACTAACCTCACTTCCAGCAATTGAGTCATCATCATCAGCTCGACCAACAACATAAATTGCTTGAGGTCCAACCTAGTAAATATAACAAAGGATCAATTAATCGCATCAACTAGGCTTGGAATCTTCCATTATACTAAAGTTCATATCTCAGCATTAAAATATCTGTTTACAAGATACAATAAAAAAAAAACTTGGTCATTGTTAAACCACAAATCTTGGTTGAGCACATTGGACAAAAGAAACAAAACATTTCAGAATCTCAAATAATAATTCAAGCCAAAAAGATTATAAAAAATCCTGATTTTATATGGCCCACCATATCTCAACCAGTTAATCAAACCATTCTTACCGACCAAAAAAAAAACCATTCTAGTTATCAGAAACCTAAGTTCTTCTCTCATACTCCACTAAGTCAGAATGTGATATAAATACCAAACAGTATTCAAAGATCACCTATCCTCAAGACTCCATAGTTTTATAACCACTCCCCAGTATCATGATATACACACACAAAAAATACACATGTAGCCTTTTAGTTCTAAGAGAGCTATTTTGTACAGGAAGAGATAAGAGTATAAAGTAATGATGTTATCAATTAAACAAGTTCAAGTCACCGACACAGTTTTAGATTTAAAACTAACAATAAATCATAAGGAAGAGCATGATATGTTGAGATCAGGCAACAAACATACCGTGGAAACCATCCCGTCTGCCCATGTAACTTCAATGTCACCGTTCTTAAGACCAGTTATATTCCCAACCCATGAAAGATCTGAGAAGTCCATACAAGATTTATCAACAGAAGAAGCTTCATCAACAACTTCCGATGTAAGCTCACTTGGTTGATTTTCCTGCTTCGGCTCCTCAATTAAGTCTGATACTGAAGTAGTTTGTGCAGAAGCAGAAACTGGCAACAATCTGACAACAACATCCCCATAACAGTAATCATAATCTGGGTGACCCTCAAGCTCATATACGCTAACAACTTCTTCTTTGTCGAATTCTCTAGGATCTTCAGCTCTGGAAACTGCCTTCAACCACTTGACACATGCTGTTCGCTCCTTGGCATTGACACTTCTCACAAGCCCCACACGTCTAGCTTCAAAAGCATCGTCGTCATCATCTGATGCCTTCTCCACCACATATTGTTCAGCAACAAATTCATGATCACCAGGACTATCAAGAGGAATTAAATTGGTTGAAGCCAGCTTCCCTTCTATTGAACCATCCTGCCAAGCCACATCAACTGTTGTCCTGATATTGGAAATTAAAAAGGATCTTTCAAAATTTTCCTCCTTTCGTGCCTTCTTGTCTCTTTTAACCACAGGTTTACGCAGCTTTTTGCGATGAAGAGAAACAGGCACCTTTGTGACTGACAAGGAACTACCGCTGGAACTAGATTCAATAGAAGTATTACTTCCAGCATTTCCATTGTTTCCATCTAATACAGATACTGGATCAGTATCCATGGATGCACTATTTCCACTTGGTTCTTCTAGTGAACTCTCTTCCGAATCACAAACAAGTTCTAATTTTGACCCCTTATCTATGGCAATGGAAGATAATGACGCTGATGAAGGAAAGAGACACCAGTCACCCAATTGCCAATTTGCATGTGTAAAACAAGACAGTAGTTTCAACTTCCTGGGGACCTGCTCTTTAGCAGGGACAGTAGAAGAATCTGGCCCACAGCCAGCAGAAGCTATCCAATAAATAAACACTGATCCAACTGTTACTTTAGTAACAGTACCTTCCAGACGATTAGGCTTCCATGAGCCAGATAACCACAAAGAATTCTTGAAAACTGATGATGACCTTGCCTTCACACGCTGACCTGGGTAATAAGGGAAATGCACATCTTCAAGCAATTTTTTCGAAAGTGGTTTAAGATCCATCGGATCTGCTCTCAAAATTCTGCATAGGGAACCATCATCAATCATCACTGTCACGTTATCAAAAACATCCTCAATTCTACCCAGCCAGGTACCAAGGACCACATAATCTCCAACAGTGAACTCCCTCACACGTTTTAAGTCATTGGATGGCACATCTTTTATGATGGACCCATCAGGAGCTTTCAGATCAACAGAGATATTGACATCTACCACGACACCAACTTGCCCAGTTGGCTCAGAAGCAGCAGCAACAAAATCTCCATGCAAGAATCCCCGATCAACAACTGTTACATCATTGATATTCTGGGTTGACTCGGTTTCATCAATCCAAAGTACTCGAACTTGGTCAGCAGGAAGAGGACCAGTCTTATCATTACCATCATTTTGGTTCTTGTCATCACCACCATCTTTCTCATTTTCATGATTCTCACCATTGTCATCTTCATCCTCGTCATCATCATCGTCTTCATCATCATCCTCATCATCAGTCATGCCGCTATCAGAATCCGTATCACCAGCAACTTCAGTCACAATCCCAATCATATCGCTCTTGCTCCTCACAACATCTTGTCTATATATGCATGGAGTATTATTCGTGCCACTGACAACCTCACTCAACTTTTTAAATTCATTATTCACATTCAAATCAGAAACAATCGAACTTGTCAAAGACTCAACCTTTCCCACAGAACTATTATCACGGTCTACAGTAGTATTTTCCTCATCTTTAAAAACACTGTCATGCTTCTTGCTTCCCATAGAAGAACCTAAAAACACACAATAAACACGGTATTGTCAAACTCCTACCAAAAACCAAACGACAATAGACAACAAAGTATTAATATTTATCAACTTCCTAAGAAAAAAAAAACGCCTTCTCGAATTCATCCTACTTATAAATCTCAAACTCAAATGGCTTCGCTTCTCGTACAGCATTCAGGCAGATATGAAGAGTTCTATGAATTACTTAACCAGCAAGCTGTACTGCATGTGAATTGATCATCTACTTCTTAATCGAAATAACCTAAATTTTTCAAGCCTTCTTCTTTTTTTCTTAAGAGAAGGAAAAAAAAAACATAAATGTATGTACATGGTATTCATGCAACCTATATTAGAATCAACTCAGCTTGAACCCCTAAAAAATCCCCAGAAAATTGTGTTAAACGCAATGAGCAGAGCAATGGTCTAATCGAATCGGCGGGATAAGATAAACCAAACAAATTCAATAATTTCAAAAGAAGAAAACCTAGAGCAGCTCACATTCAGCACAATAATAATAGCCAAAGCATTCAAAATATAATCTCAAAAAAATAAAAAATAAATATACACACACACATTAGCACAAAATCGGCGCAGCGTCTCAATCCGATTACGTATTTGATATCGTATATGAATCGAGACTAATCGAACGAGAGAATCAAAGGGAAGAAGCGATTGAAAAAGCTGTGAGCTTGAGCGAGATATGGAATCAGAGGCGGTGAGGAGATTACCTGACGGAGCTGACGGAGCTGAAGGGAAGAAGAAGAAGAAGAAGATTGGGGACGGAAGGAGGGAAGTCGCGAGTTTGTGTTTGGAATATAATGAGATTGTGTTTTCTTGGTACATGGGTGTGTCAGTTTTCTAAGGACCAATGCAAGGTAGCCTTTGTGTTGAGGCAATGTTTCTGCCAAGGCCAGAACCAGAGAGTTTACAACCAACCACGTAAATGTATAAATTGTGTGGGTTTTAGTTGGTTAAGGTGTTTAACTGAAAATTTTAAGGTTATGGGTTCAAACTTCACTTACATATGTCGGGTGTATAAATTATTAATAAAAAAATTTAAAAAAAATTTAAAAAAAATAAATGTATAAATTGTAGTTTCTTGAATCGTGAAAATATATATAAATTGTATATTTGTGTTGGCTCAAAATTATTAAGACGTCACAAATATACAACATAAAATGCTAAACATTGTATTAAAACCTAGCAACAAAGAACATCTTTTACTAGATAGAGTCATAGCAACATAGATCATGTGAATCACAGCCCGACTTCTTCTTCGGTTTCGAGACTTGTGGGAGGCGTTGTAAGCAAATACTCAAAAAAAAAAATGGAAAAGAAAATTGATAAAAGAGAGATTTCAATCATTTCATTAAGACGGAAACGACGTCGTAGCAGGGACACGTCCATCAAAAGCAACCCCACGGCAGAGCTGAGCAAAGCTAAACAGAGGCGGAGAAGATGATCGTGTGCGTCGCCGTCGTGGGGCATCAGAACAACCCTCTTTACATACAAAGCTTCACTGATGCCGATGACGCCCTCAAGCTCCACCACATCGTCCACTGCTCCCTCGACGTCGTTGACGAGCGAGGTACTTTTACCGATCTGGGTCTCATACTTTGAACTCCAACATTTATTGTATCTTGTTTTCTTTGTTTGTTTGAAGAATTTATAGTTAGGATTACAAATGCAATTCTGGGTTCTGTTCATTTGGTCTTCTTAATTAGGATTTTGTTCGAGTTGGATCATATTTGAATGTCTGTATTTCAGTGTGAACTCAAATGGGTGTCCATTGTGGTTTTGTAGTGAACAATCCGAAGAAGTCGGGACCGACATTGAATGATACATTCTTGGGTCTGCTCTATCCAACTGAAAACTACAAAGTGTGAGTCTTGCGTTTGTTTATTGTCAGGGTATTGGATTGTGTTGTTGTTCTTATGTTGTGGTATTATGTGCAGGTATGGCTATTTGACTAACACCAAGGTGAAGTTTATCTTGGTGACTACTGATATGGATGTTAAAGATGCAGATGTCAGAAATGTGAGTTTGGCTTTTTGTTTGATGTTATTGTTGCTAAAGATGCAGTTTGTGAAATTGAAAACTCAGGCTGAATTAGCTCTGAAATTTTCATCAATCTGAATCTGAATTTAGATTTTCTGATGTTTTATGATGATGAATTAATTGGCTCATAAATTTTGACTTTCTTTCTGAAGCAAGATTTATCTTTTCTGAGAAATGACCAAAGCATAGAAGACAATAGAACCCCTGCAAGTCATTGCGTGAGTAGGATTAGTTTACATTTGACAAAGTTGGATACTTTTGTTATCTGAATGTTGGATATATATATATATATATATATATATATATATATATATATGTTATAGATTTCATCTTCTCTGTATAATCTGGTGATGTGAGAAAGAATTTGATACTATCATGCTTAGCATTAAAGTGCATAGCTTTTACATTAACAAGGGTTGGCTATCAGATTATTGAATAGAAATACCTCTGCACTGAAATCATAAACCAGTCCAATTTAGGATGCAACTACATGGCCTAGTCAAGTTGGCAGCTCTTTCAATACCTGATTTATTTGGGCACCCAGGGAAATGGTTGGTTATTATTGTTATTATTATTATTTCATATTTAGTTCCTCAAGTGAGAGGATGCCGTCCCTAGCTGTGACTCAGAGTTTACGCACATTAGAAATTGATAACTGTCCGTTTCAAAAAATAAAAATCGAGAACTGTCTCAACTGCATTTGGTTTCAACTTTCAAGGGATCAAAAGTCCTCTTGATCCACCTTAGTTCTTTCACTTTTTTATCACGTGCTGAATGAGTTGTTAGCTGAAACATGTTGTGGCTTAACTAGAAATGCAAACCAGTTATATGGGTTTACCAAATGATATCATGTTTGGTTTCCTATGATCATTTAAAACTATAGGTATTGAATTGCTATTTTCTCTGGATCGCCTTTATGTTTGTGTATTGGGTTTGCTTCCCTGATCTTCCACTTTAAGAGTATAGGTGTTCACTTGTCCCATTAGTGCTACTCATTTCATCTTTAGTCACTATAATCTCTGTATATAACAAAGCTCAGAATCTTTTCTATATAAGCTAATTACGCCCATCTGACTTGTTGACTCATGGTTTAGTTTTTCAGGAGATTCCATGCGGGGTATGTGGATGCAATTTCAAACCCATTTCATGAACCAGGGAAAAAGATAACCTCAAAAACCTTTGCTGAAAAGGTTAGCACCATCGTCAAGTCGTTTGGGTTCAGTTCAACCGGGTGAATGATGCCTGTGGACTATAAACAGAACTTTTCCATGTTACTTTTCATCAAGGAACTCATTCTCGTGCCTCACCCTACTAGGTGGAATTGCTTATGCTCGTCTACTTTGTATCACAACATAAACAGATATTGCATCACTTCAGCTGTAGATGAAACCAATGTTTCTGAAATTTTTCTCCAAATCAGATACTGCTTCTCTAATAGTGTAAAGATAATATCATTTTGGCCATTGTTTATTGTGAAGCGAGCTTTGCCAGCCATCAATGTGATAACAATTCTGATCATTCATGGCCAGTGGTTTTTCCTGTGTATAAGTGAACGCTAGATTTTGTGTGTGATATCAGTTCTGATCATTCAAGGCAGTTGTTTTAACACTAGACTTTGTTCGATAATCTCAACTGTCTGATCATTCAAGGTAGTGGTTTTTCCTTGTGTACAAGTTAACACTAGATTGTGTGTGATATCAATTCTGATCATTCAAGGGAGAGCGCTCTTCCTTTCCTTTTTGTATAGAAGTTAACATTAGACTTTGTGTCCAATAATCTCAACTGCAGCACGTTAGCAAATCAGTCTTGACATCAAGTTATATAAACATGAACCATACAAAAACTATCATCAACAAACAGGAGAGACGGAAAAGTATTGATCTGACCAAAACAGTCATGCTAGCAATATGCTAATCTGTTCATTTTTTTGTCCTATGATTAACCTGATACTTTTTAGAGAAGAGAGCACGAGAACAGCACACTTGCTAAGGTGACCTGTAACAAGTTCTTTGTTTAGAACAAGTGATTGAAAATATTCCTTTTTTCGGTCATATTTAAGGAAAAGAAAAGAAACAGCAGCCTCAAAATATGATTGAAAGAGTGGCACCTCAGGCAGCTTTAACAGAATAATCCTACAACACAAATTGGGTCACATGCACCACAAAACTGAATATTCTAGCTGGGCTGTCCACCATATCATGCAATGCAAATAGGTCAATCAGACGTCCATAAATCTAAAACTTCTTTCACTGGGCATAATGAAACATGCATCAGTCTTCTGCGATTTTGATTGATTCAAAATTCATCGTCATCCTCCTCGGCTATATGCTTTGCAAGCTCTTGCTCCTGCTGCTGGCGCTCCCTCCTCTTCTCAGCACTTTCTTTCTCCTTATGAGAATTTGGTGGAAACCTGAGTGCTCGCACTGCATCATTGTGCAAATTGAGGCAGAAAGCAATCCTTGTATCAAATGCAGCTTGTGGCTCATTTGTAGAGTAGATATCTCCAGTTTCCTTTGACACCATATAACCATTTGCATGATCCAGAGTGGCATCAATAGCACCATCTCGGATTGCCTTGGCCACAATACTTTCAGCATCATCAACAGGGGTGGGGGAGTCCAATCTCAACTTTTTGGCAACATCAGCAAGAGAAATCCGAGAATACGAGATGCTAATGTTGCGCAACCCTGTTCTTATAACATTATGTCGCAGCCTGACAATCAAATTGTGGGTTCCATCTGAGCTAAACACAGTTGAGAACTTGTCAGCTATAGTTCTGAATAGTTCCAAGTCACCAATCCTCACAGCCTGCAAAACAAAATTTTCTAAATAAATCCACCAGTAGGAAGGTTACTTAATAAGTTGATCTCTAAGAGGCCAAATTCCAGATATACAGGATTAGCTCCCAAGATCAACCTAAGAATTATATACCACATAATATATCAACTCTTCCAGTAGAAAATTACCAAAACGATTCCCAGAACTAGATAAGATAAAGCCGCAAAGTGACTGGATTTTTGTTTTCATACCAGAAACAGGATTTGAAAAATCATTTGTCAAACTTGTTTGTATTTCGTACTACGCAGTTAAGGAAAGACACATATTGAAACCTGAGGACTCACATTTGTTAGCTCAAAGTACGGCCTCAGAGCCTTCTCCATTCCTTTCTGCATAAACACAGTCCTCTCAGGGATTTCTCCAAGCAACAAGCGTACAATGACTGCCCACTTGTTACATTGAATTCGAAAGCCAAGGGCCGCTACAGGGGCTTTCCTAGCAGCCTGAAGGAGGGACTCCTTTGCATCAGTATACTCCAACTGAATGGTTCTGATCTTTCCCAGATAAAAGAGATACCGACAAAACTGCAAGAGCAAATAATCAGACATCAGTCCATGAATCTTATAAGTCAGCCCACACATCAAGGTGACAATCCTGAGGAAAGAGATGTATTGTGTGTCAATTTTTTACCACAAAGATTCTTGATCAAGCTCATATGGTTTTGGACCTATGGGACAGCCTGGTGTCAAATGCAATTACTTACAGAGAGACCATCAAGTTTGAACCACGGCTGTGTGATTCAGGATTTTCTAAGAAAGAAATGAACAAAGGATAGAATAGTATAATTTTTTTTTTTTGAAATCTAGTATAATTTTCTTTTACTTGTACTAAATTTGCATAAAAGAAAAAAAAAACTTTTTTTCCCTGATATATAGACTGGAACATCCTGCAGTGTAATAAAATTCAAAGAGAAAATTTTAACCTTAAGAAATGAAGAGTGATCACTTTAATTTATGTAACATGACCATGAAATTGACCCAAAAGATCACAACACGTCTTCATATATGCATGTGCGAGTGTGTACATGTGTGTATTGAAACTATAGACGCGCTGTCATCAAATACGACTATATATATATATATATGGGTGTGTGTGTGTGTGTAAGAAGATTAAAATATTGCATTACCCATAAAGGAAGTTCCAATTGCAAACAGAGTGAACAAAGAATCTACCAAAGCAAGTAAACCAAGACAAAGCAACAAAAATATCTCAAGAAACAGCAGACATTCCATGAGACAGATATGTCATTAGAAGACATATTGTCATACCTATGCTATATCATGTCATTTGTTACACATGAATTTGTTATATACTAAGTAGAAACACACAAATTAGCTATCCTAAAAAGGCACAAACTATATCCACATTTATAAGTGGTGATGACCATAACTACCAGCATGACAGTAACAAGGTCCAATGTTAAGAATCACCTGCTGGTTTGAGTGAGCCTCAAATCGGGGAGCCTTGGACCTCAGTTTCTCTGCCTGATCATATAAGTTATATGCCAGGTAATTGCGAAGCAGAAGGTTCAGAAGTGTCTCCTGCATCACATTGCACATATAAGAAACTGAAAAGCATATATTTACTATTGATAATAGAAACATTTGGTCTTAGAAATACCTGACCCAGCTCATCATGGCGCAAAGTTGCAATGCGGTGAAGATTAAGAAGATTTCTGTTAATGTAAAAGTAAATAAGCTAGTCACCAAATGCATGAGTTGACTAAAAAAAACCATTTGAGTCCTTGTTCCTAATAGAGAGACAGTTGCACATCAAAAGAATCATAAGATACAACTCACCCTCTAATTTCTGCAAGATCACCAGTGTATTCATAGCTAAGAGAGTAATAAAAGTAGAGCCTTGAAGCCAGAACATCAATGGTTCTCCTATTCATATTCTTTAGTCGAGCAATGCCCGCTGTAGCACAAGCTTTAGCCTGCAAGACCACAAACCACATGATATTAACACAAATGTTCCCATTTTCTTTTTAAACTACACACATCCAACATGTAATGATAACCACATTCGCTCACCTCACTGTAATTTTTCTGGTCGATCAGAAAAATCAGCACCAGCAAGTAGCAGTAAATCTCTAGCTCAGGCGAGGCATGTTTCTTGGGTGCAACTTGAGCTGCAGAAGTTGTAGTATCAACATCCATGTCATGGTCATCATCCTGCGCAACCAAATGTTTCACAATCACAGACCTCCAAACATAAACTAAACACTAAACATTCCAACTTCAAATCCGAAAAAATCGACATCACACTGATTGAAAATCACCTTAGGAAGATAGGAGGATAACCGGGAGTGAGCTTCAGATCCCGGCAAAAAGGAAAAGCTGAGAAACGCAGAGAGCACAGAGACACTCAGCCTCCGCCTCTTGGCCATCGTCAGCCTGACGGCGCGGACAACTCGCCGGACCTCCTTGGTGTACGCAGCGGTCTCGAGAAGCGAAGCAATCTCCTTCAAATCTAGTCAAAATTATGCAAAGAAAACCACTACAGATTCAAAATCCGAACTCAAATCCAACAAATCTGAAGCAAACCGAAACGCCCAATCCACAAAGGACCTTCCAGCTCAGTCAAACTGGAAACCAATGCGGAAAAATTAGGGTTTTGAAACGAGAGAACTTACGGTGGAGAGTTGTGGGAGTAGTAGAGGAGACGGAATTGGAAGGCGCCGCCGCGACCTCTTTCATCTCCACGTCTTGAGTCATGTTTGGAGCGACTGAAATTGAGTTGATTAGGGTTCGCCTTTACCGGAAGGTGAATCGGAAGCGACTGAAATTGAGATTGATGAGAGGGATTTACCTGGAATTTAATGGCCGCGGTGATCGGAGTTGATTAGGGTTTAGACTCCTCTGTGAGTTGAAGAGAGAAGAAGAAGAGGATGGAGTGAGTGAGACGAAAACAAGGGGAATGCGGATGCCTAATACACCACCCCTTTTTCTTTCTTGTTACGACAAAAGAAAATTGTAAAAGTTAAACGTTACAGCACGTCTGGTAAGTTTTTTTCGGTGACTTACCGACCTAGGTGAAGTTATTACTTTATTATTTTATTTTTTTGAATAGTTTTTGTGTAAGACTGAGCTTTCTTACACGCCAATCGTTTTAATACCCTATTTGGTTACAAAAACTCTCACTACAAAGCTCGGCATTACTTAGCATTACTTTATTTTTTTAGAAGCAATGGATATACAATTCCTAAGAAATTTTATTAACACGTTTTCAATCGCTACAAATGCGCTCTCACTATTTGTAAATTCATATATCATCATTTCCCACCACCCCCTCTCTCAACTTCAATATAAAAAAAACATCAGCCTCTATCTAATTCCATACCATCGAATGACACTGGATTATAGGGTTGTCGACATGTAATCGTGTACCATATTGGCCAAGGTGGTTATTTATTTTTTTTAGAAAAAATGAGTCAAGTTTTGTCCATTAATCAACGATCTTATAAGATCAAACTTGAATGTCACAAATGACCCTCGTTTACATCCACTGCTCATGGTGCTGTTAAACAACAAGACCTAGTCTAGAAACAAGTGCCGAAAAGCACCTGTGGTAGACCAACAAAAACAAAAGAAAACGAAATCTACACTACTAGCAAATGTCAAATACACTCGCATTATTCAAAAACCAAAAAAGTCCTACAGAAAAAAAAAAGACTCACATGCTACAACATTACACAATTTAAGAACAATTGATAAAGATGCATGAGGCCTAGAGACCTTTATGATGTACCCCTCCCTCCACATCTAAGCAGAATAAAGCTTCAAAACTATGCAATGTCATCGCTACCTCAACCCTCTGCTATCGGGACCAGCCCCACAGGATCAACCTCCTCCAAATCCACTGTTGCATCCATTGGAACCGCTCTTGGTTTGTTTCGTTGTCCACGAGGACGTCCTCTCTTCTTAAGGACCTTCCCTGATGTAACTGACACATCAATTAACTCCCCAAGAACAAAGTTTGGAGGTACCTCGGCCAAGCTAGGTTGCTTTTCCGTCTCACACCGATGCCATTTAGCCAAAACCATTGTGTGGTCAGGTTCCTCCAACACACTAAGTGCAAGCCCAACAGAATTATGCTCAATCCCATTTGTTTTCTCCAGCCCAACAGGCCCATTATATTCAGCAGTTTCAGTCCATGGGACCAAGCTTTGCACCAGCCCATTTGACCCGATCAAAGCAGCTGACTTAAGCCCATCAACATGAGGCCCAGTCTTCAAACTTGGACCACCAGTTTCCCACTAAAATTGACAGAAACCCTAGCTCAGTCATACCAGAATTCGAGCAACATAATTACTTCCTGCAAGAACTCATTCTCCCGCTTAGCCCAAATCTTTCGATGAACATCGTGAACGATCCGACTCTTTTGAATCTAGTCCTTACGCTGCAACGTCGTCGGATCGAAACAATCAAACACACCCAACTCGTTTCCGAGGAGGGTGAATGTTTTCTCATTCCTTATAGCCATCCTCAAGCCTTTCACAACTACCCAGACAACCATATGATTGAGGTCCACCGCCTCCAAGGGACTGACGTCGTCATACTCCACCATCACCAACATCGATCTGCTAAAAAACCACGGACCATCATTCAATACCCGATTCTTGACCGTCTCATCCTTGAACTGAAAGACAAAGATGCCAACCTCTTCTTCCCGGATCAGAATCCTCCCTTTCAGACCCTAAACGTTTGATAGCGCCGCCGAAATTAGTGGAATCACGATGGGAGATTTCGGTGAGAGGAAGCGTCCGCACATGTAGAAACATGGATCTTGGATTGCCTCGTTGGCCCCCGTTAGCCTCATAGGCCGCCGCCATCTCGGTCCTTTTCTGATTATCTGTATTGAAGATGATTGTCATAATACCAACCATTATGCATTCTTACATGGTCATTTAGGCGTAGTACCATATTGAATGAAAAAAAAAAAAAAAAAACGGCTGCTTAAACAAATGAATCAACTTTCTAAAACTTGGATTGGCAAAGCATGCTTAAACTAACTGTTGATACCCGAAAAATCATACACTTTGTCATGCAACAATTTGTTAAGCGATTCATACAAAAAAAACTCAGTCTTGGGTTAAATCCATAATTTTAACCAGTAAAGCAAACATGTCCATCGATGTGGACCCAAGCCGCATCCACGCATCTTTGGGGCTTGTAGAAGTGGGTGTGGTGTGGAAGGTTACGGAGACACATGACGCTCGTTCATCGGTTTAATGTCGTTAATAGTTTCGGTATTGGGTCCGAAACTCAAGCCCAACGGCTTAATCGGTGACGAATTGGTGTTACACTATTATCTACTGGTCACGTGTTACACTATTATCTACGTACTGTTTATGCTGTTTATACTTCTACGGGCTCACTACCCATTTTTTAAAGAAGTTTATCCGGATATAAGTTGAAGTGTCTTGTACCCCATGTTCACACGCAATACGGTCTCACCGAGGCTACGACCAAACAACTTTAGTTTGTAGCTCAAACATATTATTAAAGCCCACCAATCTCTCTATTGCTTCTTAGGGCTATATATGCAATATTTGCATGTAACTTTACTATTCATCTACGACCCACCATCATTGAATATTTTTGTACTACAGCTCGTGACTGTGTACGAGAATTGACACGAAATTTCAATACTTAAGATCAAACAAGATTGAAACGGATCTCCAATCTTTGAGCTCGGCTAGATGTTATTTATAGGTGCCAAATCGCAATGCTACTACGCACAATGATAGGTCATTTGAGATGAATAAGTTTATGTTAGATATGAACCTCTACCTATATTCCGTTTATGTAGAAACCTTGTTAGGCGATCTCATTCACCGCTAAATTACGGATTGTCAATTTGATGAGACAATATTTCCGCCGTTAAAGGGAGATAAGAACACAAGTGTTCAAGTGGAACGACGTGAATTGTTATGGTTTATCCTCACTAAGTCTCATATTGATCATAAATGCTTAAACTGTTAAAGTGACGCGATCACAAGCTGCAAACATGTCTGCAATGATTGATGTCCTATCAAGAGGGGACATGGCACGACCAAAAGGAGTTGGTCTTGACGCCATCACCATGGATGGTGATATGGTGACGCCATATAGTGGCAAAATTGGTTTCACAAGGCCGTGTGGCTCCCCAAAAGGAAGGAGACCCTTAGGTTCGATACTTTCTCGCACTAGGAAGAAAGCGAGCTTGGCACAACATGATCTATTGATCAGTGATAATCAAATTAATCTCATGAAGTCTAAATTGTGATTATTGTTGGGGGACGCCTCAATGTCAAATCCAATCCATCTAGAGATTTCTACAAGTATTACATTAGTGTATATGAGGACGTGGGATAATGAGTCTACTATCGAACCACCATTCGTTGATGGATATCAACTTAGTTGATTGGCCTAATAGAAGATGCGATCCAGCATTAACAAAGAGATAGGTCATTGGGCAGGTGATGCCGACACAACAAGCTAAACCCTATTAACTATGCCTTTGTTAGATAACGTAGTGAGAACAAGAGCACTCACCTTATGGCGCAAGGTATCTCACTAACACGCACTGAGGTCGACTACGATGAAATATGCTCTCGTAATGGATGTCATTGCATTCCACTACTTTATCACTCTCCGAATAACTGAACATACAGCTTATGAATATGGTTATATTAACATCTTTATGGAATCAGAGATATACATGAAGGTCTTAAACGGACTTTATTCATCTGAATCACGTGGCTCCAGACCACAAGAGCAAGTGTTTGCTAAAGGTATTGAAACGCACATGGACTACTTGATTTGGAAGGGATATGGTGAATTATGACTTTGCGTGTTCATTCCGGATTTACATGGACTCTTGATTGAACAAGAGATGCCAATATGTATCAAACATCCAAAGTTAGAATGAAAAAGATCTTGGGAAGACACGGTCTCGAAAATGCACTCGATGACTATATTGATGATGATTTTTCATCAATCGGCTTAGGCTCTCTAACGAAAGTGAGGCCTACATATACCCCATGATTAGTCAAAGTCTTTACTCTAAAGAGATATCCGTTGTTTTGTCTAAAGCAAGATGACAAATATGTGTTAAGAGATGGAGTTCTTATCTAAGTACAATAAAACGCATCAATGTACTTAACACAATAAGAAAGACTTAACATCTCATTCACTATGAAAAGTTGTAAAGCTAAGTAACTCTTTTGTTTCAATACTTAATGGTATAAAAGGTTGAGGCTTATTCTATCCTTACATAAGAAAGACACATCAAAAGCGAAATCAGAATCTGTTAAGTTTTGTAGGTCAACTTCCACGGGACCTAAACGAAATCTCACTCACTGAAAAATGGTGAAATTAGTACCATTAGAAAGATCTATGTGTTTACTTTTCCGGGTCATCAACCATTTGATCATACCTATCATATTGAGTGAGTTATGGTCGTTTTCGTAAAGTAGGACGAATCTGTCCGAGAATCTGATTTTGGCAAAACAGTCAACTTAAACGGGACTTTGTGAACAGCTCCTGATGAACTAAAATGTGTGTAATATACGGTTGGAAAGCTAAATGAATCTAGTTTCCAGAACCGTTTACGGTTCGTTCATATGTATTTCCTAGAGGAAGTTACAGCTGTTCTAGTAACTAAAGGTCATGCTGCGTGAAAATCTGATTTCCTGTACGAACTTATGTTTTGAGTTCACAAGCGGCCTTCTCTTCAAGATCTAAGTGTAAAAGATCATGTTTAAGGACAATATGGCATGATCTAGTTAATCATTGCCTAATGCCACATTTGAAGACACGTTAAAAGAGCATTGACATGTTAAGTTATTGAAATTTTCATGATTAGTAAGAATTAGGAAGAGCCCTATGATTGATGTAAAGATCAGGGGAGGTGCGAACTTCATGTGGAGTCTATCACATACATGTCACTATCAAATGTGAATGGTGTGTTGTACTCTTTTTCTCCTACGATCAAGGTTTAGTTTTTCTCCCACATGGTTTTTGTTCCTTGACGAGGTTTTTAACGAGGCAACATATCAGCACCACTAGCATACCGGCGCACGACACAAGGGAGAGTGTTCTAAGATATTCCATGTGTACTTTGGCCTTATATCATTAGGATATGTAGTTTGAATATGACTATGTATTCATTATCATTATCATATTGGTACTTTGTAATTCCCTATATAAAGGACTCATATCAATGAAGATGATGATTATCTATTCTTTTACTATCTCTCTTTGTCTCTACTATATGCGGTTGGAATATGACTATGTATTCATTATCATTATCATGTTGGTACTTTGTATTTGTAATTCCTTATATAAAAGGCTCTTATCAATGAAGATGATGATTCTCTATTCTCTTACTATCTCTCTTTATCTCTACTATTTATACTTCATCATAAACTTGGATTTCAGGCTTCCTTTTGGGTATTTTTACTGAAGGGCAAATCGATTTACAAAGACCTAGTTTACTACACAAATTAAGTGACCAAACTAATCAAAACATTCATTTACTTTCTTTATTTTGATAAAGGGTGGTGCGGCTACCATCAATTTTTTATTAGGCTTTCAAGGACTTCTTTTTCACACAACCAACTTCATGATCTCTGCAAATCATGTAGTGCATAGAATAAATCATCTGAGATGATTGAACTGAATGTTAAATTAATGATGGATATGAGTACACTCTATCAAACAAAATCAAATTAACATAATCTACCAAACTGACTCCCAGAATACAAGTTTTGATTTTATACAGAAACCCTTTTCCTTGTGCACTCCAATGGGTATTCTTCATATATATTACATAGGATGCTTAGAATTACGGAATATGACTGATATATATAACAATAATCGAATCTTGATAACTCTTATACGAAAGTTGTATCATTTGCTCATAGCAGTTAAGAGCTTCTCAGGTTCCCACAATCATAATCAGCCTTCTTCAACAGCAACCCGGCCAAGATCGGAGAGAAAAACTTGTCCCTCAAGAAAGTCATTATTTTTCCATCAGCCTCCTGTATAGAACCAACCACATAAGCTGTACTAATAAGATCAAAACTTCTCCATTTCCTCTCACTTGCGTACTTATTCAACCCTATTTCAATCCTTTTGTATTCATCTTTTCCTTCTTCACTTTCATTTCTAATTTCTTGCCTCCTGTTCTTCAACAAAGCCTCACCGAGACACCTTGCTAATACAACACCGTCTTCTAGTGCAGCACAGCCGCCTTGTCCAAGGTCTGGGGTCATCGGGTGGAGCGCATCTCCAGCTACACATACATTACCTTTGCTAATATTTCCCCAAAGAATTTCCCAAGGATGCCTATATCTCAGTGGAGAGGATATAAAAGCATCCAATACAGTGTTTTCCATAACAGCTCTTACTTCATCTGGTACCTTTCCGAGCTTGGTTAATATATATTGCTTGAACTGAACTGGATTCTTCTCTAGCTCTCTCTCTACAAAACATGTATTATCAACAAATGAGATATTCACATACTACGTACTTCAGGTAACTGCATAATATGGATGGTAGTCATGGTACGTACATCCACATGCCATATGTTCCGAGGTTATCAGAGTAAAATACTATACACAACTTAACATCATTGTTTGCTATCTGTTATGAGATTGAGAGCTGAACACCATTTTTGTAGCAATTAAGATAAGGCATAAGGTACTAAAACTGAAAACTTTTTTTTTTTTTTTTTTGAGAAAAATACTGGAAACTTGAAGAGCAGTGCAAATGAAAGTAAATGATAAATACCCAAAACTTGTGTGGAAAGCTTACCTTGGCTGGAGGGAGACCAAGTGAAGTACCAGTAAACATTTTTATCATCACAGGGAATGACACCAGATCTAACACCATTGCCAAAGTACTGACTGAACATGGGATCAAACTGATGGCTGCTCTTAAACTCAGCACTACCTCGAATGGCAGATCTTCCTGTAAAGACTGGCAAGTGAACTCCCTAGGTTCTCTTCAAACTGATTCCTCAATGCTAGGGATTCCAACAGCAACTTCCTTTTCACACAACGAATTTCATGGTCTCCACTGCACATCATTTAGTTTATACTCTAAATGATCAGAGGATTTAAATTGAATGTCTGAATGTTAAAATATAGATAGTGTATGAACAAAATCATTTAAAAAGAAGCATCTTAACATTATCTAGAGAACAATTGGTTAGGCATTACCAAAGGTAGGAACACTAATTTAGTTCAACACTTCTTAGGTATAAGTGACTTGTTATGTGATTTTGAAGAGGTTAAAAGCAGAAAAGAAATATCTAAATGAGATGTATATAGAGCAATATCAGCTATATAGGGAGGCTCCTAGACTACTAGTAGACTTACTGTTTTCCTTTCTCCTTGAATGACATCTCAAACGTCTGAAGCCCTGAAATTCTCGAGGAAACCACATTCCTGTATACAACAACATGCAATCAGTTTCATGTGTTCTTGTACATTAAGTACAAGTTAACTCTCACAAATTACGATTCATTATCTCCGGTTAATTGCAATATTGTAAAAGCCAAATGTTCATACTTAAGAAGAACCCAGAACTGCAATCTCAATTCTTCAATTTTGCGGAGCCAATTTATGCATATGGGGTGATAATAGACGATAGTTCTAAAATCCTATATCTAGGCCAATGAACCAATAACTTTTGTACTTTCAAACAATAGGCTATATCTCAGGTCCTGATGTTTTCGGCTTCAAAAATCATAAATGTAATGGAGCTGAAAAGGATGGCATATTATGAAACAGACATACATCTTCTAGTTTACTTACATACAGAAAAAACTTGACTGCATGAAATGACTTTCTGAGTAACCAACAAGTTAAAAATTACCCAAGAAGAGTCTCATGCTGCTGCCGTAGATAATCACCAATACCAATAGCGTCTAAAGCCCTCCACGCATTAGTCCAAGTTGTGAATGCAAACCCTGTTGCCCTCAAGCTATCAGACGACTCCAGCACTAAGCTCCTAATACCCAACCTGAACCAAAAATTCATATTATCAAACACATACATGGAAAACATGTGAGCCTCCTTGACTATGTTTCAGATAATAGAAAGAAAGAAAAGAGTACCTGTGAAGTCCCAAGGAGGTTGTGAGGCCAGAGATTCCAGCTCCCACAATCACAACGTCTTGTACTACTTCCATGGTTCTGGGTTATTCTCTGAACAAAGCTTTCAATAGTGTTGGTTAATGGAAATACACATGCACATATCTAGAAGACTATAACTTTGGATTCATTGGGGTATTTATGTAAAGTGAATGACAATTAACATGACGAAGACACTCTACAGAGTCGCAGACACTAGTCGTGGTTGACTGCTTCTTATATCACTGAAAGCGAAAACCATGGCTGCTACGGATTTTGTGGAGGCAATCAAATTGAACTTGGATTCCAGGCTTCTGCTCAAAGCAGCCAACCTTTTTACCATTTACTGCCTTTTGAGAGCGAAGCCCGATACCATTCAATCTAGTGGTAGTCTCATCTTTGTATTAGGAAATATTGTGAATTCAGCTCACGAAATAATACCGTTTCAAAGTCAAAGATTGCAACTAAACATATCCAAACAGCATGAGCATTTATAGAGTCGAGAAAATTTAGCAACACCCATTCGTACTTGAAAAAAACTTGAAAATTTGACACAAATGGGAGCATAAATTAGTCTACAAACAATATCTATAACTTCCATTGCACATTTGCACTGGCTGAAAAAATCCAAGTGATGTACATGTAACTCTCATCAACTAATTGACATTCTTTCTTGTAAAGCGATGAGGATCTCCATCTGAAAATTGGACCTAACAGGCATACCAACTGCCTTTATCACATTCCCCATGTGCATAATCCTACCGGCTTTCAGGAAATTTAGTCTCATAGTTCTGAGGCGACTGCATGAATGAAGCCACTTTTATTAGAAAGAATATCTAGCAATATCAACAATTTATAAGCAGCACATGTAAGTACCATGAAAGTAGCTGTGATCATCTTCCCAGCAAACCATCGGCCATGGAGAACTTGTCGAGCATTTATTGCAGCTTGTGTGTTCTCAAATCTCAAGTACACCAAACCAGCAGTATTCCTACTCATTAAGCATATAATGAGAGTCGAGACAAGGAACTATAGAAGGGGAAAAATGACACAAGCACTAATGCCAAACAAAAACTTACTTATCAACAAAAATATGTTTCAGCTTCCCGTATTTTGAACATTCCTCCTGAACATCTTCTTTAATGTCCACATCAATATCTGGTTCTGCCTGCTCAAGAAGGTACACAGCAATTATATAATACAGCCACTAATGGAATCAGAACGATAAATCTTTATAGAGACAGCGTCCACGACAAACCTCAATTTCTTTGGGATCAAACATATTCGTCAACAGTAAGCATTCACTTGGAACACCAGTTGTATCTACAGAAGGAACAGTAGCAGTAGGAATTTGAAGACCCAGAACACCAAG
The DNA here is from genome assembly GCA_034370585.1 of Fragaria x ananassa. Taxonomy (NCBI): domain Eukaryota; kingdom Viridiplantae; phylum Streptophyta; class Magnoliopsida; order Rosales; family Rosaceae; genus Fragaria; species Fragaria x ananassa. The sequence goes on from CP139769.1 coordinate 19,327,046, forward strand.
TCCAGCAAGACCAGGAACAGAGGCCATGGGAGCAACAAGAGAAGAAGTTCCTGGTGCAGCTCCAAGGATTGGTGCCACTGGTAGACCACTGCTATTGACCGCAAGACTACATAATAGCAAAATGTAAGACCAACCAAAACATTTAAAAATTTAACAATTACAGACAAACCTACCTTGATCCACTGCCACTGCGATCCAGTTTCTGCATCAGAATTGCTCGCGACCGGGCATTCAATGACTGTAATGTTATTAGCAGATTAAGTCAGCTATAGTGCAGATCAATGAAAAAAGAAAACAATGCAATGTAGAAACTTAGTTCAGTGTGTTAGTCAAGCCATCTCTTTATACTATGAACCACGATCCTTTGGATTTGCACTGCCTGAAAATATTGTGCACTTTCTACCAGATAAAGCAAAGGGGTCAACCAAAAATGTTATTCAGGAGGGGCTAAGTTGTGGGATTAAGAGACTACCATCTCCATCCACTCCAAACCACCAGTCTTATGATTTGCACCACTGATGTCCAAAATGTCTTGAGAGATAATGTACTTCTTACTAGTTAAATCAAAGAGGGAGGGGATGAATGACAAGCCCAGTAAATAGGTTACAAGAATACATTAGCTTGCTGTATTGTTTATCTCAACTTCCATTACTCGCTCGCAAACAATCTTTTTATCAATGATTAAAACTTGGATAATGAGCTCTAATCATTAATAAAACATGAAACGGATATATATCTTCGTAAGAAATCTTTTTCACCTTTTAAATCTGGATAATGAACTCTAATATAAAACGTAAAAACGGATATATATCTTTGTAAGCAAATAAGATGACAACCACATAAAGTACTAAGCAGATTGAACCAATGAAGTAACCATTATTTTGTTTCTTTATCAGAAAATGAAGCAGAGGTACAATTAGCATGATAAATGATGACATCTTCAGCAGCACACATGCAACAATTACTCTCTAAATATTTATTGAAGAGAGCAACCTGTTCTAGGCAATCATCTCAGCCTGGTGAATTTTAACCAAAGAGAGAAAGTAGGTCTTACCAGACCACCACCTTCATCGTCATCAAAATCACCAGCATTTGCTCCAGCATCTTGCATTCCAGCTTGGTCAGTCACAGCCGATACCTAAACGAAATTGCAAAACTGACAGATTAGACTTCAAAACATATGCTCTAACGAAACAAAAAAAGTCCATAATATACAAATTCAGCCACTTATGAAAAAGTGCAACATTATAATAAATTGCAATTACCTTAATTACTCGACCAGCAATCTCCAATTGGCCATTCAAACTCAGTGAGTTTCTAGCATCTTCAAGCCGTTGAAACTGCAGGGACATAAGTATCTCAATCAGTTTGTTTGGACAAATACAATCAACAAGGAATCTTACCAAGTATGATAAGAACATTTGGATGGAACTCATAAGCATATAGATAAATAGAAAAAGAATCCTCATCAAGATTTCCAAGCTGTTACCAAATTTAAATGTTTTAAATTTGATACTTTCTAGTGGAAAACTGGGCAGTGGACTTGTTTGTTATTGACCCAATTTTTCGATGCACTTTCATACATTATAAACATGTAACCCGCTTAAGTTGGAGAACACACCTGAACAAATCCGAAACCTTTGCAGTTGTTAGCTTCGTCAAGAGGCAACTGAACCAGTTCTACAGCACCAAAAGCTCCAAAAACCTGCACATAAACATCACAGATTAAAGATTGACTAAGAAAGTCAAAACGTGAAGTACATCAATTATTAGGAGAGTAAAATAAGTGCTCAAATCCAAGACTTGGAATGTCAACATTAGAACAATTTCAGAGAATTATTGACCTGGCGTAGATCATCTTCTTTTATGTTGGTGTGTAGATTACCAACATACAGCCGTCTAGCTCCACCAGAATATGGACCTATCATCCCACCAACTCCACTAACCACAGATGTTGACTGAACCAGATTCTTCTCAGCCTCTGAAGGCTTCACCATCACTGGTTGACCGCGAAGAGGCTGACCAGAGAGTGCAATAGCCATGGGTACTGACATCGCATCGTAGAACTCGATATAGCTATAAACAAGACATCAATACGATCTTGAGTCAAAGCAAATGATATATATATATAGGCCCGATCAGAGGGGGACGTCCGCACAGGCGTTAAAGTGCGGACGTCCCTCCGTCCTCCACCGGCCGGCGCCATCGTCGGCGCCGGACGGAGGGACATGTGTACACATACGGCCTCTATATATATCAAGCCAATTCTGGTGCGGACGTTCGCACTCGGCTCAAAGTGCGGACGTTCCTCCGTTCTCCGTCTGGCGCCGACGACGTCACGCCTCCAACTGAGCGGGCATCAGCGGCATCCCCGATCACTTTCCCTTGCCGGCGAGTCCGCCAAATACCAGTTTGCAGCGAGATCGATCTTTTCTGAAGTTTTAGGTGGAGGTTGGTGCCCAGACCTTCAAATTGATCCCGCCGGCAAGGGGAAGTGATCGAGGAGGCCTCAGGAGTCCGCTGGGATGGAGGCGCGCCATCGTCGGCGTCATCTGGTGGCAAACCGAGGGATGTCCGCACTTTAAGCCGAGTGTGAACGACCGCTTTGGAACGAATCTGTATATATATATATATATACATATATATACACGGAGCTCTTCCAAAGAGGACGTCCACACAGCATATATATATACATACATATATATATAGAAACGTTCCAAAGAGGACGTCCGCACAACCTTTAAAGTGCGGACGTCCCTCCGTTCTCCACCGGACGGTTCCAACAACGGCGCACCTCCACCCGAGCGGACACCAGCGGCGTCCCCGATCACGTTCTCTTCCCGACGAGATCGATTTGAAGGTCTGGGTAGCAACCTCCACCCAAAACTTCAGACAAGATCTATCTCACCGGAAAACTGGAATTCAGCGGACTCGCCGGGGAGAGAAAGTGATCGGGGACACCGCCGGTGTCCGCTCGGGTGGAGGTGTGCCGTCGACGACGCCGGACGGTGGAGAACGGAGGGACATCCGCACTTTAAGGGCGCGCGGACGTCCGCCTCTGATCCGGACTGTATATATATATAGCCAGATATTAGTATGATATTACTGCAAGGCTAATACATTATTTCATCTTCATAAGTTAAAGGCCTATTTAATATGCAATGTAGACTGTAGTTGGTTGAAAGAACCTTAAAACTTTTGAAAAATGTGATGATTCTCTCATTGCAGCAGAAAATCTAAGAACAAGGGCGATATAGCCCTCTAGATGAGGCAAACTGGAAGGCAATTTAAAACTAAACCAAAATTAACCAAATGATGAAATTGACAGCCTTAATTCACCTTAGAGTGGATTTCATTAGTTTCTAGTCAGTACGTGTGAATTCAAATTTTACAGTTGTAAAAAAAAACTAAATAACTTGGCCACTGTCAGACTCTTACTAAGCCCTACCAACGTGTGACTGTTGAAGTGGGTCTTCTAATCAAAACAGCTCGAAGCTTTTGTCACCAAGAGTCCAAGACAAAAAAATAACAAAAAGTAAAGAAACCTACCCAACTCCCTTGGACCGTCTGGAGTTGCGATCCATAATGAGACGTACATCGCGGACCTGGAAAACACAATATTAGAAAGACTCAAGAAATTGACCAATAATGAGGAAAAGTAGAATAAGAGACGCAACATAAAGAGACGGACATATATGAGAAAACTCTCTTTACGTACTAGATGATAAAGATACATATATAATTCTCAAAAGTGGAATTTATGGGAATCAGACAACTTTCAAGAAACAGGAAGCATTTGAACAAGATTTCCTACTTTGAAGAGAACTATCTTCCATGTTTTAAAAGTAAAAATATTAACCAAATCAGGACGAAAACAGATAGCAAATATCATATATTCCTTGGCTGGTCATATAATTCACTAAAATCTCTTTCTTTTACAGCGACTTTTAACACAAAGAGGAAAATCAAAAGGCTTTAGCTTTCCAGAATTTGCTTTAGTTAAAGAAATTACTAGACAAATAGTCAATTTAAGAGATAAGATGCCTTCAGAATATAATAGAAGATATAGATTCAGTCAGACAGAGCCAAGGTATCCACCACACCCTTCTAGCATGTACAGATCAAACTGTATTTGTCATAGAACTTAAAACTTCTTAACTGACGAAAAAGGAAGGATTAATATACTGTCATATAGTTCATATATAGAAGTCTGTTTGATATACAGTCCATGTTTTAAATTAAGAGCATAATAATTAATGACATTGTATCAACCTTGCCGGCTCTTGAGAAGAAATCGTATACATCTCTTTCGTCTGCCTTCAGACAAATCTGCAAAAGTTGTTCACCAAACATTGAAATAAAAAAACCGAGAGACAGAGAAGTCATGAGAAAAAAATAAAACTGAAACACAAAAATGCTTGCTTTACCTGATAAGCAAATACTGTCCTCTGATCTCTCTCAGGGTCAGCCTCTGGTTCTGTCACTTCTTCTTTTTTTTCTTTATATCTTCTGCAACACAGAAAATTGATAAACGTTATATCATCATCGCAGAAAGTGAACAAATGGCAATAACATGTAAAACAGAATATGCAAGAATTCGAAGCAGTAAATCATTGGATCTAAACAAATAAAATATTAATTCAAATTGGCAGACAATCTTTCTATAGAATGAATAAAGGCTGAACCCAAGCACCATAATTCTGCAGGTTAGCATAAAATTTACCAAACTACGTAGATGGAGAAGTTAAGAGCCCCTGTCATCTTATAAATTTGAAACATGGAGAACATCACATAAATGTTCATAATGCATTAATTAAAATTGGATTCTGTACCTTCTATAAACAATATAATGTTAAATGAAACAGCACCATCAAGTTGTATGTATGGCAGTATCAAAGGACCTAGTAACAATTATCTGGAACACGTTAGAGCTATTATTCCAGTGAGAATATCACAAACATATAGGATAACTTTACCCCTAGAAACTGAAACACAGCCTAGCACCTACTTGAAAAGTCAGTCAAAACAAGATCATAAATGATGCAAGTCTTTTCAACTATAAGTCTAAATGAGAAATAAAAGATAATTTATGGACCTAAAGCATCCAAGACAAGCAATTTGCACAAGTTTCTTTATACAGGAACAAAAAAGACATAAAGTATACACTTAAATACACATATAAGGATGCAAGTATCTCAGGATTTTAAGTCGGTTTGTACGTACACAGACTAAATGGCAGGTAACTATGCTCACAAGAAAAACCATATAATTTCTTCCAGATCTAAAAACAACTTCCAGGGATTGCAGACGGCATTTATAACCTAAATGCTAAAGCCAAGCAATCATACATACAAAAATTATATGTATATATATAATATATATCCTGTGAAAATTAATAGCCAATCTTGTAACCCCTGAACAATGTTTTCCCACAAGCATCAGAAGATGAGCTGCTTCTCTAAGCAAAGCCCATCACTCCCTCACCAGCATTTCTGCAACAGAATAAATATAATTAAGCACCAACTTCAGAGGGGGAGGAAAACGAAAAGCATAACATGACATCACCACCACGGTCAAAATCTCCGATATGAACCCTCACTCTTGCATTGCAAGCTTCTAGAAAGAAGCGTGAAATTTTAGAAGAAACATTTAGAAGCCATGACCGAGTTGTACCTGGCCCATTTGCCAGAAAGACCATCTGAAGATTTCATATCTGCGAGTTCCGAGAATCTAGGGTTCAATATTCAGAATTTCTAAGGCTATTAAATAGCAGAAGTAACTTATGAAGCTTAAGCACGACTAACTGAGATTTTTATTTAAACAATGGCATGAACACCTTTGGGCAAGAAAAAGTTATACTGAGGAAGCAACAGAAACTGGAGGATATAATACTAATAATAACAATCCAATAAGTTTATCTTTAAAATGAATGCATTTCCACATCCAGTACAGAAAGAAGTACACAAATTGATCCTAGTCAAGTGAGTTTAGTGCTTGAAAGCAAAGTGAGTTGCCAAAATACAATTGGTCATGGATCTGATTTAAATGTACAAAGTCTCCACCAGCTTAAACTGTTCCTATAATGTAAGGTATTTTTTTTTTTCAGATCATTTCTTTACAAGCTCCCTGTCCCTAAGCTAAAAATCAAAGTGGTTCACCAGCTTTCCAGTTCCAGAAATCAAGGTTTTAAAAAAACAAAAAAAAAACAAAAAACAAACAAACATGATGTCAACATCAAGGTTAAATCAAGCTAGAAAACCTTACACACCCTAGCTAGCCAACCTTTTAAAAATAAATTGCCATATCAACACCAAAATGCATATAGCATCAATACTAGATGTCTACAGCCACCAAAAGTACTCTGAATAACTGGAGGGAAAAGGAGTGAGAATTCTGGAGGGGAAAGAAATCTATAATGGCCTGTCAGAGAAGTTCCAATATCTACTCAACTGACGATGTTTGACTCATAGAAAGAAACAATATATATTCCAATGAAAACAAATTACCTGGTATTTGCAGTACATAAATTTATAAAAATAAAAAAGTGCTTGGGCCCTTGCATGCAAGAAGCTATTCTTCCTTGCAGCCTATATATATATATATATATATATATATATATGACCTACGTCAATTACTTTACCATTCATCCTAATAACCAATTCTTCCTAGAAAGTCAACAATTGTGATTGGCTTGTAAAGATGAATTGCTCTTATACAAAATGGACCAAGTATTGCACTAGTTCAAAAAACATATACACATGTACATGTACATATATATCCTATTATAATTACCACAAACTATAATATATCAACGCTAGTGCATCAAGCATAACATGAATTTCGACATAATAAACTGGGGAAAAAAATAATGGAATGCCACAGAAAGTTTGAAAGGCGCTAATAACAGAAATTGAAAGAGAGAGAGAGAGAGAGATCATTAACAATGGCTTTCGAGGGTACAAGGCTCTTCAAGCCTTGAAAATGTTTGAAAAGTGTGGTGCAAAGCGCATCTTTTGCTCACATTGTTTCAAAGAAATTCCAGAAAAACGCGACTCAGGACCAATTATCCTAATATATTAGCTATTCTATCACCATACATACACTTGCTACCCCAAAAGTACCTCTCTACAAAAACTATAAATCCACTTTAACTGCTAAAACTACAGTATCCTACAGCGCTCCTTTGTAACCTTTTTCTGCAAAAGACCTTCAATAGGATCTCCTCCTTACAAAATCAATGCTAGAAATCAGAAATCCATAGAAAATCTCAAAATCAGATGGGAATTAATGCAGTATTGCACTAATTGTATCTTTAAAATGCAGAACTAAACATAAATCTGCTCCAGGCCTCTTACCAAGAAAAAGGAGCGAAGAAAAACTCTCATTATAGAACAACTGTATAGATTATTAGGACAAAAGGAAAGTTTTCACAATGATTCGCCTGTAATATAAGGATGTGTAGCCTATGCCTCCTCCCCAACATAAAGCATGGTACAATGCAGAAAAATTATCGTGACTCCAGAAGCACCATTAATTTAACCAGTCTCATTTGATGTAGATAAATAACCAAGCAGCAACAAAGCCAAACACGAATTATACTGATCAACCAAGTTTGCCGGCTTGCAGATATAATTAGGTTCACTTATTTATTCTTATGCACTATTAAACTCATATAGACCATAAAAAAAAAAATACATTAAACAACAATGTCAACAACAAAAATTCTAACAGCTGCAAGGATTAAGGAATACCTGCTTTCTTTTTCCCGCTCCCGTAGATCTTTCTCCTTCTCCCTTTCTTTATGCTCAATGTCACGGCTCTTCTCTCTTTCTTCCCACTCACTTCTATGCCTTTCTGAACGACTCCTGCTTCGGCGTGACCGCTCCTTCTCCTTGTCCTTCTCACTATCGCGGTCACGCTCTCTCCTATCCCTGTCTCGATCACGATCCGGTTCTCTGTCCCTCTTCCTATCTCTCTCCTTCCCATTCCTATCCTCTTTTTCTCTGTCCTCCTTATCTCTATGTTCCCGACTACTCCACTGACGGTCCCTTTCTCTATCTCTGGATTGTGAACGGTGACGAGAAGATCCCCTCTCTCTTTCCCGATCATGGTCATGCAACTCATCTCCAGATTTTGAACGCTTTGAGCGACGTTCCCCATCATGATCTTTATCATCACTCCTATGCTTTGAACTTCGGCTGCGGCCTTTATCTCCTGATTTCAAAGTCTCATCGCCGCCATTCGCATTTTCCTTCGATGCCAGAGGTTCCGGATTTTCAACTGTTTTCTCTAAATAATCATACTCATCGAAATCCATCACACCTTTCTTTTACAGACCTCAGTGATAATAACCTCTAATCCCGCTGATATCTGCACCTATCAAAAAAGAAAACACATAAATAAATAAATGACCGAAACTACGGAATTGATAGGAATCCAACTGCATATAGTTGCTGAAAGTAACACAAATTCAACATCCTTTCTTTCTTTCTTTTTTCATCAAATTTCTTCACTATAATTTACTACTCTCGGATAATATTAATAATCGACAAAACCTTACTTCACCGGAGTTTAAAATCCATTATCAATCTGAACCTCATATAAACAGAAGCAAAACAACTAAAACCATCCCTAATTAGCAAAATCACAGTCGAATTAATATTAACAATGCAATACATCAGCACAATAATCCATGTTTCCGTTTCGTTACCTCTAAAAATTCATTATTATTAAAGAGTTAGGGTTTAATTGCGAGCTTGAAATTTTACCTCCGGCGAGTGAGAATAGTGAATTGGCGAGGTAGACGAAAGCAGAGGTGAGTGAATTCAGAGCTAACAACCGAATTTGAATCACCGAATCAGAGAGAGGGTATCACTCTTTCTTCTTCGTCTTCTTCTCTCTTTCTCGGTCGCGCTAGGGCAAGAAGTGCAGGCTACCAATTTGGGCGCTACGTGATATATACCGCCCCGCCCGACCCGGATGGGTTTGGTTTTGTATTAACCGGGTCTATAGGGACATTTGTGACTTTCACCTTTTTATCTTTTACTTTTTTAGATATTTTTGTATGGGAAAATGCCCATTTACACAAAAACAGCTAAATTAAAGCCTAATTCAATTAAAAAAGTTTTTCGTAGCCCACTCCAATAAATCTTAAATAAAAAGACGATAATAACCTTAGACTACTTAACCTACCATTTAATCCTTCAGCTACCATCTGATCGGATCTGAAAATAGAATCTCTCTCTCTCTCACTGTGAGACTGTGGCTCTCAAAATTGGCTTAGCTTTGGCAAAGCTACGGTGGCGGTTATTGGATCTGGGGGATAGATGCCGAGGAGTCGGGAATCATCAGCGAGATCGACGAGTTTGGTGTTGGCATCGTCGTAGAGATGAAGAGACATGGAATTGACAGAAGTCCCGCATTTGCGCCATAGCTTGTCCTTGAAGGCCTTGACGGTGCTCTGAAGAGAGAAGGGGATGTCCACCTAGAAGGTCTGGAGGTTTGAATGCGTCACTCGCAGTAGTACCGATTCGTTCGTTTTGATCTTTTGTAGCCGAGACGCCATCTCTCTCTCTCTCTCTCTCTCTCTGTAATACCCCGAAAATTTGATATTAGTTTCTAATTTTTTTTTTTGGGAATTTTCGAGCTAGAAGTTAGTGTGTTGAGATTCGAAGGAAGAGCGGAAGAGTTCGGTTGCATAATTACCGAAGCGGTATTATGGTTTTGGAAGAATCAAGAGTTGACTTTTTATTCTGTTGGGTTTCTCAAGAAACTTCCTTCATGAAAGTTGTAGAGCTCGTCAATACGAGTTCGTAGACATGCGGCACGCATGAAACGGACGTCGTATGAGGGAGTTATGGTAAGCGGAAGTTCGTGGCTTTACGGGTTAAATAAGAGAAATTATAGGCTTCTCCTTCATTTTTTCCGGAAATCATCCCTCTCTTTTCTCTCTCTCTCTCTCGCGACACCTTCACTGTCAAAGTTTCCCAGCCGACCCGACCCGGACCCGGCGACCCGACCCGACTTTTCCGGCCAACTCCGGCCGACCCAGACGACGGCACCGGTCGGGTTCTCTTCCTCTCCTCCGTCCGAGCTTCCCTGTGGTGGTGGCTTGCGCCGGTTCAACCCTAAATCGGTGACCCGAAGCTCGGAAGCTCGGGTTAGAAACCCGGTCGGGTTTCAGACCTCCGGCGGCGGCGACGAGGCTGAAACCGGTCGGGATAGGAAGTGTGGGACGCCCTCGTTCGATCCCAGGTGGTGTTGAGGCTCGATTCACGGCGGAGAGTGGCGGTGGTGGATCCCAACCTTTCCGGCGAGTTTCCGGCGACTTCCCGGCCGTTTTGGTTGGACCTTCAGGTATGAAAAGTGTTTCCCTTGTAGTATTCTACAAGTTTGATGTTTTGAGTTTGCCCAAAATCGGACGTTTTGGGGAGGCGCGTGGGGCCCACTCGCCGCCGGCTGTGGTGGCGCGTGGCGGCGCGTCCGGCAGGGGTTGGGAGGTTAGGAGTAACTGTTAGCATATGCTTGTCGATACGAACACATTGACATGTCATGAGGTTATGTTTGATCAAGTTTTGCATCCTAGGTTTAAGACTAAGTTGAGAATAGTGAGAGGTTGTTAAACCGTGGTGTTCGAGCTTTGAAAATCTTGTTAACCTTTTTCAATAGGTTGTTTGAGGGTTCCTATGACCTTGGGAGGTCTCGGAGGAAGGTTGCCCCTTTTTGGGCAAATCTTGGATTTAGACTTGTTTAAGGATGATTATTCTTTTATTGAAGTGGTTAATTATTTGTGTAATTTTAGGTGACTAGTGAAGCGAGATTGTGATTGTTTTTGGTGTTTTGTTGAAGACGCAGCGGGATTTCTCAGGTGAGTAAAATCTCACTAAGGTCCACTTTGTGACCTTTTATTTATGGTGGTTATGATGATTTTATGATGATGATGATGATTATAATGTTGATGATTTTATGATGATGATGATGATGAAAATGTTGATGATTTTGTGATGATGATTATGGTAATTATATGATGATGATTAAATGATGATTATGGTAATTATATGGTGATGATTAAATGATGGTCATGGTAATTATATGATGATGATTAAATGATGATTATGGTAATTATATGGTGATGATTAAATGATGATCATGGTAATTAGATGATGATGATTTTGATGATGATTTTGTTGATGTTGATAATAATTATTATGATAATTATTAGGATGATGAATATGATGGTGGTCTTGATGATGATGATTTTGATAATGATTTTGTTGATGATAATGATAATTATTGCTAATTGTGAAGTTGTCCTTGAAAGAAAATGATTTTTGTTTTTAAATATAAATGAGCTTGATCGTCAACGGCTCATGGTAAGTGAAAACAAGTTTTCTGTTAATAGTATAACTTTTCAAAAGGACTTCCGATCATGAGTAATAATTAGAGTTGGTAGAATTATTCTTGTTTTAAGTATTTATATCCACGTGTTTATGTGTGCCTTAGTGGTGAGTGAGTGCATTCGTTGTGGAATTGTTGTCTTAGAGGCGAATGTTTGCATTAGTTGTGGTTGAGTGCCTTAGTGGTGAGTGAGTGCATTCGTTGTGAAATTGTTGTCTTAGAGGCGAATGTTTGCATTAGTTGTGGTTGTGTGCCTGTGTGGTGGTTTTGAGTATTAGTATAGGAGCCTTCGTGGTGGACCGGGAACCAAGCCTTGGCCGGGTGATTGGTTACGGTCAGTTTTAGAGCTCTAGTCTGTCGGTACTTCATGGGGGATGACTATGTGTTGACGAACCCATGAGTACGCGTTTTGTCTAGTTACTTATGGGGGATGACTTTGCGTTGCCGAACCCATAAGTAAGAGTAGAGAAATGTTTGGGTGCTATTCTTAGGTGGTGTTATTTAAATTCTTTGCCTTGAGGATCTCCTGAACTATGCTTATCCGCAGGAGATTCTTTAATTTTAATTGTTTGATTTTTTTTTGGAATCCTGAACTACCCCCCTTTTTGCAGGATTTCATTTATGATTCTGAGTGATATTGAATTGTTGTGTTTTCTTAATTTCTTCTTGATTTCTCTTGCTTGGAAGTGTTTTCCTGAATTTGTTTTTAATGCATGAACTCTTGATTTTACCTTATGTGTTGTTGGGTTGAGTCTATTGTCGTAGATTTACTCATACGAGCTTTTAAAGCTTACCGGGTTTGTTATTTACAACCCGGTGCACTATTCTATGGTGCAGAGGTTGTTTTTGCAGGTGAGGAAGTTCAAGACTGAGACGTAGAGGTCTAGAAGCTGTTTCTTAGGATTTAATCATTTTGTTAATTGTCGTTAAATTGTAGTGAGCTCTTTTGAGCATGACCTATACTTGACTTCTCAAGTTATGTAAGCGTTGAATGTTATTAGATGACTCTTTTTATTCTTGTATTTCATGCCTTAAATTTGGATTTTTATTTATCCGAAATTTAGGGTGTGACACTCTCTCTCTCGTCCTCGACTGCGCCGACGAAGCCTCAACACCTACAAAGCCTCGCCGGAATTGAGAAGCTCTCCTAGTCTTCAACCTCCGGCGTCGTCGTCAAGTCTGATTTGGAGTCATTTCTGTCATAATCCAGATCGCCGAAGCCCTCAAGCTCATCGTCGCCTGTCTCAAGATACGCCGCCGGAGTTTTGTTCTCTCTGGCGCTCACCGCGCTCCACCAGACATAGATCCTCTCGAGGCAGAGACAATCAACTCTCTCTCTCTCTCTCTCTCTCTCTCGCGTCGGCGACATCCATCACCGTTCAGGTGAATTGGTGAAGGTAACTTGGTGATGGTGAATTGGTGCAGGTGAATTGGTGAATGTGAAACCGGAGGGGAGGCTTGTGAGTTTGGATTTTGTCCCACACCGATTCTCTTTTTTGTATTACTTGAATGAATGTGAAAACTGTGTACTTTGTAGCTTTCAAAATGGCTCTGTCACCGCTGCATGTATGTTTTGGTTTAAAATGCATGTAAAGTGGTTATATTGTTCAATTGTTGTCTCGTAATTGAGTCACTGGAGGTTAGTAATTGAGTTACTAGAAGTCAGTAACTGATTATTGGGAGTCAGTAATCGATTATTAGGTGTCAGTAACCAAGTTATTAGGGGTCAGTAACTGATTATTGGGGGTCAGAAACCCGATTATTGGGGGCAGTAACCCAATTATTGGGGGTCAATAACTGATTATTGGGGGTCAGTAACCAAGTTATTGGGGTCAGTATTCGATTATTGGGTGTCAGTAACTGAAAACAAAGTGATTATTGGGTGTCAGTAACTGAAAACTAAGTGATTACTGGGTGTCAGTAACTGAAAACTAAAAGTTATTAGGGGTCAGTAACTGGTTACTGGGTGTCAGTAATTAATCAATAACTGGTTACTGGGGGTTAATAACTGGTTATTATGGGTCATTAACTGGTCAGTAACTGATTATTGGGGATCAGTAACTGGTTACAAGGAAAAATCCGGTGACCGGAATCCGGCGGTCGGGAAAATTCTGGTGACCGGAATCCGGCGGCCGGTGACCGGAATCCGAGGTTCCGGCCAAGTCTTTTCATGTTGAAGAGGTGAGGGCAAAATAGTCTTGAAATAATATGGCTTGTTAAGACTTTAGTAAAGATTTGTGCATTTGGGCATAAAAATGGTTACCTTATATTGGAATGGGCTAATGCAAAAGATTATCATTGGAATGGGAAATAAAAGGTTTGAATTAGTACTAAATGGGCATTTTCCCTTTTTGTATTGTGCAAAAACTTAATTTTATAATCTTGAACAGGTTATCGCGTGTATCCTATAGAATATTTTTCTTTAATAAAAAAAAATGTACCTAGAACTCTCTATAATAGTAATCTACATATTAATTACTGATTAAATTTTAGTTTACAAATACATTATTTACATATTATCTTATATATTTAAAGACAAAAATTAACAAATTAGGACAAACTAATATCTACATGTTATTTGTCACTACATATTTTACCAAACTACCATTCACTATATATTCTACTACTACTACTATTATGGATGTATTACTGTCGTGTCATCGAGAGACATGCTACTGCCGTGTCAGCGAGAGACATGTTACTGTCGTGTCGACATGAGATGTGTTATTACTGTATCGACCGGAGACGTGTTACTGCAGTGTCGACCAGAGACGTGTTACTGCCATGTCGACCGGAGATGTGTTACTGCAGTGTCAACCGGAGACGTGTTACTGCAGTGTCGACCGGAGACGTGTTACTGCAGACCGGAGACGTGCTACTACCGTGTCGACGGAGACACGTTACTGCCGTGTCGACCGGAGACGAGCTACTGCCGTGTCGACCGGAGACGAGCTACTGCCGTGTTGACCAGAGACGAGCTACTGCCCTGTCGACCGAAGACGTGCTACTGCCCTGTAGGAATGTGTTATTATCATGTCGACGATAGACGTGCTATTGTCATGTCAACGAGAGACGTGCTACTATCGTGTCAACGAGAGACGTGTTACTGTCGTGTCGACATGAGATGTGCTACTGCCGTGTCGACCGGAGACGTGCTACTGCCGTGTCGACTAGAGATGTGCTACTGTCGTTTCAATCGAAGACGTGATATAGCTGTGTCAACGAGAGACATGTTACTGTCAATGTTCTAAAAAAACGGCCTCGGCGACCGCTTGGGCGCCCAGAGAAAGGTTGTCGTCTCGATTTCAGGTAAATTGGCGAGTGTAGGCGGCCAGGGCGAACCAAAAAACGTTTTTTTAAGTGAAAACCGAAGAAAAAAAAAGTGAAATTTTTTTTCCTTTATTTGAATTGTCTTTTGGACATTGTTGCCAAGTTGGTGAATTATGTTTTTTATTTTCAAATTTTTTAATTGCGTTTCTTACTTGCTTCAATATCATTGTTGTTGAAATGTTAAATTGTATTTCTTATTTTCGTAAAATTGTTAGTACATTTTTAAGGACATATGTTATGTATTTTCATTATTTTTAGCATTATATGTTGTTTTTTTCATTATAATACCTATTTTAATTGTATTTATACAATTATTTGTTATTAAAAAATAAAATAAATACAAAAATACAAATCAGATTAATCCCCGATTAATCTTTTGGGTGTTGTCCGCCTGACTAGCACCCAATGTTTTTTAAAACCTTGGTTACTGTCGTGTCGATCGGAGACGTGTTACTGCCGTGTCGACCGGAGACATGCTACTGCCATGTCATTTTGCTTAAATTTATTTGAAAAAGGGGTATTTTAGCCATTTTGTTTATAAAAGCCTAGATTAGATCGGGTATCATTAATTTGAGTTTGGGCTTATGTCTTAATTTTTACATAAAATATTGAAAGTGAGATTTTTGTGTTTTTAAATTTGGTCATGTGTTATTATGTAATTTTCTCCTTATAATATGTCAATACTATTGTGTCAACTGGTGCAGGGTGATGTAAATTTTTACTTTAACTAGGAACATGTTGTATTGAAAAGTGAAACCGAAGAAAAAAATGTGAAAACTTTTTTTTCTTTATTTGAATTGTTTTTTGGACATTGTTGCCAAATTAGTGAATTGTGTTTTTTATTCAGACTTTCCTAAAGACATTATTGTTTAATTGCGTTTTTTACTTACTTCAATATCATTGTTGTTGAAATGTTGAATTGTATTTCTTATTTTCATAAGAACATTGTTGTTAGTACATTTTTTAGGACATATGTTATGTATTTTCATTATTTTCAGCATTATATGTTGTTTTTTTTCATTATTTTTGGACATTATAATACCTATTTTAATTGTATTTATACAATTATTTGTTATTAAAAAATAAAATAAATACAAAAATACAAATCCGATTAATCCCCGATTAATCTTTTGGGCGTTGTCCACCTGACTAGCGCCCAGCGTTTTTTATTTAGAACCTTGGTTGTTTTGGCCACGATCCTCAGCGCGCGGAGCAGAGATAAATAGCGAACAAAGAAAAGAGGGAGTGTTGCGGGCGTGCCACCTCGCGGACGAGGAAATGGTTGTATACGTGTGCTTGACTTCTTGATCAGGCGGAAGGGGTTTCCAGGTGCCACCTCAGATGAGGAATTTACGAGCACAAGGCGGTCGATACTCACGGCGGCGCGAGCAAAGCAACTATAGGGGAGATTCAGAGGAATCGGGGTGAGTCCAGGAGGGCTTTGTAACTAAGGCGGCGGTGCACTTAGCTAGGTTTAAGGTTTCGAGGTAGCTCGAAGGGAACTGTGTTGCAGTTTGTTTGTATTTGAATAATTGTGAGAGAGAGAGAGTTCGCTTCAACGGGGAAGCGGAAACAAAGCACCGGGGAGCGTTGGAGATTCGATTGGGTCGAGAGTTTCAACTAGGTTAAGGGTGTATTGTATTTTGTTTGAATAAGTTTTGTGTAGAGAGAGAGCTATGTAAGCCTTCGAGCCCTTTATATAGTGGGAGCCCGACTTGCAGCAGAAGATAGATAATCATAGATGTTTAGTCGGACTCTGCAACGTAAAGCATAAAGACACTATTCCTTGTTAGGAGCAAAGAAAACATAAGAGATAGGAGCAAAGAAGAGATCATAGCTTGATTAGTTATCCCTTGTTAGGCCACGGGGGAGGCCACCAATGCTTCCCTCCAAGTCTCGACGTCATCATGTTCCCAACGTGAGACTGTCGCTGTTGAAAATTTCCAAGTGTTGAGCAGAGTTGTTCCGTGTCAAAAACTTGAAAATTTAGGCGATGTATTTTGTAGGGTATGTCTCGTTTCCCCCCACGTATCCTTGTTTGGTGACCAAGCAATATCTTCAACTGCATTCTCGTGGATCGAATGATGTTGAGATATGCCTTATTGCCCACTATCATGTCATAATGCGTGGTCTTATTAGGAATAGCCACGCATTGGTCAGGGAAGAGAACCACTGACTTGTCTCTTTTCACCTTATCAAGAGTTTTGCTGGGATTGAACTCTTGTGGCATATGATTATGAGACAGACGAACCAACATATAGTCTTCATCATATTCATCATAAATTAGTTCTGTGTCAAAATCACATACAGAATTAATAAAGGTCGGTGGCTCGACCTTCTTTACAACCATAGGCATGCATGGGACATGTACGTACTTCGCCCATAAACCAAAGTCTCTCTTAGGCCTTTGAATTTGTATGCAGAGACTCTAAGTATATTGGAATGTGAAACCGCGGATCGGCCTACCACCAAACCATATATAGTTAGGCGTATCATGATCTAGGATTGGCGAAGCGGACTGAGTCATCTTGCTGGTGGACATAAGATTGGCG
The DNA here is from genome assembly GCA_034370585.1 of Fragaria x ananassa. NCBI lineage: Eukaryota > Viridiplantae > Streptophyta > Magnoliopsida > Rosales > Rosaceae > Fragaria > Fragaria x ananassa. Next base: position 19,344,325 of record CP139769.1, read on the forward strand.
AGACGAACCTTTAGGAGAAGCGGACCCCGTCAGCCTTGGCGCCCCGCGTGTGCAGGCTGAAGCGAAAACTCAAGAGGCGTTGGTCCATCTTCAATTCTCTTGTCACGAATTGGTAGAGAAAGCAGGCGAGCTCCGCCGTGCCCCCCATGCGGCTGACCTGTGTCCACATATACATCTCGCATGGGAAAGTTGGCGCCTGGGTCACCATCATCATTAGTGTGCGAACCAATTTTTGCTTCTAAGATGGACTATTATGTCCTACATTCCAGTTCATTTTTCTGAGGAACACCGTGCGAGATGGGATTATTATCCATAATTGCCGGCCTCAACCTCAGGCTTTTTGTCATTGATTGACAAAGTAATTTCTTTTTTAGACGTAGGTTCATCCAAAGGAGAGTTTTTGCCATTAGATTGGCTGCTAGACAGTTCAATCTGTTTAGCAGGGTCAGTGACGCTCTGTTGAGTGGCTAAACCCCTGATTAAGCCTTCCAGCTTGTCGAGCGTCTGACTGATTCGCTCCATAAGATGAGCGAAACCTGTGTCTTGGGTCGGCTGAGAGCCTACCATGGCGCGGAATCGCATATTTTCTTGACTTCCTTATGATGTCTCGCTTGTACTCCCTGGTCCTACTAGGCGTGCCAATGTTTTGGCCACGATCCTCAGTGCGCGGAGCAGAGGTGAATAGCGAACAAAGAAAAGAGGGAGTGTTGCGAGCGTGCCACCTCGCGGAAAGGGTTGTATGCGTGCACTTGACTTCTTGATCAAGCGGAAGGGGTTTCCAGGTGCCACCTCAGATGAGGAATTTACGAGTCGATATTCACGGCGGTGCGAGCAGAGCAACTATAGGGGAGATTCAGAGGAATCGGGGTGAGTCCAGGAGGGCTCTGTAATTAAGGCGGCAGTGCACTTAGTTCGGTTTAGGGTTTCGTGGTAGCTCGAAAGGAACTGGGTTGCAGTTTGTTTGTATTTGAGTAATTGTGTGTTATGAGAGAGAGAATTCGCTTCAACGGGGAAGCGGAAACAAAGCTCCGGGGAGCGTTGAAGATTTGACTGGGTCGAGGGTTTCAACTAGGTTAAGGGTGTATTGTATTTTGTTTGAATAAATTGTGTGTAGAGAGAGATAGAGCTATGTAAGCCTTCGAGCCCTTTATATAGTAGGAGCCCGACTTGCAGCAGAAGATAGATAATCATAGATGTTTAGTTGGACTCTGCAACGTAAAGCATAAGGACATTATTCCATCCATGCAGACCAACCTTCTTGTAACACATATCCAGTTCGCACACTCCAGTTAGATAGGTCACTGCTTCAGGCGCGCCGCTCAACTGTAGAGTTCTATGCGAACTGAAATTAGGAGCAATCTTATCTCGCGGGGTGTCACAGTCCATGTAGAAAACTAATCTCGCGCGAGCCGCGGACTTAAACCATCTCGCTGGCCAAAAGCAGGCTTTTTATATTAAAAGAGTCACAGGGATTGGCCCAAAGCATGTCAAAGACTAGTAAAAGTCTTCAACGATTATGATGCGCGCGCGGACTCTGCATGTGTCTCCCTCGCAAAGTCTCTCACGCGAACTAGCGAACCAATTCACCAGCTCGCCTAAATGTATTCCGCCTCGCCTAAGCGAAGTGCCCATAAGGCATTCCGCGCGAACTGTGTGTTCCGCGCGAGATCCTTACTCCGTGCGAGTTATGTGTTTTGCGCAAAGTCCCTAGAATGCGAGATCTGTAGTCCGCGCGGACCATGTAATTCATCTCTCGTGGTCTTGCTAGCGGGCCATTATTTGTAAACTTTAAGAACTTGGGCTCGTCGGTATAACATGGACCATGAAATTAATTAATATTCACATAGACATTTACTGTCCAGTAAAATATTAATTTGGGCGTAAACATTGGTTATTGCCATGTCGATCGGAGACGTGTTACTGCCGTGTCAACCGGAAACGTGCTACTACCGTATCATTTTGCGTAAATTTATTTGAAAAATGAGTATTTTAGTCATTTTGTCTATAAAAGTCTAGATCAGATCTGGTAACATTAGTTTGGGTCTGGGCTTATGTCCTAATTTGTACATAAAATATTGAAAGTGGGATTTTTGTGTTTTTAAATTTAGTCATGTGTTATTATGTAATTTTCTCCTTATAATATGTCAATATTATTATGTCAACTGGTGTAATTTTTTTTACTTTAACTAGGAACTTGTGGTATATCTGTCTTAAATCAAATTTCAAATGAGATGAGACTGAGTCATCTATTTATTATGTCCTAATTTGTACAAAAAATATTAAAAGTGAGATTTTTGTGTTTTAAAATTTGGTCATGTGTTATTATATAATTTTCTCCTTATAATATATCAATACTATTATGTCAACTGGTGCAGGGTGATGTAATTTTTGACCTTAACTAGGGGCGTGTGGTATATCTGTCTTAAATCAAATTTCAAATGAGATGGCACAGAGTCATCTATTGATTATGCAAAAAGGACTACAAACGACGCACAATTGAATTCATCATTAAGTATTTAGCTGTGAATTTTGTTAAGAGAAATAAAGTTTTCATCTTATAAACACTAAAAGTGATTATATATCTGACCATGCAGCATTGAAATAGATTCTTGTAAGGAATGATGAAAAGTTGCAACTACAGTTTTACTGTAAGAACTTGACCTCAAACCCATGTACAAAAAAGAGTATAAAGAATGTGTTGTGGATCATTAGCATACTGTAAGGTTGTGTTTTGATAGAGTAATTCTAATTTTTATAAAAATTTTAAAATCATGGGAATTACAATTCCATCAATTTAAATTCCATTAATTGAGAATTCTACTGTTTGGATGTCATGCTGTAGAATTTTTTAAATGACAGAAATTAAGAATTCTACTGTTTGGGTCAACTTCTACTAGAATTTAAAATGACAAGAATTTACAATGTAATCAAATCGAAATAAATATGTCCTTGATATACAAATGGCTGGCTTATAATCCTAGATATACAAATGTCCTACGATTCATCCACTCACCTTCTAGATGTCAATCATCTCTTGCACATGTACAAAAGAGAAAAGAAGCTGGCACTCACACAGGGTCATGTCGCAATCACAATAATGAAAAAATGCATCCAAATTAAACTGAACCAACTTGTAAGAAAAACCCAAAGTTATGTTCTAACAATACTTATAGTCATAAATAAATAAAAAAGAAAAGAAAAGAGGAAATACATTTCAACTGCCGACAAGCTATAAGGTCCTATGCAGATCCATCTGAAATAAGCATCATCACCATGTCTTTCTTCATTTCCATTGAGACTTCCTTCAACATGAGAAATTGTTTGTCATTCTCTATGAATCAAGCACATGCTTTTATTTGTTCTTCTATTGAAAGATTTGGAATTGCCATGATCTCTGTCCATACATCTTTTGGGGCAAGACTTGTTGTAGTAGCACGAATGAGTTCTTCAAAAGATGAAGTCATTCTATCAACCGAACTACCCAAGACATCTTTAGTTGTAACTCTTTTCTTTGGAGGAGGTACATTAGAAGAGACTGTTGCTTCATTTCTCTTTTTTTTAGAACTTGCTTGGTTCACTGAGATGTCTTCAATGATGTGAATGTCTTCTAATGTTTCACCATCACCTTCCAAACCAGCATGATTTTCTTCATTAATAGGAGGAGTCATAACCTCAGTGGCATCAAAACCTGTTTCAGCACCCTCTCCAGTGGCTCTATCTTTCCCACACAAATCAACTATATCATCCCAATTTGGGATTCTCTTAAATCGGAAGCTTACAGCTTCATCATGAGACTGTAAACAAATAATAAAAATTGCATAAGAAAAAATTCGTAAAATAGTCAAATGAAACAAAAATAAAGTTATTAAAACATACCTTCACATATTCTTCTCATACACTGTTTTCATCAACGCTTATCATGTGAGTTGATGAATCCCAACTAAATCCGCTTTGGCCCAAGATATCACTCACAATTCCATAAAACTTTTTCCATGACTTCACACGATTTTTCACATTGTCAGCAGATACCTGAATATTAAATTGTGCAGATAAAATATCAGTAGCTGTATTATAGGCTATAGTTTTCCAGCCGTTTTCTCCTTTATGACCAAACCTCATTCCTCACGAAGTATGTCAGCCAAAGCACGCTCTATTTTCAAATTCCACTGCATATAGTTCTTGCCTTCAGACTTTGCTTTGCTCTTTCCTCCATTCTTTCCATTTGGCTTTCTGTTTTTGACCTCATTCACTTCGAGTCTATCCATTTCTGAATACAATTAGACACCACAGAAAAAAAAAATTAAACTTGATACATCAAGACAACAATGAATATGCAACAATGATCATAAGAAATAATAGGAGATAAGATATTATACGCAACATGCAAATGCATATAAAAATTTCAACCATACTAAAATTTAGCTTAATAAAGATTCATTGCAAATAGTAACTAAACTAAGGGAACAAAATGAAACAAAAAGAAACATATAATGTCATTTGATTGACATATCATGATTCTGCAGCCCGTCGTGCCTGATAATCTTGGAACATCTTCAATGCAAATGTATCACGAAAGTTTGTCCATTGATTAATAGCTTTAACACATGTAATCCTATCATTATTTGCATCATTCTCTGATGTTGGACGATTTAATAACTCCAAATCAATAGCTGCTAAAAACCTTGAATCTTGATCTTCTAAAACAGGATCACTAGCTTGCTCAATTCGAATAAAATTGTGCAAAACACAACAAGCATTTATGATCCTAACTTGTGTTTTGATGCTGAAAAATGAGGGAGTACGCATTATGCTCCATCGCTTTTTTAACAACCCAAATGACCGTTCAATTGCATTCCTTGCAATCGAATAACGAAGATTGTACAACTCTTTGTAATTTCCGGGTCGGTTTCCGGTCCACTCATTTAAATGGTATCTAGTTTCACGATATGGTGCTAAAAAACCAGGCCCGTTACTATAGCCAGCATCCACCAAAAAGTATTTATCTATAATAAGAAATGCATGAAAAGAATTAGAAGCTTACTAAACCTAAGTTTTATTTAGTTTAAAATTAATATAGTGAATTACCCCTTGGAACATGAAGCCGATTATTTCTGCGTAGAGCATCTCGTAAAATACGAGCATCAGAAGCAGATAAATTTCAAATCAGGTGTACAAACTCCCATCCAGGCAATACATAGATAAATTTCAAATCAGATGTACAAACTCCTAGGACGTTAGTAGAGATATCACCCTTTCTATTACGATATCTTGGTCTTTCCTCAGCCGATACAATCAATGGAATGTGTGTCCCATCAAGGGCTCCTAAACAATGCTAAACGAATGGAAAATGTAGAAAGTAAGGATTAAAGTTACTAATGAAGATTTTAGAAAGTGGACATAGATTTTCAAGAGGTAGAGAATTACCTCAAACCACTTCCATTTCTCTTTTTCTAAGCTACCAATGATAGATGATTGTAGCTTCAAGTATTCTTTACTTATTATCATCATTGCATACAACACGTTATGGAATTATGGACTGATTGTTTCCTTAGAGCGATAATATAGGAAACTAATTTTTTGGTACTTCAGGTTGTTAGCAAGTATGTCCAAGAATATAGCTACTGATTCTTCAATTGGAACATTTCTTGTACGAACTAGCCCTCCTATTCCGCATAAAATCTCACATAATCTCCTAAATGCGTTCTTGCTAACTCATAGTTGTTCAATACAATGTACCTCTCTTCCATCGTACAAACGATTTAAGTAAGACCATCTTTCTTGATCCCAATCACGTGAAGGCTCTTTAACAAAAAATGTCTTGTGATACCACTCTATTACTAAAGCAATTATAGATACAGAGGCACCAAAAACAATTTACATTCTTTTTTTAGTTTCTTCTTCCTCTATGGCACGCTTTCGTTTTAACCTCATTATAATGTTAGCAACACTCATAGTAGCCATACATGTTTCAACACAATAAGCATCTTCATACATGTTATTCGCTAGCCATGATTTTAACTTCTAAACCTCAAGCAAATCAGAATGCAAATTTTTCACGTATCTCTAAAGTAGACATAAAATATGATTGGATAGAAATAGGGCAGCTATGCATCTTCATACTATAAAAAGGCAGGGGACTAACCCTTGAAACAAAACTCTGGTACTTTGACGATTCCTTTTAACACAATTGCTACAGTCCTCGTTTTGTACCTGGAGAAAAAAAAAACCAAAGACACATCAATAAACTTGGTACATTGTGCATAATTCAAATTTGTAGGAACAAAAAATGATAACAATCAAGAGAAAGCAAATATGAAACCGATAACAAAATCAAGGAAATTAGGCCAAACTTAACAGGGTTTTCCCAGCAAACAAAATAAGTAGAATAAACTTTACACACACAAACATGACCATTATTATAAAACTCCTGCCTCTTACTCTATCATTACTTCTAAACCAAACCAACACAGACATGATATCCAAAACTTCAATCTACATATATATAAAAACAAGTCTAAAGCAGAAGTAACAATATATCTAGTGTGAAAAAATATGAACTAGTCCTTCATTATATCGTCTGTGTGTGTGATATATATATATATATATATATGTGTGTGTGTGTGTGTGTGTGTGTGAGTTCCCATTTGTGAGCTTTTATACAGATTCGACTCATAATTTACACACAACAAGAAAGAAAAGAATCAACAACAAAGAACATGGGACAACCTAATGAAGAAGAGAATCAAAGAGTCAATGAAGCTAAAAAAAAAACAGTAACAAAACGCTGATTAACAGCAGCAACAATCTTATAAAGGAGATGGATCAGAGGTCATATACTAACCCGTTTAGCAGAAAAATGAACCGTCTCCAGAAGAAAATCCAAAGATCGGATTGCACAGAACCTAGCCATAATCAAAGAACCATTGAAAAATTAGATTTTAATAGATAAAGCAATTATACATAAGAGGATAGAGATTAGAACCTAACCTTTTTAGCGTCAAGAGAAAAGCCAAAAATCAGAACAGCTGCAAACTCATGTGGCTCTATATAGAGGATCTGGATCAAAATTTGACACGCCAAGTTTTGGCTTTGGCGCTCAGGAAAAAGAGATTTCCCGCTGTGAAGGAATTGGAGAATGACGTCTAGATTGAGAAGAATTCAACTGAGGAATTGACGCTCCTGAATTCTATGTTTTTTTTTCCCGTGGAATTTGCAAATTTCACGGGATAGCAATCCAAACGGTGGAAAGTGTCCTGAGAAATTGAGAATTCCTTTATTTTGATTAAATTCCCAAAAATTCATCCCTATCCAAACACACCCTAAAGATATTTGAAACCCTGCCTAGAGAGGAAATGAACTTGAAAGCTAAAATAGGAAAACTAGAAATTGTATTTCATTGACGGAAGCAGCAACACATTAAATTCACATTTATACTACTGTTTCACATCTTTAATTGGGAATACAAGTGTAGATGACGGGCATTAAGGTGTGCAAGTAAAAAGAAACGGACAAAACACAGGCATAGGCTTCCAAATGCAACAATAAAACGGTGTTTTTAGGAATAAACCGAGTAAACCCTACGAAGCTAGGAAAATAACATAACCACTCGATACACAGACTTGTGCATAGCTCCAATCGAGAGGAAGACCTTCTGTTGCACGAGCCCTTACCAGATGAGTTACTCTTTCCATTGCAGCTTTGTAATCTTCGGGTTGCAGACATTGATCAACTACAGCTTTGTAATCTTCGAGTTGCAGACATTGATCAACTACAAAGTCATTGAGAGGATTCTGTGAACGCTCAATTTATCAAGATGTGATCGAAATTTGGAGGATCGAAATCACCGTCGTTGATATAGTTTTTTTTTTTTTCCTAAAATCAAACTTCCATTTTTAATTTTTTTTTTTCATACTTCGACTCTCAGTCCACAATCGCCAGGTCTGCCGCTGTTCTGAAGTAGTTTCGGTCCCATACAGGAGAATGGATCTTGATGTTTCCTATAATAGCAAACCAATAAAATGCCAAATTATTATTTCATAATGTAAAACTAGCATACAAGCTTTATATCTGTGGTTCCAGACTTCCAGTCAAAATCGTTGTAAACTGCCTACTGAATGAAGTCATAACTAATATACAAAGAAAGATCAAAATCTCATTAGACCCTCTTGCAAACCAAAGGCATAAAGATGCAATCTTGAGAAGGGGCAAAACTCTCAGTGTGACCACAATTACAAATAATTATTGGCACATACAGCATGACACTCCTAAAACAATCTCTAAACATGCATTATAATATGTCTGCATCTTTAGTTTGGCTGGTTAGGGTCTGTAGAGCTCTCTCTACCAAAGGTTCCCCATCTTCCCTTTCCATCATTGCCCACGTCTGTTCCTGGTCTTTGGTTGCTATAAGATCTTGAACTCGGTGAGTTTGGATTTGCCGGAAACCTTTCCGACACCCCTTGACTCACAGAACCATTACCTGTTGGGTTGCTAAATATCCCATAACAAAGTCCTGGAGGACGAGAACGAGGATTAGGACTAGATGGTTCTTGCTTGCCCGCAGAGCGGGGAGGAATTGAATTAGATGGTTCTTGCTTGGGAGCACTGTTAGGAAGAGGAGCAGAGTTTCTAAATGCCGATGGAGGAGTTCTGTGGGTTTCTCTCCCAGTCGATGGGAAGTGCATGTTTATTGGTTCTTGCTTGGGAACACCGTTAGGAAGAGGAGCAGAGTTTCTAAATGCCGATGGAGGAGCTCGGTGAGTTTCACAGTTAGGAATATGCTGCTCTCTCATAGATGGTGACGAATGTGGAACTGGGATCTCTCTACTTTGATAGGGAGCGTGAGCCAGACCGGAAGATCCTTGTGGAGGGAGTGGATCTGTGTCTGCTGTTGTAGTAACCCCAGTACCATTACCACTACTACCTTTCTCAGTGCCCTTTTTGTCTTCAGCCTTTTTTTTCGCACCAGACTTTGGTGGGCCGAACTTCACATGCCTGACCATTATAAACGATTCTTTTCCCTTTCCTACCGTAGGATCACATTCAATATAAGCTGTCTCTTCTATCTGCAAACGGAAAGTACATCTTAGTTGGAGAAAAGGAAAACTCATATTAATGACTGACATTCAAAACAGTGACAAAAGAAAATCAGGCCATACCAGCGCAATGAGACCAGAGAAAACTGCTCTCAAGTCCTGGCCTACAGAATCCGAGGCAGTACACTGGTACATATTCAAAAAACACAATAAGCCAATTGATAGTAATTCCAGATAAAACCTTTGCAGGATTCTGTGTACAGATTTATACAACTGTGAGTGCGAAAACAACTCAATTCTTCCCATGAAAACAAAAGGATGCATATATTAAAAAAATAAACTAGAAAATAATGAATAAATAAGTATGAGAATGCATCTTTTAAAAAAAAAAAATTATGTATGGAATAAGTACAAATCTAAAAATCACTCTTGTAGATTATGAACCAATAATAATACTATGTTCTTGGATAGTTCATGATGTAGCTTTTGAATTTCCTTATTAGTAAGGGTCTTTCAGATAATATTTCAATATTCCAAATTGGTCAACTGAAATATACCCTTTTAGATAAGGACTGGTTAAAAAGTGAGAGATCCAATGACAACAAGGACACAAAAGAAGGAACAAGTTGAGCTTGTCTTCAACCGTCAGCTGCGCTATTTTCGTTTACTACTTTTCAGCTACTTCAAAACCTCATAAGTAATTGTTACTGGATGATAGTTACTAGTATTTTGGCAACCACGTAACAGTCCCCATGATTGTAGCATTTGATTGAATATGTTATGGCTTAGCTTTAGCTGCTTTTGGGTATCTAACATAACAATTCTAATACTGAAGTAGTCTAAACTGAACCTGAACCTATCCTAAAAACACTACTAAACTTCATCTGTCAGGAAATTAAAGTTTTTGTGAACAATTCAGATGATTTATGAAATTGTACCTTCACCCGGTAACCCTTGTCCATAAGTCTCTTCACCATGTCTGCTTTCATCTTGAGATCCTTTGCCTCCTGAAATCAGTAGCAGTACATATGTTGTAACATCAGACAACCCCAATCTATTTCAAATCATGAAACCACTAGATGATGATTACTTAGTTCTTTATTTACAATTACTTACAAGATACAGAAGAAACATAATAAAATAAAAAGGGGTTTTATTGGGTGCACTTTTCCTATCATCTCCTAAGTATTAACAAACCACGAGTTAAATTTACAAACTGTCCAAAGAAAGAAGAAAAAAGCAATAAAAGACATCAAGTTGGAGTTATAGTACAACTAGCTACATGTCGATCGAAATATATTTTCTTGGATAACTTTTAAAAAATTAAGCAAGAGGATGGAGGGTGGTAAAGGGAGAGAGAATAAAGAAAATTGAATAAGGGAAACACTAAGTCCAAAACAGAAGTTTTTTAGAAAATCCATAATAAAAGAACGCTAATATACCGCATCCACATAGCATGCCCTTGCAAAACAGTAATCTTCAGAGTAACTGAACAAGAAAAAAAAAGTTTAACCCTACACTAAATTTTGATTTCTTGACAATTTTCCCGTTCAACATTTTAGCCTCTGTTTGTAGAAATTCTTTCCTTGACAACTTTTCTGTTCAACAATGCTTCACTTAAAAAAAGGATACAACAGTATTTACAAGCCAATCACATTTGACATGTGTGGACTTATGAGGAGGAAATCCAAATAAGGAGATAACTTGTAAGGAGAGTAACTCCTTGCTTGATATAAGGACCAAGCATTTTTCTTTCCCGTTATTCTGAAAGAAAAGCTGTGTATCAATCAAGGTGGGAGTGAAATCAAGAACAGAGCATTGAAGAACTTACAGTCTTTGGAGAAAACTTGATTTCCTTAGTGTCTGAACGCAAAGTTCTTAACTTCCTTAGACTGCATATATTAGAAATTTGATTAGAACAGCATTACCATGCCAATAGTATATCTGTGAGAAACGGGAGTTTAAGCTAAAAGCAAGTGAAGTAAATATAAACATACATGGCCCTTCACTTTGTTACCAGATAGAATTATTTGAATTGATTCCCAAACTTTGTTAGATTTGTAATGTAAACCCAATAATCTAGGGTGATGCATCAATCTATTGGCCAAACTAGGCCATTTATACGAGTCACATTATTATGGAGTCTTGTGCGTAGTGACACAATGAATAGAAATTTCATTTTGATAATTTTGATAACTCATAAAAGGATTTACATTTTGAAAGCGAGGGGTGGAGGGAGGGAGTTGCATTTTTATTGGGGTCATGTTTCTATTGAACACAATGAATAGAAATTGAGGGCGAGCAGAAGGGATTCATTGATTTCATTCTACTTGGAATTGATTATAATATGTTTCTTTTTACATCTGGCAGCACCAAACCAAAAGAACAAACACAGGGTATAACCTACCTTGATTTTAATCCGCTCTTTCTCCCTTATTACTTGTTTATACCTCTCCTTGTGGTAATCCATGATTTTACAAACAGGAGGATTACCAGAGTGTTGAACCTGTAAAATATACAACAAAATTGAACAAATTTTTCAATTCACAAAAGAATATTAACTAAGTTTAAGTAGTTAATCATTAAATATGCATTGCAACTAAAAGATTAATGTTATATTAAGAGTATCATAGCAGATATGGAGGAAAACATTGATCATTGTTCTAAGGCAAATTGGCATGGTCACATTATTAAAAAAAAAAAAATACCTCGACTAAATCAAGCTCAAGATTCCTTGCACGTTGAAGAGCTTCACTCTTTGAGATGACAAAATGTTCTGCATACATAATAAATTAGAAGGACATCTAATAGAGGTTCACTACACTCCTCAAGTTTAACACCCGATACATCTCATCAATCTCTTAAAACCACCGGTTTTACAAAACCAAAATGAAGCATTCTGTTTTATATTATTTCTCTTTTCTGTTTTGATCCTATAGCTCTGAGTCCCCAAGTTCAGTCTACCATAGTCCATAGCATATATCTGTTTTACAGTCACTTAGATCTCTCATTCACTCCCTATGTGTATGCAGCTTAAAACCACCAAATCACATTGACTGGTTGCGATTAGTTTGAGTGTGATTAATAAAAATCTAATGTGAAGTTTGTGCTTCTTAGTTTTCCTCTATCCGGTTAACACTCCTTTTCCTTCTCGTACTTGCCTTCTTCTTTTTTTGAGAAAATTCATTCATGCACCTTCAACATAACACTCAACATTAGCATACAACCTAAAACTATTCATGTTTACATTAAAAATGATCACCCTCCAAGGGACCGACTCACACAAAGAAAAGATAATACCTTCGCCCACAACAAGCCTAATAACATTGGCTTTAATATGCTCATTCAACGTCGGACCATTCGTGCCCTGCTCTGCCTTCTTTGCATTAGCATTTGGCTGAAATTCAACAACGCACTTAGTAAAACTGCACACCAATCAGCATTACCAAACCCACCACATACCCAATTTAAAACTTGCAAAACCCAAATGAAAGTTCACAAAATCTTCAAACTTTCTGCTTAATTACTCAACTTTAACATCTCTGTCTTCCCAATATTCCAAACCAATCAACAATATAAATCATTGACAAAAAATTCAACACCAAAAAAAAAAAGAACAAAAAATACCCTTTACAGAATGACACTAACTATTTGATAGCCAAGTGGTTTTTACCTGAACGGGAGCCTCAAAGAACCTAGCTTTACTGCCAAAACCAAGGTGAGAGATAAATGGGTTGTCTGAAACGCATGGCTTGGAAGCAGTTGGGTTCAGCAAAGAAGAAGAAGAAGCATAAGGAATGGTCTTGGATAGATGAGCTAATTGCCTGAGCTTGGATTGGGTGAGTCTGCTGCACCAAAATGCCATCTTTGGTTCTGTTTTGTGGTTTCATATATCAAATCGCAGCATTGCGATTCCCCACAGAGACAGTGTCAAAGGAAACCTAACTGGGTGGGTGACGAGGTTTCAGGAAATCAGGAACAACGAAACTGGAACACAGCTTGGTGTCTTGTCTCTCCGACTCCGGGTTACTGTGGGCTGGTTGGCCGTTGGGGGCTTTAATACAATGGGCCTGGTTTTGAGCCCAATCTTTATTGCCGGATTCAGAGTTTTCCTCCTTGTGCTAGTGTGCTACGGTGCTACCCTAATTTGTTGAGAACTTGAAATATATGGGTTATATTTGGGTGGTGTCCTTCAGTCTAGTGACATTACGGCGGGCACTATGTTCGGAGTTATGGATCAAATAACGATTATTGTGAATTTTCATAAAATGAAAAATGATGATATGTTGATATTTAAAAGATGAAGACCGTGTGACATGACAAATTTATTTTAGGGCCTTATGTTTATATTATATAAATGTTGTGTTATGATTAATAAATTTAGTGTATTATTTTGAAGTCTTTTGACCATACAAGCCATATAGGTATAAGTAGGGCTGCCACTTGGTTTGGTAAATACCAAACCGATCAAAAACCGACCGAAAATTTATGATTTGGTAAACCGAATTTTGGTAATCGAAATCGAAAAAACCGAAACCGAGAAATACCGAAAAAGTTGGTTTGGTTTTTGGTAAATACTGAATTTACCGAAATTCTAATTATTTAAAGACTTATATTTCTAAAAACACACAGACTAATAATTTTATCTCACGTTTTCAATTGTATATACCATTTAGTAAAAAACAAGACAATGAATAGAAAAATTCAACTATACTTGGTAGCATTCGGGTCTCAATTAAAGCGATCAACTTTAATTCAATATTACTTGTTATATAAAAACGCTCTTACCTACCCGTCTTAGTCGATTTATCACACACACACATAGACAAACCCACTTAGATGACATGTAACCGCCCATGTAAAAATTTAGGAATGTTTTTACCTCTCTTGATGATAGGACTCCCCATAGGAAGCACAAGCGTAAATAGGGTTAGCCGCCTTGATCAAGGCCAAAAAATTATCAAAAATACCTAATTGTTCTACCATAGTCGTATTTCACTATATTGATCACATCATAGTTCACAAGGTTTTTGAAAATTTTGCTTCCTCTTTGTAGTTGGTTCACAAAGATGTACATATGCATATAACTTACTAAATAAGTTATACCACATTACCAGGCATGTTGTGGTTCCAATAATTACAATTCATAAAATTAAAATTCGACCGTCTGATGTGATCATTATAGTATAATACAATTATGATAGAAAATTCAATTGTACTCAATAATGCTCGGGTCTTGATCAGAGCGGTCAACCATAATTTAACGTCACTTATTACACGAAAAAGCTTTTACTGCCCTTATGTGACTTATTTTGGTCGACTCTTCCACATACATACTTTCACATAGATGACACATAACTTGTTCATATAAAAATTTGGAAACATTTACATCCTGACTATTTCGGTAGAAAATTAAACCATACTCGATAATGTGTACTGAAATGACTATCTTTTGTATATGTATTATCAGACTCTAGAAACTCAAGTGATATTTAAATTTTATAGTTTTGTATTGTTTTGTTATATTTTGAAAATATATTTGTTGTGAAGTTTGGTAATACCGAAAAACCAACATCCGAAGTTGGTAAGATTTATCTCATACCGAAGTTTTTGGTTTGGTAATTGAAAGTCATATTTCATTACCGAAAGCTTTGGTTTTGAAGTTGGTAACGCCCATTACCGATTCGAACCGACCGAGTGGCAGCCCGAGGTATAAGGTATACTACTTGTAAAGCTAGAGGAGATTTTGATCCCTCTCCGACTCTAGGCACCTACTTGTAATTATTGAAAAAGGTATAGCATAATGAAGTAATGAAGCAAAGGATGGCATCCATGATAAACAAGCTCGAGCCTTAAGGACCATTTCTTCTACAAATTCACCAGGTTCTCGAGTCTCATCTAATGCCAATCTTTGAAAATCTAAAACCGAAGGAACAAAATCAAGAGACTAGCTAGAGATGAAAGTTACATTATGCTCATTGCTTAACCACGTAGTTATTAATTTACCAAAGTTCTATATTAAGCATATAAATTAGAAAATGGGTGGATTCATGATATACAAGATTATATTTAAAATTATAATCAGAATATCATTCATTAGATCTAATAAAAAATAACAGTTTAGATTAGTCATAAAACTAAATCTTTTTTCTTTTCTTGTCTTTTTCTTTAATTCAATTTATGAAATCTATCTAAATAAAAATTAATGATTACAATTCTCTATTTGAAATATAATTAAGAGAAAATAATTTGTTTCTTATTAGAACTCATTTACTAGAGAGGAAATAAAACAAATTAAGTCTCATAGACATGCTAATTTCAGCTTCTTGTTTTATTTTAAAAATTTTTTTTTTATCAAAAGTTTTCTGGTTGTTTATAGCACAAGAAGGTCTAAGTACTTCCATACATAATCTGATTATAAATTTCCCAACATGTCATGGCAGACATCATATGAATATTTTGTTTTTTCTCTTTAAAGAAGATGAGGTAGATGATGATTGTACTTTCTAGTAAATGAGTTTCAAATCAAATGGAAACCATTACGAGTAGGTAAACATTAATTTTTATTATGTTTTAATAGATAGATTTCATTAATTGATTTAAAGAAAAAGAAAAAGAAAAAGAAAACAAAAATTATTTTTAGTTTTTATGACTAATCTCAACTATTAGTTATTATTAGCTAGGAAGCACGGAATCGCCGAGACACGCGCTTCTCGCTTCCGAAGCGGAAGCGAAGCGGAAACGCCGTGGAAGCGGCCGGAAGCGATCGGAATCACGCTTCCGAAAAAAGCAGATATGGGAGCGCGACGGAAGCGCGAGCTTCCGGATTTGGAAGAGCGACGGTGGAACTTATGTAGGAAGTGCGACCTCCATCTCGCCATCGTTCATCTTCAGTCTGGTCGTTGCCGCCGTTGCTCTTGTTTACGGATCTACTCTCAGGGTAAGAGACTCAGAGGTATCGTCTGGGTCTGCCAATGGGTGGTGTTGAGGGGTTTGGATTTTCCCGATTTGTTACACAGGATAGAAGATGATCGCCATATGAGGGAGAAGAGAGAGCGAGTAAAGAGAGAAGAAAGATGGAGAAGATGAGGGAGGAGAGAGAAAAGAGTGAAGCCAGTCTTGATTGGTTTGCTATTGATTGATAGTGCGGTGGTGCAAACTGTAGAATATGAATTCTTCTTATGAGAAGAAATCCAATACATGCACCTCCATACAAAGTAGTGTTTCCCTTCCTCAAATACCCAAAAACTACTCAATCCAACAGAAACATTTTATTTCATATATTCTAATATATATATATATATATATTATATTTATTTTATTCCGCGCTTCCAAAACGCTTCCGCTTCCAAGTATTTTTGAAAAAAAACGCTTCCGCGTTTCCAAATGCTTCGCTTCTACGCTTCCGCTTCCGATTCCATGCAACGTAGATTATTAGATCTAATAGTTGATATTTTAGTTATAATTTTGATTATAATCTTGTATGTCACGGATCCACTCATAATTAGAAAATATATCAAAAGCAACAGCACTGCATATTCAAGATAATAGAGTAATAGCATACGAAGAAACTAATCAACGGCGTTGATATATACTAATTGTCAGTGGCTGGACGATGACATGTACTAGCCGGTAACCCGACCTCATCAAGGACTAGATGAGAAAAAATTTGAATTTCATTCCGACCTTTCGACTAGCTATTTGAGTATAATGCAACAAGATTCATTGTTTTTTTTTTTTTCAATTTCGAATATGAGACATACATCATTGAATTAGTGTAAATTGTTACACAATTAATTAAAATGCTTGGTACTGTGCAACCACCCTAATTAAAATTAGGGGTCATCATTTGGCCCGCGGGCCTAAAAGCCCATGAGCGGCCTGTGGGCCCGAAGGGCCAAAGCGCGGTCCGGCCCATAGAAAAGCTTATCTCGGCCCCGCTCATAAGACATTACTACTAGAAAAAGTTCTAAGGTGACAAAATATTTATAATTTGTCACCTAAGAGAACACTTTAGTGATGAAACCTCAGTACAAGTTTTCGTTATCTAAGTATTTCGTCACTTAAGTTAGATTTAAGGTGACGAAAGAAAATTATTTTCGTCATCTAAATTATAGGGGAGGTGATGAAATATATTTTCGTCACAAAAGGGTTCTATCTTAGGTGACGAAAATATATTTTCGTTATTTCGTCACCAAAGTTTGTATCACTAAGGTGACGAAAAAAATTCGTCACTAAATTGTTCTCTCTTAGGTGACGAAAATTTATTTCATCATGTAACAGGTTACTATGGTGAAAAAAATTATTTATTTCGTCACCCGACTGGACTTACTTTTATAACATCTTGATGCGTTTCCAAATCTGCATCTTTCATTTCAAAACACTTCATTCTCTCTCTCAAAATTTGCTTCGATTTTCAATACCCGGTGTGAAGCCCTTCAAATCCGGTCTCTGAAATTGATTGTCTACATATGCATTGATTTATAGTTTGGTATAATCTCTTTCTCTTCCTCCACCATATTTTTTCATGTTTTCTGATGATTTTCCAGCGAAGATTCTGGTCACAAGCATGTTGTTAATATTGTTGGGTGATGATTAATGTTGATTGATATATATATATATATATATATATATATATATATATGTTGATTCTTAAAGTTAGTTATTCTAATTTGTGTATTGATTAGAGTTATTTAGTTTAATTTCTTGATTATATATATATGCTGTACTATTATTAGGTTTTTAGAAAATTATTTAATTATGTTAGGGATATATGTAAATATACTTAATTGTTTGGTTTTGTGAAAATTCTTTGTGCATTCAAATGATTATATATGTTGTGTTTATTTTGTGATAATCAAATGTAAGAATATAAGATTATATTCTTTCATTCACCTAAATTTGAACCTTAGAAATCTCGTTTGAGAATCATCTTGTCACAACTGTGTTTGACAAAATGATTCTTGAATTGTCCCATTTTTGGACAGTTTAGGAGAACATGATTTTGTTCTGTAGTTTGTTGTTCTTGTCTTTTCGTTTTTGGTTGTGGGTATATGTTTCGACACTGTCTCTCGTTACCTTTCCTCAAGTGCATACTAGTTATAGTTATTTATGCACTAGAGGGACTGTAGAGAGATGCTACCGAAATTTTCCCACATCGAAATCGAAAAGACAAGAATTACAAACTTAGAAACAAAATCGTGTTCTCCTGAATGAGATTAAGACCCTAACCGGAGGCATAAGGTGAAGATCAAGCGATCGAATACATGTTTTTGTTGTTGTGTTTTTTGAACTACTATTGCTTATTTGTTGTTTATATATATGACATGGCATGGACAAGAGATGAATGTAGTATAACCGGGGGAACCCTGAATACCAACAAGGAATTCTAGATTTTTTGTTATTTGTACTTGGACATGCTGATGGCAGAACTTTACACATGTGTCCATGTGTTGAATGTCATAATACTAAGTGGAAGACGATTTATGAAATCCACGAACACCTGAATACAAGATGTATTATGAGTAGTTATACTAAATGGAGTCTACACGGTGAAACATTAGATAATGAACCTACCTTGGAAGAAATCCGAGCGGGACACTTTCAGCATGTTGGCTCATCCAGCAGTAGTTTCGACCCTTATGTGGATCCTTCTATGAAAATTATACATGATGCTTTTCCTTCACTTGCTACAAGACATGAGGAAGAGTTTGTTTACGATACCACTGATGCAGACCATGCTTTTTCAAATGTTGACAATGATGATTACGATAAATATAATAGGCTGTTTGCTAAAGCACAGACCCCATTGTACCCTGGGTGTAATGTAACTATCTTGGGTACCATCATTGAATAGATTAAAACCAAAGTTGACAGCAATTGGTCGAATATGTCGTTTAACCATAACTTGGTGAATATCAAGAAATTGCTTCCTCCAGAAAACAACTTTCCCCACAGTTTTGATAAGGTACAGAGTATGTTGAAAGATCTTGGCCTTGGTTATGAGAATATCAACGCATACAAGAATAACCGCGTTTTGTTTTATGGAGTCGTCAACAAAGACCTGGATTACTGTCCAATGTGTAAAGCGTCGAGGTGGAAGTCATCATTATCTTCTTCATATAAGAAGAAAATGATTCCAAAGAAAGTGCTTCGTTATTTCCCATTGATTCCTAGGTTGAAGCGTATGTACATATCTTCACACACTTCAGAAAAGATGAGATGACATGGGGTAACGAGGAAAAATGATGACACTCTCAAACACCTTGCAGATGGGGAGGCTTGGAAATCATTTGACATATCATTTTCCTGATTTTGCAGCAAACATTCGAAATGTAAGACTTGGACTTGCAACAGACGGGTTTAATCTTACCGGACACATGAATTTGTCTTATAGTATTTGGCCTATTATGTTGTGGTGTACAACCTACCTCCATGGATGTGTATGAAGAAGGAATTTAGTATGCTGACTTAGTTAATTCCAGGTCGTTATTCTCCAGCAAAATGTCTTGATGTGTACATGAGACCATTGATTGATGAGTTAAAATAATTATAGGAAAATAACGTCCCTACTTTTGACTGGTATAGTCAAACTTCATTCAGGATGAAAGCAACAGTTATTTGGACCATTAGTGATTTTTCGGGATATAGGATGTTGTCGTTTGCTTGTCCAATTTTCTTAGGAGACCTAAATGCTAGTTGGCACGCTAGAAAGGTGTGTTACTTGGGGAGTCGTACAGGGCTTCCGGAAGATCATCCATGGTGATTTGATGTGGCTTCATTCGATGGGAAGCAAGAGTTTGGTTTAAAACCCCAAGAGCGGTCTGATGAGTGGATTTTGGACATGTTGAACTCTTTTGATTTCGGACGTCTTACCAGTGATCCTGACGTGTTAGTGTATTGTCCAACGATCCTCAGCAAGGGGTCGAGAGGTAACTAATGAGTAAAGAAAAAAGGAGAGATTGCGGGCGTGCCACCTTGCGGACGAGGAAAAGGTTATGTGCAAGATCTTGACTTCTTGATCAAGCGGGAGGGTTCCAAGTACCACCTCGCGGATGAGGAATTTACGAGCACAAGGGCAATCGATACTCACGGTATGTCACGAGTAGTCAACAATAGGGAATTAGGGTGATCGGGGGTGAGTCTAAGAGGGCTCTGAAACTAAGGCGCAGACTCACTTAGGGTTAGGGTTTCGAGTAGCACGAAGGAGATCAACTGGGTTGAAAGTCTGTTTGTATTGTTTTGTAAAGATTGTGAGTGAGATTGTCTGTCAGCCTTCGAGCCCCTTATATAGTGGCTTGCCTTGCGGCAAAGAAAAGATAATTAGAATCCAAGTTGGACTCTCAAACCCTAATACCACAAAGACATTGTTTCACCCGCGCGGACCAACCATCTTGTGGGCCTTTAAAGGGCTTTTTATTAAAAGGGCCACAAGGATTGGCCCAAAACATGTCAAAGACTTGTAAATGTTAATCATGTGCATGCCAACTCCGCCTGTTGCTTCTTCGCGAAGTCTCCTACGTGGAGCCATTTTGCCTCGCCTTCTTGGTGAAGTCTTCTACGCGAGCCAGATCGCCTCGCCTAGCCTACGCGGAGTCATCTCGCATTTCCGCGCGAAGGCTATTCCGCATGCGAACTCTGTAATCCAGTTTATGTGGTCTCACTAGCGGGCCGTTACTCGTAAACCCAAAGGATTTGGACTCGCCGTGTGACGTGAACCAAGAAAGTAATTTATATTCACTTGGAGATTTTACAGTCTAGTAAAGTATTATTACTTGGACAAAAATGCTCTTTGGTTCAAACATTGCCCCTAGGCCTTAAGCTTTGGATTGTCTAAGCGAAGAGGCCTTATTGAAAAATGTCACGACAATTCAAAATTTGGAAGATGCTGACGTTTTGGCGCCATTGCGACCTTCATCTCGCTGAGGGGGCCAAAGTTTTGAGGTGCGCTCTCCCAACCAACTCGCGAGACAACTTGGTTCTATCCAAGGGGTTCCATACTCACTGCACAGCGAGCAGGTATGTATCCTGACAAAAATACTGGCAAAACGAACTGAGTCATCTCGGAGCCTTGAACATAAGATTGGCTAGACGAACCATTGAGAGAAACGAACCTTGCCAGACTTAACGCACCGCGTGTATAGGCTGTAAAGGAAACTTAAGAGGTCCAGCTTCATTTCGCTTGTCATATTGCCCCCCCCCCCCCATGTATGAACTTTTTCCACTAGACAACAAGTCTTCCATTGAGATTGGGTAAAGGTCTCTACGTGACTATTTGCTTAAAAAATAGGAAGTTACTATAGAATCACCTTATCCATAAGGCCCAAATCTCATAGCAAAGCTCTGCATGCAGGACATATGTCAAAGGGAGTCAGTCCCTTCTTTCTATAAGAGAATTTAATGGCCGGGGTTAGAACATCAACCAAGTCTTTCTGCCCCCTCGCCATAGATCCCTCTTCCCTTCTGCTCATCCTTTTGTCCCTGCTTTAAGCGTAAGGTAACCAGATTTCATTGTAAGCATGTTTTAGCTTCGGCCGCAAAGCCACTTATGGAACATGTATGAGAGTATAAGAAGGGAAAAATATGTAATGTTATTTTATTTAGGGCCTATGGAATATGCCTCAATCTTGTATTTGTCTGTCGTTTAGACTTTGCACGTTTATGATGAAATTAAGAGATGGCGTAACTAATTTGCATGTAAAACTTCATTTAGGACCTCTGGAATAGGTCTCAATCATGTACTGGTCTATTGGTTAGACTTCACACGTTTACAAAGAAATGAACTAATTACATGCTTCTCTCTCAGATTGGCCCCTAGTGGGAGGCGGCAGAGTGCTAATGCGATGGCGCGGAGCACTATGAACAGTGATCGCGGGGTCAGGAGGAGGTGGAGGATACTCGCGTTCCCAAACGCCAACGATGTGGCGTTTTAAGAAACGACCAATAATAGGGTTGTGATGGAGGATGCCGTCAAGGTCACGCAAGTGGTATGTCCCCTTGGGCACTATGCGATGAATAATAAAGGGTCCGTCCCTTGTCCTTGGTCCAATGGGTAGGTCGGCAGTGGCGATGTAGAGTTTAAGCGGAACGCCAGGGCGAGGTGGAACCAAAACATGCGGGTTCGTAAGGTAGGCCTTGATACGATCGAAGGATTCCTGGTGTTGTGGCTCCCATACGAACTCGATTGCCCCCTGGAGTTTTAGGAGGGGTGAAAAGTGTTGAACCTTCCCTGACGCGTTTGAAATGAAACGGCGGAGGAAGTTGATTCGCCCAATTAGTTGTTGGAGCTCCTTCTTGGTTGTAGGATGCGAGGTGCTTATTACCGCCTGCACCTTGTCTTTGGGGATCTCGATACCCCTTAGGTGGACTAGAAATCCTAGGAAGTCGCCTGCCTCTGCGAAGAATACACATTTGGCGGGGTTCATCTTCAGGTTATGGCGTCGCATCCTCGTGAAAACCTGTCGGAGGTCTTCAACGTGTGTCGCCCGCGTTTTGATTTAAACCACCACTTTGTCTATGTAGACTTCAATCAATTTTCACAAGATGTCATGAAAGATGAGGTTCATAGCGCACTGATACGTTGCTCCAA
Source organism: Fragaria x ananassa (assembly GCA_034370585.1). Lineage (NCBI taxonomy): Eukaryota > Viridiplantae > Streptophyta > Magnoliopsida > Rosales > Rosaceae > Fragaria > Fragaria x ananassa. The sequence goes on from CP139769.1 coordinate 19,366,948, forward strand.
CGTTCTTGAGCCCGAAAGGCATGACAACTTATTCAAACGCACCGGCAAACCCTGGGCAGCGGAAGGCGATCTTGTGGCGATCTTCTTCAGCGACAGGAATCTGGTGGTATCCAGAGGTTCCGTCCATAAAAGATATCACTTCATGCCCTGCAACTGCATCAATGAGGTCGGCGACAGGCATGGGGTATATATCTTTAGGCGTTGCCTTGTTGAGGTCCCAGTAGTCAACATAAACATGCATTTTGCCGTTCTTCTTGAGGACAGGAACTACATTAGATAGCCATTGGTTATACTTGGCCACGCGAATGATACATGAACGGTGCATGTTCTCAATTTCTTCCTTGACAACGATCTGGGTCTTAGTTCACATGAATCGGTCATCCTGCCGGACTGGGCGTCGGTCAGGATAAGTTGGCAGCCGATGACAAACCAAGTCTGGGGACAGGCTGGGCATGTCTACGTACTTTTCGGTGAAGTAATCCCTATACTCGCGTAGTAGGGCAAGCAATTATTCTCGCTCTTCCTCCGCCAACTTAGCACTAATTGAAATGAGTAGGGGATTTTCTGCAGTCCCCACGTTGACTTGTGAAATGGGGTCGCAGACCTGAGGTGGTGTGTCACGTCCCGGTTCTTAAGTTATTTTACGGTTATTTACTTTGGTAATACTTTGGTCTTTTACCGTTTTAAGTAACTGTTGACTATTTAAGACTCCAAGTTGACTTTTTCCTCCGTATGAAATTTGGGAAAACTTTCTTCATGAAAGTCGTAGAGGATGTTATTACGAGTTCGTAGACATGTTATGCGTTAAAATCGGAGTTAGCATGAAAAAGTTATCAATTAAAAATGTAAGTTCTATTCGGGTATTATTTTTTCGGGGTGTTTTATTTCTCGATTTGCGTAGTATATGAAGTTGGACCGGGCCAAAGGGTGGGCCAAGCCCAGCCCTCTTTTCTTTCTCTCTCCCTCCCGATTTCCTCTCCGCACCCAAGCCCTCCAGCTGCCCAAATTTTCCGGCCGTCCTCCCGCCGCCGTCCGGCCGCCCCAGACCGCCGCACCGGTCCCGTTCGGTCGGCCTCCAACCCAGCAACCTCCCTGGACCGGTGAGAGGAGCCCTAGCTCCGCCGTGAGGGAGCGGTGCCGCCCGAGAGGTCCGACTGGCCATATCTTCTTTTCGCCGGAACTTCCTCCTCCGGCCATCAATCCGGGCAAGCTTGGTACGGTTTTGTAGCCCTCCTCCCGTACAACAACCCCTCCAAACAGCTCACTCCCTCTTGAGCTAGGGAAGGAGAAATGTGGAGTTGAAATTTCTAGGGCTTTTAAGTTGTTTTCGTTCGATTAGCCTAGTTAGGCTTAGAATTGGGTCTTGTGTTGTTCATGAAAGTTGTAGAGCATGATGAGAGGATGATTCTGTCAAAATTTCATAGGTTTTGGAGCTGGCCGGAGTTGGCCTCCGGCCGCCGCCGGTTGGGAGATTTTAATGTGGTTAAATTTGGAATATTAATGGGAGTTTATTGAAGTGAGTTATGGAATTTTTGGATGAGTTTTGGATAGGTTTATGAATTTCCGAAGTTAGTATTTTTGGCGGGTAATTAATGTAAAATCCGGCCGTAGGATTTAAGTCGTATTTTGGGAAAGTTGTTTTTGCGACTTTAGAGGATGATAATTAAGTTCGGATCGTTCCGATTTAAGAATATCGAATTTAGGCAATGATGAGCGTAATTATGGCTCTCGGGTAATTTTGCCTATTTTCATTAAATATTGGATTATTGGTTGGGAAATTAATATTATATTTGGAACAGGACGTGAGGAGGCTCGAGCAGACGAGGCCCCAGATTGACTCCCGGCTTAGGCCTAATTTGTGAGTGGACGTTTATTTTTAAATAATATGCATGCTATGGTTCATGATTGAACATTTCCTTTTGTTGGAATTTTGACGTCAATTAATTTGACGCTTTTATTTCTCTTGGAGAGACACCGAAAATGGGATTTTCGGTGGATATAAATATGTATTTATGAGAGAGTATGTATAGAAAATGCTAGCTAGCCATATGTGTCTGTCCACCTTAATGGCGTAGCATATAGCCGCATTAAGGCGTGACGTGAGCGTTGGACGTAAGCGTAGTAGCCCTATTTGAGTGTTTAATTCATATAGGGAGTGTGGGCACATATTTATACACCGTCTGTCCACCTTGATGGCGTAGTGTAGCACCGCATTAAGGCGTGACGTGAGCGTTGGACGCGAGCGTAGTAGCCCTATATAGACCCATGAATCTATATAGGGAGTATGGACGTGTGTAAATACATACATATTTTATAGAGCCTGAGAGGCTCGATATTATGAGATGAAAGTTTTATCGCTTGCAGCATGCATTCGATTTTTCTTTAAAAATTGATTTGGGGAAATATTTATTTGTGGTCAGTTCAGTTTTGTCCACTCACTCTGACGTGTTAAATATTTTCCCCTGGGCTCTTCGTTTTTAAAATGCCCAGTCTGCAGAGTTCGCGTGAGGTCTAGCAAGAGACGTCGAGGCATAGTGACCCAGCTATCAGCTACATTTTGCCAGTAGGTTACCTGTTTAATCTACTAGGAGTTTGTTAGCTTCCGTTGTATTTTATTTTATTTTTAGTAGCTCTGAATACTATTGGAAATTCTTATGTTTGTTTTCTGGCTACTTTTGGAGTGTAGCTGAAGATTTATTTGTTTTGGATTAAAAGGTGATTCGTAAGTTTTTAAGTTAGGGTTGTCCATTTTCGAGGGAGGTTTGCTGAGTCTTCGGTAAATTTTCCTTGGAGGTGGTCCCCGCACGACTTACTCCGGGTTTCAGGGTGAAACTCGGGGTGGGTCGTGTCAGTTGGTATCAGAGCTCTAGGTTTCATCTTCTGTTTCCTATTCACTATCGTATTTGCCTAAGTAGCCATAGTGTCTATAGAGTGATGATCCGACCGCGGCGGATTCATCGGCAGTTTTCTGCTTTTGATACTATGTGTTATTGGGTATGTGTGATAGTTCTGTTAGTCTGATGGACAGACTACTTAATATCTTCTTTCCTTGGGTACTATGCCTCCTAGGCGCCGACCCCGTGTAGCTTCCTCGATTAACGCCAGTGAGGGTGATGAGGTTAGAGGATTGGTTGATTCGATTGGGAGCATGCTGAGAGGTGTGTTCTGGATAGGGTTCAGCTCTCTCGATCTGTGAAGAAAAGAGTTATTGCTGATGCAGGGGCAGTAGAGTCCAAGGGTGTCAAGGGACCCCTTGATGCTTATTCTTGGGTGGACAAGATGGAATTGGCTTTTGGGAGCACTGAACTGCCGGAAGAAAAGAAAGTGAAGATGGCAGTGACTTTTCTGGATGACTCAGCGCATCACTGGTGGATCCTTGCTAGTAGAAATCGTGGTGGTGCTCAAGACATGACTTGGGAGGAGTTAAGACGCTCTTCTTGGGTCAGTATTTCGGTCACGCTTAGCGTATCAGGATTCATTCGGATTTCCTGAACATTAAGAAGGGGGATGATGAGGGTGTCATCGAGTTTGAGCAGAGGTTCACTACCCTAAGCTACCATGTGCCCTATTTGATTCCTGATGAGAGGACCAGGATTGACATGTTTGTTGGAGCTCTTGGCGGGGTTTATGCAGATAAGATGGTCGGTGGCAATTACCCGACTTTTCTTGATGCGGTTACTGTAGCCATGGCCATTGAGACCAGAAGAACTTTTAGTGCACGGCCCAGAGATTTCGGTGGTCCCAGCCAGGGTCCATCGAAGAAGGCCGCTTCCTCATCAGCTTCTGGATCTTCAGTGGGCAGTGGTAGTAGTGGAGGATCAGGTTCTGATTCTCGGGATAGATTTGGAGAACGTTTCAGGAGACCCTCCAGGAGCCAGTTGGGCAGGCAGTAGGCGGGTCAGTTTAGTGCTAGTGGTAGTTCCCAGTGGGGATCTTCTGGTGGTCAAGCTTTCTCTTTTGGTCAGCAGTAGTCTTCTGGATGCTTTGAGTGTGGTTGTCTGGATCATTTCAGGAGAGGCTGTCCTTTTGTTGGCACAGAGGACCGCTCCTTCTCAGTAAGGCAGTCAGTTTTCAGCTAGTGGTGGTTCAGCAGCCAGGGGTGGTTCTCAGCAGGGGAGTGGTCAGCGTGGACGTCTCATGACTCGCGCTAGACTACATGCTATGACCCAGCAGGAGGGTCGTACTTCCCCAGATGTCATCATTGGTACGTTGTTAATTTTTGGTCAACCAGCATTTGTTTTAATTGACCCTGGAGCTACGTATTCATTCATGTCTAGTAGATTCGCTCTCCATGCCAATGTGCTATCATCGTCTCTTCCAGGCGAGTGGCACGTATCTCTTCCCTCTGGTGAGGTGATGAGAATAGCTTGGGTGTTTAGTGGTTGTGAAGTTTGGTGGAAAGAGCTCAGTTTAAGGCAGATTTAATCCCGTTAGATATGGTGGTTTGTTTCCGAAAAGAAGTGGTGTTTCGGAGCCCGGATGGATTGGAGGTTGTGTTTCAAGGGGAAAGTTATGTGATTTCGAGTTGCCTGATTTCAGCTGTGGCTGCCAGGAGATTGTTAAGCAAAGGCTGTCAGGCATTCTTAGCTCATGTTGTAGATGCAAGTGTAGGAGTGATGGAAGTGGGAGACATTCCTGTAGGAAGAGAATTTCCGGACGTGTTTCCCGATGATTTGCCGGGTTCGCCTCCTGTAAGGGAGATAGACTTTTCCATTGAGTTGCCTTCTGGATCTATGCCTATCTCTCAGGCACCTTACAGAATGGCTCTAGCAGAATTGAAAGAGTTGAAGATTCAAGTGCAAGAGTTAGTAGATAAGGGTTTTTATTCGGCCTAGCATGTCTCCATGGGGTGCTCCGGTGTTATTTGTTAAGAAGAAGGACGGCACCATGAGACTATGCATTGATTATAGGAAGCTGAATCAAGTCAATGTGAAGAATAAGTACTCGTTGCCTCGCATAGATGATTTGTTCGATCAGTTGAGAGGTGCCTCGGTGTTCTCAAAGATTGATTTGAGATCTGGTTATCATCAGTTGCGGATTCGGGATAGTGACGTAGCCAAGACTGCTTTTCGATCACGCTATGGTCATTATGAGGTTGTGGTAATGCCTTTTGGACTTACTAATGCACCCGCGGCGTTCATGGATCTCATGAATAGGGTGTTTAGTCCATACCTTGATCGTTTCGTGATCGTATTCATAGATGATATCTTGGTTTACTCAAGAAGTGAGAAGGAGCATGCCAAGCATCTAAGAATAATTTTGCGGACTTTGGAAAAGTCGCAGTTATTTGCTAAGTTTAGCAAGTGTGAGTTTTGGCTAGGTAAGGTGGGTTTTCTGGGTCATATAGTTTCAGCTGAAGGTGTTAGTGTGGATCCCTAGAAGGTGGAAGCGGTGTCCAATTGGAAAAGACCCACAACTGTGACTGAGATTCAGTTTCCGGGGGTTAGCAGGTTTCTATCGGCGATTTGTGCAAGACTTTTCAAAGATTGCTGCTCCTCTCACAAAGTTGACCAGGAAGGGGGTTAAGTTTGAATGGTCAGATCAGTGCGAGCAAAGTTTTCAAGAATTGAAGAATTGCTTGACAAGTGCTCCTGTTTTGGCACTTCCGGATGATAGTGGAGAATATGTGGTCTATTGTGATGCTTCTAGACGTGGTCTAGGTGGAGTTTTGATGCAACATGACCGAGTTATTGCCTACGCTTCTAGGCAATTGAAGCCGCATGAGGGGAATTATCCTACTCATGATCTGGAGCTTGCAGCGGTAGTTTTTGCTCTCAAGTTGTGGAGACACTATCTTTATGGAGCCAAGTGTCAGATATTTACCGATCACAAGAGTCTTCGGTATGTGTTCACTCAAAGAGAGCTTAATATGAGACAGAGAAGGTGGATGGAGTTAATCAATGATTATGATTGCACTATTGAGTATCATCCTGGAAAAGCTAATGTGGTAGCTGATGCTCTTAGTCGAAATCCCTCCATATCTTTATCTCATATAAAGATGGTTCGTGTTCCGCTTCTTTGTGAGTTGCGAGCTACAGGAGTAGATTTATCAGTAGATGAGGTTGGTGCTTTGATAGCCAGTTTTCATGTGAGGCCAGTTTTGGTTGATAGAGTGCGGGAAGCACTGTATGATGATCCTTCCACAGTTCGATTGATAGAAAGAGCAGAGAATTGAGCTGCAGTAATTTTTTTTTCATTTAGAAGAGATGAGTCGTTGTTGTTCAAAAGCAGGCTTTGTGTTCCAAAGAGGAATGAGGAGTTAAAGATTGAGATTTTGGAGGAAGCTCATAGTTTTGCATATGCTGCTCATCCTGGTAGTACAAAAATGTATCGGATTTTGAAGGATTATTATTGGTGGCCTAACATGAAGAGAGAAATTGCAGCTTTTGTCAGCAGGTGTCTGATTTGTCAGCAAGTGAAAGCTGCAAGGCAGAAACCTTCAGGTTTGCGTGAGCCATTGCCTATTCCAGTGTGGAAGTGGGACCACATCACCATGGATTTTGTTTTTAGTTTACCTCGTACCCGTGAAGGGCATGACGATATTTGGGTGATAGTGGATAAACTCACTAAATCTGCTCATTTCTTGCCGGTATGAAAGAAGTTTTCGCTGGATAATTTGGTTGAGCTGTTTGCAAATGAAAAGATCAAGGTGGACAGAGATAGACTCAAGACTGCTCAGAGTAGGCAGAAGAGTTATGCGGATGTCCGTAGGAGAGATCTAGAATTTCAAGTGGGTAATTGAGTGTTTCTGAAATTATCTCCTTGGAAAGGGGTTGTGCGCTTCGGGAAGCGTGGGAAGCTTAGTCCGAGGTATATTGGTCCTTATGAGATTATTGAGCGAGTTGGCTCACTTGCTTATCGATTAGCCGTGCCTCCAGAGTTAGCTAGGATACATAATGTGTTTCATGTATCCATGCTTCGCAAGTATATTGCCGATCCTTCTCATGTGCTGCAGGAGCAGCCGATCAGTTTGACGAGAGATTTGACCTAGGAAGAGGAACCGGTTCAGATTCTCGACCGAAAGGAGCAAGTGCTGAGGAACAAGACAATTCCACTTGTCAAGGTGCTTTGGAAAAGTCATCAAGTAGAAGAAGCTACTTGGGAATCAGAGGACCAAATGATGCAGCAGTATCCCTATCTTTTCGGATGACTTGTATGTTAATTTCGAGGACGAAATTTTTGTAAGGAGGGGAGAATTGTCACGTCCCGGTTCTTAAGTTATTTTACGGTTATTTACTTTGGTAATACTTTGGTCTTTTACCGTTTTAAGTAACTGTTGACTATTTAAGACTCCAAGTTGACTTTTTCCTCTGTATGAAATTTGGGAAAACTTTCTTCATGAAAGTCGTAGAGGATGTTATTACGAGTTCGTAGACATGTTATGCGTTAAAATCGGAGTTAGCATGAAAAAGTTATCAATTAAAAATGTAAGTTCTATTCGGGTATTATTTTTTCGGGGTGTTTTATTTCTCGATTTGGGTAGTATATGAAGTTGGACCGGGCCAAAGGGTGGGCAAAGCCCAGCCCTCTTTTCTTTCTCTCTCCCTCCCGATTTCCTCTCCGCACCCAAGCCCTCCAGCTGCCCAAATTTTCCGGCCGTCCTCCCGCCGCCGTCCGGCCGCCCCAGACCGCCGCACCGGTCCCGTTCGGTCGGCCTCCAACCCAGCAACCTCCCTGGACCGGTGAGAGGAGCCCTAGCTCCGCCGTGAGGGAGCGGTGCCGCCCGAGAGGTCCGACTGGCCATATCTTCTTTTCGCCGGAACTTCCTCCTCCGGCCATCAATCCGGGCAAGCTTGGTACAGTTTTGTAGCCCTCCTCCCGTACAACAACCCCTCCAAACAGCTCACTCCCTCTTGAGCTAGGTAAGGAGAAATGTGGAGTTGAAATTTCTAGGGCTTTTAAGTTGTTTTCGTTCGATTAGCCTAGTTAGGCTTAGAATTGGGTGTTGTGTTGTTCATGAAAGTTGTAGAGCATGATGAGAGGATGATTCTGTCAAAATTTCATAGGTTTTGGAGCTGGCCGGAGTTGGCCTCCGGCCGCCGCCGATTGGGAGATTTTAATGTGGTTAAATTTGGAATATTAATGGGAGTTTATTGAAGTGAGTTATGGAATTTTTGGATGAGTTTTGGATAGGTTTATGAATTTCCGAAGTTAGTATTTTTGGCGGGTAATTAATGTAGAATCCGGCCGTAGGATTTAAGTCGTATTTTGGGAAAGTTGTTTTTGCGACTTTAGAGGATGATAATTAAGTTCGGATCGTTCCGATTTAAGAATATCGAATTTAGGCAATGATGAGCATAATTATGGCTCTCGGGTAATTTTGCCTATTTTCATTAAATATTGGATTATTGGTTGGGAAATTAATATTATATTTGGAACAGGACGTGAGGAGGCTCGAGCAGACGAGGCCCCAGATTGACTCCCGGCTTAGGCCTAATTTGTGAGTGGACGTTTATTTTTAAATAATATGCATGCTATTGTTCATGATTGAACATTTCCTTTTGTTGGAATTTTGACGTCAATTAATTTGACGCTTTTATTTCTCTTGGAGAGACACCGAAAATGGGATTTTCGGTGGATATAAATATGTATTTATGAGAGAGTATGTATAGAAAATGCTAGCTAGCCATATGTGTCTGTCCACCTTAATGGCGTAGCATATAGCCGCATTAAGGCGTGACGTGAGCGTTGGACGTAAGCGTAGTAGCCCTATTTGAGTGTTTAATTCATATAGGGAGTGTGGGCACATATTTATACACCGTCTGTCCACCTTGATGGCGTAGTGTAGCACCGCATTAAGGCGTGACGTGAGCGTTGGACGCGAGCGTAGTAGCCCTATATAGACCCATGAATCTATATAGGGAGTATGGACGTGTGTAAATACATACATATTTTATAGAGCCTGAGAGGCTCGATATTATGAGATGAAAGTTTTATCGCTTGCAGCATGCATTCGATTTTTCTTTAAAAATTGATTTGGGGAAATATTTATTTGTGGTCAGTTCAGTTTTGTCCACTCACTCTGACGTGTTAAATATTTTCCCCTGGGCTCTTCGTTTTTAAAATGCCCAGTCTGCAGAGTTCGCGTGAGGTCTAGCAAGAGACGTCGAGGCATAGTGACCCAGCTATCAGCTACATTTTGCCAGTAGGTTACCTGTTTAATCTACTAGGAGTTTGTTAGCTTCCGTTGTATTTTATTTTATTTTTAGTAGCTCTGAATACTATTGGAAATTCTTATGTTTGTTTTCTGGCTACTTTTGGAGTGTAGCTGAAGATTTATTTGTTTTGGATTAAAAGGTGATTCGTAAGTTTTTAAGTTAGGGTTGTCCATTTTCGAGGGAGGTTTGCTGAGTCTTCGGTAAATTTTCCTTGGAGGTGGTCCCCGCACGACTTACTCCGGGTTTCAGGGTGAAACTCGGGGTGGGTCGTGTCATGGTGTGTCATCCAAGGTGACGGGACCTAACTGAATAACTTCCTCCTTGGTATCGGTATAGTCCATTATTTCATCTACGTATTCCATGGTCGCAACCTTGTCGTAGGCTTCGCGTTCTACCCAGTATGAAATGAGTCTTTCATACAGGGACTCGCCAGCCTCGCGTGCCTCGTCTGAGGAGGCACTATCCATCGGAAGGTTGTGGGGGATCCGCGATGGTGTGAGGACGTTGTAAGTCGTCCTTCGCCTGGGTGAGTCCCCATCGCGTTAAGTTGGAGGTCATGACTCCATAAGGGCGGCCTTTAGAATCGACGCCTTGAACGTCCAATGGGCCCAAGTCGGTATTGTAATATCGGGCATCATTGAAGTTGGCGGAAATGGAGAAAGGACGCGGATCAGCTTTAATGATGACCATTTCGCGTTTCTCAGTATCCCAGATCATGAGTTCTTGGTGTATAGAGCAAAAACTTTTATGGATCCAGTTGCGGCCTAGGATCATGTTGTAGGAGGTGGAGCATTCAGCCACGAAGAATGTATAAACCCGTGATGCCGGACCCTCCTTGACTCGTAGAAATAACAAGCCTAGAGTTCTGAAGACTTGTCTGGTGAAGTTCTTGATTGTCAAGGACGTGGTTTGGTTCATTGAGCGCGGGATACCAAGGAATCCCATAGTGCGGGTGGTAACGACATTCACCGCAGCTCCGGTATCGACCATGACCTTATTGACCATGATTCCTTCAACTTCAGCCATAATGCATCACCTATTAAGTCATATTTTATTTTTATCTTTATTACATTTAGTTCAATTATTAACAAATTTTAAATTTTTTATAGTTTTTTTTTTGTTTTATTTTGATAAAATTCTATTAGATATATTTATATATAATAGGCCCGGTCCGAGCCCGAACCCGTAGGGCTTGGGTAAGGCCGGGCCGGGCTTTTTGATGACCTCTAATTAAAATGCTGTGAATGAATAGGTGATGCGCGCAGCGGGCAGGGGAGAAATTTCCCAATTTTGTTTCAGATGAACTGATCATAGAAAATTTCAAGAATAGGAGAACGAAATTCCCCAATGGCTTATACCAGATGAAAATAGAAAGCAAGAAGTACGTTGGTATATATTGATAAGGTTGCCTTCAAATCAAGAATTATTAGGGTATTTTTAATTTCTGAACGGAGGATTACTTAGACACTCTGTATTCTTCTAGCATAGCAATGCCTTAGAATTAATATTCCTGCTAATAATGAGATATGCAAAGTTGTCATGAATGATATAATATGAGACTTATTTAGTTTTTAAACTACTTCGATTTCATTGTCAAATTTGACACACGATTTTACTTGACTGTTTAGCTCAGCTAAGACCAGAATTTACTGGAACCCTAGCTCTCATGATCACAGTCAGTTCTTACCTACCTCCTGCAGAAACACGGACATATCACACTAGAAGAATGAGAAGCAGAAAGCAAAACACACATCCCTTCCTTAATTAATTTAGGTAGATCGATCATCTACCACTAACCATATTCATTTATTCAATAATTGACAACTACGTTCGTTCAAGGCATGCCTCTATTAATTTTAATAACAATAACAAAATGATAATTCATATCTTGTTAACTACGTACTCATAATGCAATCCTTTATTCAAGCTCCTTTTCTGATTTAACATGCTGATCAATCCCACATTAATTCTCTCATATAATATGACATCCATATTGTTCTTGTTCTAGCCCTGTTGAATATTCCAATGGATGGACCTGGAAAATATTATTAACAAAGCAGAATATATATCTTGGACCCTGCTTAATTTGTTATTATTCACACTATTAATTTAGCTAATCTTGTTTAATTAGCCGGCTAAAGATCATGCATGCTAACTAAGACATTTAGAACTGTGGACAAAGTGCCTTTTATGAAAATGATGAAGTTTCAAAGTCTAAAGTTTGGGCTGCTTTTCGATTGTTTAGGAACTGATTGATATGTTCTGGCTTATTCTAATTATTCTTCATTCCAGACACTAATAAAAGACTTGGAGATGAAGCTAGAAAAGGAAAACGAAAAAAAGGTCCTAATTAACTTGCATAGCTTTCATGCAATTCTTTGGTTATATATATCACTTCTATGACTTCTATATATCCATACAGAATGCTTCAACTCTTTCTTTGCATGGTCATCTTCAACGTACGTATATATGTAAGAGATACAACATTATTTGTCAAGTTAAGGACTTACAATAAGATTGATCCCTATATCGGAAACTAAATACGACTAAAAAAATGGAGAAATATTTTAACAGTCCACGAGTACTGCTAACTGAGGGAGCTAGTCATTGATGGATATATGTTACCGGCCGTCAAACACTAGATATCAGAAAAACTTAAGAAAATGAATTATAGGGGAAGCAGCCCTAACAATTTCTCAATGGCATTTGCCTCAGATCATACCCAAACCCAATATGTGCTAGTTTATATAGTTGAATTGAATCCAAAATAGGAGCTTTCCATTAGTCTCAGTGGTCAATCTGATGTAATGTTAACCTAAAATTTAAACCCAAAAACACAGTACGTCGCATACCATCATTACAGCACTTGAAATTTGACATTTCTTTAGGATTGATTCCACCGTTGGATGAAACATCAAATCCATTGATTTGATTCCAACTTTCTAAGCATGCATCTAATGAATAGTCTTCTTCTTTCGAAACTGACATTGTTCCTTCTACTTTTCAGATCAAGTACACGAATCTCCACCAGGACAGTTAGTTATTGATCCCTATATATAGTTCATTTTGATCGATGATAATATTTGGTAAAGTATTAGTAAAGTCAAGTTTGCAGTAGTGTGATCCATTCCTTGGTGGAGAGGTCACCTGATGACTTTTATAGTGGTCATCAGTGGAATCCTGCGTTAGCAATTTTGCTAGGTATACAATATCCCTTTAATTTTTAAGCAGCATGAGTGTTGTAGATGGTGATGAGTTAGAAATTAATATATCTCTGTTAGTAGAATGAATGAAAGCCTTTTCGAGGCTTTTTATCGAATTATTTTTGCTAAATGCATGATTGCATGAAAAAAACAAATGTCAATTAGAAAGCATCTGTGCTTGTTTACAGGGCTGGGTTTAGTAATAGCATGACAGATTGAGAGAAATGAGTCTATGTCTCTGTACGTTTTCAAAGGTTAGTGAAGAAGAAAAGTTCAAAATTTACATAACTAATAATCTTGTTACTGATGAAGCTTCAAAGTGTCAAATCAAGCTACATTTTCAGAAAAGGCTAGCTCGTGGTACAAATTTAAGATGAGCAGAAGGCAGAAGAGTACTGGACCATGCATCGAACTTAATTATCAAACTTGCACAAGATAGTCAACAAAATATATGTCATTGTTCTTAATCGGGGAAAATGAAAGATACAATAAAGATTTGAACTCTTGGTTTTTCTCTGAATCGCTTTCGGTGACTCTCCATTCGTTCTGGTATGTGCGTGTTTCAGTTTGACAGTCTATTCTTCTTGGATATATAGTCATAACCTTAATGAAAGCAAATAAACAACTTCATATACATAACACAAAATGATTAAATTTTCCTCCACAGATACTACCTTCCCTACAATAATACACATTATTAGTTGATGATACTACAGATTCCTTGTTGACCTTGAACAGCATCATATGTTTCAGCACAGAAACAAATCGATCCGTTTGATTTCAGAACCCTACTACTTTTGAGGATTCCTGTATCTTTCGTTGGCCTGCATCTGTCTTTTTCAAATCTCAGATTTCAATAATATTATGCTTAAACTCAACATTATTATTCATGAAATTTGACCATTATTCCAAGTATCTTATATAGATATGGTATTCTTCTAAGTGAACAATTCCTAACATAACTCCGATATGCATCACAGCATACATCATCCATATATATATATATATATATATATATATATATATGTATATATATATATATATAGTTTTAGTTCTATAAACAAATGTAGGGAGATCAAGACTTAGCTTTCAGTGTTTCCAGGCAGTTGGCTGTGGGGGAGTTTTGGAGAAAAGGATGAGTTTATACACATTCCAAATCAGTAGTCAAGGTGATGTAACACAAGGCCAAGCCTATCACACCCCAATCAAACAGGTCCAGATTGAATTGAGATGGGTAGGGTCTTAAGGTCAAAAATTAATTAAGAAAAAAAAACTACAATGCAGAAAAAACTAAATAAACAAAGGGGTTTTGAAATGAATAATTAACACCTTGTAGAAGTTAATCAGGGTTCATAATTGTTTCTGCAAGATCTCGCAGACCTCGTAGAAGCTCTTTGGCATGATCTGTCATTGACCGCGTTGATTTGCTATCTGCAAAAGGAGATTGACCGGGACTTTCCAGTCTTTCTCTCTCCGATGATTAAGTCAGATACGCGGTAGGTATAGTATTAAATATTATAAGATTTCTTACCATTTTGGTTGACTTCGGCATTATATTTATAGCTCTGCGTTGACTTATGTCTTGTCTGTTATTCGATGTGTGACAAATATATTGTTGAGGTCTGTTTATTTGGCCTTCTGTGGAGTGTCTCCCTCCCAGCCCAGTCTGTTATAGCCTCCCAGATGAGGCCTATTCGATTTACCTCGTGCTGAGCTTCATAGCATCGTGGGCTAGAGGAGGAATTTATTGACTACCGATTACAATAATGTAAAGACATGCTAGCTCTTTCTTATAAATTTCATAGCTAGAAATATGAAAGAATTAAGTTGGACTAGTAACTCTTATTCAACGAGTAAATGATGTGCAATCATATATATTATTAATAATGCACCGAAGTCCATAAAAAAAATTAAGTCAAAGTGTGTGTGTATATATATATATATATATAATTAAGTACCACTAATATATTGATTATAATCCTTGTTCAGTGTATAATTAAAGAAGCTTAGAATTTTCCATCTGAACAAATAAATAATGCATGTATAAAAGCCTTTCTCTTTTTCTTTAACTAAATATTAGATAGTCTGGTTCATTAATAGTTGCTCAACCTAGGCTATGAGGTTCATTGTTTCTACTTGGGACATGACAGTCCATAGATTTGAGTTGAAAGACTTGAAGAACATTATCTCTCTCTTGCTGATATCTGGTTGTTGGGATACTGGATAAGGGATATAGTCGACTTCATAAGTGATAGCTAGGCAGGTCATTATATATTTTTGCTGTCAATGGATGTGTTTTTCTTAGTTGATTGAGAAGCCCTATCAACCAATTTGTCTAAAGAGAGCTGGTTTTGCTTGCTATATATCAAGTACTGATCAAGGGGTTGATTTACTAATGCGTACATGAATGAAACTAGTTTTGCAAAACCAGCAAGTAACTAGTGATGTCAGTTTATAGGGATTGTAGTATCTGCTTCAATATATAAACTTACATAGCTTTTCTTGAGTACCAAGAAAACATTCTCCTTATTCATTTCCTCGTCAATGCTATGAATCGATGATAGGTTTATCAAGTGAAATGCTAAAATCACTGTAAAGAAATTATGAAATGAAAAACTTATGAGTTGATGTAGGCAAATTAATCGGGGAAAACAATGTGTAGTAAGGGTGACTTCTCTTATAGCTTTTAACACTAGTTCGTCATAGAAGTTGCTCTAGTTTTCGGAACTTACTGTCTACCTTTGTCTCTTTAAAGCAATTCATCAAACATGCACGGGTCCTAGATCCAGCTTAAGGTAAATGTGAATGAATGTATTGACCTGCTAGGGTAAAATTAATAGAGAAATCCTTGGTATCAAATGTTCTAGGGTTTACCCTTTTAGTCCAGACTTGTTCTTATACACTCATGACAAAGATAGATGGGGTCTGAATAATTTTGATTATTGTACTTTCTTTTTCATATGAGCATGGGTATCTAAAGTAGGACCAAATTGAAAGTGAGTCCCAAATAATTTGGCTAACCAGTTGGTCTTATTCTCAAGTGTGAAGGGTTGCAATAGAATTAGAAAGAGATGAGCCTGCTAGCTATGAGGAAGAGGAAGAGGAAGAGGAGGGTAAGATGTCTCATTCTACTCACATGGCAGTGGCACACACACATTTTCTTCTTCAAGCTTCCAGATATACATGTCAATAGTCAATATTTGTGTCTCTAAGTTGTTGTACGGCCTATCTGTAGTACTACCCCATCGCTCTCCCCCTCTACATGAATTTTGTACTGGAAATTTACAAGGCCCCTGGATCTCTGGGATCTCTGGGATTGAAACCAACCAAATTCAATTCATTCATTCATTCATTTTATTTCATGTTCTAATCATGGAGGATTGGTCTGTCCCTTCTCTTTCTCTGACACATTGAATTTACATGTTAGGTAAAGGGGCATATCTCTCCCTTTGCCTTTTATCTAACTTTATTGTTGGTGTGTGTTCGTTCCATGCATGCCTATCACAATTACAATATATGAAAGTTTATCCTGACCGAGTTTGGGATTTGATTATTTGTGCAGAACAGGCATTCAGGGGAAGGCATTTACTCAGGAGAGCATGTAAACAAGACATTGGTGTGCGGAGTAGAGATTCAGACCAATAGACAAAACAACATAATGCAGTAACAGATTCCAGTCAATCATGCAGGCTTATTTTGCATATATTACTACCTATCTGAAAAGGTGTTAATATATGCCTTGAATCAGCCATCCGGGAGAACTAGCCATCCGGGAGTACCAGCTATTCGGGGATCTCGCTGTTATGCTGGGTTCGGGGGCAACGCCCCCGAGGCCCAGGAATCCCTGTTATGCTGGGTTATGGTTTCCTGTTGGGCTTAGTATATCGGGTTTAGGGTTTAATATATAAACAACCTAAACCTAATTGTATTCTGTGGTTGCATGATTCTGTTTTCCTCAAGATAATAAAACTGTTCTCCTTCTGCCGGTGGACGTAGCTAACACATCGTTAGAGAACCACGTAAATCTGTGTTCTTTCTTATATCTGTTACAACAAATTTGTATCAGAGCTCCAGGGGGAGTTCGAATTCTGGGACGGAAGAAAGATGTCTGGTTTGAACGTGAAGATCGATAAATTCACGGGGAGGAACAGTTTCAGTTTATGGCAGATCAAGATGCGAGCCTTGTTAAAACAACAAGGGATGTGGGCGCCGCTTGTGAAGAAGTCGGGGGATCCAGAAATCGCTGAGATGGCCAGTCTGGAGGAGAAGGCACACTCGACAATTTTGTTGTGTCTTGCAGATGACATAATCACCGAGGTCGCAGAGGAGGAAACTGCGGCTGGTCTGTGGTTGAAGCTTAAGAGTCTATACATGACGAAGTCTTTAACCAACAAGTTGCTTCTAAAGCGATGTCTGTTCAGTCTGCGAATGGAAGAGGGCACGACTCTAAGAGATCACTTAGATCAGTTAAACATAATTCTATTAGAGTTGCGTAACATTGATGTTAAAGTTGATGATGAAGATGTTGCCCTAATTCTGCTGGTATCTCTACCTTTGTCGTATGAGAACTTTGTGGATTCTTTTATTGGTGGGAGAGATACTGTGACTCTGGAGGAGGTTAGATCATCTTTTCATACTAGAGAGATGCGTCATAAGGCGACCGGTACAAGTTCAGACAGTCAGGCTGCGGGGTTGGTAGCCAATGGAAGTATGGGACAGGGAAGCTCGGGGAAGAAGAAATTCAAGAAGCCAGTTTCAAAGGGTTCCAAATCTGATGATGTCTGTAACTACTGTAAAGAGCAGGGACATTGGAAAAACGAATGTCCAAAGAAGAAGAAGCAGCATGAGAAAGCGTCAGGTACTGCTGTTGTAGCAGAAGTTGACACCAATTCTGAAGAAGATTTGGCCTTGGTTGCATATGCACACACACATCACAGGGATGTGTGGATTTTGGATACCGGGGCGTCTTATCATATATGTCCACGCAGAGAGTGGTTTTCAACCTATGAGCAGATAGATGGAGGCAATATTTCTATGGCTGACAGTTCTGCATGCAAGGTGGTTGGAATAGGCTCAATCAAAATACGGACACATGATGGTAAATTCTGTACATTGAATGATGTTAGGCATGCTCCACGCATGACGAAGAATCTGATTTCTTTGGGTCTACTAGACAGCAAAGGGTTCAAGTACAAAGGCTCATGTGGAGTTCTAAATGTCTACAAGGGTTCCAATGTGGTTCTGAAAGGTGTCAAGCAGGGTACTTTGTATTTTTTGCAAGGTTCTACGCTGTCAGGTTCTGCTACTGTTGCATCATCGGAGGTTCACAAGGATGATATGACCAAGCTATGGCACATGAGGCTCGGTCATATGAGTGAAAGAGGGATGCAAATTCTGTCACAGCATGATCTTCTTGGTGGCCACAAGGTCAAGCAGTGGAAGGCACTAGTGGAAAATCAAACAGGGAAGAAGATCAAGAGGCTGCGAACTGATAATGGTCTGGAATTTTGTTCTGCTGAATTTGATGAGTTGTGCAAGACTGAAGGTATTGCAAGGCATCATACAGTCCGGAATACACCACAGCAAAATGGTGTAGCAGAACGTATGAATCAGACACTTCTGGAGAGAGCTAGGTGCATGCTCTCTAATGCTGGATTAGAAAGAAGGTTCTGGGCAGAAGCCGTGAAGAGAATTCTTCGGTATCTCAAAGGTACGTCTGATGTTGGTCTCATTTATGGAGGTGATACAAAATGCTTAGTAACAGGCTATTCAGATAGCGATTATGCTGGAGATGTTGACACTAGGAGATCTATGACTGGTTATGTTCGTATTCTTGGTGGTTCTGTTGTTAGTTGGAAAGCTACTTTGCAGCCTACAATGACTTTGTCTACTACTGAAGCAGAGTACATGGCTTTGACAGCAGCTGCAAAGGAAGGAATATGGTTGAAGGGACTGGTCAATAGTCTTGGTTTGCATCATGATCAGGCTATAGTATATTGTGACAGTTTGAGTGCAATATGTTTAGCAAAGGATCAGGTTCATCATGAGAGGACTAAGCACATTGATGTCAGGTATCATTTTCTAAGAGATGAGAGCAGAATTAAGGTGAAGAAAGTGGGTACTGCTGATAATCCCGCTGATATGTTCACCAAGTCGGTTCCGCACAGCAAGTTCCAACATTGTTTGGACTTGCTAAATGTTACAAGCTGTTAGTTGCCCTTTGGGGGCAACATCTGAGGCAAAGGAGTTATTTGTACATCTGGCATTACTATGATGCATCTGGTACATCTGGTATTACTGTGGTGCATCTGGTACATCTGGCATTACTGTGGTGCATCTGATACATCTGGCATTACTGTGGTGCATCTGATACATCTGGCATTACTGTGGTGCATCTGGTACATCTGTTATTTGTGAGAGGATTCAAGTCAAGGTGAAGATTTGTTAATATATGCCTTGAATCAACCATCCGGGGGAACTAGCCATCCAGGAGTACCAGCTATTTGGGGATCTCGCTGTTATGCTGGGTTCGAGGGCAACGCCCCCGAGGCCCAGGAATCCCTGTTATGCTGGGTTATGGTTTCCTGTTGGGCTTAGTATATCGGGTTTAGGGTTTAGTATATAAACAACCTAAACCTAATTGTATTTTGTGGTTGCGTGATTCTGTTTTCCTCAAGATAATAAAATTGTTCTCTTTCTGCCCGTGGACGTAGCTAACACATCGTTAGAGAACCACGTAAATCTGTGTTCTTTCTTATATCTGTTACAACAAAAGGAAATCTGCATCATCTTCATATGTTCACATAAGAGTTAAGAGTGACCGATTTATTAATTTTTCTTCATAGGTAAAAATGCAAAAGCTACTCACTTTAATTTTAAAAACTTTGTCGAGTCATTTCATCGAACAACTTGTCTTTCATTTGCAGCTTCTTGGTTGCACGGATAGGCTCTCTACTCTTATCCTAAAATTTGGTGGGTAATTGCCTATTGGTAAGTTAAATTTACCCTGCAATTCAAAAAAAATTTACACTGCAATTCAAAACAAGCTGATGAGCTAGCAATTTAGATATGAAAATGACTTAACACAGTTCAATTCCTGTCTGCAGCAGCCAGAAGAGTCTATGAGAGAGGTCTTCTCTGTGCCTTTACCACTTTGTATTTGCCATTTTCTCTTAAAATAACTTGACACTGACCAACCTATGACAGCAATGTAAGGATGAAAATTTCAGGAAGCTGAATCTGGGCATGAGCAATTTATTGGGTTAAGTTAGCAAAGGGTATGTATTTTGAGACAAACAAGAGGTACCCCCACAGCCACATTGACAAGCACGATATAAATAAAATTCATTATGAAATGTGCATGAATGTGCAGCATTTGTAGCATCTAGTGCACACATCTCCTGTAGATATACTAGTTTTTTTCTCCCATCTTCTTCTTATGCCAAACTTGTCAAACAGTCGAGTTGCTACGATATTGCTCGAATTCATAGTATGGTCATAGTTAGGGATAGGAGAAACGCGGTACATGTATCAAGAACAATTTGAGTTTAAACTTCAATATGTCAGCGTTGACAAGATTCACACTTGAATATGAATGTTCCACGTACACCTAGATTTTTACCAACTCGATCACGTAAAGTACACCAATTACATGGGAAACGCTATTCTAAACTACCACTTGCCTAATGTATATCCTCTTGCCAAGTTAATGGTTGGTCCTCCACAAAAGGATATGCATTAAAGAGAATGCATATGGAAAGCTGGATCTTATTTAATTAATTAGCTTACTATGGATTGCTATGATGTGGAATTGCTAGCAGTTCAAATTGAAGTGCATAAAGTTGCCAATTTATTAGCTCATTATTGGCCAAGAAGATTTATAATTCTCAGGGATTTGGCACACTTGCAGCTAATGATATCAGCTTTGCATCAAGATGATCATGGTGTTTAAATGGGTGTCTCCATATGGTTGGTTTGATAGAAAGGAATGTTATGGGAATTAAAACTCGTCGGAGCTAATTGAGGTCAAACCCTAACTCTTAAGTTAGTTAGAAAATGAGCCTAACAATATATTTCAATTGATAATACATTCACTGATCTCGACCAAACAATGTATAGATCAGATATTTATATGTTGAACTAACACTTTTCTTCACGCGCAAGAGGTTTGCGAATCGCACCAATAAACATAAAAATATATGAGAGTGAGGAATTGAGTATTCCAAATTTAACCCTTCAAAAAATGCTCTTATAGTCTTTTGTTAGATAGTGTTATTTGGCCCATCTGTTTGAAACACATAATATATTTCCAGAATAAGAACAACGAGATCTACAATACTCATTTTAGTGAGCTCTGTCAGATTAAGATAAAAATATCATTACATTAATCCAATTTGGCATTCAATAGTTTATTTTAGATTTAATTTTCTTTTTAACTTATGAGTTTTTAGGTTTGGTTATTCATTGCCCTAGGGTTTGTTTTACCATTATATAAGCATCCTTAAACAGTTATAGCCTCATCTATCATATTATTATTTAATTAAATTGAGAGTTTTCTATTATTTCTGGTAGATTATAAAGTTCTATTTACGAGTTTATTACAGATAAACTCTCTATATTTTATAGGATTTAATGCTTGTTAACCCTCCATATGCCAGAACTACGTCATTAGGCTATACGCAAATAAACAGAGTACGTATAATGTATATCGATCATATTATAAGTCTCACATCACGAGAGTATATAGAACAAGTTAAAAACAAAGCACATTGACACTCTTTTCATATGAACCGGTCATCTCTCTCCATATGGCCGGTTTACAACAGATCTAACAATTGCAACTATCGGAAACCCCTTCAAACAAAATCGAAAGTTGTGAAAGTCCATTGGATCGAGTGTACCTAAATATCACAGTATAATATAAGCTTAGCTATTCAATTAAGTTAAATCGGCTAGCTAGCCACCATGAACAACACTGTTTCCTAACCTTCACCGTCCATCTGAACCAAACAGACAAAACATGCATAAATGAGGTTATAGCAGAATGCCACAACTCATGCAGGGGCGGAGCTATGTTTGGGCTAGAAGGGGTTTGGACCCTGCCAGCATTTGTCAATCTACCTATAATTACTACATGTACTAGTGCAAATGATCAAATCTTGTGTTAATTGAATCATTTGAACCCCCTTAATCAATGAAAACAACAATTAAACATATGAAATTAGAACTAATAGCACTTAATGGATAATAACTACACCCAACTTATAGAAAGAAATGCATAAATGTTGCTTGGATTAGAATATTTTATAAATATTATCATTGATATCTAGTCTATTTAATTGTTTTATTTTATACAAAATCAATAGGACATGCTAAAGGTATGTAATACATGCTAAATAATACATTATATATATAAAACCATCAACATGAGTTATATCCTCTTTACTATCTCGTTTTATCTTTTATGGAAATATGGAACTCCAATGCAGCTTACAGAGATGATTTGTGTATAGATCATTACAAAAATGATTATACAAGATGGTCGGACATCTCTAAAAATAATGCAAATTTTCCTCTTCTATGCATTATTGCCTTTTTGGTGGCAAACAGTTTCTCGAAGATTCATGATTTATGACGCAAAAAAATCATAATTGACCCAAACAGTATTATTTGCGGCATAGTAAATCACTATGCCTGTATCGAATTGGCGGCACCTTATTGGTCTAATATCCTCAACCCCTCAAGTCTGGGCCGTAGAGGATTCTAACTTGGTATGCCTTGCACTTCAAACTCTCCCAGGCGTGAGAAACCAAAAATACCGGACTTTGTCCCTCGTCTCCAATAGTAGCCTCAGGCCACAGTCACCCACAGTCGCACAGCAATTGCATGCTACAAGGTTAAAAAGATGACCATACCGATAAATTTCGCACGGTAGTTTTTGTGACGATCTTTTATTTTCGTCAAATGTTTTATTTACAGTTCAAGGAAATACACATGATGAATAACATGTTAAACATATTTAGTTCATAATTTACTCGTTTTGATCTCAGATAAATACAATAACAATCATATATTTTGTGGAAAGACATTGAGGAGGGGGAGTGATTCTTTTGAAATTTGGAATGAACAACTTCTCCCTTTATTTCATTCGTTTCCTTTTGCAACCAAAACGTAAGACACAAACAATTTTATCTTCTGATATTTACTATCCGCGAACGAAACAAGACATTAATAAACTCGTATTTTGATTGTAAAGGCATTCAACTTTTATAGTGAAATATTTTTACCGTGATAATTCACAAAGGAACGCGAAAACAGAACATTGGTGAGAGTCGACCATGTCACGTACAAATTCACATGTTTCACATGTTGACACATGAGCTGCATTTCATGTAGGCCTCATCATTTGGCTCTTTGGCTCTAGCCTGCCCTAAAACCCGCTCTACCCTATAGAGCCGAAGCCTTACCCGACCTTCTGTTAGGGCTGGCCGGCCCTAGCTCTTTTCAATTAGGGTAGGGCAAATGTCAAGCAAATGAAACCCGGCCATACCCTACGACCCTACCCTATTGAGTCATTTAAGGCCAAGCCCGGCCCGGCCCTAAAAGCCCGCCTTTTAGGCTATAATAATTACTTTTTTTCTATTGTTTGTAATATATTTCTTATTTTTAATACAATATAACTAATCTTGTAAGTTTTATTTCTTTAATTTGTATTTTTTTTATTAAATAACGATTGATTTTTGATGATTTAGAGAGATAGTTAATGGAATATATGAATATAACTACTTAAATTAATAATTCTAGATGTCTTAAGTTAAATATAATGTATATGTATGTTAAATATGACTAAAAATAGGGTCTTATATCACATATATCCTTTGAGGTAATATTTGTTAGTACATAGCCAAAATACTTGGCTGAGCCGAGAATAAGGTGCAATTACCCGGTCACCGAAGGTCATTCCAGACAAGATAGCCCTGGTAAGCCCTTCACGGATATCCAAGGAGTGAAGGGCCGGTAATAAACCGCTTGCCACAATCACTCTAGCGGCAAAACACCCCCAAAAGGGGAGACACTACAAAGACTAACAAATAGTCCTACATCGGAGACTAAGGCCAAAGTGTCCAACCTTGGCCTATAAAACAGGCACAAGCTCCCATCAAAGGTACACACAACTCTCTTCCGCACTCCCCTACATTGCAAGTGCCTAAAGCTAACTTAAGCATCGGAGAGTCGAAGACTGGGCCACCCCAGTCCCGGCTTCTTGACGCTGTCACTTGTGCAGGTTCCGAGTGCAGGACCAAAGGATTCTACCTCGCCCCGGCTCGCGACCCCTTCTCGGCTCGGGACCTCAGGACGAAGCATGTAGAAACAATTGGCGCTAGAAGGTGGGTCCCTATCTTGTGGAACTCCCATTTGACTCGACACCATGGTGGAAATCATTGATGACCCTACGGACCCTGGCACTCAAGCAGAGGAGGAACTTTTCCAACCCGGTGACACATCCCTTCCCAAAACCAGCGATACAGCCCCCATTAGCCATCCCAACCCCGCCACAGCCCTTGAAATCCTCAAGTGGGACTTCCGTTCGTTCCGCGAGCAAGCGACGAAAGAGAAGGCATAAGCGGAAGCGTAACGGGTATGCATCGCAGAGTTGGAGAAAGAACAATTCTTGCTCCGCGCCACGTTAGAGCATCGTAATGTGTACAACGACAGCCTGGACTGCATGGTGCGAGTTGCCGGAACGCCGGACGCCCTTCCTAATCAAGGCCAGACTGGTTTCATGCTCCCAGGAGGGCCTAGCCAGATCATATACGTATCTCATCCCCTAACCCACCCTTCATTTCCACTACCAACCCCCCAACCATCTCCAATCCCCAATGACTCCCCCCTGCCACATCAGCCTAATCCATCTGCCCAGCCTATCTCCACTTTAACCATTGCTAACTCCCCTAACCCACCTCTCGACATGCCAACCTGCCTACTGCTTCAACTCAGCCAAACAGTCACACAGTTAGCCTCGCGGATTGAAGGCGTCGAGAGTCGCGGGGCCCAGCGACCCTTGTTCTCTGGCTATGGACATCGCCCAAGCCCCTTCACACCCCGAGTGCAGATGGATAAGCGGCCTCTAGGAACTAAGTCATTCAAGATGGACAAGTATAAAGGCACCGGGGACCCTCATCTCCACCTCGAGACATTCTTCTTGCTCTGTAGCTCCTCTGGCTACAGTGACGCCATAGCCTGCCACGCCTTCCAAGAGACCCTCTCGGACGAGACTCTCAGTTGGTTCCTCAATCTGCCGCCCAACTCCATTGACAACTTCGACCAACTCTTGGAACGCTTCCTCAGTCGTTTCATGCTACACACCAGCATTTATCGCAGTGTAGATGCCTTATTCCGCATCAAGCAGAAAGACGGTGAAGGTCTCCATGAATTGCTGTCCCGATGGCAATCTGCCACAGGGAGATGCCACAACTTAGAACCTCGCGTGGCGGAGCAGGCTTTCCGTCAGGCCCTGCTCCCCGGCAATTTCCTAATGGAGATCAATAGGAACCCTCCAGGATCCTACGATGGCTTGATCGACCTGGCTATGCGGTGGGCCCGGGCTGAATTTTCCACTTTCGAACATCCCGCCCCCGCCACGTTAGCACTTCCCGCCCCTCCACCAGATGAGCACTTTGACCGCGAGTAAGATAAAGGGCAATCACGTGGATCCTCCAGAGACCAGGGACGCAGCTCCGACCGTCGCCATGGGGGACAGAGAAACCGCGACCACCCATATAAGTCAAGGGACCAAAGCCCTCCACAACAACAGCGCCGTTCCGCCTCGCCGCCTCATTACGAGGTCCACACTACTCTGACCACCACATATGAGGACACATGGGCCAGGCATAAAGATCTCATTCCCCCACCTCCTAAAAGCAAGTATCCAAAAAAGCCCCGGCGAGCAACCGACAACAGGTACTGTGCTTATCATGATGATAACGGCCACACAACAGAGCAATGTCATGGCCTCCGCAATGCAATCGAACATTTGGTCCAGAATGGGCAACTCCACCAATATTGTGTTCCCACCACAGGCGCTAACGCCATTGAAGTACATGGCCAGATTCTAACCCTGCATGGTAGAGCCCCACGGTTCCCCCCACACAAGCCTTCTGTAAAACGGCAATGCACGACACCTTCGGAAATCCTAGACATCCAACGCGGTGTCACGATCACCTCATCAGCGTGGGATCAAGTGACATCTCGCAGCGATGAGGATACCATAAATTGCCACCACTGTGATCCATTCATAATCAATGTGCAGGTGGATCATTACAGGTGCCACAGAGCTTTAGTGGACACAAGAGCCTCCGTAAGCGTCATGTTTTCTGATTGCTATAAAGGACTCCGGCGAGACCGAACTAAGCTATACAATAACCACGACCCCCTTGTCAGCTTCTCTGGCGAGACAGTACAACCGTTAGGCTCAGACTGCCTAACCGTGTCGGTGGGAACAGCTCCTTGCCGCTCTTCCATCACGGCCCGCTTCCTCATTGTCGATTGCCCCTCGTCCTATAATCTCATCTTAGGCCGAGACATCCTCTGGGGGCTACAGTGCTTCATAGCCGGTCACATGCTTCTCATGAAAGTTCCTACCCCAGGTGGCACCCTGACCATTCAAGGGGTTCGAGCAGCCATTGAGCATTGCCATCTTAACGCCATCCAGCAGAGGCGAGGAGCCTATGAGATGTTGCCTCTCAGCCCCTCGGAACCCATCAATGACCCGCGGGACGACCCAGAGGGGAGTGGGAAAGAGAGCCCCGCGACCTAGTCCTACAGCAAAAACATCGTCCCCCACCCCTGGAACGCTCGCCACCATCTCTACCCTAGTTACCCAATTTTAACCTTGGCTTCGAAAACCATCTCTACCCCAATTACCCAATTTTAACCTTGGCTTCGAAAACCATTACTTGTATATGTACAATAGCCCAGTAGCGGCTCCAACAATGTACACTTCGCCTGCTAGCGGCTAAATCTAAGTGCAATAAAGTGTTTTGTCATTCCAACATGCTACACTTCGCCCCCGCAACGCAGGGCCACAAACATACAAAAGTAGACAACAGCAAAAAAAACACACAAAGGCTACACACACTACTAGGACAAGCACTTTAGCCGACGAAAAATTTTCGTCGGCCTGTTATCTTAATTCGTCGGCTAAGATCTTAGCCGGCGAACCTTCGTCGGCTATAGTGTCGTCGAGAAAGGGTCGTCGGTGATGACTTTAGCCGACGAAATTTTTTTTTTCGTCGGCTATAGTCCCACAGTTAGCCGACGAAAAACATGTTGTCGGTTTTTTTCCCAGACTTTAGCCGACGAAATATTCGTCGGCTAAAGTGCGTAATAAATAATTAAAAAATAACTATACCCGACGAAATTTAGTATATTTCATCGGCTAAACCTTGTAAAAAAATTTAAAAAAATAATTATAGCCGACATAAAATATTTCGTCGGCTAAACCTTATAAAAAAAATTAAAAAATAACTATAGCCAAAGAAACATGTCATAATTCGTCGGCTAAACCTTATAAAAAAATTAAAAAATAACTATCGCCGACGAATTATGGCATAATTCGTCAGCTAAACTTTATAAAAAAATTAAAAAATACTATAGCGGACGAATATAGTGTTTAAATATCGTCAGCTAAAGTTGCTGGGTTTTGAAAAAAAAACTGCAGAAACTTTCGGCCACCTCCAATCACGACCAAAATTTGACAGAATCTTCCTCTCAACATTTCGAACAACTTTCTAGAAGAAGTCGAAGCTCAATTCTAAGCCTAAACAGGTCAATCGACTGAAAATATAAAAATCCCCAATTTTAAACCCTAAAAACTTCAAATCTTCGATTCTCTTCACACACACCGAATCGAGCTACCAAATTCTAGGGGAATGTAGTACTAATCAAACTCAACTTATCCATATATAGAACTCACCAAATGGTGATCTAAGGAAGGAGAAATTCGATCGACACCGAATCCGAACCGGCGGTGTTTTGGAGCTCGATTTATCCCTCACGGCGGTGCCACTCGATGCACCACCTATCCAGCAATGAAGTAGAGACGACGGCGAAGCTTTTGGGACAAGTGTGACGGTCTCCGGTGGCTTGACGGCGGAGCAAGACCGAGAAGAAAATCTGGCAGATAATAGACTTCTTACCATCCATCTTCGCCTATATAAAGAACTTTAGCCGACAAAATTCTTTATTTTTGTCGGCTAAACTCTTTTGAAAATTTTGGTTGACCGCCAAAAAATTTTGGATGAAAATTTTGAAAATTTTTCGACTTTAGCTGACGAATTTTCATATATTTTCGTCGGCTAAAGTCCTTTGAAAATTTTGGTTGACCGCCAAAAAATTTTGGTTGAAAATTTTGAAATTTTTTCGACTTTAGCCGACGACTTTTCATATATTTTAGTCGGCTAAAGTCCTTTGAAAATTTCGTCGGCTAAAGATACCAAATTTGTCGGCTATACACCAATTCGTCGGCTAAACCTTCTAAACTCGTCGGCTAAACTTTATAAATTCGTCGGCTAAACCTTTGAAATTCGTCGGCTAAACCTTTGAAATTCGTCGGCTAAAAGTATTTTTATACATTTGGCATGTTGTGATTGTGATGATCAAACTTGAGAAATAGAAATCCAACCGTCAGATCTGACCATCATGATAAAATACATGTATGGGAAAAAATTCAACTTGATCCGAAAAGAATAAGGGCTCGATCCGGACGGTCAATCTCGTAAGTCAAACCCCTAAACGCACGGAAAAGGTTGTTCGACCGTCTAAATTACGTATTTTGGCCGGACCTCCAACTGAAAATAGTTTTAAACCGATGACACGCAACAAGTCGTATAAAAATTTTACGCAAAATAACCACCGAATATAGGGCTACTCATAGGGGGAAAAAATGAAAAATTGCATTGACCGCAACTATCGGCACCGAATATTTACCGGAATAGTGTGATTTTTCAACCGTGGATGTATTTCAACATTCTCGTCATATCTTATTTCATAGTTTTTTGGCGTTTGAAGGTTTTACCTATTGTTTGTTTTTGAAACGGAACATTTACATAACACTTGGTAAACAAGTTATACAACATTAGTATGTATGTTGTGATTGTGATGATCAAACTTGAGAAACAGAAATCCGACCGTCAGATCTGACCATCATGATAAAATACATGTATGGGAAAAAATTCAACTTGATCCGAAAAGAATAAGGGCTCGATCCGGACGGTCAATCTCGTAAGTCAAACCCCTAAACGCACGGAAAAGGTCGTTCGAGCGTCTAAATTACGTATTTTGGCCGGACCTCCAACTGAAAATAGTTTTAAACCGATGACACGCAACAAATCGTATAAAAATTTTACGCAAAATAACCACCGAATATAGGGCTATAGTAGGTAATAAAAAAATTTTAGGGTTTAGCCGACGAATACCCTAACGTATTCGTCGGCTATAGTATGTAATTAAAAAATTAAAAAAAACTATAGCCGACGAAATATTAGGTTATTCGTCGGCAAAAACCATCTTAGCCGACGAATTAAAGTGTATTTCGTCGGCTAAATGAAAAAAATACATTAAAAAAAACAGACGATATTAGTAAACCATACTAACTTCCTGTCATCTTTAGCCGACGAAATTATATTTTCGTCGGCTATAGTCATCTTTAGCCGACGAAATTAAAATTTCGTCGGTTAAAGAAAGTTTAAAGTCGTCGGCTAAAGTCACAGACTTTAGCCGACGAAAATAAATTCTTTAGCCGACGAAAATATAATTTAGCCAACGAAGGAAAATTTCGTCGGCTAAAGTCTACTTTAGCCGACGAAAAATTGATTCGTCAGCTAAAGTCTTTCTTCTTGTAGTGACATAACGCCAAAACATCAACCTGGACTCCCAGACAAATTAGTATAAACTAATTACAATGGCTAACCACGCCACTTACATTGTTCAAAACAACAGTAAGACCTACCACTATCAAAATGCCCAAGTACATCTTACTCTCCCCCAGCGGATGAGTCGCCAGATTTGTTGACACTCCCCTTCGACCCGCCACTACGGCCAAGAACCTGGTTCACATTCCCCGCCATCCTCTGTCCAACCAGCTGCTTCGACTGGTCCCGGGACAAAAATGAAGGCCTCACAGCTGCGGCAGGGCGCACAAGTGAACTGCCAGGAACTCCCTCAGGGCCAGGGCGCCCCCTCACTGGAGCCTTCTGAGCTTCAAGGCCCGCATGTGCCAACAACCCTGGAGCCCGAGGATCGCGAGACGGGACGGCAGAAGAAGCCACCTGCGACGCCAATACTTGGGTAGGTATAGACCCCTCGGGGCCGGTGGCTCTCACAGATGACTCAGCCCCAATTGCAAGAGGTCACGGGTCGCCCGCAGCTGGCATCCCCTTCTGCCCAGTAGACGTTACGCACCACGCCTCATGCTGCTTTGCCAGAGACCGTGAGATCTCGGCTTGCTTCCTCTGTTCAGGCGTCATTTGTTCCCACGCCACCTTTGCAGCATTCTTCTCTGCGTACCACTTACGCATGGCCGTCTCGTTAATCCAGCCCGCCTGGCAGCCTAGTCGGCTCAAATCATCTTGCCTTTTATTATAGGCACCCTTCAGCTGCTGCTTATACACTTCGCCCTCCCGGAACAACTTCTGCCCTGCCTCGGCAGCCCGCTCGCACTTCGCCTTCCAGGACACCTCCAGCTCCACAAGTGCCTGCGTCAGCTTCTCCACCTCAGCTTCCAAAGACGCTACCTTGGCAGCCGCCACTTCCCCAGCCACCACCTGCTCATCCTTCCTCCTTATAACTTCTTTCAGCTTTGCCACCTGGGCCTGAAGACAGCAGCGTTCTGCTCTGCCTGCGCTAGTTGCTCCGCAAGGCCACGATTGCATTCCTCAGCCTCCCTCAACTGCTGACTCTTCGCCTCAGCATCACCCTGCCAGTGGGAAGCCGTCCGCTCGCTCGCGACATACATCAACAATGTAGGCTACAGTCACACAGCAACGCATAAACCCCAAGCTCAAAACAGTGGAACACAAAAGCGTGCAGACACTTACCCGAGTCAATTTCTCCTTGGCGAGAGCCATTCCCGCCGGCGGATCCACCTCCTCCAACACATGCATATCGCGAGCGCGGTGACGCATATCATATGTCATCTGAGCCAAGTATGGTTGCGCGTCCCCTGTCCCTTCCAAGGCTTGGGCAACCTCGACTAAGCTTGCTGATCCCCCGGACCGACTGTCCCTCCGCGACCTCTTAGACTGGCCCTCGCGAGCCGACTCCGCTCTCTCCTTCCTCTTCCGAGTCCGAGCCGCACCAGTCTCTTCCTCACGGTCCGCAACCTCCTCCACGACCGGTTCCTCCCCCTACGTCTGGTTGGGTTCATCCTCGTGATCACCCTCTACTTGCGCCTCCTCCAACTCCACCTCCTGGACGCCTAAACCCATCGCTTCCGCCACTAGCGGAGGCACATAGGCGTAATCCTCATCTGCCAAATTCAACCTCAAAAAATCTTCACAATCGCCCAGCTCCACCTCCCTTCCCTCCCCGTCTCCAAGTCAATGTCATACTGCTTGGCATGGTCAGCCTCAGCCAGTAGCCCATCCAGCACTTCCTCGTCCGACACCTTGTCGTACGGACCTTCCTTCTTCCGCGAACCACCGTCGCGTGACATTGTCACTACAACAAACAAACAATAGTCAGGCAACGACTCGCAAGCCCAAAATAGAGAACGCAACCACTAAAATACAGACCCGGAACCCGGGTATAGCCAAAGTGGCTGTATATGCCAAAGCAGCATATCCGATACGAGCTCCTATATTCAAATGCCCATATCACCCGGCGAATCCAGCGCTTCATCAGCTCAGTTAGATTATACTCTTGCGACACTGCACAAAGCTAGTTGTCAACAGCGACAGAGCAGCACAAACAAAACACAAAAACACAAGGCACAAGTACACGGTACCTATTTTTTGGAAACTTCCCGGGACCCGGAAAGGGTGCCCGTGCTATTCCTACCACTGCCCCCCAACAAGAAAACACTTGCGCCTCTAGGTTTCACTTGTTGAGGTGGGCAAGTCTTCCACTAGGACCTTAAACTTTCCACGTGACTTCATCGTCACGCAGCCCCGGATGCCCTTTTTCGCGCACCACCGCATGTGCCAGCACGTGTTGAACTCTTCACAATTTGGGAACTCTTGCTTCAGCAAGTAAAATAGCACGCCTGTTCCCAAAATCTGCTTCAGCATGTTGGGGGTAACTTGCCCCGGGGCGACATGTAGACACGCCAAGGTGTACTGCACAAACGGGGGTAGCGGGAACATCAACCCGCATCTCAGTTGGTACTCGTATACCAACGTAAAGTTACCCGGGGGATCCCAAAACTTCACCCCCCTGCCAAGCGGCCGTAACAAGACCTCCTCTGGTATACTCCAATTCTGCCGAAGCGCTTCAAGCTCTGACATTGTCATACTCTCTCCAGGGGGTTCCCAAAACGAATCATCATCCTCTCGAGATCTCACCATGATAACTTCCTCTACCTTCTGCAAGAGAGGGTTACACGAGGACACATGAGACCCGACATCCATCACAGGAATGCTTTTCCCCAAGTCAAGGACAATCTCTGCCATAAGATTATCCAATCCCTCCTCCATCCGGTGCAAAGTGTCCGAATCCGAACTAGGCGAACTAGAGACAGCCACAATCTCTTCGCTGGACACCCACACCGGATCTGCCATACCCTGCTACCTTAACCCTAACCAGCCCGACAACAACTCTCTCATCTTAGAATGCCTACCAACATCACAACATGTGAACAATCCCACTCACCCCAAATAACCCAAAACAACAACACCACCACATACAAAAATCCAAAGACAAAGAATGCGACAAATTCATACCTTCAAACAGCGGATTTGCGTAGTGGCAGTGAAGCTGGTTGCAAACAGTCGAGCGCTCGCACCCACTCGATCGAGGATGAAATTTGACTTTCCCAGTCTGAAGTTTATAGAATTGCCGAAACCCTAGAACGTAAATTGCGGCTCACCTAGTTTTCAGTTTCGAAATCACGCATTCCCCCATCCTGTTCTCCCCAACCCTATATATAGACATTCCCCCAGACCCCACAAACCTGCACGGACAGGGCAAAGCCACGTCGCCCTCGTTTATTGCAAAAAAAAAGTAGGGGGCGCTATGACATCTCGTCAACTCACCCAGCAGCGGCCCGCCATGCCGCGAGAGTCTCACCAACTAGCGCGGACTGACTCGCCCAGCAGCGGCCCGCCACGCCGAGAGAGTCTCGCCATCTAGCGCGGACTGACTCGCCCAGCAGCGGCCCGCCACGCCGCGAGAGTCTCGCCAGCTTGCGCGGACTTACTCTCCCAGCAACGGCCAGCCACCCGAGAGTCTCGCCAACTAACGTGGACTGACTCCCCCAGCAGCGGCCCGCCACGCCGCGAGAGTCTCGTCACTTAGCGCGGACTTACTCGCCCAGTAGTGGCCCACCACCCGAGATTCTCGCCACTTAGCGCGAACTTACTCGAATGTCACCCCGTAGCGGCACGCAACGCAATTAGCGCGTTTCCTCTTGCCAACTAAACTCGGAACTTCACCCCTGTCACCTCGCGACCCTCACATGGGGACTTGGGGACTCGGCACCATGCCTCCAGCACCTGGGTAAACCCTATTCTCGGCATCTATAGAATAACTCCCCACCCAAGAGCTTTCTCGGACTGGGGATTTGGGGACTTGTTAGTACATAGCCAAAATACTTGGCTGAGCCGAGAATAAGGTGCAATTACCCGGTTACCGAAGGTCATTCCAGATAAGATAGCCCTGGTAAGCCCTTCATGGATATCCAAGGAGTGAAGGGCCGGTAACAAACCGCTTGCCAAAATCACTATTGCGGTAAAACACCCTCAAAAGGGGAGACACTACAAAGACTAACAAATAGTCCAACATCGGAGACTAAGGCCAAAGTGCCCAACCTTGGCCTATAAAACAGGCACAAGCTCCCATCAAAGGTACACACAACTCTCTTCCGCACTCCCCTACATTGCAAGTGCCTAAAGCTAACTTAAGCATCGGAGAGTCGAAGACTGGGCCACCCCAGTCCCGGCTTCTTGACGCTATCACTTGTGAAGGTTCCGAGTGCAGGACCAAAGGATTCTACCTCGCCCCGGCTCGGGACCTCGGGACGAAGCAGGTAGAAACAATATTTGAGAAAAAAAAAATTAAAACTTATGAATTTATTTTGTTAAACAAACTCATCTATTTAGCCCTATTTATTTAGCCCTATTCAAAGGGCCGGCCCTATTAACCCTAATAAAATAAGCTTTAAGGGCGGGTAAGAACTTGCATATTTGAGCCCCGACCCGACCTAACCCGACCCTAAATTTTGTTAACCAAGTCAAAACCATACCCGCCCCGACCCTACCCTAAGCCCTAAAATTTAAGATAGGACCGGTCCTAGCACGAGATACCTAATTTCATGGACCGCCTATAGTATTGTAGTACACATTTAAACACTGTCCAATAAAAAATAAAAAAAAACTTTGATCGACTCCCTTCTTCCTCTCTCTTTCTCAAGAAATTCTTCGGTGCGACGGTCGTGCCATGTGTCCATACGACTGGTCTACGGTCGTGGGACACGTGTTTTTTTTTCACAGCAGTGCCCACAACAGCCACTGCGAGTTTTCCGGCGAAACTTCTTCTTCCTTTCTCTAAAGAATCTTGGCTCGTCGGAGCTCCGAGAGCGAATGGAGGGGAGAGGAGAGGGATCCGGAGAGGTGGAGAGGAAGAAGAAGGCGGAGAGAGGAGGGGTAGGGTTTTAGATGGTGTGGCGGTTGTTGAATTTGGGGCTGGAAATGAGGGAGAGCAGCGGAGGAGAGACTTGGCTTCAAGGCGGAGGAGGATCTGTGAAGGAGACCGTCGTGGTTGGCGATGACTTCGGCCGGCGAGGGTGAATTGTTTCGCTAGAGAATTCGCAGCGGCTGTTGTGGGTTGTTGTCAAAAAAAACACACGTATCGCACAACTGTGGGCCGGTCACACGGACACGTGGCACGACCGTCGCACCGAAACATTTCTCCTATTTCTCTGAAGCAATATAGTGGTGTGGAGCCCATAGCTGGACCTCTGCTTTGCTGGCTTCAAGCTCTTCATTGTTGGTCTTTTATGGGGCTTGTCTGCTGAGAACAAAAGAAAAAAAAAAAACTAAATAAAAAGAGAGAGGTGTTTTTCTTTCAGTTGGCCCAATCTTCCTCTCAAAGACTCTTCCTTTTTGAATTACTCCCCCATTCACTTTGTGTGTTTGTGTGTGCTTGTTCAACAATCTCATCATCTCTCTCACTAGAAAAAAAAAAAAAAAACCAAACCAAAGCTCTCTTCTTTGTTTCACTTCATGGATCCCCAGATCTAATGCTTCAACACCCACTTGAGCTTTTCCCTTGTGTAACAGAGGGTTTGTTTCAACCCAGAAGACTATTGGGTAAGCTTCTTTTCCTTCCTTTGGTTTGATGCTGGAAGAAAGTTAAATGCTTTTTTTCTTCTGTGGTTTTCGGATTGTTGGGTTTTCGGAATTTGTGTTGCACAAGTCAATCTTCTTACAATGCTAAGAGGCAAACCTTCTGGATTTCCAAATGGCTGACCAAACGCTGAGTTGAACCTAAAAAAAAAAGTGACTTTGACCCCTTCTTTTTTCAAACGTCCCATTTAAGATTGCGTTGATTTTGTTTACTCATTATAAGCGGTCATCTGTATTCTGCTTTAAATGGTAATAAGATGAGTTTTGGGACTTCTGGGTTTCTATCTCTTAATTCCTTCTGTTTTTGTGTAGTAAGTGGGGGGCTTCTTCGTTATGGTGTTTTGTGTGATCTACTGGGATGAAAGAACAAGAGTTTGAAGTTATTGACCTCCTTTGTGTTTTGTGTTGTAGTATGCAAAAGTTGAGCTGAGAAGTAGAGGAGGTTCTGTTAATTTAGTGTTTAGAATTGAGATTTTGGGGGCAGGCGGTTTTTTTAAAGGTGGTTGTTACATGTGGAGATTTTGGAGGGTTGTGTGGATGAGATGAGGGATGTTATCAGAGTTGATGAACTTCTTGAGGTCTTGTTTTCGGCCGAGGTCGAATGGATATGTCCACACCAGTTCAGATGCAGGGGGGAGACAAGATGGGCTCCTGTGGTACAAAGACACAGGTCAGCACATCAATGGTGATTTCTCAATGGCTGTAGTTCAGGCCAACAATTTGCTTGAGGATCAGAGTCAGGTTGAGTCCGGGAGTTTGAGCACGAGTGAGTCTGGCCCTTTTGGAACTTTTATTGGTGTTTATGATGGGCACGGTGGACCGGAGACATCACGCTTTATCAATGATCACCTCTTTCAGCATCTCAAGAGTAAGTGTTTTTAGACTTTTTCATGGGACTCTGAACATTTTAAATTCCTTAAGCAAGATTTGTGGCTTTCAAATTGAACTCTGCTGGATTCGAGGGAAAGTATTTACGTCAGAGGACATGGTTTAGATATTTGGTACTTTAGTTAGGAGTTAGAAATCTGCTGAGTTGAAAAGATGAGAGCCTTGTGAATGCATGCTTGATCATGTGTATAGTGTAAAAAAAAAATGGTGGTTCACTATTAATTAAGCTGAGTACTTTTCCTAGAGACAGGTTGAGTATTGATGGATTATATTAATAAGATATTCAGTTTTTTATTATTGTTTCAGGTTTCACCTTATATCAGCAGCTAATGATATAGCATATGCAATGTAAACTCTACAATTCATTAGTGAATTTGGGCTTTAGACTTTGAGACAAAATCCATGTTGTAATATTGAATATATTTGTAATATGCAGGATTTAGTTCGGAGCAGCAGTCCATGTCTGTGGATGTAATACGAAAAGCCTTTCAAGCAACTGAAGAGGGTTTTCTTTCTGTAGTTACCAGGCAGTGGCCTCTTAAACCACAGATAGCAGCAGTGGGATCTTGCTGCCTTGTTGGTGTTATTTGTAATGGAACTCTGTATATTGCCAACCTTGGTGATTCCCGTGCTGTTTTGGGGAGGGTTGTGAAGGCAACAGGGGAGGTACTCTCAATTCAGTTGTCACAAGAGCACAATGCATGTATAGAATCTGTGAGACAGGAGCTGCATTCTCTGCACCCCGACGATCCACAGATTGTACTTTTGAAGCATAATGTATGGCGTGTAAAGGGAGTAATACAGGTAACATTTCTATTGTATGTCAAGTAGTATACATGAGTATCTTTGCAACAAATATCACATATTTAACTTATCTACTTTCCATTGCACCTAGATTCTAAAACTAGTGCCTTTTGGCTTCGCCATCCCCCTTCCAAGAGACATTATTGGTCGCATTTGTGATGTCAATGAGTTCATCTGAGTTTTCAGTCGAGGCAGTTTCTTTTGATGCATCTGTTGAAATTTTTGTCCTTGGTTTGTTGTAATTTCTAAACAAATGCTTAAATTCAATGAGTCTATTTTTCACTTCCAGAAAAAGCTTCACATAATGTAAGTAGTCTGCATATCTGATCTCTCCTGACCATGTTTTAACAAAATAATCAAATTCAGTTTCAGATAGGGGAACATATTGTGAAAATGTGAAGTATTTGGTATCTTTTCACATGTTAATGAAGAGTTGTGGCTCTTGTAGCATGCATTACTCAAGTGGAGTATGCCCTGGTATTTCATGTGTGATGAATAGAAAAGATGATAACTGAAAGGTGGAATGTTAACTATTTTACTCTAATTGTACTACTGTTCCATCAGTGGTACAATTAAGTGAAGTGTTGCTAAAATTTTTTTCTATTTTTTATTACCAGTATTACAAAATAAATGGTTACATGATACATTTGATCCTGTTTGTGCTGACTCTGATATTTTAACACTTACCGCTTGCAGATTTCTAGATCTATTGGTGATTTCTATCTAAAGAAGGCTGAATTTAACAGGGAGCCTTTGTATGCCAAGTTTCGTCTTCGGGACCCTATCAAAAGACCAATATTGAGTGCTGACCCCGCAATTTCAGTGCTCCAATTGCAACCACACGATCAATTCATTATATTTGCTTCTGATGGACTCTGGGAGCACCTCAGCAACCAGGAAGCAGTTGATATAGTTCAAAATCATCCCCGAAAGGTAAGAATTTTTATATCTTTTTATCAGCTATATACACCAGTACATTGACAATAAACCCATTTATCTTTTGAATAGGAACAATAAAGGAGATTCAGATTTAACTATTATGTCTCAGAAGTTTAATAAATTAACACTATCACTTGTGTAAGATTCCCATATCCTATTTTCTTTGGTGATTCCAAATAGCAAGCAAAAAATTTGGAGGAAACACATAGATCACAGGATGCCTACCTAGTACATCTCTAAGTTGGTTTCCCATTCTAGATCTTCATTTCGCAGAATGCATAGCTGGTTAGTTTAGACAGAGATTGCCTTTTCAGCATGATTTCAGGGAATTCCATGGGGAGTTTATTAAACGTTATAATACAATCAGAACTGTTCTCATGGTCGCTTAACCTTGGATTTAAAATGAACTTTTGAGAATAAGATATGAATGCATTTAGTATTCTAATCTCAACCCTTGAACTCTTGATAAAAAATCCAATGGTTGGTGGTGACCATAAGTTTCTTGATCACCAGCTGACCACAAGAACACTACTCATAATACAATTAGGATGTTATTATGTTCTTAATCAGTGAAGAACTTGTTGCAAGGTAGAAATCATATCATCTATTTCTATTGAGTGCTTGTATGAATCTCGTGCCTAGTGCTGCAAACAAAAAACAAAAGAAAACTGTAGTGGTGAACTTTGGGATCAATGTACTAGAGTTTATAAAAGCCACAGCTGATAACAGGAAGAAATGATCTTATGTGAATCGTTTTTGATCTTTGTGTACACCTTTCTCTTGTAGCCTGTCACTGTTATGTGTTGTCCCATTAAAACTCTTGTTTGCTTAACCTGATGCAGGGAAGTGCAAAGAGGTTGGTAAAAACTGCCCTGCAAGAAGCAGCAAAGAAGAGAGAAATGCGGTATTCAGACTTGAAGAAGATTGACCGTGGTGTTCGTCGCCATTTCCATGATGACATAACCGTGATTGTTGTGTTTCTTGACTCAAATCTTGTGAGCAAGGCTACTTCTGTTAAGTGCTCAGTGAGAGGGGGCGGTATCAGCCTGCCTCCTAATACTCTGGCTCCTTACACGACTACAGCAAGGGAAGCTGGCAATACCTGATCATTAAACAAACTGTATCTCAACGTGTGTTTGTACCATTCTCTTGTGTGAATACAACTAGGTAGAGCTTCCAAGCCAGACTGCAGGGAATGGACCGTCAATTCTTTAATGTACAACACTGTAACTTTTAACTGGAATCTAATACTTGCATTTAGCTTCTTTCTGTGCCCAGAAACAAAGAACTGGAGAAGACAACTTCAAGGCGACTCTCAGTAATCAACAATAGCTACATTCCTTGTGACACTGTTCTTAATCCTTTTCTCATTTTGCTTTTCATTTATCTTGAAATTTCAGATCTGTAAATTGTATGACATGGCAAATTAAGCTTTTGCTTCCATTTCCTTGCTCGTCTGTTCTTTATATCTACTGTCTATCATAATTGGAAATGTAGCACATATTTAGAAGGGCTCAATTGAACAGAATGCTCTGGAAATATCTACAGTAGCCATGTACTCTGGGCATTATGTAGGTTTTCTGGTACACTAGACAGGGGCACAATCCTCAATGCCACTAGTCTATATACCCTTCAGGATTGTGTTAGATAACAACTGCAAAACGCTATCCATCTCTGAAATTGTGGAAGCTCCATCATCACAATCCCTCATTCCTTTACATTTCTTTCAAGAGAGAATCAAGCAGCAATGTCCCATGTTCTTGTTACATGGATTATCTGATCAGGGTCTAGGGTGTTACTTTGATAAGCCTGAGGAATAATATTCGGTGAGACAGTTTTATCTCATGACACATTCACTTTTCTCTGGTTGTATCATCAATCATATCTCAAACCATATAAATTCATATCTAAAAACATTTACTCTCATTGTATTATCAATCATATCTCAAATCATACAAATTTATATCTAAAAACATTTACATGTAAAACGTACGCTTGGATTTAAATTATCTACACAATTAGTTTAGAAGAGAGGAGACACTAGGTTCATATCTCTATGGTTTACCTTGTAGAAGTATAGAACTACATCAAGTTTGACTATTTGGTAGCAAAATTCAGCTGAGCTCTTTTAGATGCTCCAAGTCCATAGCAAACTTTGAGGTACTCCCTAGATCCTGGGGTGTCATTCTCAAGCAGATGTTGCATAAAATACTATTAGTCGAATATTAGAATCTGTTGGGAACTCGGTAGAGTAAAATTTGAAAACTGTAAAAATAAAAATAAATAAAGAACACACATTCCTACCCAATACCTATGTTTTAACATGTATATAGAGAATATGAAATAACATAGTTGACTAATTTACTGAAGGCACATATTTTACCCCTTCTAGATATGCACCTCCAGTCCTCCATCATAATCTGTTAATGTTGTAGTAATTTACAGATAAAAAGCACACATTTTCAGGTTCTTTTGTTTACTCAGATACATTCAAGGGAAGCATATGATGCTGTGAATGGCCTGCCAAGTTCATGTGGAACTCAGATTAGAGCTAGCATGGTACTCAGTACTACTCATTGCAGATTGGTACCACGCTGGTCCAAACAGGATACTTCTTTTTCTTTATGTCACTCGCACACACAGATTGGTACTTGAAATCCTTGCAAAATCTAAGTACCAATGTACTATTAGTCTATTTACCAAAGATTTCACTTCTTTGATGGCCTAGATTTTGTCTCTCATCAAATGTCCTAGTTAACTAATAATTTTGGCCTTGAAAATCCATATATATAATCTAGAATCGCACAAGAGTAATCGTTCTGAAGCTCTCCAGAAACTTCAAAGTTCAAACTCAGATTCTATCCAAAGCTTTCAATGCCTGTATCAGTTGTCATTCTCAGACCAATAGACAAATTCTATTAATAATCAACTATTTCCCATACTTCAGCAAAGAAGCGTTTTTGATTCAGCAATAGTAGTGCAGCTCATACACAACAACCTCCATCAATATAAACGTCTGTTTTGACTCATGTTTTTGAATCAGCAGGGTAACTTTTTTCTTGAAAATTTTGTATAATGTTGTTTTCTTGAAAAACGAAAGACGAATTTACATGAAGGGGTTGAAAGATTTCAACATCCTTGTTTCTTAACGGTGAATATGGAATTCCTACAGATTTGTAATCCGCAAAACAAACGTGACATAAGTTTGTGTTGATTAAACCCCATGCCAACCAAAGTGGAACAGTATGATAGGTAACCACCTTCTAATTATGTTTTAGAAATCTTAATTATTTTCATTAACTCTCTTCTTTTTTTATCTTTTTTTTTGATACATTTCTTCAACTCTCTTACACCTGAAATGATGTTCATGAAATCCCTTTTTCTTCTGTTTTGGCCAAGCTCCTGAGAGAAGAGTTTGAAGATTTGAAGTATTGAAAAAAAAAAAATTGGCTCCCTCCTTCAAATATTATAAAAAATCTTATTTTATTCTTTGAAAGAAGAACAAGGACAACAAAGACATGACAAAAGCACACTCTGGTTTGTGCAGTGGTGACCACCCTTTTATCTGTATATTTGCCAAGTTTGACTCCTCTTTTTACTCACCAGTCTCTCTGCCACTACGGAACTTAAAACCTGTGTTTAATGGTTCAAGACCTTTCCTTTTCTCTTTCTTAGTTATTTGCCTGTGACTCACTCACTCACTCTGCTTACTGCCATGAGATGCATGCCAACTTGGTTCAAATTACCAAATGCAAGACAAGAACAACACTGTCTCTCTCTCTTTCTCGAGCCCCAACCTTCTTTCCTACCTAGGGTTTATCTCCCTCTCTCTCTCTCTGTACCTCTGTTTGAAATTTTGAATAGTCATTTTTAGCAGAAAACTGATTTATCACCAGAAACAAACATCAAATAAAATAAAACACTACCTGCTCTTTTGTGTGTTACCTCTGTCCCCTGTTGTAGGAGATGAACTGGGTTTTGGCTCTCAGAGAGCTACATTTTTAGCTCTTGAAAACTCTCCAAAAACTAAACTTTCTACTTTCTTTCTGTAAAACCCAGTTCAGACAACACCACATTCTCCATTTTAGGCTTAACCCCACTTCCTTTTTACCCCAAAAGAAAACCTAGATTCCTCAAAAATTTCACCTTTCTCACTTTACCAAACCAGTGTTCTATTCTTTTGGTTTCTTTTATCCCCCAAAACCAGAAAAGGCTCCAACTTTAGAAGAAGAAGAAGAGCTAGATGGGGTGTGTAGCCTCAAAGCTAGAGGAAGAAGGAGTAGTAGTAACAATATGCAAAGAGAGGAAGCGGCAGCTGAAATTAGCAGTGGAGAAAAGATGTGCTCTTGCAGAAGCACATTGCAAGTATTGTCAAGCTTTGTGTGCAGTAGCTACATCCATCAACCTCTTTGTTTCTCGCTACTCTTCTCCACCTTCACCTTTCCTCATCACATTTTCACCACCTTCTCCTCCTCGTCAGTCTCACTCTCATCCTCAACTCACTCATGAAAATGTGATAACCAACCCAATGTTCCTCCAGCAAATGCCTTCTGAGTCGACTCATGAAGCCATTCCCGGTGCTTCTTGTGCTTCTTCTTCTTCGACGTCCTCGGAGTGTTCCGAGGAGGAGAGAAGAGTGGAAGTGGAGCAAAACCCACATGATCAAAGAAGAGTGGAGAGAGCAGAGAGAGTAGAGAGGGAGGAGCAGGGTTTTGGGTATTTCTATATGCAAATGCCACCAGCAATGCCATCACCACAGATGGATTTAGGGTGGGATTTCTTCAACCCTTTTGAGGGGGTTAGGCCGGAGGTTATAACCGGGTACAGGAGGAGCACCGAAGAGGACTTGAAGGCGGTGAGGGAGGAAGAAGGGATACCTGAGCTAGAGGAGGAAGGGGAGAGAGAAGTGGAGCAAGAGAAGAAGGTTGTTGTGGTGGAAGAAAAGAGGCG
This sequence comes from Fragaria x ananassa, assembly GCA_034370585.1. Lineage (NCBI taxonomy): Eukaryota > Viridiplantae > Streptophyta > Magnoliopsida > Rosales > Rosaceae > Fragaria > Fragaria x ananassa. The sequence continues at coordinate 19,409,449 of CP139769.1, forward strand.
TGTGGAGAATGGAAATGGGGGTGAAATGGTGAAAGTGATGGATGAAGCTAATGTGAGCCAGCGAGAGACTAAAGGGTTATCTGTGATTGATACACCAGCAGAAGGGAGGGAGCTTTTGGAAGCATTGAAGGACATTGTGGACCTTTTCTTGAGGGCTTGTGACTCTGCAAAGGATGTGTCTAAAATGCTTGATGCTAATAAGGTTCAGTTGCAGTCTGGTTTGGAGGAAATAAAAGGTGGGTGATTATTTTCTTCTTTCAAACTTAAATTTCAACCATTTATCCTATACTTTGCTTGAGTTCTGTTTTCTGGTTTACACCATATATATGCTGATCTGCAAGGGTTTTGGTCTGGGCTGTACTTAGTTTGCTGTTCTGATGTACAAAGGCTTTGGTGATGAACTGATAACTATATCATTTGTATTCATGTGCTACTTTTGCATATATCCTGCCTTCACTGTTATCCAATCTAAAACTTATTATGCAGCTAAGGAAAGATTTTATTCACATTCTGGAAAAGCATGATTCATGGTTTGAGTTTTAATGAGTTATTAGGTATTTTAAGTGCTTATGTTTTCCTTTGAGTTATGATTGTCTTTCAGTCCTTCACTTGTGTTCAGTAGGAGAAACAATGATAGGGTATTTGTTCCAAAAGTTGCCATTTTTTCTCTTAATTCTTGAATTATGCTTCATTATGTTATTGTGCTGATATGTATGTTATTGCACAAGGTAACAACCTAAACTCTCTTTTCTTTTAACTTTATTGAACTAAAAAGAAAGTTTGCCAATTGGCCAAAGAAATGAATTCAGATTTACCAAAAGAATTTCTCCCTTTTCAGTTATTCCCCACTATGGTTCTTTTCCTCTCATCTTCTGAAAAGATGGTGGGCTCAGTAGCTTTAATGTCTCTTTTCCAGATATTGTATTTACCAAATTCCAAAACCAAACTCCAAATCTTGCAGTTTAGGGTAAAGTAGGAACATTTTTACAAGTGATCATCTTCTTTTTCATTTCAGTAACTAAGATTCAATCTCAGAGTAACAGTAATAAGTTTATGAACTCTGTTTCCCTATCCCCATAATAGTAATAGTTCCTCGCTGATCCTATATTAATTCAGAGAACTCAACAAAGCTAATTCAAGCTAAATCATGGCATTCCACTTCATCATTTAAGGCATCATCGTGTAAAAGTCTTGTGACATCCAGCTCCAAAAGCTCTACAATATGGACGGAATTTAGCAATGATCTGTTTGATGATTATGGAGGAATGGATTCAGGAAGTCATTCACTTACCCTAGGAAGGCTATATGCATGGGAAAAGAAGCTCTATGAAGAAGTTAAGGTGAGCTGAATGATGCTAAAAGCCATGTAATAACCCCCACATGTGCCTATGATAGGGTGCTATATCATTTTGGCTGCTATTCAAGTGAATTTGTCTTCCTTTTGTTTCACTAATATGTCTGAGTGTTTTGGTTTGACATTGTAGGCTGGAGACATGACACGGAAGCTTTATGAGAAAAAATGCTCGCGTCTTAAACATCAGAATGTCAGAGGAGATGATGAACTGACCACAGACAAAACTCGAGCTGCAGTGAAAGATTTATACGCTAGGATCTTGGTTGCAATTCGGAGTGCCAAGTTAATCAGCAAGAGAATCCAGATTCTGAGAGATGAAGAACTGCAGCCCCAAATTGTTGAACTGTTGAAAGGGTATGGAAGTTAACAGATACAACTAAGCAGTCTCCCAAATTAGTTTCACTTAGGGTTTCACCGGTATTCATTTTCCTTCTATCTTGTGCAGCTTAATGCGCACCTGGAAAATTATGTTGGACTGTCATGAAACCCAAAACAAGATTCTAGTCCAGGTAAAATCTTTTGCTGGTTCCACATTCGGAAAATTCTGCAACAACTCCCACCGGCTTGCAACTCTGCAGCTCGAGGCTGAGCTTTTAAACTGGCATGGATGCTTTACTGAGTATGTTGCAGCACAAAAAGCATATGTTGAAGCCCTCCATGGTTGGCTGACCAAGTTTGTGGCACCTGAAGAAGAATTTTACTCTAGGGGGAGGAGTTCAGCTGTGCCATATGGGGTCAATGGCCCCCCATTGTTGGTGATCTGCCATGACTGGTTAGCTTCCATGGAGAAGCTACCTGATAGGGTGGTGACTTTTGCATTGAAAAGCTTTTCAAAGGATGTAAGGGCTCTGTGGACTCAGCAAGGTAAAGAACAGCAACAAAAAAGGAAAGTTGACAGCCTAGCAAAAGAGCTCGATCGCAGAATTCTGGCATTCCAGAAGTCAGAGAGCAAGTTTCTTGAGCCAAAGCTCACAGAGCATAAATCTGAGCCGGATGTGGATCATCAGAGTGAGTACTTGACAGAGAAGAAGGATCAGCTAGACATGTTCAGAAGAAAACTGGATGTAGAGAGGGAAAAGCACCAGAATTACATGCAAGAAACTCAGCGGGTCACATTGAATGGATTTCAAACTGGATTTTGTGCAGTTTTCGAGTCCCTAAAAGAGTTCTCAGAGGCTTCTCAGAAAATGTACAGTGATCTAGTGACCTACAATGATAGCGTTGATAAAGTTGGAAACCCATCATACATAGAGGGTGCCAAGGTTGAAGAGAATGGCAGCCGATAACATAATAGGTTTCGAGAGTTTCGAATTGTTGACTATTTTGATTTGTATATATTGTGTCAAAGCAGCTCGCTGAGACACAATTATTTATGTTTAAGGGTGGGTTGTAGCTATGAGTTGTGCATTGTTTCTACAAATAGTTGCAATGGTTGCCAACGACAATGTTAAGATTCTTAAGATCCTTTGATAAATTTGATCTTAATCGTCAAATTGACCATGTAAGTTGCACAAGTATCACTTTGGTTAAGAGTGCCTTAGTGGTTAGTACCCATCACTTTTGGAAGGTGGCTTTGGAAACCCTAGATTAGAAATATCTGGCAGTTTAGCAGCTGAGTTAACAAAGGATCTTGAGTTAATTAACAAACCCTAGATCCCAAAACTTAAACCGGAAATGAGTGAAGAAGTCGTTAGATCCGACTTCAGAAATGAGATAACCATTATTTTCACTCTGGTTGCTTATGTTTGTAAAGAAGCTCAAGACTCTGGACATCTTTCGCTTGCAGAAGCAAACTATGAGAAATTGACCAAAGACAAGCAAAGCTGGAAATGTCTGTATTCTTCATGCTTCTGAAGATAGGTTACCACTCAATGTCTTTCAAGTCTCATTCATGGTTAAAGTAATGAAGGTTTCTATTGTCAAATGGCAGGCCCAAGCTGAAAATCATTATGCATTCTATCAATGATTTCATCTGCTAAAAGCCAATAAATCACACTTGTCCCACTTTTCTACTCCACCACGGACTACAATATGTGGTTTTAGTTCAGCCACAAATTCTCTTACTCAACAAAGAAGCAAGGCTCCAAGCAATCAAAACACTGGATTCTATCAACTTTCTTTCTTCCAACTCCCAGTAGGAGACAACAGAGTTTTGATGACAGTAGATCTTAGGAAACTTAGTTCATTAAGACATCTATGGAGTGTACGTAAAACTCTCATCTTAAAGATACTAGAACTGGACCAAGTCCAAAAGGTTAATAGAATAGAATAATTGACTGGCTTGATATGAAGCAGGAGATGATCTTGGGATTCAGAATTCCTACTCTTAAACCCGCTACGCCTATTTTCTTTGTTGGTTAGCTAAACCCCATACCTCTATTGAGTTTCAAGGTTACAGCATAACAAAAAATAAAAGCGAAAAAAAATTAAAAGAAAGAATTCTTAAACCTCAGAAAGGGTGGAACATTGAAGTATAAACAATTCTTAACTCCATTAAAAAAGTGAAAAAGGGTGAAGAAAGAGTGGAGAGAGAGGCGCAAGTGAACTGAGTGCTGCTGATCACTTATAAATGTAAAAGCTATATATATCCCTCAAAATAACTAAGTTCCATAACTTTCTATTGTTAGTTTTGTACAGCATGAAATGATACACATCCTACCAAAAAAGAAAAGAAAAGCCTTGGGTATGTTCGTGACAATGAATACTTACAGATTTCACCATTTATGTCACAGTTACAAATTTCTCTTAGCTCTACCTCAAATATAGGGAGACCAATAATTGCGAGAAAAGAATAAATTCGCTTACTACAGCAGCAGGTGAGTGTATGCCAAGAAATGGAACAATGTCTACCTGGAGCCAATTCTCTACTACTGAACCAACTACTGCACCAGCTGCAAGTCCCCCTATAGTTATGATAGTAGCCTTCCCTGCAGAGATGAACAACACATTACACCAAATTACTTGTGATACCTAACTCAGAATGGAAAACGCACACTGACAGAGGGTAAGGTATACATGTTTCTCAATCCTTTCAATAACACCATGTAATCATGTTTCTTAATATTCACTTCACTGTTAAATGAAATTGTTGACCTCAACCCTAAAACATGTCAAGTGGATAACAAGAAATTCATTGCATGATTTGCTTCAAATAATTGAATCCAGCATTTTTATACTTGAGGAAGAAAACTAACCTAACTATACAAATCCACGACTTCCATGATCAAGAAACCATACATAAGAATAGAAATGGTGGAAACTGATGAGTTTATTATATTGAAACTTGCAGACGCTCTCCAATGTCTTGACGTAAACATCTATCAAGAGAGATTCAATGAGAGAATCCATACCTAACTTAATATTCTTTTTGGTCATGAAGTACAAGGAAGCTCCAAAGCTACCAGCCAGGATCAGTCCAGGAACATCAGCTCCTCCATACGGCACAGAAGAAGTTGAAGTTCCATTGACATATGTCAAGGCCATCAAAGCTCCATACACACCGGCTTGTACACCCAGATCACTTGTTGACGGTGTTTCAACTGCAACAGGCGGATTCTTAACAGTAGCCTGAAGCCACTGAGGCATTGGAGGAGCATTCACCGGCTTTACATCAGCATACCGAACGCTACTATTTACAACCTTGCCAGCTCGCCGCTGAGTTAAGCTTCTCATAAGTAACATATCGTAGGCCGCCTCAACCTAAATAAATCATCACAGTAATATGTAAATCACAGAAAAAGGTACCAAATGCGAAACCAAACAAACACTAGTCGTGAACCAGTTAGTGATTAAAATCAACTCTTCTTGCAAATTTATAATCAATCAACACTCAATTAAATAATCTAATTGAGTTAATTAACCATAATTCACACTACATTTAGTATTACAACTTCAAATTGAGATCCTTATCGACACTTAACGTGAATTTCAGCGTATTTTTTACAAATCCAGTTAGCACCAAAATCCACAGTTACTGACTTGCTGTGAATAATTTTTTTACACTAAACTCCACACAATCCAAGCAAAAATTTACCAGAAATATGAAAAGTACGGTGAAAATTTGAAGTGAAAAGGAAGGGGCAAGGTAAGAAACCTGAGCAATGGCCTCCAGGTCATCCTTACAGGAAGCGACGATGTTTTTCTTGGCGCGTAGGATTTCATCGAAGGACGCGCCGTCGGAGACACCGAGGAGCTTGAGGGCGTTCTCGACCGACATCTCGAACGGGACGGAGTCGTCGGCTCGGGAGCTGGCTTGGACGGGCGGAGCTAATGGGCGGCGGGAGAGGACGATGGAGGCTCTCCAGGGTTCGAATTGATCGTCGGGTTTACGGAAGCGGGCCGGGCCGGGTCGGCGGACGGGAGGGCGAGGGAAGGAGGAGCGGGCGGAGAAGCGGTGGGGCCGGACGGAGAGAGTGGCTGCCATTATTTTTAATTGGGAGAAATGTGAGGCTGGATTTGGTGCCAAGCGATATATACGGGACTGGTCACTGAGTTCGACTCGGCTTTGTCCATTTTTTGTTGGTTTTTTTTTTTGTCATGCCTAATTGTGGACCATATCGGGACATGTCATCGTAATAATTGGATCATTTGGTTAATGATTGTATTGTATAATTTATTTATTTATTTTTTTTAAAAAGTCAAATAATATTTCACCAAAAACAAAGATACAATAACTCATGGGATTTAGTTCAGTTGGTAGCAGACTGTTCCTACAAATTGGGCGAACGTTACAGCGATACTCCTAGTAATAAGGAGGTCACTAGTTCGATCATCTGTTTGTGAAAAACATCCTATAAGAAGGGTCTTACCCGCGTGCTCTCGGCCCTAGAGTGGTAGTCCCACCCGACCACCATTTTCTTACCAAAAAAAAGAACAAAGATACAATAGATGGCCAATAATTCTCTAATTCTAAAGAATATTTGTCAAACCAAAAACATAACATTTAAGTTGTTTTCGGATCACCTAAGAAAAGGTGTTATGTTTTTCTTATTATTCTTTCTGGTGGGGTCCACTGCAACTTAGCGGGGGTTGTTGGCGCCACAAATCGTTGCTGGATATGTGTTGAAACTCCACCAAACCCCCGAGCCATAAACGTCACCACTCAAACAAGGAATTTAAAGCAGAGACATGTTACTCTTTACTCTCCAACAAATTTAAAGCAGATATGTCGTTGGCTTCTTGTTGGAGGTTCCCTCTCACACTAGTCCCAGTTCAAACCACACCGCGTTTCAATCCGAGATACCCAACTGGCTCATCATCTCGTCGCAGCAGAGCTTCTGCTCAAGCTCAACTAGTCCCTGATGACGATAAGAAAGTGAAGAAGGTTGTTGTCGTTGGCTCTGGCTGGGCAGGCCTTGGCGCTGCCCATCACCTCTGCAACCAGGGCTTTGATGTTACTGTTCTAGAAACTACTCATACTCGTCTTAATGATGTGGGTGTCCATGGTAATTCATCATTCAACTTCTGTTTTTTACTTTTGCGTTTTTGTTACTCCTTGTATTTTACTAACTGGGTTCTGCTGATCATGTACTTTTTTTTTTTTTTTCATCATGTGATTTTCACTTGTTCTTTACTAAAACTGGGTCTGGTTGGTTGGATTCTGATGAATTATGATACTGCTTTGGAATATTTACATATTTAGGGTATTATTATCCCTACCGGAACATATTCAGCCTTGTTGATGAGCTTGAGATTAAACCCTTCACTAACTGGACCAAGTTTGCGCAATATTCTTCAGAGGGATTGGAGGTAATCAACATATGCATTTCTTGATTGGGAGTGATTTAGAGGCTTTAAGATGTGTTTAACACTGGCAGGAATTAATGTTCCGCAGGTTGAGTTTCCGGTATTTCAAGGGCTTCCTCAGTTGCCAACTCCTTTAGGAACCTTGTACTATTCACAGGTATATATGATTTGGATACGCACTTGTGTGCAATTTCTAATTCCAGTGAAAGTATTTAAATTAGTAGCCTTGTGGTGATGAATGAGTCAGTAAAATGTGCATTTCGTGCAGTTTGTTCAGTTGCCGTTGGTTGATAGATTAACTGCACTTCCTTTAACAGCTGCAGGTATACTCTCCTGCTTGGTCTTAATATTTCAATGCTTGTTGAGCAAAAATTTATCTGCTGACGGATCTTGTGGAAAATCTTAGTGAATTTGGTTACTCATATTTGTTTAATCAAATTGCTACTCAATTATTCTAATTGTTTTATTTTGGAAAAGCTAAAACTGATTGCGGCGTAGAGTTGCTTGTAGAGCGTGTTGAGGACATTTTTCGAGGCATTTCATCTAATTCTTGCAAGATCATGCACTTCCCAACTAATATGTTCATTTCCTTTGCAGTAATCGACTTTGACAATACTGATACGTCTTGGAGAAAATATGATTCAAGTAAGGTTCTCTATTACTATTAGTAAGTTTCAGCATTGGGTTAATAATGATCATAAATGTCGAATAAACTGAAGTTATTAAGAGGTTTAACTGGTAGTTACTGCAAGGGAACTCTTTAAGCAGTTTGGCTGCTCAGAAAAGCTTTATCAGAAAGTCCTAGCACCATTGCTTCAAGTGGGTCTGTTTGCACCAGCAGAACAATGTAGTGCTGCTGCTACCCTCGGCTTGCTATCCTACATCCTTGCTCACCAGGTTTGAAAGGTTTGCATAAGTGTTCAAAATCATTTAGAAAGCTCTCATATATTAGTATTTAACATTATCTTAGTGGAGGCTGACTAATACTCATAGAAGTCCACAATGAGTTTTTGACATCAAATCCTACCATCTTTGGAAAATGAAAGAGACTGCAGTAAACTATCACTATGGAAAAAAAAAATTAGTTCAGGACTCTCATAAGTTATCCTCTCTGAAGCCCTGTGTGTATATCTATACTTCTATATGATGTTTACATTATTCCAAATTTCCAAATACCACACAAGTCTCTATTTTACCTGTACATGATTTCCTCATAGTTAAATTTCTGCTAGTACTCTCAACATGGAATTATCATGTCTTTTTCTTATTGTAAATCTTATAAAACAAGTCCATTGACATGTCACTTTTCAATTGTATCTTCTCGTTCCTGACAAATGTAATCGTATATTTTTCTCAGAAAGATTTTGATCAAGTATTGTGCCGTGGAACAACTAGGGAAAAGATCTTTACGCCTTGGATAGAGTCTATGACAACTAAAGGTTGCAAGTTTGAGAAAGGTGCAAGTGTAACAGACCTTTTGCTTAATGAGGAAACAGGTTGTATTTCTGAAGTAGTTTGTGGAAAAGAGATGTTTAGTGCTGATGCTGTTGTCCTTGCTGTTGGAATCTCCACGCTTCAGAAACTTGTTGAAAATAGGTATTTGCATGTTATTGAATTTCAGAATGATTTATGCAAATATCTGGGATCCATTGGTTATTTGAAACCAGGCCTTTTGATTGAATTCGAATCAATTAGTACTACAAGACAGAAAAATGTTACATTTACAGTGAAACTAGGATCGTCCTGACTATCATCCACATAGGCTAGGGTAGTCCAGATAATAATTTTTGGGCTAAATTCATGTATAAGACTATGAGGTACATGTTAGATCTTCAATTAACCCTATCCGTCCCATTTCTACCTTAATTGGCAGTACTTGAGTTCTGTACGTATAGTGCAGTGTTGTGTACAAGGGAGGAATTTGTCAAGGTCTCGAACCTGGATACCATTGATGTACTCTCTGTTAAGCTCTGGCTCAATAGGAAGGTGAGTACAGGAAGTTTAATTTGAACTTCTCTATCTTGTCTAAATGACTCTCTTCTCTATATATTAACTTTTTCTCCTAATGTGAACTGGGGAATTTTATGAGAATTATAATATTAGCCAAACGAAACAGTGCATGTCCTAGATTCTGAGCTCTCATATCTACTAAGCTTTAAGATTTCTGATATGGTTTCAAACTTAAAATGTCCACTTTGCTAACTAGTCACTTAGTTGGGAAAGCTTTAATAAAACTTGTCAGTTGAGGGTACTCATCCCAGCATGATTTGATGGAGCTGATTCTTTGTTGTGAACCGCATAACGATCAGGTGAACATTCCAAATGCGAGCAATGCTTGCTCGGGATTTGATGATTCGTTCGGGTGGTCTTTCTTTGATTTGAATGCAATTCATGATGACCACAAAGATAGTACAGAAACAGTGCTACAAGCTGATTTTGTAAGTATCTATCCTCCTGCTTTTCTTCTGATTTTGTGATTATTGATGCAATGTACATCAGAAATTAAACCAGACTTTTTCTGTTCCATATTTGTGCAGTATCGTGCCAATGAGCTGTTAGTTCTGACAGATAAGCAAATAGTTGCCAAGGTGACATCTTACCTGTCAAACTGCATCAAGGACTTCGAGAATGCTACTGTGATAAATAAGGAGATCGGAAGATTTCCAAAATCATCAACTCATTTCTTTCCAGGTATCAAACTTCATGTCATTTCATGATCTATGACATCTAATTTTATCGGACCTTGATCATTTAGGCTACCACATTGATGTAATACCAATTCAACCGCAATGCATTGTCCTATGGAACCTAATGAGGAATGATTTCATAAGATAGTCATATAGTAATTTTCCTTATAGGTGAAATTTCACTAGGTTTCCAGTTGGGAAAATTAAAGCTGTTCGGATTGCAGTGAAGTGTAGCTGGTTCTTCTGTACGCCACAACATTTTGTGACAATCATTGAGATGCATTTATTTTTTCTTCTGTTTCTCTTCTGTGACAATAGGCTCATATAAGTACATGATTCGCGGGTCTACATCTTTTCCAAACTTGTTCATGGCTGGAGACTGGATTATAACTCGACATGGTTCATGGTTACAGGTTAGATTCAAACACATTCGCTTATTGTTAACCAGGCTCAGGTCTTTGTACATCAAGTTCATTAAACTTGGACAAGCTTATTTCAACAGGAGAAGTCTTATGTCACCGGTCTAGAAGCTGCCAACCGTACAGTGGACTATGTAGAAGAAGGAAGCTTTGCCAAAATAATACCTGTTGAGGAGGATGAACCACACATTCAGACACTTCGTAGCTTAAATAGAAGCTTTAATGATATCAAAGCCCAATTACCGTTATCTAGTTATTTCCTCCAATGAACTTGTAGTTTGATTCTGAGACAAGAAGAGAAAATCGAAGAGGAACCAATGAAGAATATGAAGAGTTTCAGAGTAATGCTATAAGGAAAACGAAAAAGGCGAGAGGCATTTGGCTCATGATACCATGATGAAATTGTGATTCATATTAAAAGGTCTCAGCTTACACATTTCCATGATGACAAAGGAAATGTATCAGCTCAGTTCGTCTGTCTCAATCTCATTGGAAGACTAAATGTGCCCTCTCCCTTTAGAATTGAATCAAATGAATTGAGTCATGCAAAACTCACTTGATGTAACACAATCCAAAATAGATGCCTCCTCCCATTCACACAATTTCATCCTTCGAAACTCATGACGAACTGTTATCTTCTAATAAGGTGGATCTGGTATGCATATCAAATTCTTAACCTGTAAATTTGGATATGCATGTACGGTTCTCCTATCTATTATTCTACATTGAGATTGATGAATTTCATTTCGATATTATACAACGTAAATTGTAAAATGTTGGAGGACACCGAATGTAGCAGCGATAAGAAATCATATATTGAAAAGTTAGACATAAAAAAAACTTTGAAAAGAAGCAAATCAAAATCGCAGAAACAGTTGGAGCTGTGAAAATGTCCTGTAACGATACTTGTTGCCAGCGGCGGAACTACAGTTAGGTCTGACGGACCCGGTCAGCTTTTCCGCATACACAGTGAAAAAAGATGTTACTTTAACCAATTAATAATAGATATATGTCATTATTTAATTATAGTGAAACCCTCATAGTGATCAACCAATCATCATCCTCTTTACACTAAAAAAAGCATTAAAAAATAATTTATTTAAAATAAAGTATTATAATAAGACAAGAAAATCAAAGCTGTATTTTATTACTAGATTTTATTTTCAAATTAGGAAGTATTTGATGAAAGATAAAGTATAAAGACAAAGAGAGATAGCAAGAGAATAAAGAAATCATCATCTTATTCATTGATAGGAGCCATTTATATATGGAATTACACAGTACCAATATGATAAGGATAATGAATACATAGATCTAGTCAAACTACATATCCTAATGGCATAAGGCCAAGACACACATAAAGAATATGTAGAAAGATACAGAATATCCTAGAACACTCCCTCTTGTGCCGCTCGCTGATATGCCGATGGTGCTGATTTATTGCCTCATCAAAAACCTCGTCAAGTCACAAAAATCCTGTGGGAAAAAAACTGAACCTTGATCGTAGGAGAAAAAGAGTACAACGCACCATTCACATTTGATAGTGACATATATGTATGTGTTAGACTCCCCCTGAAGTTCGCACCTCCCTTTGATCTTTACATAAATCATAGGGATTTTCCTGATTTTTACTAATCACGGAAGTTTCAATAACTTAGTATGTTAATGCTCTTTAACATGTCTTCAAATGTGGCATTGGGCAATTAGTATCCAGATCATGCCGTATTGTCCTCAAACATAATCTTTTACACTTTGATCTTGAGGAGAAGACCGCTTGTGAACTCAAAACATAAGTTCGTGCAGGAAATCAGATTTCCGCGCAGCATGACCTTCAGTTACTAGAACAGCCGTAACTTCCTCTAGAAATACATATGAACGAACCGTAAACGGTTTTGGAAACTAGACTCATTTAGCTTTCCAACTGTATATTACACACATTCTTGTTCATCAGGAGCTGTTCACAAAGTCCAATCAAAGTTGATTGTTTTGCCAAAATCAGATTCTCGGACAGATTCGTCCTACTTTACGAAAACGGCCATAACTCACTCAATATGATAGTTATGATCAAATGGTTGATGTCCCTGGAAAGTAGACACATAGACCTTTCCAATGGTACCAATTTCATTATTTTCCATGAGTGAAATTTCATGTTGGTCCCGTGGAAGTTGACCTACGAAACTTGACAGATTCAAATTTTGCTTTTGATGTGTCTTTCTTATGTAGGGATAGAATAAACCTCAACTTTTCATACAATTAAGTATTGAAAAAGGAGTTACTGCCATTATATTAGCATTGCGTGGGCGCATATCTACACTTAGCTTTACAACTTTTCATAGCGAATGAGATGTCAAGTCTTTCGTATTGTGTTGAGTACATTGATGCGTCTTATTGTACTTAGATGAGAACTTCATCTCATAACACATATTTGTCATCTTGCTTTAAACAAAACAACGGATCTCTCTTTAGAGTAAAGACTTTGAATAATTATGGGAGTATATGTAGGCCTCACTAGTTATAGAACGCCTAAGCCGATTGATGGAAAATTATCATCATTACAGTCATTAAGTGCCTTATCGAGACCATGTCTTCCCAAGATCTTTTTCTTCAGATATTGAAACATATTGGCATCTCTTGATCCATCAAGAGTCCATGTAAATCCAGAATGAACATGCAAAGACATAATTCACCATATCCCTTCCAAATTAAGTAGTTATTTTGTGTGCATTTCAACCTTTCTTGCAAACGCACGCTCCTGTGGTCAGGAGCTACTTGATTTGGGTGAATGAAGTTCGTTTAAGACTTTCATGTATATCTCTGATCCCATAGAGATGTTATTATGACCACATTCATAGGCTGCATGTTTAGTTATTCTGAAACTACCAAACTGACAAAGTAGTGGAGTTCAATGACATCCATTACGAGAGCATATCTCATCGTAGTTGATCCTAGTGTGTGTTAGTGAGAGACTTTGCGTCATAAGGTGAGTCTAAGCTTTTGTTCTCACTACATTATCTAACAAAAGTATAGTTTATAGGGTTTAGCTTGCGGTGTCGGCACCACTTGCCCAAGGACCTATCTCTTTGTTAATGATGGGTCGTATCTTTCCATTAGGTCAATCAACTAAGTTGATATCCATCAACGAAGGGTGGTTCAATAGTAGACTCATTATCTCACGTCCTCATGTACACTAGTATAATACTTGTAGAAATCTCTATATGGATTAGATTTGACATTGAGACGTCCCCAATGATAATCACAATTCAGACTTCATGAGACAAATTTGAGTATCACTGATCAATGGATCAGGTTGTGTCAAGCTCGCTTTCTTCCTAGTGCGAGTAAATATCGAACCTAAGGGCCTCCCTCATTTTAGGGAGCCACATGGCCTTGTGACACCAATTTTGCCACTATATGGCGTCACTATAACACCATCCATGGTGATGGCGCCAAGACCAATTTCTTTTGGTCGCGTGTAACATGTGACCAATGTGTTAACACTTCAACCAACACCATAAATCATAAAAAGGTGTCCGCAAGTTGGTTGTATCTATCTACATAATTTTATGTAAGAATAGAATGTTCACTTTTGTGTTATTTAGCGTAGGAGGGTCTCACTCCTAATTTAGCTAAATAATAGGCTTTCAAAACGAGCAATAAGCATTGCAGGGGGCTAATGCGACATCTAAGGAAGGCCGGTGCACCTCAATTGCTTGAGGAATTGATCGGACGACCTCCAGGAAGTTGGAGTCGTGTTCGGGTGACGTCAATGTCCCCCAAGTGCCACCATTTACAACCATGGTGTCACCATCATGCTTCATGGAGAAGCTAGATCCCAAATGTCTTCGTTTTGAGCGGAAGAATAGATGTCCATGAGAAATTCTCAAAATTTAGACCATTATGTCTCTTCCAGGATGACCGATTTGGTCAAACCAAAGCCTATATGAGTCGGTGTCTCAAATATCATGTTTGGCAACTGTTTCTACCTGCTTCGTCCCGAGCCAGGAAGGGGTCGCGAGTCGGAGCTAGGTATAATCCTTGGGTCCTGCACTCGGAACCTGCACAAATGATAGCGTCACGTAGTTGGGACTGCGGTGGCCCAGTCTTCGACTCTCCGATGCTTAAGTTAGCTTTGAGCACTTGCAAGGTAGAGGAGTGACAGAGAGAGAAGAGTGTGTACCTTTTATGGTAGCTTGTGCTTGTTTTATAGGCCAAGCTTGGGCACTTTGGCCTTAGTCTCCAATGTGAGACTACTTGCTAGTTTTTGTGGTGTCTCCCCTTTTGGGGGTGTTTTGTCGCTAAAGTGATTTTGGCAAGCGGTTTGTTACCGGCCTTTCACTCCTTGAATATCTGTGAGGGGCTTATCTTGTCTGGAATGATCTTCGGTGACCGGGTAATTGCACCTTATTCTCGTCTCAGCCAAGTATTTTGGCTATGTACTAACAAGTCCCCAGTCCGAGAGAGCTCTTGGGTGGGGAGTTATTCTATAAGATGTCGAGAATAGGTTTTACCCGGGTGCTGGAGGCATGGTGCCGAGTCCCCAAGTCCCCACGCGAGGGCCGCGAGGTGACGGGGGTGAAGTTTCGAGTTTAGTTGGCGAGAGGAAACGCGCTATTGGCGTTGCGTGCCGCTACGGGGCGACGTAGTTCACGCTAAGTGGCGAGGAAACGCGCTAATGACATTCGAGTCAGTCCGCGCTAGTTGGCGAGACTCTCACTGATGGGCGAGTCAGTCCGCGCTAGTTGGCGAGACTCTCGAGCGGCGGGCCGATGCGGGGCGAGTAAGTCCGCGCTAGATGGCGTGACTCTCGCGGCGTGGGGGGCCGCTGATGGGTGAGTCAGTCCACGCTAGTTGGCGAGACTCTCACTGATGGGCGAGTCAGTCCGCGCTAGTTGGCGAGACTTTCGAGTGGCGGGCCGATGCTGGGCGAGTAAGTCCGCGCTAGATGGCGTGACTCTCGCGGCGTGGCGGGCCGTTGATGGGTGAGTCAGTCCGCGCTAGTTGGCGAGACTCTCACTGATGGGCGAGTCAATCCGTGCTAGTTGGCGTGACTCTCGCGGCGTGGCGAGATGCCTTAGTGTCCCCTTTTTTTTGCGACAAACGAGGGCGACGTGGCGTTGCCCTGTCCGTAGAGGTTTGTGGGGTCTGGGGAAATGTCTATATATAGGGTTGGGGAAACTGGAGGGGGGAGTGCGTGATTTCGAAACTGAATACTGATTGAGCCGCAATTTACATTTTAGGATTTCGGTAGTTCCATAAACTTCAGACTAGGAAACGTCCAATTTCATCCTCGATCGAAAGGGTGCGAGCGCTTGGCTGTTTGCAACCAGCTTCACTGCCACTACGCAAATTCGTTGTTTCAAGGTATGAATTTGTCGCCTTCTTTGTCTTTGGATTTTTGTATGTGATGGTGTTGTTGTTTTGGGTTATCTGGGGTGAGTGAGATTGTTCACATGTTTGTGATGTTGGTAGGAATTCTAGGGTGAGAGATTTGTTGTCGGGCTGGTTAGGGTTAAGGTAGCGGGGTATGGCAGATCCGGTGTGGGTGTCCAGCGAAGAGATTGTGGTGGTCTCTAGTTCGCCTAGTTCGGATTCGGACACTTTGCACTGGATGGAGGAGGACTTGGATAATCTTATGACAGAGATTGCCCTTGACTTGGGGAAAAACATTCCTGTGATGGATGTCGGGTCTCATGTGTCCTCGTGTAACCCTCTCTTGCAGGAGGTAGAGGAATTTATTATGGCGAGATCTCAAGAGGAGGAGGATTTGTTTTGGGAACCTCCTGGCGAGAGTATGACATCGTCGGAGCTTGAGGCGCTTCGACAGAATTGGAGTATACCAGAGGAGGTTTTGTTGCGGCCGCTTGACAGGGGGGTGAAGTTTTGGGACTTCCGGGTAACTTTACGTTGGTATATGAGTACCAACTGAGATGCGGGTTGATGTTCCCGCTACCTCCGTTTGTGCAGTACACCTTGGTGTGTTTGCATGTCGCCCCAGGGCAAGTTACCCCGAACATGCTGAAGCAAATTTTGGGAACAGGCGCGCTCCACAATAATATGAATATCTGCATGTTACAAACTATTCTACTAGTATCTGATGACTCATTTGTCATATCATAAATGACTTTGGACAATTTATTAGTTATTTTAGGAAATTCGAATGTCCAGTAGGTGTTGCAAACCTGAAATTGTGTCTCCGAAAGTTGCTTTATGAAGTGTTTATATTCCTCTGCCGTTTGTCACGTCTGTTATAGTGGCTACTCAGTTTTGCCCACCTTGTTTTTTTTTCTTATCATGCAGGGTGCTCCCACAAGACCTGCCTTCGGTCGTGGTGCTGGTGGTTCTGGTGCCGGTCCAGCTAGCTCGAATCTATCTTAAGTAGATGATGCATCAACTGTTGCTTGGTTTCCTGAGATTGTATTTCAAGAACTGATCACTTTCTTAATTGGAAACAATAGCAGTTTTGTTCAATTGCTAGTATTAGGATTCTCTGCTGAGTTTATGTTATTCTACTTTGTCTTTTGAACCCAACTTCGGGAAAACAGTTTTATTTTCACTTATATATAACATCGTCGAAAAATTTTGTTATGCTTTTCCTTGATCAAGTATTCTTTCCAGCATCACATTTGGCCATCGAATTTTCGAATTTTCTACAGTTGTCTATTGATTTCGCTCTTCTTGTGTTTTGCGTATGCAGTTTCTGATATCTACAAAATTACTAATGCAAAGTTGATATTATGTTTCAAAAGATTGTTGCAGTAGATGGGGTTTGGGGGAATGGAGATTAAAAGGCAGACAATTCTTCTGTACCAGCACTGGCCATATTTCACACTCCTTTGTCTTTCGTTGGCAGTTTGTTTCTCCTTTGCCTCTCGTTGGCAGACTCTTCCCTACTGCGCCTGTGAGTATCTTCCCAAATGTACTATGAGAAAAATACAAGAAAACCATTGATTTGCAGTGTGTGTGTGTCTATATATATATATATATATATATATATATATATATCCATAACAGAGCAACACACCAATGTGGTCTTAAACAGCTCTTTAGCCTTAGGATGCCTCAAACAACATTCCTTGCTTCAAAGTTAGGCCGCGAAATGTTCGGTGTAGTCTAAGGTTTTGTTCAAATTCAGGAGCTAAAACGGGTACAGACATGTGGGTAGTGCAGTGTAGTGTTTTGTTCGAAAATTAAAGGTGTTCGGATTGCAGTGAAGTGTCGCTGGTTCTTCTGTAATCTGTACACAACATTTGGTGACGATCATTGAGATGCATCTATTTTTTCTTCTGTGACAATAAGCTTATAAAAGTACATGATTCACGGGTCTACATCTTTCCCAAGCTTGTTCATGGGGCTGGAGACTGGATTTTAAGTCGACATGTACATATAAAGGTTCTATATATACAGGCTGCTTCTGTTCTAAACGCTTGCTCAGCTTATACATTTCCATGATGACAAAAGAAATGTATCAGCTCAGCTTCGTCTGTCTCAATCTCATTAGAAACCAAAATGTGCCCTCTCCCTTTAGAGTTGCATCAAATGAATTTAGTCATGCTAAACTCACTTGGAGTAACACAATCCAAAATAGATGCCCCACACAATTTCATCCTTCGTAAGTCATAGTCTCATACCAATCTGTCATCTTCTAAAATGGATGCGGCATGCATATCAAATTCTCTAAGTTCTCCACTCTCCATGTTGGTCACAATTTAACCTGTAAATTTGGACATGCATGTATGGTTGTCCTATCTATTATTCTAGATGAAATTTATTTCAATATTAATACAACGTAAACTCATAAAATGTTGGAGGACACAGATAAATGTAGCAACGATAGAAAATAAAATACATAATAGTAATAAAAAAATGACATGTTCTCATAGAAAATCAGGTGAAACATGCATATTTTTTTATTTTTGAATATTACCGTCGTGTAAGTCAAACGCATACTATTATGTTTCTTGATTTTCATATGTAAGTTTGGTTAAACACAGACTATTATGTAGGTAAAGTGTAGTGCATTCCTTCATCATCTTCTTGTACCATAAGTACATCGTATTGTACAATAAGCACGTAAGGTGGACACTAGAGGATACGAACAGGTGGTTTACTACCATTATTCTAACCTACGCTTATAAATCGAACCCTCATTGAACTTTCATGTCTAGTCCATTAGTCATAAGTTAACGCTTAGTCAAACAATCACTTACTAGTTGCTCTTGGATATTGCGATATGACATTCATATTGCTACAAAGAGGCCATTCCATTTGTACGAAAACAACAAAGGGGACATTCATATTAAACATCCCTTGTTAGTGTTCATAACCATATAATGTAATCTCAAGTCTAAGGCTATCAATCAAGCAATGTATAAAATGTATTGGCAATGACAAACAAATCTAAACACATTTAAATAATAATAAAAATAAAAAATCTTTGCATATGCGAGCGGTAGCGGAAGAAACTATATTCATGTGTTAAGTATTGAATGTCGGAAAGTTAAATGTGATAAATTTGTACAGATGTGAGTTTCGCAAGAGAAGAGAGTAAACTCTTTAAATAACGTGTGGCGAATTTTCTATTCATATACCTGAACAATATCGAGTGAAGTGGAGCCACTTTAGTGCAAACTTGCAAGTTTGCAATAACACCAT
This sequence comes from Fragaria x ananassa, assembly GCA_034370585.1. Lineage (NCBI taxonomy): Eukaryota > Viridiplantae > Streptophyta > Magnoliopsida > Rosales > Rosaceae > Fragaria > Fragaria x ananassa. The sequence goes on from CP139769.1 coordinate 19,428,306, forward strand.
AATTCAATAATATATATGCCATTTACATCCAAAAGCCTGAGACCATTTGAAAATAAATCAAGTGACTTAAACTCTTCTAAACTCACGGACAAACTCCTAATCTAATTATTTATGTAAGATCTAGCTATATTCTCAACAAAAGCACCCAACAAATGCATGGAAGTAATGAGGAACATGAGGAACCATATGAAGCCGCAGCTGATCTCTTCCCCACAAGTCCAAAACCCAATCCGTACTTGTTATAAACCGTGGTGACCAGTACAAGATCCGAGCTCCATCCAATGGAATGTCTACATGGCAGACCTTTTGTTGTTTTCTACATGAATACTACTTAATAATATTATTATTACCACTTAACACCAAAAATAAAAAATATCCCGCAATTAATAATTACGCGTATTATTTTTGGTGTCCGTGAAATGATTTTAATTATTCATTATTTCCAAAAGAAATATATCTATTTGATCTTAGATCTCAGTCCTATTTCTTCATCCTCTTTCCTCAGTTTTGCTCTCTTCTTCCTCTTTGGCTCTGCTCCAGATCGTAACGAACACCAGGTACGATACCTAATTCTCAGCCGCTGGATCGTTCAATTTTGATTGTGGATCATCTGATCGGGTTCAATTGCGATCACCGATCGAATTTTTGTTTGTTTTTTCGTCTTTGCTGATTCGGAAGCGTTGGAATCGATCGGCAATGCATTTTGTTTGTAGTTCTGAGATTTGATTTTGTGTGGATATTGATTTGAGGTGTTCGATTGGTTCCTAAGAAAAGGGAGGTGTGAATTTGTGGCTATTCGAATCGGATAAACTGGAATTTACACTTAGTGTAGACTGTTTCAGTGTTTAGAACAGTTGAATTGAGGAGATTTTCGGTTAACGATTGCGGAGTTGTTTTAGAGATGAGAAATGATTTAAATGGAGTGAGGAATGTGAACAGTTTGAATGATAACTGCATTACGTTCTTAACCTTCGGTCATTCTGATTAGACTAGTTTGAAATCGGCATTTGGAAAGTGTGTTATGTTCTTATGATTTCGGATGGCATGTATTTTTGTATCTTAATATTGTTGAATTTTTGTTCTTTTTTTTTTTGAAGCTTGCAAGTATGGCTGTTTCACAAAACATTCACGATATGGAGGAGGGGACACTAGAGGTTGGCATGGGTAAGTCGTGGAATGGTTTTACTTACTAGATTATGGGTAGATACACATAAGAGGTTTGATCATATGCTGAGGATATGGACATGAGGGCATAAATGTTGGTTTTCTTATATGTATGAACAATGTAAAGAAAAACGAAGAGGCAATGATGGGTATATGATGCAATTTTGGGTCATCATTCTTAATCGATTTTCTATTATTCAGTGTCAAATTCATCAAGTTTATTATTCGGCGAAAGAGTGCTAGTATATGCATCATGCTATAAGTAATGTCAAATTTGACCTTTGTTTACCTGCCTTGACATTACAGAGTACAGGACTGTCTCTGGTGTGGCTGGACCTCTGGTTATCCTTGAAAAAGTTAAGGTAGGTGTATCATCTCTCTCTTTCTACTTTTCTCCCTGTGGATTATTCTAAGCCTTTTCATTTAGAACATTCATCACTTTAAAACCCAAAAACTCATGTGCCCAATAACTCATGCGTTTTTCTTGAAATATGTCAGGGACCCAAGTTTCAGGAGATTGTTAATATTCGTTTGGGAGATGGAACAATTCGACGTGGCCAAGTCCTGGAGGTTGATGGAGAGAAAGCTATTGTTCAGGTGACTGTAGCTTATCATGTTTTATTAGTTTCCGGTTATTGTATCCATTTATATACACCTAGAAATATTCATAATTTTTGGGAACTTGTAGACTTATTGGGAGGTTTTAGTCATCTTGTGCTATGATTCTTTTAATGTTAGATTGCAGCATCAATGATTTTTTCTTACATATGTTTACTATTTTTCTGTATAGGTTTTCGAAGGAACATCTGGAATTGACAACAAGTATACCACAGTGCAATTTACAGGAGAGGTATTCAAGCTTTAATCTCATATTCTTCCTTGATTATATTGCAAAACAGGAAAACCAAATATTTCTCATAAGTTATTCCTCTTGACTCCCCCATTGCCATATGCAGGTTTTGAAAACTCCAGTCTCTCTGGACATGCTTGGGCGGATCTTTAATGGATCTGGGAAACCCATTGACAATGGCCCCCCAATTTTACCTGAGGCGTACCTCGACATATCTGGTGAGCTATTGGATTTATGGATAGTAAGTTCAGTTCAAATTTGATGTAAATTAACGTGTCTGTCTATCTATTGTATGTTTCCTCCAGGTAGTTCTATCAATCCCAGTGAGAGAACATATCCTGAAGAGATGATTCAGACAGGAATTTCTACAATTGATGTAATGAATTCCATTGCCAGAGGACAAAAGATCCCACTTTTCTCTGCTGCTGGTCTTCCTCATAATGAGATTGCAGCTCAGATATGTCGCCAGGCTGGTCTGGTCAAGCGGTTGGAGAAATCTGACAATCTTCTTGATGCTGGGGTATGCTACTAATATTTTTGTTGGCTAGTAGAAATTGCACATTGAAAATTCTTTCCTGGTTATATTACATATAATTGAAAGCTATAGGACAATGTGCTGTGCCTACTGTTTTCATACCTGATGCCTATTGCTTTTGCCATGTTATTTTGCAAATCAGGCTAAGTAGAGATGTCTCTATCTTTAGTTGAATTACATTCCATCATTTGTGTTATTGCTTATTGTGAGGCCATCCGTTCCTTTTTCCTTTGACATTAATGGTGTATATGCACATCAGATGGTACACACATTTTTGATGTATTTCTAGCATTCATGTGAGTGTCTGAACTAGATTGTAAAATTGTAGGATGGGGAAGACGACAATTTCGCCATTGTGTTTGCTGCTATGGGAGTAAATATGGAGACTGCACAGTTCTTCAAACGTGATTTTGAGGAAAATGGTTCAATGGAGAGGGTCACCCTTTTTCTTAATCTGGTATGACTGTAATGAACATATGGAGCTTATATTAATTGGAGTTATTCCACAGGTCTGTCTAATAATATTTGAATGCATTTGTGCCTAAAGTGCTTTTGTTTCTTATTTTTCTGCAGGCAAATGACCCAACAATTGAACGTATTATTACTCCTCGTATTGCTCTTACTACTGCAGAGTATCTGGCATATGAATGTGGGAAGCATGTCCTTGTCATACTGACAGATATGAGTTCTTATGCTGATGCTCTTCGTGAGGTAATGGGAAAAAAAACTTTTAACATTGTACCTTAGCTCATTTCTGGAGATGGCAAAATGCATGTATTTCTGCTTTTCATGCGTCATGTCTATCCTCTTTTTTCTGATTGCTCAAAGCCATCATAGTTTAATGCAGAAGCTTTGAGGGACTTTGAAATGTTATATGACATCAGAATTTTAGCAAGTGTAATATGATTCTATGCACTACATATTGAGTGTTTCTTTAAACAAAATACTGAACGCTACTGCAGGTATCTGCTGCCCGAGAGGAAGTGCCTGGAAGGCGTGGATATCCCGGGTACATGTATACTGATTTGGCGCAAATATATGAGCGTGCTGGACGAATTGAAGGGCGAAAAGGCTCCATCACACAAATTCCAATTTTGACTATGCCCAATGATGGTATTACACTGCTTTTAGTCTCATTACATATCAGACTCGCATATCATACCTCTTTACTGTAGTGATCATACATTTCCTGATCCTTGATACTATTTGGCCAGATATTACACATCCCACCCCGGATCTTACGGGATACATCACTGAGGGACAGGTATACATTGACAGGCAGCTCCACAACAGACAGGTAACTGTTAATTTTGGCATGCTTTAGGTTTCATTACATCAGTTAGTGTTCTGGTCTTAGATCTTACACTGGTTATATCCTGTAAGTTACCAGAATGTAGTATACCTTATCAAAGTGGGTACTTTCTGACGTGGCGTGGGTTTAGACTTGAGTATCAAAGTAAATCCCATTTGATAAACTCGTTGATCACTGTATAGTCGATAATACATAAAAATCAGCTCTCATCTAGCTTTATACAAAATGATAGATTGATTGTTAGTTTATCACCAAAACCAGCATTTAGAAAGCTTGTATTACTTTAACAACTCACAAACAGGGTAAAAATCAGCTGTTTGGAGATCACTGACCCGAAAGGAGAAAGCTATTCAGTGGTTATTCATGATTTGAAACTTGACTGTTTTTATTTTGATCGGTGCAGATCTACCCACCAATCAATGTCCTCCCATCTCTTTCTCGTTTGATGAAGGTAAGGATGCTTTTGATTTTCATTGAACTATAATAAGGGAGGTCATACCTTTTTACAATTTATGGGGTTTGTATTAAATAAAGTTGTTGGTTATGATTGCAGAGTGCTATTGGTGAAGGGATGACTCGCAAGGATCATTCTGATGTATCCAATCAGGTATATATGGCTTTTATTGTATTATGTTTTTGAATTGTCTTGACCAATTTGTCTTGACTTTATGCCATTGCCATCTATTTTCCATCTCATGAGTTGTTGCACTTTCAGTTGTATGCAAATTATGCAATTGGGAAGGATGTCCAGGCAATGAAAGCTGTGGTTGGAGAAGAAGCTCTTTCTTCTGAGGACTTGGTATCTTACTTTTCCCATTTTTCTATCAAGTTTTGTTAGGGAAGATAAACCAATGGGATTATTTATTTATTGATTATTGAATACAGCTATACTTGGAGTTTTTGGACAAGTTCGAGAAGAAGTTTGTGAGCCAAGGAGCTTATGATACACGTAGTATCTTCCAGTCTCTCGATTTGGCATGGACATTGCTTCGCATTTTCCCCCGTGAGCTTCTCCACCGTATACCTATAAAGACCCTAGATCTGTTTTACAGCAGAGATGCAACAAACTGATGAAGTCCATATGTCCTGTTCGTCAAAGTTCTTCGGCTTAGCTATCAATGAGCTCTGCTTTAGTTGATCGATTTTTCTGCCTAGATTGCATCTCTTCTATCTCTTTCGGCATATATAATAAAGGTTATGCTCCTTTCAGGGCGAGTTCAAATATTCTTTCGACAAGGACGTTAGATCTTGTAGATCTGTATTTTCGTTTCTCATTTGTTAGTTTGTTGCCCTGTTGTGTTTTGTTATGCTTTTACTCTACTGAGTTTCAGGACCAGTCGGGCCATCTAGGATCTAAAGCCCTTGCAGTATATATTTGCTTGTTTCAAGACCTTATTTATTTTGTAATCTGGCATTTTTGGCCTCTAATTAAATCTTATGTTCAGACAGTTACGCAGCAACAATGTGTTCTGGATAATATTGGACGACTAAACATGCTCAAGTTCACAGTTCAATTTATGTCTGGAATAAAATGCGTATGTTGTTATACTTGTCCAATAATACAATGTTTGCGGCTTTTTTTGCCATAACAGATTTGGCACCCTTGGAAGGTTAAGCTGAGTTATTAGAAGGAACTTGTTTTTGGTTGCTCTCATTGCTTTGGCAAATCAGGAAATCAATGAGTTGCAGTTTCTTTCTTTAAGAGATAGCCACAACAGCATGGGTAAAAAATTACAAAGACGAAACGAGGATAGAACAAAAACCAAAGACTAATGCATTGCAAGACAAAAGTGGTAGATGCTCGGAAACTTCGTAACAGAATCTCCAGATAACTAATTCATTTGGCTACATATTCTGCAAATCCCATCAAATATTCTGCAAATCTCATCAATAACATCTTTCTGAGACGAGAATCTTTCAAATATTCTACATTATTCTTTTCGTTTTTCTTCTTCTTAATAGAATCAGTACAAAGTAGCAAGCAAAGCTCATGATTCTCAATTCTCATACAAAATAATAACAACAATATATTCTGAGTCCGACTTTCATTCTCTTTCTGCCATACAAGTTGAAACAGAGGCTAAAACAGCGTATCTAATCGATTACTTGTTCTCTACTTTCAGTAGAAACTGGAACAGATGTCAAACAAATGTAATCCAGATAGATCATTCTGTTTTCAGTTCTGCTCTTGGTGATATTGAAAAGGTTGCAGATGGGTTCCTTGTTAGTTATCTATTGTCCCAGAAATTGGAAAGGCCAAAACCACGTGTCGTCTACTTTTTCCTTTTATACACTGTATGAGGCAGGTCGGGATGAATGAGATAAAGAATAGGAGTCGAAAGTTCATTACAGTGACCAAACAAATTCAATTGTAGCTCAGCCAGCTTTTGAAGTTCTTTCTACCTTCGGCAGGACAACTGAATCAAGATTTGCAGGATAAGGAGTCCACAACCCTAGGCCTCCCCTACTCTCTACCAAACCATTTTTCGCATTAGCTTGGTCCCAATCTTTACCCCTATCCTTAATGGTTCCGTTACCCTTAAGCTGACTCCAACTAGTTACCCACTCTATGCGAGAAGAATGCTCCCTTATGTGTGGATGCAAAATAAATAGTGAATTGTACTCGCAGTTTGAAAACATAAAGAACTTAAACGCATCCCCTAACCTGTACAGAACATAACCAAAACTCAGTTGGTCCCTTGGTGTGAAGAGGTCGACCTCATTGAACCACAAGCAGCTAAACAAGTTACTCATTGCAGTATGCTCCCGTATGATAATTGCTCCCTCTGGCACATCTGCATTAAAAACTTTCAATTAATAAATGGAATAAAAGAGTATCATATGCATCAGCATAACTTTCTTTGTTTCTGCACATCTGTAACATTCGATGTAGTCAAGTCAATAAACATATGAAATCAACAACTTTATACATGACCCAAATATACTGTCCGCCTTCTTACCACTAACAGTTTTCTTCTGCGGACTCCATGGCTCCATGCCCTCATATCGGTAAATCTTCATGTGAAGATCAATAAGAGGTCGAGCATATCGTTTCCTCCGCTTGTTTGCATCTGCCTCCTCATATATACTGTGAGAATGTTTGTGCTGAGAAATGGCAAATGTATTCTTCTCCCGCCATAAATATCTGCAAACCAAATTTAGTTCAGTCGATAAAAGCTCTAGATGTGTGTGCATGCACGCACTGACTCACATGTATTTATGCAACTGTGCAAGTATAAAATGAAGTCAAACCGATACCTTTCCAGTATAAGCAATGGATCAACCATGAGCTCCATTTTACCATCAATCCAAATGCTGTACTGCGCCTTAGGGAATAAGCGGTGGGTTATGATCTTGGGGACCTTCCCATTCCTTCTTGGCTCATCATATGGTGGATGCTTCAGTAAAATTAGACGCCAGACGCCAACCCATTTCCCTCCATTATTATCCTCTCTGACCGTAACATTACCCTTTATAAATTCAAAAGATGTCTCATCCACCACCATGAGAAAACAGAAGAGCTTCTTAGAACGGGGGCTCAAATTTGAAGGTTGATGGGGTATATCATAACCATCAAAAATGCCCGATGCAACCACAAACCTACATTTCTCAGCATATTCATTATCTTCAGGAATCATGTCACCGCCACCATTTCGAATGAAACCACAGTGCACCTGAGGTATATGAAACATTAACCATACGAAAGGAAAAGGAATACATTAAGTTTAAATTCTCACGGCACCACATCACTATGTTCTAAAGTACTGTTTTGAAAATATGAGTAACTATCAATTTAAAATGAGTACATAATTTGATCTTTTATTTTTGGGTGAGAATGATATTTACTGCTACCATCAAAACAAACAATTTAAGCACATTTTCCAAGCGAAGACAAATGCGAAAATGTTCAATTTACCTTCATTGTTGGTTTTAGCTTAAAACTCTCTTCTCTCTGTGACCAGCTTTCATGTCCTCCAAACAGTGGGGATGACTGAGTTTTGTCATTTACCGCCTGATCCTCCACATAGATTAGCTTTTTAATGATTTTATCAGGAGTTCTTCCTTCTGGAATAACTATCTTATCTGGATCATTGGCAACGGGAATTGGACAACCTATTTCATAAAGAGCATAGGATATCATGTTAGGAAGAATTAATTTATAATTCAAATGGAAGAAATATTTCCGTGAACTTACGGTGTTGGAGTTGTGGTTTTGCTACAAATCCCATATTGCGTAACATGTCCAAGACCGTGCTATTTTTGTTACACATAGCTGCAAGTCAAGCAAGAAACAGTGCTATTATCTTAAAAAACTGAGAAAAAGTATCTGTAACAAAACATTTTCACGAAGCACTGTAACACTGAGAACATATTTGAATTGCATTCGTAGCAACTTTTAGCAAAGAAGGTCACCTATTGCAAGTTCTACATAAATTATAGACACAATTTCTTTCCTAACTGTTGGGCCACCACGGGAGTATTGGCATCAGCAACTGTGTTTCCCCAGACCAGATGAAAATAACCCTATACTAAAATTTGTCATCCTGATTGTTCTTATTAAGTTGTGCTGAAAAAGAGTCCCCGATATCCCCATTAGTTATGTATGTAAATAAAGGGTATAACTCTTCATTTTTGGGGCAAAGCTACTGCAATAACCAAGTCTTATTCAAGTATAGGGACCGAAAAACAGAAAGTAAATGAGTCAAACAAGGACCGAAAAGAGCTTCAATGCATAAGTACCTGATAAGATTGAGATAGAAGAGTGGCATGACCACACATGGAACAAAGTTGTGAGGAGAATGAGTACCACCCACAAGATGACACCAACAAGAAGCAATCGAATAACACCCTTCTTGCAAACAATCTTGATGGCAGAATCCGGGGCAACCTTTCCCGGAAAAATCCCACCTTCAACATCTGTACCACCACCACCACCACATAACTTACTCAAAACCTTTACTCTATCTAAATACAAACCTAATCCTACACCTGTTTTTCCCACACAAAAAAACAGTAACAGATCTACATTCTACTCCAATCTTTTCATCTATGCTTACCTCTACCAAGCACACTTAGACCACTCCTTTCGCCTCTGCGGTGAGTGCGAAACGATACAGACCGTGGACTATCTTTCTCCATAATCGAACCACTACCGCCTTCTCATCACTGCATCACAATGCACTCACTCATAAATTTACAAACTCCACAGTAACAAAAGCCACAAAATTGATAAAACTCCATTCACATTTCTACTAACATTGCATCATAATCCAACACCACAATCCATCCATTCCAAATTTCACAAATTCTACAGCAAACAGCTAACCACAAGCTCAAACCACGTGTCCCTAATTTTCATTCCAATCCAATTCGAGATCTAGGTTTCTCATCAAACCGAGCACATTGTTCTCTCTAAACTGAATCTCATTTACAGAAATTGAAAAGCAGAAACAGTGACTCACAGATTGGGAATCAGGATCTCCGGACCGGTTAAACGAAACGTTTCCGACTGTTCGCTTCAAAACGACGCCGTTCTGATCCTTCTCGTTTTCACACAGCTGGGTTTGCTTAGCAACTCTGAAACGAACTCCTAGGAAGAAGAAAACCGGCAATAATGGTTCTACTGCGGCAGTATTAGTGTACAGAACAGATGAGAAGTGAGGATATCAGCCGTTAGATCAAGCGATCGGTTGAGATTTAATTTTAGTGGCGCCATGACCCGAAATTGAGAAATTATCCCGCGACAAAAAACCCCAAATTCGAATGCCCTAAAAGTAAATAAAGCAGAGAGAATCAGAGAAGCACTACACCAATTTGATTCGAGCTTTCAGCAAATCGCGATTTGGTGTAGTTGGGCTGCGTCTTCAACCTTCCTCTTCAGGTTTGATTTGCCTAATCCAAGACTTTGTGAATTTTAATTTTAATTATTTATTCGGGGGGTTTTGTAAGGTTTTGAGTTTGGGCATTTAGGGTTTTGATCTTGGGTGTAGAATTTGAGTACCAGTATTCGGATTGGTCTCGCAATTGTTCTTCCCTAGCTTCTTTAGAATTGGAGGTAAATTATCAATGATTGTGTGGTGAATTTTGGACTGCTCAGATTTGTGGAGTCTTTCGCTTTTGATGTGAGATTTTTGCTAATTGAGGTGAAAATTGATTGTGTCATATGCAAATGTTCGTTGATTTGAAGTGATGTTACGTAAAGGCGAGATTTTCCTTTGATTGATTTACCAAGTTCCAATGCAACAAGTTGCTGGTTATGTGTGCACTGATTGTTTATAATTTCTTATTTTAACTAAGATATACTTTACTAAGCCTTCGAGCATTGCAGTCTTGTACTGGTTTATATAGTTTCTGCAAATTTTGGTTTCGAACTCTGGATTGATAGTTAATTTTTTATTTTTTTGTGTACGTTTTTCATTTGCAGTAATTTTCTATGATTGCTGGACAAATTTACTGATTCCAATTTATTGTTTTTGACAGGACCTGTCAATTATTAGTGTAATAAATGGATATGAATGTAGATCATTATGCGATTCTTGGTTTAGAATCCGGAGAGAAAGGTGCTGAGCTTATAGAGGAAGAGATCATAAAGGCATACAAAAAAAAGGCTTTGAAGTTGCACCCTGACAAAAACCCAGGTGACACTGAAGCCGCAGCCAATTTCCAAAGGCTCGTATCATCGTATGAGATACTCAGGGACGAAAAGGCCAGAAAATTGTTTGACGACTTACTCAAAGTTAGGAGACAACAGCAACGCTGCGATTTACAACGTGATGCCAAGCGACAAAGGATGGTCTCTGATCTTGAAGCAAGAGAACGAGCTGCCTTTGCTCCAGACCCAGCTGCCAAAGATAGACAAGAAGAGGATAGAATTACTAGGAAACTTGCTGAAGAGATTGCAAGAATACGTGCAATGCATGCGAATAAAGGGGTGCCTACTGCTTCTGTTCCTAAAAAAGAGAATAGGAGAGTTGAGAAGGAGAGTGTGGGTGGTGCTGAGCAAGGGGTGGATATGGAAAGGATGCTTAAAGTTACATGGGAACAGGTTGGTGAAGATTATACAGCAGAGAGGTTGAGAAAGCTGTTCTCTAGGTTTGGTGAGGTTGAAGATGTTGTTATCAAGTCTAAAAAGAAGAAAGGTTCAGCAGTGGTTGTAATGGCAACTAAAGATGCAGCTGTAAGTATGGCATAAACTGTTTTTTTTTTTTTTTTTTCATAGTCCTCAATTTGGACATCTATTTTCTGAACGCTGTAGTAACATGTTATTTGTGTACTATTTGTAGGTTGCTTTAACAAGAACTATGACTGGGGACCTTTCTAATCCATTGCTGGTTATACCTCTTCAACCAGTTGCTGCTCCAGTGGCTCCAGCAGCTCAAAAATCTGATGCACCTGATCGTCTTAATAATTTGGTTGGCACTGGGTATCAATCATTTGAGGATGCTGTTTTGAAGAAACTCGCACAGGTTTGACTTTAATCCTAGTATTCTTTATCCCAGGCCATCTATAGATTGCAATTAGCATGATGAGACTTCAAACACTCTATTCAGTTTACCTGTGTATGTGAGATTAACACTTTGTTTTATGACCCAAGTGAGATGTTTCTGTTATACAATTTTACATGTCTTAAAGCAGATAAATGACCAATCGGATTTACAAGATATTATACTTGCATGCAGTAGTCATGTCCACCATTTTTCCCAATTTTGAATTAACGAGTATATGTCAATTTCTGGGAAAATGGAAGTTAAATTTATGCCGGCCACAATGATTTATCATGTTGCCCAGTTTCTATGAATCAGTTCTAATCTTTTGTTTGTTTCATTGTTTGTGTACTGTAGGCTGCACAGAAGCAAAAGTAATAGTAAGACTTTTAGAAGCATGAAAGGATGGTTGATCTCAAAAGTAAAGTTCATGAACTCAGTGGTTTCAGTATAGGTAAGCAAGTGCCATACCTCTTATATCTCATTTTTGGCATTTTCATTTCCATGCCAGTCTGCACCTTTGTCACTGTACTTTCTGAACAATAAGGAATGCTTTCATAGTGCCTTTTGAAAGTGCATGCAAGCACATTCTACTTATGTACCAATATACTTTTGCCAAAGGTGTGATCCACATACCACATGGCTAGAGAACTCTATAGATACCCATGTGACTTGAGCCAGAGCTGTTTCTTTGGGTTTTGTTATTTGGGTTATGAATGCAAACCTTTCCTTGAATTTTCTGTAGTCGAACCAATCGTTTTGTGAAAATGTCTCATTGGAGAATCTTACGGGAGAATCTTACACCCCAGGATGATATCGGTTTGTTGTTGGATATGCAGGGAACTGGTGTAGTGTGTGTCTCTCAACTATCTCAAGATATTGCCAAGAAAAAACTCTGGGTGTGAACAGTGTTGAATAGTATTTGCTACTAGGCAACCAGTTCATGTATCAGTGATTGTCCTTTATGTCTACATGTCACAGCTACATATATACAAAAGAAATTCTATCGTCCATTACCAATTTGTACCAGGGGATGTGACGCCTTAAAATCCGCTCGACTTGCATCACATCATTTCTAGGCTTCCAATTGTATCAAACACCAATTTCCTGCAGTTTTCTTCTCCTGTTATTCCTCTGTTTTGGCATTCTTGTCCATTAGTATGATTAGTAGACACACTATGAGGTATGAGCATGTTTCATGGCCCCATTGCCAGCGAAACCAGCATGCAAAGATAAAAGATGTGTTGGAGAACTCGACTTATTGGTGCATGGGTACATATGGAGTCAACTCCTCTCGGTCTCACAACTTCACAGAATGGGTTGGTTGAAAACTGTTCTCTGCTCCGGGAAGCTTACTTGAATGGAGGGTCACTTCGTTAATTACCCATTAGTAAAGGGATTAAGTGTTCTGTTAACTGTGTGTCTTGTATTATGCGGCACCGGATCTAAATTTGTTGCCGTATATTCACCGGTGTTGTTTTCCCCTCCTAACCATCCACTTGTGTCGGATTAGCTGCCGTTGGCATGGTAACTACATACAAGGAAAGATTTAGGCCACCTCTTATTTAATGTCGCTTTTAGCTCTCATTTCTGGGTGAGATATTATCACTTTCATCACTCATATTTCAAGTAACCAACAATTTACTCCCAAACACTTCATGTCTTCAAAACCAAGGGTGAAGCACAAGTGCAACAACTGCGGTAAAAATATAATAATTTACGCCGGTTAATCTTATGCTTAACAATAATAATTAACTCAGTGATTTGATAATCATTCATGATAATCTCTGGTTCTAAAAATATTTAAAGTCCCCCAAAACCCTTGGCAGGGAAAAAAACAGCTGTCCTAAATCATCCACTCTCTTTCTCTCAAAACCCCAACCGTGCGCTGCCGCACCCCCACGACCACCTCTATCACTATTTCAATGGCGGCGGCGAGTGCCACGTGGCAGCCACAAAAGGAGGGGCTGACGGCGATCTGCGGACTACTGGACCAGCAGATATCGCCGTCGTCCTCCGCTGACAAGTCTCAGATTTGGCACCAACTGCAGACCTACTCTCAGAACCCTGAGTTCCACAATTACCTTGTTTTCATTCTCACGCGCGCTCAGGTACTCACTACTACTAGTACTGCTAGGGTTTTCTCTCTTTCAATTTCAGATTGATTGATCATGCTTTTACTGCGAGAAATGAAGTAGGATTCTCTCTGTTTGATTCCAATTCGCTTCGGTAGGGTTTCACTTTCCGATCAGTGTTGACTGGATTATAGGTGTCCCTATGTGCTCAGCGAGAAATTCGTCTTCGATTTTAGTGATGAAGTAGGATTGAGAGTGTGTACATGTTTTGGACGAAACCCTACTGTTGGATTGAACATGATTATGAGCAGTTTGTTTTTAGTTTGGAAAAAAATAAACTGTTTGGTGTGGACTTTTTCGACAGGGTACATCAGTGGAGATTCGACAAGCCGCGGGGCTGCTGTTGAAAAACAATCTTAGAAATGCTTATAGCAACATGGATCCTGCATATCAGCAGTATATAAAGTCGGAGTTGCTGCCATGCTTGGGAGCAGCTGATAGGCACATCAGGTCTACGGTAGGGACAATTATAAGCGTTGTTGTGCAACTAGGGGGAGTTTTGGGATGGCCGGAATTGCTGCAAGCTCTTGTGACTTGTTTAGACAGTAATGACGTGAATCACATGGAAGGTGCTATGGATGCATTGTCCAAGGTAAACATTGTTTTCTTGAGTTACATATATACTTCTCTTTCCAGTGTACGTGGCTGGAAGCTCCTTTGCTGTTGGAATGCGTTGGATGTTCCTTTTGTAAAATACTGCTATTTTCTTAAAGCTCCCCATTTGCCTAAATATGCTTCATAAACAATCCTACTATTAATCCTACAGAAAGTTGCTTACTTGTGATAGTTGGTGGTAGATAAAGTGTGCATATTTTCTACCTTTCTTTTTCTCAACCTTTATCCAATCAAATATCCTGAAATGGTGGTAATTTAGACCTCTGTTTCGTATCACCATTTAACAATCTACAGAGGGGAATCAAGTATGTATAGGTGGTCTTCTGGAAATAATTGGATGATGTGGAAATGTTTTGTTTTTATTTATAACCTAATAATGCTTGACCGACCTTGGCCGCCTCAGTACTCAAGGGGTTGTCCAAGACAAACTTGCTGTTAGTAATAGCTAGTTAGATATAGAAATATTTATTAATTGACTTACTCATTTCATGTTTTGTCAAGCTACATATCATAGGTTCAATATAATAATCAAGAAAAATGTTAATTAAAGACCAACATTATTCAATGAGATCCATCATTTGGTAAAAGAAAACTAATTATCTACAGATGGCAGATATTGTGGCAAGCACAGAGTTCTAAATGTAGCGCTTAGTGCTAATGGTATTTATCAGAACTGTATAATTTCTTTAACACATAAATTTTATGACGTAACACAGGTATGTGAGGATATACCTCAGGTGCTTGATTCAGACGTACCCGGGTTGCCTGAACGTCCCATCAACATATTCCTTCCTAGATTGCTTAAGGTAAATATAGGATAACTAAGTTTTGATATACATGTTAGTAGTTTATTTGTTGATTGTTTTTCCTCAGTAGTTGGCGCCCTTCCTTACTGAACTCTGATTTTTACCAGTATTTTTTTTCTTTGTCATGGTTTCGTTTGTACAGCTTTTCCAGTCACCACATTCATCCTTGAGAAAGCTTTCCCTGGGTTCTGTAAATCAATACATTATGTTGATGCCAGCAGTAAGCATTTCTGATTGACCTATTGATGGAGTAAGGTTGGACCTTATGCTGATGATTGGGATTAGTAACAATTATCTTTATGTGTTCCTTGATCGTAGGCTTTATATGCATCTATGGATCAGTATCTTCAGGGTTTGTTTGTCCTTGCTAATGACCCTTCTTCGGAAGTTAGGAAATTGGTGAGTACTTTATCACTGTTATCTCTAATCTAGACTAAATCGGCTAAAGGCTTGCATCATATTGCTTCCTTTTCTTCCGCTTTTGAGTATTGCGCTTTTTTCATTACCCCGCTCCCCAGATTGGCTGCTGTAGTGTAGCTTCTTTGTTTGTGGCTCTGCTCTAGATTATTTTCTGTAGTTTCTTTACCTGTTGTTTTCAGGTGCTTTTTGTGAATGATTTTGTTGTCCGTGGCGCCTTGTACTTCCTCATTCATTTTCCCCATCAATTTATCTTTATCATTACGAAAAATTGGATACTGAAACTTTGACTAGAACTCTTCCTCCAAATGTACTTCCATATACGATTTCTGTTGCATGTTATTTCAGTAGGGAATTTCATTGTTTCAGAAACCAAAAAATTAATTTTATTATTGTAGCAGATTATTGTGTAAACACCTCATCATCTTGATTAGTGTTGTATAACTTGTATTATAGTATAAATTATCATAACCATGGCTATGTGATTATCCATAACTAGAGGATATTGTTTTTGTTTGTTTTGAGTTCTTTGCATTATGGATCTATATATTAGAACTGACTGATGCTCATCTCTGTTTATTACTGAAACTCTTACATGGTATAGGCAGTGAGTAGATCTGCATTTTATTTTCAAAGAAATATTTCAAAAGGAAAGTTATTAAAAAGTTTGACAAGATAGTATCATTGTCAGTCTTGCAGTCATGAAGAAAACTCAAATATGCTGGACCTATAGTGTTAGGTTCATATTTCATGATTTGGTACTCATCATCTCTTTGTTGAACAGGTTAGTGCAGCATTTGTTCAGCTGATTGAAGTTCGTCCAGCTTTCTTGGAGGTGACACCAACACTTTAGTCTTGTTCAATGTGTGTTAAATTTAAGTGTCAATGCATGCTACCTATTTATGGTATCAACATGTTTTCGGTCAATTTCAAATTTCCATCTGCCATCTTACTTGTCTACAAATGTCTGTCTGACAAAAATCATTTTTCATTTTGCTGTTCTTCGGTCAATTTCAAATTTCCATCTGCCATCTTACTTGTCTACAAATGTCTGTCTGACAAAAATCATTTTTCATTTTGCTGTTCTTCGGTCAATTTCAAATTTCCATCTGCCATCTTACTTGTCTACAAATGTCTGTCTGACAAAAATCATTTTTCATTTTGCTGTTCTTCGGTCAATTTCAAATTTCCATCTGCCATCTTACTTGTCTACAAATGTCTGTCTGACAAAAATCATTTTTCATTTTGCTGTTCTTCGGTCAATTTCAAATTTCCATCTGCCATCTTACTTGTCTACAAATGTCTGTCTGACAAAAATCATTTCTCATTTTGCTGTTCTCAATTTTTCCTTCATTGGATTGTCAATGTCATATTGACTTTACCATGTTCTGCAGCCACATTTGAGGAACCTAATTGAATACATGTTGCAAGTCAACAAGGACACTGACGAAGAAGTTGCCCTTGAAGCCTGTGAATTCTGGTATTCTTAGTAAACTTCTCGTCGTAATTTTTAGTCTCACCATTACTTTACGCATCATTAGGTAGACTATGGATTTTAGTCTTAGTGAGTGATGATTTAATGTACAAGCTTGTGCCACCAAGTACCATTAGTTATGGTTCCTTGTACATACTGTATTGGTTTTATGTGTTGTAGTTTGTGATTCAAAGGCCTGCATTTTAGGTGTTGTAGTTTGTGATTCAAAGGCCTGCATTTTCTCCTGGCATCATGTGAAAAGTTAGCATTGTTTTTGGGAGTAAAATATATGAATCTCCTTCAAATCTGGAAATTATTATCCTGTGTGCAGAAGTGTATAATCATATGGCTAACTTTTATATAAAATCTGTTTCTCAAACCTTAACAAGTCGTGGATGCTAGTACTTCTCTTATTTCTCATTTCCTATATCTGGAGATATGTTCTTGATTCCATGACTGAACTGTGTTTTATTAATTATTCTAATCCTATATTCTGTGTTTTGACAAAGGTCTGCATATTGTGAGGCTCAATTACCGCCTGAGATTTTGAGAGAGTTTTTGCCCCGTCTAATTCCGGTAAAAGTTAATTGTTCAGTGTATCTTTTATTCTTTTATTTTCTGTAGAGACCATTGCTTTACGTCCTTGGAATGTGTTTTCTAACTTCGTTTAACACTTTTATAGATTTTGTTGTCCAACATGGCATATGCGGAGGATGATGAGTCCCTTGTAGATGCCGAGGTTATTTTTATTTGGTCTATCAGTATTTTTTTTTTCAGGGATAATGAGTTAGACATTTGTTGTAGTTGTTGAATACTTATTCGGCATCACTTCATTGTTGCAGGAGGATGGTTCTGTCCCAGACCGTGATCAGGTTCAACCTGATTGTTTTTATAGTTAATTGTGTGGTTTTCCATGTTTTTTTCTTCTCCTCCCTGATTTTAACTTAGAAGGCCAATACTTTGTATTGTAGGATATCAAACCTCGTTTTCATTCATCACGGTTTCATGGATCTGATGGTGCGGAAGAAGAGGTAATATCCCATGTCATAATGTTGCTGAATTTCAAATGTTTGGCTGCTAGTTCTAATTTCTATATTTTAAAATGACACAATTTGTGATAATGACAGGACGATGATATTGTCAATGTTTGGAACTTACGAAAATGCAGTGCAGCGGCTGTCGATATCCTGTCAAATTTGTTTGGCGATGAGATTCTCCCAACATTGATGGCCTTTGTTCAGGTCTGGAATTTAATGAGTTAAAATGAAAAGTTTAGTTTGCGCTTTGCACTCTTTAAAATTGTGAAGAATTGATTATGTAGAAAAATGAATGACGGTTCTACATAGAGGATTGATTGGTTTTTAAATTAGTGAAATGCACTTGGTTAACCTGAAAAAGTAACATGCTGGGTCTAGGTTTTATTTTGGGTTCGTTTTAGGTTTCCTGTTATTCATGGTCAATAATTATATATGCTCTTTTATCTCTTTGGAAAATAGCTTGAAAGTATTCTCCAAGTTTTGAGTTGAATGTGAAATGCAGGTCTGAAATTTTTGGGTCTGCTCTAATTGCTAACATTTACTTAAACTTTTAGGGTTTGTTATGAATACGCAGTTAAATATGCAAAATTGATTTTTCATCTTTCAGATAGAGCAAGTAATCATCCCAGCTGCTCTATTGACGTGATAGTGTTGAGCAGTAGTAGTGTTGGGGCTGTGTAGAACTGCTTTTATTGAAAAGAAATTGAAAGTAGCAATTAGTTGGTTATTAGGACTCTGCTGATACAAGTCAATACTAATGGGAAGGTTCATTGCTTAATTATTGAGCAAGAGGTGGCCAAAAGCATAAAATACTATTCTGTTATAGAAGAGTGAATACTCTGCAAAGGATCCTGTTTTAAAGTTTAGAATTGTCAAATTTACAGACCAAGTTGTCCAACAGTGATGATGAAACATGGAAAGAAAGGGAAGCTGCTGTATTGGCTCTAGGTGCAGTAGCTGAAGGTTGCATTATTGGTCTCTATCCTCATTTGAATGAGGTAATCCTGTGACACCTGATTCAATCAATTTTTTGACGATGGTATGACTTGTAGAATGATGCTTCTTCTACTTACGTAGTTTCATGTCTTTTGGTATTCTATTTAACTTCATTTGTGTGCTGTTGGCTTTTATGTGCCATTTTTTGTTCGAGAAGCACACAAGCTGATCTATAAATTTCGTTTCTTTTTCTTTTCTTTGTTGGCTATTGATGTCTACCTAGTTATATTTTTGCTTTTCCATTAGTGGCAACTTTGTTTTTCTTTTTATCAATTATGTATATATGTCTGTACTTTTAGATGTGCATTTTAACTGTACAACATGATGATTTACATTGCAGATCACTGCGTATCTTATTCCTCTTTTAGACGATAAGTTTCCACTTATAAGGAGTATATCCTGTTGGACACTGTCACGTTTCAGCAAGTTCATTCTTGAGGTATAGTTACGATCCTTAATCTTTACTTTATCCTCTAAAACGATTTTGATTTTTGCAGTTATAAATTTCAGCTGTTTTGTCTTTCTTAAGAATAATTAAACGATCTCTGTTTCTGTCTTTCTATCTTCTTCTTCTTTTGCAGTTGAATATGAGGCTACTTAGTCTGCACATTAGGTTTATATTATATTGTATGCCGTCCTTAGATTACAAAAGTGGTGGCAGTGGGTCTGCAATATCTAGATTTCATGGTATCTATTATCTTTTACTACTTTCAAAACATCTTCCATAAGTTTTTCTGGGTCACAGTTGATCCTAGTGTTGAAAAACAAATATGGGGTTTCCGTGCTTTGTATTTTGATTCCTCAGATTCATATATGAAATTTTGTTGTAAAATATCTGAAATATCTTACTCCTGTTGGATTCAGAAGCTTAAGATTTCTACGCACAGTCGTCTACATATATCTTTGTGAATCCTATAATTTTTGGACAGTTTTTAGTTTGCCTATTTTTTTTAATTTTTTTTTTAACCTTGCCAAAATTTTTCTGCTTTGTAAAAGATTTTAGGAATGACACTTACCTTTTTTATTTAAGGGTGTTGAACATCAACAAGGGTATGAGCGGTTTGACAAGGTTCTACTGGGTCTCTTGAGAAGAATATTAGATAATAACAAGCGAGTACAGGAGGCTGCTTGCTCAGCTTTTGCGACCCTTGAAGAGGTTCTAATTCAGTCCAATTGGTTTGTTGAATATAGATCAAGTATTACATATTTGATCCCATAATCTTTGTCTTTAAACTGCAGGAGGCAGGTGACGTGTTGGCACCACGCCTGGAAACTATTTTACAGCACCTTATGTGTGCTTATGGGAAATATCAGGTTCCTTCCTGGCCTTTACCTTATTCTATGGTGTTCTTACTGTTTTTTTAGATGAACACACTTGATTGATCAACTTTATTTGATATTTCTGTATTGCTGTTCAGAGGCGGAACCTAAGAATTGTATATGATGCCATAGGAACTCTAGCAGATGCTGTTGGTGTGGAGTTGAATCGCGTATGTCTGTTTTTTCTTTCTTTTGTCATCGTCGTTGTTTTACTTTTGTTCAATCAAAACTTCATATTGTACAAGATACTTTTGATGTTCGTGTAAAGTGTATCAAATGCGCGCTACAGGGTCCAAAATGCTAATTGACTATATTGTTGCTTTGCAGCCCAATTATCTTGAAATTCTGATGCCACCGTTAATTGCAAAGTGGCAACAACTTGCAAATTCAGATAAAGATCTGTTTCCATTGCTTGAGTGCTTCACTTCTATTTCGCAGGTACGCTTCCATTTTAATCGTTGGAGCACTTTTACTTTTATCTGATGCAACAATTAGAGAATCTTACTGTTTGTTCCCTTGTGTCTAGATGCTAGCTGTAAGGCACAATAGAGGCACTGAATTCAAATGCCCCTTTTAGCTGTTAATAAATAAAATTAAGAGCTCTTATGTATGATAGGATTGTTGTTTACGATATCATAGGAAAGAAGATGAAATGCTTTTGTTCTGGGCAGATTATGTTCATACAGGACAATTGAAGTGCGGTTTATTGTTGCTCTTCCGCTCCTTTGTTCTCGTAATGGATGATATGCTAATAATATACTTCCATGACTTTAATTGGGCCAGATCTTTTATGTATTGTCCTTGTATTATTATAAGCTCTACTCTAATAGTGTTGACAGCCTTAAATTACGTTTACCGAGAAGATGTGGTAGTAATTTACTCTTTTATATTCAGGCACTGGGTGCCGGATTCTCTCCATTTGCTGAGCCAGTGTTTCAGAGGTGCATAAACATCATACAGTCCCAACAAGTTGCAAAGGTAGGTCAGTCAGTGGGAGAGATATTCCTGAATTCAATCTCCTGTATATTATCAAATAGTAAACTTAGTAGGTTTCCTGTTGTCCTAATAGTAGTTTAGACCTGACCTGTTTTATATCAATTGGAATTGTAGAAAAATGTGTGATTGATGCCCAGATATTGTATTGTGCGTGTGTTGTTCAGTAAATTTTATGTTAGTAGTCAGTGCAACTTCTATCAGCTTATCTGTAATGCAACAGCTCACTTCATTCATTGAAGTTTAGCAATAGGATCTGAATGCCTCATTATCTTCTCAAGTCTATCCTAAGCAAAACTAATGCTACTAATATATTTCTACAGGAAATGTTTGATTATCAAAGTATGATCTAACTTTCAAATTCATTTAAGGTATTGCTCTACTTTGGCAGGTTGATCCGGTATCTTCAGGGGTCCAGTATGATAAAGAATTTATTGTATGCGCTCTTGATCTGCTTTCTGGACTTACAGAAGGTCTTGGTAGTGGAATAGAAAGTTTGGTATTCTTCTTTCTCCAAATTTCTCCGAAAATAATTATTAAGTACATTATTTGTTAAGCCTATTTGTTATTGAAAGTTCTCTACAGTGGTTCTTTCTTTCCCAGATATTTGGATCCCAGAATCCAATCTTCTGAGATTTTCTTGCTAAGACATTGTGCAATCTCTTTGTGAGTGTTTTTGTTTTTTGTTTTCAAGTCCAAGTCATGATACAGTTGGAAAATGCATTATATAGTTGCATGTTCACGGTATACTTTCATTTTACTACTTATTTTGTCTCATTTTTCCTAGTGATATACCTCCCAATAATTTTGAATGCGACCAGACCATGTTGCTATCTCTATAGTTCTTGTTTAAATGCATCTTCATAACAATCATTCTGGATCTTGAATTATTTGTCCGGCCACTACAAATAATAGATCTCAGTGGCTGGAGCAGACTTGGGACTGTTTAATGTGCGACCTTCTTCATGCTTGAGCCGCATCTATTTTTAACTTGCTTTATTGCTTGCAACTTGTACCCTGGCTTTTTTCTCTATTATTTATTCCTGTAGTTTCTCATTTGCACTTTTTGTCCAGGTTTCACAAAGCAATTTGAAGGACCTGCTTTTGCATTGTTGCATGGATGATGCTTCGGATGTTCGACAGAGTGGCTTTGCCTTACTTGGGGATCTTGCAAGAGTAAGTTCTTACCAAATGATATATTAAAGTTTGACGTATTTGAGAACTTAGACCAGAAGGATAAGCAGATGGGACACAAGCTTTCATGGACATACTGGTATTTACTGGAAGCTGTTATCATATTTACTCTTTTAACTTTTATTGTTGTGATTTTGGATTAGGTATGCCCCATCCATTTGCGTCCTCGTTTGCCCGAATTTCTTGATGCTGCGGCCAAACAACTGGTATGTGAAACCTATCAACAATTCTAACTATTTCTTTTTAACAGTAATTGACTTATGCGACACTTTGTTGCACAGAATACTCCTAAGCTGAAAGAAACTATTTCAGTGGCAAATAATGCGTGTTGGGCCATTGGTGAGTTAGCAGTGAAGGTAAAGTTTCCTCTTTCATCTATGATCTCCTTATTCCAAGTCAAAACTACTGGAGGTCTGGAGCACAGTCCCTCAAATTAGCCATTGGTGATTAGTTATAAAGTTCAATGGAATCCTTTGATTTTAGACTTCCAAATTTTGTGGTATGCTGCAGCATTATTATAATGACCAGTTCTTGTGGATTTGATGGAAGAATAAGACATCGTAGTGGTCTTCGTTTCTACTTGCTGGCTTCTGTGTAATATGCTTTTTGTTTGGTCAATATAAGGTTGTTTATTAAAAGAAAAAAAAAATCACAAATCAAGGAAGCTGATCTACTATGCTTTAAAGTAGCAGAGTGAAATGCTCTCATCAACACACGTTGACATGCATAAATTGATTCTGATTATGCCAATATGGGTCTGTGCATGTTGGTTTGCCATGTGTCTGTCTATCCTGTCACAGCATCAACATACTATTTTGCTTTAATTGTTTATGATGTCATCATGAAAGTAACTTTGAATTTCAGGTTCATCAAGAAATTTCTCCAATTGTTTTAACGGTCATGTCTTCCTTAGTCCCCATGCTGCAACATTCAGAGGTTGATATTTTTTTTCTTCTATAATTGTTATGTCTATGATGAAGAACAATTTATCTTTTAATTGCATCTCTTGATGCTAAGCAGGCGCTCAACATGTCACTAATTGAGAACAGTGCTATCACACTTGGGAGGCTTGCATGGGTTTGTCCAGAGCTTGTGGCTCCGCATATGGAGCATTTCATGCAACCATGGTGCATTGCTTTGTCAATGTAAGTTTTATTCATGTATATGAAATAATGGATAATTGATCAACTAGTCTTATGATTTAATCTATTACCACAGTTTTTGATATGTATTAGTAAGTAGTTGAAGTAGAAGTAGTAGTAAATAGCTACTAGTGATTCACTTATTTTTCGTGACCCAAGAATGTAAAACTGTAGGACTTTAAACAGATTTATTGCACTTCTGAGTTTTCAACGTAGATCTTGCTTCATATACTGTTGGAGAATTTACACTATCTCTTTGACATATGCCCAAAATCTGTAGAAGGAATATGGCAGTTGAAGAACTAGATTCTAGCAGTGGGCATGATCTTTTATTGATAACATTGAAATATTTCTTTGAATATATATTTTCCTCTTATTTCTTTGAACTTAGTTCGAGACATAAATCTCACCTACTGAAAGTTGGTCTGCCCATGATGTTCTATGATCTCGGGTCTCACTGCCAACTGTTTAGCGAAGTTGGCAGGCATAAATTGAGGCCTAGAAACAATCATGCTTTTATCAGAAGACTGTTTTTTAAATGCAAAATTATGCCACAGGATACGCGATGATATAGAAAAGGAGGATGCATTCCGAGGTCTATGCGCTTTGGTATGCATCTCTCTCTCTCTCTCTCTCTCTCCCTCTCCCTCTCCCTCTCCCTCTCCCTCTCTTTGTATTTCTATTCACGCTTAGATATTCTCCAATTTTCAGGTTAGAACAAATCCATCTGGAGCATTGAGTTCACTTATATATATGTGCAGTGCTATAGCCAGTTGGCATGTAAGAATCACGCTACATTCATCTCTTTTTAACCCTTTTTATGATACAAACTCAATTTCTGATATGATATGTTAATAGGAAATAAGGAGTGAAGAACTTCATAATGCAGTTTGCCAGGTGTTGCATGGTTATAAGCAGGTAAAAATACCATTTATATTGTAATTCGTGTCCAGTTTTCTTCAAACTTTCCAAATGTAAACCTTGCAAATTGTGCAATTGTGTGAAAGTTTGGTTGCTCTTTTGGAAAGAACTCGCAAACAATATGCATTCTTGACCAAATATCGGGTTGAGGTATATGAAGAATACAACATTGTAATTTGATGACTTTTTTCAAATTTGGAATCTGTCAGATGCTTGTGAATGGAGCGTGGGAACAGTGTATGTCTGCTTTGGAGCCAAAAGTCAAGGACAAGTTGTCAGAATACCTAGTGTAATGTTGTACTTGTAGCTGATGTATTGTACGTGATGGTTCACTCTGCTATATGTGCTCATCAGAGATCTGTATCTGCATCAAAATTGTTGTTTCTTCATCTCATACATATTGGTCGTGATTCTTACCAGACCAATTTTTTTGGTCGCCAATTTTCCAGTGAAAGTTTAGGGTAAAGCGTAAGACTTGGCATAATGAAGCAGCTCAGGTTTGGGGCAAGAATGTGGTGTACAGGGTGCAGCTTTCCAAACTTTGATGGTGTGTTTGTTCTTGTTGTCTTGTGTTTAGAGAAAGGCAAGAAGTCTGTTTAGGTGCAAGTCTCGGATTGATGATTCTTCATTTTAGGTCTAGAGTTTTCCATTATTCAACAATTTCAGTGGGGTTAGGTTTGTCAATGATTTCCACAGTTTTTGTACAAGGGGTTTTGACATTTTATTATAACAATTTTCCATTGTTTCGCATGTTGATCAGCTGTAACATTTTATTAGAGGGTGGAGAGAGATTGGGGAGTTCCAGAAAATCATTGTTTGTTTCTTCGGTAGTCATTACATAATTCTCTGAAAACATGCTTGTAATTCTTCAGTGTCAACCTTAGGACGTAAGTCTGTTTAGGCGTTCCCAATAAGAGGCGCACCACAAGGTGCTTATAACAGAAACCAACTAACCAAGCCAGGGGACACAAAATCCATACTCGCATCACACTGAAATAGAATATTGTCAGCTTGAGTGAACGTCGACTTTAGATCTTACCTCATGGACAATGAAGTCTATTTGTTCTGCTAATTGTTAAACCTATTCTGAACAACACAAATGATGAGGCCTCCCAGCAATATTGAGCAACATCAAGAGTGCGAAACCTAGGGTGATGGCGGCGACCTGTCTTGATTTGCATAGAGCTTGTAGCAGGGCGGTGAGGTGACCGGCCTTGGTTGCTCTAGGCGGAGGGTTGGAGCTTTTTCTCTAGTCCACGACTAGGAGCGGTCTAGTGCGAGGTATCAGATAGCAAGTTGGGAATGTCTCTTCCATTCGTACTGTGCAAGGATCCTTGGGGAATGGCTCTTCCATTCGTATTTGGAAGGGATCCTTGGATCCCCTGGCTCTCTTTCTCCATACCAATATTTCAAAGTGGGAGTGGTAAACTCAATTTTTGACCCTATTGATGCTGAACATCTCTAACTTCGACCTCCAAATGATCATGTGTAATTATGTATCACCCAGCCCATTCCAATTTCAAAGTCACTAGGTCATATATGCCTAGTTCCAAATGCCCAGAAAATGGTTGGTTTGCAAATTGTATTTTCCTTAGCGTATTTGTGCTTCAAATTCTTCTAATTTGCTGTTGGATTCTAGTTTTGTTTGGTGCTGTGCAAATTCAATTATGAAATAGCAAAGATTACAACCATGAAATTTTTATACTCAAAGAACCAGAATTTCAAGAGTCAAGACTAATGTTGTCCACGTCTGCAAAATGACCCCAAATAATGTGTAACTACTCATGAAATCAAAAGTTCAAAACTACAATTTAAAGACCAAGTAATACCATAGTAAAAGTGATACTTATGACAAAATTGACCGGAAAAGGAATATGAACTAAGAATAAAGAAACTTGAAATGGGGGAAACTACACAAGGCTAGCTGCATTTTAGATTTTGAATGATGTCCTTCCTAATAAGCCTAGGAGATGAAAATAAATCAATCTTCAATAAGGATTGAGAACCTGCCCAACGAACATCACTGTCTTATTCTCTTCTTCTCTGATGAGATAAAGGAATGGGTGATCTGCCACGAAATCAATCGCAGGGGCCTTGGTCTTTGCTAAAACCAAAACGGGCTTATTTAACGAACCACTATATAAAGAGGGGGTTCGGGGATCAGTTAACACACAATCTCTCATACAAATACAACTACAAACCCTTGACCTAGTTGAACCCCACGCTAAAGTATCTCGCCTTAGCACCTTTTACTTCCAAACACAATCTCTCATACAAACACAACTACAAACCCTCAACCTAGTCCAACTCGACGCTAAAGCATCTCGGCTTAGCACCTTTTACTTCCAAACACAATCTCTCATACAAACACAACTACAAACCCTCAACCTAGTCCAACCCGACGCTAAAGCATCTCGGCTTAGCACCTTTTACTTCCAAAGCTCTCTAGAGTTTCGCCCTGTTTACTTTCCTTTGGTTGCTCTACTCGCTTCAAACCGAGTATCGATTTGAACGATAGGAGGCTACTTGTAAATCATTGCCTGCAAGGTGACACCAGAGCCCTACTTTCGTTTGTTTAGAAGTTTAGATCAGCACATCCTATTACATTCCGCACCCGCGAGGTGGCATGCCCGCATCCAACCTTAGAAGCATTTGGTACAATTACCTCTCTCTCCCTACTGAGGAGCGTGGCTAAAACATTGACATGCCCAGTGGGACCGGGAGTACACCATTCCAACGTTCACCATTGGGAAGTCAGGCGAGACCCCGTATCGCTTAACTGTCTCAAACACAAATCCCCACGGCTTAAGCCCCATAACAGCGCGGCTTGTCGATCACTCACTAATGACTAGACATTTACTCAGTTCGTGTGACGACTTGTACTTTTATTAATATATAGAAAATATGATGGTGAATATGATTTATTTTTATTTTATTTTTTATTATTATTTCATATCATAAATTTTGGTTTGTATATTTATATAAATATAAATTTTTAGACCAGCCCATTTATGTTTTTGAACCCAAGTTCAGTTTAAAGAAAAAAAAAAGCCCAAGACTAATTTACCTATCTCTTTGTTGGCAAACGACAAACCAATATCAATCTCTCAAAATCTTTTGTACTGTTTCATCGTCTTCCTCCTCTCCCTCTGCTATTTCTGATCTTTTGCATGCACCACTCCACCTAAGCCAAGAGATTAGTGGTACTTGTGGAAGGATGATGCTTAACGACAAAAAGAGTCTATTTAACTCAATTCGTCCTCTGCTATCCTCCCATCTTCTCATTCTCTTCACAAGCACCACTCCACCTAGATTAGAAGATCAGACCCAATACATTGATAAGATTGAGTTTTCTTAAAAGCTGGAGTTGTCGTTCATATAGGAGAAGACTTGGAGATTCAGTTACCGGAAGCAGGAGTTGGCAATTTTGATCGAGCTGGTATCGATTCCATTCTATCTCAAATTGAATTCTAACATGTTTGCATAATCCTATAAATACCCAGGTTTGGTTCTCTTATTATTCATTGAGTTGCCTATTATCTATTTTACGAAAAGAAAAGAAAAGGAGTGAGGGAGACAATTTTGTGAACGAGGTATCCGTGAAGTAAAAGCATAGCTCTGAATTGAGGTAGAGGAAATTCGGGGAACCTCTTTTTAATTTATTTTATGTTTGGTTGCTAGGTTGCTATGTATGATGAAGCTCTGTGAAAATTTGTTCTGTTGGTTTGCTATATATAGTGAAGCTCTGCTCAATTTGTTGTGTTTCTGGCTTATGTTATGTTGTATGATTTTGTTTATGAAATTTGATTGTAGAATTAGTGATTGAGTTTCATTTGTGATGTTTTCATTATCTTAGTTAATCCTCATATTCATAAATATAAAAATTGAGACAGGAGTTTGGTGAAATTAAGAATGGAATTTGTGGGAGAATGTTTTTGTGTAGTTGAGTTTAATTCGTAAGGACTAAGTATCAGGTGAGCTAATATGGCTGTACAATTTTGGTGATCGAGATTAAACAAGAGGACTAGCAAAAAGGAAATTATGGTTTAAGTGAGGGGTTACTGTTGAAGGGCTAATTGCATTCATGCATTATCATTATTGGTTTCTATAATATAAAGAGGCTTGGCCTCTTACTGAGCTATTGAAGCTCACCAAATGTGAAGAAAATGTGTGGCTTGTCCTTTTAAATTTCTGTTTAGAATTAGAACATAGGCTGCAACATGTTAGCCATTGAAGTTATGTTTTAAATTTAGTTGGAATAATGAACTATGGTAAGTTTGTATTGTAATGACCTCTTTATTGAATTAGTTATTGATTCCAAGTTCTTTAAATTGATTCATTATATTTCCAGCTCTTATATTTAAGATTCATTGGTTAAACGCAAGGTATAATAAAATCTACAAATAGTTGGAACTATGTTTTTTGAAAATTCTACATCAGTTACCTTTCTTTATGAAGACCGTTCAGTTTTGTTTGGAATTTTGAAGTTGGTTTCTTCATAAGATTTGTAGTAGACATCTTAAGGTTCAATCCATATTTTGAATCACTTGAAAAAGATTTTGCTAGATTAAGTTATGATTTTTCAAAGTTTAAGGTTTGCATCAAGAAATTCTGCAGATCATTGTTTCTGAGATTTTGGACTAGTTACCTTCTTTCTAAAAACTGTACAAATTGGTTGGTTGTTTGAACTACCAAAAATAAGGCTTTAGGCGACGAAATGAAAAAAACCGGGTGACAATTTTTTTTTTCGTCGCCTAAGAGGGAACTTAGGCGACGAAAAAAAAAATCGTCGCCCAAGGAAAAAAAATCGTCGCCTAAAGTTCAACTTTAGGCGACGAAAATAAAATCGTCGCCTAAAGTTCAACTTTAGGCGACGAAAATAAAATCGTCGCCTAAGGCTAAATTTCGTCGCCTAATATAGAAACTAGGCGACGAAACAATATTTCGTCGCCTAATATATTTATATCGTCGCCTAAGTTTTTTAATCCTTAGGCGACGAAACTCAAATATATCGTCGCCTAAGTATTTTATTTTTTTATTTTTACTTGGCCGAAGAAATACAAGAATTTCGTCGGCCTAATAAAATCTTGACCGACGAATTACACTCATTTCGTCGGCCAAGAGTAATCCGAATAATTAAAATAAAACACATTTAAATTTCGTTGGATTTTTTTTTTTACCCTTGAGCGACGAATTTAACAAATATCGTCGCCCAAGTATCATATTGGCCGACGAAATTAGGGTAATGTCGTCGGGTAAGATAATCCGAATAATTAAAATAAATAAAGCACATTTAAATTTCATTGTACATGATTTTTTATTTTTACCCTTGGGCGACGAATTTAACAAATATCGTCGCCCAAGTATTATCTTGGCCGACGAATTACCCTAATTTCGTCGGCCAAGATAATCCAAATAATTAAAATAAATAAAACACATTTAAATTTCATTGTACATTATTTTTTATTTTTACCCTTGGGCGACGAATTTAAGAAATATCGTCGCCCAAGTATTATCTTGGCCGACGAATTACCCTCATTTCGTCGGCCAAGATAATCCAAATAATTAAAATAAATAAAGCACATTTAAATTTCATTATACATTATTTTTTATTTTTACCCTTGGGCGACGAATTTAACAAATATCGTCGCCCAAGTATCATAATGGCCGACGAAATTAGGGTAATTCGTCGGCCAAGATAATCCGAATAATTAAAATAGATAAAACACATTTAAATTTTAAGGAAATGTTTTTTATTTTTATAGCCCCGTAAGCGTCTCGTCGATTGGAAACTATTCTCAGTTGAAGGTCCGGCCAGATTACGTGATTTGGAGGGTCGAATAGCCGTTTCCGTCCGTTTAGGGGTTTGACCTCGCCGATTGACCGGACGGATCGAGCCCTTATCGTTGTCCGATGGAGCTAAATTTTTCCCACCCACGTAATTAGTTATGCTGGTTATATCTGACGGTAGGTTTTCAGTTCCTCTTCTCCGATCACCAAACTCACGATATATGTACTAATGTTGTATATCTTTTTTATATAAGTGTTGAGTTTAAGTGTCGTTTTGAAGACAACGTATACGTAGAAGCCTCAAACACAAAAAAGTCGTGAAATAAGATATGACGGGAACGGTGAAATACGTCAACCCGTGAAAAATAAAGATATTCTGGTAAAATTTCGGTGCCGGTTGTTCCGGTCAACGAATTGTTCTCTTATTTCTACCTAGTGGTAGCCCTGTCCCGGGTATTTATTTTTTACCAAATTTTTATATCCCCGTAAGCGTCTCATCGATTGGAAACTATTCTCAGTTGAAGGTCCGGCCAGATTACTTGATTTGGAGGGTCGAATAGCCGTTTCCTTCCGTTTAGGGGTTTGACCGCGCCGATTGACCGGACGGATCGAGCCCTTATAGTTGTCCGATTGAGCTGAATTTTTTTTCCCACCCTCGTAATTTGTTATCCTGGTCATATCTGACGGTCGTTTTTCAGTTCCTCTTCTCCGATCACCAAACTCATGATATATGTACTAATGTTGTATAACTTTTTTATATAAGTGTTGAGTTTAAGTTTCGTTTTGAGTACAACGTATACGTAGAAGCCTC
Organism: Fragaria x ananassa; assembly: GCA_034370585.1. Classification (NCBI taxonomy): domain Eukaryota; kingdom Viridiplantae; phylum Streptophyta; class Magnoliopsida; order Rosales; family Rosaceae; genus Fragaria; species Fragaria x ananassa. Next base: position 19,459,302 of record CP139769.1, read on the forward strand.
AACCGCAAAAAAGTTGTGAAATAAGATATGACCGGAACGGTGAAATACGTCAACCCGTGAAAAATGAAGATATTCTGGTAAAATTTCGGTGCCGGTTGTTCCGGTCAACGAATTTTTCTCTTATTTATACCTAGTGGTAGCCCTATCCCGGGTATTTATTTTTGTTTTGTTTTTTATTTTTATAGACCCGTAAGCGTCTCGTTGATTGGAAACTATTCTCAGTTGAAGGTCCGGCCAGATTACGTGATTTGGAGGGTCGAATAGCCGTTTCCGTCCGTTTAGGGGTTTGACCGCGCCGATTGACCGGACGGATCGAGCCCTTATCTTTGTCCGATGGAGCTGAATTTTTTCCCACCCATGTAATTAGTTATGCTGGTCATATCTAACGGTCGGTTTTCAGTTCCTCTTCTCCGATCACCAAAATCACGATATTCTGAATTTTATGATAAAACTCTTGGCCGACGATTTTCTTCATCTTGGGCGACGATATTTATAGTGAAGAACATCGTCGCCCAATTAGGGTATCTTAGGCGACGATTTTTAAAAAACAGGGCGACGATTTTTCTAGAATCGTCGCCCAAGAACGCCAATATAAAAGGCAAAAATTCGGAACCCTAACCATTCGCGCAGCCGCTCACAAATCCAAGCCCTCTCTCTCTCTCTCCGAAAATCCACCGAAGCCCTCTCTCGATCTCCCTCTCTCCTACCCCGACCCCGCAACCCGACGCCGACGCCGACGCCGACCTCGACCCCGATCCCGACCCCGACCCCAACCCCGACCCAGACCCCGACGCCGACCCACAATTTTAGGTATAACCCTAAAACCCTAAATTGGTTATGTTGATGAAAATTTTAATTGTTGTTGTTGTTGTTTGAAATTGTTGAAATTGTTTGAAATTGTGAAATTGTTTGAAATTGTTTGAAATTGTGAAATTGTTTGAAATTGTTTGAAATTGTGAAATTGTTTGAAATTATTTGAAATTGTTGGTGAAATTATTGTTGTGTTGTGAAATTGTTGGTGAAATTATTGTTGTTGTTGTTGTAATTTAGGAAATTAATGGTAAATTAGGGTAAATTTGTGTAAATTATGGTAGGATTTTAGGGTAAATTATGGTAAATTGTGATGTAAATGATAATTGTAAAATATTAGGGTTTACGGTTTAGGGTTTAGGGTTTAGGATTTGTGGAAATAATTTGTAAATATATTGTAAATGATTAAATAATTTTTGATTAAATAATTAAATAATATAAATTATAATTGTAAATATATTGTGGAAATTTTGTAAAAAATAATGGATTATTTTTGAGTAAGGATGTAAATATTCGTAAATTAATTTTTGTGATGTAATAATTGCGAATTAATGTAAATAATTTGTTATGTGAATTAAAAAAATAATAAATCCTATAATAACTATTAATTTTTATTTGTGCTATTATTGTTGATAAATTTTTTGAAATTTATGGTAATTTTTTGTTAAATTAATTATAAGATGGTAAAATATTTTTAATAAATTTATGGTTATTTTAAACAGGATGGGCATGAGGAGAACTTCTGGACAACGTCCGGGTGCGAGGAGCCAATATTCCTCGGACGGTACCTCAAACAACCCGTCGGAATCACCGTCGGTCGGGTTTCCGTGGCAGATGACGGCCCGACATGCGGCGCTTAGGGGTGGCGCGAGCGGCTCGCGTTCTGCTGGGCAGCCGGGTCCCGCAGCGACGACCCCTCGTCATTCAGAGATACTTCCCCGGTCGCGATCTATCACCGCCCCCACACAGTCGTCCCCGACCGACGGTGATGGGGGGTCATCCGGGGTCCCTACGGTGCCGTCCGGCCTCTTCCTTCCTCCGACGATACCGGCGATACCTCGCGTCGATGAGGAGGGTCGACCGATTCGGGAGCAGCTCCCGCATGTGGCACCGCACGAGGCCTATATCTACAGGGAGTTTCCCACGCCTCTTCATCCCGTGAGGGTCTCTGAGCAGGCGGACGGAGACGAATCCGTCGGCTCAGCCTCATCCTCAGATAATTTATTATTACTGTTTTGTCGATTTTAAATTTTTTTTTTGTAAAAATGTATTATTAAGATTAAATTTGATTCACAATGTCACAGTCGCCGAAACGAGAAGGCGGAACAGGAGAGGCACCGTCAGCAACATGGGACTCGATAGGGCGGTCGAGTCCGCTGGACGGATCGCCATCCTGTTTTCCAACGGGAAACCGGTGGACGCCGTGTTGGGAAACCAGTACACGCGCGCCGCGGGAGGCACCATCCGCTCCAGACTCCCTATGTTGTGGGGAGTCTGGAGCCAGGTTCCTGATGGAGTGAAGGAGATGCTCCATCAGTCGATGTCGGTGAGTTTACTCGATCAATTACTATTTTTTTAACTAATAAATTATTTAATTATCGAAAAAAATACTAACAAGTGGTAATGCAGCAATGGTTTGTGGTTCCCGAGGAGGGACGTGACTGGGCGGACAAGGCCCATAGGGAGAGGTACCTCTATTTAATAATTTATTAAATTTTATTTTTTTAATAATATATTTAATATTTTTTTTGTATATGTAGGTTCAAGGAGTGGAAGCACGACCTCCGGTTACACTGGAAGCAGTACGGGAGCGACCGTTCGGGTACCCCGAAGGAGTTCGAGTATCAGGAGTACGAGTGGCGGTGGCTTCTTGTCACGCAGTTCAACGACCCTCACAAACAGGTAATTTGTAAACAAATTTGAATATTTAATTAGTGAATTAATTATAATTGTATGTTTTTAAATATTTACTAACGATAATTTTTTTTTTGAAGCACCTCGCCCGGGTGAACGCTGAGAACCGGCAACAGAACACAACCAACCATCATGCCGGTTCGAGGCCGTTTTCGGCCATCATGGACGACGTGCGGCAAGAGCGGCCAGAGGAGAACCCTTATGTGGGGACCTTTCAGAGGGCATATCCTCATTCTGAGGAGGATCTTGTAAGTTACTTATATTTTCTAATTTTTAATTTTAATTACATTTTATTAAATGTATATTAATATATTTTTTTAATATATCCAATTAGGCGAGGGTGAGGGAGGCGGAGCAAGAGGTCATGAGAGACATGGTGAACGACACATGGCCGGGCACAGCAGAGGATGACATGTCAGAGGCCATGTCCAGGATCGACACTTCAGATCCTACCGTTGGGGCGCGGATTATGGCCCCAACGGCTACTACTGTCGGGGTATGGGAGGCGCTGGAAAGGGGATCCTGAAGACGACGCCAGGATTTCAGCGCAAGGGAGCCACCGGAGCCTCAAGCAGCAACAGTCGGCTACAAGATCAGTTCGAATGTCTACAGTCTGAGCTGGAAGCCCAAAGAGCGAGGGAGATGGCGGTGATGGCGGAATCATATGCGGCTTCCACGGCTGCGCATATGGAGCGGGTGAATGAAGTCACCAATGCCAACCAGGCGGCTATGGGACAGTGGATGACTGCCTGCATCGCTGCACATGCGGCCGGACTTGATATTCCGCCCATGCCTACGCCTATACCATTACCTCAGTGGCCCCAGCCTGACCAGCCGCCGCCTCAGGACCCTCCGAACGGGTATGATGAGTTAGATTTCGAGTTTCTCCGTAGGCAGATGGACTGAATTTTTGTAATAAATTATTTATAAATTTATAAATTTGTGTTATTTTTAATTAAATTTTAGTATTAGAAAAATTTAAAGAAATGCCGAAAAAAAAAATTCCAGCAAAAATTAAAAAACATTATTTATATATTTAAAATAATTATTTAAATATTTTTTAAAAAAATTTAAATATATCTTAGGCGACGAAATTGCTAAATCGTCGGTCAAGGACTTACCATATAAGACGACGAAAAAAAATTATCGTCGCCTAAGATGTAGTGATCTTAGGCGACGAAATATTTAGTTTCGTCGCCCAAGGTTATAAGATCTTAAGCGACGAAATAATTTCTCGTCGGCCAAGGCGTTAAATCTTAGGCGACGAATATTTTTGGGCGACGAGAAATATATCTTAGGCAACGAAATTCGTGTCGTCGCCTAAGAATTACTCTTAGGCGACGACAGACTGAATTTTCGTCGCCCAAGTTCTTGGCCGACGCACTTCTGGCGACGACGTCTTGGGCGACGACATGTCGTCGCCCAAGTACTTAGGCGACGAATTTTTTTAACTGGGCGACGATTTTTTTCGTCGCCCAAGATCTATTTTCTGGTAGTGTTGGTATCTTCATAAAAGTTAGAGTAGACACCTTAATGATTGTTTCAAAACTTGAATCTCTTGAAACTAAGTTTTCTAGAATTAGTTATGATTTTCTAAAGTTACAGCTCTGCTGTATATTTTTCTGAAACATCCAACTATCCTTGGTTTGTATTTCCATCCTATTTTTATTTTCTAGTCACACCTTCGACTCAAGAAAAAACAAAAAACATCTGGGTCAGGGTGTGACAGTTTGGTAACTCAAACTATAGCGAACCTAAAACGGTAGGACCACAGACCAACAAGGACACATGACTCAGCCCTGTAGCCGCGGAGCAGGTCTGCCAGATGATCGCCATGACTATAGACTCTTTGAATGTCCAATATGGGAACTTGTCAGCCCAGCTCAGGGATCTGAAAGCCCAGAATAAGGAGATCGTCCTTCTTCTGCAGCAGAAGATCGACAAGACATGTTCTATGGTCGACTCCTTCAATACAAAAGTTGACGTCGCAGACCTCTCTAAACAGGTCACATATGACAGAGTTGTCTGGCTCACGAACTAGGAAAGCCTCGCTTAGCTCAATGAGGAGTGCAATATGGTCACAGGTTATCGAAGGGAGGACAAAGACAACTTGGATAAGCTCTTCCTTCTTTGGAAGCAAGAACAACTTGGATAAGCTCCGATTAAGTCCTTGTACATCCTTCAACAACCTGCGGCCATTTTGGGTTAGCTATACTAGTTCGGGTTACTGAACTGAGCAAATGCCTGGTCGTTAGTGAGTGATCGGCAAGCCGTGTTGTTATGGGGCTTGAACCGTAAGGGTTTGTGTTTGAGACAATTACGCTAGGGCTTTTCGTATAAGGTCTCGCCTGACTTCGCAATGGTGAATGTTAGAATGGTGTACTCCTGGTCCCACTGGGTGTGTCAATGTTTTGACCACGCTCCTCAACAGGGAGAGAGAGGTAATTGTAACAAATGCTTCTAGGGTTGGATGCGGGCGTGCCACCATGCTGGCACAGAATGTAATAGGGTGCATTGACCTGAACTTCTAAAAAAATGAAAGTAGGGCTCCGGTGTCACCTCTTGGGCGAGGATTTACAAGTAACCTTCCAACATTCAAATCGATACTCGGTTCGAAGAGAGCAAAGAAACCAAAAGAAAGTAAATAGGGTGACACTCGAAGAGCTACGAAAATAAAAGGTGCGAAGGCGAGATGCTTTAGCGTCGGGTTCGACTAGGTCAAGGGTTTGTAGTTGTGTTTGTATTGAGAGATTGTGTGTGTAGGTTGATCCTCGAACCCTCTCTATATAGCGGTTCGTAAATAAACGATAAGGATATAGACCTCACAATCTAAGTAGATTTATGCTACTTGAATTGTACAATGTTTCATTTTACTTGCCAACTAAGTAACTGGGTGACGTACATCCAACTACATAAGTAGGCTTCGCATAGGTCACGGGTACTGACCTTCACTTATTAGAAACTTCTTAGTTTCTAACAATGAATCAACCACATAAGCTCTTTCTTATCTCACGAGGTGTTACAGCCCACATAGGAACCCACCTCGCACGTCCTCAGGGCTAAAACCTAAACGGCCTTATTTTGTAGGGTCATAGGTATTGGCCCAAATGTTGCCCAAGACTTATTTTACTTAGTCTTGGACCCCATTCCTAATTGGGCTCAAACAGGGTCTCCAGGACAACGTACATAGTCCAATAGCCGCCGTTGCAGCAACAGCTTCTATGCCTTTCTCCTTAACTTCGATGAAAGCTTTGTGGAATATGTGAGAAACACGAAGGGGCACAGGTGAGCTCACCATCTCTGTCAAACCTTGAAGAGGGAATCCTATAGTCTCCAGAAGTTTGGAAGCCTCAAAACCACAGGAAATCTTAAACTTTGGGATTAAGAATGTACCAACCAGAACTTCTTCATTAGGCATATGGTTGTCTATAAAATCTAACTTGGAGCAAAACTTCTCGACCAAAGCTCGCAGCCCGTTTCTTGCATTTGGAAGAATATATGATGTACATGACGAACTTTCGCTCATAATCTTTATCTTGTTTGTAAGGAAGCGCCAAGACTTTGAAGCTGTTAAAAACACTTATAAACTGTCCAGATGAGTTTGTCACTTTGGTGCCCACATTGTGAAGAAGGTGAAATTTATACTTTCTTGTCTCGAATGCATTGAACTCCTTATCCCATGCACTCTCCTTTAAAGTACAAAGCATTTGCCAGAACGAACTTCGTGTGGCTAGATATTGACTGAGGAGGAAGAATGCTTCTGATGAGACCATTGATTTCCTTTTCTCCCCAGGAATTCACTTCACCTCACGCTTTCTCTGGCTCGGTCTCGAAATCAACTTAATTGTTTCAAGGCTGCCTTGTAACCAGTCTCCATTACCTATTTTAAACAAGACATTCCAACCAGCATTTGGTTAAATCATAACATGAATGTTAAAGGACAAGATATCTAACTTCAACAGAGTGTTAGCAAGTGGAAAACTACATACATTCTTAAAAGAAGGCGTGATAGAGAGTGATTCGTCTATCCGAACCCCATTGGCGAATGACAAGAGAGGCCCGCCAAGTTGGGATCCATCGGCAAAGACTAGTGGGACGACAATGGAGGCTACAGAGTTGAACTCCTGAATGGACTTGGACTAAAGGAAATTGAGCATCTCCTCTTGGATGAAACCCTTGGCGCCAGCCACTATCATGCCAAGAACCACATGGATGGACAGCGGCGAGAACACCATGTTGTTGTCCAAGCCTTGTTTTGTCAGAAGCAGTCTCTTTGTAATTTTCAGAGCAACATTGGTTTGGTTCTGAATGGATTTTCCGAATGAGGGTGGTGGGGATAGGGATCGTGCACGTTCCCAACCTCTGTGAGAAACCATGGAATCTGTGGAAAATTTTAGATCATAGTATCAAACACAATTACACAACTATTAAACCTTACAATAACAAATCGTTCATGCTTATGTTAATTTATATCTAAACTCAAACCGTACTATTTGAAACTGATCAATATTATTACAAAGTCCAAATACAACTACAACAACCAACAACTTAAGAGAAGAATCTTGGAACCTTGTACCAAGTGTTGGAGATAAAATATCCCACATCAGAAAAGGGATAAATAAGATATAACTTATAAGTGGATGAATCATACTCAATTGTACCGAGACCTTTTTGTGATTAAAACTCAACACCTTAAAGGTGATTAAATTGGGAAAATGTCGGTACAATGTGATCTACGGGCTATGTTTGTCCCTGTTCAAGTTGGTATCAGAGCGGGTCCTTCTTCATAATGGACCCATATTTGAGTTCATCGAATTGTCCCATACCATACCAAATGCATGTAGTGGGCCTTGAAACCACACACCCCAATTTCCAAAAGTGGGAATTGGACTGAAGCATTACTGATTTTCGATGTGGGAATTAGACTGAATGATTACCACGTGCAGACCTAAAAAGTTAAGTTAGGTTGCACGTGAGGGGGAGTGTTGGAAAGGAAAGATCCCACATCAGAAAAGGGATAAATAAAATATAACTTATAAGTTGATGGATCATACCCAATTGTACCGAGACTTTTTATAATTAAAACCTAACACTTTAAAGGTGGTTAAGTTTGGACAATATTGGTATAATATTGGACAATATTGGACTGAATAAATTCCACGTGCAGACCTAAAAAGTTAGGTTGCACGTGAGAGGGAGTGTTGGAGAGGAAAGATCTCACATCAGAAAAATGATAAATAAAATATAACTTATAAGTGGATAGATCATATCCAATTGTACCGAAACTTTTTGTGATTAAAACCTAACACCTTAAAGGTGGTTAAGTTTGGACAATATTGGTATAATATGATCAACGGGCCACGTTTGTTCCTGTTTAAGTCAAAGTACCAACATACCATTATTTAGTTTAAAAAAAAAACAAAATATGGAGAATTCATGTTAGAAAGAAGCAAGAGTATCTGTACGTATTAACAAAGAGAGAAACTGCATGCTCACCAACTAGAATAGTAGAACTGGAGTTTTTTGTTTTTTGAGAATTTGTTTCTCTGGTTGCCTCCAACTATTTGTTTCAAGAGTATCTTCTTGTCGTTTCTTGTTCTCCGTGCCAGCCCCTCTTTTTATGGGTGGACTTTTAGGCACCGAAAAATCAGGAACCGGTTAAAACCGTACCGAATAGAGACTGAGTAACCGAAACAGAATGAAACCGAGGCAATCGGTTCCGAAAGCCGCACTAACCAAGTAGTGCGGTGTTGGTTTGCGGTTCCGTAATCCTAAAAACCTATTAAACCGAACCGAACCGATCCAATATATATTCTTCTAATTATTAAATATTAATACTTAATTATATATTACGTGTCATGTTTTATTGGTTATGGGTCACAAATAATAGATTTTCACACACATGATTATGTATTTTACGTGTTTAAGTCTAACATAATTTTCTCTCATGTAGTATTTCCTTTTGATATATATGAATGTTTGAGACTCCAAATAAATGATGTATAAATTTTAGATTTCATTTCCTTTTAATTACTTGATGTATAAACTTTACATTTCATTTTTCTTTTAATTATTTGTTTGAACCCATTAAAGTAAATTATTTAAAATATTGATAATTTACAACTTTAATATTTTATTAGCCTCGATTGTCCTTAGCTTTTAATTACAACCGTCCATACGAAATCTAAAGGTCAAAATCATAGCAGCGCGGCACAAGGAAAACGGCGTTAATTTAACAAAAATCATTGACAAAAAAAAAATCTCGTTCTCTTCCCTCCCTCCCATTTTTGCTTCTTTGCAATCATATTGGATAAGCTATTGGATAAGTACATAGCCATTTGTTCTGGTTTTGCTTTCATCTTAATATGCTGCAAGACAAATTGTTATACACAATTTGAGAGGGAATTGATAATGATTCTGGTTCGGGTGGGTGGATGGAAAAGATATGGAGACAGCGAGGGAGAATCCGAAAAGGGTAACTGGATGGGAAGCTTATTAGAGTAAAGAGATCGTGATTCATGAGAGGAAAAAACAAATATAGAAGAAGGGTTGGGGGATGAGATTGAAACATAATTGTTACACACAACACAAAGCTGCTTATGTCAGTTTATGTGTATTCAACAATAGCTTAAATGTTACCACTTACCGATCTTGAACCATTCGCGTAAACAACGACACCGTTCATGAGATTTTTTCCCATTGTTTAATTGTTTTGGGTTAGCAGATTCTTACACAATAAGTGTATATTTATGTGTCCAAGTCGGGGGCAAAATCAAATGAAAAGGGCATATATATGAAGCTGCTTAGCACAAAAAAGGGGAAAAAAAAGAAAAAAAAAGAAAAGGTGTGCACTAGGGGAAATTCCCCCTACTCGCCCCCGCCAGTGGTTGCACGTAACTAACAAAGACATGAAAAAGTTACATCTCCGACGTGATCTTGCAAAGGTAATAACTAACAAAGCTATTATTAAGGTATTAGTAGTTGATTATGGTTTTCTCCTGAGAATCAAAGCCAACAAATTACTGAGGGCAGAGTCAGTTGATGAAAGTGCTACGATGAGCAACGCCACAAGAACAAGAGTGAGAGTCGCAGTCTTCAGCTGCATAAATCAATAGAAGAACCTCAATTTTTTTTAACCATGTCAAATTGTAGTTACTCCTGACGGAATCAAATGTTGATTAAATACGTATCCACAGGTTGACTAAAATTTTTAAATATTGACAATTATATTTTCATAATCACAAATGAATTTTGCAAGTCTTTAAAAAATACCGTGCTACGGAAACCTGGCCATTCAATGTACTTCAGCTGGCTTGGCTGCTCAAGCAGAAAATTGAATAATGACCTCAAAGACCTAGAAAAAGTAGAAACACACCAATCAACTAAGTATTGATAATTGCAACTTATGTATGATACAATGAGCTGTTGTTCTAATGCAAGTCCACCGAATGGGGTGTCAATTTGTGAAAGGCCTATTACTACTAGTTCTAGAATGGAGATTACCACACAGTTTCTTTGAAAAGACTCAGAAGGAAGGGCTCCTGAGGTACTTCATCATCAGCACTCAACTGATGATGATCCTTCCCCACAGAAGCAGCATATGCGGTGCCAACCCGACGTACAGCCAAACATCGAATCCCTGCTCTACGAATCTGCAGTGGCAAGCCGTATGAATAGATATGCATTTGCAAGATAAATGGTATAAACCTTCAAATTCCAAAAGGAAGAGACTATTACCCTTCTACACGTCACTGAAATGGCATTGTGATCAGTGATCTTGGTCCCCTTATGTCCAAACGGTAGTTTAGCATGACCTGGATGATGAATCAAACCTGTCATGGGGAACAAGAAAATCAAATGATGATGACAACAACGAAAAACTTTGATGCAAGTAATATCGAATACGAAAAAGAGTGTCATTGGATACCTGAACAGGTTACCACAGACTCCGAAACAGCTGCCATCCTATGTCAAAATTGTGCAAACCAGATTGAGATAGACATACAGATATTACATATATCTACATACACACACACACACACACACTCCAACTCACATTAAGTGATTAAAGAATGCTACTTACTTGGGAACTTGCTGAAAGAAACAGAGCAAAAGTGGGAACAACAATTTTAGAGTTCCTAATTAGTCAACCTGAAAATTCAATTCAAATTTCCAACTGGGTATGTATACTAAATTCGAGTTCTTTAACTATGTGAAAGCCAAAAATCAACGAGAAATTTTAGCCAACCTAACCCTATAATGTAAAACCCATGAAACAATTGTGGTTTATGCATGAAAGATCAAAACTTTCAATCACCCTAGACTTGAAACTGAAATTTTTTTTTCTCACTCAAAATTTAAGGGATTCATATAAGTAAGAATTAATTGATGAACCATGGACAACAGTTGCAACACAAGACGTGGTTTTGAAACGCAGAGAATCGAGAAAGAAGAGAAAGTGAGCGTTTACCTGCTCAATTGGTTATTCTGGACTGGGGGCATGCCCAAACTCAGCTCAGAGTTTCAGGGATTGGAATGGGAGAGCCAACGAATGCAGCAGGACTACACCGTTTTGCTTGGCGGCATATGTACGAAAACACTGTGTGTTGCTCTGTACAAAATTTAAGGCAACACACATTTATACTCAAATTTGGATAAGCAAACAGACATGGAGACAAAGTACACACACAGACAAAAGTGAAAATAAAATCGCCGCGTGCACGTGCATACACTCTTTATACTGTATTTTCAAAAGTGAACAAACATGGAGGTGAAGCAGATAGACGTAATAATATGGATGTGAAGATCATAGCATCATGGACATATATAAACACACAAAAGCCACCCACACACACTCACATACAGAATGTGTACTCTATTACGAAATGTAAACAAAAAACAATGAGTTGAAACAGAAACCAGCACACCAGTTACAACATGGAAATGAAAATCATAGCATTCACATACACAAACAAACCACACGAGCACAGATGCACATAAGAACAAACACCAGGTATACTCTCTATTCTAAGAAACAAACAAACTGTGGAGGTGATGATATGCGTCCGTTTGATCGCATCTCCAGCCACCCCAGTCCCCTAGATCTTATAGTTAGTATCTCGGTAACTAAGAAACAAAACCATCCCAGTTCAAGCTCTCTCCCATCTGCAGTGGCGGAACCATTCATGTGGCTATCAGGGCTATAGCCATACCCAGATTAGACCACAACCCAAATTAGCCCACCAAACCTCATAGAGTATCATTCATCTTTAAGCTCTCCTCCTCCTGGTTTCTCTCTTTCTCCTCCTCTCCTCCAGACTCCAGTCCTCCGCCGTCGCCTCCACCGTAATCGACGCCGGCAACAGACCTCACAAAGTATCATACTATCATTCATCTTCACGCTCTCCTCCTCCTGCTTTCTTCTGTCCATACAAAATTAGCCATACCCACTGTGAAATCCTGGTTCCGCCACTGCCCATCTGGTATCCATTTTTCATATTGATTAAGGTCATTATGGTACCATGATTCATTGAAATCTCAATGAAAGAATCTCATTTTCATAGAAGATACAAATAGTACAGCTACGGCAAATCTAAGATGCCATTAATGCTTGGCTCCCAAACAACTTCATCAGACAGCTAAATAGTGTACAAACTTCCTCTATCAGCATCCAAGTCATAATAAAGCCAAGTCACACTGATACACGAACATCCATATATATATATATATATATATATATATATATATATATATATTGGTTTGTCATTGAGCTTTGTAAAAACTCCCATATGTGATTACAATCAACTTCCATAACAAACCATATGTGCTTACTAATCAGGCCTACGGGTACACAAGTCTAGACACCATAAAATATAAAAATCCTCAACTGTCAGTATCTAATTCAACAAAACAGATATACTACTTTTCACCGATTATAACTTACAAGTCTTACTTCCCTTTGTTTCTTTACAAAAGCCCCAACTTCAAATAGCAGTAGCGCTGAGAATTAAACTATCACCAATCACATAGTCATAATAACATTAATAGGCGTATACAAGACTAATTCAAGTTCTCATTGTTCCAGTCTCTATCTTAAGTGGGTCAATTGCAAAATACATATACTGTAAAAGCAATAAAGGTTCGACTTTTCATACCCCAACATAAGCAACCATAAACTTGAATGATGCTTAAAAACACAAACCCAACTCAAAAGACAATACCGATTCCCCGAAACAGTAACTGACCCCAATATCGATCAACAGATTGATGTATTACCTTACAACTTGATGAGAACAATGGATGAGAGTGAACGAAAAGTAGAAGCCGGCAACACGACCTCTGTGTTTTCGACGGCAGAGAGGGAGCTGTGTGTGTTTTTGTGGTGTCTTGCGCAAAACAACGATCAAGTTAAATTTATTGAGTGTAATTTTCAGAAAAAGAGGGGACAAACTTGGTAGTTCCACATATTTTCAAGAGCTACTGTAGAAGGTGTTCTTCCGATTTTTCCCCAAAATCAGCATCAGAAAATTAACAAAAACATTTCAGAAAAATAATCTTACCCTCTAAAACAAGTAACATTTCAGAATAACAATAACATGAAAAATAATCTTGACAGAAACATACACTACCAGAAGAAAGGCTTTAGCCGACGAAAAAAAAAAAACCAGGCCGACGAAATTTTTTTTCGTCGGCTAAAGTGGACTTTAGCCGACGAAATTTTCCTTCGTCGGCTAATTAAAAATATTCGTCGGCTATGATCAACTTTAGCCGACGAAATTTTTATTTCGTCGGCTAAATAATTTTTTTCGTCGGCTATAGTCTGTGAACTTTAGCCGACGAAATTTTCAAAAGTTTAGCCGACGAAATTTTCAAAACTTTAGCCGACGAAATTTTTAGAGTTTAGTCGACGAAATTTTTAAAAGTTTAGCCGACGAAAAATATAATTTCGTCGGCTAAAGTGTCTTATATTTACAAATTTTGATGCAATATGGTCCTACGCAAAAAGGGGTGTAACTTTTGATCCGTCCGTCAGAAATTGCTGAAATTTTGACAGCAGCTCCGCAGGCCCAAATCCAAGCTAACTTACTTTCGGGGCCTATCCGACCGTCGGATCTAGCGATCCGAGGCTTTTTATGTAATTTTTTGTTTTTAGGGTTTGGTCTTTTTCTTTTAAAACTGCGGTCAACCCTATTTACCGTTATTATTTCTTAAGGGGAGCCCTATCGTCGAAAGGTAAATGTTTTAAAATTTTTATATAGGTGGTTGCGTCTCATCTACGTAAGAATTTTTTGTGTGGAAGATTTGACCAAACTACGTAACATAGGGGGATATATGAGTGTTTTCGTGAATTTATAGACTTTAGCCGACGAAAATATATGAAAAGTCGTCGGCTAAGGTCAAAAAATTTCAAAATTTTTTAGGCGGTAAACCAAAGTTGGAGGAAAATTTTCAAAGGACTTTAGCCGACGAAAATATATGAAAAGTCGTCGGCTAAGATGGTTTTTGCCGACGAATAACCTAATATTTCGTCGGTTATAGTTATTTTTTAATTTTTTAATTACATACTATAGCCGACGAATACGTTAGGGTATTCGTCGGCTAAACCCTAAAATTTCTCTATTACCTACTATAGCCCTATATTCGGCGGTTATTTTGCGTAAAATTTTTATACGACTTGTTGCGTGTCATCGGTTTAAAACTATTTTCAGTTGGAGGTCCGGCCAAAATACGTAATTTAGACGGTCGAACGACCTTTTCCGTGCGTTTAGGGGTTTGACTTACGAGATTGACCGTCCGGATCGAGCCCTTATTCTTTTCGGATCAAGTTGAATTTTTTCCCATACATGTATTTTATCATGATGGTCAGATCTGACGGTCGGAATTCTGTTTCTCAAGTTTGATCATCACAATCACAACATGCATACTAATGTTGTATAACTTGTTTACCAAGTGTTATGTAAATGTTTCGTTTCAAAAACAAACTATACGTAAAACCTTCAAACTCTAAAAAGTCATGAAATAAGATATGACGAGAATGTTGAAATACATCCACGGTTGAAAAATCACACTATTCCGGTAAATATTCGGTGCCGATAGTTGCGGTCAATGCAATCACAACATGCCAAATGTATAAAAATACTTTTAGCCGACGAATTTCAAAGGACTTTAGCCGACGAAAATATATGAAAATTCGTCGGCTAAAGTCGAAAAATTTTTGAAATTTTCAACCAAAATTTTTTGGCGGGCAACCAAAATTTTCAAAGGACTTTAGCCGACGAAAATATATGAAAAGTCGTCGGCTAAAGTCGAAAAATTTTCAAAATTTTCAACCAAAATTTTTTGGCGGTCAACCAAAGAGTTTAGCCGACGAAAATAAATAATTTCGTCGGCTAAAGTTCTTTATATAGCCGCAAATAAACCCAACACTAGACATATTGCGGCTCCTCCTCCTCTTCCTCCTCCTCCTCCTCCTCCTCCACACAACCACCACAAATAAACCCAACACTAGAAATATTGCGTCCCCTCCTCCTCTTCCTCCTCCTTCTCCTCCTCCACCTCCGCCACTCTCTCTCCTCACCCCACCGTCTACTCTCCACCCCCACACGCCCAATGGCCACCTACCGCGCCCTCCTCTCCCTCAAGTCCTCCCTCGACGACCCGACTCCCGCCTCTCCGCTCTCCGCCTCCTCAACCTCTCCAACAACGTCTTCAACCGCACGTTCCCGCCGGAGCTCTCCAACCTCACTAACCTCCGTGTTCTCGACCTCTACAACAACCTCACCGGCGTGTTGCCAGTTTCGGTGGCAACTTTTCACTGTATATCACAGTTTCTCTGTCAAGATTCTCCACACACACAAAAAAAAAAATAAAAAAAAGTTTCTGAAGTTTTTTTTTCAAAACCCAGCAACTTTAGCCGACGATATTCAAACATAATATTCGTCGGCTATAGTATTTTTAATTTTTTTAATAAGGTTTAGCCGACGAAATAACCTAATATTTCGTCGGCTATAATTATTTTTAAATTTTTTTTATAATGTTTAGCCGACGAATAACCTAATATTTCGTCGGCTATAGTTATTTTTTTAATTTTTTTTAATAAGGTTTAGCCGACGAAATAACCTAATATTTCGTCGGCTATAATTATTTTTAAATTTTTTTTATAAGGTTTAGCCGACGAATAACCTAATATTTCGTCGGCTATAGTTATTTTTTAATTTTTTTTATAAGGTTTAGCCGACGAATAACCTAATATTTCGTCGGCTATAGTTATTTTTTAAATTTTTTTACAACGTTTTGCCGACGAAATACTTCGTCGGCTAAAGTCTGGGACTATAGCCGACGAGATTTTTTTTGTCGGCTAAAGTCATTACAGACGGCCTTTTCCCGACGACACTATAGCCGACGAAGGCTCGTCGGCTAAGGTCTTAGCCGACGAATTTTTTTAACAGGCCGACGAAAATTTTTCGTCGGCTAAAGTGCCTGTTCTGGTAGTGATATAGCATTTGGAGGTAATAGCCATGTAGTTAACAGCCAATTTGTGGGTTTTCATGTGACAAGTTACAATGATCGTTTAAAATTTACGCATAAAATAAGTAACATAAACAAATTTACGAGTACTAAAGTCTTGTTTCAATTCCTACATAACAATAGTATTTATTGTAAGAAATAACAACTATTTATGTTCTAAAATATATAATAGTTTTTGATATGACTTGATAATAATCTCTAACGGTCAGAATTTAGTTATTTGAACATCTACTTTTCTCAAAGTAGCTGGCGGCGAGATTCCTAGAAGCGCAAACCCTAATGTGCGGAGCACTCTCTACAACACACTAAAAGAGTGTGTTTCTGCATAAACCGGGAGGGCCATGCGGAATCACTGTGGAGCACTAATATGAACAATCATGAGTAAGACAAGGATGTATAGTGGTTCACCATGCCTCGGGGGACATGGTTACGTCCACTTGCAAATCAACTATCATGGCCAATTGGCCTATGGTGTTACAAGTGCATCCCTCCATCCCGCCCAGGAGGAGTAGGGGAGGGAGAGGGAGCATCATATACATTCATTCTATATGGTAGGGGAGTGTCCCCCGAGGCATGGTGAACCACTATACGTCCTTGTCTTGCTCATGATTGTTCATATTAGTGCTCCACAGTGATTCTGCATGGCCCTCCCGGTTTATGCAGAAACAGAGTGCCACCGCTCTTCTAATCCTGATCGGAGTTCAACCCAATCTCTATTCATCCCATCCCCGAGTCCTTCTGCCTCAACCCCAATAACCATGCCAAATTTCATTGACGATGTCACAACGAGTTTCGCCGCATCGCTCGTCCTTGATGTTTCTTGCCGATCTGAAGCAACGCAACGCCGAAATACGCAATCTTATCTGCTTGCCAAGCCTCTGATTCTGAAGCGAGTTGATCCAACAGATCTCCAACAGACTTTCAAGCGTATTTGGACGCTAAATGGGAAATTCAAGGTTCAAGCCAGACCTGCTGATTTGTTCCTCTTCTTGTTTGATCTCAAGTGTGATTAGAATCGAGTGCTATGGGGAGGACCATGGTACTATCTTCGTATGCCTATGATTGTGCAAGAATATGATGGTTTGGTGGATTTCGATGGAATTGATATGAATCGATTATTCTTCTGGGTCCGAATTGAGAAGATTCCTCCAAAATTGGAGGTTTCGGAAACAATTGAGGATGCTGCTATTGTTGCTGGTGACAACCCCTTTGTGGATTTGCCGCTGCTCAACTCAACTGGAGAAATTAGAGTCTGGGTTTCTAAACCCCTTGATCGGCCTTTCATCTTTGAGAAGGTACTCAAACTTGCTCCTGGTATAGTGAAAAATGTCTTTTTTTACTTATGAGAATTTGGTTGGTATGTGTTCGACCTGCAAATTGTTAGTGCATAATGATAGAGTTTGTAGCTCCAAGCCAGCGATGGTACAAAAAGATAAAAGAGTTAAGTCTCTAGAAAACTTGGTGAACCCAAACTTCTCACAGGGCTTGCTCAAGCTCACAAGGACAAATCTTGGAGAGACAATGACCCCAAAACCACTGCAGCATCTTACTAAGCCGAGTCTGAAACAAAAACCGGTAGTCCTTAAAAAACCTTCTCTTGGTTTGATTTCTGGTGGTTCATAACAAGATAGTGAATTGGAGGTGGGGATTAAACAAGTTGGTGGGGAAAGCAACAAGATGCCGGTCATCTCTGGTGAAGCTCTGAAAGAAGCAGTCTCTGCTATTGATAAGGTACTTGCTGGCAGTACCAATGTATCAACTGTGGTTTCAACTGTGCCAGTGGCAGGGGTTATGACACCCCAAATCAAAGCTAGTGAACAGGTTGTTCAAGATTCTGAAAGTAAAAATATTCTGTTAAAGGAATGGATGTCAAAGACTAATGTGAAGATGACAGGAAAAGAAGATTTGAAGCCTGTAACTTGTGAAGTTGGAGAAGTTGTCAAGCGCCCTCAATCTCCCCTGAAAGAGCTCCCTGACAATATTGTTGCTGCTACAGCAAGTGGTAAGAAATCTCGTGCGAATATTCGCTTCCCTGCAAGTGTGTTTGGCCTCATTCAAGGCCTTAATGACAGCCTGATCATGAAGCCGGCTTTGTTGATCAAGCCAAAAATGAAGAAGGGACGTCCTCTTAGATCCCTAAACAAAGTACCCAGACAGAACCCACAGATAACAAAACCAGATAATCTGAGTGTGCTTTGCCCTAACACTCCTCCAAACCCTGACCCAAAGGGCAAAAATGCAATATAAAAGGTGTTAGTGCATTGATAGCTTGACAGACTGTACAAGCTGGATGCAGCGAGATAGATTCATAGGGCTTAGAGTACTGTAATTGAACGTTTTGGCTCTAGTTTTATGTTTATTTGGTATCTTGTTTTATTTCTAATTTAATCCTCCGTTAAGCTCATTTGAATAAGTAAGCTCATTGTCTAATGTAATAGTGTTTTGATGTCATTTTGGCTTGAGTTTATTAATGCCTTTTTTTTCCTAAAAAAAAAAAAAAAAAGTAGCCGGCGGCCTGCCTTATATTCATATCTTGTAATCCTCACAACAAGAAAACGGACTGTTTTGTGGTACCTCATATAAAGATTAGTTAATAACTTTAACTTCTTTTGGTATGTAGTAATGTTGATGATAACTATAATCTGACCCAATTTTTGTCATTACTTTCATCTCTACCTTCTTCATACCACATTCAGCTGTTTGGTATACTGGTTGAGAAGATGGTAAATCATACATTCTCACTCATTAATCCCAAATGATTCTAATTCTTAAACTCTGTTTAGTACTCTCAAAACATTACATATCAGACTAGCCCGTGAAATTAACTCAAGTGGTGAGAGATTGAGAATTGAGCTATGAAATTAACTCGGATAGTTTCATATTCATACTATGAATATATCTGGAATTGCTGGCAATTTATGCTTAGTTGGTTTCATATTGGGAACAGTTGTATCCGCTCACTAATTAAGCTTATAATTAACTAGGAAGACTAATTATACCTTCTATTCTACAAGGGACTGTGACACCAAAACCAAATGCCAGCACAGACTTGTATACACTGATGTATGTTCTAGTGATCATTAGACACATATGAAATGTGGTGGTTGGAGATACTGGTGCCGAGCTGCTGCCATTTCTATTCTGTCCCAATTCTGCTTCCTCTTGATCTCAGCCTGGTGAGCCTTGGATCCTCTGAGATCGATTTCTTGCAGACATTTCGAGTACAAAATAGGGTCCATTTCTTCGAGCATCACTTTCACGTTTTCTGTCAATTGTCGCACGCTTTTGCTCCAATGCCACTTCAAGTTCTTCTCCATGCCTTCAACTACTACCGGAAACACTTCCTCCATTGCTACTGATATCATTTTCACAAAATGCTCATTGTTCCAGACATAAAGCGCTCGCTCCGCTACCTAAAATTGCATCACTTATTAGACCTTACCGATAAAAATGACATTGAAAACTAAGAGGTACTAGTGGTGTTTGATTTACAATGATAATGAGTATGTAGCTAGGAAGTGTGTTAGTGTATACCTGTGAGTTCCAACTGTTCAGGCATCTTGTAATCTGATTACATAAAGGCAAAGCTAGCTTCCTATACTGATCAGGATCTATATCTTCAACAAGTTCTTCAAGTTCCCCTATCAGCAAAACCTCCTTCTGGCAATTAGTGACGGGCCAATACCTCAAAATCCCTCTAACAACAATTCCACCTAGCACTGGCTCCTTCTGGACAAACTGAGACACACAATAAGCCAATTGCCTATGATAAGCCTGCATTCCTTTTGTCTTGTGAAATGGAATGAGCACCCTCATCAAGAACAGCTTGTGCTCTTCCTTAAGCGGCACAGTGAAGCCATTGATGATGCTTCCCCATATCTCAAGCAACTCTCTAATCCCACAATGCCTCTCTGTCTCAAACACATAGTGCAAGAACACATCATTCATGGACTTCCTCATGAAGGCGCGGTAGAATGTGAATCTGGAATATATACGGTGGTACACATTCTTCAAACTGTCACGTTCCCTAGGGTCTTCGGATTGGAAAAGAGCGAGGAGATTGATGACAAACTGGTTATCAATGTACTGACGAAGTACCTTGGGATCGTTGTTGATCACTAGTCGTATGAGGATGTCATAAACCAACTGTAGGTGTGACCAAACTGGAGAAAAGGCTGACATTGGGTCTTCATCATCCGGAAAGTCTGCGGTGATGGAGGGATTGGAAGGAGGAGGGAGAGGCCTGAACAAGTTGGCTGATATCATGGAAATGAGAGACGACAGAACTTGAACAGGAACTGAATTTTTATTAGTCTTCACAAAGGAAAGAAGCTGCAAGAGCTTATGCCTCTTGAGTTTCTGTTGTTTAAGACATTCGTATTCAGTGAAGGCGAAAACAAAAGTGCAGTAGGACACTGTGGAAGGAATTTCTTCGTGCTCCGAGTTGAAAGGAGATGAAGAAGATGATGATGAACTCCCTATATTGTTGTTGGCAATCTTGTTGCCATTGGAATCAAGATCAATGAGGTGTTGAAGAGTTGTTGATCTTTTCCTCGTCGAAACTCTAGGTGAAGCTTTCAGGGTAGTGTTACTTTGCACACCCATTTTCTCTGTTCCCCTATTGTTTCTCTTTGACTAACCTTCAACTCTCCACTAGTCTATGTACCTCATCCTCCTATTATCAAAGTCTCACTAGCTGCTCAAAGAAAGAACATTTTGCTATTACTGTTTAGTATCTGTTTTACTTGTTGAGATCCAAGAGCATTAGTAGAAATGCCAAAAAGACAGCGATGTTATATATACAAGAACGTGTTGTAATATCCGTTGGATAACAGAGACCTTTTTTAGTTTTAACACAAAGCCAATAGTTTATAGTTGGTAAGAAGAGGTTGAGCCAAAGAGAGAGCTTTTTTTTTTTTTTTTTTTTTTTTTTTTTTTTTGCGATTACTTGAACAGGTTGTAGTTAGCAATAGGACAATAATCCTCATAAATTGGAGTCAGGTTTAGCATCCATGTGCTTCCACCAACCTATCGGTTTCGGCATTTTGAGCAAGGGCTCCACTCTCTAAGGGACATTAGAACAGAGTGAAGTAGTTGCACATGTAACACAGTTTGCTATGGTGGAGTAAGAATCAGACCCCTCCAAACAGAATCATAGGGTCACATCATAGTTGCTTCATGGTGTTGGTATTTTTTGGGATATCAAGGACATAAATTCTTCGTTGCAATCAGTGTTGAAAACATGTAAAAGGACCATAAGAGTGAGTGTTCCACCTAACTGTATGAGATAGATGGATAAAAGAAGAGACAATTCACCATCCTCTGCTTTCCATAGTCTTGAAGAGGCATGATTAAGCAGTTAGGTATTTGCATTACATAATGGGATTGGTTTTACAGTCCATTCTCTAAGCATTTCAAGAGTATTGCTTCACCTTTAAGTATTAAATGTGGAGTGCTAGTGTGGAAGTAGAGTACCCAAACCACTCTCTTGTTTGTATTGTGAAATTGTAAAAACGATTCTCAATCCAAAACACTACTGTGTCAGGCAAGTAGTTAAGAGTGTTTTCTGCACGGTACAAGCGTCACCAAAAGTAGAAAACCTTAAGGTGCTTCCTACATAAGCGCAATTGATGATCAACTCTGCTTTGAAACCAATCCCAACTGTTGTTAATAATGAGGAAAATAAGCATTAGGCTTGTGTTGGATGTAAACCAAATACCCTTGATAGCGCACTTGCGTACATTTCAGATTTCACACCAGTTTTGGTTTTGGCTCTGTTTGAAAGTGGTGATGATCTATCCTCAATAGACAACAAGTAAAGATGTAAACTAGAAAAACCAATGGTCCAAAACAGATTCACGAAACTAAGGATGAACTACTGTAAATCCTAGAAGGGTATCTCCTAGTCATAAAGAATGAAAGGGATGTCCATGTGGTGCCGGCAATGGTAATCAATTTTTAGAACATTGGTTTTCTCACCCATATCAGTTTCATAGATCATATCGCAAAGGAAATCTCAGAAGACAGAAGATAACCAGTAACTTCTAACAGTCAGAAACAACCAACAATTTTAAACACCGAAAGAAAACTAGCATTAATGAGATCATGGTTTGTTACACTGATGCATATTGGCAATCTGGATTGTCAAAACTCCCAGAGAAATCATACCATCTCTTATTTTTCATGTACTCAACACAAGGCTGCAAGACTAGTCCGACTACCACAGCAGCAATACTTATAGCCATGATCTTTAGCGAAGCAAGAGCTAAAACTACCAAAATCAACACTGTTGGAGGAATACATATCAAAATCGCTCCAATATTCCCAAAAGGTATCTTGTAAGGCCTTGGTAAATTTGGGTGCTGAAATCTTAACTTCACAAATGCTATGAACTCCATAATCATCCCAAAACAGTACAAGTAGTTCTCTGCCGCTACAATCTCTTGGAAGCTCAACCATGAGAGCAGAATTACACCAGATGCAGAGAACAAGATTCCCATAAGAGGGGTACCATAGTGAGATCGTTTGGCAAAGAATGAAGGAAGCATCCCAATTTCTGCCATACCCAGAAGTTGAAAGGAGTCGCTGCTCATTTCAGCCACGAACATACCCATGTTTGACAAAGCAGCTGCCGCTAAAACCCAGGTTCTTAACCATACGCCTCCCAGAATTTTAGCAATATCAGCAAAATAACCATCAGACCACAATTCGCGATCAACTGGAATAGCTCCAGTACCAGTCAGAAGAGGGAAAATGTATCCCAGAAGAACCATGATTAGAGCATAAGACAGAGCTTTTGGAAGAGTTTTACTAGGGTTTTCCACTTCCCCTGTAAGTGTGCTGATTGAATCCCAGTAATTAAGATTCCAGAAAAGCGTATTCAAGTACAAACTCCAATTAACAGTGCCCAGATCTACGATAAGCCACCTCGAAGGCTCTATGTCCGGAATTGCTATCAGCCCCATGACTATAAAAGGAAGAAGTGAAAACACCCCTAGTAAAATAGCAACCCAGCCCACTATGGTTAAACCCCTATAGTTCAAATAAGTGAGAATTGCAGTCAAAACCAACACTGCAATTGTCCTTGGCAAACCACTTTCTAAAGCTGGAATTGCTGATTTCAGATAGTCCAGAAATAGAACAGGGTACAGAGCATTATCAATCACCCCACTAAGCCATTTCATCCAGCCTTGCTGAAATCCCCAAAATGGACCCAAAGCTGATGAAACCCAAACAACATATCCCCCATTTTCAGGGAACATAGTGCCCATTTCTGCCGTTATCAAGGCCTCAGGAACACTCCATATGAGTGCAAAAACCAGAAACCCAAGAAGGGCTAAAAGGGGACCGGCAGCCTGGACACTGTCTTCGACGCCAAATGGGCCGCCAGAGACCTCATAGAATATCAAGAATACAAGAGGTACAATTGAAACCTTATTGTACTTGTGTAAGTCGTGAGAGGATTCTTCCCCCATTCCAACATACTCGCCAACATTGTTTTCCAACATTTTCGCGCTACTTTGCCTGGCAGGTGAGGTTCTATGTTTCTGCAAGTAACATAGGGTAATCAAAATCTACAGACTTTTCGACTTGCCAAGTTCAACCAGAATGCGAGAATGAAAAAGAATAAATGAAAAGGAGCATGTAAGGGTGGCAATCAATAAAAAAATTGAAACTCTTAGTGCATTATCAGTTTCCGATTCAAAAGCATCCTTTGTTGCTCATATCAGCATATCTAAAGCCACTAAAATATAGGCCAAAGTTCTCAATTCAAAGCCGTATAGTTTCAAAATCAGAACTTGGCAAAAGATAGGACCGACCAACTAAGAGCTTAAGCAATGCTAAACTAACAGAACAGAAGTATTAGGATTAAATTTTCTACCATGCAAGTTTAAGAGACTCATCCAAATAGATAACTTCTTCTTACCATCTAAAAATCCTCATATCCAACTAATATCAAATTCTCTACCAAAATCACAGGCAAATCTTCATAATTGGTAAAGCAATGAATTTTCTCGACACAAACACATATATACCCATCAAAACAAATAGATCATAGAAACAAAAAGAAAACCAATCTGAGCTTATTTCCCATAAATCAAATCTCATCATGCACAAATCTAAATTGAAAAAGGGTTGAGCAACAAATCGAAAGAAAAACCAAAATCTAACTCCTATCAGCTTCACGATCCCGCAATCGATTTCAAGAACCACTCAGTCCATTGTAAACATGAAAGCAAATATGACAACCTATGAAACAGAAGAAGAAGCTAACCATGAAAAGTGAGGCGAAAACTGACGAAACAACGAGTCACGATGCTAGCGATGTGTCATGGTGTTAATTAAGAAAGCTAGCGTCTGGCGACGCGTATGTTTCAGTGGCCACGCACGAGTATGCTATTTCCGAGTGACAGTGCTGCATCGCAGACACGACTCCAAGGACAAACACCAGTTTGTGTTTTTCAAAAGCTATCTGCGATTTTTTGAGACTTCTTTTCAGAAAACGCTTTGGCTAAGAAAAACGTTTTTTTTATAGCAAGAATTTCGCTTTACAATCTTTTGAGTGCAAGTATGAGATGGATTTCATCAACTTAGGATTAAACATCCCAAAAATAGATTTCCCTTACTTAACAGTCCTATTTAACATCCATCCAAACTCATTTTGTTTTGTTACATCAAGTCGTCAATGGTGGTATGCAGTGAGCTACCATTCGAGGGAGCTGTATAGGGATAAGTCCGTCCCCCTCTATAGATGTTTAAATCCAATATTGGTTTCGAAATTACTAGGCATCAAAACAGAGTTTGCCTGTGCAAGGAGGCGTTTGCTATCTATTTTGGACCGTACCACATAGGTGAATCAGATCTACCTTATATGATTTCATAGAAAAGAATTTGTGCTACGAAGAGCAGAGAAAAATGTTTTGTGCAATTTAATTTAATCCTCGGGTGAATCGTAGACCTGTAAATGGATTGGATCTGGAGTGGATCAACCTAGATCCGGATTCGTAATAGAAATTTTGGATCCGGATCCGACCCGTTACCTACCGAATCATTGATAGCTTGATCTAAATCCGGATCCGGCGGGTTAACGAATACCCGACCCGTTAATCTGATTTGTTTATAACTTTATAATAATAAATATTTTCAAAGTTTAAATAATAATTTCTTAATTTTATCATAAATTTTCATAAAACACTAATTGTGTTATAAACCAAGAATGAGATAGAGAGAAAAGAGAAGAACAAAATGTATGAGGAGGAAGAAGTGTCCCTTTCATTCTCATTAGGCTCTCTTATATAAGAGTATGATTTACATCGTAAGGACATAACTAATGAGTATTTACAAAGATATCCACATATATTATAATATTTACAACACTCCCCCTTGGATGTCCACCAATGAATGATATGGTGTTGGACGCGCTTATTTGTTGTCTGGTTAAAAACCTTGCCAGGTAATAAAAACCTTGTGGGAAAAAACAACCCTTGTCGAAGGAGAAAAAGAGTGCAACGCGCATATGTCCTAGATAGCATACTTCTGGATGCTCCTCCTGATGAGATTCTCCCCCTGATTGTTGCAAGCTTCATGTACCGTAAATAACGGTTTGTTTTGTCTATCACTGAAGTGAGATTTTGTTCGTTTTGCATACAGGGGCTCATCACAAGATTTTCATACCTGCAAAGTGAAAGCAATACCAACAAAACTATACAATTTAATAGGTCTTACCTCATTTAGTAATATTAGAAACAACCTCACATGTTCAAATTCATACATTATGTAATAACTAAGCAGTAGAAGCTAATTAACACATTACTATCTATGGTTCAAAACCATTAGAAGATCAGCATAGCATATCTAGCCACTCATATCAATATCTTCGTTTATTGATACATCTCGTATATGCTCTTCAAGAGCTTTGAGCAATTCATAACTTCGCGAAAGTTAGAATATGTAGCAACATAATCCGAATTAAGTTTTGTAGTCCAATCATAATACTTATTGAGGCAATTTTGATCACGTTAACTATAACAAAATAAGTATATATGAGCTAGGTTTAGATTATCGATTGCATGAGTTAACTTTAGTTTAACAGCCCAGCATAACGAGATATGCTCGCCTTTGGGCCTCCCCCTCGTGGCTTTCTTCTTGGGTTCAAACCCAAGACACATCTCACTAATGAGAGTTGTGTTTGCATGTATAAGGCACATTATGTCATTTCCCTTAGGTGATGAGGAATCTCACATTCAGACTCTCTCAAGTATTCATGGATCGATTTACGTTTGAATTATTCATGTAGTTGGATCCTTTAAGGATTTGATAAACGATATGCTTATAATGAATCTTTACTTTTGGGATTTTGCTTTTAACAAAGTATTTTCATATCCTCAAAATATACGATGACAACTGCCGTAAGTCTCTCATCAATAAATATATGTAACACTATACTTACAGAAAATTATCACGTATAAGGAAAGATATTCGTAATCCACATGTCTCTTGTAGACATTGTACCATGGTGATTTATTTTCACTGTGATTAATACCCTTTTGTATCACGTAGGGTTAAAGGTCTAAGTATCTCATCACGTTTCATATATTCAGTTCATTGGAATTGTCTCTATCCAATTTGGCCAATAATATGTTTTGTCGACATTCATAATGAAATGTGGTATTGCATCATACAGTCCTTAATGATCTTTGGTAGCTACCATATGTAAATTTTCATCAATGATCATCATTCATAGATCCCACACATTTTTATATGCATGCATTAGCTACTATGAGCTTATTAATATTGGGTACCCCTGCCACTTCTAGGGCAAATATTGTCACTTCTACGACAAACATATCTCATAGATGAATTATATTTAGCGAATGTGGATCTATATTCATAATACCATAAAACATTATAGGACATGTATAATCTTCTATTTTCAGAAGCTTAAAACTTTAGACCTGGTGGATACATTCCACTCCAAATTCACACGTTATTCAAATGACAATAGTCTTTTCTCTCCCCCTAACGGCGGGAAGATTGTCTTATTATGACCATGCATAAAAATGCATTTAAATGACTATCACTTCATTTCGAGTGAAGATGTCCATTGGCTGGTGGTGAACTCACACCAAGTTTAAGGTCAAAAATATTAAATTCATGAGTATCAACCATATTGATGTATTGTTGTATCACCAAGATATTATCATCTGATGGTGTACTTTAACCTTTGTATGTGTAATATTGTAGCCGTCATATTAGGAACTCGGACATTTTTAATGACATTCTCGTCAGGAGAACCATGTCACTTAGATACTCATTTTTCCCACAAATCAAATGGGGGCAAGGTTATTTTTGTTAATATGGTCGGTCTCAGGGATTTTACCCAAGTACATTTTCTCCCCGCTAGCATATAATTTTGTCATCAATAGTTTTTATTAAGTCACTAGCTGTGATATTCCTCAAGCTCCAAATGAGACAATATGTAAATATTCCACAACAATTCATGTTGTTCTTCAAGAACAATCTTTCTCCCTTTCATAACAACAGAAGTGTCTCATTAAAGTGACAAAACAACAAAAAAATATGCAGCAAATAAACAATTTGCTATGAGTAGCGTTAGCTAGCAGGCATAAAAAATTGTTACTGATTTCAAGCAACACTGTAGGTAAAATATGATGTAACTAGTAATGCCAAAATAATTAATTTGGTTTAATGAACTTCTGGTTCATGACATTATGTGTCTCACTATATTATAGAATTTAACACACGTAATAGGCAACAGAGCGAGATACTGTCCGTTTTAAATCTCACTCGCTCTACAATTTTGTGCTTGAGTTGACAACCCAAAATTAGTCTCACTATGGGGAGGTATGTTTGCAACACATCTCCTCCCCTCCTTCGGGCGATGTGGGATCTCAATACATATTCTGGAACCATATTGAAGCCACTTCTTGTAAAGAGGGGATAGTATGTGATTTTCCGGAGTCATCAATCATATGTGTAATCGAATCTTCAAGTTTAAATTTATAATGTTAGAACTTCAAGTTCTCATATTTCATATGTTGAACTTCTAGTTCAAATAAATTTGGTGCTAGAAACTTCAGGTTCCATATAACTAAACTGAAACTTCAGGTTCCAGATAACTAAACTGAAACTTCAAGTTCACTAATTTAATTTACATACTCAGCTTCGGGCTTGAGCTTTTACCATTAGAACTTATGTTCTATAATTCAGTAATTTGAACTTCTGGTTCAAAAACATGACATTTGAAATTCATATGTTCGTGCTATAAAGTTGCTGGCCCGTATGAGTAACAATAAAATTTAGAAGAGAAAAATAATTAACAAACTCTAAAATGGTAAGGAACAAGGATAAGTAAAATGTGAGAATGGAAACTTATAGTTCCATTGGTGAAGAAGTACAAGAACTTCTGGTCTAGTTACCTTCACGAATATGATAATCTTGTTTCTCTCCTCTAATTTCACAATAACATTGTATCAAAATAAATTAGAGCTTCATACTCTCATATAATTAGGTATCACAAGAAAATCATATTGTATAGCTCTAAGGAGCTTCTGGTCCTTGTTGATTACATAAGTTTTGAGAAACTTTATTTCAATAATTTGACAATATCACTTTCAAAGAACTTCATACCCTCATATAGTTTGATCAAGAAACTCCGGGTTTCGATCAATTTTGATTACAAAACCGATAAGGTTAAGAAAAATAAAACATACTTGAATTCCATAATCTCATACCATAATATTGTTTCTTCAATATATGTGGGCCGAATTAGTCATATTATTTCTCATGACCTGCACAATGAGTGTATTTGCAATGGGTACATGCAGATCTTAAATAGCTCAGTGTTTCCTTCGATTCTCATAAATATGCATAAAGACTATCTTTCAACAAGATGAGTAATCGAGAAAAAATTGTCAGTAGTCAGATTTCTGACAAAAACATCTTGCCAATAGTCAGATACTCTAGACAACATCACAAAAGATGTCCGGTAGAGGAAAGACAACAATATATGTGTCCTTTTCTATATGAACCTCTAATCTTTCCACTCAAGTATAAGACAAGGAAGTCTCAGCCTACAAAGGACCGAGAAACATGGTCACAGGGGAACACCTCTTATGTCCATCCTTTATGTCCATAGCGTTACCATGACACACTCATATTACTTGTGAGGAACTTCAGGCCCTCTATAGTTGGATAAAAAAACTTCGGGTCTCGATTATCGAGTTCGTTGTAATTCATAAAACGAAATATATTGTGAAATGAATAAATTAAATTCATATAATGAAATGGACAAATACATACCTTATTCCATTCAATAAATATGATATTATGAAAACAATAAGTTTCATGAAAGACCAGTACCACAACAAATAGGCTGTAAAAATCAATTACTAGACCTGAACTAATTATGATAAAATAAGAAATAGAGGTTATCAATGGCCATAAAAATCCAAAACTAGTCACGTTAACTGTAACTATCAGATCATCGTATTCAAAAATTAGTCATGTTAACTGTAAATTCAAAAATCTTGTATTCAAAAATAGTCATGTTAACTGTTAAAGAATTTGAAACGGTTGCATCATTAATTCAATATGTACTAATTGCAATAATAAACATATTAATCATATGAAAATGTGTGTTACATATTAAGCATATTAAATATATTTAATTGTATTTATAATCGAATTCTAAATAAATTAACGGTGGGTCAATTGTACATGTAGCAATAATGTACATAATAACATAACATAATATATATCATGTGAAACAATGGATGATAGATACATGAGAATCCAAATTTTACATAGTGTGGTTACTATAGCCACATCTATAGCCATATCAGTTTATATATCAGAAGACGCATATGCGTCTATTCATGGCTCTTGGTAGAACAATTATTCTTAATATCGCATATTGAACATGTGTTCAAAAGTTCTATAAAATTATCCACAGAAATGCATGGAATTGCATCATGATATTGCAAAACTCATCCAAACAAATGAGAATAAGAACCATATATTATTGATCTAAATCAATAATATACAAACCACCTATAATCTCATAGATCATGGTTCATGGTTTTAAGCAATAATCTTGCATCATAGCCCACATCGATCATTATAGATCCAATTATGCTGTTTAGAATTTCATGTTCATAAGAAAGAAATATCAATATCAAAACTTCATATTCGAACCTTGTGAACCATGGATCACATGTACATGCACAAAACTTTAGGTTTATACAAACAATTAGAATTGCAAGTCTAAAGTAATATTTGAACTTCAGGTTCATAATCTCGAAAAATTTCAGGTTCGAGTATTATTGGTGAAACTTCTGGCTCACTAATATAAGCAATTGTAAACATAGAATTGAGCAATATAAACAAAGTATATGTGTAGACAAGATATAATCAAAATAGAAATGAACTCATAGATCGTGAGTATGAATAATAAGCAACAAAAGTTGCACCAATATCTCATAGATCATCAAGGAGTTTATGTAACGGAATAAAAAAAAATCGTGCTGATAACATGTTATAAACTAAGAATGAGATAAAGAGAAAAGAGAAGAACAAAATGTATGAGGAGGAAGAAATGTCCATTTCATTCTCATTAGGCTCTCTTATATAAGAGTATGATTTACATCGTAAGGACATAACTAATGAGTATTTACAAAGACATCCACATATATTATAATATTTACAACAAATTGAATATTATAACAAAATATATGTTTAGATCAAAAGTTGAATTGCATGGCCAAAATACTCCTTAACAATAAACTAATATAATTAAAATACTATACCTCCATTGTTTTTAGCAAAGAGCATAAAAAGAATATAGACATCAGTAACCTTCAACTTCATCAAATCATACTTTAGACACAATTTAGAAGTTTAAGTTTATCTAAATTATTATTATATTATTTAATATTTATCAATAATATTATATTTATAAAAATATTATTTAATTATTTAAAACAGATCCAGGTCCTTAACGGATCAGATCAACCTTGATCCGTATCTGATTCGTTTAATAAACTGGTTAACGGATCAATGAGTCAAATTTTCGATCCAAATCTGTTTAAAAATCACGAATTCGGAGCGGGTCCGGGTCAACCGGATTAAAATCCGGTCCATTTATAGATCTAGTGAATCATGAGACTGAAACGATATAGAAGAATTTTATTGAAATAGTATTTTCTTCATTCCCCAAAAAAATGGATGTTTTTAGGGCTTCGCGATCATCCCACTCAACAAAGAGACTAGCGATACTGATGGCAAAGTGGGGAGAAGGACCCATTTGTGGAAAGACGCCTCTCAAGGATCAGTGTATGACAGGGCGTTAGCTTCAAACGAGCCACTAGGCATGCTGCTGGTAGTCTTGCTTCATAGGTATTTTTTTTCCTTGGTATATATTCCATAGGTATTCTTTCTATCGTGTGTCCCAATAAGATCAGCTCCTCAATTCTACTAGAGGAGCAGTTCCTTATTGTTTTTGTCTAGATCCGTTCCCACAGCTATGCAGCAAGCCAGAAAGAAAATCATTGTTTGTAATGGATCATAGTCTACATGTTGGCTCATTGCTTGCTTGATCTATCTTTTATCTTGTTTTCTTTCATTTATCTCGGTACTACTTGACACACATGCCCTGAGTTACTTATGATACGGCCGCAAAGGCAACAAAATGGATTAGTTCATGAATCAGACCACTCGGCTACATGATTAGGTCGAATGTCTACAGTCTTAGCTGGAAGCCCAAAGAGCGAGGGAGATAGCCATGGCGGAATCATATGCGGCTTTCGCGGCTGCGCATACGGAGCGGGTGAATGAAGTCACCAATGCCAACCAGGCGGCTATGGGACGGTGGATGACTACCTGCATCGCTGCACATGCGGCCAGACTTGATTTTCCGCCCATGCCTACGCGGCTACGCCTATACCATTACCTCAGTGGCCCCAGCCTCAGCAGCAGCCTCCTCAGCCTGACCAGCCGCCGTCTCAGCCTCAGGACCCTCCGAACGGGAATGATGAGTTAGATTTCGAGTTTCTCCGTAGGCAGATGGACTGAATTTTTGTAATAAATTATTTATAAATTTATAAATTTGTGTTATTTTTAATTAAATTTTAGTATTAGAAAAATTTAAATAAATGCTGAAAAAAAATTCCAGCAAAAATTAAAAAAACATTATTTATATATTTAAAAAAATTATTTAAATATTTTTTTAAAAAAATTTAAATATATCTTAGGCGACGAAATTTATAAATCGTCGGTCAAGGACTTACCATATAAGACGACGAAAAAAAATTATCGTCGCCTAAGATGTAGTGATCTTAGGCGACGAAATATTTAGTTTCGTCGCCCAAGGTTATAAGATCTTAAGCGACGATTTTATTTTCTCGTCGGCCAAGGTGTTAAATCTTAGGCGACGAATATTTTTGGGCGACAAATATTGTTGGGCGACGAGAAAGCTGTCGTCGCCTAATATATAGGTCTTAGGCGACGAAATTCGTGTCGTCGCCTAAAAATTACTCTTAGGCGACGATGGACTGAATTTTCGTCACCCAAGTTCTTCACCGACGCACATCTAGCGACGACGTCTTGGGCGACGACATGTCGTCGCCTAAGTACTTAGGCGACGAATTTATGTAACAGGGCGACGATTTTTTTTCGTCGCCCAAGAACCCTATTCTGGTAGTGTCATGTTTCTGCACAATCCCGGATGGGTAGCTGATGGTGAGTCTGATACGCTATAATCTTCTTTCCTGGAACCCTGCAAGTGAAAGGATGACCGAGAGCCTCCGGTCTTTCCTCCTCCGATGGTTAAGTCAGTGTCTGATGAGCCAAAGTGTAATTAGTAGGGATAGTTAATGTACCTGACAAGCTGGTGGTTGGGCTGCATTTATAGCCCAACCGAGGCTCCCTTTCCCGGGAAAACGATGTGGGACTCCATGTTCAGTTTGAAGGTGGGTTTCTCTCGTTTCTGCAGTGGTCGTGAGCCCGGTGTTCTTACCATGATTAACCCGGCCGTGGTGGAATGCCTACGGGTTTACAGGCTAAGGAGGTTGTTTTAAGCACAACCGACTACAAGTCCCCCCAAGTTCCCGTTCAAGACACATCTTGAGTGGGGACTTGCTAACCTAAGCCCGTAAACCTATATTTTTCCGCCCACCACCCATAGTCCCCTCAAGTTCTGACTCATGACGTGGGTTGAACGAGTGTTATACTTTCATGGACAAAGGTAGCGAGCCCTTTCAATATCCTGTGTTTCTACTCGAGTGACGGGGTGTTAATGTCGTCCGTGGTTTATCAAGCCACTTGCTCCGTTTTTAAAGGGAAGATGTCTTTCATGTGTTGCGATCTCGGTGACGTTCGCCCGAGATGGATCTTATGCCTGTGTTACGATCTCGGTGACGGTCGACCGAGATGGATCTTATGCCTGCGTGTTGCAATCTCGGTGACGTTCGCCCGAGATGGGTATTATACCTGGGTGGTGCTATCTCGGGGACGTTCGCCCGAGATGGGTCTTATGCCTGGGTGTTGCGATCTTGGTGACGTGCGCCCGAGATGGATCTGATGCCTGGGTGTTAAGATGCGAGCCACGGAGTTCGCTCCTTGTATGCTACCACGCGAGTTGTGGAGTTCGCGCCGAGTACGCTACCACGTGAGTTGTGGAGTTCGCTTCACGTGCAACGACGAATAAGTTGCTCACGCGAGCTGAAAAGTAGACTCCGCGTGCCATCTACGACGCGAGCTGTGAAGTTCGCTCCGCGTATACTACCGCGCGAGCTGTGGAGTTTGCTCCACGTGCAACGACGAATAAGTTGCTCACGCGAGCTGAAAAGTAGACTTCGCGTGCCATCTACGATGCGAGCTGTGAAGTTCGCTCCACGGACACTACCGCGTGAGCTGTGGAGTTCACTCCGCGTACATTGGGGCCAAAAGTATCGGGCGAGTTAAGAGGTTCGCATCACGCGCTCGTTGTCTATTGTGTGCGAGCTGTGTCAGGTGTATTAAATGTCTGTTGTCACAGTTATGGTGGTCTAACGGACAATTAATGCACATCGCTTTTGCCTTGCCTTCTCCAAGAAGCTACGGTCGTGCGAGCCACGTGGCGTCATCCTTCGGTGTGATCCAATGGCGAGGGGTGCCTCATGAACTGGGGTCGAGGTTCAACCGCTTGGCTCGTGGTTTGAGGCGTGCACTTGTCGTGCGTGTATATAGACCGTTCTGTAGTCCGTTGTCGCTTCCATTTCTGAGAAATTCTGTTTTGTTCTCCGTTTCTCATTCGGCTTCCGCTTCTGGTTTGCTCCGGTGGGTCTGCTGTTGCGCTTGACAGGTTTCTTTTGTGGTTTCGTTGCTAGCTCCTTTTCTTGTGCCCAGTCCGGCATGCTGACTCGCTGTTTGACTTCTTCCTTCCTAGGTGGTTCTCTGTTTCGCGTGCTCACGCCACGCAGGCTTTTCTATACAATTCTCTACGATTGTGAGGTGTGTCCCGAGGTCCTGGTTTCCGGCGTTGCTTCGACGTCGAGAATCTGGTATGCCTGCCTTGCTTCTGCCATTCTTTCTACCTTTGCTCGAATTTCTGTGTTTTTGCACTTTTGTTTGGTTACGCTAGATGAAATATGAGTTAGGGATTTCTGGATTGCGGTTGTGCGCTACGCGCATGTTTCCGTTGATGTACTGATAGGCACTAGGGTTTTATTCTAGGGTAGATGGATTCCCGGAGTACTGTTGACTCGAGTGGGGTTAGCACATCTTCTCGGCCGAGAGCTGACGATGATGCCAGAATGGAGGAGTACATTAGCCGGCCCTCACGTCAGGGAAAGCAGTCGGAGAGGCAAAGTGAGGTCACGTACGGCATGCCGACCGAAAAGGTCGATTGGTCTGCTGGGGTCTTCCACAGTGTCTCGATGACCAACGTCGATGGCATTTCCACGTCTAGAAGTTACATACTTGAAGATGAGATTGTTTGCGACAAACCCGAGAGTAGCATGACTTTGGCCGAGATGGAACAACTCCGGGAAGATTGGCGGATCCCACCAACCATTACACTCCGTCGACTGTACGAGGGCGAGCTGGCATGCTGCCCGAGGGATGGCTTTGTCACGGTGCACGACAATATGTTTAGGAATGGCTTCTCCCTCCTGTTGCCTCAGTGCGTGCAGTATCTTCTTAGCATGCTTCAGTTAGCGCTCGGGCAGATATCCCCGAATCAGTGGCGCCAGTTGCTATCACTCTACTGTCTGTATTATCTGTCGGACATGGGGTGGCCAACTATCAACGAGTTTCGAGCCTTATACCTCTCTCGTACTCAAAGAAACAGAACTGCGGGGGATGCATTACGTTCGCCGCTCGGGACGCAGCTCCCGTTACTGACCTTCCAACCTCGGTGAACAACAATTGGCGCTCGAAGGTGGTGCTTGCAAGCGGTCGATGGCAAAGGAGATGCCCGACGTTTATGGTGTCGAATAGGTTTATGCCTATCCGAGACCAGTCCTTCTCGCTCTCAGAGCTCGAGAAGCGACGTATCGCGCGGCTGTTCACCGCCTGGCCGTCGAACGCGGACCGCAGCTCGTACGATCTGACCTGGTGGAGCGTCTTGGTTCACTGTGAACTCGGCCACATGCCTGGTGGGGTTCCTGATTAAATTCTCCTTGCTTTCCCTTGCACTCGTTCTGCACTGTTATAGATAAATGTTGCACTTCTAACTGTGTGTTTGCCTGTAGCGAAAATACCCAAACGAAAACCCCGGACAGCCCACCCGCGCGACATGGATTCAGACATGGACCTCTTGATTGACCTTTTGGAGGTTGGGAAGGTTGCCGCGCGTACGGATGTTGGCGGAGAGGATTCTACCGCCCGAATCTCAGAATGCCCAGTATCCCTGGAGATTCAAGACGAAGGTTACGGTAAACCACCGGGCGACACTGGGGCTCCCGGGAGAACCGGCCATGTGGTCAACATAGCGGTTGGCGAGAAGAAGAAATCCTCGTTCAAGAGGTCAAAATCCCGCCATGAAGTGATGCTTACCGGAGCTAGTGTGCCGGGCACCTCGCAGTCCCGAAAGAAGCATAAAGTGGTGGGGCTTTTCGGCTGACCAGTCAGTGACCTTGGCTGGTCTAACCCCGGCTGTACCCCTGATGCGGAAGACACCCATCCAGCAGGCACTGGATGAGTACAGCTACGCAGATGAAAAGTTCGTGCGCCACATGGTGGCCGACCTAAAGGGCATCGAGTTGGACAGGATCAAGATAGGGTCCAACACACCTCAAATGAATCGACAACACGCGCGGGAAGCGATGATGAAGGTAGATTTTCCACGAAATCTGATTTATATTGGTTACCTGGGAGTGTGTAGTTGTAACATGTTTTACAGGCTCTTTTTGCTGTCTATGTAATTGATGCCAGCAAAGACACGAATGAGATAAAAGAGCGCCTTGCCAGCCTGAATGACCAAATCAGCTATCTGCGGGCAGAGAAGAACAAGTTGGAGAAGGGGCTGGAGGCCGGGAAGAAAGAAAACGTTGCACTGGCCGATAAGTTGGCCACAATCCGCCTGTATGCCAAAGAACTAGAAGGGAAGGCCGAGCGGGCGGTCACCTTAGAGCGCAACATTGAAGCACTGCAGCGGGAGAATGCTAAGTTGTGGTCGAGGTTGAAGGACCGAGACAGCCAGATTGTCGATCTGCAGGGCCAGATTCCCACACATGGTGAACTTGTCGTTGCCAAATTCAAAGAGTCGGATGAGTTGAAAGCCATGCTTAAAGCGGCCCGAGAAGGCGGTATAACAGAGAAATTTGGCGAATGGAGCCGCCTTGGATATTTGGACAAGGTAAAAATGACAGCCGACCTGATCGTGGCCCAGGAGGCCAAAGAAAGGGAGTGGAAGTCCAAAGCTTCTCCCGACAGGGCATCGCATGCCCTAGAAGGGGAGCCGCTCGAGAGGGCTGTGGAGGGGGAAGGCAATGGTGATGACGACCTAGCCGAGTCGTCAGAGGACATGGACGGTGAAGGCCGCGAAGTCTAGCGTGTATACAGGCTCCCTTTTATTTATTTTTTTTACGAACCACGTATGTTATCCTGGCGATTTAACGTCCCGGGCATCTTGTAAAAACCCATTGACGGTAAACACCGAGAGATCGGGTGGGGATATATTTCCTTCTTTATGCTTACTTCTTTTTTGGGGTACGTACATCGCCTAGTTTGTTACCATGACTACCCTCGGGTAGGAATTAACTTATGCCTGTGGAATGCCATCCCGGTCAATATAAAGCGGGATATTATTAGTTTTGCCTGTGGAATGCAGTCCCGGTCGACAAGACGCGGGATAATTTTATTTTGCCTGTGGAATGTCATCCTGGTCGACAAGACGCGGGATAATTTTATTTTGCCTGTGGAATGCCATCCTGGTCGACATACGCGGGATAATTTTATTTTTGTCTATGGAATGTCATCCCGGTCGACATAACGCGGGATATTATTACTTTTGCCTGTGGAATGTCATCCTGGTCGACATAACACGGGATAATTTTATTTTTGTCTGTGGAATGCCATCCCGGTCGACATAACGCGGGATAATTTTATTTTTGTTTGTGGAATGCCATCCCGGTCGACATAACGCGGGATATTATTACTTTTGCCTGTGGAATGCCATCCCGGTCGACATGACGCGGGATAATTTTATTTTTGCCTGTGGAATGCCATCCCGGTCAACATCACGCGAGATATTATTACTTTTGCCTGTGGAATGCCATCCCGGTCGACATGACGCGGGATAATTTTATTTTTACCTGTGGAATGCCATCCCGGTCGACATAACACGGGATAATTTTATTTTTGTCTGTGGAATGCCATCCTGGTCGACATAACGCGGGATATTATTACTTTTGCCTGTGAAATGCCATCCCGGTCGACATGACACGGGATATTATTACTTATGCTTGTATTATGAAATTAATCAATATCTGTGCACTGTGTTTTCATAAGACCTTTGTGGATGGTAAAGGCGCCAGCCGTTACATGGTATTGTAGACTTACAAAAATTACATTGGTTCTCCTACCGCGTTTAGACTGGGTAGTATCTAAGGTGTTTTGCATTCCAAGGGTGCCCAGTGACTATCTCATCCTGATCCCGGAGATAGAATGTGGCCGGGCTAACCTCCTCGACAATTTCAAAAGGCCCATCCCAAGTTTGATCCAGGGCGGCCGTTTTGGTTATGATTTTCCTCATCACCCAGTCCCCCAGTCCCAACGTCCGGGTCCTGACTTTATTGTTGTAATGTCGCGCGATTCGTTGCTTGTAAACCTGATTATGCAAATCTGCCTTTTCGCGCCTTTCTTCAATGAGGTCGACGTTCAACTGCAGGCCCTACGTGTTGGTCGCGGCATCATAGTTCTCCACCCGGCCCGAAGGTATGTAGGTTTCGATCGGCAAGACGGCTTCTGTTCCAAAGGCCATGCAGAAAGGCGTCTCTCCCCTTGCATCTGTTGCTATGGTTCTGATTGCCCATAATACCTCCGGCAACTTCTGTGCCCACAAGCCCTTGGCATCATCCAACTTTTTTTAATAGCTTTTTGATGATCTTGTTGACTGCCTCTACCTGGCCATTGGTCTGTGGGTGTGCTACGGACGCGAAAACCATCTTGGTGCCCATATCCTTGGTGAACTGGATGAACTGGATCAGGTGGCTGTTATTGAATTGAGTTCCGTTGTCCGTGACGATTGTCTCCGGGACCCCGAATCTGCAATATATATTTTTCATTAGGAAGTTCTTCACGCTCTCGGTGATTACTCTCCCGAGAGGCTCCGCCTCCACCCATTTTGTGTAGTAGTCGACGGCCACTATCACATACTTGAATTGCCCGGGAGCCGTGGGCAGGATCTCGATGAGGTCCAGCCCCTATTGTGCAAAAGGCCATGGCGATAGCAAGATCGATAAAGCGATCGAAGGGGAATGCATCCCGTTGGCATGCAAATGGCACTTGCGGCACCGAGCCGTCCATGGAAGGGGAATACATCTTGTATGCCATGGCACCCATATTGAAGGGGAATACATCTTGTCTGCCATGACACCCATATTGGGCCAGAAAAACCCTGCGCGTAGCGCTTTATGTGCCAACGACCGAGATCCCGAATGGTTCCCGCATACTCCCTCGTGAATCTCCTCCATGATTACTTGCCCTTCCTCCTCTGTCACACACTTCAGGTTGGGAAAACTGTAACTTCTGCGGTATAGCTTCCCGTTCATGAGTGTTTATTTGGCGCACCTCGATTGGAGCTTCCGTGCCTACCGCCTGTCATCAGGGCGCACCCCCTCCTTCATGAATTCTACTAGGGGATCCATCCAAGTAGGTTCACCGGGTTCCGCGTCAATCGTGAATATTTCCGAGATGTGTTACTTATACTCGGCTTGTCTAATACCTATATCCTTGCCTTCTTTCGACCCTTCCCGGGCCCTTCGGTAGCTAGCCGAGCAAGAACATCCGCATTGCAATTTTCCTTCCGCGGGATGTGCGTCAGTGAAGCTGACGTAAAGCGTTGCATGAAGGCTTTCGACAGGGCTTGATAGGAGCTCAACTGCGGCTCCTTCGCTTCGAAACTCCCGTTGACCTGATTTACGACCAGCTGGGAATCACTATACACATCGACACTTTCGACACCGATGTCACGGGCGAGCTGCAACCCCCCAATTAGCGCTTCATACTCTGCGGCGTTGTTCGAGGTCTTAAATTGGAATTTCAAGGCATACTCGTGCTTGAACCCATCGGGGGTTTCCAATATGATTCCCGCCCCACTCTTGTGTCTCGTCACCGAGCCGTCCAGGAAAAGTTTCCAATGCGGCGATGGCAGAGTACCACCACCTTGCCCGACATCGGAGGAAAGCTCCTCGGTGACTTGTTGTTGCTGGCGCACGGTAGGATCAGCTACCGCCTTCATGGGCGTGAGTTCAGATATAAAATCAGTTGCGGCCTGTCCCTTGATGACTACTCGCGGTCGGTAATGAATATCAAACTCTCCAAGCTCTATTGCCCATTTCACCAGTCTCCCACTGACCTCTAGCTTTTGCATGATCTGCCGAAGGGGGTGGTTGGTGTAAAGCCTTATCGAATGCACCTGGAAATAATGCCTGAGCCTTCTAGCTGTCACGATAAGCGCAAGGGCAAGTTTCTCAACATCCGGGTACCTGCTTTCAGTGGGGGTGAATCCCTTCCCTTCGTAAAACACCTCATGCTCGATGTCAGACTCCTTTCTTGTCAATACTGAGCTCACCGCGGTTTCCGATGCTGTGATATATATGTAGAGCATCTCGCCCGAGGTCGGCTTCGACAAGACTGGCGCGGACGTGAGATATTCCTTTATTTGCGTGAAAGCTTCCTCCTTCTCGGGTCCCCAGACTATGTTTTTACAATGCTGGTCCCGCAGCAACCGAAAGAAGGGGGCATCCTTATCCGTGAGTCGTGACACGAACCTCGCGAGGGCGACTATCTTCCCGGCCAATGACTGCACTTCATTCCTCTCCCTTGGCCTTTTCCATGTCTAGGATGACTTTGATCTTTTCCGGGTTGGCTTCTATACCCTTCCCGCTTACTATGTGGCTAAGGAACTTCCCTTTCTTCACCCCAAATATACACTTCCGGGGGTTCAACCTCATCCCGCACCTCAGAATTACCTCAAAGACCTTCTCCAGATGCCCCACATGCTCCTCAGTCGTGAGACTTTTGACCAGCATATCGTCGACATATACTTCCATAATTTTCCCGAGGTACTCATTGAACATGAGATTCATCAACCGCTGGTAAGTGGCTCCGGCATTCTTTAGTCCAAAGGCCATTATTTTGTAGCAGTACAACCCCTTGTCGATCGTGAAAGCGGTGTGCTCCTCATCCCCCATGTGCATTTGAATCTGATTATATCCTGCGTATGTGTCCATGAAGCTCAGTAGTTCGAACCCGGACGTGGAATCCACTAGCTGGTCTATGCGGGGTAGCGGGAAACTGTCCTTGGGGCATGCTCTGTTGAGATTTGAGTAGTCCACGCACATTCTTTATTGTCCGGTTGACTTCTTTGGGACCATAACCACATTGGTGACCCACTGGGGGTATCGAACCTTTCAGATGAACTTTATTTCCATTAACTTCCTTACTTCTCCCCTCATTGCTTCGTATTTCTCGGGCTTGAACATCTTTCGCTTTTGGCGTACGGGAGGGAATCCCTTCTCGATGTCAAGTTTATGGGTCACGATGCCGCTCGATATCTCAGGAATATCTTTGTAAGTCCAAGTGAAAGCTGTACTATTCCTCCTTAGGAACGCCACGAGAGCCTCTCTCACTGCAGGTGCTTGCCCCTTCCCTATAATCACTTGTCGACTCGGGAATTCTTCTGACACCGATACCATTTCTGTCTCCCCTACCATGTCGGGATGCTCAGTATCAGATTTTGAGTCCTCTCGGGGATCCACATATGTGTCAGAAGTGGAGCTCGCGGCCTGTCTCGCAGTAAGGACTTCAGATCTTCTCCTCTTGTTGTCAACCGCGTAGCAATTTCTCGCGGCCGCATGATCCCCTCGGATCGTAATGACTCCAGTTGGGGTTGGAACATTCATCATCAACATGTGGCCGGCCACAAACGACTTTAGCTTCCATAAGGCCGGCCTTCCCAAGATCCCGTTGTAGGATGATTCGCAGTCAACCACGATGAATTCAACCATCGCGCGAGCAACGCCCTCTCGTCCTTCCATGCTCACCTCAAAGGTATCGGATCCGAGAGGCTGAACAACGTCGCCCGAGAAACTGATCAAGGGCTCATGGTCTTGTATTAATTTGCTACGCCCTCGATGGAGTCCATCCCAGGCGCTTCAGAATAACACATTCACCGAGTCCCCAGTGTCGACCAGGATTTTCTTCGTTATGTAATGGTCGAGTTGTAACATTATCAAGAACGGGTCCGCGTGCGGCCTTATACCCTCCTCTTCCTCTTCTAGGAAGGTCACAGATTTCCAACCGGTAGCTACATGTTGATCGTTGTACTCCCATAGGCGAAGACTTCCCGACCATCCCTCCGTCCTGTACATTGCTTCTTGGTCCTGTTGTTCCTGTGATCTATCCGGGAGCCTCCATGAATCGTGTGTATCGTCCCGTACACTTCCATGGCCCGTACATGCCTCTTCACAGGCATGTATTGCTGCAGTTTCCCCTCTCGCAGCCGGTTTTCCACCGCCCTTTTCAGCTCTATGCAGTTGTTGATGTGATGACTTGCCTCCCCGTGATACCCGTAAAATTTCCCCATATCTTCGTTAGTGAGCCGCGATGCGGGGAACTTCCTTGCCTGGGGTGGCGGAATGACAGATTTTCCTTGTGTGGCGTTGAGGGTCGAGAAATGCTCTTTGTTCGCCGGTGCAGCTCTCACGTACCCCGTGTCCTCGTAGATGCTCTTTGCATTTGCTTGCGAATCATATTGCCGTCCTGCTCTCCTGCCGCCCTTTTCCTTGTGTCTTTTCCCTGAGTAAGAACTCGGTTCTTGCTCTCCCTTCCAGGCCCGAACTTCCTGGACCACTTGCACTGGCGATCCCTCGCTCACTTCGATCTTTCTCTTCCCGAGAGAGTTGTCCCCGTAGGTGTCATGATCCGCCTATGCATGCCTTATCGCCATTTCCATAAGCTCGTCGTAGCCTTGTGGATTTTCGATCCTTACAACATACATGAATTTTCCGGGAAGCAGTCCCTGGACAAATGCCTCCTCCGCCACCCTTTTGTTAAAATTCCTGACCCTGCCGGTGGCTCCTTGCCAACGGTTGATGAAGGCTTTTAGCCCCTCGCCCCTATCCTGCTTGACCTTGAATAGCTGGGCAGTGCTCTGTCCTTCCGTTCGCAGGATGAATCTGTTTACGAACCTGTTGACCAATTGTCTGAAGCAATCGATCGAGTCGGACGGGAGCTCGTAGAACCAGCTTAGCGCCTCCCCTGACAAGGTTTCTTGAAACATGTTACAACATATCTCATCCGAGTATCCTTTGGCGTTGGTGTGAGACTTGAAGCTATCCAGAAAAAGATGAGGGTCCCGAAGTTGTAATTCAGTTTCAACGGTTTAGCCGTGCTCGATCGGGCTGACCGGGTGATCGCTCTCGTGAATGGCCCCCCTCTTTCTTCGAAACTCGCGCGAGTCAGGTTTCGCGCCCCTCTTCTTTCAGTGTCCGTGACCGTTTCGGCCAAAACAGCAACACTGTCCCTGATTTCCCTCAGGGTTTCTTCCATTTCTCCCGATTTTCCAACATGGCGATCCTTGA
Source organism: Fragaria x ananassa (assembly GCA_034370585.1). Classification (NCBI taxonomy): domain Eukaryota; kingdom Viridiplantae; phylum Streptophyta; class Magnoliopsida; order Rosales; family Rosaceae; genus Fragaria; species Fragaria x ananassa. Next base: position 19,502,861 of record CP139769.1, read on the forward strand.
TTGGCTGGGGCGCGGGTGGGGGCCCATCATCCCTCATTTCATCCGGGAACAAGTTCGTCCCGATATGTACGGTCCTTCGATCCGCCACCCTATCCAACTCCGCCGCTCTATCCAACACTTCCCGTTGACCTATGCCTCGAGACAGGGCGCTCAATAGTGTGGCGTTCTCTTTTTCCAGCCTGTACTCCCTCCCGGAAGCTTCTTCCTGATCTGGCACCCTCTGTCGCTCCAATTGGGTAATCTGTGCCCTCATCCCTTCCATTGCCTCCGCTATCTCTTGGGCGTTTAGGTCTCGCGGCTCTCCCTCCGGAGTTTCCTCCCGGATACCTCGTCCTGCCCCTCGCGTGCTTCATCTTGCTTCCGGGGTTCTTGCAACCGTCGGTTCCCTTCGTTCTCTTTCTGCCTCCCGCTCTAGGTGGTCGCTTGATTCGGCCATTGAGTCACGTCAGCTTTTAGCATGGATTCCCACAGACAGTGTCAAATGTTTCTGCACAATCCTGGAGGGGTTATGCTGAAGCTGATGGTGAGTCTGATACGTTATAATCTCCTTTCCTGGAATCCTGCAAGTGAAAGGACGACCGGGAGCCTCCGGTCTTTCCTCCTCCAATGGTTAAGTCAGTTTCTGATGAGCCAAAGTGTAATTAATAGGGATAGTTAATGTACCTGACAAGCTGGTGGTTAGGCTGCATTTATAGCCCAACTGAGGCTCCTTTTCCCGGGAAAACGATGTGGGACTCCATGTTCAGTTTGAAGGTGGGTTTCTCTCGTTTCTGCAGTGGTCGTGAGCCCAGTGTTCTTACTATGATTAACCCGACCGTGGTGGAATGCCTACGGGTTTACGGGGTAGGGAGGTTGTTTTAAGCACAACCGACTACAGTTCATATTATATTTGTGTGTGTGTGTGTATATATATATATAATTTTAAAGAGGATGTCCGTAAAAAAGTGCCGACATTTCTCCTCCGACCTTGATCAAAGGCATATGGCGGTGTTATTCTTGTCAGACTGAGATCATGGACATCCCGGACAGCTTCACCATCAATGTGAAAGACATAATTGTTGAGGTTGAAGGTCTGTGCGGCAATCTCGCCTGAAACTTCCTGTATATCAGTTTCTAGTTCGAACTCGGTACCGTCGACTACACCGGAAAAAGCAACGACATGAAGAAGCTCAACCAGAGGCTTGGTTAGTCACTGGCAAGAGTTCTTGCCCTTGATCTAGGCCGAAGAGGCCGGAGGAGGGACGTCTGCACTTTAATGTCACTTTTTCATATCTCCACCGTTCAATGTCTAAAATATAGTGTGTAGATCATTCATGCAAAGTTTCTTCCAATTTGAAGATAATTTGAGATTCCGTAATTAGATTAAATGAATCAACTGAACGTCACAAAAAACACGGCGCCAGTATAGACGACATTAAAGGACGGCGTCAAAAAACACCATGAAATGTTTTCTACGACGTTTTTCAAATGTCGTGGATGACTTTCTGTGTAATAGTTTCAATTTGTTTTATGCCTTTTAGAGAGAGTGAGAGACTTTCAAATCTGGATTAGATTGTTTGCCATCAAGCAATTTTTCCAGCTGTTGTGGTGGTAGTTGCGCGACGACGGCAGGTGGTTGGGGCCATCTTTTCCTGTCTGTCTTAGTTTCCATAGGTTTGTTCTGATTTTGGTTTCTTTCATAGGCTTGTAACAGTGTTGGCATTTTATCAGCTACCATTTCTTAATAAAAGTATACATTATAGTCTAAGAAACTATGATTATGATAAGACCGCATCCCACCTTCTCTACTCTCTACGAACATAAGACGGGACTAATTTTAATTTTTTTTTTTATAATTCATTTTTCTATTTCCGACAAATTTTAATAATTCATTTTGGTCCGACTCTTAATTGATTAATTTCTTTTTCCGAGAGGTGGCAGAGCTTCTATGGACTCTACAGAGTTGTTGACTCCGTATCAAATCCAACCATTATTCCACGTGTCACCCTACCACGGATCCAGCTCTCTCATACGACCCCGCCAACACATTTGGCCTCGCGCACCCTCTCTCAGCGCGTGTTTATCAGTCCCCCCTTCCTTCACTCCCCAAATCCCTCCCGCTTTTCCTCAACTCTCTCTTCTCTCTCTCCCAAATCCAAACACCACCTCATCTCTCTCTCTCTCTCTCACTCCCAAATCCAATCTCTCAGAATCCAAACCACTCTATGATTTCTAATCCGATTTAAACACACCGGAGATGGAGACCAAGAATCCTAGTCTCAACAATGTCCCAAACTCGTTCCTCTCCCAAAACGGCTTCCCCTCCCCCGTCGACTTCTCCGACATTGAGATGATCACTCTCCAGGCCGTCACCTACACCAGCCTCCGAGACCTCCTCCCTTCCTCGCCGCCGACCATCGCCTCTCCGACGCATAACTCTAGCTGGCACGAGATTCCGATCAAGAACCCGCTCGTCAAGCACGCCGCCTTCGCCTACCTCCAGCCAATGTCCACGCCGCCGGAGGTCGGCAGCAAGGGGATTCTCCGGACGATCCGGGACAAGTGCGGCTGCGCCGACGGGATCGGATGCATGGATTGGTTGCGCGACGTCGTTTGGAAGTCCGTAAAGGAGGCGTTTGGGGACGGCCGGAGGGATTGGGAGGAGGAGGACGATGATTACGACGACGACGACTATGAGGATGACTGAGAGTGTGGGAGAGAGCGGGGGCATATTTGGAAGTTCACGTTTGAGTTTGACTGTCCGGTAGCTTAGGAGGCAGGTTAGAGATTGATACGAAATAGAGGAATTGTATATAGAATTTTTGTTTTGGTGGTTTTGAGCTGTAATTGGGATGTGTTACGCTGCAACACTGTCTTAACAAAAAAAAAAAATCACACTTCCTTATCACTGAGAATGCCCAAATGAAGAAATGTCGTCTACCAGAACAACAAATCATATATTTGCAGGTCTATGTCCCTCCCAACTTCAATCCATGCTGTTTTTAACAATAAATGCAGAATCCGACGTTACATAGAATGTGGAACAAGTTTGTTTGTATTCCAAGTGCTAATTATGCATGCATGACCACACTACTTTACCAGCCAAGCAATGGACCCAAAAAAAAAAAAAAAAAAAGAATTGAGCTTCGCAAAATTTCAACATCAATCGAGACTCGCAGACTAGTTGGTATTCACATATTTCGAATAAGTGAATTCCCACTTTGCAACGTACGCCAACTCATGACCACGACACTTTTGTAGCTCCATCATCAGTTTCATGACCAGAAGAGTTTCTGATCATTTTTGTCATGTGGATCGACAACACCTGATGTGTCAATCTAGTTAAAAGAACAAGACACGTCAGATGTTATCGATACATGTATCAGACATACGCGATGTGCATCAGTTAAGGATTCGTGTATGTCTGTCATGGAATTTGTAATCGACAAAAGTTTAACATTGCTGTGTGTTTGAACTCTTTCTGGAAAATACATTCCGTGGAACTTTGCAGCTAATTTTACAACATACTTTGTATGTACACCAAGATTTTGTAAAACAGTTGGTCACCAATAATCACCACATGAGCAATTCCCATCTCTGAAGTGATGAAAGACTTTGGTATCCCCTACTATTATCTCTCTCTTGGTTATCCCTGAAACCTTCTTTGCAGCAGTATGGCAATCTTCGCATATTCTTGTGTTTTTTCTAACAAGAACAGGGTGTCGGAGTTTTGTGGTGATCAACCCGTAAGAAATTGCCAATCTTACGCTGTGATGCTCTGGAGAATTTTCTCTCTTTCTCTTCAAGTCTAATGGTCTGAACTTGGTGACATTGTGAACATACTTGTCTTCCCCAATCTTCCTCAAAATTATATCTAGAACATCATAAATCGTGTTACTTTCAACATGGGACTTGTCACAGTTGATGAATCTGTATGGCTGACATTTGCTCTCAACGAAGCTGCATCCAATAGTTTTGTTCAGTCCTTTTTGCTTCATTTGGAACTTGATCCTGACCACATCCTCCCACCTCCCAGCTTCAGCATACATATTGGAAAGCAAGACATAACACCCGGTATTATCATGTTCTAAGTATAAAATATTCTCAGCAGCAACTTCTGCCAACTCTATATTTCTATTGTTTCTACTTGCTGTCAATAAGGACCCCCAGATTTTGGCTGTGGGCAGCAATGGCATTTCATCAATAAAAGTCTTGGCTAGGTCAAGATTACCTGTACGCCCCATAAGATCAATCATACAACCATAGTGCTCTATTCCAGGATCAATACCATACTCCAATTTCATAGATGCATAGGATTTCCAACCCTCATCGACCATGCCAGAAACGCTGCAAGCTGTTAACAGGGAAACAAAAGTGCTCTCATTCGGTTGAATGCCCTCGCCTACCATTTTACAGAACAACTGAGTTGAGCTCCTCCCAAACCCATGAATGGCATATGCCATAATTATAGTGTTCCATGAGCTGACATCCCTGTATATCATTCTATCAAAGATTTCTTGAGCAGTACCTAGATGCCCACATTTTGCATACATGTAAACAGTTGAATTCAAGATGAAGGTATTCGAATGATGCTCCAATTTTGAGATATAACCATGAATTTGCTTCCGCTGCCCTATTGATGCTACTTCAGAAAAGGCAGGTAGGATGCTGGAAATCGTAATTGGGTCTGGGTTAAGAGGTTTACTCACAAGATCCTGAAATAGTTCCAAGGCTTCCCAATTCCGTCCATTGTGTACATATGCAGAAATCATGGTATTCCATGATATCAAATTCTTTTGAGCCAGTTGATTAAATATACGTTCTGATGATTTTACCCTGCTGCAGGCACCATACAACTCAATCAAAGCCGTTTCCAAGACAATATGAGGGAGAAACCCGTGTCTAATGGCGTAGCCATGGATAGATTTTCCCTCCATGAGGGCTCCTATGTGTGTGCAAGAAAGGAGTACATTTATCATCGTAATAGCATCAGGCCTCAACTTATCAGTTTCTTGCATCGTCTTCAAGCAAGAAAAAGCCTTCACGGGAGGAGCATTTAGCGCATATCCGTGTATCATCACATTCCAAACCACAACATTCTTTTGAGAAATCTTATCAAACGACCTCTCCGCATAGTGTACTCTACCGCATTTGTGGTACATGTCAATAAGCGAAGTCTGAACCATGACATCCGATTCAACCATACATTTCATCACCTGACAATGGATTTCCTTCCCAGTTTGGAGCGAACCCTCGATAGCACAAGCATTAAGAACCCCGATCATGCTGAATCTATCCGGCATTATCCCAACCACAATCATATCTCGAAAACAAATCACTCCACTCCATCCATCCCCAACCGCAACATACCCACCAATCATAGAATTCCAAGAAACCAAGTCTTTAACAGGCATTTCTTCAAACATCTTCTCTGCATCTCCAATGCAGCCAAGTTTCGCATACACAGCACACAGAGCGTTACATATGTATACGTCCGAAACCAACCCAACCTTGAACAACTTCCCATGAACCCTTCGGACCTCAACCAACGATAACGACCCACCACAGGCCTTGATTACAAATGGGTAAGTATAGTTATCCTCTTTAACACCTTCCATTTCCATTCTCTGATAAAACTCAATGGCCTCTCGAAACATCCCATTATCCACAAAACCCCTGATAACGATATTCCAGTTGTACGCATCAAGCTTGTTCATTTTGTCAAACACCCAGAGCGCGTCTTCCATGGACCCAGATTGAACGTGGTCGTGAAGAGCCTGTTTGAGTGAAGAGCTGTGCTGGTCAGCCATTGTGGTTGGCTTCATTGGTAGCTTTCTACCTTTACGAACCCATTTCGGAGAACGTGGCGGGTCGGCGCCCCGGTTTGCTGTGGCCTCGGCGGCGCGTTTTCGAGAGAGGTTGGGTAGTGCTGTGGAGGTGTAGAGATGATGGTTGTGAATGAGAGATGGAGCCATTCTTGGATTTAGGGGCTGGATAAATAGGTTTTAGAGGTCATGGAAAGGGGAGACTGATATATTCTACATGCCCCATCCCTCTCTCGTCTACGCGGGTATCGAAGAGGTACAGAGGAGAATAGTGGCCGTTATATCTGAAATGAGGTCAGAGTAGTTGTCTCCGTATAATCAATCACGATGCCTTGCCCTGGCGAAGCAATACAAGTCAAGGAGAAGATTAAGTAGAAAGACTCCTCAATTATGCATGCCTTCAGAGACTTAAGAACGTACACTACTAGATGCGCACCATATTATTCGGCCCTCGCGCCGCCTTACTGCTGTTAAGAATCGGCTTTAGGCTGCATCGCATCTCGCCGTTTTCTTTTTCTTCCTCTCTCTCGACACTCCACCTCATTTTCCATCGATTTCCAGATCTTAACCTCTCCTTCCCTCTCTCTCTTTCGTAGCTTCCTTCATCGGTCTTGCACACCTCTGGAAGAATCTGGGCTCCTTCTTCTTTTTTTCCAAACAGAAGCAGAGAGAGGGAGAGACTACAGTTGGCTGATCGATCGAAGATCAAATTCGTTGCTGTGTAAGCCTCCCGATCTTCTTTCTTCTTCTTCGTTAATTATTCTGTGTTAGTTCGATTTTAGTTCTTTGTTCTTCTTCATTCATTGTATCTTTCTGGGTTTAATGGTTAAGGTTTGACCGTTGATAATAAGGATGTTGATTTGCAGGACATCCCTACGGTTTGGCATTCTAAATATCAGTTTCTGGCTGAAATTTGGTTTATATTGGGCGGGTCTCAAATCAGGTATGCTTGACGGGTTTTATTTCTGGGTATCATGAGTAGGAGGTCTTTTTTCAATAGGTCGGGATATCAAGCAAAGACTTGCTGATACTGACTCCAAAGTTCAGGTATGATTCATTGCAACTATGTCTTTTATTTAAATTGCTGCCTATTCCTTCTTAATTCAACATATACGTAAATTGGTCTCCAGTGTGTATAAATTGTCATTAATATGTGGTTTTACTCTTTTGTTGAGTCCCTTGATCTGCACTAATATCCTCTCAGATGACTAAATATGATTTGTTGTTTACTCGTTGTTGTTCAGTTGATACATGTCTCCTTTAGTATGATATAAAAGTTTATCCCTTTGAGCAATTTCACAATGAGAAGACAAGTTGTCATTGTGTGTACATACGGAGGCTGAAGAGTTGATTTAAAGTAGTTGGTTCTAACTAGAATGATTTTCAGGCCAAGTAGAATCCACTTCGATAGCATATCTGGTCAAGATGAATCGATGAAGTAATTCTCTACTTTAGTCTTGAATTGATGCATCTGATGATTTTCCAACTTAATGACATTTTCCACCAAAGTATGTTTCTGTTGGTACATAGCCAAAATACATGGCTGAGCCGAGAATAAAGTGCAATTACCCGGTCACCGAAGGTTATTCCAGACAAGATAGCCCTGGTAAGCCCTTCACGGATATCCAAGGAGTGAATGGTTGGTAACAAACCGCTTGCCAAAATCACTCTAGCGGCAAAACACTCCCAAAAGGGGAGACACTACAAAGACTAACAAATAGTCCCACATCGGAGACTAAGGCCAAAGTGCCCAACCTTGGCCTATAAAACAGGCACAAGCTCCCATCAAAGGTACGGACAACTCATTCCCGCTCTCACGTACACGTAAGTAGCCCAAAGCTAACTTAAGCATGAGAGAGTCGAAGACTGGGCCACCCCAGTCCCGACTTCTTGATGCTGTTACTTGTGCAAGTACCAAGTGCAGGACCAAAGAGTTCTACCTGGCCCCGCCTCGCCATCCCTTCCCGGCTCGGGACGAAACATGTAGAAACAATTGGCGTTAGGAGGAGGGCCGTCCTCAAGTGGAAACCCTCACGTCGCTCGCCATGGCCATCATCTGCCCAGAAATCCCGAGGAGAGAGATAGTCTCTCCTTCGCTTGGGCGTGCCACAGTAAAGTAGCTCACCTTCCCAGCTATCATGCACATTGTCTTCCAATGAATCCAGCGTGGCCACCCCAACCTCCGGCCAAGGCCCACGCGCCGGAGAGCAGCGCCAAGAAAAACTGATCTGGAGACCCAGCTTCCCTCAGCCGAAGCGAGAAAACTCTCTCGGTCTCGCTACCCCAACCTCGGCACCCTCCCTCAGGGACATGCCTTCGCTTTTGGCACCCATTTAATACTTCTCTCCATGGGACGCCCACCCATGTCTCGGTGCTGCTCTCCCGAAACCTTCGCAGACTCACATTGTCGCGGCCCACTTCGCGGACTCCGCAGGTCGCGCCATTCACTCACAGACTCTGCAGGTCTCGCCATTCATTCGCGGACTCCGCAGGTTCCGCCATTCATTCGCGGACTCCGCGGGTCCCGCCATCCCCTCGCGAACTCACATTGTCGCGCAAGCGGACCTAGCTGGTCAAGCCAGTCCTCGCAGACTCCGCTGACTTCGCCAGACCCTCGCGGACTCCCCTGGTCTCGCCTAGCCAGCCCCTCGCAACATTCCCTGATCTCACCAGAGTTCTTAAATCTCGCGTGGGGACATCCCTAGTAGTTCCCTTGGCAGACACCCCCACACAGCTCTCCATCCCGACTACTCGAGACTCCTCTATCTCGACAGAAGGATGCAAAAAATAAAAATAAAAAACTCTCACGGCATCCCCCCTCTCATTCCTGGTTCCCGCAACAAACACTCAGCAACCCAACAGCCTGCCCCTGGCACCTCCCCTTCCTGAGACTGAGTTGCACGCCCTCCACAATCAACCAAGGGTTGAATGCCGAGCTCACAAGCAGCCACATATATTCTGGGCTACATGCATTTATATATCTGACTCTAGGCTCTGGCTGAATGCTTCCCTCCGCCCAGAATTGATCTGGACACCCAAAACCTCCACGGCCTCCCGGGACACCTCTCCCCCGGTCGAAGGATACAAATTCTGAACGCCTATCATAATAGCAAGGCCAGTCGCGGCGACCACACTGTCCCGGCAGGATTCAACTTCGGAACCCTCCTACAGAATCCGGAACCAAGAATCCGCCCTCCCGACACGGAGTCTAGTCCTGACACGGGATATTGTCTCGACCTGTGGTCCCATGGCAGGAAACACATGGCTCCATCCCGAGCTCCCGAGCCCCCCTCCCTTGCTTACCATGCTCTCGGAACGTGCCAGCACAAGTGACCTGCTTCACACCCCTCTCCTGGGGCCCCCCTCCCGGGTCTCAGTGCCTCTCCCAAGGCCATTCCTCTCTTCCTCCCTCTCGGGACCATCCATTTCTCACCGCGGACACTGCTTGTCACGCCAGTCTCCGCGGACTCCTCTTGTCTCGCCATTCCTCGCGGACTCCACTGGTCTCGCTAGAGTCCCCGCGCAACTCTAATTTTTCTACAATGACTATACCGGCTCTACACAGCTCCAGATAAGTGTCACTCCACACTATTCAATTGAGTTATTATCATAGAAATAGCATGCCACATGCATCATAATATATTCTCATGTACATGCTAAACACATACTTGTAAACAATGTGCAAACCATATGACACTTGCTTCACATGATTACAAGCCAAACATTGCTGTACATCTATCTATATCAATCTCAGGCTACACACACAACAAGTGTAAACAGCCAGCATTCAAACATGCATTCTCTAGCTACACACGCCACTAGCGCGACCTGCCCCGCTACCTTAACCCTAACCAGCCCGACAACAAATCTCTCACCCTAGAATTCCCTACCAAAATCACAAACATGTGAACAATCCCACTCACCCCAAATAACCTAAAACAACAACACCACCACATACAAATCCAAAGACAAAGAAAGCGACAAATTCATATATACCTTGAAACAACGGATCCGCGTGGTGGCAGTGAAGCTGGTTGCAAACAGCCGAGCGCTCGCACCCACTCGATCGAGGATGAAATTTGACGTTTCCCAGTCTGAAGTTTGTAGAATCGCCAAAACGCAAATTGCAGCTCGCCCAATTTTCAGTTTCGAAAGCACGAACTCCCCCCTCCAGCTATCCCCAGCCCTATACATGGACATTGGCCCGCAACTCCAGCAGCGAACCCGCCACACCGCGAGAGTCGCCACCTAGCGCGGATTTACTCGCCCAGCAGCGGCCCGCCACGCCGCGAGAGTCTCGCCACGTAGCGCGGACTTACTTGCCCAGCAGCGGCTCGCCACGCCGCGAGAGTCTCGTCACCTAGCGCGAACTTACTCGCCCAGCAGCGGCCCGCCACGCCGCGAGAGTCTTGCCACCTAGCGTGGACTTACTCGCCCAACAGCGGCCCGCCACCCGAGAGTCTCGCCGCCTAGCGCAGACTTACTCGCCCAGCAGCGGCCCGCCACCCGAGAGTCTCGCCACCTAGCGCGGACTTACTCGCCCAGCAGCGGCCCGCCACGCCGCGAGAGTCTCGCCACCTAGCGCGGACTTACTCGCCCAGCGTTGGCCCACCACGCCGCGAGAGTCTCGCCGCCTAGCGCGGACTTACTCGCCCAGCATCGGCCCGCCACCCGAGAGTCTCGCCGCCTAGAGCGGACTTACTCGCCCAGCAGCGGCCCGCCACGCCGCGAGAGTCTCGCCACCTAGCGCGGACTTACTCGCCCAGCAGCAGCCCGCCACGCCGCAAGAGTCTGGCCACCTAACGCGGACTTACTCGCCCAGCAGCAGCCTGCCACCCGAGAGTCTCGCCAACTAGCGCGGACTTACTCGCCCATTAGCGGCCCATCATCTCGCCAACTAGCACGGACATACTCGCCCATCATCGGCCCATCATCTCGACACTTAGCGCGAACTTACTCGAATGTCATTAGCGCGTTTCCTCGCCACTTAGCGAAAACTACGTCGCCCCGTAGCGGCACACAACGCCATTAGCGCGTTTTCTCTCGCCAACTAAACTCGGAACTTCACCCCCGTCACCTCGCGATCCTCGCGTGGGGACTTGGGGACTCGGCACCATGCCTCCAGCACCCGGGTAAAACCTATTATAGCATCTATAGAATAACTCCCCACCCAAGAGCTCTCTCGGACTGGGACTTGGGGACTTGTTAGTATATATATAGCCAAAATACTTGGCTGAGCCGAGAATAAGGTGCAATTACCCGGTCACCGAAGGTCATTCCAGACAAGATAGCCCTGGTAAGCCCTTCACGGATATCCAAGGAGTGAAGGGCCTGTAACAAACCGCTTGCCAAAATCACTCTAGCGGCAAAACACCTCCAAAAGGGGAGACACTACAAAGACTAACAAATAGTCCCACATCGGAGACTAAGGCCAAAGTGCCCAACCTTGGCCTATAAAACAGGCACAAGCTCCCATCAAAGGTACGAACAACTCATTCCCACTCACGTAGACGCAAGTAGCCCAAAGCTAACTTAAGCATCGGAGAGTCGAAGACTGGGTCATCCCAGTCCCGACTTCCTGATGCTGTTACTTGTGCAGGTACCAAGTGCAGGACCAAAGAATTATACCTGGCCCCGCCTCGCCATCCCTTCCCGGCTTGGGACGAAACAAGTAGAAACAGTTTCATAGTTGTTATACATATATGTAGCGTGGAAATCAGAAGGTGTTGAAGATTTCCATTGGAATCGTTGTAGTTGTGTGGCTAACTGTTGCAGTTTACATTTTCATAGCTTTGTCAAACCACTCTTGGCTTTGGCTCATTTCTGTTTTCAAGTACTAAGATATATTATATACTTTTTTTAGAAATATTGTCAGGACCCACCTCAAATTTTATTCTAAAACCCACAACAAGTCTTGCGGGGTACAACTTTAAAGAAAATTTACAGAAAATTCGGCATAATCTACCTTAAAAATGGAAATCCTTATCTCAAAAATCCAACTTACACTTCTATAACCAAACAAACCAGCCTCAAGACCTGAAGCCTTCTTGCTCCCCAAGTTCATCACATCTCCCAAAAATACATCAAGCCTTAATCAACTAATAACCATCTCAAATGATTATCAGAGCATATTTATAATGAAAGAAAAAAAAGAATAAAGAATAAGCGGAAGCAGCCTTTGACTATGCCTCGACTCCATATACGCTCAACCTTAATTAAACTTAGCCTGCAAACTGAGAAAGTAATTTAAAAATGTTAAAGTGAGTGGACAAAAATAAATTAAATAATTTAACAAAATACGTAATATAAATACTTTCCCATGTTTCAGTTTTAAAAACTTAGCTACACCCAACTTTCGTAAATCATATAACTTAAATTCCAGAAACCCAATAAAATCAAATAAAGAAATCTCGTAAGAAGAGAGCTGGTTAATCAAATACATAACTGGGAAAAATAAAATAAGAGGAAGAGTTATCACCATGTAAGAGGAGTCTCCAAGGCTCGGGTCGGTGCCTCCCAGGCTATAGTAGCCTCTCACATTAAGCGCTCAACTCACGTATGGTGAGGACCGCTAATAAGGCTAGCTAGCAAAAAATAATAATATATGATCGGTGTCTTCCAGGCTATAATAGCTTCCCACGCTAAGCGCTCGACTCACCTATGATTAGGGGTAGTTTTTCATGTTTTTGAGTTTATTAAAACAAACTCAAAAACATGAAAAACTACCCTTAAGCGGCTGCCGGCCATCCCAATTCCGATGAACTCCAATGACTACCAAATTTTGACACAATCTTCCTCTCAACATTCCAAACAACTTTCATAACTACCAAAAAGTCCAATTTCAAGTCTAACTAGGGTAATCGAAGCCAAACATAAAATAATCCCAATTTAAAACCCTAGAATTTCAAACATTTGATTCTCCTTACCTATCTCGAGTTAGGTTGAATCCTTTTAGGGATTTGCTGCCAGAAGGGAGAGCTTCAAGACGAGACTGGCAGCTCCGATTTTGGTGACTGAAAAAAGGAGTTCCGGCGAGAACACCTCTGCGGCACAGCTGTGACTTCCCGGCGATCGTGCTCCTTCACGGCGGCACGACACGGGCTGCCACCTACCTAGACTTGTAGAGGATGCTCCAAGCTTTAATTTGATACCAAGCTTGCCGCCTATCTTGGCCGGACGGCGGCGACCAATCCGGCGAGTCGAAACGGGCGTGGGAGAGGAGAGAGAGAGAGAGAAAGTAACTTCTAATTTTTCTATCTTACCCCAACCGGAAAGTTTCCCTTTTTATACCCCCAATCAAAAATAGTAACTTTACATTTTACACCATAACTTTTACATACAAACTCCGATTTTAACGTATAGCATGTCCACAGATTCGTATTAACGTCCTCTACGACTTTCTTAAAGAAATTTTCTCAAAATAATTTTCTTACAAAAAGTCAACTCTAGAGTCCTCCAATAGTAAACGGTTACTAAATCAGTAAAAGGTTAAAGTAACACCAACAGTAAATACCTGCAAATTAACTTAAGAACCAAGATGTGACAAATATACTTTATCCTTACCTTTGTGCTTCATGTTCGCTTGCTAATCATCGATGGTTGATGGTTTTCCTTCATTGCATGTGAAACGTTGCAGCTTAATTTAAGTCTGTATGACTTTACTGAATGTTTGTAATCTTGCTCAATTCTGATTGACATTTTCATTTTGTTTTGTTGTGGTTTTTAGAATTAGAAGGGTAACTTTTATCCGCTTTCAATCTGCTGCCAATATTGGCCCAGTTTTAGTCCTAACTATGTCTGTTTCAGTTTTCTCAGCTCCTCAGGTATGGATCTTCTTCATATATAATGAAAATTGAGTTTTATTTATATGTGTGTGTGTATTAACTTGGTATGATATGAGTTTCTTTTAATTGTGTAATATCTTGCTTTTAGTTGTGTTTTTTGCATCTGATTTAATGTATTTGTATATCAAGATTTGAAGGAAATCTTTTTGGACTTATGTTTGGGCTTCAATAGACATGATCACAGTGGTCGTGATTATATCAGTTTAATATGTTGATGTAACTTTATTATGATCCACATTGTTTTGATTTATGTTTGTTTTGCATGGACATGTTACAAGTGAAGTTGATCATACAAGTGGTCTTTGGGCGATATCCAGTTCGGTGTTTTCTAGGTACAGTCACTCTCAAATTTCACTCTCTCAAATATCAGTCCAGTGGTAGACTGATATTGCACTAGGCTTTTTTTGTCTCAGATGATATTGCTACAAAAAACTTTTAGGATATTAATATTTATGGAAGTAGTTTTTTTTTTCTTCTTTCATTTTTGGTCTGATCCTTCCATCCTGTGTTTAATATTACGCCCATTTGTGAACTTTTGAATCTTCGTTTTCATCTCCTTCTTTTTCAGTCTCATTCTTTCATCATGAGTTTGAAATTTATGCTCACCATAAACTTTTTGGCTTTCTTTTGGTCTTTTATGTCCATGTAGGAATTATTTGTCAACAACTTTGTTAAGTAAGAACAGACTTTAAACAATACAAGGTTCCATACATTAAAGATCGATAATTAAAGAAAAATAATAGAGAATGGAAACATACAATAATAGTCTACTTATAACTTCGTAAAGGCTTCTTCTATATACAGTTTTATTTATTAATGTCATGATATTGATGCACAAACATACAATAGTTTGAAGCTTCAACATCTATTGCTATAGATGGTTGATGACTTAATGTATGCGTCCGATATCTACACAGGCTTTCTCTTCTTACATCATAATGGAAAGTTTCATATGGCTTTCCCAAACTTTCGGAGAATTGTTGTCAATAGCAATGATTTATGAATAAATGGGATTCTGAGATGTTAGGTTATGTTTTCCAGGTATTGGCCAACAAATGCTGCAAAGCTGACTTTTAAAAATCTTTGTTTCCTAAGACTCTCTAAAGACAAATGCAACGATGAAAAATATTCTTTTCAGCTATGATATCATCTCTATTCACTTCTTTCTTTAGATAATTTGTGTGTGTGTGTAAATTTATATACGTGTGTGTATTCCTATATTCCAGGGACAAAGTTGCAGCAACATATGTGAAGTTGGAAAACTATCACTTAAATATTGTGGCATGTTTACTCAGCAAGGTATTTGTTAAATTGTATTTGGTATGAAATTATTACTTATGTATTGGATTCAAAACTAGATGTGGGGTTTTCAAGTTTAAAGCTCTTCACATTTTTATCTGTAGAGTTCTCTACTTATTAAATTATAGGTGCGTCCAATTTCGGTGTTTACTTGAAACTGAGAATATTTCTGGATTTAATTATCCTCATATAGGGTATGAATTGGTATGCATATATCTCTCATGATCTTTTATTGCTTAGATGCCTTGAGTTATAATTCCTAACAAGCTTTGCTTTGTTTTGACCATACCAATTCTGCCAGTAGACTAACTGTTCATTGCGGGGCTCTGTTTTCTTTATTATCATCATCAGTATTACTCTTTGTACAAACAAGAAAGTACCCAAAAACCTCATATTTGATATTTTTTAAGAACCAAGAATACATAGGACTATGATTTGGTTGTGTTATCATGTTCTCTGTTCCTCTGCTTGAAGAAATCAGATTAATATTTCCAATTTTGTTATGGTCTTTAAGCTTCATTAGTACTGTTGTTGCATCTTCTGAACATTAGATTGTAGAAGATGTTTATACACAACTGACACTTTTATAATTGGTACTTTTATAATGACAAGAAGATCTCACCAGGAATTTTTTTTTGCAGGTAGCTAAGGTCCTCAAGTTGGTAAGAAGATCTCATCATAATTTGAATTTAGGGGAAATATTGAGGCATAACTCAGACCAGTGTTTTTTGACCAGCCATTAGAAATAGTATTAGAATTTTTTTGTTTTCTTAAAATAGAATCAATAAGCTTTAAATATGGCATTTTATAGTTTTTTTTATTTGGGTTTGCTTGGTGTGGCTTTGTTTTTGCTGGGTTATATAACCCATTAAATTTTCGTTATTTTTGCATGTTGATGAGATTGTGTTGTTATAACATGAAGGGCTCATAGATGTAAGTGGACTGACTGCTTCCATTTCGTTTTGCAGGGTTGTTGAATACTGTGGAGTCAAGTTAATTTTGTGATTGTTTTAGACTTAGGTATAAATTATCTTATGAATTTCTATGGTTATTCATGGCTTAGCTCTGAAGAATACTACCAGAAAACCGTTCTTGGGCGACGAAAAAAAATCGTCGCCCTGTTAAAAAATTTCGTCGCCTAAGTACTTAGGCGACGACATGTCGTCGCCCAAGAAGTCGTCGCCAGAAGTGCGTCGGTCAAGAACTTAGCCGACGAAAACTCTGTACATCGTCGCCTAAGAGTATATCTTAGGCGACGACACGAATATCGTCGCCTGAAAACTTTCTCGTCGCCCAAAAATTTTCGTCGCCTAAGATTTAACATCTTGGTCGACGAAAAATTATTTCGTCGCTTAAGATGTTATAACCTGGGGCGACGAAACTAAATATTTCGTCGCCTAAGGGACGATAATTTTTTTTCGTCGTCTTATATGATAAGTCTTTGACCGACGATTTGGAAATTTCGTCGCCTAAGATATATTTAAATTTTTAAAAAAAATATTTAAATAATTTTTTTAAATATATAAATAATGTTGTTTAAATTTTTGCTGGAATTTTTTTTTCGACATTTCTTTAAATTTTTGTAATACTAAAATTTAATTAAAAATAACACAAATTTATAAATAATTTATTACATAAATTCAGGATGTAATAAATTACAAAAATTCAGGTTTAACGGTATCGTCGGAGGAAGGAAGAGGTCGGACGGCTCCGTAGGGACCCCGGATGACCCGCCATCACCGTCGGTCGGGGACGACTGTGTGGGGGCGGTGATAGATCGCGACCGTGGAAGTATCTTGATGATGAGGGGCCGTCGTTGCGGGACCCGGCTGCCCAGCAGAACGCGAGCCGCTCACGCCACCCCTAAGCGCCGCATGTCGGGCCGGCATCTGCCATGGAAACCCGACCGACGGTGATTGCGGCGGGTTGTTTGAGGTGCCGTCCGAGAAATATTCGCTCCTCGCACCCGGACGTTGTCCAGAAGTTCTCTTCATGCCCATCCTGTTTAAAATAACCATATATTTATTAAAAATATTTTACCGTCTTATAATTAATTTAACAAAAAATAACCATAAATTTCGAAAAAATTATCAACAATAATAGCACAAATAAAAAGTAATAATTATTATAGGATTTATTTTTTTTTTAATTCACATAACAAATTATTTACATTAATTCAGAATTATTACATCACAAAAATTAATTTACGAATATTTACATCCTTACTCAAAAAATAATCCATTATTTTTTACAAAATTTCCACAATATATTTACAATTATAATTTATATTATTTAATTATTTAATCAAAAATTATTTAATCATTTACAATATATTTACAAATTATTTCCACAAATCCTAAACCCTAAACCCTAAACCGTAAACCCTAATATTTTACAATTATTATTTACATCACAATTTACCATAATTTACCCTAAAATTCTACCATAATTTACACAAATTTACCTTAATTTACCATTAATTTCATAAATTACAACAACAACAACAACAATTCACAACACAACAATAATTTTGTACTTCTCCCAAATTTCAAACAATTTCACAATTTCAAACAATAATTTCAAACAATTTCACAATTTCAAACAATAATTTCAAACAATTTCACAATTTCAAACAATTTCAACAATTTCAAACAATTTCAACAATTTCAAACAACAACAACAATTAAAATTTTCATGAACATAACCAATTTAGGGTTTTAGGGTTATACCTTAAATAGTGGGTCGGGGTCGGGGTCGGGGTCGGCGTCGGGGACGGCGTCGGGTTGCAAGGTCGGGGTCGGAGAGAGGGAGAGAGAGGGCTTCGGTGGATTTTCAGAGAGAGAGAGAGGGCTTGGATCTGTGAGCGGCTGCACGAATGGTTAGGGTTCTGAATTTTTGCCTTTTATATTAGAGTTCTTGGGCGACGATTCTTGAAAAATCGTCGCCCTGTTTTTTGAAAATCGTCGCCTAAGATAATCTTGGGTGACGATTTTTTGTAGTCGTCGCCTAAGATACACTACTTGGGCGACGATGTTCTTGACAATACATCTCGTCGCCCAAGATGAAGAAAATCGTCAGCCAAGAGTTATATCATAAAATTCAGAATATCATGATTTTGGTAATTGGAGAAGAGGAACAGAAAACCTACCGTCAGATCTGACCAGCATAACGAATTACGTGGGTGGGAAAAAATTCAGCTATATCGGACAACGATAAGGGCTCGATCCGTCCGGTCAATCGGCGCGGTGAAACCCCTAAACGGACGGAAACGGCTATTCGACCCTCCAAATCACGTAATGTGGCCGGACTTTCAACTGAGAATAGTTTCCAATCGACGAGACGCTTACGGGGCTATAAAAATTTGGTAAAAAATAAATACCCGGGACATGGCTACCACTAGGTAGAAATAAGAGAACAATTCGTTGCCCGGAACAACCGGCACCGAAATTTTACCAGAATATCTTCATTTTTCACGGGTTGACGTATTTCACCGTTCCGGTCATATCTTATTTCACGACTTTTTTGCGTTTGAGGCCTCTACGTATACGTTGTCTTCAAAACGAAACTTAAACTCAACACTTGTATAAAAAAGTTATACAACATTAGTACATATATCGTGAGTTTGGTGATCGGAAAAGAGGAACTGAAAAACGACCGTCAGATATGACCAGCATAACGAATTACGTGGGTGGGAAAAAATTCACCTCCATCGGACAAAGATAACGGCTCGATCCGTCCGGTCAATCGGCGCGGTCAAACCTCTAAAGGGACGGAAACGGCTATTCGACCCTCCAAATCACGTAATGTGGCCGGACCTTCAACTGAGAATAGTTTCCAATCGACGAGACGCTTACGGGGCTATAAAAATTTGGTAAAAAATAAATACCCGGGACAGGGCTACCACTAGTTAGAAATAAGAGAACAATTCGTTGCCCGGAACAACCGGCACCGAAATTTTACCAGAATATCTTCATTTTTCACGGGTTGACGTATTTCACTATTCCGGTCATATCTTATTTCACGAATTTTTTGCGTTTGAGGCCTCTACGTATACGTTGTCTTCAAAACGAAACTTAAACTCAACACTTGTATAAAAAAGTTAATACAACATTAGTACATATATCGTGAGTTTGGTGATCGGAGAAGAGGAACTGAAAAACGACCGTCAGATATGACCAGCATAACGAATTACGTGGGTGGGAAAAAATTCAGCTCCATCGGACAACGATA
Source organism: Fragaria x ananassa (assembly GCA_034370585.1). Classification (NCBI taxonomy): domain Eukaryota; kingdom Viridiplantae; phylum Streptophyta; class Magnoliopsida; order Rosales; family Rosaceae; genus Fragaria; species Fragaria x ananassa. The sequence continues at coordinate 19,522,038 of CP139769.1, forward strand.
ACGGCTCCATCCGTCCGGTCAATCGGCGCGGTCAAACCTCTAAACGGACGGAAACGGCTATTCGACCCTCCAAATCACGTAATGTGGCCGGGCCTTAAACTGAGAATAGTTTCCAATCGACGAGACGCTTACGGGGCTATAAAAATTTGGTAAAAAATAAATACCCGGGACAGGGCTACCACTAGGTAGAAATAAGAGAACAATTCGTTGCCCGGAACAACCGGCACCGAAATTTTACCAGAATATCTTCATTTTTCACGGGTTGACGTATTTCACCGTTCCGGTCATATCTTATTTCACGACTTTTTTGCGTTTGAGGCCTCTACGTATACGTTGTCTTCAAAACGAAACTTAAACTCAACACTGTATAAAAAAGTTATACAACATTAGTACATATATCGTGAGTTTGGTGATCAGAAAAGAGGAACTGAAAAACGACCGTCAGATATGACCAGCATAACGAATTACGTGGGTGGGAAAAAATTCAGCTCCATCGGACAACGATAACGGCTCGATCCGTCCGGTCAATCGGCGCGGTCAAACCTCTAAACGGACGGAAACGGCTATTCGACCCTCCAAATCACGTAATGTGGCCGGACCTTAAACTGAGAATAGTTTCCAATCGACGAGACGCTTACGGGGCTATAAAAATTTGATAAAAAATAAATACCCGGGACAGGGCTACCACTAGGTAGAAATAAGAGAACAATTCGTTGCCCGGAACAACCGGCACCGAAATTTTACCAGAATATCTTCATTTTTCACGGGTTGACGTATTTCACCGTTCCGGTCATATCTTATTTCACGAATTTTTTGCGTTTGAGGCCTCTACGTATACGTTGTCTTCAAAACGAAACTTAAACTCAACACTTGTATAAAAAAGTTAATACAACATTAGTACATATATCGTGAGTTTGGTGATCGGAGAAGAGGAACTGAAAAACGACCGTCAGATATGACCAGCATAACGAATTACGTGGGTGGGAAAAAATTCAGCTCCATCGGACAACGATAACGGCTCGATCCGTCTGGTCAATCGGCGCGGTCAAACCTCTAAACGGACGGAAACGGCTATTCGACCCTCCAAATCACGTAATGTGGCCGGACCTTAAACTGAGAATAGTTTCCAATCGATGAGACGCTTACGGGGCTATAAAAATTTGGTAAAAAATAAATACTCGGGACAGGGCTACCACTAGGTAGAAATAAGAGAACAATTCGTTGCCCGGAACAACCGGCACCGAAATTTTACCAGAATATCTTTATTTTTCACGGGTTGACGTATTTCACCGTTCCGGTCATATCTTATTTCACGACTTTTTTGCGTTTGAGGCCTCTACGTATACTTTGTCTTCAAAACGAAACTTAAACTCAACACTTGTATAAAAAAGTTATACAACATTAGTACATATATCGCGAGTTTGGTGATCGGAGAAGAGGAACTGAAAAACGACCGTCAGATATGACCAGCATAACGAATTACGTGGGTGGGAAAAAATTCAGCTCCATCGGACAACGATAACGGCTCGATCCGTCCGGTCAATCGACGCGGTCAAACCTCTAAACGGACGGAAACGGCTATTCGACCCTCCAAATCACGTAATGTGGCCGGACCTTCAACTGAGAATAGTTTCCAATCGACGAGACGCTTACGGGGCTATAAAAATTTGGTAAAAAATAAATACCCGGGACAGGGCTACCACTAGGTAGAAATAAGAGAACAATTCGTTGCCCGGAACAACCGGCACCGAAATTTTACCAGAATATCTTCATTTTTCACGGGTTGACGTATTTCACTATTCCGGTCATATCTTATTTCACGAATTTTTTGCGTTTGAGGCCTCTACGTATACGTTGTCTACAAAACGAAACTTAAACTCAACACTTGTATAAAAAAGTTAATACAACATTAGTACATATATCGTGAGTTTGGTGATCGGAGAAGAGGAACTGAAAAACGACCGTCAGATATGACCAGCATAACGAATTACGTGGGTGGGAAAAAATTCAGCTCCATCGGACAACGATAACGGCTCCATCCGTCCGGTCAATCGGCGCGGTCAAACCTCTAAACGGACGGAAACGGCTATTCGACCCTCCAAATCACGTAATGTGGCCGGGCCTTAAACTGAGAATAGTTTCCAATCGACGAGACTCTTACGGGGCTATAAAAATTTGGTAAAAAATAAATACCCGGGACAGGGCTACCACTAGGTAGAAATAAGAGAACAATTCGTTGCCCGGAACAACCGGCACCGAAATTTTACCAGAATATCTACATTTTTCACGGGTTGACGTATTTCACCGTTCCGGTCATATCTTATTTCACGACTTTTTTGCGTTTGAGGTCTCTACGTATACGTTGTCTTCAAAACGAAACTTAAACTCAACACTGTATAAAAAAGTTATACAACATTAGTACATATATCGTGAGTTTGGTGATCAGAAAAGAGGAACTGAAAAACGACCGTCAGATATGACCAGCATAACGAATTACGTGGGTGGGAAAAAATTCAGCTCCATCGGACAACGATAACGGCTCGATCCGTCCGGTCAATCGGCGCGGTCAAACCTCTAAACGGACGGAAACGGCTATTCGACCCTGCAAATCACGTAATGTGGCCGGACCTTCAACTGAGAATAGTTTCCAATCGACGAGACGCTTACGGGGCTATAAAAATTTGATAAAAAATAAATACCCGGGACAGGGCTACCACTAGGTAGAAATAAGAGAACAATTCGTTGCCCGGAACAACCGGCACCGAAATTTTACCAGAATATCTTCATTTTTCACGGGTTGACGTATTTCACCGTTCCGGTCATATCTTATTTCACGAATTTTTTGCGTTTGAGGCCTCTACGTATACGTTGTCTTCAAAACGAAACTTAAACTCAATACTTGTATAAAAAAGTTAATACAACATTAGTACATATATCGTGAGTTTGGTGATCGGAGAAGAGGAACTGAAAAACGACCGTCAGATATGACCAGCATAACGAATTACGTGGGTGGGAAAAAATTCAGCTCCATCGGACAAAGATAACGGCTCGATCCGTCTGGTCAATCGGCGCGGTCAAACCTCTAAACGGACGGAAACGGCTATTCGACCCTCCAAATCACGTAATGTGGCCGGACCTTAAACTGAGAATAGTTTCCAATCGATGAGACGCTTACGGGGCTATAAAAATTTGGTAAAAAATAAATACTCGGGACAGGGCTACCACTAGGTAGAAATAAGAGAACAATTCGTTGCCCGGAACAACCGGCACCGAAATTTTACCAGAATATCTTTATTTTTCACGGGTTGACGTATTTCACTATTCCGGTCATATCTTATTTCACGAATTTTTTGCGTTTGAGGCCTCTACGTATACGTTGTCTACAAAACGAAACTTAAACTCAACACTTGTATAAAAAAGTTAATACAACATTAGTACATATATCGTGAGTTTGGTGATCGGAGAAGAGGAACTGAAAAACGACCGTCAGATATGACCAGCATAACGAATTACGTGGGTGGGAAAAAATTCAGCTCCATCGGACAACGATAACGGCTCCATCCGTCCGGTCAATCGGCGCGGTCAAACCTCTAAACGGACGGAAACGGCTATTCGACCCTCCAAATCACGTAATGTGGCCGGGCCTTAAACTGAGAATAGTTTCCAATCGACGAGACGCTTACGGGGCTATAAAAATTTGGTAAAAAATAAATACCCGGGACAGGGCTACCACTAGGTAGAAATAAGAGAACAATTCGTTGCCCGGAACAACCGGCACCGAAATTTTACCAGAATATCTTCATTTTTCACGGGTTGACGTATTTCACCGTTCCGGTCATATCTTATTTCACGACTTTTTTGCGTTTGAGGCCTCTACGTATACGTTGTCTTCAAAACGAAACTTAAACTCAACACTGTATAAAAAAGTTATACAACATTAGTACATATATCGTGAGTTTGGTGATCAGAAAAGAGGAACTGAAAAACGACCGTCAGATATGACCAGCATAACGAATTACGTGGGTGGGAAAAAATTCAGCTCCATCGGACAACGATAACGGCTCCATCCGTCCGGTCAATCGGCGCGGTCAAACCTCTAAACGGACGGAAACGGCTATTCGACCCTCCAAATCACGTAATGTGGCCGGACCTTCAACTGAGAATAGTTTCCAATCGACGAGACGCTTACGGGGCTATAAAAATTTGGTAAAAAATAAATACCCGGGACAGGGCTACCACTAGGTAGAAATAAGAGAACAATTCGTTGCCCGGAACAACCGGCACCGAAATTTTACCAGAATATCTTCATTTTTCACGGGTTGACGTATTTCACCGTTCCGGTCATATCTTATTTCACGAATTTTTTGCGTTTGAGGCCTCTACGTATACGTTGTCTTCAAAACGAAACTTAAACTCAACACTTGTATAAAAAAGTTAATACAACATTAGTACATATATCGTGAGTTTGGTGATCGGAGAAGAGGAACTGAAAAACGACCGTCAGATATGACCAGCATAACGAATTACGTGGGTGGGAAAAAATTCAGCTCCATCGGACAACGATAACGGCTCGATCCGTCTGGTCAATCGGCGCGGTCAAACCTCTAAACGGACGGAAACGGCTATTCGACCCTCCAAATCACGTAATGTGGCCGGACCTTAAACTGAGAATAGTTTCCAATCGATGAGACGCTTACGGGGCTATAAAAATTTGGTAAAAAATAAATACTCGGGAGAGGGCTACCACTAGGTAGAAATAAGAGAACAATTCGTTGCCCGGAACAACCGGCACCGAAATTTTACCAGAATATCTTTATTTTTCACGGGTTGACGTATTTCACCGTTCCGGTCATATCTTATTTCACGACTTTTTTGCGTTTGAGGCCTCTACGTATACTTTGTCTTCAAAACGAAACTTAAACTCAACACTTGTATAAAAAAGTTATACAACATTAGTACATATATCGCGAGTTTGGTGATCGGAGAAGAGGAACTGAAAAACGACCGTCAGATATGACCAGCATAACGAATTACGTGGGTGGGAAAAAATTCAGCTCCATCGGACAACGATAACGGCTCGATCCGTACGGTCAATCGACGCGGTCAAACCTCTAAACGGACGGAAACGGCTATTCGACCCTCCAAATCACGTAATGTGGCCGGACCTTCAACTGAGAATAGTTTCCAATCGACGAGACGCTTACGGGGCTATAAAAATTTGGTAAAAAATAAATACCCGGGACAGGGCTACCACTAGGTAGAAATAAGAGAACAATTCGTTGCCCGGAACAACCGGCACCGAAATTTTACCAGAATATCTTCATTTTTCACGGTTTGATGTATTTCACCGTTCCGGTCATATCTTATTTCACGAATTTTTTGCGTTTGAGGCCTCTACGTATACGTTGTCTTCAAAACGAAACTTAAACTCAACACTTGTATAAAAAAGTTAATACAACATTAGTACATATATCGTGAGTTTGGTGATCGGAGAAGAGGAACTGAAAAACGACCGTCAGATATGACCAGCATAACGAATTACGTGGGTGGGAAAAAATTCAGCTCCATCGGACAACGATAACGGCTCCATCCGTCCGGTCAATCGGCGCGGTCAAACCTCTAAACGGACGGAAACGGCTATTCGACCCTCCAAATCACGTAATGTGGCCGGGCCTTAAACTGAGAATAGTTTCCAATCGACGAGACGCTTACGGGGCTATAAAAATTTGGTAAAAAATAAATACCCGGGACAGGGCTACCACTAGGTAGAAATAAGAGAACAATTCGTTGCCCGGAACAACCGGCACCGAAATTTTACCAGAATATCTTCATTTTTCACGGGTTGACGTATTTCACCGTTCCGGTCATATCTTATTTCACGACTTTTTTGCGTTTGAGGCCTCTACGTATACGTTGTCTTCCATACGAAACTTAAACTCAACACTGTATAAAAAAGTTATACAACATTAGTACATATATCGTGAGTTTGGTGATCAGAAAAGAAGAACTGAAAAACGACCGTCAGATATGACCAGCATAACGAATTACGTGGGTGGGAAAAAATTCAGCTCCATCGGACAACGATAACGGCTCGATCCGTCCGGTCAATCGGCCGGTCAAACCTCTAAACGGACGGAAACGGCTATTCGACCCTCCAAATCACGTAATGTGGCCGGACCTTCAACTGAGAATAGTTTCCAATCGACGAGACGCTTACGGGGCTATAAAAATTTGGTAAAAAATAAATACCCGGGACAGGGCTACCACTAGGTAGAAATAAGAGAACAATTCGTTGCCCGGAACAACCGGCACCGAAATTTTACCAGAATATCTTCATTTTTCACGGGTTGACGTATTTCACCGTTCCGGTCATATCTTATTTCACGAATTTTTTGCGTTTGAGGCCTCTACGTATACGTTGTCTTCAAAACGAAACTTAAACTCAACACTGTATAAAAAAGTTATACAACATTAGTACATATATCGTGAGTTTGGTGATCAGAAAAGAGGAACTGAAAAACGACCGTCAGATATGACCAGCATAACGAATTACGTGGGTGGGAAAAAATTCAGCTCCATCGGACAACGATAACGGCTCGATCCGTCCGGTCAATCGGCGCGGTCAAACCTCTAAACGGACGGAAACGGCTATTCGACCCTCCAAATCACGTAATGTGGCCGGGCCTTAAACTGAGAATAGTTTCCAATCGACGAGACTCTTACGGGGCTATAAAAATTTGGTAAAAAATAAATACCCGGGACAGGGCTACCACTAGGTAGAAATAAGAGAACAATTCGTTGCCCGGAACAACCGGCACCGAAATTTTACCAGAATATCTTCATTTTTCACGGGTTGACGTATTTCACCGTTCCGGTCATATCTTATTTCACGACTTTTTTGCGTTTGAGGCCTCTACGTATACGTTGTCTTCAAAACGAAACTTAAACTCAACACTGTATAAAAAAGTTATACAACATTAGTACATATATCGTGAGTTTGGTGATCAGAAAAGAGGAACTGAAAAACGACCGTCAGATATGACCAGCATAACGAATTACGTGGGTGGGAAAAAATTCAGCTCCATCGGACAACGATAACGGCTCGATCCGTCCGGTCAATCGGCGCGGTCAAACCTCTAAACGGACGGAAACGGCTATTCGACCCTCCAAATCACGTAATGTGGCCGGACCTTCAACTGAGAATAGTTTCCAATCGACGAGACGCTTACGGGGCTATAAAAATTTGATAAAAAATAAATACCCGGGACAGGGCTACCACTAGGTAGAAATAAGAGAACAATTCGTTGCCCGGAACAACCGGCACCGAAATTTTACCAGAATATCTTCATTTTTCACGGGTTGACGTATTTCACCGTTCCGGTCATATCTTATTTCACGAATTTTTTGCGTTTGAGGCCTCTACGTATACGTTGTCTTCAAAACGAAACTTAAACTCAACACTTGTATAAAAAAGTTAATACAACATTAGTACATATATCGTGAGTTTGGTGATCGGAGAAGAGGAACTGAAAAACGACCGTCAGATATGACCAGCATAACGAATTACGTGGGTGGGAAAAAATTCAGCTCCATCGGACAACGATAACGGCTCGATCCGTCTGGTCAATCGGCGCGGTCAAACCTCTAAACGGACGGAAACGGCTATTCGACCCTCCAAATCACGTAATGTGGCCGGACCTTAAACTGAGAATAGTTTCCAATCGATGAGACGCTTACGGGGCTATAAAAATTTGGTAAAAAATAAATACTCGGGACAGGGCTACCACTAGGTAGAAATAAGAGAACAATTCGTTGCCCGGAACAACCGGCACCGAAATTTTACCAGAATATCTTTATTTTTCACGGGTTGACGTATTTCACCGTTCCGGTCATATCTTATTTCACGACTTTTTTGCGTTTGAGGCCTCTACGTATACTTTGTCTTCAAAACGAAACTTAAACTCAACACTTGTACAAAAAAGTTATACAACATTAGTACATATATCGCGAGTTTGGTGATCGGAGAAGAGGAACTGAAAAACGACCGTCAGATATGACCAGCATAACGAATTACGTGGGTGGGAAAAAATTCAGCTCCATCGGACAACGATAACGGCTCGATCCGTCCGGTCAATCGACGCGGTCAAACCTCTAAACGGACGGAAACGGCTATTCGACCCTCCAAATCACGTAATGTGGCCGGACCTTCAACTGAGAATAGTTTCCAATCGACGAGACGCTTACGGGGCTATAAAAATTTGGTAAAAAATAAATACCCGGGACAGGGCTACCACTAGGTAGAAATAAGAGAACAATTCGTTGCCCGGAACAACCGGCACCGAAATTTTACCAGAATATCTTCATTTTTCACGGGTTGACGTATTTCACTATTCCGGTCATATCTTATTTCACGAATTTTTTGCGTTTGAGGCCTCTACGTATACGTTGTCTTCAAAACGAAACTTAAACTCAACACTTGTATAAAAAAGTTAATACAACATTAGTACATATATCGTGAGTTTGGTGATCGGAGAAGAGGAACTGAAAAACGACCGTCAGATATGACCAGCATAACGAATTACGTGGGTGGGAAAAAATTCAGCTCCATCGGACAAAGATAACGGCTCCATCCGTCCGGTCAATCGGCGCGGTCAAACCTCTAAACGGACGGAAACGGCTATTCGACCCTCCAAATCACGTAATGTGGCCGGGCCTTAAACTGAGAATAGTTTCCAATCGACGAGACGCTTACGGGGCTATAAAAATTTGGTAAAAAATAAATACCCGGGACAGGGCTACCACTAGGTAGAAATAAGAGAACAATTCGTTGCCCGGAACAACCGGCACCGAAATTTTACCAGAATATCTTCATTTTTCACGGGTTGACGTATTTCACCGTTCCGGTCATATCTTATTTCACGACTTTTTTGCGTTTGAGGCCTCTACGTATACGTTGTCTTCAAAACGAAACTTAAACTCAACACTGTATAAAAAAGTTATACAACATTAGTACATATATCGTGAGTTTGGTGATCAGAAAAGAGGAACTGAAAAACGACCGTCAGATATGACCAGCATAACGAATTACGTGGGTGGGAAAAAATTCAGCTCCATCGGACAACGATAACGGCTCGATCCGTCCGGTCAATCGGCGCGGTCAAACCTCTAAACGGACGGAAACGGCTATTCGACCCTCCAAATCACGTAATGTGGCCGGACCTTCAACTGAGAATAGTTTCCAATCGACGAGACGCTTACGGGGCTATAAAAATTTGGTAAAAAATAAATACCCGGGACAGGGCTACCACTAGGTAGAAATAAGAGAACAATTCGTTGCCCGGAACAACCGGCACCGAAATTTTACCAGAATATCTTCATTTTTCACGGGTTGACGTATTTCACCGTTCCGGTCATATCTTATTTCACGAATTTTTTGCGTTTGAGGCCTCTACGTATACGTTGTCTTCAAAACGAAACTTAAACTCAACACTTGTATAAAAAAGTTAATACAACATTAGTACATATATCGTGAGTTTGGTGATCGGAGAAGAGGAACTGAAAAACGACCGTCAGATATGACCAGCATAACGAATTACGTGGGTGGGAAAAAATTCAGCTCCATCGGACAACGATAACGGCTCGATCCGTCTGGTCAATCGGCGCGGTCAAACCTCTAAACGGACGGAAACGGCTATTCGACCCTCCAAATCACGTAATGTGGCCGGACCTTAAACTGAGAATAGTTTCCAATCGATGAGACGCTTACGGGGCTATAAAAATTTGGTAAAAAATAAATACTCGGGAGAGGGCTACCACTAGGTAGAAATAAGAGAACAATTCGTTGCCCGGAACAACCGGCACCGAAATTTTACCAGAATATCTTTATTTTTCACGGGTTGACGTATTTCACCGTTCCGGTCATATCTTATTTCACGACTTTTTTGCGTTTGAGGCCTCTACGTATACTTTGTCTTCAAAACGAAACTTAAACTCAACACTTGTATAAAAAAGTTATACAACATTAGTACATATATCGCGAGTTTGGTGATCGGAGAAGAGGAACTGAAAAACGACCGTCAGATATGACCAGCATAACGAATTACGTGGGTGGGAAAAAATTCAGCTCCATCGGACAACGATAACGGATCGATCCGTACGGTCAATCGACGCGGTCAAACCTCTAAACGGACGGAAACGGCTATTCGACCCTCCAAATCACGTAATGTGGCCGGACCTTCAACTGAGAATAGTTTCCAATCGACGAGACGCTTACGGGGCTATAAAAATTTGGTAAAAAATAAATACCCGGGACAGGGCTACCACTAGGTAGAAATAAGAGAACAATTCGTTGCCCGGAACAACCGGCACCGAAATTTTACCAGAATATCTTCATTTTTCACGGTTTGATGTATTTCACCGTTCCGGTCATATCTTATTTCACGAATTTTTTGCGTTTGAGGCCTCTACGTATACGTTGTCTTCAAAACGAAACTTAAACTCAACACTTGTATAAAAAAGTTAATACAACATTAGTACATATATCGTGAGTTTGGTGATCGGAGAAGAGGAACTGAAAAACGACCGTCAGATATGACCAGCATAACGAATTACGTGGGTGGGAAAAAATTCAGCTCCATCGGACAACGATAACGGCTCCATCCGTCCGGTCAATCGGCGCGGTCAAACCTCTAAACGGACGGAAACGGCTATTCGACCCTCCAAATCACGTAATGTGGCCGGGCCTTAAACTGAGAATAGTTTCCAATCGACGAGACGCTTACGGGGCTATAAAAATTTGGTAAAAAATAAATACCCGGGACAGGGCTACCACTAGGTAGAAATAAGAGAACAATTCGTTGCCCGGAACAACCGGCACCGAAATTTTACCAGAATATCTTCATTTTTCACGGGTTGACGTATTTCACCGTTCCGGTCATATCTTATTTCACGACTTTTTTGCGTTTGAGGCCTCTACGTATACGTTGTCTTCCAAACGAAACTTAAACTCAACACTGTATAAAAAAGTTATACAACATTAGTACATATATCGTGAGTTAGGTGATCAGAAAAGAAGAACTGAAAAACGACCGTCAGATATGACCAGCATAACGAATTACGTGGGTGGGAAAAAATTCAGCTCCATCGGACAACGATAACGGCTCGATCCGTCCGGTCAATCGGCGCGGTCAAACCTCTAAACGGACGGAAACGGCTATTCGACCCTCCAAATCACGTAATGTGGCCGGACCTTCAACTGAGAATAGTTTCCAATCGACGAGACGCTTACGGGGCTATAAAAATTTGGTAAAAAATAAATACCCGGGACAGGGCTACCACTAGGTAGAAATAAGAGAACAATTCGTTGCCCGGAACAACCGGCACCGAAATTTTACCAGAATATCTTCATTTTTCACGGGTTGACGTATTTCACCGTTCCGGTCATATCTTATTTCACGAATTTTTTGCGTTTGAGGCCTCTACGTATACGTTGTCTTTAAAACGAAACTTAAACTCAACACTTGTATAAAAAAGTTAATACAACATTAGTACATATATCGTGAGTTTGGTGATCGGAGAAGAGGAACTGAAAAACGACCGTCAGATATGACCAGCATAACGAATTACGTGGGTGGGAAAAAATTCAGCTCCATCGGACAACGATAACGGCTCGATCCGTCTGGTCAATCGGCGCGGTCAAACCTCTAAACGGACGGAAACGGCTATTCGACCCTCCAAATCACGTAATGTGGCCGGACCTTAAACTGAGAATAGTTTCCAATCGATGAGACGCTTACGGGGCTATAAAAATTTGGTAAAAAATAAATACTCGGGACAGGGCTACCACTAGGTAGAAATAAGAGAACAATTCGTTGCCCGGAACAACCGGCACCGAAATTTTACCAGAATATCTTTATTTTTCACGGGTTGACGTATTTCACCGTTCCGGTCATATCTTATTTCACGACTTTTTTGCGTTTGAGGCCTCTACGTATACTTTGTCTTCAAAACGAAACTTAAACTCAACACTTGTATAAAAAAGTTATACAACATTAGTACATATATCGCGAGTTTGGTGATCGGAGAAGAGGAACTGAAAAACGACCGTCAGATATGACCAGCATAACGAATTACGTGGGTGGGAAAAAATTCAGCTCCATCGGACAACGATAACGGATCGATCCGTACGGTCAATCGACGCGGTCAAACCTCTAAACGGACGGAAACGGCTATTCGACCCTCCAAATCACGTAATGTGGCCGGACCTTCAACTGAGAATAGTTTCCAATCGACGAGACGCTTACGGGGCTATAAAAATTTGGTAAAAAATAAATACCCGGGACAGGGCTACCACTAGGTAGAAATAAGAGAACAATTCGTTGCCCGGAACAACCGGCACCGAAATTTTACCAGAATATCTTCATTTTTCACGGTTTGATGTATTTCACCGTTCCGGTCATATCTTATTTCACGAATTTTTTGCGTTTGAGGCCTCTACGTATACGTTGTCTTCAAAACGAAACTTAAACTCAACACTTGTATAAAAAAGTTAATACAACATTAGTACATATATCGTGAGTTTGGTGATCGGAGAAGAGGAACTGAAAAACGACCGTCAGATATGACCAGCATAACGAATTACGTGGGTGGGAAAAAATTCAGCTCCATCGGACAACGATAACGGCTCCATCCGTCCGGTCAATCGGCGCGGTCAAACCTCTAAACGGACGGAAACGGCTATTCGACCCTCCAAATCACGTAATGTGGCCGGGCCTTAAACTGAGAATAGTTTCCAATCGACGAGACGCTTACGGGGCTATAAAAATTTGGTAAAAAATAAATACCCGGGACAGGGCTACCACTAGGTAGAAATAAGAGAACAATTCGTTGCCCGGAACAACCGGCACCGAAATTTTACCAGAATATCTTCATTTTTCACGGGTTGACGTATTTCACCGTTCCGGTCATATCTTATTTCACGAATTTTTTGCGTTTGAGGCCTCTACGTATACGTTGTCTTTAAAACGAAACTTAAACTCAACACTTGTATAAAAAAGTTAATACAACATTAGTACATATATCGTGAGTTTGGTGATCGGAGAAGAGGAACTGAAAAACGACCGTCAGATATGACCAGCATAACGAATTACGTGGGTGGGAAAAAATTCAGCTCCATCGGACAACGATAACGGCTCGATCCGTCTGGTCAATCGGCGCGGTCAAACCTCTAAACGGACGGAAACGGCTATTCGACCCTCCAAATCACGTAATGTGGCCGGACCTTAAACTGAGAATAGTTTCCAATCGATGAGACGCTTACGGGGCTATAAAAATTTGGTAAAAAATAAATACTCGGGACAGGGCTACCACTAGGTAGAAATAAGAGAACAATTCGTTGCCCGGAACAACCGGCACCGAAATTTTACCAGAATATCTTTATTTTTCACGGGTTGACGTATTTCACCGTTCCGGTCATATCTTATTTCACGACTTTTTTGCGTTTGAGGCCTCTACGTATACTTTGTCTTCAAAACGAAACTTAAACTCAACACTTGTATAAAAAAGTTATACAACATTAGTACATATATCGCGAGTTTGGTGATCGGAGAAGAGGAACTGAAAAACGACCGTCAGATATGACCAGCATAACGAATTACGTGGGTGGGAAAAAATTCAGCTCCATCGGACAACGATAACGGATCGATCCGTACGGTCAATCGACGCGGTCAAACCTCTAAACGGACGGAAACGGCTATTCGACCCTCCAAATCACGTAATGTGGCCGGACCTTCAACTGAGAATAGTTTCCAATCGACGAGACGCTTACGGGGCTATAAAAATTTGGTAAAAAATAAATACCCGGGACAGGGCTACCACTAGGTAGAAATAAGAGAACAATTCGTTGCCCGGAACAACCGGCACCGAAATTTTACCAGAATATCTTCATTTTTCACGGTTTGATGTATTTCACCGTTCCGGTCATATCTTATTTCACGAATTTTTTGCGTTTGAGGCCTCTACGTATACGTTGTCTTCAAAACGAAACTTAAACTCAACACTTGTATAAAAAAGTTAATACAACATTAGTACATATATCGTGAGTTTGGTGATCGGAGAAGAGGAACTGAAAAACGACCGTCAGATATGACCAGCATAACGAATTACGTGGGTGGGAAAAAATTCAGCTCCATCGGACAACGATAACGGCTCCATCCGTCCGGTCAATCGGCGCGGTCAAACCTCTAAACGGACGGAAACGGCTATTCGACCCTCCAAATCACGTAATGTGGCCGGGCCTTAAACTGAGAATAGTTTCCAATCGACGAGACGCTTACGGGGCTATAAAAATTTGGTAAAAAATAAATACCCGGGACAGGGCTACCACTAGGTAGAAATAAGAGAACAATTCGTTGCCCGGAACAACCGGCACCGAAATTTTACCAGAATATCTTCATTTTTCACGGGTTGACGTATTTCACCGTTCCGGTCATATCTTATTTCACGACTTTTTTGCGTTTGAGGCCTCTACGTATACGTTGTCTTCCAAACGAAACTTAAACTCAACACTGTATAAAAAAGTTATACAACATTAGTACATATATCGTGAGTTTGGTGATCAGAAAAGAAGAACTGAAAAACGACCGTCAGATATGACCAGCATAACGAATTACGTGGGTGGGAAAAAATTCAGCTCCATCGGACAACGATAACGGCTCGATCCGTCCGGTCAATCGGCGCGGTCAAACCTCTAAACGGACGGAAACGGCTATTCGACCCTCCAAATCACGTAATGTGGCCGGACCTTCAACTGAGAATAGTTTCCAATCGACGAGACGCTTACGGGGCTATAAAAATTTGGTAAAAAATAAATACCCGGGACAGGGCTACCACTAGGTAGAAATAAGAGAACAATTCGTTGCCCGGAACAACCGGCACCGAAATTTTACCAGAATATCTTCATTTTTCACGGGTTGACGTATTTCACCGTTCCGGTCATATCTTATTTCACGAATTTTTTGCGTTTGAGGCCTCTACGTATACGTTGTCTTTAAAACGAAACTTAAACTCAACACTTGTATAAAAAAGTTAATACAACATTAGTACATATATCGTGAGTTTGGTGATCGGAGAAGAGGAACTGAAAAACGACCGTCAGATATGACCAGCATAACGAATTACGTGGGTGGGAAAAAATTCAGCTCCATCGGACAACGATAACGGCTCGATCCGTCTGGTCAATCGGCGCGGTCAAACCTCTAAACGGACGGAAACGGCTATTCGACCCTCCAAATCACGTAATGTGGCCGGACCTTAAACTGAGAATAGTTTCCAATCGATGAGACGCTTACGGGGCTATAAAAATTTGGTAAAAAATAAATACTCGGGACAGGGCTACCACTAGGTAGAAATAAGAGAACAATTCGTTGCCCGGAACAACCGGCACCGAAATTTTACCAGAATATCTTTATTTTTCACGGGTTGACGTATTTCACCGTTCCGGTCATATCTTATTTCACGACTTTTTTGCGTTTGAGGCCTCTACGTATACTTTGTCTTCAAAACGAAACTTAAACTCAACACTTGTATAAAAAAGTTATACAACATTAGTACATATATCGCGAGTTTGGTGATCGGAGAAGAGGAACTGAAAAACGACCGTCAGATATGACCAGCATAACGAATTACGTGGGTGGGAAAAAATTCAGCTCCATCGGACAACGATAACGGCTCGATCCGTCCGGTCAATCGACGCGGTCAAACCTCTAAACGGACGGAAACGGCTATTCGACCCTCCAAATCACGTAATGTGGCCGGACCTTCAACTGAGAATAGTTTCCAATCGACGAGACGCTTACGGGGCTATAAAAATTTGGTAAAAAATAAATACCCGGGACAGGGCTACCACTAGGTAGAAATAAGAGAACAATTCGTTGCCCGGAACAACCGGCACCGAAATTTTACCAGAATATCTTCATTTTTCACGGTTTGATGTATTTCACCGTTCCGGTCATATCTTATTTCACGACTTTTTTGCGTTTGAGGCCTCTACGTATACGTTGTCTTCAAAACGAAACTTAAACTCAACACTTGTATAAAAAAGTTAATACAACATTAGTACATATATCGTGAGTTTGGTGATCGGAGAAGAGGAACTGAAAAACGACCGTCAGATATGACCATCATAACGAATTACGTGGGTGGGAAAAAATTCAGCTCCATCGGACAACTATAACCGCTCCATCCGTCCGGTCAATCGACGAGACGCTTACCCCTAAACGGACGGAAACGGCTATTCGACCCTCCAAATCACGTAATCTGGCCGGACCTTCAACTGAGAATAGTTTCCAATCGACGAGACGCTTACGGGGCTATAAAAATAAAAAACATTTCATTTAAATTTAAATGCGCTTTATTTATTTTAAATATTCAGATTATCTTGGCCGACAATTTACCCTAATTTCGTCGGCCAATATGATACTTGGGCGACGATATTTGTTAAATTCGTCGCCCAAGGGTAAAAATAAAAAATCCTGTACGATGAAATTTAAATGTGCTTTATTTATTTTAAATATTCGGATTATCTTGGCCGACGATTTACCCTAATTTCGTCGGCCAATGTGATACTTGGGCGACGATATTTGTTAAATTCGTCGCCCATGGGTAAAAATAAAAAATCCTGTACGGTGAAATTTAAATGTGCTTTATTTATTTTAAATATTCTGATTATCTTGGCCGACGAAATTAGGGTAATTTCGTCGGCCAATATGATACTTGGGCGACGATATTTGTTAAATTCGTCGCCCAAGGGTAAAAATAAAAATTCCCTAACGATGAAATTTAAATGTGCTTTATTTATTTTAAATATTCGGATTATCTTGGCTGACGAAATTAGGGTAATTTCGTCGGCCAATATGATACTTGGGCGACGATATTTGTTAAATTCGTCACCCAAGGGTAAATTAATAAATCTTGTACGATGAAATTTAAATGTGCTTTATTTATTTTAATTATTCGGATTACTCTTGGCCGACGAAATTATGGTACTTCGTCGGTCAAGATGTTAGTAGACCGACGAAATTCTTGGATTTCGTCGGCCAAGAAAAAATAAAAAAATAAAACACATTTACCAGCAATTTAAATGTGTTTAATTTTACATTTAATACAAACATATTCTGTAACGAATTTGGAACCCAGCCTATCATGGGAGGCTCACCCCCACGCCTGGAAATCTTTATATTAATTTGGACAACAATTACAAAGCTAAGGCTCAACTATAACTAAGCTAAGGCTCGTAATCTGAGTCATCCGATGAGTCTTTTTCAGTATCGGAATTAATATCTGGTAATCTATGCCTTAATTCGTCGTCAGAGTCGTCGTCTGTTTCTTCATTTGGATCAACATCAATAAAGGTTGAATCTTCGTCACGAATTCGGAGCACTCGACCATGTTGAACATTATTTTCGCGAACGGTAGCTACATCATGAATACCTACTGCGTTCGGCTCCTGATACGCATCAGCCTCTGGCCCTGGAATGGTCACTCCAAGTGTAGCCGCGGGGTAAATGTTTCGAGGATGCACAATGTTCGCTATTTTCCACGCGTCACCCCTGGCAAGGTCATCAAGATAAAATACTTGTTTGACCGATGTCGCAAAAACAAACGGGTCATCTTCGTAGGCGCTTGTAGCAGTGTTGACCGATAAAATGCCGTACTTATCCATCTTCATGCTCTGTGCGCCTGTATCAAACCATCTACACTTGAACAGATGTACTTTCATGCCTTCCGCATAAACCAGTTCGACCACTGAATGGAGAACACCGTAATAGTCAAGGCCTTGACCAAGCGTCATCACCCCAGAATTCTGTGTTCTTCGTCTGCTGTCTCTCTCTTCAGATACAAATTTGACGCCATTCACCGTGCAAGTGGGATAAACTCTAGCCCGTTGCGGTTGCATCGCAAGAAGTAATAGTTCATGCGACCAGTTTGGATTATCATCAGATTTAATCATGTCCATCTGTAACGAATATTGAACTGTAAATATCCGAAAATATATGCAATAGAAAATAATTAGATATATATATATATATAAAACAGGAAAGATTAAATTACGAACCCAGGTGCGAAAATAATTTGCGAACGTCATGTTGTGGTACTCGAGATCACTATCAACTCCCTCAAAATGTAGGTGCAACTCTTTGAAATATTTAACTTCTTCACAATTAATTAGTACCCACCAGTGTACCTGTCTGGTCTTTCAGGTATTCTGGCCACAATATCGAGATGATTGCTGAGCTGCCCAAAATCATACTCATCCAGCACTGCTAAAATCTCTTCCCCCGACCATCTATGCGGCTCCACACCTCTCTCTTCGATCCCATCAAATGCCCCGGTATCTATCCGCCAGGGGTGATCATGTGGTAGGTAAGCACGGTGACCCATCCGGACTATCTTGTTGCAATGATTGCTGCACCCTTGGGAGCTAAGGCACTCAGGACAAGCCATGTATCCCCTAACAACGCTGCCGGACAACATCCCACGTGCAGGAAAATCACTGATGGTACTCACAATCATGGCATGCATCTGGAACATCTCCTTTTTGTGGGAGTCATAAGTGGGATGACCAACCTCCCAAAACAATTTACACTCTTCAATCAGAGGTCTCATATACACATCGACACACTTCCTTGGATAACAACAACAACAACAACAACACCCACAACAAATTCAGATAACGACTATATATGACCAACAATATAGAACAAAAACAATAAATGGAGAAAAAATTGAACCAACAGCAATATATACAATATGAAGGGAAAGTAGATACCTGGATAACCAGGCCCCGGAATCAACAAGGTCAACATGTTGTATTCCTTCTTGATGCACATCCATGGAGGAAGGTTGTAAGGCACCAAAATGACCGGCCATATACTGTACGAAAGACTCATGGTCCCAAAAGGGTTGAACCCGTCAGATGACAGCCCGAGCCTCACATTCCGGACCTCTGAAGCAAAATGAGGAAACTCCCTGTCTATATGCTTCCACGCCTCCCCGTCAGCAGGGTGTACCATGAGGTCTTCGTCATGCACCTCCCTCACAGCGTGCCATCTCATAGCTTCGGCCGTCTTTGAAGACATGTACAACCGCTCCAGCCTATCCCTCAACGGGAAATAGCGAAGTACCTTAACAGGTTTCCTGTTGCCTGCGGGAGTCCGCTTATACCTGTCGGTCCCACATACTGGACAACGATGAAAGCCTTCAAGGTCATTACCGTCTACATCTTTACCCCAGAATAGAACGCAGTCATATCTGCATGCATGGATCTTGATGTAGGAAAGCCCAAGATCTCTTAAGATACGACAGACCTTATGATGCGTGGTGGGATGACGATGACCGTCGGGCAACAACGAAGCAGCGTACTGTAGATACCTATCAACAGCCGTCACGGTCGATTTTGTGTCAACCTTGATATGCATCACCTCCATCACACACTGAAGAACGGTCTTCTCATGACCTGGGCACAGAGGGGTCTGCTGGAAAGCAATAAGTCTGTTGTACTTGTCAATACCGGCAGTGTTGACACCTCTAGGGACGCCATGCATCGGCGCCTGCGGAATGTGCTGTCGTTCAGGGCATACACCGCTGTCATGAGGAAACATGTCGTTGATGAAGGCCGTTGTTGAATCGTTGGGTGTACTGCCCGTCTCATAAAACTGTCCATGATCATGCGGGCGTGATGAGGTTTCACCGTGATATATCCAACATGTGTAACGTTCTCAGAATCCGTTACTCTTCAGGTGGTCCCATACTGTATCAATCGGAAATCGATGCATATCACTGTGACACTTACACCTCTTGCACGGGCAATAGAACATGCCACTCCCGTCAGCATTGGCCTGCGCATATTGCACAAAATCTCAAACTCCTTCAGCATATTTTCTGTGATATCTTGGAAGAGAAATCCAACTCTTATCCATATCCTGAAAATAGCACATATATATATATATATCAATATTTAATGAACATATCTTTTATATATATATATATATATATATATATTAATGTAATACAACATATTAATTATTAATTATATATATCTAGTTCGAGCGGATTCCGTGGTTTCAGAAGGCAAGTGTCAATGTCACGGAGGGCGAACCCCCTACAGGAACCAGGCAGGACTCGTCTGTAATCACGGAGGCGAACCCCTATCGACCCCTTCACCGAGAAGAGTGGTCAGTTTGTGATCTTGAGATCCAGTTAAACAAACCTGTGAACCATATCTATGACAGAACGACCCCTTACTCAGCTTAGAACAAACTCTATACATATATATATATATATCATTAATTCAACTCAAATAAAACTGAAAATCAATATATATATATATATATATATATATGCATATATATATATGCACATGTACGTACCTGGGAGTAGCTCCACAAACTATGTATCGACAGATTTCCACAACACCGAACGATTTGAAGAACTAGAGAAATTTATGTTTCAAATTTTCAAAGTTCTCATTCTTCTACCCCGGCCTCGCTATATATAGATGAACCTTGGGCGACGAAATATTTCAGTTTCGTCGCCTAAGGATTAAAAAAATCTTGGGCGACGAAATATTTGAGTTTCGTCACCTAAGGATTAAAAAATCTTGGGCGACGAAATATTTGAGTCTCGTCGCCTAAGGATTAAAAAATCTTGGGCGACGACAAAATATAGTAGTCGCCGAAGAATAAAAACTTAGGCGACGATATATATATCTTAGGCGACGAAATATTGTTTCGTCGCCCTAGTTTCTATATTAGGCGACGAAATTTATCCTTAGGTGACGATTTTTTATTTCGTCGCTTAAAGTGGAAACTTAGGCGACGATTTTTTTTTTCGTCGCCTAAGTTCCCTCTTAGGCGACGAAAAAAAAAATCGCCGCCCGGTTTTTTAAGTTTCGTCGGCTAAAGCTTTATTTTTGGTAGCATCTTTTATCATGCCTTTTCTTTTGACAATGAAACTTCATATATTTCATGTCATCTACTAAATACATTATTCTGCAAAATGTAACTTCTCTTGGTTTAAAAGTACACTTGGTGTTTACCAAATTTTGGCTTTTGTTAACAATTTGTAGAATATGGACTTTAGATATTCTGTTTGTTTTTTGTTTGTTCTACAAAAGTCAACAAAGTCTTGGAGAATTTTTTTTTAGCTAGGAATGACGGATTGCATTTGTGTTCTTATTTTCTTTCCTTTTTAGATTCTTTTTTTGTTAGGAAATGCTGGACTGAATGCCAAATGTTGTTTTCATGTCATTGTAATTTAACATGTTGATTGGTGTTATAATTTGTTTTCATAGGTTTGATTTGCATGAGAAGATGAATAGATATGTTGTCAAGCTTATCATGTTGTCTGATGTCTATTTCTTGCACATGTGACTATTGCTAACAGTAGAGGGTTTTATGGATACCAACCAAACTTTAGCGATCAGGTAAGGATCTAAATACATGTATCTTATCTATTGATTTATTTGAAATCATGTTTGGTGTATCTTATGTTGTTAAGTTACATATGTTTTATGTTTTGGTTTGATTGGCTCTGTAGGAAGATGCAGGGAAAAATTAGATCTTTGCCAAGATTAGATACGTATTGCCAACTCTATAGTGCTATATATTTTTCAAGTGTATATAAGGGTATATACTTTTCAAGACTAGAAATCTGATATAAGCAATTTATAAACCGAGTTGTTTCCAAATATTTAGTTACGACAACCCCGCACACTATCTAGTGATATTTATATATATACTAAAGTTTGGTTAACAATTCATAGGCATATGAACAGTATACTGACCATTTTACCCTTGTTATTTTTAGGAAACCGTAATATTGCCATTAACCCTAGATATATAATCAGTATAACAACTAAATATAATTTGCATGTATAACAACACTCTATGAAGTACATATCAGAAACATTTTCATCAATCAATTAACCTATTTACCAGCTTCATAACGTTGTTTCTGGATAAAGTAATTTTAATGTCCATAGAAATTTCAAAATCATGAGAATTACAATTCCATTAATTTAAATCTTATTAATTTAGAATTCTATTGTTTGGATTTCATGATATAGAGTTTTAAAATGACAAGAATTTGTATTCAGACTAACTTTAGTTAAGAGAATTGATAAATGACGTTTATTTTGTGAGGAATTCAAGTCGGGAATTTAAGTTCTTAAATTTCACGATTATTTTCCAGTTGAAATTGCTAATTCTATGGGATAAGTATCCAAACAAGGAAAATTGTCCTAAGAAATTGAGAATTCCTTATTTTTGATTAAATTCTCAAAAATTCATCTGTATCCAAACACACCGTAAATGTATACGCGCGGGTATAATTGTAGTAATTAAAGACTTAAATCCTTAACCAATATGTTCACATGCACACGTGTGCCCTTCAAGCCATTAAGGATAATTATTCCCTTCTTCAATCAAGCATGTGGAGGAGTCCTTACTCCATGTGAATTGATCCTCTTCACGTGCAAACTTCAAACCTTCTTTCATGCAAAGTCTTTCTCTTCTATGCAAAGTCATCTCACATGCGAACTATGTCAACGAACTATGTCATTTAGTTTGCATGATTTTGTTGGCGGGCCATCACTTGTAAACCCAATATTTTTGGGCTCGTCGGTGTGACGCGGATCATGAATTTAACTAATATTCACTTAAACATTTATTATCTAGTAAAATATTAATTCTATGTGTAAACAGGAGCAACTACCGGTGCTTAACTCCCAATCATATAAAATCTTTGAAATCTAAAGAGTCATAAGATCATTTTCAGTTGTCATGACATCATGAATGTGACATAACTCTATCAAATATGTTAGTTGTGTATCAGCTTCATATGAGGCATGTGTATACTCAATTCTAATATACTCGTATATACATCTTCATGACAAACTTTTTATTTACATTTCGGAAGAAAAAGAACAATATACAGTGAGAGGTGAATCACTACAGGAAATACCGTCATAGCCGACGAAATCGAAAAAATTCCATCGGCTAAGTCCTTCTTGGTTGACGGAAACATAATTGTCGTATATGACAACACAACCGTCGCCTAAGATCTTACTAGACGGAAAATGACTGTAGGGAATTTCCGTCGGCTAAGACATTCCTAGCTGACAAATTCTTTCCATCGGTACATTTTTGTCGGCTTAGTAAATCTTAGGCGACGGAAACTAGCTTTGGACACTGTTCGTCGACTAAGATTTTTCTAGGTGACGACATATTTCCGTCAATAGGACGGTTTTAGGTGACGAAAATTTTTCTGTTGACGTAGTATGTCTTGGGCAACGAATACTGTTCCGTCGGCATAGTGGGTCTTGAGAGACAAATATTTCTTCTTAACCGACGAATTTTTCCGTCAACTAAGAAAAGACATTATTACTGCCTGACACAACGCAAAATGAATATTTTCTACTGACGCCTTTTGTCTTAGGCGACAGAATATTTTATCGGTTAAGCAAACACATCATTTATACACCTTCTGCCCAGAAGAGAACGCAGAAGAAACGTATATCAGTAGTTCATCCCCCCCCCCCACATATCCGATCTAAATCTAGTTTTGGAAGCTTTTCTTCATGAATTTGATCAATCTTCAAAAGCTGTTTCTCTCTTAATCGGTATGTAACTACTTTAATTGAGCAATTTTCTTCATTTAGACATATTTTTCATCGAACTTTCTGGCGACTTTACCGGCTGTTCGATTATTGGATTCCTTGATGCATGCATAATATCGATATATATATATATATATATACATATATATATATATATATATATATAACTTTGATAGTGTATATACATCTTGAATATGTTTGTACGTATGTAGGTATATGTTTTTGTGTATCCGTATATATATATATTAATATGTTAATTTGTATATATAATCTGTGTGAATTAATACGTATAATATGTTTATATAATATATGTTTGTATATATATGTGTATAATATTAAGTTTTTGTGTGTGTATATATGATTAATAATTATTATGTGAATAATATGTTTATCAATTCAAATTTTTGTTTTCATGGAAATCATTTGTGTATTCAAATGATGAAAAAAAAATGATGAATCATGTAATTAAGAATTATAATATTCTTATACGTACATTCATCAATATATTAATTGTACGTGTTACTCTTAGAAATCTCGTTCGAGAACCATTATGTTACGACTGTGTCTAACAAAACGATTTTCGAATTGTCCCATATTTGGACAGTTTGGGAGCATATATGACATTGAGATTTTGTTTGTTGTTGGTGCGTTTGGTTTTCGGTTGTGAGTATATATATTTTGACAAGATCTTCCTTTATTGTTCCTCGAATGCATATTAGGTATATAAATATTCGTGCACTTGAGGATCTCTAGGGAGATGTTGCTGAAATTTTCTCACATATGCGAATTCGAAACGCCCTAACAACAAATGAAATCACGATGTCATATGCTCTCAAATGGGATTAGGGCCATAATCGGAGACATAAGATGAAGATTGTGAGTGTGAACAACGTACATTAATTAATATATCTTATATATATAATAGTTAAGTATATATTTATATTTTCAGTTTATTATTAACGATTTTTTGACAACTATATTTTTGTTTCCTGTTATTATAGTGTACAACATGGACAAGAGCTGGATGCAATTAGGGAGATGATCCCCTCTTTATATGAAATGCTTTTTTAATTTCTTGAGTTCGTGCGTCTACATAGTCCTCCAGATAAAGTTATTCATTAAAGATGGCATTAAAACCCATGGGTATGAGTATTTATGGGTAAAATATGTATTGGGTTTTAATTTTGGGTAATGGGTATACCCATTTTCTGTAATGGGTGGGTATGGGTATTAAAAAAGAAACTCATGGGTGTGATGAACTGGGTACGGGTAATACCCGTGGGTATCCATGAAACCCACACTTGTTCTCTCCCTTTCAGTTCCCTCATTCATTATCTTCTTCTTCCATATCTACCTCTCATGTTTTGTAGCCATAACTGCTCATACTCACCGGTCGATCTCTAGCTTCCTTCCCTCCCTGTAATCAACATATACTATAATCAATTCCCTTGAACTCACTCTCTCTCTCTTTCTCAATCACCCGCCCCCCCCCCTTCTCTCTCTCTCTCTCTCTCACCAATTCTCTTTATCTCCGTATAAAGCCAACGCAACTCCATATCCTACTCTCCCTTTCTCTTATTAGTTCTTCGAGCAGTAATTCTCAAGCTAGCTGCTTGATGATCAAAAAACAAAACCCAGAAGCCGAAACCCTCTGGGCTTTTTGTTCCGATATCCATATCTTACCCCCAATTTTATTCTGAAATAAAGACATTCAGAATCCAAATTTCATTTGGGTTTGAATTTGAGAGAGAGAGAGAGAGAGAGAGAGAGAGAGATTACATGGGAAGAAGATGAGAGAGAGAAGGATGATGCACGAAAATGAACATAGATTTACAGGCCATATCGGGCTAAGGGAAGAGAGGGACACGTGGCGATGAGCGAGAGGGTGAAAACGGTGGTGAAAAGGACATGGGTAATGGGTGTGGGTTTATGGGTTTTACCCATTTAAAGTGGGTGGGTAATTACCCAAACCCAATATTTTACAAATGGGTATTACCCGCGAATTTTTCTTGGGTGGGTAGAAACCCACGGGTATTACCCAATGGGTTTAAATGCCAACCTTATTATTATTCATATATGTCCGTGCAACAAATGTCTCAATCGGAAACCAGTAACATATGAAGACATGTATTCTCACTTGGCACTATACGGTATTTGTTCTAGTTATGCCACATGGACGTGGCATGGCGAAATTCAAGTTCAAATTCCTACACTCGTAGAAATTCAAGCACAACATAATCAGTATGCAGGATCTTCTAATGCAAGTTACGAGGACTCTGTTGTGATGAACCTCTTAAACGATGCTTTCTCGTTTGCCGCCTCAGGATATCTGGAAAATGTTGTTTATGACAACGCCCCTGACACCTTCGCTAATGTCTCCCACATTGACTACAACAGTGATTATGATAAGTACAACAAACTTCTACAAGAAGTACAAACCCTATTGTATCTTGGCAGTGAGCATACTGTGTTGGGTACCGTCATGGAGTAAATGAAGATAAAAAAACAAGCAGGGAAAGAGTAACGTATGTTTTGATGACAATATTGCAATTATGAAGAAAGTGCTTCCCAAAGTTAACAGTTGTCCAGAAAATTTCGACTAGGTAAAAAGCACGTTGGCTGACCTTGGTCTTGATCACCGAAAGATAGACGCTTGCGTCAATAACTGCATGTTGTATTACAAAGATAAAATCGATGAAGTTGAGTGCCCACACTACTACGAACCAAGGTATAAAGCAGCTTACACTTCATCTAAACAGAAAAACCGGCCAATTCCTAAGAAGGTTCTTTGTTGCTTCTCGTTGGGTCCTCGTTTGCAGCGTCTATACATGTCTTCACATACGGCCAAGCATATGAGATGACACCAGGCAAGACACCAAGGAAAGGAGAGGATAGATCCGGATAATCTCACACATCCCACAGACGGGGAGACTTAGAAGCACTTTGACTGTTCTTTTCCCGAATTTGTTGGAGACTGTCAAAATGTCAAACTCGGACTTGCAACAAATGGGTTCAATCCTAGAGACATGAATTTGTCTTACAACATTTGGCATGTGATAGTATTTCCGTACAATCTACCTCCCAACATGTGTATGAGGAAGGAGTACAATTTTCTTACGCTTATGGTTCCAGGGCTGTATTCTCCAGGAAAGTACTTGGATGTGTATATGAGACCATTAATTGACGAGCTGCAGGAGTTATAAGAAAATGGACTCCCTACTTTTGACAAGTATGGTCAAACTTCATTCATTAGATATTGAAGAGGGCACAAGAGAGGTACATGGATTAGAAATACCAATGTCACAAAGCTTATCTGAAGGAAAGGCCATCTGGCATACCTTCAGATTTCATTGGGAGATAGGACTAGTGGGAGTTACTATGTTCCCACTTCGAGTCAGATAAGTTCAAGGTGATTTTTTAAATTACCTTCATTGTTTTTTTTTAAATTACCTTTATTATTTTCCTTGTATTTTACTAATCTATTTAATATTTTTTCGTGTGTTAGAGACTCTCCTTGGCAAACAAGCAGAACCGTGGGGAGAAGACTATGCACCACCACATGGGGTCTTCTCCTATCATCTACACAAGGGAGGAACTCAGAATACAAGGGGAGGAATTTCCAATTATCAAAGGTTTTGAGAAGACCTATGTCAGGGCCGGTGATGAAGTTACAACCAAGCATTATGTAAGTGTCTTTCCTTTTACTATTTTATTGTTTGATGCATGCACTTATGAAGTTTATTATGCAAAATGTCAAGTTTATTAGGTACACATAAAATGAGCTATATGCGAATTTATCATGCAAAATATCAAGTTTATTAGGTACACAAAAAATGAGCTATATGTAAATAGTTATATTTAGTTATTGGTTCTTGTTTCTGCATAATGTCAAGGTATTAATTGATGTATTTTAAATACAGAATGACATGGTTGATGAGGTCAATAAACGAAATGATGCATTTAAGGAACAACACCCTGACGTGACGGATGAGAGATTGTGGAGAGTGTTCAGTCCCAACAAATTGAGGTGTTGGGTACGGTGCTCAAAACTCAGAAAGGAAAGGAGATCAGAGGGATGGGACGAGGAGGCGAGCGAGACTTGAGCCATTCTTCAAATGGTTCCACTTCACGTAGTCGTCCTCGTAGAGTTGATGAGCAGCAACTCCAAAAGGGGCAGGAGCACTATGAGCGGAGAATAAAGGAATCAGAGGAGCATGCCCAACAACAATTTCAAGAGGTCCAACAGCGTTCCTTGCGTGCAGAGTCACTGTATAGCGCTATGCAGTCTCAGGTTGCAGCCTTATATGAGCACCTAGGTATGCCACCTCCTCCTCCTCCAGTTATTTCTCCTCCTCCACATGTTTCCCCACAGAATAATAATGATAGAAGCGACAACATAGGATTGGACGAGAATGGCAATTGGCATTATTGATTTTGTAGTAGTTTAGCTAGAGTGTATGAACAATTTTCTACATAGATCATTAATTATTTTGTATATATGAACAATGTTTGTCCATCTAGTTATCATGATCAATATATGAATATGTTTTTCAAATCCAATGCTTCCGGTATATATGTATTTGTATGTGTTTGATTATTATTACTGATATGTAATTTTTTCAAACAGTGAATAAGGTAATTTACACAAAAATTACATTTTTTTTACAATAAAAAAAATTACTTAGGCGATGGAAACAAAATATTTCGTCGCCTAAGATAAACCACATAACCGATGAATACAAAGATATCAGTCAAATAAGAACTGCTACGAATTTGTCGGTTTAAAACTCTACTGAAGAATATTTCGTTGCCTAAGAAAGGAGCAAGATTCGTCGGTAAACATACATACCGACAACATTTTCGTCGGTTAAGAAAAATTTCGTGTTCTTCGGCTAAGAATCCTTCTGACAAAAATGTTCTGTCGACAGAGATTTCTATCGACGAACCAGTTTGTATATAAGGTCGGAAAATATCCATCGGGTAGAAACACTCTTAGTTGACGACTTACTTTATTTTCGTCACTTAAGTGTCTACCTCACGCCACTTAGGCGACAGAACTTAGACGACGATCTGCCAAGATCCTAGGCGACGAATAGTAAGTCTTAGGCGACGAGTTGTTTCCGTCGCCTAAGAAGAGATTTCTTGTAGTGAATGTAATTTACATGGAATAAATTAACATGTATGACTTGTTAATCAGGCGAAAATTTCTTCTGGGATAGTTTTCAGGGCAGGACTCCAAGAATTTAGGCGCCTATGCATCTGTCTCAACAAATTTAGGCGCTCCTTTATCGACAATGTTGCTTAAACTGCTTCATCGTCATCCACACCATTGTCTCTATTACTATCAACGGTGATTCGTGGTGGTGGTCACGGTAGTATGATTCCTTATGAGTTGCCGAACTTGCTCCAACCCTTCTTTTCTCACTAAAATCGTCATCCTTACAATCTCATCGTCTTCCTGAGTCGATTGAGAAATTACCTTGATATCGTTGATCACTTTTGCAATTGTATGTACTTTCCTTAGTACATGCACTTTGTCATTGCTCTTGTTTTTCTTCTGAGATCGAGGTGATCTAAAGTATCGGAAGAGCGCACTCTTCAACGATGCCCTTCGTCCCTGCTTTCCTTGTGAAAATGACCTCATTTCTTCCATCTAGGCTTCGAAATATTTAATTATCTAGCTCTTGTTCGTGTGGATAAATTCTCTGATATCGAATTATCTAGCAGGTTTAAGCTTCCAATATCTATACTCATTAATGAAATTCCATTCTTGTCATAGCTTTATAGACACCTGCAATGTGGATATTGTCAAATGCGTTGTAACTAATATCGGTTTCAAATTCCATTAAAATGCCGGAGATATGCATTTAACTTTGACCACTCGACTGTAACTGCTAACTAGCCTAATCATCGTAATCCATTTGCTATTCTTCAACTGATTTTAGCTGTGTGCATGCTATGGAATGATCATGAATTCAGTTTTCTGTTTAGATCAACATCTGTTTTCTTTCACAATTCTTAGCTAATTTAGTATATGCATATGTGTGCATATTGTTCTCATAGCAGCTTCTTTATAATTTCTGCATTACATGAAAAAAAAGGTCAATATTTTTCTAATCCTCATGCTTAGAGCATCTCCAACTACTTTTATATAATTTCTTTATTATAGAAGAGTAAATCACAAAATCTCTATAAAAAAAACTCAACTCTAACAGTTTTTCTATTTTACTCTACAAGATTAAATGTTTTTATGTATAATTTAATAAATCTATATAAGTATTGGGGTCGTCTATGGTATCTACATGTATCTCATATCCTTATTTACAACTATTTGGACAAAAATTACCATTTATTTGAATCAAATTTACAACATTGACAACGAATTTACCACATTGGTTTTACACATTTAGATATAATTGAATCAAATTGCTATATCCACAACAATTTGTTCATAAACTTGTAAAAAGTCATAGATTGAGTAATTACTGCTAATATAATCGAATTACCTAAGTTATGACTCAATTTACCTCATTGGCAAAAAAAAAATGTTGTCATATCAACAAACGTGGGTATCACATACATGTAGATACTTAAGAAAATTCATATAAGTATTATATATTTATTCAAATCAAAATCACATACCACATGCTTTAATTTCTCAATCGTCCACTAGAGAGATATAATGACATTTTTTTTCTTCTTTTATCATGAGAGAGAGAGAGAGTGAATTCTAAAAGGCAAACAATAAATTTTAGAGATTTCTTCATGAAATATACAAATTTTGAGATTTCTCCATGAAATATACAAATAGATGACCTCTGTCTCCCTCTCTCTCTCTCTCTCTCTCTCTCTCTCTTCTCACTTTTTATATTATAGAGGATATTTTACATGAGCTGTTGGAGCCGAAAAATGGTGTTTTTCATTTAAAATAAAAATCATTCTACTTTTACATGAGTTGTTGCCTTGTCGGAGATGCTCTTAAACTCCTATAGATTCCCTATCTTACAGTAATCTTTATATTTCTTCACAAAATTTTTGGAGATTGCTGTAAATTTAGGGAATCCGGTTGTCTTTTTTATCACATTCCCTAATTTAGAGACAGTTGTAGGGAATTTGTTTAGCAAAAGAGGCTTAACTTTCCTTAAAATAGAGAAAAATTAAAATATGGGGAAACTGTTGGAGTTGCTCTTAGATTGACTAAAATGTAGTTGTAGATGATTATGTTTTATTTTCTAATCTTATTTGTGAATAATTTTAGGATTTTGACACGTAATTTCTGTAGTACTCCAAACTTTTATTAAGTACTTTCATTCAAATTAAATGATAGTTGGGCAATAGACTCAATATTTTCTATCTGGTAGCATATTTAGAGCCACCAAATTTGTAGGAGATGAGTTACTTACCTGATAAAAAAAAAGATATTGTTTACTTGCAAAATTCACAAAGATTGCTTGCTAACTTGACTATATTTTGATAGTCTTGTCGGTTGTCTAAATCAATACTAGTGTTGCAGTACGCGCTTTCGCGCGTGCGGAAAATGCATTGTGAGCGTTTACGATTAATTACTATTTTTTATGTGATTAATTACTCGCATCACCTCCTCGCCTTGCCGCACTCACCTCCCTTGTCTCGCCTCACCCCACCTTACTCCTCTCGCCTCGCCTCACTCATCTCACCTCGCCTCGCATCACTCACCTCACTCGTCTCGCCTCGCCCCCGCCTCCTCACCTCGCATCACGCGCCTATCTCGTCTCGCCTCACCCGCCTCCTCTTCGCCTCACATCACTCGCCTCCTCGCCTCGCCCCCTCCTCCTCACCTCGCGTCACGCGCCTCGCCCCGCCTCCTTGCCCACCATCATTCGCATCACTTGTCTCGCTTCTGTTTACGCCCAAATTAATATTTTACTGGACAGTAAATGTCTTTGTGAATATTAATTAAATTTTTGGTCCACGTCACACCGGCGAGCCTAAATTCTTTGGGTTTACAAGTTATGGCCCGCTAGTGAGATCATGCGAGCTGGATGGCAGAGTCTGCATGAGAAATGGACTTCGCGCGGAATTGCGAGATGACTCCGCGTAGGCGATGCGAGATGGCTTCGCGTCGAGGTGAAGTACATCTAGGCGAGATAGAGTACATTTAGGCGAACTGGCTCACATAGGAGACTTCGCGAAGAAGCAACAGGCGGAGTTCGCCTACGCCATATTTATCGTTGAAGACTCCTACGAGTCTTTGACATGCTTTGGGCCAATCCCTGGGCCCTTTTAAGGCTCGCGAGCTAGAAAGGCCCGCGAGATGGAAGCGAGCTTTAGGAGCTCGCAGGATGGTTTGAGTCCGCGGCTCGCGAGATAGTTTTCCACAAGGACTGTGACACCTCTCGAGATAAGGATGTTCTTAATTTAAGTCTGCATAGGAGTCTACAGTTGAGCAGCGGGCGAGGCAGTGTCCTTGTGCTACTCAATTACTTTTCTCCTGGTAGCAAGCTACTATATAAGAAGAGCTCGCAGGCTCTCAAAAGGACACACACACACAATTCAACAAACAACTTACTCAAACAGACTTCAACTCAATTGAATCTCCAGACGCTCCCCGGAGCTTTCCTTTCGCTTCCCTGTTGAAGCTAACGCTCTTAATCTTTATAAACAATATAGACAAAACCTTCAACCTAGTTGAAACCTCCAGACGCTTCCCGGAGCTTTGCATTCAGTCATGATCCCTATTTGTTGCTCTGCTCGCGACATACCGTGAGTATCGAATCGCTTGTGCTCGTAAATTCCTTGTCCACGAGGTGGCACCTGAAACCCTCCGCCTAATCAAGAAGTCAAGATCTTGTGCAACACTCTTTCCTCGTCCGAAAGGTGGCTTGCCCGCAATCTCTCTCTTTTCTTTGCTCATGACCTCTCAAACCCTTGCTGAGGATCGTGGCTAAAATATTAGCACGCTCAATGGGACTGGGAGTACAAGCGATTCACTGTAGGAAAACCTGAGATTCCGCGCAATGGTAGGCTCACTGCCAACCCAAGACACAAGATCCACTCTACCTACGGAGCGAATCCTCCAGTTGATCGATGAGCCGAAAGGCCTAATCAAGGGTTTGGCCACTCATCAGAGCATCACTGACCTAGATGCACTGGTTAAAAAAGATAGATCCCTTTGGGAGGCCAACCATGAAAAACTCACCGTGCTTAGTGAAAACCACGAACGTCTTGAACATGACATCTGCTATAGTTGACAAGCATGTCCTTCCTAAAAAGATTGAATTGCCTAGCAGCCAATCTAATGATGAAGATTTTCTTTTAGAAGAACCTACATCTGAAGAAGAAACTACTTTGTCAATCAATGACAAAGAACCTGAGGTTGAGGCCAGCGAGATTATGGATAATAATCCTATTTCAAAATTTAACGGTGTTCCTCAGAAAGATGAGCTTGAAGGTAGGACAAACCAGTCCACCTTAGAAGAAGAGATCGGTTCGAACACTGATGGCAAACCACAAATCCGTAGGAAGTTTGACCAAGAAACCAATCTTCATGTGCAGGACGTATATGTGGACACAGGTCAAACACATGAGGGGCAAAATGGTGTCCTCAAACGTCTTCACCGAGAGGATGATCCTACTGGCCAAGAAGAACCCAAGTATACTCAATTTGTCCTATGCAAAGGGGTTTCTAGCTGTTCTGGCGTGATCTCTGAGGGGGGGGGGGATCACCCAGATGCAGGAGTTGTCTTCAAGCTTCCCTAACCTGTCAATCAAGGAGTGAACAACGTCAGAGGGAAGACCGGGTGCTCCGGCCTTCGACCCTCCGATGCCTAAGTCAGTGAGCAGAAATGAGGTGATAAGGGAGTGAAGATGGAGAGAGACAGAATGAGGGGGAAGAGTGGTATTTATAGGGATATGGTGGATGCATCCTAAAAATACCACTTTGCCCTTACTTAGAGGGTGTATTACCATTATGCCCTCAAGGAATAGTGTAGGCTTCTTGGGCTTAGCCAAGGCCCAAGCTCGTTTTATGTGGCGGTACGCGTCTTCTTAGGCGAGTATGACTGATATTGTACTATGTACTAACAAGTCTCCAAGTCCGCGGTCAAAAGACTCTCTTGGGTGGGGACTTTATCTGATACAATATCGGGAGTACGAGTCTCTTATTAGTGGCGACATAACCAGTCCCCAGTCCCCCAAGTCCCCATGCAAGGGAGGGGATGGACCGGCTCCCTCCGAGTGGGGTGTCTTGTGTATCGCTATATATGATTTGAGACACTAGGTTGTTGCTCCCATGTAGTGTTTGGAGATAGCAGGGCGATCAGGGGTCGAAGTTGAGGTACCGCTGGCGAGCATCTCGCAAGGGCCACGGATACCGGCATGTTTTTATGCCTTGGTGTTTTAGTAGCCTTTGATATGTGGTTGCCTCTAGGTGAGTGCTAGAGTGCCTACGTACCCGTTTATGGGATCAAACCAAACGTAGTTCACCATTTCGCCATCGAGGCAAGTGTCACATCGAGGAGTGGTGAGGAATGCCGCTGAGGCATGACGATGGGTGCCGCTAGGGCATAATGATGTTGCCAATAGGGCTTGTGTAGAGCTGTCAAAAAGCACGCTAGGGGGCATAGCCAAGATGCCGATGGGGCAAGGCGAGTGGTGCCAAAGTGTACTGAGGGCACGTCATGAGGCGTGGTAAATGCCGGCCTATAAGGCTGTTGCCTAAGTCCCCCAGTGCCGGGAGAGATTATGGTGGTGAGACACCAAAATGAGGACTAAGTTCATATTGAGCGGAATGAACCGCACTAAGGGTGTGGCAGGCCGCTAGTGGGCGGGGTCGTTCGCGCTACGGGAGAGATAAACCGCGCCAAGGGCGTGGCGAGCCGTTATTGAGCGAGCCAGTTCGTGCTTATGGCGTGGCGGGCCGCTAGTGGGCGAGTCAGTTGCGCTAGGTGGTGAGACTCTCGGGTGGCGGGCCTTTGCCAGGCGAGTAAGTTCGCGTTAGGTGGCGAGACTCTCCGGAGGTGGGCCGCTACCAAGCGAGTAAGTGCGCGCTAGGTGGTGAGACTCTCAAGTGGCGGGCCGCTGCGAGGCGAGTATGTCCGCGCTAGTTGGCGAGAATCTCGGGCAGTGGGCCGCCGCTGGGCGAGTAAGTCCGCGCTATGTGACGTGACTCTCGCGGTGTGGCGGGCCACTGATGGGCGAGTCAGTCCGCGCTAGTTGGCGAGACTCTCGCGACGTGGCGGGCCGCTGCTGGGCGAGTAAGTCCGCGCTAGGTGGCGAGACTCTCGCGGTGTGGCGGGCCGCTGCTGGGCGAGTAAGTTCGCGCTAGTTGACGAGACTCTCGAGGGGCGGGCCGTTGCTGGGCGAGTAAGTCCGCTCTAGATGGTGAGACTCTCGCGGCGTGGCGGGCCGTTGATGGGCGAGTCAGTCCGCGCTAGTTGGCGAGACTCTCGAGGGGCGGGCCGCTGCTGGGCGAGTAAGTCCGCGCTAGATGGCGAGACTCTCGCGGCGTGGCGGGCGGTCGATGGGCGAGTCAGTCCGCGCTAGTTGGCGAGACTCTCGAGGGGCGGGCCGCTGCTGAGCGAGTAAGTCCGCGCTAGATGGCGAGACTCTCGCTGCGTGGCGAGCCGTTGATGGGCGAGTCAGTCCGCGCTAGTTGGCGAGACTCTCGCGGCGTGGCGGGCCGCTGCTGGGCGAGTAAGTCCGCACTAGGTGGCGAGACTCTCGGGCAGCGGGCCGCTGCTAGGCTGGGGGGATGTTTATGGGAGAATTGGAGGGGAGAGTTCGTACTTTCGAACCTAAAAATTAGGTGAGCCGCAATTTGCGTTTTAGGGTTTCGGCAATTCTACAAACTTCAGACTAGGAAACTTCCAATTTCAACCTCGATCGAGTGGGTGCGAGCGCTCGGCTGTTTGCAACCAGCTTCACTGCCACCACGCGGATCCGCTGTTTCAAGGTATGAATTTGTCGCTTTCTTTGTCTTTGGATTTGTATGTGGTGGTGTTTTTGTTTTGGGTTATTTGGGGTGAGTGGGATTGTTCACATGTTTGTAATGTTGGTAGGAATTCTAGGATGAGAGATTTGTTGTCGGGCTGGTTAGGGTTGAGGGGTCTTCCTGTCTCGTCCTAAGGTCCCGAGCCGGGAAGGGGTGGCAGGACAGGTCGCGCTAGTTGGCGTGTGTAGCTATAGAATGCATGTTTGAATGCTGGCTGTTTACACATGCTGTATGTATAGACTGTGATTGATATAGATAGATGTATAGCAATTTTCGGATTGTAATCATGTGAAGCAAGTGTGTGTGTGACATGTGATAGAGAATGTTTGCTAACTATATGTCATGAGACATACTATATTATGTTGCATGTGGCATGCTATTTGTATGATAACAACTCATTTGAATAGTGTGAAGTGAGACTTATCTAGAGCCGTGTAGAGCCGCTAGTCATTGTAGAAAAATTGGAGTTGCGCAGGGACTCTGGCGAGACCAGTGGAGTCCGCGAGGGATAGCGAGACAAGAGGAGTCCGCGGAGTCTGGCATGGTAAGCGGTGTCCGCGGTGAGAAATGGATTGTCCCGGGAGGGAGGAAGAGAGGAATGGCCTTGGGAGAGGCACTGAGACCCGGGAGGGGGTCCCCCCGGGAGAGGGGTGTGAAGCGGGTCACTTGAGTTGGCATGTTCCGAGAGCTAGGCACAGGAGGGGGGCCTCGGGAACTCGGGGGACCATGTGTTTCCTGCCATGGGACCACGGGTCGGGACAATATCTCGTGTCAGGACTACTGTCGGGAGGGCGGATTCTTGGTTCCGGGTTCTGTAGGAGGGTTCCGAAGGTGAATCATGCCGGGACAGTGTGGTTGCCGCGACTGGCCTCGCTACTCTGATGGGCGTCCAGAATTTGTATCCTTCGACCGGGGGAGAGGCGTCCCGGGAGGCCGTGGAGGTTTTGGTACCCTTTTGTAGGGATAGAGGAGTCCCGGGAGGTCGGGATGGAGAGCTGTGTGGGGGTGTCCGCCAGGTGAACTACTAGGGATGTCCCCACGCGAGGTTTAAGAACTCTGGCGAGATCAGGGAATGCCGCGAGGAGCTGGCGAGACGAGACCAGGGGAGTCCGCGAGGGTCTGGCGAGGTCAGCGGAGTCCGCTAGGGGGTCCGCGACAATGTGAGTCCGCGAAGGGATGGCGGGACCTGCGAAATCCGCGAATAGATGTCGGGACCTGCGGAGTCCGCGACTGTTTCGGGAGAGCAGCACCGGGACATGGGTGGGTGTCCCCGGGAGAGAAATATCAAGTGGGAGCTAAAAACGAAGGCAATTGTTTCTACCTGCTTCGTCCCGAGGTCCCGAGCCGGGAAGGGGTGCCAAAAGCGAAGGCATGTCCTGGGGGGGGAGGGTGCTGAGATTGGGGTCGCGAGACCAAGTGCGCGTTCCCGCTTCGGCTGAAGGAAGCTGGGTGTCCAGATCAGTTCTTCTGGGCGCTGCTCTCCGGCGCGTGGGCCTTTGTCGGAGGTTGGGGTGGCCACGCTGGATTCATTGGAAGACAGTGTACATGATGGCTGAGAAGGTGAGCTACCTTGCTGTGGCACGCCCAAGCGAAGGAGAGAGAGAAAGTCAAATTTACTTTCTCTCTCCTTAGGATTTCTAGGCAGATGATGGCCATGGCGAGCGACGTGAGGGTTTCCACTTGAGGACCCTCCTTCTAGAGCCAATTGTTCTGGCGTGATCTCTGAGGGGGGGATCACCCAGATGCAGGAGTTGTCTTCAAGCTTCCCTAACTTGTCAATCAAGGAGTGAACAGCGTCAGAGGGAAAACCGGGTGCTCCGGCCTTCGACCCTCCGATGCCTAAGTCAGTGAGCAGAAATGAGGTGATAAGGGAGTGAAGATGGGGAGAGAGAGAGAATGAGGGGGAAGAGTGATATTTATAGGGATATGGTGGATGCACCCTAAAAATACCACTTTGCCCTTACTTAGAGGGTGTATTACCATTATGCCCTCAAGGAATAGTGTAGGCTTCTTGGGCTTAGCCAAGGCCCAAGCCCGTTTTATGTGGTGGCACGCGTCTTCTTAGGCGAGTATGATTGATGTTATACTATATACTAACACTAGCCTTATCAAGGAAGGTGGTAGTCAAGAAGCTACTGGATATGATCATAATCAAAGATATGATCAATTCAACCTAGCTGCTGAACGGTTGCATGGAAACGGTCAAACCCTACATCAAATTCCCAAGCCAATTTGTGGTTTTCTTGTCCAATCCATATGGACTTTTGACATGCATGTTCTGCAAGAGCCAGTCAATGGCTTCCCTTCGAGCCAGTCTCGCCTTCGCTACGAGCTACTTTATTCAAGTTTGCAAGTTGTTGGCACGCAACATCTCAACTCCACACTTGGAACTTCTCAACACAAAAAGTCTCATGCCGAGAACATAATGGCGTCGAGGCTTGGAGTGAAGCACTGGAGGCCTCCCCCTGGCCTACAGAGGGGTAACCAATCAAGCTATGATCCCTTCTTCTCTTTCCTCCTCGCTTTTACTTCAGCCTTTACTTATGTTTTTTTTTCTTTCAATTTCTTTCTCTCGCATTGAAAAAAGAAAATACAAAAAAAATCAAATATCAAAAAACACAAAAAGAGATCATTAGTTTTGCTGAAATGTAAGACAACGTTTTTGCCTATAAAAGACTTAAACTTTACTTAGGAGCCTATTCTTGAGGCTTGACGACAATAGGCATTCCATATGCCTTGAATTGCTACCAGTGAAGTCAAGTCCGAGAGGCAATACAACTAGTTTGCAATGCTGAAAAGTTGCAGCAGCCACTACTGATCAGTCGATTACACCGATTAAACCATAGTGATCTAGGAAGAAATAGCTGGCGCGCCTTATATCAACAGAAAGCCCTGAATGTCTATATTCCAGAGGATTTTATGGTTTGCCATTTCAACATTCCTGGAGAGACTTATGACAGTTTGAATGCAGACATGTCAGGATACGCGTTAATTTGCAATGTGCATTTTCAATGTGTTTTCATGACCTTGTAGCATGCTTTCCTCACTGGGGGGCATCCATAGCAGTCTAGTCTGCCTTTATTCACCCACCAGGATCT
The DNA here is from genome assembly GCA_034370585.1 of Fragaria x ananassa. Taxonomy (NCBI): domain Eukaryota; kingdom Viridiplantae; phylum Streptophyta; class Magnoliopsida; order Rosales; family Rosaceae; genus Fragaria; species Fragaria x ananassa. The sequence continues at coordinate 19,560,781 of CP139769.1, forward strand.
ACTTAAGGCCGATCCACGACCTTTCTCGGTGTTTGCCATTTTCAATGAGGCATGGTACCACAACTCCGTCACTGGGGGGCATGCTAAAGTTTTGATGTCCTTCATTCTTCTTAAGCATCAGCGAACATACATCAAAACTAGAGGGCATATTGGGAAAGATATGTGTTCTAGATATTTCAGACTTTAGACATTCTTCAATTGTCTTGGTTATTATTTAGGTCAATCCCTATGGCCTCTAAAAAAAATTCAATATTATGTGGCCGTTCGCCGACATGGTCCTTTTGTTTGCCTCTCATTGATTTGCACTGGGAGGGGGGGGGGGGGGGAGGGGGGCAACAAAGTACAAGGCCAAATGTCATTCCATGTTTATCACCAAGTTGGTTCGCTATCATGTTTATCACCAAGTTGGTTCGCTATCGCCAAAAGCTTGCGAAGGACCATTTTAGACTCTAGTCATAGCAAACGTCTGCTCGAGGTACCATCCATTCAAGATATATCCATGTGAGCTACATCCGCTCGCGGTATGTGCAATGTACCATATCTTCTGAGTAGAGCAGGCGAATGCAGGCAAAGAGCAGGTGAATGTAGGCAAAGAGCAAGCGAATGCTGGCGAAGTGCAAGCAGAGTGCACATTAAGTTCAAGTCCAAGGTGCCTAGTTATGTTAAGATCATGATTATCAGTTTAATATGGTACTAGGCGAATCGTACAACAACTTTGATACAGTGTTTTGCTGGGTGCTTGGGTTTCAAGGCCTATTCACAAGCTTGTTTACTCACACTCAATTTTATGTATGACCCGAGTCATACCAGCGGCTTTGGAGCAACATGAACATAAACATCTTCAGTCATTCTTGACATTCATGACTTTAAGGTCGGGGGGCAATCTTTACGCCTAAATTAATATTTTACTATATAGTAACTGTCTATGTGAATATTAATTAAATTTTTGGTCCACGTCACACCGGCGAGCCCAAATTCTTTAGGTTTACAAGTAATGGCCCGCCAGTGAGATCATGCAAGCTGGATGGGAGAGTCCGCATGCGAAATGGACTTCGCGCGGAATTGCGAGTTGACTCCGCGTAGGCGATGCGAGATGGCTTCGCGTCGAGGCGAAGTACATCTAGGCGAGGCGAAGTACATTTAGGCAAACTGGCTCGAGTAGGAGACTTCGCAAAGAAACAACAGGAGGAGTCCGCCTACGCCACATTTATCGTTGAAGACTCCTACAAGTCTTTGACATGCTTTGGGCCAATCCCTGTGGCCCTTTTAAGGCTCATGAGCTAGAAAGGCCTCCGAGATGGAAGCGAGCTTTAGAAGCTCGCGGGATGGTTTGAGTCCGCAGTTCGCAAGGTAGTTTTCCACAGGACTGTGACACCCTGCGGGATAAGGATGTTCCTAATTTGAGTCGGCATAGGAGTCTACAGTTGAGCAACAGGCGAGGCCGTGTCCTTGTGGTACTCAATTACTTCTCTCCTGGCAACGAGCTACTATATAAGAAGAGCTCGCGGGCTCGCAAAATGACACACACACAATTCAATAAACAACTTACTCAAACAACCTTTAACCCAGTTGAACCTCTAGATGCTCCCCGAAGCTTTCCTTTCGCTTCCCTGTTGAAGCTAACGCTCTCAATCTTTGCAAACAATACAGACAAAACCTTTAACCCAGTTGAAACCTCCAGACGCTCCCCGGAGCTTTGCATTCATTCCTGATCCTTATTTGTTGCTCTGCTCGCGACATACCGTGAGTATCGAATCGCTCGTGCTTATAAATTTCTCGTCCGTGAGGTGTCACCTGAAACCCTCCGCCTGATCAAGAAGTCAAGATTTCACGCAACACTCTTTCCTCGTCCTCGAGGTGGCACGCCCGCAATCTCTCTCTTTTCTTTGCTCACTATTGACCTCTCAACCTTTTGTTGAGGATCGTGGCCAAAACAGCCTCACTCACCTCCTCCTCGCCTCGCCTTGCCCCCCTCCTCTTCGCCTAGCATCACGCGCCTCACCCGCCTCCTCCTCGCCTCGTCTCACTCCTCTCGTCTTGCCCCCCCTCCTCCTCGCCCCGCCTCGCCCCGCCTCCTCACCTGCCATCACTCGCCTCACTCGTCTCCCCTCACCCGCCTCCTCCTTGCCTAGCATCACTCGCCTCACTCGTCTCGCCCCGCCTCACTCGCCTCACCCGCCTCCTCACCTCCTCCTTACCTCACCCGCCTCACTCACCTCGCATCGCGCGCCTCACAACAGAAGCACCATGAATTAAAAAAAAACATGGAAACTACTGTCTTTTTATGACATACAGTGTCAGCATGGTAAATAAAATTAAAATAAGGGTACATTTTTACAGCCAGACTAATGACAGCATGGTAAATAAATTAGAAGTATGGACAGAACCGTCGTTCTGCTAATTAAAGATAAATCAATCAATCCAAACTATAATAACACAAATATAAAAATAAAATAAAAATTCGGACAGAACGGTCGCGTCCCGTAAACGTGAACTTAATATTGAAATAGCTTATTGTTTAATAATTATTCAAACTTGATTATTCAAAGCGCAATCTCTCTCTTCTTACAGAACATGCCTCACGCGTGGGTCTAGATTTTCCAAAAACCAATCTTGCTCTCGTCTGGCTGCTTCGGTGACGGCTGGTGACGGATGGGATGTCGGTGTTGTTCATGTGTCTGTGGCTCGGTGGAGGGGATCAAGCAGGTTTTGTCCATGTATTTTTCTGTTTACAGTGTTTTTTGCGTCGAAGGTTTTGTCGAGATGGGAGGACAGATCAGAGATCCATTTGCTGGGGGATTGGTGCGACGCTTCACGGTGGTTTGTGGTTTGGCCGGAGTCGGTGGTGCAACAGGTCGGATCGCCTCCAATCTAGAATCAAACTCGGATCTGGAAGGCTAGTGGGTGAATGGTGTGCGCGGCAGGCTTGCATCGGTTGCGGGAGCCCGACCCCGACGGCGCGAGGATGGGAACGACGGCGTAGTGGAGTATATATGTGTGATGTAGCAGTTTACTGGGACCGGGAGGGCATAATGCAGATCTGCTGTCATGGATCTCGGGGTATGGATACAACATCTTTGGGTTAGGCCTCATGATCTTTGGGCCTGGACCTGGGACTGGGTTTTGGTTTGGGCTTGGGTCTTGAGCCCATACGAGGTATCAATCTATTTTATCCTTCACTGCTTTATTTAATTCAGTTTTCAATTTCTCGAAACTCTTTGTCTGTGGTGTATTATCCCTTTGTGGATATTATTGGCTACATCCAGAAAGCGAGGACTTGGTTCCTCACATTGCTGTCAAACAATCCCAAATTTTTTCATGTTTTTGGTCACCCAACACCAAAACAACCTTGTTAATTACCATTGATTATTTACCTGCATGAGAGCTTGTGTCTGCATGCCTAAAGTGCAATTTCACACTTATCTATTGGATTATGGGTGCTCATGCGTGGGTTCATCACTCCCCATTTGCTTCGGTACTAGTTCTAGTTCTAGTTCTTGTTCTGTTACTTGGTCCTCTTTCGTCAGCCACAGGGGCGGAGGGAATAGACGACCAGTGGGGCCTGTGCCCCCATTACATTTTGACGATTGGCAGCCAAAGAGGCAGTTGTGCCCCCAGTGAAAGAGGCAGTTGTGCCCCCAGTGATTGACCAGTGCTGCAATCAATTTTTGTGCCCCCATAGGTATATTTTTCTCCCTCCGCCACTGGTCAGCCACAACATCTTCATAGTGTGTTTTGCGATGTGGTAGATTGTATGGTGTTGTTTTGAGGGAGCTACTTCATTGGGTTGAGGGTTTCCATAGGGTGTGTGCACTGAGATTTGTTTGGCATCGGGTTCTCAAGCATCAAAGCTCCGATTTAGCACTCCTCACGACCTTACGTTTGTTGGCGGCGTTGGTGACGACAATGTTAGCAAGTATGGATGGAAAATGTGATAGATTTGTTAGTTTTGTTGCACTTTTATTTTCGGTTGTAATGCCTCCGGTATATAGATGAGTGAGTTGGTTTCCTTTCACTCTTATTAGTTTGATCGAGTGCAGAAGAACACCAAATGAACACTAGGTTTTTGTCAAAGAGATGTACGTGCTTCCCTTTAAATACTACCCAAGTGTCATCGTCTTGAAAAAAAAGGAATGACTAAAGAAGAGTTTGCATATGGATGATTGGAAATTCAGTATCATATAGTGTTTGATTGCTTCCTATATATTCTACAAGCAAAATATTAGGGTTTGCCCAGGTGAGTTAGGTCTGCAAAGGTACTAACGCAAAAGGTATAAACTCATTCAATTTTAACATTTTAACATTGGTACCCCTAAAACGGCTATATCATTTACAGCCCTAATCTTTACATTTTCAATCAACCAATCGTGGCCCTACGCTTTTTATTTCATCACATATACCCATTTGGTCTCTAATTCAATCAGAAAATGAGCTCGATCTCTAGATTAATTGAAATGAAGGTAAAAAGTGAATGTTTGTCGATTATCGTTCATCTTTGTCAAATGACCAGTGAATTGAACTAGCAAGTCTGGGTTATTCATCTTTGTCGATCAAATGTTGTCATTAATTTGAAGTAAAATAATAACGTACTGAAGTTCATTTACAGGGTTTATGAAACTTTAACCATATGTAAGCCAATATTGACTTAATTAATTGTTACTGATAGGATGGAGTTTATGATGAACAAAATAGAGTAAACTACAGTTAATCAGGCTAAAATTTCTTCCGGGATGGTTTGCAAAGTAGGATTCCAAGAATTGTGGCGCCTATCACTACAAGAAGAAAGACTATAGCCGACGAAAAAAAAAACCAGGCCGACGAATCAATTTTTCGTCGGCTAAAGTCTGTGACTTTAGCCGACGACTTTAAACTTTCTTTAACCGACGAAATTTTAATTTCGTCGGCTAAAGATGACTATGGCGGACGAAAATATAATTTTGTCGGCTAAAGATGACAGAAAGTTAGTATGGTTTACTAATATCGTCTGTTTTTTTTAATGTATTTTTTCATTTAGCCGACGAAATACACTATAATTCGTCGGCTAAGATGGTTTTTGCCGACGAATAACCTAATATTTCGTCGGCTATAGTTATTTTTTAATTTTTTAATTACATATTATAGCCGACGAATACGTTAGGGTATTCGTCGGCTAAACCCTAAAATTTTTCTATTACCTACTATAGCCCTATATTCGGTGGTTATTTTGCGTAAAATTTTTATACGACTTCTTGCGTGTCATCGGTTTAAAACTATTTTCAGTTGGAGGTCCGGCCAAAATACGTAATTTAGACGGTCGAACGACCTTTTTCGTGCGTTTAGGAATTTGACTTAAGAGATTGACCGTCCGGATCGAGCCCTTATTCTTTTCGGATCAAGTTGAATTTTTTCCCATACATGTATTTTATCATGATGGTCAGATCTGACGGTTGGATTTCTGTTTCTCAAGTTTGATCATCACAATCACAATATGCCAAATGTATAAAAATACTTATAGCCGACGAATTTCAAAGGTTTAGCTGACGAATTTCAAAAGTTTAGCCGACGAATTTATAAAGTTTAGCCGACGAGTTTAGAAGGTTTAGCCGACGAATTGGTGTATAGCCGATGAAATTGGTATCTTTAACCGACAAAATTTTCAAAGGACTTTAGCCGACGAAAATATATGAAAAGTTGTCGGCTAAAGTCGAAAAATTTTCAAAATTTTCAACCAAAATTTTTTGGCGGTCAACCAAAATTTTCAAAGGACTTTAGCTGACGAAAATATATGAAAAGTGGTCGGCTAAAGTCGAAAAATTTTCAAAATTTTCAACCAAAATTTTTTGGCGGTCAACCAAAATTTTCAAAAGAGTTTAGCCGACGAAAATAAAGAATTTCGTCGGCTAAAGTTCTTTATATAGGCGAAGATGGATGGTAAGAAGTCTATTATCTGCCAGATTTTCTTCTCGATCTAGCTCCGCCGTCAAGCCACCGGAGACCGTCACACTTATCCCAAAAGCTTCGCCGTCGTCTCTACTTCATTGCTGGATAGGTGGTGCATCGAGTGGCGCCGCCGTGAGGGATAAATCGAGCTTCAAAACTCTGCCGGTTCGGATTCGATGTTGATCGAATTTCTCCTTCCTTAGATCACCATTTGGTGAGTTCTATATATGGATAAGTTGAGTTTGATTAGTACTACATTCCCCTAGAATTTGGTAGCTCGATTCGGTGTGTGTGAAGAGAATCGAAAATTTGAAGTTTTTAGGGTTTAAAATTGGGGATTTTTATATTTTCAGTCGATTGACCTGTTTAGGCTTAGAATTGAGCTTCAACTTCTTCTAGAAAGTTATTCGAAATGTTGAGAGGAAGATTCTGTCAAATTTTGGTCGTGATTGGAGGTGGCCGAAAGTTTCTGCAGTTTTTTTTTTTAAAACCTAGCAACTTTAGTCGACGATATTTAAACACTATATTCGTCGGATATAGTATTTTTTTTATTTTTTTTATAAGGTTTAGCAGACGAATTATGGCATGTTTCGTCGGCTATAGTTATTTTTTAATTTTTTTATAAGGTTTAGCCGACGAAATATTTTATATTTCGTCGGCTATAATTATTTTTTTAAATTTTTTTACAAGATTTAGCCGATGAAATATACTAAATTTCGTCGGGTATAGTTATTTTTTAATTATTTATTACGCACTTTAGCCGAATTTTTTTATAAGGTTTAGCCGACGAATTATGGCATGTTTCGTCGGCTATAGTTATTTTTTAATTTTTTTATAAGGTTTAGCCGACGAAATATTTTATATTTCGTTGGCTATAATTATTTTTTAAATTTTTTTACAAGGTTTAGCCGATGAAATATACTAAATTTCGTCGGGTATAGTTATTTTTTAATTATTTATTACGCACTTTAGCCGACGAATATTTCGTCGGCTAAAGTCTGGGAAAAAAACAGACGACATGTTTTTCGTCGGCTAACTGTGGGACTATAGCCGACGAAAAAAAAAATTTCGTCGGCTAAAGTCATCACCAACGACCCTTTCCCGACGACACTATAGCCGACGAATTAAGATAACAGGCCGACGAAAATTTTTCGTCGGCTAAAGTGCTTGTCCTGGTAGTGTATGATTTTTCCGCCACTGAATTAGGCGCTCATCCATCGACAGTAATGCTTCTTCATCTTCCTCGTCCTCATCACTATTGTCATCGTCCGCAGTGTTAGGATTGTTATTGTTGTCGTTATAATTCCTCATGAGTTCCAAAACTTCCTCCAAATCCTCCTTCATGACCACAATCTTCAACTTCACTGCTGCCCCATTGTCCTCCTGGGTCGACTGGGAAAATACATCAATACCGTTGAAGCTTTTCGTCCTTGCACTTTATTTTCACTACCGACGAAAGACCGGATGCCATTTTCCTTTATCGTGTCTTTTTGCTAACGTGTCCCACATGAGACTCATTACAATATTTCTTGTCAGCAGATAACCACATCAACAGTCCCAAACTCTTCTGTAATGATAAATGTGATACATGTTTTGGCCACGATCATCAACGTGCGGAGCGGAGGTGAATAGCGAACAAAGAGAAAGGGGGAGTGTTGATGGCGTGCCACCTCGCGGAAGAGGAAAAGGTCTAATGTTTTGGCCACGATCCTCAGCGTGCGGAGCGGAGGTGAATAGCGAACAAAAAGAAAGGGGGAGTGTTGCGGGCGTGCCACCTCGCGGACGAGGAAAAGGTCTTGACTTCTTGAATCAGGCAGAAAGGAGTTCCAGGTGCCACCTCAGAGGAGGAATTTATGAGCACAAGACGGTCGATACTCACTGCGGCGTGAGCAGAGCAACTATAGGGAAGATTCCAAGGAATTGGGATGAGTCCAGGAGGGCTCTAAAGAATTCTAGGCGGCGGTGCGTTTAGAATCGGGGTTTCGAAGTGGCTTTGAAGGGAACTGGGTTGCAGTTGGTTTTCGTGCTTGTTTGCAATTGATTGAGTTGTGTGAGGTCCATGTTGTAAACCTTAGAGCCCTTTATATAGTGGGAGCCGACTTCTGCTAGAAGAAAGATAATCATAAATGTTTAGTCGGACTCTGCAACGTAAAGCATAAGGACACTATTTCTCCCATGCAAACCAATCCTTATGTGAAACAAATCAAGTTCGCACAATCCATTTATAATAGGACACTGCTTTCGGCGCGCCTCTCAACTGTAGAGTCCTACAGACTGAAATGGGAGCAATCTTATCCCGCAGGGTGCAACAGTCCATGTAGAAAGCTAATAGCTCGCGCGGACCGCGGACTCCAGCATCAATTGCAGCTCGCGGGCCAAAACAAGGCTTTTTAATCAATAAGGGCCACATGGATTGGCCCAAAGCGTGTCAAAGGCTGAAAAAATGTCTAAAACGATTATAAGGACTCTCGCGGACTCCACGTATGTCTACCTCACGAACTAGCGAATCAGTTTACCAGCTCGCCTAGATGTATTTCGCCTGGCCTAAGCGAAGTCAACAAGTAATTCATCCCGCGCGAAGGCATTTCCCGCGAAATGTGTGTTCCGCGCGAAGCACGCGATATCCCCACTCCGTGCGAAGTCATTTCACGCGCGAGCTTTGTTTTGTGCCTGAAGGCGCGCGAGATCCACAGTCCACGCGAAGTCATTATGTGGGCATACCTTGCAATTCATCTCGCGTGGTTTTGCTGGCGGGCCATTATTTGTAAACTTAAAGAACTTGGGCTCGCCGGCTGACATAGACCAAAAATTTAATTAATATTTACATAGAAAATTATTGTCCAGTAAAATATTAATTTGGACATAAACAAGGCCATAAAGAAAACTCAAGTTTTCTCTGTTCAAACTAGAAGGGAAAATAGGTCCGCAATATTTAATTTTACAGAGAAATGAGTTCTAAGAAAACCTAATTCATGGTCGACCTTCAGAGGACGATAGAGCCCGTCCGACAACAGCGTTGAAGCACGTCACCGGGACAGAGAGGCTCTGTCTCTCTCAAGGGTCGGAGAGGAGGCGGCATGCAATCTATTATTAACTTGTCGACAAATTTGTTAATTAGCTTTATCAAAGGATGAGTGAGTTGATCATTCATCAATCAGTTGTTGAGTCAATTTACACTCAGGAATGAGCTACAAGCAACATACGTACGATAGCAACTTTTGCATCAACATTAATGAAGTTTCATGTTTGCTCTTTTCTTGGACAGGTCGGTTCAAAATTTTTAAAATACCCCACCACTAGCCTCCACTCCTACTTCCACGTACACCCCCACACTTCCACTCTCTCCATGCCTGTCTCTCTCCCTCTCGAGGTAGAATACAAACCAGGAGAGACTAAGCAAAAGCAAAAGCCATAAAGTCTCGCCATACACAAAGAAAATATCTTTAACGTTTCATATACAGCAGGCAAAGCATTATTGAAGACTAGCTTAAATATTGTTCCTTCGCATAACGTTGATCTGATTAAAGATATATAGATATTCTTCCTTGGACATAAGTTCACCCAAAGAGGAATCTTCACCGGCCGTAGGCTTTACATTCTGACGTTGTAAAGCCTTTTCATTTTCTTCAGCAGTCGCTCGTGCATCTATTCGTTTGCGGCAGGCTGCCCACAGTTTGTCAAATCTGCGCCAATCCATTATTGCAGTTTCATTTCGCTTGTGTTGACTTGGGGCAGCGTCTTGATCACGTCCAGTAATTGGACAAAGCTTAAGTTGATCATGCCCTTGATGGTTAACTAAAGAAGGAAAGCGATCTCCGCCTTGCCCCCCATGCGGCTGACTTGTGTCCACATATACATCTCGCATGAGGAAGCTGGCTACTTGGCGGTTGTGGTTCGCTATCACGCGAAGTTGTGGTTCACCATCAGTGTGCGAACTGTTTTCTTCTTCTAAGGTGGACTTTTCTGTCCTACCTTCAAGCTTCTTTTCATGAGGAACACCGTGAAATTTCGAGATGTGATTATCAGCCATAATCTCGCCGGCATCAACCTCAGGCTCTTTGTCGTTGATTGACAAAGTAACTTCTTTTTTGGACGTAGGTTCATCCAAAGAAAATCTTCACCACTAGATTGGCTGCTAGGCAGTTCAATCTGTTTAGCAGGGTCAGTGAGTTTGTTATGGCTGGCCTCCCAAAGGGCTCTGTCTTGCTTGGACTGCTCGTTTAAGTTAGCAACGATTTGTTGAGTGGTGGAGACCCGCTTAATTAGGTCAGCGACACTTTGTTGAGTGGCCAGACCATGAAATTAGAACAACGACACTTTCTGCTAGAAGAAAGATAATCATAGATGTTTAGTCGGACTCTGCAACGTAAAGCATAAGGACATTATTTCTCCCATGCAGACCAATCCTTATGTGACACAAATCCAGTTCGCACAATCCATTTATAATAGGACACTACTTCCGGTGCGCCTCTCAACTGTAGAGTCCTATGCAGACTGAAATGGGAGCAATCTTATCCCGCGAGGTGCCACAGTCCATGTTGAAAGCTAATAGCTCGCGCGGACCGCAGACTCCTGCATCAATTTCACCTCGCGGGCTATTGCAGCTCGTGGATCAAAACAAGGTTTTTTATTCAATAAGGGCCACATGGATTCACTACACCAGATAATGCATCACACGACGAGGAAAAAATGTCGTCTGATAAAGGTCAAATCCGTTGTTAATCCGATCGCCGTATGATCAACATGTCACACAACGGCTAAAAAGAGCTTGTCTGACTAACTGACACACAACGCTACAATAAAAACCATTGTGTGATTCTCGGCATATATCATCGACAACTGCCGACACAAGTCGAGCTGCTTCTCGGCAGCTGTCGACATATGTTGATGAATTATGTCGGGAATCATACAATAGTTTTTTTGTAGAATATTGTTGTGTGATTCTCGACAGATATTATCGACACATGCCGAGCTGCTTCTCGTCAGCTGTCGATGATATCTGCCGAGAATCACACAACAGATTTTCCAATAAAAACTCTTGTGTGATTGTTAAGTTACACAACGGTTTCCTTTCATGAGTTGTTGTGTGAATATCGACAGATTTTATCGGCATACGTCGAGATTATTCTGCATTGCAGTCGGCAACATCTGTCGACACTCACATAATAGTTTTCTGGCAGTAAACTATTGTGTTAAGTTATCTTCATACAACGAGTTTTTAGGTTTCATGGTTGTCTGATTGTTAAATAGTATACAAAATTTTTGCTAATAGGCATTGTGTGATCAATACTGACACAACGTATCAATGTTAGAATATAGTTGTAGGATCATTTAGTCAGACAACGTTGGATTGTCATTAACTTGTTGTATGATGATGCATTTCATACAACGTTAGATTATCATCATTTAGTTGTATGATGTGCTTTATTGATGCCCTAATACCAAATTTACCTAATGAACAGTATTACAAGTAATATTTCCAAACCATCCAAAGCATTGTTAACATTCAAACAACCAAAAATATGATATAAAGCATCCGATGCATTGTTAACGTTAACATGACATCTACTACATATGCCCATCATCCTAACAACCATTTAAAATAAGAAAAGCATTCAAATACATGCCCATCAACTAGGGACATCAAAAGCTAGCTGATACATAGTATCAATTGTACCAAAAACATGCCACATATCATGCATGAATATTGTACCAGCTGAGAAGCACAAAAAAGATGTTTTTTTTTAACAAGAGGATGCTACCTCAATCACGGCTCCTTCACATACTTCTTGACAGCAAAGTCATCCCACTCGTTTCTCACCTCATCCAAATATTCTCGAGTGTATTTGCAGCTGCCTCTCTTGTCCCACTAAAATAAACAAAGAACAAAAATTGATATATATATATATATATATATATATATATATATCCAATCAAGCCCCTAGAGGCATAAGCTATCTATCTGCTATCTCAACCTAGATGTACATATAAACCAGACACAACACTTGGTTTTTCAGTTATCATTGTAACTTAACACTGCTATATATCTGTTAGTTAATCTGAGATTGATGAAGATTCAATGAACCAAAAACTAAGATCCAAAAAGGAACCATTCCCACTTATTCAACAAAACACAAAAAATGATAGATCAAAACAATAAGTTTACAACATAAATTCCATTAGGCATCAAATAATAAGATCTATTAGTTAATCTGTGTATCCATACCAGCTAGCTGTCACCCTTTTAGCAAAAATTAAAATAATATTTAACTTCTAATGATTGACTGACTTTGCTAACAAAGATTAGATCTCAGTCCTATAATGGAGATATCACTTCAAGACAAATATCAATTCTAATCATTTCATCAAGTCAGGGCACCAAAATTAGCAGTATAATCTTCTGTTTATAGTTTGTCTATTTTGTAGTATTTGAATCATTAAGTTGGTGGGAAAAAAGAAAACTATTCTAGTCTCTGATATATAGTACTGCTCCATAGAACTCATAATATAATAAACATATTATTAATACTTAAGCTATATTGAATGACTCTAAAAACATATTTTATACCTTGGTAACAAACCGTGACGTGTCTTTGTCTTCAATTATTTCCCTCATGTATCCCATGACATAGTACCCACATTCGTTGTCGCTTGGTTGGAAGGGCATGCCCTAAAAACAAACCATATATTACAAAATAATTCCACACAACCAAGATACACTAAGACATCTATTATTTAAAATGTAGATGACACTCACAGCCAAATTTTTAGGGATCATTGAGCTTCGTCCATTCCTCTTTCTTGCAGTATTAGCCATAACCATTGCACTACAGAAGACAAAATATATATATATATATATATATATATATATGTAAGGGAGACAATACAAGACATCCCACTTCTTATTACCTCAATTTGCACAATGAACAATGGAACTTACTCTTTTACAATCTTCGCCCAATCTCCACATGGTATACGTCTTCTCACAGGATCCATGAAGTAGACAGTGTCATTGTCCGGATCAACAACAGTCAAAGTCCAATGATCGCTACCACATAAAAAAAAATTCATATGCAATATTTAGCAAACAATACCCGAGTACCATTCCCACAGTTCAGCCATAATTACTAAAAACATTTATTTATACCAAAACTTGAAAACTAGCATGGACTTACCCCGAGTTATATGGCAACATGAACACTTGACCCGGTTTGGCAGTTGCAAGCCTTTTAGCTATATTTTAGGTCCTCTGAGTTCCAGTCCCACACCTTACTGCACCAATTTGGGAAGGGTGAACAAACGCTATCATGTCCACCATTCTATAAGCTTCCAACTTGCTATATAGGTACCTAACAACCATACCAACACATGATCTTTCAGCAAAGCCTACTTATCAATAGAATTACGATAAAATCACAAGCAAATTATAAGTAGGCATAATTTATACCTCTGGTAAGAAGCAATCAAGTTTCCAATCACTTTTTCCATGGTTGCAATAACCACAACATCATTTTCGGTAATATAGCTGCTGCAAATATATCCAAATACTTCTGGTTCAATGTTGGAACTGAGTTCTCGACCATCCTTCATAGCGGTACATAGCATCTCATATGGTCCAGATAGGTTAGGTGCAAGTTCTGCCAAGATCACATCAGCCTCCTCCATTTGGACAGCTAGTTCTAAACGTTTTCTCTTCTTCTTGGAGACTTTATCCACCCCAAGTTTCTAGAATAAGAAGATAAATATAATGTATGATTACTACAATCAAGGAAATACCAATATTTATTAAACAAGTCAGAGGTTCAAAGTATAAATACTTGTACTAAACTTTTACCTCATTTGGCAATATGATCAAGTCCTTAGGCCAGGCTACCCAACTCCCCATTGCATGCTTAACAGTAACAATTTCATCTTCAACAGGAAATGGGACCTTCGCTTTTTTATCAATCGCATAGTAAACAGAAACACGCCTATTGTCATCCCCTAATGGTCTTCCATGAATGACTACCTCAGGATCATCACCGGATTCCATTATTGTGGCATGAGCAACAATGTTATCCACTGAACCCACGGCCAACTTGCAATCAATCTCAGGGTCTCCAACCATGTAAGTCCACTTCTTTTTCTCAAGGACATTAACAGACTTAGAAGCTTTGTTTTTCTCAAGGTATTCAACTGAGTGAACTGACTCATAATCCTTCTTTTCCTCAGGGGCATCAACTGATTCCAATTTCTTCTTCTTGCGTGATTGAGCGGCAGCAAAGTTCCTCGTAATCTTATTCAAAACACCCTTAATTGCTTCATTCACAGGCACTGCTGGTACCTTTTCCTCCGGGGGCAGAGGGAGTTCATTTTCTTTTTTTTGAAATAGCGATTTTTGGCGTGTATTTTCAGCTTCCAGGTTTGGTACCGAAACACCCTCCTCCATTGTGTGTGAACTTCCTTGACCAGAAAGAGGTGTACCATACTTAATTCCAGCCCCAAAATGTCCTGCTAGCAAGTTTTCTGTGAACTCTGCAAACTTTGCCTCCCAACGCTTTGCCTCTTCTGCCTCAATTTCTTCCCTTATTTCCTCCCTTAGTTGCTCCTTTGCTTCCTTCAATATTACTGGTTTCGCTTCCTCTATTATCTTTTTACTCTCCTCATGCACTATCTTTCTCATCCTTGATTCAAAGCTCTGCTTCCTAAGATTTGGCAGTCCAAAGTACTCGTGCGGAGTAATATGACCTCCCACTCCACGCACTCGACCACTGTGCTCAGGGGTCTCCAAAGCCTGAGTTAGAATATCATTCATCCCCACAACGGTCCTTTTCCCTTCATCAACCTTTTTTCTAACTTCAGCCTGACAACAAGAGTTACCAATGTAAGCAATAGAATAACATTTAAAAAGCTGCTCACATACAATTCAAACGACCAAGAACTTAGCACTCTTTCAACAGCCTTTTTTGTCTCTTCATCTGGTATTTCCCCCTCCTTTGGAATACGCCCTCGGACCCAAGTTATATCTCTATCAATTTCTCCTTCACCTGGAACCAAGCCTACACCTTCTTCACCTAGTTCCTCAATCTACAAAAATGGATTTCTGAATTAGAACACTATCACAAGCACAAAACAAAACACATATTGACTATCTAATGTTAATTTACTAACCACTTCTTCTTCCACTCCTATATAACCCTTACGGGACATTCTATGTGGATACTTGTTCTTCTTGCGCCTTTTCTGTTGTTGTTCACGTTTTGCCTGCAAAATCCACCACTCACTTTAAAAATTCCACGATATGGCAAGTAGAAAATCAGATCTACTACTAAGTTGAAACTAGTTATGATATTAAAAATGCCGTTCATACCAAGAATTCAGGCGTTGTCCGTGACTTGACAAATATAGTCCAATGATCAGGTGGTATGAAAGGATAATCATTAGGAGGAAACTTCAGCTTTTCAGGGGAATCAAGGTAGGGGATGATGTATTTTGAAGTAAGGCGAGACTTGAACTCCCTCCACTTAGTTGATGTAGATTGCATAATCCTCTTCCTATGTTCTTCACCGATTATGAATGGAAGCTGTGCAGTTAAGATACAAATGAGTATGACACTCTGATCCACTAATCAGAACTAGAAGTAATTCAATTAAAAAATTAACAGAAAAATAAAGCACTTAGTACCTGAAGACGTTTCCATATTTTAGCTCTGTCATCCTCTTTTACCCCTTTCCAGGTTTTTATTATAATTGGCACTCTCCTTCGTGCCAATACTCCCAAGTACGACTGCATTTTCTTGGCCACCTTCCCATAGGGAGTGCCTCCTCTGTTGAACAGCACCATCCTTTTCATTTTTCTCTTATGCTTAGTAATGCTTGACATAGTCACTGCATGCCTTTTCAACAGCTCAAGAGACCCCCGGTTGGTTCAGCTTCTTTCTTCTTGGACTTGCTCGTCCTTGAGCAACTTGCATCAGAAGTTCTTGTTGATGTAGAAGACTTCAAGGACTTTGCCTTCTTGACCTTGAGTCGCTTCTCCTTACTCTTGGACTTGCCTGCTTCGTTTGCAGATTTTGAAGATGTCATATCTGCACAAAGACAAGTCACATAAACAATAAGCACTTATGCAATTAATATGAAAGTGGAATCAAGCACTGATCATAATCATAAGTAACGCATTCCACACTTTATTAGAATCAGTAAAATAAATCTCCACCAAATTAAAATAAAATAAAAATTCAATCAAATAAATCACTAAGAAAATAATCAAAACAGATGAGCATTAATCAAAATAACCAACCATCATATATCATTATCATCCAAAATCTAACAAGTTAAGTTACTGATTACATAATCAAAACAATAAGACTCAACACCCTGGAAATATCCTCTTCATTCTCCATCACTAATATATATGCTTTCCTCCCCTGCACGCATGTAACACAAAACATCCTCATCATCCAAGTTCTCTACTGATTGTATAGTGGGCATTGTACTCGACGAAGGAGGGTGCTGAATAGTAGTGTCCCCAACCTCATCAAAAGACTCACAATCATTGTAATCATTCTTGGGGAATCTCAATACAACGGACCACATACAATCTACAGGGTCTTCCACGTAAATATCTGCTCTACACATCTTCCCAAAACAAAAGTGTCTTGCAAATGACCTTTCCTATTTAAGTTCACCAAAGTGAAACCAAGATCATCTACTTTAACACCCTTATGACTCTCAACCCAGTCACACTTAAATAAAGGAAACCTGAAAAAAGCATAATCAAGCTCCCATATTTCGGTGATAACCCCGTAGAAGCTCATGTCCTCAGTAACTATGTTTTTATCCTTAGAACTAGCTACTTGAGGTGTCTCTGCCACCAAGTAAACACCACTACTTTGTGTCTTACGAAGATCATCTCGTGACTTTATGTTAAATTGCACACCCCCTACTCTATAACCCTGAAACTTCGATACTTCATTCCCTGTTTTATCTGCCAGCCACTTCACAATCTCAAGGACATCACAATCAGGTTCACTAAGCTGAATAACAACCTGCAAATGTAGACAAAAGTTTATAATAAAATATTGAACACTGAACATGGTGATCTAAACCTTAAAACAAATTGGAGGTTAATAAACTTACCCTCTCCTTCACCCAATCAGCAAAAGTAAAAATTTTGTTTGTCAACCAGCCACTTAGCATATTTCTTTTTGTACTGTGGAAACTCCCTCTTCAAATACTCCATGTGTTCCCTGCAGAAAATTTGCAGATAAATATTACCATGACATTCAAAAGACAAAAAAATCAAAACTCAAAATAAAAAAAAATTAAAAAAAGGGAAAGCGACAGGGACTTACTGAAAATAGCTGTTGAATTCATCGGTGTTTCGAAGCACACATAGATGAGGTTCATCCAAATCCTTGCCAAAATGAGACTCAACAGTAGCACCCGATGTAGGCATGTCATCCGTGTTGGGGTCAGGTGGAATCCCAACAGTAATGTCGTCAAAGTAATTTTCCTCTATGAACTCAACTGCCTCTTCAGTAATGTAGCGCTCAGCAATGCACCCTTCCGGATAGGTTCTGTTTTTAACATATCCCTTGCACACCTTCATATACCTTTCAAAAGGATACATCCACCGAAAACATACAGGTCCGCATAACTCAACTTCTCTAACCAAGTGTACAGTTAAGTGGACCATTATGTCGAAGAACGAAGGGGGAAAATACATTTCAAGCTCACACAAAGTTTCAACTAGATCACTTTGGATTTTAGGAAGCCTTGCTGGATCTATGGTTTTTCTACAAATTTCATTGAAAAAACGGCAAAGCTTAATTATAGCAACTCTGACAGGTTTTTCCAACACTCCTCGTATTGCAACAGGGAGCAGTTGTTGCATTAAGGCATGACAATCATGGGATTTAAGTTGCGTTAGCCTTAGATCATCCATGGAAACAAGACTGGAAATGTTCGAAGAATAGTTTTCAGGAACTTTCATTCCAAAAAAAGAACCACAGACACATTTTTTCTCATCAACTCTTAGGTTCTAGCTTGCTAAAGGCAACTGTTTTTTTTTCGGACCGTCTAGGTTAGGGTGTAGCTCTGGTCTTATACCAAGTTCCACCAAATCTAACCGACTATTGAGTCCGTCCTTAGTTTTTCCGGAAATGTTCAATAACGTCCCCAACAGACTATCACACACATTCTTTTCAATGTGCATAACGTCAAGGCAGTGCCTAACAGGGAGATACTTCCAATAATCAAGCTCAAAGAATATGAACTTTTTCTTCCAACAAGGCCTTCTCTCATCCTCACCCCCCTTATACTTAGGAGTTTTATCTTTCTTGCCCAAAGGCAATTTAGGAACTTCCTGCTCCAGCCTACTCAAAAGTTCCTCTCCTGTCAAGGGCACTGGAGCAGTCCTATCTTCGGTGCGGTTATTGAAGGCAGCTTTCAGTTTTCGATATGGATGATACTTCTCTAAGAACCTCCTATTATTGTTGTGGGACATCTTCCTTCCGTTTTTTAGCCTTGTGGGCTCTGTTTGATCAAGGCAAATCGGACAGCCATTATAACCTTTAACAATACTCCCCGAAAGGTTACTGTACGCCGGAAAATCATTTATTGTCCAGAAAAGTACAGCCCTAAGAGTAAAGATTTCATTCTTCACTGCATCATAAACCCCACTAACTTCTGCCCATAATAGCTTCAGGTCATCTATCAACGGTTCAAGATACACATCTATGTCATTCCCCGGTTGTTTAGGCCCTGATATCAACAAGGAAAGCATCATGTGCTTCCTCTTCATTACCAGCCATGGTGGTAGATTGTAGGTAACCAGAATAATGGGCCAGCAGCTGTAACTATTGCTTTGGACACTATGAGGATTGAAACCATCCGATGACAATGCAAGTCGTAGGTTTCGTGGCTCATCCCCAAAAGCAGGCCACTTTTCATCCACAAACTTCCAAGAAGTGGAATCTGTTGGATGGCGAAGAAAACCATCCTTTTTCCTGGTTGTGGCATGCCAAGTTAGGCTCTTTGATGTTTCAGGTGATTGAAACATTCTCTTGAACCTAGAGATAATAGGAAAATACCATAAGGTTTTTGCAGGTACTCCTTCTCTCTCTTTGTCATTACTGTCTAATTTCCACCTAGATTTTGTACATCTAGGACACTTGGTTTCTTCTTCATAGTCTTTTCTGTATAGAATACAGTCATTAGGGCATGCATCTATTTTAGTGTAGTCCATCCCCAATGCGGTCAAAACCTTGTTTGCCTCGGAAAGAGTGTCTGGTATTGAGTTTCCTGTGGGAAGAAACTCGGCAAAGGCAGCCAGCACATCTGAGTAAGCAGACTCACTCATACTGTGCTTCGTTTTGATGTTGTAAAGCTTCACAATGACAGCCATCCTCGTGTGCGTAGTGCAACCAGGATACAAGGGTTTATTGTCATCGTCAACAAACTGCCTAAAACCAGTGTACTCACCGGAAAGATATTCCTCCCCATCACTATCTGATTGCACATCATATTTTGCCTCCATGTGACCCCCAACAATAGATGAACCACTTGAATCTGTCTCACTATCTTCATCTATCGCATTACTATACCTATCTGAATTTGATTCAGAATTAACTACAGCCTCCCCATGTTCATCCCATATGTCGTAGTCTAAGTTAATCCCATTAAAAAACAAATGAGTCTTAATCACTTGGGCAGAAATGTCCTTGTCATTCTCACACTTTGTGCAAGGACAACAAATGTGGTATGGGTCCCTAGCATTTACCAAGGCAAACTCAATAAACGCTTCCAGCACCCCAGATCTATATTCATTAGACCTTCTATCTGCTCGCATCCATGACTTATCCATCTACATTTTATTGACAATAAACTAAAAAAATCACAACTATATCATATAGAAATTTTTAACCAACCATACATATATAAAACAATATACATATATCATACCAACATATCTACAAAACAATCCCATCAAATAACATTCAATTCACAATACCAATACCAATACCAACATGATAAGAAAAATTGAAGTAGGCAGCCAAGATGAGAAGGCCCATGTCGAGCAACTCAATATCAAATGCACTATTTGGTCAGGGAAAGAAACACAAGTTAACATATGCTGACCTTTTGCTGATACTTTGGGTCTCCTGTCCTCTAAGAAAGAGCAATAAACTCCACCTGCTCCGTCCCAGAATCAGCTAAGATACTTTCCCCCTAGGAGCAAAGTGAACACAAAGTATCAGTATATGATCTTACCAAATTCCAATAAACTCTTCATATGGTTAAAATAGTTTAAAATCAGGAAAGAGATATGCTCATACACAGTTTTAGCAAATGCCTTTCATTTGATCACTCTTATATAATTAAGGTTTGTCTTTCTTAGAAACAAAAGAAAAACTAACAGATACAACACCAAGCTAGCCAATGACTTGTAGATCTAGTGGCAAGAGAAGGTTTCAAAAGTGATCCCAGTCAAAGAGCTCTAAGTAAAGATCCCCCAGCATAAAATACTTTACTAACAGTGAAACAGCTCTAGACAAAAAATTGAAAAGAAACAGCTTTTTATTGAAACAAAATGCAAAGTACAAGGAGGAGTTATAGCCTCCTGTAAAAATTCAAGAATCAACAAGTGCAAACTCTATTATCTTTTCCAATTAACTACCTAGATTTCTATCTACGAAACACAGAATTGATATCAACTTCTCAACAATTGAAAACTAACAATCCCATTAGCAAACCATGAACTCAAGCCCAAAAAAAAAGACATAATCTTTAGGGTTCTTATGCACCATTTTCCTTAAAAACTGAAACAAAAGCCAAAATCAAAACACTATACAGTTACAAAACATCAAATAAAGTACAGAACAAGCAATTCAAGCCGTGATTGTTCTCAAGTTCCCATCTTTTTTAGTAATCACATCACACATTGGATCAAACACTATTTCAGCAACCAAACAACCGCAAAACTACAAAAAAAATCAAAATTTAGAACCCAAATTACTCTTACCTCTATTCCCAACTCCTTGAAACTCCAACAAGACCAAAACGGCAGCGTTTCTTCTCAGAATGCAAGACAAGAACAGAGAAGCCTCAACTGGAAGAAGAGAAAGCTATGAACAATGAGAGAGAAAGACCAAGTTGGGGGATTCAAGAAAAGACAAAACCGGTGTGAATGAAGTGTGGTTACTACTAAACAGTCGCATCGGTTCCTACTTTATAAACTTGATTAGAGAAAGAGAGAGCAACTGGGACTAGAGGCTTAGCAGCTCAACTAATAATACCAACCCAGAAACCTAATCGGAGAAAGGAGAAGAGTACAAACCTCGAACCACATTGGAAGAAATCGAGTGACGCGCCAAATGGACGAACCCCCAAATCGACGAACTCCCCAAATCAACGAACCCTAATCAAGTGACAGTGGCTTACTCTCGATTGAGGGAGGAGTGATTGAGAGGAGTGATTGAGGAAGAGAGAAGAGAGAAAGTGAGAGAGTGCGCGGTTTCTAGCTTTGTTCGAGAGAGAAAGAGAGAAGAGAGAAAGAGCGGTGAGTGTGTGTTGAAAGTGTGTGTGCGCGATAGTTTTGAGTGATACAGTTTTTTTTTCTAAGTGTCAACTCCCTTAGGTTTTTGAGTCATATCAAGTGTTTCTCATATCATACAACATAACTCCAAATTTTGGTTGTATGAGAAATGACATCCTTAAGTTGCAAGAGCGGGAGATCTCCCGCTGTTACGTCTCGGCCTTAATTTTTTACCTATCTATTTTACAAATTAGATGACGTAAATTATATATTTTGTTGTCTGAGAAGAAATGACATCCCTTAACTTACAAGAGCGGGAAATCTCCCGCTACTACATCTCAGCCTCAATTTTTTACCTATCCATTTTACAAATCAGACAACGTAAATTGTATATTTTGTTGTCTGAGAAGAAATGACATCCTTAGCTTGCAGCAGGAGCGGGAGATTTCCCGCTGCTACATCTCAGCCTTAATTTTTTAGCTATCCATTTTACAAATCAGGCAACGTAAATTCTATATTTTGTTGTCTGAGAAGAAATGACATCCTTAACTTGCAAGAGCGGGAGATTTCCCGCTGCTACATCTCGGCCTTAATTTTTTCCTATCTATTTTACAAATCATACAACATAAATTGCATATTTTGTGTTGTCTAAGAAGAAAGAAAATAGAGACATTCACTTAATAATCGTGAGGGCGGGAAATTTACGGTTACTTTTCATTCTAACGAGTCACTCTTTAAAATAACCCTAGTTTTCACTCACACAACGCATAAAAGCACTAAGCGTTGTCTAAATATGGGAGGCTCATCATACGAATGTCGAAATGCAATACTCTAAACATTTTTTTTAATTTTGTCGACACTCGTATAATCATATGGTTATTGTGCATGAACTCATACAATAAGTGGTGTCAATTATATCATGATGGTTTGGCTCCCCATAGTGAAAGTAAGTGTAATTACAGTTGACCGCGTCGATCGACACTTGTGTAATACCGAAAATTGATGACATTTCTACCACAATCATGCTTCAATATCGTAAACATCTCTATACAGTTCGATTTTCAAAATTTCATTTCCTCAATGGTCTCTCTAGATAAACACACGTTTACATAATATGTACTATACATGTTATGTCACATTATGTGCAACATAGTAAACATGTTATATCTCATTAGTAGGTCGATTGTGATATAGATGTTTAGGATTAAAATCAAGAAAATTTGACCGTTTGATATAATTATGATAGTGAAGTATAGCAGTGTAACAAAATTCAAAAATTTTCGGAAACGTTTAGGTATCGATCAACTCGGTCAACCATAAATTCAACAATATTAATTTTATATCACACATTAGTATTAAAAAATAACCGTTGTGGCACTACAATAGGAAATTTATTAGGATTTAGGGTATTTTAGGGGTTAGAGGTTATGATACATACAACGTAATATTGAAAACAATTGTGTGATATACCTTCACACAACATTTCTTAGTTGATTGTTGTAGGATGAAGAATTTAAGGTAGTATTGCCCAATGCAAGAGAAGGGCTTCATCATGACACACAAATACATTATACAACCAAAACTGAAAAGCTGTTGTTTGATTGTTGAAAATACTCTACTATCACACAACAGGTTTGAGTGTTCCGTTGTTACATCAAGACCACCAAGACTATCCTTCATAAAAAATTTTGGTTTTCGGAGGATATGTAAGAGCAATTTTAAAACTAGAAGTCTGCAGCCTAGCATGAGAGATATATCGTACAACAGATATATAAAAAGTATTGTGTGATAGTTTAAATTGTATACATTCACACAACATTTATTGGTTTTACTGTTGTGTAACAAAACCCAGTTATATGTCAAACTAGAGTGGGGTTAGAAGCGAAATGGGCCTTATTTTTATCTGCATTCACACAACAAAATATTATCCAAAGTGTTGTACTAGTTTACGGAAAAAAAATCTGGAACGATCTCAGACTATCCACACAACGCTTGACAATTTCTGAACGTCGTATGAAGCATTTTTTAAATTTGTACAACCCTGCTATTATGAACCGTTGTGTGAAAAGTGTCATTTGTTGCACTTATTGGCGTAGTGATTGGCCCAAAGCGTGTCAAAGGCTGGAAAAAGTCTAAAACGATTATAAAGACTCTCGCGGACTCCGCGTATGTCTACCTCACGAACTAGCGAATCAGTTCGCCGGCTCGCCTAGATGTATTTCGCATCGCCTAAGAGAAGTCAACAAGTAATTCATCCCGTGGGAAGGCATTTCCCTCGAACTGTGTGTTCCGCGCGAAGCGCGCGAGATCCCCACTCCGTGCGAAGTCATATCGCGCGCGAGCTTTGTTTTGTGCCTGAAGGCGCGCGAGATCCACAGTCCGCGCGAAGTCATTACGTGGGCATACCTTGCAATTCATCTCGCGTGGTCTTGCTGGCGGGCCATTGTTTGTAAACTTAAAGAACTTGGGCTCGCCGGCTGACATAGACCAATAATTTAATTAATATTTACATAGACAATTATTATCCAGTAAAATATTAATTTGGACGTAAACAATACCCATAAAGAAAACTCAGGTTTTCTCTGTTCAAACTAGAAGGGAAAATAGGTCCGCAATATTTAATTTTACAGAGAAATGAGTTCTAAGAAAACCAAATTCATGATCGACCCTCAGAGGATGATAGAGCCCGTCCGACGACAGCGTTGAAGCACGCCACCGGGACAGAGAGGCTCTGTCTCTCTCTAGGGTCGGAGAGGAGGCGGCATGCAATCTATTATTAACTTGTCGACAAATTTGTTAATTAGCTTTATCAAAGGATGAGTGAGTTGACCATTCATCAACCAGTTGATGAGTCAATTTACACTTAGGAATGAGCTAGAAGCAACATACGTACGATAGCAACTTTTGCATCAACATTGATGAAGTTTCATGTTTGCTCTTTTCTTGGACAGGTCGGTTCAAAAAATTTAAAATACCCCACCACTAGCTTCCACTCCTACTTCCACGTACACCCCCACACTTCCACTCTCTCCATGCCTGTCTCTCTCCCTCTCGAGGTAGAATACAAACCAGGAGAGACTAAGCAAAAGCAAAAGCCATAAAGTCTCGCCATACACAAAGAAAATATCTTTAACGTTTCATATACAGCAGGCAAAGCATTATTGAAGACTAGCTTAAATATTGTTCCTTCGCATAACGTTGATCTGATTAAAGATATATAGATATTCTTCCTTGGACATAAGTTCATCCAAAGAGGAATCTTTACCGGCCGTAGGCTTTACATTCTGACGTTGTAAAGCCTTTTCATTTTCTTCAGCAGTCGCTCGTTCATCTATTCGCTTGCGGCAAGCTGCCCACAGTTTGTCAAATCTGCGCCAATCCATTATTACAGTTTCATTTCGCTTGTGTTGACTTGGGGCAGCGTCTTGATCACGTCCAGTAATTGGACAAAGCTTAAGTTGATCATGCCCTTGATGGTTAACTAAAGAAGGAAAACGATCTCCGCCTTGCCCCCCATGCGGCTGACCTGTGTCCACATATACATCTCGCATGAGGAAGCTGGCTACTTGGCGGTTGTGGTTCGCTATCACGCGAAGTTGTGGTTCACCATCAGTGTGCGAACTGTTTTCTTCTTCTAAGATGGACTTTTCTGTCCTACCTTCAAGCTTCTTTTCATGAGGAACACCGTGAAATTTCGAGATGTGATTATCATCCATAATCTCGCCGGCATCAACCTCAGGCTCTTTGTCGTTGATTGACAAAGTAACTTCTTCTTTGGACGTAGGTTCATCCAAAAGAAAATCTTCACCACTAGATTGGCTGCTAGGCAGTTCAATCTGTTTAGCAGGCCGGGTCAGTGAGTTTGTTATGGCTGGCCTCCCAAAGGGCTCTGTCTTGCTTGGACTGCTCGTTTAAGTTAGCAACGATTTGTTGAGTGGTGGAGACTCGCTCAATTAGGTCAGCGACACTTTGTTGAGTGGCCAAACCATGAAATTAGGACAACGGCACTTTCTGCTAGAAGAAAGATAATCATAGATGTTTAGTCGGACTCGGCAACATAAAGCATAAGGACACTATTTCTCCCATGCAGACCAATCCTTATGTGACACAAATCCAGTTTGCACAATCCATTTATAATAGGACACTGCTTCCGGCGTGCCTCTCAACTGTAGAGTCCTATGCAGACTGAAATGGGAGCAATCTTATCCCGCGGGGTGCCACAGTCCATGTAGAAAGCTAATAGCTCGCGCGGACCGCGGACTCCTGCATCAATTTCATCTCGCGGGCTATTGCAGCTCGCGGGTCAAAACAACGTTTTTTAATCAATAAGGGCCACATGGATTGGCCCAAAGCGTGTCAAAAGCTGGAAAAAGTCTTAAACGATTATAAGGACTCTCGCGGACTCCACGTATGTCTACCTCACGAACTAGCGAATCAGTTCGCCAACTCGCCTAGATATATTTCGCATCGCCTAAGCGAAGTCAACAAGTAATAATTCATCCCACGGGAAGGCATTTCCCTCGAACTGTGTATTCCGCACGAAGCGCGCGAGATTTGTTTTGTGTTTGAAGGCGCGTGAGATCCACAGTCCGCGCGAAGTCATTACGTGGGCATACCTTGCAATTCATCTCGCGTGGTCTTGCTGGCGGTCCATTATTTGTAAACTTAAAGAACTTGGGCTTGCCGGCTGATATAGACCAAAAATTTAATTAATATTTACATAGACAATTATTGTCCAGTAAAATATTAATTTGGACGTAAACAATACCCATAAAGAAAACTCAGGTTTTCTCTGTTCAAACTAGAAGGGAAAATAGGTCCGCAATATTTAATTTTACAGAGAAATGAGTTCTAAGAAAACCTAATTCATGGTCGACCCTCAGAGGATGATAGAGCCCAAATTTTACAGAGAAATGAGTTCTAAGAAAACCTAATTCATGGTCGACCCTCAGAGGATGATATAGCCCGTCCGTTGAAGCACGCCACCGGGACAGAGAGGCTCTGTCTCTCTCTAGGGTCGGAGAGGAGGCGGCATGCAATCTATTATTAACTTGTCGACAAATTTGTTAATTAGCTTTATCAAAGGATGAGTGAGTTGACCATTCATCAACCAGTTGATGAGTCAATTTACACTTAGGAATGAGCTAGAAGCAACATACGTACGATAGCAACTTTTGCATCAACATTGATGAAGTTTCATGTTTGCTCTTTTCTTGGACAGGTCGGTTCAAAAAATTTAAAATACCCCACCACTAGCTTCCACTCCTACTTCCACGTACACCCCCACACTTCCACTCTCTCCATGCCTGTCTCTCTCCCTCTCGAGGTAGAATACAAACCAGGAGAGACTAAGCAAAAGCAAAAGCCATAAAGTCTCGCCATACACAAAGAAAATATCTTTAACGTTTCATATACAGCAGGCAAAGCATTATTGAAGACTAGCTTAAATATTGTTCCTTCGCATAACGTTGATCTGATTAAAGATATATAGATGGAGGCGGATAGTCTGTGCAGATCGAGTTGTGGAGGTGAAGAGATGAAAGCTGCAGGGACGATGGAGAAGAGAGAGTTGGTGCACCTTTTCGTGACGGTGTTCCTCTCTTCGTTTTCGATTTTCTTGGTTTTTCCGGCCATAACCGACGTCACCATCGCGGCGGTTTGCCCCGGTCGGGAAAGCTGCTCTCTTGCCATTTACCTCACTGGGTTTCAACAAGCGGTACGTCCCTGCAAGTGTGAAGCTTTCCTGTTAATTCTAAATTAGGAGTTTTTTTTTTTAATCAAAGGAGGAGTTCATCATCTTTCATATCTCTTCCCCTTAATTATTTGATTACTTAATGTTAAATTCACAAGAAATTTTAAATACACACCCTTAATATCTTAATACACACTCCTTACTTAATACACCACATATCAAGTTTTCATTTCAGTATTATACTTAATACAGATCCCAAACTGTTTAAAATACCCTTAATTTATGAAATATTTCATTATTTTTAATATAATTAAATTATATTTACTATTTGGTACCTCTTTTTACATATTATTTCGTCTAATTTTTGTTAAAAATTTTTGATTATCATTGTTCAATTTATAATCAAATTATTATTGTTATATCCCAACTCCAAATCATCAATACAAGTTTTCAAAATTCACAAGATAGTAGAAGTGTAGAAGTACAGTAGCTATTAAACATAGATATCTAGTTATTCGATAAAACATGTCATGATAAAGATGCAGTACTTGAGAATATGATATACAAGATCAAACTAAAGCTGATACAGATAAAAATAAATAAAAATAAAAGAAGAAGAAAAAAGACAACCCAAATGAATTGTGGAGAAGAGTTGGGGTTATGGGAGAAGACGTATTTTCAACGATTTTATGGTAGAAGATGTTAAAAAGAATACTTCTAGCGCGATTTTTTTTTTTAATAAAAGATGTTTGTTTTGGTCATTTAACTTACCTATAAAATCTTAATAAAAACATAAAATAATAGAGGTGTGTATTAAGAAATTAAGGTTGTGTATTTAAAATTTCTCTAAATTCACCTTTCAGTTGATAATTCCAAACATACATTCCAAAGTAAACTTTACAGTTTATACACTTTTGCCCAGAAAATTAGCAATTTGCTAGCTAGCCGGCCCTGTAAAACTTTTTATTCGAATTTTTGGTTTTGATTTCAACTACCAAGTATAATAATATATTAAGGTTTTCCATCTTCTTCCCATACAATAGAAAATATTTGTGATGTGAAATAAGAATGCTCCCTTAACTTAAACAAAGAACTTCAATAAAAAAAAATAAAAAAAAGCCTTAAACAAAGAACACTTTTAAGAAAGAAAAACATAAACAAAAAACACTTTTATAAGAAAACTTACTTTTCACATAGATAATTAGTTAATCAGTTTAGTTAATCAGTGGACTATAAGTCACTTTCTCTCCTCAAATCTTGGGGTGGTATTCAGCTATTGATGTCTCTATTTTAGCCAATTTTAAGGAGGGAGAATGGGAGATCAACAACAACAGAAGGTCCTCTACTCTACAATTTTAGTTTGGGGTAATTTTACTACAGTAAAATTTATCTCTTGATCAACAACAATAGAAAGCCTCTTTAATCGGTGAAAATTAGTTGTAATATTTTTCGGGGTTGTGAAATTTGTTATAACAGTGTTCTGAGAGTTGAGCTCATGAACTTCTGCGCGCTACTGATGACAAATTGCCAGTAGACCAAAGGATATTAGGGTTTTTTTTTCCTATGTTGATAAATCACTAAAAATGTCCAAAGCATAACGGAACTCTCACAGCTTCACTTGATAAAGCTGTCGACGTCCTTTCCAATAGAAAACAAAAGGGCTATCGACAATCTGTTGGGATTTTAACCCCACGAACGAACCGAGATTCAGAAACAGACACACCCAACAACACCGCAATAAAGTAGAATAACAAACAAGAATGAAAAAACAGTTGACACGAGATTTAACGTGGTTCGGCAAATTTCCTGCCTACGTCCACCCCAAGATATAGCTCTTCCACTATGAGAATAAAACTAGTACAAGATACATGAGTTAAATCTCATAACCCAAATCCCAAACCCTTGTACACCCTCACTCATAGAATACCCAAGAACACTATATCTCACCTAAGAGAATTTCCCTCTTAGCACTTTTTTCTCTCACTCTCATGCACAACCCACAAGCTCTCTATTGCTTGTCCGATGCTTACTTGATGCAAACTTGCTTGCATACTTCAAATGGTTTCCATGCAGCCAATTTATAAGCAACATCTATCATGTGAAAAAGGGAACTCCTTTTTCTTCCTTCCTATTCATTTTGCTGCAAGCACACCATAGAAGACTTCCTTATACCTTCAATTCCACAAACATCATTTATTGCTTTGTAGCTATAGCATAGCTAGCTATTCACCCATGTCAATATTTGCTGCATCAAACTATCACATGGTTCCTTGTTGCATGAGAATGAATCACCGATCTCAACACAATCGACATAAATGAATAAGATTGCAAGTTGTGTGTAGGACTAAAATAATTACTTACGGCTAACGTGTTCTTAGTCGAATGTGTGTACAAAAATTGAAGCTTGAAAACCCAGAATTTGTCTACATCCTCTACACTCAGCTCCCAACCTAAATTTCATAAGGTCATACCTGCCAAATGTTCTGTCCATGACCGTGTGTGTTCATATCCCATCCTTAATGACTTTTGTCTTAGACGTGAAGCGTCTAAAATTACACATCTCCTATATCCTCCATTCTCCTTGCAACCAAACAAATCTGTCAAGATTAACGTTCAAGTCACTATCATCAGTATCATGGACAAATCTTTGTACGTTCATAAATTCAAGTTCTTAGGTTAAAAATTATGTAACCATCCGATTACCAGTAAATCTGCATTATATATATCTGCGACGTCACAGATGATAGGCATGGGAACGGTTGTGATGAATCCGTTGATTGGGAACCTGTCGGACCTCTATGGAAGGAAAGCTCTGCTCACATTCCCGTTGACACTATCCATTATCCCACTAGGTACTTTTGCTTGCCTAATTTCCTTTTGATTAATGATTTCATTGCTTTTAGTTGGTGCTGTTCTACTTGTTTTTGGACCAATGTCTATGAGATTTGGGACGCGATCACTGATTGCCATTGATATTTTGTTCAACTGATTCCAGCTTCACAATTTCTCCACTTCAATGTATCAGAAAGTTGTTTGGATTAGTATCCATGTCCCCTTACCTATTGTCTTGTGTGTTGAATCATTTTCTAATTTTCTTCCCTACAACTAAATATTTAGTGTAAGTTTATATCTCTTGCTGGAATCTTCTTTTGTCGTGCAGCAATATTGGCATATAGCCGGGAGACCAACTTCTTCTATGCTTTCTATCTGCTGAGGACCCTAACAGCCATGACATGTGAAGGCAGCGTCAACTGCCTTGCCCTCGCTTATGTGGTATGTCCGTATCCAACAGCATGAAACTATAGAACCTACAGAACCTAGCTACCTTTTGGTAATGTACTGATGTTGAGTCGCATTACAATGCATAATGTCACGGGATTCTACATCCACTGTCAAACCATATATCTAATTTAATTTCTTACTTTCAGGCAGACAACATTCCAGAGAAAGAAAGAATATCTACATTTGGAATTCTAGCTGGGTTTACATCCACATCATTTGTATGTGGAACTTTAGTAGCTCGTTTCCTCCCCACTTCCTTAACATTTCAGGTTTTAACTTCCTCTCTACTTACCACCAACCCCTAATTTCTTAAACCAAATCAACATCTGGCTTTCAATAACTACTTGTAATTTTGTATACATAATTACATATATCGTGGTTAGGTTGCTGCCTTAGGATCAATGATGGCGGCTGTTTACATGAGAATTTTTCTCAAAGAAAGCAGGCTATCAGATCATGGGGATAGTTCTTTGAGCCGGCCTATCTTGAAAGGATCAGAACCAGTACTAGAGCGAATCACAGATGATGACGATTACACTCCAAAAGAAAAAGTTGCATTTAAGAAGATGCCATCAGCTGCTGATCTTTTTGGCTTACTTAGGAGTAGGTAAGAGTTTGTATAGCAGTGAAGCTTAAGATGTACTTTCTGGATAGTTCAGATCAAGCAATTAACTTGACGGTTACTTGTGTAGTCGTGTAAGGATATGTTTGTTTACTTACCCTCTTTAGTTTGTACTTGAGAAAAACCATGTATCTGTTGCAGTAAGACCCTGTCACAAGCTGGGATTATTACCTTCTTTCAGAGCCTAGCAGAAGGTGGCATGCAAGCTACTGTCCTGGTATGTTTTTCCCAACTTCGTGATTGTATTCTTTTTAATTGATAATTGTTGGTCAAGATCCCGGAATCCCCTATTAATGATTGTCAGGTTTCCAAACCATGCAGTATTTCTTTAAGGCTCGTTTTCAATTCAACAAAAATCAGTTTGCTGATATATTGCTCCTTGTGGGGATATCAGGAGCCATATCACAGGTTAGTTACACCTAAAACTTGTGCTGCTGCACACAGACACATTAGTCTTCAGCTTCTCCCACTTTTAGTTCTTTAATTTTCAAATCATTTTGTCTAAATGCAGATGATTTTCATGCCGCTGTTGGCAACTAGAATTCGAGAGGAAAGGATGCTGTCATTTGGGCTCTTACTGAGCTGTATCAGTGTATGCACTTAGCTTTAATTCTTCCACCTTTCCATTCACCTTGCTAATTTCTTGTGTCATCATTACATTTTTCCTTTTTGAAATTAGTATCGCTGACCCGTGTCTGGTTTTACAAACTATGCAGATGTTTCTAAACAGTGTCGCTTGGGCACCTTGGGTAAACTTTGATCTTTGCACACTCGCAACATCCTTAAACACGATACACATGTTTGTTTCATTACATCTTTCCTCACGTCCAAAGTATTCTTTCTTGACTTAATTTTTCAATGCTGCAGGTTCCTTATGCAGCGACTGTGTTTTCTTCTTTTGGCTTATTAGCACAACCAACGGTAGGTTTTTTCCTTGATAAGAAGCTGAGTTCTGTAGGTTGAATGACTACGGCTGACAGTAAACTTTTGTGACCGACAGATTCGCAGCATTGCATCAAAACAAGTTGGACCAACTGAGCAGGTGGTTCTACAGTCTACTTAATAGGATCTTCAGTTTTAAACTTTTAATATAAGAAAAGATCTGCACAATGTATCGTAATTACTATTATTCAGCTTAATTGAAGAAGTAAAACTGATATCAGGGAAAGGCTCAAGGATGCATGGCAGGCATAAGTTCTTTTGCCAACATTATTTCTCCATTAGTTTTTAGCCCTTTGACAGGTACATGATTATATTTTTTGACTCTATCTGTTACTCTTTTCTGGGAAGCAAAAGTCTTCGTTTGACAAGTTTTCCTACTGTACAGCTTTATTTTTGTCTGAAGATGCACCGTTCAATTTCCCTGGCTTCAGTATTATGTGCCTTGGACTTGCAACGGTAAGAGTGAACTGATGCAGAATTAAGACACGAAAATATGATGCATTGAGAATTCACTAGTTCAAACACTATGAACATCTGATGAAACCTATTATGTATGAACTGCTTGACATATAACACTTCTGCGTGCAGGTCATTGCATTAATTCTGAGTACTATGATAAGGGTTTCTCCTCCTATTTCAAGTCACAGTGTAGCCTAGAATACAGATATGTTCACCTACAGTTTGATCTGATGGAACCCTGTCATCAAATACATAAGGAATGATGAGAGAAACAAAGAGCTGTCAGTTTATTATAGTTGGCTTGATCCTCGTGTAAGCTCTATAGCATGGCTATCCAAGTATATGGGTTAAAATGACAATCATTTATACCGTCTTATTGTAATGCCACGTGATAATTCTCTTTTGAATTATATATTCTCCAATGTGGCTACTCTCATGAGGTTTTGTCTTTAGTGTAAAAATGGGAGAGAATAACTCGACCCCTGAAAGAAATAACAACTGGGAAACTCTCTCGACAGATCATGTGTGCATCTTTTGGTACTTAGGTATGTAGATCCAACTAGATTCATGGTTTAGACAACAAACATAATAGAGCAGATGGCTCCTCATTAGTTCGACAACAGATTAGGATGAAGTATTAAGGTATGAAGGATCTCCCAATTAGAATAATCCATCTCACAAATCAACAACTGCATTCCTCCTGAACAGAAAACATGTATCCAACTACAATAATTAAAAAACTTCGTAGTGTCCAAATACTAATTTTCAATCAGATAGTATCTCCTCACCATTGTGCCAAGAGTTATGAATATGTGAATAAGCTTCCAAGTTCAGGCATTGCACTCAAGTTTGCATTGTTAGAAACTTAGTACCATCACTATACATAAGCTCCAAATAAGAATCATTTGTAATAAGCTTTTTCACCCATTCAAACATTTCTTAGTAAGCTATATAAATACCCAGATATTCCAATGCTAAATATCAAAATGTAACCAGATAGTGACATATACAAGACAACTAAGCTAAATATCCCAATACATAAGCGCAGAATATACATACTCGATAGGTGGTCCATCCACCTCATTGGAATGGAAATATTTCATCATCGTCATCTTCCATTTCCAGATATTTGAAATTAACAGCATCCCAACCATTGCCTTTGTAATCAAAGCCTGGGCTCACATAGCACTTCATCTCATGAAACAGGTTCAGATTATCCACGAGCTTATGAAAGGCATTGCATCCACAACACTACAGAACAAGAAAGCAAACATGCAGTCATTAAAAACTGTTACTGCCTTTCATTTACTGCCGCCCATCAGAATACTTTCAAAGCTGAACTTAGCGAAATAAATTTTACATCTTTTCATATTTTCCTCAATTACTGAACAAATCATCAGCCAAAGATACCAAGTGAAGTATTACCATTCATTCAAATTTAATACTCGCAGCCCAATAACATTATTAGAAATTCTATATTCTAATTAATGTCTCTTTCCTCATTTCCCCACTAAAGTCATACTGAAACCAGAATGTAATAATTTGACCGATAATCAACTCAGTATTGAGCTACATGTTTAAATCCTAAATTACCTGCACAAAGACAGTGCCATCAGTGAATACATGGGGATTGATTGCTCAAGTTGTCCGCTGCCCACAGATGTTGCAAGTGAAAGCTACGAGCATTCTACGGCGAGGCGACTTTGTAAAGAGAGACCAAGGAAAAGTGGAGACATTCTCAGTACTTGATTGAGAGTCAATCCCTGCAGGAGTAGGAGGCCCTTCCATCCCAGAACCTGTAGTCCAGCCTCTTCCTGTTGCAGCACCCATCACCAATCCCATTGCCGCATCCTACAAGTATTTTTGTAATGTCAATCAACACACAATAACATTGCATCACTGTCAGCTCTCAACAATAACATATATTCATAACCAAAACCCATCTATTGCATCTTTAGTGAATCTTACAGAGAAAATGACATCTGACTCAATAAAAGATAATAGATATTTAGATATCAATCACAGAATTGAAAAGAAAGCAGTTCGATTTCACTACAGAGTTCAATCCGGCTCGACAACCTACAAAAACCAAGAAAACAAACAATATCCGCTTTCTATTGTATACAATTCCAATTGTCTAAGTCGTTTAAATTTCCTTCAAGAAATTTACCCACATAAAGTGAATTCGACCCTTTCGTTTTACGCAGATTTTGTGAAGTTTTCTTAAAGTTTGGCTCAATATCTACAAATTATCAAAGCAAAAACCAAGAGTACCTTGGAGAGTGGAGAAAGGGAAAGGTGGCGACTACTGAGAACCGGAAGGTTCTTGATTTCTTTGGAGTCCGACTGCGGAGGATTGGAGCCATTTTCGTTTCCTGAAACCGAAAAAATTTACAAAATCAAAATGGAAAATAATTTGATGGGAAATGAAAAGAAGAAGAAGAAGAAGAGGAATGATTTACCTTTGGAAGCGAGTGGGAGGTGGAAGGGTCTGAAGGAGACGGATTCACGGGGGGAGAAGATGGAGAAGGGGGAAGAGGAGGAGGAGGTCGTTATGGTTTCCATGGTGATTCGATTTGAACAACAACACAGATTGATCATTTCAGAATTTTGAGATGAGAAAGATGATTAAGTCGTCGTTTCTGAGATAAAATATCGCGGGGGAGGATAGCTCCTCTGGGCTGGGCCAAGGAGTTTTTTTGATCTCGGAGGCCCAATTAGTTTTTTTTTTTTTTACATCGAGTGTTCCCATAGATTGCATACCATGCTACAATATCACACACTGCTAAATTTGTTTATGTCGAAGAACATCTGATTAGAGCAGCCTCCCTCTATTATTAAGAATGTGATAGCTTTGGTTATGTCAATGACATTTGGTTGGAGAAAGCCTTCCTGTTATTTGGAATGTGTATTTTACAAAAGATCGGTGGATTTTATGTATGGGACTTAGGTTTAGTGTCCTTCATTTTGGTGTTTTGTACCTACTTTGAGAATAAGCCTCTCAGCTAGGCTTAGTTCCAAAACCCTTCAAGAAAAAAAAATATCCCATAATTTGTGCACAGAGAAGAATAAGAGACACGAAAGTAATAGACCAGAGACATGATCCTATAAGTAACAATCCCCATAAGTAACAAGAAATCCCCATAAGTAACAAGAAACAACACTTGATCCTAAATTATGTACAATTGCTATCAACGATTTCTCAGAATGCTTGCCACTCAGAAAACAAAATCATCTTGGCTGGAGTTGTCATTGTCGTCGTCTTCATCTCCTGAAGAATCTTCATTGCTGGCATCTAATGTCAGTATTAGCTCCAGATCTGTTGATGAGCTTTCCCCACTGTGCTCTCGGCTTGCCAACCACATTTGAGTTGACAATAGATGCATCAATTCGTGAGGCGATAAGCGGTACATCCAGTTCTTAGCCTTGGGTTTCTTCTGGACAGGAAAGTATAAAACCATATCATCATTAGTGTAGATCATAACCATCAAGGAAACTATCACGATTGTTAGCATCATCATCTTCACAGTTTCTGCCACTTTCATTCAAAACATTTCCACCATCACTATCATCGTCATCCTCGTCCTGATCATCACTATCATTGTCATCCTGATCATCACTATCATCATCACCCTCGTCTTCGTCATCTTCATCGTTCTCGTCATCAAACATATAGTCGTCATAAGAATATTCATCATCCTCATCCTCATCACCAATAGTGTACCATATTAATTGGCCACGTATCGAGCCCTTTACCAAACAAGCAACAGCAGAGAAATTAGTTCCTCTGCTATAGCTTTTTGCATCATGAATATTGTCCTATACATATCCACTTATCTTTCGCTCACTAAGATCCCAGTACCAACATAGCATACATATGGGAGGTTATAGGACTACCTAGATGGGTGAGCATTGAGCTACCTACTCATGCTTCCCCAACTCACCTTTCTATGTTATCTTTAAAAGACCCAGAACCACCTAAATCTCTAAGCAATATTGGTGGTGGAGAAACACAATAACGGGCCAAAGAGCTAGGAACCTCCAATTATATACAAGAACTAAATCACTAAAAACAGTTAATATATTAATTTTTTGTCTTTTGAGCAAACACACACAAGGACACATCATATATTGATAACCAACATCTAATGCTTATCATAACCAAAAGAGCAGTGGTGATGAACACACCCTCCTCAACTCCCATTTCACCCCCATTTTATTCTACCTGCCCCTGAGAGCAGAGATCTAATCTTCAGGGCCACCACCCCATCTAAGCTCAAAACTAGGGTGCGTATAAGCACCAGGAGAACGTTGGATGAGCAACGTTATAAACCATACTGAGATTATACAAATAAATAAACAGCTCAGGATAACAAAGCATACCTGTTCAATGTTCTGAGGCAGGGGAGCTCTCTCTAGAGCCTTGGGAGTCCACATCTTAATGTCATGCTCAATTCCACTGCTTGCAAGTACCATGGTGTGAGGATGAGGCTCGATACAGTTTACCACATGTTTATCTCCTTCCATGACACGAATCAACTCCCCGCCCTTTTTTTTCCATATGAATATCCTCCCACAGTCAGACCCACTCACAACATACTCGCATTTCGGCCCAAAGAAGTTCACACCTTTCACAGTCTCAGAGTTCATGTGACCCTTGTAAACTTGAGGAACGGTTTTTTCATCAGTATCCATGGATGATGGAGATGCTTTAGACTTGGGATCATCACTAATTTCACTTCCATCACTACTCATTGAAATGGGAGGATTAGGTCCTAACCCCATTTCTCGTGTAAAAAGATAGATGAACTCGTCATTATATGATACAAGAAGCTCACTTTGTTCTGAAAAGGCCAAGCCTGTAATTCCAACTTGGTCATTGCCAATCAAATGTGGTGGGCAGAAGTAGTTTGTAGGCTGACCAAAATCAGATGATCCATCCCAGTTATATTTGCGGATATCAAAAAGTCGGGTACACTCGTCAGAACCTGCGACTGCAAAGAGATTTGGATTTCTTGGGTCAATTGCAATTGCATTTAGCTTGACAACTGGCTTGTAGCTCACTCTAACATCATGCCCTCGGCATGTCAAAAGTTTTGTGGGAGCCCCAGTTCTGAGATCAAACTGTAAAATAATAACCCAGTCACATTGCTATAGAATCCTATTACACAAATAACAAAGCCAAGGCCTAGATTTGGAAAGTATGACAGCACCATGCGTTATGATTAGCATGGATTATTGTCTTCTCCAGGCTAGCCCTAAGCATCCTTCAGATATATGAAATTTGGGCAAAAACCCCAGAAATTAAAGGAAGGGATATCCAGATTATAAATCATTTGTCAATCTTTAGAGCTCCAGTCAAAGTGTTTTGATCGGAAAGTCTCATTCTCCAAGTACAATTACACTTTTTAGACTTCTCCACAGTAAAAAATCTACATAAAGAAATGTAAAAGATACAAACCATTCATTAACAAAACTAGCAAGGAAATTGGTAACTCACATGTAGCACCAGTCCATCTTCACCACAGGTATAGAAAATATGAGGGCTTCCGGGCTCAATAGCTAACTTATGAGCGCGTCTAGTATGTGAGGCCAACAATGAACTCTCCACTTGCCCATGTTCAGAAATCTGAATATGTCTCACCTAAAATTGATCAAACCTAATCATTAAATAATTTTAAAACGAAAAGAAATCAAGTTAAGGATGGTGAATGTTGATCCATGGTTAAATCATTAAGTAAAATCTGAGATGGCATTCATGAAGAATGATAAAAAAAAACTACCTGTCCATCAGCAGCACAAGTGACAAGGCTTCGATCGTTACTATAAGGCATGAACTTTGCTTGGAAAACATTGTTATTATGACCGGAATCGAATGACAAGTTAACTTTGCCCGTTTCCCAGTTCCATAGTATGAGGCGCGTGTCATCAGAACCTGAAACCAAAGTATCACCATCTGCATTGAAGCTTACGGTGTTCACACATCCTTGATGCTTGTTCAGCTTCCCGTGGATATCAAGCCGAAGCACCAGATCCTGAATCAAAATATCCTAATTAAAACCCTTAATCCAAAATTCATACAGATACACAATCCAAAGCCTAATACATGGATCGAAAACTCTGACCTCAGAGCCACCGAGGCGGTGGGCGAAGTTTCTGGCAGAGAGCTCGCCGAGCTGTCGCTGCCAAACATTGACGACGGACTTATCGGTGCTCGTTCTCAATCTCTTATTCATCATGTGAGAATCAAAAATGAAGAGAAGCTTGTTGTTGTATTGGGATGGCTAATCCGATCGCATTTGGTTGGAACCAAAGACAGAAGACTTCTCTCTATCTCTAACCCTCTCTCAGTCTGTCCTTTCTTTCTTTCTTTCTGTTCCTCACTCGAAGCACCTCCACGTACGCCGAGGCTGTGATATAAAAAATATAAAAAACACACGACGTGACTCACTGGTTGTTACTGCTGGATCGTGTTTTGGGTTGGGCCTCCGGTAGAAGACTGTTCAACCCGATTCGTTTGCTCGTGAGTTTTTTTTTGGTGCGGCTAGATGTACCCAAAACACCAAGTATTTTACTGAAAAGACAATTTTATCTTTATATGAAATGATATTTGTAGTCGAAACTAACAAAAGAAACCTAAAATTTTAAAATTCTTTTGGTTAGTAATTTCTAAATGTATCCAACAATTTAAGTTTAACGTTAACACATTATTAGTTCCAACAAAACCTTAAACGACATTTCTCATTTCACTATATTGTTGTGCTTCAAGGGTTTAATATCTGGATATTGATGAAGTTGGGAGCGCAATTATGGTTTCAGATGCTTCTAACAAAGAGGCTCATCTGCATCTTTTTCAGAAACTTGTTCTTCTTTGGTGTCAATCTCATTCCCTGGAAGACCTTCATCTACATCTAACTGAGACGGTTGTGTTGAACTAAATTTTCTTTTTCTCGATGAGGTTGTGGGACATTTATGGGGTTTAGGACTTCTGGTCATACTACAATGCCAAAAAACAAGTAAACCAATTAGTTGCTGTATATTTAGGTAAAGCAAAACCAGATAGTTTTTGTCTAGCTGAATGAAGGTGCAAACCTTTTATTGTTAGGACTTATTTTATATCAAGGAGGACTGAGGAATAAAGAGTGTATATTGCTCCTTTTTCTCTTAAGTGAACAAACAAACTCAAATTATATACATATGGGATGGGGACGGCATGAGTCACAATACTTAGAGATTCAAGTCCTCCAACACATTCAAGCATATGAATCAAGGCATTCAGTTAAATAATATAAGCATCTTCTACCTATCAAACTTATCAACCCTCTCACCATCAAATTGAATTCAGAGCAAAACAAAACAGTGCCCATGAACCAAATGAAAACATGAGTTAATCGGCCAATAAATGAACAAGAATTCAACCCCTAAACTAATAAATTACTAATATCAGGTTCCCCTTCCAAGAGCCTGCCATAATCCTCGAAGTGGATTACTTGCAAATTGCAGACCAAGTGAAACAAAATGCTCGCTGTGAGAGGAATTGCAGACCATGAGGCGAGAGGAATTGTTTCTAGCGTCGGGGGTTTCGTTTGGCTGAGAAGAGTTTTGCTGGGTGTGAATTTATTCGTGAGTTTTGCTGGGTTTAATAAAGAAAGGGTATTATTAGAATGTTGCTGGGTTTACTTAGAAATTTTATAATTTTGCTGGGTGTATAAAGTTTGTTGGGTCTACTTTGTATTTTGCTTGGTACATCTAGCAACACCTTTTTTTTATAGTAGTTTGCTTGTGAGTTATGATATGTTGGTTATGATTAGAATTCCTTTCAATATAATAGAGGTCGTGAGTTCGAACTCACTCATATCGAGCAAAAGGATATGGAAAAGAACATCGTATATTATTGTTTTTTTTTTAAGTAAAATCAAAATTGTGAGTTCCTTTATGTCAAAAGAATATTTTCTCTTTTTATAATGTCTTTCTTAGAGCAATACTCTTTATTGATTGGTGTTTGTTATGATATATTTATTTCGTAGAGTTTTTTGATATTATCTCGGGACTTCTTCTTGATGCTTATTATAGTCACGGGTTAAAGCTTAAGGAAAGCCGCACCGACCCTTTATTCAGAAAAAAAAAAATTTGAAATTATTATTTTTTAAAAAAAATAACTACTTGGCACGTAAATTGTAATTGATTTTAAGAACTAATTGTGACTGTTTATGTGCTTAATGCATATGAATGTACTCATGATCACGGAACAATGTCCCTCGGTTATATTTAGAGTTCACCGATTCATTACAAGCAGTAGACAAAATGGAGTAAACTTTGATTGTTGTCTTCAGTTTTGGTGGCGATGAGGCTTCGGAGAATTGATGTCAGCTTTAGATGTCTTGCAAGTATGTATATTTAGTGAAAGGCTGCATGCAGCACACATATAAATTTTCACTTACTGTTTATAAAAATAAAAAAAATAAAAAACTAAGTACTGTGGGATGAAAGTAAGAAATGAGGAAATAGTGAGGTAGTCAGTATATGAAGCTCAACGCTATCTATGCTCAGCCAAGATGGGAGGCCTCGGCAGTGCACAGCTATCATTTTCAGTAGCATTGCCATGGCGCCATGATCCTCCCCGACACTCAAAACTCCCACTCCAGATCCAATGCGCTCTGACCAAACAAGGCCAACGCTTCCTGACCAAGCTCGCAGCCAATGCCGGCAACCCATCCGTCGCCAACAAATTAATCTCCAAGTTCCTGTCAACCTCTCCCAAGTCCACTGCTCTCACCACTCTCTCTTATCTACTCTCTCCTCACACCGCCCACCCTCACCTCTCTTCCCTCGCCCTCCCCGTAAGTCAAAAACCAATCCCCAATTGGGTTTGTTTCACTCTTGAATTCGACTAAGTTTTCGAATTGGGTTCTTGCAGATGTATTCCAAGATCACAGAGGCGTCTTGGTTTGAGTGGAACCCAAAGCTGGTAGCTGCCCTTGTTGCGTTGCTTGATAAACAAGGAGAACAGAGCCAATCAGAAGCGTTAATCTCCGAGACCATTTCCAAGTTGGGCAATAAGGAACGTGAGCTTGTTCAGTTTCATTGCCAGTTGGTGGAGTCACACTCGAAGATGAGCTCAAAATGTGGGTTTGATAGGGCATGTACTTATCTCCATCAGCTTCTTCAGAATTCTAGCTCTGTTTATGTAAAACGCCGAGCTTTCGAATCGATGGTTGGTGGTTTGTGTGCGATGGATAGGCCTGGTGAAGCGGACGAGTTGATTGAGGAGATGAAAGTTGAGGGGCTGAAGGCATCGGTTTTCGAGTTCAGGTCTGTGGTTTATGGCTATGGAAGGTTGGGAATGTTTGAAAAAATGCTGAAGGTTGTGGACCAAATGGAGAAGCAGGGGTTTGGTGATGATACTATATGCTGTAATATGGTTCTTTCATCATATGGAGCACATAATGAGCTGGCTGCGATGGCAAACTGGCTTCGGAATATGAAAGATTCGAGTGTTCCTTTCTCGATTAGGACTTACAATTCGGTGTTGAATTCGTGTCCTACGATCATGGCAATGCTGCAGGAACCGAAAGCTGTTCCATGTTCGGTTGGAGAACTGAGTGGGGTTTTGGATGGTGACGAGGCTTTGGTGGTTAAGGAGCTGGTTGGATCGGTAGTTGTGGATGAGGCGATGGTGTGGGATTCTGCAGAGGCCAAGTTGGATTTGCATGGCATGCATTTGGGTTCAGCTTACTTGGTAATGCTGGAGTGGTTTGAGGCAATGGGAAACAGGTTCAAGAGTGCGGAGTGTGTGGTTCCAGCGGAGGTTGTCATTGTTTGCGGATTGGGAAAGCATAGCAGTGTTAGAGGTGAATCCCCGGTTAAAGATCTGGTTAAAGAGATGATGCATCAAATGGGAAGTCCGATGAGAATCGACAGGAAGAATGTGGGGTGTTTCATTGCCAAGGGAAGAGCTGTGAAGGACTGGTTGTGTTAAACTGTTGGATAGAATAGGTAGCTTTCCAAGTCAAAAACATTTTGAAGACCACAGAAATTTACCACCTCTTTGCAATAGGTTGTTTTACAAGTCCTATTGAACCTCTTTCTGATGGTGAAGTCTAGATTCTAAGAAATCGTATGTGTAATTTAAACTCATTTTCAACTACAAAAAAGACATTGAGCTGGCTCGCAGTTGCACCTCCCTCAAATATTTAACACAGTTGAT
Source organism: Fragaria x ananassa (assembly GCA_034370585.1). Lineage (NCBI taxonomy): Eukaryota > Viridiplantae > Streptophyta > Magnoliopsida > Rosales > Rosaceae > Fragaria > Fragaria x ananassa. The sequence goes on from CP139769.1 coordinate 19,603,420, forward strand.
ATTAATACCGTTGTGCCGAGTATATACAATAAAATCCTAGCAGCATATGAGTCAACATCTGTATTTTCAAAGAGACATCAAATTGGCAGTCTATACCACTTAGAACTCTACTTCAAATGGTTGCTTACTGCTGGTTGCTCAACATAAAATCGGCCGCATTGTGGGAATGAGACCAACCACATTGTTGATATTCGAGGACGAAGATGTACAACTTCAGGCAGTCAGGCCTCTTTTGATAGCGATAGACACGCTGCCTACAAGTTTAGCACTACACTGTTAGTGTGGGATTGTTGAGTTAAACTTGCAATTGATCCAGCCAGTAGCCTGCACGAACATTACAAAAAGACATTTTCATCACTAAATATCATCATAGCAGAAGAGATGTCAAAACTAATTCCCTGACAACAGAATCACAAGAGAATGACAGTGAAACCAATAGTTGCATGCAAAACTGTCATCATAGATATGACTAGAGCAATCCAAAAGTACAGGCCATAACATTTGGGCAGGAAACTTTAAATACAAATTTTAATAAATAGCATTAATTTCAGTTTACCCTGATCAACTTTATGTCTATCATCATGTTAGTCCCTCTTCTTTCAATTTCATCAAAAACACCCATCAACTTTCAATTTTCATCAGCCGTGCCCAAAATTCCAATCTCTGTCAAATTACTCTGTTAAGTGATGACGTGGCATCACGCAAAAAGCAAACTTCCCAAAATAACCTTTAACCACACCCCCTCCCTCGCCCTCTCGCTCCCTCTCTTCTCAATCTCACTCAACACCTCCATCCAAAACCCCCTCCCAGTCCATCCCACCATCCTCCGGCCTCCCTCCACCGCCGCCTCTCATGATCATCAACAACCTCTTGGCCTTCTCCCTCGCCCTCTCGCTCCCTCTCTTCTCAATCTCACTCAACACCTCCACCGCCTTCGCCTCCCTCGCCAGCCCCCGGAACCTCATCGACCCGTGACTCAGCACGTACAGCGCAGCCACGCAGTTCTCGCGCGTCGACTCTAAGTCCAACTCGTCCTGCCTCAGCATCCCCACCAAGCACTCCACCTCGTTCGTGTCCAGCATCGCCGACCTCCCCTCGCCGCAGATCGCCAGGTTGCACAGTATCAACAGCACTAGCAAAACACGATTGGGATTAGAATCGAGCATTTTCAGCCATACCTTTCCAGAAATTGGAGACGACAGGGATGGGAGACGACGATGAATTCGATTTGTCTCTACCGGATCCACCTTCCATGTTCACGAATTCGGATCTCTCTGCCTGAAATGACAAGTCGTTTCTGCGATCGGAGCCGCCGAGAGGTGGTGGCATTCACTGAGATCAGGCCCGGACCTGAGATTTCTGGGCCTGAGGCGAGTCCGAAAAATGGTGCCTCCGTCCTCCACCCGAGCGGACACTAGCTGGCTGTTGTTTGGTCACCCGAGCGGATTTTGGTGCCCCTGGTGCCCCCAAATTTTTGGGGCCTGAGGCGGCCGCCTCGTCGGCCTCACCTCAGGTCCGGGCCTGACTGAGATTGAGTAGCGGAGAATGAGAAACGGATCTGAGATTTTGATTTGGGAGATTTTATAGTGAGTGCTGAGCTTTCTTCATGTTTAATTCATCAAACCTTTGCTTGAAACTGAGAGAATAGAATGATTTGAGTTAAACCTCTGTTTAATTCATCAAACCTCTGCTTGTTCGGCTTTTCCAGTGAACGCGGTGGAGTGGGGGTTTTGGATTCAGGTACAGGTGTTGGGCTCAAAGGGAGGCCGGAGGATGGTGGGATGGACTGGGAGAGGGTTGAGAGGCGGCGGAGGGAGGGAGGCTGGAGGATGGTGGGATGGACTGGGAGGGGGTTTTGGATGGAGGTGTTGAGTGAGATTGAGAAAAGAGGGAGTGAGAGGGCGAGGGAGGGGGGTGTGGCTAAAGGTTATTTTGAGAATTTTGCTTTTTGCGTGATGCCACGTCATCACTTAACAGAGTAATTTGACGGAGATCGAAACTTTGGGCACGACTGATGAAAATTAAAAGTTGATGGGTGTTTTTGATGAAATTGAAAGAAGAGGGACTAACATGATGATAGACATAAAGTTGATGGGGGTAAACTGAAATTAATCCTAATAAATAAATAAAACAAAAACAAAAAAAACCAAAAAAAGAAAGTTTGCATTGTGTGGAAAAGCCACGGTCCACACAAAATAGAAACAGCTGACAATATGATGTTAGAAAATTGCAATAACAAAACAAATTATCGGCTATTTATCTCAAGTCTCCAGAAACTAATGATAGTATTTCCCACTACTAATAACCTAAGTATCAGTATACATAACTACATAACAGCTATCTGGTTGTTTTACTACAAGCAAACATGGAAGGTCCATTTGTGTAGACACCCTAATCGATGCTTTAAATAATATCCAGTAATAAATTATTCTTTATTGGAAGATCAAAAGTTTATCAACAATAAATCATGTTCAATAAGTCATCAACTGCAATTCCTCCATCGAATGTGCTATAGCCTATAGGCAAGAAGTCCACATATTGGTCTAAAATATTTCAGGTTAAACAAAACAGGGCGGGGAACACAACAATATGATCTACTTCACATTTCAGTATCAATACCAAAGTAAGAGCATAGGAATACAGGCCCTTTCAGTTGATGAAAACACAAAAGAGCATACCTGGACCAAATTCAGTACAAGACTGACTTCTAAAGAATGGTTGAGGCCAAACACCATAACATAGATGGTCTAGTTGTCTGTGAGGTTGCTTTAGGACATACGTGATGCTCCTGGTACCTGACCTTTGAGAGATAGAGGCAAAAATTGTGTTGATTCAACTCTAGGATAGGATAAATTCTAGATCAAAACCATGGCATCCACCAGATATACATCTTTCCGAGATTTTTGTGGGAGACTGCTTCAGCTATTAATCGACGAGCCTGACCTTCTACAGCCAAAGGCAAAGATGGTGCTGCTCCAACACCGACAACTACTCCTTGCAACCTTGCCTCAATGTTACTGATGGCTAGCTGCAATGTTCATAAAGAACACTATTCAGTGGGTTTTTTTCAAAACAAACACATACCAAGACCTTCTTAAGACTGAAAATTCTTAACTTACTATTCAGAGAATTTGAGATCTAGCTCGATTCAGTATTAATGATAGTACAACTTATCAGTTACATCTAAACATGTGATGCATTAGCATCAGTACTTCTAATATAGAACTTCAACCCTCTAATACCTTATTCATCCAGCGGCCACCGAAACATACCAATTGCCCCTCAAACACACCTTATTCTATCAGTATTAGATGCATGAAATTATAATTTAGGAGAGCTTAAGAAATATGACATTAGGGAAATGACGTCAATCTTTTTTATTAAGTTGACACAATCTGCTTCAATTATTATTATTAATATTATTTTGGACAGAAAATTCAATTATTATTTGAAAAGACAAATTGCTTCAATTAGGAAATAATAATCAATTCACTTTTACCTATATCTTTTAAACATAGTACATAGTGAAGAGTCAAAACCATGATAAAGAGTTGACTATACCTGCGCGTGTGGATTCTGAACTTCTACTCCACTAGACTTGTGTGATTTTGTCCGTTCTACTAGAGGATCATGGACAAAAGTCTCAAGAACACTCATCAATGTCTCCCGATGCATCCTCAGTACTGAAAGTGTGATTTCGCAGATTCTCAAAAAGATTCCCTCATAACCAGTGATGCCCAAGCCATCAATCATATTCTGCAAGTCCCGTAACAAACTCCATGAAAATAGAAAACCATGAAGTAAAAGAAAAGAATATAAGAAGTTCGTAAGTTAGTATAGATCCGTAGCTCATATTAGTCATATAGTATTAACAATACTATGCTCATTGAAAGACATGCATGTTATAATTTTGAAAAATCCTTTTTTTTATGAATTTGCTCCTCACCTGAGTCAATCTGAAAGGTACCAGCTCAGGCTTCTCCAACTGCAAGCCTTTGTCAAATAAGCAACTGAAATCAACATGAACACAATCACCAGTTGTAGAATCAAACAGAATGTTTTCCCCATGTCGGTCACCAAGCCCCACAATATGTCCAACCATGGACCACACTGCAGTAGTGTGTGCATAAGCAATCCGAGCCCTAAACCAAGCAGCTGGCTCAGAAAAAGTGGTCAGGAACCACTTGTGGAAAACTGGAGGGAACAGCGGAAGAATTTTGTCCTTCAACATCTCATCTTCTGGTATTTTACCCTTGCATTGATCATATATGCGCTTGATCTTTGGATTTGTATCCCTATCAAAGTTTCCACAGTTCATATATATGTCTTGAAGTATCTGCCGAAGTCCACGGGTGTGTGGCACCCATTCTATCATGCCACAGTCCTCTGTCAAAGGAATTACTGCAAAGGTACGAATGTAGAGCTTCCTCCGACGGCTTGCTGGGTATTTAGACAGCAACCGGTTTATCATTGCTGTGAACTCCATCATCCGTGCATCTTTCCTGAGGTCATCCTTGGGTTTGCAGAGGAACGGACGTTCAATGCCATCACTGCCCAATAAAACAATCTAAAATGCCAAAAGAGAAAAAGATTAAATATTACGAAGATGATGTGGCGTGTAGCATCAACAATGATAAATGAGATATAAAGAAGACAAGGGAGCAACAACTCAGGTAACTCCCTCAAACTCTTCTGTAAGTATATAATTTTGGGCTTCACCCCAAGATAATTTTGGATACAAATGGAGTCATAAATTGACCCGTCAAATCTATTTGGAATTGATTTCCAGGTAATCATGAGTGAGAATTGCTATTCTATTATCAACTTCAGAAACATGGGATTAAATCACATATAGGAGGAAAAACCAACATCAGTAATTTGGTAATATGATTCCTCCTGGGTTAAGACATGCCACAGGTTAACATAAGTCAGCTGTGGATACAAGAACCTGATAGAATATGAGTTGAGAACATGTTAGGTGACTTGAAAATCCAGATAACTTACTTTCTTAGGTCGCTGAAGGGAAGAAAGAATCTCAGCCTCATCACTTATTCCTAATATGGTAGGAAGATCAGTTGCAGAAAAGATATCAGACTTAAGTGAGTCAGTTAGCTTCCCATCGCATGTCGGTAGGCTAACAGTTAGAGATTGCTGAATCGGCATGATAATTCCCAGCGGCATCATCCTCTTCAAGAGACTAAATTCAGTGGAGATATTGATTGTTTTCGCCTTTGTATGACAAGCATGGAAGCACAACTTGATAAACTGATCAATCATACTGGCAAACTGATCAAACAAATTGCTTCCATTAGCTCCTTGGATGAAATCTTTCCGTGCCTCCTGTAGAATTTCAGCAGCTGCCTCCCTCCTGGATGGAACAGTGGATTTTGAAACCGCTGCCATAATCCACAAGGCCTGTTGTGGGTATTGCCAGAGAACTGATGTGATGATGCTTTTAACCACTTGAACTACTTCCTTATTCTGGTGGCAGATTCTTGAAACCAACTGAGGCAATACTGTTAGCCACTGATATGTTGGCAAGTCTTTCAAACATCCTCGCATGCATCTCATCACCTGCCAATATAAGAAGAGACTTTAGAGAGGAGTAAAAGAATGAACGAAGCAGACATTAATTAGCTAAATAACTAGAGTTCAGCTTCAATATATGATATTTACCAACTTGTGGACATTTTGTAAATCCCTATTGGAAGATGTGCCACTCCTTTCATACATAGTCCCAAAGTCAAACCATAGGGTCAACAACCTTGGAAGTGCTTGAAAGAGATTCTTGTGGCCCCGAAGAAGGCCTCTTGCATAGAATAACAGTATATCAGGCACATATGCCCACCAAGCCTTCTCAGCTTTTAATTTTGAAGAGCCAACATTAGCACTATTTGATGGCTGTTTCTTAGGACCCAGTTCAATATTTTCTTCCTGACGCTTCCTGGCATCAGCTAGCAGTTCCTCATAATATTTAGCCATGTAAAAATATCCTTTCTCCCACTCAGGCTGCAGTTCCCTCACCCTCTTATATAGATTTATGACATCTTCTTTCTGCTTCTGTCCGGTGTAATGGATCCACCTAGAATAGAGGAGAAGTGTCTTTGCAATATCTCGATTTTCATTCCAAGCTTGAGTATTATTAAGTAAAGGGGGCAGGTTTGGGGGAACCAATGAAAGACTAGTAATTGATGAAATTGCAGTGGTGCCTACAACCCTTTCAGGCATGTTCAAGAGACATGTTGCAACTGTGCAATTGCACCATCAGATCGCCTAGTGCTCCATAGAAGTTTAGCCTTCTCCATGTGAACATTATGTGCATTGGTAGCTTGGGCTTCTAGAATGGCCTGATTTGCTGTCTCATAATGACCAGCCATGCGACAGAGCTTTGCATATTGAAGCCAGCAGTTCCCAACTTGAGCATCAAGACCACTGTTAGCAAAAACCAATCTTCGGAAAGCCAAAAGTGGCTCTCTTGCCCAGAGTGATGGCTGAGTAAATCTGAGACGGTCTTCCCAGTTCTCCCTCACTTTCAAGAATTTAGGATCATCCAATGCAAATGATTTCTCCAAGAAAGAAGCATCACCAAGAAGAGAATAAAAATCCTCAAGCTCTCGGAGCAGGTGAAGTTTCACGACAAAAGGGTAAGCCCGCACATAAGAATCCATGCCTGCAGCGGAAAGGGGAGCAATTAGAGCTTGCTTGGAGAGGGCAATTTTTTTTTCAACTGAGAACTGATCCTTAGTCATCATTGCCTGCAGAATTTTAGCAACATCCACATCAAATGAGGCGTTACTTTCAGAACTGCTACAAAGTAAACCTTCTCCATCAGCTCCACTAAGGTACTCATCCATCAAATCCCACCTACCAAGTCTCCATGCTGCCTGAACACCTTGCATGCACCATGTTTTCTTATATTGGGGAATCCTACACATTAAACCATCCACATGAGTAACCATAGCCTGAAGGTGACACATGTTCAATAAACAGTTAAGCACATCAGACTGCTTTTGAACTGATGTCGGTTCCATCTGCAAAGCTTGTTCACAAGAAGTTAAAACCTCTGCCCAGTTCCCAGCTTTTTTGTTTATCAAGAGCTGGTCTTGTAATTCCAAAGATTTACGTAAAAATGCAAATCCAGAAAGACCATCACGCTCATCCAGGCAACTGTATATTTCCATCAGATATGAAACATCTGCATCATCAAATGAACCACTTTGCTCAGATGCAGGGTTAAAAGAGCCTGACTTACCCCTCACGTACAACTCAAAATACATGAAAGATCTTGCATAAGCCTGACACCTGAAGGAGGCCCTGGCAAGGGTCTCCTTTGGAACAGCAGACAAGAGTTTTGAAACATGTTCACACTGTAAACGAAGTTGGTCCTGATTGGTAGTATACTGAGTTTGATGCCTGGTCTTGGATTGTTGCTTAGAAGCTAACAGTTGAGAAGAAAGGAATAGTTCTTGTCTAACGTCATCCACCCATTGACCAAGATTATCAAGGAGAATGAACACAGCTTGAATGCATACTTCATTTTTCCCATTGACTCCATGCACTGCATCCTCACTGTGATTAGATGCAGCAACATCAAGAACATATAGGATTTCTTCTGTTATGCCATAGCGTGCCTCCTCCGTGCCATGACAAACAGCATTAAGAACTAAATACGGAAGCAGATAAATTGCTGTTTGCATATCCTGGCGCACTATGCCTCGACAAGCATTGAAAATTCTTGCACGAGAACCAGTGGCATGTGCAGTCAGCTTTCTTATCCAGAAGAATATCCATCTTCTGAATGACATAGATGGACGGTAAATTGGGCCAACAAATGCAGGATCAGCAACATTAGGAAGTTGAAATCTAGAGGACAAGTAAGGGGCAATTATTTCTTTCACGTAATTGGAGAACCGGTCCCATAATCTCTGACCCCTTCTAGTCATCTCATTTCTACCATCAGTAATCATCATTCCAGATGCAGAACCCAGCAGAGGCTCTTTGTCCTTCGGAGCCGACATAGAAGCGGCAGCATTCTCATGTAATGAGGCCTCACAACCTGCAATCTTTAGCAGTTCCTGTATGGCCACTACTCCTGAATCTTGAATTATAGTGTCAGGTGCAGCTCTAAAAGCCCGTGCAAGTTGCTTCTGAATCAACTCATAGATAAGGTCATCATCAGAGCATTCAATTTTAAAGCGTTGGCACGAAAAGGCCTTCACTTTAGCAGGGTCAACTGCACCCAGGGCCCCAAGGCAGTCAGCACACACCAACTTCAGCCGCTGTCCAACTGCTCTCCTTGATTCTTCTGCACATCCTTTAAGTAGAGATCTGATTAAAGAGCTCAAAATTTCCATATCCGCACCAGCTTCAGCAGTTATTAGAGATGTAACCCCTTCCCGTTCCAGGTTCAGCAACTTTTTCAACTCACACACTACCATGTACCTCACATTTAAGCTGTCATTATTCAGACCATCAACAACATCACGCAATCGATCCCTCAAAGTCATTGACCCTCTGGCTTCTTGTATAGCCTTGTTTACTTTCGTTAGAGCTGGAATACTGGGCAATGGAGAGAATTCACGAATATGCTGCTTTAAAATATCCCTGTTATTTAGAACTAGTTCTTCCAAAATTTTCACCACTTTATCCAGATGTACTGGACTTCCTTCATCTCTCTCAAGAAACGGAATAAGAGCAGCAAAAACTTGTGAAATGACATGTTTAGTGCTAGCCGGTGATACTTCCACCAGCTGCCTAATGAAAAAATGCAACACTGAGAGACCCTCACTCTGGAGGAGTTCTTTATCAATAGCATGCATGAGAAGAACCATTAATTTAGGCACATAAGTACTAAGATGATGACCCATCATTTTAATTAGCATCTCAATTCGTTGCAAGGCTTGTTTCTGCAGAGAAAATTCTTCTGCATGGAGCATTTTTCTATCAATACTGTTTAGAAGGTGGGCAAAATGATTCCTCAAAAAGTTTGGTAGATCTTCACCTTCATCCAGAACTCTAGCAACCTCTTTTACCGTCTCAGGTACCCTTGCTAACCTGTGAGCAGACATGAAATGTCAATACATAGGATCTATTGCAACACAACAAATTACACAAATAACATCCCAGATATATTCATAATTTCGCAGATGGAAACATAATAGGTGCCAAAAAAACTGCTTAGTGGATATCCACTTGAAGAAGCAACTAAAACATTGGAAAAAAGGTGCACCTTAAGCCCAGGATGTAGAGCTTCATACCTTCCGCTTATATCATCTGAATCACCTCCATCCAGAAAGCATACGAGTTCATCTAGAAGATTATTTAATGCAGCAGCAAAGATTTCTCTTTTGTTAGAACCGATTTGTGTATGGTAGAACTGTACAGCAGCATCTAGCTCTCGCATATCTGGTTGATGGAGAGCAAAAGCTAGCACTTTTGGCACCCAAAGAACTATAAGACCTGCAACATCAGTTTGTAACCACTTGGCCAGTTCATATAAGGTGTCAACTGCTTGATCATCATTCTGCTGAGACACCACAAGCTTTGGAAGAACTACTGGAACCATTTTCTTGACAAGTTCTTCTGTTTCAATACCAAGAACTGATTCTGCAAACTCTTGGACCACAGTCAGACGGCTAGATAGCCTTGAAGACAGATAGTCAAAGAGTTCACTTCGAACATGAACAACTTTCAGAAGGAGTACTTGGAAGCCTCCTTTAAGATGAAAACAGCTGGATTTGTGGATCAACTTTGCTGCAACCATTCTCACTGTCGTGTGTGGATTATCAAGTTGATCAACCAACAAAAGAAGAGAAAACAAGAATAATTGACTGTGAATATCAACTGCCATCATTATTTCAGCAGTTGATTCCAAAAGGGTCTCAATGATTTGGACATCTTCAGTTTCTGAAAAGGAGTTGTTGGTTAAGTTCAAAAACCCTTGTTCTTTACTGTTACTTGACATGCCCTCGTCAGGAAATAAGCAACTCAAAATTGAACCCTCAACGAACGAACTAATCTGAGTGCAGAATGCTTCTCTTATAGCCTTCTTGGTATTAATCAGTAGATATTTAACATACTTGATCCACTCAACTCTAGACTCCAATAGATTCTCTATGCCCCCATGTACAAGTACTCGGCGGATACTTTTCACACAAGCCACTTGAATCTCTTCAGATGACTCATCATTGAGAAGCTCAAAATATAGAGACTGAAGGTGGAGAAAATTACAGTCCAATTCTCTAGGATTTTCAGGAAGATTTATGATATTTGAGTATGACTCAGTATTGTGTTGAACACTTCTATCACACTTTGAACACCAGAATCCTTGCACTACATAATCCACTGTTTGATTGTGCCTCTCACTTTTCATTCTTGAAAATAGTTTACACTGGCTTCTATTTATGTCATCTCCATTGTTATGAGATCCGTAGAGACATGACAAAAAACCAAGACAAAAGGGAATGATATTCTTAACCTTCTCACTTCTCTCTCGCCCCAAGAGCCTGCAAGTGTGAGGGACAAAACATAAATTACTGAATGGAAGATGTAAAACTTCATGGGCATAGAGCAAAAAGTGAATCACAGTTCAAATTTAGTACTCAAGAATATTACAGGAAGTATTGTGCAAACCAAAATCACAAATGCATCTCTGCCACTTCCCCTAACAGTTTATTAAAGAAGGTTAAGAAAATAAAAACATTTAAAAATACAATGTACTAAGATTTAAGAGAATATTGAAAGTAAATATAATAAATAAATAACTAATCCAAGTTTCCCTCCATGGGCCAGCAAATGATAACCCCTTTGGATTCATATATAACTTTTCCTAAAGGAAAAGAAGCTTCAGAGCTGTTATTAGTTTTAAATCAATCCTTCTTAGCCTGGCCATTTTCAATTACATGTGTTACCAATACATATAAAAGCACATACTAATCACAGATGCTACCAACAACATATACAAAAATTCATAAAGTAACCAACTTTAAAGTGTTTTCTTACTCGAGCCTTCTGAATATGTGAGGAAGATCACTGAGGCTAGACCACATGACAATCACGGGCATAGAAATCATAGCTTCAATTCTGACTTCGTCACATTCATCATTAAGACTCAAATCCAATACTTCAAGTTGAGTTTCAATTCTTGCGCTATGACCAAGTTTGCATGCAACTTGAAGGGAGATGCATTTTGTTTTCCACAATTGATGGTGGTCAGTAATTACATGAGAATGGGTCCATGGAAGCTTCAGAAGGACATGTATAAGATCAGCATCGACAAGCCTTCTATCCATACACTTCATGATTAAGCAATCTGCATAAGAACAAAAGAAATATTTTACATAAGAAGAAGGTGAAAGGAATTGTTGTTTCTAAATTACATATGACTAACATAAACATCTGCCTATATAGGACACAAAGATCAAAAATTTCATTTTTAAGCTTAGCCTTGAAGTAACCCAATCAAGCAATCAGACCTTAAACCAGTCATTCAGGACAAGATTTAAGCTAACATACTTGATTTCTAATGAAATAAGAAACTCTATTAGTGATGTGTAAGATTGAATAGAAAGTATGCACAAAACTCCAGTATTCAACAGCCAAACCTCCAGAAAATGCATTAATGACAAAAGAGCAGACTCAAGAAAATAAAAGGAGATAAATAGCATAAACGAGAAGGAATAAAAATATTCATCCCTTAACCTAGGAGAAACATAGAGGGCATCATAAGATATTCACAACCTTGTTGACAGAATTTCATAACTAAAATATAACATATCAGTATCTCCAAGGCAAGATTCTTTTTAATATAAATGGACGTATGCTTATCTCCTCACTTTGCAAATGCAACATGCAGTGAATTCCTTCCAGGTAGATGGAAATATCAAGTTCAACAGTACTTCCTTGCTTTGCCTGCATGATGTAATTCTCATTAAGTGGCAAGTGAAAGGAGTATGTTAATCGACAAATTTAAGCCAGCATATATACCTGTTGGCATATCCAAGGTATCCATGCATACATCTGATGAAAGATGCATAGTGACAGATTGGTCTCTGGATATCTACAGAAGGTAATGCAAAGAATGCTAAGAGCCGTTAAAGCGAGATCAGGTCTTAAGGAATTAGGACTGACACCAGGAGATTTTAGACATTCAACAAAAGAGAGGAGTGACTTATGCATCCGATTTGCATAATCTTCTGCCTCACAAGAAACTATATGAGTACGCTGCCATTCCAACTGAATATTAGAATCAGGATTGATGATTGTTTCATCAATCTTTTGGCGTTTAGTCTTGAAAGAATTCACATCCTCAATAGGTCTTTTTCCTCCAACATGTGAGTTTTCAATTGATTTATCACTTACTGAGGAAAAACTCTGGCAGGTACTATCTGTAATTCTCCCTCCAACAAGCTCAGGACCAAGTATAGAGAGAGCTACATGTAAGCAATCTATCAATGAGAAGCAGGGTTCCAGACATGAAAGTACATACACGAGAGATTCTGGCCTCCAGATATGAGGGGGACACATCTTCACAATCCGTACGTATGTGTTGCACAATGCAACCTGAAAATAGAAAGTTTATTAGGTCCACGCAACAAACTAATCTTTGCATCCGTCAGCAATCCAGAGGGTAAGAATAGCTCACAAGAGTAACCAAAGAATAAACGAAAAATAGAGGGAACATTGATATTAACCTTAAGCTCCTGGCTTCGGGTACTTCTCATTGAATGAGGAAATATATTGACTAAATTTGCAGCCGTTAGCTTGACTATACCTTCAGGGCAATTAGAGTGCAATACCTCTAGGCAACCACCAATGGACGAATCATAAGCCGTGTTTCTGCAGTGTGATACCAATAGAGAGACTTAATTAGAATAATATTAGATGTAGATATTTCACTTCAAACTCCCGAAAGACGAGAAAATGAAATGTTCTAGGAAAATGTGTCATGCCGCGATGACTATAAAAGGTAAAATTGCCTATTTTTCATTGACTATTTAAACCATTTTTACAGATGACATAAAGTATGCAACATCCATTCATATCTCACATCTGTCACAGCGTATCATGCCCATTATCATCGATTACAAGTCTGCATTGATCATAATCATTTTAAACTTAAATTCATTTATATTATGTCTAAGTTGGATCCCAAAGTACAGACTGCACACATATCCATCCAAATGTGTATAAATCTAAGTCTTAGACAAGATTGGTAGTTTGTTATGGAAAAAGAGGTTCTCTGGAAACTCTATGAGACACTCAAAACTACTCTAAATGCTGCAACTGCAATGGAAAATTATTTATAGAAACCTCAATTAGTTATATGAGAACATGTCTTGTGGGAATGTGAGTATTTTGTTGCAATCCAATCACTAAGGTGATAAGATGTAATCAACATAACCCTCCACAATAGCCAACTACATATGCTAGGGATAAGAACAAAATCATCTGGGCATTCCTGGGGGTAAATTTCACTTAACATTCATAATGAAGAAAATAATTTGAGCATCCAGGGACAGACCTAAATGCAGGAGTTCCCTCTTTGTCCTCGCTTAATATAGATGAAATCGATTGGATTATGTTATGATAAGGAATGACGTCACATTTTATAGCAGATCCAGCGATGATGCGCGCAAATTCAAAAAATGCCTTGCATAAAAGTCAAATAGTTAGAAATTTGTGTGGCTGTGCTACAGAATTATAAAGTAATTCTGGTAACAGCTGTTGAATGTTTGAGCATCTCAGATATATTTCTCTCATGTTTCATCATCATGCATACAAGTTAAATTATAACCAGCATAAAGTAATTGCTACTCACCATGTGCAAACCAGCATCCCCGTAACAAAAAAGGGACCATGCAGCCATAACAAATGGCATATTGATGAGTCCATCCACATAAAGAGTTCCTTCAGTTAAGCATTTTCCAATTAGCTTAATCATCCAAGTTGCAAAAGGTTGCCACCTTGTTTTGCCTGTAAGGTTAATCAAGATCCCAGTCCCATCAAAAGGTTTATTACTTTCTGGAAGATCTCCAAGATGTGAAGGATCATCTGAAATTGCATTCCAGGACTCACAGAAACACTTTAAAGTCACTCTAGTTGAATCTGTAAAACTTGATTTGTCTGCATTGACTGATGCGACACATAAAAGATCTGAACAAAGACAAACATACATTAGCTATACATATCTCAAACAATGACGGTTCAAGCAAAAATGTATTGAAACTATTCCACAATCCACAATTGCATCAGCATGGTAACTATTCAAAACCATCAACTATCTTATCGCATATCTGTCATCCTTACCTTGAACAACTAGCATGCAATCTATGAAAAATTGACGATAAGCATCCTGTGCTCCACCACGAAGTAAGGTCAAAAGCGGTCCAAGCGTGTCAAATATCACTCCATGCCTAGAACTGAACAAACCGCTATTAGTTCAACCCTAACAAAATCCATAGCTATAATCACAATCACAGAACAAGCTTTTTCTTCAATTCTCCCAAAGCTTTAAAACGAAAAAATCACCAAATGCATTTTCACAGGGAATCAAAGTCAAAAGGAGCCTCAAAATCAAACAGCGACTGTTCCGAAACCCTTACCGGAATTCCGGCTCTGCAAAGAAAGCCAGAATACGACCGAGCATAGGGAGAATCGCGCTGGCCTTGCCATGGTAAAATACGCCAGGAAAATGCTTCGCCGTGTAACCGATCAGCCTCAATATAGCTATCACTTCTCTCTCATTCGCTGCAGGCAAACCGAAATTGCGTTCACATTTCAAAGGGAAATTCACTTTATTAAGCTTCAAATTTAGGTTTAGGTTTCCAATTTGAACTGTACCGGAAGGAGAGGGGACGACGTGAGCTTGAAGAAGGTTGGGAAGGACGGCGAGGAATCGGGTTTCCAAAGCGACGTCGTTTGAGTTGTTGGGAGGAGTGGAGGACGCGGCGGCGATGCGTTCCCGGAGCTCGTGGATGAGGGTCAGGTTCGCCATTCTCTCATTCTCTGCGTTTTCTCTTCCCTCCCAATTTTCGAAGTGAACTGTAGAGTGTCAGTATAAAAGAGTAGGAAGCGTAGTATTGGGCATTCTATTGGGCTTCGCCTGCTTTTTTTCTCGGGTCAACCCGGGTTTGAGCCCAAAACTGACTGATTAATATTGTATACATGTTTAGCTGATCGGTTGACTGACCAAAAAATTGTTGCTCAACCACCTTATATGTAAATTCAACGAAGGAGAATTCACATTCAAAATCAATTACCAATAAATAAAATGACTCAAATTTTTAAGGCATCTCCAACAATACCCTCCAAATTCATACTCATAATCAAAACTCAAATATTTTGATCTTTGGTTCCCATTTTAGGATGACTGTGAAGTAGGAACCATTTGGCTTGACGCGGGACTCATGCAGAAGAGGAGACACATGTGAAGGTGCTTGAAGATGCTGAGAGAACGCGCCATCACCTGGAGTTGTGGAATACGCGCCCTACAAGACAAAATAATGGGATGGAATCACCAAACGCACTTTGCACGCGTTTAACTTGTTGGCAGCATGGGTCCTCCTCCAAATAGGTAATAAAACAGATGGCTGAGATCTCTTGTTTCATTTAAAATCAAAGGTCCAGATCAATTCATTCCTAAAAAGATAAATTCATGTATAATAAATGGATTTCTAATCTGATGGCCATAAATATTTTGTGAATTGATTTCAACGGTTTATAATAAATGATAACATTTTCAAAAGATAAAAACTTGAAACATTATTATGTATGGTTTATTATAATTTATTTGTCCTTAAATAATTATATGAAATAATTAAAATTTGGGTATGGGTATGAGTTTTGATATAATGATTTGAGATGAAATATGAGTTTGCATAGTAATGAGTTTAGATGAGTCAAAAAATGAGTTTGGGTATGAGTTTTGAGTAGGGTTGTTAGAGATGCCGTTATAAACCAACATGTAAGGTCTCATATTCTCGATGTGAGATTGATATCTCAACAGTGAAATGTATCTTTAATGGGATTGTTTTGTCTATAACCCTTAAATTTGCATCCTACCGAGAATGAGCAAAGTTTATTTGATCGGTTAATGACTAGGGTGACGTTTTATTTGTTTACAAGGATGAAGTTTTATTTGTTCGACAAATGTGGTGGTTTGACCATAATTTTGACACAAGGTGAACCACAAGGTTACTATACTTAAATGGAATTGTGAGAGAATCGGAGTGAAAATGACTCGGGTGAAGAAGAATCACTCCCACAAGGGGCCAATTTCACTTTAATCAAATTATGAATACGAATGCAAGATCATTATTGAATCAATGAAAAATATTGAGGTTTTTTTGTACATAAATTAGATCTCTAAGGAAACCTAACGGTGTTTTTGGTTATTAAAGACACATGAAGGCGTTTATGACATGAAGGCGTTTATGACATGAAGAATTGATTCATGAGGAGTCATTTGCATTACCTACTTCTACCTAAAGAATGAAAATATGTCATTCCTGATTTTAGTACAAGGCCGAGACAATTTGCATTCCTCATTGGGTCAGGACTCAGGAAAACAAGATTGAGAAAGCATAGGAGAGATTCTCCTTTGAAACCTTTCTCTGATTCCCATTTGAAATGTAAATTTTTTTTCCAAAACCAAAATTTGTAGTTATCGGATTAGAGAGGAGTTTTGAAATTAGTGTTGAAAGGAATTTCATAAAACAACTACTAAAATCCAGCTTTTGACTTGCAGTGGCATTTGTCTAGTTCTTGCAGTGGCAATCACAGAAATTCATTAAATTGTGTTTCGCTAATTTTACGCTTAATGAGTTTATTAAAAATTATCAAAAATAAAAGTTATTATAATAAAAAGCTAAATTAAAAAACAAAATAATAAAATAAATAGATAATCGTGGAGAAAAAAATAGGTCGTGGATACATTCTAGTGATTGTGAATTTGCGATCAAATGTTTGCATGGATAAAAAGGCCAGTATTTGTAAACCACTTCTTTGTTCCTTTTTGTAGAATTGAGAGGAGTTCCAAATGTACTAGAAGAACTAAAAATCAGTTTTCTCTAGGTGACATTATCATTGCCCAGCATACAGCGTCTGGTTTTTTATTAAAAGCAAAGAGCTGCTGCAACTGTTCTACTAGAAGCAGCTTCAGTTGCAAAGGAGACAAAAACTGAAGTGAACTAAATAGATATAACATATACCTATGCATATACATAAACAAGGATGTAGATATCGAGAGGAGCAAAAATAAAATTCTTACTAGCAACACTGCCAACTGCAAAATCAAACGGAACTGCTACTCCATTTACTCTAGTTCAAGATTATGGGCAACTAAATTGAGATCAATCCATTATACCGTGTCAATGGATATCATCCTCTCCCTTCTCTACGAGATCCTCCTGCATGAATTTTGCTCCCTTCTGGGGGCTAGGGTATAGGTGCATGTTTGTTGGGGAGGTCAGCTTTGGATTTCCTCGCTTCCTCGCTCAGCTTGTGGTTGTTGTGAAGTTAGAGGGAGGCAGACCGGTGCTTGTGGGAGGCATACCACGGACGTTTATGTCAATAGGCAGTAGACGGTACTGAATATCAAGCTCCTGGAAGATCCGTACCATCTCTTCAAGTAAAAGGGCTCTCCTTGCCCACTTTTCTCCCATGTCTTGGAAGTTCATTCTATGTGTCAGCCACACAGCAAACCTCATCCTATTTAATTCTTCTACTTCCTTCAATATGATCATTGGTGAAGGATGCCAGTGTTCCTTCTTATTCTCAATGTAACTGTAACCGCAACAATAGAAAATAAATTGTTAATTAAATGTTGAAATGAATCACAATCTGAATATATGAAGTAACATAAGAACTTTCCACATACGTTATCATTCTCTGCTTCATAACAGCTATCTTGTCTGCCGGAGTAGTTATATGAACACAAAACTCAACAGCATCTCCGGTGTCCGGACTTCGATAAAAGTTATTGATAGGCTTGGTTGAAAGGGTACTGTTTGGGTACACAATCTTCAGGTTGTCATACCTCAGAAAAACTGTAGTCAAGATATTCATTTCCTCTACAACCATCTGAGAGTCGATGATAGATGATAAAACAATGTCAGACCATTGACATAAAAATGTACAAGATTGAAGTTAATGTGGCACATGCAGGGACGGAAATTTACCTGAACCCCTTCAATTTCACATCGATCTCCCACGTCAAAAGGGTGCATCACAAATAAAAATATGACTGCTTCAAAGACTGTCTTGCATGAGTTACCAAAAATAAATGCCACAATCACAAGTTGAGAAGTAGCATAAACAATATTGGCACTAGTGACGATGCCCAGCACAAGCAGCCATATAACTATAATAACAATGCTAACTAATACATCCACCACGCGTCGAAGTCTGTTCACTGCTGTTTTGGTGTCATTCAGTGTCAGAGCAAGTGCTCTCCGTTCTCTAACGCAATTGACCTGGACAAAAAAGCGGAGTATGTTAACATGCTATAACTTCTAAATGTACAAATCAAAGGAGATCCATATTTTAGTCAATGTTTAGAAGAGATGGGAATTTGATAGTTCCAAGTTCATGTGTTCTTAAATGCAGTCGTAAAAATTCTCAAAAAAAAAAATGCAGTCATAAAAAATTCACTGATGCCTATGATAACAGCTTGTTAGATTTCTCAAATTTGTGTTGATGTACTTCATTACTTTTTCCTTGCCCACAATATTAGAACTTTAAATTGGTAAGTTGGGCGATCAAAAAAACCAAATCTTAAAAACCTAAAAATTCCGTCCAGTAGACAATTTGACAGTTGATGCTTACCACCCAATTTTTCAGTAAAGTTTTGCTGATTCTCTTACTCTCAGAGGCCCCTTCAAAGAGACTCATGGTCTTTAAAGCCACATCTTCTTCCATGAAACGTAACAAATCCTCCAGGTAGATGTGCCTGCCAGAAAATTGAATAGAACCCAATTTGGTTAAAACATGAAAAATTTCATTAACAAATAGTGTCAGCCAATTTGAGCTTTAGAGCTGCACAAACACACACTGACAATTCCAAGCTCTAAACGCATCTTGATGGTGACAACATAGGGTGCAGCATAACACAAACTCCAAGTGCAAATATGTATGGGTGTTAAAAGAGCCAATACAAAACAAATTTCAATGACTTGGATCTTCCTATTAAAATTACATGAACATGTTTCAATTTTTTGTACTCAAATACTGAAAATGTTAAAACTGCAGATTTTTCAAACTTTTGATCACTAAAAGAAACAGATATGTACAACATAACACAGTCAAGCCAAGTTATGAATGCAGATAAATGCGCACGAAACACAAAAAGGGAATGTACAGAACATACTTGGAGCCAGGCCTAGCCACATTGCAAAATATCTTTTTAGCGGCAGCCTTTGCCTCAACTTCACTTCTGATCTGAGTATCACCCTCATCCTTGGTGGTATCCAGAATCTGCTCATCCAGTGTGGTAAGATGCCCATTTCTAACTATATTCATGAGCCTCTTCATATTCCAAGCAGACACATTCTTTGGATTGAGCCTATGCAGGTGACCAATTGTGATCCCTACCTCCTCTGACTTCTTGGAAAGTGGCTTTGAAACATTGCCACTCTTCCCCACAAGCCCTCCACTTGCAGCAATCAACCGCCCACTTCTCCCAGAGCCATTCCCAACCGGCTTCCCAACATTCCCAGACGGGGGCAACACATTTGCTTTGAGGTCAGGAGGCATAGTAGCTCCAGCATTCTGTAGCTTCCTAACCTCGTCAGCAAGCCTCTCCTCTTCATCGTCCCCTTTCTGTATCTCAATCCATGGCCGCCCCGACAATGTTTGGATCACATACTGATTAAAAAGCGCATCCTGAATCCGATCAAAATACGATCTAACATGGAAAGACGAAGCAAGCACCTTCACAACCAAGGTCTTCACCAACCAAATCAAACCCCCAATCAAGAGACAAAGCAACACTTTACTCACATACTCAAGGATTCTAGTATTGGTTTCCTTCTCAACCTTCCTGATCAGCAAGAAATGCCAACCCATCAAAACGAGGCCAAGCCAAATACAGTTCTGAACAGCCTTCCTGATCCCATACACAAAATACAACACCCTCTTCCTCAAAATGAAATTCCTCTCCACAAAGAACACCATAAGCCTTATCATCCAACCCGAAACCAGCCTCCCACAAATCGAAACCAAAATCAGCACCTCCCATTTCCACATCTTCAATTTCCACAAATTCTTTTCCCTCAAAACTCTAATAGACAATGTACAAGCCAATGCCCCAATAATCAAAACCAAACTCAGCCACTGGACCAGAGTCAATGCATTGAAGTTAGCCCTCTTGTACTCATCAGGCAAGTCCTCTTCCACAAACGGGTCATCCTCCTCATCCTCCCCTCCGCCCCGGCCCAACATCCCGGACCTCATCAGACCCGATCTCGGGACCCGACCCGGCCCCTCGTCCCACCCCTCGGGCGGGTCCATCAGTCTCGACTTCGTCTTCAGCCTCAGCAAATCAGACCTGTTCTGAAACGACGGCTCTCGCCGGAACGACGCGTTCGACGTGCACCTGATGACGTCAGCACCGACGTTACTCAGCCGGCTGCTACGACGGCGCTCCTCGTCAGCAGAGTCCTTGTGGCGCCGCCTCACCGACTCGGACTCGGCGTCCGGCGACTGGAACGACACCTTGATCTCCCTCGACGTCCGGGAGTTACTCGGAGACTCCGCCACCGGAGGCAAGTCATGCGGCCGCAGCTCGTCCATCTCCAAATCCATGTCCAGCGATAAGTCGCCGGAGGCTCTCTGCTTGTGCAGGAACTGCCCTATCAGCTTCGACGGCGGATCCTCCTCCGTCTTCTTCGCCGCAGATTTCTCAAACTCAAAACCGCCGCCATTGCTCTCGTCGTCCTTCCAGAAATCAATGCTCGACTCCCGCCAAATCCCGCCTCCCTGCTTGGCCGTTTCCGCTTCCTTACCGGCACCGGAGCCGCCGCCCTCGTCGATCTTGACGATGACCTCGCGGCGGTCGGAGGAAGAATCGGCGACGGCGCTCATGGCTTGCTGCTGTTCGTTGTGGTGGTCCAACAAAATGGGAAGCTTCTCTTGTGCTTCGTGCTTATCGGAGGCGAGAGATTTGAAGGATTTCCTGAGTGAGAAATCCATGGGGACTACTGAGTGACAGCTTTATTATGGTAAATATAATAATATAAATCTCTGAGAGCTTAACGTCAGGGAAGTCGCTGGAGTTGGAATCTGAGATAATAATAAACAAGGGGGTCCGGTTTGAATGTTTTTTATTTTGGAGAATTAAGAGGGTTTTTCAGGTTGACGCGTGTACAGTGGGAGGAAATAAACAAAAAGTTGGAGCTGGAGGTAAAGAAGCTAAGCGAGAGAGAGAGAGAGGGGAGTTGGAGAGAGAAGCGGCGAAGACAACGTGTTAGCGCCGACGGGTATGGGCGTTATGGTTTAGTAAAGAAAGATCGAGAAGTAAAGAACAAGATGGGTTAGGCTGCTTTTGTATGCGTTAGGTTTTTTCTTTTCAAATTTATATTGTTTATTGGTGCACTAGGTTATGATCCTAGATTCGTTATTTAATTACTGTTTTGCCATTGATTAGTTCTCGACCAACTCTCCTTGTAGCATAATAAATTTGGTCGGAAAATATGAGGTTTGAAAATATTGTACTCTGATAATGTAGTTGTGTATGTTAACTAATCCAAGTTTAGCAGTGTCACCCTATTGAAATTGATCTCATATTCTTACTTTTTTAACAATATTCATTATGTTCACGACTCCAAACAATATTTATATTGTTATTTTGGTTTGTGTTAAATGAAAATTTAGGATCGAGATCATGGTCCATGTTTTGATTGTGATTTATGGATTGTTTTGAGCAATGCCACATGATTAACACACACTCCCACCAATAAGTCCACCTTACGTTGGGCATATAGTTGTTCATCTTTCACTTGATATGAATCATTTATTTATAAAGTTACACATTTTTATTTTGCATTTGGGTTGCATATTAAATTGGATAGTCCAGTTATGATCCTGGCATGTAGTTGCTCGTTTTACAATACCTTGGAAGTGTGATCATTGTCCAACCAAATAACTCAAATGTCCAAATATATAAACACGCACACACACAGTTTTTCTCAGCTACGGATGTCCGCACCAATGGTTTTGGTGCGGATTTTCATTTTTGCACAACTTTTTAATCGAATTTCCTCATCTTCACCATGTAGTATCTAGATAATATTGTGTAGATCAACTATGCAAAATTTCAGCCAATTTAGTAATCGTTAAAGCCCTCAAAATTACATCTTTTTGTTATAAACATGAACGGTTCATATTTGACATAATTCAGTCTGCCCATTTGTTTTTCAAGTTTGATGGTCTTAAAGATTACCAAATTGGCTGAAATTTTGTATAGATGGTTTACACAATATTATCTAGATACTAGACGGTGGAGATGAGAAAATTGATTGAAAAGTGATGCAAAAATGAAAATATGCACCAAAACCATTGGTGCGGACGTCCGTAGCTGAGAATGGCTGTATATATATATATATATTTGTTGCAATTTCTTTTACGTCACTTGTACAAATTATTAATTATAACAATCTAAATTCGTATAATCGTGTATAGTAATCACTAAAAATGACCTAATTAATTAGACAATGAAATATATATTTAGTTAAAGAAACTAAGAAATGACATTCATGTATCAACAAAGATTAATATGTCGTCCTGGAGATTCAAATTAAGGAAGGACATTCATGTATTAACAAATGGATTCTTCTAATATGATTTAGATCCCAGTCTCAAAGAGGTATAAACACTACTGTGCACTTTATGATGAGAATTATTAGTAGTAAGACTCGTTGTGTTCCTCCCCAAGGGGTCTTCACCCTCCACATTTGGGTCATACAGCCATTGACCTCCTAAATCGTGGTTTTGTTCCAACACCACCACTCTGTGACCTTCTTTCTTCAGCTCTCTTGCAGCAACAAGCCCCGAGGGTCCAGCCCCAATCACACACACACTTTTGGATTGGTAGCTCTCACACATCGTGGTTGTTTCCATGGGTTTTCTTTTGGTGTGAAATTTGGGTGTCGGTAGTAAGGACTTATATAGGAGAGTCTTGTTCAATCAAGCAAATGTAGCTCTTTTGGAAACGAATATCAAGTTGTGCTTTATGGGTGCAGCACTTGGCTATCGGCGGGGACGTGATAGCTATATATGTAAAATTAAGGAAGTAGGCATTGAAGTGATTGAACACTCGTCCATTAGAAAAACAAAAGTAAAATATGGAAGATACTTTAAACTAATAGAAATTGGAAACACGTGCATTGGTGCATATATAAAGATAGTTCGGTGAGAATGGATGTGTTAGATTTTGGAACATAAGCATGAGAGGCTTGAAATTTATTTCTTTGAAAGTGATATTTGATTTATTTTAGGGTTTCTGGAAAACAAATACCAACCAATAGAAGAACTGAAAAAGTATCAGGTATGTCTATCTAGGAGAAGAAGCGTGTGTAATGAGATTCCATTTGGTCCTTGCCGGTGACGGAAAGATTATGTGGAAGATTTTGTCCTACAAATTAAATACAGATTGGATCGGAAGCTGACTTGGAACCAACAAGAAGCTTCCATCGAGGGGGGCATACCTGCATAAAACACTTTGATGCCAAAGTCTAGTATAGTAAATGGAAGTAGAATGAAATGCATTACCTGGTCGTTGAGCCTCCATTATATAGGAGAAAACTTACTTTGAGGACAAGTCGCCTTTAGTACCGCACTTACAGTCGTATTCATTATTCATGCATTGATTTACCGCACTTAGTGTAGTCAATTATTACCATATTCATAATTGTCTTAATATAAACCCAAAAATATATATTAGCTCCCACAATGCCTCCAAATCTTCCTTTTGTACACACGTCTTAAGGGGAAATTTCCATATCAGTAGCTGTATCGGATCTTGCCTCAAATATTTCCTCGAGCACTAGCCGCCCCAATTGTTTCCTCCAGCCAAGGCCATCCCGAAATTTACTCGAGCCTTAGCCGCCCCAATTCTTTCCTCGGGCTCAAAATCTTCCCTTGGGACTTGGCCGCCTTGAATCTTTCTTTGGCCCTAACCGCCTTGATTATTTTCTCGAGGTGAAGACTCAATTTCAGCATGAGACATGAAATTGCCCCCATTTTACTTTGAATTTAATTGACAACAATTTATCCTTTTTGGCCACCGGTCTCGTGTATTCACGGTTAGTCACTACCTTCAAAGTTGCGTACGACCACGAGCCCCATAAGTATGATATATCATAAATAAACAAAGAAAGAAAAATAAAAGAGTGCACTTAATAAAAAAGAAACTGCACGGCACTTGGTCTTTAGTGACAAAGACGATATTTCCTTAGGTGCGCCTCCCGCCATCATTATTTAGGAAAAAGTGGTACCCATAAATGGTGCAAATTGTTGGTGTTGAAAAAAAATATTGTTGAAGATTTTGTCTCACCAATCAAATACTAACTAGAGTGAAACTTACTTGGAAACAATCGAGAAGGTTTATTCGACCACTGAATTGAGGCTTGACCATTGAGAGAGAGTACTTGCAAAAGACCATTCGACGCTCAAATCAGTACATTTCTTTGTTGGTTCAAGTGACTCAATAATATGCCGCCTGATTGCTTCACATCTATTCATAGGTGAGAGGCTACTTGTGCTGCATGCCTGCATACAACAAGTTACCTATTGGGGTGAGCGGCAAGTAGACTTGCACATCAACTTTTCATTGGTTGATCCGGAAGTTGCCATTTATTTATTAGCATCAGGACCGGTCTTGAAGGATCCATGACTCAGTGCGGGGAAAAAAATGTCCCCCCTTGTATGTCACAGTCATAATCAGCTGGGAAAAGGGCAAATCAGTCGAGAATTCAAAGTATAGGGGTATACCAGTTTAAAAAAAAAAAGTGAGGGACAAAACTGATTTTAGGTGTAAACTATAGGGTGTCACAAGTATTTACTCCTATAAACTTTTATTTTTTATTTTTTTTGAAAAAAATATTTAAAAAATAATAATTTTTCGGGGTTCCAAACCTAGTTAAGTGTAATGTCATGAGGCTCATTCTCATGCCTAATTTTTTTTATTGATATGCTAAAACATGGTACAATAGAGGGACATAAAACCATTACCCCCGAAAAGAAAAGATATACAAGGATTACAATAAACACAGATAAAAAATTATTTTTAAGAATGCACCATTTACTTAAATGCCGATATTCCGAAACATTTATTAAAATGCCATATGCTTTAGAATCGCCTTTCCAATTTGTCTTCCACATGCTTCTTGACTGGTTCTGTCAACTAAGTTCACATATTCAAATTTCTCAATCAATTTCCACTCATTTGCATAGCTAAATATAGAACAGTTTAAATAGAACGACAACTTAATGTCTTAGCAAAAGCTTCACAAGTTATTGCACATTCCAAATTCTACCTATATAAATGGTTCATAGTGGCTTTAAATTATTAGTCTCAGAAACATAAAATTCATTCTATCAAAACCAAGGTCCCAAGCACAAAACCAAATTCCATTCTTCTCTGTAAAAACATAAGAACAATTTTATATATGGATTTCATATATCTCAAATGCATGATTTCAGAAAGGAAAAAAAAAAAAAAAGGAGATTTGAAGCAACCATTTTCAACCCAAAAAGAAGAATTCGAAGATGTGATATTCATAGTAATCTTATGTTCAGTATTTAAAAACTGGATTATGAGACATGATATGTGAAATTGAGAGAGGATGAAAAATTTCAAAGGATCATGAGTAATTTATAAAGAGAGCAGACAAAAAAAATTTGGTTCTGGAGAATATCAATCTCCAATTGAGCTCTTTTATTGCTGCAATGAGTATTTGAATTTGAGAGAAGAATCAAAAGATTAAGAGTTTGAGAGAGAAGAGACAGGAACAAATGAATAAGAAAATAAAATAAAATTGTTCTAGGATATTTTATATTTTTTTTAGATATTCTTTATGTGTGCATTGACCTTATGCCAATAGGATATGTAGTTTGACTAGATCTATGTATTCTTTATCCTTATCATATTGATGTTGTGTAATTCTCTATATAAAAGGCTCCTATCAATAAATAAGATATCCATATTTCACGATTTTCTATTCTCTTGTTATCTCTCTTTGTCTCTACACTTTATATTTCATCTTGTTATCATGCACTTTGTTCTAACCCTAGAGTCAATAGCCCGCCAATAGCCTACCATTTATTTTCTGAAACCCTAAAAAAAAGAAAAACGTTTTTCGGCTCCTATGTCCGACCGCCGCCGTCGCTTGTTATCCCGGCCTCCGTCTGACATCACCGGCTGCCAATCTCTTGGCCGCCGCCCGCCGACGATTCTTGGTTTTCTCCGACTACAATTTTCGACTTCTTCAAGTGTTTGAAGTTTCAAAAGGTATGTTTTGAAACTCTAAACTTTTCCAAGTTCAATAACTCGGGAAGGATAAAATTCTTTCCTCCCTTCTCCATCTTCATTCTATGCTTGGGATTTTGTGTGTGCAGGTACCAAAATTATGGAATTTTATTCGCGGGTCAAGAGTGTGTTTGATCTCTCTTGTTTCCTTATCAGGATTGTGTATGATCAACCTCGACCTTTCTCCGGATTGTGTTTGATCAATCTGAACACTTTTTCCGAATTGTGTTTGATCAATTTGCAGCTTTTTCGGATTGTGTATGATCATTCCAAAGGACAAACCATTAAAATAATATTTTGTGACATTTATCGAGTCTCATAACAGCTTGGTTTTGTATGCAAGAGCAATGTAACATTCTGCTCCTTTGAGTTTTGACGTACTCGGTGCCTAAGGCGAATCTTTGCTTGGTATCTGTGGAACCTTTTTATTGGAAATGATTAAACCACATGTTTTGACCCCCAGGCTAACAAGCCTAGATGCCGAGATTTCACATCTCATGTGTTTAAAGTCTTTGACGCGCCACATCGATAAAAGCCTTTAATGGAAATATGTGCAAAAATTAATGACCATAATGTACTGTGGAATGCACTCATGGAGCGTTTCTTGAAACGTTCATATAACTCTACTTGTTGAGTTATTAGTCAAGTGGATTGCTTACCATTTCAAAAGACTACATATTGTCGAAGATCTTTTGTGGCATCATGATCCATAATCACTAGCGGATTCGATCATCATCAAGTTCTCTAGGCCTTCTAAGTTGGTTTAGAATTACCAACAAGACTTGATTTTGATCATTATATTGTAAACGAAAATTGCATATACGCTAATGCGATAAACGTATTTAAGATTGTCCCCTAATATGGGGACAACAATATGAGTCACGACAAAGGCAGAAAACGTTGTGCCGATGTTTAGAAAAGAGGGGGAGGTGTCGCCGGCCCTATTGGAACTATCCACAACATTGAGGGTCTCACTCTATTTTGTAGATCTATCTTATAGAGACATTGAGTGCTTCGCAGATAGTGGAACTATCTACAACATTCTAAGGAACCGGAAACTATCTCTAGATTTTATGCCTTGTAAATCTTCTGTAACTACAATAATTGAATCATATCGGTCATTTAGAGATGCGGTTTAACTTGAATTTTGATGTCTCATGGCATCATGATCAACGTCACAGATGCCCTCTATGCCTTGAGAGGCAACCGAACCATGTTAAGATTTCAAGGCATTCACACTAATAGTTTTCATTTGAAAACACATTGTGAGAATGAACAAGAGTACTTTTGTGTATACCATCTCATGAATGCGGACTGAAATGTATTTTAGAAAAATTTATGAGTTAATCTAGTGGACTGTATGTCATTATGATTCAAATATCGAATCACATGTTGTCGCCAAACATGATATTTGGGACACCGACTCATATAGGCTTTGGTTTAACCAAATCGGTCATCCTAGAAGAAATATAACGTTCCAAATTTTGAGAAATTCTCATTCTTATGGACATCCTTTCTTTCACTCAAAATGAAGAAATTCGGGATCTAGCTTCTTCATGAAGCATGATGGTGCCGCCATTCATGAAGCATGATTGTGATGCCATGATTGTAAATGGCGGCACCAGGGGGACATTGACGTCACCCGAACACGGCTCCAACTTCCCGGGGGTCGTCCGATCAATTCCTCAAGCAATTAAGGTGCACCGGCCTTCCCTCAATGTCTCATTAGCCCCCTACAATGCTCATTGCTCATTTTGAAAGCCTATTTTTTTTTAGCAAAATTAAGAGCGAGACCCTCTTACACTAAATGACACAAAAGTGAACTTTTCATTTTTATATTAAACTATGTAGATAAATACAACCACCTTGCGGACACCTATTTATGTTTTATGGTATTGGTTGAAGTGATAACACACTGGTCATGTGTTATACTATTATCTACTATTTATGCTGCTTATACTTTTACGGGTTCACTAACCATTCTTTAAAAAACTTTATCGGGATATTAGTTGAAGTGTCTTGTACCCCATGTTCACACACAATACGGTCTCACTGAGGTTACAACCAAGCAACTTTAGCAAGTCGCTCAAACATTCTGTGTACGAGGATTGAGCTCGATAGGATTGAAACAGATCTCCAATCCTTGAGCTCGGCTAGATATTATTTATAGGTGCCAAATCGCATTGCAACTGCGTACAATGATGAGCCATATGAGATGAATAAGTATTTAGGTTGGATATGAACCTCCACCTATAATCCACATATGTAAAAACCTTGTCAGACGATCTCATTCACCACTAAATTACGGATTGTCACTTTGATGAGACAGTATTCCCGCCGTTAGAGGGAGATAAGAACACAAGTGTTCAAGTGGAACGACGTGAATTATCGTGGTTTGTCCCCACTAAGTCTCATCAATGCTTAAAGTGTTAAAGTGATAAGATCACATGTTGCAAATATGTCTGCAAGGATTGATATCCTATTAAGAGGACATGGCGCGACCAAAAGCTGTTGGTCTTGACGCCATCACCATGGATGGTGAAATGGTGACACCATATAGTGACAAAATTGGTGTCATAAGGCCGTGTGGCTCCCCAAAAGGAGGGATGCCCTTAGGTTCGATACCTTCTCGCACTAGGAAGAAAGCGAGATTGGCACAACCTGATCCATTGATCAGTGATACTCAAATTTGTCTCATGAAGTCTAAATGGGGGACGCCTCAATGTCAAATCCAATCCATATAGAGATCTTTATAAGTATCACATTAGTGTACATGAAGACGTGGGATAATGAGTCTACTATTGAACCATCCTTCGTTGATAGATATTGTCAAGACCCACCCCGAATTTCACCCTGAAACCCGAGATGAGTCCTGCGGGGACCACCTCCAAGGAAAATTTACCGAAGGACTCGGCAAACCTCCCTTGAAAATGGACAACCCTAACTCGGAAGAACAGAATAGAACCACTTAATTAACCAAAATAAATAAAACATTCTCCGCTACAACCCAAAAATAACCAGAAATAATTAAACAAAAATCCCAACAGTATTCAGAGCTACTAAAAATTTAAAATACAGCGGAAGTTAACAATCTCCTAGTAGATTAAACAGATAACCTACTGGCGAAATGTAGCGGATAGATGTGTCACTATGCATCGACGTCGCCTTCTAGACCTCACACGAACGTTGCAGACTGGGCATTTTAAAAACGAAGAGCCCAGGGGAAAATATTCAAAAACGTTAGAGTGAGTGGACAAAAGCAATTCCGACAACAAATAAATATTTCCCCAAAAATACTTTCAAGAAAATTTTTTTTACCAGCGATAGCTTAAAAGCTTAACTCAGAAATTCTAAACTGATGTCTAGCCTAGCTAGACTCCCAAACTTTAAGAAAGAATGCCTCTCAGGCTAGAACATCATATATATCAATATGTATTCACACTCGACTATCTCTTGTACAATATCTATGAATAAACTCGAAAAATAGATAAGCATACAAAACTACGACGCTGGTGTCTAACGCTCACGTCGCCCCATACTGGAATTGTGCCTCAGAATGGAGGAAACGTCCGAGTGGTATCTATACGTGCTGATTTCTTGTACGAATTCTATGAATGAATTCAAAGAATAGAAATTCGTATAAGGCTACGACGCTGGCGTCTAACACTCACGTCGTCCCATACTAGAATTGTACTTCAATATGAGAGAAAATCACGTATAGCTAGCTAGCAAGCATTTAATCATATACATACTATTCTCATAATTCACTATATATGAGTATAATCACCGAAATTCTCAATTTCGGGAAATTTTCAACAACAGAAAAATTATTCAACAAAAAACATTTTAAGCACATTATTTAAAACAAAGGTCCACTCACAAAATAGGCCTAAGCCTGATGTCGGTCCGAGGCCTCGTCAGCTCGAGCCTCCTCGCGTCATGTTCTAAAAACATAATTAAATCCTTAATAAGCACACCGATGTTTAAGAAAAATAGGCAAAATTAAAAAGGAGCTCCGCCCGCTCAACCATGTCTATCGCCCAAAATCTTAATTTAACTACCAACCAAATAAACCTCCACAAAATCTTAACCGACATCCTCTACCACCTTTCACCTTTTTAACATTAAATAATCACGTGGCCGAATCTTAACTTAATAATCCGCCAAAAATACCAAACTTCAAAAATCTCAAACCTATCCAAAACTCCTCCAAAAAGTATAAAACTCATTCCAAAACACTCCTCATAAAAATCCCTACAAAAAACATTTTTCCCGGCGGCTCTACCACAAGCGGCGGCCGGTGGCCAGCTCCAGCGACCTCCAATGCCCACCAAAATTTGATAGCACATTTCTCTTAACCATCTCTACAACTTTCCTAACTACCACAAACACCAATTTCAAGCCTAATTATGCCAATCGAACGAAAACACACAAAAAGCCCTAGAATTTCCATTACCGATTTCTCCTTACCTAACTCGAGATGGAGGGAGCCCTTTGGAGGGATTGCTGCATAGGAGGATGGCTTCCTTTTGAGCCAAGGCTCGCCAGCTATGGCTACCGGAGGAAGAAGTTCCGGCGAGAAAACCACCACGGCAGTCGGACATTTAGGGGTTGATTTCTCCTTCAAGGCAGCGCTAGGGAGGCTGCCACTGATCTAAAATGGAAGTTGGGTCGGAGGCCGACCTTTTGGGACCGGCGCTGTGGCGAACGGACGGCCGGAATTTCTAGGCAGAGAGCGGGTCGGGGAAAGGGAGAGAGAGAGGGAGACGCGCGGAAGAGAGATAAGAAAGAGCAGACTGGACTTGGCCCAAAACCGGGCCAACCCAAAAACTAATACCCACTCCAAAATTCAACACCCCGAAAATAATACCCCAATAAAAATTACATTTAACTAGCAAAATTACCATTTTTACCGTCGTCACTTTTTCTTCCTTCGAATAAATCCTTCCAAATAATCGTCCCCTAACACTACTCTGGGGACCAATTAAATTAAACACTTACTGACGAAGACGGTAAAATTCTTATTACCACCGTGCTAGTAATTAAGGTAAAAATTAAGGGTCGGGGCGTGACAGATATCAACTTAGTTGATTGGCCTAATAGAAAGATGTGATCCAACATTAACAAAGAGATAGTTCCTTGGGCAGGTGATGCCGACACCACAAGTTAAACCATATCAACTATGTCTTTGTTAGATAACTTAGTGAGAACAAGAGCTTAGACTTACCTTATGACGTAAGGTCTCTCACTAACATGCATTAGGATTGACTTCAATGAGATATGCTCTCGTAATATATGTCATTGAACTCCACTACTTTGTTAGTTTGATAATTTCCAAATAACAGAACATGCAGCCTATGAATGTGGTCATAATAACATCTCTATGGGATCAGAGATATACATGAAGATCTTAAACGGACTTCATTCATCCAAATCAAGTGGCTCCAGACCAAAGGAGAATGTGTTTGCTAAATGTATTGAAGCGCATATGGACTCTTCTTGATTTGGAAGGGATATGGTGAATTATGCCTTTGCGTGTTCATTTCGGATTTACATATTGAAACTGAGTGGCATAATCTGACTTATAATGAAACTGAGAGTGGCATAATTGGTTTTGAAAAGGGTTTTGGACCGGGGGGGAGGCGAAGATGGGTATCAAAATCAAGTTTGTGAAATCAAATTTTTCTCTTCAAAATATCCTCAAATAATTATAAACCAGGCGGGGTTAGAGTGGAAGCATGACAAATTTGTTAAACAAATATGACAAAATTTTTATTAGGGATAAATAAAAAGATAGCATTGTGGGACGAAGATGAGTATCAGAATCAAGCTTGTGGAATCAAATTTTTCTCTCCAAAATATCCTCAAATAATTATAAACCAGACAATGACCCCCGCGTTATTGAGGGGTTAGAGTGGAAGCATGAAAATTTTGTTAAAGAAAGATGACAAAATTTTTATTAGGGACAAATAAAAAGATAGCATTGTGGGGCGAAGATGAGTATCAGAATCAAGTTTGTGGAATCAAATTTTTCTCTCCAAAATATCCTTAAATAATTATAATCTAGACAGCGACCGTGCGTGTTGTTGTGGGGTTAGAGCGGAAGCATGGCAAATTTGTTAAAGAAAGATGACAAATTTTTTATTGGGGACAAATGAGAGGGTAGCATTGTCATTTCACAGAGTTCATATTCAGTTAATACGGAATTGACTAAAAGTTGGATGGAAATGGTAAATAAGCATGAAAATGAGGGCAAAAGCTTCTTTCGACAGTAAATTTATAAACCCCATTAACTGATACTTGAGTGGCAAAGATGTAATTAGCAGTGATTGTAAGGGCAAAATAGTCATTTCGCTTAACGTATAAACAATGTTTCACCGACACTGACAAATAGTATTTAGTATAAATATTTTTAAATTACCTAACCCTAGATATATATTGTAATTGTTACCATCAAATAACGACAACAAAGAAGATGGACGACTCCAAGGTTAGTACAATAATATATTATATTGTTACCATCTGAAATATATCATCCTAGAATATTTACATATTCGAAGAAACAAACAATAAAATTGCAAACATTCTAGCTTCCTTTCTTATAAGGGTATTTTAGTAATCAAACTTGTTTTAATTTCGATTTCATATGGTAAATAAACGACACCAATCATAATTAGTTTTATTCCTGTTTTGATTCATTATGGTAAGTAAACAATACAATGAAATAATAGATTCTCATACTAATTCTCGTTGATACCGATTCATGATAAGTTTCATTGTAAGTTAGTAAACGTACCCTCACAGTTTCAATGAATAACATAACGACTCCTACTAGATTTGCTCCGATCAAAGCTCCGAATCAGAGCCGGTCAAAACATTTTAGTAAAGCTCTGATAAAAGATCCCCCATAAAAGGGACAAATAACATACTACTTATAATGGATCATACTCAATTGTATCAATATTTTTTGTGATTAAATCTTAAAATCGGTACAGTAATGATCCACAAATCACACTTATGCCTGTTCAAGTCTTTAGAAATTTGGAAGATATAAAGGGTAGTCCACTCTAAAAATAATAACAGATGAGGAGATTATCACCATCAACCCTCGGAGGTTTGTTTCCCAACTGATACCGGATTATCAATAGCAGCTATCACAGGAGGCTGACATATTATGCTAGTATGGAGTCAAAAGTGCAAGTAGAAGCAGTTAAACTTTTACTAGTGAAGCACAGAAAGAATAATCATATACTAACATGCACAAAATGTACAAGACAGTCGCACCACTGTAGTGTAATGAAAAAAATGTGAACAAACATAGAAAATGAAGCAAAATGAGTTCTGATTAAGTAAACAGGTTCTCAAGTTTGCTCCAAGTAATAGCACAAGATGAGGGAATAGCAGCCTTCTTCTAGCTCCTTTGTGTTCAATACATTGGAAGGGATAAAACTTACAGAAGAACTGAACATGACTAGCAAGTACCACAGAGTGAAATGGACAGACGACCTAACTTCAAAGGCTACAAGTATAGGAGGATGTTATGGGCTAGTTTCACCCTTTACAACATTTATATAGGACTTCTATCTATAATTGATTACAGGCTCACTAGCTTTTGCAGTCACCTCACAAGACCTTGTCCAACAATGGTTTGCTTTGAAGATTTTCGACCTTGGACGTCATTTTACTAACAGCCTCATTCAAACTGGATGATTTGAGCTCAAGCTCCCTCAGATGGGCTCTGGTTACAGAAACTTGCTTCTTGGCATCAGCAACCTCCTTTTCTTTTACAGCCAAAGCCTCCATTTGGGATTCTAATTCTTTCCTTGCTGATTCGATGTCACGATCACAGTTGGCCTTAGCTACTTCGAAGGCTCGATGCTGACTCATGATATCAATGGATTCTGCACATTCA
The DNA here is from genome assembly GCA_034370585.1 of Fragaria x ananassa. Classification (NCBI taxonomy): domain Eukaryota; kingdom Viridiplantae; phylum Streptophyta; class Magnoliopsida; order Rosales; family Rosaceae; genus Fragaria; species Fragaria x ananassa. The sequence goes on from CP139769.1 coordinate 19,637,856, forward strand.
TTGAGCATGAGACGAAGCCAAGCAACATCCATTCCTGAAGATTCTACATCCTTAAGCATAGCCAACATTTCTTTGACTTTTGATCTTGTCAGCTGCTTCACTGAAGTGCGTTTCAACTCTTGAACTACATAACAGACACACTCGAGGTAATAAGAGCGAATGACAATTGATTCCAGTTGACAGCTTGCTGCTATATCACCGTACTTGTCAATGACTGACTGTAGAATTGAAGATAAGCTTCCTTTCACACGGTACTTTCCCACAGAAACGCTGGCATCAGAACTAATAGATAGTACATCGTCGTCATCACTCTCTTCAAAAACATGGGGTGTACCTGAGAAACTGAAGCTTCTATTTTCAGAAGGTGAGTCAGTGGCACCTTCCACACCATTTTGCGTGGGGAGAGACAGAGAGGGGGTCATTTTGATAATTCCAGATGTAGGCACTACCCCAGATGACCGGATTTGCTTGTTCAAAGAAGGATCTTTTACTTCAGCAAGTGGTCCAGAATAAGACTTATAGTCACCATTCTCTAATTTCCCAGCAGGTACATTCTCAAGCACTTCTTGAGGCTTTGGTTCAGATCCCTGCTTTTTGCGGCCGAATATAAGATCATCAAGGGTGGGGCCTGAAATTAAATTTGACCATAAATTAGACAAATGAAACATGCATGTTCAGCTCTATGTGCATGGAGATGGAAGAGGGTTGAGAGACAATCCACAACCTGTCAGGTGGAAGAAGACCTATACTCACCATTCCCTATTTTCATAATCTCATTAGATGGAGACAAGGGAGGACCAGAAGGATTGACAGCACCTTGACCGGATCCATTAACAAGCTCTTGGGGTTTTGGCTGGGTTGCCGGTTTTCTTCTGCCAAATATAGGATCATCAAGGGCAGAGCCTGCAATTCAAATTACCACAATTGTGAGGAAGAAGCATGATTACATCTGGATACCCTCCATATATGCACAATAGTGCAGGAGGAAGAGGAATGTATAGATAGATCCACAATCTATCAGTAGGCAGAAAATGTAAGTCCACCATTCTCTATTTTCAGATTTTCTGGAAATGATGAAGGATAACAGCTTTACCATTCTCATGTTCTTCAACAGGCCTTGGTTGGGAGACTGGCTTTCTTTTTCCAAATATAGGATCATCAAGGACAGACCCTGAGGGAAAAAAGACCATAAATTACGATAAGAAGCATTGTTATCTCTGCATCTATGCGTATACAAGCATGCAAAATGGACAATGAGAGAAAACAAATCTCCGGTTAGTCAGGTGGAAGAAGATTTATGCTCACCATTCTCTACTTTCACCTTGTCCTTAGATGGAGATGATTGAGCATCATAAGGATAAACTACACTTCGGTCAGATACGTTGTCATGATCTTGCGGAGTCTTTGGTCGGGATCTCTCTTTTCGTCCACCCAAAATAGGAACATTAAGTTTGGAGCCTGCAATTTAAATAGCAATTTGTAAAAAAAGTAGGAATTATAAAAATCGATACAATCTATGTGCAAGTCCAGTGAAAGAGGAATGTTCAAAAAAATCCACAATCTCTTTATCAGTTTATTGGCTTCTCTTCCCTGGAACTCTGTTGCATCATGTGCCAATAAAAGAAAGAATATTTTCCATCCAGAACCACAGCCATTTCTATGGCATTAAAGAAACTAAACTCGGTTTCTGGTACCAATACTAGAATTCAGTGTGCCCTTGGACTTGGTGGGTAGTGCTGAACGTTTCTGGTACAAATATAGGGCCATTACGTGAAAGACGAAATGAAGTCATGGTTACTTAACCATATCTTATTTGGGAAGAAATTCATTTTAATTGTTCTCTATAAGAAGCAAATTTCAAACTTGGAATACAGCAGCTCCAGACAAGGGTTTTCAAGTATATTCAATTAGAGGTAAATGGTGTTCGTTCATTCTTTAAAATCCTTCATCTCTGTAGGAACCACTTGTTTTTCTATGTCGTATATCCGTTACTGGAGTTTACAGGAAAATGTATAAGATTTAGCCCAGCCTACTAAGAATTACCACACATAAAAGCGAAGAAAAACCTGATTCTTTTATATCCCCACGAGCTTCAGCACCAGCAGTTCTTTTTGGAAAAGATTGACCAGATTGATGGTAAGGATTAGATGCCCTAGTTGCATCCACTCTTCTATCTCCAGCCATCTTTTTGTTGAACTCACCATCGTTTATATCACCGCCATTATCTTTACAAGAAAACAAAAGAACCTAATATTTCCAACCTATAATCTCAAATAGTTAATGAGAAAACCCCTTTGAAAAAAAACTCTCCAAATCTAAAATTGACTACGACGAACACTCTTTAAACCAACAATTAACTATAATTTATAACCCTATTATTTCTGTATTTCATATCAATCAAGATAGTAAAGCACATACGTTAAATAAAGTCTCCAACAAAACAGAGTTATTGACTGAATAATAAATATCAAAAACATATGAAGTGCATTCCACCGAGGAAGATATAACTATGCATGTTGTAAATAACCCAGTCAGAGTCCAGATTAAAAATAAAGTGCGGAAGCATTTTAAATTTGAAACTAAATAATGCATGCATATGTAAACTTTAATCAGATAAAGTTGCTCAAATAGTTCCTGAACCTAAATAAGAACATGGGGCAGTCTGGTAATGAGTTTTAGGTAGGGATTTAATAAAAGAGGGGAAAAAAAAAGTGGGTGGGGGAAGACAAAAAGAAAAAGTTAAAATCAGATAATGAATCAAACAGTAACCTGTTTTCTTCTTGTTCTTCCGGCCTTTCCCTTCTGCAATCTTTCTCAGGCAATTTTCAGTGCATTCATGGTATGGATTCGCAACATTTACGCAATCAGGGTGCACTTTTCCTATCAAAGCCATCTCTTTCTCTCAATTAAATTCACCAACAACCCTGCAAATAAGAAATCCAATTTATACGCAATTTGGAAAACCAATTTTTCACATAATTGTCTTCAGAACCTCTAGAATTTTGCCTCAAGTTATCAATCAAGAACAGCAAATTACACTCAAATGGATTAAAGACAACAACTTTCACCATCGGGCAATCAAGCAAAGGAAAACCAATTCAACCAGTTAGCTGACGTGGGCTTTTCACATGAAAAAACTTGTACCATAAGTCATGACAGAGATTCAAGTCTCCACCTTTCATCATCAAACAAACAGAGTACAACAACCAAGACAGGCAGAGAGTTTGATAAGCCAAAAGTCTGAAACTTCCTCATCACCCACCACAAACTCAATTTTGGGTCTCAAGAACTCAACAAAACACAAAAAGTTTCACAAACAAAATCAACAAAAAAGAAGGGTCAGAGCAGAAGAGATGGCACCCAAAAGGAATTGGGTTTGTTACCTGGTAGGCGATTATGGAATCCAAAAATGCAAAATGGTGAGGCCAAAGTGATATGAGGGAGGGGGAGGAGCAGTCTAGATTTGACTACGGGGACGAGTTTGTGGAGCGTGAGGAATTATTAATAGAGAAAAGGAGTCTTCAGCTTTTAAAATGTGAAATGTGAGCCTACAACAAAGACAAGGCGTCATAGGCGTGCCAGTGCCACCATGGCTGGTGCCATTTGGCTGTTGCTGACGTTCTTGATGACGCCGCCTAATTGGCTTACAATTCTTTGCGGACATTACATTACATTAGAAGAGATTAGCTAGCAATTAGGTGTTCATCAATATGAAATATTATTAAGGTGGGGGGAGACGTTCATCTTGTTTAGAATTACGTATGCTTCAACAATTAGGTGTTCACCTTACATGCAAATACAAACAGAAAAGGTTCACCGTTCACCTACAGCTTGTATGGAATTGTGATGTTTGGAATATTAGAAGATCCATCCATAGAGGAATTGTCACATCCCCATATATGGATGTGTCAAGTTCTCAACTTTCTTGTCAGATCGAGTTTTTACTCCAAAATTTGAGGAATTACCACTATGGTCAGTTTCTTAACATAAGTCCTATTTGTTTTTTTGACTGGAACAAATAGACCAAAGAATTATGGACAACTCTAGAGTAAATGTCATTCATTTTCCATGGTTCTACACATAGAAGGGCTTGGCAGCCAAATTGTTTGTTACAAGTGGCATTAGTAAATTTTATATTTTCGGTGAAATTTAACACGTGTGAAATTATACTTAGACTTGTATAAAGTATAACAGTATATTTAAAACAAATTAAACATAAACAATTAGGTGTTACAGTTAAATCCATTGCAAATGTTGAAGTTTGTAAGGAACTGGTTTCAGGGGTTTGAAGATGAGGAAATCCACATGTTCTAGAAACTGAAATTTAGTCAACATTTTCCCACAATATCTCCTCCATCTGTTTCCTTGAAGTCCTTGGAAATGAATGGTCTTGTGGTTATGAAAAGTCTTACATTCCTAACTTGCATTTTACTCTATGAAGCTCTTAGCTAACTATGAATGATTAGAGTATGGACCTCTGTAATGGATTGGGTGAGGAAAATATTAATTAGGTTTCAGTTGAGTTTTGTTAATCAATTCTAGCTAGTTAGTAATAGTTACTGATATGGTAACAGGTGATTTTATTTTATGTTGCTGATATTAATCATAATAGTTAGTAATAGTTACTGAAACATAAATGAAACCAGTAGGATTATGAAAAATTTAATAATAACTGTGAAAAATTCACTTGTCAAATTTGCAGGATTATGTTATTGATCAGTTCATTACTGACCTTATTGATAGTGATATTGAAACCCAGAAGGCCAGAAGCATATCATATTTGCATGTGCATGTTCATGTGCCCTCTTACTGCAGAAACAACAGTTTGGAGAAGCACTATCAGCTAGTCTAGCATGATCTCAAATTTCTCTTTTCCTGATGACAATACTGCGAGTTGGTTCATTCAGACACTTTTTATCGATCAATTGGTTCAACGGCAAAGGAGACAAAGGCCACCACACCATGATTCCCATTGGCAAAACTTTATGTGGCTCGAAACAACTTGATCAAATCGAGCCCCACCCTTCATAGTTAAAACCATTTGTCTGGTGCTGCTATGGGCTATACTAGAAGGAGAACATCACTACTCACAAGAAATTAAGGTCCAGAAAGACCAAACTCAATTCAGGGGGATCCCCCGTCACTATGTCAAGGTCAATTTTGATGGTTATGTGCATCAATAACAACAATATATGATCTTTGTAATTAGGAATGCTCGAGATACTTATCTGTAATGCTCAAGGTTGACCTTGACGTACGTAGTATATTATAGTAGTGATTATTCCAATGGATTGCTGGAGGCTGGAGGCTGGAGGCTGGAGCTAAGAAAGTTGTTGTCAAATAACATCCTAGCTTCTAATTAACTCATGAAGGTTTAGAGGTTCAAGAAGGTCCCGGAAGAAATCTAGAAAATAGGGTTCAATAAAGTTCCAAGTAAGGTAACTCTAAATTCTTGATTAACTGTAGTATGTACTAACTTTTGGTCTCGATCCATGAGCCAGAATGCTCAAGACACCTCAATTATTTAGGCACCAAAAAGAGGACTCATGTAAATCTGCCATTGTGTGATTAAAGTATACTAAATACTTGGGAAAATTGGTTATGAATATAATAGAAATGTTAATAATTGAGAATTAAAAAAAAAATAGTGGTGACATCAGGAGGAAGGAAGTTTCTAAAAGACATTATGGCCTCATGGGAAATCAAATGCCAAGTTTGTGTAACATGCAGAACTATGACAATGAAATGATGGGTGTTCATCTTTTTCAGGTCAAATGGCCCTTTAGCTTGTTCATTCCATTAATATTATCCCCTATGAATTTGCTGATGTATTATATATTGTTTCTGTTGCTGTTCAGAGTATTAGAGAGAGTAGTTGAAACATGAAACAATATACTTAACAAAACTAGGTAAGGTGGTTAGGGTTTTCATTCACCATAGTAGGTCATGCAATACATGCCCCTCCTCATCATTTCCAACTTGGAAACTCTATTAAACTTTCTTTCTCTTGCTCTATAAGCTTATATTAAACTAACCAGTTTCTTCATTTCAAATAATTAAGAAAATAAAATAACATTTCCTCTCCTTCATGCATGAGCTGCAGTTCACCAACCTAGGCAGCTAAGCCTCATTAAAACATCTATATAAAAAGGAACAGTTGTGAGATACAGGGTCAACTGGTTTCCTTCTTATATATTGCAAACCCAAAATAAAATATAGAACCAACTTTGTTCTCAATTTTCTGAGATGGGTATTTAGGGATGATGGTGATTTTTGTGTTTGATCACTAAGAACTTGGATGAGATAAATGCAGTTATCTATTGCTGTCAATAAGTAAAAACTTTTCAGGAACCTTCACCCTTCTCTTTTCTACTTCTATTTTGTTTCTTGTTTCATCCTTCATTTGGTACTTTTCTTAAACTGTTCAGTAAAAAGAGGTGGCCACAAAAGTATAGGAATCAACAAGTACAGTTGTCATCAATATTTGACAGGTTTGTTACTTCTCTTTGTTAATTAGTTACTAGTTGGTTTGCTGAAACTGAGCTAGCTAGTGTTCCAAACCAGAAAAATAGCTAGCTACTGTTCCTTTGGTTATTTCTGAACCAACAGTAAGAAAATGAATATTAGAACAAAACTGAAATATAATGCCGAAGGAAAATTCTACTCTTCTGGTTTTTTTTCTTCCCATCGACGGATTCCCTCTTTTCTTCTAGGGTTTTGTTAGAGCTTGAACTAATTCTATGTGTAACTGGCATTTTACAGTTGGTCATGCACATTGCAGGTGTGATGAACATGACTATGTATAACCTGATAATTGAGAGGCTTAGACCCCTTGTGGGTTTGAAAGGCTGGGATTATTGTGTTCTGTGGAAGTTGAGTGAAGACCAAAGGTAAAAATAGGAACTGTAAAGCTGGTTAAACTTCAGTCTAGTCATTTTCTGTTCCTCTTCTTCTTTTTGTTTGTTTGACACTTTAGGTTGGTTTTAGGTTCATTGAGTGGATTGGTTGTTGCTGTTCTGGGATTGATGAGGACAGCCAGAATGGTGGACAAGAACTTCTGTTTCCAGTTTATCAAGTCTTTCGGTGCAGGGATACAATGCAACACTCAAGAACTAGTTCTTGTGATATCCTTTCTAGTCTTCCTTCCTCAATGCCCTTAGACTCTGGGTATATATACAGCAGCACTATGCCATTCACTTTTGTTTCCTCATTCCACCATTTGTGATGAGCATACATGCATAAAAAATTAACAGAAATAAGTAGTGGTTTAATCTCATTAACCAAGATTACTCATGATTACGAAAACAGGATTTATGCAAAAACCATAATGTCAAACCAGCCCTGTTGGTTGAACTGCTCCTCCAGTAACAGAGATTCAAGTGCTATGCTAGTGAGTACATCATTTTCTCATTAACCTCTAGCTATTTTAGGTTCATTAGTATGGATATAGTAGTATTTCACATCACTAAGTTTGCTACTTACACTGTGCAGGAAAGAGATGGGACCAGAGTTTTGGTTCCAACTGCAGGAGGATTAATGATTGAGCTGTTTGTCTCCAACTATGTAAGATTTTATTCTTTTTCACTTATAAACCTTCTGTAATTTCATATGTTTCAGAACTATATGAGTCAAAATGTGATAAACATATTATACATACTAATTATCAAATTCATATCTTATATTGTACTTGTGTAACTATTTTCTTTCCAGGTCTCTGAGGATCAGCATGTCATTGATTTCATCACAGCACAATGCAACATTTGGCGGGAGCAAGACACCCTGATCAGTGCAAGCAACACATTTAGTACAAACACCCCTGTACTTTCTCCATCAATGGCATCATTGGATCCTCATGATGTGAATTTGCCATACGATATCACAGTTGATCGAATCCGCCTATGCTCTTCTGAGTCTTCTTCTCCATTGAACTTCCTGCAACATGTCACTAGTTACAACTCTCAGAACAGAATGAAGAATAGTCCTAGTGCATGTACTTATGATCAGGGTAATTCTCATGAGTACTCTTTGGATCAGCCATTAGAAAACATGGAGCAACAAGGTACCCTGGATGAGCAGGATTCGATAAAACCAGCAGACCATTCAGTTTCTGATTTCAGTGATCAAACTGATGAGAACAAAAATTATAAAAGAAGAAATGGAAAAGAGCCTCAATCCAAAAACCTTGTTGCTGAGAGGAAGAGAAGGAAGAAGCTTAACGAAAAACTCTATAAACTTCGCTCTTTGGTTCCCAACATTTCCAAGGTACTACTGCTGCTTGTCCTCATAATTTTACTCATACACTCATACTACCATAACTTGGTTTAATCATATGTTCAAATCATATACATGGATAAATGTAATCAGCGTCATGTGATTAACAAAAGTGACCTTAACTTAGCAAGTTTTATTATGGAAAATGGTGACCTCTTACCGACTGTAATGCAGACCTACTAATCTTGAATATTCTCAGATGGACAAGGCTTCGATTCTCAAGGATGCGATTGATTATGTTAAGGACTTGCAGAGACAAGTGAAAGAACTCCAAGATGTGCTTGAAGATAATTCAAATGTAGGAGGAGCTAAGAGAACTTTCAATAGTATCTCCGGAAATTACAACAATTACCAGTCAGAGAATCAGCATGGAATTTCTATGGCAAATAAAACAGAAAGTGACAAGCCTCAAAATGGGTATCATGATTCGGATCATAATACTAATGAGAAGGGACAACAGCAGCTGGAGGTACTTGATTTATAATCTAATCTTTTGTCAAATTAATTTGTTTACATGTGTTGTTTAGAGGACTTTCCGAATTAGTAAAGGGATTAATGGATGGTAATTTAAATGCAGCCACAAGTAGGAGTAACTCAGTTAGACGGCAACGAGTTCTTTGTGACAGTGTTCTGTGAGCAGAAGCCAGAAGGGTTTGTGAGATTGATGGAGGCATTGGATAGTTTAGGATTGGAAGTGACAAATGCAAATGTGACTAGCTTCAGGAGCCTCGTCTCTAATGTGTTTAAAGTAGAGGCAAGTAATTTCTTGGGAGAACAACCACAGTTATATTTAAGTTAACTAGGAATTAGTCTTATATCTATATATTACTCATGGCTGCAGAAAAGGGACAGTGAAATACTGCAAGCTGATGAAGTGAGGGACTCTTTGCTGGAGATAACACGGAATCCATCGAAAGGGTACTGGGTGGCCTGAGATGGCAAAAGCTAAAGCATCTGGAAATGACCGTTCTTTGGACTATGATCATGATAATAAGCATCACTACCACCATCCTCCACGACTACCACAATTCTACATGTCATCTTCAACATCTTTATGATTGATGAGAAGATTGACTCTACTAATCATGTATTAACTGCACACATTTGATCAGTTTCTTCATTTCAGTTTCCTACAATTTGCCGTAGTACTCTATTATTTCATCTTATATCATGTTTTTTTTTTCCTCTCCCAATAGTGAACATGCATGCTCATGTTGTTTCAGCTATATTTTACCTTAATTAACACCTTCAATTATTCAACTTAAGTTTTTTAATCTAATGATAAAAACTCAACTCATAGTACATACTTATATAGATCATGATCGAGGTATCTTATCTTGTCATTGATTGTGTCTTACAGAAACAATCACTTTGTGATTTGTGTCTTTTTCATTTAAAAATTATTAGCTATATATTCCTCTCATAAATTATTTATAGTGTATCACTACATATCTCTACTATATATAAAGCGAGCGGTCTTTAAATTATTAAATTATGTTATACCTGTATTACCCCTATTAAGTGGCAAAATAAATAACAAAATAAAATGACGAACAATGGTTATTATAGTAAATAGTGAAAAAAAATGAAGAGATAATTAAAGAGAGAAAAACGTGAGTAATAGATAGAAATTAGAAAGTGGGATTACAAGGATTAACTATACTACACAAAACAGATAAAAATTAATCATTCCTTAGTTTTAGGTGACTTGGTGAAAGTGCAAATTTTGCACGGATTGAAGGCTAGTGTCAATAAAATCAACCAATTTTTACTGTGAAACGGAAACAGCAGAAGGAACAAACGTGTTATACTTGAGTCTCTTAAATGGTCTTTCAGCTGTCACATGCACTCAAAATAATTGGGTTTACAAGCTATAAACCCTAAGAACAAATAGAGCTGAAATCCACCAGAAAGGTGAGAAAACTCTCAAAGTTCAATGATAATGATGTGAAAGATGTCTAATCACAACCGTGCGCATAAGCTTAAATACCATAAACAAACCGACAAAATTGGATAGTAGGATGTGATTTTTCTTTTTTCTTATCCACCAAAATTGGGCAGTGGAAAACGATTTGGGATTAAGAACTTAGGGTTGGGTCTGGGGAAGTGGGAATTGGGGAGGAGGGAGACGGGAGATAATGATAATTGAGAGATTTTGAGATAGTAGATGCAGACAACTTAATTAAGGGTAGGCTAACTAGGCTTTATTGAGGGTTTCATTATTTCTTATCCAGCATGCTACTCTTTTTTTTTTTACTATGTCAAATCTCACCTAGGCTTAAGCCCAGGTGAGCCTGGGGTTAGATCTGTCATTGTGCATATGGATACGGTAACTAACAACCAAGCTTAAAGCCTACAAATCCGGATCAAACTAAAATAATCTAAAGTACTAGAAAGATAATACAGACCATAGGTACGTAATAGTAAAATGATGAGTTTAACTCCTAGCGAGTTTCCTTCTGGAAAATGTTTTTATTTGTTTGGCTGAAAGATGAGTGAGAGATGAATGACCCCCTAACACTCTTATGTATTTAAAAAAGAAAAGAGAGAAACATCAAGAGAGGGAGATTAGACCAAAACCTCTCATAACAAAACTATGACAACCGAAATTGGGGAAGACATGCCACTACTACAATATGACAAAATAAAAGGAGGAGGTGAATCCCACCAAATCAACTGTGTTAATCGGCAACCAGACATCAAACACCAAATTTGTAGTGTCATGCTTTACCTTTAATTTGCACGATCAATGTGCTTATTTGAATCCTTTTCGCCATCCGTTCTACATCATCATCATCACATAATTAGCCCTCTTAGCTTCAAAGAAAATAGCAAATTAATAAGGCCATGTTCGGTAACACTTTTGAAAATGATTTTTAATTTTTTTTAAAAAATAAGAAAATGAAATAATTGTTAATTTAGACTTTGGAAATGTGTACGGTGATTTATTGTCAAAAGTAGTTCTCACATTTTCTAAACTAGGAAAATGAAAAAAAAATGAAAATGTCAAATTGGTTTGTAGAAGTTGAAGATATTTTTATTTTTTATTTTTCATTTTCAATGTTTTCAGAAATATCTCATCGAACAGATTTTCATGTCTCAAAAATAAAAATACAAACATAAAAACGTTACCGAACACCATTTAAGAAGTTGCTACACTGGCAATTGTTGAGTGACATCAATCATCTTCATTTTCCCCGGCCCTATCTAAATACGCCACTACTTGCAATTATAAGTTTCGTTGTTAGCCAAGGTTGTCGATACTAGCTCTACTTAGAACAAAAGGCTTTCTCGTTACAAGCAAGGACTTTTGATTTTTCAAACCACTCTTCTGCAACTGGTGTTCAGTTTTCCTTTAAATTACCATCTTCGATCATACATATACTGATAAACTACGAAATTGTCAAATTGTGATTGTCATGTAAGTAGGTGCATGTAACCGTGTAACGACGAGGCCTTGCTCCCTAACTAACTACAGTATGACTACTGCTAGTCACTTTTTTCTTGTAGTGAATCAGAGTGCAAGATTCAGGACGTAATAAAGGGATTCTCATCTTCATGCTCAAATCATTTCAGTTTGGTGCGCACACAATGTTAGCCTTTTTCTTCTCAATGGGAGACAACAGAGCAAGCCCTCTAGTTTTCCTTCACTAATTGCATATGAATTAGGTGATGTAAGCCCTCTAGTTTTTGGTTTAGAGAGTAGTTGAAACATGAGCAAATACATATACCAAACCAAAACGAATGAAAAGCTTTAGCAAGGTAGTTAGGGCTTTGCACGATTTGTATTAGGTCATGCAATATGCTCCTAGCTTCCCTTTAAATTATTAACAAAACTCACATTTATATCCTTAATTCCAAAGAAAATAAGAAAATTAATCAAGCTTTAATTCTCATACTCATGCATGAACTGCTGCTCACCTACCAGGCTATACAAGTATATATGCAAAATATAAAGAGAAACATTTTGTGATTATCTGAACATTTTTGTTGTCTTCTCAGTTTTGCTGATATAGAATGTAGTTAACTATTGCTTTCGACTGAAGTTTTGTATGGATCTATACGTTTGTTTTTTCTGCTGTGCTTTTGTTGCTTCTTCCATCCTCGTCTTGTTTTACTTGCTAATTTGTTCAATACTACCCAAAATCTCGAAAGCATGACAAACTGCTCATATCATCAGCTGCAAGCTAGGTCTCTATCAATTGTACTACCCCCAACTGATTCTCTGAGATTCTGTTGGGATTTTAAAGTAATGCACATTTTCTTGTAGGTGTCATGAACAATATCATCATGTCAAATCTCATACAGAGGCTTAGACCCCTTGTGGGTTTGAAAGGATGGGACTTTTGTGTTGTCTGGAAACTTAGTGAAGACCAGAGGTTAGGGAAACTGATGTAACTTTATATACAAATAATTTCTCGGTTAATTTCTTCCTAATCCTATATCTATGTGTGTGACTTATTATGGTGGCTTACTATAGGTTTGTTGAGTGGATGGATTGTTGCTGTTCTGGGACTGAAATGAGTACTCAAGATGGTGGATATGAAGACCATCTTCTTTTTCCGGTAGTTTCTGCAGTCCTTCCTTGTAGGGATACCTTGTTACAGCATCCAAGAACCACATCTTGTGATCTGCTTTCCAAAATGTCTTCTTCGGTTCCCCTAGACTCCGGGTACGTATGTCCACTTCTTTTGGTGTTTTTCCTTGTACCCCTCAATCCTGCAGATTACTTTCCTGGTCTTTCGAGATAGTGTGGCATGTTATGCTATCAGTGTCAATCTTGCTACACTAATGATGAAGTTGAATCTTGTGCACACGTGTGATTTTGATTGACAATTTCGCAATATAGCATGTCATGGATGATGGATCGCTTTCTTTCATAACTTGAATTAGTTAACTAACCCTCATGTCATGATCATAAACAGGATCTATGCAGAGACTTTAATGTCCAACCAACCGAGTTGGTTAAACTTCTCTAATAGCACATTTTCGAGTACTAGTACAGAAGTGAGTACTACTTGGCCCCTATCAGTTTCTACTATATGTTGGAAACAAGAAGTCCTTGGAGTTTATATTGATGTTCAAGCTCATAGGATTTGTTTCCACTCTTTGCAGGAAGAAACTGTTGGGACCAGGGTTTTGATGCCAATACCAGGAGGACTAGTTGAGCTTCTTGTTCCCAAACAAGTAATGTTTCTAATGCTCTATGCGACTTGTTTTTAATTTGTTAGATATGAACTAAAGCGCATTTCATATATATGAGAAATAAAGCACATCATTTTGTTCTTTGTAGGATAAAATGATCTTATTACATGGTAGAATGAAATATGGCATTTAGAAATTGGAACATCATCTGCTTATCATTGTTCTATCTGTGACAGGTACTTGAAGACCAGCATGTTATTGATTTCATCACGGAGCAATACAACTTCTCAGTAGAACAGAATCATATTATTGGTACAAGCTTTGGGGTAAACTTAGACATTCATGATGGAATCCAATCAAAGCAAGTACTTTTAGACCAAGAACAAATGGATCCCAGCAATCGTATTATCTGCTCTAGCGATAATTCTGCCATGAACTTCTTGCAGCAGTTTACTCACAACTTGGGAAACAGGATGAAGAACAGTAGTTATAATGTCAATTCTTTTGAAGATCCATCACATGAACAATTTCTTTCTGATAAGCAAATGGACCACTCACTTCATAATTGTTCGGCAAAAACTGGGTTTGATCAAGCAATGGAGACAATGCAACGGTCCATGATGACGAGTGAGACACAAGCTACACACCACATGCATATGCAATTTATGGACCAGTCATTAGAATCAGACATGGATCATGAGCAGGACGCCGGAAATAATGATAAGGATTCAAATATTATAAATGATGATGGGGAACAAGCTACAGATTTGAACTCAGATTGCAGTGATCATGATCAGCTTGATGCCGAGGATGATGCAAAATATCAGAGGAGGACTGGAAAAGGGCAGGCTAAAAACCTTGTTGCAGAGAGAAAGAGAAGGAAGAAGCTTAATGACAGGCTTTATGAACTTAGGTCTTTGGTTCCCAATATCTCTAAGGTAAAGCATCATCATCTCAATTAGTCTTTTTCTTGTTATAAATGTTAAATTTTTGTCAGAGTTGTGCTGGTTCAAGTGATGCCTTTAATCCCCTTTATCCCTACACTGGAGATCCAAGCTATAACTTTCTCTTCCTCATTATTGAAAAAAATTATAAATAGAATTGATATACCTAATGCCAAAGTCATTTTGATTCTCAGTTGGACAGAGCTTCTATTCTTGGGGATGCAATAGAGTATGTGATGGAGTTGCAGAACCAAGCTAAAAAACTCCAAGATGAGCTTGATGATGATCATGATCACGAAGAAGATCGCCATGTTCATGAAGGTGCTACTAATAAGCAGTGTGGCATAACTTCCCAACATAGCAGTATACAATCAGAGATTGATCAGAGTCAAAGTGGGGTTGGCCTTAAAGCTGAGCAAAATGATCATCAAGCTCCAAATGGATTCCGTTTGGGAACAGCCGGAGATGGTAGTGTCTCAAAACAAAGCCCCGATTCAGAAGTCATCCACGATCACAAGACACAGCAGATGGAGGTATGAGTCTTGGGTTCTTTTTCTCTTTTAGTAAATATTGTTCTTCCCTTTTTGTTCTTTTAGGTTTATATTAGGGTATCTGATTTAAGAAATGGAACAAATTGTGTAGCCTCAAGTGGAAGTAGCTCAAATAGATGGGGATCAGTTCTTTGTGAAAGTCTTCTGTGAGCACAAGCCTGGTGGATTTGTGAGATTGATGGAGGCTTTGAGCTCTCTGAGCCCGGAAGTTACTAATGCCAATGTGACTAGCTTCAGATGCCTTGTCTCTAATGTTTTCATTGTAGAGGTTTGTTGCTTCAGCCTCAAGCAAAAGAAGATGCTACGAAGCCTTTTTTTTTTTTTTTCATATTTGTTATATGATGAGTAACCATGATTCCTATGTTGTTTAACCAATTTGAAACCCTAATAGAAAAATAAAATTTAACTCGATAATATATCTATCAAATAAAGAGGCAATTATTTCATCCGAGTGATTTCATAACTATCCATTTTTGTTTAGGATTAGGTAATCAAACGAACTTTAATAGATAAATTGAAAATAATTTTTAGTAGTTGAAAGCCTAAGTTTGGGATGTTAAGATTGATTGATCTAACTTCGTTCTCTCATCAACTACCTCAGAATTTCAGACAGAGTAACCCACACTTTCGGACACAAATTGGCCTCTAAAAACTTCGAATTGCCATCTCAGTCCTATAACTCCCGCTCCAAGTAAAGTAAAGAATAGAGAACTCCACACTATTTACTTAGGGTCCCACATTTCTTGTCCAAAAAGCACAGCATCAATCTTAAATACCAAAATTACCCCCATCAATTTGTGCAGGACAAAAACCCTAGCCCCTTTCTCTCTCTCTCTCTCTGAAAAACCCCAAACCCACCAGGCTCCTCCTTCCTCTGCATCAATGGCCGGTGGTCGCTTCCGCGAGCTCCTGAAGAAGTACGGCAAGGTGGCGCTGGGAGTCCACTGCTCCGTCTCGGCCGCCTCCATCGCCGGACTCTACGTCGCCATCAAGAGCAACGTCGACGTCGAGTCGCTGATTGAGAAGCTCCCCAACCTAAACCCTCTTAAATCCTCAACCGAAGAGAAACACACCTCGGAAAGTGGGCCTTCGGCGGCTGTGGTGGAGGAGAAGAAGAGGAACCGGACGGCGGAGCTGGCGGCCAGCAGCGGTGGCGCTCTGGCATTGGCTTTTCTCTGCAACAAGGCTCTGTTTCCAATTCGGGTTCCGATTACGCTGGCGGTTACGCCTCCTTTGGCTAAGTTCTTGTCCAGGAGGAGGCTTATCAAGACTGGTCTATGATCTGGTGCTTTGTTTTTCTTTGGTTTTTGATATTGTTATGAATTTGTTCTTTATGAATGTCTGTTTGGATAGAAATGAAATTAGTAATGAACACTTCTATATTCTATCGAAAAAATGAACACTTTTATGATATAAGATGGTTTCCAGTTTGTTTGGGAGTTATTGGCTGGATTTTGGTTGTGGATTTTTGATTATGAATTGAGGGAACATTTGGGTGGGAATCGACTTTTAGTTGCAATTCTAGAATGGTCAATCACTTATTATTTTCTTTCTGAGAATCCAGGTTTTCAATGTGGTTTGAATTAACATGGAAGCTCCATTTGGTGTTGAACAATACTGTCTGGCTATGAATTTGAGTTTTAACTTCTTGGGTTTTTGGGACTTATTTTTGGGGTCAGCATCTCATCGTGTTGCATGTTAACATACTTGAACAAGTTTTAAGCGTGGTCAGGTTTTTACCAGCTAGTGTTGATTTAGATTATGGTCAATTAGAATTGAATTGTAAAGGAAGTGATGATAGCATGGGTGTATAGAAGACATTCGATTTCGCTCGTGTCCGAAATGTTGTTTTACGGAAGTAAGCATACATTTATCTTCAAATGGTGTGCGATACTTGTTGAAAATTCATCTTTTTAAGTGGTTTATGTTACTTGAAATAAGAAATCCATTGTTAGCAAAATGAAATCAAAGTTCCACCTGCACATGGTTTTAGTTTGAAGATGCATTACCCCCAGTAAAATGTCACTTTGTTTAAAAACTGGGGGTACTAGTAATGAGCCAATGCCCCTCCCATTAGCCTTTGCTTGCGTTAAACCTTCCAATGGCTTCAGCATTGGTTCACAGAAAACTTTGTTGTCTTTCTTGCTTGCCATTTACTTCTTTTTTCTGAAATCCTTTTCAATCGCATTTGGTTTGATATTAAGAGAGCGAATGAATGACTCAGAATTTTTCATGTGCATATCAGGGGAAGGAGAAATGTAACCTGTCCGGCTTTGGACGTTGTGACAGCACCAAGTGGAATCCTGAATTTTATACGAAGTAGGGAATCTAGGTTTTATGTAAGTTTTTCTGCAGGAAAACGTTCCAATGTTTTGATCCTTTACGGCGTAGTTTTCTTGTTTGACCTTGAATCACTTCGAAATGAAGACATCAGCTTCAGAGGCAAATCCTTTTACTTATTGCTATTGTTAATATTTTTATCAATAGACTGTGTTCCCAATCTCTTGTCAGAACTGAATTTGGGATCTTAATAATGTATGTGTTACTCTCACAAGTACTGAAAAAAAAAATTTACTTGCTGCCTGTTGGATTGCCAGAAGAAGCTCTTGTGTGTTTCATTCAGTGACGATAATATTCATCATTTCCAAAATATAAGATGTTGCTGGTTATGAGATGATGTTGGGAAATCTCCTATTGCTATTTTCACCTTGGCAATGGTTATTGGGATTGGATACACTCAGGGCTGTACTAACCGAGCCTAGTTCTTGGCTGATAGATTGCTCTTGCAGTATATAATAGTTGTTTGTTCAGGTCAAGGCTCCGTTGCCTTTTCATTTCAGGCCACACAGCAACCTTGCCTGGCGAGTTATTTTTACTAGATTATTATTTATGGGACAGACTGAATTAAAACTGCTAGGTCTCCAAGCTACAAAATGAATAGAATTGAGAGCAGAGTTAAAATCGCTTTTGTATGTGTTGCAACAGAAGATGCAGTTAATCACTTGTTCTTGAGTTATCACTTAATATGATACCTCTTGCAGATAACCAAGTAGATTGAATCAATTCGATTCAATAATCAACAAACAAAAGCAAAACTGATTGCCTTTTCCCAATCCCAGAAAGCCCGCCCAAACCTAAACCACAAGAGATGTCAACGACATTAGCTAGCAGCCAAATGCAAAAGAATGAATTCATTCCCAATCTGCTGCTAACAGAAAAACTATTGTACATGGACATGATGGGAGAGCGCTGGTAACTTTGTTCCAGACACTCCCACTTCCAAAACTTGACAGATGCCTTCCATTTCTGTCGACCCCTTACAAAAATGATATCTAATAGATGTGAAAATCCCTTAAATTAAAGTATCTTGATTTAAGACAATCAGGAATGACTGACCTTGGAGCCACTGATACAGAGATCTTGGCAAATTGCATCGTCCAAGTTCCAACAATCCAACTTATACTATGACTGTTGCAGATGCTTAAATTCATGACAATCAGCTCCGACCTCACTCAAAGCCAAAAACAGCTTTGGCACAATCTTAGCTAACATCAACTTGAAACCAACAGAGGTCAAATTTGCATCACTGCTATCACTAACAGAGGCATCTTCAGTGAGCGAACCTATCAAGTAGCCTTTCATATATGCATCGCAAGCCTTGAGGATGTAATAGCCACGCATCCTGAAATGATCTTTGACAAGCTCTTCAAAGTCCTATATACGCAACAATATTAGAACATTACTCAATAAGCTAATCAAAATTTTACTAAAGCAGCGAGAAAAAGAAATTGAACATCATGAAATGATACATCACCTTGGGAGGCCTCCGCATAAGAGACATTATCGTCTTGCAATTCAGCAAGAAAGTATTCTCATTGTATGACAATGAATTTTTCTCCCCTTCAGCTGTTCCAATTTGCTTATCATAGCCAGCTTCATTGAAATAGGGCTTAGAATTTAGCACCAATCCCTGGAGTGAAACTAGAACTTGAAGGATGCTAGAAGACTTTGGATCCCATACTTCATTTCCTCTGCCAGTCCAAGTATTTAACAGACTAAGACAGACCTTGCCTTCTTCGTATAGATTTGGATTTATCCGCCAGCCACCAGAATGATAATACGCTGACTGCAAAATCACAAATCCAGTCAGAAAGACACAAAAACAATCTCTTTTCTTCAATTCGAAATAAATTGTACCTGAGCTAGTTATTTCTTTTATTGTTTTGACAAAAAAAGGATACTAGAACTTCATTGTAAGAAATAACAAACTTAGCATAATTAGTGCTGGTCATAAAATTTAGATAGTTGGTCTGACCGGAGGGACGTCAGGATACTCGGGAGGGAGGTGAAAATCGAAAAAGAAGAGGCCGTCTTGGTAAGGTGTCCCATAAGCCCCAACTATAACTGCCCTCAAGAGGTCCATTCGATCTTCATAAACACGTACGTAGATGCCAACTGTTTAGGTTACACCATTAAAACAAACAGTTGCTACTACGGGACACAAATTGATCATAACAATAAGCAAGGAATCTTTACCAGGCAGGTTATTTTGAAGGATGCTCCAATCTTGCTGAATCTTCTTGAACCACTTTTTACTACTGCTATTCTGTAATGATGCAAGGAAAGGATTTAGAGAAGTTTCAGTCTTATAAGTCAAAAACTTATACATATTTTGAGAAGTAGCTATACTTAACATGATAAAGTCCCAACGCTATTAACCATGCAAAATTAAAAATTTACAGGAACAACTTTAAGTTTATTGTTCTTCAGTAGTCAAGTTGTCCTATCAAAAATGTAACAGGAAAAGAGAACTTGAAAATAGAAAGAGCTTTTCAATTAGATCAAATCTCCTGCATATTTTGCTTTTACCTTGTTGTACATTAATAGCTAAATCATAGTAAGCTTTTTCATGTACAAAGAGCAATCCTCCATAGTAAGCTAAACCATATTTTTCTTCGGGGCAGCCTAATTTTTCCCCATTTCCAAATAAAATAAATAAATAAAATGGGCCAATCTTACCCTGATTGTGACAATGCCATCAATAGAACGGGATGAAACTGAATTTTGAAATTTGAATGAAGTAGAATAAGATACCTGCCCTGCTGCACCAAGATAATGATGGTCCAAAGGATCTTTGGCTATATCAAAGCGTTTGAAACTGCAAACATCATCCTTCCTACATTTTTTA
Source organism: Fragaria x ananassa (assembly GCA_034370585.1). NCBI lineage: Eukaryota > Viridiplantae > Streptophyta > Magnoliopsida > Rosales > Rosaceae > Fragaria > Fragaria x ananassa. Next base: position 19,657,955 of record CP139769.1, read on the forward strand.
GCATCTGACTCTTCAGTCCTTAAGTTGCACAAGATTTCTGCCGCATCCAATATTTGTGTTGTCTCTGAGGAAACACTCTCTTCATTTTTATGATTGATCTCCACACTACTATCAACAAATTTAGATTTCTGAGAGCTGGAATCTTCACCCTGATCTCCCTGAAAAATTTCAACTTCCCGAGGCTCAAAATCACCTTCACCTTTAGTATCTAAACAAATTGGATCCAAGTTTTTTTGTCCCCGTGCAAATATTCCACTTGCTAGTCTGGTAACATAGCGAAGTGCGGCCAAGGGAACAGACAATGCTGGGTTCCTTCCAGAATTATCTTCTCTGCCCTCCTCTGCTTCAGAATTCACGTTGAAGGCACTCTGCATCTCCAATTCCTGAACATCATAACGTCAACAAAATAAATCAAATAGAGTACTTCCAAGGTCGTCAGAACCCCTATATATATATTATAGGGATGAAATCAACAAGTAAAAAGGTACTCTCATATGATATTAACCATATTATGATATATCCAAACACCCAGCCTGTCCATTAATACTCTAAAAGAAAAAAGAGATGAATATTGTTTAGCTATCTAGTCTACCGATGTGAGTCAATGGAGCAACTGTGACCGAAAGGTATATAACAAGTTGGAATATGTTCTCCGTATACCATATGGTAATATCCAGTTGTGCAGATGTCAATGACTTAACAAGCCATCCTATCTACAGCTGAACCCAAAACTTTTTAATATTTTTGGTACATAAACAAGGGTTTTTTTTTTGTCATACTGATTGTGAATTTAGAGAAACATACACAGTAATGTACCTCTGTTATACTTTCGAGTGGAAACAGGGCATGCACCTGGTCATCATCAACTGTTTCCCAACTCCCAGCATCACTAACCTCACTACCAGCAATTGAGTCATCATCATCAGCTCGACCAACAACATAAATTGCTTGAGGTCCAACCTAGTAAATATAACAAAGGATCAATTAATCGCATCAACTAGGCTTGGAATCTTCCATTATACTAAAGTTCATATCTCAGCATTAAAATATCTGTTTACAAGATACAATAAAAAAAAACTTGGTCATTGTTAAACCACAAATCTTGGTTGAGCACATTGGACAAAAGAAACAAAACATTTCAGAATCTCAAATAATAATTCAAGCCAAAAAGATTATAAAAAATCCTGATTTTATATGGCCCACCATATCTCAACCAGTTAATCAAACCATTCTTACCGACCAAAAAAAAAAAACCCATTCTAGTTATCAGAAACCTAAGTTCTTCTCTCATACTCCACTAAGTCAGAATGTGATATAAATACCAAACAGTATTCAAAGATCACCTATCCTCCAGACTCCATAGTCTTATAACCACTCCCCAGTATCATGATATACACACACAAAAAATACACATGTAGCCTTTTAGTTCTAAGAGAGCTATTTTGTACAGGAAGAGATAAGAGTATAAAGTAATGATGTTATCAATTAAACAATTTCAAGTCACCGACACAGTTTTAGATTTAAAACTAACAATAAATCATAAGGAAGAGCATGATATGTTGAGATCAGGCAACAAACATACCGTGGAAACCATCCCGTCTGCCCATGTAACTTCAATGTCACCGTTCTTAAGACCAGTTATATTCCCAACCCATGAAAGATCTGAGAAGTCCATACAAGATTTATCAACAGAAGAAGCTTCATCAACAACTTCCGATGTAAGCTCACTTGGTTGATTTTCCTGCTTCGGCTCCTCAATTAAGTCTGATACTGAAGTAGTTTGTGCAGAAGCAGAAACTGGCAACAATCTGACAACAACATCCCCATAACAGTAATCATAATCTGGGTGACCCTCAAGCTCATATACGCTAACAACTTCTTCTTTGTCGAATTCTCTAGGATCTTCAGCTCTGGAAACTGCCTTCAACCACTTGACACATGCTGTTCGCTCCTTGGCATTGACACTTCTCACAAGCCCCACACGTCTAGCTTCAAAAGCATTGTCGTCATCATCTGATGCCTTCTCCACCACATATTGTTCAGCAACAAATTCATGATCACCAGGACTATCAAGAGGAATTAAATTGGTTGAAGCCAGCTTCCCTTCTATTGAACCATCCTGCCAAGCCACATCAACTGTTGTCCTGATATTGGAAATTAAAAAGGATCTTTCAAAATTTTCCTCCTTTCGTGCCTTCTTGTCTCTTTTAACCACAGGTTTACGCAGCTTTTTGCGATGAAGAGAAACAGGCACCTTTGTGACTGACAAGGAACTACCGCTGGAACTAGATTCAATAGAAGTATTACTTCCAGCATTTCCATTGTTTCCATCTAATACAGATACTGGATCGGTATCCATGGATGCACTATTTCCACTTGGTTCTTCTAGTGAACTCTCTTCCGAATCACAAACAAGTTCTAATTTTGACCCCTTATCTATGGCAATGGAAGATAATGACGCTGATGAAGGAAAGAGACACCAGTCACCCAATTGCCAATTTGCATGTGTAAAACAAGACAGTAGTTTCAACTTCCTGGGGACCTGCTCTTTAGCAGGGGCAGTAGAAGAATCTGGCCCACAGCCAGCAGAAGCTATCCAATAAATAAACACTGATCCAACTGTTACTTTAGTAACAGTCCCTTCCAGACGATTAGGCTTCCATGAGCCAGATAACCACAAAGAATTCTTGAAAACTGATGATGACCTTGCCTTCACACGCTGACCTGGGTAATAAGGGAAATGCACATCTTCAAGCAATTTTTTCGAAAGTGGTTTAAGATCCATCGGATCTGTTCTCAAAATTCTGCATAGGGAACCATCATCAATCATCACTGTCACGTTATCAAAAACATCCTCAATTCTACCCAGCCAGGTACCAAGGACCACATAATCTCCAACAGTGAACTCCCTCACACGTTTTAAGTCATTGGATGGCACATCTTTTATGATGGACCCATCAGGAGCTTTCAGATCAACAGAGACATTGACATCTACCACGACACCAACTTGCCCAGTTGGCTCAGAAGCAGCAGCAACAAAATCTCCATGCAAGAATCCCCGATCAACAACTGTTACATCATTGATATTCTGGGTTGACTCGGTTTCATCAATCCAAAGTACTCGAACTTGGTCAGCAGGAAGAGGACCAGTCTTATCATTACCATCATTTTGGTTCTTGTCATCACCACCATCTTTCTCATTTTCATGATTCTCACCATTGTCATCTTCATCCTCGTCATCATCATCGTCTTCATCATCATCCTCATCATCAGTCATGCCGCTATCAGAATCCGTATCACCAGCAACTTCAGTCACAATCCCAATCATATCGCTCTTGCTCCTCACAACATCTTGTCTATATATGCATGGAGTATTATTCGTGCCACTGACAACCTCACTCAACTTTTTAAATTCATTATTCACATTCAAATCAGAAACAATCGAACTTGTCAAAGACTCAACCTTTCCCACAGAACTATTATCACGGTCTACAGTAGTATTTTCCTCATCTTTAAAAACACTGTCATGCTTCTTGCTTCCCATAGAAGAATCTAAAAACACACAATAAACACGGTATTGTCAAACTCCTACCAAAAACCAAACGACAATAGACAACAAAGTATTAATATTTATCAACTTCCTAAGAAAAAAAAAACGCCTTCTCGAATTCATCCTACTTATAAATCTCAAACTCAAATGGCTTCGCTTCTCGTACAGCATTCAGGCAGATATGAAGAGTTCTATGAATTACTTAACCAGCAAGCTGTACTGCATGTGAATTGATCATCTACTTCTTAATCGAAATAACCTAAATTTTTCAAGCCTTCTTCTTTTTTTCTTTTTTTTTTCTTAAGAGAAGGAAGAAAAAAAACATAAATGTATGTACATGGTATTCATGCAACCTATATTAGAATCAACTCAGCTTGAACCCCTAAAAAATCGCCAGAAAATTGTGTTAAACGCAATGAGCAGAGCAATGGTCTAATCGAATCGGCGGGATAAGATAAACCAAACAAATTCAATAATTTCAAAAGAAGAAAACCTAGAGCAGCTCACATTCAGCACAATAATAATAGCCAAAGCATTCAAAATATAATCTCAAAAAAATAAAAAATAAATATACACACACACATTAGCACAAAATCGGCGCAGCGTCTCAATCCGATTACGTATTTGATATCGTATATGAATCGAGACTAATCGAACGAGAGAATCAAAGGGAAGAAGCGATTGAAAAAGCTGTGAGCTTGGAGCGAGATATGGAATCAGAGGCGGTGAGGAGATTACCTGACGGAGCTGAAGGGAAGAAGAAGAAGATTGGGGACGGAAGGAGGGAAGTCGCGAGTTTGTGTTTGGAATATAATGAGATTGTGTTTTCTTGGTACATGGGTGTGTCAGTTTTCTAAGGACCAATGCAAGGTAGCCTTTGTGTTGAGGCAATGTTTCTGCCAAGGTGTTACCAGAACTAGAGTTTACAACCAAAGTAAATGTATAAATTGTGTGGGACTTTGGTCGGTTAAGGTGTTTAATTGAAAACTTTAAGGTTATGGGTTCAAACTTCACTGACATATGTAGGGTGTATAAATTATTAATAAAAGAATTTAAAAAAATTTAAAAAAATAAATAAATGTATAAATCGTAGTTTCTTGAATCGTGAAAATATATATAAATTGTATATTTGTGTTGACTCAAAATTATTAAGACGTCACAAATATACAACATAAAATGCTAAACATTGTATTAAAACCTAGCAACAAAGAACATCTTTTACTAGATAGAGTCACAGCCCGACTTCTTCTTCGGTTTCGAGACTTGTGATAGGCGTTGTAAGCAAATACTCAAAAAAAAATGGAAAAGAAAATTGATAAAAGAGAGATTTCAATCATTTCATTAAGACGGAAACGACGTCGTAGCAGGGACACGTCCATCAAAAGCAACCCCACGGCAGAGCTGAGCAAAGCTAAACAGAGGCGGAGAAGATGATCGTGTGCGTCGCCGTCGTGGGGCATCAGAACAACCCTCTTTACATACAAAGCTTCACTGATGCCGATGACGCCCTCAAGCTCCACCACATCGTCCACTGCTCCCTCGACGTCGTTGACGAGCGAGGTACTTTTACCGATCTGGGTCTCATACTTTGAACTCCAACATTTATTGTATCTTGTTTTCTTTGTTTGTTTGAAGAATTTATAGTTAGGATTACAAATGCAATTCTGGGTTCTGTTCATTTGGTCTTCTTAATTAGGATTTTGTTCGAGTTGGATCATATTTGAATGTCTGTATTTCAGTGTGAACTCAAATGGGTGTCCATTTTGTAGTGAACAATCCGAAGAAGTCGGGACCGACATTGAATGATACATTCTTGGGTCTGCTCTATCCAACTGAAAACTACAAAGTGTGAGTCTTGCGTTTGTTTATTGTCAGGGTATTGGATTGTGTTGTTGTTCTTATGTTGTGGTATTATGTGCAGGTATGGCTATTTGACTAACACCAAGGTGAAGTTTATCTTGGTGACTACTGATATGGATGTTAAAGATGCAGATGTCAGAAATGTGAGTTTGGCTTTTTGTTTGATGTTATTGTTGCTAAAGATGCAGTTTGTGAAATTGAAAACTCGGGCTGAATTAGCTATGAAATTTTTCATCAATCTGAATCTGAATTTAGATTTTCTGATGTTTTATGATGATGAAAGATCAGGTAGTTCTGAGTTGAATTAATTGGCTCATAAATTTTGACTTTCTTTCTGAAGCAAGATTTATCTTTTCTGAGAAATGACCAAAGCATAGAAGACAATAGAACCCCTGCAAGTCATTGCGTGAGTAGGATTAGTTTACATTTGACAAAGTTGGATACTTTTGTTATCTGAATGTTGGATATATATATATAGGATATATATATATATATATATATATATATATATGTTATAGATTTCATCTTCTCTGTATAATCTGGTGATGTGAGAAAGAATTTGATACTATCATGCTTAGCATTAAAGTGCATAGCTTTTACATTAACAAGGGTTGGCTATCAGATTATTGAATAGAAATACCTCTGCACTGAAATCATAAACCAGTCCAATTTAGGATGCAACTACATGGCCTAGTCAAGTTGGCAGCTCTTTCAATACCTGATTTATTTGGGCACCCAGGGAAATGGTTGGTTATTATTGTTATTATTATTATTTCATATTTAGTTCCTCAAGTGAGAGGATGCCGTCACTAGCTGTGACTCAGAGTTTACGCACATTAGAAATTGATAACTGTCCGTTTCAAAAAATAAAAATCGAGAACTGTCTCAACTGCATTTGGTTTCAACTTTCAAGGGATCAAAAGTCCTCTTGATCCACCTTAGTTCTTTCACTTTTTTATCACGTGCTGAATGAGTTGTTAGCTGAAACATGTTGTGGCTTAACTAGAAATGCAAACCAGTTATATGGGTTTACCAAATGATATCATGTTTGGTTTCCTATGATCATTTAAAACTATAGGTATTGAATTGCTATTTTCTCTGGATCGCCTTTATGTTTGTGTATTGGGTTTGCTTCCCTGATCTTCCACTTTAAGAGTATAGGTGTTCACTTGTCCCATTAGTGCTACTCATTTCATCTTTAGTCACTATAATCTCTGTATATAACAAAGCTCAGAATCTTTTCTATATAAGCTAATTACGCCCATCTGACTTGTTGACTCATGGTTTAGTTTTTCAGTAGATTCCATGCTGGGTATGTGGATGCAATTTCAAACCCATTTCATGAACCAGGGAAAAAGATAACCTCAAAAACCTTTGCTGAAAAGGTTAGCACCATCGTCAAGTCGTTTGGGTTCAGTTCGACCGGGTGAATGATGCCTGTGGACTATAAACAGAACTTTTCCATGTTACTTTTCATCAAGGAACTCATTCTCGTGCCTCACCCTACTAGGTGGAATTGCTTATGCTCGTCTACTTTGTATCACAACATAAACAGATATTGCATCACTTCAGCTGTAGATGAAACCAATGTTTCTGAAATTTTTCTCCAAATCAGATACTGCTTCTCTAATAGTGTAAAGATAATATCATTTTGGCCATTGTTTATTGTGAAGCGAGCTTTGCCAGCCATCAATGTGATAACAATTCTGATCATTCAAGGCCAGTGGTTTTTCCTGTGTACAAGTGAACGCTAGATTTTGTGTGTGATATCAGTTCTGATCATTCAAGGCAGTTGTTTTAACACTAGACTTTGTTCGATAATCTCAACTGTCTGATCATTCAAGGTAGCGGTTTTTCCTTGTGTACAAGTTAACACTAGATTGTGTGTGATATCAATTCTGATCATTCAAGGGAGAGCGCTCTTCCTTTCCTTTTTGTATAGAAGTTAACATTAGACTTTGTGTCCAATAATCTCAACTGCAGCAAGTTAGCAAATCAGTCTTGACTTCAAGTTATATAAACATGAACCATACAAAAACTATCATCAACAAACAGGAGAGACGGAAAAGTATTGATCTGACCAAAACAGTCATGCTAGCAATATGCTAATCTGTTCATTTTTTTGTCCTATGATTAACCTGATACTTTTTAGAGAAGAGAGCACGAGAACAGCACACTTGCTAATAAGGTGACCTGTAACAAGTTCTTTGTTTAGAACAAGTGATTGAAAATATTCCTTTTTTCGGTCATATTTAAGGAAAAGAAAAGAAACAGCAGCCTCAAAATATGATTGAAAGAGTGGCACCTCAGGCAGCTTTAACAGAATAATCCTACAACACAAATTGGGTCACATGCACCACAAAACTGAATATTCTAGCTGGGCTGTCCACCATATCATGCAATGCAAATAGGTCAATCAGACGTCCATAAATCTAAAACTTCTTTCACTGGGCATAATGAAACATGCATCAGTCTTCTGCGATTTTGATTGATTCAAAATTCATCGTCATCCTCCTCGGCTATATGCTTTGCAAGCTCTTGCTCCTGCTGCTGGCGCTCCCTCCTCTTCTCAGCACTTTCTTTCTCCTTATGAGAATTTGGTGGAAACCTGAGTGCTCGCACTGCATCATTGTGCAAATTGAGGCAGAAAGCAATCCTTGTATCAAATGCAGCTTGTGGCTCATTTGTAGAGTAGATATCTCCAGTTTCCTTTGACACCATATAACCATTTGCATGATCCAGAGTGGCATCAATAGCACCATCTCGGATTGCCTTGGCCACAATACTTTCAGCATCATCAACAGGGGTGGGGGAGTCCAATCTCAACTTTTTGGCAACATCGGCAAGAGAAATCCGAGAATACGAGATGCTAATGTTGCGCAACCCTGTTCTTATAACATTATGTCGCAGCCTGACAATCAAATTGTGGGTTCCATCTGAGCTAAACACAGTTGAGAACTTGTCAGCTATAGTTCTGAATAGTTCCAAGTCACCAATCCTCACAGCCTGCAAAACAAAATTTTCTAAATAAATCCACCAGTAGGAAGGTTACTTAATAAGTTGATCTCTAAGAGGCCAAATTCCAGATATACAGGATTAGCTCCCAAGATCAACCTAAGAATTATATACCACATAATATATCAACTCTTCCGGTAGAAAATTACCAAAACGATTCCCAGAACTAGATAAGATAAAGCCGCAAAGTGACTGGATTTTTGTTTTCATACCAGAAACAGGATTTGAAAAATCATTTGTCAAACTTGTTTGTATTTCGTACTACGCAGTTAAGGAAAGACACATATTGAAACCTGAGGACTCACATTTGTTAGCTCAAAGTACGGCCTCAGAGCCTTCTCCATTCCTTTCTGCATAAACACAGTCCTCTCAGGGATTTCTCCAAGCAACAAGCGTACAATGACTGCCCACTTGTTACATTGAATTCGAAAGCCAAGGGCCGCTACAGGGGCTTTCCTAGCAGCCTGAAGGAGGGACTCCTTTGCATCAGTATACTCCAACTGAATGGTTCTGATCTTTCCCAGATAAAAGAGATACCGACAAAACTGCAAGAGCAAATAATCAGACATCAGTCCATGAATCTTATAAGTCAGCCCACACATCAAGGTGACAATCCTGAGGAAAGAGATGTATTGTGTGTCAATTTTTTACCACAAAGATTCTTGATCAAGCTCATATGGTTTTGGACCTATGGGACAGCCTGGTGTCAAATGCAATTACTTACAGAGAGACCATCAAGTTTGAACCACGGCTGTGTGATTCAGGATTTTCTAAGAAAGAAATGAACAAAGGATAGAATAGTATAATTTTTTTTTTTTGAAATCTAGTATAATTTTCTTTTACTTGTACTATATTTGCATAAAAGAAAAAAAAAACTTTTTTTCCCTGATATATAGACTGGGAACATCCTGCAGTGTAATAAAATTCAAAGAGAAAATTTTAACCTTAAGAAATGAAGAGTGATCACTTTAATTTATGTAACATGACCATGAAATTGACCCAAAAAATCACAACACGTCTTCATATATGCATGTGCGAGTGTGTACATGTGTGTATTGAAACTATAGACGCGCTGTCATCAAATACGACTATATATATATATATATATATATATATGGGTGTGTGTGTGTGTGTAAGAAGATTAAAATATTGCATTACCCATAAAGGAAGTTCCAATTGCAAACAGAGTGAACAAAGAATCTACCAAAGCAAGTAAACCAAGACAAAGCAACAAAAATATCTCAAGAAACAGCAGACATTCCATGAGACAGATATGTCATTAGAAGACATATTGTCATACCTATGCTATATCATGTCATTTGTTACACATGAATTTGTTATATACTAGGTAGAAACACACAAATTAGCTATCCTAAAAAGGCACAAACTATATCCACATTTATAAGTGGTGATGACCATAACTACCAGCATGACAGTAACAAGGTCCAATGTTAAGAATCACCTGCTGGTTTGAGTGAGCCTCAAATCGGGGAGCCTTGGACCTCAGTTTCTCTGCCTGATCATATAAGTTATATGCCAGGTAATTGCGAAGCAGAAGGTTCAGAAGTGTCTCCTGCATCACATTGCACATATAAGAAACTGAAAAGCATATATTTACTATTGATAATAGAAACATTTGGTCTTAGAAATACCTGACCCAGCTCATCATGGCGCAAAGTTGCAATGCGGTGAAGATTAAGAAGATTTCTGTTAATGTAAGAGTAAATAAGCTAGTCACCAAATGCATGAGTTGACTAAAAAAAACCATTTGAGTCCTTGTTCCTAATAGAGAGACAGTTGCACATCAAAAGAATCATAAGATACAACTCACCCTCTAATTTCTGCAAGATCACCAGTGTATTCATAGCTAAGAGAGTAATAAAAGTAGAGCCTTGAAGCCAGAACATCAATGGTTCTCCTATTCAAATTCTTTAGTCGAGCAATGCCCGCTGTAGCACAAGCTTTAGCCTGCAAGACCACAACCCACGTGATATTAACACAAATGTTCCCATTTTCTTTTTAAACTACACACATCCAACATGTAATGATAACCACATTCGCTCACCTCACTGTAATTTTTCTGGTCGATCAGAAAAATCAGCACCAGCAAGTAGCAGTAAATCTCTAGCTCAGGCGAGGCATGTTTCTTGGGTGCAACTTGAGCTGCAGAAGTTGTAGTATCAACATCCATGTCATGGTCATCATCCTGCGCAACCAAATGTTTCACAATCACAGACCTCCAAACATAAACTAAACACTAAACATTCCAACTTCAAATCCGAAAAAATCGACATCACACTGATTGAAAATCACCTTAGGAAGATAGGAGGATAACCGGGAGTGAGCTTCAGATCCCGGCAAAAAGGAAAAGCTGAGAAACGCAGAGAGCACAGAGACACTCAGCTTCCGCCTCTTGGCCATCGTCAGCCTGACGGCGCGGACAACTCGCCGGACCTCCTTGGTGTACGCAGCGGTCTCGAGAAGCGAAGCAATCTCCTTCAAATCTAGTCAAAATTACGCAAAGAAAACCACTACAGATTCAAAATCCGAACTCAAATCCAACAAATCTGAAGCAAACCGAAACGCCCAATCCACAAAGGACCTTCCCAGCTCAGTCAAACTGGAAACCAATGCGGAAAAATTAGGGTTTTGAAACGAGAGAACTTACGGTGGAGAGTTGTGGGAGTAGTAGAGGAGAAGGAATTGGAAGGCGCCGCCGCGACCTCTTTCATCTCCACGTCTTGAGTCATGTTTGGAGCGACTGAAATTGAGTTGATTAGGGTTCGCCTTTTCGGAAGGTGAATCGGAAGCGACTGAAATTGAGATTGATGAGAGGGATTTACCTGGGCCGCGGTGATCGGAGTTGATTAGGGTTTAGACTCCTCTGTGAGTTGAAGAGAGAAGAAGAAGAGGATGGAGTGAGTGAGACGAAAACAAGGGGAATGCGGATGCCTAATACACCACCCCAATTGTAAAAGTTAAACGTTACAGCACGTCTGGTAAGTTTTTTTCGGTGACTTACCGACCTAGGTGAAGTTATTACTTTATTATTTTATTTTATTTTAATAGTTTTTGTGAAAAAATGGTTACGGTACGAGGGCTCAACTCCCGACAACACGCTAAGGTAAGGTTCTTTTAATTCACAGGATGTTAGTTGAAAGAACTCAAGTCGAGTTACAAAACCAACTCTCCAATCATCAATTCACAGTTTCTGGTTGATACCCACCCTTATCGGATAGGGGAACCTCATAACCTGAGGGTACAAACATGCTTAGAGTGACAAAGCAAGAGATAACTAAACTTCGTCAAGACTGAGCTTTCTCACACGCCAATCATTTTAATACCCTACTTAGTTACAAAAACTCTCACTACAAAGCTCGGCATTACTTAGCATTACTTTATTTTTTTAGAAGCAATGGATATACAATTCCTAAGAAATTTTATTAACACGTTTTCAATCGCTACAAATGCGCTCTCACTATTTGTAAATTCATATATCATCATTTCCCACCACCCCCTCTCTCAACTTCAATATAAAAAAAACATCAGCCTCTATCTAATTCCATACCATCGAATGACACTGGATTATAGGGTTGTCGACATGTAATCGTGTACCATATTGGCCAAGGTGGTTATTTATTTTTTTTAGAAAAAATGAGTCAAGTTCCGTCCATTAATCAACGATCTTATAAGATCAAACTTGAATGTCACAAATGACCCTCGTTTACATCCACTGCTCATGGTGTTGTTAAACAACAAGACCTAGTCTAGAAACAAGTGCCGAAAAGCACTTGTGGTAGACCAACAAAAACAAAAGAAAACGAAATCTACACTACTAGCAAATGTCAAATACACTCGCATTATTCAAAAACCAAAAAAGTCCTACAGAAAAAAAAAGACTCACATGCTACAACATTACACAATTTAAGAACAATTGATAAAGATGCATGAGGCCTAGAGACCTTTATGATGTACCCCTCCCTCCACATCTAAGCAGAATAAAGCTTCAAAACTATGCAATGTCATCGCTACCTCAACCCTCTGCTATCGGGACCAGCCCCACAGGATCAACCTCCTCCAAATCCACTGTTGCATCCATTGGAACCGCTCTTGGTTTGTTTCGTTGTCCACGAGGACGTCCTCTCTTCTTAAGGACCTTCCCTGATGTAACTGACACATCAATTAACTCCCCAAGAACAAAGTTTGGAGGTACCTCGGCCAAGCTAGGTTGCTTTTCCGTCTCACACCGATGCCATTTAGCCAAAACCATTGTGTGGTCAGGTTCCTCCAACACACTAAGTGCAAGCCCAACAGAATTATGCTCAATCCCATTTGTTTTCTCCAGCCCAACAGGCCCATTAGATTCAGCAGTTCAGTCCATGTGACCAAGCTTTGCACCAGCCCATTTGACCCGATCAAAGCAACTGACTTAAGCCCATCAACATGAGGCCCAGTCTTCAAACTTGGACCACCAGTTTCCCACTAAAATTGACAGAAACCCTAGCTCAGTCATACCAGAATTCGAGCAACATAATTACTTCCTGCAAGAACTCATTCTCCCGCTTAGCCCAAATCCTTCGATGAACATCGTGAACGATCCGACTCTTTTGAATCTAGTCCTTACGCTGCAACGTCGTCGGATCGAAACAATCAAACACACCCAACTCGTTTCCGAGGAGGGTGAATGCTTTCTCATTCCTTATAGCCATCCTCAAGCCTTTCACAACTACCCAGACAACCATATGATTGAGGTCCACCGCCTCCAAGGGACTGACGTCGTCATACTCCACCATCACCAACATCGATCTGCTAAAAAACCACGGACCGTCATTCAATACCCGATTCTTGACCGTCTCATCCTTGAACTGAAAGACAAAGATGCCAACCTCTTCTTCCCGGATCAGAATCCTGCCTTTCAGACACTAAACGTTTGATAGCGCCGCCGAAATTAGTGGAATCACGATGGGAGATTTCGGTGAGAGGAAGCGTCCGCACATGTAGAAACATGGATCTTGGATTGCCTCGTTGGCCCCCGTTAGCCTCATAGGCTCGACACCACCTTCCCGCAACAGTAGTCTTCGAAACGCCGCCGCCATCTCGGTCCTTTTCTGATTATCTGTATTGAAGATGATTTTCATAATACCAAGCATTATGCATTCTTACATGGTCATTTAGGCGTAGTACCATATTGAATGAAAAAAAAAAAAAAAAAACGGCTGCTTAAACAAAGGAATCAACTTTCTAAAACTCGGATTGACAAAGCATGCTTAAACTAACTGTTGATATCTGAAAAATCATATACTTTGTCATGTAACAATTTGTTAAGCGATTCATACAAAAAAACTCATAGTCTTGGGTTAAATCCATAATTTTAACCCGTAAAGCAAACATGTTCATCGATGTGGACCCAAGCCGCATCCACGCATCCTTGGGGCTTGTAGAAGTGGGTGTGGTGTGGAAGGTTACGGAGACACATGACGTTCGTCCATCGGTTTAATGTCGTTAATAGTTTCGGTATTGGGTCCGAAACTCAAGCCCAACGGCTTAAATCGGTGACGAATTGGTGTTACACTATTATCTACTGGTCACGTGTTACACTATTATCTATTGTTTATGTTGTTTATACTTCTACGGGCTCACTACCCATTTTTTAAAGAAGTTTATCGGGATATAAGTTGAAGTGTCTTGTACCCCATGTTCACACGCAATATGGTCTCACCGAGGCTACGACCAAACAACTTTAGTTTGTAGCTCAAACATTATTGATGCCCACCAATCTCTCTATTGCTTCTTAGGGCTATGCAATATTTGCATGTAACTTTACTATTCATCTACGACCCACCATCATTGAATATTTTTGTACTACAGCTCGTGACTGTGTACGAGAATTGACACGAAATTTCAATACTTGAGATCAAACAAGATTGAAACGGATCTCCAATCTTTGAGCTCGGCTAGATGTTATTTCTAGGCGTGCCAAATCGCAATGCTACTACGCATAATGATAGGTCATTTGAGATGAATAAGTTTGTGTGGGATATGAACCTCCACCTATATTCCGCTTATGTAGAAACCTTGTCAGGCGATCTCATTCACCGCTAAATTACGGATTGTCACTTTGATGAGACAATATTTCCGTCGTTAAAGGGAGATAAGAACACAAGTAGTGTTCAAGTGGAACGACGTGAATTGTTATGGTTTATCCTCACTAAGTCTCATATTGATCATAAATGCTTAAACTGTTAAAGTGACGCGATCACATGCTGCAAACATGTCTGCGATGATTGATGTCCTATCAAGATCGAGGATATGGCACGACCAAAAGGAGTTGGTCTTGACGCCATCACCATGGATGGTGATATGGTGACGCCATATAGTGGCAAAATTGGTTTCACAAGGCCTTGTGGCTCCCCAAAAGGAAGGAGACCCTTAGGTTCGATACTTTCTCGCACTAGGAAGAAAGCGAGCTTGGCACAACATGATCTATTGATCAGTGATAATCAAATTAATCTCATGAAGTCTAAATTGTGATTATTGTTGGGGAACGCCTCAATGTCAAATCCAATTCATATAGAGATTTCTACAATTATTACATTAGTGTACATGAGGACGTGGGATAATGAGTCTACTATCGAACCACCCTTCGTTGATGGATATCAACTTAGTTGATTGGCCTAATGGAAAGATGCGATCCATCATTAACAAAGAGATAGGTCATTGGGCAGGTGATGCCGACACAATAAGCTAAACCCTATCAACTATGCCTTTGTTAGATAACATAGTGAGAACAAGAGCACTCACCTTATGGCGCAAGGTCGCTCACTAACACGCACTGAGGTCGACTACGATGAGATATGCTCTCGTAATGGATGTCATTGCATTCCACTACTTTATCAGTTTGGTAGTTTCCGAATAACTGAACATACAGCTTATGAATATGGTTATATTAACATCTCTATAGAATCAGAGATATACATGACGGTCTTAAACGGACTTTATTCATCTGAATCACGTGGCTCCAGACCACAAGAGCAAGTGTTTGCTAAAGGTATCGAAACGCACATGGACTACTTGATTTGGAAGGGATATGGTGAATTATGACTTTGCGTGTTCATTCCGGATTTACATGGACTCTTGATTGAACAAGAGATGTCAATATGTATCAAACATCCAAAGTTAGAATGAAAAAGATCTTGGGAAGACACGATCTCGAAAATGCACTCGATGACTATATTGATGATGATTTTTCATCAATAGGCTTAGGCTCTCTAACGAAAGTGAGGCCTACATATACCCCATGATTAGTCAAAGTCTTTACTCTAAAGAGATATCCGTTGTTTTGTCTAAAGCAAGATGACAAATATGTGTTAAGAGATGGAGTTCCTATCTAAGTACAATAAAACGCATCAATGTACTCAACACAATAAGAAAGACTTAACATCTCATTCACTATGAAAAGTTGTAAAGCTAAGTAACTCTTTTGTTTCAATACTTAATGGTATGAAAGGTTGAGGCTTATTCTATCCCTATATAAGAAAGACACATCAAAAGCGAAATCAGAATCTGTTAAGTTTTGTAGGTCAACTTCCACGGGACCTAAACGAAATATCACTCACTGAAAAATGGTGAAATTAGTACCATTGGAAAGATCTATGTGTTTACTTTTCCAGGACATCAACCATTTGATCATACCTATCATATTGAGTGAGTTATGGTCGTTTTCGTAAAGTAGGACGAATCTGTCCGAGAATCTTATTTTGGCAAAATAGTCAACTTAGACGGGACTTTGTGAACAGCTCCTGATGAACCAAAATGTGTGTAATATACGGTTGGAAAGCTAAATGAATCTAGTTTCCAAAACCGTTTACGGTTCGTTCATATGTATTTCCTAGAGGAAGTTACAGCTGTTCTAGTAACTAAAGGTCATGCTGCGTGCAAATCTGATTTCCTGTACGAACTTATGTTTTGAGTTCATAAGCGGCCTTCTCTTCAAGATCTAAGTGTAAAAGATCATGTTTAAGGACAATATGGCATGATCTAATTAATCATTGTCTAATGCCACATTTGAAGACACGTTAAAAGAGCATTGACATGTTAAGTTATTGAAATTTCCATGATTAGTAAGAATTAGGAAGAGCCCTATGATTGATGTAAAGATCAGGGGAGGTGCGAACTTCATGGGGAGTCTATCACATACATGTCACTATCAAATGTGAATGGTGTGTTGTACTCTTTTTCTCCTACGATCAAGGTTTAGTTTTTCTCCCACAGGGTTTTTGTTCCTTATGAGGTTTTTAACGAGGCGACATATCAGCACCACTAGCATACCGGCGCACGGCACAAGGGAGAGTGTTCTAAGATTTCCATGTGTACTTTGGCCTTATATCATTAGGATATATAGTTTGAATATGACTATGTATTCATTATCATTATCATATTGGTATTTTGTAATTCCCTATATAAAGGACTCATATCAATGAAGATGATGATTATCTATTTTTTATTATCTCTCTTTGTCTCTACTATATACAGTTGGAATATGACTATGTATTGATTATCATTATCATGTTGGTATTTTGTATTTGTAATTCCCTATATAAAAGGCTCCTATCAATGAAAATGATGATTCTCTATTCTCTTACTATATATCTCTCTTTATCTCTACCATTTATACTTCATCATAAACTTGGATTTCAGGCTTCCTTTTGGGTATTTTTACTGAAGGGCAAATCGATTTACAAAGACCTAGTTTACTACACAAATTAAGTGACCAAACTAATCAAACCATTCATTTACTTTCTTTATTTTGATAAAGGGTGGTGCGGCTACCGTCAATTTTTTATTAGGCTTTCAAGGACTTCCTTTTCACACAACCAACTTCATGGTCTCTGCAAATCATGTAGTGTATAGAATAAATCATCTGAGATGATTGAACAGAATGTTAAATTAATGATGGATATGAGTACACTCTATCAAACAAAATCAAATTAACACAATCTACCAAACAGACTCCCAGAATACAAGTTTTGATTTTATACAGAAACCCTTTTCCTTGTACACTCCAATGGGTATTCTTCATATATATTACATAGGATGCTTAGAATTACGGAATATGACTGATATATATAACAATAATCGAATCTTGATAACTCTTATACGAAAGTTGTATCATTTGCTCATAGCAGTTAAGAGCTTCTCAGGTTCCCACAATCATAATCAGCCTTCTTCAACAGCAACCCGGCCAAGATCGGAGAGAAAAACTTGTCCCTCAAGAAAGTCATTATTTTTCCATCAGCCTCCTGTATAGAACCAACCACATAAGCTGTACTAATAAGATCAAAACTTCTCCATTTCCTCTCACTTGCGTACTTATTCAACCCTATTTCAATCTTTTGTATTCATCTTTTCCTTCTTCACTTTCATTTCTAATTTCTTGCCTCCTGTTCTTCAACAAAGCCTCACCGAGACACCTTGCTAATACAACACCGTCTTCTAGTGCAGCGCAGCCGCCTTGTCCAATGTCTGGGGTCATCGGGTGGAGCGCATCTCCAGCTACACATACATTACCTTTGCTAATATTTCCCCAAAGAATTTCCCAAGGATGCCTATATCTCAGTGGAGAGGATATAAAAGCATCCAATACAGTGTTTTCCATAAAAGCTCTTACTTCATCTGGTACCTTTCCGAGCTTGGTTAATATATATTGCTTCAACTGAACTGGATTCTTCTCTAGCTCTCTCTCTACAAAACATGTATTATCAACAAATGAGATATTCACATACTACGTACTTCAGGTAACTGCATAATATGGATGGTAGTCATGGTACGTACATCCACATGCCATATGTTCCGAGGTTATCAGAGTAAAATACTATAAACATCTTAACATCATTGTTTGCTATCTGTTATGAGATTGAGAGCTGAACACCATTTTTGTAGCAATTAAGATAAGGCATAAGGTACTAATACTGGAAACTTTTTCTTTTTTTTTTGAGAAAAATACTGGAAACTTGAAGAGCAGTGCAAATGAAAGTAAATGATAAATACCCAAAACTTGTGTGGAAGGCTTACCTTGGCTGGAGGGAGACCAAGTGAAGTACCAGTAAACATTTTTATCATCACAGGGAATGACACCAGATCTAACACCATTGCCAAAGTACTGACTGAACATGGGATCAAACTGATGGCTGCTCTTAAACTCAGCACTACCTCGAATGGCAGATCTTCCTGTAAAGACTGGCGGCTTGAAGCCCAGCCATTTTGCAACCACTGAATTTACTCCATCACAGCCAACCAAAACCTATTCAGTCATAGTGTTGAGTTATAAGCAATGACACAAACCCGGCCCATTCATATGATTATCCCAATCTAAAAATGCATATGGTTGTTTTACACCCATCAAAAGATGATCTAGTAAAGAATATATAGTGCCAGGCAATGATGATCATCAACAGAAATCCTTATCATCAGGAATGAAGATAGTTTTAAAAACAGGAAAGATAGAGATAAAAAGTCAGTGTAGTAAACCTTGGCTTTAAGGATGGTTCCGTCAGCAAGATGCACCAGCTTTAAGTAGCCTGATTCCTCAATCAAAACAACCTTTGAAGAGAACCTGATGGTGCCACTAGGGAGTTCACTTGCTAGGGATTCCAACAGCAACTTCCTTTTCACACAACGAATTTCATGGGCTCCACTGCACATCATTTAGTTTATACTCTAAATGATCAGAGGATTTAAATTGAATGTCTGAATGTTAAAATATAGATAGTGTATGAACAAAATCATTTAAAAAGAAGCATCTTAACATTATCTAGAGAACAATTGGTTAGGCATTACCAAAGGTAGGAACACTAATTTAGTTCAGCACTTCTTAGGTATAAGTGACTTGTTATGTGATTTTGAAGAGGTTAAAAGCAGAAAAGAAATATCTAAATGAGATGTATATAGAGCAATATCAACTATATAGGGAGGCTCCTAGACTACTAGTAGACTTACTGTTTTCCTTTCTCCTTGAATGACATCTCAAACGTCTGAAGCCCCGAAATTCTCGAGGAAACCACATTCCTGTATACAACAACATGCAATCAGTTTCATGTGTTCTTGTACATTAAGTACAAGTTAACTCTCACAAATTACGATTCATTATCTCCGGTTAATTGCAATATTGTAAAAGCCAAATGTTCATACTTAAGAAGAACCCAGAACTGCAATCTCAATTCTTCAATTTTGCGGAGCCAATTTATGCATATGGGGTGATAATAGACGATAGTTCTAAAATCCTATATCTAGGCCAATGAACCAATAACTTTTGTACTTTCAAACAATAGGCTATATCTCAGGTCCTGATGTTTTCGGCTTCAAAAATCATAAATGTAATGCAGCTGAAAAGGATGGCATATTATGAAACAGACATACATCTTCTAGTTTACTTACATACAGAAAAAACTTGACTGCATGAAATGACTTTCTGAGTAACCAACAAGTTAAAAATTACCCAAGAAGAGTCTCATGCTGCTGCCGTAGATAATCACCAATACCAATAGCGTCTAAAGCCCTCCACGCATTAGTCCAAGTTGTGAATGCAAACCCTGTTGCCCTCAAGCTATCAGACGACTCCAGCACTAAGCTCCTAATACCCAACCTGAACCAAAAATTCATATTATCAAACACATACATGGAAAACACTTGACTATGTTTCAGATAATAGAAAGAAAGAAAAGAGTACCTGTGAAGTCCCAAGGAGGTTGTGAGGCCAGAGATTCCAGCTCCCACAATCACAACGTCTTGTACTACTTCCATGGTTCTGGGTTATTCTCTGAACAAAGCTTTCAATAGTGTTGGTTAATGGAAATACACATGCACATATCTAGAAGACCAGAACTTTGGATTCATTGGGGTATTTATGTAAAGTGAATGACAATTAACATGACGAAGACACTCTACAGAGTCGCAGACACTAGTCGTGGTTGACTGCTTCTTATATCACTGAAAGCGAAAACCATGGCGGCTACGGATTTTGTGGAGGCAATCAAATTGAACTTGGATTCCAGGCTTTCTGCTCAAAGCAGCCAACCTTTTTACCATTTACTGCCTTTTGAGAGCGTAAGCCCGATACCATTCAATCTAGTGGTAGTCTCATTTTTGTATTAGGAAATATTGTGAATTCAGCTCACGAAATAATACCGTTTCAAAGTCAAAGATTGCAACTAAACATATCCAAACAGCATGAGCATTTATAGAGTCGAGAAAATTTAGCAACACCCATTCGTACTTGAAAAAAACTTGAAAATTTGACACAAATGGGAGCATAAATTAGTCTACAAACAATATCTATAACTTCCATTGCACATTTGCACTGGCTGAAAAAATCCAAGTGATGTACATGTAACTCTCATCAACTAATTGACATTCTTTCTTGTAAAGCGATGAGGATCTCCATCTGAAAATTGGACCCAACTGCCTTTATCACATTCCCCATGTGCATAATCCTACCGGCTTTCAGGAAATTTAGTCTCATAGTTCTGAGGCGACTGCATGAATGAAGCCACTTTTATTAGAAAGAATATCTAGCAATATCAACAATTTATAAGCAGCACATGTAAGTACCATGAAAGTAGCTGTGATCATCTTCCCAGCAAACCATCGGCCATGGAGAACTTTTCGAGCATTTATTGCAGCTTGTGTGTTCTCAAATCTCAAGTACACCAAACCAGCAGTATTCCTACTCATTAAGCATATAATGAGAGTCGAGACAAGGAACTATAGAAGGGGGAAAATGACACAAGCACTAATGCCAAACAAAAACTTACTTATCAACAAAAATATGTTTCAGCTTCCCGTATTTTGAACATTCCTCCTGAACATCTTCTTTAATGTCCACATCAATATCTGGTTCTGCCTGCTCAAGAAGGTACACAGCAATTATATAATACAGCCACTAATGGAATCAGAACGATAAATCTTTATAGAGACAGCGTCCACGACAAACCTCAATTTCTTTGGGATCAAACATATTCGTCAACAGTAAGCATTCACTTGGAACACCAGTTGTATCTACAGAAGGAACAGTAGCAGTAGGAATTTGAAGACCCAGAACACCAAGTCCAGCAAGACCAGGAACAGAGGGCATGGGAGCAACAAGAGAAGAAGTTCCTGGTGCAGCTCCAAGGATTGGTGCCACTGGTAGACCACTGCTATTGACCGCAAGACTACATAATAGCAAAATGTAAGACCAACCAAAACATTTAAAAATTTAACAATTACAGACAAACCTACCTTGATCCACTGCCACTGCGATCCAGTTTCTGCATCAGAATTGCTCGCGACCGGGCATTCAATGACTGTAATGTTATTAGCAGATTAAGTCAGCTATAGTGCAGATCAATGAAAAAAGAAAACAATGCAATGTAGAAACTTAGTTCAGTGTGTTAGTCAAGCCATCTCTTTATACTATGAACCACGATCCTTTGGATTTGCACTGCCTGAAAATATTGTGCACTTTCTACCAGATAAAGCAAAGGGGTCAACCAAAAATGTTATTCAGGAGGGGCTAAGTTGTGGGATTAAGAGACTACCATCTCCATCCACTCCAAACCACCAGTCTTATGATTTGCACCACTGATGTCCAAAATGTCTTGAGAGATAATGTACTTCTTACTAGTTAAATCAAAGAGGGAGGGGATGAATGACAAGCCCAGTAAATAGGTTACAAGAATACATTAGCTTGCTGTATTGTTTATCTCAACTTCCATTACTCGCTCGCAAACAATCTTTTTATCAATGATTAAAATTTGGATAATGAGCTCTAATCATTAATAAAACATGAAACGGATATATATCTTCGTAAGAAATCTTTTTCACCTTTTAAATCTGGACAATGAACTCTAATATAAAACGTAAAAACGGATATATATCTTTGTAAGCAAATAAGATGACAACCACATAAAGTACTAAGCAGATTGAACCAATGAAGTAACCATTATTTTGTTTCTTTATCAGAAAATGAAGCAGAGGTACAATTAGCATGATAAATGATGACATCTTCAGCAGCACACATGCAACAATTACTCTCTAAATATTTATTGAAGAGAGCAACCTGTTCTAGGCAATCATCTCAGCCTGGTGAATTTTAACCAAAGAGCGAAAGTAGGTCTTACCAGACCACCACCTTCATCGTCATCAAAATCACCAGCATTTGCTCCAGCATCTTGCATTCCAGCTTGGTCAGTCACAGCCGATACCTAAACGAAATTGCAAAACTGACAGATTAGACTTCAAAACATATGCTCTAACGAAACAAAAAAAGTCCATAATATACAAATTCAGCCACTTATGAAAAAGTGCAACATTATAATAAATTGCAATTACCTTAATTACTCGACCAGCAATCTCCAATTGGCCATTCAAACTCAGTGAGTTTCTAGCATCTTCAAGCCGTTGAAACTGCAGGGACATAAGTATCTCAATCAGTTTGTTTGGACAAATACAATCAACAAGGAATCTTACCAAGTATGATAAGAACATTTGGATGGAACTCATAAGCATATAGATAAATAGAAAAAGAATCCTCATCAAGATTTCCAAGCTGTTACCAAATTTAAATGTTTTAAATTTGATACTTTCTAGTGGAAAACTGGGCAGTGGACTTGTTTGTTATTGACCCAATTTTTCGATGCACTTTCATACATTATAAACATGTAACCCGCTTAAGTTGGAGAACACACCTGAACAAATCCGAAACCTTTGCAGTTGTTAGCTTCGTCAAGAGGCAACTGAACCAGTTCTACAGCACCAAAAGCTCCAAAAACCTGCACATAAACATCACAGATTAAAGATTGACTAAGAAAGTCAAAACGTGAAGTACATCAATTATTAGGAGAGTAAAATAAGTGCTCAAATCCAAGACTTGGAATGTCAACATTAGAACAATTTCAGAGAATTATTGACCTGGCGTAGATCATCTTCTTTTATGTTGGTGTGTAGATTACCAACATACAGCCGTCTAGCTCCACCAGAATATGGACCTATCATCCCACCAACTCCACTAACCACAGATGTTGACTGAACCAGATTCTTCTCAGCCTCTGAAGGCTTCACCATCACTGGTTGACCGCGAAGAGGCTGACCAGAGAGTGCAATAGCCATGGGTACTGACATCGCATCGTAGAACTCGATATAGCTATAAACAAGACATCAATACGATCTTGAGTCAAAGCAAATGATATATATATAGGCCCGATCAGAGGGGGACGTCCGCACAGGCGTTAAAGTGCGGACGTCCCTCCGTCCTCCACCGGCCGGCGCCATCGTCGGCGCCGGACGGAGGGACATGTGTACACATCCGGCCTCTATATATATCAGGCCAATTCTGGTGCGGACGTTCGCACTCGGCTCAAAGTGCGGACGTTCCTCCGTTCTCCGTCTGGCGCCGACGACGTCACGCCTCCAACTGAGCGGGCATCAGCGGCATCCCCGATCACTTTCCCTTGCCGGCGAGTCCGCCGAATACCAGTTTGCAGCGAGATCGATCTTTTCTGAAGTTTTAGGTGGAGGTTGGTGCCCAGACCTTCAAATTGATCCCGCCAGCAAGGGGAAGTGATCGAGGAGGCCTCAGGAGTCCGCTGGGATGGAGGCGCGCCATCGTCGGCGTCATCTGGTGGCAAACCGAGGGATGTCCGCACTTTAAGCCGAGTGCGAACGACCGCTTTGGAACGAATCTGTATATATATATATATACATATATATATACATATATATACACGGAGCTCTTCCAAAGAGGACGTCCGCACAACCTTTAAAGTGCGGACGTCCCTCCGTTCTCCACCGGACGGTTCCAACAACGGCGCACCTCCACCCGAGCGGACACCAGCGGCGTCCCCGATCACGTTCTCTTCCCGGCGAGATCGATTTGAAGGTCTGGGTAGCAACCTCCACCCAAAACTTCAGACAAGATCTATCTCGCCGGAAAACTGGAATTCAGCGGACTCGCCGGGGAGAGAAAGTGATCGGGGACGCCGCCGGTGTCCGCTCGGGTGGAGGTGTGCCGTCGACGACGCCGGACGGTGGAGAACGGAGGGACATCCGCACTTTAAGGGCGCGCGGACGTCCGCCTCTGATCCGGACTGTATATATATATATAGCCAGATATTAGTATGATATTACTGCAAGGCTAATACATTATTTCATCTTCATAAGTTAGAGGCCTATTTAATATGCACTGTAGACTGTAGTTGGTTGAAAGAACCTTAAAACTTTTGAAAAATGTGATGATTCTCTCAATGCAGCAGAAAATCTAAGAACAAGGGCGATATAGCCCTCTAGATGAGGCAAACTGGAAGGCAATTTAAAACTAAACCAAAATTAACCAAATGATGAAATTGACAGCCTTAATTCACCTTAGAGTGGATTTCATTAGTTTCTAGTCAGTACGTGTGAATTCAAATTTTACGGTTGTAAAAAAAAACTAAATAACTTGGCCACTGTCAGACTCTTACTAAGCCCTACCAACGTGTGACTGTTGAAGTGGGTCTTCTAATCAAAACAGCTCGAAGCTTTTGTCACCAAGAGTCCAAGACAATAAAATAACAAAAAGTAAAGAAACCTACCCAACTCCCTTGGACCGTCTGGAGTTGCGATCCATAATGAGACGTACATCGCGGACCTGGAAAACACAATATTAGAAAGACTCAAGAAATTGACCAATAATGAGGAAAAGTAGAATAAGAGACGCAACATAAAGAGACAGACATATATGAGAAAACTCTCTTTGCGTACTAGATGATAAAGATACATATATAATTCTCAAAAGTGGAATTTATGGGAATCAGACAACTTTCAAGAAACAGGAAGCATTTGAACAAGATTTCCTACTTTGAAGAGAACTATCTTCCATGTTTTAAAAGTAAAAATATTAACCAAATCAGGACGAAAACAGATAGCAAATATCATATATTCCTTGGCTGGTCATATAATTCACTAAAATCTCTTTCTTTTACAGCGACTTTTAACACAAAGAGGAAAATCAAAAGGCTTTAGCTTTCCAGAATTTGCTTTAGTTAAAGAAATTACTAGACAAATAGTCAATTTAAGAGATAAGATGCCTTCAGAATATAATAGAAGATATAGATTCAGTCAGACAGAGCCAAGGTATCCACCACACCCTTCTAGCATGTACAGATCAAACTGTATTTGTCATAGAACTTAAAACTTCTTAACTGACGAAAAAGGAAGGATTAATATACTGTCATATAGTTCATATATAGAAGTCTGTTTGATATACAGTCCATGTTTTAAATTAAGAGCATAATAATTAATGACATTGTATCAACCTTGCCGGCTCTTGAGAAGAAATCGTATACATCTCTTTCGTCTGCCTTCAGACAAATCTGCAAAAGTTGTTCACCAAACATTGAAATCAAAAAGCCGAGAGACAGAGAAGTCATGAGAAAAAAATAAAACTGAAACACAAAAATGCTTGCTTTACCTGATAAGCAAATACTGTCCTCTGATCTCTCTCAGGGTCAGCCTCTGGTTCTGTCACTTCTTCTTTTTTTTCTTTATATCTTCTGCAACACAGAAAATTGATAAACGTTATATCATCATCGCAGAAAGTGAACAAATGGCAATAACATGTAAAACAGAATATGCAAGAATTCGACGCAGTAAATCATTGGATCTAAACAAATAAAATATTAATTCAAATTGGCAGACAATCTTTCTATAGAATGAATAAAGGCTGAACCCAAGCACCATAATTCTGCAGGTTAGCAAAAAATTTACCAAACTACGTAGATGGAGAAGTTAAGAGCCCCTGTCATCTTATAAATTTGAAACATGGAGAACATCACATAAATGTTCATAATGCATTAATTAAAATTGGATTCTGTACCTTCTATAAACAATATAATGTTAAATGAAACAGCACCATCAAGTTGTATGTATGGCAGTATCAAAGGACCTAGTAACAATTATCTGGAACACGTTAGAGCTATTATTCCAGTGAGAATATCACAAACATATAGGATAACTTTACCCCTAGAAACTGAAACACAGCCTAGCACCTACTTGAAAAGTCAGTCAAAACAAGATCATAAATGATGCAAGTCTTTTCAACTATAAGTCTAAATGAGAAATAAAAGATAATTTATGGACCTAAAGCATCCAAGACAAGCAATTTGCACAAGTTTCTTTATACAGGAACAAAACAAGACATAAAGTATACACTTAAATACACATATAAGGATGCAAGTATCTCAGGATTTTAAGTCGGTTTGTACGTACACAGACTAAATGGCAGGTAACTATGCTCACAAGAAAAACCATATAATTTCTTCCAGATCTAAAAACAACTTCCAGGGATTGCAGACGGCATTTATAACCTAAATGCTAAAGCCAAGCAATCATACATACAAAAATTATATGTATATATATAATATATATCCTGTGAAAATTAATAGCCAATCTTGTAACCCCTGAACAATGTTTTCCCACAAGCATCAGAAGATGAGCTGCTTCTCTAAGCAAAGCCCATCACTCCCTCACCAGCATTTCTGCAACAGAATAAATATAATTAAGCACCAACTTCAGAGGGGAAGGAAAACGAAAAGCATAACATGACATCACCACCACGGTCAAAATCTCCGATATGAACCCTCACTCTTGCATTGCAAGCTTCTAGAAAGAAGCGTGAAATTTTAGAAGAAACATTTAGAAGCCATGACCGAGTTGTACCTGGCCCATTTGCCAGAAAGACCATCTGAAGATTTCGCATCTGCGAGTTCCGAGAATCTAGGGTTCAATATTCAGAATTTCTAAGGCTATTAAATAGCAGAAGTAACTTATGAAGCTTAAGCACGACTAACTGAGATTTTTATTTAAACAATGGCATGAACACCTTTGGGCAAGAAAAAGTTATACTGAGGAAGCAACAGAAACTGGAGGATATAATACTAATAATAACAATCCAATAAGTTTATCTTTAAAATGAATGCATTTCCACATCCAGTACAGAAAGAAGTACACAAATTGATCCTAGTCAAGTGAGTTTAGTGCTTGAAAGCAAAGTGAGTTGCCAAAATACAATTGGTCATGGATCTGATTTAAATGTACAAAGTCTCCACCAGCTTAAACTGTTCCTATAATGTAAGGTATTTTTTTTTTTCAGATCATTTCTTTACAAGCTCCCTGTCCCTAAGCTAAAAATCAAAGTGGTTCACCAGCTTTCCAGTTCCAGAAATCAAGGTTTTAAAAAAACAAAAACAAAAAAACAAACAAACAAACATGATGTCAACATCAAGGTTAAATCAAGCTAGAAAACCTTACACACCCTAGCTAGCCAACCTTTTAAAAATAAATTGCCATATCAACACCAAAATGCATATAGCATCAATACTAGATGTCTACAGCCACCAAACGTACTCTGAATAACTGGAGGGAAAAGGAGTGAGAATTCTGGAGGGGAAAGAAATCTATAATGGCCTGTCAGAGAAGTTCCAATATCTACTCAACTGACGATGTTTGACTCATAGAAAGAAACAATATATATTCCAATGAAAACAAATTACCTGGTATTTACAGTACATAAATTTATAAAAATACAAAAGTGCTTGGGCCCTTGCATGCAAGAAGCTATTCTTCCTTGCAGCCCATATATATATATATATATATATATATATATGACCTACGTCAATTACTTTACCATTCATCCTAATAACCAATTCTTCCTAGAAAGTCAACAATTGTGATTGGCTTGTAAAGATGAATTGCTCTTATACAAAATGGACCAAGTATTGCACTAGTTCAAAAAACATATACACATGTACATGTACATATATATCCTATTATAATTACCACAAACTATAATATATCAACGCTAGTGCATCAAGCATAACATGAATTTCGACATAATAAACTGGGGAAAAAAATTAATGGAATGCCACAGAAAGTTTGAAAGGGGCTAATAACAGAAATTGAAAGAGAGAGAGAGAGAGATCATTAACAATGGCTTTCGAGGGTACAAGGCTCTTCAAGCCTTGAAAATGTTTGAAAAGTGTGGTGCAAAGCGCATCTTTTGCTCACATTGTTTCAAAGAAATTCCAGAAAAACGCGACTCAGGACCAATTATCCTAATATATTAGCTATTCTATCACCATACATACACTTGCTACCCCAAAAGTACCTCTCTACAAAAACTATAAATCCACTTTAACTGCTAAAACTACAGTATCCTACAGCGCTCCTTTGTAACCTTTTTCTGCAAAAGACCTTCAATAGGATCTCCTCCTTACAAAATCAATGCTAGAAATCAGAAATCCATAGAAAATCTCAAAATCAGATGGGAATTAATGCAGTATTGCACTAATTGTATCTTTAAAATGCACAACTAAACATAAATCTGCTCCAGGCCTCTTACCAACAAAAAGGAGCAAAGAAAAACTCTCATTATAGAACAACTGTATAGATTATTAGGACAAAAGGAAAGTTTTCACAATGATTCGCCTGTAATATAAGGATTTGTAGCCTATGCCTCCTCCCCAACATAAAGCATGGTACAATGCAGAAAAATTATCGTGACTCCAGAAGCACCATTAATTTAACCAGTCTCATTTGATGTAGATAAATAACCAAGCAGCAACAAAGCCAAACACGAATTATACTGATCAACCAAGTTTGCCGGCTTGCAGATATAATTAGGTTCACTTATTTATTCTTATGCACTATTAAACTCATATAGACCATAAAAAAAAAAATACATTAAACAACAATGTCAACAACAAAAATTCTAACAGCTGCAAGGATTAAGGAATACCTGCTTTCTTTTTCCCGCTCCCGTAGATCTTTCTCCTTCTCCCTTTCTTTATGCTCAATGTCACGGCTCTTCTCTCTTTCTTCCCACTCACTTCTATGCCTTTCTGAACGACTCCTGCTTCGGCGTGACCGCTCCTTCTCCTTGTCCTTCTCACTATCGCGGTCACGCTCTCTCCTATCCCTGTCTCGATCACGATCCGGTTCTCTGTCCCTCTTCCTATCTCTCTCCTTCCCATTCCTATCCTCTTTTTCTCGGTCCTCCTTATCTCTATGTTCCCGACTACTCCACTGACGGTCCCTTTCTCTATCTCTGGATTGTGAACGGTGACGAGAAGATCCCCTCTCTCTTTCCCGATCATGGTCATGCAACTCATCTCCAGATTTTGAACGCTTTGAGCGACGTTCCCCATCATGATCTTTATCATCACTCCTATGCTTTGAACTTCGGCTGCGGCCTTTATCTCCTGATTTCAAAGTCTCATCGCCGCCATTCGCATTTTCCTTCGATGCCAGAGGTTCCGGATTTTCAACTGTTTTCTCTAAATAATCATACTCATCGAAATCCATCACACCTTTCTTTTACAGACCTCAGTGATAATAACCTCTAATCCCGCTGATATCTGCACCTATCAAAAAAGAAAACACATAAATAAATAAATGACCGAAACTACGGAATTGATAGGAATCCAACTGCATATAGTTGCTGAAAGTAACACAAATTCAACATCCTTTCTTTCTTTCTTTTTCATCAAATTTCTTCACTATAATTTACTACTCTCGGATAATATTAATAATCGACAAAACCTTACTTCACCGGAGTTTAAAATCCATTATCAATCTGAACCTCATATAAACAGAAGCAAAACAACTAAAACCATCCCTAATTAGCAAAATCACAGTCGAATTAATATTAACAATGCAATACATCAGCACAATAATCCATGTTTCCGTTTCGTTACCTCTAAAAATTCATTATTATTAAAGAGTTAGGGTTTAATTGCGAGCTTGAAATTTTACCTCCGGCGAGTGAGAATAGTGAATTGGCGAGGTAGACAAAAGCAGAGGTGAGTGAATTCAGAGCTAACAACCGAATTTGAATCACCGAATCAGAGAGAGGGTATCACTCTTTCTTCTTCGTCTTCTTCTCTCTTTCTCGGTCGCACTAGGGCAAGAAGTGCAGGCTACCAATTTGGGCGCTACGTGATATATACCGCCCCGCCCGACCCGGATGGGTTTGGTTTTGTATTAACCGGGTCTATAGGGACATTTGTGACTTTCACCTTTTTATCTTTTACTTTTTTAGATATTTGTCCCTTCGGGGACATCCGATACTTTTTTAGATATTTTTGTATTGTGCAAAAACTTAATTTTATAATCTTGAACAGGTTATCGCGTGTATTAGAATATTTTTCTTTAATAAAAAAAAATGTACCTAGAACTCTCTATAATAGTAATCTACATATTAATTACTGATTAAATTTTAGTTTACAAATACATTATTTACATATTATCTTATATATTTAAAGACAAAAATTAACAAATTAGGACAAACTAATATCTACATGTTATTTGTCACTACATATTTTACCAAACTACCATTCACTATATATTCTACTACTACTACTATGGATGTATTACTGTCGTGTCAGCGAGAGACATGTTACTGTCGTGTCAGCGAGAGACATGTTACTGTCGTGTCGACATGAGATGTGTTATTACTGTATTGACCGGAGACGTGTTACTACAGTGTCAACCAGAGACGTGTTACTGCCGTGTCGACCGGAGACGTGTTACTGCAGTGTCAACCGGAGACGTGTTACTGCAGTGTCGACCGGAGACGTGCTACTGCAGACCGGAGACGTGCTACTACCGTGTCGACGGAGACACGCTACTACCGTGTCGACCGGAGACGAGCTACTGCCGTGTCGACCGGAGACGAGCTACTGCCATGTCGACCGGAGACACGCTACTGCCCTGTCGACCGGAGACACACTACTGTCCTGTCGACCGAAGATGTGCTACTGCCCTGTAGGAATGTGTTATTATCATGTCGACGATAGACGTGCTATTGTCATGTCAACGAGAGACGTGCTACTATCGTGTCAACGAGAGACGTGTTACTGTCGTGTCAACATGAGATGTGCTACTGCCGTGTCGACCGGAGACGTGCTACTGCCTTGTCGACCGGAGATGTGCTACTGCCGTGTCGACTAGAGATGTGCTACTGTCGTTTCAATCGAAGACGTGATATAGCCGTGTCAACGAGAGACATGTTACTGTCAATGTTCTAAAAAACGGCCTCGGCGACCGCTTGGGCGCCCGGAGAAAGGTTGTCGTCTCGATTTCAGGCAAATTGGCGAGTGTAGACGGCCAGGGCGAACCAAAAAACGTCTTTTTTAAGTGAAAACCGAAGAAAAAAAAAGTGAAATATTTTTTTTCCCTTATTTGAATTGTCTTTTGGACATTGTTGCCAAGTTGGTGAATTATGTTTTTTATTTTCAAATTTTTTTAATTGTGTTTCTTACTTGCTTCAATATCATTGTTGTTTAAATATTAAATTGTATTTCTTATTTTCGTAAAATTGTTAGTACATTTTTAAGGACATATGTTATGTATTTTCATTATTTTTAGCATTATATGTTGTTTTTTTTCATTATTTTTAGACATTATAATACCTATTTTAATTGTATTTATACAATTATTTGTTATTAAAAAATAAAATAAATACAAAAATACAAATCCGATTAATCCCCGATTAATCTTTTGGGTGTTGTCCGCCTGACTAGTGCCCAATGTTTTTTAAAACCTTGGTTACTGCCGTGTCGATCAGAGACGTGCTACTGCCGTGTCGACCGGAAACATGCTACTGCCATGTCATTTTGCGTAAATTTATTTGAAAAAAATGGTATTTTAGCCATTTTGCTTATAAAAGTCTAGATCAGATCGGGTATTATTAGTTTGAGTTTGGGCTTATGTCTTAATTTTTACATAAAATATTGAAAGTGAGATTTTTGTGTTTTTAAATTTGGTCATGTGTTATTATGTAATTTTCTCCTTATAATATGTCAATACTATTGTGTCAACTGGTGCAGGGTGATGTAAATTTTTACTTTAACTAGGAACATGTTGTATTGAAAAGTGAAACCGAAGAAAAAAATGTGAAAACTTTTTTTTCTTTATTTGAATTGTTTTTTGGACATTGTTGCCAAGTTAGTGAATTGTGTTTTTTATTCAGACTTTCCTAAAGACATTATTGTTTAATTGTGATTTTTACTTACTTCAATATCATTGTTGTTGAAATGTTGAATTGTATTTCTTATTTTCATAAGAACATTGTTGTTAGTACATTTTTTAGGACATATGTTATGTATTTTCATTATTTTCAGCATTATATGTTGTTTTTTCATTATTTTGGACATTATAATACATATTTTAATTGTATTTATACAATTATTTGTTATTAAAAAATAAAATAAATATAAATATACAAATCCGATTAATCCCCGATTAATCTTTTGGGCGTTGTCCACCTGACTAGCGCCCAACGTTTTTTATTTAGAACCTTGGTTGTTTTGGCCACGATCCTCAGCGCGTGGAGCAGAGATAAATAGCGAACAAAGAAAAGAGGGAGTGTTGCGGGCGTGCCACCTCGCGGACGAGGAAATAGTTGTATGCGTGTGCTTGACTTCTTGATCAGGCGGAAAGGGTTTCCAGGTGCCACCTCAGATGAGGAATTTACGATCACAAGGCGGTCGATACTCACGGCGGCGCGAGCAGAGCAACTATAGGGGAGATTCAGAGGAATCGGGGTGAGTCCAGGAGGGCTTTGTAACTAAGGCGGCGGTGCACTTAGTTAGGTTTAAGGTTTCGAGGTAGCTCGAAGGGAACTATGTTGCAGTTTGTTTGTATTTGAGTAATTGTGTGTTGTGAGAGAGAGAGTTCGCTTCAACAGGGAAGCGGAAACAAAGCTCCGGGGAGCGTTGGAGATTCGACTGGGTCGAGGGTTTCAACTAGGTTAAGGGTGTATTGTATTTTGTTTGAATAAGTTTTGTGTAGAGAGAGCTATGTAAGCCTTCGAGCCCTTTATATAGTGGGAGCCCGACTTGCGGCAGAAGATAGATAATCATAGATGTTTAGTCGGACTCTGCAACGTAAAGCATAAAGACACTATTCCACCCATGCAGACCAACCTTCTTGTAACACATATCCAGTTCGCACACTCCAGTTAGATAGGTCACTACTTCAGGCGCGCCGCTCAACTGTAGAGTCCTATGCGGACTAAAATTAGGAGCAATCTTATCCCGCGGGGTGTCACAGTCCATGTAGAAAACTAATCTCGCGCGGGCCGCGGACTCAAACCATCTCGCGGGCCAAAAGCAGGCTTTTTATATTAAAAGAGCCACATGGATTAGCCCGAAGCATGTCAAAGACTAATAAAAATCTTCAACGATTATGGTGGCACGCGCGGACTCTGCATCTGTCTCCCTCGCGAAGTCTCTCACGCGAACTAGCGAACCAGTTCGCCATCTTGCCTAAATGTATTCCGCCTCGCCTAAGCAAAGTGCCCATAAGGCATTCCGCGCGAACTGTGTGTTTCGCGCGAAGCGCCCGAGATCCTTACTCCGCGCGAAGTCATTCTGCACGAGTTATGTGTTTTGCGTGAAGTCCCTAGAACGCGAGATCTGTAGTTCGCGCGGAGTCGTTCCGCGCGCGGACCATATAATTCATCTCGCGTGGTCTTGCTAGCGGGCCGTTATTTGTAAACTTTAAGAACTTGGGCTCGTCGGTATGACATGGACCAAGAAATTAATTAATATTCACATAGACATTTATTGTCCAGTAAAATATTAATTTGGGCGTAAACATTGCCCCCCAACCTCGAAGTCATGAATGTTAAGAATGACTGAAGAGGTTTATGCTGCTCCAAAGACACTGGATTGGCTCGGGTCATAAGATGAGTGTGAGTAGACAAGCTTGTGAATAGGCCTTGGAACCCAAATACCCAACAAGGCATTGTAGCGAAGTTGTTGTACGGCTCGCCTAGTGGCATAGTAAACTGATAAACTTGTCATAACGAGGCACCTTGGACTTCAAATGCATTCACCTGCTCTTCTAAGAAGCTAAAGACATGGTATATGCACGCACCGCGAACGAATGTAGCTCGCATGGATATAACTTAACTGGAGCAGACGTTTGCGTTGACTAGACTCCAAAAATAGCCTTTCGCGAATCTTGGCGATGGCGAGCCAACTTTGTGATAAACATGGAATGACAATGGCCATATACTTCGCTGCCCCCCTTGCGTGAACCAATGAGAAACAAACAAAAAGGATTGGCGAACGGCCTAAATATTTTTTGGCCATGTACTTCGCTGCCCCCCTAGCGCGAACCAATGAAAAGCAAACAAAAGGGGTCTGCGAACTGTCGTATAAAGATGGTGAACACTTTGAAAACTTGGAGGCCACAGGGATTGGCCTAAATAATGACTAAGACACTTGAAGAATGTCTAAAGTCTGAAATAACTGGGACACATATCCACCCCAATGTGCCCCCCAGTTTTGATGTCTGTTTGCCGATGTTGAGGAGAATGAAAGATATCAAAACTTTAGCATGCCCCCCAGTGAGGAAAGCAGGCTACGAGGTCATGAAAACACTTTGAAAAAGGCAACGTGCGAATCCGCGCGTATCCTGACCTGTTTGCATTCGAACTACCATAAGTCTCTCCAGGAATGGTGGAATGACGAACCGTAAAATCCTCTGGAAAGTAGACATCCAAAGCTTCTGTTGATGTAAGGCGCGCCATCTAGTTCTTCCTGGATCAGTCCATTTTAATCAGCGAAGTTGACTGTTCAGTAGTGGCTGTTGCAACTTCCAACATTACAATATGTCTTGACTTCACTGGCAGCAACTCAAGGCATATGGAATGCCTATTGTCGTCAAGCCTCAGGGATAGGCTTCCAAGTAAAGTTCAAGCCTGATATAGGCAAGAACATTGTCCTGCATTTCAGCAAGACCAAGGATCTCTTTTTGTGTTTTTTGCTATTTGATTTTTTTTTGTATTTTTCTTTTTCAATGCGAGAAAGAAAGAAACTGAAAGAAAACAAAAGTAAAAGCTGAATTAAAAGCTAGGAGCAAAGAAGAGATCATAGCTTGATTAGTTATCCCTTGTTAGGCCACGGGGGAGGCCACCAATGCTTCCCTCCAAGTCTCGACGTCATCATGTTCCCAACGTGAGACTGGTGCTGTTGAAAATTTCCAAGTGTTGAGCAGAGTTGTTCCGTGTCAACAACTTGAAAATTTAGGCGATGTATTTTGTAGGGTACGTCTCGTTTCCCCCCACGTATCCTTGTTTGGTGACCAAGCAATATCTTCAACTGCATTCTCGTGGATCGAATGATGTTGAGATATGCCTTATTGACCACTATCATGTCATAATGCGTGGTCTTATCAGGAATAGCCACGCATTGGTCAGGGAAGAGAACCACTTACTTGTCTCTTTTCACCTTATCAAGAGTTTTGCTGGGATTGAACTCTTGTGGCATATGATTATGAGACAGACGAACCAACATATAGTCTTCATCATATTCATCATAAATTGGTTTTGTGTCAAAATCACATGCAGAATTAATAAAGGTCGGTGGCTCGATCTTCTTTACAACCATAGGCATGCATGGGACATGTACGTACTTCGCCCATAAACCAAAGTCTCTCTTAGGCCTTTGAATTTGTATGCAGAGACTCCAAGTATATTGGAATGTGAAACCGCGGATCGGCCTACCACCAAACCATATATAGTTAGGCGTATCATGATCTAGGATTAGTGAAGCGGACTGAGTCATCTCGCTGGTGGACATAAGATTGGTGAGAAGAACCTTTAGGAGAAGCGGACCCCGTCAGCCTTGGCGCCCCGCGTGTGCAGGCTGAAGCGGAAACTCAAGAGGCGCTGGTCCATCTTCAGTTCTCTTGTCACGAATTGGTAGAGAAAGCAGGCGAGCTCCGCCGTGCCCCCCATGCGGCTGACCTCTGTCCACATATACATCTCGCATGGGAAAGTTGGCGCCTGGGTCACCATCATCATTAGTGTGCGAACCAATTTTTGCTTCTAAGATGGACTGTTATGTCCTACCTTCCAGTTCATTTTTCTGAGGAACACCGTGCGAGATGAGATTATTATCCATAATTGCCGGCCTCAACCTCAGGCTTTTTGTCATTGATTGACAATATAATTTATTTTTTAGACGTAGGTTCATCCAAAGGAGAGTTTTTGCCATTAGATTGGCTGCTAGACAGTTCAATCTGTTTAGCAGGGTCAGTGACGCTCTGTTGAGTGGCTAAACCCCTGATTAAGCCTTCCAGCTTGTCGAGCGTCTGACTGATTCGCTCCATAAGATGAGCGAAACCTGTGTCTTGGGTCGGCTGAGAGCCTACCATGGCGCGGAATCGCCGGTTTTCTTGGCTTCCTTATGATGTCTCGCTTGTACTCCCTGGTCCCACTAGGCATGCCAATGTTTTGGCCACGATCCTCAGTGCGCGGAGCAGAGGTGAATAGCGAACAAAGAAAAGAGGGAGTGTTGCGGGTGTGCCACCTCGCGGAAAGGGTTGTATGCGTGCACTTGACTTCTTGATCAGGCGGAAGAGGTTTCCAGGTGCCACCTCAGATGAGGAATTTACGAGTCGATACTCACGGCGGTGCGAGCAGAGCAACTATAGGGGAGATTCAGAGGAATCGGGGTGAGTCCAGGAGGGCTCTGTAATTAAGGCGGCAGTGCACTTAGTTAGGTTTAGGGTTTCGTGGTAGCTCGAAAGAAACTGGGTTGCAGTTTGTTTGTATTTGAGTAATTGTGTGTTATGAGAGAGAGAATTCGCTTCAACGGGGAAGCGGAAACAAAGCTCCGGGGAGCGTTGAAGATTTGACTGGGTCGAGGGTTTCAACTAGGTTAAGGGTGTATTGTATTTTGTTTGAATAAATTGTGTGTAGAGAGAGATATAGCTATGTAAGCCTTTGAGCCCTTTATATAGTGGGAGCCCGACTTGCAGCAGAAGATAGATAATCATAGATGTTTAGTCGGACTCTGCAACGTAAAGCATAAGGACATTATTCCACCCATGCAGACCAACCTTCTTGTAACACATATCCAGTTCGCACACTCCAGTTAGATAGGTCACTGCTTCAAGCGCGCCGCTCAACTGTAGAGTTCTATGCGAACTGAAATTAGGAGCAATCTTATCTCGCGGGGTGTCACAGTTCATGTAGAAAACTAATCTCGCGCGAGCCGCGGACTTAAACCATCTCGCTGGCCAAAAGCAGGCTTTTTATGTTAAAAAGGTTACAAGGATTGACCCAAAGCATGTCAAAGACTGGTAAAAGTCTTCAACGATTATGGTGGCGCGCGCGGACTCTGCATGTGTCTCCCTTACAAAGTCTCTCACGCGAACTAGCGAACCAATTCACCAGCTCGCCTAAATGTATTCCGCCTCACCTAAGCGAAGTGCCCATAAGGCATTCCGCGCGAACTGTGTGTTCCGCGCGAGATCCTTACTCCGCGCGAGTTATGTGTTTTGCGCGAAGTCCCTAGAACGCGAGATCTGTAGTCCGCGCGGAGTCATTCCGCGCGCGGACCATGTAATTCATCTCTCGTGGTCTTGCTAGCGGGCCATTATTTGTAAACTTTAAGAACTTGGGCTCGTCGGTATGACATGGACCATGAAATTAATTAATATTCACATAGACATTTACTGTCCAGTAAAATATTAATTTGGGCGTAAACATTGGTTATTGCCATGTCGATCGGAGACGTGTTACTGCCGTGTCAATCGGAAACGTGCTACTACCGTATCATTTTGCGTAAATTTATTTGAAAAATGGGTATTTTAGTCATTTTGTCTATAAAAGTCTAGATCAGATCTGGTAACATTAGTTTGGGTCTGGGCTTATGTCCTAATTTGTACATAAAATATTGAAAGTGGGATTTTTGTGTTTTTAAATTTGGTCATGTGTTATTATGTAATTTTCTCCTTATAATATGTCAATATTATTATGTCAACTGGTGTAATTTTTTTTACTTTAACTAGGAACTTGTGGTATATCTGTCTTAAATCAAATTTCAAATGAGATGAGACAGAGTCATCTATTTATTATGTCCTAATTTGTACAAAAAATATTAAAAGTGAGATTTTTGTGTTTTAAAATTTGGTCATGTGTTATTATATAATTTTCTCCTTATAATATGTCAATACTATTGTGTCAATTGGTGCAGGGTGATGTAATTTTTGACTTTAACTAGGGGCGTGTGGTATATCTGTCTTAAATCAAATTTCAAATGAGATGGCACAGAGTCATCTATTGATTATGCAAAAAGGACTACAAACGACGCACAATTGAATTCATCATTAAGTATTTAGCTGTGAATTTTGTTAAGAGAAATAAAGTTTTCATCTTATAAACACTAAAAGTGATTATATATCTGACCATGCAGCATTGAAATAGATTCTTGTAAGGAATGATGAAAAGTTGCAACTACAGTTTTACTGTAAGAACTTGACCTCAAACCCAAGTACAAAAAAGAGTATAAAGAATGTGTTGTGGATCATTAGCATACTGTAAGGTTGTGTTTTAATAGAGTAATTCTAATTTTCATAAAATTTTTAAAATCATGGGAATTACAATTCCATCAATTTAAATTTCATTAATTGAGAATTCTACTGTTTGGATGTCATGCTGTAGAATTTTTTAAATGACAGAAATTAAGAATTCTACTGTTTGGGTCAACTTCTACTAGAATTTAAAATGTAATCAAATCGAAATAAATATGTCCTTGATATACAAATGGCTGGCTTATAATCCTAGATATACAAATGTCCTACGATTCATCCACTCACCTTCTAGATGTCAATCATCTCTTGCACATGTACAAAAGAGAAAAGAAGCTGGCACTCACACAGGGTCATGTAGCAATCACAATAATGAAAAAATGCATCCAAATTAAACTGAACCAACTTGTAAGAAAAACTCAAAGTTATGTTCTAACAATACTTATAGTCATAAATAAATAAAAAAGAAAAGAAAAGAGGAAATACATTTCAACTGCCGACAAGCTATAAGGTCCTATGCAGATCCATCTGAAATAAACATCATCACCATGTCTTTCTTCATTTCCATTGAGACTTCCTTCAACATGAGAAATTGTTTGCCATTCTCTATGAACCAAGCACATGCTTTTATTTGTTCTTCTATTGAAAGATTTGGAATTGCCATGATCTCTGTCCATACATCTTTTGGGGCAAGACTTTTTGTAGTAGCACGAATGAGTTCTTCAAAAGATGAAGTCATTCTATCAACCGAACTACCCAAGACATCTTTAGTTGTAACTCTTTTCTTTGGAGGAGGTACATTAGAAGAGACTGTTGCTTCATTTCTCTCTTTTTTAGAACTTGCTTGGTTCACTGAGATGTCTTCAATGATGTGAATGTCTTCTAATGTTTCACCATCACCTTCCAAACCAGCATGATTTTCTTCATTAATAGGAGGAGTCATAACCTCAGTGGCATCAAAACCTGTTTCAGCACCCTCTCCAGTGGCTCTATCTTTCCCACACAAATCAACTATATCATCCCAATTTGGGATTCTCTTAAATCGGAAGCTTACAGCTTCATCATGAGATTGTAAACAAATAATAAAAATTGCATAAGAAAAAATTCGTAAAATAGACAAATGAAACAAAAATAAAGTTATTAAAACATACATTCACATATTCTTCTCATACACTGTTTTCATCAATGCTTATCATGTGAGTTGATGAATCCCAGCTAAATCCGCTTTGGCCCAAGATATCACTCACAATTCCATAAAACTTTTTCCATGACTTCACACGATTTTTCACATTGTCAGCAGATACCTGAATATTAAATTGTGCAGATAAAATATCAGTAGCTGTATTATAGGCTATAGCTTTCCAGCCGTTTTCTCCTTTATGACCAAACCTCATTCCTCACGAAGTATGCCAGCCAAAACACGCTCCATTTTCAAATTCCACTGCATATAGTTCTTGCCTTCAGACTTTGCTTTGCTCTTTCCTCCATTCTTTCCATTTGGCTTTCTGTTTTTGACCTCATTCACTTCGAGTCTATCCATTTCTGAATACAATTAGACACCACAGAAAAAAAAAATTAAACTTGATACATCAAGACAACAATGAATATGCAACAATGATCATAAGAAATAATAGGAGATAAGATATTATACGCAACATGCAAATGCATATAAAAATTTCAACCATACTAAAATTTAGCTTAATAAAGATTCATTGCAAATAGTAACTAAACTAAGGGAACAAAATGAAACAAAAAGAAACATATAATGTCATTTGATTGACATATCATGATTCTGCAGCCCGTCGTGCCTGATAATCTTGGAACATCTTCAATGCAAATGTATCACGAAAGTTTGTCCATTGATCAATAGCTTGAACACATGTAATCCTATCATTATTTGCATCATTCTCTGATGTTGGACGATTTAATAACTCCAAATCAATAGCTGCTAAAAACCTTGAATCTTGATCTTCTAAAACAGGATCACTAGCTTGCTCAATTCGAATAAAATTGTGCCAAACACAACAAGCATTTATGATCCTAACTTGTGTTTTGATGCTGAAAAATGAGGGAGTACGCATTATGCTCCATCGCTTTTTTAACAACCCAAATGACCGTTCAATTGCATTCCTTGCAATCGAATAACGAAGATTGTACAACTCTTTGTAATTTCCAGGTCGGTTTCCGGTCCACTCATTTAATTGGTATCTAGTTCCACGATATGGTGCTAAAAAACCAGGCCCGTTACTATAGCCAGCATCCATCAAAAAGTATTTATCTATAATAAGAAATGCATGAAAAGAATTAGAAGCTTACTAAACCTAAGTTTTATTTAGTTTAAAATTAATATAGTGAATTACCCCTTGGAACATGAAGCCGATTATTTCTGCGTAGAGCATCTCGTAAAATACGAGCCTCAGAAGCAGATAAATTTCAAATCAGGTGTACAAACTCCCATCCAGGCAATACATAGATAAATTTCAAATCGGATGTACAAACTCCTAGGACGTTAGTAGAGATATCACCCTTTCTATTACGATATCTTGGTCTTTCCTCAGCCGATACAATCAATGGAATGTGTGTCCCATCAAGGGCTCCTAAACAAATGCTAAACGAATGGAAAATGTAGAAAGTAAGGATTAAAGTTATTAATGAAGATTTTAGAAAGTGGACATAGATTTTCAAGAGGTAGAGAATTACCTCAAACCACTTCCATTTCTCTTTTTATAAGCTACCAATGATAGATGATTGTAGCTTCAAGTATTCTTTACTTATTATCATCATTGCATACAACACGTTATGGAATTGTCGACTGACTGTTTCCTTAGAGCGATAATATTGGAAACTAATTTTTCGGTACTTCAGGTTGTTTACAATGTACCTCTCTTCCATCGTACAAACGATTTAAGTAAGACCATCTTTCTTGATCCCAATCACGTGAAGGCTCTTTAACAAAAAATGTCTTGTGATACCACTCTATTACTAAAGCAATTATAGATACAGAGGCACCAAAAACAATTTACATTCTTTTTTTAGTTTCTTCTTCCTCTATGGCACGCTTTCGTTTTAACCTCATTATAATGTTAGCAACACTCATAGTAGCCATACATGTTTCAACACAATAAGCATCTTCATACATGTTATTCGCTAGCCATGATTTTAACTTCTAAACCTCAAGCAAATCAGAATGCAAATTTTTCACGTATCTCTAAAGTAGACATAAAATATGATTGGATAGAAATAGGGCAGCTATGCATCTTCATACTATAAAAAGGCAGGGGACTAACCCTTGAAACAAAACTCTGGTACTTTGACGATTCCTTTTAACACAATTGCTACAGTCCTCGTTTTGTACCTGGAGAAAAAAAAAACCAAAGACACATCAATAAACTTGGTACATTGTGCATAATTCAAATTTGTAGGAACAAAAAATGATAACAATCAAGAGAAAGCAAATATGAAACCGATAACAAAATCAAGGAAATTAGGCCAA
The DNA here is from genome assembly GCA_034370585.1 of Fragaria x ananassa. Classification (NCBI taxonomy): domain Eukaryota; kingdom Viridiplantae; phylum Streptophyta; class Magnoliopsida; order Rosales; family Rosaceae; genus Fragaria; species Fragaria x ananassa. The sequence goes on from CP139769.1 coordinate 19,700,269, forward strand.
ACTTAACAGGGTTTTCCCAGCAAACAAAATAAGTAGAATAAACTTTACACACACAAACATGACCATTATTATAAAACTCCTGCCTCTTACTCTATCATTACTTCTAAACCAAACCAACACAGACATGATATCCAAAACTTCAAGCTACATATATATATATATATATATATATATATATATATATATATATATATATATATATAAACGAGTCTAAAGCAGATAGGACTAATATCACCAAGCTATATATATTGACATATAAACAAGTCTAAAGCAGAAGTAACAATACATCTAGTGTGAGGATTTATGAACTAGTCCTTCATTATATCGTGTGTGTGTGATATATATATATGTGTGTGTGTGTGATATATATATATATATATATATATATATATGTATGTGTGTGTGCGTGTGAGAGTTCCCATTTGTGAGCTTTTATACAGATTCGACTCATAATTTACACACAACAAGAAATAAAAGAATCAACAACAAAGAACATGGGACAACCTAATGAAGAAGAGAATCAAAGAGTCAATGAAGCTAAAAAAAAAAACAGTAACAAAACGCAGATTAACAGCAACAACAATCTTATAAAGGAGATGGATCAGAGGTCATATACTAACCCGTTTAGCAGAAAAATGAACCGTCTCCAGAAGAAAATCCAAAGATCAGATTGCACAGAACCTAGCCATAATCAAAGAACCATTGAAAAATTAGATTTTAATAGATAAAGCAATTATACATAAGAGGATAGAGATTAGAACCTAACCTTTTTAGCGTCAAGAGAAAAGCCAAAAATCAGAACAGCTGCAAACTCATGTGGCTCTATATAAAGGATCTGGATCAAAATTTGACACGCCAAGTTTTGGCTTTGGCGCTCAGGAAAAAGAGATTTCCCGCTGTGAAGGAATTGGAGAATGACGTCTAGATTGAGAAGAATTCAACTGAGGAATTGACGCTCCTGAATTCTATGTTTTTTTTGTTTAAATTCCCGTATAGCAATCCAAACGGTGGAAAGTGTCCTGAGAAATTGAGAATTCCTTTATTTTGATTAAATTCCCGAAAATTCATCCATATCCAAACACACCCTAAAGATATTTGAAACCCTGCCTAGAGAGGAAATGAACTTGAAAGCTAAAATAGGAAAACTAGAAATTGTATTTCATTGACGGAAGCAGCAACACATTAAATTCACATTTATACTACTGTTTCACATCTTTAATTGGGAATACAAGTGTAGATGACGGGCATTAAGGTGTGCAAGTAAAAAGAAACGGACAAAACACAGGCATAGGCTTCCAAATGCAACAATAAAACGGTGTTTTTAGGAATAAACCGAGTAAACCCTACGAAGCTAGGAAAATAACATAACCACTCGATACACAGACTTGTGCATAGCTCCAATCGAGAGGAAGACCTTCTGTTGCACGAGCCCTTACCAGATGAGTTACTCTTTCCATTGCAGCTTTGTAATCTTCGGGTTGCAGACATTGATCAACTACAGCTTTGTAATCTTCGAGTTGCAGACATTGATCAACTACAAAGTCATTGAGAGGATTCTGTGAACGCTCAATTTATCAAGATGTGATCGAAATTTGGAGGATCGAAATCACCGTTGATATAGTTTTTTTTTTTTTTTTTTTTTCTAAAATCAAACTTCCATTTTTAATTTTTTTTCATACTTCGACTCTCAGTCCACAATCGCCAGGTCTGCCGCTGTTCTGAAGTAGTTTCGGTCCCATACAGGAGAATGGATCTTGATGTTTCCTATAATAGCAAACCAATAAAATGCCAAATTATTATTTCATAATGTAAAACTAGCATAAAGCTTTATATCTGTGGTTCCAGACTTCCAGTCAAAATCGTTGTAAACTGCCTACTGAATGAAGTCATAACTAATATACAAAGAAAGATCAAAATCTCATTAGACCCTCTTGCAAACCAAAGGCATAAAGATGCAATCTTGAGAAGGGGCAAAACTCTCAGTGTGACCACAATTACAAATAATTATTGGCACATACAGCATGATACTTCTAAAACAATCTCTAAACATGCATTATAATATGTCTGCATCTTTAGTTTGGCTGGTTAGGGTCTGTAGAGCTCTCTCTACCAAAGGTTCCCCATCTTCCCTTTCCATCATTGCCAACGTCTGTTCCTGGTCTTTGGTTGCTATAAGATCTTGAACTCGGTGAGTTTGGATTTGCCGGAAACCTTTCCGACACCCCTTGACTCACAGAACCATTACCTGTTGGGTTGCTAAATATCCCATAACCAAGTCCTGGAGGACGAGAACGAGGATTAGGGCTAGATGGTTCTTGCTTGCCCGCAGAGCGGGGAGGAATTGAATTAGATGGTTCTTGCTTGGGAGCACTGTTAGGAAGAGGAGCAGAGTTTCTAAATGCCGATGGAGGAGTTCTGTGGGTTTCTCTCCCAGTCGATGGGAAGTGCATGTTTATTGGTTCTTGCTTGGGAACACCGTTAGGAAGAGGAGCAGAGTTTCTAAATGCCGATGGAGGAGCTCGGTGAGTTTCACAGTTAGGAATATGCTGCTCTCTCATAGATGGTGACGAATGTGGAACTGGGATCTCTCTACTTTGATAGGGAGCGTGAGCCAGACCGGAAGATCCTTGTGGAGGGAGTGGATCTGTGTCTGCTGTTGTAGTAACCCCAGTACCATTACCACTACTATCTTTCTCAGTGCCCTTTTTGTCTTCAGCCTTTTTTTTCGCACCAGACTTTGGTGGGCCGAACTTCACATGCCTGACCATTATAAACGATTCTTTTCCCTTTCCTACCGTAGGATCACATTCAATATAAGCTATCTCTTCTATCTGCAAACGGAAAGTACATCTTAGTTGGAGAAAAGGAAAACTCATATTAATGACTGACATTCAAAACAGTGACAAAAGAAAATCAGGCCATACCAACGCAATGAGACCAGAGAAAACTGCTCTCAAGTCCTGACCTACAGAATCCGAGGCAGTACACTGGTACATATTCAAAAAACACAATAAGCCAATTGATAGTAATTCCAGATAAAACCTTTGCAGGATTCAGTGTACAGATTTATACAACTGTGAGTGCGAAAACAACTCAATTCTTCCCATGAAAACAAAAGGATGCATATATTAAAAAAATAAACTAGAAAATAATGAATAAATAAGTATGAGAATGCATCTTTTTAAAAAAAAAATTATGTATGGAATAAGTACAAATCTAAAAATCACTCTTGTAGATTATGAACCAATAATAATACTATGTTCTTGGATAGTTCATGATGTGGCTTTTGAATTTCCTTATTAGTAAGGGTCTTTCAGATAATATTTCAATATTCCAAATTGGTCAACTGAAATATACCCTTTTAGATAAGGACTGGTTAAAAAGTGAGAGATCCAATGACAACAAGGACACAAAAGAAGGAACAAGTTGAGCTTGTCTTCAACCGTCAGCTGCGCTATTTTCGTTTACTACTTTTCAGCTACTTCAAAACCTCATAAGTAATTGTTACTGGATGATAGTTACTAGTATTTTGGCAACCACATAACAGTCCCCATGATTGTAGCATTTGATTGAATATGTTATGGCTTAGCTTTAGCTGCTTTTGGGTATCTAACATAACAATTCTAATACTGAAGTAGTCTAAACTGAACCTGAACCTATCCTAAAAACACTACTAAACTTCATCTGTCAGGAAATTAAAGTTTTTGTGAACAATTCAGATGATTTATGAAATTGTACCTTCACCCGGTAACCCTTGTCCATAAGTCTCTTCACCATGTCTGCTTTCATCTTGAGATCCTTTGCCTCCTGAAATCAGTAGCAGTACATATGTTGTAACATCAGACAACCCCAATCTATTTCAAATCATGAAACCACTAGATGATGATTACTTAGTTCTTTATTTACAATTACTTACAAGATACAGAAGAAACATAATAAAATAAAAAGGGGTTTTATTGGGTGCACTTTTCCTATAATCTCCTAAGTATTAACAAACCACGAGTTAAATTTACAAACTGTCCAAAGAAAGAAGAAAAAAGCAATAAAAGACATCAAGTTGGAGTTATAGTACAACTAGCTACATGTCGATCGAAATATATTTTCTTGGATAACTTTTAAAAAATTAAGCAAGAGGATGGAGGGTGGTAAAGGGAGAGAGAATAAAGAAAATTGAATAAGGGAAACACTAAGTCCAAAACAGAAGTTTTTTTAGAAAATCCATAATAAAAGAACGCTAATATACCGCATCCACATAGCATGCCCTTGCAAAACAGTAATCTTCAGAGTAACTGAACAAGAAAAAAAAAAAGTTTAACCCTACACTAAATTTTGATTTCTTGACAATTTTCCCTTTCAACATTTTAGCCTCTGTTTGTAGAAATTCTTTCCTTGACAACTTTTCTGTTCAACAATGCTTCACTTAAAAAAAGGATACAACAGTATTTACAAGCCAATCACATTTGACATGTGTGGACTTATGAGGAGGAAATCCAAATAAGGAGATAACTTGTAAGGAGAGTAACTCCTTGCTTGATATAAGGACCAAGCATTTTTCTTTCCCGTTATTCTGAAATATAAAGCTGTGTATCAATCAAGGTGGGAGTGAAATCAAGAACAGAGCATTGAAGAACTTACAGTCTTTGGAGAAAACTTGATTTCCTTAGTGTCTGAACGCAAAGTCTTAACTTCCTTAGACTGCATATATTAGAAATTTGATTAGAACAGCATTACCATGCCAATAGTATATCTGTGAGAAACAGGAGTTTAAGCTAAAAGCAAGTGAAGTAAATATAAACATACATGGCCCTTCACTTTGTTACCAGATAGAATTATTTGAATTGATTCCCAAACTTTGTTAGATTTGTAATGTAAACCCAATAATCTAGGGTGATGCATCAATCTATTGGCCAAACTAGGCCATTTATACGAGTCACATTATTATGGAGTCTTGTGCGTAGTGACACAATGAATAGAAATTTCATTTTGATAATTTTGATAACTCATAAAAGGATTTACATTTTGAAGGCGAGGGGTGGAGGGAGGGAGTTGCATTTTTATTGGGGTCATGTTTCTATTGAACACAATGAATAGAAATTGAGGGCGAGCAGAAGGGATTCATTGATTTCATTCTACTTGGAATTGATTATAATATGTTTCTTTTTACATCTGACAGCACCAAACCAAAAGAACAAACACAGGGTATAGCCTACCTTGATTTTAATCCGCTCTTTCTCCCTTATTACTTGTTTATACCTCTCCTTGTGGTAATCTATGATTTTACAAACAGGAGGATTACCAGAGTGTTGAACCTGTAAAATATACAACAAAATTGAACAAATTTTTCAATTCACAAAAGAATATTAACTAAGTTTAAGTAGTTAATCATTAAATATGCATTGCAACTAAAAGATTAATGCTATATTAAGAGTATCATAGCAGATATGGAGGAAAACATTGATCATTGTTCTAAGGAAAATTGGCATGGTCACATTATTAAAAAAAAATACCTCGACTAAATCAAGCTCAAGATTCCTTGCACGTTGAAGAGCTTCACTCTTTGAGATGACAAAATGTTCTGCATACATAATAAATTAGAAGGACATCTAATAGAGGTTCACTACACTCCTCAAGTTTAATACCCGATACATCTCATCAATCTCTTAAAACCACCGGTTTTACAAAACCAAAATGAAGCATTCTGTTTTATATTATTTCTCTTTTCTGTTTTGATCCTATAGCTCTGAGTCCCCAAGTTCAGTCTACCATAGTCCATAGCATATATCTGTTTTACAGTCACTTAGATCTCTCATTCACTCCCTATGTGTATGCAGCTTAAAACCACCAAATCACATTGACTGGTTGCGATTAGTTTGAGTGTGATTAATAAAAATCTAATGTGAAGTTTGTGCTTCTTAGTTTTCCTCTATCCGGTTAACACTCCTTTTCCTTCTCGTACTTGCCTTCTTTTTTTGAGAAAATTCATTCATGCACCTTCAACATAACACTCAACATTAGCATACAACCTAAAACTATTCATGTTTACATTAAAAATGATCACCCTCCAAGGGACCGACTCACACAAAGAAAAGATAATACCTTCGCCCACAACAAGCCTAATAACATTGGCTTTAATATGCTCATTCAACGTCGGACCATTCGTGCCCTGCTCTGCCTTCTTTGCATTAGCATTTGGCTGAAATTCAACAACGCACTTAGTAAAACTGCACACCAATCAGCATTACCAAACCCACCACAGACCCAATTTAAAACTTGCAAAACCCAAATGAAAGTTCACAAAATCTTCAAACTTTCTGCTTAATTACTCAACTTTAACATCTCTGTCTTCCCAATATTCCAAACCAATCAACAATATAAATCATTGACAAAAAATTCAACACCAAAAAAACAAAGAACAAAAAATACCCTTTACAGAATCACACTAACTATTTGATAGCCAAGTGGTTTTTACCTGAACGGGAGCCGCAAAGAACCTAGCTTTACTGCCAAAACCAAGGTGAGAGATCAATGGGTTGTCTGAAACGCATGGCTTGGAAGCAGTTGGGTTCAGCAAAGAAGAAGAAGAAGCATAAGGAATGGTCTTGGATAGATGAGCTAATTGCCTGAGCTTGGATTGGGTGAGTCTGCTGCACCAAAATGCCATCTTTGGTTCTGTTTTGTGGTTTCATATATCAAATCGCAGCATTGCGATTCCCCACAGAGACAGTGTCAAAGGAAACCTAACTGGGTGGGTGACGAGGTTTCAGGAAATCAGGAACAACGAAACTGGAACACAGCTTAGTGTCTTGTCTCTCCGACTCTGGGTTACTGTGGGCTGGTTGGCCGTTGGGGGCTTTAATACAATGGGCCTGGTTTTGAGCCCAATCTTTATTGCCGGATTCAGAGTTTTCCTCCTTGTGCTAGTGTGCTACGGTGCTACCCTAATTTGTTGAGAACTTGAAATATATGGGTTATATTTGGGTGGTGTCCTTCAGTCTAGTGACATTAAGGTGGGTATTATGTTCGGAGTTATGGATCAAATAACGATTATTGTGAATTTTCATAAAATGAAAAATGATGATATGTTGATATTTAAAAGATGAAGATCGTGTGACATGACAAATTTATTTTAGGGCCTTATGTTTATATTGTATAAATGTTGTGTTATGATTAATAAATTTAGTGTATTATTTTGAAGTCTTTTGACCATACAAGCCATATAGGTATAAGGTATACTACTTGTAAAGCTAGAGGAGATTTTGATCCCTCTCCGACTCTAGACACCTACTTGTAATTATTGAAAAAGGTATAGCATAATGAAGTAATGAAGCAAAGGATAGCATCCATGATAAACAAGCTCGAGCCTTAAGGACCATTTCTTCTACAAATTCACCAGGTTCTCGAGTCTCATCTAATGCCAATCTTTGAAAATCTAAAACCGAAGGAACAAAATCAAGAGACTAGCTAGAGATGAAAGTTACATTATGCTCGTTGCTTAACCACGTACTTATTAATTTACCAAAGTTCTATATTAAGCATGTAAATTAGAAAAGGGGTGGATTCATGATATACAAGATTATAATTAAAATTATAATCAGAATATCATTCATTAGATCTAATAAAAAATAACAGTTTAGATTAGTCATAAAACTAAATCTTTTTTCTTTTCTTGTCTTTTTCTTTAATTCAATTTATGAAATCTATCTAAATAAAAATTAATGATTACAATTCTCTATTTGGAATATAATTAAGAGAAAATAATTTGTTTCTTATTAGAACTCATTTACTAGAGAGGAAATAAAACAAATTAAGTCTCATAGACATGCTAATTTCAGCTTCTTGTTTTATTTTTAAATTTTTTTTTATCAAAAGTTTTCTGGTTGTTTATAGCACAAAAAGGTCTCTAAGTACTTCGATACATAATCTGATCATAAATTTTCCAACATGTCATGGCAGACATCATATGAATATTTTGTTTTTTCTCTTTAAAGAAGATGAGGTAGATGATGATTGTACTTTCTAGTAAATGAGTTTCAAATCAAATGGAAACCATTACGAGTAGGTAAACATTAATTTTTATTATGTTTTAATAGATAGATTTCATTAATTGATTTAAAGAAAAAGAAAAAGAAAACATAAATTATTTTTAGTTTTTATGACTAATCTCAACTATTAGTTATTATTAGATCTAATAGTTGATATTTTAGTTATAATTTTGATTATAATCTTGTATGTCACGGATCTACTCATAATTAGAAAATATATCAAAAGCAACAACACTGCATATTCAAGATAATAGAGTATTAGCATATACGAAGAAACTAATCAACGACGTTGATATATACTAATTGTCAGTGGCTGGACGATGACATGTACTAGCCGGTAACCCGACCTCATCAAGGACTAGATGAGAAAAAATCTGAATTTCATTCCGACCTTACGACTAGCTATTTGAGTATAATGCAACAAGATTCATTGTTTTTTTTTTCAATTTCGAATATGAGACATACATCATTGAATTAGTGTAAATTGTTACACAATTAATTAAAATGCTTGGTACTGTGCAACCACCTAATTAAAATTAGGGGTCATCATTTGGCCCGCGGGCCTAAAAGCCCATGAGCGGCATGTGGACCCGAAGGGCCAAAACTCGGTCCGGCCTATAGAAAAGCTCATCTCGGCCCCGCTTATAAGGCATTACTAATAGAAAAAAGTTCTAAGGTGACAAAATATTTATAATTCGTCACCTAAGAGAACACTTTAGTGATGAAACCTCAGTACAAGTGTTCGTCATCTAAGTATTTTGTCACTTAAGTTATATCTAAGGTGACGAAATTATTTTCGTCATCTAAATTATAGGGGATGTGACGAAATATATTTTCGTCACAAAAGGGTTCTATCTTAGGTGACGAAAAAATATTTTCGTCATTTTGTCACCAAAGTTTGTATCACTAAGGTGACGAAAAAATTTTCGTCACTAAATTGTTCTCTCTTAGGTGACGAAAATTTATTTCATCATGTAACAAGTTACTATGGTGAAAAAAATTATTTATTTCGTCACCTGACTGGACTTACTTTTATAACATCTTGATGCGTTTCCAGATCTGCATCTCTCATTTTAAAACACTTCATTCTCTCTCTCAAAATTTGCTTCGATTTTCAATACCCGGTGTGAAGCCCTTCAAATCTGGTCTCTGAAATTGATTGTCTACATATGCATTGATTTATAGTTTGGTATAATCTCTTTCTCTTCCTCCACCATATTTTTTCATGTTTTCTGATGATTTTCCAGCGAAGATTCTGGTCACAAGCATGTTGTTAATATTGTTGGGTGATGATTAATGTTGATTGATATATATATATTGTTAGTACATAGCCAAAATACTTGGCTGAGCCGAAAATAAGGCCCAATTACCCGGTCACCGGAAGTCATTCCAAACAAGATAGCCCTGGTAAGCCTCTCACGGATATCCAAGGAGTGAAGGGCTGGTAACAAACCGCTTGCCAAAATCACTCTAGCGGAAAAACACCCCCAAAAAGGGAGACACCACAAAGACTAACAAGTAGTCCCACATTGGAGACTAAGGCCAAAGTGCCCAAACTTGGCCTATAAAACAGGCACAAGCTCCCATCTAAGGTACACACACATCTCTCTCCCACACTCCTCTACCTTGCAAGTGCCTAAAGCTAACTTAAGCATCGGAGAGTCGAAGGCTGGGCCACCCCAGTCCCGGCTTCTTGACGCTGTCACTTGTGCAAGTTCGGAGTGCAGAACCAAATGATTCTACCTCACCCCGACTCACGACCCCTTCCTAGCTCGGGACGAAGCATGTAGAAACAATTGGCGCTAGAAGGAGGGGCCCTATCTTGTGGAACTTCCATTTGACTCGGCACCATGGTGGAAATCATTGATGATCCTATTAGTCATCCCGACCCCGCCACAGCTCTTGAAATCCTCAAGCGGGACTTCCATTCGTTTCGCGAGCAAGCGGCGAAAGAGAAGGCAGAAGTGGAAGCGTACCGGGTACGCATCGCTGAGTTGGAAAAATAACAATTATTCTTGCTCCGCACCACGTTAGAGCATCGTAACGTGTACAACAACAGCTTGGACCGCGCGGCGCGAGTTGCCGGAACCCCGGACGCTCTTCCTAATCAAGGCCAGACTGGTTCCATGCTCCCGGGAGGGCCTAGCCAGATCATATAAGTATCTCATCCCCTAACCCACCCCTCATTTCCACTACCAGCCCCCCAACCATCTCCAATCCCCAATGACTCCCCCTGCCACATCAGCATAATCCATCTGCCCAACTTATCTCCACTATAACCACTACCAACCCCCCTTTTGACATGCCAACCCGCCAGACAATCACACAATTGGCTTCGCGGACTGAAAGCGTCGCGGGTCTCGAGGCCCAGAGACCCTTGTTCCCTGGTTGTGGACATCGCCCACGTCCCTTCACACATCGAGTGCAGAGGGACAAGCGACCTCAAGCAACCAAACCATTCAAGATGGAGAAGTATAAAGGCACGAGGGACCCTCATCTTTACCTCGAAACATCCTCGCTATGTAGCTCCGCTAGCCACCACGACACTATGGTCCAGAATAGGCAACTCCACCAATATTATGCTCCCGCTACAGGCGCTAACGCCTTTGCAGTACATTGCCAGATTCTAACCCTGCTTGGTGGAGCCCCACGGTTCCCCCCACGCCAGCCTTCTGTAAAACGGCAATGCACGACACCCTTGGAAATCCTAAACATCCAACGCGGTGTCACGATCACCCCATCAGCGTGGGATCAAATGACATTCCGCAGAGGTGAGGATACCACAAATTGCCGTCATTGTGAGCCATTCATAATCAATGTGCAGGTGGATCATTTTAGGTGCCACAGAGCTCTAGTAGACACAGGGGCCGCCGTAAGCGTCATGTTCTCTGACTGTTACAAAGAACTCCGGCGAGACCGAAATAAACTATACAATAACCACGACCCCCTGGTCAGCTTCTCTAGCGAGATAGTGCAACCGTTAGGCTTAGACCGCCTAACCGTGGCGGTGGGAACTACTCATTGCCGCTCTTCCATTACAGCCCGCTTCCTCATAGTCGATTGCCCCTCGTCCTATAATCTTATCTTAGGTCGGGACGTTCTTTGGGGGCTGCAGTGCTTCATAGCTGGTCATATGCTTCTCATGAAAGTTCCTACCCTATGTGGCATCTTGACAATTCAAAGGGACCGAGCAGTCATTGAGCATTACCATCTTAACGCCATCCAGTAGGGGCGCGGAGCCTATGAGATGTTGCCTCTCAGCCCCTCGAAGCCCATAGATGACCCGCGAGACGACCTAGAGGGGAATGAAAAAAAGAGAGCCCTGCGGCCTAATCCAGCAGAAGACACATAATGGGTGTCCTTATCACCCCCCGACCCGGAAAGGAAAGTCCGCATTGACTCAAGTCTCGGCCCGGAACTTCGCCACAAGCTCATTGCCTTCCTCTAAGAAAAGCAAACAGTCTTCGCTTGGTCCTATGCCGACATGCCTGGGATATCCCCCGACATCATCACCCACAAACTCAACATCCTCCAAGACCATCCCCCTGTCAAACAAAAAAGACGTGCTTTCCACCCAGACAAGTATCGAGCTATCCAAGCCGAGGTCCAGCGGCTCAAGGAAATCAAGTTCATCCGCGAGGTCTCTTACCCGACATGGGTCTTCAACGTTGTCATGGTCCCCAAAACTAACGGCAAGTGGCGTATGTGTGTTGACTACACGAACCTTAACAAGGTCTGCCCCATGGACAGCTTCCCCTTGCCACGAGTTGACCAATTGGTTGACTCCACAACTGGCTTCAAAACGCTCAGCTTCCTCGATGCCTACTCGGGCTACAACCAAATCAAAATGCACCCCGCCGACCAAGCTCATACAACCTTTGTCACCGACAAGGGACTGTATTGTTATGAGGTCATGCCCTTTGGCCTTAAGAACGCGGGGGCGACCTATCAACGGCTAGTTAACTCCTTGTTCGAAGATGAAATTGGCGAGATCATGGAAGTGTATGTCGACGACATGTTGGTCAAGAGTAAGACAGAGGACGACCACATTGCCAACCTCAACAGAGTATTCACTAAACTCCTAGAACACGGGATGCGTCTCAACCCTCAGAAATGCATCCTTGCCATGGGAGACGGCAAATTCCTTAGCTTCATGGTCAGTGAAAGAGGAATTGAAGCCAACCCGGAAAAAGTCCAAGCCATCTTGAACATGACTGCCCCGACCTCCCGGAGCGAGGTCCAGTGCCTTACAGGACGCCTGGTAGCCCTGACACGTTTTATTTCCCGCCTCACAGACAGGTGCAATCCCTTCTTTCAACTGCTCAAGGCACATCATAAAAAAGATATCACTTGAGGGCCGGAGCATGATGACGCCTTTAACAACATAAGGGCATACCTTGCCACTGTCCCTCTCCTGTCGAAGCCAATCCCTGGCGAGGTGCTTTACCTGTATTTGGCTGTTTCTGCCACTGCCGTCAGTGCGGCGCTCACACGCCATGCCCATGATAACGAACTCCCAGTTTATTATTGTGGCAGAGGATTTGCGGATCCAGAAACTCGCTATCCAGACATAGAGAAACTTGATATCGCCCTCATCACTGCCGCCAGGAAACTCAGGCCATATTTCCAAGCCCACACAATCTATGTGCTCACCAACCAACCATTACGACAAATATTGCAGAAACCTGAAACCTCAGGCCGCATGGTAAAATGGGTGGTTGAGCTGGGCGAATTTGACTTGCACTACAAGCCGCGAGTGGCCATCAAAGGGCAGGCAGCGGCAGACTTTATTGCTGAATTTATCCCATTGGCCGATTGCAGTCCCCACCGATACGCCCCCACCGGGGACGCCATCTGGGAACTCCAAGTTGATGGATCCTCTAACAACAGACTCAGCGGAGCAGGAATCATAATCACGGACCCAGAGGGTCACTCGTATGAATATGCCCTCCGGTTTGAATTCAAAGCCTCCAACAACATCGCTGAATACGAAGCTCTTATCGCAAGCATTCAACTTTGTCGAGAGCTCGGAGCCCGACACCTGCACATCTTCAGTGATTCTCAACTCGTAGTCAGTCAGGTGGTAGGGGACTTCAAGGCCAACCAACATAACTTGGAATCCTATAAAAGTCTCGCGGGGGCTCTTCTACAAAACTTCACCTCATATAAACTCACCCAAATCCCGCGAGCAAAAAAATCCAAGGCCGACGCCCTTGCGAGACTCGCCACGGCTCCTACCGAGTCCACGCCACCTGATGTGCACATCGAAACACTCGACAAGCTTAGCATCTCAAGAGCTTATTCAGAAATTTTTGTCCTCGAGCCCATGGAACAACCCTCATGGATGGATCCTTTCATCGCTTTCCTTACGGATGGCACCCTGCCCCAGGACAAGCATGAAGCACAGTGGCTACGCCGCAAAGCCTCCATTTACTTACTCAGAAGTGAAAAGCTGTATCGCCGGGGCCAGTCATGTCCCCTATTACGATGCCTACCCACGACAGAAGGACACAAAGTGCTGAAATCGCTCCACAGCGGCATTTGTGGGAACCACGCTGGGTCCCGTAACCTCATGTTCAAAGCGCTTCGCGCAGGGTATTATTGGCCAACCCTAGAGTGTGATGCCAGAGCGGTCGTCCAAACATGCCTTCAATGCCATAAATTTGCAGATTTTGCACATCACCCCCCAGTGCCCCTCTCTGTCATCATCTCGCCCGTCCCTTTCAGCCAGTGAGGACTCGATTTCATAGGACAGCTCCCCACACCCCCGGGACAGTTCAAGTATGTCATTGTCATTGTGGATTACAACACAAAATGGATCGAGGCAGAGCCCCTTGCCACAATCACCACTGAAAAAGTAATCAACTTCCTTTGGCGAAATTTGTACTGTCGCTTTGGAGTACTCTAGGCCATCGTTACCAACAACGGAACCCAGTTTGACAATGACACATTCCGGGGATTCTTATCATATCAGGGCACATCAATCTTTTATGCCTCCCCAGCACATCCCCAGACCAATGGCCATGCGGAAGCTATAAACAAGCTCATCAAGCAAAACCTGAAGAAACTCCTGGAAGAGGCCAAGGGTTTGTGGGCAGCCAAGCTCCCAGACGTTCTTTGGACACTCCGCACCACCCCCACAATGACCACAGAGGAATCTCCATACCTCTTGGCTTACGGCACCGAGGCAGTGGTACCGGTGGAAATAGAGGTCCCGAGTGAACGGGTCACAGCCTATGACCCCGAGACAAATGCAACAGGGATACGACTTAACATGGACCTCCTAGAGGAACGCCGAGACAAGGCATACCTTCGGACCATCAATAACAAACAGAAAATAGCTCGGTACTACAACAAAAAGTCGTCCCCCGCCCCCTGAAGATAGGCGATTGGGTCATGAAAGAGGTCATTCCCACCCTACTGGTCTCAAAGCAAAATGGGAGGGCCCACTCGAGATAGTTGACCCTCCTGGGCCCGCCACATTCTATCTCCGCGATTGTGATGGTCGCGTGCTACGCCACCCCTGGAGCGCTCGCCACCTCCATCTCTATCCCACTTAACCAATTTTAACCTTGGTGTCGTAGCCGTTACTTCATTGTTTGTGCTTTAGCCTAGTAGCGGCTCCAACAATGTACACTTCGCCCACTAGCAGCTAAATATAAATGCAATGAAGTACTTTGTCATTCCAACATTCTACACTTCATTCCTGCAATGCAGGGCCACAAACACATTCGCCCCATAGCGGCCCGCCAAGCCATAAGCGCGGTTCATCTCGCCCACTAGCGCGACCTGCCCCGCTACCTTAATCCTAACCAGCCCGACAACAAACCTCTCACCCTAGAATTCCTACCAACATCACAAACATGTCAACAATTCCACCACCACATACAAATCCAAAGACAAAGAAAGCGACCAATTCATACCTTGAAACAGCGGATCCGCGTGGTGGCAGTGAAGCTGGTTGCAAACAGCCGAGCGCTCGCACCCACTCGATCGAGGATGAAATTGGACGTTTCCCAATCTGAAGTTTGTAGAATTGCCGAAACCCTAAAACGCAAATTGCAGCTCGCCCAATTTTCAGTTTCGAAAGCACGAAGGGCGCTACGACATCTTGTCGGCACGCCCAGCAGTGGCCCGCCCCAGAGAGTCTCGCCAACTAGCGCGGACTGACTCGCCCATCATCGGCCCGCCACGCCGCGAGAGTCTCGCCATCTGGCGCGGACTTACTCGCTCAATAGCGGCCTGCCCCCCGAGAGTCTCGCCAACTAGCGCGGACTGACTCGCCCATCAGCGGCCCGCCACGCCGCGAGAGTCTCGCCATCTAGCGCGGACTTACTCGCCCAGCAGCGGCCCGCCCCCGAGAGTCTCGCCAAATAACGCGGACTGACTCGCCCATCAGCGGCCCACCACGCCGCGAGAGTCTCACCAACTAGCGCGGACTTACTTGCCCAGCAGCGGCCGGCTACGCCCCCGAGAGTCTCGCCATCTAGCGCGGACTTACTCACCTAGTAGCGGCCCGCCCTCCGAGAGTCTCGCCAACTAGCGCGGACTGACTCACCCATCAGCAGCCCGCCACGCCGCGAGAGTCTCACCAACTAGCGCGGACTTACTCGCCCAGCAGCGGCCCGCCCCCGAGAGTCTCGCTAACTAGCGTGGACTGACTAGCCCATCAGCGGCCCTCCACGCCGCGAGAGTCTCGCCATCTAGCGCAGACTTACTCGCCCATCAGCGGCCCGCCCCCGAGAGTCTCGCCAACTAGCGCGGACTGACTCGCCCATCAACAGCCCGCCACGCCGCGAGAGTCTCGCAAACTAGTGCAGACTTACTCGCCCAGCAGCGGCCCGCCCCCAAGAGTCTCGCCAACTAGCGTGGACTGACTCGCCCATCAGCGGCCCGCTAAGCCGCGAGAGTCTCACCAACTAGCGCGGACTTACTCGCCCATCAGCGGCCCGCCCCCGAGAGTCTCGCCAACTAGCGCGGACTGACTCGCCCATCAGCGGCCCGCCACGCAGCGAGAGTCTCGCCATCTAGCGCGGACTTACTTGTCCAGCAACGGCCCGCCCCCCGAGAGTCTCGCCAACTAGCGGGAACTGATTCGCCCATCAGCGGCCCGCCACGCCACGAGAGTCTCGCCAACTAGCGTGGACTTACTCACCCAGCAGCGGCCAGCCCCCGAGAGTCTTGCCAACTAGCACGGACTGACTCGCCCATCAGCAGCTCGCCACGCAGCGAGAGTCTTGCCATCTAGCGCGGACTTACTCGCCCATCAGCGGCCCGCCCCCGAGAGTCTCCCCAACTAGCGCGGACTGACTCGCCCATCAGCGGCCCGCCACGCCGCGAGAGTCTCGCCAACTAGCGCGGACTTACTCGCCCAGCAGCGACCCGCCTCCGAGAGTCTTGCCCAAAAAGCCAAGGAATAGAACAAACAAATCATGGCACGTCTTCAACAATGTGAGCAGTTTCTCTTCACCAAATTAGACTTATGCTAGCCGGTAGTCCCACTGCAAGAGCAGCCCAATGATGATGATCATGATGATGGAGGCATTGATTCAATTGACACTTTATAGTCACTAGCTAGTTCATTTGCTAGTATATATTTTGTATGAACAAGTCTATATTGATCAAGTACTACTCTTGATGAGTTTGTATATGAACTTGATTATATATATATATAAATTTTTGTTACTGTCCAGGTGTTTTGTCCAGGTTTTTTTGTTAATATTAAATGTGATTTTAATAATTTTTAATGATTAAATTTAATAAAAATAAATAGCACTAAGGTGAAGGTGACGAAAGTTAAACTTTCGTGGCCTTAGCCTGATAAAAGAATTATCAGCAAACTGAATAAATTTCGTCAGCAAAATAAATTGGCGACGAAATAAATTTCGTCAGCTAAGTAACCTGGCGACAAAATAGTTTTCGTCAGCTAAGTAACCTGGTGACGAAATAATTTTTGTCGGCTAAGTATCTTGACGACGAAAATGTGTTCGTCATCTTAGTAATGACTAAGATGACGAAATTAATATTTTCGTCACATAAGTGCTCTAACCACCGGCTTTAGATAACGACCCTTAGATGACCAAATTTTCGTCATTTTAGTGTTTACATGACGACAGAAGCTCTGAGGTGATGAAAAAATTTCGTCACCTAAGAACTTTTCTCTAGTAATGCATGAGGCCAGGCTAGGGCGGAGGGTTCAAAGCCTGGTCCGGCCCATCAAAACTCGCCTGGTCCGGCCCTAAAAAACCCGCCCCAAGCCCTCGGCCTGGCCTGTTACATGCTCATCAAAACTCGCCTGGTCCGGCCCTAAAAAACCCGCCCCAAGCCCTCGGCCTGGCCTGTTACATGCCCATCAAAACCCGCCTGGTCCGGCCCTAAAAAACCCGCCCCAAGCCCTTTCAATTATTTTATTAGTATTTTTTATGAAGTTATTAATTAAATATGTGAATTAATTATTGTATTAAGTCATATTTTATTTTTATCTTTATTACATTTAGTTCAATTATTAACATATTTTAAATTTTTTATAGTTTTTTTTGTTTTATTTTGATAAAATTCTATTAGATATATTTATATATAATAGGCCCGGTCCAAGCCCGAACCCGTAGGGCTTGGATAAGGCCGGGTCGGGCTTTTTGATGACCTCTAATTAAAATGCTGTGAATGAATAGGTGATGCAGCGGGCCGGGGAGATATTTCCCAATTTTGTTTCAGATGAACTGATCATAGATAATTGCAAGAATAGGAGAACGAAATTCCCCAATGGCTTATACCAGATGAAAATAGAAAGCAAGAAGTACGTTGGTATATATTGATAAGGTTGCCTTCAAATCAAGAATTATTAGGGTATTTTTAATTTCTTAACGGAGGATTACTTAGACACTCTGTATTCTTCTAGTATAGCAATGCCTTAGAATTAATATTCCTGCTAATAATGAGATATGCAAAGTTGTCATGAATGATATAATATGAGACTTAATTAGTTTTTAAACTACTTCGATTTCATTGTCAAATTTGACACACGATTTTACTTGACTGTTTAGCTCAGCTAAGACCAGAATTTACTGGAACCCTAGCTCTCATGATCACAGTCAGTTCTTACCTACCTCCTGCAGAAACACGGACATATCACACTAGAAGAATGAGAAGCAGAAAGCAAAACAAACATCCCTTCCTTAATTAATTTAGGTAGATCGATCATATACCACTAACCATATTCATTTATTCAATAATTGACAACTACGTTCGTTCAAGGCATGCCTCTATTAATTTTAATAACAATAACAAAATGATAATTCATATCTTGTTAACTACGTACTCATAATGCAATCCTTTATTCAAGCTCTTTTTCTGATTTAACATGCTGATCAATCCCACATTAAGTCTCTCATATAATAAGACATCCATATTGTTCTTGTTCTAGAATCGCCCTGTTGAATATTCCAATGGATGGACCTGGAAAATATTATTAACAAAGCAGAATATATATCTTGGACCCTGCTTAATTTGTTATTATTCACACTATTAATTTAGCTAATCTTGTTTAATTAGCCGGCTAAAGATCATGCATGCTAACTAAGACATTTAGAACTGTGGACAAAGTGCCTTTTATGAAAATGATGAAGTTTCAAAGTCTAAAGTTTGGGCTGCTTTTCGATCGTTTAGGAACTGATTGATATGTTCTGGCTTATTCTAATTATTCTTCATTCCAGACGCTAATAAAAGACTTGGAGATGAAGCTAGAAAAGGAAAACGAAAAAAAGGTCCTAATTAACTTGCATAGCTTTCGTGCAATTCTTTGGTTATATATATCACTTCTATGACTTCTATATATCCATACAGAATGCTTCAACTCTTTCTTTGCACGCTCATCTTCAACGTACGTATATATGTAAGAGATACAACATTATTTGTCAAGTTAAGGACTTACAATAAGATTGATCCCTATATCGGAAACTAAATACGACTAAAAAAATGGAGAAATATTTTAACAGTCCACGAGTACTGCTAACTGAGGGAGCTAGTCATTGATGGATATATGTTACCGGCCGTCAAACACTAGATATCAGAAAAACTTAAGAAAATGAATTATAGGGGAAGCAGCCCTAACAATTTCTCAATGGCATTTGCCTCAGATCATACCCAAACCCAATATGTGCTAGTTTATATAGTTGAATTGAATCCAAAATAGGAGCTTTCCATTAGTCTCAGTGGTCAATCTGATGTAATGTTAACCTAAAATTTAAACCCAAAAACACAGTACGTCGCATACCATCATTACAACACTTGAAATTTGACATTTCTTTAGGATTGATTCCACTGTTGGATGAAACATCAAATCCATTGATTTGATTCCAACTTTCTAAGCATGCATCTAATGAATAGTCTTCTTCTTTCGAAACTGACATTGTTCCTTCTACTTTTCAGATCAAGTACACGAATCTCCACCAGGACAGTTAGTTATTGATCCCTATATATAGTTCATTTTGATCGATGATAATATTTGGTAAAGTATTAGTAAAGTCAAGTTTGCAGTAGTGTGATCCATTCCTTGGTGGAGAGGTCACCTGATGACTTTTATAGTGGTCATCAGTGGAATCCTGCGTTAGCAATTTTGCTAGGTATACAATATCCCTTTAATTTTTAAGCAGCATGAGTGTTGTAGATGGTGATGAGTTAGAAATTAATATATCTCTGTTAGTAGAATGAATGAAAGCCTTTTCGAGGCTTTTTATCGAATTATTTTTGCTAAATGCATGATTGCATGAAAAAAACAAATGTTAATTAGAAAGCATCTGTGCTTGTTTACAGGGCTGGGTTTAGTAATAGCATGACAGATTGAGAGAAATGAGTCTATGTCTCTGTACGTTTTCAAAGGTTAGTGAAGAAGAAAAGTTCAAAATTTACATAACTAATAATCCTGTTACTGATGAAGCTTCAAAGGGTCAAATCAAGCTACATTTTCAGAAAAGGCTAGCTCGTGGTACAAATTTAAGATGAGCAGAAGGCAGAAGAGTACTGGACCATGCATCGAACTTAATTATCAAACTTGCACAAGATAGTCAACAACATATATGTCATTGTTCTTAATCGGGGAAAATGAAAGATACAATAAAGATTTGAACTCTTGGTTTTTCTCTGAATCGCTTTCGGTGTTTCCAGGCAGTCGGCTGTGGGGGAGTTTTGGAGAAAAGGATGAGTTTATACACATTCCAAATCAGTAGTCAAGGTGATGTAACACAAGGCCAAGCCTATCACACCCCAATCAAACAGGTCCAGATTGAATTGAGATGGGTAGGGTCTTAAGGTCAAAAATTAATTAAGAAAAAAAAAACTACAATGCAGAAAAAACTAAATAAACAAAGGGGTTCTAAAATGAATAATTAACACCTTATAGAAGTTAATCAGGGTTCATAATTGTTTCTGCAAGATCTCGCAGACCTCGTAGAAGCTCTTTGGCATGATCTGTCATTGACCGCGTTGATTTGCTATCTGCAAAAGGAGATTGACCGGGACTTTCTAGTCTTTCTCTCTCCAATGATTAAGTAAGATACGCGGTAGGTATAGTATTAAATATCATGAGATTTCTTACCATTTTGGTTGACTTCGGCATTATATTTATAGTTCTGCGTTGACTTATGTCTTGTCTGTTATTTGATGTGGGACAAATATATTGTTGAGGTCTGTTTATTTGGCCTTCTGTGGAGTGTCTTCCTCCCGGTCCAGTCTGTTATAGCCTCCAAGATGAGGCATATTCGATTTACCTCGTGCTGGGCTTCATAGCATCGTGGGCCAGAGGAGGAATTTATTTACTACCGATTACAATAATGGAAAGACATGCTAGCTCTTTCTTATAAATTTCAGAGCTAGAAATATGAAAGAATTAAGTTGGACTAGTAACTCTTATTCAACGAGTAAATGATGTGCAATCATATATATTATTAATAATGCACCGAAGTCCATAAAAAAATTTAAGTCAAAGTGTGTGTATATATATATAATTAAGTACCACTAATATATTGATTATAATCCTTGTTCAGTGTATAATTAAAGAGGCTTAGAATTTTCCATCTGAACAAATAAATAATGCATGTATAAAAGCATTTCTCTTTTTCTTTAACAAAATATTAGATAGTCTGGTTCATTAATAGTTGCTCAACCTAGGCTATGAGGTTCATTGTTTCTACTTGGGACATGACAGTCCATAGATTTGAGTTGAAAGACTTGAAGAACATTATCTCTCTCTTGCTGATATCTGGTTGTTGGGATACTGGATAAGGGATATAGTCGACTTCATAAGTGATAGCTAGGCAGGTCATTATATATTTTTGCTGTCAATGGATGTGTTTTTCTTAGTTGATTGAGAAGCCCTATCAACCAATTTGTCTAAAGAGAGCTGGTTTTGCTTGCTATATATCAAGTACTGATCAAAGGGTTGATTTACTAATGCGTACATGAATGAAACTAGTTTTGCAAAACCAGCAAGTAACAAGTGATGTCAGTTTATAGGGATTGTAGTATCTGCTTCAATATATAAACTTACATAGCACTACCAGAACAGGCACTTTAGCCGACGAAAAATTTTTGTCGGCCTGTTAAAAAAATTAGCCGACGAGCCTTCGTCGGCTATAGTGTCGTCGGGAAAAGGTCGTCTGTGATGACTTTAGCCGACGAAATTTTTTTTTTCGTCGGCTATAGTCCCACTTTAGCCGACGAAAAAAATGTCGTCGGCTATAGTCTGGGACTATAGCCGACGAAATATTCGTCGGCTAAAGTGCGTAATAAATAATAAAAAATAACTATAGCCGACGAAATATTTTGTATTTCGTCGGCTAAACGTTGTAAAAAAATTTAAAAAATAACTATAGCCGACGAAATATAAAATATTTCGTCGGCTAAACGTTATAAAAAAAATTAAAAAATAACTATAGCCGACGAAATATTAGGTTATTCGTCGCCTAAACCTTATAAAAAAATTAAAAAAAATAACTATAGCCGACGAAATATTAGGTTATTCGTCGGCTAAACCTTATAAAAAAAATTAAAAAAAATAACTATAGCCGACGAAATATTAGGTTATTCGTCGGCTAAACCTTATAAAAAAATTAAAAAAATAACTATAGCCGACGAAATATTAGGTTATTTCGTCAGCTATTTCGTCAGCTAAACCTTATTAAAAAAATTAAAAAATACTATAGCCGACGAATATTGTGTTTGAATATCGTCGGCTAAAGTTGCTGGATTTTGAAAAAAAAAAACTGCAGAAACTTTATTTTTATTTTTTATTTTTTGTGTGGAGAATCTTCACAGAGAAACTGTGATATACAGTGAAAAGTTGCCACCCAAATGCAAATGGCGGAGGTTGGTCATGTGAGCCACCGAAACCGGTAACACGCCGGTGAGGTGGTTGTTGTTGTAGAGGTCGAGAACACGGAGGTTAGTGAGGTTGGAGAGCTCCGGCGGGAACGTGCGGTTGAAGAAGTTGTTGGAGAGGTTGAGGAGGCGGAGAGCGGAAAGAGCGGAGAGGCGGGAGTCGGGGTCGTCGAGGGAGGACTTGAGGGAGAGGAGGGCGCGGTAGGTGGCCATTGGGCGCGTGGGGGTGGAGAGTAGACGGTGGGGTGAGGAGAGAGAGTGGCGGAGGTGGAGGAGCAGAAGGAGGAGGAAGAGGAGGAGGGGCCGCATTATGTCTAGTGTTGGGTTTATTTGCGGTCGTTGTGTGGAGGAGGAGGAGGATATTTAATTACCCTACTCTGCGGCTATATAAAGAACTTTAGCCGACGAAATTCTTTATTTTCGTCGGCTAAACTCTTTGGTTGACCGCCAAAAAATTTTGGTTGAAAATTTTGAAAATTTTTCGACTTTAGCCGACGACTTTTCATATATTTTCGTCGGCTAAAGTCCTTTGAAAATTTTGGTTGAAAATTTTGAAAATTTTGGTTGAAAATTTTGAAAATTTTTCGACTTTAGCCGACAAATTTTCATATATTTTCGTCGGCTAAAGTCCTTTGAAAATTTTGGTTGACCGCCAAAAAATTTTGGTTGAAAATTTAGAAAATTTTTCGACTTTAGCCGACGAATTTTCATATATTTTCGTCGGCTAAAATCCTTTGAAAATTTTGGTTGACCGCCAAAAAATTTTGGTTGAAAATTTCGAAAATTTTTCGACTTTAGCCGACGAATTTTCATATATTTTCGTCGGCTAAAGTCCTTTGAAAATTTCGTCGCCTAAAGGTACCAATTTCGTCGGCTAAAACTTGGAAATTCGTCGGCTAAACCTTTGAAATTCGTCGGCTAAAAGTATTTTTATACATTTGGCATGTTGTGATTGTGATGATCAAACTTGAGAAACAGAAATCCAACCGTCAGATCTGACCATCATGATAAAATACATGTATGGGAAAAAATTCAACTTGATCCGAAAAGAATAAGGGCTCGATCCGGACGGTCAATCTCGTAAGTCAAACCCCTAAACGCACGGAAAAGGTCGTTCGACCGTCTAAATTACGTATTTTGGCCGGACCTCCAACTGAAAATAGTTTTAAACCGATGACACGCAACAAGTCGTATAAAAATTTTACGCAAAATAACCACCGAATATAGGGCTACTCATAGGGGGAAAAAATGAAAAATTGCATTGACCGCAACTATCGGCACCGAATATTTACAGGAATAGTGTGATTTTTCAACCGTGGATGTATTTTAACATTCTCGTCATATCTTATTTCATGACTTTTTAGAGTTTGAAGGTTTTACGTATAGTTTGTTTTTGAAACAGAACATTTACATAACACTTAGTAAACAAGTTATACAACATTAGTATGCATGTTGTGATTGTGATGATCAAACTTGAGAAACAGAATTCCGACCGTCAGATCTGACCATCATGATAAAATACATGTATGGGAAAAAATTCAACTTGATCCGAAAAGAATAAGGGCTTGATCCGGACGGTCAATCTCGTAAGTCAAACCCCTAAACGCACGGAAAAGGTCGTTCGACCGTCTAAATTACGTATTTTGGCCGGACCTCCAACTGAAAATAGTTTTAAACCGATGACACGCAACAAGTCGTATAAAAATTTTACGCAAAATAACCACCGAATATAGGGCTATAGTAGGTAATAGAGAAATTTTAGGGTTTACCCGACGAATACCCTAACGTATTCGTCGGCTATAGTATGTAATTAAAAAATAACTATAGCCGACGAAATATTAGGTTATTCGTCGGCAAAAACCATCTTAGCCAACGACTTTTCATATATTTTCGTCGGCTAAAGTCCTTTGAAAATTTTCCTCCAACTTTGGTTTACCGCCTAAAAAATTTTGAAATTTTTTGTCCTTAGCCGACGACTTTTCATATATTTTCGTCGGCTAAAGTCTATAAATTCACGAAAACACTCATATCTCCCCCTATATTACGTAGTTTGGTCAAATCTTCCACACGAAAAACTCTCACGTAGATGAGACGCAACCACCTATATAAAAATTTTGAAACATTTACCTTTCGACGATAGGGCTCCCCTTAAGAAATAATAACGATAAATAGGGTTGACTGCTACTATCAGCTCCGAGACTTTACCCGATTTACGTGATTTTTGAACCATAGCCGTATTTCACCATTCTGAACACATCTTATTTCACAAGATTTTTAATAATTTTGCTTCTTATGTAGAGTTGGTTCACAAAGTTGTATAACCTACTAAACAAGTTATACAACATTAGTAAACACGTTGTGATTCCGATGACTAAAATTCACAAACCAAAATTCGACCGTCAGATATGATCATTATGAAGAAATATGTCTATGGTAAAAAATTCAACTGGATCCGACAACGTTAAGGGCTCGATCGAAACGGTCAACTATAATCAAAAATAAGAAAACTACATTTTGAAGCCCTAAACGGACTCGGATGGCCAAAAAAGCCTATATGTCATGGCATAGCGATGAGTTTGACTCATAGGGCCGTTACGCTTCCGGAAAGGTATCACAATAGTCAATCGGACACCAAAAACCAAATCTGCAGCATAGTGAATAATAAGGGTAAGTCAACTATCGGCACCGAGACTTTACCGGAATACCGTCATTTTTCAACCGTAGACGTATTTCACCATTCTGGTCATATCTTATTTCACGACTTTTTTGCATTTGAAGGTTCTACGTATAATTTTTTTTTTCCAGATGAGTTGTTGTCCAAATCTGTAAATATAAGACACTTTAGCCGACGAAATTATATTTTTCGTCGGCTAAACTTTTAAAAATTTCATCGGCTAAACTCTTAAAAATTTCGTCGGCTAAACTTTTGAAAATTTCGTCGGCTAAACTTTTGAAAATTTCGTCGGCTAAAGTTCACAGACTATAGCCGACGAAATTATATTTTTCGTCGGCTAAACTTTTAAAAATTTCGTCGGCTAAACTCTTAAAAATTTCGTCGGCTAAACTTTTGAAAATTTCGTCGGCTAAAGTTCACAGACTATAGCCGACGAAAAAAATTATTCAGCCGACGAAATATTAATTTCGTCGGCTAAAGTGGACTTTAGCCGACGAAGGACAATTTCGTCGGCTAAAGTCCACTTTAGCTGACGAAAACAAAATTCGTCGGCCTGGTTTTTTTTTTTGTCGGCTAAAGCCTTTCTTCTGGTAGTGTAGCTTTTCTTGAGTACCAAGAAAACATTCTCCTTATTCATTTCCTCATCAATGCTATGAATCGATGATAGGTTTATCAAGTGAAATGCTAAAATCACTGTAAAGAAATTATGAAATGAAAAACTGATGAGTTGATGTAGGCAAATTAATCGGGGAAAACAATGTGTAGTAAGGGTGACTTCTCTTATAGCTTTTAACACTAGTTCGTCATAGAAGTTGCTCTAGTTTTCGGAACTTACTGTCTACCTTTGTCTCTTTAAAGCAATTCATCAAACATGCACGGGTCCTAGATCCAGCTTAAGGTAAATGTGAATGAATGTATTGACCTGCTAGGGTAAAATTAATAGAGAAATCCTTGGTATCAAATGTTCTAGGGTTTACCCTTTTAGTCCAGACTTGTTCTTATACACTCATGACAAAGATAGATGGGGTCTGAATAATTTTGATTATTGTACTTTCTTTTTCATATGAGCATGGGTATCTAAAGTAGGACCAAATTGAAAGTGAGTCCCAAATAATTTGGCTAACCAGTTGGTCTTATTCTCAAGTGTGAAGGGTTGCAATAGAATTAGAAAGAGATGAGCCTGCTAGCTATGAGGAAGAGGAAGAGGAAGAGGAAGAGGAAGAGGAGGGTAAGATGTCTCATTCTACTCACATGGCAGTGGCACACACACATTTTCTTCTTCAAGCTTCCAGATATACATGTCAATAGTCAATTGTGTCTCTAAGTTGTTGTACGGCCTATCTGTAGTACTACCCCATCGCTCTCCCCCTCTACATGAATTTTGTACTGGAAATTTACAAGGCCCCTGGATCTCTGGGATTGAAACCAACCAAATTCAATTCATTCATTCATTCATTTTATTTCATGTTCTAATCATGGAGGATTGGTCTGTCCCTTCTCTTTCTCTGACACATTGAATTTATATGTTAGGTAAAGGGGCATATCTCTCCCTTTGCCTTTTATCTAACTTTATTGTTGGTGTGTGTTCATTCCATGCATGCCTATCACAATTACAATATATGAAAGTTTATCCTGACCGAGTTTGGGATTTGATTATTTGTGCAGAACAGGCATTCAGGGGAAGGCATTTACTCAGGAGAGCATGTAAACAAGACACTGGTGTGCGGAGTAGAGATTCAGACCAATAGACAAAACAACATAATGCAGTAACAGATTCCAGTCAATCATGCAGGCTTATTTTGCATATATTACTACCTATCTGAAAAGGAAATCTGCATCATCTTCATATGTTCACATAAGAGTTAAGAGTGACCGATTTATTAATTTTTCTTCATAGGTCAAAATGCAAAAGCTACTCACTTTAATTTTAAAAACTTTGTCGAGTCATTTCATCGAACAACTTGTCTTTCATTTGCAGCTTCTTGGTTGCATGGATAGGCTCTCTACTCTTATCCTAAAATTTGGTGGGTAATTGCCTATTGGTAAGTTAAATTTACCCTGCAATTCAAAAAAAATTTACACTGCAATTCAAAACAAGCTGATGAGCTAGCAATTTAGATATGAAAATGACTTAACACAGTTCAATTCCTGTCTGCAGCAGCCAGAAGAGTCTATGAGAGAGGTCTTCTCTGTGCCTTTACCACTTTGTATTTGCCATTTTCTCTTAAAATAACTTGACACTGACCAACCTATGACAGCAATGTAAGGATGAAAATTTCAGGAAGCTGAATCTGGGCATGAGCAATTTATGGGGTTAAGTTAGCAAAGGGTATGTATTTTGAGACAAACAAGAGGTACCCCCACAGCCACATTGACAAGCACGATATAAATAAAATTCATTATGAAATGTGCATGAATGTGCAGCATTTGTAGCGTCTAGTGCACACATCTCCTGTAGATATACTAGTTTTTTTCTCCCATCTTCTTCTTATGCCAAACTTGTCAAACAGTCGAGTTGCTACGATATTGCTCGAATTCATAGTATGGTCATAGTTAGGATAGGAGAAACGCGGTACATGTATCAAGAACAATTTGAGTTTAAACTTCAATATGTCAACGTTGACAAGATTCACACTTGAATATGAATGTTCCACGTACACCTAGATTTTTACCAACTCGATCACGTAAAGTACACCAATTACATGGGAAACACTATTCTAAACTACCACTTGCCTAATGTATATCCTCTTGCCAAGTTAATGGTTGGTCCTCCACAAAAGGATATGAATTAAAGAGAATGCATATGGAAAGCTGGATCTTATTTAATTAATTAGCTTACTATGGATTGCTATGATGTGGAATAGCTAGCAGTTCAAATTGAAGTGCATAAAGTTGCCAATTTATTAGCTCATTATTGGCCAAGAAGATTTATAATTCTCAGGGATTTGGCACACTTGCAGCTAATGATATGAGCTTTGCATCAAGATGATCATGGTGTTTAAATGGGTGTCTCCATATGGTTGGTTTGATAGAAAGGAATGTTATGGGAATTAAAACTCCTCGGAGCTAATTGAGGTCAAACCCTAACTCTTAAGTTAGTTAGAAAATGAGCCTAACAATATATTTCAATTGATAATACATTCACTGATCTCGACCAAACAATGTATAGATCAGATATTTATATGTTGAACTAACACTTTTCTTCACGCGCAAGAGGTTTGCGAATCGCACCAATAAACATAAAAATATATGAGAGTGAGGAATTGAGTATTCCAAATTTAACCCTTCAAAAAATGCTCTTATAGTCTTTTGTTAGATAGTGTTATTGGGCCCATCTGTTTGAAACACATAATACATTTCCTAAGAACAACGAGATTTATGATACTCATTTTAGTGAGCTCTGTCAGATTAAGATAAAAATATCATTACATTAATCCAATTTGGCATTCAATAGTTTATTTTAGATTTAATTTTTTTTTTAACTTATGAGTTTTTAGGTATGGTTATTCATTGCCCTAGGGTTTGTTTTACCATTATATAAGCATCCTTAAACAGTTATAGCCTCATCTATCATATTATTATTTAATTAAATTAAGAGTTTTCTATTATTTCTGGTAGATTATAAAGTTCTATTTACAAGTTTATTACAGATAAACTCTCTATATTTTATAGAATTTAATGCTTGTTAGCCCTTCATATGCCAGAACTACGTCATTAGGCTATTTTCAAATAAACAGAGTACGTATAATGTATATCGATCATATTATAAGTCTCACATCACGAGAGTATATAGAACAAGTTAAAAACAAAGCACATTGACACTCTTTTCATATGAACCGGTCATCTCTCTCCATATGGCCGGTTTACAACAGATCTAACAATTGCAACTATCGGAAACCCCTTCAAACAAAATCGAAAGTTGTGAAAGTCCATTGGATCGAGTGTACCTAAATATCACAGTATAATATAAGCTTAGCTATTCAATTAAGTTAAATCGGCTAGCTAGCCACCATGAACAACACTGTTTCCTAACCTTCACCGTCCATCTGAACCAAACAGACAAAACATGCATAAATGAGGTTATAGCAGAATGCCACAACTCATGCAGGGGCGGAGCTATGTTTGGGCTAGAAGGGGTTTGGACCCTGCCAGCATTTGTCAATCTACCTATAATTACTACATGTACTAGTGCAAATGATCAAATCTTGTGTTAATTGAATCATTTGAACCCCCTGAATCAATAAAAACAACAATTAAACATATGAAATTAGAACTAATAGCACTTAATGGATAATAACTACACCCAACTTATAGAAAGAAATGCATAAATGTTGCTTGGATTAGAATATTTTATAAATATTATCATTGATATCTAGTCTATTTAATTGTTTTATCTTATACAAAATCAATAGGACATGCTAAAGGTATGTAATACATGCTAAAGAATACATTATATATAAAACTATGGAGTAAATGCTTGTGAGACCCTGTAGTTTATACCTAAAATCAGTTTTGTCCCTCACTTTTTTTTTAAACTGGTATACCCCTATACTTTGAATTCTCGACTGATTTGCCCTTGTCGTCAATTGACCGTTAAAGAAGACTGTTAAGTTGCTGAGATGACCGGTCTTGCGATTCTAACTCAGCTAGAAACCTGCAACATCGACATAATATGTCCAATATACCCCTGACTATAGTGAGCTACAGCCGGGTGAGTCGAGGTGGCGGCAGAGAGGGGAGGAGCAAGGGAGGGAGGAGAAGGAGGAGGATTTTCTCGGGTCGAAAACCGGGTCGGTTTGGGAGTAGCTTGAAAGCTCTCTTTTCTGCTCTCAGCTCCCAAAATTCAATCGCTGCTTCTCTCAACTCCGAATTCAGAAACCGAGCGACGGCTCAGAGCAACACTTGGCAATGGTGGAGAGAAAAAGAGGAGAGAGAGAGAGAGAGAGATGGATTTTCTTCTATTTTATTTCTGGAGAATGGTGGGAAGTCTGGGAATTTATATCAGAGTGGAACTTGGCAATGGCATCACTTCTTTTTGGTTTTCTTTTGGTTGCGATTATTAGACGAAAATTGGGAGTAGCACCGGTTTAGAATCAACAAGGTTTGCGGGAAACCTGGTGGGGGTTCCAGAGGGTATCTGAGCAACTGGTTCTTGATAAACTACAGGTTTTGGGCGTGACATGGCAGCATTTGATAAACTATGATCACTGCAAATTTGTATCCACCAAAGCAAAAAAAAAAATGCGACAATCAACAACACCTCCATGGTAATAAGACTGAGGAGGCAGACTCTGTTACTGCTGAGGCTGAGGAGGAATCGGTTTCCGATATCCACCGTGATCGGATCGCTCATCATCGGAGACGACCCGATTCAGGTAATCAGGCGGCGAAGAAGAGCTCACCGGCGTAGAGGAAGGCATAATAGTAGTCGGCAACGGCGGCGGTGAAGACAACACCACAAAGCCACCGCCGTCATCTTGCTTCTGCTGCCCAACCAACCCCACAGTCATCTGAGCAAACTGCTCTTCAATCCCCACCTTCTGATCCTGCGCTCTATTCCCGCCGTGACTACTACCACCCCCGCCGTCTTCCACGTGGACCCGAATCGGAGGCAAATTCGCCAGCGACGGAGACGACGAGATTGATAGTCACCCCTCACGACGAGGTTGATAGTCACCCGATTCAGGATGTGAGGGCTGAGGAGATGGAAATGGCCGATGATGGGCAAGGCCAAGGGGCTTGGAAGAAGGTCGCCATGGTGTTTCACAAAGAACTTTTTTGAGATGAAGATGGGCAGAACAAGGAAGAGGATGAGGAGGCCTAACTCAGCTACCATGGCTACCACCTAGCTTGTGATGATCCCGTGATTTTTTGAAGGAGAAGGCGTCGAGGTGGTGGAGAGGGAGGGAGAGGGAAGATGGGTCGGAGTCGGGTTCAGATGTTTCTAAAAAGGATTCGGGTTGGGAGAGAGAGGGGGTGGAGGGGAGGGGGGGAGAGGAGGAGGGTGTGGTGGTCAAGGGCGGCAGAGGAGAGGGAGAGGAGGAGAGTGAAAAAGTTGATGATTCAAAATGGGTTTGGAATTGCTCTGTGGGTAAAATTGTCATCTCAATACCTTGGTCTCATACATGTGTCAACATGTTAGCCACGTCAGCTACATAACGGGTTCACTTGACGACAAGGGCAAATCAGTTGAGAATTTAAAATATAGGGGTATACCAGTTTAAAAAAAAAGTGAGGGACAAAACTGATTTTAGGTGTAAACTACAGGGTGTCACAAGTATTTACTCATAAAACTATCAACATGAGTTATATCATCTATACTCTCTCGTTTTATCTTTTATGGAAATATAGAACTCCAATGCAGCTTATAGAGATGATTTGTGTATAGATCATTACAAAAATGATTATACAAGATGGTCGGACATCTCTAATATTCGGAATGAACAACTTCTCCCTTTATTTCATTCGTTTCCTTTTGCAACCAAAACATAAGACACAAACAATTTTATCTTCTGATATTTACTATCCGCGAACGAAATAAGACATTAATAAACTCGTATTTTGATTGTAAAGGCATTCAACTTTTATAGTGAAATATTTTTACCGTGATAATTTACAAAGGAACGCGAAAACAGAACATTGGTGAGAGTCGACCATGTCACGTACAAATTCACCTGTTTCACATGTTGACACATGAGCTGCATTTCATGTAGGCCTCATCATTTGGCCCTTCGGCTCTAGCCTGCCCTAAAACCCGCTCTACCCTATAGAGCCGAAGCCTTACCCGACCTTCTGTTAGGGCTGGCCGGCCCTAGCTCTTTTCAATTAGGGTAGAGCAAGGGTCAAGCAAATGAAACCCGGCCCTACCCTACGACCCTACCCTATTGAGTCATTTAAGGCCAAGCCCGACTCGGCCCTAAAAACCCGCCTTTTAGGACATAATAATTACTTATTTTCTATTGTTTGTAATATGTTTCTTATTTTCAATACAATACAACTAATCTTGTAAGTTTTATTTCTTTAATTTGTATATTTTTTTTGTTAAATAACGATTGATTTTTGGTGATTTTGAGAGATAGTTAATGAAATATATGAATATAACTACTTAAATTAATAATTCTAGATGTCTTAAGTTAAATATAATGTATATGTATGTTAAATATGACTAAAAATAGGGTCTTGTATCACATATATCCTTTGAGGTAATATTTGAGAAAAAAAAATTAAAAACTTATGAATTTATTTTGTTAAACAAACTCATCTATTTAGCCCTATTTATTTAACCCTATTCAAAGGGCCGGCCCTATTAACCCTAATAAAATAAGCTTTAAGGGCAGGTAAGAACTTACATATTTGAGCCCCGACCCGACCCTAAATTTTGTTAACCAAGTCAAAACCATATCCGACCCGACCATACCCTAAGCCCTAAAATTTAAGATAGGACCGGTCCTAGCACGAGATACCTAATTTCATGGACCGCCTATAGTATTGTAGTACACATTAAAACACTGTCCAATAAAAAAAAAAACTTTGATCGACTCCCTTCTTCCTCTCTCTTTCTCGAGAAATTCTTCGGTGTGACGGCCGTGCCACTGGCCTACGGTCGTGGGACATATGTTTTTTTTTTCATAGCAGTGCCCACAACAGCCACTGCGAGTTTTCCGACAAAACTTCTTATTCCTTTCTCTAGAGAATCTTGGCTCGTCGGAGCTTCGAGAGCGAATGGAGGGGAGAGGAGAGGGATCCGGAGAGGTGGAGAGGAAGAAGAAGGCGGAGAGAGGAGGGATGGGGTTTTAGATGGTGTGGCGATCGTTGAATTTGGGGCTGGAAATGAGGGAGAGCAGCGGAGGAGATACTTGGCTTCGAGGCGGAGGAGGATCTGTGAAGGAGACCGTCGTGGTTGGCGATGACTTTGGCCGGCGAGGGTGAATTGTTTCGCTAGAGAATTCGCAACGGCTGTTGTGGGTTGCTGTAAAAAAAATACACATATCGCACGACTGTGGGCTGGTCACACGGACACGTGGCACGACCGTCGCACCGAAGCATTTCTCCTCTTTCTCTGTAGCAATATATGGTGTGGAGCCCATAGCTGGACCTCTGCTTTGCTGGCTTCAAGCTCTTCATTGTTGGTCTTTTATGGGGCTTGTCTGCTGAGAACAAAAGAAAAAAAAAAACTAAATAAAAAGAGAGAGAGAGGTGTTTTTCTTTCAGTTGGCCCAATCTTCCTCTCAAAGACTCTTCCTTTTTGAATAACTCCCCCATTCACTTTGTGTGTTTGTGTGTGCTTGTTCAACAATCTCATCATCTTTCTCTCACTAGAAAAAAAAAAAAACCAAACCAAAGGTCTCTTCTTTGTTTCACTTCATGGATCCCCAGATCTAATGCTTCAACACCCACTTGAGCTTTTCCCTTGTGTAACAGAGGGTTTGTTTCAACCCAGAAGACTATTGGGTAAGCTTCTTTTCCTTCCTTTGGTTTGATGCTGGAAGAAAGTTAAATGCTTTTTTTCTTCTGTGGTTTTCGGATTGTTGGGTTTTCGGAATTTGTGTTGCACAAGTCAATCTTCTTACAATGCTAAGAGGCAAACCTTCTGGATTTCCAAATGGCTGACCAAACGCTGAGTTGAACCTAAAAAAAAAAGTGACTTTGACCCCTTCTTTTTTCAAACGTCCCATTTAAGATTGCGTTGATTTTGTTTACTCATTATAAGCGGTCATCTGTATTCTGCTTTAAATGGTAATAAGATGAGTTTTGGGACTTCTGGGTTTCTATCTCTTAATTCCTTCTGTTTTTGTGTAGTAAGTGGGGGGCTTCTTCGTTATGGTGTTTTGTGTGATCTACTGGGATGAAAGAACAAGAGCTTGAAGTTATTGACCTCCTTTGTGTTTTGTGTTGTAGTATGCAAAAGTTGAGCTGAGAAGTAGAGGAGGTTCTGTTAATTTAGTGTTTAGAATTGAGATTTTGGGGGCAGGCGGTTTTTTTAAAGGTGGTTGTTACATGTGGAGATTTTGGAGGGTTGTGTGGATGAGATGAGGGATGTTATCAGAGTTGATGAACTTCTTGAGGTCTTGTTTTCGGCCGAGGTCGAATGGATATGTCCACACCAGTTCAGATGCAGGGGGGAGACAAGATGGGCTCCTGTGGTACAAAGACACAGGTCAGCACATCAATGGTGATTTCTCAATGGCTGTAGTTCAGGCCAACAATTTGCTTGAGGATCAGAGTCAGGTTGAGTCCGGGAGTTTGAGCACGAGTGAGTCTGGCCCTTTTGGAACTTTTATTGGTGTTTATGATGGGCACGGTGGACCGGAGACATCACGCTTTATCAATGATCACCTCTTTCAGCATCTCAAGAGTAAGTGTTTTTAGACTTTTTCATGGGACTCTGAACATTTTAAATTCCTTAAGCAAGATTTGTGGCTTTCAAATTGAACTCTGCTGGATTCGAGGGAAAGTATTTACGTCAGAGGACATGGTTTAGATATTTGGTACTTTAGTTAGGAGTTAGAAATCTGCTGAGTTGAAAAGATGAGAGCCTTGTGAATGCATGCTTGATCATGTGTATTGTGTAAAAAAAAATGGTGGTTCACTATCAATTAAGCTGAGTACTTTTCCTAGAGACAGGTTGAGTATTGTTGGATTATATTAATAAGATATTCAGTTTTTTATTATTGTTTCAGGTTTCACCTTATATCAGCAGCTAATGATATAGCATATGGAATGTAAACTCTACAATTCATTAGTGAATTTGGGCTTTAGACGTTGAGACAAAATCCATGTTGTAATATTGAATATATTTGTAATATGCAGGATTTAGTTCGGAGCAGCAGTCCATGTCTGTGGATGTAATACGAAAAGCCTTTCAAGCAACTGAAGAGGGTTTTCTTTCTGTAGTTACCAGGCAGTGGCCTCTTAAACCACAGATAGCAGCAGTGGGATCTTGCTGCCTTGTTGGTGTTATTTGTAATGGAACTCTGTATATTGCCAACCTTGGTGATTCCCGTGCTGTTTTGGGGAGGGTTGTGAAGGCAACAGGGGAGGTACTCTCAATTCAGTTGTCACAAGAGCACAATGCATGTATAGAATCTGTGAGACAGGAGCTGCATTCTCTGCACCCCGACGATCCACAGATTGTACTTTTGAAGCATAATGTATGGCGTGTAAAGGGAGTAATACAGGTAACATTTCTATTGTATGTCAAGTAGTATACATGAGTATCTTTGCAACAAATATCACATATTTAACTTATCTACTTTCCATTGCACCTAGATTCTAAAACTAGTGCCTTTTGGCTTCGCCATCCCCCTTCCAAGAGACATTATTGGTCGCATTTGTGATGTCAATGAGTTCATCTGAGTTTTCAGTCGAGGCAGTTTCTTTTGATGCATCTGTTGAAATTTTTGTCCTTGGTTTCTTGTAATTTCTAAACAAATGCTTAAATTCAATGAGTCTGTTTTTCACTTCCAGAAAAAGCTTCACATAATGTAAGTAGTCTGCATATTTGATCTCTCCTGACCATGTTTTAACAAAATAATCAAATTCAGTTTCAGATAGGGGAACATATTGTGAAAATGTGAAGTATTTGGTATCTTTTCACATGTTAATGAAGAGTTGTGGCTCTTGTAGCATGCATTACTCAAGTGGAGTATGCCCTGGTATTTCATGTGTGATGAATAGAAAAGATGATAACTTAAAGGTGGAATGTTAACTATTTTACTCTAATTGTACTACTGTTCCATCCAGTGGTACAATTAAGTGAAGTGTTGCTAAAAAGTTTTTCTATTTTTTATTACCAGTATTACAAAATAAATGGTTACATGATACATTTGATCCTGTTTGTGCTGACTCTGATATTTTAACACTTACCGCTTGCAGATTTCTAGATCTATTGGTGATTTCTATCTAAAGAAGGCTGAATTTAACAGGGAGCCTTTGTATGCCAAGTTTCGTCTTCGGGACCCTATCAAAAGACCAATATTGAGTGCTGACCCCGCAATTTCTGTGCTCCAATTGCAACCACACGATCAATTCATTATATTTGCTTCTGATGGACTCTGGGAGCACCTCAGCAACCAGGAAGCAGTTGATATAGTTCAAAATCATCCCCGAAATGTAAGAATTTTTATATCTTTTTATCAGCTATATAAACCAGTACATTGACAATAAACCCATTTATCTTTTGAATAGGAACAATAAAGGAGATTCAGATTTAACTATTATGTCTCAGAAGTTTAATAAATTAACACTATCACTTGTGTAAGATTCCCATATCCTATTTTCGTTGGTGATTCCAAATAGCAAGCAAAAAATTTGGAGGAAACACATAGATCACAGGATGCCTACCTAGTACATCTCTAAGTTGGTTTCCCATTCTAGATCTTCATTTCGCAGAATGCATAGCTGGTTAGTTTAGACAGAGATTGCCTTTTCAGCATGATTTCAGGGAATTCCATGGGGAGTTTATTAAACGTTATAATACAATCAGAACTGTTCTCATGGTCGCTTAACCTTGGATTTAAAATGAACTTTTGAGAATAAGATATGAATGCATTTAGTAT
The DNA here is from genome assembly GCA_034370585.1 of Fragaria x ananassa. Lineage (NCBI taxonomy): Eukaryota > Viridiplantae > Streptophyta > Magnoliopsida > Rosales > Rosaceae > Fragaria > Fragaria x ananassa. The sequence goes on from CP139769.1 coordinate 19,736,916, forward strand.
TCTAATCTCAACCCTTGAACTCTTGATAAAAAATCCAATGGTTGGTGGTGACCATAAGTTTCTTGATCACCAGCTGACCACAAGAACACTACTCATAATACAATTAGGATGTTATTATGTTCTTAATCAGTGAAGAACTTGTTGCAAGGTAGAAATCATATCATCTATTTCTATTGAGTGCTTGTATGAATCTCGTGCCTAGTGCTGCAAACAAAAAACAAAAAAAAACTGTAGTGGTGAACTTTGGGATCAATGTACTAGAGTTTATAAAAGCCACAGCTGATAACAGGAAGAAATGATGCCAGCATTTGTGATTTTGAATGATCTTATGTGAATCGTTTTTGATCTTTGTGTACACCTTTCTCTTGTAGCCTGTCACTGTTATGTGTTGTCCCATTAAAACTCTTGTTTGCTTAACCTGATGCAGGGAAGTGCAAAGAGGTTGGTAAAAACTGCCCTGCAAGAAGCAGCAAAGAAGAGAGAAATGCGGTATTCAGACTTGAAGAAGATTGACCGTGGTGTTCGTCGCCATTTCCACGATGACATAACCGTGATTGTTGTGTTTCTTGACTCAAATCTTGTGAGCAAGGCTACTTCTGTCAAGTGCTCAGTGAGAGGGGGCGGTATCAGCCTGCCTCCTAATACTCTGGCTCCTTACACGACTACAGCAACGGAAGCTGGCAATACCTGATCATTAAACAAACTGTATCTCAACGTGTGTTTGTACCATTCTCTTGTGTGAATACAACTAGGTAGAGCTTCCAAGCCAGACTGCAGGGAATGGACCGTCAATTCTTTAATGTACAACACTGTAACTTTTAACTGGAATCTAATACTTGCATTTAGCTTCTTTCTGTGCCCAGAAACAAAGAAGAACTGGAGAAGACAACTTCAAGGCGACTCTCAGTAATCAACAATAGCTACATTCCTTGTGACACTGTTCTTAATCCTTTTCTCATTTTGCTTTTCATTTATCTTGAATTTTCAGATCTGTAAATTGTATGACATGGCAAATTAAGCTTTTGCTTCCATTTCCTTGCTTGTCTGTTCTTTATATCTACTGTCTATCATAATTGGAAATGTAGCACATATTTAGAAGGGCTCAATTGAACAGAATGCTCTGGAAATATCTACAGTAGCCATGTACTCTGGGCATTATGTAGGTTTTCTGGGACACTAGACAGGGGCACAATCCTCAATGCCACTAGTCTACATACCCTTCAGGATTGTGTTAGATAACAACTGCAAAACGCTATCCATCTCTGAAATTGTGGAAGCTCCATCATCACAATCCCTCATTCCTTTACATTTCTTTCAAGAGAGAATCAAGCAGCAATGTCCCTTGTTCTTGTTACATGGATTATCTGATCAGGGTCTAGGGTGTTACTTTGATAAGCCTGAGGAATAATATTCGGTGAGACAGTTTTATCTCATGACACATTCACTTTTCTCTGGTTGTATCATCAATCATATCTCAAACCATATAAATTTATATCTAAAAACATTTACTCTCATTGTATTATCAATCATATCTCAAATCATATAAATTTATATCTAAAAACATTTACATGTAAAACGTACGCTTGGATTTAAATTATCTACACAATTAGTTTAGAAGAGAGGAGACACTAGGTTCATATCTCTATGGTTTACCTTATAGAAGTATAGAACTACATCAAGTTTGACTATTTGGTAGCAAAATTCAGCTGAGCTCTTTTAGATGCTCCAAGTCCATAGCAAACTTTGAGGTACTCCCTAGATCCTCGGGTGTCATTCTCAAGCAGATGTTGCATAAAATACTATTAGTCGAATATTAGAATCTGTTGGGAACTCAGTAGAGTAAAATTTGAAAACTGTAAAAATAAAAATAAATAAAGAACACACATTCCTACCCAATACCTATGTTTTAACATGTATATAGAGAATATGAAATAACATAGTTGACTAATTTACTGAAGGCACATATTTTACCCCTTCTAGATATGCACCTCCAGTCCTCCATCATAATCTGTTAATGTTGTAGTAATTTACAGATAAAAAGCACACATTTTCAGGTTCTTTTGTTTACTCGGATACATTCAAGGGAAGCATATGATGCTGTGAATGGCCTGCCAAGTTCATGTGGAACTCAGATTAGAGCTGGCATGGTACTCAGTACTACTCATTGCAGATTGGTACCACGCTGGTCCAAACAGGATACTTCTTTTTCTTTATGTCACTCGCACACACAGATTGGTACTTGAAATCCTTGCAAAATCTAAGTACCAATGTACTACTAGTCTATTTACCAAAGATTTCACTTCTTTGATGGCCTAGATTTTGTCTCTCACCAAATGTCCTAGTTAACTAATAATTTTGGCCTTGAAAATCCATATATATAATCTAGAATCGCACAAGAGTAATCGATCTGAAGCAAAGTTCAAACTCAGATTCTATCCAAAGCTTTCAATGCCTATATCAGTTGTCATTCTCGGACCAATAGACAAATTTTATTAATAACCAACTATTTCCCATACTTCAGCAAAGAAGCGTTTTTGATTCAGCAATAGTAGTGCAGCTCATACACAACAACCTCCATCAATATAAACGTCTGTTTTGACTCATGTTTTTGAATCAGCAGGGTAACTTTTTTCTTGAAAATTTTGTATAATGTTGTTTTCTTGAAAAACGAAAGACGAATTTACAGGAAGGGGTTGAAAGATTTCAACATCCTTGTTTCTTAACGGTGAATATGGAATTCCTACAGATTTGTAATCCGCAAAACAAACGTGACATAAGTTTGTGTTGATTAAACCCCATGCCAACCAAAGTGGAACAGTATGATAGGTAACCACCTTCTAATTATGTTTTAGAAATCTTAATTATTTTCATCAACTCTCTTCTTTTTTTATCTTTTTTTTTGATACATTTCTTCAACTCTCTTACACCTGAAATGATGTTCATGAAATCCCTTTTTCTTCTGTTTTGGCCAAGCTCCTGAGAGAAGAGTTTGAAGATTTGAAGTATTGAAAAAAAAATTGGCTCCCTCCTTCAAATATTATAAAAAATCTTATTTTATTCTTTGAAAGAAGAACAAGGACAATAAAGACATGACAAAAGCACACTCTCTGGTTTGTGCAGTGGTGACCACCCTTTTATCTGTATATTTGCCAAGTTTGACTCCTCTTTTTACTCACCAGTCTCTCTGCCACTACGGAACTTAAAACCTATGTTTAATGGTTCAAGACCTTTCCTTTTCTCTTTTTTAGTTATTTGCCTGTGACTCACTCACTCACTCTGCTTACTGCCATGAGATGCATGCCAACTTGGTTCAAATTACCAAATGCAAGACAAGAACAACACTGTCTCTCTCTCTTTCTCGAGCCCCAACCTTCTTTCCTACCTATGGTTTATCTCCCTCTCTCTCTCTCTCTGTACCTCTGTTTGAAATTTTGAATAGTCATTTTTAGCAGAAAACTGATTTATCACCAGAAACAAACATCAAATAAAATAAAACACTACCTGCTCTTTTGTGTGTTACCTCTGTCCCCTGTTGTAGGAGATGAACTGGGTTTTGGCTCTCAGAGAGCTACAATTTTAGCTCTTGAAAACTCTCCAAAAACTAAACTTTCTACTTTCTTTCTGTAAAATCCAGTTCAGACAACACCACGTTCTCCATTTTAGGCTTAACCCCACTTCCTTTTTTTTTTTTTTTTGGTTACATTTAACCCCACTTCCTTTTTACCCCAAAAGAAAACCTAGATTCCTCAAAAATTTCACCTTTCTCACTTTACCAAACCAGTGTTCTATTCTTTTGGTTTCTTTTATCCCCCAAACCAGAAAAGGCTCCAACTTTAGAAGAAGAAGAAGAAGAAGAGCTAGATGGGGTGTGTAGCCTCAAAGCTAGAGGAAGAAGGAGTAGTAGTAACAATATGCAAAGAGAGGAAGCGGCAGCTGAAATTAGCAGTGGAGAAAAGATGTGCTCTTGCAGAAGCACATTGCAAGTATTGTCAAGCTTTGTGTGCAGTAGCTGCATCCATCAACCTCTTTGTTTCTCGCTACTCTTCTCCACCTTCACCTTTCCTCATCACATTTTCACCACCTTCTCCTCCTCGTCAGTCTCACTCTCATCCTCAACTCACTCATGAAAATGTGATAACCAACCCAATGTTCCTCCAGCAAATGCCTTCTGAGTCGACTCATGAAGCCATTCCCGGTGTTTCTTGTGCTTCCTCTTCTTCGACGTCCTCGGAGTGTTCCGAGGAGGAGAGAAGAGTGGAAGTGGAGCAAAACCCACATGATCAAAGAAGAGTGGAGAGAGCAGAGAGAGTAGAGAGGGAGGAGCAGGGTTTTGGGTATTTCTATATGCAAATGCCACCAGCAATGCAATCACCACAGATGGATTTCGGGTGGGATTTCTTCAACCCTTTTGAGGGGGTTAGGCCGGAGGTTATAACCGGGTACAGGAGGAGCACCGAAGAGGACTTGAGGGCGGTGAGGGAGGAAGAAGGGATACCTGAGCTAGAGGAGGAAGGGGAGAGAGAAGTGGAGCAAGAGAAGAAGGTTGTTGTGGTGGAAGAAAAGAGGCGTGTGGAGAATGGAAATGGGAGTGAAATGGTGAAAGTGATGGATGAAGCTAATGTGAGCCAGGGAGAGACTAAAGGGTTATCTGTGATTGATACACCAGCAGAAGGGAGGGAGCTTTTGGAAGCATTGAAGGACATTGTGGACCTTTTCTTGAGGGCTTGTGACTCTGCAAAGGATGTGTCTAAAATGCTTGATGCTAATAAGGTTCAGTTGCAGTCTGGTTTGGAGGAAATAAAAGGTGGGTGATTATTTTCTTCTTTCAAACTTAAATTTCAACCATTTATCCTATACTTTGCTTGAGTTCTGTTTTCTGGTTTACACCATATATATGCTGATCTGCAAGGGTTTTGGTCTGGGCTGTACTTAGTTTGCTGTTCTGATGTACAAAGGCTTTGGTGATGAACTGATAACTATATCATTTGTATTCATGTGCTACTTTTGCATATATCCTGCCTTCACTGTTATCCAATCTAAAACTTATTATGCAGCTAAGGAAAGATTTTATTCACATTCTGGAAAAGCATGATTCATGGTTTGAGTTTTAATGAGTTATTAGGTATTTTAAGTGCTTATGTTTTCCTTTGAGTTATGATTGTCTTTCAGTCCTTCACTTGTGTTCAGTAGGAGAAACAATGATAGGGTATTTGTTCCAAAAGTTGCCATTTTTTCTCTTAATTCTTGAATTATGCTTCATTATGTTATTGTGCTGATATGTATGTTATTGCACAAGGTAACAACCTAAACTCTCTTTTCTTTTAACTTTATTGAACTAAAAAGAAAGTTTGCCAATTGGCCAAAGAAATGAATTCAGATTTACCAAAAGAATTTCTCCCTTTTCAGTTATTCCCCACTATGGTTCTTTTCCTCTCATCTTCTGAAAAGATGGTGGGCTCAGTAGCTTTAATGTCTCTTTTCCAGATATTGTATTTACCAAATTCCAAAACCAAACTCCAAATCTTGCAGTTTAGGGTAAAGTAGGAACATTTTTGCAAGTGATCATCTTCTTTTTCATTTCAGTAACTAAGATTCAATCTCAGAGTAACAGTAATAAGTTTATGAACTCTGTTTCCCTATCCGCATAATAGTAATAGTTCCTCGCTGATCCTATATTAATACAGAGAACTCAACAAAGCTAATTCAAGCTAAATCATGGCATTCCACTTCATCATTTAAGGCATCATCGTGTAAAAGTCTTGTGACATCCAGCTCCAAAAGCTCTACAATATGGACGGAATTTAGCAATGATCTGTTTGATGATTATGGAGGAATGGATTCAGGAAGTCATTCACTTACCCTAGGAAGGCTATATGCATGGGAAAAGAAGCTCTATGAAGAAGTTAAGGTGAGCTGAATGATGCTAAAAGCCATGTAATAACCCCCACATGTGCCTATGATAGGGTGCTATATCATTTTGGCTGCTATTCAAGTGAATTTGTCTTCCTTTTGTTTCACTAATATGTCTGAGTGTTTTGGTTTGACATTGTAGGCTGGAGACATGACACGGAAGCTTTATGAGAAAAAATGCTCGCGTCTTAAACATCAGAATGTCAGAGGAGATGATGAACTGACCACAGACAAAACTCGAGCTGCAGTGAAAGATTTATACGCTAGGATCTTGGTTGCAATTCGGAGTGCCAAGTTAATCAGCAAGAGAATCCAGATTCTGAGAGATGAAGAACTGCAGCCCCAAATTGTTGAACTGTTGAAAGGGTATGGAAGTTAACAGATACAACTAAGCAGTCTCCCAAATTAGTTTCACTTAGGGTTTCACCGGTATTCATTTTCCTTCTATCTTGTGCAGCTTAATGCGCACCTGGAAAATTATGTTGGACTGTCATGAAACCCAAAACAAGATTCTAGTCCAGGTAAAATCTTTTGCTGGTTCCACATTCGGAAAATTCTGCAACAACTCCCACCGGCTTGCAACTCTGCAGCTCGAGGCTGAGCTTTTAAACTGGCATGGATGCTTTACCGAGTATGTTGCAGCACAAAAAGCATATGTTGAAGCCCTCCATGGTTGGCTGACCAAGTTTGTGGCACCTGAAGAAGAATTTTACTCTAGGGGGAGGAGTTCAGCTGTGCCATATGGGGTCAATGGCCCCCCATTGTTGGTGATCTGCCATGACTGGTTAGCTTCCATGGAGAAGCTACCTGATAGGGTGGTGACTTTTGCATTGAAAAGCTTTTCAAAGGATGTAAGGGCTCTGTGGACTCAGCAAGGTAAAGAACAGCAACAAAAAAGGAAAGTTGACAGCCTAGCAAAAGAGCTCGATCGCAGAATTCTGGCATTCCAGAAGTCAGAGAGCAAGTTTCTTGAGCCAAAGCTCACAGAGCATAAATCTGAGCCGGATATGGATCATCAGAGTGAGTACTTGACAGAGAAGAAGGATCAGCTAGACATGATCAGAAGAAAACTGGATGTAGAGAGGGAAAAGCACCAGAATTACATGCAAGAAACTCAGCGGGTCACATTGAATGGATTTCAAACTGAATTTTGTGCAGTTTTCGAGTCCCTAAAAGAGTTCTCAGAGGCTTCTCAGAAAATGTACAGTGATCTAGTGACCTACAATGATAGCGTTGATAAAGTTGGAAACCCATCATACATAGAGGGTGCCAAGGTTGAAGAGAATGGCAGCAGATAACATAATAGGTTTCGAGAGTTTCGAATTGTTGACTATTTTGATTTGTATATATTGTGTCAAAGCAGCTCGCTGAGACACAATTATTTATGTTTAAGGGTGGGTTGTAGCTATGAGTTGGGAATTGTTTCTACAAATAGTTGCAATGGTTGCCAACGACAATGTTAAGATTCTTAAGATCCTTTGATAAATTTGATCTTAATCGTCAAATTGACCATGTAAGTTGCACAAGTATCACTTTGGTTAAGAGAGCCTTAGTGGTTAGTACCCATCACTTTTGGAAGGTGGCTTTGGAAACCCTAGATTAGAAATATCTGGCAGTTTAGCAGCTGAGTTAACAAGGGATCTTGAGTTAATTAACGAACCCTAGATCCCAAAACATAAACCGGAAATGAGTGAAGAAGTCGTTAGATCCGACTTCAGAAATGAGATAACCATTACTTTCACTCTGGTTGCTTATGTTTGTAAAGAAGCTCAAGACTCTGGACATCTTTCGCTTGCAGAAGCAAACAATGAGAAATTGACCAAAGACAAGCAAAGCTGGAAATGTCTGTATTCTTCATGCTTCTGAAGATAGGTTACCACTCAATGTCTTTCAAGTCTCATTCATGGTTAAAGTAATGAAGGTTTCTATTGTCAAATGGCAGGCCCAAGCTGAAAATCATTATGCATTCTATCAATGATTTCATCTGCTAAAAGCCAATAAATCACACTTGTCCCACTTTTCTACTCCACCACGGACTACAATATGTGGTTTTAGTTCAGCCACAAATTCTCTTACTCAACAAAGAAGCAAGGCTCCAAGCAATCAAAACACTGGATTCTATCAACTTTCTTTCTTCCAACTCCCAGTAGGAGACAACAGAGTTTTGATGACAGTAGATCTTAGGAAACTTAGTTCATTAAGACATCTATGGAGTGTATGTAAAACTCTCATCTTAAAGATACTAGAACTGGACCAAGTCCAAAAGGTTAATAGAATAGAAGAATTGACTGGCTTGATATGAAGCAGGAGATGATCTTGGGATTCAGAATTCCTACTCTTAAACCCGCTACGCCTATTTTCTTTGTTGGTTAGCTAAACCCCATACCTCTATTGAGTTTCAAGGTTACAGCATAACAAAAAATAAAAGCGAAAAAAAATTAAAAGAAAGAATTCTTAAACCTCAGAAAGGGTGGAACATTGAAGTATAAACAATTCTTAACTCCATTAAAAAAGTGAAAAAGGGTGAAGAAAGAGTGGAGAGAGAGGCGCAAGTGAACTGAGTGCTGCTGATCACTTATAAATGTAAAAGCTATATATATCCCTCAAAATAACTAAGTTCCATAACTTTCTATTGTTAGTTTTGTACAGCATGCAATGATACACATCCTACCAAAAAAGAAAAGAAAAGCCTTGGGTATGTTCGTGACAATGAATACTTACAGATTTCACCATTTATGTCACAGTTACAAATTTCTCTTAGCTCTACCTCAAATATAGGGAGACCAATAATTGCGAGAAAAGAATAAATTCGCTTACTACAGCAGCAGGTGAGTGTATGCCAAGAAATGGAACAATGTCTACCTGGAGCCAATTCTCTACTACTGAACCAACTACTGCACCAGCTGCAAGTCCCCCTATAGTTATGATAGTAGCCTTCCCTGCAGAGATGAACAACACATTACACCAAATTACTTGTGATACCTAACTCAGAATGGAAAACGCACACTGACAGAGGGTAAGGTATACATGTTTCTCAATCCTTTCAATAACACCATGTAATCATGTTTCTTAATATTCACTTCACTGTTAAATGAAATTGTTGACCTCAACCCTAAAACATGTCAAGTGGATAACAAGAAATTCATTGCGTGATTTGCTTCAAATAATTGAATCCAGCATTTTTATACTTGAGGAAGAAAACTAACCTAACTATACAAATCCACGACTTCCATGATCAAGAAACCATACATAAGAATAGAAATGGTGGAAACTGATGAGTTTATTATATTGAAACTTGCAGGCGCTCTCCAATGTCTTGACGTAAACATCTATCAAGAGAGATTCAATGAGAGAATCCATACCTAACTTAATATTCTTTTTGGTCATGAAGTACAAGGAAGCTCCAAAGCTACCAGCCAGGATCAGTCCAGGAACATCAGCTCCTCCATACGGCACAGAAGAAGTTGAAGTTCCATTGACATATGTCAAGGCCATCAAAGCTCCATACACACCGGCTTGTACACCCAGATCACTTGTTGACGGTGTTTCAACTGCAACAGGCGGATTCTTAACAGTAGCCTGAAGCCACTGAGGCATTGGAGGAGCATTCACCGGCTTTACATCAGCATACCGAACGCTACTATTTACAACCTTGCCAGCTCGCCGCTGAGTTAAGCTTCTCATAAGTAACATATCGTAGGCCGCCTCAACCTAAATAAATCATCACAGTAATATGTAAATCACAGAAAAAGGTACCAAATGCGAAACCAAGCAAACACTAGTCGTGAACCAGTTAGTGATTAAAATCAACTCTTCTTGCAAATTTATAATCAATCAACACTCAATTAAATAATCTAATTGAGTTAATTAACCATAATCCACACTACATTTAGTATTACAACTTCAAATTGAGATCCACTTCACGTGAATTTCAGCGTTTTTTTTACAAATCCAGTTAGCACCAAAATCCACAGTTACTGACTTACTGTGAATAACTAAACTCCACACAATCCAAGCAAAAATTTACCAGAAATATGAAAAGTGCGGTGAAAATTTGAAGTGAAAAGGAAGAGGCAAGGTAAGAAACCTGAGCAATGGCCTCCAGGTCATCCTTACAGGAAGCGACGATGTTTTTCTTGGCGCGTAGGATTTCATCGAAGGACGCGCCGTCGGAGACACCGAGGAGCTTGAGGGCGTTCTCGACCGACATCTCGAACGGGACGGAGTCGTCGGCTCGGGAGCTGGCTTGGACGGGCGGAGCTAATGGGCGGCGGGAGAGGACAATGGAGGCTCTCCAGGGTTCGAATTGGTCGTCGGGTTTACGGAAGCGGGCCGGGCCGGGTCGGCGGACGGGAGGGCGAGGGAAGGAGGAGCGGGCGGAGAAGCGGTGGGGCCGGACGGAGAGAGTGGCTGCCATTATTTTTAATTGGGAGAAATGTGAGGCTGGATTTGGTGCCAAGCGATATATACGGGACTGGTCACTGAGTTCGACTCGGCTTTGTTCATTTTTGTTGGTTTTTTTTTTGTCATACCTAATTGTGGACCATATCGGGACATGTCATCGTAATAATTGGATCATTTGTAATGATTGTATTGTATAATTTATTTATTTATTTTAAAAAAAAGTCAAATAATATTTCACCAAGAACAAAGATACAATAATCCATGGGGTTTGGTTCAGTTGGTAGCAGACTGTTCCTGCAAGTTGGGCGAACGCTACAACGATACTTCTGATAGTAAAGAGGTCACTGGTTCGATCATCCGCTTGTGAAAAACATCCTATAGGAAGAGATCTTACCCGCGTGCTCTCGGCCCCAGAATAGTGATCCCACCCGACCACCATTTTTTTACCAAAAAAAAGAACAAAGATACAATAGATGGCCAATAATTCTCTAATTCTAAAGAATATTTGTCAAACCAAAAACATAACATTTAAGTTGTTTTCGGATCACCTAAGAAAAGGTGTTATGTTTTTCTTATTATTCTTTCTGGTGGGGTCCACTGCAACTTAGCGGAGTTGTTGGCGCCACAAATCGTTGCTGGATATGTGTTGAAACTCCACCAAACCCCCGAGCCATAAACGTCACCACTCAAACAAGGAATTTAAAGCAGAGACATGTTACTCTTTACTCTCCAACAAATTTAAAGCAGATATGTCGTTGGCTTCTTGTTGGAGGTTCCCTCTCACACTAGTCCCAGTTCAAACCACACCGCGTTTCAATCAGAGATACCCAACCGGCTCATCATCTCGTCGCATCAGAGCTTCTGCTCAAGCTCAACTAGTCCCTGATGACGATAAGAAAGTGAAGAAGGTTGTTGTCGTTGGCTCTGGCTGGGCAGGCCTTGGCGCTGCCCATCACCTCTGCAACCAGGGCTTTGATGTTACTGTTCTAGAAACTACTCATACTCGTCTTAATGATGTGGGTGTCCATGGTAATTCATCATTCAACTTCTGTTTTTTACTTTTGCGTTTTTGTTACTCCTTGTATTTTACCAACTGGGTTCTGCTGATCATGTACTTTTTTTTTTTTTTTCATCATGTGATTTTCACTTGTTCTTTACTAAAACTGGGTCTGGTTGGTTGGATTCTGATGAATTATGATACTGCTTTGGAATATTTACATATTTAGGGTATTATTATCCCTACCGGAACATATTCAGCCTTGTTGATGAGCTTGAGATTAAACCCTTCACTAACTGGACCAAGTTTGCGCAATATTCTTCAGAGGGATTGGAGGTAATCAACATATGCATTTCTTGATTGGGAGTGATTTAGAGGCTTTAAGATGTGTTTAACACTGGCAGGAATTAATGTTCCGCAGGTTGAGTTTCCGGTATTTCAAGGGCTTCCTCAGTTGCCAACTCCTTTAGGAACCTTGTACTATTCACAGGTATATATGGTTTCGATACGCACTTGTGTGCAATTTCTAATTCCAGTGAAAGTATTTAAATTAGTAGCCTTGTGGTGATGAATGAGTCAGTATAATGTGCATTTCGTGCAGTTTGTTCAGTTGCCGTTGGTTGATAGATTAACTGCACTTCCTTTAACAGCTGCAGGTATACTCTCCTGCTTGGTCTTAATATTTCAATGCTTGTTGAGCAAAAATTTATCTGCTGACGGATCTTGTGGAAAATCTTAGTGAATTCGGTTACTCATATTTGTTTAATCAAATTGCTACTCAATTATTCTAATTGTTTTATTTTGGAAAAGCTAAAACTGATTGCGGCGTAGAGTTGCTTGTAGAGCGTGTTGAGGACATTTTTCGAGGCATTTCATCTAATTCTTGCAAGATCATGCACTTCCCAACTAATATGTTCATTTCCTTTGCAGTAATCGACTTTGACAATACTGATACGTCTTGGAGAAAATATGATTCAAGTAAGGATCTCTATTACTATTAGTAAGTTTCAGCATTGGGTTAATAATGATCATAAATGTCGAATAAACTGAAGTTATTAAGAGGTTTAACTGGTAGTTACTGCAAGGGAACTCTTTAAGCAGTTTGGCTGCTCAGAAAAGCTTTATCAGAAAGTCCTAGCACCATTGCTTCAAGTGGGTCTGTTTGCACCAGCAGAACAATGTAGTGCTGCTGCTACCCTCGGCTTGCTATCCTACATCCTTGCTCACCAGGTTTGAAAGGTTTGCATAAGTGTTCAAAATCATTTAGAAAGCTCTCATATATTAGTATTTAACATTATCTTAGTGGAGGCTGACTAATACTCATAGAAGTCGACAATGAGTTTTTGACATCAAATCCTACCATCTTTGGAAAACGAAAGAGACTGCAGTAAACTATCACTATGGAAAAAAAAAATTAGTTCAGGACTCTCATAAGTTATCCTCTCTGAAGCCCTGTGTGTATATCTATACTTCTATATGATGTTTACATTATTCCAAATTTCCAAATACCACACAAGTCTCTATTTTACCTGTACATGATTTCCTCATAGTTAAATTTCTGCTAGTACTCTCAACATGGAATTATCATGTCTTTTTCTTATTGTAAATCTTATAAAACAAGTCCATTGACATGTCACTTTTCAATTGTATCTTCTCGTTCCTGACAAATGTAATCGTATATTTTTCTCAGAAAGATTTTGATCAAGTATTGTGCCGTGGAACAACTAGGGAAAAGATATTTACGCCTTGGATAGAGTCTATGACAACTAAAGGTTGCAAGTTTGAGAAAGGTGCAAGTGTAACAGACCTTTTGCTTAATGAGGAAACAGGTTGTATTTCTGAAGTAGTTTGTGGCAAAGAGATGTTTAGTGCTGATGCTGTTGTCCTTGCTGTTGGAATCTCCACGCTTCAGAAACTTGTTGAAAATAGGTATTTGCATGTTATTGAATTTCAGAATGATTTATGCAAATATCTGGGATCCATTGGTTATTTGAAACCAGGCCTTTTGATTTGGTTATTTGAAACCAGGCCTTTTGATTGAATTCGAATCAATTAGTACTACAAGACAGAAAAATGTTACATTTACAGTGAAACTAGGATCGTCCTGACTATCATCCACATAGGCTAGGGTAGTCCAGATAATAATTTTAGGGCTAAATTCATGTATAAGACTATGAGGTACATGTTAGATCTTCAATTAACCCTATCCGTGCCATTTCTACCTTAATTGGCAGTACTTGAGTTCTGTACGTATAGTGCAGTGTTGTGTACAAGGGAGGAATTTGTCAAGGTCTCGAACCTGGATACCATTGATGTACTCTCTGTTAAGCTCTGGCTCAATAGGAAGGTGAGTACAGGAAGTTTAATTTGAACTTCTCTATCTTGTCTAAATGACTCTCTTCTCTATATATTAACTTTTTCTCCTAATGTGAACTGGGGAATTTTATGAGAATTATAATATTAGCCAAAAGAAACAGTGCATGTCCTAGATTCTGAGCTCTCATATCTACTAAGCTTTAAGATTTCTGATATGGTTTCAAACTTAAAATGTCCACTTTGCTAACTAGTCACTTAGTTGGGAAAGCTTTATTAAAACTTGTCAGTTGAGGGTACTCATCCCAGCATGATTTGATGGAGCTGATTCTTTGTTGTGAACCGCATAACAATCAGGTGAACATTCCAAATGCGAGCAATGCTTGCTCGGGATTTGATGATTCGTTCGGGTGGTCTTTCTTTGATTTGAATGCAATTCATGATGACCACAAAGATAGTACAGAAACAGTGCTACAAGCTGATTTTGTAAGTATCTATCCTCCTGCTTTTCTTCTGATTTTGTGATTATTGATGCAATGTACATCAGAAATTAAACCAGACTTTTTCTGTTCCATATTTGTGCAGTATCGTGCCAATGAGCTGTTAGTACTGACAGATAAGCAAATAGTTGCCAAGGTGACATCTTACCTGTCAAACTGCATCAAGGACTTCGAGAATGCTACTGTGATAAATAAGGAGATCGGAAGATTTCCAAAATCATCAACTCATTTCTTTCCAGGTATCAAACTTCATGTCATTTCATGATCTATGACATCTAATTTTATCGGACCTTGATCATTTAGGCTACCACATTGATGCAATACCAATTCAACCGCAATGCATTGTCCTATGGAACGTAATGAGGAATGATTTCATAAGATAGTCACATAGTAATTTTCCTTATAGGTGAAATTTCACTAGGTTTCCAGTTGGGAAAATTAAAGCTGTTCGGATTGCAGTGAAGTGTAGCTGGTTCTTCTGTACGCCACAACATTTTGTGACAATCATTGAGATGCATTTAATTTATCTTCTGTTTCTCTTCTGTGACAATAGGCTCATATAAGTACATGATTCGCGGGTCTACATCTTTTCCAAACTTGTTCATGGCTGGAGACTGGATTATAACTCGACATGGTTCATGGTTACAGGTTAGATTCAAACACATTCGCTTATTGTTAACCAGGCTCAGGTCTTTGTACATCAAGTTCATTAAACTTGGACAAGCTTATTTCAACAGGAGAAGTCTTATGTCACCGGTCTAGAAGCTGCCAACCGTACAGTGGACTATGTAGAAGAAGGAAGCTTTGCCAAAATAATACCTGTTGAGGAGGATGAACCACACATTCAGACACTTCGTAGCTTAAATAGAAGCTTTAATGATATCAAAGCCCAATTACCGTTATCTAGTTATTTCCTCCAATGAACTTGTAGTTTGATTCTGAGACAAGAAGAGAAAATCGAAGAGGAACCAATGAAGAATATGAAGAGTTTCAGAGTAATGCTATAAGGAAAACGAAAAAGGCGAGAGGCATTTGGCTCATAATACCATGATGAAATTGTGATTCATATTAAAAGGTCTCAGCTTACACATTTCCATGATGACAAAGGAAATGTATCAGCTCAGTTCGTCTGTCTCAATCTCATTGGAAGACTAAATGTGCCCTCTCCCTTTAGAATTGAATCAAATGAATTGAGTCATGCAAAACTCACTTGATGTAACACAATCCAAAATAGATGCCTCCTCCCATTCACACAATTTCATCCTTCGTAACTCATGACGAACTGTTATCTTTTAATAAGGTGGATCTGGTATGCATATCAAATTCTTAACCTGTAAATTTGGATATGCATGTACGGTTCTCCTATCTATTATTCTACATTGAGATTGATGAATTTCATTTCGATATTATACAACGTAAATTGTAAAATGTTGGAGGACACCGGATGTAGCAGGGATAAGAAATCATATATTGAAAAGTTAGACATAAAAAAAAACTTTGAAAAGAAGCAAATCAAAATCGCAGAAACAGTTGGAGCTGTGAAAATGTCCTCTAACGATACTTGTTGCCAGCGGCGGAACTACAGTTAGGTCTGACGGACCCTGTCAGCTTTTCCGCATACACAGTGAAAAAAAGATGTTACTTTAACCAATTAATAATAGATATATGTCATTATTTATTTATAGTGAAACCCTCATAGTGATCAACCAATCATCATCCTCTTTACACTAAAAAGCATTAAAAAAAAATAATTTATTTAAAATAAAGTATTATAATAAGACTAGAAAATCAAAGCTGTATTTTATTACCATTTAGTAGATTTTATTTTCAAATTGGGAAGTATTTGATGAAAGATAAAGTATAAAGACAAAGAGAGATGACAAGAGAATAAAGAAATCATCATCTTATTCATTGATATGAGCCATTTATATATGAAATTACACAATACCAATATGGTAAGGATAATGAATACATAGATCTAGTTAAACTACATATCCTAATGACATAAGGCCAAGACACACATAAAGAATATCTAGAAAGATACATAATATCCTAGAACACTCCCCCTTGTGCCGCTCGCTGATATGCCAATGGTGCTGATTTATTGCCTCATCAAAAACCTCGTCAAGTCATAAAAATCCTGTGGGAGAAAAACTGAACCTTGATCGTAGGAGAAAAAGAATACAACGCACCCTTCACATTTGATAGTGACATATATGTATGTGCTAGACTCCCCCTGAAGTTCGCACCTGCCTTTGATCTTTACATCAATCATAGAGATTTTCCTGATTTTTACTAATCACGGAAGTTTCAATAACTTAGCATGTCAATGCTCTTTAACATGTCTTCAAATGTGGCATTGGGCAATTAGTATCCACATCATGCCGTATTGTCCTCAAACATGATCTTTTACACTTAGATCTTAAGGAGAAGGCCGATTGTGAACTCAAAACATAAGTTCGTGCAGGAAATCAGATTTCCGCACAGCATGACCTTCAGTTACTAGAACAGGCGTAACTTCCTCTAGAAATACATATGAACGAACCGTAAACGGTTTTGGAAACTAGACTCATTTAGCTTTCCAACTGTATATTACACACATTCTGGTTCATCAGGAGCTGTTCACAAAATCCAATCAAAGTTGACTGTTTTGCCAAAATCAGATTCTCGGACAGATTCGTCATACTTTACGAAAACGGCCATAACTCACTCAATATGATAGTTATGATCAAATGGTTGATGTTCCTGGAAAATAGACACAGACCTTTCCAATGGTACCAATTTCATTATTTTCCAGTGAGTGAGATTTCATGTAGGTTTCGTGAAAGTTGACCTACGAAACTTGACAGATTCTGATTTCGCTTTTGATGTGTCTTTCTTATGTAGGGATAGAATAAACCTCAACCTTTCATACAATTAAGTATTGAAAAAGGATTTACTGCCATTATATTGGCATTGCGTGGGCGCATATCTACACTTAGCTTTACAACTTTTCATAGCGAATGAGATGTCAAGTCTTTCGTATTGTGTTAAGTACATTGATGCGTCTTATTGTACTTAGATGAGAACTTCATCTCGTAACACATATTTGTCATCTTGCTTTAAACAAAACAACGAATATCTCTTTAGAGTAAAGACTTTGACTAATTATGGGAGTATATGTAGGCCTCACTAGTTATAGAACGCCTAAGCCGATTGATGGAAAATTATCATCATTACAATCATTAAGTGCCGTATCGAGACCATGTCTTCCTAAGATCTTTTTCTTCGGATATTGATACATATTGGCATCTCTTGATCCATCAAGAGTCCATGTAAATCCAGAATGAACATGCCAAGACATAATTCACCATATCCCTTCCAAATCAAGTAGTTATTTTGTGTGCATTTCAACCTTTCTTGCAAACGCACGCTCCTGTGGTCAAGAGCTACTTGATTTGGGTGAATGAAGTTCGTTTAAGACTTTCATGTATATCTCTGATCCTGTAGAGATGTTATTATGACCACATTCATAGGCTGCATGTTCAGTTATTCTGAAACTACCAAGCTGACAAAGTAGTGGAGTTCAATGACATCCATTACGAGAGTATATCTAATCGTAATTGATCCCAGTGTGTGTTAGTGAGAGACTTTGCGTCATAAGGTGAGTCTAAGCTTTTGTTCTCACTACATTATCTAACAAAGGTATAGTTGATAGGATTTAGCTTGCGGTGTCGGCACCACTTGCCCAAGGACCTATCTCTTTGTTAATGCTGGGTCGCATCTTTCCATTAGGCCAATCAACTAAGTTGATATCCATCAACGAAGGGTGGTTCAATAGTAGACTCATTATCTCACGTCCTCATGTACACTAGTATAATACTTGTAGAAATCTCTATATGGATTAGATTTGACATTGAGGCGTCCCCAATGATAATCACAATTCAGACTTCATGAGACAAATTTAAGTATCACTGATCAATGGATCAGGTTGTGTCAAGCTCGCTTTCTTCCTAGTGCGAGTAAGTATCGAACCTAAGGGCCTCCCTCATTTTGGGGAGCCACATGGCATTGTGACACCAATTTTGTCACTATATGGCGTCACTATATCACCATCCATGGTGATGGCGCAAAGACCAACTTCTTTTGTTCGCGTGTAACATGTGACTAATGTGTTAACACTTCAACCAACACCATAAATCATAAAAAGGTGTCCGCAAGTTGGTTGTATCTATCTACATAATTTGATGTAAGAATAGAATGTTCACTTTTGTGTTATTTAGCTTAAGAGGGTCTCACTCCTAATTTAGCTAAATAATAGGCTTTCAAAATGAGCAATAAGCATTGCAGGGGGCCAATGCGACATCTAGGGAAGGCCGGTGCACCTCAATTGCTTGAGGAATTGATCGGACGACCTCAAGGAAGTTGGAGTCGTGTTCGGGTGATGTCAATGTCCCCCGAGTGCCACCATTTACAACCATGGTGTCACCATCATGCTTCATGGAGAAGCTAGATCCCAAATGTCTTCATTTTGAGCTGAAGAATAGATGTCCAAGAGAAATTCTCAAAATTTGGACCATTATGTCTCTTCCAGGATGACCGATTTGGTCAAACCAAAGCCTATATGAGTCGGTGTCCCAAATATCATGTTTGGCGACAACATGTGATTCGATATTCGAATCATAGTGACATACAATCCACTAGATTGACTCATAAACTTCTCTAAGATGCATTTTAACCTGCATGCATGAGAATGTATATTCAAAAGAACTCTTGTTCATTCTCACAATATGTTTTCAAATGAAAACCATTAGTATGAATGTCTTTAAAGCTCAACATGGTTCGGTTGCCTCTCAATGCGTGGAGGGCATCTGTGACGTTGATCATGGTGCCATAAGACATCAAGATTCAAGCTAAACCGCGTCCTTGAATGGCCGGTATGATTCAATTATTGTAGTCACAGAAGATTTACAGAGACATAAAATCCAAAGATAGTTGCCGCTTCCTTAGAATGTTGTGGATAGTTTCACTATCTGCGAGACACTCAATGTCTCTATGAGACAGATCTACAAAATAGAGTAGATATGAGAGTAAATAGTTCCACTTGAACCATTTAGAGGGATTCAAAGAAGCTACAAAAAGCTGCAATCCCAAGAGTGCATTAAAATTTCCGTGCAGAATGACATTTACGCACTAAAACAACTATAACTTCTTCATTAAAATAGATATGGACGAACTGCGAAAAATTCTGAAAACTAGACTCGTAGATTTTTCCAAATATATAAAGCTCACTGTTTGATTCGTCCGGAGCTGTTCACAAAGTTCAAATGAAGTTGACTGTCCAAAAGGGACAAATTGCTGTTTTTCGCAGAATTGACATGTGCTAAGCTATGAAGCTTGCAGGTGGCGTGTATGCTTTTGCCTTAGCCGAAAGTGACGTGTGTATGATTAAAACCAAGTCTTTTTGGTCGTTCTAAGGTCGTAAACTCCATGAATAGTTAGTAAAAACTCTCTGACATGAACATAAACTAACTCATAGGACTTAAAGGATTCGATAATGATGATAATTTTCCGGTGTTGATAAGTCTTCAACGTCTTTTACAAGACGACAACTGGTTTAATAGCGTGGGGGGATCCAAAATCAAAAGCTTTCGGTAACTCCAAGTCAGTATGACCAGGCATGTCCGTGAATGGTCGGTAGTGCGAGGCACACTTAAAACCACTATCTCCTTAATTTCAGACAATTCTAAGACATCACACTAAGCTTAGATGAGCTTAGTTGAACAATTGATGATGGAAAATCCGCTATAGGGTCGAAGACTTAACCAGAAACACATTAGCGATCCTTCTTGAGGATGCAAGGCCGTGCGTCATCTTCACTTGGAAATGACCAAAACGGCACAATCTAACCATGTAGATTGTAAATATGACATGCTTCTAAGGATGATGTAAAAATGTACATCTTGTTTGTAAATCAATACGAACCATAAGAGGAGAATATTTTCATAACTTCGAAAAAATTCTCAAAGCATTCATTATTGCTAATGTGAGTATATCGAGGTCTCAAATAGACGAAGGACGTCGATACGACGCCTTATTACATATAGCTTGGAAAGAAAATCAATGTCTAGCTAATGACGTCAAAGTCATGGGTAGCTAGAGCTGGATCTGAATCTTTGAAATTTGTGATCATGAGGATGATGTTATTGTCCTCATATTGATTTTCTGTACCTTTTTGCATTCACGATTTGAGGATGAACTTGATAATCTTGAACCAGTGATCCGGAGATCCACAACGGTTGAATTGTCATGAGCTGACATGAGTAGTTTTGATAGATTGGTGTCTAGACCAGGAGTGTCGCCATTAGGGCTGGCGACACCTCCCCCTCTTTTCTAGACATCGAAACGGCGTAATCTGCCATTGTCGTGACCCATATTGTTGTCCTCACGTTAGAAGACAATCTCAAATACGTTTATCGCATTAGCTTATATGCAGTTCCCGTCGTTTGCAACATAATGATCAAAATCAAGTATCGTTGGTAATTCCAAACCAAATTGGAGGACCTAGAGAACTTGATGATGATCGAATCCGCTAAAGATTATGGATCATGATGCCACAAAAGATCATCGACAATATGTAGTCATAAAAAGGTGGTAAACAATCCACGTGACTAATAACTCAACAAGTTGAGTTAGATGGATGTTTCAAGAAACGCTCCATAAGTGCATTTTACAATACTTTGTGGTCATTACTTTTTGCACAGATTATCGTTAAAGGCTGTTGTCGATGTGGCGCATCAAAGACTTTGAGTGCATGAGATGTAAAATCTCGGCATCTAGGCTTGTTAGGAGTCAAAACATGTGGTTTAATCCTTTCCAATGAAAGATTCCACATATACCAAGTGAAGATTCACTTTAGACATCGAGTACGTCAAAACTCAAAGGAGCATAATGTTACATTGCTCTTGCATACAAAACCAAGCTGTTATGAGCTCGATAAAGGTCACAAATAATGTTTTTAATGGTTTGTCCTTCGGATTGATCAAACACAATCCGAAGAAAGGTCAGGGTTGATCATACACAACCCCGATAAGGAAACAAGAGTGATCAAACACACTCTTGACCCGCGAATAAAATTTCAGAATTTTGGTACATGCACGCACAAAATCCCAAGCATAGAATGAAGATGGAGAAGGGGAGAAAACACTTTATCTCCCCTGTGTTTATTGAACTTTGAAGAGTTTAGGGTTTAAAACATACCGTAAAATTTCTTCGAAAAACTCGGATTTTTTGATCTAAAACTCAATCGGCGAAACCAGAAAAGAAGGCATAGCTAATGGTCAGGAAGCGGCGGTTAGGAGCAACGACAGCGTCAGGGTTGAGAACTTTTGGTTTGAGAAATAATTGTTTTTTAGGGTTTGAAAAACAAATGGTAGGCTATTAGCTCTAGAGTTAGAACAAAATGCATGATAACGTGATGAAGAATAAAATGTAGAGACAAAGAGAGATAGCAAGAGAATAGAGAAATCATCATCTTATTCATTGATAGGAGCCATTTATATAGAGAATTACACAATACCAATATGGTAAGGATAATGAATACATAGATCTAGTCAAACTACATATCCTAATGACATAAAACCAAGACAGCCATAAAGAATATCTAAAAAGATACAGAATATCCTAGAACAATATTCATGTTTTATTTTTAATTTGTTGTTGCCTTATTGATTCAATTGATTAAAAATTTTCTATTAGTACGTGTTATGTTATTATGTTTTGATTTTTAACTTATATTAAAGTAATTCAATTATACAATACAATGATCAGTATTTTCTTTGATAACCATCAAGAATTTTAAAAAATAATATTTGTTAAGCCTAAATTATTGCCCCGACCCTCAGAGCTCTCTCTTACGGGAGATAGCCTCACGGATTTACATATACCCCATCGCAGGCGATAAGAGTTTGTTTGCACACACCAAAGTTGTCTCTTTGGCCGCCGACTCTCCACCGCAACCATGGTACTCCTCCTCTCCTTGTTCTTCCTCAATTGATTCTCACTGGTTTCGTTTCTGATCTCTTTGGCTATTCGCAGATCATTTCAGAGAAGAACCGGCGCGAGATCTCCAAGTACCTCTTCCAAGGTTGGCAATATCTCAATCTCTCTATCTCTCTCTATACTAGTTTCGTTGAACTGATTGATTGGTTTTGATTTGATCAGAGGGAGTGTGCTATGCGAATGTTGATCGCCAAAAAAATGAAAAAAAAATAATAATAAAAAGAAAAGGATTACAAAAATAAAAAATAAAAATAATACTTTTCTTGTGCTGCATGCACAATGTTTTTGAGTTCAATTGTGACTGGCAAACAGCTGGACAACAGTCCAATACGAACTCAATCTTCCAAACCGTGCACTCTATATAAAGAGACATAGAGAAGAAGAAAAAGGGGGCGGAAGACAGAAGGACAGAGCGCAACAGAGGGAGGCGAAGCAAAAAGCAGGGAACAAGAGAAAGACAGGAGCAGACGGAGTCAACACGGACAAAACAAAAGAGGAGAAGAAGGAGAAGAGAACAAGCGAAGCAAAAAGCAGAGGGAAAGAAGAAAAGAAGCGGCGAGCCAACAAGAAGGTGGAGCCCACTCTCTAACTCTCTTTACTTCTTTTGCAGGATCTCTATCCTCCGGCCTCGTTCCTCACTCCGCCAGAAGCCCGCAAGCCATCTCCCCCTAAGGCGAGATGACCACGCGAGGTAGCCATCAAAAAGAAGGCGAGATGACCTCGCCCCCTCCTCCTCTCGTTGCAATAATTATGTAGCCGCTCGGCCCTTACTCTCGTACACAACGCCGTGCGTTTCGCATAACAAGCCGTACAAGAGAAGGAAACAAGCATCCTGCTAAAATATTATCAGGCGAACTGGGATGACCTCACAAGACTGGAAGTCCAGGCGAGCCAGGTGACCTCACATTGAAGCAAGAAGCCCTAAGGGGTGGCGAGCCAACATTCACGTCAAAGCAGGAACCCTAAAGGGTGGCGAGCCAACATTCGTGCCAAAGTAGGAACCCTAAGGGGTGGCGAGCCAACATTCACGCCAAAGGCGAGCCAACATTCGTGCCAAAGCAGGAACCATTAGGGGTGGCGAGCCAACATTCACGCCAAAGCAGGACCCTAAAGGGTGGCGAGCCAACATTCATGTCAAAGCAGGAATCCTAAGGGGTGACGAGGTTACTTTACCCTAAGGGGTGGCGAGGCGACTTTACCCTAAGGGGTGGCGATGTTACTTTACCCTAAAGGGTGGCGAGGCGACTTTACCCTAAGGGGTGGCGAGGTTACTTAACCCTAAGGGGTGGCGACGTGACTTTACCCTAAGGGGTGGCGAGGCGACTTAATCCTAAGGGGTGGCGAGGGGTGACGAGGTGACTTAACCCTAAGGGGTGGCGACGTTACTTAACCCTAAGGGGTGGCGAGGTTACTTAACCATAAGAGGTGATTTTACATCGAAGCAGAAGCATAAGGGTGACGAGCTAATATTTAGAAGCTCTAAGCCCAGGCGAGGCGAGATCCATTCATGCAGAAGATGAAGCAAGTCGCGAAGTCTGCTCACAGACATGCACGCGGAGTCCGCTCAAAAGTGAACACGCAGAGTCTGTTTACAGATATACACGCGGAGCCCGCTCACAAATGAACACGCGAATCCCGCTCACAGACACACGCGGAGTCCGCTCACAAGCGAACACGCGGAGTCCGCTCACAGACATTCACGGAGCCTACTCACCGACATTCACGTGGAGTCCGCTCAAAAGCGAACACGCGGAGCCCGCTCGCAGACATACACGCGGAGTCCGTATGAAGGAGCAGTCCACTTACAAGCACAGATCACCTACGCCACTATCAAGGGCTGTGGCTAAAACCATTCAAGCCTTTTTGTCACACTGCTTCCTCACCTATTCCGGGTGCCTAAATTAAATCAACAGACACTCTACCAAATTGAGTGTCCACAAGAAACACAGTTAACGGACTCAAAATACGTTTGTTAAATCAAAAGCCGGCATTAAGCCATAAAGCCTATAAACCTCTTTTGAACTACGGTCAGTTTGATCCCACAAAGGGGTACGTAGGCAGTCTAGCAACCCACTAGATGCAACCAAAATTCCAAATAGAATCCCTGACACCACCAGTCAAATTCTTCCAGTCCAAATAACTCTGGCCAAATTCCTAAAGCACCAGAAAATCAAATCCATACCCAAATCTTAAGAACTACAATGGTTTGATCCTTTCACAAGGGTATGTAGGCAGTCTGGACTTAAATCTAGATGCAACCACCAATCCAAATAAATCCCCGGATCGCCTGAAGCCAAAATCTTGCTCCAAAGCTCAAATGTCTTCAGACACAAATCCAAACACATTTCCAAATACCACTCTCATCCTAAAGTCAAAGCCCTCCAACGAGTCATTCACTTGTTGGAACCCTTGAACTATGAGAGACTTGATCCTCTCCAGGGTACATAGGCAACCCATTTCCAAATGTGGGTGCAGTCACAAAAACAAACAAACTTACAACGGTCTCTTGGTAAACGGAATCAAAGGGTGTTCCCTTGTAACAAGAGATTGTAATTAAGAGACACATTCTGTCTTGAATGGGTTGAACCAGACATAAATTAAAACTCTTTCTTAATTAATAAGATAAGATAAAGTTATGTTGGGTATATATATTTTTACAATTTTTGCCCAACAGCGAAGAAGGACTATAACATGCCTAAGCATCAAGAGATTGATGTGCCGAATCTCCAGGTGATTAAGCTGATGCAGAGCTTCAAGTCCAAGGAGTATGTCAGGGAGACTTTCGCCTGGATGCACTACTACTGGTATCTCACCAACGATGGCATTGAGTTCTTGAGGAACTACCTCAACCTCCCCTCCGAGATTGTGCCCAACACTCTCAAGAAACAGCCTAAGCCACCTGGCCGTCCTTTCGGCGGCCCACCAGGCGACCGCCCGCGGTAATTTCTCACTCTTCTATCATTACTCTAGGGTTTAGGGTTTAGTTTCTAGTTTCTTTGTTGAACATTGATCGACTGCAATGTAATTTGGTGTTTGTTTTCATTAGTGGCCCACCCCGTTTTGGTGATGGAGAGCGCAGATTTGGTGGTGACCGTGATGGTTACCGTGGAGGTGACTTTGGTGGTGACAAGGAAGGAGCCCCTGCTGATTACAGACCTTCTTTCGGGGTAAATTTTCTCTTGTTTAAATTATGCTTTTTCTTACAGTCACTGTATATGTTTACTTCATTTGTATTGTATGGGTGAGTGTTGTGAGAAGAAATAGAATCCAATCTGTACAATTGGAAAATATTGTAAGCTCCACAATAATATGAATATCTGCATGTTACAAACTATTCTACTAGTATCTGATGACTGATTTGTCATATCATAAATGACTTTGGACAATTTATTAGTTATTTTAGGAAATTCGAATGTCCGGTAGGTGTTGCAAACCTGAAATTGTGTCTCCTGGAAAGTTGCTTTATGAAGTGTTTATATTCCTCTGCCGTTTGTCACGTCTGTTATAGTGGCTACTCAGTTTTGCTCACCTTGTTTTTTTTCTTATCATGCAGGGTGCTCCCACAAGACCTGCCTTCGGTCGTGGTGCTGGTGGTTCTGGTGCCGGTCCAGCTAGCTCGAATCTATCTTAAGTAGATGATGCATCAACTGTTGCTTGGTTTCCTGAGATTGTATTTCAAGAACTGATCACTTTCTTAATTGGAAACAATAGCAGTTTTGTTCAATTGCTAGTATTAGGATTCTCTGCTGAGTTTATGTTATTCTACTTTGTCTTTTGAACCCAACTTCGGGAAAACAGTTTTATTTTCACTTATATATAACATCGTCGATAAATTTTGTTATGCTTTTCCTTGATCAAGTATTCTTTCCAGCATCACATTTGGCCATCGAATTTTCGAATTTTCTACAGTATTGATTTCGCTCTTCTTGTGTTTTGCGTATGCAGTTTCTGATATCTACAAAATTACTAATGCAAAGTTGATATTATGTTTCAAAAGATTGTTGCAGTAGATGGGGTTTGGGGGAATGGAGATTAAAAGGCAGACAATTCTTCTGTACCAGCACTGGCCATATTTCACACTCCTTTGTCTTTCGTTGGCAGTTTGTTTCTCCTTTGCCTCTCGTTGGCAGACCCTTCCCTACTGCGCCTGTGAGTATCTTCCCATATGTACTATGAGAAAAATACAAGAAAACCATTGATTTGCAGTGTGTGTGTGTCTATATATATATATATATATATATATATATATATATATATATATATATATATATCCATAACAGAGCAACACACCAATGTGGTCTTAAACAGCTCTTTAGCCTTAGGATGCCTCAAACAACATTCCTTGCTTCAAAGTTAGGCCGCGAAATGTTTCGGTGTAGTCTAAGGTTTTGTTCAAATTCAGGAGCTAAAACGGGTACAGACATGTGGGTAGTGCAGTGTAGTGTTTTGTTCGAAAATTAAAGGTGTTCGGATTGCAGTGAAGTGTCGCTGGTTCTTCTGTAATCTGTACACAACATTTGGTGACGATCATTGAGATGCATTTATTTTTTCTTCTGTGACAATAAGCTTATAAAAGTACATGATTCACGGGTCTACATCTTTCCCAAGCTTGTTCATGGGGCTGGAGACTGGATTTTAAGTCGACTTGTACATATAAAGGTTCTATATATACAGGCTGCTTCTGTTGTAAACGCTTGCTCAGCTTATACATTTCCATGATGACAAAAGAAATGTATCAGCTCAGCTTCGTCTGTCTCAATCTCATTAGAAACCAAAATGTGCCCTCTCCCTTTAGAGTTGCATCAAATGAATTTAGTCATGCTAAACTCACTTGGAGTAACACAATCCAAAATAGATGCCCCACACAATTTCATCCTTCGTAAGTCATAGTCTCATACCAATCTGTCATCTTCTAAAATGGATGCGGCATGCATATCAAATTCTGTAAGTTCTCCACTCTCCATGTTGGTCACAATTTAACCTGTAAATTTGGACATGCATGTATGGTTGTCCTATCTATTATTCTAGATGAAATTTATTTCAATATTAATACAACGTAAACTCATAAAATGTTGGAGGACACAGATAAATGTAGCAACGATAGAAAATAAAATACATAATAGTAATAAAAAAATGACATGTTCTCATAGAAAATCAGGTGAAACATGCATATTTTTTTATTTTTGAATATTACCGTCGTGTAAGTCAAACGCATACTATTATGTTTCTTGATTTTTATATGTAAGTTTGGTTAAACACAGACTATTATGTAGGTAAAGTGTAGTGCATTCCTTCATCATCTTCTTGTACCATAAGTACATCGTATTGTACAATAAGCACGTAAGGTGGACACTAGAGGATACAAACAGGTGGTTTACTACCATTATTCTAACCTACGCTTATAAATCGAACCCTCATTGAACTTTCATGTCTAGTCCATTAGTCATAAGTTAACGCTTAGTCAAACAATCACTTACTAGTTGCTCTTGGATATTGCGATATGACATTCATATAGCTACAAAGAGGCATTCCATTTGTACGAAAACACCAAAGGGGACATTCATATTAAACATCCCTTGTTAGTGTTCATAACCATATAATGTAATCTCAAGTCTAAGGCTATCAATCAAGCAATGTATAAAATGTATTGGCAATGACAAACAAATCTAAACACATTTAAATAAAAATAAAAATAAAAAATCTTTGCATATGCAAGCGGTAGCGGAAGAAACTATATTCATGTGTTAAGTATTGAATGTCGGAAAGTTAAATGTGATAAATTTGTAAAGATGTGAGTTTCACAAGAGAAGAGAGTAAACTCTTTAAAAAACGTGTGGCAAATTTTCTAATCATATACCTGAACAATATTGAGTGTAGTGGAGCCACTTCAGTGCAAGTTTGCAATAACACCATAATACAATAATATATATGCCATTTACATCCAAAAGCCCGAGACCAATTAAAAATGAATCAAGTGACTTAAACTCTTCTAAACTCACGGACAAACTCCTAATCTACTTATTTATGTAACATCTAGCTATATTCTCCACAAAAGCACCCAATAAATGCATGGAACTAATGAGGAACCATATGAAGCCGCAGCTGATCTCTTCCCCACAAGTCCAAAACCCAATCCGTACTTGTTATAAACCGTGGCTCCACGTTATCAACCGTGGTGA
The DNA here is from genome assembly GCA_034370585.1 of Fragaria x ananassa. Classification (NCBI taxonomy): domain Eukaryota; kingdom Viridiplantae; phylum Streptophyta; class Magnoliopsida; order Rosales; family Rosaceae; genus Fragaria; species Fragaria x ananassa. Next base: position 19,765,259 of record CP139769.1, read on the forward strand.
GCAGTACAAGATCCGAGCTATATTCTCAACAATAGCAGACCTTTTGTTGTTTTCTACATGAATACTACTTAATAATATTATTATTACCACTTAACACCAAAAATAAAAAATATCCCGCAATTAATAATTACGTGTATTATTTTTGGTGCCCGTGAAATGATTTTAATTATTCATTATTTCCAAAAGAAATATATCTATTTGATCTTAGATCTCAGTCCTATTTCTTCATCCTCTTTGCTCACTTTTGCTCTGATCTTCCTCTTTGGCCCTGCTCCAGATCGTAACGAACACCAGGTACGATACCTAATTCTCAGCCGCTGGATCGTTCACTTTTTATTGTGGATCATCTGATCGGGGTCAATTGCGATCACCGATCGAATTTTTGTTTGTTTTTTCGTCTTTGCAAGCGTTGGAATCGATCGGCAATGCGTTTTGTTTGTACTTCTGAGATTTGATTTTGTGTGGATATTGATTTGAGGTGTTCGATTGGTTCCTAAGAAAAGGGAGGTGTGAATTTGTGGCTATTCGAATCGGATAAACTGGAATTTACACTTATTGTAGACTGTTTCAGTGTTTAGAGCAGTTGAATTGAGGAGATTTTCGGTTATACGATTGCCGAGTTGTTTTAGAGATGAGAAATGATTTAAATGGAGTGAGGAATGTGAACAGTTTGAATGATAACTGCATTATGTTCTTAACCTTCGGTCATTCTGATTAGGCTAGTTTGAAATCGGCATTTGGAAAGTGTGTTATGTTCTTATGATTTCGGATGGCATGTATTTGTGTATCTTAATATTGTTGAATTTTTGTTCTTTTTTTTTTTTGAAGCTTGCAAGTATGGCTGTTTCACAAAACAATCACGATATGGAGGAGGGGACACTAGAGGTCGGCATGGGTAAGTCGTGGAATGGTTTTACTTACTAGATTATGGGTAGATACACATAAGAGGTTTAATCATATGCTGAGGATATGGACATGAGGGCATAAATGTTGGTTTTCTTATATGTATGAACAATGTAAAGAAAAACGAAGAGGCAATGATGGGTATATGATGCAATTTTGGGTCATCATTCTTAATCGATTTCTATTATTCAGTGTCAAATTCATCAAGTTTATTATTCGGCGAAAGAGTGCTAGTATATGCATCATGCTTTAAGTAATGTCAAATTTGACCTTTGTTTACCTGCCTTGACATTACAGAGTACAGGACTGTCTCTGGTGTGGCTGGACCTCTGGTTATCCTTGAAAAAGTTAAGGTAGGTGTATCATCTCTCTCTTTCTACTTTTCTCCCTGTGGATTATTCTAAGCCTTTTCATTTAGAACATTCATCACCTTAAAACCCAAAAACTCATGTGCCCAATAACTCATGCATTTTTCTTGAAATATGTCAGGGACCCAAGTTTCAGGAGATTGTTAATATTCGGTTGGGAGATGGAACAATTCGACGTGGCCAAGTCCTGGAGGTTGATGGAGAGAAAGCTATTGTTCAGGTGACTGTAGCTTATCATGTTTTATTAGTTTCCGGTTATTGTATCCATTTATATACACCTAGAAATATTCATAATTTTTGGGAACTTATAGACTTATTGGGAGGTTTTAGTCATCTTGTGCTATGATTCTTTTAATGTTAGATTGCAGCATCAATGGTTTTTTCTTACATATGTTTACTATTTTTCTGTATAGGTTTTCGAAGGAACATCTGGAATTGACAACAAGTATACCACAGTGCAATTTACAGGAGAGGTATTCAAGCTTTAATCTCATATTCTTCCTTGATTATATTGCAAAACAGGAAAACCAAATATTTCTCATAAGTTATTCCTCTTGACTCCCCCATTGCCATATGCAGGTTTTGAAAACTCCAGTCTCTCTGGACATGCTTGGGCGGATCTTTAATGGATCTGGGAAACCCATTGACAATGGCCCCCCAATTTTACCTGAGGCGTACCTCGACATATCTGGTGAGCTATTGGATTTATTGATAGTAAGTTCAGTTCAAATTTGATGTAAATTAACGTGTCTGTCTATCTATTGTATGTTTCCTCCAGGTAGTTCTATCAATCCCAGTGAGAGAACATATCCTGAAGAGATGATTCAGACAGGAATTTCTACAATTGATGTAATGAATTCCATTGCCAGAGGACAAAAGATCCCACTTTTCTCTGCTGCTGGTCTTCCTCATAATGAGATTGCAGCTCAGATATGTCGCCAGGCTGGTCTGGTCAAGCGGTTGGAGAAATCTGAAAATCTTCTTGATGCTGGGGTATGCTACTAATATTTTTGTTGGCTAGTAGAAATTGCACATTGAAAATTCTTTCCTGGTTATATTACATATAATTGAAAGCTATAGGACAATGTGCTGTGCCTACTGTTTTCATACCTGATGCCTATTGCTTTTGCCATGTTATTTTGCAAATCAAGCTAAGTAGAGATGTCTCTATCTTTAGTTGAATTACATTCCATCATTTGTGTTATTGCTTATTGTGAGGCCATCCGTTCCTTTTTCCTTTGACATTAATGGAGTATATGCACATCAGATAGTACACACATTTTTGATGTATTTCTAGCATTCATGTGAGTGTCTGAACTAGATTGTAAAATTGTAGGATGGGGAAGACGACAATTTCGCCATTGTGTTTGCTGCTATGGGAGTAAATATGGAGACTGCACAGTTCTTCAAACGTGATTTTGAGGAAAATGGTTCAATGGAGAGGGTCACCCTTTTTCTTAATCTGGTATGACTGTAATGAACATATGGAGCTTATATTAATTGGAGTTATTCCACAGGTCTGTCTAATATTATTTGAATGCATTTGTGCCTAAAGTGCTTTTGTTTCTTATTTTTCTGCAGGCAAATGACCCAACAATTGAACGTATTATTACTCCTCGTATTGCTCTTACTACTGCAGAGTATCTGGCATATGAATGTGGGAAGCATGTCCTTGTCATACTGACAGATATGAGTTCTTATGCTGATGCTCTTCGTGAGGTAATGGGAAAAAAAACTTTTAACATTGTACCTTAGCTCATTTCTGGAGATGACAAAATGCATGTATTTCTGCTTTTCATGCGTCATGTCTATCCTCTTTTTTCTGATTGCTCAAAGCCATCATAGTTTAATGCAGAAACTTTGAGGGACTTTGAAATGTTATATGACATCAGAATTTTAGCAAGTGTAATATGATTCTATCCACTACATATTGAGTGTTTCTTTAAACAAAATACTGAACGCTACTGCAGGTATCTGCTGCCCGAGAGGAAGTGCCTGGAAGGCGTGGATATCCCGGGTACATGTATACTGATTTGGCGCAAATCTATGAGCGTGCTGGACGAATTGAAGGGCGAAAAGGCTCCATCACACAAATTCCAATTTTGACTATGCCCAATGATGGTATTACACTGCTTTTAGTCTCATTACATATCAGACTTGCATATCATATCTCTTTACTGTAGTGATCATACATTTCCTGATCCTTGATACTATTTGGCCAGATATTACACATCCCACCCCGGATCTTACGGGATACATCACTGAGGGACAGGTATACATTGACAGGCAGCTCCACAACAGACAGGTAACTGTTAATTTTGGCATGCTTTAGGTTTCATTACATCAGTTAGTGTTCTGGTCTTAGATCTTACACTGGTTATATCCTGTAAATTACCAGAATGTAGTATACCTTATCAAAGTGGGTACTTTCTGAAGTGGCGTGGGTTTAGACTTGAGTATCAAAGTAAATCCCATTTGATAAACTCGTTGATCACTGTATAGTCGATAATACATAAAAATCAGCTCTCATCTAGCTTTATACAAAATGATAGATTGATTGTTAGTTTATCACCAAAACCAGCATTTAGAAAGCTTGTATTACTTTAACAACTCACAAACAGGTTAGAAAAGGTAAAAATCAGCTGTTTGGAGATCACTGACCCGAAAGGAGAAAGCTATTCGGTGGTTATTCATGATTTGAAACTTGACTGTTTTTATTTTGATCGGTGCAGATCTACCCACCAATCAATGTCCTCCCATCTCTTTCTCGTTTGATGAAGGTAAGGATGCTTTTGATTTTCATTGAACTATAATAAGGGAGGTCATACCTTTTTACAATTTATGGGGTTTGTATTAAATAAAGTTGTTGGTTATGATTGCAGAGTGCTATTGGTGAAGGGATGACTCGCAAGGATCATTCTGATGTATCCAATCAGGTATATATGGCTTTTATTGTATTATGTTTTTGAATTGTCTTGACCAATTTGTCTTGACTTTATGCCATTGCCATCTATTTTCCATCTCATGAGTTGTTGCACTTTCAGTTGTATGCAAATTATGCAATTGGGAAGGATGTCCAGGCAATGAAAGCTGTGGTTGGAGAAGAAGCTCTTTCTTCTGAGGACTTGGTATCTTACTTTTCCCATTTTTCTATCAAGTTTTGTTAGGGAAGATAAACCAATGGGATTATTTATTTATTGATTATTTAACACAGCTATACTTGGAGTTTTTGGACAAGTTCGAGAAGAAGTTTGTGAGCCAAGGAGCTTATGATACACGTAGTATCTTCCAGTCTCTCGATTTGGCATGGACATTGCTTCGCATATTCCCCCGTGAGCTTCTCCACCGTATACCTATAAAGACCCTAGATCTGTTTTACAGCAGAGATGCAACAAACTGATGAAGTCCATATGTCATGTTCGTCAAAGTTCTTCGGCTTAGCTATCAATGAGCTCTGCTTTAGTTGATCGATTTTTCTGCCTAGATTGCATCTCTTCTATCTCTTTCGGCATATATAATAAAGGTTATGCTCCTTTCAGGGCGAGTTCAAATATTCTTTCGACAAGGACGTTAGATCTTGTAGATCTGTATTTTCGTTTCTCATTTATTAGTTTGTTGCCCTGTTGTGTTTGGTTATGCTTTTACTCTACTGAGTTTCAGGACCAGTCGGGCCATCTAGGATCTAAAGCCCTTGCAGTATATATTTGCTTGTTTCAAGACCTTATTTATTTTGTAATGTGGCATTTTTGGCCTCTAATTAATCTTATGTTCAGACAGTTATGCAGCAACAATGTGTTCTGGATAATATTGGACGACTAAACATGCTCAAGTTCACTGTTCAATTTATGTCTGGAATAAAATGCGTATGTTGTTATACTTGTCCAATAATACAATGTTTGCGGCTTTTTTTGCCATAACAGATTTGGCACCCTTGGAAGGTTAAGCTGAGTTATTAGAAGGAACTTGTTTTTGGTTGCTCTCATTGCTTTGGCAAATCAGGAAATCAATGAGTTGCAGTTTCTTTTTTTAAGAGATAGCCACAACAGCATGGGTAAAAAATTACAAAGACGAAACGAGGATAGAACAAAAACCAAAGACTAATGCATTGCAAGACAAAAGTGGTAGATGCTCGGAAACTTCGTAACAGAATCTCCAGATCACTAATTCATTTGGCGACATATTCTGCAAATCCCATCAAATATTCTGCAAATCTCATCAAATATTCTGCAAATCTCATCAATAACATCTTTCTGAGACGAGAATCTTTCAAATATTCTACATTATCCTTTTTGTTTTTTTCTTCTAAATAGAATCAGTACAATGTAGCAAGCAAAGCTCATGATTCTCAATTCTCATACAAAATAATAACAACAATATATTCTGAGTCCGACTTTCATTCTCTTTCTGCCATACAAGTTGAAACAGAGGCTAAAACAGCGTATCTAATCGATTACTTGTTCTCTACTTTCAGTAGAAACTGGAACAGATGTCAAACAAATGTAATCCAGATATATCATTCTGTTTTCAGTTCTGCTCTTAGTGATATTGAAAAGGTTGCAGATGGGTTCCTTGTTAGTTATCTATTGTCCAAGAAATTGGAAAGGCCAAAACCACGTGTCGTCTACTTTTTCCTTTTATACACTGTATGAGGCAGGTCGGGATGAATGAGATAAAGAATAGGAGTCGAAAGTTCATTACAGTGACCAAACAAATTCAATTGTAGCTCAGCCAGCTTTTGAAGTTCTTTCTACCTTCGGCAGGACAACTGAATCAAGATTTGCAGGATAAGGAGTCCACAACCCTAGGCCTCCCCTACTCTCTACCAAACCATTTTTCGCATTAGCTTGGTCCCAATCTTTACCCCTATCCTTAATGGTTCCGTTACCCTTAAGCTGACTCCAACTAGTTACCCACTCTATGCGAGAAGAATGCTCCCTTATGTGTGGATGCAAAATAAATAGTGAATTGTACTCGCAGTTTGGAAACATAAAGAACTTAAACGCATCCCCTAACCTGAACAGAACATAACCAAAACTCAGTTGGTCCCTTGGTGTGAAGAGGTCGACCTCATTGAACCACAAGCAGCTAAACAAGTTACTCATTGCAGTATGCTCCCGTATGATAATTGCTCCCTCTGGCACATCTGCATTAAAAACTTTCAATTAATAAATGGAATAAAAGAGTATCATATGCATCAGCATAACTTTCTTTGTTTCTGCACATCTGTAACATTCGATGTCGTCAAGTCAATAAACATATGAAACCAACAACTTTATACATGACCCAAATATACTGTCCGCCTTCTTACCACTAACAGTTTTCTTCTGCGGACTCCATGGCTCCATGCCCTCATATCGGTAAATCTTCATGTGAAGATCAATAAGAGGTCGAGCATATCGTTTCCTCCGCTTGTTTGCATCTGCCTCCTCATATATACTGTGAGAATGTTTGTGCTGAGAAATGGCAAATGTATTCTTCTCCCGCCATAAATATCTGCAAACCGAATTTAGTTCAGTCGATAAAAGCTCTAGATGTGTGTGCATGCACGCACTGACTCACATGTATATACGCAACTGTGCAAGTATAAAATGAAGTCAAACCGATACCTTTCCAGTATAAGCAATGGATCAACCATGAGCTCCATTTTACCATCAATCCAAATGCTGTACTGCGCCTTAGGGAATAAGCGGTGGGTTATGATCTTGGGGACCTTCCCATTCCTTCTTGGCTCATCATAAGGTGGATGCTTCAGTAAAATTAAACGCCAGACGCCAACCCATTTCCCTCCATTATTATCCTCTCTGACCGTAACATTACCCTTTATAAATTCAAAAGATGTCTCATCCACCACCATGAGAAAACAGAAGAGCTTCTTAGAACGGGGGCTCAAATTTGAAGGTTGATGGGGTATATCATAACCATCAAAAATGCCCGAAGCAACCACAAACCTACATTTCTCAGCATATTCAATATCTTCAGGAATCATGTCACCGCCACCATTTCGAATGAAACCACAGTGCACCTGAGGTATATGAAACATTAACCATACGAAAGGAAAAGGAATACATTAAGTTTAAATTCTCATGGCACCACATCACTATGTTCTAAAGTACTGTTTTGAAAATATGAGTAACTATCAATTTAAAATGAGTACATAATTTGATCTTTTATTTTTGGGTGAGAATGATTAATCTTTTACTGCTACCATCAAAACAAACAATTTAAGCACATTTTCCAAGCGAAGACAAATGCGAAAATGTTCAATTTACCTTCATTGTTGGTATTAGCTTAAAATTCTCTTCTCTCTGTGACCAGCTTTCATGTCCTCCAAATAGTGGGGATGACTGAGTTTTGTCATTTACCGCCTGATCCACCACATAGATTAGCTTTTTAACGATTTTATCAGGAGTTCTTCCTTCTGGAATAACTATCTTATCTGGATCATTGGCAACGGGAATTGGACAACCTATTTAAAGAGCATAGGATATCATGTTAGGAAGAATTAATTTATAATTCATATGGAAGAAATATTTCCATGAACTTACGGTGTTGGAGTTGTGGTTTTGCTACAAATCCCATATTGCGCAACATGTCCAAGACCGTGCTATTTTTGTTACACATAGCTGCAAGTCAAGCAAGAAACAGTGCTATTATCTTAAAAAACTGAGAAAAAGTATCTGTAACAAAACATTTTCACGAAGCACTGTAACACTGAGAACATATTTGAATTGCATTCGTAGCAACTTTTAGCAAAGGTCACCTATTGCAAGTTCTACATAAATTATAGACACAATTTCTTTACTAACTGTTGGGCCACCACGGGAGTATTGGCATCAGCAACTGTGTTTACCCAGACCAGATGAAAATAAGAGACCAAACCCTATACTAAAATTTGTCATCCTGATTGTTCTTATTAAGTTGTGCTGAAAAAGAGTCCCCGATATCCCCATTAGTTATGTATGTAAATAAAGGGTATAACTCTTCATTTTTGGGGCAAAGCTACTGCAATAACCAAGTCTTATTCAAGTATAGGGACCGAAAAACAGAAGGTAAATGAGTCAAACAAGGACCGAAAAGAGCTTCAATGCATAAGTACCTGATAAGATTGAGATAGAAGAGTGGCATGACCACACATGGAACAAAGTTGCGAGGAGAATGAGTACCACCCACAAGATAACACCAACAAGAAGCAATCGAATAACACCCCTCTTGCAAACAATCTTGATGGCAGAATCCGGGGCAACCTTTCCCGGAAAAATCCCACCTTCAACATCTGTACCATCACCACCACCACATAACTTACTCAAAACCTTTACTCTATCTAAATACAAACCTAATCCTACACCTGTTTTTCCCACACAAAAAAACAGTAACAGATCTACATTCTACTCCAATCTTTTCAACTATGCTTACCTCTACCAAGCACACTTAGACCACTCCTTTCGCCTCTGCGGTGAGTGCGAAACGATACAGACCGTGGACTATCTTTCTCCATAATCGAACCACTACCGCCTTCTCATCACTGCATCACAATGCATTCACTCATAAATTTACAAACTCCACAGTAACAAAAGCCACAAAATTGATAAAACTCCATTCACATTTCTACTAACATTGCATCATAATCCAACACCACAATCCATCCATTCCAAATTTCACAAATTCTACAGCAAACAGCTAACCACAAGCTCAAACCACGTGTCCCTAATTTTCATTCCAATCCAATTCGAGATCTAGGTTTCTCATCAAACCGAGCACATTGTTCTCTCTAAACTGAATCTCATTTACAGAAATTGAAAAGCAGAAACAGTGACTCACAGATTGGGAATCAGGATCTCCGGACCGGTTAAACGAAGCGTTTCCGACTGTTCGCTTCAAAACGACGCCGTTCTGATCCTTCTCGTTTTCACACAGCTGGGTTTGCTTATCAACTCTGAAACGAACTCCTAGGAAGAAGAGAACCGGCAATAATGGTTCTACTGCGGCAGTATTAGTGTACAGAACAGATGAGAAGTGAGGATATTAGCCGTTAGATCAAGCGATCGGTTGAGATTTAATTTTAGTGGCGCTATGACCCGAAATTGAGAAATTAGCCCGCGACAAAAAACCCCAAATTCGAATGCCCTAAAAATAAATAAAGCAGAGAGAATCAGAGAAGCACTACACCAATTTGATTCGAGCTTTCAGCAAATCGCGATTTGCTGTAGTTGGGCTGCGTCTTCAACCTTCCTCTTCAGGTTTGATTTGCCTAATCCAAGACTTTGTGAATTTTAATTTTAATTATTTGTTCGGGGGGTTTTGTAAGGTTTTGAGTTTGGGCATTTAGGGTTTTGATCTTGGGTGTAGAATTTGAGTACCAGTATTCGGATTGGTCTCGCAATTGTTCTTCCCTAGCGTCTTTAGAATTGGAGGTAAATTATCAATGATTGTGTGGTGAATTTTGGACTGCTCAGATTTGTGGAGTCTTTCGCTTTTGATGTGAGATTTTTGCTAATTGAGGTGAAAATTGATTGTGTCATATGCAAATGTTCGTTGATTTGAAGTGATATTACGTAAAGGCGAGATTTTCCTTTGATTGATTTACCAAGTTCCAATGCAACAAGTTGCTGGTTATGTGTGCACTGATTGTTTATAATTTCTTATTTTGGCTAAGATATACTTTACTAAGCCTTCGAGCATTGCAGTCTTGTACTGGTTTATATAGTTTCTGCAAATTTTGGATTCGAACTCTGGATTGATAGTTAATTTTTTTTTTTGTGTACGTTTTTCATTTGCAGTAATTTTCTATGATTGCTGGACAAATTTACTGATTCCAATTTATTGTTTTTGACAGGACCTGTCAATTATTAGTGTAAGAAATGGATATGAATGTAGATCATTATGCGATTCTTGGTTTAGAATCCGGAGAGAAAGGTGCTGAGCTTACAGAGGAAGAGATCATAAAGGCATACAAAAAAAAGGCTTTGAAGTTGCACCCTGACAAAAACCCAGGTGACACTGAAGCCGCAGCCAATTTCCAAAGGCTCGTATCATCGTATGAGATACTCAGGGACGAAAAGGCCAGAAAATTGTTTGACGACTTACTCAAAGTTAGGAGACAACAGCAACGCCGCGATTTACAACGTGATGCCAAGCGACAAAGGATGGTCTCTGATCTTGAAGCAAGAGAACGAGCTGCCTTTGCTCCAGACCCAGCTGCCAAAGATAGACAAGAAGAGGATAGAATTACTAGGAAACTTGCTGAAGAGATTGCAAGAATACGTGCAATGCATGCGAATAAAGGGGTGCCTGCTGCTTCTGTTCCTAAAAAAGAGAATAGGAGAGTTGAGAAGGAGAGTGCGGGTGGTGCTGAGCAAGGGGTGGATATGGAAAGGATGCTTAAAGTTACATGGGAAAAGGTTGGTGAAGATTATACAGCAGAGAGGTTGAGAAAGCTGTTCTCTAGGTTTGGTGAGGTTGAAGATGTTGTTATCAAGTCTAAAAAGAAGAAAGGTTCAGCAGTGGTTGTAATGGCAACTAAAGATGCAGCTGTAAGTATGGCATAAACTGTTTTTTTTTTTTTTTTTTCATAGTCCTCAATTTGGACATCTATTTTCTGAACACTGTAGTAACATATTATTTGTGTACTATTTGTAGGTTGCTTCAACAAGAACTATGACTGGGGACCTTTCTAATCCATTGCTGGTTATACCTCTTCAACCAGTTGCTGCTCCAGTGGCTCCAGCAGCTCAGAAATCTGATGCACCTGATCGTCTTAATAATTTGGTTGGCACTGGGTATCAATCATTTGAGGATGCTGTTTTGAAGAAACTCGCACAGGTTTGACTTTAATCCTAGTATTCTTTATCCCAGGCCATCTATAGATTGCAATTAGCATGATGAGACTTCAAACACTCTATTCAGTTTACCTGTGTATGTGAGATTAACACTTTGTTTTAGGACCCAAGTGAGATGTTTCTGTTATACAATTTTACATGTCTTAAAGCAGATAAATGACCAATCGGATTTACAAGATATTATACTTCATGCAGTAGTCATGTCCACCATTTTTCCCAATTTTGAATTAACGAGTATATGTCAATTTCTGGGAAAATGGAAGTTAAATTTATGCTGGCCACAATGATTTATCATGTTGCCCAGTTTCTATGAATCAGTTCTAATCTTTTGTTTGTTTCATTGTTTGTTTACTGTAGGCTGCACAGAAGCAAAAGTAATAGTAAGACTTTTAGAAGCATGAAAGGATGGTTGATCTCAAAAGTAAAGTTCATGAACTCAGTGGTTTCAGTATAGGTAAGCAAGTGCCATACCTCTTATATCTCATTTTTGGCATTTTCATTTCCATGCCAGTCCGCACCTTTGTCACTGTACTTTCTGAACAATAAGGAATGCTTTCATAGTGCCTTTTGAAAGTGCATGCAAGCACATTCTACTTATGTACCAATATACTTTTGCCAAAGGTGTGATCCACATACCACATGGCTAGAGAACTCTATAGATACCCATGTGACTTGAGCCAGAGCTGTTTCTTTGGGTTTTGTTATTTGGGTTATGAATGCAAACCTTTCCTTGAATTTTCTGTAGTCGAACCAATCGTTTTGTGAAAATGTCTCATTGGAGAATCTTACGGGAGAATCTTACACCCCAGGATGATATTGGTTTGTTGTTGGATATGCAGGGAACTGGTGTAGTGTGTCTCTCAACTATCTCAAGATATTGCCAAGAAAAAACTCTGGGTGTGAACTGTGTTGAATAGTATTTGCTACTAGGCAACCAGTTCATGTATCAATGATTGTCCTTTATGTCTACATGTCACAGCTACATATATACAAAAGAAATTCTATCGTCCATTACCAATTTGTACCAGGGGATGTGACGCCTTAAAATCCGCTCGACTTGCATCACATCATTTCTAGGCTTCCAATTGTATCAAACACCAATTTCCTGCAGTTTTCTTCTCCTGTTATTCCTCTGTTTTGGCATTCTTGTCCATTAGTATGATTAGTAGACACACTATGAGGTATGAGCATGTTTCATGGCCCCATTGCCAGCGAAACCAGCATGCAAAGATAAAAGATGTGTTGGAGAACTCGACTTATTGGTGCATGGGTACATATGGAGTCAACTCCTCTCGGTCTCACAACTTCACAGAATGGGTTGGTTGAAAACTGTTCTCTGCTCCGGGAAGCTTACTTGAATGGAGGGTCACTTCGTTAATTACCCATTAGTAAAGGGATTAAGTGTTCTGTTAACTGTGTGTCTTGTACTATGCGGCACCGGATCTAAATTTGTTGCCGGTGTTGTTTTCCCCTCCTAACCATCCACTTGTGTCGGATTAGCTGCCGTTGGCATGGTGACTACATAGCACAGTTCAACACCTCCTTCTATTTACAAGGAAAGATTTAGGCCGCCTCGTATTTAATGTCGCTTCTAGCTCTCATTTCTGGGTGAGATATTATCACTTTCATCACTCATATTTCAAGTAACCGAGACAACAATTTACTCCCAAACACTTCATGTCTTCACCATATACTTGTTCTCTAAAATAATTCAAAACCAAGGGTGAAGCACAAGTGCAACAACTGCGGTAAAAATATAATAATTTACGCCGGTTAATCTTATGCTTAACAATAATAATTCACTCAGTGATTTGATAATAATTCATGATAATCTCTGGTTCTAAAAATATTTAAAGTCCCCCAAAACCCTTGGCAGGGAAAAAAAGGCTGTCCTAAATCATCCACTCTCTCTCTCTCTCAAAACCCCAACCGTGCGCTGCCGCACCCCCACGACCACCTCTATCACTATCTCAATGGCGGCGGCGAGTGCCACGTGGCAGCCACAGAAGGAGGGGCTGACGGCGATCTGCGGACTACTGGACCAGCAGATATCGCCGTCGTCCTCCGCTGACAAGTCTCAGATTTGGCACCAACTGCAGACCTACTCTCAGAACCCTGAGTTCCACAATTACCTTGTTTTCATTCTCACGCGCGCTCAGGTACTCACTACTACTAGTACTGCTAGGGTTTTCTCTCTTTCAATTTCAGATTGATTGATCATGCTTTTACTGCGAGAAATGAACTAGGATTCTCTCTGTTTGATTCCAATTCGCTTCGGTAGGGTTTCACTTTCCGATCAGTGTTGACTGGATTATAGGTGTCCCTATGTGCTCAGCGAGAAATTCGTCTTCGATTTTAGTGATGAAGTAGGATTGAGAGTGTGTACATGTTTTGGACGAAACCCTACTGTTGGATTGAACATGATTATGAGCAGTTTGTTTTTAGTTTGGAAAAAAATAAACTGTTTGGTGTGGACTTTTTCGACAGGGTACATCAGTGGAGATTCGACAAGCCGCGGGGCTGCTGTTGAAAAACAATCTTAGAAATGCTTATGGCAACATGGATCCTGCATATCAGCAGTATATAAAGTCGGAGTTGCTGCCTTGCTTGGGAGCAGCTGATAGGCACATCAGGTCTACGGTAGGGACAATTATAAGCGTTGTTGTGCAACTAGGGGGAGTTTTGGGATGGCCGGAATTGCTGCAAGCTCTTGTGACTTGTTTAGACAGTAATGACGTGAATCACATGGAAGGTGCTATGGATGCATTGTCCAAGGTAAACATTGTTTTCTTGAGTTACATATATACTTCTCTTTCCAGTGTATGTATACGTGGCTGGAAGCTCGTTTGCTGTTGGAATGCGTTCCTTTTGTAAAATACTGCTATTTTCATAAAGCTCCCCATTTGCCTAAATATGCTTCATAAACAATCCTACTATTAATCCTACAGAGAGTTGCTTACTTGTGATAGTTGGTGGTAGATAAAGTGTGCATATTTTCTACCTTTCTTTTTCTCAACCTATATCCAATCAAATATCCTGAAATGGTGGTAATTTAGACCTCTGTTTCGTATCACCATTTAACAATCTACAGAGGGGAATCAAGTATGTATAGGTGGTCTTCTGGAAATAATTGGATGATGTGGAGATGTTTTGTTCTTATTTATAACCTAATCATGCATGACGGACCTTGGCCGCCTCAGTACTCAAGGGGTTTTCCAAGACAAACTTGCTGTTAGTAATAGCTAGTTAGATATAGAAATATTTATTAATTGACTTACTCATTTCATGTTTTGTCAAGCTACATATCATAGGTTCAATATAATAATCAAGAAAAATGTTAATTAAAGACCAACATTATTCAACGAGATCCATCATTTGGTAAAAGAAAGCTAATTATCTACAGATGGCAGATCTTGTGGCAAGCACAGAGTTCTAAATGTAGCGCTTAGTGCTAATGGTATTTATCAGAACCGTATAATTTCTTTGACACATAAATTTTATGTCGTAACACAGGTATGTGAGGATATACCTCAGGTGCTTGATTCAGACGTACCCGGGTTGCCTGAACGTCCCATCAACATATTCCTTCCTAGATTGCTTAAGGTAAATATAGGATAACTAAGTTTTGATATACATGTTAGTAGTTTATTTGTTGATTGTTTTTCCTCAGTAGTTGGCGCCCGTCCTTACTGAACTCTGATTTTTACCAGTATTTTTTTTCTTTGTCATGGTTTCGTTTGTACAGCTTTTCCAGTCACCACATTCATCCTTGAGAAAGCTTTCCCTGGGTTCTGTAAATCAATACATTATGTTGATGCCAGCAGTAAGCATTTCTGATTGACCTATTGATGGAGTAAGGTTGGACCTTATGCTGATGATTGGGATTAGTAACAATTATCTTTATGTGTTCCTTGATCGTAGGCTTTATATGCATCTATGGATCAGTATCTTCAGGGTTTGTTTGTCCTTGCTAATGACCCTTCTTCGGAAGTTAGGAAATTGGTGAGTACTTTATCACTGTTATCTCTAATCTAGACTAAATCGGCTAAAGGCTTGCATCATATTGCTTCCTTTTCTTCCGCTTTTGAGTATTGCTCTTTTTTCATTACCCCATCTCCCCAGATTGGCTGCTGTAGTGTAGCTTCTTTGTTTGTGGCTCTGCTCTAGATTATTTCTGTAGTTTCTTTACCTGTTGTTTTCAGGTGCTTTTTGTGAATGATTTTGTTGTCCGCGGCGCCTTGTACTTCCTCATTCATTTTCCCCATCAATTTATCTTTATCATTACGAAAAATTGGATACTGAAATTTTGACTAGAACTCTTCCTCCAAATGTACTTCCAAATACGATTTCTGTTGCATGTTATTTCAGTAGGGAATTTCATTGTTTCAGAAACCAAAAAATTAATTTTATTATTGTAGCAGATTATTGTGTAAACACCTCATCATCTTGAATAGTGTTGTATAACTTGTATTATAGTATAAATTATCATAACCATGGCTATGTGATTATCCATAACTAGAGGATATTGTTTTTGTTTGTTTTGAGTTCTTTGCATTATGGATCTATATATTAGAACTGACTGATGCTCATCTCTGTTTATTACTGAAACTCTTACATGGTATAGGCAGTGAGTAGATCTGCATTTTATTTTCAAAGAAATATTTCAAAAGGAAAGTTATTAAAAAGTTTGACAAGATAGTATCATTGTCAGTCTTGCAGTCATGAAGAAAACTCAAATATGCTGGACCTATAGTGTTAGGTTCATATTTCATGATTTGGTACTCATCATCTCTTTGTTGAACAGGTTAGTGCAGCATTTGTTCAGCTGATTGAAGTTCGTCCAGCTTTCTTGGAGGTGACACCAACACTTTAGTCTTGTTCAATGTGTGTTAAATTTAAGTGTCAATGCATGCTACCTATTTATGGTATCAACATGTTTTCGGTCAATTTCAAATTTCCATCTGCCATCTTACTTGTCTACAAATGTCTGTCTGACAAAAATCATTTTTCATTTTGCTGTTCTTCGGTCAATTTCAAATTTCCATCTGCCATCTTACTTGTCTACAAATGTCTGTCTGACAAAAATCATTTTTCATTTTGCTGTTCTTCTGTCAATTTCAAATTTCCATCTGCCATCTTACTTGTCTACAAATGTCTGTCTGACAAAAATCATTTCTCATTATGCTGTTCTCAATTTTTCCTTCATTGGATTGTCAATGTCATATTGACTTTACCATGTTCTGCAGCCACATTTGAGGAACCTAATTGAATACATGTTGCAAGTCAACAAGGACACTGACGAAGAAGTTGCCCTTGAAGCCTGTGAATTCTGGTATTCTTAGTAAACTTTTCGTCGTAATTTTTAGTCTCACCATTACTTTACGCATCATTAGGTAGACTATGGATTTTAGTCTTAGTGAGTGATGATTTAATGTACAAGCTTGTGCCACCAAGTACCATTAGTTATGGTTCCTTGTACATACTGTATTGGTTTTATGTGTTGTAGTTTGTGATTCAAAGGCCTGCATTTTAGGTGTTGTAATTTGTGATTCAAAGGCCTGCATTTTCTCCTGGCATCATGTGAAAAGTTAGCATTGTTTTTGGGAGTAAAATATATGAATCTCCTTCAAATCTGGAAATTATTATCCTGTGTGCAGAAGTGTATAATCATATGGCTAACTTTTATATAAAATCTGTTTCTCAAACCTTAACAAGTTGTGGATGCTAGTACTTCTCTTATTTCTCATTTCCTATATCTGGAGATATGTTCTTGATTCCATGACTGAACTGTGTTTTATTAATTATTCTAATCCTATATTCTGTGTTTTGACAAAGGTCTGCATATTGTGAGGCTCAATTACCGCTTGAGATTTTGAGAGAGTTTTTGCCCCGTCTAATTCCGGTAAAAGTTAATTGTTCAGTGTATCTTTTATTCTTTTATTTTCTGTAGAGACCATTGCTTTACGTCCTTGGAATGTGTTTTCTAACTTCGTTTAACACTTTTATAGATTTTGTTGTCCAACATGGCATATGCGGAGGATGATGAGTCCCTTGTAGATGCCGAGGTTATTTTTATTTGGTCTATCAGTATTTTTTTTTTCAGGGATAATGAGTTAGACATTTGTTGTAGTTGTTGAATACTTATTCGGCATCACTTCATTGTTGCAGGAGGATGGTTCTGTCCCAGACCGTGATCAGGTTCAACCTGATTGTTTTTATAGTTAATTGTGTGGTTTTCCATGTTTTTTTCTTCTCCTCCCTGATTTTAACTTAGAAGGCCAATACTTTGTATTGTAGGATATCAAACCTCGTTTTCATTCATCACGGTTTCATGGATCTGATGGTGCGGAAGAAGAGGTAATATCCCATGTCATAATGTTGCTGAATTTCAAATGTTTGGCTGCTAGTTCTAATTTCTATATTTTAAAATGACATGATTTGTGATAATGACAGGACGATGATATTGTCAATGTTTGGAACTTACGAAAATGCAGTGCAGCGGCTGTCGATATCCTGTCAAATTTGTTTGGCGATGAGATTCTCCCAACATTGATGGCCTTTGTTCAGGTCTGGAATTTAATGAGTTAAAATGAAAAGTTTAGTTTGCGCTTTGCACTCTTTAAAATTGTGAAGAATTGATTATGTAGAAAAATGAATGACGGTTCTACATAGAGGATTGATTGGTTTTTAAATTAGTGAAATGCACTTGGTTAACCTGAAAAAGTAACATGTTGGGTCAAGGTTTTATTTTGGGTTCGTTTTAGGTTTCCTGTTATTCATGGTCAATAATTATATATGCTCTTTTATCTCTTTTCCAAGTTTCGAGTTGAATGTGAAATGCAGGTCTGAAATTTTTGGGTCTGCTCTAATTGCTAACATTTACTTAAACTTTTAGGGTTTGTTATGAATACGCAGTTAAATATGCAAAATTGATTTTTCATCTTTCAGATAGAGCAAGTAATCATCCCAGCTGCTCTATTGACGTGATAGTGTTGAGCAGTAGTAGTGTTGGGGCTGTGTAGAACTGCTTTTATTGAAAAGAAATTGAAAGTAGCAATTAGTTGGTTATTAGGACTCTGCAAGAGGTTTATTGCTAACAGTGATACAAGTCAATACTAATGGGAAGGTTCATTGCTTAATTATTGAGCAAGAGGTGGCCAAAAGCATAAAATACTATTCTGTTATAGAAGAGTGAATACTCTGCAAAGGATCCTGTTTTAAAGTTTAGAATTGTCAAATTTACAGACCAAGTTGTCCAACAGTGATGATGAAACATGGAAAGAAAGGGAAGCTGCTGTATTGGCTCTAGGTGCAGTAGCTGAAGGTTGCATTATTGGTCTCTATCCTCATTTGAATGAGGTAATCCTGTGACACCTGATTCAATCAATTTTTTGAAGATGGTATGACTTGTAGAATGATGCTTCTTCTACTTACGTAGTTTCATGTCTTTTGGTATTCTATTTAACTTCATTTGTGTGCTGTTGGCTTTTATGTGCCATTTTTTGTTCGAGAAGCACACAAGCTGATCTATAAATTTCCTTTCTTTTTCTTTTCTTTGTTGGCTATTGATGTCTACCTAGTTATATTTTTGCTTTTCCATTAGTGGCAACTTTGTTTTTCTTTTTATCAATTATGTATATATGTCTGTGTACTTTTAGATATGCATTTTAACTGTACAACATGATGATTTACATTGCAGATCATTGCGTATCTTATTCCTCTTTTAGACGATAAGTTTCCACTTATAAGGAGTATATCCTGTTGGACACTGTCACGTTTCAGCAAGTTCATTCTTGAGGTATAGTTACAATCCTTAATCTTTACTTTATCCTCTAAAACGATTTTTATTTTTGCAGTTATAAATTTCAGCTGTTTGTCTTTCTTAAGAATAATTAAACGATCTATGTTTCTGTCTTTCTATCTTCTTCTTTTGCAGTTGAATATGAGGCTACTTAGTCTGCACATTAGGTTTATATTATATTGTATGCCGTCCTTAGATTACAAAAGTGGTGGCCGTGGGTCTGCAATATCTAGATTTCATGGTATCTATTATCTTTTACTACTTTCAAAACATCTTCCATAAGTTTTTCTGGGTCACAGTTGATCCTAGTGTTGAAAAACAAATATGGGGTTTCCATGCTTTGTATTTTGATTCCTCAGATTCATATATGAAATTTTGTTGTAAAATATCTGAAATATCTTACTCCTGTTGGATTCAGAAGCTTAAGATTTCTACGCACAGTCGTCTACATATATCTTTGTGAATCCTATAATTTTTGGACAGTTTTTAGTTTGCCTATTTTTTTTTTTTTAACCTTGCCAAAATTTTTCTGCTTTGTAAAAGATTTTAGGAATGACACTTACCTTTTTTATTTAAGGGTGTTGAACATCAACAAGGGTATGAGCGGTTTGACAAGGTTCTTCTGGGTCTCTTGAGAAGAATATTAGATAATAACAAGCGAGTACAGGAGGCTGCTTGCTCAGCTTTTGCGACCCTTGAAGAGGTTCTAATTCAGTCCAATTGGTTTGTTGAATATAGATCAAGTATTACATATTTGATTCCATAATCTTTGTCTTTAAACTGCAGGAGGCAGGTGACGTGTTGGCACCACGCCTGGAAACTATTTTACAGCACCTTATGTGTGCTTATGGGAAATATCAGGTTCCTTCCTGGCCTTTACCTTATTCTGTGGTGTTCTTACTGTTTTTTTAGATGAACACACTTGATTGATCAACTTTATTTGATATTTCTGTATTGCTGTTCAGAGGCGGAACCTAAGAATTGTATATGATGCCATAGGAACTCTAGCAGATGCTGTTGGTGTGGAGTTGAATCATGTATGTCTGTTTTTTCTTTCTTTTGTCATCGTCGTTGTTTTACTTTTGTTCAATCAAAACTTCATATTGTACAAGATACTTTCGATGTTCGTATAAAGTGTATCAAATGCGCGCTACAGGGTCCAAAATGCTAATTGACTATATTGTTGCTTTGCAGCCCAATTATCTTGAAATTCTGATGCCACCGTTAATTGCAAAGTGGCAACAACTTGCAAATTCAGATAAAGATCTGTTTCCATTGCTTGAGTGCTTCACTTCTATTTCGCAGGTACGCTTCCATTTTAATCGTTGGAGCACTTTACTTTTATCTGATGCAACAATTAGAGAATCTTATTGTTTGTTCCCTTGTGTCTAGATGCTAGCTGTAAGGCACAATAGAGGCACTGAATTCAAATGCCCCTTTTAGCTGTTAATAAATAAAATTAAGAGCTCTTATGTATGATAGGATTGTTGTTTACGATATCATAGGAAAGAAGATGAAATGCTTTTGTTCTGGGCAGATTATGTTCATACAGGACAATTGAAGTGCGGTTTATTGTTGCTCTTCCGCTCCTTTGTTCTCGTAATGGATGATATGCTAATAATATACTTCCATGACTTTAATTGGGCGAGATCTTTTATGTATTGTCCTTGTATTATTATAAGCTCTACTCTAATAGTGTTGACAGCCTTAAATTACGTTTACCGAGAAGATGTGGTAGTAATTTACTATTTTATATTCAGGCACTGGGTGCCGGATTCTCTCCATTTGCTGAGCCGGTGTTTCAGAGGTGCATAAACATCATACAGTCCCAACAAGTTGCAAAGGTAGGTCAGCCAGTGGGAGAGATATTGCTGAATTCAATCTCCTGTATATTATCAAATAGTAAACTTAGTAGGTTTCCTGTTGTCCTAATAGTAGGTTAGTCCTGACCTGTTTTATATCAATTGGAATTGTAGAAAAATGTGTGATTGATGCCCAGATATTGTATTGTGCGTGTGTTGTTCAGCAAATTTTATGTTAGTAGTCAGTGCAACTTCTATCAGCTTATCTGTAATGCAACAGCTCACTTCATTCATTGAAGTTTAGCAATAGGATCTGAATGCCTCATTATCTTCTCAAGTCTATCCTAAGCAAAACTAATGCTACTAATATATTTCTACAGGAAATGTTTGATTATCAAAGTATGATCTAACTTTCAAATTCATTTAAGGTATTGCTCTACTTTGGCAGGTTGATCCGGTATCTTCAGGGGTCCAGTATGATAAAGAATTTATTGTATGCGCTCTTGATCTGCTTTCTGGACTTACAGAAGGTCTTGGTAGTGGAATAGAAAGTTTGGTATTCTTCTTTCTCCAAATTTCTCCGAAAATAATTATTAAGTACATTATTTGTTAAGCCTATTTGTTATTGAAAGTTCTCTACAGTGGTTCTTTCTTTCCCAAATATTTGGATCCCAGAATCCAATCTTCTGAGATTTTCTTGCTAAGACATTGTGCAATCTCTTTGTGAGTGTTTTTGTTTTTTGTTTTCAAGTCCAAGTCATGATACAGTTGGAAAATGCATTATATAGTTGCATGTTCACGGTATACTTTCATTTTACTACTTATTTTGTCTCATTTTTCCTAGTGATATACCTCCCAATAATTTTGAATGCGACCAGACCATGTTGCTATCTCTGTAGTTCTTGTTTAAATGCATCTTCATAACAATCATTCTGGATCTTGAATTATTTGTCCGGCCACTACAAATAATAGATCTCAGTGGCTGGAGCAGACTTGGGACTGTGTAACGTGCGACCTTCTTCATGCTTGAGCCGCATCTATTTTTAACTTGCTTTATTGCTTGCAATTTGTACCCTGGCTTTTTTCTCTATTATTTATTCCTGTAGTTTCTCATTTGCACTTTTTGTCCAGGTTTCACAAAGCAATTTGAAGGACCTGCTTTTGCATTGTTGCACGGATGATGCTTCGGATGTTCGACAGAGTGGCTTTGCCTTACTTGGGGATCTTGCAAGAGTAAGTTCTTACCAAATGATATATAAAAGTTTGATGTATTTGAGAACTTAGACCAGAAGGATAAGCAGATGGGACACAAGCTTTCATGGACATACTGGTATTTACTGGATGATTTACTCTTTTAAATTTTATTGTTGTGATTTTGGATTAGGTATGCCCCATCCATTTGCATCCTCGTTTGCCCGAATTTCTTGATGCTGCGGCCAAACAACTGGTATGTGAAACCTATCGACAATTCTAACTATTTCTTTTTAACAGTAATTGACTTATGCGACACTTTGTTGCACAGAATACTCCTAAGCTGAAAGAAACTATTTCAGTGGCAAATAATGCGTGTTGGGCCATTGGTGAGTTAGCAGTGAAGGTAAAGTTTCCTCTTTCATCTATGATCTCCTTATTCCAAGTCAAAACTACTGGAGGTCTGGAGCACAGTCCCTCAAATTAGCCATTGGTGATTAGTTATAAAGTTCAATGGAATCCTTTGATTTTAGACTTCCAAATTTTGTGGTATGCTGCAGCATTATTATAATGACCAGTTCTTGTGGATTTGATGGAAGAATAAGATATCGTAGTGGTCTTCGTTTCTACTTGTTGGCTTCTCTGTAATATGCTTTTTGTTTGGTCAATATAAGGTTGTTTCTTAAAAGAACAAAAAAATCACAAATCAAGGAAGCTGATCTACTATGCTTTAAAGTAGCAGAGTGAAATGCTCTCATCAACACACGTTGACATGCATAAATTGATTCTGATTATGCCAATATGGGTCTGTGCATGTTGGTTTGCCATGTGTCTGTCTATCCTGTCACAGCATCAACATACTATTTTGCTTTAATTGTTTATGATGTCATCATGAAAGTAACTTTGAATTTCAGGTTCATCAAGAAATTTCTCCAATTGTTTTAACGGTCATGTCTTCCTTAGTCCCCATGCTGCAACATTCAGAGGTTGATATTTTTTTTCTTCTATAATTGTTATGTCTATGATGAAGAACGATTTATCTTTTAATTGCATCTCTTGATGCTAAGCAGGCGCTCAACAAGTCACTAATTGAGAACAGTGCTATCACACTTGGGAGGCTTGCATGGGTTTGTCCAGAGCTTGTGGCTCCGCATATGGAGCATTTCATGCAACCATGGTGCATTGCTTTGTCAATGTAAGTTTTATTCATGTATATGAAATAATGGATAATTGATCAACTAGTCTTATGATTTAATCTATTACCACAGTTTTTGATATGTACTAGTAAGTAGTTGAAGTAGAAGTAGTAGTAAATAGCTACTAGTGATTCACTTATTTTTCGTGACCCAAGAATGTAAAACTGTAGGACTTTAAACAGATTTATTGCACTTCTGAGTTTTCAACGTAGATCTTGCTTCATATACTGTTGGAGAATTTACACTATCTCTTTGACATATGCCCAAAATCTGTAGAAGGAATATGGCAGTTGAAGAACTAGATTCTAGCAGTGGGCATGATCTTTTATTGATAACATTGAAATATTTCTTTGAATATATATATTCCTCTTATTTCTTTGAACTTAGTTCGAGACATAAATCTCACCTACTGAAAGTTAGTCTGCCCATGATGTTCTATGATCTCGGGTCTCACTGCCAACTGTTTAGCGAAGTTGACAGGCATAAATTGAGGCCTAGAAACAATCATGCTTTTATCAGAAGACTGTTTTTTAAATGCAAAATTATGCCACAGGATACGCGATGATATAGAAAAGGAGGATGCATTCCGAGGTCTATGCGCTTTGGTATGCATCTCTCTCTCTCTCTCTCCCTCTCCCTCTCTCTCTCTCTCTTTGTATTTCTATTCACGCTTAGATATTCTCCAATTTTCAGGTTAGAACAAATCCATCTGGAGCATTGAGTTCACTTATATATATGTGCAGTGCTATAGCCAGTTGGCATGTAAGAATCACGCTACATTCATCTCTTTTTAACCCTTTTTATGATACAAACTCAATTTCTGATATCATATGTTAATAGGAAATAAGGAGTGAAGAACTTCATAATGCAGTTTGCCAGGTGTTGCATGGTTATAAGCAGGTAAAAATACCATTTATATTGTAATTCGTGTCCAGTTTTCTTCAAACTTTCCAAATGTAAACCTTGCAAATTGTGCAATTGTGTGAAAGTTTGGTTGCTCTTTTGGAAAGAACTCGCAAACAATATGCATTCTTGACCAAATATCGGGTTGAGGTATATGAAGAATACAACATTGTAATTTGATGACTTTTTTTCAAATTTGGAATCTGTCAGATGCTTGTGAATGGAGCGTGGGAACAGTGTATGTCTGCTTTGGAGCCAAAAGTCAAGGACAAGTTGTCAAAATACCTAGTGTAATGTTGTACTTGTAGCTGATGTATTGTACGTGATGGTTCACTCTGCTATATGTGCTCATCAGAGATCTGTATCTGCATCAAAATTGTTGTTTCTTCATCTCATACATATTGGTCGTGATTCTTACCAGACCAATTTTTTTGGTCGCCAATTTTCCAGTGAAAGTTTAGGGTAAAGCGTAAGACTTGGCATAATGAAGCAGCTCAGGTTTGGGGCAAGAATGTGGTGTACAGGGTGCAGCTTTCCAAACTTTGATGGTGTGTTTGTTCTTGTTGTCTTGTGTTTAGAGAAAGGCAAGAAGTCTGTTTAGGTGCTAGTCTCGGATTGATGATTCTTCATTTTAGGTCTAGAGTTTTCCATTATTCAACAATTTCAGTGGGGTTAGGTTTGTCAATGATTTCCACAGTTTTTGTACATGGGGTTTTGACATTTTATTATAACAATTTTCCATTGTTTCACATGTTGATCAACTGTAACATTTTATTAGAGGGTGGAGAGAGATTGGGGAGTTCCAGAAAATCATTGTTTGTTTCTTCGGTAGTCATTACATAATTCTCTGAAAACATGCTTGTAATTCTTCAGTGTCAACCTTAGGACGTAAGTCTGTTTAGGCGTTCCCAATAAGAGGCGCACCACAAGGTGCTTATAACAGAAACCAACTAACCAAGCCAGGGGACACAAAATCCATACTCGCATCACACTAAAATAGAATATTGTCAGCTTGAGTGAACGTCGACTTTAGATCTTACCTCATGGACAATGAAGTCTATTTGTTCTGCTAATTGTTAAACCTATTCTGAACAACACAAATGATGAGGCCTCCCAGCAATATTGAGCAACATCAAGAGTGCGAAACCTGGGGTGATGGCGGCGACCTGTCTTGATTTGCATAGAGCTTGTAGCAGGGCGGTGAGGTGACCGGCCTTGGTTGCTCTAGGCGGAGGGTTGGAGCTTTTTCTCTAGTCCACGACTAGGAGTGGTCTAGTGCGAGGTATCAGATAGCAAGTTGGGAATGTCTCTTCCATTCGTACTGTGCAAGGATCCTTGGGGAATGGCTCTTCCATTCGTATTTGGAAGGGATCCTTGGATCCCCTGGCTCTCTTTCTCCATACCAATATTTCAAAGTGGGAGTGGTAAACTCAATTTTTGACCCTATTGATGCTGAACATCTCTAACTTCGACCTCCAAATGATCATGTGTAATTATGTATCACCCAGCCCATTCCAATTTCAAAGTCACTAGGTCATATATGCCTAGTTCCAAATGCCCAGAAAATGGTTGGTTTGCAAATTGTATTTTCCTTAGCTTTCTTACGTATTTGTGCTTCAAATTCTTCTAATTTGCTGTTGGATTCTAGTTTTGTTTGGTGCTGTGCAAATTCAATTATGAAATAGCAAAGATTACAACCATGAAATTTTTATACTCAAAGAACCAGAATTTCAAGAGTCAAGACTAATGTTGTCCACGTCTGCAAAATGACCCCAAATAATGTGTAACTACTCATGAAATCAAAAGTTCAAAACTACAATTTCAAGACCAAGTAATACCATAGTAAAAGTGATACTTATGACAAAATTGACCGGAAAAGGAATATGAACTAAGAATAAAGAAACTTGAAATGGGGGAAACTACACAAGGCTAGCTGCATTTTAGATTTTGAATGGTGTCCTTCCTAATAAGCCTAGGAGATGAAAATAAATCAATCTTCAATAAGGATTGAGAACCTGCCCAACGAACATCACTGTCTTATTCTCTTCTTCTCTGATGAGATAAAGGAATGGGTGATCTGCCACGAAATCAATCGCAGGGGCCTTGGTCTTTGCTAAAACCAAAACGGGCTTATTTAACGAACCACTATATAAAGAGGGGTTCGGGGATAACACACAATCTCTCATACAAATACAACTACAAACCCTTGACCTAGTTGAACCCCACGCTAAAGTATCTCGCCTTAGCACCTTTTACTTCCAAACACAATCTCTCATACAAACCCTCAACCTAGTCCAACCCGACGCTAAAGCATCTCGGCTTAGCACCTTTTACTTCCAAACACAATCTCTCATACAAACACAACTACAAACCCTCAACCTAGTCCAACCTGACGCTAAAGCATCTCGGCTTAGCACCTTTTACTTCCAAAGCTCTCTAGAGTTTCGCCTTGTTTACTTTCCTTTGGTTGCTCTGCTCGCTTCAAACCGAGTATCGATTTGAACGATAGGAGGCTACTTGTAAATCATTGCCTGCAAGGTGACACCAGAGCCCTATTTTCGTTTGTTTAGAAGTTTAGATCAGCACATCCTATTACATTCCCCGCCCGCGAGGTGGCATGCCCGCATCCAACCTTAGAAGCATTTGGTACAATTACCTCTCTCTCCCTACTGAGGAGCGTGGCTAAAACATTGGCATGCCCAGTGGGACCGGGAGTACACCATTCCAACGTTCACCATTGGGAAGTCAGGCGAGACCCCGTATCGCTTAACTGTCTCAAACACAAATCCCCATAACAGCGCGGCTTGCCGATCACTCACTAATGACTAGACATTTACTCAGTTCGTGTGACGACCTGTACTTTTATTAATATATAGAAAATATGATGGTGAATATGATTTATTTTTATTTTATTTTTTATTATTATTTCATATCATAAATTTTGGTTTGTATATTTATATAAATATAAATTTTTAGACCAGCCCATTTATGTTTTTGAACCCAAGTTCAGTTTAAAGAAAAAAAAAAGCCCAAGACTAATTTACCTATCTCTTTGTTGGTAAACGACAAACCAATATCAATCTCTCAAAATCTTTTCTACTGTTTCATCGTCTTCCTCCTCTCCCTCTGCTATTTCTAATCTTTTGCATGCACCACTCCACCTAAGCCAAGAGATTAGTGGTACTTGTGGAAGGATGATGCTTAACGACAAAAAGAGTCTGTTTAACTCAATTCGTCCTCTGCTATCCTCCCATCTTCTCATTCTCTTCACAAGCACCACTCCACCTAGATTAGAAGATCAGACCCAATACATTGATAAGATTGAGTTTTCTTAAAAGCTGGAGTTGTCGTTCATATAGGAGAAGACTTGGAGATTCAGTTACCGGAAGCAGGAGTTGGCAATTTTGATCGAGCTAGCATCGATTCCATTCTATCTCAAATTGAATTCTAACATGTTTGCATAATCCTATAAATACCCAGGTTTGGTTCTCTTATTATTCATTGAGTTGCCTATTATCTATTTTACGAAAAGAAAAGAAAAGGAGTGAGGGAGAGAATTTTGTGAACGAGGTATCCGGGAAGTAAAAGCATAGCTCTGAATTGAGGTAGAGGAAATTCGGGGAACCTCTATTTAATTTATTTTATGTTTGGTTGCTAGGTTGCTATGTATGATGAAGCTCTGTGAAAATTTGTTATGTTGGTTTGCTATATATAGTGAAGCTCTGCTCAATTTGTTGTGTTTCTGGCTTATGTTATGTTGTATGATTTTGTTTATGAAATTTGATTGTAGAATTAGTGATTGAGTTTCATTTGTGATGTTTTCATCATCTTAGTTAATCCTCATGTTCATAAATATAAAAATTGAGACAGGAGTTTGGTGAAATTAAGAATGGAATTTGTGGGAGAATGTTTTTGTGTAGTTGAGTTTAATTCGTAAGGATTAAGTATCAGGTGAGATAATATGGCTATACAATTTTGGTGATCGAGATTAAACAAGAGGACTAGCAAAAAGGAAATTATGGTTTGAGTGAGGGGTTACTGTTGAAGGGCTAATTGCATTCATGCATTATCATTATTGGTTTCTATAATATAAAGAGGCTTGGCCTCTTACTGAGCTATTGAAGCTCACCAAATGTGAAGAAAATGTGTGGCTTGTCCTTTTAAATTTCTGTTTAGAATTAGAACATAGGCTGCAACATGTTGTTAGCCATTGAAGTTATGTTTTAAATTTAGTTGGAATAATGAACTATGATAAGTTTGTATTGTAATGACCTCTTTATTGAATTAGTTATTGATTCCAAGTTCTTTAAATTGATTCATTATATTTCCAGCTCTTATATTTAAGATTCATTGGTTAAACGCAAGGTATAATAAAATCTACAAATAGCTGGAACTATGTTTTTTGAAAATTCTACATCAGTTACCTTTCTTTCTGAAAACCGTACAGTTTTGTTTGGAATTTTGAAGTTGGTTTCTTCATAAGATTTGTAGTAGACATCTTAAGGTTCATTCCATATTTTGAATCACTTGAAAAAGATTTTTCTAGATTAAGTTATGATTTTTCAAAGTTTAAGGTTTGCATCAAGAAATTCTGCAGATCATTGTTTCTGAGATTTTGGACCAGTTACCTTCTTTCTAAAAACTGTACAAATTGGTTGGTTGTTTGAACTTGGTATCTTCATAAAAGTTAGAGTAGACACCTTAATGATTGTTTCAAAACTTGAATCTCTTGAAATTAAGTTTTCTAGAATTAGTTATGATTTTCTAAAGTTACAGCTCTGCTGTATATTTTTCTGAAACATCCAACTATCCTTGGTTTGTATTTCCATCCTATTTTTATTTTCCAGTCACACATTCGACTCAAGAAAAAACAAAAAACATCCGGGTCAGGGTGTGACAGTTTGGTAACTCAAACTATAGCGAACCTAAAACGGTAGGACCACAGACCAACAAGGACACATGACTCAGCCCTGTAGCCGCGGAGCAAGTCTGCCAGATGATCGCCATGACTATAGACTCTTTGAATGTCCAATATGGGAACTTGTCAGCCCAGCTCAGGGATCTGAAAGCCTAGAATAAGGAGATCGTCCTTCTTCTGCAGCAGAAGATCGACAAGACATGTTCTATGGTCGACTCCTTCACCACAAAAGTTGACGTCGCAGACCTCTCTAAACAGGTCACCGATGACAGAGTTGTCTGGCTCGCGAACCAGGAAAGCGTCACTTAGCTCAATGAGGAGTGCAATATGTTCGCAGGTTATCGAAGGGAGGACAAAGACAACTTGGATAAGCTCTTCCTTCTTTGGAAGCAAGAACAACTTGAATAAGCTCCGATTAAGTCCTTGTACATCCTTCAATAACCTGCGGCCATTTTGGGTTAGCTATAGTTCGGGTTACTGAACTGAGCAAATGCCTGGTCGTTAGTGAGTGATCGGCAAGCCGTGTTGTTATGGGGCTTGAACCGTAGGGGTTTGTGTTTGAGACAATTACGCTAGGGCTTTCGTATAAGGTCTCGCCTGACTTCCCAATGGTGAATGTTAGAATGGTGGACTCCTGGTCCCATTGGGTGTGTCAATGTTTTGGCCACGCTCCTCAACAGGGAGAGAGAGGTAATTGTAACAAATGCTTCTAGGGTTGGATGCGGGCGTGCCACCACGCTAGCACAGAATGTAATAGGGTGCATTGACCTGAACTTCTAAACAAATGAAAGTAGGGCTCTGGTGTCACCTCTTGGGCGAGGATTTACAAGTAACCTTCCAACATTCAAATCGATACTCGGTTCGAAGAGAGCAAAGAAACCAAAATAAAGTAAATAGGGTGACACTCCGAAGAGCTACGAAAATAAAAGGTGCAAAGACGAGATGCTTTAGCGTCGGGTTCGACTAGGTCAAGGGTTTGTAGTTGTGTTTGTATTGAGAGATTGTGTGTGTAGGTTGATCCTCGAACCCTCTCTATATAGCGGTTCGTAAATAAACGATAAGGATATATACCTCACAATCTAAGTAGGTTTATGCTACTTGAGTTGTACAATGTTTCATTTTACTTGCCAACTAAGTAACTGGGTGACGTACATCCAACTACATAAGTAGGCTTCGCATAGGTCACGGGTACTGACCTTCGCTTATTAGAAACTTCTTAGTTTCTAACAATGAATCAACCACAGAAGCTCTTTCTTATCTCATGAGGTGTTACAGCCCACATAGGAACCCACCTCGCGCGTCCTCAGGGCTAAAACCTAAACGACCTTATTTTGTAGGGTCATAGGTATTGGCCCAAATGCTGCCCAAGACTTATTTTACTTAGTCTTGGACCCCATTCCTAATTGGGCTCAAACAGGGTCTCCAGGACAACATACATAGTCCAATAGCCGCCGTTGCAGCAACAGCTTCTATGCCTTTCTCCTTAACTTCGATGAAAGCTTTGTGGAATATGTGAGAAACACGAAGGGGCACAGGTGAGCTCACCATCTCTGTCAAACCTTCAAGAGGGAATCCCATAGTCTCCAGAAGTTTGGAAGCCTCAAAACCACAGGAAATCTTAAACTTTGGGATTAAGAATGTACCAACCAGAACTTCTTCATTAGGCATATGGTTGTCTATAAAATCTAACTTGGAGCAAAACTTCTCGACCAAAGCTCGCAGCCCGTTTCTTGCATTTGGAAGAATATATGATGTACATGACGAACTTTCGCTCATAATCTTTATCTTGTTTGTAAGGAAGCACCAAGACTTTGAAGCTGTTAAAAACACTTATAAACTGTCCAGATGAGTTTGTCACTTTGGTGCCCACATTGTGGAGAAGGTGAAATTTATACTTTCTTGTCTCGAATGCATTGAACTCCTTATCCCATGCACTCTCCTTTAAAGTACAAAGCATTTGCCAGAACGAACTTCGTGTGGCTAGATATTGACTGAGGAGGAAGAATGCTTCTGATGAGACCATTGATTTCCTTTTCTCCCCAGGAATTCACTTCACTTCACCTCACGCTTTCTCTGGCTCGGTCTCGAAATCAACTTAATTGTTTCAAGGCTGCCTTGTAATCAGTCTCCATTACCTATTTTAAATAAGACATTCCAACCAGCATTTGGTTAAATCATAACATGAATGTTAAAGGACAAGATATCTAACTTCAACAGAGTGTTAGCAAGTGGAAAACTACATACATTCTTAAAAGAAGGCGTGATAGAGAGTGATTCGTCTATCCGAACCCCATTGGCGAATGACAAGAGAGGCCCGCTGTCACACCCCGAATTTTGGATAAATAAAAATTCCAAATTCAAGGCATGATAACTAAAAGAAAAACAAACTTTACAACTCTTTAGTTTTTACAACTTGTGAAAGAATAATTTGAACCAAATAAAACCTCCCTCAAACTCACTGCAAACTAGAAAGTAAACAAATGAACTATATCTGCCGCAGCCTCAACTCTGCTAAACCTGACCTGCAAAAACAACCTCTACACCATGGAATGGTGCACCGGGTTGTAAACAACAAACCCGGTAAGCTTTAAAAGCTCGTATGAGTAAATCTTACAACAACAGACTCAACCCAACAACACATAAGGTAAAACCAAGAGTTCATGCATTAAAAACAAATTCAGGAAAACACTTCCAAGCAAGAGAAATCAAAAGATGAAATTAAGAAAACACAACAATTCACAATCACTCAAAATCATAAATGAAATTCTGCAAAAAAAGGGTAGTTCAGGATTCCAAAAATCACACAAATAAAATTAAAGAATCTCCTGCGGATAAGCATAGTTCAGGAGATACTCAAAGCAAGGAATTTAAATAACATCACATAAGAATAGCACCCAAACATTTCTCTACTCTTACTTATGGGTTCGTCAACGCATAGTCATCCCCCATAAGTAACTAGACAAAACACGTACTCATGGGTTTGTAAACACATAGTCATCCCCCATGAAGTACCGACAGACTAGAGCTCTAAAACTGACCGTAACCAATCACCCGGCCAAGGCTTGGTTCCCGGTCCACCACGAAGGCTCCTATTCTAATACTCAAAACCACAACACAGGCACACAATCACAACTAATGCAAATATTCGCCACTAAGGCAATAATTCCACAACGAATGCACTCACTCACCACTA
The DNA here is from genome assembly GCA_034370585.1 of Fragaria x ananassa. Classification (NCBI taxonomy): domain Eukaryota; kingdom Viridiplantae; phylum Streptophyta; class Magnoliopsida; order Rosales; family Rosaceae; genus Fragaria; species Fragaria x ananassa. Next base: position 19,797,370 of record CP139769.1, read on the forward strand.
AGGCACACATATTCACAACTAATGCAACATTCACCACTAAGGCAACAAATCCACAACGAATGCACTCACTCACCACTAAGGCACACATATTCACAACTAATGCAACATTCACCACTAAAGCACCATAAACACGTGGATATAAATATTTAAAACAAGAATAATTCTACCAACTCTAATTATTACTCATGATCGGAAGTCCTTTTGAAAAATTATTTTATTAACAGAAAACTTGTTTTCACTTACCATGAGCCGTTGACGATCAAACTCATTTATATTTAAAAACAAATCATTTTCTTTCAAGGACAACTTCACAATTAGCAATAATTATCATTATCATCAACAAAATCATCATCATCAAGACCACCATCATATTCATCATCCTAATAATTATCATAATAATTATCATCAACATCAACAAAATCATCATCATCAAGACCACCATCATATTCATCATCCTAATAATTATCATAATAATTATCATCAACATCAACAAAATCATCATCATCAAGACCACCATCATATTCATCATCCTAATAATTATCATAATAATTATAATGATTGGTCCGAAAGTGGACCTTAGTGAGATGTTACTCACCTTAACTCCCGCTGCGTCTTCATAAGCACAAACGCAAGCGTCTAGCTCAAAGGCAAACTCCACAAGTCACCCTAATTAAAACAAATATTAACCTTAGTAACCAAACAACTAAGAGTAACATTTGCCCTCTTAACTCAAAACTAAAATCCGAGAGTTTGCCCAAAGGAGGGCAACTCTCCTTCAAGACCTCCCAAGGTCCTCGATCACCCAAAACTAAACCTCTTACAACTGCCAAAACGGCTCTTACTTTTGAAACACAAAATCAACACACCTCATCGAAAACAACTCCAACATTAAGCATCACAAGATCTCAACCTAGTCTTATAATATATCAACGTGCTCACAACAAGAAGAACTAGCTAACCCTTGCAACTAAGCCTACATATCCTGCCCGACGCGCCGCCACGCGCCACCACAGGCGGCGGCGAGTGGGCCCCACGCGCAACCACAAAATTTCCGAATTAGGGCAAACTCCAAACACAAAACTTGTAGAATACTACAAGGGGGACACTTTTCATACCTGAAGGTCCAACCAATTCGGCCGGAAACGGCCGGAAAACACCCCAAAACTCCAACACGGTCCCAAGCTTCAATCTGCAATTTTGGCACTCAAAACCTCAATATCTTGCTTCAAACTATGCCTAGCCACAACCAGAAGGAAGAGATGATCAAAACTCACCTAAGGGTGTTCCTCATCGCCGCCGCAAACGGCGGCTCCGATCAACGGCACGGCGGCAGTGGCTTTCGGGCTAGGCTGCGCCTTATACGTCGGTCACCGGCGTCAAAGACCAACACGGTTGGGTAGGTGAGGACGAGACCAATCGAATGGAACCGGTCCCGGCCAAAACGATGGCCGGACGACCGACCTCTGCTCCGGCGATATGCAGCCGCTCCTCCACCTCGTGACGGCGTCAGGCGGAGCGACGGCGAGCGGCAGTGGTCCAGGAATGGAGAGGGCACCCGTGCGGACCGAACGGGACCGGCGACGTCCAGTTTGGTGGCCGGACGGCCGAGTTCCATGCCGGCGAAGGTTCGGCTGTGAGTGCAGCTCGGGGAGAGAGGAAAGAGAAAATGGAGGCTTTTCTGAATTCTAGGGTTCCCTCTTTCTATTTATACACTTTCCATACCCGGAAACTAACTTCCTCTGACCATAACTTTCGCATACGAAGTCCGTTTTACGCGTGTCACGTGTCTACGAACTCGTATCGTCGTGCTCTACAACTTCCGTGAAGGAAGTTTCCTGAGAAACCCAACCGATTAAAAAGTCAACTATTAACCCTTCAAAACCATAAAACCGTTTTCGGGTAAAAACGCGTCCGAACACTTCCGCTCTTTCTTCGAACCTCCAAAACACACTAACTTCTAACTCAAAAACCCCCAAATAATATTAGAAACTAATATCAAATTTTCGGGGTATTACACTCTAACCTCCTTAAAGAAATTTCGTCCCCGAAATTAAACACACTAATCCACACTCCACCTAGTGGAAAATGACCAACCAGAGACACACTTCTCTATAAAATACAATACCACTACTCTGCTAATTGTTAGGACCTACCTCGAATTTTCTCCTTGAAATCCGGCATAAACCTTACGGGACCCACCTCAAGGGAAATTCTACCAAAATTTTGGCATAACCTCCCTAAAAAAAATGGGTAACCCTGCCTGAAAGAAAATTCACCAAAACCCAAAACTTCGAAAACAAATTAACCCACATCTCCTGGAGCCACCCGCTCCCCCAAATAAACATCCACCACCTCAACAAAAGTAATAAATCAAAATAAATTCATGAATTTAAACTCTCATACTAACAAGCCAAACTTAACACTCCTAAGTTAAGTCGCAAGCCATAACACAACACACAAACTACAGAAGACTGTGAACTCAAAACAAAACAATATCTGCATTGCATCTTGTCAACTCACTATGACACTAAGAGCTCAACAACACCAAAAACACTCATCCCACTAGGATCAAACCTCAACCAACACACATAAGATAAACAATTGAAAGAATAGTAATCCCTGCGCATAGCTTAGTTCAGGTGATTACTAGCAACACTAAGATAATCAAATTAGAATCACAAAAATTAAATACGAAGCACACCAGAAAGAACATACAAGAAAACAAATAGTGAATCCTGCAGGTAAACATAGTTCAGGAAATCACTAAACATACAAAAAGTCTAAGAAAATAAGAAACCTACACCACAACCATTTAACATAGTCTTTAACCATTAACCCTTTTTAAAAATCATCTTAATAAATTCCGTTTTATTTACCCATGGACCGTAGTCGATCAAGTCCATTTATTTTGAAAATAAAACATAATTTAACAAGATTTAGGTGGCTAATGACCCTGGACTATGTTAACACCCTCACTACATATTCCCCACCACAAAACAAATAACACAAAACAATCCCAAATTAACACGGCCCTCCTATCCAACAACCTTCTAAAACATTTAATTAAATTTTTTTTTTTTACCCATGGACCGTTGAGATTCAAATCCATATATATAAACAAAACAATTATAATTTTAGAATGTTTTAAAAGTGTTGGATCAAGAACCATGCTAACAGGCTCGTCAACACTATCACACACCCACACTCATAAACATTTCCCAAATGGCCACCGCCATGCAAAACACAAACTCACACGTCATTTGCCAAATGGCCACCGCCAAAGCAAAACACAATAATTAATATGAAACACACCATTAACAAAAGACCATTAGCAATACCAATTGCTTGTCTAAAAATCTCAACATCAAACCACAACAATCTACTCAAGATCATCACATAGATCATCTACACAAATCACCACACAGGTCATCACACAATTTTCATTACACAGATCACCACACAGGTCACCACACAGGTTCATCACACAGATCGTCACTAACACAAATTACTCTTCTCCAAATAAACTTAAGATCCAGATCACAAACATTTCCAATTACATGATCTAATAACCCACTGATCCTTAACATTGACACACGCATCAAACAAACTCAAAGACAAGTGTCATTCCCAAATCATTTCTTTAAATGATCAAAATATTATACGACAAATATGAACATGTCACATAATTTCACCAAGCACAAAAACTTCCATGAACATATATATAAATGCCATTAACATCAAGATAGCTACAATCGGGAAAGGCTCAAGAAAATTAATAAATACTAAAAGAAACCTTTTTCTTACCTGTGAACCGTGGACGATCAAGTTCACATGATTTTAAAACAAAACATTTCACTTTGGAGAGCACAATTCCACAATTTAGCAAGTCAACAAAATATGTAAGGAAGTCGGTTCCTACTTGAACCTGAGGAAAGTTACTCACAAACGTTTTTCTGCCAACACGGCCGCCACCAACGTGGACACACTCTCAAACGTTTTGCACACCACATGCCACTCGGGCAACATCACACACAACAGAAAACAACTTCTTAAAATGCATAACAATGCTCACACATAAGACAAACACACAAATCGCATGTAGAAACACTCTACCACCATAAGAAAAATGATGTATGAGCCACAAACTACAAAGACATCACATCTACAACAGAAGTCAAACACAAGACCTTAACTGCATAACTAAATCGAAACACCACACCACCACAACATCACAGAAAATGACACACCAAAATCACTGCTCACTCTCATGAAGAAGAAAGGAGAACAAAGTACCCTTCACTCCTAAACTTTGCTCACTAATCACAAATCCTCCATCTTACCAGGGACAGCTGAAGAGAAATTAATCTAGTGATTCTCAATCCTCAAAAGACTAATCCTCAAGAAACGCTACCCAACACTCGCACTCCTTACTTACAGAGCAAACCTATGCTCTAGAAACCTAACACTCGAGACAACATCCTTGCCTCCCGCATACCCAATGACAAATCAGTACCTAAGAGTGATGGTGATCCGCTGCAGTCGGGCCATCACTCAAAGATATTGATTATCACCAAATATGCAACAAGGCTCTGATACCAACTGTCACACCCCGAATTTTGGATAAATAAAAATTCCAAATTCAAGGCATGATAACTAAAAGAAAAACAAACTTTACAACTCTTTAGTTTTTACAACTTGTGAAAGAATAATTTGAACCAAATAAAACCTCCCTCAAACTCACTACAAACTAGAAAGTAAACAAATGAACTATGCCTATCTGCCGCAGCCTCAACTCTGCTAAACCTGACCTGCAAAAACAACCTCTACACCATGGAATGGTGCACCGGGTTGTAAACAACAAACCCGGTAAGCTTTAAAAGCTCGTATGAGTAAATCTTACAACAACAGACTCAACCCAACAACACATAAGGTAAAACCAAGAGTTCATGCATTAAAAACAAATTCAGGAAAACACTTCCAAGCAAGAGAAATCAAAAGATGAAATTAAGAAAACACAACAATTCACAATCACTCAAAATCATAAATGAAATTCTGCAAAAAGGGGTAGTTCAGGATTCCAAAAATCACACAAATAAAATTAAAGAATCTCCTGCGGATAAGCATAGTTCAGGAGATACTCAAAGCAAGGAATTTAAATAACATCACATAAGAATAGCACCCAAACATTTCTTTACTCTTACTTATGGGTTCGTCAACGCATAGTCATCCCCCATAAGTAACTAGACAAAACACGTACTCATGGGTTCGTAAACACATAGTCATCCCCCATGAAGTACCGACAGACTAGAGCTCTAAAACTGACCGTAACCAATCACCCGGCCAAGGCTTGGTTCCCGGTCCACCACGAAGGCTCCTATTCTAATACTCAAAACCACCACACAGGCACACAACCACAACTAATGCAAACATTCGCCACTAAGGCAACAATTCCACAACGAATGCACTCACTCACCACTAAGGCACACATATTCACAACTAATGCAACATTCACCACTAAGGCAACAAATCCACAACGAATGCACTCACTCACCACTAAGGCACACATATTCACAACTAATGCAACATTCACCACTAAAGCACCATAAACACGTGGATATAAATATTTAAAACAAGAATAATTCTACCAACTCTAATTATTACTCATGATCGGAAGTCCTTTTGAAAAATTATTTTATTAACAGAAAACTTGTTTTCACTTACCATGAGCCGTTGACGATCAAACTCATTTATATTTAAAAACAAATCATTTTCTTTCAAGGACAACTTCACAATTAGCAATAATTATCATTATCATCAACAAAATCATCATCATCAAGACCACCATCATATTCATCATCCTAATAATTATCATAATAATTATCATCAACATCAACAAAATCATCATCAAAATCATCATCATCAAGACCACCATCATATTCATCATCCTAATAATTATCATAATAATTATAATGATTGGTCCGAAAGTGGACCTTAGTGAGATGTTACTCACCTTAACTCCCGCTGCGTCTTCATAAGCACAAACGCAAGCGTCTAGCTCAAAGGCAAACTCCACAAGTCACCCTAATTAAAACAAATATTAACCTTAGTAACCAAACAAGTAAGAGTAACATTTGCCCTCTTAACTCCAAACTAAAATCCGAGAGTTTGCCCAAAGGAGGGCAACTCTCCTTCAAGAGCTCCCAAGGTCCTCGATCACCCAAAACTAAACCTCTTACAACTGCCAAAACGGCTCTTACTTTTGAAACACAAAATCAACACACCTCATCGAAAACAACTCCAACATTAAGCATCACAAGATCTCAACCTAGTCTTATAATATATCAACGTGCTCACAACAAGAAGAACTAGCTAACCCTTGCAACTAAGCCTACATATCCTGCCCGACGCGCCGCCACGCGCCACCACAGGCGGCGGCGAGTGGGCCCCACGCGCCACCACAAAATTTTCGAATTAGGGCAAACTCCAAACACAAAACTTGTAGAATACTACAAGGGGGACACTTTTCATACCTGAAGGTCCAACCAATTCGGCTGGAAACGGTCGGAAAACACCCCAAAACTCCAACACGGTCCCAAGCTTCAATCTGCAATTTTGGCACTCAAAACCTCAATATCTTGCTTCAAACTATGCCTAGCCACAACCAGAAGGAAGAGATGATCAAAACTCACCTAAGGGTGTTCCTCATCGCCGCCGCAAACGGCGGCTCCGATCAACGGCACAGCGGCAGTGGCTTTCGGGCTAGGCTGCGCCTTATACGTCGGTCACCGGCGTCAAAGACCAACACGGTTGGGTAGGTGAGGACGAGACCAATCGAATGGAACCGGTCCCGGCCAAAACGATGGCCGGACGACCGACCTCTGCTCCGGCGATATGCAGCCGCTCCTCCACCTCGTGACGGCGTCAGGCGGAGCGACGGCGAGCGGCAGTGGTCCAGGAATGGAGAGGGCACCCGTGCGGACCGAACGGGACCGGCGACGTCCAGTTTGGTGGCCGGACGGCCGAGTTCCATGCCGTTGAAGGTTCGGCTGTGAGTGCAGCTCGGGGGGAGAGGAGAGAGAAAATGGAGGCTTTTCTGAATTTTAGGGTTCCCTCTTTCTATTTATACACTTTCCATACCCGGAAACTAACTTCCTCTGACCATAACTTTCGCATACGAAGTCCGTTTTACGCGTGTCACGTGTCTACGAACTTGTATCGTCGTGCTCTACAACTTCCGTGAAGGAAGTTTCCCGAGAAACCCAACCGATTAAAAAGTCAACTCTTAACCCTTCAAAACCATAAAACCGTTTTCGGGTAAAAACGCGTCCGAACACTTCCGCTCTTTCTTCGAACCTCCAAAACACACTAACTTCTAACTCAAAAACCCCCAAATAATATTAGAAACTAATATCAAATTTTCGGGGTATTACACCCGCCGAGTTGGGATCCATCGGCAAAGACTAGTGGGACGACAATGGAGGCTACAGAGTTGAACTCCTGAATGGACTTGGACTAAAGGAAATTGAGCATCTCCTCTTGGATGAAACCCTTGGCGCCAGCCACTATCATGCCAAGAACCACATGGATGGACAGCGGCGAGAACACCATGTTGTTGTCCAAGCCTTGTTTTGTCAGAAGCAGTCGCTTTGTAATTTTCAGAGCAACATTGGTTTGGTTCTGAATGGATTTTCCGAATGAGGGTGGTGGGGATGGGGATCGTGCACGTTCCCAACCTCTGTGAGAAACCATGGAATCTGTGGAAAATTTTAGATCAAAGTATCAAACACAATTACACAACTATTAAACCTTACAATAACAAATCGTTCATGCTCATGTTAATTTATATCTAAACTCAAACCGTACTATTTGAAACTGATCAATATTATTACAAAGTCCAAATACAACTACAACAACCAACAACTTAAGAGAAGAATCTTGGAACCTTGTACCAAGTGTTGGAGATAAAATATCCCACATCAGAAAAGGGATAAATAAGATATAACTTATAAGTGGATGAATCATACTCAATTGTACCGAGGCCTTTTTGTGATTAAAACTCAACACTTTAAAGGTGATTAAATTGGGAAAATGTCGGTACAATGTGATCTACGGGCTATGTTTGTCCCTGTTCAAGTTGGTATCAGAGCGGGTCATTCTTCATAATGGGCCCATATTTGAGTTCATCGAATTGTCCCATACCATACCAAATGCATGTAGTGGGCCTTCAAACCACACACCCCAATTTCCAAAAGTGGGAATTGGACTGAAGCATTACTGATTTTCGATGTGGGAATTGGACTGAATGATTACCACGTGCAGACCTAAAAAGTTAGGTTGCACGTGAGGGAGAGTGTTGGAAAGGAAAGATCCCACATCAGAAAAGGGATAAATAAAATATAACTTATAAGTTGATGGATCATACCCAATTGTACCGAGATTTTTTATGATTAAAACCTAACACTTTAAAGGTGGTTAAGTTTGGACAATATTGGTATAATATTGGACAATATTGGACTGAATGAATTCCACGTGCAGACCTAAAAAGTTAGGTTGCACGCGAGGGGGAGTGTTGGAGAGGAAAGATCTCACATCAGAAAAAGGATAAATAAAATATAACTTATAAGTGGATTATTATATCCAATTGTACCGAAACTTTTTGTGATTAAAACCTAACACCTTAAAGGTGGTTAAGTTTGGACAATATTGATATAATATGATCAACGGGCCACGTTTGTTCCTGTTTAAGTCAAAGTACCAACATACCATTATTTAGTTTAAAAAAAAAAACTAAATATGGAGAATTCATGTTAGAAAGAAGCAAGAGTACCTGTACGTATTAACAAAGAGAGAAATTGCATGCTCACCGACTAGAATAGTAGAACTGGAGTTTTTTGTTTTTTGAGAATTTGTTTCTCTGGTTGCCTCCAACTATTTGTTTCAAGAGTATCTTCTTGTCGTTTCTTGTTCTCCGTGCCAGCCCCTCTTTTTATGGGTGGACTTTTAGTCACCGAAAAATCAGGAACCGGTTAAAACCGTACCGAATAGAGACTGAGTAACCGAAACAAAATGAAACCGAGGCAATCGGTTCCGAAAGCCGCACTAACCAAGTAGTGCGGTGTTGGTTTGTGGTTCCGTAATCCTAAAAACCTATTAAACCGAACCGAACCAATATATATTCTTCTAATTATTAAATATTAATACTTAATTATATATTACGTGTCATGTTTTATTGGTTATGGGTCACAAATAGTAGACTTTCACACACATGATTATGTATTTTACGTGTTTAAGTCTAACATAATTTTCTCTCATGTAGTATTTCCTTTTGATATATATGAATGTTTGAGACTCCAAATAAATGATGTATAAATTTTAGATTTCATTTCCTTTTAATTACTTGATGTATAAACTTTATATTTCATTTTTCTTTTAATTATTTGTTTGAACCAATTAAAGTAAATTATTTAAAATGTTGATAATTTACAACTTTAATATTTTATTAGCCTCGATTGTCCTTAGCTTTTAATTACAACCGTCCATACGAAATCTAAAGGTCAAAATCATAGCAGCGCAGCTCAAGGAAAACGGCGTTAATTTAACAAAAATAATTGACAAAAAAAAAATCTCGTTCTCTTCCCTCCCTCCCATTTTTGCTTCTTTGCAACCATATTGGATAAGTACATAGCCATTTGTTCTGGTTTTGCTTTCATCTTAATATGCTGCAAGACAAATTGTTATACACAATTTGAGAGGGAATTGATAATGATTCTGGTTCGGGTGGGTGGATGGAAAAGATATGGAGACAGCGAGGGAGAAGCCGAAACGGGTAACTGGATGGGAAGCTTATTAGAGTAAAGAGATCGTGATTCATGAGAGGAAAAAACAAATATAGAAGAAGGGTTGGGGGATGAGATTGAAACATAATTGTTACACACAACACAAAGCTGCTTATGTCAGTTTATGTGTATTCAACAATAGCTTAAATGTTACCACTTACCGATCTTGAACCATTCGCGTAAACAACGACACCGTTCATGAGATTTTTTCCCATTGTTTAATTGTTTTGGGTTAGCAGATTCTTACACAATAAGTGTATATTTATGTGTCCAAGTCGGGGGCAAAATCAAATGAAAAGGGCATATATATGAAGCTGCTTAGCACAAAAAAGGAAAAAAAAAAAGAAAAAAAAAAAAAAAGGTGTGCACTAGGGGAAATTCCCCCTACTCGCCCCCGCCAGTGGTTGCACGTAACTAACAAAGACATGAAAAAGTTACATCTCTGACGTGATCTTGCAAAGGTAATAACTAACAAAGGTATTAGTAGTTGAATATGGTTTTCTCCTGAGAATCAAAGCCAACAAATAACTGAGGGCAGAGTCAGTTGATGAAAGTGCTACGATGAGCAACGCCACAAGAACAAGAGTGAGAGTCGCAGTCTTCAGCTGCATAAATCAATAGAAGAACCTCAATTTTTTTTAACCATGTCAAATTGTAGTTACTCCTGACGGAATCAAATGTTGTTTAAATACGTATCCACAGGTTGACTAAAATTTTTAAATATTGACAATTATATTTTCATATTCACAAATGAATTTTGCAAGTCTTTAAAACATACCGTGCTACGGAAACCTGGCCATTCAATGTACTTCAGCTGTCTTGGCTGCTCAAGCAGAAAATTGAATAATGACCTCAAAGACCTAGAAAAAGTAGAAACACACCAATCAACTAAGTATTGATAATTGCAACTTATGTATGATACAATGAGCTGTTGTTCTAATGCAAGTCCACCGAATGGGGTGTCAATTTGTGAAAGGCCTATTACTACTAGTTCTAGAATGGAGATTACCACACAGTTTCTTTGAAAAGACTCAGAAGGAAGGGCTCCTGAGGTACTTCATCATCAGCACTCAACTGATGATGATCCTTCCCCACAGAAGCAGCATATGCGGTGCCAACCCGACGTACAGCCAAACATCGAATCCCTGCTCTACGAATCTGCAGTGGCAAGCCGTATGAATAGATATGCATTTGCAAGATAAATGGTATAAACCTTCAAATTCCAAAAGGAAGAGACTATTGCCCTTCTACACGTCACTGAAATGGCATTGTGATCAGTGATCTTGGTCCCCTTATGTCCAAACGGTAGTTTAGCATGACCTGGATGATGAATCAAACCTGTCAAGGGGAACAAGAAAATCAAATGATGATGACAACAACGAAAAACTTTGATGCAAGTAATATCGAATACGAAAAAGAGTGTCATTGGATACCTGAACAAGTTACCACAGACTCCGAAACAGCTGCCATCCTATGTCAAAATTGTGCAAACCAGATTGAGATAGACATACAGATATTACATATATCTACATACACACACACACACACTCCAACTCACATTAAGTGACTAAAGAATGCTACTTACTTGGGAACTTGCTGAAAGAAACAGAGCAAAAGTGGGAACAACAATTTTAGAGTTCCTAATTAGTCAACCTGAAAATTCAATTCAAATTTCCAACTGGGTATGTATACTAAATTCGAGTTCTTTAACTACGTGAAAGCCAAAAATCAACGAGAAATTTTAGCCAACCTAACCCTATAATGTAAAACCCATGAAACAATTGTGGTTTATGCATGAAAGATCAAAACTTTCAATCACCCTAGAATAGAAACTGAAATTTTTTTTCTCACTCAAAATTTAAGGGATTCATATACGTAAGAATTAATTGATGAACCATGGACAACAGTTGCAACACAAGACGTGGTTTTGAAACGCAGAGAATCGAGAAAGAAGAGAAAGTGAGCGTTTACCTGCTCAATTGGTTATTCTGGACTGGGGGCATGCCCAAACTCAGCTCAGAGTTTCAGGGATTGGAATGGGAGAGCCAACGAATGCAGCAGGACTACACCGTTTTGCTTGGCGGCCTATGTACGAAAACACTGTGTGTTGCTCTGTACAAAATTTAAGGCAACACACATTTATACTCAAATTTGGATAAGCAAACAGACATGGAGACAAAGTACACACACAGACAAAAGTGAAAATAAAATCGCCGCGTGCACGTGCATACACTCTTTATACTGTATTTTCAAAAGTGAACAAACATGGAGGTGAAGCAGATAGACGTAATAATATGGATGTGAAGATCATAGCATCATGGACATATATAAACACACAAAAGCCACCCACACACACTCACATACAGAATGTGTACTCTATTACGAAATGTAAACAAAAAACAATGAGTTCAAACAGAAACCAGCACACCAGTTACAACATGGAAATGAAAATCATAGCATTCACATACACAAACAAACCACACGAGCACAGATGCACATAAGAACAAACACCAGGTATACTCTCTATTCTAAGAAACAAACAAACTGTGGAGGTGATGATATGCGTCCGTTTGATCGCATCTCCAGCCACCCCAGTCCCCTAGATCTTATAGTCAGTATCTCGGTAACTAAGAAACAAAACCATCCCAGTTCAAGCTCTCTCCCATCTGGTATCCATTTTTCATATTGATTAAGGTCATTATGGTACCATGATTCATTGAAATCTCAATGAAAGAATCTCATTTTCATAGAAGATACAAATAGTACAGCTACGGCAAATCTAAGATGCCATTAATGCTTGGCTCCCAAACAACTTCATCAGACAGCTAAATAGTGTACAAACTTCCTCTATCAGCATCCAAGTCATAATAAAGCCAAGTCACACTGATACACGAACATCCATATATATATATATATATATATATATATATATATATATATATATATATATATATTGGTTTGTCATTGAGCTTTGTAAGAACTCCCATATGTAATTACAATCAACTTCCATAACAAACCATATGTGCTTACTAATCAGGCCTACGGGTACACAAGTCTAGACACCATAAAATATAAAAATCCTCAACTGTCAGTATCTAATTCAACAAAACAGATATACTACTTTTCACCGATTATAACTTACAAGTCTTACTTCCCTTTGTTTCTTTACAAAAGCCCCAACTTCAAATAGCAGTAGCGCTGAGAATTAAACTATCACCAATCACATAGTCATAATAACATTAATAGGCGTATACAAGACTAATTCAAGTTCTCATTGTTCCAGTCTCTATCTTAAGTGGGTCAATTGCAAAATAGATATACTGTAAAAGCAATAAAGGTTCGACTTTTCATACCCCAACATAAGCAACCATAAACTTGAATGATGCTTAAAAACACAAACCCAACTCAAAAGACAATACCGATTCCCCGAAACAGTAACTGACCCCAATATCGATCAACAGATTGATGTATTACCTTACAACTTGATGAGAACAATGGATGAGAGTGAACAAAAAGTAGAAGCCGGCAACACGACCTCTGTGTTTTCGACGGCAGAGAGGGAGCTGTGTGTGTTTTTGTGGTGTCTTGCGCAAAACAACGATCGATCAAGTTAAATTTATTGAGTGTAATTTTCAGAAAAAGAGGGGACAAACTTGGTAGTTCCACATATTTTCAAGAGCTACTGTAGAAGGTGTTCTTCCGATTTTTCCCCAAAATCAGCATCAGAAAATTAACAAAAACATTTCAGAAAAATAATCTTACCCTCTAAAACAAGTAACATTTCAGAATAACAATAACATGAAAAATAATATTGACAGAAACATATAGCATTTGGAGGTAATAGCCATGTAGTTAACAGCCAATTTGTGAGTTTTCATGTGAGAAGTTACAATGATCGTTTAAAATTTACGCATAAAATAAGAAACATAAACAAATTTACGAGTAAAGTCTTGTTTCAATTCCTACATAACAATAGTATTTATTGTAAGAAATAACAACTATTTATGTTCTAAAATATATAATAGTTTTTGATATGACTTGATAATAATCTCTAACTGTCAGAATTTAGTTATTTGAACATCTACTTTTCTCAAAGTAGCTGGCGGCGAGATTCCTAGAAGCGCAAACCCTAATGTGCGGAGCACTCTCTGCAACACACTAAAAGAGTGTGTTTCTGCATAAATCGGGAGGGCCATGCGGAATCACTGTGGAGCACTAATATGAACAATCATGAGTAAGACAAGGATGTATAGTGGTTCACCATGCCTCGGGGGACATGGTTACGTCCACTTGCAAATCAACTATCATAGCCAATTGGCCTATGGTGTTACAAGTGCATCCCTCCATCCCGCCCAGGAGGAGTAGGGGAGGGAGAGGGAGCATCATATACATTCATTCTATATGGTAGGGGAGTGTCCCCCGAGGCATGGTGAACCACTATACGTCCTTGTCTTGCTCATGATTGTTCATATTAGTGCTCCATAGTGATTCTGCATGGCCCTCCCGATTTATGCAGAAACAGAGTGCCACCGCTCTTCTAATCCTGATCGGAGTTCAACCCAATCTCTATTCATCCCATCCCCGAGTCCTTCTGCCTCAACCCCAATAACCATGCCAAATTTCATTGACGATGTCACAACGAGTTTCACCGCATCGCTCGTCCTTGATGTTTCTTGCCGATCTGGAGCAACGCAACGCCGAAATACGCAATCTTATCTGCTTGCCAAGCCTCTGATTCTGAAGCGAGTTGATCCAACAGATCTCCAACAGACTTTCAAGCGTATTTGGACGCTAAACGGGAAATTCAAGGTTCAAGCCAGACCTGCTGATTTGTTCCTCTTCTTGTTTGATCTCAAGTGTGATTAGAATCGAGTGCTATGGGGAGGACCATGGTACTATCTTCGTATGCCTATGATTGTGCAAGAATATGATGGTTTGGTGGATTTCGATGGAATTGATATGAATCGATTATTCTTCTGGGTCCGAATTGAGAAGATTCCTCCAAAATTGGAGGTTTCGGAAACAATTGAGGATGCTGCTATTGTTGCTGGTGACAACCCCTTTGTGGATTTGCCGCTGCTCAACTCAACTGGAGAAATTAGAGTCTGGGTTTCTAGACCCCTTGATCGGCCTTTCATCTTTGAGAAGGTACTCAAACTTGCTCCTGGTATAGTGAAAAATGTCTTTTTTTACTTATGAGAATTTGGTTGGTATGTGTTCGACCTGCAAATTGTTAGTGCATAATGATAGAGTTTGTAGCTCCAAGCCAGCGATGGTACAAAAAGATAAAAGAGTTGAGTCTCTAGCAAACTTGGTGAACCCAAACTTCTCACAGGGCTTGCTCAAGCTCACAAGGACAAATCTTGGAGAGACAATGACCCCAAAACCACTGCAGCCTCTTACTAAGCCGAGTCTGAAACGAAAACCGGTAGTCCTTAAAAAACCTTCTCTTGGTTTGATTTCTGGTGGTTCATAACAAGATAGTGAATTGGAGGTGGGGATTAAACAAGTTGGTGGGGAAAGCAACAAGATGCCGGTCATCTCTGGTGAAGCTCTGAAAGAAGCAGTCTCTGCTATTGATAAGGTACTTGCTGGCAGTACCAATGTATCAACTATGGTTTCAACTGTGCCAGTGGCAGGGGTTATGACACCCCAAATCAAAGCTAGTGAACAGGTTGTTCAAGATTCTGAAAGTAAAAATATTCTGTTAAAGGAATGGATGTCAAAGACTAATGTGAAGATGACAGGAAAAGAAGATTTGAAGCCTGTAACTTGTGAAGTTGGAGAAGTTGTCAAGCGCCCTCAATCTCCCCTGAAAGAGCTCCCTGACAATATTGTTGCTGCTACAGCAAGTGGTAAGAAATCTCGTGCGAATATTCGCTTCCCTGCAAGTGTGTTTGGCCTCATTCAAGGCCTTAATGACAGCCTGATCATGAAGCCGGCTTCGTTGATCAAGCCAAAAATGAAGAAGGGACGTCCTCTTAGATCCCTAAACAAAGTACCCAGACAGAACCCACAGATAACAAAACCAGATAATCTGAGTGTGCTTTGCCCTAACACTCCTCCAAACCCTGACCCAAAAGGCAAAAATGCAATATAAAAGGTGTTATTGCATTGATAGCTTGACAGACTGTACAAGCTGGATGCAGCGAGATAGATTCATAGGGCTTAGAGTACTGTAATTGAGCGTTTTGGCTCTAGTTTTATGTTTATTTGGTATCTTGTTTTATTTCTAATTTAATCCTCAGCTAAGCTCATTTGAATAAGTAAGCTCATTGTCTAATGTAATAGTGTTTTGATGTCATTTTGGCTTGAGTTTGTTAATGCCTTTTTTGCCTTAAAAAAAAAAAAAAAGTAGCCGGCGGCCTGCCTTATATTCTTATCTTGTAATCCTCACAACAAGAAAACGGACTGTTTTGTGGTACCTCATATAAAGATTAGTTAATAACTATAACTTCTTTTGGTATGTAGTAATGTTGATGATAACTATAATCTGACCCAATTTTTGTCATTACTTTCATCTCTACCTTCTTCATACCACATTCAGCTGTTTGGTATACTGGTTGAGAAGATGGTAAATCATACATTCTCACTCATTAATCCCAAATGATTCTAATTCTTAAACTCTGTTTAGTACTCTCAAAACATTACATATCAGACTAGCCCGTGAAATTAACTCAAGTGGTGAGAGATTGAGAATTGAGCTATGAAATTAACTCGGATAGTTTCATATTCATACTATGAATATATCTGGAATTGCTGGCAATTTATGCTTAGTTGGTTTCATATTGGGAACAGTTGTATCCGCTCACTAATTAAGCTTATAATTAACTAGGAAGACTAATTATACCTTCTATTCTACAAGGGACTGTGACACCAAAACCAAATGCCAGCACAGACTTGTATACACTGATGTATGTTCTAGTGATCATTAGACACATATGAAATGTGGTGGTTGGAGATACTGGTGCCGAGCTGCTGCCATTTCTATTCTGTCCCAATTCTGCTTCCTCTTGATCTCAGCCTGGTGAGCCTTGGATCCTCTGAGCTCGATTTCTTGCAGACATTTCGAGTACAAAATAGGGTCCATTTCTTCGAGCATCACTTTCACGTTTTCTGTCAATTGTCGCACGCTTTTGCTCCAATGCCACTTCAAGTTCTTCTCCATGCCTTCAACTACTACCGGAAACACTTCCTCCATTGCTACTGATATCATTTTCACAAAATGCTCATTGTTCCAGACATAAAGCGCTCGCTCCGCTACCTAAAATTGCATCACTTATTAGACCTTACCGATAAAAATGACATTGAAAACTAAGAGGTACTAGTGGTGTTTGATTTACAATGATAATGAGTATGTAGCTAGGAAGTGTGTTAGTGTATACCTGTGAGTTCCAACTGTTCAGGCATCTTGTAATCTGATTACATAAAGGCAAAGCTAGCTTCCTATACTGATCAGGATCTATATCTTCAACAAGTTCTTCAAGTTCCCCTATCAGCAAAACCTCCTTCTGGCAATTAGTGACGGGCCAATACCTCAAAATCCCTCTAACAACAATTCCACCTAGCACTGGCTCCTTCTGGACAAACTGAGACACACAATAAGCCAATTGCCTATGATAAGCCTGCATTCCTTTTGTCTTGTGAAATGGAATGAGCACCCTCATCAAGAACAGCTTGTGTTCTTCCTTAAGCGGCACAGTGAAGCCATTGATGATGCTTCCCCATATCTCAAGCAACTCTCTAATCCCACAATGCCTCTCTGTCTCAAACACATAGTGCAAGAACACATCATTCATGGACTTCCTCATGAAGGCGCGGTAGAATGTGAATCTGGAATATATACGGTGGTACACATTCTTCAAACTGTCACGTTCCCTAGGGTCTTCGGATTGGAAAAGAGCGAGGAGATTGATGACAAACTGGTTATCAATGTACTGACGAAGTACCTTGGGATCGTTGTTGATCACTAGTCGTATGAGGATGTCATAAACCAACTGTAGGTGTGACCAAACTGGAGAAAAGGCTGACATTGGGTCTTCATCATCCGGAAAGTCTGCGGTGATGGAGGGATTGGAAGGAGGAGGGAGAGGCCTGAACAAGTTGGCTGATATCATGGAAATGAGAGACGACAGAACTTGAACAGGAACTGAATTTTTATTAGTCTTCACAAAGGAAAGAAGCTGCAAGAGCTTATGCCTCTTGAGTTTCTGTTGTGTAGGACATTCGTATTCAGTGAAGGCGAAAACAAAAGTGCAGTAGGACACTGTGGAAGGAATTTCTTCGTGCTCCGAGTTGAAAGAAGATGAAGAAGATGATGATGAACTCCCTATATTGTTGTTGGCGATCTTGTTGCCATTGGAATCAAGATCAATGAGGTGTTGAAGAGTTGTTGATCTTTTCCTCGTCGAAACTCTAGGTGAAGCTTTCAGGGTAGTGTTACTTTGCACACCCATTTTCTCTCTTCCCCTATTGTTTCTCTTTGACTAACCTTCAACTCTCCACTAGTCTATGTACCTCATCCTCCTATTATCAAAGTCTCACTAGCTGCTCAAAGAAAGAACATTTTGCTATTACTGTTTAGTATCTGTTTTATTTGTTGAGATCCAAGAGCATTAGTAGAAATGCCAAAAAGACAGCGATGTTATATATACAAGAACGTGTTGTAATATCCGTTGGATAACAGAGACCTTTTTTAGTTTTAACACAAAGCCAATAGTTTATAGTTGGTAAGAAGAGGTTGAGCCAAAGAGAGAGCTTTTTTTTTTTTTTTTTTTTTTTTGCGATTACTTGAACAGGTTGTAGTTAGCAATAGGACAATAATCCTCATAAATTGGAGTCAGGTTTAGCATCCATGTGCTTCCACCAACCTATCGGTTTCGGCATTTTGAGCAAGGGCTCCACTCTCTAAGGGACATTAGAACAGAGTGAAGTAGTTGCACATGTAACACAGTTTGCTATGGTGGAGTAAGAATCAGACCCCTCCAAACAGAATCATAGGGTCACATCATAGTTGCTTCATGGTGTTGGTATATTTTGGGATATCAAGGACATAAATTCTTCGTTGCAATCAGTGTTGAAAACATGTAAAAGGACCATAAGAGTGAGTGTTCCACCTAACTGTATGAGATAGATGGATAAAAGAAGAGACAATTCACCATCCTCTGCTTTCCATAGTCTTAAAGAGGCATGATTAAGCAGTTAGGTATTTGCATTACATAATGGGATTGGTTTTACAGTCCATTCTCTAAGCATTTCAAGAGTATTGCTTCACCTTTAAGTATTAAATGTGGAGTGCTAGTGTGGAAGTAGAGTACCCAAACCACTCTCTTGTTTGTATTGTGAAATTGTAAAAACGATTCTCAATCCAAAACACTACTGTGTCAGGCAAGTAGTTAAGAGTGTTTTCTGCACGGTACAAGCGTCACCAAAAGTAGAAAACCTTAAGGTGCTTCCTACATAAGCGCAATTGATGATCAACTCTGCTTTGAAACCAATCCCAACTGTTGTTAATAATGAGGAAAATAAGCATTAGGCTTGTTTTGGATGTAAACCAAATACCCTTGATAGCGCACTTGCGTACATTTCAGATTTCACACCCCAGTTTTGGTTTTGGCTCTGTTTGAAAGTGGTGATGATCTATCCCCAATAGACAACAAGTAAAGATGTAAACTAGAAAAACCAATGGTCCAAAACAGATTCACGAAACTAAGGATGAACTACTGTAAATGCTACAAGGGTATCTCCTAGTCATAAAGAATGAAAGGGATGTCCATGTGGTGCCGGCAATGGTAATCAATTTTTAGAACATTGGTTTTCTCACCCATATCAGTTTCATAGATCATATCGCAAAGGAAATCTCAGAAGACAGAAGATAACCAGTAACTTCTAACAGTCAGAAACAACCAACAATTTTAAACACCGAAAGAAAACTAGCATTAATGAGATCATGGTTTGTTACACTGATGCATATTGGCAATCTGGATTGTCAAAACTCCCAGAGAAATCATACCATCTCTTATTTTTCATGTACTCAACACAAGGCTGCAAGACTAGTCCGACTACCACAGCAGCAATACTTATAGCCATGATCTTTAGCGAAGCAAGAGCTAAAACTACCAAAATCAACACTGTTGGAGGAATACATATCAAAATCGCTCCAATATTCCCAAAAGGTATCTTGTAAGGCCTTGGTAAATTTGGGTGCTGAAATCTTAACTTCACAAATGCTATGAACTCCATAATCATCCCGAAACAGTACAAGTAGTTCTCTGCCGCTACAATCTCTTGGAAGCTCAACCATGAGAGCAGAATTACACCAGATGCAGAGAACAAGATTCCCATAAGAGGGGTACCATAGTGAGATCGTTTGGCAAAGAATGAAGGAAGCATCCCAATTTCTGCCATACCCAGAAGTTGAAAGGAGTCGCTGCTCATTTCAGCCACGAACATACCCATGTTTGACAAAGCAGCTGCTGCTAAAACCCAGGTTCTTAACCATACGCCTCCCAGAATTTTAGCAATATCAGCAAAATAACCATCAGACCACAATTCGCGATCAACTGGAATAGCTCCAGTACCAGTCAGAAGAGGGAAAATGTATCCCAGAAGAACCATGATTAGAGCATAAGACAGAGCTTTTGGAAGAGTTTTACTAGGGTTTTCCACTTCCCCTGTAAGTGTGCTGATTGAATCCCAGTAATTAAGATTCCAGAAAAGCGTATTCAAGTACAAACTCCAATTAACAGTGCCCAGATCTACGATAAGCCACCTCGAAGGCTCTATGTCCGGAATTGCTATCAGCCCCATGACTATAAAAGGAAGAAGTGAAAACACCCCTAGTAAAATAGCAACCCAGCCCACTATGGTTAAACCCCTATAGTTCAAATAAGTGAGAATTGCAGTCAAAACCAACACTGCAATTGTCCTTGGCAAACCACTTTCTAAAGCTGGAATTGCTGATTTCAGATAGTCCAGAAATAGAACAGGGTACAGAGCATTATCAATCACCCCACTAAGCCATTTCATCCAGCCTTGCTGAAATCCCCAAAATGGACCCAAAGCTGATGAAACCCAAACAACATATCCCCCATTTTCAGGGAACATAGTGCCCATTTCTGCCGTTATCAAGGCCTCAGGAACACTCCATATGAGTGCAAAAACCAGAAACCCAAGAAGGGCTAACAGGGGACCGGCAGCCT
Source organism: Fragaria x ananassa (assembly GCA_034370585.1). Taxonomy (NCBI): domain Eukaryota; kingdom Viridiplantae; phylum Streptophyta; class Magnoliopsida; order Rosales; family Rosaceae; genus Fragaria; species Fragaria x ananassa. The sequence continues at coordinate 19,818,407 of CP139769.1, forward strand.
GGACACTGTCTTCGACGCCAAATGGGCCGCCAGAGACCTCATAGAATATCAAGAATACAAGAGGTACAATTGAAACCTTATTATACTTGTGTAAGTCGTGAGAGGATTCTTCCCCCATTCCAACATACTCGCCAACATTGTTTTCCAACATTTTCGCGCTACTTTGCCTGGCAGGTGAGGTTCTATGTTTCTGCAAGTAACATAGGGTAATCAAAATCTACAGACTTTTCGACTTGCCAAGTTCAACCAGAATGCGAGAATGAAAAAGAATAAATGAAAAGGAACATGTAAGGGTGGCAATCAATAAAAAAATTGAAACTCTTAGTGCATTATCAGTTTCCGATTCAAAAGCATCCTTTGTTGCTCATACCAGCATATCTAAAGCCACTAAAATATAGGCCAAAGTTCTCAATTCAAAGCCGTATAGTTTCAAAATCAGAACTTGGCAAAAGAGAGGACCGACCAACTAAGAGCTTAAGCAATGCTAAACTAACAGAACAGAAGTATTAGGATTAAATTTTCTACCATGCAAGTTTAAGAGACTCATCCAAATAGATAACTTCTTCTTACCATCTAAAAATCCTCATATCCAACTAATATCAAATTCTCTACCAAAATCACAGGCAAATCTTCATAATTGGTAAAGCAATGAATTTTCTCGACACAAACACATATATACCCATCAAAACAAATAGATCATAGAAACAAAAAGAAAACCAATCTGAGCTTATTTCCCATAAATCAAATCTCATCATGCACAAATCTAAATTGAAAAAGGGTTGAGCAACAAATCGAAAGAAAAACCAAAATCTAACTCCTATCAGCTTCACGATCCCGCAATCGATTTCAAGAACAACTCAGTCCATTGTAAACATGAAAGCAAATATGACAACCTATGAAACAGAAGAAGAAGCTAACCATGAAAAGTGAGGCGAAAACTGACGAAACAACGAGTCACGATGCTAGCGATGTGTCATGGTGTTAATTAAGAAAGCTAGCGTCTGGCGACGCGTATGTTTCAGTGGCCACGCACGAGTATGCTATTTCCGAGTGACAGTGCTGCATCGCAGACACGACTCCAAGGACAAACACCAGTTTGTGTTTTTCAAAAGCTATCTGCGATTTTTTTAGACTTCTTTTCAGAAAACGCTTTGGCTAAGAAAAACGTTTTTTCTATAGCAAGAATTTCGCTTTACAATCTTTTGAGTGCAAGTATGAGATGGATTTCATCAACTTAGGATTAAACATCCCAAAAATAGATTTCCCTTACTTAACAGTCCTATTTAACATCCATCCAAACTCATTTTGTTTTGTTACATCAAGTCGTCAATGGTATGCAGTGAGCTACCATTCGAGGGAGCTGTATAGGGATAAGTCCGTCCCCCTCTATAGATGTTTAAATCCAATATTGGTTTCGAAATTACTAGGCATCAAAACAGAGTTTGCCTGTGCAAGGAGGCGTTTGCTATCTATTTTGGACCGTACCGCATAGTTGAATCAGATCTACCTTATATGATTTCATAGAAAAGAATTTGTGCTACGAAGAGCCGAGAAAAATGTTTTGTGCAATTTAATTTAATTCTGGGGTGAATCGTAGACCTGTAAATAGATTGGATCTGGAGCGGATCAACCTAGATCAGAATGCGTAATAGAAATTTTGGATCCGGATCCGACCCGTAACCTACTGAACCATTGATAGCTCGATCTAAATCCGGATCCGGCGGGTTAACGAATACCCGACCCGTTAATCCGATTTGTTTATAACTTTATAATAATAAATATTTTCAAAGTTTAAATAATAATTTCTTAATTTTATCATAAATTTTCATAAAACACTAATTGTGTTATAAACCAAGAATGAGATAGAGAGAAAAGAGAAGAACAAAATGTATGAGGAGGAAGAAGTGTCTCTTTCATTCTCATTAGGCTCTTTTATATAAGAATATGATTTACATCGTAAGGACATAACTAATAAGTATTTACAAAGACATCCACATATATTATAATATTTACAACACTCCCCTTGGATGTCCACCAATGAATGATATGGTGTTGGACGCGTTTATTTGTTGTCTCATTAAAAACCTTGCCAAGTAATAAAAACTCTGTGGGAAAAAACAGCTCTGGTTGAAGGAGAAAAAGAGTTCAACGCGCATATGTCCTAGATAGCATACTTCTGGATGCTCCCCCTGATGAGATTCTCCCCCTGATTGTTGCAAGCTTCATGTACCGTAAATAACGATTTGTTTTGTCTATCACTGAAGTGAGATTTTGTTCGTTTTGCATATATGGGCTCATCACAAGATTTTCATACCTGCAAAGTGAAAGCAATACCAACAAAGCTATACAATTTAATAGGTCTTACCTCATTTAGTAATATTAGAAACAACCTCACATGTTTAAATTCATACATTATGTAATAACTAAGCAGTAAAAGCTAATTAACACATTACTACCTATGGTTCAAAACCATTAGAAGATCAGCATAGCATATCTAGCCACTCATATCAGTATCTTCGTTTATTGATACATCTCGTATATGCTCTTCAAGAGCTTTGAGCAATTCATAACTTCGTGAAGTTAGAATATGTAGCAACATAATCCGAATTCGGTTTTGTAGTCCAATCATAATACTTATTGAGGCAATTTTGATCACGTTAACTATAACAAAATAAGTATATATGAGCTAGGTTTAGCTTATCGATTGCATGAGTTAACTTTAGTTTAATATCCCAACATAACTTTATGCTCGCCTGGGGGCCTCCCCCTCATGGCTTTCTTATTGGGTTCAAACCCAAGACACATCTCACTAATGAGAGTTGTGTTTGCATGTATAAGGCACATTACGTCATTTCCCTTAGGTGATAAGGAATCTCACATTTAGACTCTCTCAAATATTCATGGATCGATTTACGTTCGAATCATTCATGTAGTTGGATCCTTTAAGGATTTGATAAACGATACGCTTATAATGAATCTTTACTTTTGGGATTTTGCTTTTAACAAAGTATTATCATATCCTTATAATATACGATGACAACTGCCGTAAGTCTCTCATCAATAAATATATGTAACATTATACTTACAGAAAATTATCACATATAAGGAAAGATATTCGTAATCCCCATGTCTCTTGTAGACATTGTGCCATGGTGATTTATTTTCACTGTGATTAATACTCTTTTGTATCACGTAGGGTTAAAGGTCTAAGTATCTCATCACGTTTCATATATTCAGTTCATTGGAATTGCCTCTATCCAATTTGTCCAATAATATGTTTTGTCGACATTCATAATGAAATGTGGTATTGCATCATATAGTCCTTAACGATCTTTGGTAGCTACCATATGTAAATTTTTATCGATGATCATCATTCATAGATCCCACACATTTTTATATGCATGCATTAGCTACTATGAGCTTATTAATATTGGGTACCTCTGCCACTTCTAGGGCAAATATTATCACTTCTACGACAAACATCTCTCATAGATGAATTATATTTAGCGAATGTGGATCTATATTCATAATACCATAAAACATTATAAGACATGTATAATCTTCTATTTTTAGAAGCTTAAAACTTTAGACCTGGTGGATACATTCCACTCCAAATTCACACCGTTATTCAAATGACAGTAGTCTTTTCTCTCCCCCTAATGGCGGGAAGATTGTCTTATTATGACGATGCATAAAAATGCGTTTAAATGACTATCACTTCATTTAGAGTGAAGATGTCCATTGGCTGGTGGTGAACCCACACCAAGTTTAAGGTCAAAAATATTAAATTCATGAGTATCAACCATATTGATGTATTGTTGTATCACCAAGATATCATCATCTGATGGTGTACTTTAACCTTTGTGTGTGTAATACTGTAGCCGTCATATTAGGAACTCGGACATTTTAATGACATTCTCGTCAGGAAAACCATGTCACTTAGATACTCATTTTTCCCACAAATCAAATGGGGGCATGGTTATTTTTGTTAATATGATCGGTCTTAGGGATTTTACCCAAGTAATTTTCTTCCCGCTAACATATAATTTTGTCATCAATAGTTTTTATTAAGTCACTAGTTGTAATATTCCTCAAGCTCAAAATGAGACAATAGGTAAATATTCCACAACAATTCATGTTGTTCTTTAAGAACAATCTTTCTCCCTTTCATAACAAGAGAAGTATCTCATTAAAGTGACAAAACAACAAAAAAATATGCAGCAAATAAACAATTTGCTATGAGTAACGTTAGCTAGCAGACATAAAAAATTGTTACTGATTTCAAGCAACACTGTAGGTAAAATATGATGTAACTAGTCATGCCAAAATAATTAATTTGGTTCAATGAACTTCTGGTTCATGACATTATGTGTCTCACTATATTGTAGAATTTAACACACGTAATAGGCGACATAGCGAGATACTGTCCGTTTTGGATCTCGCTCGCTCTACAATTTTGTGCTTGAGTTGCCAACCCAAAATTAGTCTCACTATGGGGAGGTATGTTTGCAACACATCTTCTCCCCTCCTTCGGGCAATGTGGGATCTCAATACATATTCTGGAACCATATTGAAGCCACTTCTTGTAAAAAGAGGATATTATGTGCTTTTCCGGAGCCATCAATTATATGTAATCGAATCTTCAAGTTTAAATTTATAATGTTAGAACTTCAAGTTCTCATATTTCATATGTTGAACTTCTAGTTCAAATAAATTTGGTACTGGAAACTTCAGGTTCCAGATAACTAAACTGAAACTTCAAGTTCACTAATTTAATTTACATACTCAGCTTCGGGCTTGAGTTTTTACCATTAGAACTTATGTTCTATAATTCAGTAATTTGAACTTCTGGTTCAAAAACATGACATTTGAAATTCATATGTTCGTGCGATAAAGTTGCTGGCCCGTATGAGTAACAATAAAATTTAGAAGAGGAAAATAATTAACAAACTCTAAAATGGTAAGGAACAAGGATAAGTAAAATATGAGAATGGAAACTTATAGTTCCATTGGTGAAGAAGTACAAGAACTTCTGGTCTAGTTACCTTCACGAATATGATAATCTTGTTTCTCTCCTCTAATTTCATAATAACATTGTATCAAAATAAATTGGAGCTTCATGCTCTCATATAATTAGGGATCACAAGAAAATCATATTGTATAGCTCTAAGGAGCTTCTGGTCCTTGTTGATTACATAAGTTTTGAGAAACTTCATTTCAATAATTTGACGATATCACTTTCAAAGAACTTCATACCCTCATATAGATTGATCAAGAAACTCCGGGTTTCGATCAATTTTGATTACAAAACCGATAAGGTTAAGAAAAATAAAACATACTTGAATTCCATAATCTCATACCATAATATTGTTTCTTCAATATATGTGGGCCGAATTAGTCATATTCTTTGTCATGACCTACACAATGAGTGTATTTGCAATGAGTACATGCAGAGCTTAAATAACTCAGTGTTTCCTCCGATTCTCATAAATATGCATAAGGACTATCTTTCAACAAAATGAGTAATCGAGAAAAAAATGTCGGTAGTCAGATTTCTGACAAAAACATCTTACCAATAGTCAGATACTCTAGACAACATCACAAAAGATGTCCGGTAGAGGAAAGACAACAATATATGTGTCCTTTTCTATATGAACCTTTAATCTTTCCACTCAAGTATTAAGCAAGAAAGTCTCAGCCTACAAAGGACCGAGAAACATGGTCACAGGGGAACACCTCTTATGTCCATCCTTTATGTCCATGGCGTTACCATGGCACACTCATATTACTCGTGAGGAACTTCAGGCACTCTATAGTTGGATAAAAAAACTTCGGGTCTCGATTATCGAGTTCGCTGTAATTCATAAAACGAAATATATTGTGAAATGAATAAATTAAATTCATATAATGAAATGGACAAATACATCCATTCAATAAATATGATATTATGAAAACTATAAGTTTCATGAAAGACCAGTACCACAACAAATAGGCTGTAAAAATCAATTACTAGACCTGAACTGATTATGATAAAACAAGAAATAGAGGTTATCAATGGCCATAAAAATCAAAAACTAGTCATGTTAACTGTAACTATCAGATCCTCGTATTCAAAAATTAGTCATGTTAACTATAAATTCAAAAATCTCGTATTCAAAAATAGTCATGTTAATTGTTAAAGAATTTGAAACGGTTGCATCATTAATTCAATATGTACTAATTGCAATAATAAACATATTAATCATATGGAAATGTGTGTTACATATTAAGCATATTAAATATATTTAATTGTATTTATAATCGAATTCTAAACAAATTAACGGTTGGTCAATTGTACATGTAGCAATAATGTACATAATAACAGAACATAATATATATCATGTGAAACAATGGATGATAGATACATGAGAATCCAAATTTTACATAGTGTGGTTACTATAGCCACATCTATAGCCATATCAGGTTATATATCAGAAGACGCATATGCGTCTATTCATGGCTCTTGGTAGAACAATGATTCTTAATATCGCATATTGAACATGTGTTCAAAAGTTCCATAAAATTATCCACAGAAATGCATGGAATTGCATCATGATATTGCAAAACTCATCCAAACAAATAGGAATAAGAACCATAGATTATTGATCTAAATCAATAATATACAAACCACCTATAATCTCATAGATCATTGTTCATGGTTTTAAGCAATAATCTTGCATCATAGACCATATCGATCATCATGGATCCAATTATGATGTTTAAAATTTCATGTTCATAAGAAAGAAATATCAATATTGAAACTTCATGTTCGAATCTTGTGAACAATAGATCACATGTACATGCGCAAAACTTCAGGTTTATGCAAACAATTAGAATTGCAAGTCTAATGTAATATTTGAACTTCAGGTTCATAATCTCAAAAACTTTCAGGTTCGAGTATTATTAGTGAAACTTCTGGCTCACTAATATAAACAATTGTAAACATAGAATTGAGCAATATAAACAAAGTATATGTGTAGACAAGATATAATCAAAATAGAAATGAACTCATCATAGATCGTGAGTATGAATAATAAGCAACAAAAGTTGCACAAATATCTCATAGATCATCATGGAGTTTATGTAACGGAATGAGCGATATCGTGCTGATAACGTGTTATAAACTAAGAATGAGATAGAGAGAGAATAGAAGAATAAAATGTATGAGGAGGAAGAAGTGTCCCTTTCATTTTCATTAGGCTCTCTTATATAAGAGTATGATTTATATCGTAAGGACATAACTAATGAGTATTTACAAAAACATCCACATATATTATAATATTTACAACAAATTGAATATTATAAAAAAATATATGTTTAGATCAAAAGTTGAATTGCATGGCCAAAATACTCCTTAACAATAAACTAATATAATTAAAATACTATACCTCCATTGTTTTTAACAAAGAGCATAAAAAGAACATAGACATCAGTAACCTTCAACTTTATCAAATCATACTTTAGACACAATTTAGAAGTTTAAGTTTATCTAAATAATTATTATATTATTTAATATTTATCAGTAATATTATATTTATAAAAATATTATTTAATTATTTAAAACAGATCAAGGTCCTTAACGGATTAGATCAACCTTGATCCGTATCTGATTCGTTTAATAAACGGGTTAACAGATCAATGAGTCAAATTTTCGATCCAAATCTGTTTAAAAATCACGAATTCGGAGCGGATGCGGGTCAACCGGATTAAAATCCGGTCAATTTACAGATCTAGTGAATCATGAGACTGAAACGATATAGAAGAATTTCATTGAAATAGTATTTTCTTCATTCCCCAAAAAAATGGATGTTTTTAGGGCTTTGCGATCATCCCGCTCAACAAAGAGACTAGCGATACTGATGGCAGAGTGGGGAGAAGGACCCATGTGTGGAAAGACGCCTCTGAAGGATCAGTGTATGACCGGGCGTTAGCTTCAAACGAGCCACTGGGTATGCTGTTGGTAGTCTTGCTTCATAGGTATTTTTTTTCCTTGGTATATATTCCATAGGTATTCTTTCTATCGTGAGTCCCAATAAGATCAGCTCCTCAATTCTACTAGAGGAGCAGTTCCTTATTGTTTTTGTCTAGATCCGTTCCCACAGCTATGCAGCAAGCCAGAAAGAAAATCATTGTTTGTAATGGATCATAGTCTACATGTTGGCTCATTGCTATCTATCTTTTATCTTGTTTTCTTTCATTTCTCTCGGTACTACATGCCCGGAGTTACTTATGATACGGCCGCAAAGGTAACAAAATGGATTAGTTCATATTATATATATATATATATAAATAATTTTAAAGCGGATGTCCGTAAAAAAGTGCGGACATTTCTCCTCCGACCTTGATCAAAGGCATATGGCGGTGTTATTCTTGTCAGACTGAGATCATGGACATCCCGGACAGCTTCACCATCAATGTGAAAGACATAATGGTTGAGGTTGAAGGTCTGTGCGGCAATCTCACCTGAAACTTCCTGTATATTAGTTTCTAGTTCGAACTCGGTACCGTCGACTACACCGGAAAAAGCAACGACATGAAGAAGCTCAACCAGAGGCTTGGTTAGTCACTGGCAAGAGTTCTTGCCCTTGATCTAGGCTGAAGAGGCCGGAGGAGGGACGTTCGCACTTTAATATCACTTTTCCACATCTTCACCGTTCAATGTCTAAAATATAGTGTGTAGATCATTCATGCAAAGTTTCTTCCAATTTGAAGATCATTTGAGATTCCGTAATTAGATTAAATGAATCAACTGAACGCCACAAAAAACATGACACCAGTATAGACGACATTAAAGGACGGCGTCGAAAAACACCACAAAATGTTTTCTATGACGTTTTTCAAATGTCGTGGATGACTTTGTGTGTAATAGTTTCAATTTGTTTTGATGCCTTTTAGAGAGAGTGAGAGACTTTCAAATCTGGATTAGATTGTTTGCCATCAAGACAATTTTTCCAGCTGGTGTGGTGGCAGTTGCGCGAGACGGCAGGTGGTTGCGGCCATCTTTTCCTGTCTGTCTTAGTTTCCATAGGTTTGTTCTGATTTTGGTTTCTTTCATAGGCTTGTAACAGTGTTGGCATTTTACCAGCTACCATTTCTTAATAAAAGTTTACATTATAGTCTAAGAAACTATGATTATGATAAGACCGCATCCCACCGTCTCTACTCTCTACGAACATAAGACGGGACTAGTATCATCATCCGTATCTCTATCACTAATTTTAATTTTTTTTTTTATAATTCATTTTTCTATTTCCGACAAATTTTAATAATTCATTTTGGTCCGACTCTTAATTGATTAATTTCTTTTTCCGAGAGGTGGCAGAGCTTCTATGGACTCTACAGAGTTGTTGACTCCGTATCAAATCCAACCCATTATTCCACGTGTCACCCCACCACGGATCCAGCTCTCTCATACGACCCCGCCAACACATTTGGCGTCGCGCACCCTCTCTCACGCGCGTGTTTATCAGTCCCCCCTTCCTTGACTCCCCAAATCCCTCCCGCTTTTCCTCAACTCTCTCTTCTCTCTCTCCCAAATCTCCCAAATCCAATCTCTCAGAATCCAAACCACTCTATGATTTCTAATCCGATTTAAACACACCGGAGATGGAGACCAAGAATCCGAGTCTCAACAATGTCCCAAACTCGTTCCTCTCCCAAAACGGCTTCCCCTCCCCCGTCGACTTCTCCGACATTGAGATGATCACTCTCCAGGCCGTCACCTACACCAGCCTCCGAGACCTCCTCCCTTCCTCGCCGCCGACCATCGCCTCTCCGACGCATAACTCCAGCTGGCACGAGATTCCGATCAAGAACCCGCTCGTCAAGCACGCCGCCTTCGCCTACCTCCAGCCAATGTCCACGCCGCCGGAGGTCGGCAGCAAGGGGATTCTCCGGACGATCCGGGACAAGTGCGGCTGCGCCGACGGGATCGGATGCATGGATTGGTTGCGCGACGTCGTTTGGAAGTCCGTAAAGGAGGCGTTTGGGGACGGCCGGAGGGATTGGGAGGAGGAGGACGATGATTACGACGACGACTATGAGGATGACTGAGAGTGTGGGAGAGAGCGGGGGCATATTTGGAAGTTCACGTTTGAGTTTGACTGTCCGGTAGCTTAGGAGGCAGGTTAGAGATTGATACGAAATAGAGGAATTGTATATAGAATTTTTGTTTTGGTGGTTTTGAGCTGTAATTGGGATGTGTTACGCTGCAACACTGTCTTAACAAAAAAAAATAAAAAATCACACTTCCTTATCACTTATCATGAGAATGCCCAAATGAAGAAATGTCGTCTACCAGAACAACAAATCATATATTTGCAGGTCTATGTCCCTCCCAACTTCAATCCATGCTGTTTTTAACAATAAATGCAGAATCCGACGTTACATAGAATGTGGAACAAGTTTGTTTGTATTCCAAGTGCTAATTATGCATGCATGACCACACTACTTTACCAGCCAAGCAATGGACCCAAAAAAAAGAAAAAAAGAATTGAGCTTCGCAAAATTTCAACATCAATCGAGACTCGCAGACTAGTTGGTATTCACATATTTCGAATAAGTGAATTCCCACTTTGCAACGCCAACTCATGACCACGACACTTTTGTAGCTCCATCATCAGTTTCATGACCAGAAGAGTTTCTGATCATTTTTGTCATGTGGATCGACAACACCTGATGTGTCAATCTAGTTAAAAGAACAAGACACGTCAGATGTTATCGATACATGTATCAGACATACGCGATGTGCATCAGTTAAGGATTCGTGTATGTCTGTCATGGAATTTGTAATCAACAAAAGTTTAACATTGCTGTGTGTTTGAACTCTTTCTGGAAAATACATTCCGTGGAACTTTGCAGCTAATTTTACAACATACTTTGTATGTACACCAAGATTTTGTAAAACAGTTGGTCACCAATAATCACCACATGAGCAATTCCCATCTCTGAAGTGATGAAAGACTTTCGTATCCCCTACTATTATCTCTCTCTTGGTTATCCCTGAAACCTTCTTTGCAGCAGTATGGCAATCTTCGCATATTCTTGTGTTTTTTCTAACAAGAACAGGGTGTCGGAGTTTTGTGGTGATCAACCCGTAAGAAATTGCCAATCTTACGCTGTGATGCTCTGGAGAATTTTCTCTCTTTCTCTTCAAGCTAGTCTAATGGTCTGAACTTGGTGACATTGTGAACATACTTGTCTTCCCCAATCTTCCTCAAAATTATATCTAGAACATCATAAATCGTGTTACTTTCAACATGGGACTTGTCACAGTTGATGAATCTGTATGGCTGACATTTGCTCTCAACGAAGCTGCATCCAATAGTTTTGTTCAGTCCTTTTTGCTTCATTTGGAACTTGATCCTGACCACATCCTCCCACCTCCCAGCTTCAGCATACATATTGGAAAGCAAGACATAACACCCGGTATTATCATGTTCTAAGTATAAAATGTTCTCAGCAGCAACTTCTGCCAACTCTATATTTCTATTGTTTCTACTTGCTGTCAATAAGGACCCCCAGATTTTGGCTGTGGGCAGCAATGGCATTTCATCAATAAAAGTCTTGGCTAGGTCAAGATTACCTGTACGCCCCATAAGATCAATCATACAACCATAGTGCTCTATTCCAGGATCAATACCATACTCCAATTTCATAGATGCATAGGATTTCCAACCCTCATCGACCATGCCAGAAACGCTGCAAGCTGTTAACAGGGAAACAAAAGTGCTCTCATTCGGTTGAATGCCCTCGCCTACCATTTTACAGAACAACCGAGTTGAGCTCCTCCCAAACCCATGAATGGCATATGCCATAATTATAGTGTTCCATGAGCTGACATCCCTGTATATCATTCTATCAAAGATTTCTTGAGCAGTACCTAGATGCCCACATTTTGCATACATGTAAACAGTTGAATTCAAGATGAAGGTATTCGAATGATGCTCCAATTTTGAGATATAACCATGAATTTGCTTCCGCTGCCCTATTGATGCTACTACAGAAAAGGCAGGTAGGATGCTGGAAATCGTAATTGGGTCTGGGTTAAGAGGTTTACTCACAAGATCCTGAAATAGTTCCAAGGCTTCCCAATTCCGTCCATTGTGTACATATGCAGAAATCATGGTATTCCAAGATATCAAATTCTTTTGAGCCAGTTGATTAAATATACGTTCTGATGATTTTACCCTGCTGCAGGCACCATACAACTCAATCAAAGCCGTTTCCAAGACAACATGAGGGAGAAACCCGTGTCTAATGGCGTAGCCATGGATAGATTTTCCCTCCATGAGGGCTCCTATGTGTGTGCAAGAAAGGAGTACATTTATCATCGTAATAGCATCAGGCCTCAACTTATCAGTTTCTTGCATCGTCTTCAAGCAAGAAAAAGCCTTCACGAGAGGAGCATTTAGCGCATATCCGTGTATCATCACATTCCAAACCACAACATTCTTTTGAGAAATCTTATCAAACAACCTCTCCGCATAGTGTACTCTACCGCATTTGTGGTACATGTCAATAAGCGAAGTCTGAACCATGACATCCGATTCAACCATACATTTCATCACCTGACAATGGATTTCCTTCCCAGTTTGGAGCGAACCCTCGATAGCACAAGCATTAAGAACCCCGATCATGCTGAATCTATCCGGCATTATCCCAACCACAATCATATCTCGAAAACAAATCACTCCACTCCATCCATCCCCAACCGCAACATACCCACCAATCATAGAATTCCAAGAAACCAAGTCTTTAACAGGCATTTCTTCAAACATCTTCTCTGCATCTCCGATGCAGCCAAGTTTCGCATACACAGCACACAGAGCGTTACATATGTATACGTCCGAAACCAACCCAACCTTGAACAACTTCCCATGAACCCTTCGGACCTCAACCAACGATAACGACCCACCACAGGCCTGGATTAAAAATGGGTAAGTATAGTTATCCTCTTTAACACCTTCCATTTCCATTCTCTGATAAAACTCAATGGCCTCTCGAAACATCCCATTATCCACAAAACCCCTGATAACGATATTCCAGTTGTACGCATCAAGCTTGTTCATTTTGTCAAACACGCACCCAGAGCGCGTCTTCCATGGACCCAGATTGAACGTGGTCGTGAAGAGCCTGTTTGAGTGAAGAGCTGTGCTGGTCAGCCATTGTGGTTGGCTTCATTGGTAGCTTTCTACCTTTACGAACCCATTTCGGAGAACGTGGCGGGTCGGCGCCCTGGTTTGCTGTGGCCTCGGCGGCGCGTTTTCGAGAGAGGTTGGGTAGTGCTGTGGAGGTGTAGAGATGATAGTTGTGAATGAGAGATGGAGCCATTCTTGGATTTAGGGGCTGGATAAATAGGTTTTAGAGGTCATGGAAAGGGGAGACTGATATATTCTACATGCCCCATCCCTCTCTCGTCTACGCGGGTATCGAAGAGGTCCAGAGGAGAATAGTGGCCGTTATATCTGAAATGAGGTCAGAGTAGTTGTCTCCGTATAATCAATCACGATGCCTTGCCTTGGCGGAGAAACTTGGAGTCCTACTATTAGAACACACCAACGGAGAAGATTTAGTAGAAAGACTCCTCAATTATGCATGCCTTCAGAGACTTAAGAAGCCTCCTAAACGTACACTACTAGATGTCTTTTATTTAAATTGCTGCCTATTCCTTCTTAATTCAACATATACGTAAATTGGAAATTGTCATTAATATGTGGTTTTACTCTTTTGTTGAGTCCCTTGATCTGCACTAATATCCTCTCTCAGATGACTAAATATGATTTGTTGTTTACTCGTTGTTGTGCAGTTGGTACATGTCTCCTTTAGTATGATATAAAAGTTTATCCCTTTGAGCAATTTCACAATGAGAAGACAAGTTGTCATTGTGTGTACATATGGAGGCTGAAGAGTTGATTTAAAGTAGTTGGTTCTAACTAGAATGATTTTCAGGCCAAGTAGAATCCACTTCGATAGCATATCTGCTCAAGATGAATCGATGAAGTAATTCTCTACTTTAGTCTTGAATTGACGCATCGGATGATTTTCCAACTTTATGACATTTTCCACCAAAGTATGTTTCATAGTTGTTATACATATATGCAGCGTGGAAATCAGAAGGTGTTGAAGATTTCCATTGGAATCGTTGTTGCTGTGTGGCTAAGTGTTGCAGCTTACATTTTCATAGCTTTGTCAAACCACTCTTGGCTTTGGCTCATTTCTGTTTTCAAGTACTAAGATACATTATATACTTTTTTTAGAAATATTGTCAGGACCCACCTCAAATTTTATTCTGAAACCCATAGCAAGTCTTGCGGGGTACGTCTTCAAAGAAAATTTACAGAAAATTTGGCATAATCTACCTTAAAAATAGAAATCCTTATCTCAAAAATCCAACTTACACTTCTATAACCAAACAAACCAGCCTCAAGACCTGGAGCCTTCCTGCTCCCCAAGTTCATCATATCTCCCAAAAATACATCAAGCCTTAATCAACTAATAACAATCTCAAATGATTATCAGAAGATATTTATAATGAAGGAAAGAAAAAGAATAAAGAATAAGCGGAAGCAGCCTCTGACTATGCCTCGACTCCATGTACGCTCGACCTCAATTAAACTTAGCCTGCAAACTGAGAGTGTAATTTAAAAATGTTAAAGTGAGTGGACAAAAATAAATTAAATAATTTAACAAAATACGTAATATAAATACTTTCCCATGTTTCAGTTTTAAAAACTTAGCTACACCCAACTTTCGTAAATCATATAACTTAAATTCCAGAAACCCAATAGAATCAAATAAAGAAATCTAGTAAGAAGAGAGCTGCTTAATCAAATACATAACTGGAAAAAATAAAATAAGAGGAAGAGTTATCACCATCTAAGCGCTCGACTCACATATGGTTAGGGGTAGTTTTTCATGTTTTTGAGTTTATTAAAACAAACTCAAAAATATGAAAAACTACCCCTAAGCGGCTGCCGGCCATCCCAATTCCGGTGAACTCCAATGACTACCAAATTTTGACACAATCTTCCTCTCAACATTCCAAACAACTTTCATAACTACCAAAAAGCCCAATTTCAAGTTTAACTAGGGTAATCGAAGCCAAACATAAAATAATCCCAATTTAAAACCCTAGAATTTCAAACATTTGATTCTCCTTACCTATCTCGAGTTAGGTTGAATCCTTTTAGGGATTTGCTGCCAAAAGGGAGAGCTTCAAGACGAGACTGGCAGCTCCGATTTTGGTGACTGAAAAAAAGAGTTCCGGCGAGAACACCTCCGCGGCACAGCCGTGACTTCCCGGCGATCGTGCTCCTTCACGACGGTACGACACGGGCTGCCACCTACCTAGACTTGTAGAGGATGCTCTAAGCTTTAATTTGATACTAAGCTTGCCGCCTACTAAGCTTTAATGCGGCGACCAATCCGGCGGGTCGAAACGGGCGTGGGAGAGGAGAGAGAGAGAGAGAGAAAGTAACTTCTAATTTTTCTATCTTACCCCAACCGGTAAGTTTCCGTTTTTATACCCCCAACCAAAAATAGTAACTTTACATTTTACACCATAACTTTTACATACGAACTCCGATTTTAATGTATAGCATGTCCACAGATTCGTATTAACGTCCTCTATGACTTTTTTAAAGAAATTTTCTCAAAATAATTTTACTACAAAAAGTCAACTCTAGAGTCCTCCAATAGTAAACGGTTACTCAAATCAGTAAAAGGTTAAAGTAACACCAACAGTAAATACCTGCAAATTAACTTAAGAACCCGGATGCGACAAATATACGTTATCCTTACCTTTGTGCTTCATGTTCGCTTGCTAATCATCGATGGTTGATGGTTTTCCTTCATTGCCTATGAAACGTTGCCGCTTAATTTAAGTCTGTATGACTTTGCTGAATGTTTGTAATCTTGCTCAATTCTGATTGACATTTTCATTTTGTTTTGTTGTGGTTTTTAGAATTAGAAGGGTAACTTTTATCCGCTTTCAATCTGCTGCCAATATTGGCCCAGTTTTAGTCCTAACTATGTCTGTTTCAGTTTTCTCAGCTCCTCAGGTATGGATCTTCTTCATATATAATGAAAATTGAGTTTTATTTATATGTGTGTGTATTAACTTGGTATGATATGAGTTTCTTTTAATTGTGTAATATCTTGCTTTTAGTTGTGTTTTTTGCATCTGATTTAATGTATTTGTATATCAAGATTTGAAGGAAATCTTTTTGGACTTATGTTTGGGCTTCAATAGACATGATCACAGTGGTCGTGATTATATCAGTTTAATATGTTGATGTAACTTTATTATGATCCACATTGTTTTGATTTGTGTTTGTTTTGCATGGACATGTTACAAGTGGAGTTGATCATACAAGTGGTCTTTGGGCGATATCCAGTTCGGTGTTTTCTAGGTACAGTCACTCTCAAATTTCACTCTCTCAAATATCAGTCCAGTGGTAGACTGATATTGCACTAGGCTTTTTTTGTCTCAGATGATATTGCTACAAAAAACTTTTAGGATATTAATATTTATGGAAGTAGTTTTTTTTTTCTTCTTCTTTCATTTTTGGTTTGATCCTTCCATCCTGTGTTTAATATTATGCCCATTTGTGAACTTTTGAATCTTCGTTTTCATCTCCTTCTTTTTCGGTCTCATTCTTTCATCATGAGTTTGAAATTTATGCTCACCATAAACTTTTTGGCTTTCTTTTGGTCTTTTATGTCCATGTAGGAATTATTTGTCAACAACTTTGTTAAGTAAGAACAGACTTTAAACAATACAAGGTTCCATACATTAAAGATCGATAATTAAAGAAAAATAATAGAGAATGGAAACATACAATAATAGTCTACTTATAACTTTTTGGCTTTCTTTTGGTCTTTTCAGCTATGAGATCATCTCTATTCACTTCTTTCTTTAGATAATTTGTGTGTGTGTGTAAATTTATATACGTGTGTGTGTTCCTATATTCCAGGGACAAAGTTGCAGCAACATATGTGAAGTTGGAAAACTATCACTTAAATATTGTGGCATGTTTACTCAGCAAGGTATTTGTTAAATTGTATTTGGTATGAAATTATTACTTATGTATTGGATTCAAAACTAGATGTGGGGTTTTCAAGTTTAAAGCTCTTCACATTTTTATCTGTAGAGTTCTCTACTTATTAAATTATAGGTGCGTCCAATTTCGGTGTTTACTTGAAACTGAGAATATTTCTGGATTTAATTATCCTCATATAGGGTATGAATTGGTATGCATATATCTCTCATGATCTTTTATTGCTTAGATGCCTTGAGTTATAATTCCTAACAAGCTTTGCTTTGTTTTGACCATACCAATTCTGCCAGTAGACTAACTGTTCATTGCGGGGCTCTGTTTTCTTTATTATCATCATCAGTATTACTCTTTGTACAAACAAGAAAGTACCCAAAAACCTCATATTTGATATTTTTTAAGAACCAAGAATACATAGGACTATGATTTGGTTGTGTTATCATGTTCTCTGTTCCTCTGCTTGAAGAAATCAGATTAATATTTCCAATTTTGTTATGGTCTTTAAGCTTCATTAGTACTGTTGTTGCATCTTCTGAACATTAGATTGTAGAAGATGTTTATACACAACTGACACTTTTATAATTGGTACTTTTATAATGACAAGAAGATCTCACCAGGAATTTTTTTTTGCAGGTAGCTAAGGTCCTCAAGTTGGTAAGAAGATCTCATCATAATTTGAATTTAGGGGAAATATTGAGGCATAACTCAGACCAGTGTTTTTTGACCAGCCATTAGAAATAGTATTAGATTTTTTTTGTTTTCTTAAAATAGAATCAATAAGCTTTAAATATGGCATTTTATAGTTTTTTTTATTTGGGTTTGCTTGGTGTGGCTTTGTTTTTGCTGGGTTATATAACCCATTAAATTTTCGTTATTTTTGCATGTTGATGAGATTGTGTTGTTATAACATGAAGGGCTCATAGATGTAAGTGGACTGACTGCTTCCATTTCGTTTTGCAGGGTTGTTGAATACTGTGGAGTCAAGTTAATTTTGTGATTGTTTTAGACTTAGGTATAAATTATCTTATGAATTTCTATGGTTATTCATGGCTGAGCTCTGAAGAATACTACCAGAAAACCGTTCTTGGGCGACGAAAAAAAATCATCGCCCTGTTAAAAAATTTCGTCGCCTAAGTACTTAGGCGACGACATGTCGTCGCCCAAGAAGTCGTCGCCAGAAGTGCGTCGGTCAAGAACTTAGCCGACGAAAACTCTGTACATCGTCGCCTAAGAGTATATCTTAGGCGACGACACGAATATCGTCGCCTGAAAACTTTCTCGTCGCCCAAAAATATTCGTCGCCTAAGATTTAACATCTTGGCCGACGAAAAATTATTTCGTCGCTTAAGATGTTATAACCTGGGGCGACGAAACTAAATATTTCGTCGCCTAAGATGTAGTGATCTTAGGCGACGATAATTTTTTTTCGTCGTCTTATATGATAAGTCATTGACCGACGATTTGGAAATTTCGTCGCCTAAGATATATTTAAATTTTTTAAAAAAATATTTAAATAATTTTTTTAAATATATAAATAATGTTGTTTAAATTTTTGATGGAATTTTTTTTTCGAAATTTCTTTAAATTTTTGTAATACTAAAATATAATTAAAAATAACACAAATTTATAAATTTATAAATAATTTATTACATAAATTCAGGATGTAATAAATTACAAAAATTCAGGTTTAACGGTATCGTCGGAGGAAGGAAGAGGTCGAACAGCATTGTAGGGACCCCGGATGACCCGCCATCACCGTCGGTCGGGGACGACTGTGTGGGGGCGGTGATAGATCGCGACCGTGGAAGTATCTGGATGACGAGGGGCCGTCGCTGCAGGACCCGGCTGCCCAGCAGAACGCGAGCCGCTCACGCAACCCCTAAGCGCCGCATGTCGGGCCGGTATCTGCCACGGAAACCCGACCGACGGTGATTGCGGCGGGTTGTTTGAGGTGCCGTCTGAGAAATATTCGCTCCTCGCACCCGGACGTTGTCCAGAAGTTTTCCTCATGCCCATCCTGTTTAAAATAACCATATATTTATTAAAAATATTTTACCGTCTTATAATTAATTTAACAAAAAATAACCATAAATTTCAAAAAATTTATCAACAATAATAGCACAAATAAAAAGTAATAATTATTATAGGATTTATTATTTTTTTAATTCACATAACAAATTATTTACATTAATTCAGAATTATTACATCACAAAAATTAATTTACGAATATTTACATCCTTACTAAAAAAATAATCCATTATTTTTTACAAAATTTCCACAATATATTTACAATTATAATTTATATTATTTAATTATTTAATCAAAAATTATTTAATCATTTACAATATATTTACAAATTATTTCCACAAATCCTAAACCCTAAACCCTAAACCGTAAACCCTAATATTTTACAATTATCATTTACATCACAATTTACCATAATTTACCCTAAAATTCTACCATAATTTACACAAATTTACCTTAATTTACCATTAATTTCATAAATTACAACAACAACAACAATAATTTCACCAACAATTTCACAACACAACAATAATTTTGTACTTCTCCCAAATTTCAAACAATTTCACAATTTCAAATAATTTCAAACAATTTCACAATTTCAAACAATTTCAAACAATAATTTCAAACAATTTCACAATTTCAAACAATTTCAACAATTTCAAACAATTTCAACAATTTCAAACAACAACAACAATTAAAATTTTCATGAACATAACCAATTTAGGGTTTTAGGGTTATACCTTAAATTGTGGGTCGGGGTCGGGGTCGAGGTCGAGGTCGGCGTCGGGGACGGCGTCGGGTTGCGGGGTCGGGGTTGGAGAGAGGGAGAGAGAGGGCTTCGGTGGATTTTCAGAGAGAGAGAGAAGGCTTGGATCTGTGAGCGGCTGCATGAATGGTTAGGGTTCCGAATTTTTGCCTTTTATATTGGAGTTCTTGGGCGACGATTCTTGAAAAATCGTCGCCCTGTTTTTTGAAAATCGTCGCCTAAGATAATCTTGGGTGACGATTTTTTGTAGTCGTCGCCTAAGATACACTACTTGGGTGACGATGTTCTTGACAATACATCTCGTCGCCCAAGATGAAGAAAATCGTCGGCCAAGAGTTATATCATAAAATTCAGAATATCATGATTTTGGTGATCGGAGAAGAGGAACAGAAAACCTACCGTCAGATCTGACCAGCATAACGAATTACGTGGGTGGGCAAAAATTCAGCTCCATCGGACAACGATAAGGGCTCGATCCGTCCGGTCAATCGGCGCGGTGAAACCCCTAAACGGACGGAAACGGCTATTCGACCCTCCAAATCACGTAATGTGGCCGGACTTTCAACTGAGAATAGTTTCCAATCGACGAGACGCTTACGGGGCTATAAAAATTTGGTAAAAAATAAATACCCGGGACAGGGCTACCACTAGATACAAATAAGAGAACAATTCGTTGCCCGGAACAACCGGCACCGAAATTTTACCAGAATATCTTCATTTTTCACGGGTTGACGTATTTCACCATTCCGGTCATATCTTATTTCACGACTTTTTTACGTTTGAGGCCTCTACGTATACGTTGTCTTCAAAACGAAACTTAAACTCAACACTTGTATAAAAAAGTTAATACAACATTAGTACATATATCGTGAGTTTGGTGATCGGAGAAGAGGAACTAAAAAACGACCGTCAGATATGACCAGCATAACGAATTACGTGGGTGGGAAAAAATTCAGCTCCATCGGACAACAATAACAGCTCCATCCGTCCGGTCAATCGGCGCGGTCAAACCCTTAAACGGACGGAAACGGCTATTCGACCCTCCAAATCACGTAATGTGGCCGGACCTTCAACTGAGAATAGTTTCCAATCGACGAGACGCTTACGGGGCTATAAAAATTTGGTAAAAAATAAATACCCGGGACAGGGCTACCACTAGGTAGAAATAAGAGAACAATTCGTTGCCCGGAACAACCGGCACCAAAATTTTACCAGAATATCTTCATTTTTCACGGGTTGACGTATTTCACCGTTCCGGTCATATCTTATTTCACGACTTTTTTGCGTTTGAGGCCTCTACGTATACGTTGTCTTCAAAACGAAACTTAAACTCAACACTTGTATAAAAAAGTTATACAACATTAGTACATATATCGTGAATTTGGTGATCGGAGAAGAGGAACAGAAAAACGACCGTCAGATATGACCAGCATAACGAATTACGTGGGTGAGAAAAAATTCAGCTCCATCAGACAACGATAACGGCTCCATCCGTCCGGTCAATCGACGAGACGCTTACCCCTAAACGGACGGAAACGGCTATTCGACCCTCCAAATCACGTAATCTGGCCGGACCTTCAACTGAGAATAGTTTCCAATCGACGAGACGCTTACGGGGCTATAAAAATAAAAAACATTTCATTAAAATTTAAATGCGCTTTATTTATTTTAAATATTCAGATTATCTTGGCCGACGATTTACCCTAATTTCGTCGGCCAATATGATACTTGGGCGACGATATTTGTTAAATTCGTCACCCAAGGGTAAAAATAAAAAATCTTGTACGATGAAATTTAAATGTGCTTTATTTATTTTAAATATTCGGATTATCTTGGCCGACGATTTACCCTAATTTCGTCGGCCAATGTGATACTTGGGCGACGATATTTGTTAAATTCGTCGCCCAAGGGTAAAAATAAAAAATCTTGTACGATGAAATTTAAATGTGCTTTATTTATTTTAAATATTCTGATTATCTTGGCCGACGAAATTAGGGTAATTTCGTCGGCCAATATGATACTTGGGCGATGATATTTGTTAAATTCGTCGCCCAAGGGTAAAAATAAAAAATCCCTAACGATGAAATTTAAATGTGTTTTATTTATTTTAAATATTCGGATTATCCTGTACGATGAAATTTAAATGTGCTTTATTTATTTTAATTATTCGGATTACTCTTGGCCGACGAAATTATGGTACTTCGTCGGTCAAGATGTTAGTAGACCGACGAAATTCTTGGATTTCGTCGGCCAAGAAAAAATAAAAAAATAAAACACATTTACCAGCAATTTAAATGTGTTTAATTTTACATTTAATACAAACATATTCTGTAACGAATTTGGAACCCAGCCTATCATGGGAGGCTCACCCCCACGCCCGGAAATCTTTATATTAATTTGGACAACAATTACAAAGCTAAGGCTCAACTATAACTAAGCTAAGGCTCGTAATCTGAGTCATCCGATGAGTCTTCTTCGGTATCGGAATTAATATCTGGTAATCTATGCCTTAATTCGTCGTCAGAGTCGTCGTCTGTTTCTTCATTTGGATCAACATCAATAAAGGTTGAATCTTCGTCACGAATTCGGAGCACTCGACCATGTTGAACATTATTTTCGCGAACGGTAGCTACATCATGAATACTTACTGCGTTCGGCTCTTGATACGCATCAGCCTCTGGCCCTGGAATGGTCACTCCAAGTGTAGCCGCGGGGTAAATGTTTCGAGGATGCACAATGTTCGCTATTTTCCACGCGTCACCCCTGGCAAGGTCATCAAGATAAAACACTTGTTTGACCGATGTCGCAAAAACAAACGGGTCATCTTCGTAGGCGCTTGTAGCAGTGTTGACCGATAAAATGCCGTACTTATCCATCTTCATGCTCTGTGCGCCTGTATCAAACCATCTACACTTGAACAGATGTACTTTCATGCCTTCCGCATAAACCAGTTCGACCACTGAATGGAGAACACCGTAATAGTCAAGGCCTTGACCAAGCGTCATCACCCCAGAATTCTGTGTTCTTCGTCTGCTGTCTCTCTCTTCAGATACAAATTTGACGCCATTCACCGTGCAAGTGGGATAAACTCTAGCCCGTTGCGGTTGCATCGCAAGAAGTAATAGTTCATGCGACCAGTTTGGATTATCATCAGATTTAATCATGTCCATCTATAACGAATATTGAACTGTAAATATCCGAAAATATATGCAATAGAAAATAATTAGATATATATATATAAAACAGGGAAGATTAAATTACGTACCCAGGTGCGAAAATAATTTGCGAACGTCATGTTGTGGTACTCGAGATCACCATCAACTCCCTCAAAATGTAGGTGCAACTCTTTGAAATATTTAACTTCTTCACAATTGATTAGTACCCACCAGTGTACCTGTCTGGTCTTTCAGGTATTCTGGCCACAATATCGGGATGATTGCTGAGCTGCCCAAAATCATACTCATCCAGCACTGCTAAAATCTCTTCCCCCGACCATCTATGCGGCTCCACACCTCTCTCTTCGGTCCCATCAAATGCCCCGGTATCTATCCGCCAGGGGTGATCATGTGGTAGGTAAGCACGGTGACCCATCCGGACTATTTTGTTGCAATGATTGCTGCACCCTTGGGAGCTAAGGCACTCAGGACAAGCCATGTATCCCCTAACAACGCTGCCGGACAACATCCCACGTGCAGGAAAATCACTGATGGTACTCACAATCATGGCATGCATCTGGAACATCTCCTTTTTGTGGGAGTCATAAGTGGGATGACCAACCTCCCAAAGCAATTTACACTCTTCAATCAGAGGTCTCATATACACATCGACACACTTCCCTGGATAACAACAACAACAACAACACCCACAACAAATTCAAATAACGACTATATATGACCAACAATATAGAACAAAAACAATAAATGGAGAAAAAATTGAACCAACAGCAATATATACAATATGAAGGGAAAGTAGATACCTGGATAACCGGGCCCCGGAATCAACAAGGTCAACATGTTGTATTCCTTCTTGATGCACATCCATGGAGGAAGGTTGTAAGGCACCAAAATGACCGGCCATATACTGTATGAAAGACTCATGGTCCCAAAAGGGTTGAACCCGTCAGATGACAGCCCGAGCCTCACATTCCGGACCTCTGAAGCAAAATGAGGAAACTCCCTGTCTATATGCTTCCACGCCTCCCCGTCAGCAGGGTGTACCATGAGGTCTTCGTCATGCACCTCCCTCACAGCGTGCCATCTCATAGCTTCGGTCGTCTTTGAAGACATGTACAACCGCTCCAGCCTATCCCTCAACGGGAAATAGCGAAGTACCTTAACAGGTTTCCTGTTGCTTGCGGGAGTCAGCTTATACCTGTCGGTCCCACATACCGGACAATGATGAAAGCCTTCAAGGTCATTACCGTCTACATCTTTACCCCAGAATAGAACGCAATCATATCTGCATGCATGGATCTTGATGTAGGAAAGCCCAAGATCTCTCAAGATACGACGGACCTTATGATGCGTGGTGGGATGACGATGACCGTCGGGCAACAGCGAAGCAGCGTACTGTAGATACCTATCAACAGCCGTCACGGTCGATTTTGTGTCAACCTTGATATGCATCACCTCCATCACACACTGAAGAACGGTCTTCTCATGACCTGGGCACAGAGGGGTCTGCTGGAAAGCAATAAGTCTGTTGTACTTGTCAATACCGGCAGTGTTGACATCTCTAGAGACGGCATGCATCGGCGCCTGAGGAATGTGCTGTCGTTCAGGGCATACACCGCTGTCATGAGGAAACATGTCGTTGATGAAGGCCGTTGTTGGATCGTTGGGTGTACTGCCCGTCTCATAAAACTGTCCATGATCATGCGGGCGTGATGAGGTTTCACCGTGATATATCCAACATGTGTAACGTTCCCAGAATCCGTTACTCTTCAGGTGGTCCCATACTGTATCAATCGGAAATCGATGCATATCACTGCGACACTTACACCTCTTGCACGGGCAATAGGACATGCCACTCCCGTCAGCATTGGCCTACGCATATTGCACAAAATCTCAAACTCCTTCAGCATATTTTCTGTGATATCTTGAAAGAGAAATCCAACTCTTATCCATATCCTGAAAATAGCACATATATATATATATATATCAATATTTAATGAACATATCTTTTATATATATATATATTAATATAATACAACATACTAATTATTAATTATATATATCTAGTTCGAGCGGATTCCGTGGTTTCAGAAGGCAAGTGTCAATGTCACGGAGGGCGAACCCCCTACAAGAACCAGGCAGGACTCGTCTGTGATCACGGAGGCGAACCCCTATCGACCCCTTCACCGAGAAGAGTGGTCAGTTTGTGATCTTGAGATCCAGTTAAACAAACCTGTGAACCATATCTATGACAGAACGACCCCTTACTCAGCTTAGAACAAACTCTATACATATATATATATATATATATCATTAATTCAACTCAAATAAAACTCAAAATCAATATATATATATATATGCATATATATATATATATATATATATGTGCATATATATATGCACATGTACGTACCTGGGAGTAGCTCCACAAACTATGTATCGACAGATTTCCACAACACCGAACGATTTGAAGAACTAGAGAAATTTATGTTTCAAATTTTCAAAATTCTCATTCTTCTACCCCGGCCTCGCTATATATAGAAGAACCTTGGGCGACGAAATATTTCAGTTTCGTCGCCTAAGGATTAAAAAAATCTTGGGCGACGAAATATTTGAGTTTCGTCGCCTAAGGATTAAAAAATCTTGGGCGACGAAATATTTGAGTTTCGTCGCCTAAGGATTAAAAAATCTTGGGCGACGACAAAATATAGTAGTCGCCGAAGAATAAAAACTTAGGCGACGATATATATATCTTAGGCGACGAAATATTGTTTCGTCGCCCTAGTTTTTATATTAGGCGACGAAATTTATCCTTAGGCGACGATTTTTTATTTCGTCGCTTAAAGTGGAAACTTAGGCGACGATTTTTGTTCCTTAGGCGACGATTTTTTTTTTTCGTCGCCTAAGTTCCCTCTTAGGCGACGAAAAAAAAAATTGTCGCCCGGTTTTTTACGTTTCGTCGGCTAAAGCTTTATTTTTGGTAGCATCATTTATCATGCCTTTTCTTTTGACAATGAAACTTCATATATTTCATGTCATCTACTAAATACATTATTCTGCAAAATGTAACTTCTCTTGGTTTAAAAGTACACTTGGTGTTTACCAAATTTTGGCTTTTGTTAACAATTTGTAGAATATGAACTTTAGATATTCTGTTTGTTTTTTGTTTGTTCTACAAAAGTCAACAAAGTCTTGGAGAAATTTTTTTTTTAGCTAGGAATGACGGATTGCATTTGTGTTCTTATTTTCTTTCCTTTTTAGATTCTTTTTTTGTTAGGAAATGCTGGACTGAATGCCAAATGTTGTTTTCATGTCATTGTAATTTAACATGTTGATTGGTGTTATAATTTGTTATCATAGGTTTGATTTGCATGAGAAGATGAATAGATATGTTGTCAAGCTTATCATGTTGTCTGATGTCTATTTCTTGCACATGTGACTATTGCTAACAGTAGAGGGTTTTATGGATACCAACCAAACTTTAGCGATCAGGTAAGGATCTAAATACATGTATCTTATCTATTGATTTATTTGAAATCTTGTTTGGTGTATCTTATGTTGTTAAGTTACATATGTTTTATGTTTTGGTTTGATTGGCTCTGTAGGAAGATGCAGGGAAAAATCAGATCTTTGCCAAGATTAGATACGTATTGCCAACTCTATAGTGCTATATATTTTTCAACTGTATATAAGGGTATATAGTTTTCAAGACTAGAAATCTGATATAAGTAATTTATAAACCGAGTTGTTTCCAAATATTTAGTTACGACAACCCCGCACACTATCTAGTGATATTTATATATATACTAAAGTTTGGTTAACAATTCATAGGCATATGAACAGTATACTGACCATTTTACCCTTGTTATTTTTAGGAAACCGTAATATTGCCATTAACCCTAGATATATAATCAGTATAACAACTAGATATAATTTGCATGTATAACAACACTCTATGAAGTACATATCAGAAACATTTTCATCAATCAATTAACCTATTTACCAGCTTCATAACGTTGTTTCTGGATAAAGTAATTTTAATGTCCATAGAAATTTCAAAATCATGAGAATTACAATTCCATTAATTTAAATCTTATTAATTTAGAATTCTATTGTTTGGATTTCATGAAATAGAGTTTTAAAATGACAAGAATTTGTATTCAGACTAACTTTAGTTAAGAGAATTGATAAATGACGTTTATTTTGTGAGGAATTCAAGTCGGGAATTTAAGTTCTTAAATTTCACGATTATTTTCCAGTTGAAATTGCTAATTCTATGGGATAAGTATCCAAACAAGGAAAATTGTCCTAAGAAATTGAAAATTCCTTATTTTTGATTAAATTCTCGAAAATTCATCTGTATCCAAACACACCGTAAATGTATACGCGCGGGTATAATTGTAGTAATTAAAGACTTAAATCCTTAACCAATATGTTCACATGCACACGTGTGCCCTTCAAGCCATTAAGGATAATTATTCCCTTCTTCAATCAAGCATGTGGAGGAGTCCTTACTCCATGTGAATTGACCCTCTTCACGTGCAAACTTCAAACCTTCTTTCATGCAAAGTCTTTCTCTCCTATGCAAAGTCATCTCGCATGCGAACTATGTCAACGAACTATGTCATTTAGTTTGCATGATTTTGTTAGCGGGCCATCACTTGTAAACCCAATATTTTTGGGCTCGTCG
Source organism: Fragaria x ananassa (assembly GCA_034370585.1). Lineage (NCBI taxonomy): Eukaryota > Viridiplantae > Streptophyta > Magnoliopsida > Rosales > Rosaceae > Fragaria > Fragaria x ananassa. The sequence goes on from CP139769.1 coordinate 19,846,157, forward strand.
GTGTGACGCGGATCATGAATTTAACTAATATTCACTTAAACATTTATTATCTAGTAAAATATTAATTCTATGTGTAAACAGGAGCAACTACCGGTGCTTAACTCCCAATCATATAAAATCTTTGAAATCTAAAGAGTCATAAGATCATTTTCAGTTGTCATGACATCATGAATGTGACATAACTCTATCAAATATGTTAGTTGTGTATCAGCTTCATATGAGGCATGTGTATACTCAATTCTAATATACTCGTATATACATCTTCATGACAAACTTTTTATTTACATTTCGGAAGAAAAAGAACAATATACAGTGAGAGGTGAATCACTACAGGAAATACCGTCATAGCCGACGAAATCGAAAAAATTCCATCGGCTAAGTCCTTCTTGGTTGACGGAAACATAACTGTCGTATAGGACAACACAACCGTCGCCTAAGATCTTACTAGACGGAAAATGACTGTAGGGAATTTCCGTCGGCTAAGACATTCCTAGCTGACAAATTCTTTCCATCGGTACATTTTTGTCGGCTTAGTAAATCTTAGGCGACGGAAACTAGCTTTGGACACTGTTCGTCGACTAAGATTTTCCTAGGCGACGACATATTTCCGTCGATAGGACGGTTTTAGGTGACGAAAATTTTTCTGTCGACGTAGTATGTCTTGGGCAACGAATACTGTTCCGTCGGCATAGTGGGTCTTGAGAGACAAATATTTCTTCTTAACCGACGAATTTTTCCGTCAACTAAGAAAAGACATTATTACTGCCTGACACAACGCAAAATGAATATTTTCTACTGACGCCTTTTGTCTTAGGCGACAAAATATTTTATCGGTTAAGCAACACATCATTTATACACCTTCTGCCCAGAAGAGAACGCAAAAGAAACGTATATCAGTAGTTCATCCCCCCCCCCCCCACATATCCGATCTAAATCTAGTTTTGGAAGCTTTTCTTCATGAATTTGATCAATCTTCAAAAGCTGTTTCTCTCTTAATCGGTATGTAACTACTTTAATTGAGCAATTTTCTTCATTTAGACATATTTTTCAGCGAACTTTCTGGCGACTTTACCGGCTGTTCGATTATTGGATTCCTTGATGCATGCATGATATCGATATATATATATATATACATATATATATATATATATATATAACTTTGATAGTGTATATACATCTTGAATATGTTTGTACGTATGTAGGTATATGTTTTTGTGTATCCGTATATATATTAATATGTTAATTTGTATATATAATCTGTGTGAATTAATACGTATAATATGTTTATATAATATATGTTTGTATATATATGTGTATAATATTAAGTTTTTGTGTGTGTATATATGATTAATAATTATTATGTGAATAATATGTTTATCAATTCAAATTTTTGTTTTCATGGAAATCATTTGTGTATTCAAATGATGAAAAAAAAATGATGAATCATGTAACTAAGAATTATAATATTCTTATATGTACATTCATCAATATATTAATTGTACGTGTTACTCTTAGAAATCTCGTTCGAGAACCATTATGTTACGACTGTGTCTAACAAAACGATTTTCGAATTGTCTCATATTTGGACAGTTTGGGAGCATATATGACATTGAGATTTTGTTTGTTGTTGGTGCGTTTGGTTTTCGGTTGTGAGTATATATATTTTGACAGGATCTTCCTTTATTGTTCCTCGAATGCATATTAGGTATATAAATATTCGTGCACTTGAGGATCTCTAGGGAGATGTTGCTGAAATTTTCTCACATATGCGAATTCGAAATGCCCTAACAACAAATGAAATCACGATGTCATATGCTCTCAAATGGGATTAGGGCCATAATCGGAGACATAAGATGAAGATTGTGAGTGTGAACAACGTACATTAATTAATATATCTTATATATATAATAGTTAAGTATATATTTATATTTCCAGTTTATTATTAACGATTTTTTGACAACTATATTTTTGTTTCCTGTTATTATAGTGTACAACATGGACAAGAGCTGGATGCAATTAGGGAGAGGATCCCCTCTTTATATGAAATGCTTTTTTAATTTCTTGAGTTCGTGCGTCTACATAATCCTCCAGATAAAGTTATTCATTAAAGATGGCATTAAAACCCATGGGTATGGGTATTTATGGGTAAAATATGTATTGGGTTTTAATTTTGGGTAATGGGTATACCCATTTTCTGTAATGGGTGGGTATGGGTATTAAAAAAGAAACTCATGGGTGTGATGAACTGGGTACGGGTAATACCCGTGGGTACCCATGAAACCCACACTTGTTCTCTCCCTTTCAGTTCCCTCATTCATTATCTTCTTCTTCCATATCTACCTCTCATGTTTTGTAGCCATAACTGCTCATACTCACCGGTCGATCTCTAGCTTCCTTCCCTCCCTGTAATCAACATATACTATAATCAATTCCCTTGAACTCACTCTCTCTCTTTCTCAATTACCCGCCCCCCCCCCTTCTCTCTCTCACCAATTCTCTTTATCTCCGTATAAAGCCAACGCAACTCCATATCCTACTCTCCCTTTCTCTTATTAGTTCTTCGAGCAGTAATTCTCAAGCTAGCTGCTTGATGATCAAAAAACAAAACCCAGAAGCCGAAACCCTCTGGGCTTTTTGTTCCGATATCCATATCCTACCCCCAATTTTATTCTGAAATAAAGACATTCAGAATCCAAATTTCATTTGGGTTTGAATTTGAGAGAGAGAGAGAGAGAGAGAGAGAGAGAGAGAGATTACATGGGAAGAAGATGAGAGAGAGAAGGATGATGCACGAAAATGAACATAGATTTACAGGCCATATCGGGCTAAGGGAAGAGAGGGACACGTGGCGATGAGCGAGAGGGTGAAAACGGTGGTGAAAAGGACATGGGTAATGGGTGTGGGTTTATGGGTTTTACCCATTTAAAGTGGGTGGGTAATTACCCAAACCCAATATTTTACAAATGGGTATTACCTGTGAATTTTTCTTGGGTGGGTAGAAACCCACGGGTATTACCCAATGGGTTTAAATGCCAACCTTATTATTCATATATGTCCGTGCAACAAATGTCTCAATCGGAAACCAGTAACATATGAAGACATGTATTCTCACTTGGCACTATACGGTATTTGTTCTAGTTATGCCACATGGACGTGGCATGGCGAAATTCAAGTTCAAATTCCTACACTCGTAGAAATTCAAGCACAACATAATCAGTATGCAGGATCTTCTAATGCAAGTTACGAGGACTCTGTTGTGATGAACCTCTTAAACGATGCATTCTCGTTTGCCGCCTCAGGATATCTGGAAAATGTTGTTTATGACAACGCCCCTGACACCTTCGCTATTGTCTCCCACATTGACTACAGCAGTGATTATGATAAGTACAACAAACTTCTACAAGAAGTACAAACCCTATTGTATCTTGGCAGTGAGTATACTGTGTTGGGTACCGTCATGGAGTAAATGAAGATAAAAAAACAAGCAGGGAAAGAGTAACATATGTTTTGATGACAATATTGCAATTATGAAGAAAGTGCTTCCCAAAGTTAACAGTTGTCCAGAAAATTTCGACTAGGTAAAAAGCACGTTGGCTGACCTTGGTCTTGATCACCAAAAGATAAACGCTTGCGTCAATAACTGCATGTTGTATTACAAAGATAAAATCGATGAAGTTGAGTGCCCACACTACTACGAACCAAGGTATAAAGCAGCTTACACTTCATCTAAACAGAAAAACCGGCCAATTCCTAAGAAGGTTCTTCGTTGCTTCTCGTTGGGTCCTCGTTTGCAGCGTCTATACATGTCTTCACATACGGCCAAGCATATGAGATGACACCAGGCAAGACACCAAGGAAAGGAGAGGATAGATCCGGATAATCTCACACATCCCACAGACGGGGAGACTTAGAAGCACTTTGACCGTTCTTTTCCTGAATTTGTTGGAGACTGTCAAAATGTCAGACTCGGACTTGCAACAAATGGGTTCAATCCTACTAGAGACATGAATTTGTCTTACAACATTTGGCATGTGATAGTATTTCCGTACAATCTACCTCCCAACATGTGTATGAGGAAGGAGTACAATTTTCTTACGCTTATGGTTCCAGGGCCGTATTCTCCAGGAAAGTACTTGGATGTGTACATGAGACCATTAATTGACGAGCTGCAGGAGTTATAAGAAAATGGACTCCCTACTTTTGACAAGTATGGTCAAACTTCATTCATTAGATACTGAAGAGGGCACAAGAGAGGTACATGGATTAGAAATACCAATGTCACAAAGCTTATCTGAAGGAAAGGCCATCTGGCATACCTTCAGATTTCATTAGGAGATAGGACTAGTGGGAGTTACTATGTTCCCACTTCGAGTCAGATAAGTTCAAGGTGATTTTTTAAATTACCTTCATTGTTTTTTTTTAAATTACCTTTATTATTTTCCTTGTATTTTACTAATCTATTTAATATTTTTTCGTGTATTAGAGACTCTCCTTGGCAAACAAGCAGAACCGTGGGGAGAAGACTATGCACCACCACATGGGGTCTTCTCCTATCATCTACACAAGGGAGGAACTCAGAATACAAGGGGAGGAATTTCCAATTATCAAAGGTTTTGAGAAGACCTATGTCAGGGCCGGTGATGAAGTTACAACCAAGCATTATGTAAGTGTCTTTCCTTTTACTATTTTATTGTTTGATGCATGCACTTATGAAGTTTATTATGCAAAATGTCAAGTTTATTAGGTACACATAAAATGAGCTATATGCGAATTTATTATGCAAAATATCAAGTTTATTAGGTACACAAAAAATGAGCTATATGTAAATAGTTATATTTAGTTATTGGTTCTTGTTTCTGCATAATGTCAAGGTATTAATTGATGTATTTTAAATACAGAATGACATGGTTGATGAGGTCAATAAACGAAATGATGCATTTAAGGAACAACACCCTGACGTGACGGATGAGAGATTGTGGAGAGTGTTCAGTCCCAACAAATTGAGGTGTTGGGTACGGTGCTCAAAACTCAGAAAGGAAAGGAGATCAGAGGGATGGGACGAGGAGGCGAGCGAGACTTGAGCCATTCTTCAAATGGTTCCACTTCACGTAGTCATCCTCGTAAAGTTGATGAGCAGCAACTCCAAAAGGGGCAGGAGCACTATGAGCGGAGAATAAAGGAATCAGAGGAGCATGCCCAACAACAATTTCAAGAGGTCCAACAGCGTTCCTTGCGTGCAGAGTCACTGTATAGCGCTATGCAGTCTCAGGTTGCAGCCTTATATGAGCACTTAGGTATGCCACCTCCTCCTCCTCCAGTTGTTTCTCCTCCACCACATGTTTCCCCACAGAATAATAATGATAGAAGCGACAACATAGGATTGGACGAGAATGGCAATTGGCATTATTGATTTTGTAGTAGTTTAGCTAGAGTGTATGAACAATTTTCTACATAGATCATTAATTATTTTGTATATATGAACAATGTTTGTCCATCTAGTTATCATGATCAATATATGAATATGTTTTTCAAATCCAATGCTTCCGGTATATATGTATTTGTATGTGTTTGATTATTATTACTGATATGTAATTTTTTGAAACAGTGAATAAGGTAATTTACACAAAAATTACATTTTTTTACAATAAAAAAAATTACTTAGGCGATGGAAACAAAATATTCCGTCGCCTAAGATAAACCACATAACCGATGAATACAAAGATATCAGTCAAATAAGAACTGCTACGAATTTGTCGGTTTAAAACTCTACTGAAGAATATTCCGTTGCCTAAGAAAGGAGCAAGATTCGTCTGTAAACATACATACCGACAACGTTTTCGTCGGTTAAGAAAAATTTCGTGTTCTTCGGCTAAGAATCCTTCTGACAAAAATGTTCCGTCGACAGAGATTTCTATTGACGAACCAGTTTGTATATAAGGTCGGAAAATATCCATCGAGTAGAAACACTCTTAGTTGACGACTTACTTTATTTTCGTCACTTAAGTGTCTACCTCACGCCACTTAGGCGACAGAACTTAGACGACGATCTGCCAAGATCCTAGGCGACGAATAGTAAGTCTTAGGCAACGAGTTGTTTCCGTCGCCTAAGAAGAGATTTCTTGTAGTGAATGTAATTTACATGGAATAAATTAACATGTATGACTTGTTAATCAGGCGAAAATTTCTTCTGGGATAGTTTTCAGGGCAGGACTCCAAGAATTTAGGCGCCTATGCATCTGTCTCAACAAATTTAGGCGCTCCTTTATCGACAATGTTGCTTAAACTGCTTCATCGTCATCCACACCATTGTCTCTATTACTATCAACGGTGATTCGTGGTGGTGGTCACGGTGGTATGATTCCTTATGAGTTGCCGAACTTGCTCCAACCCTTCTTTTCTCACTAAAATCTTCATCCTTACAATCTCATCGTCTTCCTGAGTCGATTGAGAAATTACCTTGATATCGTTGATCACTTTTGCAATTGTATGTACTTTCCTTAGTACATGCACTTTGTCATTGCTCTTGTTTTTCTTCTGAGATCGAGGTGATCTAAAGTATCGGAAGAGCGCACTCTTCAACGATGCCCTTCGTCCCTACTTTCCTTGTGAAAATGACCTCATTTCTTCCATCTAGACTTCGAAATATTTAATTATCTAGCTCTTGTTCGTGTGGATAAATTCTCTGATATCGAATTATCTAGCAGGTTTAAGCTTCCAATATCTATACTCATTAATGAAATTCCATTCTTGTCATAGCTTTATAGACACCTGCAATGTGGATATTGTCAAATGCGTTGTAACTAATATCGGTTTCAAATTCCATTAAAATGCCGGAGATATGCATTTAACTTTGATCACTCGACTGTAACTGCTAACTAGCCTAATCATCGTAATCCATTTGCTATTCTTCAACTGATTTTAGCTGTGTGCATGCTATGGAATGATCATGAATTCAGTTTTCTGTTTAGATCAACATCTGTTTTCTTTCACAATTCTTAGCTAATTTAGTATATGCATATGTGTGCATATTGTTCTCATAGCAGCTTCTTTATAATTTCTGCATTACATGAAAAAAAAGGTCAATATTTTTCTAATCCTCATGCTTAGAGCATCTCCAACTACTTTTATATAATTTCTTTATTATAGAAGAGTAAATCACAAAATCTCTATAAAAAAAAGCTCAACTCTAACAGTTTTTCTATTTTACTCTACAAGATTAAATGTTTTTATGTATAATTTAATAAATCTATATAAGGGTCGTCAATGGTATCTACATGTATCTCATATCCTTATTTACAACTATTTGGACAAAAATTACCATTTATTTGAATCAAATTTACAACATTGACAACGAATTTACCACATTGGTTTTACACATTTAAATATAATTGAATCAAATTGCTATGTCCACAACAATTTGTTCATAAACTTGTAAAAAGTCATAGATTGAGTAATTACTGCTAATATAATCGAATTACCTAAGTTATGACTCAATTTACCTCATTGGCAAAAAAAAAATGTTGTCATATCAACAAACATGGGTATCACATACATGTAGATACTTAAGAAAATTCATATAAGTATTATACATTTATTCAAATCAAAATCACATACCACATGCTTTAATTTCTCAATCGTCCACTAGAGAGATATAATGACATTTTTTTCTTCTTTTATCATGAGAGAGAGAGAGAGAGAGTGAATTCTAAAAGGCAAACAATAAATTTTAGAGATTTCTTCATGAAATATACAAATTTTGAGATTTCTCCATGAAATATACAAATAGATGACCTCCATCTCCCTCTCTCTCTCTCTCTCTCTCTCTCTCTCTCTCTTCTCACTTTTTATATTATAGAGGATATTTTACATGAGCTGTTGGAGCCGAAAAATGGTGTTTTTCATTTAAAATAAAAATCATTCTACTTTTACATGAGTTGTTGCCTTGTCAGAGATGCTCTTAAACTCCTATAGATTCCCTATCTTACAGTAATCTTTATATTTCTTCACAAAATTTTTGGAGATTGCTGTAAATTTAGGGAATCCGGTTGTCTTTTTTATCACATTCCCTAATTTAGAGACAGTTGTAGGGAATTTGTTTAGCAAAAGAGGCTTAACTTTCCTTAAAATAGAGAAAAATTCAAATATGGGGAAACTGTTGGAGTTGCTCTTAGATTGACTAAAATGTAGTTGTAGATGATTATGTTTTATTTTCTAATCTTATTTGTGAATAATTTTAGGATTTTGACACGTAATTTCTGTAGTACTCCAAACTTTTATTAAGTACTTTCATTCAAATTAAATGATAGTTGGGCAATAGACTCAATATTTTCTATCTGGTAGCATATTTAGAGCCACCAAATTTGTAGGAGATGAGTTACTTACCTGATAAAAAAAAAAGATATTGTTTACTTGCAAAATTCACAAAGATTGCTTGCTAACTTGACTATATTTTGATAGTCTTGTCGGTTGTCTTAATCAATACTAGTGTTGCAGTACGCGCTTTCGAGCGTGCGGAAAATGCATTGTGAGCGTTTACGATTAATTACTATTTTTATGTGATTAATTACTCGCATCGCCTCCTCGCCTTGCCGCACTCACCTCCCTTGTCTCGCCTCACCCCACCTTACTCCTCTCACCTCGCCTCACTCATCTCACCTCGCCTCGCATCACTCACCTCACTCGTCTCGCCTCGCCCCCGCCTCCTCACCTGGCATCACGCGCCTATCTCGTCTCGCCTCACCCGCCTCCTCTTCGCCTCACATCACTCGCCTCCTCGCCTCGCCCCCCATCCTCCTCACCTCGCGTCACGCGCCTCACTTGTCTCGCCTCGCCCCACCTCCTTGCCCACCATCATTCACATCACTTGTCTCGCTTCTGTTTATGCCCAAATTAATATTTTACTGGACAGTAAATGTCTTTGTGAATATTAATTAAATTTTTGGTCCATGTCACACCGGCGAGCCTAAATTCTTTGGGTTTACAAGTTATGGCCGGCTAGTGAGATCATGCGAGCTGGATGGCAGAGTCTGCATGAGAAATGGACTTCGCGCGGAATTGCGAGATGACTCCGCGTAGGCGATGCGAGATGGCTTCGCGTCGAGGTGAAGTACATCTAGGCGAGATAGAGTACATTTAGGCGAACTGGCTCACATAGGAGACTTCGCGAAGAAGCAACAGGCGGAGTTCGCGTACGCCATATTTATCTTTGAAGACTCCTACGAGTCTTTGACATGCTTTGGGCCAATCCCTGGGCCCTTTTAAGGCTCGCGAGCTAGAAAGGCCCGCGAGATGGAAGCGAGCTTTAGGAGCTCGCAGGATGGTTTGAGTCCGCGGCTCGCGAGATAGTTTTCCACAAGGACTGTGACACCTCTCGAGATAAGGATGTTCTTAATTTAAGTCTGCATAGGAGTCTACAGTTGAGCAGCGGGCAAGGCAGTGTCCTTGTGCTACTCAATTACTTTTCTCCTGGTAGCGAGCTACTATATAAGAAGAGCTCGCAGGCTCTCAAAAGGACACACACACAATTCAACAAACAACTTACTCAAACAGACTTCAACTCAGTTGAATCTTCAGACGCTCCCCGGAGCTTTCCTTTCGCTTCCCTGTTGAAGCTAACTCTCTTAATCTTTATAAACAATATAGACAAAACCTTCAACCCAGTTGAAACCTCCAGACGCTTCCCGGAGCTTTGCATTCATTCATGATCCCTATTTGTTGCTCTGCTCGCGACATACCATGAGTATCGAATCGCTTGTGCTCGTAAATTCCTCGTCCACGAGGTGGCACCTGAAACCCTCCGCCTAATCAAGAAGTCAAGATCTTGTGCAACACTCTTTCCTCGTCCGAAAGGTGGCTTGCCCGCAATCTCTCTCTTTTCTTTGCTCATGACCTCTCAAACCCTTGCTGAGGATCGTGGCTAAAATATTGGCACGCTCAATGGGACTGGGAGTACAAGCGATTCACTGTAGGAAAACCTGAGATTCCGCGTAATGGTAGGCTCACTGCCAACCCAAGACACAAGATCCACTCTACCTACGGAGCGAATCCTCCAGTTGATCGATGAGCCGAAAGGCCTAATCAAGGGTTTGGCCACTCATCAGAGCATCACTGACCTAGCTGCACTAGTTAAAAAAGATAGATCCCTTTGGGAGGCCAACCATGAAAAACTCACCGTGCTTAGTGAAAACCACGAACGTCTTGAACATGACATCTGCTATAGTTGACAAGCATGTCCTTCCTAAAAAGATTGAATTGCCTAGCAGCCAATCTAATGATGAAGATTTTCTTTTAGAAGAACCTACGTCCGAAGAAGAAACTACTTTGTCAATCAATGACAAAGAACCTGAGGTTGAGGCCAGCGAGATTATGGATAATAATCCTATTTCAAAATTTAACGGTATTCCTCAGAAAGATGAGCTTGAAGGTAGGACAGACCAGTCTACCTTAGAAGAAGAGATCGGTTCGAACACTGATGGCGAACCACAAATCCGTAGGAAGTTTGACCAAGAAACCAATCTTCATGTGCAGGACGTATATGTGGACACAGGTCAAACACATGAGGGGCAAAATGGTGTCCTCAAACGTCTTCACCGAGAGGATGATCTTACTGGCCAAGAAGAACCCAAGTATACTCAATTTGTCCTATGCAAAGGGGTTTCTAGCTGTTCTGGCGTGATCTTTGAGGGGGGATCACCCAGATGCAGGAGTTGTCTTCAAGCTTCCCTAACCTGTCAATCAAGGAGTGAACAGCGTCAGAGGGAAGACCGGGTGCTCCGGCCTTCGACCCTCCGATGCCTAAGTCAGTGAGCAGAAATGAGGTGATAAGGGAGTGAAGATGGAGAGAGACAGAATGAGGGGGAAGAGTGGTATTTATAGGGATATGGTGGATGCACCCTAAAAATACCACTTTGCCCTTACTTAGAGGGTGTATTACCATTATGCCCTCAAGGAATAGTGTAGGCTTCTTGGGCTTAGCCAAGGCCCAAGCCCGTTTTATGTGGCGGTACGCGTCTTCTTAGGCGAGTATGATTGATATTGTACTATGTACTAACAAGTCCCCAAGTCCGCGGTCAAGAGACTCTCTTGGGTGGGGACTTTATCTGATACAATATCGGGAGTACGAGTCTCTTATTAGTGGCGACATAACCAGTCCCCCAAGTCCCCATGCAAGGGAGGGGATGGACCGGCTCCCTCCGAGTGGGGTGTGTCGTGTATCGCTATATATGATTTGAGACACTAGGTTGTTGCTCCCATGTAGTGTTTGGAGATAGCAGGGCGATCAGGGGTCAAAGTTGAGGTACCGTTGGCGAGCATCTCGCGAGGGCCACTGGTACCGGCATGTTTGTATGCCTTGGCGTTTTAGTAGCCTTTGATATGCGGTTGCCTCTAGGTGAGTGCTAGAGTGCCTACGTACCCGTTTATGGGATCAAACCAAACGTAGTTCACCATTTCGCCATCGAGGCAAGTGTCCCATCGAGGAGTGGCGAGGAGTGCCGCTGAGGCATGATGATGGGTGCCGCTAGGGCATAATGATGTTGCCAATAGGGCTTGTGTAGAGCTGTCAAAAAGCACGCTAGGGGGCATAGCCAAGATGCCGATGGGGCAAGGCGAGTGGTGTCAAAGTGTACTGAGGGCACGTCATGAGGCGTGGTAAATGCCGGCCTATAAGGCTGTTGCCTAAGTCCCCCAGTGCCGGGAGAGATTATGGTGGTGAGACACCGAAATGAGGACTAAGTTCATATTGAGCGGAATGAACCGCACTAAGGGTGTGGCAGGCCGCTAGTGGGCGGGGTCGTTCGCGCTAGGTGGCGAGTTCGCGCTACGGGCGAGATAAACCGCGCCAAGGGCGTGGCAGGCCGTTATTGGGCGAGCCAGTTCGTGCTTATGGCATGGCGGGCCGCTAGTGGGCGAGTCAGTTGCGCTAGGTGGCGAGACTCTCGGGTGGCGGGCCGCTGCCAGGCGAGTAAGTTCGCGCTAGGTGGCGAGACTCTCCGGAGGCGGGCCGCTACCAGGCGAGTAAGTGCGCGCTAGGTGGTGAGACTCTCGAGTGGCGGGCCGCTGCTAGGCGAGTAAGTCCGCGCTATGTGACGTGACTCTCGCGGCGTGGCGGGCCGCTGATGGGCGAGTCAGTCTGCGCTAGTTGGCGAGACTCTCGCGACGTGGCGGGCCGCTGCTGGGCGAGTAAGTCCGCGCTAGGTGGCGAGACTCTCGCGGCGTGGCGGGCCGCTGGTGGGCGAGTAAGTTCGCGCTAGTTGGCGAGACTCTCGAGGGGCGGGCCGTTGCTGGGCGAGTAAGTCCGCGCTAGATGGTGAGACTCTCGCGACGTGGCGGGCCGCTGATGGGCGAGTAAGTCCGCGCTAGATGGTGAGACTCTCGAGGGGTGGGCCGCTGCTGGGCAAGTAAGTCCACGCTAGATGGCGAGACTCTCACGGCGTGGCGGGCGGTCGATGGGCGAGTCAGTCCGCGCTAGTTGGCGAGACTCTCGAGGGGCGGGCCGCTGCTGGGCGAGTAAGTCCGCGCTAGATGGCGAGACTCTCGCGGCGTGGCGGGCCGCCGATGGGCGAGTCAGTCCGCGCTAGTTGGCGAGACTCTCGCGATGTGGCGGGCCGCTGCTGGGCGAGTAAGTCCACGCTAGATGGCGAGACTCTCGCCGCGTGGCGGGCCGCCGATGGGCGAGTCAGTCCGCGCTAGTTGGCGAGACTCTCGCGGCGTGGCGGGCCGCTGCTGGGCGAGTAAGTCCGTACTAGGTGGCGAGACTCTCGGGCAACGGGCCGCTGCTAGGCTGGGGGGATGTTTATATATAGGGTTGGGGAGAATTGGAGGGGAGAGTTCGTACTTTCGAACCTAAAAATTAGGTGAGCCGCAATTTGCGTTTTAGGGTTTCGGCAATTCTACAAACTTCAGACTGGGAAACTTCCAATTTCAACCTCGATCGAGTGGGTGCGAGCGCTCGGCTATTTGCAACCAGCTTCACTGCCACCACGCGGATCCGTTATTTCAAGGTATGAATTTGTCGCTTTCTTTGTCTTTGGATTTGTATGTGGTGGTGTTTTTGTTTTGGGTTATTTGGGATGAGTGGGATTGTTCACATGTTTGTGATGTTGGTAGGAATTCTAGGATGAGAGATTTGTTGTCGGGCTGGTTAGGGTTGAGGGGTCTTCCTGTCTCGTCCTAAGGTCCCGAGCCGGGAAGGGGTGGCGGGACAGGTCGCGCTAGTTGGCGTGTGTAGCTAGAGAATGCATGTTTGAATGCTGGCTGTTTACACATGCTGTATGTATAGACTGTGATTGATATAGATAGATGTATAGCAATTTTCGGCTTGTAATCATGTGAAGCAAGTGTGTGTGTGACATGTGATAGAGAATGTTTGCTAACTATATGTCATGAGACCATATTATGTTGCATGTGGCATGCTATTTGTATGATAACAACTCATTTGAATAGTGTGAAGTGAGACTTATCTGGAGCCGTGTAGAGCCGCTAGTCATTGTAGAAAAATTGGAGTTGCGCGGGGACTCTGGCGAGACCAGTGGAGTCCGCGAGGAATGGCGAGACAAGAGGAGTCCGCGGAGTCTGGCATGGTAAGCGGTGTCCGCGGTGAGAAATGGATGGTCCCGGGAGGGAGGAAGAGAGGAATGGCCTTGGGAGAGGCACTGAGACCCGGGAGGGGGTCCCCCCGGGAGGGGGGTGTGAAGCGGGTCACTTACGTTGACATCTTCCGAGAGCAAGGTAGGCACAGGAGGGGGGCCTCGGGAACTCAGGGGACCATGTGTTTCCTGCCATGGGACCACGGGTCGGGACAATATCTCGTGTCAGGACTACTGTCGGGAGGGCGGATTCTTGGTTCCGGGTTCTGTAGGAGGGTTCCGAAGGTGAATCATGCCGGGACAGTGTGGTTGCCGCAACTGGCCTCGCTACTCTGATGGGCGTCCAGAATTTGTATCCTTCGACCGGGGGAGAGGCGTCCCGGGAGGCCGTGGAGGTTTTGGTACCCTTCTGTCGGGATAGAGGAGTCCCGAGAGGTCGGGATGGAGAGCTGTGTGGGGGTGTCTGCCAGGTGAACTACTAGGGATGTCCCCACGCGAGGTTTAAGAACTCTGGCGAGATCAGGGAATGCCGCGAGGAGCTGGCGAGGCGAGACCAAGGGAGTCCGCGAGGGTCTGGCAAGGTCAGCAGAGTCCGCTAAGGGGTCCGCAACAATGTGAGTCCGCGAAGGGATGGCGGGACATGCGAAGTCCGCGAATAGATGTCGGGACCTGCGGAGTCCGCGAATGTTTCGGGAGAGCAGCACCGAGACATGGGTGGGCGTCCCCGGGAGAGAAATATCAAGTGGGCGCCAAAAATGAAGGCAATTGTTTCTACCTGCTTCGTCCCGAGGTCCCGAGCCGGGAAGGGGTGCCAAAAACGAAGGCATGTCCCGGGGGGGAGGGTGTTGAGATTGGGGTCGCGAGACCAAGTGCGCGTTCCCGCTTCGGCTGAAGGAAGCTGGGTGTCCAGATCAGTTCTTCTGGGCGCTGCTCTCCGGCGCGTGGGCCTTGGTCGGAGGTTGGGGTGGCCACGCTGGATTCATTGGAAGACAGTGTACATGATGGCTGAGAAGGTGAGCTACCTTGCTGTGGCACGCCCAAGCGAAGGAGAGAGAGAAAGTCAAATTTACTTTCTCTCTCCTCAAGATTTCTAGGCAGATGATGGCCATGGCGAGCGACGTGAGGGTTTCCACTTGAGAACCCTCCTTCTAGCTCCAATTGTTCTGGCGTGATCTCTGAGGGGGGATCACCCAGATGCAGGAGTTGTCTTCAAGCTTCCCTAACTTGTCAATCAAGGAGTGAACAGCGTCAGAGGGAAGACCGGGTGCTCCGGCCTTCGACCCTCCGATGCCTAAGTCAGTGAGCAGAAATGAGGTGATAAGGGAGTGAAGATGGGGAGAGAGAGAGAATGAGGGGGAAGAGTGGTATTTATAGGGATATGGTGGATGCACCCTAAAAATACTACTTTGCCCTTACTTAGAGGGTGTATTACCATTATGCCATCAAAGAATAGTGTAGGCTTCTTGGGCTTAGCCAAGGCCCAAGCCCGTTTTATGTGGTGGCACGCGTCTTCTTAGGCGAGTATGACTGATGTTATACTATGTACTAACACTAGCCTTATCAAGGAAGGTGGTAGTTAAGAAGCTACTGGATATGATCATAATCAAAGATATGATCAATTCAACCTAGCTGCTGAACGGTTGCATGGAAACGGTCAAACCCTACATCAAATTCCCAAGCCAATTTGTGGTTTTCTTGTCCAATCCATATGGACTTTTGACATGCATGTTCTGCGAGAGCCAGTCAATGGCTTCCCTTCAAGCCAGTCTCGCCTTCGCTACGAGCTACTTTATTCAAGTTTGCAAGTTGTTGGCACGCAACATCTCAACTCCACACTTGGAACTTCTCAACACAAAAAGTCTCATGCCGAGAACATAATGACGTCGAGGCTTGGAGTGAAGCATTGAAGGCCTCCCCCCTGGCCTAACGAGGGGTAACCAATCAAGCTATGATCCCTTCTTCTCTTTCCTCCTCGCTTTTACTTCAGCCTTTACTTATGTTTTTTTTTCTTTCAATTTCTTTCTCTCGCATTGAAAAAAGAAAATACAAAAAAAATCAAATATCAAAAAACACAAAAAGAGATCATTAGTTTTGCTGAAATGTAAGACAACGTTTTTGCCTACAAAAGACTTAAACTTTACTTATGAGCCTATTCTTGAGGCTTGACGACAATAGGCATTCCATATGCCTTGAATTGCTACCAGTGAAGTCAAGTCCGAGAGGCAATACAACTAGTTTGCAATGCTGAAAAGTTGCAGCAGCCACTACTGATCAGTCGATTTCATCGATTAAACCAGAGTGATCTAGGAAGAAATAGTCGGCGCGCCTTATATCAACAGAAAGCCCTGAATGTCTATATTCTAGAGGATTTTATGGTTTGTCATTCCAACATTCCTGGAGAGACTTATGACAGTTTGAATGCAGACATGTCAGGATACGCGTTAATTTGCAATGTGCATTTTCAATGTGTTTTCATGACCTTGTAGCATGCTTTCCTCACTGGGGGGCATCCATAGCAGTCTAATCTGCCTTTATTCACCCATCAGGATCTACTTAAGGCTGATCCACGACATTTCTCGGTGTTTGCAATTTTCAATGAGGCATGGTACCATAACTCCGTCACTGGGGGGGCATGCTAAAGTTTTGATGTCCTTCATTCTTCTTAAGCATCAGCGAACAGACATCAAAACTAGAGGGCACATTGGGAAAGATATGTGTTCTAGATATTTCAGACTTTAGACATTCTTCAATTGTCCTGGTTATTATTTAGGTCAATCCCTATGGCCTCTAAAAAAAATTCAATATTATGCGGCCGTTCGCCGACATGGTTCTTTTGTTTGCCTCTCATTGATTTGCACTGGGGGGGGTGAGGGGGGCAACAAAGTACAAGGCCAAATGTCATTCCATGTTTATCACCAAGTTGGTTCGCTATCATGTTTATCACCAAGTTGGTTCGCTATCGCCAAAAGCTTGCGAAGGACCATTTTAGACTCTAGTCATAGCAAACGTCTGCTCGAGGTACCATCTATTCAAGATATATCCATGCGAGCTACATCCGCTCGCGGTATGTGCAATGTACCATATCTTCTGAGTAGAGCAGGCGAATGCAGGCAAAGAGCAGGTGAATGTAGGCAAAGAGCAAGCGAATGCTGGCGAAGTGAAAGCGGAGTGCACGTTAAGTTCAAGTCCAAGGTGCCTAGTTATGTTAAGATCATGATTATCAGTTTAATATGGTACTAGGCGAATCGTACAACAACTTTGATACAGTGTTTTGCTGGGTGCTTGGGTTTCAAGGCCTATTCACAAGCTTGTTTACTCACACTCAATTTTATGTATGACCCGAGTCATACCAGCGGCTTTGGAGCAACATGAACATAAACATCTTCAGTCATTCTTGACATTCATGACTTTAAGGCCGGGGGGCAATCTTTACGCCTAAATTAATATTTTACTATACAGTAACTGTCTATGTGAATATTAATTAAATTTTTGGTCCACGTCACACCGGCGAGCCCAAATTCTTTGGGTTTACAAGTAATGGCCCGCCAGTGAGACCATGCAAGCTGGATGGGAGAGTCCGCATGCGAAATGGACTTCGCGCGGAATTGCGAGTTGACTCCGCGTAGGCGATGCGAGATGGCTTCGCGTCGAGGCGAAGTACATCTAGGCGAGGCGAAGTACATTTAGGCAAACTGGCTCGAGTAGGAGACTTCGCAAAGAAACAACAGGAGGAGTCCGCCTACGCCACATTTATCGTTCAGTTTGAGTCTTTGACATGTCTTTGACATGCTTTGGGCCAATCCTTGTGGCCCTTTTAAGGCTCATGAGCTAGAAAGGCCTCCGAGATGGAAGCGAGCTTTAGAAGCTCGCGGGATAGTTTGAGTCCGCGGTTCGCAAGGTAGTTTTCCACAGGACTGTGACACCCTGCGGGATAAGGATGTTCCTAATTTGAGTCGGCATAGGAGTCTACAGTTGAGCAACAGGCGAGGCCGTGTCCTTGTGGTACTCAATTACTTCTCTCCTGGCAACGAGCTACTATATAAGAAGAGCTCTCGGGCTCGCAAAATGACACACACACAATTCAATAAACAACTTACTCAAATAACCTTTAACCCAGTTGAACCTCTAGATGCTCCCCGAAGCTTTCCTTTCGCTTCCCTGTTGAAGCTAACGCTCTCAATCTTTACAAACAATACAGACAAAACCTTTAACCCAGTTGAAACCTCCAGACGCTCCCCGGAGCTTTGCATTCATTCCTGATCCTTATTTGTTGCTCTGCTCGCGACATACCGTGAGTATCGAATCGCTCGTGCTTATAAATTTCTCGTCTGTGAGGTGTCACCTGAAACCCTCCACCTGATCAAGAAGTCAAGATTTCACGCAACACTTTTTCCTCGTCCTCGAGGCACGCCCACAATCTCTCTCTTTTCTTTGCTCACTATTGACCTCTCAACCTTTTGTTGAGGATCGTGGCCAAAACAGCCTCACTCGCCTCCTCCTCGCCTCGCCTTGCCCCCCTCCTCTTCGCCTAGCATCACGCGCCTCACCCGCCTCCTCCTCGCCTCGTCTCACTCCTCTCGTCTTGCCCCCCCTCCTCCTCGCCTCGCCTCGCCCCGCCTCCTCACCCGCCATCACTCGCCTCACTCGTCTCACCTCACCCGCCTCCTCCTTGCCTAGCATCACTCGCCTCACTCGTCTCGCCCCGCCTCACTCGCCTCCTCCTCGCCTCATCCGTCTCACTCGCCTCGCCTCACCCGCCTCCTCACCTCCTCCTTGCCTCACCCGCCTCACTCGCCTCACATCGCGCGCCTCACAACAGAAGCACCATGAATTAAAAAAAACATGGAAACTACTGTCTTTTTATGACATACAGTGTCAACATGGTAAATAAAATTAAAGTAAGGGTACATTTTTACAGCCAGACTAATGACAGCATGGTAAATAAATTAGAAGTATGGACAGAACCGTCGTTCTACTAATTAAAGATAAATCAATCAATCCAAACTATAATAACACAAATATAAAAATAAAATAAAAATTCAGACAGAACGGTCGCGTCCCGTAAACGTGAACTTAATATTGAAATAGCTTATTGTTTAATAATTATTCAAACTTGATTATTCAAAGAGCAATCTCTCTCTTCTTACAGAACATGCCTCACGCGTGGGTCTAGATTTTCCAAAAACCAATCTTGCTCTCGTCTGGCTGCGTCGGTGACGGCTGTTGGCCATGTTGGCCTACGATGTGTGCGGTCGGATGGGATGTCGGTGTTGTTCATGTGTCTGTGGCTCGGTGGAGGGGATCAAGCAGGTTTTGTCCATGTATTTTTCTGTTTACAGTGTTTTTTGCGTCGAAGGTTTTGTCGAGATGGGAGGACAGATCAGAGATCCATTTGCTGGGGGATTGGTGCGACGCTTCACGGTGGTTTGTGGTTTGGCCGGAGTCGGTGGTGCAACAGGTTGGATCGCCTCCAATCTAGAATCAAACTCGGATCTGGAAGGTTAGTGGGTGAATGGTGTGCGCTGCAGGCTTGCATCGGTTGCGGGAGCCCGACCCCAGCGGCGCGAGGATGGGAACGACGGCGTAGTGGAGTATATATGTGTGATGTAGCAGTTTACTGGGACCGGGAGGGCATAACGCAGATCTGCTGTCATGGATCTCGGGGTATGGATACAACATCTTTGGGTTAGGCCTCATGATCTTTAGGCCTGGACCTGGGACTGGGTTTTGGTCTGGGCTTGGATCTTGAGCCCATACGAGGTATCAATCTATTTTATCCTTCACTGCTTTATTTAATTCAGTTTTCAATTTCTCGGAACTCTTTGTCTGTGGTGTATTATCCCTTTGTGGATATTATTGGCTACATCCAGAAAGCGAGGACTTGGTTCCTCACATTGCTGTCAAACAATCCCAAATTTTTTCATGTTTTTGGTCACCCAACACCAAAACAACCTTGTTAATTACCATTGATTATTTACCTGCATGAGAGCTTGTGTCTGCATGCCTAAAGTGCAATTTCACACTTACCTATTGGATTATGGGTGCTCATGCGTGGGTTCATCACTCCCCATTTGCTTCGGTACTAGTTCTAGTTCTAGTTCTTGTTCTGTTACTTGGTCCTCTTTCGTCAGCCACAGGGGCGGAGGGAATAGAGGACCAGTGGGGGCCTGTGCCCCCATTACATTTTGACGATTGGCAGCCAAAGAGGCAGTTGTGCCCCCAGTGAAAGAGGCAGTTGTGCCCCCAGTGATTGACCAGTGCTGCAATCAATTTTTGTGCCCCCATAGGTATATTTTTCTCCCTCCGCCACTGGTCAGCCACAACATCTTCATAGTGTGTTTTGCGATGTGGTAGATTGTATGGTGTTGTTTTGAGGGAGCTACTTCATTGGGTTGAGGGTTTCCATAGGGTGTGTGCACTGAGATTTGTTTGGCATCGGGTTCTCAAGCATCAAAGCTCCGATTTAGCACTCCTCATGACCTTACGTTTGTTGGCGGCGTTGGTGACGACAATGTTAGCAAGTATGGATGGAAAATGTGATAGATTTGTTAGTTTTGTTGCACTTTTATTTTCGGTTGTAATGCCTCCGGTATATAGATGAGTGAGTTGGTTTCCTTTCACTCTTATTAGTTTGATCGAGTGTAGAAGAACACCAAATGAACACTAGGTTTTTGTCAAAGAGATGTACATGCTTCCCTTTAAATACTACCCAAGTGTCATCGTTTTGAAAAAAAAAAGGAATGACTAAAGAAGAGTTTGCATATGGATGATTGGAAATTCAGTATCATATAGTGTTTGATTGCTTCCTATATATTCTACAAGCAAAATATTAGGGTTTGCCCAGGTGAGTTAGGTCTGCAAAGGTACTAACGCAAAAGGTATAAACTCATTCAATTTTAACATTTTAACATTGGTACCCCTAAAACGGCTATATCATTTACAGCCCTAATCTTTACATTTTCAATCAACCAATCGTGGCCCTACGCTTTTTATTTCATCACATATACCCATTTGGTCTCTAATTCAATCAGAAAATGAGCTCGATCTCTAGATTAATTGAAATGAAGGTAAAAAGTGAATGTTTGGCGATTATCGTTCATCTTTGTCAAATGACCAGTGAATTGAACTAGCAAGTCTGGGTTATTCATCTTTGTCGATCAAATGTTGTCATTAATTTGAAGTAAAATAATAACGTACTGAAGTTCATTTACAGGGTTTATGAAACTTTAACCATATGTAAGCCAATATTGACTTAATTAATTGTTACTGATAGGATGGAGTTTATGATGAACAAAATAGAGTAAACAACAGTTAATCAGGCTAAAATTTCTTCCGGGATGGTTTGCAGAGTAGGATTCCAAGAATTGTGGCGCCTATCACTACAAGAAGAAAGACTATAGCCGACGAAAAAAAAAAAAAACTAGGCCGACGAATCAATTTTTCATCGGCTAAAGTAGACTTTAGCCGACGAAATTTTCCTTCGTCGGCTAAATTATATTTTCGTCGGCTAAAGTCTGTGACTTTAGCCGACGACTTTAAACTTTCTTAAACCGACGAAATTTTAATTTCGTCGGCTAAAGATGACTATAGCCTACGAAAATATAATTTCGTCGGCTAAAGATAACAGGAAGTTAGTATGGTTTACTAATATCGTCTGTTTTTTTTAATGTATTTTTTCATTTAGCCGACGAAATACACTATAATTCGTCGGTTAAGATGGTTTTTGCCGACGAATAACCTAATATTTCGTCGGCTATAGTTATTTTTTAATTTTTTAATTACATACTATAGCCGACGAATATGTTAGGGTATTCGTCGGCTAAACCCTAAAATTTTTCTATTACCTACTATAGCCCTATATTCGGTGGTTATTTTGCGTAAAATTTTTATACGACTTGTTGCGTGTCATTGGTTTAAAACTATTTTCAGTTGGAGGTCCGGCCAAAATACGTAATTTAGACGGTCGAACGACCTTTTTCGTGCGTTTAGGGATTTGACTTACGAGATTGACCGTCCGGATCGAGCCCTTATTCTTTTCGGATCAAGTTGAATTTTTTCTCATACATGTATTTTATCATGATGGTCAGATCTGACGGTTGGATTTCTGTTTCTCAAGTTTGATCATCACAATCACAATATGCCAAATGTATAAAAATACTTTTAGCCAACGAATTTCAAAGGTTTAGCTGACGAATTTCAAAAGTTTAGCCGACGAATTTATAAAGTTTAGCCGACGAGTTTAGAAGGTTTAGCCGACGAATTGGTGTATAGCCGACGAAATTGGTATCTTTAACCGACGAAATATTCAAAGGACTTTAGCCAACGAAAACATATGAAAAGTTGTCGGCTAAAGTCAAAAAATTTTCAAAATTTTCAACCAAAATTTTTTGGCGGTCAACCAAAATTTTCAAAGGACTTTAGCCGACGAAAATATATGAAAAGTAGTCGGCTAAAGTCGAAAAATTTTCAAAATTTTCAACCAAAATTTTTTGGCGGTCAACCAAAATTTTCAAAAGAGTTTAGCCGACGAAAATAAAGAATTTCGTCGGCTAAAGTTCTTTATATAGGCAAAGATGGATGGTAAGAAGTCTATTATCTGCCAGATTTTCTTCTCGACCTAGCTCCGCCGTCAAGCCACCGGAGACCGTCACACTTGTCCCAAAAGTTTCGCCGTCGTCTCTACTTCATTGCTGGATAGGTGGTGCATCGAGTGGCGCCGCCGTGAGGGATAAATCGAGCTTCAAAACTCCGCCGGTTCGGATTCGGTGTCGATCGAATTTCTCCTTCCTTAGATCACCATTAGGTGAGTTCTATATATGGATAAGTTGAGTTTGATTAGTACTACATTCCCCTA
Source organism: Fragaria x ananassa (assembly GCA_034370585.1). Lineage (NCBI taxonomy): Eukaryota > Viridiplantae > Streptophyta > Magnoliopsida > Rosales > Rosaceae > Fragaria > Fragaria x ananassa. The sequence continues at coordinate 19,868,597 of CP139769.1, forward strand.
GAATTTGGTAGCTCGATTCAGTGTGTGTGAAGAGAATCGAAGATTTGAAGTTTTTAGGGTTTAAAATTGGGGATTTTTATATTTTCAGTCGATTGACCTGTTTAGGCTTAGAATTGAGCTTCGACTTCTTCTAGAAAGTTATTCGAAATGTTGAGAGGAAGATTCTGTCAAATTTTGGTCGTGATTGGAGGTGGCCGAAAGTTTCTGCAGTTTTTTTTTTTAAAACCCAGCAACTTTAGCCGACGATATTTAAACACTATATTCGTCAGATATAGTATTTTTTAATTTTTTTTATAAGGTTTAGCCGACGAATTATGCCATAATTTGTCGGCTATAGTTATTTTTTAATTTTTTTATAAGGTTTAGCCGACGAATTATGGCATGTTTCGTCGGCTATAGTTATTTTTTAATTTTTTTTATAAGGTTTAGCCGACGAAATATGGCATGTTTCGTCGGCTATAGTTATTTTTTAATTTTTTTATAAGGTTTAGCCGACGAAATATTTTATATTTCGTCGGTTATAATTATTTTTTTAAATTTTTTACAAGGTTTAGCCGATGAAATATACTAAATTTCGTCGGGTATAGTTATTTTTTAATTATTTATTACGCACTCTAGCCGAATTTTTTTATAAGGTTTAGCCGACGAATTATGGCATGTTTCGTCGGCTATAGTTATTTTTTAATTTTTTTATAAGGTTTAGCCGACGAAATATTTTATATTTCGTCGGCTATAATTATTTTTTAAATTTTTTTACAAGGTTTAGCCGATGAAATATACTAAATTTCGTTGGGTATAGTTATTTTTTAATTATTTATTACGCACTTTAGCCGACGAATATTTCGTCGGCTAAAGTCTGGGAAAAAAACCGACGACATGTTTTTCGTCGGCTAACTGTGGGACTATAGCCGACAAAAAAAAAATTTCGTCGGCTAAAGTCATCACCAACGACCCTTTCCCGACGACACTATAGCCGACGAATTAAGATAACAGGCCGACGAAAATTTTTCGTCGGCTAAAGTGCTTGTCCTGGTAGTGTATGATCTTTCCGCCACTGAATTAGGCGCTCATCCATCGACAGTAATGCTTCTTCATCTTCCTCGTCCTCATCACTATTGTCATCGTCCGCAGTGTTAGGATTGTTATTGTTGTCGTTATAATTCCTCATGAGTTCCAAAACTTCCTCCAAATCCTCCTTCATGACCACAATCTTCAACCTCATTGCTGCCCCATTGTCCTCCTGGGTCGACTGGGGAAATACATCAATACCGTTGAAGCTTTTCGCCCTTGCACTTTATTTTCACTACCGACGAAAGACCGGATGCCATTTTCCTTTATCGTGTCTTTTTGCTAACGTGTCCCACATGAGACTCATTACAATATTTCTTGTCAGCAGATAACCACATCAACAGTCCCAAACTCTTCTGTAATGATAAATGTGATACATGTTTTGGCCACGATCATCAACGTGCGGAGCGGAGGTGAATAGCGAACAAAGAGAAATGGGGAGTGTTGCTGGCGTGCCACCTCGCGGAAGAGGAAAAGGTCTAATGTTTTGGCCACGATCCTCAGCTTGCGGAGCGGAGGTGAATAGCGAACAAAAAGAAAGGAGGAGTGTCGCGGCCGTGCCACCTCGCGGACGAGAAAAAGGTCTTGACTTCTTGAATCAGGCAGAAAGGAGTTTCAGGTGCCACCTCAAAGGAGGAATTTATGAGCACAAGACGGTCGATACTCACTGCGGCGTGAGCAGAGCACCTATAGGGAAGATTCCAAGGAATTGGGATGAGTCCAGGAGGGCTCTGAAGAATTCTAGGCGGCGGTGCGTTTAGAATCGGGGTTTCGAAGTGGCTTCGAAGGGAACTGGGTTGCAGTTGGTTTTCGTGCTTGTTTGCAATTGATTGAGTTGTGTGAGGTCCATGTTGTAAACCGTAGAGCCCTTTATATAGTGGGAGCCGACTTCTGCTAGAAGAAAGATAATCATAAATGTTTGGTCGGACTCTGCAACGTAAAGCATAAGGACACTATTTCTCCCATGCAGACCAATCCTTATGTGAAACAAATCAAGTTCACACAATCCATTTATAATAGGACACTGCTTCCGGCGCACCTCTCAACTGTAGAGTCCTATACGAACTGAAATGGGAGCAATCTTATCCCGCAGGGTGCAACAGTCCATGTAGAAAGCTAATAGCTCGCGCGGACCGCGGACTCCAGCATCAATTTCACCTCGCGGGCTATTGCAGCTCGCGGGCCAAAACAAGACTTTTTAATCAATAAGGGCCACATGGATTGACTCAAAGCGTGTCAAAGGCTGAAAAAAGTCTAAAACGATTATAAGGACTCTCGCGGACTCCACGTATGTCTACCTCACGAACTAGCGAATCAGTTCGCCAGCTCGCCTAGATGTATTTCGCCTCGCCTAAGCGAAGTCAACAAGTAATTCATCCCGCGTGAAGCCATTTCCCGCGAAATGTGTGTTCCGCGCGAAGTCATTTCACACGCGAGCTTTGTTTTGTGCCAGCTCGCCTAGATCCCCACTCCGTGCGAAGTCATTTCACGCGCGAGCTTTGTTTTGTGCCTGAAGGCGCGCGAGATCCACAGTCCGCGCGAAGTCATTACGTGGGCATACCTTGCAATTCATCTCGCGTGGTCTTGCTGGCGGGCCATTATTTGTAAACTTAAAGAACTTGGGCTCGCCGGCTGACATAGACCAAAAATTTAATTAATATTTACATAGACAATTATTGTCCAGTAAAATATTAATTTGGGCGTAAACAATACCCATATAGAAAACTCAAGTTTTCTCTGTTCAAACTAGAAGGGAAAATAGGTCCGCAATATTTAATTTTACAGAGAAATGAGTTCTAAGAAAACCTAATTCATGGTCGACCTTCAAAGGATGATAGAGCCCGTCCGACGACAGCGTTGAAGCACGTCACCGGGACAGAGAGGCTCTGTCTCTCTCAAGGGTCGGACAGGAGGCGGCATGCAATCTATTATTAACTTGTCGACAAATTTGTTAATTAGCTTTATCAAAGGATGAGTGAGTTGATCATTCATCAATCAGTTGTTGAGTCAATTTACACTCAGGAATGAGCTACAAGCAACATACGTACGATAGCAACTTATGCATCAACATTAATGAAGTTTCATGTTTGCTCTTTTCTTGGACAGGTCGGTTCAAAAATTTTAAAATACCCCACCACTAGCCTCCACTCCTACTTCCACGTACACCCCCACACTTCCACTCTCTCCATGCCTGTCTCTCTCCCTCTCGAGGTAGAATACAAACCAGGAGAGACTAAGCAAAAGCAAAAGCCATAAAATCTCGCCATACACAAAGAAAATATCTTTAACGTTTCATATACAGCAGGCAAAGCATTATTGAAGACTAGCTTAAATATTGTTCCTTCGCATAACGTTGATCTGATTAAAGATATATAGATATTCTTCCTTGGACATAAGTTCACCCAAAGAGGAATCTTCACCGGCCGTAGGCTTTACATGTTGTAAAGCCTTTTCATTTTCTTCAGCAGTCGCTCGTGCATCTATTCGCTTGCGGCAGGCTGCCCACAGTTTGTCAAATCTGCGCCAATCCATTATTACAGTTTCATTTCGCTTGTGTTGACTTGGGGCACCGTCTTGATCACGTCCAGTAATTGGACAAAGCTTAAGTTGATCATGCCCTTGATGGTTAACTAAAGAAGGAAAGCGATCTCCGCCTTGCCCCCATGCTGCTGACTTGTGTCCACATATACATCTCGCATGAGGAAGCTGGCTACTTGGCGGTTGTGGTTCGCTATCACGCGAAGTTGTGGTTCACCATCAGTGTGCGAACTGTTTTCTTCTTCTAAGGTGGACTTTTCTGTCCTACCTTCAAGCTTCTTTTCATGAGGAACACCGTGAAATTTCGAGATGTGATTATCAGCCATAATCTCGCCGGCATCAACCTCAAGCTCTTTGTCGTTGATTGACAAAGTAACTTCTTCTTTGGACGTAGGTTCATCCAAAGGAAAATCTTCACCACTAGATTGGCTGCTAGGCAGTTCAATCTGTTTAGCAGGGTCAGTGAGTTTGTTATGGCTGGCCTCCCAAAGGGCTCTGTCTTGCTTGGACTGCTCGTTTAAGTTAGCAACGATTTGTTGAGTGGTGGAGACCCGCTTAATTAGGTCAGCGACACTTTGTTGAGTGGCCAGACCGTGAAATTAGAACAACGACACTTTCTGCTAGAAGAAAGATAATCATACATGTTTAGTCGGACTCTGCAAAGTAAAGCATAAGGACATTATTTCTCCCATGCAGACCAATCCTTATGTGACACAAATCCAATTCGCACAATCCATTTATAATAAGACACTACTTCCAGTGCGCCTCTCAACTGTAGAGTCCTATGCGGACTGAAATGGGAGCAATCTTATCCCGCGGGGTGCCACAGTCCATGTTGAAAGCTAATAGCTCACGCGAACCGCGGACTCCTGCATCAATTTCACCTCGCGGGCTATTGCAGCTCGCGGGTCAAAACAAGGTTTTTTAATCAATAAGGGCCACATAGATTCACTACGCCAGATAATGCATCACACGATGGGGAAAAAATGTCGTCTGATAAAGGTCAAATCCGTTGTTAATCTGATCGCCGTCTGATCAACATGTCACACAACGGCTAAAAAGAGCTTGTCTAACTAACTGACACACAACGCTACAATAAAAACCATTGTGTGATTCTCGGCATATATCATCGACAACTGCCGACACAAGTCGAGCTGCTTCTCGGTAGCTGTCGACATATGTTGATGAATTATGTCGGGAATCATACAATAGTTTTTTTGTAGAATATTGTTGTGTGATTCTCGACAGATATTATCGACACATGCCGAGCTGCTTCTCGTCAGCTGTCGATGATATCTGCCGAGAATCACACAACAGATTTTCCAATAAAAACTCTTGTGTGATTGTTAAGTTACACAACGGTTTCCTTTCATGAGTTGTTGTGTGAATATCGACAGATTTTATCGGCATACGTCGAGATTATTCTGCATTGCAGTCGGCAACATCTGTCGACACTCACACAATAGTTTTCTGGCAGTAAACTATTGTGTGAAGTTATCTTCATACAACGAGTTTTTAGGTTTCATGGTTGTCTGATTGTTAAATAGTATACAAAATTTTTGCTAATAGACATTGTGTGATCAATACTGACACAACGTATCAATGTTAGAATATAGTTGTAGGATCATTTAGTCAGACAACATTGGATCATTTAGTCAGACAACATTGTTGTATGATGATGCATTTCATACAACGTTAGATTATCATCATTTAGTTGTATGATGTGCTTTATTGATGCCCTAATACCAAATTTACCTAATGAACAGTATTACAAGTAATATTTCCAAACCATCCAAAGCATTGTTAACATTCAAACAACCAAAAATATGATATAAAGCATCTGATGCATTGTTAACGTTAACATGACATCTACTACATATGCCCATCATCCTAACAACCATTTAAAATAAGAAAAGCATTCAAATACATGCCCATCAACTAGGGACATCAAAAGCTAGCTGATACATAGTATCAATTGTACCAAAAACATGCCACATATCATGCATGAATATTGTACCAGCTGAGAAGCACAAAAAAGATGTTTTTCTTTGAACAAGAGGATGCTACCTCAATCACGGCTCCTTCACATACTTCTTGGCAGCAAAGTCAGCCCACTCGTTTCTCACCTCATCCAAATATTCTCGAGTGTATTTGCAGCTGCCTCTCTTGTCCCACTAAAATAAACAAAGAACAAAAATTGATATATATATCCAATCAAGCCCCTAGAGGCATAAGCTATCTATCTGCTATCTCAACCTAGATGTACATATAAACCAGACACAACACTTGGTTTTTCAGTTATCATTGTAACTTAACACTGCTATATATCTGTTAGTTAATCTGAGATTGATGAAGATTCAATGAACCAAAAACTAAGATCCAAAAAGGAACCATTCCCACTTATTCAACAAAACACAAAAAATGATAGATCAAAACAATAAGTTTACAACATAAATTCCATTAGGCATCAAATAATAAGATCTATTAGTTAATCTGTGTATCCATACCAGCTAGCTGTCACCCTTTTAGCAAAAATTAAAATAATATTTAACTTCTAATGATTGACTGACTTTGCTAAGAAAGATTAGATCTCAGTCCTATAATGGAGATATCACTTCAAGACAAATATCAATTCTAATCATTTCATCAAGTCAGGGCACCAAAATTAGCAGTATAATCTTCTGTTTATAGTTTGTCTATTTTGTAGTATTTGAATCATTAAGTTGGTGGGAAAAAAGAAAACTATTCTAGTCTCTGATATATAGTACTGCTCCATGGAACTCCTAATATAATAAACATATTATTAATACTTAAGCTATATTGAATGACTCTAAAAACAGATTTTATACCTTAGTAACAAACCGTGACGTGTCTTTGTCTTTAATTATTTCCCTCATGTATCCCATGACATAGTACCCTCATTCCTTGTCGCTTGGTTGGAAGGGCATGCCCTAAAAACAAACCATATATTACAAAATAATTCCACACAACCAAGATACACTAAGACATCTATTACTTAAAATGTAGATGACACTCACAGCCAAATTTTTAGGGATCATTGAGCTTCGTCCATTCCTCTTTCTTGCAGTATTAGCCATAACCATTGCACTACAGAAGACAAAAAAAAAATATATATATATATATGTGTGTGTAAGGGAGACAATAAAAGACATCTCACTTCTTATTACCTCAATTTGCATAATGAACAATGGAACTTACTCTTTTACAATCTTCGCCCAATCTCCACATGGTATACGTCTTCTCACAGGATCCATGAAGTAGACAGTGTCATTGTCCGGATCAACAACAGTCAAAGTCCAATGATCGCTACCACATAAAAAAAATTCATATGCAATAATTAGCAAACAATACCCGAGTACCATTCCCACAGTTCAACCATAATTACTAAAAACATTTATTTATACCAAAACTTGAAAACTAGCATGGACTTACCCCGAGTTATATGGCAACATGAACACTTGACCCGGTTTGGCAGTTGCAAGCCTTTTAGCTATATTTTCGGTCCTCTGAGTTCCAGTCCCACACCTTACTGCACCAATTTGGGAAGGGTGAACAAACGCTACCATGTCCACCATTCTATAAGCTTCCAACTTGCTATATAGGTACCTAACAACCATACCAACACATGATCTTTCAGCAAAGCCTACTTATCAATAGAATTACGATAAAATCACAAGCAAATTATAAGTAGGCATAATTTATACCTCTAGTAAGAAGCAATCAAGTTTCCAGTCACTTTTTCCATGGTTGCAATAACCACAACATCATTTTCGGTAATATAGCTGCTGCAAATATATCCAAATACTTCAGGTTCAATGTTGGAACTGAGTTCTCGACCATCCTTCATAGAGGTACATAGCATCTCATATGGTCCAGATAGGTTAGGTGCAAGTTTTGCCAAGGTCACATCAGCCTCCTCCATTTGGACAGCTAGTTCTAAACGTTTTCTCTTCTTCTTGGAGACTTTATCCACCCCAGGTTTCTAGAATAAGAAGATAAATATAATGTATGATTACTACAATCAAGGAAATACCAATATTTATTAAACAAGTCAGAGGTTCAAAGTATAAATACTTGTACTAAACTTTTACCTCATTTGGCAATATGATCAAGTCCTTAGGCCAGGCTACCCAACTCCCCATTGCATGCTTAACAGTAACAATTTCATCTTCAACAGGAAATGGGACCTTCGCTTTTTCATCAATCGCATAGTAAACAGAAACACGCCTATTGTCATCCCCTAATGGTCTTCTATGAATGACTGCCTCAGGATCATCCCCGGATTCCATTATTGTGGCATGAGCAACAATGTTATCCACTGAACCCACGGCCAACTTGCAATCAATCTCAGGGTCTCCAACCATGTAAGTCCACTTCTTTTTCTCAGGGACATTAACAGACTTAGAAGCTTTGTTTTTCTCAGGGTATTCAACTGAGTGAACTGACTCATAATCCTTCTTTTCCTCAGGGGCATCAACTGATTCCAATTTCTTCTTCTTGCGTGATTGAGCGGCTGCAAAGTTCCTCGTAATATTATTCAAAACACCCTTAACTGCTTCATTCACAGGCACTGCTGGTACCTTTTCCTCCGGGGGCAGAGGGAGTTCATTTTCTTTTTTTTTGAAATAGCGATTTTTGGCGTGTATTTTCAGCTTCCAGGTTTGGTACCGAAACACCCTCCTCCATTGTGTGTGAACTTCCTTGACCAGAAAGAGGTGTACCATGCTTAATGCCAGCCCCAAAATGTCCTGCTAGCAAGTTTTCTGTGAACTCTGCAAACTTTGCCTCCCAACGCTTTGCCTCTTCTGCCTCAATTTCTTCCCTTATTTCCTCCCTTAGTTGCTCCTTTGCTTCCTTCAATATTACTGGTTTCGCTTCCTCTATTATCTTTTTACTCTCCTCATGCACTATCTTTCTCATCCTTGCTTCAAAGCTCTGCTTCCTAAGATTTGGCAGTCCAAAGTACTCGTGCGGAGTAATATGACCTCCCACTCCACGCACTCGACCACTGTGCTCAGGGGTCTCCAAAGCCTGAGTTAGAATATCATTCATCCCCACAGCGGTCCTTTTCCTTTCATCAACCTCTTTTCTAACTTCAGCCTGACAACAAGAGTTACCAATGTAAGCAATAGAATAACATTTAAAAAGTTGCTCACATACAATTCAAACGACCAAGAACTTACCACTCTTTCAACAGCCTTTTTTGTCTCTTCATCTGGTATTTCCCCCTCCTTTGGAATACGCCCTCGAACCCAAGTTATATCTCTATCAATTTCTCCTTCACCTGGAACCAAGCCTACACCTTCTTCACCTAGTTCCTCAATCTACAAAAATGGATTTCTGAATTAGAACACTATCACAAGCACAAAACAAAACACATATTGACTATCTAATGTTAATTTACTAACCACTTCTTCTTCCACTCCTATATAACCCTTACGGGACATTCTATGTGGATACTTGTTCTTCTTGCGCCTTTTCTGTTGTTGTTCACGTTTTGTCTGCAAAATCCACCACTCACTTTAAAAATTCCACGATATGGCAAGTAGAAAATCAGATCTACTACTAAGTTGAAACTAGTTATGATATTAAAAATGCCGTTCATACCAAGAATTCAGGCGTTGTCCGTGACTTGACAAATATAGTCCAATGATCAGGTGGTATGAAAGGATAATCATTAGGAGGAAACTTCAGCTTTTCAGGGGAATCAAGGTAGGGGATGATGTATTTTGAAGTAAGGCGAGACTTGAACTCCCTCCACTTAGTTGATGCAGATTGCATAATCCTCTTCATATGTTCTTCACCGATTATGAATGGAAGCTGTGCAGTTAAGATACAAATGAGTATGACACTCTGATCCACTAATCAGAACTAGAAGTAATTCAATTAAAAAATTAACAGAAAAATAAAGCACTTAGTACCTGAAGACGTTTCCATATTTTAGCTCTGTCATCCTCTTTTACCCCTTTCCAGGTTTTTATTATAATTGGCACTCTCCTTCGTGCCAATACTCCCAAGTACGACTGCATTTTCTTGGCCACCTTCCCATAGGGAGTGCCTCTTCTGTTGAACAGCACCATCCTTTTCATTTTTCTCTTATGCTTAGTAATGCTTGACATAGTCACTGCATGCCTTTTCAACAGCTCAAGACCCCCGGTTGGTTCAGTTTCTTTCTTCTTGGACTTGCTCGTCCTTGAGCAACTTGCATCAGAAGTTCTTGTTGATGTAGAAGACTTCAAGGACTTTGCCTTCTTGACCTTGAGTCGCTTCTCCTTACTCTTGGACTTGCCTGCTTCGTTTGCAAATTTCGAAGATGCCATATCTGCACAAAGACAAGTCACATAAACAATAAGCACTTATGCAATTAATATGAAAGTGGAATCAAGCACTGATCATAATCATAAGTAACGCATTCCACACTTTATTAGAATCAGTAAAATAAATCTCCACCAAATTAAAATAAAATAAAAATTCAATCAAATAAATCACTAAGAAAATAATCAAAACAGATGAGCATTAATCAAAATAACCAACCATCATATATCATTATCATCCAAAATCTAACAAGTTAAGTTACTGATTACATAATCAAAACAATAAGACTCAACACCCTGGAAATATCCTCTTCATTCTCCATCACTAATATATATACTTTCCTCCCCTGCACGCATGTAACACAAAACATCCTCATCAACCAAGTTCTCTACTGATTGTATAGTGGGCATTGTACTCGACGAAGGAGGGTGCTGAATAGTAGTGTCCCCAACCTCATCAAAAGACTCACAATCATTGTAATCATTCTTGGGGAATCTCAATACAACGGACCACATACAATCTACATAGTCTTCCACGTAAAATATCTGCTCTACACATCTTCCCAAAACAAAAGTGTCTTGCAAATGACCTTTCCTATTTAAGTTCACCAAAGTGAAACCAAGATCATCTACTTTAACACCCTTATGACTCTCAACCCAGTCACACTTAAATAAAGGAAACCTGAAAAAAGCATAATCAAGCTCCCATATTTCGGTGATAACCCCGTAGAAGCTCATGTCCTCAGTAACTATGTTTTTATCCTTAGAACTAGCTACTTGAGGTGTCTCTGCCACCAAGTAAACACCACTACTTTGTGTCTTACGAAGATCATCTCGTGACTTTGTGTTAAATTACACACCCCCTACTCTATAACCCTGAAACTTCGATACTTCATTCCCTGGTTTATCTGCCAGCCACTTCACAATCTCAGGGACATCACAATCAGGTTCACTAAGCTGAATAGCAACCTGCAAATGTAGACAAAAGTTTATAATAAAATATTGAACACTGAACATGGTGATCTAAACCTTAAAACAAATTGGAGGTTAATAAACTTACCCTCTCCTTCACCCAATCAGCAAAAGTAAGGTTTTGTTTGTCAACCAGCCACTTAGCAGATTTCTTTTTGTACTGTGGAAACTCCCTCTTCAAATACTCCATGTGTTCCCTGCAGAAAATTTGCAGATAAATATTACCATGACATTCAAAGGACAAAAAAATCAAAACTCAAAATAAAAAAAATAAAAAAAAGGGAAAGCGACAGGGACTTACTGAAAATAGCTGTTGAATTCATCGGTGTTTCAAAGCACACATAGATGAGGTTCATCCAAATCCTTGCCAAAATGAGACTCAACAGTAGCACCCGATGTAGGCATGTCATCCGTGTTGGGGTCAGGTGGAATATTCCCAACAGTAATGTCGTCAAAGTAATTTTCCTCTATGAACTCAACTGCCTCTTCAGTAATGTAGCGCTCAGCAATGCACCCTTCCGGATAGGTTCTGTTTTTAACATATCCCTTGCACACCTTCATATACCTTTCGAAAGGATACATCCACCGAAAACATACAAGTCCGCATAACTCAACTTCTCTAACCAAGTGTACAGTTAAGTGGACCATTATGTCGAAGAACGAAGGGGGAAAATACATTTCAAGCTCACACAAAGTTTCAACTAGATCACTTTGGATTTTAGGAAGCCTTGCTGGATCTATGGTTTTTCTACAAATTTCATTGAAAAAACGGCAAAGCTTAATTATAGCAACTCTGACAGGTTTTTCCAACACTCCTCGTATTGCAACAGGGAGCAGTTGTTGCATTAAGGCATGACAATCATGGGATTTAAGTTGCGTTAGCCTTAGATCATCCATGGAAACAAGACTGGAAATGTTCGAAGAATAGTTTTCAAGAACTTTCATTCCAAAAAAAGAACCACAGACACATTTTTTCTCATCAACTCTTAGGTTCCAGCTTGCTAAAGGCAACTGTTTTTTTTTTCGGACCGTCTAGGTTAGGGTGTAGCCCTGGTCTTATACCTAGTTCCACCAAATCTAACCGAGTATTGAGTCCGTCCTTAGTTTTTCCGGGAATGTTCAATAACGTCCCCAACAGACTATCACACACATTCTTTTCAATGTGCATAACGTCAAGGCAGTGCCTAACAAGGAGATACTTCCAATAATCAAGCTCAAAGAATATGGACTTTTTCTTCCAACAAGGCCTTCTCTCATCCTCACCCCCCTTATACTTAGGAGTTATCTTTCTTGCCCAAAGGCAATTTAGGAACTTCCTGCTCCAGCCTACTCAAAAGTTCCTCTCCTGTCAAGGGCACTAGAGCAGTCCTATCTTCGGTGCGGTTATTGAAGGCAGCTTTCAGTTTTCGATATGGATGATACTTCTCTAAGAACCTCCTATTATTGTTGTGGGACATCTTCCTTCTGTTTTTTAGCCTTGTGGGCTCTGTTTGATCAAGGCAAATCAGACAGCCATTATAACCTTTAACAATACTCCCCGAAAGGTTACCGTACGCCGGAAAATCATTTATTGTCCAGAAAAGTACAGCCCTAAGAGTAAAGATTTCATTCTTCACTGCATCATAAACCCCACTAACTCCTGCCCATAATAGCTTCAGGTCATCTATCAACGGTTCAAGATACACATCTATGTCATTCCCCGGTTGTTTAGGCCCTGATATCAACAAGGAAAGCATCATGTGCTTCCTCTTCATTACCAGCCATGGTGGTAGATTGTAGGTAACCAGAATAACGGGCCAGCAGATGTAACTGTTGCTTTGGACACTATGAGGATTGAAACCATCCGATGACAATGCAAGTCGTAGGTTTCATGGTTCATCCCCAAAAGCAGGCCACTTTTCATCCACAAACTTCCAAGAAGTGGAATCTGCAGACTCACTCATACTATGCTTCGTTTTGATGTTGTAAAGCTTCACAATGACAGCCATCCTCGTGTGCGTAGTGCAACCAGGATACAAGGGTTTATTGTCATCGTCAACAAACTACCTAAAACCAGTGTACTCACCGGAAAGATATTCCTCCCCATCACTATCTGATTGCACATCATATTTTGCCTATGTGACCCCCAACAATAGATGAACCACTTGAATCTGTCTCACTATCTTCATCTATCTCATTACTATACCTATCTGAATCTGATTCCGAATTAACTACAGCCTCCCCATGTTCATCCCATATGTCGTAGTCTAAGTTAATCCCATTCAAAAACAAATGAGTCTTAATCACTTGGGCAGAAAAGTCCTTGTCATTCTCACACTTTGTGCAAGGACAACAAATGTGGTATGGGTCCCTAGCATTTACCAAGGCAAACTCAATAAACGCTTCCACCCCAGATCTATATTCATTAGACCTTCTATTTGCTCGCATCCATGACTTATCCATCTACATTTTATTGACAATGAACTAAAAAAATCACAACTATATCATATAGAAATTCTTAACCAACCATACATATATAAAACAATATACATATATATCATACCAACATCTCTACAAAACAATCCCATCAAATAACATTCAATTCACAATACCAATACCAATACCAACATGATAAGAAAAATTGAAGTAGGCAGCCAAGATGAGAAGGCCCATGTCGAGCAACTCAATATCAAATGCACTATTTGGCCAGGGAAAGAAACACAAGTTAACATATGCTGACCTTTTGCTGATACTTTAGGTCTCCTGTCCTCTAAGAAAGAGCAATAAACTCCACCTGCTCCGTCCCAGAATCAGCTAAGATACTTTCCCCCTAGGAGCAAAGTGAACACAAAGTATCAGTATATGATCTTACCAAATTCCAATCAACTCTTCATATGGTTAAAATAGTTTAAAATCAGGAAAGAGATATGCTCATACACAGTTTTAGCAAATGTCTTTCATTTGATCACTCTTATATAATTAAGGTTTGTCTTTCTTAGAAACAAAAGAAAAACTAACAGATACAACACCAAGCTAGCCAATGACTTGTAGATCTAGTGGCAAGAGAAGGTTTCAAAAGTGATCCCAGTCAAAGAGCTCTAAGTAAAGATCCCCCAGCATAAAATACTTTACTAACAGTGAAACAGCTCTAGACAAAAAATTGAAAAGAAACAGCTTTTTATTGAAACAAAATGCAAAGTACAAGGAGGAGTTATAGCCTCCTGTAAAAATTCAAGAATCAACAACAAGTGCAAACTCTATTATCTTTTCCAATTAACTACCTAGATTTCTATCTACGAAACACAAAATTGATATCAACTTCTCAACAATTGAAAACTAACAATCCCATTAGCAAACCATGAACTCAAGCCCAAAAAAAAAGACAGAATCTTTAGGGTTCTTATGCACCATTTTCCTTAAAAACCGAAACAAAAGCCAAAATCAAAACACTATACAGTTACAAAACATCAAATAAAGTATAGAACAAGCAATTCAAGCCGTGATTGTTCTGAAGTTCCCATCTTTTTTAGTAATCACATCACACATTGGATCAAACACTATTTCAGCAACCAAACAACCGCAAAACTACAAAAAAAAAAATCAAAATTTAGAACCCAAATTACTCTTACCTCTATTCCCAACTTCTTGAAACTCCAACAAGACCAAAACGGCAGCGTTTCTTCTCAGAATGCAAGACAAGAACAGAGAAGCCTCAACTGGAAGAAGAGAAAGCTATGAACAATGAGAGAGAAAGACCAAGTTGGGGGATTCAAGAAAAGACAAAACCGGTGTGAATGAAGTGTGGTTACTACTAAACAGTCGCATCGGTTCCTACTTTATAAACTTGATTAGAGAAAGAGAGAGCAACTGGGACTAGAGGCTTAGCAGCTCAACTAATAATACCAACCCAGAAACCTAATCAGAGAAAGGAGAAGAGTACAAACCTCGAACCACATTGGAAGAAATCGAGTGACGCGCCAAATGGACGAACCCCCAAATCGACGAACTCCCCAAATCAACGAACCCTAATCAAGTGACAGTGGCTTACTCTCGATTGAGGGAGGAGTGATTGAGAGGAGTGATTGAGGAAGAGAGAAGAGAGAAAGTGAGAGAGTGTGCGGTTTCTAGCTTTGTTCGAGAGAGAAAGAGAGAAGAGAGAAAGAGCGGTGAGTGTGTGTTGAAAGTGTATGTGCGCGCGATAGTTGTGAGTGATACAGTTTTTTTTTCTAAGTGTCAACTCCCTTAGGTTTTTGAGTCATATCAAGTGTTTCTCATATCATACAACATAACTCCAAATTTTGGTTGTATGAGAAATGACATCCTTAAGTTGCAAGAGCGGGAGATCTCCCGCTGTTACGTCTCGGCCTTAATTTTTTACCTATCTATTTTACAAATTAGACGACGTAAATTATATATTTTGTTGTCTGAGAAGAAATGACATCCCTTAACTTACAAGAGCGGGAAATCTCCCGCTACTACATCTTAGCCTCAATTTTTTACCTATCCATTTTACAAATCAGACAACGTAAATTGTATATTTTGTTGTCTGAGAAGAAATGACATCCTTAGCTTGCAGCAGGAGCGGGAGATTTCCCGCTGCTACATCTCAGCCTTAATTTTTTAGCTATCCATTTTACAAATCAGGCAACGTAAATTCTATATTTTGTTGTCTGAGAAGAAATGACATCCTTAACTTGCAAGAGCGGGAGATTTCCCGCTGCTACATCTCGGCCTTAATTTTTTCCTATCTATTTTACAAATCATACAACATAAATTGCATATTTTGTGTTGTCTAAGAAGAAAGAAAATAGAGACATTCACTTAATAATCGTGAGGGCGGGAAATTTACGGTTACTTTTCATTCTAACGAGTCACTCTTTAAAATAACCCTAGTTTTCACTCACACAACGCATAAAAGCACTAAGCGTTGTCTAAATATGGGAGGCTCATCATACGAATGTCGAAATGCAATACTCTAAACATTTTTTTTAATTTTGTCGACACTCGTATAATCATATGGTTATTGTGCATGAACTCATATAATAAGTGGTGTCAATTATATCATGATGGTTTGGCTCCCCATAGTGAAAGTAAGTGTAATTATAGTTGACCGCGTCGATCGACACTTGTGTAATACCGAAAATTGATGACATTTCTACCACAATCATGCTTCAATATCGTAAACATCTCTATACAGTTCGATTTTCAAAATTTCATTTCCTCAATGGTGTGTCTCTAGATAAACATACGTTTACATAATATGTACTATACATGTTATGTCACATTATGTGCAACATAGTAAACATGTTATATCTCATTAGTAGGTCGATTGTGATATAGATGTTTAGGATTAAAATCAAGAAAATTTGACCGTTTGATATAATTATGATAGTGAAGTATAGCAGTGTAACAAAATTCAAAAAATTTCGGAAACGTTTAGGTATCGATCAACTCGGTCAACCATAAATTCAACAATATTAATTTTATATCACACATTAGTATTAAAAAATAACCGTTGTGACACTACAATAGGAAATTTATTAGGATTTAGGGTATTTTAGGGGTTAGAGGTTATGATACATACAACGTAATATTGAAAACAATTGTGTGATATACCTTCACACAACATTTCTTAGTTGATTGTTCTAGGATGAAGAATTTAAGGTAGTATTGCCAAATCCAAGAGAAGGGCTTCATCATGACACACAAATACATTATACAACCAAAACTGAAAAGCCGTTGTTTGATTGTTGAAAATACTCTACTATCACACAACAGGTTTGAGTGTTCCGTTGTTACATCAAGACCACCAAGACTATCCTTCATAAAAAAATTTGGTTTTCAGAGGATATGTAAGAGCAATTTTAAAACTAGAAGTCTGCAGCCTAGCATGAGAGATATATCGTACAACAGATATATAAAAAGTATTGTGTGATAGTTTAAATTGTATACATTCACACAACATTTATTGGTTTTACTGTTGTGTAACAAAACCCAGTTATATGTCAAACTAGAGTGGGGTTAGAAGCGAAATGGGCCTCATTTTTATCTGCATTCACACAACAAAATATTATCCAAAGTGTTGTACTAGTTTACGGAAAAAAAATCTGGAATGATCTCAGACTATCCACACAACGCTTGACAATTTCTGAACGTCGTATGAAGCATTTTTTAAATTTGTACAACCCTGCTATTATGAACCGTTGTGTGAAAAGTGTCGTTTGTTGCACTTATTAGCGTAGTGATTGGCCCAAAGCGTGTCAAAGGCTGGAAAAAGTCTAAAACGATTATAAGGACTCTCGCGGACTCCGCGTATGTCTACCTCACGAACTAGCGAATCAGTTCGCCAGCTCGCCTAGATGTATTTCGCATCGCCAAAGAGAAGTCAACAAGTAATTCATCCCGTGGGAAGGCATTTCCCTCGAACTGTGTGTTTCGCACGAAGCGCGCGAGATCCCCACTCCGTGCAAAGTCATATCGCGCGCGAGCTTTGTTTTGTGCCTGAAGGCGCGCGAGATCCACAGTCCGCGCGAAGTCATTACGTGGGCATACCTTGCAATTCATCTCGCTTGGTCTTGCTGGCGGTCCATTATTTGTAAACTTAAAGAACTTGGGCTCGCCGGCTGACATAGACCAAAAATTTAATTAATATTTACATAGACAATTATTGTCCAGTAAAATATTAATTTGAGCGTAAACAATACCCATAAAGAAAACTCAGGTTTTCTCTGTTCAAACTAGAAGGGAAAATAGGTCCGCAATATTTAATTTTACAGAGAAATGAGTTCTAAGAAAACCTAATTCATGGTCGACCCTCAGAAGATGATAGAGCCCGTCCGACGACAGCGTTGAAGCACCGGGACAGAGAGGCTCTGTCTCTCTCTAGGGTCGGAGAGGAGGCGGCATGCAATCTATTATTAACTTGTCGACAAATTTGTTAATTAGCTTTATCAAAGGATGAGTGAGTTGATCATTCATCAATCAGTTGTTGAGTCAATTTACACTCAGGAATGAGCTACAAGCAACATACGTACGATAGCAACTTTTGCATCAACATTAATGAAGTTTCATGTTTGCTCTTTCTTGGACAGGTCGGTTCAAAAATTTTAAAGTACCCCACCACTAGCCTCCACTCCTACTTCCACGTACACCCCCACACTTCCACTCTCTCCATGCCTGTCTCTCTCCCTCTCGAGGTAGAATACAAACCAGGAGAGACTAAGCAAAAGCAAAAGCCATAAAGTCTCGCCATACACAAAGAAAATATCTTTAACGTTTCATATACAGCAGGCAAAGCATTATTGAAGACTAGCTTAAATATTGTTCCTTCGCATAACGTTGATCTGATTAAAGATATATAGATATTCTTCCTTAGACATAAGTTCATCCAAAGAGGAATCTTCACCGGCCGTAGGCTTTACATTCTGACGTTGTAAAGCTTTTTCATTTTCTTCAGCAGTCGCTCGTGCATCTATTCGCTTGCGGCAAGCTGCCCACAGTTTGTCAAATCTGCGCCAATCCATTATTACAGTTTCATTTCGTTTGTGTTGACTTGGGGCAGCGTCTTGATCACGTCCAGTAATTGGACAAAGCTTAAGTTGATCATGCCCTTGATGGTTAACTAAAGAAGGAAAGTGATCTCCGCCTTGCCCCCCATGCGGCTGACCTGTGTCCACATATACATCTCGCATGAGGAAGCTGGCTACTTGGCGGTTGTGGTTCGCTATCACGCGAAGTTGTGGTTCACCATCAGTGTGCGAACTGTTTTCTTCTTCTAATATGGACTTTTCTGTCCTACCTTCAAGCTTCTTTTCATGAGGAACACCGTGAAATTTCGAGATGTGATTATCATCCATAATCTCGCCGGCATCATCCTCAGGCTCTTTGTCGTTGATTGACAAAGTAACTTCTTCTTTGGACGTAGGTTCATCCAAAAGAAAATCTTCACCACTAGATTGGCTGCTAGGCAGTTCAATCTGTTCAGCAGGCCGGGTCAGTGAGTTTGTTATGGCTGGCCTCCCAAAGGGCTCTGTCTTGCTTGGACTGCTCGTTTAAGTTAGCAACGATTTGTTGAGTGGTGGAGACCCGCTCAATTAGGTCAGCGACACTTTGTTGAGTGGCCAAACCGTGAAATTAGGACAACGGCACTTTCTGCTAGAAGAAAGATAATCATAGATGTTTAGTCGGACTCTGCAACATAAAGCATAAAGACACTATTTCTCCCATTCAGACCAATCCTTATGTGACACAAAACCAATTTGCACAATCCATTTATAATAGGACACTGCTTCCGGCGCGCCTCTCAACTGTAGAGTCCTATGCGGACTGAAATGAGAGCAATCTTATCCCGCGGGGTGCCACAGTCCATGTAGAAAGCTAATAGCTCGCGCGGACGGCGGACTCCTGCATCAATTTCACCTCGCGGGCTATTGCAGCTCACGGGTCAAAACAAGGTTTTTTAATCAATAAGGGCCATATGGATTGGCCCAAAGCGTGTCAAAGGCTGGAAAAAATCTAAAACGATTATAAGAACTCTTGTGGACTCCGCGTATGTCTATCTCACGAACTAGCGAATCAGTTCGCCAACTCGCCTAGATGTATTTCGCATCGCCTAAGCGAAGTCAACAAGTAATAATTCATCCCGCGGGAAGGCATTTCCCTCGAACTGTGTGTTCCGCGCAAAGCGCGCGAGATCCCCACTCCGTGTGAAGTCATATCGCGCGCGAAATTTGTTTTGTGTCTGAAGGCGCGTGAGATCCACAATCCGCGCGAAGTCATTACGTGGGCATACCTTGCAATTCATCTCGCTTGGTCTTGCTGGCGGTCCATTATTTGTAAACTTAAAGAACTTGGGCTCGCCGGCTGACATAGACCAAAAATTTAATTAATATTTACATAGACAATTATTGTCCAGTAAAATATTAATTTGAGCGTAAACAATACCCATAAAGAAAACTCAGGTTTTCTCTGTTCAAACTAGAAGGGAAAATAGGTCCGCAATATTTAATTTTACAGAGAAATGAGTTCTAAGAAAACCTAATTCATGGTCGACCCTCAGAGGATGATAGAGCCCAAATTTTACAGAGAAATGAGTTCTAAGAAAACCTAATTCATGGTCGACCCTCAGAGGATGATAGAGCCCGTCCGTTGAAGCACGCCACCGGGACAGAGAGGCTCTGTCTCTCTCTAGGGTCGGAGAGGAGGCGGCATGCAATCTATTATTAACTTGTCGACAAATTTGTTAATTAGCTTTATCAAAGGATGAGTGAGTTGACCATTCATCAACCAGTTGATGAGTCAATTTACACTTAGGAACGAGCTAGAAGCAACATACGTACGATAGCAACTTTTGCATCAACATTAATGAAGTTTCATGTTTGCTCTTTTCTTGGACAGGTCGGTTCAAAAAATTTAAAATACCCCACCACTAGCTTCCGCTCCTACTTCCACGTACACCCCCACACTTCCACTCGCTCCATGCCTGTCTCTCTCCCTCTCGAGGTAGAATACAAACCAGGAGAGACTAAGCAAAAGCAAAAGCCATAAAGTCTCGCCATACACAAAGAAAATATCTTTAACGTTTCATATACAGCAGGCAAAGCATTATTGAAGACTAGCTTAAATATTGTTCCTTCGCATAACGTTGATCTGATTAAAGATATATAGATGGAGGCGGATAGTCTGTGCAGATCGAGTTGTGGAGGTGAAGAGATGAAAGCTGCAGGGACGATGGAGAAGAGAGAGTTGGTGCACCTTTTCGTGACGGTGTTCCTCTCTTCGTTTTCGATTTTCTTGGTTTTTCCGGCCATAACCGACGTCACCATCGCGGCGGTTTGCCCCGGTCGGGAAAGCTGCTCTCTTGCCATTTACCTCACTGGGTTTCAACAAGCGGTACGTCCCTGCAAGTGTGAAGCTTTCCTGTTAATTCTAAATTAGGAGTTTTTTTTTTTTAATCAAAGGAGGAGTTCATCATCTTTCATTTCTCTTCCCCTTAATTATTTGATTACTTAATGTTAAATTCACAAGAAATTTTAAATACACACCCTTAATATCTTAATACACACTCCTTACTTAATACACCACATATCAAGTTTTCATTTCAGTATTATACTTAATACACATCCCAAACTGCTTAAAATACCCTTAATTTATGAAATATTTCATTATTTTTAATATAATTAATTTATATTTACTATTTGGTACCTCTTTTTACATATTATTTTGTCTAATTTTTGTTAGAAATTTTTGATTATCATTGTTCAATTTATAATCAAATTATTATTGTTATATCCCAACTCCAAATAATCATCAATACAAGTTTTCAAAATTCACAAGATAGTAGAAGTGTAGAAGTACAGTAGCTATTAAACATAGATATCTAGTTATTCGATAAAACATGTCATGATAAAGATGCAGTACTTGAGAATATGATATACAAGATCAAACTAAAGCTGATACGTACAGATAAAAAAAATAAAAATAAAAGAAGAAAAAAGATAACCCAAATGAATTGTGGAGAAGAGTTGGGGTTATGGGAGAAGACGTATTTTCAACGATTTTAGGGTAGAAGATGTTAAAAAGAATACTTCTAGCGCGATTTTTTTTTTTTAATAAAAGATATTTGTTTTGGTCATTTAACTTACCTATAAAATCTTAATAAAAACATAAAATAATAAAGGTGTGTATTAAGAAATTAAGGGTGTGTATTTAAAATTTCTCTAAATTCACCTTTCAGTTGATAATTCCAAACATACATTCCAAAGTAAACTTTACAGTTTATACACTTTTGCCCAGAAAATTAGCAATTTGCTAGCTAGCCGGCCCTGTAAAACTTTTTATTCGAATTTTTGGTTTTGATTTCAACTACCAAGTATAATAATATATTAAGGTTTTCCATCTTCTTCCCATACAATAGAAAATATTTGTGATGTGAAATAAGAATGCTCCCTTAACTTAAACAAAGAACTTCAATAAAAAAAATTAAAAAAAAAGCCTTAAACAAAGAACACTTTTAAGAAAGAAAAACATAAACAAAAAACACTTTTATAAGAAAACTTACTTTTCACATAGATAATTAGTTAATCAGTTTAGTTAATCAGTGGACTATAAGTCACTTTCTCTCCTCAAATCTTGGGGTGGTATTCAGCTATTGATGTCTCTATTTTAGCCAATTTTTAGGAGGGAGAATGGGAGATCAACAACAACAGAAGGTCCTCTACTCTACAATTTTAGTTTGGGGTAATTTTACTACAGTAAAATTTATCTCTTGATCAACAACAATAGAAAGCCTCTTTAATCGGTGAAAATTAGTTGTAATATTTTTCAGGGTTGTGAAATTTGTTATAACGTACAGTGTTCTGAGAGTTGAGCTCATGAACTTCTGCGCGCTACTGATGACAAATTGCCAGTAGACCAAAGGATATTAGGGTTTTTTTTCCTATGTTGATAAATCACTAAAAATGTCCAAAGCATAACGGAACTCTCACAGCTTCACTTGATAAAGCTGTCGACGTCCTTTCCAATAGAAAACAAAAGGGCTATCGACAATCTGTTGGGATTTTAACCCCTCGAACGAACTGAGATTCAGAAACAGACACACCCAACAACACCGCAATAAAGTAGAATAACAAACAAGAATGAAAAAACAATTGACACGAGATTTAACGTGGTTCGGCAAATTTTCTGCCTACGTCCACCCCAAGATATAGCTCTTCCACTATGAGAATAAAACTAGTACAAAATACATGAGTTAAATCTCATAACCCAAATCTCAAACCCTTGTATACCCTCACTCATAGAATACCCAAGAACATTATATCTCACCTAAGAGAATTTCCCTCTTAGCACTTTTTTCTCTCACTCTCATGCACAACCCACAAGCTCTCTATTGCTTGTCCGATGCTTACTTGATGCAAACTTGTTTGCATACTTCAAATGGTTTCCAAGCAGCCAATTTATAGGCAACATCTATTCATGTGAAAAAGGGAACTCCTTTTTCTTCCTTCCTATTCATTTTGCTGCAAGCACACCATAGAAGACTTCCTTATACCTTCAATTCCACAAACATCATTTATTGCTTTGTAGCTATAGCATAGCTAGCTATTCACCCATGTCAATATTTGCTGCATCAAACTATCACATGGTTCCTTGTTGCATGAGAATGAATCACCGATCTCAACACAATCGACATAAATGAATAAGATTGCAAGTTGTGTGTAGGACTAAAATAATTACTTACGGCTAACGTGTTCTTAGTCGAATGTGTGTACAAAAATTGAAGCTTGCAAACCCAGAATTTGTCTACATCCTCTACACAGGTCCCAACCTAAATTTCATAAGGTCATACCTGCCAAATGTTCTGTCCATGACCGTGTGTGTTCATATCCCATCCTTAATGACTTTTGCCTTAGACGTGAAGCGTCTAAAATTACACATCTCCTATATCCTCCATTCTCCTTGCAACCAAACAAATCTGTCAAGATTAACGTTCAAGTCACTATCATCAGTATCATGGACAAATCTTTGTACGTTCATAAATTCAAGTTCTTAGGTTAAAAATTATGTAACCATCCGATTACCAGTAAATCTGCATTATATATATCTGCGACGTCACAGATGATAGGCATGGGAACGGTTGTGATGAATCCGTTGATTGGGAACCTGTCGGACCTCTATGGAAGGAAAGCTCTGCTCACATTCCCGTTGACACTATCCATTATCCCACTAGGTACTTTTGCTTGCCTAATTTCCTTTTGCTTAATGATTTCATTGCTTTTAGTTGGTGCTGTTCTACTTGTTTTTGGACCAATGTCTATGAGATTTGGGACGCGATCACTGATTGCCATTGATATTTTGTTCAACTGATTCCAGTTTCACAATTTCTCCACTTCAATGTATCAGAAAGTTGTTTGGATTAGTATCCATGTCCCCTTACCTATTGTCTTGTGTGTTGAATCATTTTCTAATTTTCTTCCCTACAACTAAATATTTAGTGTAAGTTTATATCTCTTGCTGGAATCTTCTTTTGTCGTGCAGCAATATTGGCATATAGCCGGGAGACCAACTTCTTCTATGCTTTCTATCTGCTGAGGACCCTAACAGCCATGACATGTGAAGGCAGCGTCAACTGCCTTGCCCTCGCTTATGTGGTATGTCCGTATCCAACAGCATGAAACTATAGAACCTACAGAACCTAGCTACCTTTTGGTAATGTACTGATGTTGAGTCGCATTACAATGCATAATGTCACGGGATTCTACATCCACTGTCAAACCATATATCTAATTTAATTTCTTACTTTCAGGCAGACAACATTCCAGAGAAAGAAAGAATATCTACATTTGGAATTCTAGCTGGGTTTACATCCACATCATTTGTATGTGGAACTTTAGTAGCTCGTTTCCTCCCCACTTCCTTAACATTTCAGGTTTTAACTTCCTCTCTACTTACCACCAACCCCTAATTTCTTAAACCAAATCAACATCTGGCTTTCAATAACTACTTGTAATTTTGTATACATAATTACATATATCGTGGTTAGGTTGCTGCCTTAGGATCAATGATGGCGGCTGTTTACATGAGAATTTTTCTCAAAGAAAGCAGGCTATCAGATCATGGGGATAGTTCTTTGAGCCGGCCTATCTTGAAAGGATCAGAACCAGTACTAGAGCGAATCACAGATGATGACGATTACACTCCAAAAGAAAAAGTTGCATTTAAGAAGATGCCATCAGCTGCTGATCTTTTTGGCTTACTTAGGAGTAGGTAAGAGTTTGTATAGCAGTGAAGCTTAAGATGTACTTTCTGGATAGTTCAGATCAAGCAATTAACTTGACGGTTACTTGTGTAGTCGTGTAAGGATATGTTTGTTTACTTACCCTCTTTAGTTTGTACTTGAGAAAAACCATGTATCTGTTGCAGTAAGACCCTGTCACAAGCTGGGATTATTACCTTCTTTCAGAGCCTAGCAGAAGGTGGCATGCAAGCTACTGTCCTGGTATGTTTTTCCCAACTTCGTGATTGTATTCTTTTTAATTGATAATTGTTGGTCAAGATCCCGGAATCCCCTATTAATGATTGTCAGGTTTCCAAACCATGCAGTATTTCTTTAAGGCTCGTTTTCAATTCAACAAAAATCAGTTTGCTGATATATTGCTCCTTGTGGGGATATCAGGAGCCATATCACAGGTTAGTTACACCTAAAACTTGTCCTGCTGCACACAGACACATTAGTCTTCAGCTTCTCCCACTTTTAGTTCTTTAATTTTCAAATCATTTTGTCTAAATGCAGATGATTTTCATGCCGCTGTTGGCAACTAGAATTCGAGAGGAAAGGATGCTGTCATTTGGGCTCTTACTGAGCTGTATCAGTGTATGCACTTAGCTTTAATTCTTCCACCTTTCCATTCACCTTGCTAATTTCTTGTGTCATCATTACATTTTTCCTTTTTGAAATTAGTATCGCTGACCCGTGTCTGGTTTTACAAACTATGCAGATGTTTCTAAACAGTGTCGCTTGGGCACCTTGGGTAAACTTTGGTCTTTGCACACTCACAACATCCTTAAACACGATACACATGTTTGTTTCATTACATCTTTCCTCACGTCCAAAGTATTCTTTCTTGACTTAATTTTTCAATGCTGCAGGTTCCTTATGCAGCGACTGTGTTTTCTTCTTTTGGCTTATTAGCACAACCAACGGTAGGTTTTTTCCTTGATAAGAAGCTGAGTTCTGTAGGTTGAATGACTATGGCTGACAGTAAACTTTTGTGACCGACAGATTCGCAGCATTGCATCAAAACAAGTTGGACCAACTGAGCAGGTGGTTCTACAGTCTACTTAATAGGATCTTCAGTTTTAAACTTTTAATATAAGACAAGATCTGCACAATGTATGGTAATTACTATTATTCAGCTTAATTGAAGAAGTAAAACTGATATCAGGGAAAGGCTCAAGGGTGCATGGCAGGCATAAGTTCTTTTGCCAACATTATTTCTCCATTAGTTTTTAGCCCTTTGACAGGTACATGATTCTATTTTTTGACTCTGTCTGTTACTCTTTTCTGGGAAGCAAAAGTCTTCGTTTGACAAGTTTTCCTACTGTACAGCTTTATTTTTGTCTGAAGATGCACCGTTCAATTTCCCTGGCTTCAGTATTATGTGCCTTGGACTTGCAACGGTAAGAGTGAACTGATGCAGAATTAAGACACGAAAATATGATGCATTGAGAATTCACTAGTTCAAACACTATGAACATCTGATGAAACCTATTATGTATGAACTGCTTGACATATAACACTTCTGCGTGCAGGTCATTGCATTAATTCTGAGTACTATGATAAGGGTTTCTCCTCCTATTTCAAGTCACAGTGTAGCCTAGAATACAGATATTTTCACCTACAGTTTGATCTGATGGAACCCTGTCATCAAATACATAAGGAATGATGAGAGAAACAAAGAGCTGTCAGTTTATTATAGTTGGCTTGATCCTCGTGTAAGCTCTATAGCATGGCTATCCAAGTATATGGGTTAAAATGACAATCATTTATACCGTCTTATTGTAATGCCCCGTGATAGTTCTCTTTTGAATTATATATTCTCCAATGTGGCTACTCTCATGAGGTTTTGTCTTTAGTGTAAAAATGGGAGAGAATAACTCGACCCCTGAAAGAAATAACAACTGGGAAACTCTCTCGACAGATCATGTGTGCATCTTTTGGTACTTAGGTATGTAGATCCAACTAGATTCATGGTTTAGACAACAAACATAATAGAGCAGATGGCTCCTCATTAGTTCGACAACAGATTAGGATGAAGTATTAAGGTATGAAGGATCTCCCAACTAGAATAATCCATCTCACAAATCAACAACTGCATTCCTCCTGAACAGAAAACATGTATTCAACTACAATAATTAAAAAACTTCGTAGCGTCCAAATACTAATTTTCAATCAGATAGTATCTCCTCACCATTGTGCCAAGAGTTATGAATATGTGAATAAGCTTCCAAGTTCAGGCATTGCACTCAAGTTTGCATTGTTAGAAACTTAGTACCATCACTATACATAAGCTCCACATAAGAATCATTTGTAATAAGCTTTTTCACCCATTCAAACAGTTCTTAGTAAGCTATATAAATACCCAGATATTCCAATGCTAAATATCAAAATGTAACCAGATAGTGACATATACAAGACAACTAAGCTAAATATCCCAATACATAAGCGCAGAATATACATACTCGATAGGTGGTCCATCCACCTCATTGGAATGGAAATATTTCATCATCGTCATCTTCCATTTCCATATATTTGAAGTTAACAGCATCCCAACCATTGCCTTTGTAATCAAAGCCTGGGCTCACATAGCACTTCATCTCATGAAACAGGTTCAGATTATCCACGAGCTTATGAAAGGCATTGCATCCACAACACTACAGAACAAGAAAGCAAACATGCAATCATTAAAAACTGTTACTGCCTTTCATTTACTGCCGCCCATAAGAATACTTTCAAAGCTTAACTTAACGAAATAAATTTTACATCTTTTCATATTTTCCTCAATTACTGAACAAATCATCAGCCAAAGATACCGAGTGAAGTATTACCGTTCATTCAAATTTAATACTCGCAGCCCAATAACATTATTAGAAATTCTATATTCTAATTAATGTCTCTTTCCTCATTTCCCCACTAAAGTCATACTGAAACCAGAATGTAATAATTTGACCGATAATCAACTCAGTATTGAGCTACATGTTTAAATCCTAAATTACCTGCACAAAGACAGTGCCATCAGTGAATGCATGGGGATTGATTGCTCGAGTTGTCCGCTGCCCACAGATGTTGCAAGTGAAAGCTACGAGCATTCTACGGCGAGGCGACTTTGTAAAGAGAGACCAAGGAAAAGTGGAGACATTCTCAGTACTTGATTGAGAGTCAATCCCTGCAGGAGTAGGAGGCCCTTCCATCCCAGAACCTGTAGTCCAGCCTCTTCCTGTTGCAGCACCCATCACCAATCCCATTGCCGCATCCTACAAGTATTTTTGTAATGTCAATCAACACACAATAACATTGCATCACTGTCAGCTCTCAACAATAACATATATTCATAACCAAAACCCATCTATTGCATCTTTAGTGAATCTTACAGAGAAAATGACATCTCACTCAATAAAAGATAATAGATATTTAGATATCGATCACAGAATTGAAAAGAAAGCAGTTCGATTTCACTACAGAGTTCAATCCGGCTCGACAACCTACAAAAACCAAGAAAACAAACAATATCCGCTTTCTATTGTATACAATTCCAATTGTCTAAGTCGTTTAGATTTCCTTCAAGAAATTTACCCACAGTGAATTCGACCCTTTCGTTTTACGCAGATTTTGTGAAGTTTTCTTAAAGTTTGGCTCAATATCTACAAATTATCAAAGCAAAAACCAAGAGTACCTTGGAGAGTGGAGAAAGGGAAAGGTGGCGACTACTGAGAACCGGAAGGTTCTTGATTTCTTTGGAGTCCGACTGCGGAGGATTGGAGCCATTTTCGTTTCCTGAAACCCACAAAGCTTTTCAAAATCAAATGGAAAATAATTTGATGGGAAATGAAAAGAAGAAGAAGAAGAAGAGGAATGATTTACCTTTGGAAGCGAGTGGGAGGTGGAAGGGTCTGAAGGAGACGGATTCACGGGGGGAGAAGATGGAGAAGGGGGAAGAGGAGGAGGAGGAGGTCGTTATGGTTTCCATGGTGATTCGATTTGAACAACAACACAGATTGATCATTTCAGAATTTTGAGATGAAAAAGATGATCAAGTCGTCGTTTCTGAGATAAAATATCGCGGGGGAGGATAGCTCCTCTGGGCTGGGCCAAGGAGTTTTTTGATCTCGGAGGCCCAATTAGTGTACATCGAGTGTTCCCATAGATTGCATACCATGCTACAATATCACACTTTGCTAAATTTGTTTATGTCGAAGAACATCTGATTAGAGCAGCCTCCCTCTATTATTAAGAATGTGATAGCTTTGGTTATGTCAATGACATTTGGTTGGAGAAAGCCTTCCTGTTATTTGGAATGTGTATTTTACAAAAGATCGGTGGATTTTATGTATGGGACTTAGGTTTAGTGTCCTTCATTTTGGTGTTTTGTACCTACTTTGAGAATAAGCCTCTCAGCTAGGCTTAGTTCCAAAACCCTTCAAGAAAAAAAAACATATCCCATAATTTGTGCACAGAGAAGAATAAGAGACACGAAAGTAATAGACCAGAGACATGATCCTATAAGTAACAATCCCCATAAGTAACAAGAAATCCCCATAAGTTTGCAATCCCCATAAGTAACAAGAAACAACACTTGATCCTAAATTATGTACAATTGCTATCAACGATTTCTCAGAATGCTTGCCACTCAGAAAACAAAATCATCTTGGCTGGAGTTGTCATTGTCGTCGTCTTCATCTCCTGAAGAATCTCCATTGTTGGCATCTAATGTCAGTATTAGCTCTAGATCTGTTGATGAGCTTTCCCCACTGTGCTCTCGGCTTGCCAACCACATTTGAGTTGACAATAGATGCATCAATTCGTGAGGCGATAAGCGGTACATCCAGTTCTTAGCCTTGGGTTTCTTCTGGACAGGAAAGTATAAAACCATATCATCATTAGTGTAGATCATAACCATCAAGGAAACTATCACGATTGTTAGCATCATCATCTTCACAGTTTCTGCCACTTTCATTCAAAACATTTCCACCATCACTATCATCGTCATCCTCGTCCTGATCATCACTATCATCGTCATCCTGATCATCACTATCATCATCACCCTCGTCTTCGTCATCTTCATCGTTCTCGTCATCAAACATATAGTCGTCATAAGAATATTCATCATCCTCATCCTCATCCTCATCACCAATAGTGTACCATATTAATTGGCCAGGTATCGAGCCCTTTACCAAACAAGCAACAGCAGAGAAATTAGTTCCTCTGCTATAGCTTTTTGTACCATGAATATTGTCCTATACATATCCACTTATCTTTCGCTCACTAAGATCCCAGTACCAACATAGCATACATATGGGAGGTTATAGGACTACCTAGATGGGTGAGCATTGAGCTACCAACTCACCTTTCTATGTTATCTTTAAAAGACCCAGAACCACCTGAATCTCTAAGCAAGCAATATTGGTGGTGGAGAAACACAATAATGGGCCAAAGAGCTAGGAACCTCCAATTATATACAAGAACTAAATCACTAAAAACAGTTAATATGTTATTTTTTTGTCTTTTGAGCAAACACACACAAGGACACATCATATATTCATAACCAACATCTAATGCTTATCATAACCAAAAGAGCAGTGGTGATGAACACACCCTCCTCAACTCCCATTTCACCCCCATTTTATTCTACCTGCCCCTGAAGAGCAGAGATCTAATCTTCAGGGCCACCACCCCATCTAAGCTCAAAACTAGGGTGCGTATAAGCACCAGGAGAACGTTGGATGAGCAACGTTATAAACCATACTGAGATTATACAAATAAATAAACAGCTCAGGATAACAAAGCATACCTGTTCAATGTTCTGAGGCAGGGGAGCTCTCTCTAGAGCCTTGGGAGTCCACATCTTAATGTCATGCTCAATTCCACTGCTTGCAAGTACCATGGTGTGAGGATGAGACTCGATACAGTTTACCACATGTTTATCTCCTTCCATGACACGAATCAACTCCCCGCCCTTTTTTTTCCAAATGAATATCCTCCCACAGTCAGACCCACTCACAACATACTCGCATTTCGGCCCAAAGAAGTTCACACCTTTCACAGTCTCAGAGTTCATGTGACCCTTGTAAACTTGAGGAACGGTTTTTTCATCAGTATCCATGGATGATGGAGATGCTTTAGACTTGGGATCATCACTCATTTCACTTCCATCACTACTCATTGAAATGGGAGGATTAGGTCCTAACCCCATTTCTCGTGTAAAAAGATAGATGAACTCGTCATTATATGATACAAGAAGCTCACTTTGTTCTGAAAAGGCCAAGCCTGTAATTCCAACTTGGTCATTGCCAATCAAATGTGGTGGGCAGAAGTAGTTTGTAGGCTGACCAAAATCAGATGATCCATCCCAGTTATATTTGCGGATATCAAAAAGTCGGGTATACTCGTCAGAACCTGCGACTGCAAAGAGATTTGGATTTCTTGGGTCAATTGCAATTGCATTTAGCTTGACAACTGGCTTGTAGCTCACTCTAACATCATGCCCTCGGCATGTCAAAATTTTTGTGGGAGCCCCAGTTCTGAGATCAAACTGTAAAATAATAACCCAGTCACATTGCTATAGAATCCTATTACACAAATAACAAAGCCAAGGCCTAGATTTGGAAAGTATGACAGCACCATGCGTTATGATTAGCATGGATTATTGTCTTCTCCAGGCTAGCCCTAAGCATCCTTCAGATATATGAAATTTGGGCAAAACCCCAGAAATTAAAGGAAGGGATATCCAGATTATAAATCATTTGTCAATCTTTAGAGCTCGAGATTACACTTTTTAGACTTCTCCACAGTAAAAAATCTACATAAAGAAATGTAAAAGATACAAACCATTCATTAACAAAACTAGCAAGGAAATTGGTAACTCACATGTAGCACTAGTCCATCTTCACCACAGGTATAGAAAATATGAGGGCTTCCGGGCTCAATAGCTAACTTATGAGCGCGTCTAGTATGTGAGGCCAACAATGAACTCTCCACTTGCCCATGTTCAGAAATCTGAATATGTCTCACCTAAAATTGATCAAACCTAATCATTAAATAATTTTAAAACGAAAAGAAATCAAGTTAAGGATGGTGAATGTTGATCCATGGTTAAATCATTAAGTAAAATCTGAGATGGCATTCATGAAGAATGATAAAAAAAAACTACCTGTCCATCAGCAGCACAAGTGACAATGCTTCGATCGTTACTATAAGGCATGAACTTTGCTTGGAAAACATTGTTATTATGACCGGAATCGAATGACAAGTTAACTTTGCCCGTTTCCCAGTTCCATAGTATAAGGCGCGTGTCATCAGAACCTGAAACCAAAGTATCACCATCTGCACTGAAGCTTACGGTGTTCACACATCCTTGATGCTTGTTCAGCTTCCCGTGGATATCAAGCCGAAGCACCAGATCCTGAATCAAAATATCCTAATTAAAACCCTTAATCCAAAATTCATACAGATACACAATCCAAAGCCTAATACATGGATCGAAAACTCTGACCTCAGAGCCACCGAGGCGGTGGGCGAAGTTTCTGGCAGAGAGCTCGCCGAGCTGTCGCTGCCAAACATTGACGACGGACTTATCGGTGCTCGTTCTCAATCTCTTATTCATCATGTGAGAATCAAAAATGAAGAGAAGCTTGTTGTTGTATTGGGATGGCTAATCCGATCGCATTTGGTTGGAACCAAAGACAGAAGACTTCTCTCTATCTCTAACCCTCTCTCAGTCTGTCCTTTCTTTCTTTCTTTCTTTCTGTTCCTCACTCGAAGCACCTCCACGTACTTCGAGGCTGATATAAAAAATATAAAAAACACACGACGTGACTCGCTGGTTGTTACTGCTGGATCGTGTTTTGGGTTGGGCCTCCGGTAGAAGACTGTTCAACCCGATTCGTTTGCTCGTGAGTTTTTTTTGGTGCGGCTAGATGTACCCAGAACACTAGGTATTTTACTGAAAAGACAATTTTATCTTTATATGAAATGACATTTGTAGTCGAAACTAACAAAAAAAAACCTAAAATTTTAAAATTATTTTAGTTAGTAATTTCTAAATGTACCAAACAGTTTAAGTTTAACGTAAACACATTATTGGTTCCAACAAAACCTTAAACGACATTTCTCATTTCACTATATTGTTGTGCTTCAAAGGTTTAATATCTGGATATTGATGAAGTTAGGAGTGCAATTATGGTTTCAGATGCTTCTAACAAAGAGGCTCATCTGCATCTTTTTCAGAAACTTGTTCTTCTCCGGTGTCAATCTCATTTCCCTGGAAGACCTTCATCTACATCTAACTGAGAAGGTTGTGTTGAACTAAATTTTCTTTTTCTCGATGAGGTTGTGGGACATTTATGGGGTTTAGGACTTCTGGTCATACTACAATGCCAAAAAACAAGTAAACCAATTAGTTGATGTATATTTAGGTAAAGCAAAACCAGATAGTTTTTGTCTAGCTGAATGAAGGTGCAAACCTTTCTATTGTTAGGACTTATTTTATATCAAGGAGGACTGAGGAATAAAAAGTGTATATTGCTCCTTTTTCTCTTAAGTGAACAAACAAACTCAGATTATATACATATGGGATGGGGACGACATGAGTCACAATACTTAGAGATTCAAGTCCTCCAACACATTCAAGCATATGAATCAAGGCATTCAATTAAATAATATAAGCATCTTCTACCTATCAAACTTATCAACCCTCTCACCATCAAATTGAATTCAGAGCAAAACAAAACAGTGCCCATGAACCAAATGGAAACATGATTTAATCGGCCAATAAATGAACAAGAATTCAACCCCTAAACTAATAAATTACTAATATCAGGTTCCCTTTCCAAGAGCCTCCCATAATCCTCGAAGTGGATTACTTGCAAATTGCAGACCAAGTGAAACAAAATGCTCGCTGTGAGAGGAATTGCAGACCATGAGGCGAGAGGAATTGTTTCTAGCGTCAGGGGTTTCGTTTGGCTGAGAAGAGTTTTGTTGGGTTTATTTGTGAGTTTTGCTGGGTTTAATAAAGAAATGGTATTATTAGAATGTTGCTGGGTTTACTTAGAAATTTTATAATTTTGCTGGGTGTATAAAGTTTGTTGGGTCTACTTTGTATTTTGCTTGGTACATCTAGCAACACCTTTTTTTTATAGTAGTTTGCTTGTGAATTATGATATGTTGGTTATGATTAGAATTCCTTTCAATATAATAGAGGTCGGGAGTTCGAACTCACTCATATCGAGCAAAAAGATATGGAAAAGAATATCGTATATTATTGTTTTTTTTAAGTAAAATCAAAATTGTGAGTTCCTTTATGTCAAAAGAATATTTTCTCTTTTTATAATGTCTTTCTTAGAGCAATACTCTTTATTGATTGGTGTTTGTTATGATACATTTATTTCGTAAAGTTTTTTGATATCATCTCGGGACTTCTTCTTGATGCTTATTATAATCACGGATTAAAGCTTAAGGAAAGCCGCACCGACCCTTTATTCAGAAAAGAAAAAATTTGAAATTATTATTTAAAAAAAAATAACTACTTGGCACGTAAATTGTAATTGATTTTAAGAACTAATTGTGACTGTTTATGTACTTAATGCATATCGAATGTACTGATGATCACGGAACAATGTCCCTCGGTTATATTTAGAGTTCACCGATTCATTACAAGCAGTAGACAAAATGGAGTAAACTTTGATTGTTGTCTTCAGTTTTGGTGGCGATGAGGCTTCGGAGAATTGATGTCAGCTTTAGATGTCTTGCAAGTATGTATATTTAGTGAAAGGCTGCATGCAGCACACATATAAATTTTCACTTGCTGTTTATAAAAATAAAAATAAATAAAAAACCAAGTACTGTGGGATGAAAGTAAGAAATGAGGAAATAGTGAGGTAGTCAGTATATGAAGCTCAACGCTATCTATGCTCAGCCAAGATGGGAGGCCTCGGCAGTGCACAGCTATCATTTTCAGTAGCATTGCCATGGCGCCATGATCCTCCCCGACACTCAAAACTCCCACTCCAGATCCAATGCGCTCTGACCAAACAAGGCCAACGCTTCCTGACCAAGCTCGCAGCCAATGCCGGCAACCCATCCGTCGCCAACAAATTAATCTCCAAGTTCCTGTCAACCTCTCCCAAGTCCACTGCTCTCACCACTCTCTCTTATCTACTCTCTCCTCACACCGCCCACCCTCACCTCTCTTCCCTCGCCCTCCCCGTAAGTCAAAAACCAATCCCCAATTGGGTTTGTTTCACTCTTTAATTCGACTAAGTTTTCGAATTGGGTTCTTGCAGATGTATTCCAAGATCACAGAGGCGTCTTGGTTTGAGTGGAACCCAAAGGTGGTAGCTGCCCTTGTTGCGTTGCTTGATAAACAAGGAGAACAGAGCCAATCAGAAGCGTTAATCTCCGAGACCATTTCCAAGTTGGGCAACAAGGAACGTGAGCTTGTTCAGTTTCATTGCCAGTTGGTGGAGTCACACTCGAAGATGAGCTCAAAATGTGGGTTTGATAGGGCATGTACTTATCTCCATCAGCTTCTTCAGAATTCTAGCTCTGTTTATGTAAAACGCCGAGCTTTCGAATCGATGGTTGGTGGTTTGTGTGCGATGGATAGGCCTGGTGAAGCGGACGAGTTGATTGAGGAGATGAAAGTTGAGGGGCTGAAGGCATCGGTTTTCGAGTTCAGGTCTGTGGTTTATGGCTATGGAAGGTTGGGAATGTTTGAAAAAATGCTGAAGGTTGTGGACCAAATGGAGAAGCAGGGGTTTGGTGATGATACTATATGCTGTAATATGGTTCTTTCATCATATGGAGCACATAATGAGCTAGCTGCGATGGCAAACTGGCTTCGGAATATGAAAGATTCGAGTGTTCCTTTCTCGATTAGGACTTACAATTCGGTGTTGAATTCGTGTCCTACGATCATGGCAATGCTGCAGGAACCGAAAGCTGTTCCATGTTCGGTTGGAGAACTGAGTGGGGTTTTGGATGGTGATGAGGCTTTGGTGGTTAAGGAGCTGGTTGGATCGGTAGTTGTGGATGAGGCGAGGGTGTGGGATTCTGCAGAGGCCAAGTTGGATTTGCATGGCATGCATTTGGGTTCAGCTTACTTGGTAATGCTGGAGTGGTTTGAGGCAATGGGAAACAGGTTCAAGAGTGCGGAGTGTGTGGTTCCAGCGGAGGTTGTCATTGTTTGCGGATTGGGAAAGCATAGCAGTGTTAGAGGTGAATCCCCGGTTAAAGATCTGGTTAAAGAGATGATGCATCAAATGGGAAGTCCGATGAGAATCGACAGGAAGAATGTGGGGTGTTTCATTGCCAAGGGAAGAGCTGTGAACGACTGGTTGTGTTAAACTGTTGGATAGAATAGGTAGCTTTCCAAGTCAAAAACATTTTGAAGACCACAGAAATTTACCACCTCTTTGCAATAGGTTGTTTTACAAGTCCTATTGAACCTCTTTCTGATGGTGAAGTCTAGATTCTAAGAAATCGTATGTGTAATTTAAACTCATTTTCAACTACAAAAAAGACATTGAGCTGGCTCGCAGTTGCACCTCCCTCAAATATTTAACATAGTTGATATTAATACCGTTGTGCCGAGTATATACAATAAAATCCTAGCAGCATATGAGTCAACATCTGTATTTTCAGAGACATCAAATTGGCAGTCTATACCACTTAGAACTCTACTTCAAATGGTTGCTTACTGCTGGTTGATCAACATAAAATCGGCCGCATTGTGGGAATGAGACCAACCACATTGTTGATATTCAAGGACGAAGATGTACAACTTCAGGCAGTCAGGCCTCTTTTGATAGCGATAGACACCCTGCCTACAAGTTTAGCACTACACTGTTAGTGTGGGATTGATGAGTTAAACTTGCAATTGATCCAGCCAGTAGCCTGCATGAACATTACAAAAAGACATTTTCATCACTAAATATCATCATAGCAGAAGAGATGTCAAAACTAATTCCCTGACAACAGAATCACAAGAGAATGACAGTGAAACCAATAGTTGCATGCAAAACTGTCATCATAGATATGACTAGAGCAATCCAAAAGTACAGGTCATAACATTTGGGCAGGAAACTTTAAATACAAATTTTAATAAATAAGATTAATTTCAGTTTACCCTCATCAACTTTATGTCTATCATCATGTTAGTCCCTCTTCTTTCAATTTCATCAAAAACACTCATCAACTTTCAATTTTCATCAGCCGTGCCCAAAATTCCAATCTCTGTCAAATTACTCTGTTAAGTGATGACGTGGCATCACGCAAAAAGCAAACTTCCCAAAATAACCTTTAACCACACCCCCTCCCTCGCCCTCTCGCTCCCTCTCTTCTCAATCTCACTCAACACCCCCATCCAAAACCCCCTCCCAGTCCATCCCACCATCCTCCGGCCTCCCTCCGCCGCCGCCTCTCATGATCATCAACAACCTCTTGGCCTTCTCCCTCGCCCTCTCGCTCCCTCTCTTCTCAATCTCACTCAACACCTCCACGAATTCGGATCTCTCTGCCTGAAACGACAAGTCGTTTCTGCGATCGGAGCCGCCGAGAGGTGGTGGCGTTCACTGAGATTGAGTAGCGGAGAATGAGAAACGGATCTGAGATTTTGATTTGGGAGATTTTATAGTGAGTGCTGAGCTTTCTTCATGTTTAATTCATCAAACCTTTGCTTGAAACTGAGAGAATAGAATGATTTGAGTTAAACCTCTGTTTAATTCATCAAACCTCTACTTGTTCGGCTTCTCCAGCGAACGCGGTGGAGTGGGGGTTTTGGATTCAGGTACAGGTGTTGGGCTCGAAGGGAGGCCGGAGGATGGTGGGATGGACTGGGAGAGGGTTGAGAGGCGGCGGAGGGAGGGAGGCTGGAGGATGGTGGGATGGACTGGGAGGGGGTTTTGGATGGAGGTGTTGAGTGAGATTGAGAAAAGAGGGAGTGAGAGGGCGAGGGAGGGGAGTGTGGCTAAAGGTTATTTTGAGAATTTTGCTTTTTGCGTGATGCCACGTCATCACTTAACAGAGTAATTTGACGGAGATCGAAACTTTGGGCACGACTGATGAAAATTAAAAGTTGATGGGTGTTTTTGATGAAATTGAAAGAAGAGGGACTAACATGATGAAAGACATAAAGTTGATGGGGGTAAACTGAAATTAATCCTAATAAATAAATAAAACAAAAACAAAAAAAACCAAAAAAAGAAAGTTTGCATTGTGTGGAGAAAGCCACGGTCCACACAAAATAGAAACAGCTGACAATATGATGTTAGAAAATTGCAATAACAAAACAAATTATCGGCTATTTATCTCAAGTCTCCAGAAACTAATGATAGTATTTCCCACTACTAATAACCTAAGTAACAGTATACATAACTACATAACAGCTATCTGGTTGTTTTACTACAAGCAAACATGGAAGGTCCATTTGTGTAGACACCCTAATCGATGCTTTAAATAATATCCAGTAATAAATTATTCTTTATTGGAAGATCAAAAGCTTATCAACAATAAATCATGTTCAATAAGTCATCAACTGCAATTCCTCCATCGAATGTGCTATAGCCTATAGGCAAGAAGTCCACATGTTGGTCTAAAATATTTCAGGTTAAACAAAACAGGGCGGGGAACACAACAATATGATCTACTTCACATTTCAGTATCAATACCAAAGTAAGAGCATAGGAATACAGGCCCTTTCAGTTGATGAAAACACAAAAGAGCATACCTGGACCAAATTCAGTACAAGACTGACTTCTAAAGAATGGTTGAGGCCAAACACCATAACATAGATGGTCTAGTTGTCTGTGAGGTTGCTTTAGGACATACGTGATGCTCCTGGTACCTGACCTTTGAGAGATAGAGGCAAAAATTGTGTTGATTCAACTCTAGGATAGGATAAATTCTAGATCAAAACCATGGCATCCACCAGATATACATCTTTCCGAGATTTTTGTGGGAGACTGCTTCAGCTATTAATCGACGAGCCTGACCTTCTACAGCCAAAGGCAAAGATGGTGCTGCTCCAACACCGACAACTACTCCTTGCAACCTTGCCTCAATGTTACTGATGGCTAGCTGCAATGTTCATAAAGAACACTATTCAGTGGGTTTTTTTCAAAACAAACACATACCAAGACCTTCTTAAGACTGAAAATTCTTAACTTACTATTCAGAGAATTTGAGATCTAGCTCGATTCAGTATTAATGATAGTACAACTTATCAGTTACATCTAAACATGTGATGCATTAGCATCAGTACTTCTAATATAGAACTTCAACCCTCTAATACCTTATTCATCCAGCGGCCACCGAAACATACCAATTGCCCCTCAAACACACCTTATTCTATCAGTATTAGATGCATGAAATTATAATTTAGGAGAGCTTAAGAAATATGACATTAGGGAAATGAAGTCAATCTTTTTTATTAAGTTGACACAATCTGCTTCAATTATTATTATTAATATTATTTTGGACAGAAAATTCAATTATTATTTGAAAAGACAAATTGCTTCAATTAGGAAATAATAATCAATTCACTTTTACCTATATCTTTTAAACATAGTACATAGTGAAGAGTCAAAACCATGATAAAGAGTTGACTATACCTGCGCGTGTGGATTCTGAACTTCTACTCCACTAGACTTGTGTGATTTTGTCCATTCTACTAGAGGATCATGGACAAAAGTCTCAAGAACACTCATCAATGTCTCCCGATGCATCCTCAGTACTGAAAGTGTGATTTCGCAGATTCTCAAAAAGATTCCCTCATAACCAGTGATGCCCAAGCCATCAATCATATTCTGCAAGTCCCGTAACAAACTCCATGAAAATAGAAAACCATGAAGTAAAAGAAAAGAATATAAGAAGTTCGTAAGTTAGTATAGATCCGTAGCTCATATTAGTCATATAGTATTAACAATACTATGCTCATTGAAAGACATGCATGTTATAATTTTGAAAAATCCTTTTTTTTATGAATTTGCTCCTCACCTGAGTCAATCTGAAAGGTACCAGCTCAGGCTTCTCCAACTGCAAGCCTTTGTCAAATAAGCAACTGAAATCAACATGAACACAATCACCAGTTGTAGAATCAAACAGAATGTTTTCCCCATGTCGGTCACCAAGCCCCACAATATGTCCAACCATGGACCACACTGCAGTAGTGTGTGCATAAGCAATCCGAGCCCTAAACCAAGCAGCTGGCTCAGAAAAAGTGGTCAGAAACCACTTGTGGAAAACTGGAGGGAACAGCGGAAGAATTTTGTCCTTCAACATCTCATCTTCTGGTATTTTACCCTTGCATTGATCATATATGCGCTTGATCTTTGGATTTGTATCCCTATCAAAGTTTCCACAGTTCATATATATGTCTTGAAGTATCTGCCGAAGTCCACGGGTGTGTGGCACCCATTCTATCATGCCACAGTCCTCTGTCAAAGGAATTACTGCAAAGGTACGAATGTAGAGCTTCCTCCGACGGCTTGCTGGGTATTTAGACAGCAACCGGTTTATCATTGCTGTGAACTCCATCATCCGTGCATCTTTCCTGAGGTCATCCTTGGGTTTGCAGAGGAACGGACGTTCAATGCCATCACTGCCCAATAAAACAATCTAAAATGCCAAAAGAGAAAAAGATTAAATATTACGAAGATGATGTGGCGTGTAGCATCAACAATGATAAATGAGATATAAAGAAGACAAGGGAGCAACAACTCAGGTAACTCCCTCAAACTCTTCTGTTAGTATATAATTTTGGGCTTCACCCCAAGCTAATTTTGGATACAAATGGAGTCATAAATTGACCGGTCAAATCTATTTGGAATTGATTTCCAGGTAATCATGAGTGAGAATTGCTATTCTATTATCAACTTCAGAAACATGGGATTAAATCACATATAGGAGGAAAAACCAACATCAGTAATTTGGTAATATGATTCCTCCTGGGTTAAGACATGCCACAGGTTAACATAAGTCAGCTGTGGATACAAGAACCTGATAGAATATGAGTTGAGAACATGTTAGGTGACTTGAAAATCCAGATAACTTACTTTCTTAGGTCGCTGAAGGGAAGAAAGAATCTCAGCCTCATCACTTATTCCTAATATGGTAGGAAGATCAGTTGCAGAAAAGATATCAGACTTAAGTGAGTCAGTTAGCTTCCCATCGCATGTCGGTAGGCTAACAGTTAGAGATTGCTGAATCGGCATGATAATTCCCAGCGGCATCATCCTCTTCAAGAGACTAAATTCAGTGGAGATATTGATTGTTTTCGCCTTTGTATGACAAGCATGGAAGCACAACTTGATAAACTGATCAATCATACTGGCAAACTGATCAAACAAATTGCTTCCATTAGCTCCTTGGATGAAATCTTTCCGTGCCTCCTGTAGAATTTCAGCAGCTGCCTCCCTCCTGGATGGAACAGTGGATTTTGAAACCGCTGCCATAATCCACAAGGCCTGTTGTGGGTATTGCCAGAGAACTGATGTGATGATGCTTTTAACCACTTGAACTACTTCCTTATTCTGGTGGCAGATTCTTGAAACCAACTGAGGCAATACTGTTAGCCACTGATATGTTGGCAAGTCTTTCAAACATCCTCGCATGCATCTCATCACCTGCCAATATAAGAAGAAGAGACTTTAGAGAGGAGTAAAAGAATGAACGAAGCAGACATTAATTAGCTAAATAACTAGAGTTCAGCTTCAATATATGATATTTACCAACTTGTGGACATTTTGTAAATCCCTATTGGAAGATGTGCCACTCCTTTCATACATAGTCCCAAAGTCAAACCATAGGGTCAACAACCTTGGAAGTGCTTGAAAGAGATTCTTGTGGCCCCGAAGAAGGCCTCTTGCATAGAATAACAGTATATCAGGCACATATGCCCACCAAGCCTTCTCAGCTTTTAATTTTGAAGAGCCAACATTAGCACTATTTGATGGCTGTTTCTTAGGACCCAGTTCAATATTTTCTTCCTGACGCTTCCTGGCATCAGCTAGCAGTTCCTCATAATATTTAGCCATGTAAAAATATCCTTTCTCCCACTCAGGCTGCAGTTCCCTCACCCTCTTATATAGATTTATGACATCTTCTTTCTGCTTCTGTCCGGTGTAATGGATCCACCTAGAATAGAGGAGAAGTGTCTTTGCAATATCTCGATTTTCATTCCAAGCTTGAGTATTATTAAGTAAAGGGGGCAGGTTTGGGGGAACCAATGAAAGACTAGTAATTGATGAAATTGCAGTGGTGCCTACAACCCTTTCAGGCATGTTCAAGAGACACTGTTGCAACTGTGCAATTGCACCATCAGATCGCCTAGTGCTCCATAGAAGTTTAGCCTTCTCCATGTGAACATTATGTGCATTGGTAGCTTGGGCTTCTAGAATGGCCTGATTTGCTGTCTCATAATGACCAGCCATGCGACAGAGCTTTGCATATTGAAGCCAGCAGTTCCCAACTTGAGCATCAAGACCACTGTTAGCAAAAACCAATCTTCGGAAAGCCAAAAGTGGCTCTCTTGCCCAGAGTGATGGCTGAGTAAATCTGAGACGGTCTTCCCAGTTCTCCCTCACTTTCAAGAATTTAGGATCATCCAATGCAAACGATTTCTCCAAGAAAGAAGCATCACCAAGAAGAGAATAAAAATCCTCAAGCTCTCGGAGCAGGTGAAGTTTCACGACAAAAGGGTAAGCCCGCACATAAGAATCCATGCCTGCAGCGGAAAGGGGAGCAATTAGAGCTTGCTTGGAGAGGGCAATTTTTTTTTCAACTGAGAACTGATCCTTAGTCATCATTGCCTGCAGAATTTTAGCAACATCCATATCAAATGAGGCGTTACTTTCAGAACTGCTACAAAGTAAACCTTCTCCATCAGCTCCACTAAGGTACTCATCCATCAAATCCCACCTACCAAGTCTCCATGCTGCCTGAACACCTTGCATGCACCATGTTTTCTTATATTGGGGAATCCTACACATTAAACCATCCACATGAGTAACCATAGCCTGAAGGTGACACATGTTCAATAAACAGTTAAGCACATCAGACTGCTTTTGAACTGATGTCGGTTCCATCTGCAAAGC
This sequence comes from Fragaria x ananassa, assembly GCA_034370585.1. NCBI lineage: Eukaryota > Viridiplantae > Streptophyta > Magnoliopsida > Rosales > Rosaceae > Fragaria > Fragaria x ananassa. Next base: position 19,911,352 of record CP139769.1, read on the forward strand.
TTGTTCACAAGAAGTTAAAACCTCTGCCCAGTTCCCGGCTTTTTTGTTTATCAAGAGCTGGTCTTGTAATTCCAAAGATTTACGTAAAAATGCAAATCCAGAAAGACCATCACGCTCATCCAGGCAACTGTATATTTCCATCAGATATGAAACATCTGCATCATCAAATGAACCACTTTGCTCAGATGCAGGGTTAAAAGAGCCTGACTTACCCCTCACGTACAACTCAAAATACATGAAAGATCTTGCATAAGCCTGACACCTGAAGGAGGCCCTGGCAAGGGTCTCCTTTGGAACAGCAGACAAGAGTTTTGAAACATGTTCACACTGTAAACGAAGTTGGTCCTGATTGGTAGTATACTGAGTTTGATGCCTGGTCTTGGATTGTTGCTTAGAAGCTAACAGTTGAGAAGAAAGGAATAGTTCTTGTCTAACGTCATCCACCCATTGACCAAGATTATCAAGGAGAATGAACACAGCTTGCATGCATACTTCATTTTTCCCATCGACTCCATGCACTGCATCCTCACTGTGATTAGATGCAGCAACATCAAGAACATATAGGATTTCTTCTGTTATGCCATAGCGTGCCTCCTCCGTGCCATGACAAACAGCATTAAGAACTAAATACGGAAGCAGATAAATTGCTGTTTGCATATCCTGGCGCACTATGCCTCGACAAGCATTGAAAATTCTTGCACGAGAACCAGTGGCATGTGCAGTCAGCTTTCTTATCCAGAAGAATATCCATCTTCTGAATGACATAGATGGACGGTAAATTGGGCCAACAAATGCAGGATCAGCAACATTAGGAAGTTGAAATCTAGAGGACAAGTAAGGGGCAATTATTTCTTTCACGTAATTGGAGAACCGGTCCCATAATCTCTGACCCCTTCTAGTCATCTCATTTCTACCATCAGTAATCATCATTCCAGATGCAGAACCCAGCAGAGGCTCTTTGTCCTTCGGAGCCGACATAGAAGCGGCAGCATTCTCATGTAATGAGGCCTCACAACCTGCAATCTTTAGCAGTTCCTGTATGGCCACTACTCCTGAATCTTGAATTATAGTGTCAGGTGCAGCTCTAAAAGCCCGTGCAAGTTGCTTCTGAATCAACTCATAGATAAGGTCATCATCAGAGCATTCAATTTTAAAGCGTTGGCACGAAAAGGCCTTCACTTTAGCAGGGTCAACTGCACCCAGGGCCCCAAGGCAGTCAGCACACACCAACTTCAGCCGCTGTCCAACTGCTCTCCTTGATTCTTCTGCACATCCTTTAAGTAGAGATCTGATTAAAGAGCTCAAAATTTCCATATCCGCACCAGCTTCAGCAGTTATTAGAGATGTAACCCCTTCCCGTTCCAGGTTCAGCAACTTTTTCAACTCACACACTACCATGTACCTCACATTTAAGCTGTCATTATTCAGACCATCAACAACATCACGCAATCGATCCCTCAAAGTCATTGACCCTCTGGCTTCTTGTATAGCCTTGTTTACTTTCGTTAGAGCTGGAATACTGGGCAATGGAGGGAATTCACGAATATGCTGCTTTAAAATATCCCTGTTATTTAGAACTAGTTCTTCCAAAATTTTCACCACTTTATCCAGATGTACTGGACTTCCTTCATCTCTCTCAAGAAACGGAATAAGAGCAGCAAAAACTTGTGAAATGACATGTTTAGTGCTAGCCGGTGATACTTCCACCAGCTGCCTAATGAAAAAATGCAACACTGAGAGACCCTCACTCTGGAGGAGTTCTTTATCAATAGCATGCATGAGAAGAACCATTAATTTAGGCACATAAGTACTAAGATGACGACCCATCATTTTAATTAGCATCTCAATTCGTTGCAAGGCTTGTTTCTGCAGAGAAAATTCTTCTGCATGGAGCATCTTTCTATCAATACTGTTTAGAAGGTGGGCAAAATGATTCCTCAAAAAGTTTGGTAGATCTTCACCTTCATCCAGAACTCTAGCAACCTCTTTTACCGTCTCAGGTACCCTTGCTAACCTGTGAGCAGACATGAAATGTCAATACATAGGATCTATTGCAACACAACAAATTACACAAATAACATCCCAGATATATTCATAATTTCGCAGATGGAAACATAATAGGTGCCAAAAAAACTGCTTAGTGGATATCCACTTGAAGAAGCAACTAAAACATTGGAAAAAAGGTGCACCTTAAGCCCAGGATGTAGAGCTTCATACCTTCCGCTTATATCATCTGAATCACCTCCATCCAGAAAGCATACGAGTTCATCTAGAAGATTATTTAATGCAGCAGCAAAGATTTCTCTTTTGTTAGAACCGATTTGTGTATGGTAGAACTGTACAGCAGCATCTAGCTCTCGCATATCTGGTTGATGGAGAGCAAAAGCTAGCACTTTTGGCACCCAAAGAACTATAAGACCTGCAACATCAGTTTGTAACCACTTGGCCAGTTCATATAAGGTGTCAACTGCTTGATCATCATTCTGCTGAGACACCACAAGCTTTGGAAGAACTACTGGAACCATTTTCTTGACAAGTTCTTCTGTTTCAATACCAAGAACTGATTCTGCAAACTCTTGGACCACAGTCGGACGGCTAGATAGCCTCGAAGACAGATAGTCAAAGAGTTCACTTCGAACATGAACAACTTTCAGAAGGAGTACTTGGAAGCCTCCTTTAAGATGAAAACAGCTGGATTTGTGGATCAACTTTGCTGCAACCATTCTCACTGTCGTGTGTGGATTATCAAGTTGATCAACCAACAAAAGAAGAGTAAACAAGAATAATTGACTGTGAATATCAACTGCCATCATTATTTCAGCAGTTGATTCCAAAAGGGTCTCAATGATTTGGACATCTTCAGTTTCTGAAAAGGAGTTGTTGATTAAGTTCAAAAACCCTTGTTCTTTACCGTTACTTGACACGCCCTCGTCAGGAAATAAGCAACTCAAAATTGAACCCTCAACGAACGAACTAATCTGAGTGCAGAATGCTTCTCTTATAGCCTTCTTGGTATTAATCAGTAGATATTTAACATACTTGATCCACTCAACTCTAGACTCCAATAGATTCTCTATGCCCCCATGTACAAGTACTCGGCGGATACTTTTCACACAAGCCACTTGAAACTCTTCAGATGACTCATCATTGAGAAGCTCAAAATATAGAGACTGAAGGTGGAGAAAATTACAGTCCAATTCTCTGGGATTTTCAGGAAGATTTATGATATTTGAGTATGACTCAGTATTGTGTTGAACACTTCTATCACACTTTGAACACCAGAATCCTTGCACTACATAATCCACTGTTTGATTGTGCCTCTCACTTTTCATTCTTGAAAATAGTTTACACTGGCTTCTATTTATGTCATCTCCATTGTTATGAGATCCGTAGAGGCATGACAAAAAACCAAGACAAAAGGGAATGATATTCTTAACCTTCTCACTTCTCTCTCGCCCCAAGAGCCTGCAAGTGTGAGGGACAAAACATAAATTACTGAATGGAAGATGTAAAACTTCATGGGCATAGAGCAAAAAGTGAATCACAGTTCAAATTTAGTACTCAAGAATATTACAGGAAGTATTGTGCAAACCAAAATCACAAATGCATCTCTGCCACTTCCCCTAACAGTTTATTAAAGAAAGTTAAGAAAATAAAAACATTTAAAAATACAATTTACTAAGATTTAAGAGAATATTGAAAGTAAATATAATAAATAAATAACTAATCCAAGTTTCCCTCCATGGGCCAGTAAATGATAACCCCTTTGGATTCATATATAACTTTTCCTAAAGGAAAAGAAGCTTCAGAGTTGTTATTAGTTTTAAATCAATCCTTCTTAGCCTGGCCATTTTCAATTACATGTGTTACCAATACATATAAAAGCACATACTAATCACAGATGCTACCAACAACATATACAAAAATTCATAAAGTAACCAACTTTAAAGTGTTTTCTTACTCGAGCCTTCTGAATATGTGAGGAAGATCACTGAGGCTAGACCACATGACAATCACGGGCATAGAAATCATAGCTTCAATTCTGACTTCGTCACATTCATCATTAAGACTCAAATCCAATACTTCAAGTTGAGTTTCAATTCTTGCGCTATGACCAAGTTTGCATGCAACTTGAAGGGAGATGCATTTTGTTTTCCACAATTGATGGTGGTCAGTAATTACATGAGAATGGGTCCATGGAAGCTTCAGAAGGACATGTATAAGATCAGCATCGACAAGCCTTCTATCCATACACTTCATGATTAAGCAATCTGCATAAGAACAAAAGAAATATTTTACATAAGAAGAAGGTGAAAGGAATTGTTGTTTCTAAATTACATATGACTAACATAAACATCTGCCTATATAGGACACAAAGATCAAAAATTTCATTTTTAAGCTTAGCCTTGAAGTAACCCAATCAAGCAATCAGACCTTAAACCAGTCATTCAGGACAAGATTTAAGCTAACATACTTGATTTCTAATGAAATAAGAAACTCGATTAGTGATGTGTAAGATTGAATAGAAAGTATGCACAAAACTCCAGTATTCAACAGCCAAACCTCCAGAAAATGCATTAATGACAAAAGAGCAGACTCAAGAAAATAAAAGGAGATAAATAGCATAAACGAGAAGGAATAAAAATATTCATCCCTTAACCTAGGAGAAACATAGAGGGCATCATAAGATATTCACAACCTTGTTGACAGAATTTCATAACTAAAATATAACATATCAGTATCTCCAAGGCAAGATTCTTTTTAATATAAATGGACGTATGCTTATCTCCTCACTTTGCAAATGCAACATGCAGTGAATTCCTTCCAGGTAGATGGAAATATCAAGTTCAACAGTACTTCCTTGCTTTGCCTGCATGATGTAATTCTCATTAAGTGGCAAGTGAAAGGAGTATGTTAATCGACAAATTTAAGCCAGCATATATACCTGTTGGCATATCCAAGGTATCCATGCATACATCTGATGAAAGATGCATAGTGACAGATTGGTCTCTGGATATCTACAGAAGGTAATGCAAAGAATGCTAAGAGCCGTTAAAGCGAGATCAGGTCTTAAGGAATTAGGACTGACACCAGGAGATTTTAGACATTCAACAAAAGAAAGGAGTGACTTATGCATCCGATTTGCATAATCTTCTGCCTCACAAGGAACTATATGAGTACGCTGCCATTCCAACTGAATATTAGAATCAGGATTGATGATTGTTTCATCAATCTTTTGGCGTTTAGTCTTGAAAGAATTCACATCCTCAATAGGTCTTTTTCCTCCAACATGTGAGTTTTCAATTGATTTATCACTTACTGAGGAAAAACTCTGGCAGGTACTATCTGTAATTCTCCCTCCAACAAGCTCAGGACCAAGTATAGAGAGAGCTACATGTAAGCAATCTATCAATGAGAAGCAGGGTTCCAGACATGAAAGTACATACACGAGAGATTCTGGCCTCCAGATATGAGGGGGACACATCTTCACAATCCGTACGTATGTGTTGCACAATGCAACCTGAAAATAGAAAGTTTATTAGGTCCACGCAACAAACTAATCTTTGCATCCGTCAGCAATCCAGAGGGTAAGAATAGCTCACAAGAGTAACCAAAGAATAAACGAAAAATAGAGGGAACATTGATATTAACCTTAAGCTCCTGGCTTCGGGTACTTCTCATTGAATGAGGAAATACATTGACTAAATTTGCAGCCGTTAGCTTGACTATACCTTCAGGGCAATTAGAGTGCAATACCTCTAGGCAACCACCAATGGACGAATCATAAGCCGTGTTTCTGCAGTGTGATACCAATACAGAGACTTAATTAGAATAATATTAGATGTAGATATTTCACTTCAAACTCCCGAAAGACGAGAAAATGAAATGTTCTAGGAAAATGTGTCATGCCGCAATGACTATAAAAGGTAAAATTGCCTATTTTTCATTGACTATTTAAACCATTTTTACAGATGACATAAAGTATGCAACATCCATTCATATCTCACATCTGTCACAGCGTATCATGCCCATTATCATCGATTACAAGTCTGCATTGATCATAATCATTTTAAACTTAAATTCATTTATATTATGTCTAAGTTGGATCCCAAAGTACAGACTGCACACATATCCATCCAAATGTGTATAAATCTAAGTCTTAGACAAGATTGGTAGTTTGTTATGGAAAAAGAGGTTCTCTGGAAACTCTATGAGACACTCAAAACTACTCTAAATGCTGCAACTGCAATGGAAAATTATTTATAGAAACCTCAATTAGTTATATGAGAACATGTCTTGTGGGAATGTGAGTATTTTGTTGCAATCCAATCACTAAGGTGATAAGATGTAATCAACATAACCCTCCACAATAGCCAACTACATATGCTAGGGATAAGAACAAAATCATCTGGGCATTCCTGGGGGTAAATTTCACTTAACATTCATAATGAAGAAAATAATTTGAGCATCCAGGGACAGACCTAAATGCAGGAGTTCCCTCTTTGTCCTCGCTTAATATAGATGAAATCGATTGGATTATGTTATGATAAGGAATGACGTCACATTTTATAGCAGATCCAGCGATGATGCGCGCAAATTCAAAAAATGCCTTGCATAAAAGTCAAATAGTTAGAAATTTGTGTGGCTGTGCTACAGAATTATAAAGTAATTCTGGTAACAGCTGTTGAATGTTTGAGCATCTCAGATATATTTCTCTCATGTTTCATCATCATGCATACAAGTTAAATTATAACCAGCATAAAGTAATTGCTACTCACCATGTGCAAACCAGCATCCCCGTAACAAAAAAGGGACCATGCAGCCATAACAAATGGCATATTGATGAGTCCATCCACATAAAGAGTTCCTTCAGTTAAGCATTTTCCAATTAGCTTAATCATCCAAGTTGCAAAAGGTTGCCACCTTGTTTTGCCTGTAAGGTTAATCAAGATCCCAGTCCCATCAAAAGGTTTATTACTTTCTGGAAGATCTCCAAGATGTGAAGGATCATCTGAAATTGCATTCCAGGACTCACAGAAACACTTTAAAGTCACTCTAGTTGAATCTGTAAAACTTGATTTGTCTGCATTGACTGATGCGACACATAAAAGATCTGAACAAAGACAAACATACATTAGCTATACATATCTGAAACAATGACGGTTCAAGCAAAAATGTATTGAAACTATTCCACAATCCACAATTGCATCAGCATGGTAACTATTCAAAACCATCAACTATCTTATCGCATATCTGTCATCCTTACCTTGAACAACTAGCATGCAATCTATGAAAAATTGACGATAAGCATCCTGTGCTCCACCACGAAGTAAGGTCAAAAGCGGTCCAAGCGTGTCAAATATCACTCCATGCCTAGAACTGAACAAACCGCTATTAGTACAACCCTAACAAAATCCATAGCTATAATCACAATCACAGAACAAGCTTTTTCTTCAATTCTCCCAAAGCTTTAAAACGAAAAAATCACCAAATGCATTTTCACAGGGAATCAAAGTCAAAAGGAGCCTCAAAATCAAACAGCGACTGTTCCGAAACCCTTACCGGAACTCCGGCTCTGCAAAGAAAGCCAGAATACGACCGAGCATAGGGAGAATCGCGCTGGCCTTGCCAAGGTAAAATACGCCAGGAAAATGCTTCGCCGTGTAACCGATCAACCTCAATATAGCTATCACTTCTCTCTCATTCGCTGCAGGCAAACCAAAATTGCGTTCACATTTCAAAGGTAAATTCACTTTATTAAGCTTCAAATTTAGGTTTAGGTTTCCAATTTGAACTGTACCGGAAGGAGAGGGGACGACGTGAGCTTGAAGAAGGTTGGGAAGGACGGCGCGGAATCGGGTTTCCAAAGCGACGTCGTTTGAGTTGTTGGGAGGAGTGGAGGACGCGGCGGCGATGCGCTCCCGGAGCTCGTGGATGAGGGTCAGGTTCGCCATTCTCTCATTTTCTGCGTTTTCTCTTCCCTCCCAATTTTCGAAGGGAACTGTAGAGTCTGTCAGTATAAAGAGTAGGAAGCGTAGTATTGGGCATTCTATTGGGCTTCGCCTGCTTTTTTTCTCGGGTCAACCCGGGTTTGAGCCCAAAACTGACTGATTAATATTGTACATGTTTAGCTGATCGGTTGACTGACTAAAAAATTGTTGCTCAACCACCTTATATGTAAATTCAATGACGGAGAATTCACATCTAAAATCAATTACCAATAAATAAAATGACTCAAAATTTTAAGGCATCTCCAACAATACCCTCCAAATTCATACTCATAATCAAAACTCAAATATTTTGATCTTTGGTTCCCATTTTAGGATGACTGTGAAGTAGAAACCATTTGGGTTGACGCGGGACTCATGCAAAAGAGGAGACACACGTGAAGGTGCTTGAAGATGCTGAGAGAACGCGCCATCACCTGAAGTTGTGGAATACGCGCCCTACAAGACAAAATAATGGGATGGAATCACCAAACGCACTTTGCACGCGTTTAACTTGTTGGCAGCATGGGTCCTCCTCCAAATGGGTAATAAAACAGATGGCTGAGATCTCTTGTTTCATTTAAAATCAAAGGTCCAGATCAATTCATTCCTAAAAAGATAAATTCATGTATAATAAATGGATTTCTAATCTGACGGCCATAAATATTTTGTGAATTGATTTCAACGGTTTATAATAAATGATAACATTTTCAAAAGACAAAAACTTGAAACATTATTATGTATGGTTTATTATAATTTATTTGTCCTTAAATAATTATATGAAATAATTAAAATTTGGGTATGGGTATGAGTTTTGATATAATGATTTGAGATTAAATATGAGTTTGCATAGTAATGAGTTTAGATGAGTCAAAAAATGAGTTTGGGTATGAGTTTTGAGTATGGTTGTTAGAGATGCCGTTATAAACCAACATGTAAGGTCTCATATTCTCGATGTGAGATTGATATCTCAACAGAGAAATGTATCTTTAATGGGATTGTTTTGTCTACAACCCTTAAATTTGCATCCTATCGAGAATGAGCAAAGTTTATTTGATCGGTTAATGACTAGGGTGACATTTTATTTGTTTACAAGGATGAAGTTTTATTTGTTCGACAAATGTGGTGGTTTGACCATAATTTTGACACAAGGTGAACCACAAGGTTACTATACTTAAATGGAATTGTGAGAGAATCGGAGTGAAAATGACTCGGGTGAAGAAGAATCACTCCCACAAGGGGCCAATTTCACTTTAATCAAATTATGAATACGAATGCAAGATCATTATTGAATCAATGAAAAATATTGAGGTTTTTTTGTACATAAATTAGATCTCTAAGGAAACCTAACGGTGTTTTTGGTTATTAAAGACACATGAAGGCGTTTATGACATGAAGGCGTTTATGACATGAAGAATTGATTCATGAGGAGTCATTTGCATTACCTACTTCTACCTAAAGAATGAAAATATGTCATTCCTGATTTTAGTACAAGGCCCAGACAATTTGCATTCCTCATTGGGTCAGGACTCAGGAAAACAAGATTGAGAAAGCATAGGAGAGATTCTCCTTTGAAACCTTTCTCTGATTCCCATTTGAAATGTAATTTTTTTTCCCAAAACCAAAATTTGTAGTTATCAGATTAGAGAGGAGTTTTGAAATTAGTGTTGAAAGGAATTTCATAAAACAACTACTAAAATCCAGCTTCTGACTTGCAGTGGCATTTGTCTAGTTCTTGCAGTGGCAATCACAGAAATTCACTAAATTGTATTTCGCTAATTTTACCCTAAATGAGTTTATTAAAAATTATCAAAAATAAAAGTTATTATAATAAAAAGCTAAATTAAAAAACAAAATAGTAAAATAAATAGATAATCGTGGAGAAAAAAATAGGTCGTGGGATACATTCTAGTGATTGTGAATTTGCGATCAAATGTTTGCATGGATAAAAAGGCAAGTATTTGTAAACCACTTCTTTGTTCCTTTTTGTAGAATTGAGAGGAGTTCCAAATGTACTAGAAGAACTAAAAATCAGTTTTCTCTGGGTGACATTATCATTGCCCAGCATACAGCGTCTGGTTTTTTATTAAAAGCAAAGAGCTGCTGCAACTGTTCTACTAGAAGCAGCTTCAGTTGCAAAGGATACAAAAACTGAAGTGAACTAAATAGATATAACATATACCTATGCATATACATAAACAAGGATGTAGATATCGAGAGGAGCAAAAATAAAATTCTTACTAGCAACACTGCCAACTGCAAAATCAAACGGAACTGCTACTCCATTTACTCTAGTTCAAGATTATGGGCAACTAAATTGAGATCAATCCATTATACCGTGTCAATGGATATCATCCTCTCCCTTCTCTACGAGATCCTCCTGCATGAATTTTGCTCCCTTCTGGGGGCTAGGGTATAGGTGCATGTTTGTTGGGGAGGTCAGCTTTGGATTTCCTCGCTTCCTCGCTCAGCTTGTGGTTGTTGTGAAGTTAGAGGGAGGCAGACCGGTGCTTGTGGGAGGCATACCACGGACGTTTATGTCAATAGGCAGTAGACGGTACTGAATATCAAGCTCCTGGAAGATCCGTACCATCTCTTCAAGTAAAAGGGCTCTCCTTGCCCACTTTTCTCCCATGTCTTGGAAGTTCATTCTATGTGTCAGCCACACAGCAAACCTCATCCTATTTAATTCTTCTACTTCCTTCAATATGATCATTGGTGAAGGATGCCAGTGTTCCTTCTTATTCTCAATGTAACTGTAACCGCAACAATAGAAAATAAATTGTTAATTAAATGTTGAAATGAATCACAATCTGAATATATGAAGTAACATAAGAACTTTCCACATACGTTATCATTCTCTGCTTCATAACAGCTATCTTGTCTGCCGGAGTAGTTATATGAACACAAAACTCAACAGCATCTCCGGTGTCCGGACTTCGATAAAAGTTATTGATAGGCTTGGTTGAAAGGGTACTGTTTGGGTACACAATCTTCAGGTTGTCATACCTCAGAAAAACTGTAGTCAAGATATTCATTTCCTCTACAACCATCTGAGAGTCGATGATAGATGATAAAACAATGTCAGACCATTGACATAAAAATGTACAAGATTGAAGTTAATGTGGCACATGCAGGGACGGAAATTTACCTGAACCCCTTCAATTTCACATCGATCTCCCACGTCAAAAGGGTGCATCACAAATAAAAATATGACTGCTTCAAAGACTGTCTTGCATGAGTTACCAAAAATAAATGCCACAATCACAAGTTGAGAAGTAGCATAAACAATATTGGCACTAGTGACGATGCCCAGCACAAGCAGCCATATAACTATAATAACAATGCTAACTAATACATCCACCACGCGTCGAAGTCTGTTCACTGCTGTTTTGGTGTCATTCAGTGTCAGAGCAAGTGCTCTCCGTTCTCTAACGCAATTGACCTGGACAAAAAAGCGGAGTATGTTAACATGCTATAACTTCTAAATGTACAAATCAAAGGAGATCCATATTTTAGTCAATGTTTAGAAGAGATGGGAATTTGATAGTTCCAAGTTCATGTGTTCTTAAATGCAGTCGTAAAAATTCTCAAAAAAAAAAAAAATGCAGTCATAAAAAATTCACTGATGCCTATGATAACAGCTTGTTAGATTTCTCAAATTTGTGTTGATGTACTTCATTACTTTTTCCTTGCCCACAATATTAGAACTTTAAATTGGTAAGTTGGGCGATCAAAAAAACCAAATCTTAAAAACCTAAAAATTCCGTCCAGTAGACAATTTGACAGTTGATGCTTACCACCCAATTTTTCAGTAAAGTTTTGCTGATTCTCTTACTCTCAGAGGCCCCTTCAAAGAGACTCATGGTCTTTAAAGCCACATCTTCTTCCATGAAACGCAACAAATCCTCCAGGTAGATGTGCCTGCCAGAAAATTGAATAGAACCCAATTTGGTTAAAACATGAAAAATTTCATTAACAAATAGTGTCAGCCAATTTGAGCTTTAGAGCTGCACAAACACACACTGACAATTCCAAGCTCTATAAGCATCTTGATGGTGACAACATAGGGTGCAGCATAACACAAACTCCAAGTGCAAATATGTATGGGTGTTAAAAGAGCCAATACAAATCAAATTTCAATGACTGGGATCTTCCTATTAAAATTACATGAACATGTTTCAATTTTTTGTACTCAAATACTGAAAATGTTAAAACTGCAGATTTTTCAAACTTTTGATCACTAAAAGAAACAGATATGTACAACATAACACAGTCAAGCCAAGTTATGAATGCAGATAAATGCGCACGAAACACAAAAAGGGAATGTACAGAACATACTTGGAGCCAGGCCTAGCCACATTGCAAAATATCTTTTTAGCGGCAGCCTTTGCCTCAACTTCACTTCTGATCTGAGTATCACCCACATCCTTGGTGGAATCCAGAATCTGCTCATCCAGTGTGGTAAGATGCCCATTTCTAACTATATTCATGAGCCTCTTCATATTCCAAGCAGACACATTCTTTGGATTGAGCCTATGCAGGTGACCAATTGTGATCCCTACCTCCTCTGACTTCTTGGAAAGTGGCTTTGAAACATTGCCACTCTTCCCCACAAGCACTCCACTTGCAGCAATCAACCGCCCACTTCTCCCAGAGCCATTCCCAACCGGCTTCCCAACATTCCCAGACGGGGGCAACACATTTGCTTTGAGGTCAGGAGGCATAGTAGCTCCAGCATTCTGTAGCTTCCTAACCTCGTCAGCAAGCCTCTCCTCTTCATCGTCCCCTTTCTGTATCTCAATCCATGGCCGCCCCGACAATGTTTGGATCACATACTGATTAAAAAGCGCATCCTGAATCCGATCAAAATACGATCTAACATGGAAAGACGAAGCAAGCACCTTGACAACCAAGGTCTTCACCAACCAAATCAAACCCCCAATCAAGAGACAAAGCAACACTTTACTCACATACTCAAGGATTCTAGTATTGGTTTCCTTCTCAACCTTCCTGATCAGCAAGAAATGCCAACCCATCAAAACGAGGCCAAGCCAAATACAGTTCTGAACAGCCTTCCTGATCCCATACACAAAATACAACACCCTCTTCCTCAAAATGAAATTCCTCTCCACAAAGAACACCATAAGCCTTATCATCCAACCCGAAACCAGCCTCCCACAAATCGAAACCAAAATCAGCACCTCCCATTTCCACATCTTCAATTTCCACAAATTCTTTTCCCTCAAAACTCTAATAGACAATGTACAAGCCAATGCCCCAATAATCAAAACCAAACTCAGCCACTGGACCAGAGTCAATGCATTGAAGTTAGCCCTCTTGTACTCATCAGGCAAGTCCTCTTCCACAAACGGGTCATCCTCCTCATCCTCCCCTCCGCCCCGGCCCAACATCCCGGACCTCATCAGACCCGATCTCGGGACCCGACCCGGCCCCTCGTCCCACCCCTCGGGCGGGTCCATCAGTCTCGACTTCGTCTTCAGCCTCAGCAAATCAGACCTGTTCTGAAACGACGGCTCTCGCCGGAACGACGCGTTCGACGTGCACCTGATGACGTCAGCACCGACGTTACTCAGCCGGCTGCTACGACGGCGCTCCTCGTCAGCAGAGTCCTTGTGGCGCCGCCTCACCGACTCGGACTCGGCGTCCGGCGACTGGAACGACACCTTGATCTCCCTCGACGTCCGGGAGTTACTCGGAGACTCCGCCACCGGAGGCAAGTCATGCGGCCGCAGCTCGTCCATCTCCAAATCCATGTCCAGCGATAAGTCGCCGGAGGCTCTCTGCTTGTGCAGGAACTGCCCTATCAGCTTCGACGGCGGATCCTCCTCCGTCTTCTTCGCCGCAGATTTCTCAAACTCAAAACCGCCGCCATTGCTCTCGTCGTCCTTCCAGAAATCAATGCTCGACTCCCGCCAAATCCCGCCTCCCTGCTTGGCCGTTTCCGCTTCCTTACCGGCACCGGAGCCGCCGCCCTCGTCGATCTTGACGATGACCTCGCGGCGGTCGGAGGAAGAATCGGCGGCGGCGCTCATGGCTTGCTGCTGTTCGTTGTGGTGGTCCAACAAAATGGGAAGCTTCTCTTGTGCTTCGTGCTTATCGGAGGGGAGAGATTTGAAGGATTTCCTGAGTGAGAAATCCATGGGGACTACTGAGTGACAGCTTTATTATGGTAAATATAATAATATAAATCTCTGAGAGCTTAACGTCAGGGAAGTCGCTGGAGTTGGAATCTGAGATAATAATAAACAAGGGAGTCTGGTTTGAATGTTTTTTATTTTGGAGAATTAAGAGGGTTTTTCAGGTTGACGCGTGTACAGTGGGGAGGAAATAAACAAAAAGTTGGAGCTGGAGGTAAAGAAGCTAAGCGAGAGAGAGAGAGAGAGAGAGAGGAGTTGGAGAGAGAAGCGGCGAAGACACCGTGTTAGCGCCGACGGGTATGGGCGTTATGGTTTAGTAAAGAAAGATCGAGAAGTAAAGAACAAGATGGGTTAGGCCGCTTTTGTATGCGTTAGGTTTTTTCTTTTCAAATTTATATTGTTTATTGGTGCACTAGGTTATGATCCTAGATTCGTTATTTAATTACTGTTTTGCCATTGATTGGTTCTCGACCAACTCTCCTTGTAGCATAATAAATTTGGTCGGAAAATACGAGGTTTGAAAATATTGAACTCTGATAATGTAGTTGTGTATGTTAACTAATCCAAGTTTAGCAGTGTCACCCTATTGAAATTGATCTCATATTCTTACTTTTTTAACAATATTCATTATGTTCACGACTCCAAACAATATCTATATTGTTATTTTGGTTTGTGTTAAATGAAAATTTAGGATCGAGATCATGGTCCATGTTTTGATTGTGATTTATGGATTGTTTTGAGCAATGCCACATGATTAACAGACACTCCCACCAATAAGTCCACCTTACGTTGGGCATATAGTTGTTCATCTTTCACTTGATATGAATCATTTATTTATAAAGTTACACATTTTTATTTTGCATTTGGGTTGCATATTAAATTGGATAGTCCAGTTATGATCCTGGCATGTATTTCTCGTTTTACAATACCTTGGAAGTGTGATCATTGTCCAACCAAATAACTCAAATGTCCAAATATATAAACACGCACACACACACACAGTTTTTCTCAGCTACGGATGTCCGCACCAATGGTTTTGATGCGGATTTTCATTTTTACACCACTTTTCAATCAAATTTCCTCATCTTCACCATATAGTATCTAGATAATATTGTGTAAATCAACTATGCAAAATTTCAGCCAATTTAGTAATCGTTAAAGCCCTCAAAATTACATTTTTTTGTTATAAACATGAACGGTTTATATTTGACAGAATTCAGTCTGTCCATTTGTTTTTCAAGTTTGATGGTCTTAACGATTACCAAATTGGCTGAAATTTTGTAGAGATGATTTACACAATATTATCTAGATACTAGACGGTGAAGATGAGAAAATTGATTGAAAAGTGATGCAAAAATGAAAATATGCACCAAAACCATTGGTGCGGACGTTCGTAGCTGAGAATGGCTGTATATATATATATATATATTTGTTGCAATTTCTTTTACGTCACTTGTACAAATTATTAATTATAACAATCTAAATTCGTATAATCGTGTATAGTAATCACTAAAAATGACCTAATTAGACAATGAAATATATATTTAGTTAAAGAAACTAAGAAATGACATTCATGTATCAACAAAGATTAATATGTCGTCCTGGAGATTCAAATTAAGGAAGGACATTCATGTATTAACAAATGGATTCTTCTAATATGATTTGCTTTTCCAGAATAAATCCAATTACTTAATGAACCTGAATCTATTTCAAATTAATGAAATTATTCAATTAAATGCAGATCAAAACTTCCCATTATTATGGCATATTAATCCCAAAACATTCACGAGAGGTGTCGTACAAAATAGACAAGACACAAAGGGGTGATGAAATTCCTACTCTGAGTAAGGGTATTTTAGTAAACAACAGTGCCGTGCCTAGATCTTCGCGCGCTAAACCCCGTGCTCCAAAAAAGTGGCAGAAAACAACCAAACTTTACCCGGCTGTTACAAAAACCCAAAACGCAAGAAGCTTCCGATCACATACGTGGCAAACACCGAGTGGTATGTTCCTTTGCAAGCCAACCTCACGCGGCCACAATAAAACCGGTACCGTAAATGCGAGGGCTAGGTGTCCCATGTTCGTAGGTGTATGAGGTTTTGGTTTTGGAATTTACGTGTTGGGTATAAAATGATGAGCTTGGTGTGACATGTCGCAAGTCGTAACATTGGCTCTAAGAATATCGTTGGGTTTTTAATTTAAGGACATGATAGGTGAACCGAAACTGTGAGGTGTGGGATTTCATTGATAGTGTCCGTGCCTAGTGAAGCTGAAGTCAACTAGGTACCGGCCGAAAGAGAAAGCAAGAGCGGCTTTGTTTGTTATATATCGTCACTATGGTAGTGGAAGTGTGGAAGGTTCTTCCATCTATCAACTACTCTCTGCTTTTAGGTAAGCTAGGTGTAGTTCCATTTTGAAAAGTAGGGTTTGTTGGATTTAATTTCGTACCAGGCCCATGTACTTCAATGGAAGGCCCAGGCCCAATATTGGGGCATGTTGATCACAAGCCCACAATGGTTGATAAAATTCCACTACACATCATTTCTTTTTCTTTTTCTTTTTCTTTTTCTTTTTCTTTTTCGTTTGGACCCCCTTCTGTAACCAAAAAGAAAAAGGTCCTTAATGTCTTCAGCATAAGCTCATGACTACAGGCAATCTACACAACCCTTTGTGGTCTTTGTTCCGATTCGTACCTTTTCTGATCTGTGTATATTTTGAATTTATCGTGTCCTAAGAAGCTTATGTTGTAGTATGTTCACTATTTGTACTAATGATGTGAAAATCTGCTGGAACAAAGTACACGGCAACACGGCAACCCCCATACTTTATATATTGACCGGTATCGGTGGCGAGGTGACATGATGGATGTAGTAGAATGTTTTGCTTGAAAACAATAGTGCATGTAGACTCTCGTATTTAGGGGCGGAGCTATTGTTAGGCTCGAAGTTTAGTGCGTAATTTAGATAATTATCATTAAAAATTGGTTAAAATATATTAAGTAAGTGAATGTTCATTCATATGTGGTACGATGCCAGGTCTAATTAGCCAATGTGACAAATCATAAATTACGACACACTACTTTTTAGTGTAAAAAACATTATTTTTACATCTCATTATTCGTATCATCATCAAAAATGATGCAACTTAATGAAATGTTGTGAATTGATGTGTATACAATATACTACTTTCTGACATGTGTAAAATGACATTACCTTACGGCATACTACATGATATCACCCACAAATCTTTAATATTTTTTGCATAGAGACACTTAGATTATAATGAGCTGGAAAATGGTTGAACGAGCCCAAAAGGAAGAGTTTTGTTTACATATTGCTTTGTAACACTCACATCTTGGTTCGACGTTAGGTGCCTATAATCAACTGACACAGAGACAGAGACGTGACATAACATCTACATGCAAAGAGAAATTTAGTTCTACATCTTTGAGTAACATCACGTATTCATGTCTATTATCTTGTTTTGCCGTCACCAACATCTACATTTTATGTGGCGACATCGTCATGAACATTGTCAAGTGACAACATTAGCCATAAAACATGGTACCACAGACTTGCATTCACCATAAAGGATAAATAAAAAAGGGTGCTGCTAGATGTACCCAACAAAATACTAAGTAGACCCAACAAACTTTATACACCCAGCAAAATAATCCAATTTCTATCCACACCCAGCAACATTCCAATAATACCCTTAAGTACGTTCATAAACCCAAAAGCCCTCGACCAGAAATACACGATTACCACTACTGCTGATATGGTTGGGTTCCAAACTCGATTTTGGCACAGAGTGGCTGTCGTGGTGGTTGCAAAGACGGAAGCCAGAATTAGCTCTTATAAAGGAAGAGTTCCGAATTTAAACTTCTCCTCATTGTTGATTAATTGAAGATCGACACAGACCCGACTTTATGTATGTATACTAGTGCCCAGAAAGTATAAGGCTGGAGCTTGGTGGATTAGGGTACCAACGAAGGGTCTGTCAACTTGTATGTCTAGTTTCAAGATTCCAACTGAAATGTCAATATGCATGAATGCATCTCCTTGAAATTGTCAATTGCAAGTTTTCAATACAACACAATTAAGGAACTAATTTGTTTTCTTTGTTGGGTTTTGTTGGAGATATATTGCTGTTTTTTTTTCGATTAGGATCGATTAGGATGTATAGTTGGGTTTGCTGGGTATCATTTAAAATGTTTTGCTGGGTTTCATCACAGTAAGGGTATAATTGGAAATTATAAAACTTTAGTGGGTTTGAAAATGATGTTGGGTCTACTCAGTTATTTACTGGGTACATTTAACAACACCCATAAAAAATATATAATAAAAATAGACAAATACGAATGTAAGACATGATCTATTATAGGTTATAATAATGCTTGGCTCGGGATCAAAATTACAGACAAGTAAATCATCCCTATATGCTGATAGGAGTTTAAAATGAAGTGTTTAACATGATGTATTATTTTTAGGTTTATAAATCTTTTAAAAATACTGTCGTTATTTTAATAAAAAAATACGGATAAATAATTATATACCAGACCTAAAAGAAATAATAATAAAAAGAGACAGCTTGGAAAGAAACTACCTTCGTCACTCGTGGCAAAGGCAAAGTCGTGAGCGTTTCTAATCTCAGATGCAAATCTGCAATTTCAGGCCGTCGTCTCCTCCACTAGATCCCCTCATAGCATGTCCCTGCCCAACGAAATCGCCACCGCAATGGAGAGCCTCGATCAGCTGCCGTCGTCCCTACTCGCCACAATCCTGACCAAGCTCGACGTGTCCTCCATCTGCTCCGTTGCTTCCACCTGCACCGTCTTCAAGGCCTGCGCTCACCACATCCTCTCCTTCATCCCCTCCTTCCATCTTCTTGTACGTTGTTCCAATTTCGCCCTTCTCGAGCATCAAAATAAGAATAAGAAAAATAAATAATTTTGACCCTTTTGTTGGATTGTGTTAAGGAAACTGCGCCTTCTATGGAATTGTTAAGGCCTCTGTTGCGGCCAAACCATTGGATGAAGAGCATGAAGGTGAACTGCGGCCGGCTCGACGATTCGGCCATTCAGATTCTGCTGCAGCCTTCTTTACAGGAGCTATGTATGCTCAATTGCGCGGATTTTAGCGGGAAATTGCTATCGGAGATTGGAGGCCGGTGCAAGGATTTGAGGTTGGTGTTTTTGTTCTGATCTGATGTGTTGTGAATTATGATTGTGAAAGGCGGAAGGTGAAGAATTTTGTTGTTATTGGTTTTTGGGGTATGTAATAATACCCATTCAGGTCTCTCTGCTTGGGGTCTGTGGCTGAAAAAAGAGGGCGAGCTATTCATATTTCTGATTTGGAGGAGTTACTCAGTGGTTGCACACATTTAGAAGTAAGGATCATTTGAATGATGATTAACCCATTAAGAAACATGTTTATTAAGAGAGTTTAGGTAAAAAATTGGCAGTGCTTGGTTGATAACTTGATATTGGTAACCCAATTAAGTTTGGCCTCGCATTGTGTTTATATAACAGTCCTATTTCGATTAGGTTTTTCTTAAATGAAAGGTGAAATTTTAATCTTTGTATTCAACTATGCTAAGAACATAATTGCCTTTTGAATATATACAAAGACATGCTAATTTTGTCTCCAGTGTTTAGCTTTTGGATGAACTGATGGGGTTATATAAATGGTTGAGTTTGTTAATGTGATTTGGTTCCTCCTTACTCATCTAGATGCATTAGTGTATGGTCTACACTCTGGCATGCATTTCAACTTAATAGCATTACACTATTAATACATGTTTTCTCACTCACAATCTCTCCATATAGTATGTGTACTGTTTACTGTATCTCATGATCGGTTGATGTCTTTCATCTAATGTGTATCTGGATTGTTTTGTTAGGCATTGGTCCTGATGTTTGATGTCTCATTTTCGATGCGTCATGACTTTGCTCGAGTATGGGCTCTGGCCTCAGATAAACTTGCTTCTCTTGAGATTGGCTACATTTCTTCTGTAATGGTGACTGAACTTCTTAGCCCGAATTTTGAATTCCCACAGTCAACAAGTCGTATTCAGCCTTCCATATTGCCCAACATTCATAAATTGTCCCTTTCTGTTGACTACATAACTGATATAATGGTCGGTACCATATCCAAAGGGCTCACATCCCTGACTCATTTGGATCTTCGAGATGCACCCCTCATTGAACCAAGAGTTACATTTGACCTTACCAATTCTGGCCTTCAACTGATTAATCAGCACAGAAAGTTGAAGCATCTATCGTTGGTTCGGAGCCAGGAGTTTCTCTTCACCTATTTCAAACGAGTAAATGATCTTGGGCTCCTTTTATTGGCCGACAAGTGTGCAAACTTGGAAAGTATATTTCTTGGTGGCTTCTGTCGTGTTACAGACACAGGTTTCAAAACAATCTTGCATTCTTGCTCCACGCTTTACAAGCTTAGGGTGTCTCATGGGACTCAGTTAACTGATCTGGTTTTTCATGACATTTCTGCAACTTCCCTTTCTTTAACACACGTTAGCTTGAGACGGTGTACTCTTTTAACCAACCATGCAGTCACTAATTTGGCTTCTAACAACGATCTGAAAGTTCTTGATTTGAGAGATTGCAGAAACCTTGGGGATGAAGCCCTTCGAGGCATGGGCAATCTTCATAATTTGAAGACTTTGTTGTTGGATGGCTCTGATATTAGTGATATGGGATTGTCATATTTAAGGCCATGGGTTATAAGTTCACTAATTAAATTGTCTGTTAGAGGCTGCAAGAAGCTGACTGATAAATGCATCTCTGCTCTATTTGATGGCTCTTCTAAATTGGCATTGCAAGAACTGGACCTCTCAAATCTTCCGAATTTCTCGGACAATGGAGTTATGTTACTTGCAAAGAGTAGGGTTCCGTTGTTGGAACTACGAATGCGACGGTGCCCACTTGTAGGTGATACTTCCGTAGTGGTATTAGCTTCAATGCTGGTAGATGAGGAAAGGTGGCATGGTAATAGCTTGTGGTTGTTGGATCTATTTAACTGTGGTGGCATTACCCAACGTTCATTCCGGTGGCTGAAGAAACCATATTTTCCGAGGCTAAGGTGGTTGGGGGTTACAGGTTGTGTAAATAGAGATGTAGTGGATGCTTTAGCTCGTAGTAGACCGTTCTTGCATGTGTCATGCCATGGTGAGGAGCTGGGAGCAGAGAAATGGGATACCGGGGACGACTTTCATATGCATGACTATGATGAGATGGATGAGCTTGAACAGTGGCTTCAAGAAGGTGACTATGAGAGTGGCGATGAAGAGATGGCGGAGGCAGAAAATGTTGCAGAAGCAATGGAGTAGTCTGCTACAGAAGATGAGTTTTTTGGCCAGGTACAATGAGCTTCAACAGTGGCAAAGGAAATGGTGGATGCAGAAAACAATGGAGTACTCCATAAAATCAATGTAAAATTCAAAACATCTGTATATGCTGAATGCTTGTTTGTTTATTTGGTTTTGCACTAAATATAACTAACTGTAAACTATTGACTATGTCTTGTATTAGAGATGAAAAAGGTGTGCTGTAGAATTTTACTCCGAAGCTGTTATTTGGCCAGGTAATTCCTGTGATTATTTGGTGCAAGATGGATTTGGAGCACTGTTGTATTTCGCTATAATAATTATTTGATTCGTTGCACCATTTTACTTGATTCTCTATTATGTTAATGACCTTAACTTTTCAGGTTTGCTTGTGGTCTCTCTTTCATGAGTATATCCCAATGAGTTGAGATTTAACACCTCTATTGCTGAAAGAAAGTGACACTGTCGGGCTTTTTCATCAGTGGATGATCATATCAGCATGGGTCAAAATATTCGGTAGCCACGTACTATGGAAATTCAGGATATGCTCTGTGCATAATGGTGATATACATTATTGCCTCATGAAATCGGGATCTGTCAGCAAGCACATACTTGAAACGATGAAAGTTGAAGACAGTTGATAGAAAATTCTTAGTGCCCCGGTACCTTTGGAACATCGGTGACTAGTTTTAGCCGGTAACCAGTACTCTTTTTTTTTTTTTTTTTTCGGTTGGAATCGAATGACGCTGAATGCCTGTTTCTGGGATGTGGTTGGTTTCTTTTTTGGGATAGCCGTGTTTTCCCTGCTTCATTGAGTAAAACGCCGAACGGTGAAAAGGTAATTCAATTGGTTGAAAACAGATAAAATGTGACCATTTTTTGGAACGGAACAACATGGCTAATCAGTAGTCTATGTTGCTTTAAATTTTTGATACAAATAAATACAAATATATCAAAAATCTTTCCTCAATCTTTTTGCTTGTGTTGGATCTTCTTCACTTTTAAATCTAGTTTGATCAATCTCGTGTTCGAAAACTCAATTGATCTTCTGTTCAAAAACTTGTCTATCTATATATGGTTATCTTACTATATTCCCTATAACTAGATGTGATTAAGTTGGTAATTGCTTTGAGAAGCAGCATATTGATCTCTTTGGTGGCGGTGGTTCTTTGTGGTACTTGTTCTGGTGCTAGTGCTGGTGCTGCTTACAAAGTTGGCGGTCCAGATGGTTGGATAATAGGAGCTGATTACGACTAGTGGTCGTCTTCTATGACATGCTTCCAACGAGTTAGGTATGTTGATCATGAACTTAGCCATTAGCTCCTTGATTGATTTAGGGTTTCAACATCAATGTCCTATCAGCAAAACTTTCATCTTAGTTTCGTCCAATATTTTAGTAGATCTAGAAACAAAAACTTAAAGAAAACTTGGTGTGATTGGGTGGTTGAAACGAAAAAGCTATTACTTTTAACATTTCTTTACTGGTATATAAATTAATAGGATGGCCAAAACTCATGATATAATATCACAAGAATATTGCCTCAAGCACCTTTACTCATCTCTACTATTACAAAGTCAATCCAAAAAATGCTTTACCAAATTGTAAACTGCCTAAATTATTTCATATTGAAGAACATCATTTCAAATTGTGTATTATCTTGTATTCGAATTTTAATGTCTTTCATCAGAACAAAGGGTCTGCGGGAGTCAAAATTAGGACTTTGTGTTTGTTAAATTTATAATACACGGTTAAGATCCTAATTTACAGCCATCTTAATACAAATTATTCAAGACAAAGTCCCACATTTGTATGCCTGTATCATCCCATTTTCCTTAGCTGTATGCCGGCAGAAGTTCACTTCTTTGTTTTAATTTGTTTTTCTTAATGAAACAACAAGAGGCCTTTTCTTGGAGGGTAGGGCAAGAGAAGGCTCAAAGTCCATCATCTGTGGTGTAAGGGTTTGCACGCTTGCGACGGTAGATTATACTGATTTTGTTTTGACACTCGTGGACTTTAGTCAGTCATGGACTTTAGTCAAAATAGTAAATGGGTTAGATAGTGTGTTACTAACTTGCTAACGTAACTGAGGTGGTTTGCTATATATCTTACTTCCAATAATAGAGAAAAAAAATATGGGTAAAATATTGTATAGTTATTTTAGTTTGAAGTCGACATATGTTTAGTCCTTATGATTTTATTTTAATCTGAATAGTCCTTAAATTCACTATTTTTCATCCAAATAGTCATTCCGTCAGTATTAAAATAAAATCATAAATTGGATAAAAAATCGTGACTTTAATGACTATTTTGATTAAAATAAAACTATAAAGATTAAACATATTTCAACTTCAAACAACAATAACTAAACAAATTTCAATTCAAAAAATATATTTGATGGATCAATTTGATTTGCATTAACATGAACACGTTACATGTATGTCACAAATCCAACCCGCACCGACACAAAATGAATGAATTTCAAGAACAAGCAAAACCCAGAGGCAACTAGGTACAGGATGGAATCACAGGAAAGGTGACAAACACGGTTTTCTGCATAATAGCTAAGATGTTGTCCTCATTCAATGAATATTCTCAAAGTTGTGTAGATTCATTGAATCCGCATACCCTTTGATTTCGACAACTATTCATACAAAATGTAACTAATAATCACAAAACAAATACAATCTGGGTAGCTCATTGTTTGGATCGTTCGAATTCCCTTGTATATGGCTGTTCCTTAATTCTTTAATTATAATCAAATACATACTTTGCACATGTTTATTGACTATAAAGATCAACTCTAATTTGATTTTCTATGTAATATTATTAAAGATTGCATTTTGTGCCTTTGGGATTACTGGCATTCATGTCAATGATATTCGAAACTTGCCTGCTGCTTCCTTTTAGCTTTGTTCAAGTCACATTCCAAATATCAATTTGCCAAGTATTTGGCTTTTTTAGAGTTGGATGTTATATATTTACTTTTATGCAAATCCATTGCATGCATATCTTTTTAGCAGTAACAAAAAATCAAATGAAACAATCACCAAGTGCAGTGTTAATATCTAAGCTCAACATTAACATGTACATGTGGTGTGTTCGATCATTGGCTCCAAAATTATTGCACGTAGAAGCAGCGGCGGATCCATAAATTTGTCAAGTAAGGCAAAACATAATTGATAATAAAAGATTTTAAAGGGAAGTGAAATCCACACTCTTTAAATTGTAATCCACATTCTCATATTTTATTTGTAGTAACTTAAATTTAGTCTTTAGTGACTTAATTTTTATCTTCTTACAATTTAAGAAGTGTATAGATTTCACACGTCTAATTTTAAATTAATCAATTTTAATCTCTATCTCTTCAATGTAGATTGTTAATTTTATGATTACACTATTTATTTAATACGTATGCATGTGGTGACAAGTTAAAGATAACAAAAAGAGATGATTAAGTAAGTCGTCGAAATTGATAACATATATAATATAACTTGTATAAATCCATAGAAGATGCTCTAATATATACCGGAATCCGTTTTTTATTTCATCATCATCATCATCATCATCATATTAAGAATTGATCTGTAGGGCATTGGGGTTAGGCTGTCAGCACAAACATGCATGCTGCATTGCTGTAAGCTAGCTAGGGTTTTCATTTTCAATCTTATCTCCCACCTGGACAAGAAGGATTAGGTTTTATACAGACAGTTCCCAACTCCAAGCTCAAAACATTCGGACCCACCTCATGACCCTGACCAAAGCCGATCGTCTTCTCTTCTCAACAGTCTTATATATTCCGATGAACTCCAAACCCCAACAGTTGCTCAGTTCAGATAAGCTTTTGTATACAAACATGGGTTGGACTATTATATTAATCTTCTTCGAGCGAGGATCCCATTCTTCTTCGTCTCGCGCCGACTGCTCGCCATTTCCCAATCCTCATCTTCTTCTTCTGCCCCTTGGGCTCCTCCAAGGGTCACTTTTCCAGTTTTCCGACCGACCCGACCCTCCACGTCGTCCGCATCAGATATTGCCTTCGGCTGATTCCTCTGAGGATGCGGATCCTCTGTTGGCTTCTCCAGGTCAACAGCTACCTCGCCCCGCCACGTGGGTGCGCGATGCCGGGTTTCCTCATCCCACGTGATTTCTTAATCCGATGTTGTGATTAGTTTAATTGGTTCTTGCTTCAAAGAAGCTACATATCATGCACCTAATTAACAACGTCTTTGGTCTATGAAATCCAACCATTATATTCAACACTCTAATCGACATTCACGATTTGCATGTTTAGCTTACGGGACGCAGATATTATCAACTTAATTGTTATATCAACATCTTCCATGTGTAGTACAACTACCGTTCTCATCTCAAAATCGAGAGCGGTACTACGTTTTAGTTTCACATTGTATTATTATTATTCTACCTACAGTTGTGTTTTACCCATATTAAAATCTCATAATTCCGTATGAGCTGTTTACGACTACAATATATAAATTTTGAATGTGACTTTAAATATGTTATAAACAGAGTATGTACAAACCAAACTTAATACGTGTATGAATCGCATTGGATGACAGTCATAATACACGCACAAACAACTCTACAAGTCGCTCTAACACATGGAATGGAATATATGTAAACCGTCCAAACAAACATAACTCATAACCCCACAATTCAATCGGGTGATACAACCTTAGCCAAGTGTAGGATCGATGATCCCAAAAGATAACCATAGACGATGGTGACTAAGATTTTTACTTCAAAGCAAGAGATGGGTATCCAAGTTTGAGAAACAATACTACAACAAAACGTCACCGTCCTATAGCTTTTGTCTAAGTTGCAAGAAAAGTAAAAAGGCCAAAAGGAGAGGCACGTAATTGAAGCGTCACGCTTCTTATCGCTCGCCCTATTGCCTATACTCCGCTTTAGGTAAACTGTGGGGTCATGTGAGTGGGAGACTGAGGCGGGATTCAATGGTCTTATTGGCCCACAAAAGAGGTGGCTTTGTATCACGGATTCATACCGATTGGGTAGAGGTAGAATCCACATCGGCACGATTCATCGCCAATGGTGCGCACTACGCCGTTAAACATTCCGCGAGCTCTCGTATATAAAAAAATCCAATTTTTTATCTTGGTCGTAATTTTTTATTTTCCGAAACTCTTATATATAATTCTCTGTCAGTTTGAACCCTCTCAATCTTTTTCTCGCAATTCCGCGTCCTCCATATAAACCCAGACCTCCGTCGTCGTAGTAAAAAAAACGATCTCTCTCTCTCTCTCTCTCGCATTTTATCTCCGGTATTTTTTTCACTGGCTTCAATTTCCGCGGCGTCATTCTCTCTCTCTGAAATGGTGATGGAGGACAACGAGAGCTGCGGGAGTAGAGCAGTACTGCACGACACGTCGTCTCCGGCTCAGTCGCAGTCACGGCAACAGCGCCAGAAGCTTCAGGTCTACAATGAGGTCCTTCGCCGCCTCAAGGATTCCAACAACGACGAGGCTCTTCTCCCTGGCTTCGACGAAGACCTTTGGGCTCACTTTAACCGCCTCCCCACTCGGTACCTTTACCTTTTACCCCAACTCTTTTTTTTTTCTTCCAATTTTTTTTTTGAGACGATGTGATATGCATGTGTAGGATTCTGGTTGATCTTGAATCTCTTCGTATTTCACAGATGAGTTTGTGAATTTTGGAAATGGATTTTTTTTTTGTCGCTTTTTTTGGCAGTGATCTTGTTCTGAGCCTGCAAGAGTAGAATAGAGCAGGTTTAGAGATTTCAAGCACATTATTGGTGTAGATCAGTGTTTCTCCCATGCATCTAAATATTTATAGTGTTGAAGTATTTGTTTTTACTGTTAAATTATTGGTGTGATCTTTGTTGTTGTTTAGTTTTTGAGGATTTGAAACAATCGTCTGTGTAAATTTTACAGGTACGCATTGGATGTGAATGTGGAGAGGGCAGAAGATGTTCTTATGCATAAAAGGTTGCTGCATTTGGCTCATGATCCTGCTCAGAGACCGGCCATCGAAGTCCGGCTCGTACAGGTTAGCTGATGTATAGTGCATATCTTTAATATGCCTTAGGGAATCGGTGTTTTCCAGATGGAAGATTCTTCTGCCATTTACATGTTTTTGATGCTTATGGCTAGCTGTTTGATCTTGTCAGTTTCTGTGGCTTGTTTGTTGTCATTTTCACCGGGGATTCAGTTCAATCTTTTCTTGATTAGGTGATATGGATGAGGTCTGAATTGTCATTTACATATATTAGCTTTATCTTCATGTTACGTTCAAAGATGTTTGAAATAATGTTATCAAGGAATATGGAGTCCTATGTGGTATAATATAAGTTGTTAGATGAAAATGATATTAAGACTTGGATTGTGATCTTTCTCCATGAGGCCTATTGACACATTAATTACACCCTTGACTAATTCATATAAGAATTGTATGTTTCTTTACATGGTGTGTGGAAAACCATGCCACTTATGAACTGTAGACTTTTAAGTTTTAAGAAGTCAAAAGACTTTAGTAATAAAGTCCGTTTTCAGAACAAGTCTCAAATCTTCTGCTGTGATTTTTCTCTCTCAATTTTTCACCAATTGTCATTCTTTAACTTTGTAACACATATTCTGGATCATATATATATATATAGGTTCATCCAACCTCAGATGGGAATTCAGATTCTCCAGGAAAAGATGCCGCTCAAAGTTCAAAGTTATCTAGCAGACAAAGGTAAACTTGATTTGTTTACTTTCGTTACCATGTTCATTTTACTGCCTGATTATTGTTGAGCATTACTAATGCCTTCTCAAATTCCAGCATACATCCACCTCCAGCATTCGGCTCATCGCCCAACCTTGAAGCCCTTGCACTGGAATCAAATAAATCTGACGATCAAGATGATGAACATTCTGTACATGCCAACACACTGTTGAGTCGGTAAGTAGCCATTTCTCTCCTCTCTCTCTCTCTTTTTTTTTTCTGTTATAAATAGTTTCAGTATGACTCATAATGTTGACTAAATTACCTTCTATATACTATATTTAAGTTAGTTACAATGAAAGGCTTTTGGAAATCATCTTCAGTTAAGTGTGATGATATTTCAATTATGTATCCTTTTCAGTCGTTTTAGATCGGCAATTTGTTGTTTGCCAGAAATGATTTGATACTGAATTCAAAACTAAATTTATTTTTAAGATCCTGATGCACTGCATGATAGCATCTTCATCAAATTAATGTCTTTAACTTATTTTTTTTTATTTTCAACTGCACTCTATATTGATGATTTTTATGACACTTGTGAAGCAAAGCGACTGCAATTGCTTATGAATTGTAATGAGTTTTGGTTTAAATGATGCAGGCCCATGCATGAAATCACTTTCTCAACAGATGACAAGCCAAAACTACTCAGTCAGGTATTTGATCGTTCTTTATCTGAAAGTAAACAAGTTGTCCTTAATCTCTCTTTCCGTAGACATACTAAGCTTGTGGCAGTAAATCTACTTTGAGTTTGGGAACTTTGCATACTGCTTAGATAAGCACATCCAATACTCGACTAATCATGCACATAAAATACATAATTATATCAGAAGAATATATCATTCAGTCATAGTATCCTCTCATTTTCATTGTCATGGTTCTCACAATAAATTTTGCAGCTGACTTCCTTGCTTGCGGAGATTGGGCTGAACATCCAAGAAGCGCATGCATTTTCCACGCTGGATGGTTACTCCTTGGATGTCTTTGTTGTTGACGGCTGGCCTTACGAGGTACATACATTCAGACTCGTAGATTATTCATGTAATCACTGGCTAAAGATCCATCATATATGTGAAGTATGCAATTGAGAGAAAGTCACACTCTCGTCCATTGTAGTATATATTTCATGTTGTCCATTTAGCATTGCATGGTAAGGATGGTTTTTGGTTAGAACAATTTAAAGAGGAATTATTATAGTTTCAGGTTTTACCTGTATACAAATAGCAAATTTTATCTTATTTACAACAAGCAACTGAGTGACAGAAATAATGTCGATACAGGAAACAGAGCAGCTCAAGACTGCATTGGAAAAGGAAGTTTTGAAGATTGAGGTGATTTTTTGTTGCTTAATTCATTTATGCAATATTCAGTAGGGGTGGTGACCGTGAGTAATGCCAACTTGTGAAATTGCAATCTTATGAGATCTGATGCCTCATGTTTCTGAGCAGGGACCCTGGCCAATACATCGATCATTATCTTCTGGTAGCGATCATGATCAAGTAGTGATCAAATCTGAGCCTAATCAACTGACTATACCCAATGATGGGACTGATGTATGGGAAATTGATCCTAAGCAGTTAAAATTTGTAAACAAAGTTGGATCTGGGTCCTGCGGTGATCTGTAAGTCCTAAATATTTTATTTTCTTTAATCTCTGAGCTAAGCATGCACTTTTGTAGCGGCAATTTATTGGCCGGTTGGATTTGATCAGATACAAAGGTACATACTGTAGTCAAGAAGTGGCCATAAAAGTCCTCAAGCCAGAGTGTGTCAATTCGGACATGCAAAAAGATTTTGCCCAAGAAGTTTTTATCATGAGGTATGTCAAATCATATTGACCTCCATGTGCTCTTCCATTTTAGTGGACCTGAGTTATTTCCCAGAAAGTAAATTCCCACATGAGAAAATGCCTAGGACTAAAATTTTACTCGTCAGCTCTTGTTTGAAGAGCGATAATGTAAGGCCATTGATTTCGTGTAATTGTACTTTCCCTCTAGAAAATAGAGCACATGTGTGGTTTTAGGAACCGTAAGAAATGAACTCACTTAATATATTAGATGGCTCTACTCAACAGTTATTTCAATTTTTGTGATTGGATTTAACATATTAACATCATTCACTACATGATTCCTTGTCTTCTTCAAGAAGATGGGGGTGGGAGGAGGGGTCAAATTCTGCTATTGTCTTTCCAGATTTTTTTTTTTTCCATCGCTAGTTTAACAAGCTAGTCTTTGAACCTTGTAGGAAAGTTCGACATAAGAATGTTGTACAATTCATTGGTGCATGTACCAAGACCCCAAGCTTGTGTATTGTAACAGGTGAGTTCGAAAGAGTGGAAGATCTTTTTTGGTAATTCAAATGAAATTCTTAGTACTCTCTTCATTGTGTTAGATATTTGCCTTTTCTTATATGCATATTTGTATTTACGCAGAATATATGTCTGGTGGAAGTGTGTACGACTACTTACATAAACAAAAGGGTGTTTTTAAGCTCCCATCATTGCTCAAGGTTGCAATTGATGTTTCCAAGGGAATGACATACTTGCACCAGAATAAAATAATCCACAGGGATTTAAAAGCTGCCAATCTCTTGATGGATGAAAATGAAGTAAGAGACCCAGCAACATTTTCCATGTCAATAAAGAAATTCTCAGTGTTAATGCAGACTCTAATATTTGTAGAAACATTCCTGACACGCGCCTTCACCTTACAGGTTGTCAAGGTTGCTGATTTTGGGGTTGCCAGAGTCATATCTCAATCAGGAGTAATGACGGCAGAAACTGGGACATATAGGTGGATGGCTCCAGAGGTATGCACTGCCATCCCTGAAACTTGTGTGTGTGTGTGTGAGAGAGAGAGAGAGAGAGATGGGGGTTTACAAGAGATCCCGCCGTTGGGGGGGGGGGGGGGGTGGGGAGGGAGAGGGCTCCACATAACTGGCTTCTTTAACTGACATGACGCCAACTTCCACTAGATTTTTGATTTTTCATAAACCTAGTGTTACATTTGCTCATGATGATGGAGAGTTGGAAACCATTATAGTTTACTGATATTTACCATTACCTGAATTTGGATATGTTTCTTGTGTTGTCATTTCCTTACAACAGTTCTTTTGCATTGAAGGTTATAGAACACAAGCCATATGACCACAAGGCTGATGTGTTTAGCTTTGGAATTGTGTTGTGGGAGTTGCTGACTGGAAAGGTATTGCTTGTTGAAGCAGTTCTATTACCCTTGTTCTATATTATTTTTGCTCGTTTTCAAGATTGTATCCTGTTACAATCTGCAGCTTCCATACGAATACCTGACCCCACTACAAGCAGCTGTTGGAGTGGTCCAAAAGGTATACTATTGATTCCCCAAATTGCATAGTCAGTTTCCCTAGCATGGACATTCTACTCGTTTTGTGTTAGACTTGGTTTTCTTGATAAATTTGTTATACAATACCTGCCGGGGGACAAGTGATGATTTAGAATGGACAAGTTTATAATGCAACTGTTAATTAATTATATTTGAATTTCATGATTTCCAGGGCTTACGGCCAACCATCCCAAAGCAAACTCATCCAAAGCTTACTGAGTTGCTTGAGAAATGCTGGCAACAAGATCCAGCATTAAGACCCGACTTCTCAGAAATCATAGATATGCTGCTTCCATTAGCCAAGGAGGTAATCTCTTTGTCACTTGCTAGCTGTGTTAGCTTTTAGCCATTGAAAAAGCTTGTCTTAATAACAAGTTCAAGGCTTTAAAATTGCTCCCAGATGGTTCTTACTTGAGCTTCTTCTTCTTTTTTCTTTTTAAATTAGATTGGTGATGAAGGAGAAGAACGACGCAAGTCATCTGGAGGATTTCTGTCTGTCCTTAGACGAGGTCATCACTAATTAAGGCACATAGATATTTATAACAAAAGCATGGGGAATTCCCCATCTATTTTTCACATATCATGTACAGTGTAACACCCTCATATCTATGTCTTTTCTAGTTCATATTTGATAATCAATTTTTTTAACAACCGACCATTGCTTTTGTGTCTTTGGTTTCTCTTTCTTAATATTACGATGTTACGGTATCGGTCTGGCTGAGCATTGTAACTTTGCAATTATCCTGCGGCTTCACAACGACAGAAACTGTCATGAGTTTTTGTTTCACCAAAATCCAGGGTTTGTAATTAGTTTCGGCTACTGTAAGTCGGATTTCTTGGGATGAAATAATTACAAGTCAATATTATCTGAACTCTTTGCAAATTATACCGGATATGATTCTCAATTATTCTTCAAAGAGCCAAGAATTATGTTGTCGCGAGACTTCTGCATCTTTACTATCTGTTTCGATATGAGTAATACAATTGGAGATCCCACATCGGTGGAGAGGCAAAGGCTGTGTTGTCCAGCGAATATAAAATGGGAAGCAGACCCCAATAATTTGCATCTTTGCGCTTGGGGCAATGACGCAGCTAATGAGGTTCTAACCGAGGCGCGTCTATTGCTGGTTGAAAACTATTTCCAAACCCCCTCCTGGGCCTGGGTTCACCTCAGTGCCCTCGAGAATTTCTGGAAGGGCTCCCTCCGGGGTAAGGCCCTACAATTCTTAGTTAAACTTTTTCTGGATAAAAGCGGAAATGCCCTAGAATTTTTATCTTTTTGTTGTGTTAAAATGTTACTGTTATTTACAATATATTATTTCCAAGTGATTTGTTTGTATTGCTCATCAGGAAAGAGCCAATAAAAGAGCAGCGCTGCAAGGAGAAGGCCGTGGGGGGATGTGAGGTGGAGACGTGGCCACCTTCTCTGTCGACTTAGTATTTTGAAAAAAAATTTAGACATCATGATTGAGATGATGCGAGGCCAGTTAGGCGGGGCGATGCGAGACGAGTGAGGCCGCGGGGTGAGGCGAGCGCGGGAGAGTGGCGAGGCGAGATGAGTGAGGCCGAGGGGTGAAGTGAGGCGAAGTCGGAGAGAGGCGAGGCAATGTGAGTGAGGCCGCGGGGTGAGACGATGTCACACCCTGAACCTTAATTTTTACCTTTATTACTGGCATAGCGGTGACCCTGAACCTTAATTTTTACCTTTATTACTGGCATAGCGGTAATAAGAGTTTTTACTGTGTTCGTCACTAAGTGTGTAATTTAATTAGTCCCCAGAGGGTGTTGAGGGACTAATATTTTAAAGGAATTATTCTAAGGAAGAAATTTTGACGACGGTAAAAAATGGTAATTTTTGCTAGTAAAATGTAATTTTATTGGGGTATTATTTCGGGGTATTGAATTTTGGATTTTGGGTTTAAATGGGGTTGTGGACTGGGCTTGGTCAAATCCCAGTCTCTTCTTCTTTTCTTTCTCTCTCTTCCTCCCGATTTTCTTCTCCCCGAGCCCAGTTTTTTGCCGGTTTCTTTCCGTCGCCAGTCCGCCGCCGTCTGGCCTCCGTTCGCCGCCGGACTGGTCCCGTTCGGTTGGTCTCCAAGCCAGCAACAATCCTAGACCGGTGGCAGCCTCCCTAGCGCCGCCGTGAGGGAGAAACGCCGCCCGGAAGCTCCAACTGCCGAATCGGTTTTCTCGCCGGAACTCCTTCCTCCGGCCGCCATAGCCGGCGAGCCTTGGCTCAAAAGGAAGCCCTCCTCCCGTGCTTCAATCCCTCCAAAGGGCTCGCTCCGTCGTGAGCTAGGTAAGGAGAAATCAGAATTTGAATTTCTAGGGCTTTATTGTGTATTTCCGTTCGATTGATGTGCTTAGGCTTAGAATTGGAGTTTGTGGTAGTTAGGAATGTTGTAGAGGAGGTTGAGAGGAAGATGCTGCCAAAATTTGGTGACCATCGGAGGTCGCCGAAGTTTGTCGCCGGCCGCCGCAGGCGCCGCCGCCGAGAAAATGTTTTTGGTGGAGAAAAATATGGGGAGTTTAATGGAATAAGCTTTAGAATTTTTGGATAGGTTTGAGATTTGTTGAAGTTTGGTATTTTTGGCGGATTATTAATTTATAATCCGGCCATTGGATTTTATTTGGTGGAAGGTGATTTTGAGAATATCGGTAAAATTTGTGGAGTTTTGAGGTTGGCAGTGGATTTAAGATTTTGGAGTGTTAGGCTTGGTTGAGCGCGAAGCATATTTAATTATGCATGTTTTGTCGGTGTTTTATTTTAAGGAATTAATTATGTTTGGAACATGACGCGAGGAGGCTCGAGCAGAGGAGACCTCCGACCGACGTCAGGCTTAGGCCTAAGTTGTAAGTGGACTTTTGTTTTATATAATGTGTTTGAATTGTTTTATTGTTGAGTAATTTCCTTTGTTGGATATTATATTTCCTAAAATTGAGAATTTTCTGCGATTATACTCGAGGCAAAATTCCGAGAATAGTATGTATGAGAGAAAATGCTAGCTAGCTATATACGTGACAGCCCCCATTCTGAGGACGAATGCCAGTTGGGGTGACGTGAGCGTTAGACGCGAGCGTAGTAGCCTTGTACGATTTTTTACTTGTTGAGATTATTCTATGTTTTTTTACATTCATTCATAGAAATCATACAAGGAGTAAGCACGTATTTATAACCACTCGGTTCTTTATCCTCCATTCTGAGGAAAAATGCCAGTATGGAGCGACGTGAGCGTTAGACGCAATCGTATTAGCCTGGTGTGACTATCTAATTTAAAGCTTAATCATAGATAGCATACATAGAGCATACGAGTGGTTAATACATACTGATATATATATTTATAATTTGAGCCTGAGAGGCTGTCTTTGTTTAAGATTTGGGGACTAGCCAGAACTAGTCGTTTTCATTGATAATTTCTTAGGGAAATATTATTGTTGTTGAGATTATTTTTGTCCACTCACTCTGACGTGATGAAATATTTTCCCCTGGGCTTTTTCTTCGTTTTTAAATGCCCAGTCTGCAGAGTTCGGGTGGGGTCTAGAAGGAGGCGACGAGGCATAGTCACTCATTTCTCCACTACTGTTCACCAGTAGGACTTCTGTTTATTCACTAGGATTTCTAGTAGCTTCCGCTGTATTTCTTGTAGTAGCTCTGAATACTTTCGGAAAAATATCTGTGTATTATTTTATTTGGATTAAGTTGAAGAATTTATATTATTGGTTAAAAGTGTTCTGTAATTTTTCCGGGTTAGGGTTGTCCATTTTCAAGGGAGGTTTGCCGAGTCCTTCGGTAAGTTTTTCTTGGAGGTGATCCCTGCAGGATTCACCTCGGGTTTCAGGGTGAAATTCGGGGCGGGTCCTGACAGACGAGACTGAGTCGGAGCGAGACGAGTAAGAGCACGGGGCGAGTCAGGGCGAGGCGAGGAGGACGCGAAGTGAGCGAGGGGAGGGAAGCGAGGTGAGTGAGCGAGGCGAGGGTAGTCAGTAAGGTAGGGACATCAGAAACAACAGAACAAGTCAGAGCCTCACTGTTCACTTGAACAATGACGAGCTTAATATCAATTTCTATATCAATTTCCCTTACTTTTCAGTCTAATAATATGTTTAATATCTTATATACTATGACACATATTGTTGTAAAAATTAATGACACTCCAAACTGTTCAAATTAACTATTTCTATATCTACACTACATCATCATCAATATCTCTCTGTCGTCACTAACTTAATCAACCGCGCCTACATCGGGCGTGGACACAAATTTTAGTATAAACTAATATACACATAATATATCCTGTATATATGTACACACACGTATACATGCACATCCTGTTACTTAAATTAACCTTTGGTGGAGGGTTTACAGGTGGTTGCGGGCAGTAGAGAGCAGAGATCAACAGTGTGGGTGTATTGGTGTTGAAGTAAACGTTCTTTTGAATCTCCTGCTGAGACAAAGACCTTGTTCTCATTGTACTCGAGACAGGTTAATTTTGTAGTCTTAGATAGTTGGGCTGTGTTTACATGGTTACAAAGATCTGCCAGTATGCCAGAATGAAAAAGTGAGTTGACTAGTTCATGGTAAGATTTTATACTACAATGGTACAATTTACACGCTAATCTAATCTCATTCAAATCTGGGTAAGTACGATTCTAATGTTGTATAACAACGATTATGCTTGACATTATTGGCCAGGTTTCCCAGTACTGATTCCTTGTGTTATAGTCACCAACGTTACTGTAGCAATTAAGTGTCGTTTAAACAATCCTTGAATTTTTGCCAAAAAAAAAAAACAATCCTTGAATGGTTGAATGATATGTACTCCGCGCGTAGTTCTAATTTTAGCTGCCTTAGTGCCTTGACCACAAAAACGAACGAACATTTGGCGTTGAATCAAAATGCTTAAATGGGGCAAGGAGGGCAAGGATGCAGATGATGATGTTCCAAGCGAAGTGAATACAGTGCTGTGTATTTGATATTTCAAATATTACCATGATGTGATGGGGTTTGATGTTCTGATTAAATTAAGGGGGACTATGCAATGTGTGATAAAAATTTGATGGATCTGATGAGAATGGAGCTCTTTTGCGCTATGAGAAGGGATGTGATGGATCTGTTTAGTCAGAATGAAAGTGAGTCATTTGATT
This sequence comes from Fragaria x ananassa, assembly GCA_034370585.1. Classification (NCBI taxonomy): domain Eukaryota; kingdom Viridiplantae; phylum Streptophyta; class Magnoliopsida; order Rosales; family Rosaceae; genus Fragaria; species Fragaria x ananassa. The sequence continues at coordinate 19,948,111 of CP139769.1, forward strand.
GGAAACAATGAGTCATTTGATCTTGTAATACCCCTATGAAAGTGATTACTCGAATAATTGTGTATATATCTTAGAATACGACAAGCACGCAAGCACACAAACACAAGTACAACAACAAAAGATGGAAAATAAACAGAAAAAGAAGAGGAACCCGCCAAAGTGGAAGTTCAGATATATGAGCTCAGGTGATGTGCCATTGAACTTGGAGTGCATCCATGATCCATATACCGAATAAATGCTCTAGGAAAAAGTGAAGGTGATAGTTCTAAAAGCTGTTAGTGAGGAAGATGTGATCAAAGACAAGCTAACAGATATGACATTGATGCTAGACATGGTGATGATGGCCCATACTAACACCAGCAAAGAGAGGACCTTGAAGGAAACTTTTGAAGGGTTCTCGGGTTCAGGACTTCAGGTTTATGTACTATTTATGTAATTCAGAGATTCTGTCCAGAATGCAGTCAATATTCAATAGAAGTATAAAACCACTCGGGCAAAGTAGCCTTATACTTAGAAGCTATCAACAAGCTGAAGTAACTACCTCGCATCGAGTTAAGTTACGCGAGTTAAGTTACAGCAATAATATCGGTTGATCTAGGATCAAAATATTTTATTTGTAGACTTACATGTACATTTAGTTAATCTGTAATTACAACATCAATAACTAACACAATTTCTTACCTCTCTGAAACTGGTAGTCTGTGGAGAAGTGAGAGCAAGAAGCTATAAGTTTTGGGTCTACCTGTCCCACATCAGTTGAAGTGAAACTGTCAAGTGCGAATAGTATAAATTGGAGCATCCTGATTCAAGTACACTCACGGAGCCATGCGTTGAGCACATAGCGAACTATTCTTTCGCCTTTTACTAAAGAATACCGTGTGCGCGGCGCTTTAAGTGGCATACGCCTATTTTTGGAAGGTTGCACCTCTGTGGGTGCCCCTCAGATCCTAGTCAATACCTCTCAGATTCTAGTCCTTAAGAGTTTGAACATGCTGAATTTTTCCCCCTTGTGTTATATTATGGGTCCAGAGGTGGACAAGGCAATTCCTGTCTGGGATTTATGCATGTCATTCCTTGTGTTCTTTTTTTTTTTTTTAGAACGATGTCATCCTTGTGTTGCATCACTGCAAAGCTTTGCAAACCTACCAAATTCAGTTCAAGTTACAACAGTGCAAAGGTGATTTTCCCTTTGCTCTTTGTTCAAGTTACAAAAGTTCAAGTACACTGTTGTTGTGAATATGGGAGCAGACAGATGAGATAATATTGTTCTCACTGATACTATCATATTAAGTGATAGCCCGGTTAGTCATTGTTCTTCTCAGTCCTTGTAGCCCGAACATGAACTTGGAGTGTGAAATTAAGTTTGAAGTTGGTTGGCTATGTTTGTTTCCTGTGATTAGGTAATTAATCGTACGATTGCTTGGATACAACCCACAAAGAGAGCAGACAGTTAATATTTTTTTTTTAATGCAGACAGTTAATCTTTGCACTTGGGGCTGTATAAATGAAATTTAAAATAAAATATTCCTCTGTATTTCTTTTGAAAAATATGAATAACAATTTTCACGTTCTATAAAACTTCAGGCTTTTCAGCTTTCGGAGGCAAAGTTTGGTCAGCATTGTGTCAGATAGCCTGTGTTTCAACCAGCTTGTTACTGGTTATTTGACCTCTTTATCTACTCACTACTCAAGATAGTATGCATCTGTTTAGTTTTTTGGCCATTTGTTTGTTTGTTGAAGTCCGGGTATTTTCTGTATCAGGGAAAATCAACTTTTGTTTTGAATGTTGGTCGCCTTTCAAGAGTGATGAACATTTGAATATGCGAATGTTATCATAATGTCCACGAGTTCACATCTTTCAGGTTAATCACTTTTAGAATACTCCGCAGCTTAGTGTTTCAATCTTTTATTTGATAAGCAAGAGAAAACATATCATATTCACCTATGATCTACACCTTCTGTGAAAGAAGTATATACTGTGACGCATTTCTGGTAGTGTTCGTTTTCAAAGATCAAAACTTAGGCCTTGATTGACCCATGGCCATCACTGTAAAACTTTCTAAGGGTTCACCTGGTTCATAATTTTTATCCAGAATGCAATCAATAAAACCACTCGGCTAAAGTAGCTTTTATACTTGGAAACTATCAACAAGCTCAAGTAATTACCTCGCACTGAGTAAAGTTGCGGCAATAGAACACGAGAGCTGAGATGGGCTTGACTTCAACTTGACAATAGAAATGAAGATCTGCAAATGAGCTGCTCCCTTTTGTATGACTAAAAACTTTCGCCTACTATAAGTTCTCAATAATCAATATCAATGATTGGTACAGCTTTCTGGCCTATGTTTCAATAGTCAATATGACCTTGCTACTTACTGATCGTTTGGCCTCTTTATCTACTCGAGATAGCATGCTGCTGTTGAGTTTTTGGCCATTTGTTTGTTTGCAAACTCCAAGAGTGATGAACATTTGAATCTTCTTTTAAAAGTTTATGTTGTTGCCCCCGAGTTCAAATCCTGCATATTTTTCAATTTTTGAACACTGCTGTTTAGTTTTTCAATCTTGCATTTGATAAGCAAGAGAAAAGATTTCCATTTCTCCATTTAGGTACTCATGCTATTATGACACATTATTTACGATATTTTGTAGACTTGATTTGAAATTATGTTCCTTTATTATCGATCTATAGATAATTTGTTTAAATGGTAACGTAGTTATGAGCTTTTGAGGATATCAGGTTTTGATATGTAAGGGCATTGCCGCATACGTCTTCCTGATCAAATGTGGATGGTTTGAACTTTGAAGTTACAACCGAACTAACTTCACATGCAAGAGCAACTTCTTGATTTGCATAATTACTGCAACTAAAATTGATCCATGTTGATTCTACTAATGGCAACATTGGATTGGTGTTCATTTCTGCAAGCAGGCTACAAGCTTAGGCTAAGCATTCTATCTCTAATGAGTCGTAAAAGAGAGCTACTTTCAAAAGAAAAAAAAGAGACAGATGTGTTGTGAGCTTTCGAGCTCAACTGATCATACAGATCTTGGCAAACACTTTCAGGGATTTATTTTCTGAGGTTGAGGACCTATTAATTAAGTGAAACACCTAATAGTTATACACTTCAAGATTTGCATGGAATTGCTATTCCACTGAGTATGTATGAACTTGCTAAAAAGTGGTCAATTAAGTCTATGGTAAATAATACTCCATACCAGAGCATGAAATTTCTTCTATTGTGTCTGAGCCGTCGTCCACCTAGATAATTATGACTATACATATCTGGAGAAGTGGTATGGATGCATATGTCGAAGATATGCCAACACCAAGGAATTGGTGCTGGTTTCTTTCCTCAAAATCTGGATGTCAACTTGTTGGCAGAAGGTATTCAAGTTGGTTCAGTTTACTAAAATTGCTACATCAGATTAACTGATTTCAAATGTGAAGTTATCTGCTTGCTTTTACTTGTGTGTTTATGTTGCATTTTGCAGTGAAAACCCCTACATGCAGTCCTATGAGCATTCATTTAAAAACTAATTACAAATGAATGGATCTACTATTGGTTGGCATTTAATTTGGGAGCTCATCAGCTTGAAGTCTACTTCTGTTATAATAGCAAAGTAATTTAATTTTGTAAATGCGAGTCAGCTAAAAATAGTAGCCGGTACAGTATCTGCTTTACTTTCTCAGTCCATATCAGAAGCGTCAAGATAGCTAGCGTTCCCTTTCAACTGTCTCTACATATCATTCACGCAGCTTCCTATCACTTCTGCATCAAAAATTATAACGTCTTTCAGTTCTGATTTCCCTCATTCCAATTCTAAATGGGCATGTAAAAGTTCTAAAACTAAATTAGGTGAGACCAGGTTGTCATTTGGCAACATATGAGTTATGAACTTATGCATTTGAATTTTTGCAGCAAACATGTATAGTGTAGCTATTCACTATTGGTCACATCACTTTCCATAGGTCTGTAAAAACCAAAATAATGTAGTACACATGACTTTTTCTGGTCTATATGAGGATTGGTTTTCCAAGCTTCAATATGCAGAAGAAATTATCAGCTACTCAAGTAACAAGAAACTAAAATGTATTTTCATTAGCTAGCAGGCTCTTGCTTGCACAGGAATGTGCAGCTGCTGTAACAAATGAAGCACCACAGAAGGACTATTCCTAAGTGGGAAACTAAAAAGAACTTCTATCTCTAAAGGGGATTGAATTCCACCCTCATGACTATTCTAGATGATGCTCTTGACGACTGTATGCAGAAAAATGTATTACACACGATATTTATCACACAAAGCTTTCTAGAACGCTGAGCAGCTGACATTGTTTTATTAAAAAAAAAAAAAAAAAAAAAATTGACGGTCTTACTGCCGACTTTAATTTAGATATACACAGCTAAACACAATTCCTCCAGTGTTCCTTCCTTCGGCTGGTGTTGGCAGACTGATGAGTATGGGTTAAAGCCATGAACTCTATACTCATAGATTAATAAACTGTAGCTGTTTGAAACAAGGGATCGAGTCGGTTATATATGTAGGTTGTGTTCTGAATTCTGATCATAACATGAGCAGCAAGCTTGTTTCTCACTCTCACATCTCAATGTCATCTTCTTCTTTACAGCTGAAAATGCAGATTCCAGCTCTGAATTTTATATCGTTTATGAGGGTGAGATTGTCTTACACCATTTAGTGTTAATGTGCATCGATTGTGTTAAGAAGAGTGTGGGTGATTCATTGGTAACAGGAATAGGTCGTAGTCCCACATTGGTATTGTTGTGAAGTATGGAAGCCGAAGAGAAGATAAATAGGCAAGCACGAGACTGGAGGAGGCATACCTTTCTCGGCCTTTTGGCTAAGATCAAGTGTAGTATCTGTTCTTATCAGTTTAATATCTGATATGTGGGCCAATGGTTCACACGATATTAAATTAATTTTTTAAAGGGGAGGGTCCATCACAGTAGCTTGCTACTGGGGCTCTCACGTGTCATCCTTGCGTTGCACTACAGCAAGGTTTGGCGCACCCTACCAAATTCAGTCATAGTCTTGATTAATCCTTCTCGATCGTTTTACTTAGTAGTCGTTGGTCTGTTCTTCTGCTTATTAGTCGATTCGATCTTAGTTTTCTCTATGTATTTGTTGCTTGTGCGGCCTGCACAATGTAATGCCTAATTTCTTGTGCTGGTAACGAAATCTTCGACGACCTTAAACCCTTCAGTAGAGTTTCTGTACAATTTTATTCTGAAACCTCCGTTATCATTTTTGTAGAAAATGATCAATTTTATGACCTGGAATGGAATTATGTTCATAGGGAACCTAGGTCTCCAGTAGAGCTATGAGTAGAGCTGTAGTGAGTTCTGCATGATTAGGTAGGCGAGGAGTGTATCGTGTACTGAAGAATTTAGGGAAGCGATTCCTGTGGAAGCAATTATTGTAGACGATGGAGATCAAACGAGATAAGCTTAGCTAATGCTTGAGAGGTTGAATACTAATGCAAAGAAAGGACAGTCGAGGGGTATGTGAATATGTTCTTGGGAAGCAGGTGACAGACAATGTCAAACCTGTTCTTGAGCGCTTTAAATAACAGTTGTTACCTGTTATTTTACTACTATTGCTGCATCAAATTACCTGATTTGAAATGTGAAGTTATCTGCTGCTTGTTCTTAACCCTGTTTTCTTGTAGCATTTTGCAGCAAGGAACCAGTACGTACTGTTTATCTTTCATCTAGAAACTAAGCATATGGATCAACTATTGTTTGGGAGCTCATCAGCTTGAAGTCTACTTGTGTTCTAATAGAAAAGTATATTAACATAGTAAATCTGAGTTGGCTAAACAAATAGTTGCTGGTAGAGGATCTTTCAGAAACCTCCAAGTCTCAACATATGCTTCACTTTCTCAGTCACTAAACGTCAAGATAGCATAACTTTTAACTCTCTATACTAATCATTCACGCAGTTCCTTATCAAGTCTGCATCAAAATTTTACCATCTTTTAAATGGACATGTAAAAGTTCTAAAAACTAAATCAGATGGGGTATGCATTTGAATCTTGCAGCTAACTTGTATAGTTTTGCTATTGGTCACATCACTTTCCATAGGTCTGTAAAAAGAATATTATGTTAGTACGTATGGCTTTTCCTGGTAAAGAATAGAGAGACCAATCCTATAAGAGGATATGGTTTTCCAGGGATCAATATGCACTTATGCAGACAAAGTTATCAACCACTCAAGCACCAAAAAACTATAATGTATGTGCATTAGCTAGCAGGCTCTTGCCTGCACAGGAATGTGCAGCTGTTGTAACAAATGGAGCATCACAGAAGGACTATTTTTAAGTGAGAAACTGAAAAGAACTACATAAAATGATTCTTCTACACCACTAATGAAAGAAACAAACAATAAAGGCATGTGGGGTGAGTGCTGCTCTTATATATATATATTTATATGAAACAGGCAGCTACATTTGAATTGTGCTTGTATATATACCCGACTTGGGGTTTGTTAAATATATTAGAAAATTTCCAACCTCTTGTGTTCTGTTTGACTTAGCATCAGAGCCTAAGTCGATCCTGGCAATCATGATAATCTGACCTTGTTGTTTTTCGATGCAAATTTGTTCTAAACCTGTTCCAATTTGATATGTTCGATGTGTCGAAGGAAGCTTTCGGTTTTGTCGAATTTTGTCGTACTTGTTCTGTTCTTCTGTCAAATCCTCTTTGCAATGGATCTTGCAATCTTTGGTGATCAACATGAAGTTTCCCGTGAACCTGATATCTATGGAGTAGGAGGATAAGACCTCACCATATGTATGTGTTCTCAGGAGAAAAGAGGTAAAATTAGTATTGCATTAATTTTTTTTGACTTTACTGATAGTGATACATGAATAATTAATTCTGGTGCGTCTGATCATATGACATTTGATAAGTCCTTTTTTTTTTTCAAGTCTGTCCCCATCTCCCATACCTAAAGTGTCTAAAGAAAATGGGGTGTCCTTCCCGGTCCTAGGTATATGGTCAATTCAAGTTACTCCAACAATTGTGTTAAACAAAGTCCTTTATGTTCCTGCTCTATCACATCACTTATTGTCTGTTTCTGAATTGATTTCACAAAATAAATGCTCTTTAATATTTTTTCCTATGTATGTAATTTTCTGAGACATGTCATCTCAGGCGATAATAGGCAAGCACTACCAGAAAATGAATCTTGGGCGACAAAAAAAATCGTCGCCCTGTTAAAAAAATTCGTCGCCTAAGTACTTAGGCGACGACATGTCGTCGGCCAAGACGTCGTCGCCAGAAGTGCGTCGGCCAAGAACTTGGGCGACGAAAATTCAGTCTATCGTCGCCTAAGAGTAATTCTTAGGCGACGACACGAATTTCGTCGCCTAAGATCTATTTCTCGTCGCCCAAAAATATTCGTCGCCCAACAATTGTGTTAAACAAAGTCCTTCTACCCCCGCCGGGCAACCCGGGAATCACACTCAGGAGTGCTGGTGTCTGCCCATCTCAAGGAGTTGGGACACCAGATGACCCAGTTGTTGCTTACTCCAGTTCGACCCCAAAACACGTCGGGCATGCCCCTAGCCTCTCTGCATGGCACGACCACGACTAGGGGGCAGAATCCGCACCAGTAACGGCAGCAGATTGGCGCCAGCTCATCTCGAGCATAGTCAAGGAGCACACCGGAAAGGGTGATGCTAGCTTGCACTATCGTGACCCCTATCCAGATAGCGTGGCACAATATCCCTTTCCCCACGGGTTCAAGAATATTGTCTTCAAAACATTCTCTGGGGAGACAAGGGAAGATGCAGCAACCCACATGGCCCGCTTCAAGGTCCAATGCGGCCAATACGGGAATGATGACATGCTCAAGCTCAAGCTCTTCGGGACTTCTCTGTCCGGGGCCGCTTTCACCTGGTACACCAGATTGAAGCCGGGGTCAATAGCAGATTGGCCCACCATGGAACGCCTCTTCCGGGAGACATATGACACGATTGAGCCAGAGGTTGGCCTCGATTCCCTCACACAAATGAGCCAGCAGAGCATGGAGTCCGGGGTATCCTTCCTCCAACGCTTCAAGATCCAGCAGGCCAAGTGTGACTACCTGCTACCTAAGCAGGAAGCCATTAAGCTGGCTATCCGGGGGCTGGAGCATCGCCAGCGGCTGAAGCATCATGGAGAGCGTTTCAGCTCCATGGGCGACTTAATTAACAAGGTCGGTAGCTACGAGCTCATCCTGAACGAGTTGGACGACAAGGCCAACGCTTCCAAGGGAACTTACGTACCAGGGAAGAACCGGATAGTGGGGGCACTCAGCATGCAGACCCCCGCTCATGATCCATACTATCAAAGGCCGGAGGCAGTTCACGCGGAGCAGGATCTGGACGATATTGGCGCGGTAGAGTTGACTGGCAAGCAGGTCGCTCATAAACTGAAGAACCTGAAGATGACCCGTGAGCGAATCACCATCCAGTCCTTTGCCTGGACCAAGCCGGAGTACGAGTCGTACACCTACGATGCCAAAAACGCCCATTTGGTCTTCAATGACCTAATCGAGGCGAGGTATGTGCGCATGGATCACAAGATACCGCCTAAGGAGGAGCTAAAGAACAAGAAGTATTGTGCCTTCCGTAACGTCTACAATCATGACACCAAAGATTGTGTCAAGCTCCGAGACCAGCTGCAGACATGGTTAAACTCAGGCGAACTGAAGATGAAGACACCGGGTAGTACGGCCTCATTGGTCGATATAGACCCTTTCCCGCCCGTAGTGAGCATGGTCGAGGTCAACTGGGCTGATCAGGCCCAGGACGACGAACGACATCGAGCGCCCAAAAGGGGTCGCGAGGAAGGAGACGACAGTGCCCGCCAGCCACGTCGCCAGTACACCTACAACAAAAGTCTGGCACATGAGGTCTTAGAAGATCTCAGAGAGGCCGGGCTCGTCACAGTTGCCAGGTCCTTGCCATACATCGAGTACAAGGAGGGACGCGTTCATTGTAAATTCCATGACAGCTGGGGGCACAGGACCAGCGAATGCCGTCAGCTCCGAGACCAGGTTCAAGACTGGCTTGACCTCGGATACATCCGATTTAAGGATGAGGGCGGCTTTACGATCGCAACTGCTGGTTTCGCTTGGCCTTGCGTTGGCCAGCGAATGATCACATTAGACCTGTCACCAAATGCAGGACCACCTGAACCGCCAGGCCGAAATCGCAAGCGGCCGGCGAATAACTACATGGTCCCGGATGACCAGATGGGGAGCACAGACGACCCAGCTCGACAGTTGGTCGCCAAACTCGAACCCGACCGCCCCTCCCGCAAGGATAAGGGCAAAGCAGTCATGAGGGACGATAGACCGTTCCCCGTCAAAGATTCCCAGCCTACGAGCCCTAAGACTCGCGAAGAGCTGGAAAAAAGGGTAGCACGTCTTGAGACGTACGTCGCTGCGCATTGGGCAGCAGCGATACCTGCATCCCCTGCCGCGAGCGAGATGGACATGTCAGACTCCAGCAGTGAGAGTAACAGCAGCGAAGCCCCGAGCCCTCGCGAAGGCGTCTTAACCAACCCCTACATTCCCCCGACGTCCATATCGGCGATCAAGGAAGGGGTCTGGTACACGCAGCAGGGGGCAAAGCCATTACCATCAGCAGGTCTAAGAAGCGCAAGCTCCAGAAGCGCTACGGCAGCATCCTACGCGCCTTACGGGCTGTCGATGAGGGCGCCGTCCGCCCCTCACAGCTCGCACAGACGCCTGAACGAATGTGCGGGAAGCAGAGGGTCTGCGCGCAGTCCTTCAAATGCCACCAGTCACACCTCCAAGGATCTGTGGGCAGTTCAGCGACGAGCCTGCACCCAAGGCAAACGTCTTCTGCCGACTCACGGTTCCACCGAAGCCAGATTCGCAGCCCTCCAGGCGCAGGCCATCACCACCTCCTGAACGAAGGAGGGATCCACAGCCTTCCAAGCGCGGGCCATCCCCAACACCTGAGAGGAGAAGGGATCTGCAACCTTCTAGGCGCAGGCCGTCACCCGTACCTGAAAGGAGGAGGGATCCACAGCCTGCTAGGCCCAATCCGTCACCAGAGCCTAACAGGAGGAGAGCTCAGCAGCCTTCCAGACATAGGCCATCACCGGAGCCCGAGCAACGCAAGGCTCCGCCTTCTGGTCCTAGGCGCAAGTTGTTCATGACCCCAGACTCAGAGTCCAAACGTGAACCCTCTCAGCCCTCACGACAACAAGAACGTCAAAATCCAGAGGCTGAGGCAAGAAGGGAGCCGCCACCGCCACAACAGTCTCGGCCACGACGCACCCCGGAGCCTGAGACTCGGATGGTTCCCTGAGTATCTGCCCTGCAGCGGTTGGCGAAGGAAGACAACGACAAGGCTCCTGCGGCAGCAGACAAACAGCCAGCCAGGGACCAGTATCCTTCAACCAAACCAGTGTGGCGTCCGCGGCAACCCGCGGCAAAAGCTATGCTGAGGGCCAGAAGGCAGTGTGGCATCGCCCGCTCTTATGATAAAATTAAGCGCGGCAAAAGCTATGTTGAGGGCTAGAAGGTGTGGCGTGCAGTACTCCCGCTTGGGGACAAAACCGACGGTCGGGGCAAGTGGTCCGCTCGCTGGGATGGACCCTTCATTATTCACCGTATACTTCCCAAGGGGGCATACCACTTGCGTGACTTGGACGGTACTATTCATCGCAACCCTATTAATGGCCGCTTCCTCAAGAGCCACATTGCAGGAGTTTGGGAACGCGAGGATCCTTCTCCTCCAATAGATCCCGCCACTACAGTCAATAGTGTTACGCGCCATCGCGTTTTCACTCCGCCGCCTAACACTAGGGGGCAACCCGGGATAGAAGACTAGAGTACATTGTAACATACCCGCCTAAAAAGACCAGTATAAGATTGGGGCCTATTTCAGAGGCCCTAAAAAAGGATAACTCTATTGTTTTCTTCATTCTTTGTAAACGTGCAAAGTCTAAACACAAAGACTAGTACAAGATTCGGGCCTATTCCAGAGGCCCTAAAAAATAAATTCATTTATTTTTGCCTTTTTGACTTTGTTCAATACATGTTTCGAACTGTGGCTTTGCGGCCAAAGCAATTACATTGACAGAAAAGGTGAAATTAGACTATGTTTACATTCAAAAAGCATAGATCTACAGGTACTGGAAGCCTCGTCCCGCATGTCTCGCAAGGCTAAAGAAAAGGCTGCAGTCGCGTCCTTCGCTTAAAGTTGACAAACGTCTCGCTTCTTTAGACCAGCATGAGCCTTGACGCCGGCCTGGACCTAAGACAAAGTGTTGGGAAGCTAGAGGTCCAGTGGACCAAGGTCCCTCTTCCTACCAACCGGTCTTTGTTTGAAGGGCAGGCAGAGCCTCACGCGCGGACAGAACAGCCGGCGCAAGGCAGAAGGAACCCAACCATCAGTCAGGCCAGACGAAGGCTTGGCCTGAGAGTAGATTTCCAGAATCACTCACGGCCTGAGAGTAGATTTTCAGAATCAACTTAAGCTAAGAGTGAGAATGTGTGGTTGGGGGCTTTGCTTTAAGCAGGGACAAGAGGATGAACAGAAGGGAATAAGAAATCATGGCGAGGGGGCAAAGACTTCACTGATACTTCACCCCAGCCAAGCGTTTCTTTTTATAGGCGGAAAGGGTGATTGTACGTTCAACAGTTGTCCTCCACACAATATTTGCTCCGAGATATGAGCTGTGGAGATAAGGTCAGACGCGTTTTTCCATAATGACTACCCGCGTTCCAAGCGAGTAGTTACATTGGAAACCCTCACCAAATCTCGGAAAAAGATTTTTTTTCCTGACAGTTATTAAGTAACAGTTGGCAAAGAGCGGGAAAAATTCAACTTTAACATTATCATAAAAAGTTCATACACAAGGGGGCAAATATGGGTCAAACCTAAACCCGCCAAGAAGCCTTATACAAGTTTAAGAGAAGGCCTTCTAAGGCCAACTCTTCTTCATATGCCTGGGCTTGGGCTTCATCGGCAGCAGCAATAACCGAGTCCAAAGCTTCCTGGGTCTCCTCCGCGGCCTGCAAGCGGGTTTCCACTTCCTCAGCGCGGCCCAAGTTTTGGCGAGCTTCAGCAAGCTAAGTTTGCAGCTCCGCTATCTGGGCTTCCAGGGCCTTCACCTGCCGAGCATAGCCAATGCTTGAATTCTCTGAAGATGCTCCCAGGATGTCAACGTCACCAAGCTCGGTTAAAAGTTCTGCTATCTGATTACCTAAGTCTTGGCGAGCTTGCTTATGGGAAGCTGATTGAGCACTGACATCTTGAACTCGGCGAGCCTGCAACTCGACAGCGTCAGCCAGTTCCAACACATGGTCTAGAGCAGAATTGCCGCCAGCGACTTGCCAACTCAGAGTTTCGTGAGCCTCGCGGACGCGCCCCACCAAGTCGAATACGTTTATTCGATGGCCTTGGCGCAGTAGCCCGTGAAGGAAAGCCCAGGCCAGGCGAATGGGCTCTGGATCAGCAGGCGGGGTAGTCCGGGCCCGAAGACGAGCGGCCCGGGTACCCAAGGAAGAAGACTCCTCGCCATATGTTCTCGTTGGGGCCGGAGTGGTTGGTTCAACCTCAGCAGCCGCCTCAATCTCTAGAGTGGGCGGTGGAATGTCAGAGCAAGCGGGTTCTGTCTCTACTTCGTTGACCTGAGCCGTTGGGTCTGGTTGCAGAGGAGAAAGCGCAAGCAACGGCTGGAAATCCTCTGTTGGAACCGCCGAAGGCACTTCGTTGATCTGAGCAGCTCGGCCCAGTCGCAGAGGCGGGGCCCAAAGTACCAATTGGAGGTCTTCCGGCGGAAATGCCAAGGGGGCAGTAGAGTCAGAGAGTTGGGTGGACTGGTCAAGAGCTTTATCTTCAGCGGGAGCCGAGGTAGGCTCTGGGATCGGACCAGGTTCGCTTGAAACGGCGGTTGGAGAAGACGGTTGCACGATGACTGCCTCAGTAGCCATGCCAGCCTCCTCGATGGCTATGGCGATTTCCTCCGTGGCCGTACCAACCTCCTCGATGATCATCTCCCCTCTGGCTTCACTGACTTCCTCGATGACCATTCCCTCGCTGACTTCAGCAGCTTCTTCGAGGGTCATCCCCTCGCTGGCTTCAGCAGCTTCTTCGAGGACCGTCTCCGTGCCTGCCACAGCGACTTCCTCGATGGCCAATGTTACTTCTCTAACGAGTGGTTCTGGAGGCGGGACTTCCGCTATCACTGTCGCCTCTTCAACAACAGCGAGGCGAGGTCGGGTGCGGCGAACCTGTCAAAAGCAAAGTTAGCGAGTCGTTGGCTAGCTTTAGGAAAATTAATCCGAGGTTGGTTCGCTTACCGGGTTGCTTACCAAGGCATACTCTCGCTGATACCGCGCATCCTCGAGCAAGTCCTCTTCGTCCTCAATGGGACGCTTTTGCGAGCTTTCACCGCTCGTTGGCCTGGGAACGACAAGAGCAGTCTCACTGTCGTGGCCCGCCACAGTTTCCCTCCCGACAGGTGCTTTTCCTCTGGCACCCTCCGATCTGTTGATTGTTCTCCGGCGGAGGGCAGACTGAAAAAGTAAACAAGAGGGTTAGGAAAAAGCATTTCGTCAATATGTCAAAGGAGGTTTGAAATTTACACATTTAGTGACATACCTCGGGTACGGGATCGCGTTCTCGAATGACGTTCCCCGTCGGGCGGCGAGTAGCAGGAACTGGCGGGGGCGCGAGCCTAGTTCCCATCGCAGCCCCTGAACCCTTCTCCACACGGTCGCGCTGGGCATCGAGGATGTTGCGGTCTGATTCACCCAGAGTGTCGTATAAGGGGCGAAAGATGGCGGCGAAGACCGCGTCATCCGGGAACTCCCAGTGGTTGTCGGACAAGGACCGCCACCAAGTGAGGTAGGCGGGGTCGACGCCCTGCGAAGGCTCAATCTCCAGCAAGTTGGGAGAAAGAGGGAAGATGTTTAGCAGCGGGGTGACCCGGTCGGACTCGCCAACCTTCCTCCACGAGGTGTACTTGTTAACCGAGTGGAGAAGTGGATAGGGAATCCCTTGATGGAAGCCCAGTTGCCTCGCGAAGTGATTGGGGGCATACAGCTCGAAGCCTTGTTCATCCTCGGCGAGCTGAAGGTCGCAGCATGAAGTTGCTCTCACGAAGGTAGTCCTGGCATCATTGTCTGAACCAAGGCGGGGGAAGAAGCCCGTTGATAGGACTTCAGGATGGCGCCGACGAACCATCATATCCATGGTAGGAGGCGGCTCAAGGTGGTTGTAGAGGATGGAAAGGCTGGCGAAGAAGGACAGAGGAGTTCGATTCGCAGCGTTCCTGCACACCACGAAGCCGGTCCTCGGGCAGGAATTCCACCGGGGCTCGCTGGAAGAGCGGAATGTACAGCTGCGTCCACAGGTCCAGGATCCACAGAGGGCCGCCAGAAAGATGGAAGGGCCTCAGAGACAGCAGGTGCAAGGTCCGGTAGAGCGCGCCCAGTACGGGTTGCCCTAGCCCGACTTCAACCCCATTATACAGTACGTGCTTCGGCCAACCTGGTCCACTTCCCTGTCGGTTTGTGAGCACTGCCGCAGAAAATGAATTTGTCGAGCCAATACTCAAGGAAGGCAATGCCTCCTTCATGCTGCTCCGCGTGGCTAATGTAAAACTTCCTCCACGCCCCATATGAACCTTTCAAGGCACGGCGGGCCCTCAGGTTGCAAGCGTGTGTGAACTCAGTCGACGCAAAGTCGCCTGGCACCTATGGCTTTGCGTGAATCGGCAGCCCGGCGATGGCGAGGATGTCCAGCAAAGTGATGCCCATCTGCCCGAAGGGGAAGTCGAAGGTGTTAGTGGCACTGTTCCACAAACAGGCCATGGCAGCGATGGGCGCTCGGTCGGTGTGAGGGGGCAGTGAGAAACTCAAGGCAATGGCTTCGTGGATGCCGGTTGCTTCCCAGATCGTTTGGTCGGTCTGGAGGCGTTCCGCGTACCACGCCCGATCCTCCGCCGTGGCGTTGGGCCACTCCCCGACCCGGATGTTTATATGAGAACGGGCTTGCCAGGAGGAGAAGTTCCCCGGTTCACGCCGTTGGGCCAAGATTGGTCGACGCACGGAGGCAGTATAGTGATTAAGATCAGCGGCAGACAGAGTCTGTGATGGAGTCGGACCGAGCAGGGCAGTCCCTATTTCAAGGAAGTAAATGGGTGTTCCTTGAGGCGGGTTGCTGGCGAAACGGCGAGCGAGGCTGGTCGACCAGGAGGTCGCCGCCGTGAGGCTAAGGTTCGGGTCATTAGCAGCAGGTTTTGGTGCCATTGTTTCTGATCGGAGTAAGGTCGGTGCTGGAGTTTGGCTGGTTACAGAAGGCAAAGGCTGATTGGAAAGCGATGGTGAGATGTGGGGACCCGCATCGAGGTTTATAAAGGAGACGAACCGTAACGTCCTTGTCAATCAGTGGCCGCAACGAAAAGACGCAATGACGACCGAAACGTCAGCGCGTTTCAAAATTCAAAAAGCCGTAATGATGAAGGGAGGCGGTGACGCCGAAGCGTCAGTACCTTTTGAAATACGAATTCCCATAAAAAAGCTTATTTAGGCCTTTTCGCTTATCCGTTGCGAAGTGGTTTAAGCTCAAGGCCTAGGGGGCAATGTTTGAGCCCAGTGGGCTTTTGACTCGAGATAGGTTTTTGATAGCATTTGGGCCAATTCCTGTGGCCTTTTTAGCCCACGAATTAAGGGTGGCGAGGTCTGGCAGCACGTGACGAAGATTTTGTCCAGAAGATTCCGATACCCCGCGAGATTCGATGTCCTCGCGGGATCCTTATTTCCAGTTCGCGTGGGACTCTACAGTGCATGGCGAGGTAGAGTTGGAAATGAACGATGATACCCTCGGGATAAGGTCGCTTAGCGTTTGAGTTTGCGTACGACTCTACAGTGAAATGATGCGAGGCGGTGAACGAGACCTTATTTTGATGGCCATGCTGTGTGCTATCCATCATCTGATATTCTTCGAGATTACCTGGCATGGAGGCAAGTCGATTGTCATATCAACAATCAATACAATACTTGTTTCTGGGAGCTTGTCAAGTCCGGAAAAAGCAAAAGTGAATCGAAGCTCAGAATTTTCTCAAGGGTACTCAAGCAGGCGACAAAGATGGACTGCTTAAGCAATCTGGTATTGACTACAACAAGTTACATGTTATGTTCCGCCAAGGTTCATCCATTTTCTGGGACAAGGGAGACGTTATAACGATGAACGGGAACAAGGCATCTGTTGAAAAGTCCGGGGAAGAAGTTGTTGTAGAACATTGTAACATCATTGAGCCAAGTTTTTGGCGTGCACACCCAACTATTCTGTATTGAATATTGATAGTTGTGAAACACTAGGAACAAGAACTTGTTACCAGAAAACATCACTGGAAATTCTATTCAAGTAATGCATTTTACAGAGATTTATGAGTAGATTGATAACTTGTTGAAAATTGGAAGAAAAGCTTCCTCTCTTATTTACATAAATGTTGGCAAATTGCCAATAATTCTGTAGGAAAAGCATCCTCTATTATGGCCAATTGATCTCAAATACCTGATGTGAAAATTGATCTCAAATACCTGTAGCACAATAACTATTTCTAAGGAAAAAAAAAAAGTCCTAACAGTGGAATACTACTTGGTTCTACACTGCAGAGATTGTACTCACTTAATGCAAAAGAGTTTTCCTTTTGAAAAGGAAGGACACTGGCAATTTGTTCTCATTATATTATGTCTTAGCTAGTATGAAAATATATAATCATATGTGGTTTCATATACAAAAATCAAAAGAGAAGCCCAGTTCATGTATTAAAAATCAAATCCATAAACAAATCAAAGGAGGAACATAGCAGGACATTATAGGAAATATAAGAAGAACAACTTACTTAAAGGACCAAAAATAACAAAGAAAGCTGATGTGCTACCTTCATCACCAAGAACCAAATATGAAGAACATGTATGACAGAACCCCGGCAATTATAACAAAGAAACCAAACTTCCTAGTAGAACAAGTAATTGCTTGGATTATGGTCTGTATATCCAGTGAAATTACAAAGATGTGGGTTGTGCTGATCACATATCTTGCTGGAAAAGTCAACGGATCACATATGGTCCGGAGTACTGTTTACGTGAACAGTAATTCTCCCGTTTCGCTTAATATTCAATGGGTCCCGAAATCTGTTTACGTGAATAGTAATCCCTGCTTCGCTTAATATTTAATATATATATATATATATACACACACAAATAAGAGTAGTATACACAAAACAATAATAGTAGTTCAATCATAAAAAAAAAGCATATATAAATAAAAGAATAACTGGGGAATTTTCCCAGTTTGCAACGGTGCGTAATAGAACTTGTCCCATTACTTGCATCACATCCCATCCTAGTCGACAGATCAAGCAGAATAAGAAAGTGAGTTGAAAATACCAACATTACTGTAGCAATCAAGTGTCTAAAAAATGAACATTACAGTAGGTATCCTAGGTGATTATATGGCATGGCCGCATGGACCACTTAGTTTTGTGCTTGCCTTAACTTCAAAAAAGAACGAATATCTGGCCTTGAATCAAAAGCTTAAGCTCAAATAAAAAAACTTCGGATTTGGTGCAAGGATGCAGCTGATGAGGTTCCAAGCGAGGTGAATGTAGTGCTGGCTGCTGGCCTGCTGGGTATCTGATATTTCAGATATTCTGCCCAAAGATGTGACGGGGTTTGTCTGCTTTGCCTGACTAAAAAGGGGGCCGATGAAACTTGCTCATAATTTGGAGCTCTTTGCGCATCATGCAGTAGTAAACTGTGTTATCGATCTCGGAACAGCCGATGCCATTGAAAGCCGTGGAAACGCCAAACACTAAGAGCCAGCCGTAACTCTCATGAGTTTCTAGTTCACCACCAAATATTCAAAGAAGTTCAACCCAAATAATATCAAAGTTAGTATATATGTATAGTTATATGCTGCCCTCTGTCTTGCTTAGTAATCAAGCGACCGTACCTTTTCTTATGTATGTTTACAACTTTTTCTTTTTCTATCCATCATTGACTTACACTTCTGATTCTCAAAGGTAAAGATAAGTAGGCTACTAATAACATAAATGCATAAGCTAAATCATCTGTATGTTCTGCTAATGTTGATGCTAGACATGGTGATGATGATGCTGACCAGCAAAGAGAGGACCTTGAAGGAATAAGGATATGTTCTCCGGGGAAGCTGGCTTTAGTCGACACACAGTCACACCTATTAATGCTGTCTAATCTGTTATTAAGGTTTTTCCATAATTTTTGAAAACTTGTGGGATTTGATATTCTGAATGTTTATTATATTGTTCAAGTTATGCTAGCTAGCTTGCTGGTTTCTCTGAATATCTTTGTAGTTGTGTGGACAATAATACAACTTTTGTGCTGATCTCTTTCAATCTAATTCTCTGATGGGAAGTGAATTGTTAAGCTGAGGTATACACTGATGTTTTCTGGTAGTGTTTGTTTTCAAAAGATGCAAAACTTAGGCCTTGATTTATAGACTGACGTTTTTCATGGCACCACTGAGAAACATTTGAAGGGTGTTCTCGGATTCAGCTACTACTATATTTGTAATGTAGAGATTTTATCCAGAATGCAATCAATAAAACCACTCGGCCAAAGTAGCCTCATACTTGGAAGCCATCAAAAAGCTCAAGTAATTACCTCGCCTTGAGTAAAGTTACAGATATCAAATCAGTTGATCTAGGATCAAAATATTCTTATTGTATAATTAAATATTCATGTAGTTGATGTAATTATTTCATCAATAACCAAGACCAATTTATACCTCTCTGAAAGGAGTAGTCTTCTTTCAAAAAAAAGTAGTCTGTGAAGAACTGAGAGGAGGAAGCAATAAGTTTAGGGTCTATCTGTCCCACATCCAGACAGATGTGAAGCTGCCAGGTGCGACTGCTATAAATTGAAGCACCCTGTCAACAAGAAATCTACGGAGCCATGCGTTGAGCACATAGCGAACTATTCTTTCGCCTTTTACTAAAGAATACCGTGTGCGCGGCGCTTTGAGTGGCATACGCCTATTTTTGGATGGGCGCACCTCTGTGGGTGCCCCAACAATGTGCAGTTGAACCTTAGGCCTTAATTTAATCCTGCTCAGCTTTGGCAGCCTAGAAATTATGAGTTCACAGTTTACATCTGCGCCGTTAATTTTCTCTTTGCGTACTGTCAGTCTTTGTCCCGAACTTTATTTTGTGCAGTGCTTGGATACACGAGAGCTGAGATGTGCTTGACTTCAACTTGACAATAGAAATGAAGATCTGCAAATGAGCTGCTCCCTTTTGTATGACTAAAAACTTTCGCCTACTATAAGTTCTCAATAATCAATATCAATGATTGGTACAGCTTTCTGGCCTATGTTTCAATAGTCAATATGACCTTGCTACTTACTGATCGTTTGGCCTCTTTATCTACTCGAGATAGCATGCTGCTGTTGAGTTTTTGGCCATTTGTTTGTTTGCAAACTCCAAGAGTGATGAACATTTGAATCTTCTTTTAAAAGTTTATGTTGTTGCCCCCGAGTTCAAATCCTGCATATTTTTCAATTTTTGAACACTGCTGTTTAGTTTTTCAATCTTGCATTTGATAAGCAAGAGAAAAGATTTCCATTTCTCCATTTAGGTACTCATGCTATTATGACACATTATTTGCGATATTTTGTAGACTTGATTTGAAATTATGTTCCTTTATTATCGATCTATAGATAATTTGTTTAAATGGTAACGTAGTTATGAGCTTTTGAGGATATCAGGTTTTGATATGTAAGGGCATTGCCGCATACGTCTTCCTGATCAAATGTGGATGGTTTGAACTTTGAAGTTACAACCGAACTAACTTCACATGCAAGAGCAACTTCTTGATTTGCATAATTACTGCAACTAAAATTGATCCATGTTGATTCTACTAATGGCAACATTGGATTGGTGTTCATTTCTGCAAGCAGGCTACAAGCTTAGGCTAAGCATTCTATCTCTAATGAGTCGTAAAAGAGAGCTACTTTCAAAAGAAAAAAAAGAGACAGATGTGTTGTGAGCTTTCGAGCTCAACTGATCATACAGATCTTGGCACACTTTCAGGGATTTATTTTCTGAGGTTGAGGACCTATTAATTAAGTGAAACACCTAATAGTACGTTATACACTTCAAGATTTGCATGAAATTGCTATTCCACTGAGTATGTATGAACTTGCTAAAAAGTGGTCAATTAAGTCTATGGTAAATAATACTCCATACCAGAGCATGAAATTTCTTCTATTGTGTCTGAGCCGTCGTCCACCTAGATAATTATGACTATACATATCTGGAGAAGTGGTATGGATGCATATGTCGAAGATATGCCAACACCAAGGAATTGGTGCTGGTTTCTTTCCTCAAAATCTGGATGTCAACTTGTTGGCAGAAGGTATTCAAGTTGGTTCAGTTTACTAAAATTGCTACATCAGATTAACTGATTTCAAATGTGAAGTTATCTGCTTGCTTTTACTTGTGTGTTTATGTTGCATTTTGCAGTGAAAACCCCTACATGCAGTCCTATGAGCATTCATTTAAAAACTAATTACAAATGAATGGATCTACTATTGGTTGGCATTTAATTTGGGAGCTCATCAGCTTGAAGTCTACTTCTGTTATAATAGCAAAGTAATTTAATTTTGTAAATGCGAGTCAGCTAAAAATAGTAGCCGGTACAGTATCTGCTTTACTTTCTCAGTCCATATCAGAAGCGTCAAGATAGCTAGCGTTCCCTTTCAACTGTCTCTACATATCATTCACGCAGCTTCCTATCACTTCTGCATCAAAAATTATAACGTCTTTCAGTTCTGATTTCCCTCATTCCAATTCTAAATGGGCATGTAAAAGTTCTAAAACTAAATTAGGTGAGACCAGGTTGTCATTTGGCAACATATGAGTTATGAACTTATGCATTTGAATTTTTGCAGCAAACATGTATAGTGTAGCTATTCACTATTGGTCACATCACTTTCCATAGGTCTGTAAAAACCAAAATAATGTAGTACACATGACTTTTTCTGGTCTATATGAGGATTGGTTTTCCAAGCTTCAATATGCAGAAGAAATTATCAGCTACTCAAGTAACAAGAAACTAAAATGTATTTTCATTAGCTAGCAGGCTCTTGCTTGCACAGGAATGTGCAGCTGCTGTAACAAATGAAGCACCACAGAAGGACTATTCCTAAGTGGGAAACTAAAAAGAACTTCTATCTCTAAAGGGGATTGAATTCCACCCTCATGACTATTCTAGATGATGCTCTTGACGACTGTATGCAGAAAAATGTATTACACACGATATTTATCACACAAAGCTTTCTAGAACGCTGAGCAGCTGACATTGTTTTATTAAAAAAAAAAAAAAAAAAAAAATTGACGGTCTTACTGCCGACTTTAATTTAGATATACACAGCTAAACACAATTCCTCCAGTGTTCCTTCCTTCGGCTGGTGTTGGCAGACTGATGAGTATGGGTTAAAGCCATGAACTCTATACTCATAGATTAATAAACTGTAGCTGTTTGAAACAAGGGATCGAGTCGGTTATATATGTAGGTTGTGTTCTGAATTCTGATCATAACATGAGCAGCAAGCTTGTTTCTCACTCTCACATCTCAATGTCATCTTCTTCTTTACAGCTGAAAATGCAGATTCCAGCTCTGAATTTTATATCGTTTATGAGGGTGAGATTGTCTTACACCATTTAGTGTTAATGTGCATCGATTGTGTTAAGAAGAGTGTGGGTGATTCATTGGTAACAGGAATAGGTCGTAGTCCCACATTGGTATTGTTGTGAAGTATGGAAGCCGAAGAGAAGATAAATAGGCAAGCACGAGACTGGAGGAGGCATACCTTTCTCGGCCTTTTGGCTAAGATCAAGTGTAGTATCTGTTCTTATCAGTTTAATATCTGATATGTGGGCCAATGGTTCACACGATATTAAATTAATTTTTTAAAGGGGAGGGTCCATCACAGTAGCTTGCTACTGGGGCTCTCACGTGTCATCCTTGCGTTGCACTACAGCAAGGTTTGGCGCACCCTACCAAATTCAGTCATAGTCTTGATTAATCCTTCTCGATCGTTTTACTTAGTAGTCGTTGGTCTGTTCTTCTGCTTATTAGTCGATTCGATCTTAGTTTTCTCTATGTATTTGTTGCTTGTGCGGCCTGCACAATGTAATGCCTAATTTCTTGTGCTGGTAACGAAATCTTCGACGACCTTAAACCCTTCAGTAGAGTTTCTGTACAATTTTATTCTGAAACCTCCGTTATCATTTTTGTAGAAAATGATCAATTTTATGACCTGGAATGGAATTATGTTCATAGGGAACCTAGGTCTCCAGTAGAGCTATGAGTAGAGCTGTAGTGAGTTCTGCATGATTAGGTAGGCGAGGAGTGTATCGTGTACTGAAGAATTTAGGGAAGCGATTCCTGTGGAAGCAATTATTGTAGACGATGGAGATCAAACGAGATAAGCTTAGCTAATGCTTGAGAGGTTGAATACTAATGCAAAGAAAGGACAGTCGAGGGGTATGTGAATATGTTCTTGGGAAGCAGGTGACAGACAATGTCAAACCTGTTCTTGAGCGCTTTAAATAACAGTTGTTACCTGTTATTTTACTACTATTGCTGCATCAAATTACCTGATTTGAAATGTGAAGTTATCTGCTGCTTGTTCTTAACCCTGTTTTCTTGTAGCATTTTGCAGCAAGGAACCAGTACGTACTGTTTATCTTTCATCTAGAAACTAAGCATGTGGATCAACTATTGTTTGGGAGCTCATCAGCTTGAAGTCTACTTGTGTTCTAATAGAAAAGTATATTAACATAGTAAATCTGAGTTGGCTAAACAAATAGTTGCTGGTAGAGGATCTTTCAGAAACCTCCAAGTCTCAACATATGCTTCACTTTCTCAGTCACTAAACGTCAAGATAGCATAACTTTTAACTCTCTATACTAATCATTCACGCAGTTCCTTATCAAGTCTGCATCAAAATTTTACCATCTTTTAAATGGACATGTAAAAGTTCTAAAAACTAAATCAGATGGGGTATGCATTTGAATCTTGCAGCTAACTTGTATAGTTTTGCTATTGGTCACATCACTTTCCATAGGTCTGTAAAAAGAATATTATGTTAGTACGTATGGCTTTTCCTGGTAAAGAATAGAGAGACCAATCCTATAAGAGGATATGGTTTTCCAGGGATCAATATGCACTTATGCAGACAAAGTTATCAACCACTCAAGCACCAAAAAACTATAATGTATGTGCATTAGCTAGCAGGCTCTTGCCTGCACAGGAATGTGCAGCTGTTGTAACAAATGGAGCATCACAGAAGGACTATTTTTAAGTGAGAAACTGAAAAGAACTACATAAAATGATTCTTCTACACCACTAATGAAAGAAACAAACAATAAAGGCATGTGGGGTGAGTGCTGCTCTTATATATATATATTTATATGAAACAGGCAGCTACATTTGAATTGTGCTTGTATATATACCCGACTTGGGGTTTGTTCAATATATTAGAAAATTTCCAACCTTTTGTGTTCTGTTTGACAAGAATGAAGTACTTTGTTTTGTTTATTGATGACTTTACAAGATTAACTTGGGTTGTGTTATTGAAAAAAAGAGATGCTGTGTTTTTGGTTTTCACCGCTTTTCATAGTCTCATCCGAACTCAGTATGATGCTTGTGTGAAAATATTTCTATCTGACAATGGAGGAGAGTTTGTTAACCACTCTTTTCGAGACTATTTTCAACAACATAGAATTGTTCATCAGACTACTTGTCCTCTGACACAAAAACGAAATGGGGTATCTGAGAGGAAAAATTGACACCTCTTGGATATTGGAAGAGCTCTCTTACTCAGTGCAAATCTACCCAAATATCTATGGGGTGAAGCTGTGTTGTGTGCCTCTCACGTTATCAACCGTCTACCATCTGTAGCTCTTCAGAACCGGGTTCCCTTTAAGGTATTGTCTGAACTTGTTACTATTCCATCTCTCAACAAACTTCATGCTCATGTCTTTAGTTGTGTGTCCTATGTTCATCGTTATAAAAATCAGAGATCTAAGTTGGAAGCTTGTTCCCTTAAGTGTGTGTTTGTTGGATATAGATCCCATCAGAAAGGATACAAGTGCTACCATCCTCCGTCTCAACGATTCTATGTCACCATGGATGTCACATTTAGTGAAGACCTATGCTATTTTTCTCCTACGGTATCTCTGAGTGAGGAGGATAAGCATGTTTTTTATGAAGATCAATTTGGAGAACTAGAAGATTGTGTAATTGTTGACAGTAACCATGTTGAAAAGGTTCTTCGGCCTGTCATCGACTAGATCCAGAATTCGAGAGATAATACTCCGGAACCTCAAAAAGGGGTTCAATCTGTTAAACCTGCCCAAGTTGAGGCATATGTTCCCTGTTCTGAAAGTGTTCGACATGACGAACAACTGTCCGACACGTCGAAAGGAGGAGAATTGATTAATAGTAATCAGCCGCTAGTTGTTGAAGATGTATATGAAAGTTCAGTCTCCCCCCCTACATCAACGATCTCTCCTGACTTGTCATCACCTGAGGTATGTAGTACTATTCCGTTGTCATCTTCCAATGTCCATGAATCTAGTAGGGTCTTGCCTGCTAGGTCAATCCGTGGTCAACCTCCTAAAAAATATGAGCCTCTCTTGTTAGCTAAAACCAAGTATCATATATCCAACTACGTGTCAACTCATAGATTGTCTAAACCTTACATAGCCTTTGTGAATCAATTGTCTATTGTGTCACTTCTTAGCTATGTTGCACGGACACGCTGACATGACGACACGACACGCTGACACGGCAAAACTCAAAAACTAAATATCTGACACTGTTTGGACAAGGCAAATAAAACTATATATTTATTATTTTTAATAAATAAAAATATACTACAATATACATTACATTACCAAAATAATGTTCTAAATTCAATTCTTTGCATAACCATAAGAAATAAAATTAAAGAGAGTCAAATGCACATGATAGAAGTGCATAATTAATAATATTAGAAATAACAGACCTCTAACTTAAAACATTTAAAGAAAATCAAATTTGCAGTAGGTTGCTGACAAAACTGGGCACTAGCTTGCTTTTAAAAGTGAACAGTAGTTTTATTTAGGTTTTGGTTCCTTTTTTTTTTTTTTTTTCAATTAAAAAAAATTGATAAATGATGATTGGCGTGTCGGAGATAATGTGGCGTGTCAGTCAACATGTTCGAAATGTGTCAGAAAAGTCAACATTTTCTGACACGCCACGTGGCTTATCGGACACATATTTTGTCGTGTTGGCGTGTCGGACACTCCGACACTCCACCCTAGTGGAGTGTTCTTGCAACATAGTTTCCTAGTAAAATGCAGGATGCAATCAAGGAGGTTAAGTGGGCCAAAGCAATGGAGATTAAGATAGATGCTCTCAAGAAGAATGGTACACTATGCCATTTTCGGCATCAGGCGACACTACAGTTGTGTCGCCTGATGCATTTTTTATGTGTCGCCTAGTAGGGTGTCGACACTTAAACCATCAGGCGACACAAATGTTGTGTCGCCTTTAAGAACATCAGGCGACAGAAGACTTTTTTACTATGTGTCGCCTGATAAAAGATAAGGCGACAGACTATATGTGTCGCCTATAAGAAAATCAGGCGACATAAGCCATTTTGCATTATGTGTCGCCTGATAAAAGTCAAGGCGACATGCTATATGTGTCGCCATATAGCATAAATGTCGACATGCTAGAAGGCGACACATCTTTTTTTTGCCGTGAGGCGACACATCTCTATGTGTCGCCTTATGACTACGAGGGGGAGAGAAAAATGTCTTACAGCGACATATATGTGTAGGGTAATTGAAATAAAGACGACATATAAACATCGTCTGAAAAGTTAGAGGCGACATATATGTGTCGCCTAATAAATGATAAGGCGACAGGCTATATGTGTCACCTAATAGCATAAACGTCGACATGCTAGAAGGCGACACATCCTTTTTTTGCCGTGAGGCGACACATCTCTTTGTGTCGCCTTATAACTGCGAGTGGGAGAGAAAAATGCCTTACAGCGACATATATGCGTAGGGTAAATGAAATAAAGACGACATATATGCGTAGGGTAATTCAACTAGAGGCGACATATACTTGGTTAATTAGAATTTAAACTTTTCCACTCTACATTTATACGTCGTTGAAATGATCATCAGGCGACATATAAGTGATGGCTTCTTTTGATTTAAACTTTGTATTTACGTTACCGATTGTTTTTTATGGCCTCACATTTCTGATATCTTAACTTAACAAAGACAATAGATATGTGTAGCCGATTGTTGCTTTATGGCCTCACATGTCTATTTAAGCTACACATATTTGTAATCCCAAATTCCATTTAATATCTATTGTTTTATTATAACCTGGCACCAAGCACTCAAACTCAGAAAGTAATAATAATAATAACCAAATATTACAATTAAAATCCTAGCTCAACTCTTATCGTTTTTCCTTAATGGCACAAGATATCTATAGTGTCTGGATCCTCTGCCATTATAATCTCCATATCCCTAATATCACGCTTCAAAACATTGCCAAGTCTCGCAATAGCCTCAGTCTGCTGTTGTAAGACCTGACCAAAAAAAATGACCATTCGTTTAATCAATGTTTAATCAATCTACGTGCATCATGACAATATTAAGAAGGCATTTCGACTCAAGAATGAAGTCAAATTGATGTTCACAATAAAGTTGACTCTCACCTCTTGCATATCAGCAAGACTCTGTTCATGTATTCTAGTTGATCCTGGAAGAGAAACAAAACCACCAGCACCAAGAGAATTTGCTTGGACACGGGATATAGTTCGCAGGTTTTGTACCCTGCTAGACAGCTCTGCTCCAGATCCTTTCAACTGGAGTTCCATTTCCTTGTTAGTGGCTTCAACCAATGTAGAATTAATAGGAAAAAAGTCGAAGGGTCAGAAACGTACCTGTCTAGTTATTGCAGCTAACTTCTCAGCCAAGTCAGCTTCCCCTTTCATTAAAGGCAATCGGAAACCCTTGCCTTCTAGTGCCTCCAGTATTCTCATTACCTTTTGGGATATGAAGGAAACAAGCAATCAAGACACTTGCCGAATTAAAACAATGGATAAATTCCACACAAGAATAATCCAAACAACAAAAACAGTCAAACATCGCTCATCCAGCCCATATGCCTGATGGAAACCAGATGTTGGTCAAGTACTGTCACAAGTTAACTTTGGTCCAAGAGATTATAAACCAGAAAGAAAACTTAGCACCTTAAAAGTGAACCTCATTTCACAACTGTCTATCACTAGTATATGATGTCTTAGTTCATTCAGCTACTTATGATTTATGAAATTCATCTTACAAATTTTTGCAGCCCCCAAATTCTATCTAAATAAATAATATAAACAAGGTGTTGCTCACCCTCAACAGGCACCTTTCAAGACCTTGCTGTTTCTGTCTCATTCTTTCAATTCGAGGAATAGTGTCAGCTTGAAAATGT
Source organism: Fragaria x ananassa (assembly GCA_034370585.1). Taxonomy (NCBI): domain Eukaryota; kingdom Viridiplantae; phylum Streptophyta; class Magnoliopsida; order Rosales; family Rosaceae; genus Fragaria; species Fragaria x ananassa. Next base: position 19,975,708 of record CP139769.1, read on the forward strand.
CTTTGTAGCTGCAAATGATATAACATAATAAAGCCATCATCAAAGTTATATGTATAACAGTAGACCAAAATTGATGCTATTTAAAGGTACCATCTTGACATTGCTTTGGGTCATTTGCAATCTCTCGGCATCTGAAAGTATGACTTCATCTTGGAGCTGCATCAAATCAAGTTGACAACACAAACTTCAGTAAATGGTGACAAGGAGAAACAGACAGAACATATACCTTCCCAGTATATTAAACAAACATATTCCTCATATTTCAGTAATAATCCAAATAAGCAAAACTGTTAAGGAGTAACATTATCCAAGTGAATTTTGATTGACAAATTTAAAATCGATACCTATGGTTCTATAGTTTACATATCTTGACAGGAACCAAATTCATTAATAGAAACAAAGGATCTGTAGAAAAATAAGTAATCATCTAGCAATAGAAAGCTACAGCAAAAGAAAGAATAAGAACAAGAAACACAGACAGACAGACATCAGAAACCAAACCAGAAACTCTAAGAAACCAGACAACTGGAGCTCTCCAATCTAAACAAACATCAAAATGGAACTATCCCTAAACTCTGAAGAGACTGAAGTCATGAGTAAGGGTATATGTGTGTTTCTGTCAGTCTCACGATGCAAAACCAAAACATGTAATTTTCCTTTTTCCCCATCTTTAACAATTATCATCAGAGTTTTTAAGCGCTCACAAATGTATTTACTTGGACACTTGACTTTGGTTCTACTCAAACCATTTAGCTCAATATTTATATCAGCAGTGCTTCAACAAATAATATGGTAATTCAATGACAATTTGGTTAACAATTCTATGGTATTTTTCCCAAATTTCAGTGGCACAGAGCTTGCGGGAACCCCTCCGCTATAGCATCTTCATCAATAATGATACTAATGAATACCAGGTATCATTAAATTGAATACAACTAACGTTGACTCTTCAGCATTATATCACAGGGCATCAACAATAAAACCTCACACACAAGTGTTACACTTATCTCTATGCTTCAAACTAACAACAATTACCTTCAGGCGTTGCGAAAGATCCTTAAAACCCTGCACAAGCTCAGGCCACAACCGTTCTCTGTCAGTACTTGATAGACCTTCAAGCTTCCCCATAGCCTCCGCCCACATTATCTGGCAATTGAAACTATTCTCCAAACTTAGTTGGGGCAAAAGAAAACAAAACAAAAAACCAGATACCAGCACTAAATAGAAAATCAAATGGAGAGAAACAAAAAACTCACATCTGATACACCAGCAGGCTTCACCCTAAACTGCGGATCAGTTACGCTAAACAGCAAATGCTGCAAACATCAACACAGTCAATTCATTTCCCACATATAGATTTCCAAAAGTAACATGACAATATGAAGCTTTGAGATAAACAAACTGAAATGTAGGGGGGTGGGCGGGATAATAATAGTATTACATTGCGAAATTGTAACAAAAAAGAACAGAAAGTAGAAAAACGAACCTTAAAGCCATATTTAGGGTTTCCAGGCTCATCCTTATAAGCGTCAACAATAGCCTAAAGCATAAGAAATCAAACAAGCTCAAATTAAACCAAATTGATAGAGCTAGGGTTAGGGATTCGCAATTTCACAACCTGAAATCAAACAAGCCTCACCTGAATGTCACGATCGGCGAGAGAGCAAGGGAGAGGAGCCACTGGAGCCATCTGAGTGGTCAATTGAGAAGGAAAGGTACTCTGAAACGACGGCGTCTGTTGCTGCGGCGTACCGAACAGATTCTGCGTCCCAAATCCACCGGCGGAGCTTGTTGCTGAAACGGCAACGTTTGCTGCTGCTGCTGCTGAGTCTGGGTAGAGAATGCGCTGTTAAACCCGAAGGCGCCGCCGGTGGAAAACGACGACGTTGTGGGAGTTCCGAAGGCCGGGGTGGAACTAGGAGTGAAGAAGGACGGCGCCGACGACGGAGTCCCGAAGGCTGAAGTTGAAGCCGGAGTGCCGAAGTTCGAAGATGGAGTGCCGAAGGCTCCGAAGGGAGAAGTTTGAAGGATATGGGAATTGATACTTTTCAGCCCGTCGCCTTCCTCAGTCACGGCGACCCCTGCCTTCGCGCCCCTGCGCTCGAACCCGCTCCCTCGGAACAAGCTCCAGCAGATCCGTCCAAGTCCAGACCGGCGATTCGTGCGCCACCGCTCCAGCTCGATCTCCTTCAGTTTCCGTTGCCGTCGTCTCCTTCACCAAATCCGGCGTTTGCTTCTGAGGAGATCGATGAGAGTGATGGTTGATGGAGGAGGGTGGTCGAGATGGTGAGGGGGACGGTGAGGGCGCGACGACAAGGAGAGCAGCGACGCTGCTCTTCTCCCTTCCTCTCAGATCTCTCTTCGATCTCTCACGACAAAATGAGGGAGTGGGGGAGTGGGTAGGGTTTTAACCCGGATGGACGGCTAAGATTGAAGGATATGGGAAGGTGAGGATGGCGATCCGTGTGATTGGGTAAGGACCAATAAGATTTGTTGGGCTGTGATTAAAAGATTGAATTAAAAAATTAAGAAATAATAATTATCTAATTACCACATTAGTAGGCATGTTGTGATTCCAACATCTACGATTCAAAATACTAAATTTCGACCGTCAGATGTGATCAGCGTATTTAGATAAGGATATGGTTAAAAATTTATTTAATTTTGATAAAGTTTGAGCCTCGATCGATGTGGTCAACATTAACTCAAAATCATGTAATTAAGCGAATAAGCTCTTACCTCCTCCTTCTTGACTAGTTTTGATGGATTCTTTCTTGCACGGACTCTCACATATATGTGATGTAGCAGCTTGAGTAAAATTTCTAGAAATTTTACCTTTTGGGGGTAGAGTTACCCATAGGGATAATAAGCGTAAAAAAGGTTGACCGTCTCGATCGAGATCTAAACATTATCGAAAATAAGTGATTTTTTATGGTAACCATATTTCACTATACCTAACACATCCTACGGACAAATTTGCAAAATTCTATTTACAAGATATAGTTGCTTCACAAATGCATACACTTAGAAAAATCCTACAAAACAAGTTATACCATATTAGTAGACATGTTGTGGTTCCAACGTCTAAAATTCATAATATTAAATTTCGACCGTCAGATGTTATCAACATATTTAAATATGGATATGGTAAAAAATTCACCTAATTTTGATAAAGTTTGGGTCTCGATCGATGTGGTCAACATTAAATCAACATTATCTAATTAAGCGAATGCGCTCTTACCTCCTCCTTCTTGACTAGTTTTGGTGGATTCTTTCATGCACACACTCTCACATAAATGTGATGTAGTAGCTTGAGTAAAATTTCCAGAAATTTTACCTTTCGGGGGTAGAGTTACCCATAGGGGATAAAAAGCGTAAAAAGGGTTGACCGTCTCGATCGAGATCTAAACATTATCGAAAATATGTGATTTTTTTATGGTAACCATATTTCACTATACCTAACACATCCTACGGAGAAATTTGCAAAATTCTATTTACAAGATATAGTTGCTTCACAAATGCATACACAGAAAAAATCCCACAAAACAAGTTATACCACATTAGTAAGCATGTTGTGGTTCCAACGTCTAAAATTCATAATATTAAATTTCGACCGTCAGATGTTATCAACATATTTAAATATGGATATGGTAAAAAATTCACCTAATTTTGATAAAGTTTGGGTCTCGATCGATGTGGTCAACATTAAATCAACATCATCTAATTAAGCGAATACGCTCTTACCTCCTCCTTCTTGACTAGTTTTGGGGGATTCTTTCTTGTACACACTCTCACATAAATGTGATGTAGTAGCTTGAGTAAAATTTCTAGAAATTTTACCTTTCGGGGGTAGAGTTACCCATAGGGGATAATAAGCGTAAAAAGGGTTGACCGTCTCGATCGAGATCTAAACATTATCGAAAATATGTGATTTTTTTATGGTAACCATATTTCACTATACCTAACACATCCTACGGACAAATTTGTAAAATTCTATTTACAAGATATAGTTGCTTCACAAATGCATACACTTAGAAAAATCCCACAAAACAAGTTATACCACATTAGTAGGCATGTTGTGGTTCCAACGTCTAAAATTCATAATATTAAATTTCGACCGTCAGATGTGATCAACATATTTAAATATGGATATGGTAAAAAATTCACCTAATTTTGATAAAGTTTGGGTCTCGATCGATGTGGTCAACATTAAATCAACATCATCTAATTAAGCGAATACGCTCTTACCTCCTCCTTCTTGACTAGTTTTGGAGGATTCTTTCTTGCACACACTCTCACATAAATGTGATGTAGTAGCTTGAGTAAAATTTCCAGAAATTTTACCTTTCGGGGGTAGAGTTACCCATAGGGGATAATAAGCGTAAAAAGGGTTGACCGTCTCGATCGAGATCTAAATATTATCGAAAATATGTGATTTTTTTATGGTAACCATATTTCACTATACCTAACACATCCTACAGACGAATTTGCAAAATTCTATTTACAAGATATAGTTGCTTCACAAATTCATACACTTAGAAAATTCAATATCAGGCGACACATAAATGTGGTCGTATCAACATAATGAAGTAAAATTTTTTAAGTTGTAAATTCAACAAAATTCAATATCCGGCGACACATAAATGTCGTCATATCAACCTAATGAGATAAAATTTTCACACAAGTTGTCAATTCAACAAAATTCAATATCAGGCGACACATAAATGTCGTCATATCAACATAATTGAGTAAAATCTTCACATAATTTGTAAAATCTGCAAAATTCAATATCAGGCGACACATAAATGTCGTCTTACCAACAAAATGTAGTAAAATTTTCGCACGAGTTGCCAATTCAACAAAATTCAATATTTGGCGACACATAAATGTCATCTTATCAGCAAAATTAAGTGAAATTTCACACAAGTTGTCAATTCAACAAAATTCAATATCAGACGACATATAAATGTCGTCGTATCAACATAACTGAGTAAAATCTTCACATCATATTGTCATATTAACAAAATTCAATATCAGACGACACATAAATGACGTCGTTTCTACATAATTGTGTAAAATTTTCTCACAAGTTATAAATTCAACAAAATTCAATATCAAGCGACACATAAATGTCGTCGTATCAACAAAATGTAGTAAAATTTTCACACAAGTTGTCAATTCAATAAAATTCAATATCAGGCGACACATAAATGTCGGCTTATCAACAAAATGAAGTAAAATTTTCGCACGAGTAGCCAATTAAACAAAATTCAATATCTGACGACACATAAATGTCATCTTATCAGCAAAATGAAGTAAAATTTCACACAAGTTGTCAATTCAACAAAATTCAATATCAGGCGACACATAAATGTCGTTGTATCAACATAATTGAGTAAAATCTTCACATCATATTGTCATATCAACAAAACTCAATATCAGACGACACATAAATGACGTCGTATCTACATAATTGAGTAAAATTTTCTCACAAGTTATAAATTCAACAAAATTCAATATCAGGCGACACATAAATGTCGTCGTATCAACAAAATGTAGTAAAATTTTCACAAACGTTGTCATTTCAACAAAATTCAATATCAGGCGACACATAAATGTCGTCTTACCAACAAAATTTTATTAATTTAATAAAATTTTCGCACGAGTTGCCAATTGGACAAAATTCAATATCTGGCGACACATAAATGTTATCTTATCAGCAAAATGAAGTAAAATTTCACACAAGTTGTCAATTCAACAAAATTCAATATCAGGCGACACATAAATGTCGTTGTATCAACATAATTAAGTAACATCTTCACATCATATTGTCATATTAACAAAATTCAATATCAGACGACACATAAATGACGTCGTTTCTACATAATTGAGTAAAATTTTCTCACAAGTTATAAATTCAACAAAATTCAATATCAAGCGACACATAAATGTCGTCGCATCAACAAAATATAGTAAAATTTTCACACAAGTTGTTAATTGAACAAAATTCAATATCTAGCGACACATAAATGTCATCTTATCAACAAATTGAAGTAAAATTTTCACACAAGTTGTCAATTGAACAAAATTCAATATCAAGCGACACATAAATGTTATCTTATCAGCAAAAAGAAGTAAAATTTCACACAAGTTGTCAATTCAACAAAATTCAATATCAGGCGACACATAAATGTCGTCGTATCAACATAATGGAGTAAAATTTGTCAATTCAACAAAATTCAATATCAGGCGACACATAAATGTCGTCGTATCTACAAAATTGAGTAAGATTTTCTCACAGTTTGTCAATTCAACAAAATTCAATATCAGGCTTCACATATATGTCGTCGTATCTACATAATTGAGTAAAATCTTTAATACAAGTTGTCAATTCAACAAAATTTAATATCAGGCGACACATAAATGTCGTCGTATCTACATAATTGAGTAAAATTTGCTCAGAATTTGACAATTCAACAAAATTCAATATCAGGCGACACATAAATGTCGTCGTATCTACATTTTATGTAAAATTTTCTCACAATTTGTCAATTCAACAAAATTCAATATCAGGCGACACATAAATGTCGTCGTATCTACATCATTGAGTAAAATCTTCATACAAGTTGTCAATTCAACAAAAATCAATATCAGGCGACATATAAATGTCATCTTATCAGCAAAATGAAGTGAAATTTTCACACAAGTTGTCAATTTAATAAAATTCAATATCAAGCGACACATAATTGTCGTCTTATCAACAAAATGGAGTAAAATTTCACACAAGTTGTCAATTCATCAAAAATTCAATATCAGGCGACACATAAATGTCATCTTATCAGCAAAATGAAATAAAATTGGAACAAGTTGTCAATTCAACAAAATTGAATATCAGGCGACACATAAATATCGTCGTATCAACAAAATTGAGTAAAATTTTCACACAAGTTGTCAATTCAACAAAATTCAATATCAGGCTTCACATATATGTCGTCTTATCTATAAAATGAAGTAAAATTTTCACACAAGTTGTCAATTCAACAAAATTCAATATGAGCCGACACATAAATGTCGTCGGATTAACGTGAGTAAAATTTAGACAATTGAGACTAAAGTTGACCACATTCTTCACCGACATATATGTGTCGCCCCGAAAATAGACATTTTTTTCAAAGAAAACTGGTATTGTCTAAGGTCACTTCCAGCGACACATAAAAAAAATGTGTCGCCCCAACACCCCGAACCACACTTAATTTTCTATGTGTCGCCTGATATGTGTAGCCTGATGCATGAAATGGCTTAGTGGTACTTGGGATTTGGTGCCATTACCACCTGGAAAGAAGACCGTTGGTTGTAGTTGGGTTTATACTATGAAACATAATGCAGATGACTCTGTTGACAGATATAACACAAGGTTGGTTGCAAAAGGATACACTCAAAAATATGGAGTGGATTATGATGAGACGTTCGCACTTGTAGCAAAGATCAATACCATTCGAGTCCTCATGTCTTTGGCAGCTAATTTGGATTGGCCCATGCAATAGTTTGATATGAAGAATGCATTTATTCATGGAGATTTGAATGAAGAAATTTACATGGATATTCTTCCAGGATATAATACTTCTACGAGCAAGAAAGTGGTGTGCAAATTGAAAAAATCCCTATACGGATTAAAGCAATCTCTAAGAGCTTGGTTTGGAAGGTTTACGTCTTTCATGACGAAGATTGAGTATAGGTAGAGTGACTCAGATCATACTTTGTTCATGAAACACTGACATGGTAAGCTTATTGCCTTGATCATTTATGTAGATGACATGGTAGTAACATGTGATGACATTGGTGAAATTAGAAGATTGAAAGATTAGTTGTCTTCTAAATTCGAGATGAAGGACCTTGGGAATTTAAAGTACTTCTTGGGAATTGAGGTAGCCAGGAATAAGGACTGTATCATGCTGAGTCAAAGAAAATATGTTCTAGATTTGCTAGTAGAGACTGGTATATATGCTTGATTGTACACCAGTTGATACACCGATAGAACAGAACCATCAGATTGCAGAGTATCCTGATCAAGTTTCGACTGATAAATCTCGATATTAAAGGTTAGTTGGAAGATTAATTTACTTGCGCATACTAGACCTGATCTTACTAATGTAGTTAGTGTGTGAGTCAGTATATGCACAATCCTTGTGAAGATCACATGAATGCTGTGAAGATAATCTTGAGATACTTAAAGTCTGCTTCTGGAAAAGGCCTGATGTTTCGTAAATATGGACATTTGAGGACTAGTGGTTACACTGATGCAGACTGGGCAGGGAACGTCACTGACAGGCGTTACACTTCTGGCTATTTTACATTTATTAGTGGAAACTTAGTCACTTGGAGAAGCAAGAAACAGAACGCATGTGGTGGCCCGTTCTAGTGCATAAGCTGAGTACAGAGGTATGGCTCAAGAAGTCTGTGAGTTGTTATGGTTGAGAAGTTTATTAAAGAGTTTAGGTTTCAAGCAGAATGGTCAATGCCTCTTTAGTGTGACAATACTGCTACGGTTGAAATTGCACGTAATCATGTTCATCATGATCGGACAAAACATGTAGAGATTGACAGACACTTCATTAAGGAAAAGCTAGATGCTTCCATAATCTCGTTCCCATTTGTTTATTCGGAGGAGCAACTAGCTAACATCCTTACCAAAGCCATGTCGTCCAGGGCGTTCAGTGACTCACTTGACAAGTTGGGCATTCAAGATTTGTATGCGCCAACTTGAGGAGGAGTGTTAACGCGAGTCTCAATCCTAGTATATTGAGAAGATGTATATTTTGTAATCAACTAGGATTATGTAAATCTTTCAATGTAATTAGTTTCCTTCTAGGGTTAGAACAGTACTTGTATATATACCCGACTTGGGGTTTCTTCAATATATATTAGAAAATTCTCAACTTTTTATGTTGTGTTTGACTTCACGGGGCCATGCCTTGAGCACATAGTTAACTATTCTTTCGCTTTTTACTAAAGAATACCGTATGCACGGCGCTTCAAGTGGCATTCGCCTATTTTTGGAAGGGTGGACCTCAATGGGTGCCCCTGCAATGTTCAGTACAATCTTTGATCTCCCTGGGAGTAATAAATATGTTTACTTTATTGACACAGCACTGCAACGGAAGCAGTAGCCCACGGCCGATGGAATACTTAATAATATATTGTTTGGCCTGAACTGTGGCAGATAGTTGTAGTATGAAAGATACGAATTTTAATACAAATAATTGAAGGCAGAGAACGATGGAAGAGAACTATAAACATGCAAGGTGCAATGATAGATCTTGATTGATCCATGGTGAATGCTTCATTTGGTTTCATCACTTTCATGTTCGGTTATTTTGGGCTATGCTTCACACATAATGCTTACTAATTAATTTCTGAAGTAGCGGCCTGCGATGCAAGGGGTCAAGTGCTCAGAAGTTGTTTAAAGGTGATCTACGCTGTGAATTCTGAGACAACAGTTCATGTGGCTGGTAGACTGGTGGTGATATATATATGACTTGCTTGCTGGTTAAAGCTTGTCTTTTGGATTATATTGGAGGCATCAACTGTTTTGATCTTCCTCATGTTTGTCTATTACTGAGGACTCTAATCGCTGAGCTGAGAATGCACATGTTTGACTGTGTCTCACCAATGTTGCAGTAAAAACATACGTTTTCATTTACGGTCATGAATTTAACTTCATAAAAATGGATAATGAATGTATTGATCACCTCATCACATGATTGTTGATGTGTACTAACATAATCAGCTGTTAATTCAATTTTCTACTGTCATCTTTATCTTCCGACCTGTGCTCATTGTAAGTAATCTTTTTCCTTGGCTGCAAACTTCTTTCTACAGAATTGGAGAGAAGATATTCCCAAATACAAAGGTAACGCAAATTGGACACCGTTATTGAAGAAGCAGACAAGCTGTTATTGTTCAAGTTAACTATGCCAAAACAAACAGCTGGTTATTAGCTTACCTACTTGTCTTTCTTCGTAATTTGTGAAAGGCTTATTGTCACTAATCGGTGCTTCTGATCTCGTTCTATCCCTATACTCCTGTTGCTTGTAAGCCGAAGGTTATGAGAGAGAACAATGGTAAGGGGTGTTGTAGAGTTGAGTAGTCCTTCTAGTGGCTACTGTGAGCATTTCAATTAGCATCGACATGATTAGTCATAGTTGAGATTAAAGTTCTAAACTTTTTACCCTATTCGAGTATTAGTAGGTTTAATATCTTTAGAGGAAAATGATTAATATACGTCGCTCATGATTTTATTTGGCTTGAATTGAAATGATGTCAAAGTGATCTTGGTAATAATGCATTTTTACAACATTCTTGTTTCTACCTCTTTCCGAGTTCACGAGACGGGATGTCGAATTCTTGTTTCCAATTCCTGTAGCTGCACAAGTAACACCGCGTCAGGAATCGAGACTGGGGTGGCTCAGTCTTCAACTCTTTGATGCTTAAGTCAGCGCACGATGGCTACTTGTATAGTACAAGAGTAAAGGAGGAATGATGAACTTACTTTTTTTGGGAATTCGTGCTTGTCTTATAGGCTAGTATTGAGAATTATGTCTTCTGTCTTTGATATGTGACCATTTCCGTGGTCCTGTTCAACATCTCCCATTTCGGGAGTATTTAGCTGTTGTGAAGTGTTTGCAGTAAGTACATTGTTGCTGGACTTCACTATTTAGGTGTTCATGAAGATCTCACCGGTGTTGTCTTGCTTGGAATGGCCTCCGGCGACCGTGTGATCATGTCATATTCTCGGCGTGGCCAAGCGTTCTTGGCTATGTATTAACAATTCTTTTTTTTATATTTTTTCAATAAAACGAAAATGAACCTGGGGTGTGAAAACTACTATAAAAATGTGTAGTAGTGTGTAACAAATTGTGTATAGGTGAGAGTGAGACGGTGAAGGCTTACCCGGACAGAATCCATTGGGTGATCAAAAATGGTTATGGCCCTAGGTTTTTTTTTGAGAGGAAGAGAAGAGATAAGATGCTTATGGCCTAGGTTGGGGACCTGACCTCCATATATTGCACGACAGGAGGGTATGGCGGGGTAGGTACCCTTCCTATGATCAAGAATGCTTATGGCCCTCATCAATCAAATCTTTAATCAGACAATTTCCGATGAATTTATAAAGTTTAGCCGACGGGTTTAGAAGGTTTAGCAGACGAATTGGTGTATAGCCGACGAAATTGCTATTTTTAGCCGACAAAATTTTCAAAGGACTTTAGCCGACGAAAATATATGAAACGTCGTCGGCTAAAGTCGAAAAATTTTCAAAATTTTGAACCAAAATTTTTTGGCGGTCAACCAAAATTTTCAAAAGAGTTTAGCCGACGAAAATAAAGAATTTCGTCGGCTAAAGTTCTTTATATAGCCGAAGATGGATGGTAAGAAGTCTATTATCTGCCAGATTTTCTTCTTGGCCTAGCTCCGCAGTCAAGTCACTGGAGACCGCCACACTTGTCCCAAAAGCTTCGTCGTCGTCTCTACTTCATTGCTGGATAGGTGGTGCATCGAGTGGCGCCGCCATGAGGGATAAATCGAGCTCCAAAACTCCGCCGGTTCGGATTCGGTGTTGATTGAATTTCTCCTTCCTTAGGTCACCATTTGGTGAGTTCTATATATGGATAAGTTGAGTTTGATTAGTACTACATTCCCCTAGAATTTGGTAGCTCGATTCGGTGTGTTTGAAGAGAATCGAAGATTTGAAGTTTTTAGGGTTTAAAATTGGGGATTTTTATATTTTCAGTCGATTGACCCGTTTAGGCTTAGAATTGAGCTTCGACTTCTTCTAGAAAGTTGTTCGAAATGTTGAGAGGAAGATTCTGTCAAATTTTGGTCGTGATTGGAGGTGGCCGAAAGTTTCTGCAGTTTTTTTTTTCAATACCCAGCAACTTTAGCCGACGATATTTAAACACTATATTCGTCGGCTATAGTATTTTTTAATTTTTTTTATAAGGTTTAGCCGACGAATTATGGCATGTTTCGTCGGCTATAGTTATTTTTTAATTTTTTTTATAAGGTTTAGCCGATGAAATATTTTATATTTCGTCGGCTATAGTTATTTTTTAAAATTTTTTTACAAGGTTTAGCGGCTATAGTTATTTTTTTAAATTTTTTTTACAAGGTTTAGCCGACAAAAAATACTAAATTTCGTCGGCTATAGTTATTTTTTAATAATTTATTACGCACTTTAGCCGACGAATATCTTAATTGGTTCGTCGGCTAAAGTCTGGGAAAAAAACCGACGACATGTTTTTCGTCGGCTAACTGTGGTACTATAGCCGACGAAAAAAAAAATTTCGTTTGCTAAAGTTATCACAGACGACCCTTTCCCGACGACACTATAGCCGACGAAGGTTCGTCGGCTAAGATCTTAGCCGACGAATTAAGATAACAGGCCGACGAAAATTTTTCGTCGGCTAAAGTGCTTGTCCTGGTAGTGATTGTTGCTGGACCTTCACTATTTAGGTGTTAATGGAGATCTCGCCGGTGTTGTCTTGCCTGGAATGGCCTCCGGCGACCGTGTGATCATGTCATATTCTCAGCGTGGCCAAGCGTTCTTGGCTATGTATTAACAATTCTTTTTTTATATTTTTTCAATAAAACAAAAATGAACCTGGGGTGTGAAAACTACTATAAAAATGTGTAGTAGTGTGTAACAAATTATGTATAGGTGAGAGTGAGACGGTGAAGGCTTACCCGGACAGAATCCATTGGGTGATCAAAAATGGTTATGGCCCTAGGTTTTTTTTGAGAGGAAGAGAAGAGATAAGATGCTTATGGCCTAGGTTGGGGACCTGACCTCCATATATTGCACGACAGGAGGGTATGGCGGGGTAGGTACCCTTCCTATGATCAAGAATGCTTATGGCCCTCATCAATCAAATCTCTAATCAGATAATTTCCGATGCCATTTTCATAGTTGCCAGGATAACAAGAAAATGAACTACGTACGTGCATGTAGTCATGTACAGTTGCAGAAGTTGAACTAACACCACCAGTTTTTCTTATTTGTTGGCCCAACTTTAAGACCTCAAAGTTTTTCACGTACCTTATCCGCAACTCCTCTATCTATAAATATTTGGTTTTGATTCCCAAGCAAAATCAACTTCCATTCATCGATCCTACACTTGTATCCTTTATTCCTTTACTTACCTTTACCAAGGAACATGGCCTCTCAACGCTCCCAAGCCTTCGTCTTCCCTCTTTTGGTTCTCACTCTCTCACTTATGAGCTCCCAAACTCTGGTCCAAGGAGCTCGCTGTCTTCTCGAGACTCAGTTGCCTCAGGTGCCTGAGCTTCCAAAGCCTGAATTGCCCCATCTTCCTGGTCTTCCAGAGCTGCCGAAGCCGGAGCTACCACCATTGCCTAAGCCAGAATTCCCATCCTTGCCTAAGCCCGAGTTGCCACCATTGCCCCATGTACCAACTATTCCAAAGCCTGATGAAGGCCTCAAGTTGGCTGAGCAACCGCATCTCCCAACCTTGCCTGAGCTTCCACCGTTGCCAAAGCCAGAGGAGCTGCCGAAGCCTCAACTCCCATCGCTCCCGAATCTTCCAAGTTTGCCAAAACCCGAGTTACCAACACTGCCCAAGCCTGAATTGCCAACTTTACCACCAGTGTCTCATCTACCCGAGCTTCCTAAGACCGGATTGCCCATCATCCCAACCCTTCCAAAAGACAAAACCATCCTTCCTTGATGTGCATGCACAGTTCTTCATGATTGTTGTCTTGGAAATACTTAATACTATTGGGAGTATTGGCATTATGGCATACATATGTTAAATCACGTACCTAGCTACCAGTACGTATTACATCAGTGTTTGATACTATATATGCCTAGCATGTTGGCTGGATTGTAATTCTTCATTTTTTTCATCTATGGCTACCAGTACGAATTCTGTTCTGCTCCGAGTATAATTACTGGTCACCTTTGATTTACTAGCTTCTAAATTCTATATATACATTATTTTCATTTTCATATATCTGGAAACTTCTACATTTTCAGTATCAAAATAAAAGACTGAATATATATAATCTAACATACACAGTACTATATCGGATCGAAAGTATATTCACAGTTTCACCAACTATATATAATTAAAGAACAACGAAAAAGCATAGTTCACATAACATATTCTTGTCCTATCGATCTCACGGGACAAAGACTTAGCAAAGTTAAGGGGGGAGGGTACATACTTGTGAGCAAATTACACTACTTGAAAAAAAAAACATGCACATCCCGGCCATGCCAGTTTTAGAACACCGTACGCAGTTCTGCTCCCAGAAGAAAGAAGCTAGGTTTGCCTGAATCACAAAATTAACCAAATTCTAGGAACTATCGTTTGACACTGTATCAAAATAGAGTTTGAGAGAAAATATATAATATCACTTCAGATCTCTACTCTCTGCTATATGAGATTTAATGAGCCAAACTAGGCAAGAGCTAACGTTAAACCAAGGAACATAACCAAAGTACGACCAGAAATTAATGTCTCATCCTTCAATTCATTGGATTGAACAACAAACAAAAGTAATAATAAAAGGTTTAGAATGAAAGAAAACATGTAGGTGGGTGTGTATTAAAATAAGCTTGATAATTTGGGTTTTTATCTAATTTTCTCTATATAATTACTAGATGAACGTTGGTTCTAAGAGATCAATATGCCAAGTTGAGAATATTGTATCCCACTTTGCAGCTAATATCTATTTCTCCTCAGGTATGAGATGGCCATCTTAAACTAAAAACAAGACTTGAGGCATGTATATTAATGTATGACCACATTTGATGCAAGTATATGGAATCCCAGTTATATGTAGCGATTCTGTGTCAAACTTCAATCCCTAGATCAAGTCCCACACCGAGAGCCACATAAGCTCGCTCGGCTCCCCTTTATAGAAAGGGTTTCCGTCTCGGATAAGGAAACCCACAGCAGCAGCATTTTTTTTTCTCAATATATAGGCGGCGGCAGCATTTAATACAACAAGATCTGTTTCATTACTTCAACACCGTAGTTTACTAATTTTCTCGCCGCGAAACCCTAATGGTCTCGAAACCCTAGTTGCAGGTGAAAAAGCACAAATCTGATGACAACACAGATATCTCGTCGCTTTGTTTGCACGGTGAAACAAGAAGACGCATCCTTAGTGCCCCAACATGTAGAGAATGGTTTACTTGTCATCAAGAGCTTGCTTCCCATCAAATTAGGGTTCGAACAGAAGACTGTAATCCACTCACTGGATGATAATCGCCTCTATTCTCATGGACCAGCTACGCTCTTAGCTACGAGATCTATGTCGGTCTTCTCCTCTAGTATCAAGCTATTGGCCGAGACGCATTACTATAAAAATATGATTGCTGGGCATCTTTCCCGCATGGGTGTCCCGGAAAGTGAATGGTCATATATTTTCCGACGAATTTTCCGGGTAGTGGATGTGGTCGTCCCCAATGTCGTTATTGATGTGACCATATCGGACGTGACGACACTCACATATGACAACTATGCTAGGACAGTCGAAGATATGGTTGTAAGTGAATCCCTGGAAAGATATAGGGCGCGCCAAGTTTATTCCTGCAACTAAATCATCAATTGAAGGTTTGGAGAAAGTGCGAGTTGATAATCTTGAAGGAGAAGAAGAAGAAGAACAATGTAGCAGACCCAAGAAAAGAAGTAGGCAGTCTTGTGTTATATGTCTGGATCCCCTTGATGCTGCTAGGACTACAGAAGAACAAGATTCTTGTGCTGAGCAAGAAGTTACAATTAATCGCTTGCCCTGCTCGCATCTTTATCATGGAGATTGCATTGTCATGTGGCTTAAGATCAACCATTTGTGTCCTATGTGCCGATACCCAATGCCAACTGTGGATCCTTGCAATAATCAATAACCTAATTGCTAGCTGCTCTAAAGATTATAGAAATTAACAGAAAGATTGATGTAGATTCAAAGTAATCACTTTCTTTATACTTATTCCTGAATAGCATCGGTGTTTCTCATGCTCATGATATCTGCCGACGGGGCGAAGGTAGTAATTCTGGAAGCTGTTATGAATAATGACAACTGTTAATTAAAATGGTAATGCAGATGAATGTGGAGATCTACATGTCCTAGATTAATCTATAGGTAAAATATTAGTTTAGAATTGTATCTTGTAATGAATCTGTTGTTAGGTTAATTTGTTGCTAGATAGGTCTGTTAGCAACTTCTAGCTATATGTATGTGTAACATCTTGTAATGAGTGAAGCAATCAAGTATATAGTGCTAATAAAGCATTATAATTAGAAGTTTCAACTACACTCCGTTAGCATTTTTTTTATCACAACTTGAGAGTAAGTATAACAACATAAACACGATCCGTCCGCGGGGCCTACGTAAGAAATAAACCATGCAAAACTATCTAGTATACACTAAACAATTTCTATGCTGCAGATTATGAGATGAAACGCTATGACCAATCTTCCGTGGTAGCAAACGAGAAAAGTAACCAGCCACCGAGACACCAGGAGGGATAAGTCCTCAACCTATCATTATTGACTACTTTCGGGACCACCCTATCAACTAGCATTTATAAAATTCGTTAGCCATTTCTATATTTTAATATGGTAATAAAATGGGTTTTTTGTCTATAATAGAGAATTTTTTACACTCAACTAGCATTTATAAAATTTGTTAACCATTTCTTTTTCTTTTCTTTTTTAAATTAAAAGGAGCTGAGCTCCATTTATTAAGAAAAAAGAAAGTCAGTGGTACATAAGGGAAGGGGGCTTAACAAAACCCCTTCCAACAAAGAATAAAGCAACATAACCTACAAAAGAAAGCAACACTAAAAGTAAATCAGTGAAGAAAGCGAAAATGAGGTAAACCGAGTTGATCTTGTAGGCAAAGATTCATAAGGAATTGGGGGATTGAGTCCCAATAAACCAAGCCTGAAGAAGTTAAACCGAAGTTTGCTAGTGCAGCTGCAACCTGATTTCCTTCTCTCAATATATGAGAACACCAAAATTGCATTTACGAGACAATTAAGATACATGCAATTATCCCAAGCAACACGGAATCTCCATGGAACAAGATGAGGGGACTGGATGAATTTAAGAACAATGGCAGAATCAACCTCAAGCCAAATATGCTTCCATTCTCGAACCCAAGCTAATTTAATAGCCTTAATAACAGCTATAGCCTTTGCGTCCACCGAACAAGGGATGTCCAAATTACAAGCAAAAACACCAATAAACTCACCCTTGAAATTTCAGAAAACTCCCCCAAAACCAGCCTTGCCTGAGTCATGATTGAAAGCCCTGTCAATATTAATCTTGATGCAGTCAAAAAAGGGAGGAATCCAATTCACTTCTATAATTTGAGGAGCTCGTCTCGGCTTACAAGGTACATCAAAGCACTTTATAACACAAAGCTCTGAGACTAAATTATTCATGCATCCTGAGGTGAGAAAACTGGAAGCTCGCATATATATGCCTCATAATTAAGCCACAAACATGTGATGGCAAACAAGAATAACCATCATACTTGCGTATTCTCCAAATAAACCACATAGTTGTACATAAACAACTTAACCAAAGCTCTTTCAGTTGAGGACTTCGATCATTACCTCTTTCTGCATGCAACAAATCCAGCAAGGAGTTTGGTTGTGTAGCCAATTGAAAGTGAAAGAACCACTTCTGCCATATGAAATCTGCAAAAGGGCATGTGAAAAAAATATGGAACAAGGATTCCCCATGCAAGCACCACATAACACATCTAGATGCGAGAGAAACTCCACGTTTTTGTAAGAAGTCCTCTGAAATTACTCGGCCCCGTAACACCTTCCAAACTAGTAATGAGATTCTGGGAGTGATGAATTTACACCAAATTAACTTTCCCCAATTCAAAGCGGGAGAATGAGGTCATAGAAATTAAAAAGCCTCCTTGGCACTTAGCACACCAGATTTCGATGAAGACCAAATAAGCTTATCATGGGGTCCAAGTCCACTGGAACTCTACTGATCATCTTAGAATTATTTAGCATTAATTCAAAGTGAATGGGTGTAAGTGTCACTATGCTTCGGATCACCATTCAGATACCATATCATATATATTTTCCCGATAAAGATATCATATCATATATGATGAATAAGTTCTTTTCTCCTAAAGTATAAATAAATAATAAACATGTAACATAACAATTACATGCGTTTTGACTGTAACGGTTAGTGGGACGCATCCATTATTGAAAATAATCTCTCTAAAAAAAGAGTAGATGGATCTTGTAAAATCCCATAGAAAATGATGGATTACCCAATACGTAAACTCCAATCATGTATGTGTACACACACACCATCTTCTAGGAGCTTGGGACTTGCCAAGAAAAGATGGAAATACACAAAAGGAGCTAATATTGGAACAAAAAGAAGAGGAACTAGCCAAGGTGGAGGTGTGAAAATATGTGTTCGGATTCTCTAAAATCGCAATAGTGAAGCGTGCGATTGAGCTTGGAATAGCTGATGCTATTGAAAGCCATGGAAGTGCCATGACACTCTCAGAGCTAGCCGCAACTCTTAAGTGTGATCCTTCTTCTCTTTACCGCATCATGAGGTTCCTAGTTCATCACCAAATATTCAAAGAAGTACAACCCAAAATCCAACTAGGCCCCAGAAGCTATGCACAAACACCTTTGTCCCGCTGCCTACTAAAATCCGGTAAAAACAGCATGGCTGCATTTATTTTGCTGGAGACTAGTCCGGTAATGCTAGAACCGTGGCATGGCCTTAGTGATCGGGTTCAGGGCAATGGCATGAGTACTCCCGCGTTTGAGGCAGTACATGGTGAGGATGTATGGAGCTTTGCCGCGGCTAACCCCGGTCACAGTGAGCTTATCAATGAAGCAATGGCTTGTGATGCAAGTCTCGCAGTGCCTGCAGTGATTGAAAGTTGTATAGAGGGTTTTCATGGGATTGAGAGCATAGTAGATGTGGGTGGTGGTGATGGGACTAGTTTAAGCTTGTTCGTTAAGGCTTGCCCTTGGATTACTCGAGGGATCAATTTTGATCTTCCTCATGTTGTGTCTGTTGCTAAGGAGAGTGACCGAGTTGAGAATGTTGGAGGTGACATGTTTGATTGTATTCCAAAGGCCGATGCTGCAATTATCAAGGTTAGTAAATATACTCAATTGGTTGATGGTTTTGTACCATTTCTTGAGTGATCAAAACGTCTTCTTTTTTATCCAATTTTTTCATAAACCTTCAAAGAGTGAGGAATTGATACAGTGAACCTCAAAAAAAAAAATAATCTAACTAATTCAAAAATATGGAAGACCCAAGTAATCTATAGTTCTATACCAGTCTTCTTTTTCAACCATTGGTAGTCTTTAAATTAAAATTATATATGCATGCAGCTAATAACATTATTGCATAGCTACGACATCTGCATTTATGTGCTGCTAATCATTTGGTTTAGGATTTATGCTGTAGTATGAATGTATGATTCATCTAGGCATGCATCTAGCATTTTCTTCATGTAAGTTCTAATTTTGCTCATGTATATTGTAGCGGGTTCTTCATGATTGGGGAGGCGAAGAGTGCATCTGTATACTTAGGAATTGTAGGGAAGCGATTCCTAAGGACAAAGGGAAGGTAGTAATTCTGGAAGCTATTATTGAAGAAGATGAGTTGGAAGAAAATGAGCTCACAGATGTGAGGTTGATGCTAGACATGGTGATGATGGCCCACACTAACACTGGCAAAGAGAGGACCTTGAAGGAATGGGGATATGTTCTTCAGGAAGCTGGCTTTAATTAGCCGACACACAGTCACACCTATAAGTGCTGTCCAATCTGTTATTCAGGCTTTTCTGTAATGTAGGAACCTATATTTGTGGGATCTGATGTCGTGGAATTCGTGTTTCATTGTGTACTTCTGTTCAAGTTACCTACTACTCTGTCTGTTGTTTCTGTATGCATGGTTGGCAGTAAGAAAATCTGAGCTTATCTTTTTCTATCTCGGTCCTGAATAATTGTAATTGAATTAGTGAATTGGGGAAACAAGAGTGACTGGTATGAGTGTAGACAAAGTAGACAAATGCTGAACTGAAACTTTAGGTAACGAGCGGTACAAATACTAGCTAGTCTCACAGCTATAAAATGAAGCAGGCAGGTTAAGTGAAGAGCACGGAGCCATGCGTTGAGCACAGAACGAACTATCTTTTGCCTTTTACTAAAAAACACCGTGTGAGCGGCGCTTCAAATGGCATATACCTATTTTAGAAGGGCGCGCACCTCTGTTGGTGCCCCTACAATATTCAGTATAATATTATGTCTGTTACGCAAATTGCTCTATAAAGTATAAACAGCAGAAAGTTCTTGTTATAATTGGTTATTAGGAGTGAGGACAATCAACAAACTCTATTTTAGGAATAAATGTATTAAATTTGGATTTGGAAATCCCTGCTGACAGTCCAGTGCCAATTAAATAATGTGCTAACTGCTAACCACCCTTTGGCCTTGGTTCACTCATGGCCGCCTCTGAGAATTATTAGTAGGTTTCCTCTGTGAAGCCACTGTCATAAGAAGAACGCTTTTTTGTTACAGCAAAAACACAATTAGTGGCATGCACAAAATATGGTATAACTATATATATGAACAAAGCAGAGTGAAACCCAATCACAGCTCTCAGAACCTCAGATGGACTAAATGTTCTAAATGTTAAATGGAAATTGTATTAGTTGATCTTGAGTCTTGTTCACAATTCTTGTTAGAACGAATCAATCTTTTCCTCAAATCAAGCTATGATTTGGTGTAATTGTATATCAGTTTTGATGCTGATGTAAATGTAGTTTATTTCCTCTTTACTACTGATCTGTAATAGCAGTATCATTAGCCATACTACTGCAGTACTGCTATATATATTGTATATCTTGTAAACAGAATGCAATGAGAATCATTTTCTAAAATTCTAAAAGCAAATTGTGTTCTTGAGTAAAAAATGCGATCAACATTAATATACTTAACTATGCGATAAATCGTTTACAGTGTCACGGCGCCCATGTAGCATGTTGGTGTTCATATAGAGCACATATGAAGCTGTATTGATCCTTGTTCCCCTCCTCAGGTCAAACTGGAATTCGAAAGGTCTAGCAAGGCCAAGCCCCTGCCCTTTATGACGTGAAATTCAGGCCTTCAAGAACTTATGGAAGGGTTCCTTGAGTTCTTGTCCTCCAATTATTGGTTTAAAGCCCATACAAAATTCTGGAAGAAAAGTTTCCAAATGAATAGAACTAAATAACCAAGATCCATAATTTATCACCATGGGAAACATAATAAAACTGAGCCTGAGATACTGCACTAGTTTATGTTAATTAATTTCGTTACATATCACCTTCTGTTGCTTTGGCTAATCCTTCTCTGGCAGCAAGATTATCGGTGAAGCAATGACTATCGATGAAGCAATGACTTGGGATGCAAGGATTGCAGTGACTGAAAGTTGTTTATAGGTCAGGTCATCAATGGATTATGATCAATCCCACTTTTGAAGTACATGTAGTGGCGGTAGAATTACTCGAAGTTCGTTTTGGTTTATACTTCAACCCCTGTCCTTGGAATCTTGGATTATGAGAGGCATCAACTTTGATCTTGCTTATAGAGGCATCAATTGTTCAATAAATGAATCCTAATTTCCCAGGTGGGTAAAAGCTGAAACAGAATCCGTCATTGTATTGGGTAGAATAAGCTGTATGTGAGTTGTTGGTGAGGGAGCACAGTGTTGAATTGTTCTTTCATGCATATTAGGTGTTTGATAAAAGTCCCCTGAGACTAATTTTAGAGAAGATGGCAAACAGTAAATACGAGTACGTCAAGTCCTACGAGGTTGGAGACGAGGTTTTCCCGCCAAACTTGATCGTTGTTCGCATCTGCGGCCGCGATTTTCGAACGTTTTCTCAAGTGCGTGAGTTTGAGAAGCCAAATGATGAGGCGGCACTCAACTTGATGAACTCATGTGCAGTTTCAGTGTCAGAAAATTTTCCAGACATTGTGTTCTGTTATGGATTCAGTGACGAGTTCAGCTTTGTCTTCAAGAAGACGTCCAAGTTCCACCAGAGACGTGCCAGCAAAGTAGAGTCTATTGTTGCATCCTTCTTCACCTCGGAGTATGTTTCGAAATGGAGGGAATTCTTCCCTCGTAAGGAGTTAAGATACCCTCCTTCGTTTCGCTCACGGGTTATAGTCTGCGCTACGATGGAAGTTCTTCAATCATATCTTCTGTGGAAGCAGAGTACTTGTCATACCACGAACCTGCACAATACTTGCTTATGGGAGCTTGTAAAAGATGGGAAGACTGAAAGCGAAGCACTGGAGTTACTGAAGGGAGCCAGTAAGGATGAGAAGAACAGCCTTCTTTTTGAGAGGTTTGGCATCAACTATCAAAAATTGGATGCTCTATTCCGTCAAGGATCCTGCATTTTGAAGACTAAGGTGATGGACATTGTGAAACACAATGAGAATGGTTCTCCTGTGAAGAGGCTCAGGAAAAAGTTGAGAATACTTCATTCGAAGAATATAGCTGCGGGAAGTTTCTGGAACCAGCATACGAGTCTTAAGAATGAGCTCGGTAGTTTAACAAAGGACATTGGAAAAGTTGAACTGGATTACCTCAGGTCCTTCCACTTTGGGAACAAATTGATGCCATCGACATGGATTGTTATTAGAATTGACGGTTGCCACTTTCACAGGTTTACTGAAGTTCATGAGTTCGTGAAGCCGAATGATGAGCAAGCTCTCAACCTTATGAATTCATGTGCCGTTGCTGCGATGAAAGAGTTTCGAGATATAGTTTTTTCCTATGGCGTCAGTGATGAATACAGCTTTGTTCTAAAGGATTCTCAATTCTGTCAAAGGCAAACAAGTGAGATGGTATCTGTGATTGTGTCATTCTTCACTTCCTCATACGTGATGAAGTGGAAAGCTTTCTTCCCTCAGAAAGAGTTGAAGTGCCCCCCTTATTTTGATGGCCATGCTGTGTGCTATCCATCATCTGATATTCTTCGAGATTACCTGGCATGGAGGCAAGTCGATTGTCATATCAACAATCAATACAATACTTGTTTCTGGGAGCTTGTCAAGTCTGGAAAAAGCAAAAGTGAAGCTCAGAATTTTCTCAAGGGTACTCAAGCAGGCGACAAAGATGGACTGCTTAAGCAATCTGGTATTGACTACAACAAGTTACATGTTATGTTCCGCCAAGGTTCATCCATTTTCTGGGACAAGGGAGATGTTATAACGATGAACGGGAACAAGGCATCTGTTGAAAAGTCCGGGGAAGAAGTTGTTGTAGAACATTGTAACATCATTGAGCCAAGTTTTTGATCTCAAATACCTGATGTGACAAGCATCCTCTATTATGGCCAATTGATCTCAAATACCTGATGTGAAAATTGATCTCAAATACCTGTAGCACAATAACTATTTCTAAGGAAAAAAAAAAAAGTCCTAACAGTGGAATACTACTTGGTTCTACACTGCAGAGATTGTACTCACTTAATGCAAAAGAGTTTTCCTTTTGAAAAGGAAGGACACTGGCAATTTGTTCTCATTATATTATGTCTTAGCTAGTATGAAAATATATAATCATATGTGGTTTCATATACAAAAATCAAAAGAGAAGCCCAGTTCATGTATTAAAAATCAAATCCATAAACAAATCAAAGGAGGAACATAGCAGGACATTATAGGAAATATAAGAAGAACAACTTACTTAAAGGACCAAAAATAACAAAGAAAGCTGATGTGCTACCTTCATCACCAAGAACCAAATATGAAGAACATGTATGACAGAACCCCGGCAATTATAACAAAGAAACCAAACTTCCTAGTAGAACAAGTAATTGCTTGGATTATGGTCTGTATATCCAGTGAAATTACAAAGATGTGGGTTGTGCTGATCACATATCTTGCTGGAAAAGTCAACGGATCACATATGGTCCGGAGTACTGTTTACGTGAACAGTAATTCTCCCGTTTCGCTTAATATTCAATGGGTCCCGAAATCTGTTTACGTGAATAGTAATCCCTGCTTCGCTTAATATTTAATATATATATATATATATACACACACAAATAAGAGTAGTATACACAAAACAATAATAGTAGTTCAATCATAAAAAAAAAGCATATATAAATAAAAGAATAACTGGGGAATTTTCCCAGTTTGCAACGGTGCGTAATAGAACTTGTCCCATTACTTGCATCACATCCCATCCTAGTCGACAGATCAAGCAGAATAAGAAAGTGAGTTGAAAATACCAACATTACTGTAGCAATCAAGTGTCTAAAAAATGAACATTACAGTAGGTATCCTAGGTGATTATATGG
Source organism: Fragaria x ananassa (assembly GCA_034370585.1). Classification (NCBI taxonomy): domain Eukaryota; kingdom Viridiplantae; phylum Streptophyta; class Magnoliopsida; order Rosales; family Rosaceae; genus Fragaria; species Fragaria x ananassa. The sequence goes on from CP139769.1 coordinate 20,000,101, forward strand.
CATGGCCGCATGGACCACTTAGTTTTGTGCTTGCCTTAACTTCAAAAAAGAACGAATATCTGGCCTTGAATCAAAAGCTTAAGCTCAAATAAAAAAACTTCGGATTTGGTGCAAGGATGCAGCTGATGAGGTTCCAAGCGAGGTGAATGTAGTGCTGGCTGCTGGCCTGCTGGGTATCTGATATTTCAGATATTCTGCCCAAAGATGTGACGGGGTTTGTCTGCTTTGCCTGACTAAAAAGGGGGCCGATGAAACTTGCTCATAATTTGGAGCTCTTTGCGCATCATGCAGTAGTAAACTGTGTTATCGATCTCGGAACAGCCGATGCCATTGAAAGCCGTGGAAACGCCAAACACTAAGAGCCAGCCGTAACTCTCATGAGTTTCTAGTTCACCACCAAATATTCAAAGAAGTTCAACCCAAATAATATCAAAGTTAGTATATATGTATAGTTATATGCTGCCCTCTGTCTTGCTTAGTAATCAAGCGACCGTACCTTTTCTTATGTATGTTTACAACTTTTTCTTTTTCTATCCATCATTGACTTACACTTCTGATTCTCAAAGGTAAAGATAAGTAGGCTACTAATAACATAAATGCATAAGCTAAATCATCTGTATGTTCTGCTAATGTTGATGCTAGACATGGTGATGATGATGCTGACCAGCAAAGAGAGGACCTTGAAGGAATAAGGATATGTTCTCCGGGGAAGCTGGCTTTAGTCGACACACAGTCACACCTATTAATGCTGTCTAATCTGTTATTAAGGTTTTTCCATAATTTTTGAAAACTTGTGGGATTTGATATTCTGAATGTTTATTATATTGTTCAAGTTATGCTAGCTAGCTTGCTGGTTTCTCTGAATATCTTTGTAGTTGTGTGGACAATAATACAACTTTTGTGCTGATCTCTTTCAATCTAATTCTCTGATGGGAAGTGAATTGTTAAGCTGAGGTATACACTGATGTTTTCTGGTAGTGTTTGTTTTCAAAAGATGCAAAACTTAGGCCTTGATTTATAGACTGACGTTTTTCATGGCACCACTGAGAAACATTTGAAGGGTGTTCTCGGATTCAGCTACTACTATATTTGTAATGTAGAGATTTTATCCAGAATGCAATCAATAAAACCACTCGGCCAAAGTAGCCTCATACTTGGAAGCCATCAAAAAGATCAAGTAATTACCTCGCCTTGAGTAAAGTTACAGATATCAAATCAGTTGATCTAGGATCAAAATATTCTTATTGTATAATTAAATATTCATGTAGTTGATGTAATTATTTCATCAATAACCAAGACCAATTTATACCTCTCTGAAAGGAGTAGTCTTCTTTCAAAAAAAAGTAGTCTGTGAAGAACTGAGAGGAGGAAGCAATAAGTTTAGGGTCTATCTGTCCCACATCCAGACAGATGTGAAGCTGCCAGGTGCGACTGCTATAAATTGAAGCACCCTGTCAACAAGAAATCTACGGAGCCATGCGTTGAGCACATAGCGAACTATTCTTTCGCCTTTTACTAAAGAATACCGTGTGCGCGGCGCTTTGAGTGGCATACGCCTATTTTTGGATGGGCGCACCTCTGTGGGTGCCCCAACAATGTGCAGTTGAACCTTAGGCCTTAATTTAATCCTGCTCAGCTTTGGCAGCCTAGAAATTATGAGTTCACAGTTTACATCTGCGCCGTTAATTTTCTCTTTGCGTACTGTCAGTCTTTGTCCCGAACTTTATTTTGTGCAGTGCTTGGATACACGAGAGCTGAGATGTGCTTGACTTCAACTTGACAATAGAAATGAAGATCTGCAAATGAGCTGCTCCCTTTTGTATGACTAAAAACTTTCGCCTACTATAAGTTCTCAATAATCAATATCAATGATTGGTACAGCTTTCTGGCCTATGTTTCAATAGTCAATATGACCTTGCTACTTACTGATCGTTTGGCCTCTTTATCTACTCGAGATAGCATGCTGCTGTTGAGTTTTTGGCCATTTGTTTGTTTGCAAACTCCAAGAGTGATGAACATTTGAATCTTCTTTTAAAAGTTTATGTTGTTGCCCCCGAGTTCAAATCCTGCATATTTTTCAATTTTTGAACACTGCTGTTTAGTTTTTCAATCTTGCATTTGATAAGCAAGAGAAAAGATTTCCATTTCTCCATTTAGGTACTCATGCTATTATGACACATTATTTGCGATATTTTGTAGACTTGATTTGAAATTATGTTCCTTTATTATCGATCTATAGATAATTTGTTTAAATGGTAACGTAGTTATGAGCTTTTGAGGATATCAGGTTTTGATATGTAAGGGCATTGCCGCATACGTCTTCCTGATCAAATGTGGATGGTTTGAACTTTGAAGTTACAACCGAACTAACTTCACATGCAAGAGCAACTTCTTGATTTGCATAATTACTGCAACTAAAATTGATCCATGTTGATTCTACTAATGGCAACATTGGATTGGTGTTCATTTCTGCAAGCAGGCTACAAGCTTAGGCTAAGCATTCTATCTCTAATGAGTCGTAAAAGAGAGCTACTTTCAAAAGAAAAAAAAGAGACAGATGTGTTGTGAGCTTTCGAGCTCAACTGATCATACAGATCTTGGCACACTTTCAGGGATTTATTTTCTGAGGTTGAGGACCTATTAATTAAGTGAAACACCTAATAGTACGTTATACACTTCAAGATTTGCATGAAATTGCTATTCCACTGAGTATGTATGAACTTGCTAAAAAGTGGTCAATTAAGTCTATGGTAAATAATACTCCATACCAGAGCATGAAATTTCTTCTATTGTGTCTGAGCCGTCGTCCACCTAGATAATTATGACTATACATATCTGGAGAAGTGGTATGGATGCATATGTCGAAGATATGCCAACACCAAGGAATTGGTGCTGGTTTCTTTCCTCAAAATCTGGATGTCAACTTGTTGGCAGAAGGTATTCAAGTTGGTTCAGTTTACTAAAATTGCTACATCAGATTAACTGATTTCAAATGTGAAGTTATCTGCTTGCTTTTACTTGTGTGTTTATGTTGCATTTTGCAGTGAAAACCCCTACATGCAGTCCTATGAGCATTCATTTAAAAACTAATTACAAATGAATGGATCTACTATTGGTTGGCATTTAATTTGGGAGCTCATCAGCTTGAAGTCTACTTCTGTTATAATAGCAAAGTAATTTAATTTTGTAAATGCGAGTCAGCTAAAAATAGTAGCCGGTACAGTATCTGCTTTACTTTCTCAGTCCATATCAGAAGCGTCAAGATAGCTAGCGTTCCCTTTCAACTGTCTCTACATATCATTCACGCAGCTTCCTATCACTTCTGCATCAAAAATTATAACGTCTTTCAGTTCTGATTTCCCTCATTCCAATTCTAAATGGGCATGTAAAAGTTCTAAAACTAAATTAGGTGAGACCAGGTTGTCATTTGGCAACATATGAGTTATGAACTTATGCATTTGAATTTTTGCAGCAAACATGTATAGTGTAGCTATTCACTATTGGTCACATCACTTTCCATAGGTCTGTAAAAACCAAAATAATGTAGTACACATGACTTTTTCTGGTCTATATGAGGATTGGTTTTCCAAGCTTCAATATGCAGAAGAAATTATCAGCTACTCAAGTAACAAGAAACTAAAATGTATTTTCATTAGCTAGCAGGCTCTTGCTTGCACAGGAATGTGCAGCTGCTGTAACAAATGAAGCACCACAGAAGGACTATTCCTAAGTGGGAAACTAAAAAGAACTTCTATCTCTAAAGGGGATTGAATTCCACCCTCATGACTATTCTAGATGATGCTCTTGACGACTGTATGCAGAAAAATGTATTACACACGATATTTATCACACAAAGCTTTCTAGAACGCTGAGCAGCTGACATTGTTTTATTAAAAAAAAAAAAAAAAAAAAAATTGACGGTCTTACTGCCGACTTTAATTTAGATATACACAGCTAAACACAATTCCTCCAGTGTTCCTTCCTTCGGCTGGTGTTGGCAGACTGATGAGTATGGGTTAAAGCCATGAACTCTATACTCATAGATTAATAAACTGTAGCTGTTTGAAACAAGGGATCGAGTCGGTTATATATGTAGGTTGTGTTCTGAATTCTGATCATAACATGAGCAGCAAGCTTGTTTCTCACTCTCACATCTCAATGTCATCTTCTTCTTTACAGCTGAAAATGCAGATTCCAGCTCTGAATTTTATATCGTTTATGAGGGTGAGATTGTCTTACACCATTTAGTGTTAATGTGCATCGATTGTGTTAAGAAGAGTGTGGGTGATTCATTGGTAACAGGAATAGGTCGTAGTCCCACATTGGTATTGTTGTGAAGTATGGAAGCCGAAGAGAAGATAAATAGGCAAGCACGAGACTGGAGGAGGCATACCTTTCTCGGCCTTTTGGCTAAGATCAAGTGTAGTATCTGTTCTTATCAGTTTAATATCTGATATGTGGGCCAATGGTTCACACGATATTAAATTAATTTTTTAAAGGGGAGGGTCCATCACAGTAGCTTGCTACTGGGGCTCTCACGTGTCATCCTTGCGTTGCACTACAGCAAGGTTTGGCGCACCCTACCAAATTCAGTCATAGTCTTGATTAATCCTTCTCGATCGTTTTACTTAGTAGTCGTTGGTCTGTTCTTCTGCTTATTAGTCGATTCGATCTTAGTTTTCTCTATGTATTTGTTGCTTGTGCGGCCTGCACAATGTAATGCCTAATTTCTTGTGCTGGTAACGAAATCTTCGACGACCTTAAACCCTTCAGTAGAGTTTCTGTACAATTTTATTCTGAAACCTCCGTTATCATTTTTGTAGAAAATGATCAATTTTATGACCTGGAATGGAATTATGTTCATAGGGAACCTAGGTCTCCAGTAGAGCTATGAGTAGAGCTGTAGTGAGTTCTGCATGATTAGGTAGGCGAGGAGTGTATCGTGTACTGAAGAATTTAGGGAAGCGATTCCTGTGGAAGCAATTATTGTAGACGATGGAGATCAAACGAGATAAGCTTAGCTAATGCTTGAGAGGTTGAATACTAATGCAAAGAAAGGACAGTCGAGGGGTATGTGAATATGTTCTTGGGAAGCAGGTGACAGACAATGTCAAACCTGTTCTTGAGCGCTTTAAATAACAGTTGTTACCTGTTATTTTACTACTATTGCTGCATCAAATTACCTGATTTGAAATGTGAAGTTATCTGCTGCTTGTTCTTAACCCTGTTTTCTTGTAGCATTTTGCAGCAAGGAACCAGTACGTACTGTTTATCTTTCATCTAGAAACTAAGCATATGGATCAACTATTGTTTGGGAGCTCATCAGCTTGAAGTCTACTTGTGTTCTAATAGAAAAGTATATTAACATAGTAAATCTGAGTTGGCTAAACAAATAGTTGCTGGTAGAGGATCTTTCAGAAACCTCCAAGTCTCAACATATGCTTCACTTTCTCAGTCACTAAACGTCAAGATAGCATAACTTTTAACTCTCTATACTAATCATTCACGCAGTTCCTTATCAAGTCTGCATCAAAATTTTACCATCTTTTAAATGGACATGTAAAAGTTCTAAAAACTAAATCAGATGGGGTATGCATTTGAATCTTGCAGCTAACTTGTATAGTTTTGCTATTGGTCACATCACTTTCCATAGGTCTGTAAAAAGAATATTATGTTAGTACGTATGGCTTTTCCTGGTAAAGAATAGAGAGACCAATCCTATAAGAGGATATGGTTTTCCAGGGATCAATATGCACTTATGCAGACAAAGTTATCAACCACTCAAGCACCAAAAAACTATAATGTATGTGCATTAGCTAGCAGGCTCTTGCCTGCACAGGAATGTGCAGCTGTTGTAACAAATGGAGCATCACAGAAGGACTATTTTTAAGTGAGAAACTGAAAAGAACTACATAAAATGATTCTTCTACACCACTAATGAAAGAAACAAACAATAAAGGCATGTGGGGTGAGTGCTGCTCTTATATATATATATTTATATGAAACAGGCAGCTACATTTGAATTGTGCTTGTATATATACCCGACTTGGGGTTTGTTCAATATATTAGAAAATTTCCAACCTTTTGTGTTCTGTTTGACAAGAATGAAGTACTTTGTTTTGTTTATTGATGACTTTACAAGATTAACTTGGGTTGTGTTATTGAAAAAAAGAGATGCTGTGTTTTTGGTTTTCACCGCTTTTCATAGTCTCATCCGAACTCAGTATGATGCTTGTGTGAAAATATTTCTATCTGACAATGGAGGAGAGTTTGTTAACCACTCTTTTCGAGACTATTTTCAACAACATAGAATTGTTCATCAGACTACTTGTCCTCTGACACAAAAACGAAATGGGGTATCTGAGAGGAAAAATTGACACCTCTTGGATATTGGAAGAGCTCTCTTACTCAGTGCAAATCTACCCAAATATCTATGGGGTGAAGCTGTGTTGTGTGCCTCTCACGTTATCAACCGTCTACCATCTGTAGCTCTTCAGAACCGGGTTCCCTTTAAGGTATTGTCTGAACTTGTTACTATTCCATCTCTCAACAAACTTCATGCTCATGTCTTTAGTTGTGTGTCCTATGTTCATCGTTATAAAAATCAGAGATCTAAGTTGGAAGCTTGTTCCCTTAAGTGTGTGTTTGTTGGATATAGATCCCATCAGAAAGGATACAAGTGCTACCATCCTCCGTCTCAACGATTCTATGTCACCATGGATGTCACATTTAGTGAAGACCTATGCTATTTTTCTCCTACGGTATCTCTGAGTGAGGAGGATAAGCATGTTTTTTATGAAGATCAATTTGGAGAACTAGAAGATTGTGTAATTGTTGACAGTAACCATGTTGAAAAGGTTCTTCGGCCTGTCATCGACTAGATCCAGAATTCGAGAGATAATACTCCGGAACCTCAAAAAGGGGTTCAATCTGTTAAACCTGCCCAAGTTGAGGCATATGTTCCCTGTTCTGAAAGTGTTCGACATGACGAACAACTGTCCGACACGTCGAAAGGAGGAGAATTGATTAATAGTAATCAGCCGCTAGTTGTTGAAGATGTATATGAAAGTTCAGTCTCCCCCCCTACATCAACGATCTCTCCTGACTTGTCATCACCTGAGGTATGTAGTACTATTCCGTTGTCATCTTCCAATGTCCATGAATCTAGTAGGGTCTTGCCTGCTAGGTCAATCCGTGGTCAACCTCCTAAAAAATATGAGCCTCTCTTGTTAGCTAAAACCAAGTATCATATATCCAACTACGTGTCAACTCATAGATTGTCTAAACCTTACATAGCCTTTGTGAATCAATTGTCTATTGTGTCACTTCTTAGCTATGTTGCACGGACACGCTGACATGACGACACGACACGCTGACACGGCAAAACTCAAAAACTAAATATCTGACACTGTTTGGACAAGGCAAATAAAACTATATATTTATTATTTTTAATAAATAAAAATATACTACAATATACATTACATTACCAAAATAATGTTCTAAATTCAATTCTTTGCATAACCATAAGAAATAAAATTAAAGAGAGTCAAATGCACATGATAGAAGTGCATAATTAATAATATTAGAAATAACAGACCTCTAACTTAAAACATTTAAAGAAAATCAAATTTGCAGTAGGTTGCTGACAAAACTGGGCACTAGCTTGCTTTTAAAAGTGAACAGTAGTTTTATTTAGGTTTTGGTTCCCTTTTTTTTTTTTTTTCAATTAAAAAAAATTGATAAATGATGATTGGCGTGTCGGAGATAATGTGGCGTGTCAGTCAACATGTTCGAAATGTGTCAGAAAAGTCAACATTTTCTGACACGCCACGTGGCTTATCGGACACATATTTTGTCGTGTTGGCGTGTCGGACACTCCGACACTCCACCCTAGTGGAGTGTTCTTGCAACATAGTTTCCTAGTAAAATGCAGGATGCAATCAAGGAGGTTAAGTGGGCCAAAGCAATGGAGATTAAGATAGATGCTCTCAAGAAGAATGGTACACTATGCCATTTTCGGCATCAGGCGACACTACAGTTGTGTCGCCTGATGCATTTTTTATGTGTCGCCTAGTAGGGTGTCGACACTTAAACCATCAGGCGACACAAATGTTGTGTCGCCTTTAAGAACATCAGGCGACAGAAGACTTTTTTACTATGTGTCGCCTGATAAAAGATAAGGCGACAGACTATATGTGTCGCCTATAAGAAAATCAGGCGACATAAGCCATTTTGCATTATGTGTCGCCTGATAAAAGTCAAGGCGACATGCTATATGTGTCGCCATATAGCATAAATGTCGACATGCTAGAAGGCGACACATCTTTTTTTTGCCGTGAGGCGACACATCTCTATGTGTCGCCTTATGACTACGAGGGGGAGAGAAAAATGTCTTACAGCGACATATATGTGTAGGGTAATTGAAATAAAGACGACATATAAACATCGTCTGAAAAGTTAGAGGCGACATATATGTGTCGCCTAATAAATGATAAGGCGACAGGCTATATGTGTCACCTAATAGCATAAACGTCGACATGCTAGAAGGCGACACATCCTTTTTTTGCCGTGAGGCGACACATCTCTTTGTGTCGCCTTATAACTGCGAGTGGGAGAGAAAAATGCCTTACAGCGACATATATGCGTAGGGTAAATGAAATAAAGACGACATATATGCGTAGGGTAATTCAACTAGAGGCGACATATACTTGGTTAATTAGAATTTAAACTTTTCCACTCTACATTTATACGTCGTTGAAATGATCATCAGGCGACATATAAGTGATGGCTTCTTTTGATTTAAACTTTGTATTTACGTTACCGATTGTTTTTTATGGCCTCACATTTCTGATATCTTAACTTAACAAAGACAATAGATATGTGTAGCCGATTGTTGCTTTATGGCCTCACATGTCTATTTAAGCTACACATATTTGTAATCCCAAATTCCATTTAATATCTATTGTTTTATTATAACCTGGCACCAAGCACTCAAACTCAGAAAGTAATAATAATAATAACCAAATATTACAATTAAAATCCTAGCTCAACTCTTATCGTTTTTCCTTAATGGCACAAGATATCTATAGTGTCTGGATCCTCTGCCATTATAATCTCCATATCCCTAATATCACGCTTCAAAACATTGCCAAGTCTCGCAATAGCCTCAGTCTGCTGTTGTAAGACCTGACCAAAAAAAATGACCATTCGTTTAATCAATGTTTAATCAATCTACGTGCATCATGACAATATTAAGAAGGCATTTCGACTCAAGAATGAAGTCAAATTGATGTTCACAATAAAGTTGACTCTCACCTCTTGCATATCAGCAAGACTCTGTTCATGTATTCTAGTTGATCCTGGAAGAGAAACAAAACCACCAGCACCAAGAGAATTTGCTTGGACACGGGATATAGTTCGCAGGTTTTGTACCCTGCTAGACAGCTCTGCTCCAGATCCTTTCAACTGGAGTTCCATTTCCTTGTTAGTGGCTTCAACCAATGTAGAATTAATAGGAAAAAAGTCGAAGGGTCAGAAACGTACCTGTCTAGTTATTGCAGCTAACTTCTCAGCCAAGTCAGCTTCCCCTTTCATTAAAGGCAATCGGAAACCCTTGCCTTCTAGTGCCTCCAGTATTCTCATTACCTTTTGGGATATGAAGGAAACAAGCAATCAAGACACTTGCCGAATTAAAACAATGGATAAATTCCACACAAGAATAATCCAAACAACAAAAACAGTCAAACATCGCTCATCCAGCCCATATGCCTGATGGAAACCAGATGTTGGTCAAGTACTGTCACAAGTTAACTTTGGTCCAAGAGATTATAAACCAGAAAGAAAACTTAGCACCTTAAAAGTGAACCTCATTTCACAACTGTCTATCACTAGTATATGATGTCTTAGTTCATTCAGCTACTTATGATTTATGAAATTCATCTTACAAATTTTTGCAGCCCCCAAATTCTATCTAAATAAATAATATAAACAAGGTGTTGCTCACCCTCAACAGGCACCTTTCAAGACCTTGCTGTTTCTGTCTCATTCTTTCAATTCGAGGAATAGTGTCAGCTTGAAAATGTCTTTGTAGCTGCAAATGATATAACATAATAAAGCCATCATCAAAGTTATATGTATAACAGTAGACCAAAATTGATGCTATTTAAAGGTACCATCTTGACATTGCTTTGGGTCATTTGCAATCTCTCGGCATCTGAAAGTATGACTTCATCTTGGAGCTGCATCAAATCAAGTTGACAACACAAACTTCAGTAAATGGTGACAAGGAGAAACAGACAGAACATATACCTTCCCAGTATATTAAACAAACATATTCCTCATATTTCAGTAATAATCCAAATAAGCAAAACTGTTAAGGAGTAACATTATCCAAGTGAATTTTGATTGACAAATTTAAAATCGATACCTATGGTTCTATAGTTTACATATCTTGACAGGAACCAAATTCATTAATAGAAACAAAGGATCTGTAGAAAAATAAGTAATCATCTAGCAATAGAAAGCTACAGCAAAAGAAAGAATAAGAACAAGAAACACAGACAGACAGACATCAGAAACCAAACCAGAAACTCTAAGAAACCAGACAACTGGAGCTCTCCAATCTAAACAAACAGCAAAATGGAACTATCCCTAAACTCTGAAGAGACTGAAGTCATGAGTAAGGGTATATGTGTGTTTCTGTCAGTCTCACGATGCAAAACCAAAACATGTAATTTTCCTTTTTCCCCATCTTTAACAATTATCATCAGAGTTTTTAAGCGCTCACAAATGTATTTACTTGGACACTTGACTTTGGTTCTACTCAAACCATTTAGCTCAATATTTATATCAGCAGTGCTTCAACAAATAATATGGTAATTCAATGACAATTTGGTTAACAATTCTATGGTATTTTTCCCAAATTTCAGTGGCACAGAGCTTGCGGGAACCCCTCCGCTATAGCATCTTCATCAATAATGATACTAATGAATACCAGGTATCATTAAATTGAATACAACTAACGTTGACTCTTCAGCATTATATCACAGGGCATCAACAATAAAACCTCACACACAAGTGTTACACTTATCTCTATGCTTCAAACTAACAACAATTACCTTCAGGCGTTGCGAAAGATCCTTAAAACCCTGCACAAGCTCAGGCCACAACCGTTCTCTGTCAGTACTTGATAGACCTTCAAGCTTCCCCATAGCCTCCGCCCACATTATCTGGCAATTGAAACTATTCTCCAAACTTAGTTGGGGCAAAAGAAAACAAAACAAAAAACCAGATAACAGCACTAAATAGAAAATCAAATGGAGAGAAACAAAAAACTCACATCTGATACACCAGCAGGCTTCACCCTAAACTGCGGATCAGTTACGCTAAACAGCAAATGCTGCAAACATCAACACAGTCAATTCATTTCCCACATATAGATTTCCAAAAGTAACATGACAATATGAAGCTTTGAGATAAACAAACTGAAATGTAGGGGGGTGGGCGGGATAATAATAGTATTACATTGCGAAATTGTAACAAAAAAGAACAGAAAGTAGAAAAACGAACCTTAAAGCCATATTTAGGGTTTCCAGGCTCATCCTTATAAGCGTCAACAATAGCCTAAAGCATAAGAAATCAAACAAGCTCAAATTAAACCAAATTGATAGAGCTAGGGTTAGGGATTCGCAATTTCACAACCTGAAATCAAACAAGCCTCACCTGAATGTCACGATCGGCGAGAGAGCAAGGGAGAGGAGCCACTGGAGCCATCTGAGTGGTCAATTGAGAAGGAAAGGTACTCTGAAACGACGGCGTCTGTTGCTGCGGCGTACCGAACAGATTCTGCGTCCCAAATCCACCGGCGGAGGGAGCTTGTTGCTGAAACGGCAACGTTTGCTGCTGCTGCTGCTGAGTCTGGGTAGAGAATGCGCTGTTAAACCCGAAGGCGCCGCCGGTGGAAAACGACGACGTTGTGGGAGTTCCGAAGGCCGGGGTGGAACTAGGAGTGAAGAAGGACGGCGCCGACGACGGAGTCCCGAAGGCTGAAGTTGAAGCCGGAGTGCCGAAGTTCGAAGATGGAGTGCCGAAGGCTCCGAAGGGAGAAGTTTGAAGGATATGGGAATTGATACTTTTCAGCCCGTCGCCTTCCTCAGTCACGGCGACCCCTGCCTTCGCGCCCCTGCGCTCGAACCCGCTCCCTCGGAACAAGCTCCAGCAGATCCGTCCAAGTCCAGACCGGCGATTCGTGCGCCACCGCTCCAGCTCGATCTCCTTCAGTTTCCGTTGCCGTCGTCTCCTTCACCAAATCCGGCGTTTGCTTCTGAGGAGATCGATGAGAGTGATGGTTGATGGAGGAGGGTGGTCGAGATGGTGAGGGGGACGGTGAGGGCGCGACGACAAGGAGAGCAGCGACGCTGCTCTTCTCCCTTCCTCTCAGATCTCTCTTCGATCTCTCACGACAAAATGAGGGAGTGGGGGAGTGGGTAGGGTTTTAACCCGGATGGACGGCTAAGATTGAAGGATATGGGAAGGTGAGGATGGCGATCCGTGTGATTGGGTAAGGACCAATAAGATTTGTTGGGCTGTGATTAAAAGATTGAATTAAAAAATTAAGAAATAATAATTATCTAATTACCACATTAGTAGGCATGTTGTGATTCCAACATCTACGATTCAAAATACTAAATTTCGACCGTCAGATGTGATCAGCGTATTTAGATAAGGATATGGTTAAAAATTTATTTAATTTTGATAAAGTTTGAGCCTCGATCGATGTGGTCAACATTAACTCAAAATCATGTAATTAAGCGAATAAGCTCTTACCTCCTCCTTCTTGACTAGTTTTGATGGATTCTTTCTTGCACGGACTCTCACATATATGTGATGTAGCAGCTTGAGTAAAATTTCTAGAAATTTTACCTTTTGGGGGTAGAGTTACCCATAGGGATAATAAGCGTAAAAAAGGTTGACCGTCTCGATCGAGATCTAAACATTATCGAAAATAAGTGATTTTTTATGGTAACCATATTTCACTATACCTAACACATCCTACGGACAAATTTGCAAAATTCTATTTACAAGATATAGTTGCTTCACAAATGCATACACTTAGAAAAATCCTACAAAACAAGTTATACCATATTAGTAGACATGTTGTGGTTCCAACGTCTAAAATTCATAATATTAAATTTCGACCGTCAGATGTTATCAACATATTTAAATATGGATATGGTAAAAAATTCACCTAATTTTGATAAAGTTTGGGTCTCGATCGATGTGGTCAACATTAAATCAACATTATCTAATTAAGCGAATGCGCTCTTACCTCCTCCTTCTTGACTAGTTTTGGTGGATTCTTTCATGCACACACTCTCACATAAATGTGATGTAGTAGCTTGAGTAAAATTTCCAGAAATTTTACCTTTCGGGGGTAGAGTTACCCATAGGGGATAAAAAGCGTAAAAAGGGTTGACCGTCTCGATCGAGATCTAAACATTATCGAAAATATGTGATTTTTTTATGGTAACCATATTTCACTATACCTAACACATCCTACGGAGAAATTTGCAAAATTCTATTTACAAGATATAGTTGCTTCACAAATGCATACACAGAAAAAATCCCACAAAACAAGTTATACCACATTAGTAAGCATGTTGTGGTTCCAACGTCTAAAATTCATAATATTAAATTTCGACCGTCAGATGTTATCAACATATTTAAATATGGATATGGTAAAAAATTCACCTAATTTTGATAAAGTTTGGGTCTCGATCGATGTGGTCAACATTAAATCAACATCATCTAATTAAGCGAATACGCTCTTACCTCCTCCTTCTTGACTAGTTTTGGGGGATTCTTTCTTGTACACACTCTCACATAAATGTGATGTAGTAGCTTGAGTAAAATTTCTAGAAATTTTACCTTTCGGGGGTAGAGTTACCCATAGGGGATAATAAGCGTAAAAAGGGTTGACCGTCTCGATCGAGATCTAAACATTATCGAAAATATGTGATTTTTTTATGGTAACCATATTTCACTATACCTAACACATCCTACGGACAAATTTGTAAAATTCTATTTACAAGATATAGTTGCTTCACAAATGCATACACTTAGAAAAATCCCACAAAACAAGTTATACCACATTAGTAGGCATGTTGTGGTTCCAACGTCTAAAATTCATAATATTAAATTTCGACCGTCAGATGTGATCAACATATTTAAATATGGATATGGTAAAAAATTCACCTAATTTTGATAAAGTTTGGGTCTCGATCGATGTGGTCAACATTAAATCAACATCATCTAATTAAGCGAATACGCTCTTACCTCCTCCTTCTTGACTAGTTTTGGAGGATTCTTTCTTGCACACACTCTCACATAAATGTGATGTAGTAGCTTGAGTAAAATTTCCAGAAATTTTACCTTTCGGGGGTAGAGTTACCCATAGGGGATAATAAGCGTAAAAAGGGTTGACCGTCTCGATCGAGATCTAAATATTATCGAAAATATGTGATTTTTTTATGGTAACCATATTTCACTATACCTAACACATCCTACAGACGAATTTGCAAAATTCTATTTACAAGATATAGTTGCTTCACAAATTCATACACTTAGAAAATTCAATATCAGGCGACACATAAATGTGGTCGTATCAACATAATGAAGTAAAATTTTTTAAGTTGTAAATTCAACAAAATTCAATATCCGGCGACACATAAATGTCGTCATATCAACCTAATGAGATAAAATTTTCACACAAGTTGTCAATTCAACAAAATTCAATATCAGGCGACACATAAATGTCGTCATATCAACATAATTGAGTAAAATCTTCACATAATTTGTAAAATCTGCAAAATTCAATATCAGGCGACACATAAATGTCGTCTTACCAACAAAATGTAGTAAAATTTTCGCACGAGTTGCCAATTCAACAAAATTCAATATTTGGCGACACATAAATGTCATCTTATCAGCAAAATTAAGTGAAATTTCACACAAGTTGTCAATTCAACAAAATTCAATATCAGACGACATATAAATGTCGTCGTATCAACATAACTGAGTAAAATCTTCACATCATATTGTCATATTAACAAAATTCAATATCAGACGACACATAAATGACGTCGTTTCTACATAATTGTGTAAAATTTTCTCACAAGTTATAAATTCAACAAAATTCAATATCAAGCGACACATAAATGTCGTCGTATCAACAAAATGTAGTAAAATTTTCACACAAGTTGTCAATTCAATAAAATTCAATATCAGGCGACACATAAATGTCGGCTTATCAACAAAATGAAGTAAAATTTTCGCACGAGTAGCCAATTAAACAAAATTCAATATCTGACGACACATAAATGTCATCTTATCAGCAAAATGAAGTAAAATTTCACACAAGTTGTCAATTCAACAAAATTCAATATCAGGCGACACATAAATGTCGTTGTATCAACATAATTGAGTAAAATCTTCACATCATATTGTCATATCAACAAAACTCAATATCAGACGACACATAAATGACGTCGTATCTACATAATTGAGTAAAATTTTCTCACAAGTTATAAATTCAACAAAATTCAATATCAGGCGACACATAAATGTCGTCGTATCAACAAAATGTAGTAAAATTTTCACAAACGTTGTCATTTCAACAAAATTCAATATCAGGCGACACATAAATGTCGTCTTACCAACAAAATTTTATTAATTTAATAAAATTTTCGCACGAGTTGCCAATTGGACAAAATTCAATATCTGGCGACACATAAATGTTATCTTATCAGCAAAATGAAGTAAAATTTCACACAAGTTGTCAATTCAACAAAATTCAATATCAGGCGACACATAAATGTCGTTGTATCAACATAATTAAGTAACATCTTCACATCATATTGTCATATTAACAAAATTCAATATCAGACGACACATAAATGACGTCGTTTCTACATAATTGAGTAAAATTTTCTCACAAGTTATAAATTCAACAAAATTCAATATCAAGCGACACATAAATGTCGTCGCATCAACAAAATATAGTAAAATTTTCACACAAGTTGTCAATTGAACAAAATTCAATATCTAGCGACACATAAATGTCATCTTATCAACAAATTGAAGTAAAATTTTCACACAAGTTGTCAATTGAACAAAATTCAATATCAAGCGACACATAAATGTTATCTTATCAGCAAAAAGAAGTAAAATTTCACACAAGTTGTCAATTCAACAAAATTCAATATCAGGCGACACATAAATGTCGTCGTATCAACATAATGGAGTAAAATTTGTCAATTCAACAAAATTCAATATCAGGCGACACATAAATGTCGTCGTATCTACAAAATTGAGTAAGATTTTCTCACAGTTTGTCAATTCAACAAAATTCAATATCAGGCTTCACATATATGTCGTCGTATCTACATAATTGAGTAAAATCTTTAATACAAGTTGTCAATTCAACAAAATTTAATATCAGGCGACACATAAATGTCGTCGTATCTACATAATTGAGTAAAATTTGCTCAGAATTTGACAATTCAACAAAATTCAATATCAGGCGACACATAAATGTCGTCGTATCTACATTTTATGTAAAATTTTCTCACAATTTGTCAATTCAACAAAATTCAATATCAGGCGACACATAAATGTCGTCGTATCTACATCATTGAGTAAAATCTTCATACAAGTTGTCAATTCAACAAAAATCAATATCAGGCGACATATAAATGTCATCATATCAGCAAAATGAAGTGAAATTTTCACACAAGTTGTCAATTTAATAAAATTCAATATCAAGCGACACATAATTGTCGTCTTATCAACAAAATGGAGTAAAATTTCACACAAGTTGTCAATTCATCAAAAATTCAATATCAGGCGACACATAAATGTCATCTTATCAGCAAAATAAAATAAAATTGGAACAAGTTGTCAATTCAACAAAATTGAATATCAGGCGACACATAAATATCGTCGTATCAACAAAATTGAGTAAAATTTTCACACAAGTTGTCAATTCAACAAAATTCAATATCAGGCTTCACATATATGTCGTCTTATCTATAAAATGAAGTAAAATTTTCACACAAGTTGTCAATTCAACAAAATTCAATATGAGCCGACACATAAATGTCGTCGGATTAACGTGAGTAAAATTTAGACAATTGAGACTAAAGTTGACCACATTCTTCACCGACATATATGTGTCGCCCCGAAAATAGACATTTTTTTCAAAGAAAACTGGTATTGTCTAAGGTCACTTCCAGCGACACATAAAAAAAATGTGTCGCCCCAACACCCCGAACCACACTTAATTTTCTATGTGTCGCCTGATATGTGTAGCCTGATGCATGAAATGGCTTAGTGGTACTTGGGATTTGGTGCCATTACCACCTGGAAAGAAGACCGTTGGTTGTAGTTGGGTTTATACTATGAAACATAATGCAGATGACTCTGTTGACAGATATAACACAAGGTTGGTTGCAAAAGGATACACTCAAAAATATGGAGTGGATTATGATGAGACGTTCGCACTTGTAGCAAAGATCAATACCATTCGAGTCCTCATGTCTTTGGCAGCTAATTTGGATTGGCCCATGCAATAGTTTGATATGAAGAATGCATTTATTCATGGAGATTTGAATGAAGAAATTTACATGGATATTCTTCCAGGATATAATACTTCTACGAGCAAGAAAGTGGTGTGCAAATTGAAAAAATCCCTATACGGATTAAAGCAATCTCTAAGAGCTTGGTTTGGAAGGTTTACGTCTTTCATGACGAAGATTGAGTATAGGTAGAGTGACTCAGATCATACTTTGTTCATGAAACACTGACATGGTAAGCTTATTGCCTTGATCATTTATGTAGATGACATGGTAGTAACATGTGATGACATTGGTGAAATTAGAAGATTGAAAGATTAGTTGTCTTCTAAATTCGAGATGAAGGACCTTGGGAATTTAAAGTACTTCTTGGGAATTGAGGTAGCCAGGAATAAGGACTGTATCATGCTGAGTCAAAGAAAATATGTTCTAGATTTGCTAGTAGAGACTGGTATATATGCTTGATTGTACACCAGTTGATACACCGATAGAACAGAACCATCAGATTGCAGAGTATCCTGATCAAGTTTCGACTGATAAATCTCGATATTAAAGGTTAGTTGGAAGATTAATTTACTTGCGCATACTAGACCTGATCTTACTAATGTAGTTAGTGTGTGAGTCAGTATATGCACAATCCTTGTGAAGATCACATGAATGCTGTGAAGATAATCTTGAGATACTTAAAGTCTGCTTCTGGAAAAGGCCTGATGTTTCGTAAATATGGACATTTGAGGACTAGTGGTTACACTGATGCAGACTGGGCAGGGAACGTCACTGACAGGCGTTACACTTCTGGCTATTTTACATTTATTAGTGGAAACTTAGTCACTTGGAGAAGCAAGAAACAGAACGCATGTGGTGGCCCGTTCTAGTGCATAAGCTGAGTACAGAGGTATGGCTCAAGAAGTCTGTGAGTTGTTATGGTTGAGAAGTTTATTAAAGAGTTTAGGTTTCAAGCAGAATGGTCAATGCCTCTTTAGTGTGACAATACTGCTACGGTTGAAATTGCACGTAATCATGTTCATCATGATCGGACAAAACATGTAGAGATTGACAGACACTTCATTAAGGAAAAGCTAGATGCTCCCATAATCTCGTTCCCATTTGTTTATTCGGAGGAGCAACTAGCTAACATCCTTACCAAAGCCATGTCGTCCAGGGCGTTCAGTGACTCACTTGACAAGTTGGGCATTCAAGATTTGTATGCGCCAACTTGAGGAGGAGTGTTAACGCGAGTCTCAATCCTAGTATATTGAGAAGATGTATATTTTGTAATCAACTAGGATTATGTAAATCTTTCAATGTAATTAGTTTCCTTCTAGGGTTAGAACAGTACTTGTATATATACCCGACTTGGGGTTTCTTCAATATATATTAGAAAATTCTCAACTTTTTATGTTGTGTTTGACTTCACGGGGCCATGCCTTGAGCACATAGTTAACTATTCTTTCGCTTTTTACTAAAGAATACCGTATGCACGGCGCTTCAAGTGGCATTCGCCTATTTTTGGAAGGGTGGACCTCAATGGGTGCCCCTGCAATGTTCAGTACAATCTTTGATCTCCCTGGGAGTAATAAATATGTTTACTTTATTGACACAGCACTGCAACGGAAGCAGTAGCCCACGGCCGATGGAATACTTAATAATATATTGTTTGGCCTGAACTGTGGCAGATAGTTGTAGTATGAAAGATACGAATTTTAATACAAATAATTGAAGGCAGAGAACGATGGAAGAGAACTATAAACATGCAAGGTGCAATGATAGATCTTGATTGATCCATGGTGAATGCTTCATTTGGTTTCATCACTTTCATGTTCGGTTATTTTGGGCTATGCTTCACACATAATGCTTACTAATTAATTTCTGAAGTAGCGGCCTGCGATGCAAGGGGTCAAGTGCTCAGAAGTTGTTTAAAGGTGATCTACGCTGTGAATTCTGAGACAACAGTTCATGTGGCTGGTAGACTGGTGGTGATATATATATGACTTGCTTGCTGGTTAAAGCTTGTCTTTTGGATTATATTGGAGGCATCAACTGTTTTGATCTTCCTCATGTTTGTCTATTACTGAGGACTCTAATCGCTGAGCTGAGAATGCACATGTTTGACTGTGTCTCACCAATGTTGCAGTAAAAACATACGTTTTCATTTACGGTCATGAATTTAACTTCATAAAAATGGATAATGAATGTATTGATCACCTCATCACATGATTGTTGATGTGTACTAACATAATCAGCTGTTAATTCAATTTTCTACTGTCATCTTTATCTTCCGACCTGTGCTCATTGTAAGTAATCTTTTTCCTTGGCTGCAAACTTCTTTCTACAGAATTGGAGAGAAGATATTCCCAAATACAAAGGTAACGCAAATTGGACACCGTTATTGAAGAAGCAGACAAGCTGTTATTGTTCAAGTTAACTATGCCAAAACAAACAGCTGGTTATTAGCTTACCTACTTGTCTTTCTTCGTAATTTGTGAAAGGCTTATTGTCACTAATCGGTGCTTCTGATCTCGTTCTATCCCTATACTCCTGTTGCTTGTAAGCCGAAGGTTATGAGAGAGAACAATGGTAAGGGGTGTTGTAGAGTTGAGTAGTCCTTCTAGTGGCTACTGTGAGCATTTCAATTAGCATCGACATGATTAGTCATAGTTGAGATTAAAGTTCTAAACTTTTTACCCTATTCGAGTATTAGTAGGTTTAATATCTTTAGAGGAAAATGATTAATATACGTCGCTCATGATTTTATTTGGCTTGAATTGAAATGATGTCAAAGTGATCTTGGTAATAATGCATTTTTACAACATTCTTGTTTCTACCTCTTTCCGAGTTCACGAGACGGGATGTCGAATTCTTGTTTCCAATTCCTGTAGCTGCACAAGTAACACCGCGTCAGGAATCGAGACTGGGGTGGCTCAGTCTTCAACTCTTTGATGCTTAAGTCAGCGCACGATGGCTACTTGTATAGTACAAGAGTAAAGGAGGAATGATGAACTTACTTTTTTTGGGAATTCGTGCTTGTCTTATAGGCTAGTATTGAGAATTATGTCTTCTGTCTTTGATATGTGACCATTTCCGTGGTCCTGTTCAACATCTCCCATTTCGGGAGTATTTAGCTGTTGTGAAGTGTTTGCAGTAAGTACATTGTTGCTGGACTTCACTATTTAGGTGTTCATGAAGATCTCACCGGTGTTGTCTTGCTTGGAATGGCCTCCGGCGACCGTGTGATCATGTCATATTCTCGGCGTGGCCAAGCGTTCTTGGCTATGTATTAACAATTCTTTTTTTTATATTTTTTCAATAAAACGAAAATGAACCTGGGGTGTGAAAACTACTATAAAAATGTGTAGTAGTGTGTAACAAATTGTGTATAGGTGAGAGTGAGACGGTGAAGGCTTACCCGGACAGAATCCATTGGGTGATCAAAAATGGTTATGGCCCTAGGTTTTTTTTTGAGAGGAAGAGAAGAGATAAGATGCTTATGGCCTAGGTTGGGGACCTGACCTCCATATATTGCACGACAGGAGGGTATGGCGGGGTAGGTACCCTTCCTATGATCAAGAATGCTTATGGCCCTCATCAATCAAATCTTTAATCAGACAATTTCCGATGAATTTATAAAGTTTAGCCGACGGGTTTAGAAGGTTTAGCAGACGAATTGGTGTATAGCCGACGAAATTGCTATTTTTAGCCGACAAAATTTTCAAAGGACTTTAGCCGACGAAAATATATGAAACGTCGTCGGCTAAAGTCGAAAAATTTTCAAAATTTTGAACCAAAATTTTTTGGCGGTCAACCAAAATTTTCAAAAGAGTTTAGCCGACGAAAATAAAGAATTTCGTCGGCTAAAGTTCTTTATATAGCCGAAGATGGATGGTAAGAAGTCTATTATCTGCCAGATTTTCTTCTTGGCCTAGCTCCGCAGTCAAGTCACTGGAGACCGCCACACTTGTCCCAAAAGCTTCGTCGTCGTCTCTACTTCATTGCTGGATAGGTGGTGCATCGAGTGGCGCCGCCATGAGGGATAAATCGAGCTCCAAAACTCCGCCGGTTCGGATTCGGTGTTGATTGAATTTCTCCTTCCTTAGGTCACCATTTGGTGAGTTCTATATATGGATAAGTTGAGTTTGATTAGTACTACATTCCCCTAGAATTTGGTAGCTCGATTCGGTGTGTTTGAAGAGAATCGAAGATTTGAAGTTTTTAGGGTTTAAAATTGGGGATTTTTATATTTTCAGTCGATTGACCCGTTTAGGCTTAGAATTGAGCTTCGACTTCTTCTAGAAAGTTGTTCGAAATGTTGAGAGGAAGATTCTGTCAAATTTTGGTCGTGATTGGAGGTGGCCGAAAGTTTCTGCAGTTTTTTTTTTCAATACCCAGCAACTTTAGCCGACGATATTTAAACACTATATTCGTCGGCTATAGTATTTTTTAATTTTTTTTATAAGGTTTAGCCGACGAATTATGGCATGTTTCGTCGGCTATAGTTATTTTTTAATTTTTTTTATAAGGTTTAGCCGATGAAATATTTTATATTTCGTCGGCTATAGTTATTTTTTAAAATTTTTTTACAAGGTTTAGCGGCTATAGTTATTTTTTTAAATTTTTTTTACAAGGTTTAGCCGACAAAAAATACTAAATTTCGTCGGCTATAGTTATTTTTTAATAATTTATTACGCACTTTAGCCGACGAATATCTTAATTGGTTCGTCGGCTAAAGTCTGGGAAAAAAACCGACGACATGTTTTTCGTCGGCTAACTGTGGTACTATAGCCGACGAAAAAAAAAATTTCGTTTGCTAAAGTTATCACAGACGACCCTTTCCCGACGACACTATAGCCGACGAAGGTTCGTCGGCTAAGATCTTAGCCGACGAATTAAGATAACAGGCCGACGAAAATTTTTCGTCGGCTAAAGTGCTTGTCCTGGTAGTGATTGTTGCTGGACCTTCACTATTTAGGTGTTAATGGAGATCTCGCCGGTGTTGTCTTGCCTGGAATGGCCTCCGGCGACCGTGTGATCATGTCATATTCTCAGCGTGGCCAAGCGTTCTTGGCTATGTATTAACAATTCTTTTTTTATATTTTTTCAATAAAACAAAAATGAACCTGGGGTGTGAAAACTACTATAAAAATGTGTAGTAGTGTGTAACAAATTATGTATAGGTGAGAGTGAGACGGTGAAGGCTTACCCGGACAGAATCCATTGGGTGATCAAAAATGGTTATGGCCCTAGGTTTTTTTTGAGAGGAAGAGAAGAGATAAGATGCTTATGGCCTAGGTTGGGGACCTGACCTCCATATATTGCACGACAGGAGGGTATGGCGGGGTAGGTACCCTTCCTATGATCAAGAATGCTTATGGCCCTCATCAATCAAATCTCTAATCAGATAATTTCCGATGCCATTTTCATAGTTGCCAGGATAACAAGAAAATGAACTACGTACGTGCATGTAGTCATGTACAGTTGCAGAAGTTGAACTAACACCACCAGTTTTTCTTATTTGTTGGCCCAACTTTAAGACCTCAAAGTTTTTCACGTACCTTATCCGCAACTCCTCTATCTATAAATATTTGGTTTTGATTCCCAAGCAAAATCAACTTCCATTCATCGATCCTACACTTGTATCCTTTATTCCTTTACTTACCTTTACCAAGGAACATGGCCTCTCAACGCTCCCAAGCCTTCGTCTTCCCTCTTTTGGTTCTCACTCTCTCACTTATGAGCTCCCAAACTCTGGTCCAAGGAGCTCGCTGTCTTCTCGAGACTCAGTTGCCTCAGGTGCCTGAGCTTCCAAAGCCTGAATTGCCCCATCTTCCTGGTCTTCCAGAGCTGCCGAAGCCGGAGCTACCACCATTGCCTAAGCCAGAATTCCCATCCTTGCCTAAGCCCGAGTTGCCACCATTGCCCCATGTACCAACTATTCCAAAGCCTGATGAAGGCCTCAAGTTGGCTGAGCAACCGCATCTCCCAACCTTGCCTGAGCTTCCACCGTTGCCAAAGCCAGAGGAGCTGCCGAAGCCTCAACTCCCATCGCTCCCGAATCTTCCAAGTTTGCCAAAACCCGAGTTACCAACACTGCCCAAGCCTGAATTGCCAACTTTACCACCAGTGTCTCATCTACCCGAGCTTCCTAAGACCGGATTGCCCATCATCCCAACCCTTCCAAAAGACAAAACCATCCTTCCTTGATGTGCATGCACAGTTCTTCATGATTGTTGTCTTGGAAATACTTAATACTATTGGGAGTATTGGCATTATGGCATACATATGTTAAATCACGTACCTAGCTACCAGTACGTATTACATCAGTGTTTGATACTATATATGCCTAGCATGTTGGCTGGATTGTAATTCTTCATTTTTTTCATCTATGGCTACCAGTACGAATTCTGTTCTGCTCCGAGTATAATTACTGGTCACCTTTGATTTACTAGCTTCTAAATTCTATATATACATTATTTTCATTTTCATATATCTGGAAACTTCTACATTTTCAGTATCAAAATAAAAGACTGAATATATATAATCTAACATACACAGTACTATATCGGATCGAAAGTATATTCACAGTTTCACCAACTATATATAATTAAAGAACAACGAAAAAGCATAGTTCACATAACATATTCTTGTCCTATCGATCTCACGGGACAAAGACTTAGCAAAGTTAAGGGGGGAGGGTACATACTTGTGAGCAAATTACACTACTTGAAAAAAAAAACATGCACATCCCGGCCATGCCAGTTTTAGAACACCGTACGCAGTTCTGCTCCCAGAAGAAAGAAGCTAGGTTTGCCTGAATCACAAAATTAACCAAATTCTAGGAACTATCGTTTGACACTGTATCAAAATAGAGTTTGAGAGAAAATATATAATATCACTTCAGATCTCTACTCTCTGCTATATGAGATTTAATGAGCCAAACTAGGCAAGAGCTAACGTTAAACCAAGGAACATAACCAAAGTACGACCAGAAATTAATGTCTCATCCTTCAATTCATTGGATTGAACAACAAACAAAAGTAATAATAAAAGGTTTAGAATGAAAGAAAACATGTAGGTGGGTGTGTATTAAAATAAGCTTGATAATTTGGGTTTTTATCTAATTTTCTCTATATAATTACTAGATGAACGTTGGTTCTAAGAGATCAATATGCCAAGTTGAGAATATTGTATCCCACTTTGCAGCTAATATCTATTTCTCCTCAGGTATGAGATGGCCATCTTAAACTAAAAACAAGACTTGAGGCATGTATATTAATGTATGACCACATTTGATGCAAGTATATGGAATCCCAGTTATATGTAGCGATTCTGTGTCAAACTTCAATCCCTAGATCAAGTCCCACACCGAGAGCCACATAAGCTCGCTCGGCTCCCCTTTATAGAAAGGGTTTCCGTCTCGGATAAGGAAACCCACAGCAGCAGCATTTTTTTTTCTCAATATATAGGCGGCGGCAGCATTTAATACAACAAGATCTGTTTCATTACTTCAACACCGTAGTTTACTAATTTTCTCGCCGCGAAACCCTAATGGTCTCGAAACCCTAGTTGCAGGTGAAAAAGCACAAATCTGATGACAACACAGATATCTCGTCGCTTTGTTTGCACGGTGAAACAAGAAGACGCATCCTTAGTGCCCCAACATGTAGAGAATGGTTTACTTGTCATCAAGAGCTTGCTTCCCATCAAATTAGGGTTCGAACAGAAGACTGTAATCCACTCACTGGATGATAATCGCCTCTATTCTCATGGACCAGCTACGCTCTTAGCTACGAGATCTATGTCGGTCTTCTCCTCTAGTATCAAGCTATTGGCCGAGACGCATTACTATAAAAATATGATTGCTGGGCATCTTTCCCGCATGGGTGTCCCGGAAAGTGAATGGTCATATATTTTCCGACGAATTTTCCGGGTAGTGGATGTGGTCGTCCCCAATGTCGTTATTGATGTGACCATATCGGACGTGACGACACTCACATATGACAACTATGCTAGGACAGTCGAAGATATGGTTGTAAGTGAATCCCTGGAAAGATATAGGGCGCGCCAAGTTTATTCCTGCAACTAAATCATCAATTGAAGGTTTGGAGAAAGTGCGAGTTGATAATCTTGAAGGAGAAGAAGAAGAAGAACAATGTAGCAGACCCAAGAAAAGAAGTAGGCAGTCTTGTGTTATATGTCTGGATCCCCTTGATGCTGCTAGGACTACAGAAGAACAAGATTCTTGTGCTGAGCAAGAAGTTACAATTAATCGCTTGCCCTGCTCGCATCTTTATCATGGAGATTGCATTGTCATGTGGCTTAAGATCAACCATTTGTGTCCTATGTGCCGATACCCAATGCCAACTGTGGATCCTTGCAATAATCAATAACCTAATTGCTAGCTGCTCTAAAGATTATAGAAATTAACAGAAAGATTGATGTAGATTCAAAGTAATCACTTTCTTTATACTTATTCCTGAATAGCATCGGTGTTTCTCATGCTCATGATATCTGCCGACGGGGCGAAGGTAGTAATTCTGGAAGCTGTTATGAATAATGACAACTGTTAATTAAAATGGTAATGCAGATGAATGTGGAGATCTACATGTCCTAGATTAATCTATAGGTAAAATATTAGTTTAGAATTGTATCTTGTAATGAATCTGTTGTTAGGTTAATTTGTTGCTAGATAGGTCTGTTAGCAACTTCTAGCTATATGTATGTGTAACATCTTGTAATGAGTGAAGCAATCAAGTATATAGTGCTAATAAAGCATTATAATTAGAAGTTTCAACTACACTCCGTTAGCATTTTTTTTATCACAACTTGAGAGTAAGTATAACAACATAAACACGATCCGTCCGCGGGGCCTACGTAAGAAATAAACCATGCAAAACTATCTAGTATACACTAAACAATTTCTATGCTGCAGATTATGAGATGAAACGCTATGACCAATCTTCCGTGGTAGCAAACGAGAAAAGTAACCAGCCACCGAGACACCAGGAGGGATAAGTCCTCAACCTATCATTATTGACTACTTTCGGGACCACCCTATCAACTAGCATTTATAAAATTCGTTAGCCATTTCTATATTTTAATATGGTAATAAAATGGGTTTTTTGTCTATAATAGAGAATTTTTTACACTCAACTAGCATTTATAAAATTTGTTAACCATTTCTTTTTCTTTTCTTTTTTAAATTAAAAGGAGCTGAGCTCCATTTATTAAGAAAAAAGAAAGTCAGTGGTACATAAGGGAAGGGGGCTTAACAAAACCCCTTCCAACAAAGAATAAAGCAACATAACCTACAAAAGAAAGCAACACTAAAAGTAAATCAGTGAAGAAAGCGAAAATGAGGTAAACCGAGTTGATCTTGTAGGCAAAGATTCATAAGGAATTGGGGGATTGAGTCCCAATAAACCAAGCCTGAAGAAGTTAAACCGAAGTTTGCTAGTGCAGCTGCAACCTGATTTCCTTCTCTCAATATATGAGAACACCAAAATTGCATTTACGAGACAATTAAGATACATGCAATTATCCCAAGCAACACGGAATCTCCATGGAACAAGATGAGGGGACTGGATGAATTTAAGAACAATGGCAGAATCAACCTCAAGCCAAATATGCTTCCATTCTCGAACCCAAGCTAATTTAATAGCCTTAATAACAGCTATAGCCTTTGCGTCCACCGAACAAGGGATGTCCAAATTACAAGCAAAAACACCAATAAACTCACCCTTGAAATTTCAGAAAACTCCCCCAAAACCAGCCTTGCCTGAGTCATGATTGAAAGCCCTGTCAATATTAATCTTGATGCAGTCAAAAAAGGGAGGAATCCAATTCACTTCTATAATTTGAGGAGCTCGTCTCGGCTTACAAGGTACATCAAAGCACTTTATAACACAAAGCTCTGAGACTAAATTATTCATGCATCCTGAGGTGAGAAAACTGGAAGCTCGCATATATATGCCTCATAATTAAGCCACAAACATGTGATGGCAAACAAGAATAACCATCATACTTGCGTATTCTCCAAATAAACCACATAGTTGTACATAAACAACTTAACCAAAGCTCTTTCAGTTGAGGACTTCGATCATTACCTCTTTCTGCATGCAACAAATCCAGCAAGGAGTTTGGTTGTGTAGCCAATTGAAAGTGAAAGAACCACTTCTGCCATATGAAATCTGCAAAAGGGCATGTGAAAAAAATATGGAACAAGGATTCCCCATGCAAGCACCACATAACACATCTAGATGCGAGAGAAACTCCACGTTTTTGTAAGAAGTCCTCTGAAATTACTCGGCCCCGTAACACCTTCCAAACTAGTAATGAGATTCTGGGAGTGATGAATTTACACCAAATTAACTTTCCCCAATTCAAAGCGGGAGAATGAGGTCATAGAAATTAAAAAGCCTCCTTGGCACTTAGCACACCAGATTTCGATGAAGACCAAATAAGCTTATCATGGGGTCCAAGTCCACTGGAACTCTACTGATCATCTTAGAATTATTTAGCATTAATTCAAAGTGAATGGGTGTAAGTGTCACTATGCTTCGGATCACCATTCAGATACCATATCATATATATTTTCCCGATAAAGATATCATATCATATATGATGAATAAGTTCTTTTCTCCTAAAGTATAAATAAATAATAAACATGTAACATAACAATTACATGCGTTTTGACTGTAACGGTTAGTGGGACGCATCCATTATTGAAAATAATCTCTCTAAAAAAAGAGTAGATGGATCTTGTAAAATCCCATAGAAAATGATGGATTACCCAATACGTAAACTCCAATCATGTATGTGTACACACACACCATCTTCTAGGAGCTTGGGACTTGCCAAGAAAAGATGGAAATACACAAAAGGAGCTAATATTGGAACAAAAAGAAGAGGAACTAGCCAAGGTGGAGGTGTGAAAATATGTGTTCGGATTCTCTAAAATCGCAATAGTGAAGCGTGCGATTGAGCTTGGAATAGCTGATGCTATTGAAAGCCATGGAAGTGCCATGACACTCTCAGAGCTAGCCGCAACTCTTAAGTGTGATCCTTCTTCTCTTTACCGCATCATGAGGTTCCTAGTTCATCACCAAATATTCAAAGAAGTACAACCCAAAATCCAACTAGGCCCCAGAAGCTATGCACAAACACCTTTGTCCCGCTGCCTACTAAAATCCGGTAAAAACAGCATGGCTGCATTTATTTTGCTGGAGACTAGTCCGGTAATGCTAGAACCGTGGCATGGCCTTAGTGATCGGGTTCAGGGCAATGGCATGAGTACTCCCGCGTTTGAGGCAGTACATGGTGAGGATGTATGGAGCTTTGCCGCGGCTAACCCCGGTCACAGTGAGCTTATCAATGAAGCAATGGCTTGTGATGCAAGTCTCGCAGTGCCTGCAGTGATTGAAAGTTGTATAGAGGGTTTTCATGGGATTGAGAGCATAGTAGATGTGGGTGGTGGTGATGGGACTAGTTTAAGCTTGTTCGTTAAGGCTTGCCCTTGGATTACTCGAGGGATCAATTTTGATCTTCCTCATGTTGTGTCTGTTGCTAAGGAGAGTGACCGAGTTGAGAATGTTGGAGGTGACATGTTTGATTGTATTCCAAAGGCCGATGCTGCAATTATCAAGGTTAGTAAATATACTCAATTGGTTGATGGTTTTGTACCATTTCTTGAGTGATCAAAACGTCTTCTTTTTTATCCAATTTTTTCATAAACCTTCAAAGAGTGAGGAATTGATACAGTGAACCTCAAAAAAAAAAATAATCTAACTAATTCAAAAATATGGAAGACCCAAGTAATCTATAGTTCTATACCAGTCTTCTTTTTCAACCATTGGTAGTCTTTAAATTAAAATTATATATGCATGCAGCTAATAACATTATTGCATAGCTACGACATCTGCATTTATGTGCTGCTAATCATTTGGTTTAGGATTTATGCTGTAGTATGAATGTATGATTCATCTAGGCATGCATCTAGCATTTTCTTCATGTAAGTTCTAATTTTGCTCATGTATATTGTAGCGGGTTCTTCATGATTGGGGAGGCGAAGAGTGCATCTGTATACTTAGGAATTGTAGGGAAGCGATTCCTAAGGACAAAGGGAAGGTAGTAATTCTGGAAGCTATTATTGAAGAAGATGAGTTGGAAGAAAATGAGCTCACAGATGTGAGGTTGATGCTAGACATGGTGATGATGGCCCACACTAACACTGGCAAAGAGAGGACCTTGAAGGAATGGGGATATGTTCTTCAGGAAGCTGGCTTTAATTAGCCGACACACAGTCACACCTATAAGTGCTGTCCAATCTGTTATTCAGGCTTTTCTGTAATGTAGGAACCTATATTTGTGGGATCTGATGTCGTGGAATTCGTGTTTCATTGTGTACTTCTGTTCAAGTTACCTACTACTCTGTCTGTTGTTTCTGTATGCATGGTTGGCAGTAAGAAAATCTGAGCTTATCTTTTTCTATCTCGGTCCTGAATAATTGTAATTGAATTAGTGAATTGGGGAAACAAGAGTGACTGGTATGAGTGTAGACAAAGTAGACAAATGCTGAACTGAAACTTTAGGTAACGAGCGGTACAAATACTAGCTAGTCTCACAGCTATAAAATGAAGCAGGCAGGTTAAGTGAAGAGCACGGAGCCATGCGTTGAGCACAGAACGAACTATCTTTTGCCTTTTACTAAAAAACACCGTGTGAGCGGCGCTTCAAATGGCATATACCTATTTTAGAAGGGCGCGCACCTCTGTTGGTGCCCCTACAATATTCAGTATAATATTATGTCTGTTACGCAAATTGCTCTATAAAGTATAAACAGCAGAAAGTTCTTGTTATAATTGGTTATTAGGAGTGAGGACAATCAACAAACTCTATTTTAGGAATAAATGTATTAAATTTGGATTTGGAAATCCCTGCTGACAGTCCAGTGCCAATTAAATAATGTGCTAACTGCTAACCACCCTTTGGCCTTGGTTCACTCATGGCCGCCTCTGAGAATTATTAGTAGGTTTCCTCTGTGAAGCCACTGTCATAAGAAGAACGCTTTTTTGTTACAGCAAAAACACAATTAGTGGCATGCACAAAATATGGTATAACTATATATATGAACAAAGCAGAGTGAAACCCAATCACAGCTCTCAGAACCTCAGATGGACTAAATGTTCTAAATGTTAAATGGAAATTGTATTAGTTGATCTTGAGTCTTGTTCACAATTCTTGTTAGAACGAATCAATCTTTTCCTCAAATCAAGCTATGATTTGGTGTAATTGTATATCAGTTTTGATGCTGATGTAAATGTAGTTTATTTCCTCTTTACTACTGATCTGTAATAGCAGTATCATTAGCCATACTACTGCAGTACTGCTATATATATTGTATATCTTGTAAACAGAATGCAATGAGAATCATTTTCTAAAATTCTAAAAGCAAATTGTGTTCTTGAGTAAAAAATGCGATCAACATTAATATACTTAACTATGCGATAAATCGTTTACAGTGTCACGGCGCCCATGTAGCATGTTGGTGTTCATATAGAGCACATATGAAGCTGTATTGATCCTTGTTCCCCTCCTCAGGTCAAACTGGAATTCGAAAGGTCTAGCAAGGCCAAGCCCCTGCCCTTTATGACGTGAAATTCAGGCCTTCAAGAACTTATGGAAGGGTTCCTTGAGTTCTTGTCCTCCAATTATTGGTTTAAAGCCCATACAAAATTCTGGAAGAAAAGTTTCCAAATGAATAGAACTAAATAACCAAGATCCATAATTTATCACCATGGGAAACATAATAAAACTGAGCCTGAGATACTGCACTAGTTTATGTTAATTAATTTCGTTACATATCACCTTCTGTTGCTTTGGCTAATCCTTCTCTGGCAGCAAGATTATCGGTGAAGCAATGACTATCGATGAAGCAATGACTTGGGATGCAAGGATTGCAGTGACTGAAAGTTGTTTATAGGTCAGGTCATCAATGGATTATGATCAATCCCACTTTTGAAGTACATGTAGTGGCGGTAGAATTACTCGAAGTTCGTTTTGGTTTATACTTCAACCCCTGTCCTTGGAATCTTGGATTATGAGAGGCATCAACTTTGATCTTGCTTATAGAGGCATCAATTGTTCAATAAATGAATCCTAATTTCCCAGGTGGGTAAAAGCTGAAACAGAATCCGTCATTGTATTGGGTAGAATAAGCTGTATGTGAGTTGTTGGTGAGGGAGCACAGTGTTGAATTGTTCTTTCATGCATATTAGGTGTTTGATAAAAGTCCCCTGAGACTAATTTTAGAGAAGATGGCAAACAGTAAATACGAGTACGTCAAGTCCTACGAGGTTGGAGACGAGGTTTTCCCGCCAAACTTGATCGTTGTTCGCATCTGCGGCCGCGATTTTCGAACGTTTTCTCAAGTGCGTGAGTTTGAGAAGCCAAATGATGAGGCGGCACTCAACTTGATGAACTCATGTGCAGTTTCAGTGTCAGAAAATTTTCCAGACATTGTGTTCTGTTATGGATTCAGTGACGAGTTCAGCTTTGTCTTCAAGAAGACGTCCAAGTTCCACCAGAGACGTGCCAGCAAAGTAGAGTCTATTGTTGCATCCTTCTTCACCTCGGAGTATGTTTCGAAATGGAGGGAATTCTTCCCTCGTAAGGAGTTAAGATACCCTCCTTCGTTTCGCTCACGGGTTATAGTCTGCGCTACGATGGAAGTTCTTCAATCATATCTTCTGTGGAAGCAGAGTACTTGTCATACCACGAACCTGCACAATACTTGCTTATGGGAGCTTGTAAAAGATGGGAAGACTGAAAGCGAAGCACTGGAGTTACTGAAGGGAGCCAGTAAGGATGAGAAGAACAGCCTTCTTTTTGAGAGGTTTGGCATCAACTATCAAAAATTGGATGCTCTATTCCGTCAAGGATCCTGCATTTTGAAGACTAAGGTGATGGACATTGTGAAACACAATGAGAATGGTTCTCCTGTGAAGAGGCTCAGGAAAAAGTTGAGAATACTTCATTCGAAGAATATAGCTGCGGGAAGTTTCTGGAACCAGCATACGAGTCTTAAGAATGAGCTCGGTAGTTTAACAAAGGACATTGGAAAAGTTGAACTGGATTACCTCCGGTCCTTCCACTTTGGGAACAAATTGATGCCATCGACATGGATTGTTATTAGAATTGACGGTTGCCACTTTCACAGGTTTACTGAAGTTCATGAGTTCGTGAAGCCGAATGATGAGCAAGCTCTCAACCTTATGAATTCATGTGCCGTTGCTGCGATGAAAGAGTTTCGAGATATAGTTTTTTCCTATGGCGTCAGTGATGAATACAGCTTTGTTCTAAAGGATTCTCAATTCTGTCAAAGGCAAACAAGTGAGATGGTATCTGTGATTGTGTCATTCTTCACTTCCTCATACGTGATGAAGTGGAAAGCTTTCTTCCCTCAGAAAGAGTTGAAGTGCCCCCCTTATTTTGATGGCCATGCTGTGTGCTATCCATCATCTGATATTCTTCGAGATTACCTGGCATGGAGGCAAGTCGATTGTCATATCAACAATCAATACAATACTTGTTTCTGGGAGCTTGTCAAGTCTGGAAAAAGCAAAAGTGAAGCTCAGAATTTTCTCAAGGGTACTCAAGCAGGCGACAAAGATGGACTGCTTAAGCAATCTGGTATTGACTACAACAAGTTACATGTTATGTTCCGCCAAGGTTCATCCATTTTCTGGGACAAGGGAGATGTTATAACGATGAACGGGAACAAGGCATCTGTTGAAAAGTCCGGGGAAGAAGTTGTTGTAGAACATTGTAACATCATTGAGCCAAGTTTTTGATCTCAAATACCTGATGTGACAAGCATCCTCTATTATGGCCAATTGATCTCAAATACCTGATGTGAAAATTGATCTCAAATACCTGTAGCACAATAACTATTTCTAAGGAAAAAAAAAAAAGTCCTAACAGTGGAATACTACTTGGTTCTACACTGCAGAGATTGTACTCACTTAATGCAAAAGAGTTTTCCTTTTGAAAAGGAAGGACACTGGCAATTTGTTCTCATTATATTATGTCTTAGCTAGTATGAAAATATATAATCATATGTGGTTTCATATACAAAAATCAAAAGAGAAGCCCAGTTCATGTATTAAAAATCAAATCCATAAACAAATCAAAGGAGGAACATAGCAGGACATTATAGGAAATATAAGAAGAACAACTTACTTAAAGGACCAAAAATAACAAAGAAAGCTGATGTGCTACCTTCATCACCAAGAACCAAATATGAAGAACATGTATGACAGAACCCCGGCAATTATAACAAAGAAACCAAACTTCCTAGTAGAACAAGTAATTGCTTGGATTATGGTCTGTATATCCAGTGAAATTACAAAGATGTGGGTTGTGCTGATCACATATCTTGCTGGAAAAGTCAACGGATCACATATGGTCCGGAGTACTGTTTACGTGAACAGTAATTCTCCCGTTTCGCTTAATATTCAATGGGTCCCGAAATCTGTTTACGTGAATAGTAATCCCTGCTTCGCTTAATATTTAATATATATATATATATATACACACACAAATAAGAGTAGTATACACAAAACAATAATAGTAGTTCAATCATAAAAAAAAAGCATATATAAATAAAAGAATAACTGGGGAATTTTCCCAGTTTGCAACGGTGCGTAATAGAACTTGTCCCATTACTTGCATCACATCCCATCCTAGTCGACAGATCAAGCAGAATAAGAAAGTGAGTTGAAAATACCAACATTACTGTAGCAATCAAGTGTCTAAAAAATGAACATTACAGTAGGTATCCTAGGTGATTATATGGCATGGCCGCATGGACCACTTAGTTTTGTGCTTGCCTTAACTTCAAAAAAGAACGAATATCTGGCCTTGAATCAAAAGCTTAAGCTCAAATAAAAAAACTTCGGATTTGGTGCAAGGATGCAGCTGATGAGGTTCCAAGCGAGGTGAATGTAGTGCTGGCTGCTGGCCTGCTGGGTATCTGATATTTCAGATATTCTGCCCAAAGATGTGACGGGGTTTGTCTGCTTTGCCTGACTAAAAAGGGGGCCGATGAAACTTGCTCATAATTTGGAGCTCTTTGCGCATCATGCAGTAGTAAACTGTGTTATCGATCTCGGAACAGCCGATGCCATTGAAAGCCGTGGAAACGCCAAACACTAAGAGCCAGCCGTAACTCTCATGAGTTTCTAGTTCACCACCAAATATTCAAAGAAGTTCAACCCAAATAATATCAAAGTTAGTATATATGTATAGTTATATGCTGCCCTCTGTCTTGCTTAGTAATCAAGCGACCGTACCTTTTCTTATGTATGTTTACAACTTTTTCTTTTTCTATCCATCATTGACTTACACTTCTGATTCTCAAAGGTAAAGATAAGTAGGCTACTAATAACATAAATGCATAAGCTAAATCATCTGTATGTTCTGCTAATGTTGATGCTAGACATGGTGATGATGATGCTGACCAGCAAAGAGAGGACCTTGAAGGAATAAGGATATGTTCTCCGGGGAAGCTGGCTTTAGTCGACACACAGTCACACCTATTAATGCTGTCTAATCTGTTATTAAGGTTTTTCCATAATTTTTGAAAACTTGTGGGATTTGATATTCTGAATGTTTATTATATTGTTCAAGTTATGCTAGCTAGCTTGCTGGTTTCTCTGAATATCTTTGTAGTTGTGTGGACAATAATACAACTTTTGTGCTGATCTCTTTCAATCTAATTCTCTGATGGGAAGTGAATTGTTAAGCTGAGGTATACACTGATGTTTTCTGGTAGTGTTTGTTTTCAAAAGATGCAAAACTTAGGCCTTGATTTATAGACTGACGTTTTTCATGGCACCACTGAGAAACATTTGAAGGGTGTTCTCGGATTCAGCTACTACTATATTTGTAATGTAGAGATTTTATCCAGAATGCAATCAATAAAACCACTCGGCCAAAGTAGCCTCATACTTGGAAGCCATCAAAAAGATCAAGTAATTACCTCGCCTTGAGTAAAGTTACAGATATCAAATCAGTTGATCTAGGATCAAAATATTCTTATTGTATAATTAAATATTCATGTAGTTGATGTAATTATTTCATCAATAACCAAGACCAATTTATACCTCTCTGAAAGGAGTAGTCTTCTTTCAAAAAAAAGTAGTCTGTGAAGAACTGAGAGGAGGAAGCAATAAGTTTAGGGTCTATCTGTCCCACATCCAGACAGATGTGAAGCTGCCAGGTGCGACTGCTATAAATTGAAGCACCCTGTCAACAAGAAATCTACGGAGCCATGCGTTGAGCACATAGCGAACTATTCTTTCGCCTTTTACTAAAGAATACCGTGTGCGCGGCGCTTTGAGTGGCATACGCCTATTTTTGGATGGGCGCACCTCTGTGGGTGCCCCAACAATGTGCAGTTGAACCTTAGGCCTTAATTTAATCCTGCTCAGCTTTGGCAGCCTAGAAATTATGAGTTCACAGTTTACATCTGCGCCGTTAATTTTCTCTTTGCGTACTGTCAGTCTTTGTCCCGAACTTTATTTTGTGCAGTGCTTGGATACACGAGAGCTGAGATGTGCTTGACTTCAACTTGACAATAGAAATGAAGATCTGCAAATGAGCTGCTCCCTTTTGTATGACTAAAAACTTTCGCCTACTATAAGTTCTCAATAATCAATATCAATGATTGGTACAGCTTTCTGGCCTATGTTTCAATAGTCAATATGACCTTGCTACTTACTGATCGTTTGGCCTCTTTATCTACTCGAGATAGCATGCTGCTGTTGAGTTTTTGGCCATTTGTTTGTTTGCAAACTCCAAGAGTGATGAACATTTGAATCTTCTTTTAAAAGTTTATGTTGTTGCCCCCGAGTTCAAATCCTGCATATTTTTCAATTTTTGAACACTGCTGTTTAGTTTTTCAATCTTGCATTTGATAAGCAAGAGAAAAGATTTCCATTTCTCCATTTAGGTACTCATGCTATTATGACACATTATTTGCGATATTTTGTAGACTTGATTTGAAATTATGTTCCTTTATTATCGATCTATAGATAATTTGTTTAAATGGTAACGTAGTTATGAGCTTTTGAGGATATCAGGTTTTGATATGTAAGGGCATTGCCGCATACGTCTTCCTGATCAAATGTGGATGGTTTGAACTTTGAAGTTACAACCGAACTAACTTCACATGCAAGAGCAACTTCTTGATTTGCATAATTACTGCAACTAAAATTGATCCATGTTGATTCTACTAATGGCAACATTGGATTGGTGTTCATTTCTGCAAGCAGGCTACAAGCTTAGGCTAAGCATTCTATCTCTAATGAGTCGTAAAAGAGAGCTACTTTCAAAAGAAAAAAAAGAGACAGATGTGTTGTGAGCTTTCGAGCTCAACTGATCATACAGATCTTGGCACACTTTCAGGGATTTATTTTCTGAGGTTGAGGACCTATTAATTAAGTGAAACACCTAATAGTACGTTATACACTTCAAGATTTGCATGAAATTGCTATTCCACTGAGTATGTATGAACTTGCTAAAAAGTGGTCAATTAAGTCTATGGTAAATAATACTCCATACCAGAGCATGAAATTTCTTCTATTGTGTCTGAGCCGTCGTCCACCTAGATAATTATGACTATACATATCTGGAGAAGTGGTATGGATGCATATGTCGAAGATATGCCAACACCAAGGAATTGGTGCTGGTTTCTTTCCTCAAAATCTGGATGTCAACTTGTTGGCAGAAGGTATTCAAGTTGGTTCAGTTTACTAAAATTGCTACATCAGATTAACTGATTTCAAATGTGAAGTTATCTGCTTGCTTTTACTTGTGTGTTTATGTTGCATTTTGCAGTGAAAACCCCTACATGCAGTCCTATGAGCATTCATTTAAAAACTAATTACAAATGAATGGATCTACTATTGGTTGGCATTTAATTTGGGAGCTCATCAGCTTGAAGTCTACTTCTGTTATAATAGCAAAGTAATTTAATTTTGTAAATGCGAGTCAGCTAAAAATAGTAGCCGGTACAGTATCTGCTTTACTTTCTCAGTCCATATCAGAAGCGTCAAGATAGCTAGCGTTCCCTTTCAACTGTCTCTACATATCATTCACGCAGCTTCCTATCACTTCTGCATCAAAAATTATAACGTCTTTCAGTTCTGATTTCCCTCATTCCAATTCTAAATGGGCATGTAAAAGTTCTAAAACTAAATTAGGTGAGACCAGGTTGTCATTTGGCAACATATGAGTTATGAACTTATGCATTTGAATTTTTGCAGCAAACATGTATAGTGTAGCTATTCACTATTGGTCACATCACTTTCCATAGGTCTGTAAAAACCAAAATAATGTAGTACACATGACTTTTTCTGGTCTATATGAGGATTGGTTTTCCAAGCTTCAATATGCAGAAGAAATTATCAGCTACTCAAGTAACAAGAAACTAAAATGTATTTTCATTAGCTAGCAGGCTCTTGCTTGCACAGGAATGTGCAGCTGCTGTAACAAATGAAGCACCACAGAAGGACTATTCCTAAGTGGGAAACTAAAAAGAACTTCTATCTCTAAAGGGGATTGAATTCCACCCTCATGACTATTCTAGATGATGCTCTTGACGACTGTATGCAGAAAAATGTATTACACACGATATTTATCACACAAAGCTTTCTAGAACGCTGAGCAGCTGACATTGTTTTATTAAAAAAAAAAAAAAAAAAAAAATTGACGGTCTTACTGCCGACTTTAATTTAGATATACACAGCTAAACACAATTCCTCCAGTGTTCCTTCCTTCGGCTGGTGTTGGCAGACTGATGAGTATGGGTTAAAGCCATGAACTCTATACTCATAGATTAATAAACTGTAGCTGTTTGAAACAAGGGATCGAGTCGGTTATATATGTAGGTTGTGTTCTGAATTCTGATCATAACATGAGCAGCAAGCTTGTTTCTCACTCTCACATCTCAATGTCATCTTCTTCTTTACAGCTGAAAATGCAGATTCCAGCTCTGAATTTTATATCGTTTATGAGGGTGAGATTGTCTTACACCATTTAGTGTTAATGTGCATCGATTGTGTTAAGAAGAGTGTGGGTGATTCATTGGTAACAGGAATAGGTCGTAGTCCCACATTGGTATTGTTGTGAAGTATGGAAGCCGAAGAGAAGATAAATAGGCAAGCACGAGACTGGAGGAGGCATACCTTTCTCGGCCTTTTGGCTAAGATCAAGTGTAGTATCTGTTCTTATCAGTTTAATATCTGATATGTGGGCCAATGGTTCACACGATATTAAATTAATTTTTTAAAGGGGAGGGTCCATCACAGTAGCTTGCTACTGGGGCTCTCACGTGTCATCCTTGCGTTGCACTACAGCAAGGTTTGGCGCACCCTACCAAATTCAGTCATAGTCTTGATTAATCCTTCTCGATCGTTTTACTTAGTAGTCGTTGGTCTGTTCTTCTGCTTATTAGTCGATTCGATCTTAGTTTTCTCTATGTATTTGTTGCTTGTGCGGCCTGCACAATGTAATGCCTAATTTCTTGTGCTGGTAACGAAATCTTCGACGACCTTAAACCCTTCAGTAGAGTTTCTGTACAATTTTATTCTGAAACCTCCGTTATCATTTTTGTAGAAAATGATCAATTTTATGACCTGGAATGGAATTATGTTCATAGGGAACCTAGGTCTCCAGTAGAGCTATGAGTAGAGCTGTAGTGAGTTCTGCATGATTAGGTAGGCGAGGAGTGTATCGTGTACTGAAGAATTTAGGGAAGCGATTCCTGTGGAAGCAATTATTGTAGACGATGGAGATCAAACGAGATAAGCTTAGCTAATGCTTGAGAGGTTGAATACTAATGCAAAGAAAGGACAGTCGAGGGGTATGTGAATATGTTCTTGGGAAGCAGGTGACAGACAATGTCAAACCTGTTCTTGAGCGCTTTAAATAACAGTTGTTACCTGTTATTTTACTACTATTGCTGCATCAAATTACCTGATTTGAAATGTGAAGTTATCTGCTGCTTGTTCTTAACCCTGTTTTCTTGTAGCATTTTGCAGCAAGGAACCAGTACGTACTGTTTATCTTTCATCTAGAAACTAAGCATATGGATCAACTATTGTTTGGGAGCTCATCAGCTTGAAGTCTACTTGTGTTCTAATAGAAAAGTATATTAACATAGTAAATCTGAGTTGGCTAAACAAATAGTTGCTGGTAGAGGATCTTTCAGAAACCTCCAAGTCTCAACATATGCTTCACTTTCTCAGTCACTAAACGTCAAGATAGCATAACTTTTAACTCTCTATACTAATCATTCACGCAGTTCCTTATCAAGTCTGCATCAAAATTTTACCATCTTTTAAATGGACATGTAAAAGTTCTAAAAACTAAATCAGATGGGGTATGCATTTGAATCTTGCAGCTAACTTGTATAGTTTTGCTATTGGTCACATCACTTTCCATAGGTCTGTAAAAAGAATATTATGTTAGTACGTATGGCTTTTCCTGGTAAAGAATAGAGAGACCAATCCTATAAGAGGATATGGTTTTCCAGGGATCAATATGCACTTATGCAGACAAAGTTATCAACCACTCAAGCACCAAAAAACTATAATGTATGTGCATTAGCTAGCAGGCTCTTGCCTGCACAGGAATGTGCAGCTGTTGTAACAAATGGAGCATCACAGAAGGACTATTTTTAAGTGAGAAACTGAAAAGAACTACATAAAATGATTCTTCTACACCACTAATGAAAGAAACAAACAATAAAGGCATGTGGGGTGAGTGCTGCTCTTATATATATATATTTATATGAAACAGGCAGCTACATTTGAATTGTGCTTGTATATATACCCGACTTGGGGTTTGTTAAATATATTAGAAAATTTCCAACCTCTTGTGTTCTGTTTGACTTAGCATCAGAGCCTAAGTCGATCCTGGCAATCATGATAATCTGACCTTGTTGTTTTTCGATGCAAATTTGTTCTAAACCTGTTCCAATTTGATATGTTCGATGTGTCGAAGGAAGCTTTCGGTTTTGTCGAATTTTGTCGTACTTGTTCTGTTCTTCTGTCAAATCCTCTTTGCAATGGATCTTGCAATCTTTGGTGATCAACATGAAGTTTCCCGTGAACCTGATATCTATGGAGTAGGAGGATAAGACCTCACCATATGTATGTGTTCTCAGGAGAAAAGAGGTAAAATTAGTATTGCATTAATTTTTTTTGACTTTACTGATAGTGATACATGAATAATTAATTCTGGTGCGTCTGATCATATGACATTTGATAAGTCCTTTTTTTTTTCAAGTCTGTCCCCATCTCCCATACCTAAAGTGTCTAAAGAAAATGGGGTGTCCTTCCCGGTCCTAGGTATATGGTCAATTCAAGTTACTCCAACAATTGTGTTAAACAAAGTCCTTTATGTTCCTGCTCTATCACATCACTTATTGTCTGTTTCTGAATTGATTTCACAAAATAAATGCTCTTTAATATTTTTTCCTATGTATGTAATTTTCTGAGACATGTCATCTCAGGCGATAATAGGCAAGCACTACCAGAAAATGAATCTTGGGCGACAAAAAAAATCGTCGCCCTGTTAAAAAAATTCGTCGCCTAAGTACTTAGGCGACGACATGTCGTCGGCCAAGACGTCGTCGCCAGAAGTGCGTCGGCCAAGAACTTGGGCGACGAAAATTCAGTCTATCGTCGCCTAAGAGTAATTCTTAGGCGACGACACGAATTTCGTCGCCTAAGATCTATTTCTCGTCGCCCAAAAATATTCGTCGCCCAACAATTGTGTTAAACAAAGTCCTTCTACCCCCGCCGGGCAACCCGGGAATCACACTCAGGAGTGCTGGTGTCTGCCCATCTCAAGGAGTTGGGAATAATGTTTCGTCGGCTATAGTCCAACCTTTAGCCGACGACATACTGTCGTCGGCTATAGTCATACTATAGCCGACGACATTATTTCGTCTGCTAAAGTATGAACTATAGCCGACGAATAATGTCGTCGGGTATCTTCCAAACTTTAGCCGACGAATAGTTTAAATTATTCGTCGGCTAAAATTTGTAATAAAAAAAAATATAAAACATCTATGGCCGACGAAATATTGTATTTTTCGTCGGCCCTATAGACATTTAGCCGACGAATTAAAGCTTATTTCGTCGGCTAAACTTTTTTTTTTTTTTTAAAAAAACTTTAGCCGACGAATTATGGCTTTTTTCGTCGGCTATAAGTGTATTTCAGTAAAAAAAAAAAACCCCGAAATTTCTGAATTACCATTCCATGCAAGCTGCAAAAGACATATTTAACCATTTCATATAACCAACAACAAACACATAAAAGAATATATGAACTACATAAAAGTATCAATTTACATAAAAGTATATTATCAACTACGTAAAGTCTATATCGTCTAAATTGAAGTCATCTTCTGGGGGCTGCTGCGGAGGTTGCGGCGGCTGGGGTAGCGTCATGGGCGGAGGCATGGGTGGAGGCGGAAGTCCCTGACTCTGGGCAGATGCAAAGTCCTGCATGTACTGCAACATCTGCTGCTGCTGGGCCTGCTGGATGGCATATAGCTCGGCAACATAGGCTGCCTGCGCGGTATTAAAGGCCGCCATCGAGGCAATATAGGCTTGCTGCGAGGCAGCATGCGAGGCAGCCTGAGCAGCTTGAGCAGCTTGCTGTTCTCGTAGTCTCTGAACTTCCGACTCTAGCTGAGTCGTCCTGTGCATCGTGGATGTGGTGCTGGTCCCGGTCGAGGTTGCCTTTCGTTGAAATCCTGGAGTGTTCTTCAGGACCCCCTCGCCTCTCTTTCCTAGACCTCGGCAGTAGAAGTTGTTTCCTCTCGGTGGGAAGGCTGTGCCCATGATCCTCGCCCCAATCGTCGGATCCGAATTGTCGATCCGGGACATGGCTTCGGACATCTCGGAATCCTGCGTGTCCGGCCATCCCTCCCTCACTAAGGTACTGAGGACCTCGTCACTAGCCTCCCTCACCCTCGCCTATATGGATAGGAAAAAAATTATTAATTAAAATTTTTACATAAATTTAAAAATTTAAAAACGTAAAGTGACTTACAATATCCTCCTGGGAGTCAGGATATGCCTTCTCGTACGTATAGACGTAGGGGTTGACTTCTGGATGTTCCTTGGCCGCCTCGTCCATGAAGACACCGAACGGTCTAGAACCGGCATGATGGTTCCTTGTGTTGCGTTGCCGGTTCTGAGCGTTCACCCGGGAAACCGCCTTCAAAGAAAAAAGTAAACTATTAGTAGAATATTTTAAAACGCACGTACTTA
This sequence comes from Fragaria x ananassa, assembly GCA_034370585.1. Classification (NCBI taxonomy): domain Eukaryota; kingdom Viridiplantae; phylum Streptophyta; class Magnoliopsida; order Rosales; family Rosaceae; genus Fragaria; species Fragaria x ananassa. The sequence goes on from CP139769.1 coordinate 20,043,074, forward strand.
TTTTTAAATTAACTAACTAATTTATTTAAATACCTGTTTACGAGGGTTGTTGAATTCTGATGTCAGAAGCCAACGCCACTCGTACTCCCTGTACTGGAACTCAGTAGGGGTACCAGAACGTGCGTTCCCGTGCTTAGTTCAATGGGTCCGCAGCTCGTTCTTCCACTCCTTGTACCTACAGATACAACAAAAATATTAGAAATATTATTAATATCACATACAAAATTGTTTTTCATTAACTTCCCAACGTACCTTCCCCCATGCGTAACGTCGGCCCAGCTGTCCCTCAGGTGCTCGGGAACCTCAAACCACACCTGTATTTAACCGATTATTATTAGTTTAGCTTTTCGAAAAATCAACAATTTAATACATAATATTATTTTGTAAACTCACCGACATCGCGTTGTGGACCATGTCCTTAACCTCCTGCGGGACCTCGCCCCAGTCAGACCACAGCATAGGGACTCTATCCCGGATGAGAGCACCCACGCGGCCGGAGTACATCCTCGACTTCCCGCCCGATACTGCGTGGCCATCCCCGTCAGTATCGATGGGGATCCTCCCCATGGTACTCACCATCTTCTCGAGAGCTTTCCCTGTGACGGGGCCTCTCTTCTTCTTTGTGCCTATGACATGATTCGGCCAAATTGATTATTAAAATATATATATATGACCCTTTAAAAGTAATCAAGTTGCCTGACTCATTACCTGAGGAGCTCGCGACGGATTCCGGCTCTGTCGCCGATGATGATACCCTCGCAGAAATAAGAGGCGTATCAAAAGGCAGGAACCGGTACGCCGCTGATGGAGCCACTGGCGGGGGCAGTGGATAAATCGGCGTCCCTGAGTCATCGACTACAGGTATCGCCGGTATCATCCGCGGAAGGAACAGATGAGGCGGCGGCATCTGTACCCCAGATGACCCACTATCCGAAGAAGTAGGACCCGGAGTGGGCGCCCGGTGTATCTCGGGCATACGAGGTGCAGACACCTCCGTCAAGGGCCTCGGGGAACGAGGGACGGCCGCCTGCCTCGATGAAACGGGCACCTCCGGCGCCGTCTCCAGAAGGCTCGCACGTCTGGCTGTCATGTGGCCATGAAACGTCGTTTGAGGGTTGCTAGAGGTTCCCTCAGACGATTCGGACCTTTGGCCCTTCGAACTCTTCTTCGATCGAAAAAAGCCGCTCATCCTATTTATAATATTAATTAAAGGCTTTAGATTATTTTGTCTTTGTTTTATAAAAAATTATACATTTTTAAAATTATACTTATTCAATAAAAATTTACACGCACATACCAATATATATATAGATATATATATATATATATATATTTTACTTACATAACAATATTATATATTAACTAACATATCGTAAAACTAAATTCGAAATCAAAAATAAATTAACACATATATTCAAAAATAAATTATAAACTAACATAATTAAATTAACATAATTTAAATTAACACAAATTAAATTAACACAAATTTAATTAACACAAATTAAATTAATAAAAATTAAATTACAAGTTTTATTCCTTTCTTCAATTTCGCGTTTTCATCCCGATTCTCTAGTTAATCTAGTGTTAAATTATTAATAAATTTAATAATTTATTAATAATGTTCTTTTATTAATGTTCTTTTATTAATAATTTACGTATTTTATTAATAATTTATATCTATCTGTTTTGCTCTCTATATCTAACTGTCCTAAGACACATAGCACAATTATTATGTAAGATGTAATTAAAGTAAAACATGTCAACGGTTGCCAACTGGACACAACAACTTCGTTTTGCAGAAAATAAATAATATTGCCAAACAAATGTAGGATGAATCAGGAGACAATTTTAGAATCTTTGGGCCTCACACTTAATCATTGGGCCTCACACGAATCAGCAATCAACGAAATAATCAGAAACAAACCAAGAACTCCAGACTCAAAAAGAATCTAAAAGGGTTACGAGTATTGAAGCATCCAAAACAAATAGACAAAACTGAATTCAAGGAACAGAAAAAAGAGTTTACCTTCGTAGCCAATTCAGAAAAGCAAAAATGAGGGAGGAGGAGGGAGGAGACCGGGAGGGAGGAGGGAGGAGGGAGGAGACCGGGAGGGAGGAGGGAGCAGACCGGAGGGAGGAGGGAGGAGACCGGGAGGGAGGAGCTAGGGTTGAAAAACTGCAGAAATGAGGGAGGAGGCTAGGGTTCGCAATTAAAACCCGAGGACTTTAGCCGACGAAATAATTTGTTCGTCGGCTAAAGATTAAAATTTCGTCGGCTATACATATATTCGTCGGCTAAACCTTTGAAATTCGTCGGCTAAACCTTTGAAATTCGTCGGCTAAACCTTTGAAATTCGTCGGCTAAACCTTTGAAATTCGTCGGCTAAACCTTTGAAATTCGTCGGCTAAACCTTTGAAATTCGTCGGCTAAACCTTTGAAATTCGTCGGCTAAACCTTTATACATTTGGCATGTTGTTCTGGTGATGACCAAACTTGAGAAACACAAATCCAGCCGTCAGATATGACCATCATGATAAAATATATGTATGGGAAAAAATTCAACTTGATCCAAAAAGAATAAGGGCTCAAACCGGACGGTCAATCTCGTAAGTCAAACCCCTAAACGCACGGAAAAGGTCGTTCGACCGTCTAAATTACGTATTTTGGCCGGACCTCCAACTGAAAATAGTTTCAAACCGATGACACGCAACAAGTCGTATAAAAATTTTACGCAAAATAACCACCGAACCCGGGGCTACCCATAGGGAGAAAGAATGGAAAATTGAATTGACCGCAACTATCGGCACCGAGACATGACCGGAATACCGTGATTTTTCAACCGTAGACTTATTTCACCATTCTAGTCATGTCTTATTTCACGACTTTTTTACGTTTGAAGGATCTACGTATAGTTTGTTTTTGAAACGGAACATTTACATAACACTTGGTAAACAAGTTATACAACATTAGTACACATGTTGTGATCGTGATGATCAAACTTGAGAAACACAAATCCAGCCGTCAGATATGACCATCATGATAAAATACATGTATGGGAAAAAATTCAACTTCATCCGAAAAGAATAAGGGCTCGATCCGGACGGTCAATCTCGTAAGTCAAACCCCTAAACGCACGGAAAAGGTCCTTCGACCGTCTAAATTACGTATTTTGGCCGGACCTCCAACTGAAAATAGTTTCAAACCGATGACACGCAACAAGTCGTATAAAAATTTTACGCAAAATAACCACCGAACCCGGGGCTACCCATAGGGAGAAAGAATGGAAAATTGAATTGACCGCAACTATCGGCACCGAGACATGACCGGAATACCGTGATTTTTCAACCGTAGACTTATTTCACCATTCTAGTCATGTCTTATTTCACGACTTTTTTACGTTTGAAGGATCTACGTATAGTTTGTTTTTGAAACGGAACATTTACATAACACTTGGTAAACAAGTTATACAACATTAGTACACATGTTGTGATCGTGATGATCAAACTTGAGAAACACAAATCCAGCCGTCAGATATGACCATCATGATAAAATACATGTATGGGAAAAAATTCAACTTCATCCGAAAATTATTAAGGGCTCGATCCGGACGGTCAATCTCGTAAGTCAAACCCCTAAACGCACGGAAAAGGTCGTTCGACCGTCTAAATTACGTATTTTGGCCGGACCTCCAACTGAAAATAGTTTTAAACCGATGACACGCAACAAGTCGTATAAAAATTTTACGCAAAATAACCACCGAACATAGGGCTATAGTAGGTAATAGAAATATTTTAGGGTTTAGCCGACGAATACCCTAACATATTCGTCGGCTATAGTATGTAATTAAAAAATAAAAAAATAACTATAGCCGACGAATTATTAGGTTATTCGTCGGCAAAAACCATATTAGCCGACGAATTACAGTGTATTTCGTCGGCTAAAGTGAGTAATTAAAAAAAATAAAAAACAAGTTTAGCCGACGAAATTAAGTCTTTTTTCGTCGGCTAAGGTAGTTTAGCCGACGAATCACAGTTTATTTCGTCGGCTAAAGTGTGTAATAAAAATAAATAAAAAACATCTATGGCCGACGAATTAAGGCTTTTTTCGTCGGCAAAAAACATCTTAGCCGACGAATTATAGTATATTTCGTCGGCTAAAGTAAAAAACAGGGAAAAAAAAAACAGACGATATTCATAAACCATACATTTAAAAAACCCTGTTCATCATGTATCACCAAAATCTCATATATTCATAACTGAAATATGAATTCAACATGTGTAAACTATTAAGGAAAAAGTCTTTGAAAAATTATACAAATTAATCGGAATCATACATTAAAACTAAGGCTCGTAATCGGAATCATCCGATGAGTCTTCTTCGGTGTCAGAATTAATTTCTGGTAATATATGTATTTCCTCATCGCCAGAGTCTTCGTCTGACTCTTGATTTGGATCAACATCAACAAGCCTTGGCTCTTCATCACGAATTCGCACCGAACGACCCGCTTTAAAATTATTAAGGCGAATGGTAGAGGAGTTAGGAATACCTATTGCGTTGGGCTCTTGATACGCAACATCTTCTTCCTCGTCTTCGGCCTCTCCAAGTGTAGCCGCCCGATAAATGTTTCGAGTGTGCACAAGGTTGACTACTTTCCACGCGTCACCCTTAGCAAGGTCATCAAGATAAAACACTTGTTTTACCGATGTGGCAAAAACGAAGGGGTCATCCTCGTAAGAACTTGTACTAGTGTTCACCGATAATATTCCGTACTGATCGGTCTTCATGCTCTGCGGCCTAGTATCAAACCATCTACACTTGAAGAGGTGCACTGTCATGCCTTCACCGTAAACGAGTTCCACCACTGAATCAAGAACACCGTAATAGTCAACTCCATTCCGCCCACCATGTGCCATGACCCCAGAATTCTGTGTTCTCTTTCTGCTGTCTCTTTGTTCGCATATAAATTGCACGCCATTCACCTTGCACATCGGATAAACTCTTGAGACTATCGGCTTCATGGCTAGAAGTCTTAGTTCGTGCGACCAATTTGGGTGACCATCAGATTGAATATGGTTCATCTGCAACCAACCATCTCAACTGTAAATATGGATAATTATGCAATAAACATAAACCCGTAGAGAAAAATTAAATTACGTACCCAACCGCCAAAATAATCTGCGAACTCCCTGTTGTGGTACTCGAGATCACCGGCAATGTTGGGATGATTGAGATGGATGTCTTTCCAGTATTCAACTTCTGGACAGTTAATCAATACCCACCAGTGGGCAATGACTAGCTCATGTGGTTGCAACTTGTAGGAGTTTGGCAAAATTCCATACACTTCAACATCACTAGAGACTATGGAAAGATTGAACTTCGGTACATCTACCGGCATGGTTTGCGGAGTTTCCTTCAACGCTCCTAAATACAACTTCATGTAGGTGACGCACTCGTGCGCAATATATGCTTCAGCTATACATCCTTCAGGAGCGGATTTATTAGCCACATAATCTTTGTAGTCTCCAAGTTGCCTGTAAATCAAGTTGCAAAATGTTATGATTATTGAACATGTATATGTATTGAGGAATTCATGAAAGTAAAAAACGTACCTTTCCATGGGATACATCCAAGTGTAGTGTACTGGACCGGTAAGCAACAATTGCTCGGGAAGATGGATCATCAGGTGAGGCATGATGTCAAAAAAATTTGGAGGAAATATCCTCTCAAATTTACACATGATATAAATGATGTCCATTTGCATTTCCCGGAGGTCACATCGAGACACTTCCCGTGTGCATAACTTCTGGAAAAACCTTCCCAACGCTACTAACGGCTCCACCACCTGACGGGGAAGGAACGGTCGAATGAAAACAGGGAAGAGACGTTGCAGCAGGATATGACAGTCATGACTCTTCAACCCGTACATCTTATTGTCCCGGAAGTTCACACACCGGGCAATATTTCCTGCATAGCCTGAAGGATACTTCACACAACTCATCCACCTGAAAATTAGGTTCTTCTGGTCAGGCTTCACGGTGTAAGGAGCTTGAGGCATTTTTTTCTTCCCTTCTTTCAACCACAAATGTCTTCTTATTCCGCATTTTTTTAGATCAATGCGTGCCTTAGGACCGTCTTTCGTCTTCCCCTCCAAATTCAGCACTGTGCCCACCACACTGTCGCACACATTCTTTTCTATGTGCATCACATCCAGGTAGTGCCTGATCAACAACTTACTCCAGTATGGGAGTTCCCAGAATATGCTCTTATGTGTCCAGAATTTGTACCTGTCGGGTCTTTCAGGTATAGCCGCCACAATGTTGGGATGATTGCTGAGCTGCCCAAAATCGTACTCATTAAGCACCGCTAAAATGTCTTCCCCCGTCCATCTTCTGGGAGGCACGCCGTGTTCTACGGTCCCATCAAATGCCTTTTCATCGAACCGCCATTCGTGATCATATGGAAGGAAAGCACGGTGACCCAATCTGCATATCTTGTTGCAATGACTGCTGCTCCCCTCATCGCTAAGGCACTCTGGACAAGCCTTGTATCCCCTAACAACGTTGCCCGACAACATCCCACGGGCAGGAAAATCACTGATGGTGCCAACAACCATGACATGCATCTGGAACATCTCGTGCGTGTACTTGTCATAAGTGGGATGACCAACGTCCCACAAAAATTTAAGCTCTTCAATCAAAGGTCTCAAGTACACATCGAGACACTTCCCCGGATAACCGGGCCCCGGAATCAACAAACTCAACATATTGTACTCCTTCTTCATGCACATCCATGGGGGAAGGTTGTACGGTACCAAAATCACCGGCCATATACTGTATTGCAGACTCATGTTCCCAAAAGGGTTGAACCCGTCGGATGAGAGCCCGAGCCTCACATTTCGGACCTCTGACGCAAATTGAGGAAACTCCCTGTCTATATGCTTCCAAGCCTCCCCGTCAGCAGGGTGTATAAGGGTATCTTCGTCATGCAATTCCCTATCAGCGTGCCATCTCATCGCTTCGGCCGTGTGTGAAGACATGTACAACCGCTCCAACCTATCCGTCAAAGGGAAATACCGAAGTACCTTTACAGGTTTCCTGTTGCCTGCAGGAGTCAGCTTATATCTGTCAGTGTGACATACCGGACATGCGTCAAGGCCACCAAGGTCATTCCCTTCTGGATCTTTACCCCAAAAGAGAACGCAGTCATATCTGCATGCATGGATCTTGATGTAGGAAAGCCCAAGATCTTTCAGGATACATCGGACCTTCCGATGAGTGGTAGGAAGACGATGACCGTTGGGCAGCATCGAAGCAGTGTACTGTAGATACTCATCAACAGCCTTCACGGTCGATTTTGTCTCAACTTTAATCCTCATTACGTCCATCACACTTTCAAGAACGGTCTTCTGACAACCGGGGTACACAGGGGTCTGTTGGAAAGCAAGCAGTTTGTTGTACTTTTCAATACCAGCAGTGTTCACAGCTCTAGGGAAGGGCTGCACCGGGTCAGGCATATACTGTCCTTGAGCGCATACACCGCTCTCATAAGGAAACATGTCGTTGATGAATGTCGTTGTTGGATCGTTGGATGTACTAGCACTGCCCGTCTCGGAAAATTGGCCATGATCATGCGGACCCCCTGATGATGTTTCACCGTGATATAACCAACATGTGTACTTCTCCCAAAACCCGTTACTCCTCAGGTGCTGCCATACTTTGTCAATGGGAAATCGATACATATCGCTGCGACACTGACATTTCGTGCACGGGCAATAGAAAATTGTATTCCCGTTAGCATTATCCATCGCATATTCTAGAAAACTCATAACTCCTGCACCGTATCTTTTGTCCCATTTTGGAAGCGAAATCCAACTCTTATCCATATCCTGAAAATATAACAAAATATATATATATTTATAACGATGCTAGCTAATTATTAATAAAATTTCATGCCATATATAAAATCTCAATTATTCATTTAGTATATATATATTCTACGTACGTACTACAACTAATTAATTACAAAATTATCATTATGAACTCATATATATCATCAACAACTTCATACCATATCAACACAATAATATTATAAATTAATATTAACATATATATATATATATTTACTATTTATTAACAACAAATTAATTCATATATATTATCAATTCAAATCATCAACCAAATCGATCAACACATATATATATATATACATCCAACGTACTCAAAATTAATCAACTCAATCACAATCAAAATCAATAAACTCAATTAATCACACTAATTAATTAAAATCGATCAACTCAAATAAAACTCAATTAATCAACATATATATACATATACGTACCTATATATGGCTCCACAAACTGATTATGGACAGATTTCGACAACACCCAAACTTTTTCTCCCCTTTTTTCTTCTCCCGTTTTTTTTTTCCGTTTTTTTCGAAATGAGCTGCTGCTGCCCAGATCTGCAAATATAAAGCACTTTAGCCGACGACTATGAATTTCGTCGGCTAAACCTTTAAATATTTCGTCGGCCATGGTTTGTGAACTTTAGCCGACGACATTAATTCTTTAGCCGACGAAATTTTTTTTCGTCGGCTAAAGTTTGTCATAGCCGACGAAAATTTAAAATAGCCGGCGAAATAAAATTTCGTCGGCTAAAGTGGACATCATAGCCGACGAAAATTTACCTTAGCCGACGAAAGAAATTTTCGTCGGCTAAAGCCCACTATAGCCGACGAAAAAATGCTTCGTCGGCCTGGTTTTTTTTTTTTCGTCGGCTATAATCTTTCTTCTGGTAGTGATCGTGACCCCTATCCAGATAGCGTGGCACAATATCCCTTTCCCCACGGGTTCAAGAATATTGTCTTCAAAACATTCTCTGGGGAGACAAGGGAAGATGCAGCAACCCACATGGCCCGCTTCAAGGTCCAATGCGGCCAATACGGGAATGATGACATGCTCAAGCTCAAGCTCTTCGGGACTTCTCTGTCCGGGGCCGCTTTCACCTGGTACACCAGATTGAAGCCGGGGTCAATAGCAGATTGGCCCACCATGGAACGCCTCTTCCGGGAGACATATGACACGATTGAGCCAGAGGTTGGCCTCGATTCCCTCACACAAATGAGCCAGCAGAGCATGGAGTCCGGGGTATCCTTCCTCCAACGCTTCAAGATCCAGCAGGCCAAGTGTGACTACCTGCTACCTAAGCAGGAAGCCATTAAGCTGGCTATCCGGGGGCTGGAGCATCGCCAGCGGCTGAAGCATCATGGAGAGCGTTTCAGCTCCATGGGCGACTTAATTAACAAGGTCGGTAGCTACGAGCTCATCCTGAACGAGTTGGACGACAAGGCCAACGCTTCCAAGGGAACTTACGTACCAGGGAAGAACCGGATAGTGGGGGCACTCAGCATGCAGACCCCCGCTCATGATCCATACTATCAAAGGCCGGAGGCAGTTCACGCGGAGCAGGATCTGGACGATATTGGCGCGGTAGAGTTGACTGGCAAGCAGGTCGCTCATAAACTGAAGAACCTGAAGATGACCCGTGAGCGAATCACCATCCAGTCCTTTGCCTGGACCAAGCCGGAGTACGAGTCGTACACCTACGATGCCAAAAACGCCCATTTGGTCTTCAATGACCTAATCGAGGCGAGGTATGTGCGCATGGATCACAAGATACCGCCTAAGGAGGAGCTAAAGAACAAGAAGTATTGTGCCTTCCGTAACGTCTACAATCATGACACCAAAGATTGTGTCAAGCTCCGAGACCAGCTGCAGACATGGTTAAACTCAGGCGAACTGAAGATGAAGACACCGGGTAGTACGGCCTCATTGGTCGATATAGACCCTTTCCCGCCCGTAGTGAGCATGGTCGAGGTCAACTGGGCTGATCAGGCCCAGGACGACGAACGACATCGAGCGCCCAAAAGGGGTCGCGAGGAAGGAGACGACAGTGCCCGCCAGCCACGTCGCCAGTACACCTACAACAAAAGTCTGGCACATGAGGTCTTAGAAGATCTCAGAGAGGCCGGGCTCGTCACAGTTGCCAGGTCCTTGCCATACATCGAGTACAAGGAGGGACGCGTTCATTGTAAATTCCATGACAGCTGGGGGCACAGGACCAGCGAATGCCGTCAGCTCCGAGACCAGGTTCAAGACTGGCTTGACCTCGGATACATCCGATTTAAGGATGAGGGCGGCTTTACGATCGCAACTGCTGGTTTCGCTTGGCCTTGCGTTGGCCAGCGAATGATCACATTAGACCTGTCACCAAATGCAGGACCACCTGAACCGCCAGGCCGAAATCGCAAGCGGCCGGCGAATAACTACATGGTCCCGGATGACCAGATGGGGAGCACAGACGACCCAGCTCGACAGTTGGTCGCCAAACTCGAACCCGACCGCCCCTCCCGCAAGGATAAGGGCAAAGCAGTCATGAGGGACGATAGACCGTTCCCCGTCAAAGATTCCCAGCCTACGAGCCCTAAGACTCGCGAAGAGCTGGAAAAAAGGGTAGCACGTCTTGAGACGTACGTCGCTGCGCATTGGGCAGCAGCGATACCTGCATCCCCTGCCGCGAGCGAGATGGACATGTCAGACTCCAGCAGTGAGAGTAACAGCAGCGAAGCCCCGAGCCCTCGCGAAGGCGTCTTAACCAACCCCTACATTCCCCCGACGTCCATATCGGCGATCAAGGAAGGGGTCTGGTACACGCAGCAGGGGGCAAAGCCATTACCATCAGCAGGTCTAAGAAGCGCAAGCTCCAGAAGCGCTACGGCAGCATCCTACGCGCCTTACGGGCTGTCGATGAGGGCGCCGTCCGCCCCTCACAGCTCGCACAGACGCCTGAACGAATGTGCGGGAAGCAGAGGGTCTGCGCGCAGTCCTTCAAATGCCACCAGTCACACCTCCAAGGATCTGTGGGCAGTTCAGCGACGAGCCTGCACCCAAGGCAAACGTCTTCTGCCGACTCACGGTTCCACCGAAGCCAGATTCGCAGCCCTCCAGGCGCAGGCCATCACCACCTCCTGAACGAAGGAGGGATCCACAGCCTTCCAAGCGCGGGCCATCCCCAACACCTGAGAGGAGAAGGGATCTGCAACCTTCTAGGCGCAGGCCGTCACCCGTACCTGAAAGGAGGAGGGATCCACAGCCTGCTAGGCCCAATCCGTCACCAGAGCCTAACAGGAGGAGAGCTCAGCAGCCTTCCAGACATAGGCCATCACCGGAGCCCGAGCAACGCAAGGCTCCGCCTTCTGGTCCTAGGCGCAAGTTGTTCATGACCCCAGACTCAGAGTCCAAACGTGAACCCTCTCAGCCCTCACGACAACAAGAACGTCAAAATCCAGAGGCTGAGGCAAGAAGGGAGCCGCCACCGCCACAACAGTCTCGGCCACGACGCACCCCGAAGCCTGAGACTCGGATGGTTCCCTGAGTATCTGCCCTGCAGCGGTTGGCGAAGGAAGACAACGACAAGGCTCCTGCGGCAGCAGACAAACAGCCAGCCAGGGACCAGTATCCTTCAACCAAACCAGTGTGGCGTCCGCGGCAACCCGCGGCAAAAGCTATGCTGAGGGCCAGAAGGCAGTGTGGCATCGCCCGCTCTTATGATAAAATTAAGCGCGGCAAAAGCTATGTTGAGGGCTAGAAGGTGTGGCGTGCAGTACTCCCGCTTGGGGACAAAACCGACGGTCGGGGCAAGTGGTCCGCTCGCTGGGATGGACCCTTCATTATTCACCGTATACTTCCCAAGGGGGCATACCACTTGCGCGACTTGGACGGTACTATTCATCGCAACCCTATTAATGGCCGCTTCCTCAAGAGCCACATTGCAGGAGTTTGGGAACGCGAGGATCCTTCTCCTCCAATAGATCCCGCCACTACAGTCAATAGTGTTACGCGCCATCGCGTTTTCACTCCGCCGCCTAACACTAGGGGGCAACCCGGGATAGAAGACTAGAGTACATTGTAACATACCCGCCTAAAAAGACCAGTATAAGATTGGGGCCTATTTCAGAGGCCCTAAAAAAGGATAACTCTATTGTTTTCTTCATTCTTTGTAAACGTGCAAAGTCTAAACACAAAGACTAGTACAAGATTCGGGCCTATTCCAGAGGCCCTAAAAAATAAATTCATTTATTTTTGCCTTTTTGACTTTGTTCAATACATGTTTCGAACTGTGGCTTTGCGGCCAAAGCAATTACATTGACAGAAAAGGTGAAATTAGACTATGTTTACATTCAAAAAGCATAGATCTACAGGTACTAGAAGCCTCGTCCCGCATGTCTCGCAAGGCTAAAGAAAAGGCTGCAGTCGCGTCCTTCGCTTAAAGTTGACAAACGTCTCGCTTCTTTAGACCAGCATGAGCCTTGACGCCGGCCTGGACCTAAGACAAAGTGTTGGGAAGCTAGAGGTCCAGTGGACCAAGGTCCCTCTTCCTACCAACCGGTCTTTGTTTGAAGGGCAGGCAGAGCCTCACGCGCGGACAGAACAGCCGGCGCAAGGCAGAAGGAACCCAACCATCAGTCAGGCCAGACGAAGGCTTGGCCTGAGAGTAGATTTCCAGAATCACTCACGGCCTGAGAGTAGATTTTCAGAATCAACTTAAGCTAAGAGTGAGAATGTGTGGTTGGGGGCTTTGCTTTAAGCAGGGACAAGAGGATGAACAGAAGGGAATAAGAAATCATGGCGAGGGGGCAAAGACTTCACTGATACTTCACCCCAGCCAAGCGTTTCTTTTTATAGGCGGAAAGGGCGATTGTACGTTCAACAGTTGTCCTCCACACAATATTTGCTCCGAGATATGAGCTGTGGAGATAAGGTCAGACGCGTTTTTCCATAATGACTACCCGCGTTCCAAGCGAGTAGTTACATTGGAAACCCTCACCAAATCTCGGAAAAAGATTTTTTTTCCTGACAGTTATTAAGCAACAGTTGGCAAAGAGCGGGAAAAATTCAACTTTAACATTATCATAAAAAGTTCATACACAAGGGGGCAAATATGGGTCAAACCTAAACCCGCCAAGAAGCCTTATACAAGTTTAAGAGAAGGCCTTCTAAGGCCAACTCTTCTTCATATGCCTGGGCTTGGGCTTCATCGGCAGCAGCAATAACCGAGTCCAAAGCTTCCTGGGTCTCCTCCGCGGCCTGCAAGCGGGTTTCCACTTCCTCAGCGCGGCCCAAGTTTTGGCGAGCTTCAGCAAGCTAAGTTTGCAGCTCCGCTATCTGGGCTTCCAGGGCCTTCACCTGCCGAGCATAGCCAATGCTTGAATTCTCTGAAGATGCTCCCAGGATGTCAACGTCACCAAGCTCGGTTAAAAGTTCTGCTATCTGATTACCTAAGTCTTGGCGAGCTTGCTTATGGGAAGCTGATTGAGCACTGACATCTTGAACTCGGCGAGCCTGCAACTCGACAGCGTCAGCCAGTTCCAACACATGGTCTAGAGCAGAATTGCCGCCAGCGACTTGCCAACTCAGAGTTTCGTGAGCCTCGCGGACGCGCCCCACCAAGTCGAATACGTTTATTCGATGGCCTTGGCGCAGTAGCCCGTGAAGGAAAGCCCAGGCCAGGCGAATGGGCTCTGGATCAGCAGGCGGGGTAGTCCGGGCCCGAAGACGAGCGGCCCGGGTACCCAAGGAAGAAGACTCCTCGCCATATGTTCTCGTTGGGGCCGGAGTGGTTGGTTCAACCTCAGCAGCCGCCTCAATCTCTAGAGTGGGCGGTGGAATGTCAGAGCAAGCGGGTTCTGTCTCTACTTCGTTGACCTGAGCCGTTGGGTCTGGTTGCAGAGGAGAAAGCGCAAGCAACGGCTGGAAATCCTCTGTTGGAACCGCCGAAGGCACTTCGTTGATCTGAGCAGCTCGGCCCAGTCGCAGAGGCGGGGCCCAAAGTACCAATTGGAGGTCTTCCGGCGGAAATGCCAAGGGGGCAGTAGAGTCAGAGAGTTGGGTGGACTGGTCAAGAGCTTTATCTTCAGCGGGAGCCGAGGTAGGCTCTGGGATCGGACCAGGTTCGCTTGAAACGGCGGTTGGAGAAGACGGTTGCACGATGACTGCCTCAGTAGCCATGCCAGCCTCCTCGATGGCTATGGCGATTTCCTCCGTGGCCGTACCAACCTCCTCGATGATCATCTCCCCTCTGGCTTCACTGACTTCCTCGATGACCATTCCCTCGCTGACTTCAGCAGCTTCTTCGAGGGTCATCCCCTCGCTGGCTTCAGCAGCTTCTTCGAGGACCGTCTCCGTGCCTGCCACAGCGACTTCCTCGATGGCCAAGGTTACTTCTCTAACGAGTGGTTCTGGAGGCGGGACTTCCGCTATCACTGTCGCCTCTTCAACAACAGCGAGGCGAGGTCGGGTGCGGCGAACCTGTCAAAAGCAAAGTTAGCGAGTCGTTGGCTAGCTTTAGGAAAATTAATCCGAGGTTGGTTCGCTTACCGGGTTGCTTACCAAGGCATACTCTCGCTGATACCGCGCATCCTCGAGCAAGTCCTCTTCGTCCTCAATGGGACGCTTTTGCGAGCTTTCACCGCTCGTTGGCCTGGGAACGACAAGAGCAGTCTCACTGTCGTGGCCCGCCACAGTTTCCCTCCCGACAGGTGCTTTTCCTCTGGCACCCTCCGATCTGTTGATTGTTCTCCGGCGGAGGGCAGACTGAAAAAGTAAACAAGAGGGTTAGGAAAAAGCATTTCGTCAATATGTCAAAGGAGGTTTGAAATTTACACATTTAGTGACATACCTCGGGTACGGGATCGCGTTCTCGAATGACGTTCCCCGTCGGGCGGCGAGTAGCAGGAACTGGCGGGGGCGCGAGCCTAGTTCCCATCGCAGCCCCTGAACCCTTCTCCACACGGTCGCGCTGGGCATCGAGGATGTTGCGGTCTGATTCACCCAGAGTGTCGTATAAGGGGCGAAAGATGGCGGCGAAGACCGCGTCATCCGGGAACTCCCAGTGGTTGTCGGACAAGGACCGCCACCAAGTGAGGTAGGCGGGGTCGACGCCCTGCGAAGGCTCAATCTCCAGCAAGTTGGGAGAAAGAGGGAAGATGTTTAGCAGCGGGGTGACCCGGTCGGACTCGCCAACCTTCCTCCACGAGGTGTACTTGTTAACCGAGTGGAGAAGTGGATAGGGAATCCCTTGATGGAAGCCCAGTTGCCTCGCGAAGTGATTGGGGGCATACAGCTCGAAGCCTTGTTCATCCTCGGCGAGCTGAAGGTCGCAGCATGAAGTTGCTCTCACGAAGGTAGTCCTGGCATCATTGTCTGAACCAAGGCGGGGGAAGAAGCCCGTTGATAGGACTTCAGGATGGCGCCGACGAACCATCATATCCATGGTAGGAGGCGGCTCAAGGTGGTTGTAGAGGATGGAAAGGCTGGCGAAGAAGGACAGAGGAGTTCGATT
Source organism: Fragaria x ananassa (assembly GCA_034370585.1). Classification (NCBI taxonomy): domain Eukaryota; kingdom Viridiplantae; phylum Streptophyta; class Magnoliopsida; order Rosales; family Rosaceae; genus Fragaria; species Fragaria x ananassa. The sequence continues at coordinate 20,058,473 of CP139769.1, forward strand.
CGCAGCGTTCCTGCACACCACGAAGCCGGTCCTCGGGCAGGAATTCCACCGGGGCTCGCTGGAAGAGCGGAATGTACAGCTGCGTCCACAGGTCCAGGATCCACAGAGGGCCGCCAGAAAGATGGAAGGGCCTCAGAGACAGCAGGTGCAAGGTCCGGTAGAGCGCGCCCAGTACGGGTTGCCCTAGCCCGACTTCAACCCCATTATACAGTACGTGCTTCGGCCAACCTGGTCCACTTCCCTGTCGGTTTGTGAGCACTGCCGCAGAAAATGAATTTGTCGAGCCAATACTCAAGGAAGGCAATGCCTCCTTCATGCTGCTCCGCGTGGCTAATGTAAAACTTCCTCCACGCCCCATATGAACCTTTCAAGGCACGGCGGGCCCTCAGGTTGCAAGCGTGTGTGAACTCAGTCGACGCAAAGTCGCCTGGCACCTATGGCTTTGCGTGAATCGGCAGCCCGGCGATGGCGAGGATGTCCAGCAAAGTGATGCCCATCTGCCCGAAGGGGAAGTCGAAGGTGTTAGTGGCACTGTTCCACAAACAGGCCATGGCAGCGATGGGCGCTCGGTCGGTGTGAGGGGGCAGTGAGAAACTCAAGGCAATGGCTTCGTGGATGCCGGTTGCTTCCCAGATCATTTGGTCGGTCTGGAGGCGTTCCGCGTACCACGCCCGATCCTCCGCCGTGGCGTTGGGCCACTCCCCGACCCGGATGTTTATATGAGAACGGGCTTGCCAGGAGGAGAAGTTCCCCGGTTCGCGCCGTTGGGCCAAGATTGGTCGACGCACGGAGGCAGTATAGTGATTAAGATCAGCGGCAGACAGAGTCTGTGATGGAGTCGGACCGAGCAGGGCAGTCCCTATTTCAAGGAAGTAAATGGGTGTTCCTTGAGGCGGGTTGCTGGCGAAACGGCGAGCGAGGCTGGTCGACCAGGAGGTCGCCGCCGTGAGGCTAAGGTTCGGGTCATTAGCAGCAGGTTTTGGTGCCATTGTTTCTGATCGGAGTAAGGTCGGTGCTGGAGTTTGGCTGGTTACAGAAGGCAAAGGCTGATTGGAAAGCGATGGTGAGATGTGGGGACCCGCATCGAGGTTTATAAAGGAGACGAACCGTAACGTCCCTGTCAATCAGTGGCCGCAACGAAAAGACGCAATGACGACCGAAACGTCAGCGCGTTTCAAAATTCAAAAAGCCGTAATGATGAAGGGAGGCGGTGACGCCGAAGCGTCAGTACCTTTTGAAATACGAATTCCCATAAAAAAGCTTATTTAGGCCTTTTCGCTTATCCGTTGCGAAGTGGTTTAAGCTCAAGGCCTAGGGGGCAATGTTTGAGCCCAGTGGGCTTTTGACTCGAGATAGGTTTTTGATAGCATTTGGGCCAATTCCTGTGGCCTTTTTAGCCCACGAATTAAGGGTGGCGAGGTCTGGCAGCACGTGACGAAGATTTTGTCCAGAAGATTCCGATACCCCGCGAGATTCGATGTCCTCGCGGGATCCTTATTTCCAGTTCGCGTGGGACTCTACAGTGCATGGCGAGGTAGAGTTGGAAATGAACGATGATACCCTCGGGATAAGGTCGCTTAGCGTTTGAGTTTGCGTACGACTCTACAGTGAAATGATGCGAGGCGGTGAACGAGACCTTATTTTGATGGCCATGCTGTGTGCTATCCATCATCTGATATTCTTCGAGATTACCTGGCATGGAGGCAAGTCGATTGTCATATCAACAATCAATACAATACTTGTTTCTGGGAGCTTGTCAAGTCCGGAAAAAGCAAAAGTGAATCGAAGCTCAGAATTTTCTCAAGGGTACTCAAGCAGGCGACAAAGATGGACTGCTTAAGCAATCTGGTATTGACTACAACAAGTTACATGTTATGTTCCGCCAAGGTTCATCCATTTTCTGGGACAAGGGAGACGTTATAACGATGAACGGGAACAAGGCATCTGTTGAAAAGTCCGGGGAAGAAGTTGTTGTAGAACATTGTAACATCATTGAGCCAAGTTTTTGGCGTGCACACCCAACTATTCTGTATTGAATATTGATAGTTGTGAAACACTAGGAACAAGAACTTGTTACCAGAAAACATCACTGGAAATTCTATTCAAGTAATGCATTTTACAGAGATTTATGAGTAGATTGATAACTTGTTGAAAATTGGAAGAAAAGCTTCCTCTCTTATTTACATAAATGTTGGCAAATTGCCAATAATTCTGTAGGAAAAGCATCCTCTATTATGGCCAATTGATCTCAAATACCTGATGTGAAAATTGATCTCAAATACCTGTAGCACAATAACTATTTCTAAGGAAAAAAAAAAAGTCCTAACAGTGGAATACTACTTGGTTCTACACTGCAGAGATTGTACTCACTTAATGCAAAAGAGTTTTCCTTTTGAAAAGGAAGGACACTGGCAATTTGTTCTCATTATATTATGTCTTAGCTAGTATGAAAATATATAATCATATGTGGTTTCATATACAAAAATCAAAAGAGAAGCCCAGTTCATGTATTAAAAATCAAATCCATAAACAAATCAAAGGAGGAACATAGCAGGACATTATAGGAAATATAAGAAGAACAACTTACTTAAAGGACCAAAAATAACAAAGAAAGCTGATGTGCTACCTTCATCACCAAGAACCAAATATGAAGAACATGTATGACAGAACCCCGGCAATTATAACAAAGAAACCAAACTTCCTAGTAGAACAAGTAATTGCTTGGATTATGGTCTGTATATCCAGTGAAATTACAAAGATGTGGGTTGTGCTGATCACATATCTTGCTGGAAAAGTCAACGGATCACATATGGTCCGGAGTACTGTTTACGTGAACAGTAATTCTCCCGTTTCGCTTAATATTCAATGGGTCCCGAAATCTGTTTACGTGAATAGTAATCCCTGCTTCGCTTAATATTTAATATATATATATATATACACACACAAATAAGAGTAGTATACACAAAACAATAATAGTAGTTCAATCATAAAAAAAAAGCATATATAAATAAAAGAATAACTGGGGAATTTTCCCAGTTTGCAACGGTGCGTAATAGAACTTGTCCCATTACTTGCATCACATCCCATCCTAGTCGACAGATCAAGCAGAATAAGAAAGTGAGTTGAAAATACCAACATTACTGTAGCAATCAAGTGTCTAAAAAATGAACATTACAGTAGGTATCCTAGGTGATTATATGGCATGGCCGCATGGACCACTTAGTTTTGTGCTTGCCTTAACTTCAAAAAAGAACGAATATCTGGCCTTGAATCAAAAGCTTAAGCTCAAATAAAAAAACTTCGGATTTGGTGCAAGGATGCAGCTGATGAGGTTCCAAGCGAGGTGAATGTAGTTCTGGCTGCTGGCCTGCTGGGTATCTGATATTTCAGATATTCTGCCCAAAGATGTGACGGGGTTTGTCTGCTTTGCCTGACTAAAAAGGGGGCCGATGAAACTTGCTCATAATTTGGAGCTCTTTGCGCATCATGCAGTAGTAAACTGTGTTATCGATCTCGGAACAGCCGATGCCATTGAAAGCCGTGGAAACGCCAAACACTAAGAGCCAGCCGTAACTCTCATGAGTTTCTAGTTCACCACCAAATATTCAAAGAAGTTCAACCCAAATAATATCAAAGTTAGTATATATGTATAGTTATATGCTGCCCTCTGTCTTGCTTAGTAATCAAGCGACCGTACCTTTTCTTATGTATGTTTACAACTTTTTCTTTTTCTATCCATCATTGACTTACACTTCTGATTCTCAAAGGTAAAGATAAGTAGGCTACTAATAACATAAATGCATAAGCTAAATCATCTGTATGTTCTGCTAATGTTGATGCTAGACATGGTGATGATGATGCTGACCAGCAAAGAGAGGACCTTGAAGGAATAAGGATATGTTCTCCGGGGAAGCTGGCTTTAGTCGACACACAGTCACACCTATTAATGCTGTCTAATCTGTTATTAAGGTTTTTCCATAATTTTTGAAAACTTGTGGGATTTGATATTCTGAATGTTTATTATATTGTTCAAGTTATGCTAGCTAGCTTGCTGGTTTCTCTGAATATCTTTGTAGTTGTGTGGACAATAATACAACTTTTGTGCTGATCTCTTTCAATCTAATTCTCTGATGGGAAGTGAATTGTTAAGCTGAGGTATACACTGATGTTTTCTGGTAGTGTTTGTTTTCAAAAGATGCAAAACTTAGGCCTTGATTTATAGACTGACGTTTTTCATGGCACCACTGAGAAACATTTGAAGGGTGTTCTCGGATTCAGCTACTACTATATTTGTAATGTAGAGATTTTATCCAGAATGCAATCAATAAAACCACTCGGCCAAAGTAGCCTCATACTTGGAAGCCATCAAAAAGCTCAAGTAATTACCTCGCCTTGAGTAAAGTTACAGATATCAAATCAGTTGATCTAGGATCAAAATATTCTTATTGTATAATTAAATATTCATGTAGTTGATGTAATTATTTCATCAATAACCAAGACCAATTTATACCTCTCTGAAAGGAGTAGTCTTCTTTCAAAAAAAAGTAGTCTGTGAAGAACTGAGAGGAGGAAGCAATAAGTTTAGGGTCTATCTGTCCCACATCCAGACAGATGTGAAGCTGCCAGGTGCGACTGCTATAAATTGAAGCACCCTGTCAACAAGAAATCTACGGAGCCATGCGTTGAGCACATAGCGAACTATTCTTTCGCCTTTTACTAAAGAATACCGTGTGCGCGGCGCTTTGAGTGGCATACGCCTATTTTTGGATGGGCGCACCTCTGTGGGTGCCCCAACAATGTGCAGTTGAACCTTAGGCCTTAATTTAATCCTGCTCAGCTTTGGCAGCCTAGAAATTATGAGTTCACAGTTTACATCTGCGCCGTTAATTTTCTCTTTGCGTACTGTCAGTCTTTGTCCCGAACTTTATTTTGTGCAGTGCTTGGATACACGAGAGCTGAGATGTGCTTGACTTCAACTTGACAATAGAAATGAAGATCTGCAAATGAGCTGCTCCCTTTTGTATGACTAAAAACTTTCGCCTACTATAAGTTCTCAATAATCAATATCAATGATTGGTACAGCTTTCTGGCCTATGTTTCAATAGTCAATATGACCTTGCTACTTACTGATCGTTTGGCCTCTTTATCTACTCGAGATAGCATGCTGCTGTTGAGTTTTTGGCCATTTGTTTGTTTGCAAACTCCAAGAGTGATGAACATTTGAATCTTCTTTTAAAAGTTTATGTTGTTGCCCCCGAGTTCAAATCCTGCATATTTTTCAATTTTTGAACACTGCTGTTTAGTTTTTCAATCTTGCATTTGATAAGCAAGAGAAAAGATTTCCATTTCTCCATTTAGGTACTCATGCTATTATGACACATTATTTGCGATATTTTGTAGACTTGATTTGAAATTATGTTCCTTTATTATCGATCTATAGATAATTTGTTTAAATGGTAACGTAGTTATGAGCTTTTGAGGATATCAGGTTTTGATATGTAAGGGCATTGCCGCATACGTCTTCCTGATCAAATGTGGATGGTTTGAACTTTGAAGTTACAACCGAACTAACTTCACATGCAAGAGCAACTTCTTGATTTGCATAATTACTGCAACTAAAATTGATCCATGTTGATTCTACTAATGGCAACATTGGATTGGTGTTCATTTCTGCAAGCAGGCTACAAGCTTAGGCTAAGCATTCTATCTCTAATGAGTCGTAAAAGAGAGCTACTTTCAAAAGAAAAAAAAGAGACAGATGTGTTGTGAGCTTTCGAGCTCAACTGATCATACAGATCTTGGCACACTTTCAGGGATTTATTTTCTGAGGTTGAGGACCTATTAATTAAGTGAAACACCTAATAGTACGTTATACACTTCAAGATTTGCATGAAATTGCTATTCCACTGAGTATGTATGAACTTGCTAAAAAGTGGTCAATTAAGTCTATGGTAAATAATACTCCATACCAGAGCATGAAATTTCTTCTATTGTGTCTGAGCCGTCGTCCACCTAGATAATTATGACTATACATATCTGGAGAAGTGGTATGGATGCATATGTCGAAGATATGCCAACACCAAGGAATTGGTGCTGGTTTCTTTCCTCAAAATCTGGATGTCAACTTGTTGGCAGAAGGTATTCAAGTTGGTTCAGTTTACTAAAATTGCTACATCAGATTAACTGATTTCAAATGTGAAGTTATCTGCTTGCTTTTACTTGTGTGTTTATGTTGCATTTTGCAGTGAAAACCCCTACATGCAGTCCTATGAGCATTCATTTAAAAACTAATTACAAATGAATGGATCTACTATTGGTTGGCATTTAATTTGGGAGCTCATCAGCTTGAAGTCTACTTCTGTTATAATAGCAAAGTAATTTAATTTTGTAAATGCGAGTCAGCTAAAAATAGTAGCCGGTACAGTATCTGCTTTACTTTCTCAGTCCATATCAGAAGCGTCAAGATAGCTAGCGTTCCCTTTCAACTGTCTCTACATATCATTCACGCAGCTTCCTATCACTTCTGCATCAAAAATTATAACGTCTTTCAGTTCTGATTTCCCTCATTCCAATTCTAAATGGGCATGTAAAAGTTCTAAAACTAAATTAGGTGAGACCAGGTTGTCATTTGGCAACATATTAGTTATGAACTTATGCATTTGAATTTTTGCAGCAAACATGTATAGTGTAGCTATTCACTATTGGTCACATCACTTTCCATAGGTCTGTAAAAACCAAAATAATGTAGTACACATGACTTTTTCTGGTCTATATGAGGATTGGTTTTCCAAGCTTCAATATGCAGAAGAAATTATCAGCTACTCAAGTAACAAGAAACTAAAATGTATTTTCATTAGCTAGCAGGCTCTTGCTTGCACAGGAATGTGCAGCTGCTGTAACAAATGAAGCACCACAGAAGGACTATTCCTAAGTGGGAAACTAAAAAGAACTTCTATCTCTAAAGGGGATTGAATTCCACCCTCATGACTATTCTAGATGATGCTCTTGACGACTGTATGCAGAAAAATGTATTACACACGATATTTATCACACAAAGCTTTCTAGAACGCTGAGCAGCTGACATTGTTTTATTAAAAAAAAAAAAAAAAAAAAATTGACGGTCTTACTGCCGACTTTAATTTAGATATACACAGCTAAACACAATTCCTCCAGTGTTCCTTCCTTCGGCTGGTGTTGGCAGACTGATGAGTATGGGTTAAAGCCATGAACTCTATACTCATAGATTAATAAACTGTAGCTGTTTGAAACAAGGGATCGAGTCGGTTATATATGTAGGTTGTGTTCTGAATTCTGATCATAACATGAGCAGCAAGCTTGTTTCTCACTCTCACATCTCAATGTCATCTTCTTCTTTACAGCTGAAAATGCAGATTCCAGCTCTGAATTTTATATCGTTTATGAGGGTGAGATTGTCTTACACCATTTAGTGTTAATGTGCATCGATTGTGTTAAGAAGAGTGTGGGTGATTCATTGGTAACAGGAATAGGTCGTAGTCCCACATTGGTATTGTTGTGAAGTATGGAAGCCGAAGAGAAGATAAATAGGCAAGCACGAGACTGGAGGAGGCATACCTTTCTCGGCCTTTTGGCTAAGATCAAGTGTAGTATCTGTTCTTATCAGTTTAATATCTGATATGTGGGCCAATGGTTCACACGATATTAAATTAATTTTTTAAAGGGGAGGGTCCATCACAGTAGCTTGCTACTGGGGCTCTCACGTGTCATCCTTGCGTTGCACTACAGCAAGGTTTGGCGCACCCTACCAAATTCAGTCATAGTCTTGATTAATCCTTCTCGATCGTTTTACTTAGTAGTCGTTGGTCTGTTCTTCTGCTTATTAGTCGATTCGATCTTAGTTTTCTCTATGTATTTGTTGCTTGTGCGGCCTGCACAATGTAATGCCTAATTTCTTGTGCTGGTAACGAAATCTTCGACGACCTTAAACCCTTCAGTAGAGTTTCTGTACAATTTTATTCTGAAACCTCCGTTATCATTTTTGTAGAAAATGATCAATTTTATGACCTGGAATGGAATTATGTTCATAGGGAACCTAGGTCTCCAGTAGAGCTATGAGTAGAGCTGTAGTGAGTTCTGCATGATTAGGTAGGCGAGGAGTGTATCGTGTACTGAAGAATTTAGGGAAGCGATTCCTGTGGAAGCAATTATTGTAGACGATGGAGATCAAACGAGATAAGCTTAGCTAATGCTTGAGAGGTTGAATACTAATGCAAAGAAAGGACAGTCGAGGGGTATGTGAATATGTTCTTGGGAAGCAGGTGACAGACAATGTCAAACCTGTTCTTGAGCGCTTTAAATAACAGTTGTTACCTGTTATTTTACTACTATTGCTGCATCAAATTACCTGATTTGAAATGTGAAGTTATCTGCTGCTTGTTCTTAACCCTGTTTTCTTGTAGCATTTTGCAGCAAGGAACCAGTACGTACTGTTTATCTTTCATCTAGAAACTAAGCATATGGATCAACTATTGTTTGGGAGCTCATCAGCTTGAAGTCTACTTGTGTTCTAATAGAAAAGTATATTAACATAGTAAATCTGAGTTGGCTAAACAAATAGTTGCTGGTAGAGGATCTTTCAGAAACCTCCAAGTCTCAACATATGCTTCACTTTCTCAGTCACTAAACGTCAAGATAGCATAACTTTTAACTCTCTATACTAATCATTCACGCAGTTCCTTATCAAGTCTGCATCAAAATTTTACCATCTTTTAAATGGACATGTAAAAGTTCTAAAAACTAAATCAGATGGGGTATGCATTTGAATCTTGCAGCTAACTTGTATAGTTTTGCTATTGGTCACATCACTTTCCATAGGTCTGTAAAAAGAATATTATGTTAGTACGTATGGCTTTTCCTGGTAAAGAATAGAGAGACCAATCCTATAAGAGGATATGGTTTTCCAGGGATCAATATGCACTTATGCAGACAAAGTTATCAACCACTCAAGCACCAAAAAACTATAATGTATGTGCATTAGCTAGCAGGCTCTTGCCTGCACAGGAATGTGCAGCTGTTGTAACAAATGGAGCATCACAGAAGGACTATTTTTAAGTGAGAAACTGAAAAGAACTACATAAAATGATTCTTCTACACCACTAATGAAAGAAACAAACAATAAAGGCATGTGGGGTGAGTGCTGCTCTTATATATATATATTTATATGAAACAGGCAGCTACATTTGAATTGTGCTTGTATATATACCCGACTTGGGGTTTGTTCAATATATTAGAAAATTTCCAACCTTTTGTGTTCTGTTTGACAAGAATGAAGTACTTTGTTTTGTTTATTGATGACTTTACAAGATTAACTTGGGTTGTGTTATTGAAAAAAAGAGATGCTGTGTTTTTGGTTTTCACCGCTTTTCATAGTCTCATCCGAACTCAGTATGATGCTTGTGTGAAAATATTTCTATCTGACAATGGAGGAGAGTTTGTTAACCACTCTTTTCGAGACTATTTTCAACAACATAGAATTGTTCATCAGACTACTTGTCCTCTGACACAAAAACGAAATGGGGTATCTGAGAGGAAAAATTGACACCTCTTGGATATTGGAAGAGCTCTCTTACTCAGTGCAAATCTACCCAAATATCTATGGGGTGAAGCTGTGTTGTGTGCCTCTCACGTTATCAACCGTCTACCATCTGTAGCTCTTCAGAACCGGGTTCCCTTTAAGGTATTGTCTGAACTTGTTACTATTCCATCTCTCAACAAACTTCATGCTCATGTCTTTAGTTGTGTGTCCTATGTTCATCGTTATAAAAATCAGAGATCTAAGTTGGAAGCTTGTTCCCTTAAGTGTGTGTTTGTTGGATATAGATCCCATCAGAAAGGATACAAGTGCTACCATCCTCCGTCTCAACGATTCTATGTCACCATGGATGTCACATTTAGTGAAGACCTATGCTATTTTTCTCCTACGGTATCTCTGAGTGAGGAGGATAAGCATGTTTTTTATGAAGATCAATTTGGAGAACTAGAAGATTGTGTAATTGTTGACAGTAACCATGTTGAAAAGGTTCTTCGGCCTGTCATCGACTAGATCCAGAATTCGAGAGATAATACTCCGGAACCTCAAAAAGGGGTTCAATCTGTTAAACCTGCCCAAGTTGAGGCATATGTTCCCTGTTCTGAAAGTGTTCGACATGACGAACAACTGTCCGACACGTCGAAAGGAGGAGAATTGATTAATAGTAATCAGCCGCTAGTTGTTGAAGATGTATATGAAAGTTCAGTCTCCCCCCCTACATCAACGATCTCTCCTGACTTGTCATCACCTGAGGTATGTAGTACTATTCCGTTGTCATCTTCCAATGTCCATGAATCTAGTAGGGTCTTGCCTGCTAGGTCAATCTGTGGTCAACCTCCTAAAAAATATGAGCCTCTCTTGTTAGCTAAAACCAAGTATCATATATCCAACTACGTGTCAACTCATAGATTGTCTAAACCTTACATAGCCTTTGTGAATCAATTGTCTATTGTGTCACTTCTTAGCTATGTTGCACGGACACGCTGACATGACGACACGACACGCTGACACGGCAAAACTCAAAAACTAAATATCTGACACTGTTTGGACAAGGCAAATAAAACTATATATTTATTATTTTTAATAAATAAAAATATACTACAATATACATTACATTACCAAAATAATGTTCTAAATTCAATTCTTTGCATAACCATAAGAAATAAAATTAAAGAGAGTCAAATGCACATGATAGAAGTGCATAATTAATAATATTAGAAATAACAGACCTCTAACTTAAAACATTTAAAGAAAATCAAATTTGCAGTAGGTTGCTGACAAAACTGGGCACTAGCTTGCTTTTAAAAGTGAACAGTAGTTTTATTTAGGTTTTGGTTCCCTTTTTTTTTTTTTTTTTCAATTAAAAAAAATTGATAAATGATGATTGGCGTGTCGGAGATAATGTGGCGTGTCAGTCAACATGTTCGAAATGTGTCAGAAAAGTCAACATTTTCTGACACGCCACGTGGCTTATCGGACACATATTTTGTCGTGTTGGCGTGTCGGACACTCCGACACTCCACCCTAGTGGAGTGTTCTTGCAACATAGTTTCCTAGTAAAATGCAGGATGCAATCAAGGAGGTTAAGTGGGCCAAAGCAATGGAGATTAAGATAGATGCTCTCAAGAAGAATGGTACTTGGGATTTGGTGCCATTACCACCTGGAAAGAAGACCGTTGGTTGTAGTTGGGTTTATACTATGAAACATAATGCAGATGACTCTGTTGACAGATATAACACAAGGTTGGTTGCAAAAGGATACACTCAAAAATATGGAGTGGATTATGATGAGACGTTCGCACTTGTAGCAAAGATCAATACCATTCGAGTCCTCATGTCTTTGGCAGCTAATTTGGATTGGCCCATGCAATAGTTTGATATGAAGAATGCATTTATTCATGGAGATTTGAATGAAGAAATTTACATGGATATTCTTCCAGGATATAATACTTCTACGAGCAAGAAAGTGGTGTGCAAATTGAAAAAATCCCTATACGGATTAAAGCAATCTCTAAGAGCTTGGTTTGGAAGGTTTACGTCTTTCATGACGAAGATTGAGTATAGGTAGAGTGACTCAAATCATACTTTGTTCATGAAACACTGACATGGTAAGCTTATTGCCTTGATCATTTATGTAGATGACATGGTAGTAACATGTGATGACATTGGTGAAATTAGAAGATTGAAAGATTAGTTGTCTTCTAAATTCGAGATGAAGGACCTTGGGAATTTAAAGTACTTCTTGGGAATTGAGGTAGCCAGGAATAAGGACTGTATCATGCTGAGTCAAAGAAAATATGTTCTAGATTTGCTAGTAGAGACTGGTATATATGCTTGATTGTACACCAGTTGATACACCGATAGAACAGAACCATCAGATTGCAGAGTATCCTGATCAAGTTTCGACTGATAAATCTCGATATTAAAGGTTAGTTGGAAGATTAATTTACTTGCGCATACTAGACCTGATCTTACTAATGTAGTTAGTGTGTGAGTCAGTATATGCACAATCCTTGTGAAGATCACATGAATGCTGTGAAGATAATCTTGAGATACTTAAAGTCTGCTTCTGGAAAAGGCCTGATGTTTCGTAAATATGGACATTTGAGGACTAGTGGTTACACTGATGCAGACTGGGCAGGGAACGTCACTGACAGGCGTTACACTTCTGGCTATTTTACATTTATTAGTGGAAACTTAGTCACTTGGAGAAGCAAGAAACAGAACGCATGTGGTGGCCCGTTCTAGTGCATAAGCTGAGTACAGAGGTATGGCTCAAGAAGTCTGTGAGTTGTTATGGTTGAGAAGTTTATTAAAGAGTTTAGGTTTCAAGCAGAATGGTCAATGCCTCTTTAGTGTGACAATACTGCTACGGTTGAAATTGCACGTAATCATGTTCATCATGATCGGACAAAACATGTAGAGATTGACAGACACTTCATTAAGGAAAAGCTAGATGCTCCCATAATCTCGTTCCCATTTGTTTATTCGGAGGAGCAACTAGCTAACATCCTTACCAAAGCCATGTCGTCCAGGGCGTTCAGTGACTCACTTGACAAGTTGGGCATTCAAGATTTGTATGCGCCAACTTGAGGAGGAGTGTTAACGCGAGTCTCAATCCTAGTATATTGAGAAGATGTATATTTTGTAATCAACTAGGATTATGTAAATCTTTCAATGTAATTAGTTTCCTTCTAGGGTTAGAACAGTACTTGTATATATACCCGACTTGGGGTTTCTTCAATATATATTAGAAAATTCTCAACTTTTTATGTTGTGTTTGACTTCACGGGACCATGCCTTGAGCACATAGTTAACTATTCTTTCGCTTTTTACTAAAGAATACCGTATGCACGGCGCTTCAAGTGGCATTCGCCTATTTTTGGAAGGGTGGACCTCAATGGGTGCCCCTGCAATGTTCAGTACAATCTTTGATCTCCCTGGGAGTAATAAATATGTTTACTTTATTGACACAGCACTGCAACGGAAGCAGTAGCCCACGGCCGATGGAATACTTAATAATATATTGTTTGGCCTGAACTGTGGCAGATAGTTGTAGTATGAAAGATACGAATTTTAATACAAATAATTGAAGGCAGAGAACGATGGAAGAGAACTATAAACATGCAAGGTGCAATGATAGATCTTGATTGATCCATGGTGAATGCTTCATTTGGTTTCATCACTTTCATGTTCGGTTATTTTGGGCTATGCTTCACACATAATGCTTACTAATTAATTTCTGAAGTAGCGGCCTGCGATGCAAGGGGTCAAGTGCTCAGAAGTTGTTTAAAGGTGATCTACGCTGTGAATTCTGAGACAACAGTTCATGTGGCTGGTAGACTGGTGGTGATATATATATGACTTGCTTGCTGGTTAAAGCTTGTCTTTTGGATTATATTGGAGGCATCAACTGTTTTGATCTTCCTCATGTTTGTCTATTACTGAGGACTCTAATCGCTGAGCTGAGAATGCACATGTTTGACTGTGTCTCACCAATGTTGCAGTAAAAACATACGTTTTCATTTACGGTCATGAATTTAACTTCATAAAAATGGATAATGAATGTATTGATCACCTCATCACATGATTGTTGATGTGTACTAACATAATCAGCTGTTAATTCAATTTTCTACTGTCATCTTTATCTTCCGACCTGTGCTCATTGTAAGTAATCTTTTTCCTTGGCTGCAAACTTCTTTCTACAGAATTGGAGAGAAGATATTCCCAAATACAAAGGTAACGCAAATTGGACACCGTTATTGAAGAAGCAGACAAGCTGTTATTGTTCAAGTTAACTATGCCAAAACAAACAGCTGGTTATTAGCTTACCTACTTGTCTTTCTTCGTAATTTGTGAAAGGCTTATTGTCACTAATCGGTGCTTCTGATCTCGTTCTATCCCTATACTCCTGTTGCTTGTAAGCCGAAGGTTATGAGAGAGAACAATGGTAAGGGGTGTTGTAGAGTTGAGTAGTCCTTCTAGTGGCTACTGTGAGCATTTCAATTAGCATCGACATGATTAGTCATAGTTGAGATTAAAGTTCTAAACTTTTTACCCTATTCGAGTATTAGTAGGTTTAATATCTTTAGAGGAAAATGATTAATATACGTCGCTCATGATTTTATTTGGCTTGAATTGAAATGATGTCAAAGTGATCTTGGTAATAATGCATTTTTACAACATTCTTGTTTCTACCTCTTTCCGAGTTCACGAGACGGGATGTCGAATTCTTGTTTCCAATTCCTGTAGCTGCACAAGTAACACCGCGTCAGGAATCGAGACTGGGGTGGCTCAGTCTTCAACTCTTTGATGCTTAAGTCAGCGCACGATGGCTACTTGTATAGTACAAGAGTAAAGGAGGAATGATGAACTTACTTTTTTTGGGAATTCGTGCTTGTCTTATAGGCTAGTATTGAGAATTATGTCTTCTGTCTTTGATATGTGACCATTTCCGTGGTCCTGTTCAACATCTCCCATTTCGGGAGTATTTAGCTGTTGTGAAGTGTTTGCAGTAAGTACATTGTTGCTGGACTTCACTATTTAGGTGTTCATGAAGATCTCACCGGTGTTGTCTTGCTTGGAATGGCCTCCGGCGACCGTGTGATCATGTCATATTCTCGGCGTGGCCAAGCGTTCTTGGCTATGTATTAACAATTCTTTTTTTTATATTTTTTCAATAAAACGAAAATGAACCTGGGGTGTGAAAACTACTATAAAAATGTGTAGTAGTGTGTAACAAATTGTGTATAGGTGAGAGTGAGACGGTGAAGGCTTACCCGGACAGAATCCATTGGGTGATCAAAAATGGTTATGGCCCTAGGTTTTTTTTTGAGAGGAAGAGAAGAGATAAGATGCTTATGGCCTAGGTTGGGGACCTGACCTCCATATATTGCACGACAGGAGGGTATGGCGGGGTAGGTACCCTTCCTATGATCAAGAATGCTTATGGCCCTCATCAATCAAATCTTTAATCAGACAATTTCCGATGAATTTATAAAGTTTAGCCGACGGGTTTAGAAGGTTTAGCAGACGAATTGGTGTATAGCCGACGAAATTGCTATTTTTAGCCGACAAAATTTTCAAAGGACTTTAGCCGACGAAAATATATGAAACGTCGTCGGCTAAAGTCGAAAAATTTTCAAAATTTTGAACCAAAATTTTTTGGCGGTTAACCAAAATTTTCAAAAGAGTTTAGCCGACGAAAATAAAGAATTTCGTCGGCTAAAGTTCTTTATATAGCCGAAGATGGATGGTAAGAAGTCTATTATCTGCCAGATTTTCTTCTTGGCCTAGCTCCGCAGTCAAGTCACTGGAGACCGCCACACTTGTCCCAAAAGCTTCGTCGTCGTCTCTACTTCATTGCTGGATAGGTGGTGCATCGAGTGGCGCCGCCATGAGGGATAAATCGAGCTCCAAAACTCCGCCGGTTCGGATTCGGTGTTGATTGAATTTCTCCTTCCTTAGGTCACCATTTGGTGAGTTCTATATATGGATAAGTTGAGTTTGATTAGTACTACATTCCCCTAGAATTTGGTAGCTCGATTCGGTGTGTTTGAAGAGAATCGAAGATTTGAAGTTTTTAGGGTTTAAAATTGGGGATTTTTATATTTTCAGTCGATTGACCTGTTTAGGCTTAGAATTGAGCTTCGACTTCTTCTAGAAAGTTGTTCGAAATGTTGAGAGGAAGATTCTGTCAAATTTTGGTCGTGATTGGAGGTGGCCGAAAGTTTCTGCAGTTTTTTTTTTCAATACCCAGCAACTTTAGCCGACGATATTTAAACACTATATTCGTCGGCTATAGTATTTTTTAATTTTTTTTATAAGGTTTAGCCGACGAATTATGGCATGTTTCGTCGGCTATAGTTATTTTTTAATTTTTTTATAAGGTTTAGCCGATGAAATATTTTATATTTCGTCGGCTATAGTTATTTTTTAAAATTTTTTTACAAGGTTTAGCGGCTATAGTTATTTTTTTAAATTTTTTTTACAAGGTTTAGCCGACAAAAAATACTAAATTTCGTCGGCTATAGTTATTTTTTAATAATTTATTACGCACTTTAGCCGACGAATATCTTAATTGGTTCGTCGGCTAAAGTCTGGGAAAAAAACCGACGACATGTTTTTCGTCGGCTAACTGTGGTACTATAGCCGACGAAAAAAAAAATTTCGTTTGCTAAAGTTATCACAGACGACCCTTTCCCGACGACACTATAGTCGACGAAGGTTCGTCGGCTAAGATCTTAGCCGACGAATTAAGATACTGGTAGTGATTGTTGCTGGACCTTCACTATTTAGGTGTTAATGGAGATCTCGCCGGTGTTGTCTTGCCTGGAATGGCCTCCGGCGACCGTGTGATCATGTCATATTCTCAGCGTGGCCAAGCGTTCTTGGCTATGTATTAACAATTCTTTTTTTATATTTTTTCAATAAAACAAAAATGAACCTGGGGTGTGAAAACTACTATAAAAATGTGTAGTAGTGTGTAACAAATTATGTATAGGTGAGAGTGAGACGGTGAAGGCTTACCCGGACAGAATCCATTGGGTGATCAAAAATGGTTATGGCCCTAGGTTTTTTTTGAGAGGAAGAGAAGAGATAAGATGCTTATGGCCTAGGTTGGGGACCTGACCTCCATATATTGCACGACAGGAGGGTATGGCGGGGTAGGTACCCTTCCTATGATCAAGAATGCTTATGGCCCTCATCAATCAAATCTCTAATCAGATAATTTCCGATGCCATTTTCATAGTTGCCAGGATAACAAGAAAATGAACTACGTACGTGCATGTAGTCATGTACAGTTGCAGAAGTTGAACTAACACCACCAGTTTTTCTTATTTGTTGGCCCAACTTTAAGACCTCAAAGTTTTTCACGTACCTTATCCGCAACTCCTCTATCTATAAATATTTGGTTTTGATTCCCAAGCAAAATCAACTTCCATTCATCGATCCTACACTTGTATCCTTTATTCCTTTACTTACCTTTACCAAGGAACATGGCCTCTCAACGCTCCCAAGCCTTCGTCTTCCCTCTTTTGGTTCTCACTCTCTCACTTATGAGCTCCCAAACTCTGGTCCAAGGAGCTCGCTGTCTTCTCGAGACTCAGTTGCCTCAGGTGCCTGAGCTTCCAAAGCCTGAATTGCCCCATCTTCCTGGTCTTCCAGAGCTGCCGAAGCCGGAGCTACCACCATTGCCTAAGCCAGAATTCCCATCCTTGCCTAAGCCCGAGTTGCCACCATTGCCCCATGTACCAACTATTCCAAAGCCTGATGAAGGCCTCAAGTTGGCTGAGCAACCGCATCTCCCAACCTTGCCTGAGCTTCCACCGTTGCCAAAGCCAGAGGAGCTGCCGAAGCCTCAACTCCCATCGCTCCCGAATCTTCCAAGTTTGCCAAAACCCGAGTTACCAACACTGCCCAAGCCTGAATTGCCAACTTTACCACCAGTGTCTCATCTACCCGAGCTTCCTAAGACCGGATTGCCCATCATCCCAACCCTTCCAAAAGACAAAACCATCCTTCCTTGATGTGCATGCACAGTTCTTCATGATTGTTGTCTTGGAAATACTTAATACTATTGGGAGTATTGGCATTATGGCATACATATGTTAAATCACGTACCTAGCTACCAGTACGTATTACATCAGTGTTTGATACTATATATGCCTAGCATGTTGGCTGGATTGTAATTCTTCATTTTTTTCATCTATGGCTACCAGTACGAATTCTGTTCTGCTCCGAGTATAATTACTGGTCACCTTTGATTTACTAGCTTCTAAATTCTATATATACATTATTTTCATTTTCATATATCTGGAAACTTCTACATTTTCAGTATCAAAATAAAAGACTGAATATATATAATCTAACATACACAGTACTATATCGGATCGAAAGTATATTCACAGTTTCACCAACTATATATAATTAAAGAACAACGAAAAAGCATAGTTCACATAACATATTCTTGTCCTATCGATCTCACGGGACAAAGACTTAGCAAAGTTAAGGGGGGAGGGTACATACTTGTGAGCAAATTACACTACTTGAAAAAAAA
This sequence comes from Fragaria x ananassa, assembly GCA_034370585.1. Taxonomy (NCBI): domain Eukaryota; kingdom Viridiplantae; phylum Streptophyta; class Magnoliopsida; order Rosales; family Rosaceae; genus Fragaria; species Fragaria x ananassa. Next base: position 20,076,601 of record CP139769.1, read on the forward strand.
AACATGCACATCCCGGCCATGCCAGTTTTAGAACACCGTACGCAGTTCTGCTCCCAGAAGAAAGAAGCTAGGTTTGCCTGAATCACAAAATTAACCAAATTCTAGGAACTATCGTTTGACACTGTATCAAAATAGAGTTTGAGAGAAAATATATAATATCACTTCAGATCTCTACTCTCTGCTATATGAGATTTAATGAGCCAAACTAGGCAAGAGCTAACGTTAAACCAAGGAACATAACCAAAGTACGACCAGAAATTAATGTCTCATCCTTCAATTCATTGGATTGAACAACAAACAAAAGTAATAATAAAAGGTTTAGAATGAAAGAAAACATGTAGGTGGGTGTGTATTAAAATAAGCTTGATAATTTGGGTTTTTATCTAATTTTCTCTATATAATTACTAGATGAACGTTGGTTCTAAGAGATCAATATGCCAAGTTGAGAATATTGTATCCCACTTTGCAGCTAATATCTATTTCTCCTCAGGTATGAGATGGCCATCTTAAACTAAAAACAAGACTTGAGGCATGTATATTAATGTATGACCACATTTGATGCAAGTATATGGAATCCCAGTTATATGTAGCGATTCTGTGTCAAACTTCAATCCCTAGATCAAGTCCCACACCGTGAGCCACATAAGCTCGCTCGGCTCCCCTTTATAGAAAGGGTTTCCGTCTCGGATAAGGAAACCCACAGCAGCAGCATTTTTTTTTCTCAATATATAGGCGGCGGCAGCATTTAATACAACAAGATCTGTTTCATTACTTCAACACCGTAGTTTACTAATTTTCTCGCCGCGAAACCCTAATGGTCTCGAAACCCTAGTTGCAGGTGAAAAAGCACAAATCTGATGACAACACAGATATCTCGTCGCTTTGTTTGCACGGTGAAACAAGAAGACGCATCCTTAGTGCCCCAACATGTAGAGAATGGTTTACTTGTCATCAAGAGCTTGCTTCCCATCAAATTAGGGTTCGAACAGAAGACTGTAATCCACTCACTGGATGATAATCGCCTCTATTCTCATGGACCAGCTACGCTCTTAGCTACGAGATCTATGTCGGTCTTCTCCTCTAGTATCAAGCTATTGGCCGAGACGCATTACTATAAAAATATGATTGCTGGGCATCTTTCCCGCATGGGTGTCCCGGAAAGTGAATGGTCATATATTTTCCGACGAATTTTCCGGGTAGTGGATGTGGTCGTCCCCAATGTCGTTATTGATGTGACCATATCGGACGTGACGACACTCACATATGACAACTATGCTAGGACAGTCGAAGATATGGTTGTAAGTGAATCCCTGGAAAGATATAGGGCGCGCCAAGTTTATTCCTGCAACTAAATCATCAATTGAAGGTTTGGAGAAAGTGCGAGTTGATAATCTTGAAGGAGAAGAAGAAGAAGAACAATGTAGCAGACCCAAGAAAAGAAGTAGGCAGTCTTGTGTTATATGTCTGGATCCCCTTGATGCTGCTAGGACTACAGAAGAACAAGATTCTTGTGCTGAGCAAGAAGTTACAATTAATCGCTTGCCCTGCTCGCATCTTTATCATGGAGATTGCATTGTCATGTGGCTTAAGATCAACCATTTGTGTCCTATGTGCCGATACCCAATGCCAACTGTGGATCCTTGCAATAATCAATAACCTAATTGCTAGCTGCTCTAAAGATTATAGAAATTAACAGAAAGATTGATGTAGATTCAAAGTAATCACTTTCTTTATACTTATTCCTGAATAGCATCGGTGTTTCTCATGCTCATGATATCTGCCGACGGGGCGAAGGTAGTAATTCTGGAAGCTGTTATGAATAATGACAACTGTTAATTAAAATGGTAATGCAGATGAATGTGGAGATCTACATGTCCTAGATTAATCTATAGGTAAAATATTAGTTTAGAATTGTATCTTGTAATGAATCTGTTGTTAGGTTAATTTGTTGCTAGATAGGTCTGTTAGCAACTTCTAGCTATATGTATGTGTAACATCTTGTAATGAGTGAAGCAATCAAGTATATAGTGCTAATAAAGCATTATAATTAGAAGTTTCAACTACACTCCGTTAGCATTTTTTTTATCACAACTTGAGAGTAAGTATAACAACATAAACACGATCCGTCCGCGGGGCCTACGTAAGAAATAAACCATGCAAAACTATCTAGTATACACTAAACAATTTCTATGCTGCAGATTATGAGATGAAACGCTATGACCAATCTTCCGTGGTAGCAAACGAGAAAAGTAACCAGCCACCGAGACACCAGGAGGGATAAGTCCTCAACCTATCATTATTGACTACTTTCGGGACCACCCTATCAACTAGCATTTATAAAATTCGTTAGCCATTTCTATATTTTAATATGGTAATAAAATGGGTTTTTTGTCTATAATAGAGAATTTTTTACACTCAACTAGCATTTATAAAATTTGTTAACCATTTCTTTTTCTTTTCTTTTTTAAATTAAAAGGAGCTGAGCTCCATTTATTAAGAAAAAAGAAAGTCAGTGGTACATAAGGGAAGGGGGCTTAACAAAACCCCTTCCAACAAAGAATAAAGCAACATAACCTACAAAAGAAAGCAACACTAAAAGTAAATCAGTGAAGAAAGCGAAAATGAGGTAAACCGAGTTGATCTTGTAGGCAAAGATTCATAAGGAATTGGGGGATTGAGTCCCAATAAACCAAGCCTGAAGAAGTTAAACCGAAGTTTGCTAGTGCAGCTGCAACCTGATTTCCTTCTCTCAATATATGAGAACACCAAAATTGCATTTACGAGACAATTAAGATACATGCAATTATCCCAAGCAACACGGAATCTCCATGGAACAAGATGAGGGGACTGGATGAATTTAAGAACAATGGCAGAATCAACCTCAAGCCAAATATGCTTCCATTCTCGAACCCAAGCTAATTTAATAGCCTTAATAACAGCTATAGCCTTTGCGTCCACCGAACAAGGGATGTCCAAATTACAAGCAAAAACACCAATAAACTCACCCTTGAAATTTCAGAAAACTCCCCCAAAACCAGCCTTGCCTGAGTCATGATTGAAAGCCCTGTCAATATTAATCTTGATGCAGTCAAAAAAGGGAGGAATCCAATTCACTTCTATAATTTGAGGAGCTCGTCTCGGCTTACAAGGTACATCAAAGCACTTTATAACACAAAGCTCTGAGACTAAATTATTCATGCATCCTGAGGTGAGAAAACTGGAAGCTCGCATATATATGCCTCATAATTAAGCCACAAACATGTGATGGCAAACAAGAATAACCATCATACTTGCGTATTCTCCAAATAAACCACATAGTTGTACATAAACAACTTAACCAAAGCTCTTTCAGTTGAGGACTTCGATCATTACCTCTTTCTGCATGCAACAAATCCAGCAAGGAGTTTGGTTGTGTAGCCAATTGAAAGTGAAAGAACCACTTCTGCCATATGAAATCTGCAAAAGGGCATGTGAAAAAAATATGGAACAAGGATTCCCCATGCAAGCACCACATAACACATCTAGATGCGAGAGAAACTCCACGTTTTTGTAAGAAGTCCTCTGAAATTACTCGGCCCCGTAACACCTTCCAAACTAGTAATGAGATTCTGGGAGTGATGAATTTACACCAAATTAACTTTCCCCAATTCAAAGCGGGAGAATGAGGTCATAGAAATTAAAAAGCCTCCTTGGCACTTAGCACACCAGATTTCGATGAAGACCAAATAAGCTTATCATGGGGTCCAAGTCCACTGGAACTCTACTGATCATCTTAGAATTATTTAGCATTAATTCAAAGTGAATGGGTGTAAGTGTCACTATGCTTCGGATCACCATTCAGATACCATATCATATATATTTTCCCGATAAAGATATCATATCATATATGATGAATAAGTTCTTTTCTCCTAAAGTATAAATAAATAATAAACATGTAACATAACAATTACATGCGTTTTGACTGTAACGGTTAGTGGGACGCATCCATTATTGAAAATAATCTCTCTAAAAAAAGAGTAGATGGATCTTGTAAAATCCCATAGAAAATGATGGATTACCCAATACGTAAACTCCAATCATGTATGTGTACACACACACCATCTTCTAGGAGCTTGGGACTTGCCAAGAAAAGATGGAAATACACAAAAGGAGCTAATATTGGAACAAAAAGAAGAGGAACTAGCCAAGGTGGAGGTGTGAAAATATGTGTTCGGATTCTCTAAAATCGCAATAGTGAAGCGTGCGATTGAGCTTGGAATAGCTGATGCTATTGAAAGCCATGGAAGTGCCATGACACTCTCAGAGCTAGCCGCAACTCTTAAGTGTGATCCTTCTTCTCTTTACCGCATCATGAGGTTCCTAGTTCATCACCAAATATTCAAAGAAGTACAACCCAAAATCCAACTAGGCCCCAGAAGCTATGCACAAACACCTTTGTCCCGCTGCCTACTAAAATCCGGTAAAAACAGCATGGCTGCATTTATTTTGCTGGAGACTAGTCCGGTAATGCTAGAACCGTGGCATGGCCTTAGTGATCGGGTTCAGGGCAATGGCATGAGTACTCCCGCGTTTGAGGCAGTACATGGTGAGGATGCAGCTGATGAGGTTCCAAGCGAGGTGAATGTAGTGCTGGCTGCTGGCCTGCTGGGTATCTGATATTTCAGATATTCTGCCCAAAGATGTGACGGGGTTTGTCTGCTTTGCCTGACTAAAAAGGGGGCCGATGAAACTTGCTCATAATTTGGAGCTCTTTGCGCATCATGCAGTAGTAAACTGTGTTATCGATCTCGGAACAGCCGATGCCATTGAAAGCCGTGGAAACGCCAAACACTAAGAGCCAGCCGTAACTCTCATGAGTTTCTAGTTCACCACCAAATATTCAAAGAAGTTCAACCCAAATAATATCAAAGTTAGTATATATGTATAGTTATATGCTGCCCTCTGTCTTGCTTAGTAATCAAGCGACCGTACCTTTTCTTATGTATGTTTACAACTTTTTCTTTTTCTATCCATCATTGACTTACACTTCTGATTCTCAAAGGTAAAGATAAGTAGGCTACTAATAACATAAATGCATAAGCTAAATCATCTGTATGTTCTGCTAATGTTGATGCTAGACATGGTGATGATGATGCTGACCAGCAAAGAGAGGACCTTGAAGGAATAAGGATATGTTCTCCGGGGAAGCTGGCTTTAGTCGACACACAGTCACACCTATTAATGCTGTCTAATCTGTTATTAAGGTTTTTCCATAATTTTTGAAAACTTGTGGGATTTGATATTCTGAATGTTTATTATATTGTTCAAGTTATGCTAGCTAGCTTGCTGGTTTCTCTGAATATCTTTGTAGTTGTGTGGACAATAATACAACTTTTGTGCTGATCTCTTTCAATCTAATTCTCTGATGGGAAGTGAATTGTTAAGCTGAGGTATACACTGATGTTTTCTGGTAGTGTTTGTTTTCAAAAGATGCAAAACTTAGGCCTTGATTTATAGACTGACGTTTTTCATGGCACCACTGAGAAACATTTGAAGGGTGTTCTCGGATTCAGCTACTACTATATTTGTAATGTAGAGATTTTATCCAGAATGCAATCAATAAAACCACTCGGCCAAAGTAGCCTCATACTTGGAAGCCATCAAAAAGCTCAAGTAATTACCTCGCCTTGAGTAAAGTTACAGATATCAAATCAGTTGATCTAGGATCAAAATATTCTTATTGTATAATTAAATATTCATGTAGTTGATGTAATTATTTCATCAATAACCAAGACCAATTTATACCTCTCTGAAAGGAGTAGTCTTCTTTCAAAAAAAAGTAGTCTGTGAAGAACTGAGAGGAGGAAGCAATAAGTTTAGGGTCTATCTGTCCCACATCCAGACAGATGTGAAGCTGCCAGGTGCGACTGCTATAAATTGAAGCACCCTGTCAACAAGAAATCTACGGAGCCATGCGTTGAGCACATAGCGAACTATTCTTTCGCCTTTTACTAAAGAATACCGTGTGCGCGGCGCTTTGAGTGGCATACGCCTATTTTTGGATGGGCGCACCTCTGTGGGTGCCCCAACAATGTGCAGTTGAACCTTAGGCCTTAATTTAATCCTGCTCAGCTTTGGCAGCCTAGAAATTATGAGTTCACAGTTTACATCTGCGCCGTTAATTTTCTCTTTGCGTACTGTCAGTCTTTGTCCCGAACTTTATTTTGTGCAGTGCTTGGATACACGAGAGCTGAGATGTGCTTGACTTCAACTTGACAATAGAAATGAAGATCTGCAAATGAGCTGCTCCCTTTTGTATGACTAAAAACTTTCGCCTACTATAAGTTCTCAATAATCAATATCAATGATTGGTACAGCTTTCTGGCCTATGTTTCAATAGTCAATATGACCTTGCTACTTACTGATCGTTTGGCCTCTTTATCTACTCGAGATAGCATGCTGCTGTTGAGTTTTTGGCCATTTGTTTGTTTGCAAACTCCAAGAGTGATGAACATTTGAATCTTCTTTTAAAAGTTTATGTTGTTGCCCCCGAGTTCAAATCCTGCATATTTTTCAATTTTTGAACACTGCTGTTTAGTTTTTCAATCTTGCATTTGATAAGCAAGAGAAAAGATTTCCATTTCTCCATTTAGGTACTCATGCTATTATGACACATTATTTGCGATATTTTGTAGACTTGATTTGAAATTATGTTCCTTTATTATCGATCTATAGATAATTTGTTTAAATGGTAACGTAGTTATGAGCTTTTGAGGATATCAGGTTTTGATATGTAAGGGCATTGCCGCATACGTCTTCCTGATCAAATGTGGATGGTTTGAACTTTGAAGTTACAACCGAACTAACTTCACATGCAAGAGCAACTTCTTGATTTGCATAATTACTGCAACTAAAATTGATCCATGTTGATTCTACTAATGGCAACATTGGATTGGTGTTCATTTCTGCAAGCAGGCTACAAGCTTAGGCTAAGCATTCTATCTCTAATGAGTCGTAAAAGAGAGCTACTTTCAAAAGAAAAAAAAGAGACAGATGTGTTGTGAGCTTTCGAGCTCAACTGATCATACAGATCTTGGCACACTTTCAGGGATTTATTTTCTGAGGTTGAGGACCTATTAATTAAGTGAAACACCTAATAGTACGTTATACACTTCAAGATTTGCATGAAATTGCTATTCCACTGAGTATGTATGAACTTGCTAAAAAGTGGTCAATTAAGTCTATGGTAAATAATACTCCATACCAGAGCATGAAATTTCTTCTATTGTGTCTGAGCCGTCGTCCACCTAGATAATTATGACTATACATATCTGGAGAAGTGGTATGGATGCATATGTCGAAGATATGCCAACACCAAGGAATTGGTGCTGGTTTCTTTCCTCAAAATCTGGATGTCAACTTGTTGGCAGAAGGTATTCAAGTTGGTTCAGTTTACTAAAATTGCTACATCAGATTAACTGATTTCAAATGTGAAGTTATCTGCTTGCTTTTACTTGTGTGTTTATGTTGCATTTTGCAGTGAAAACCCCTACATGCAGTCCTATGAGCATTCATTTAAAAACTAATTACAAATGAATGGATCTACTATTGGTTGGCATTTAATTTGGGAGCTCATCAGCTTGAAGTCTACTTCTGTTATAATAGCAAAGTAATTTAATTTTGTAAATGCGAGTCAGCTAAAAATAGTAGCCGGTACAGTATCTGCTTTACTTTCTCAGTCCATATCAGAAGCGTCAAGATAGCTAGCGTTCCCTTTCAACTGTCTCTACATATCATTCACGCAGCTTCCTATCACTTCTGCATCAAAAATTATAACGTCTTTCAGTTCTGATTTCCCTCATTCCAATTCTAAATGGGCATGTAAAAGTTCTAAAACTAAATTAGGTGAGACCAGGTTGTCATTTGGCAACATATGAGTTATGAACTTATGCATTTGAATTTTTGCAGCAAACATGTATAGTGTAGCTATTCACTATTGGTCACATCACTTTCCATAGGTCTGTAAAAACCAAAATAATGTAGTACACATGACTTTTTCTGGTCTATATGAGGATTGGTTTTCCAAGCTTCAATATGCAGAAGAAATTATCAGCTACTCAAGTAACAAGAAACTAAAATGTATTTTCATTAGCTAGCAGGCTCTTGCTTGCACAGGAATGTGCAGCTGCTGTAACAAATGAAGCACCACAGAAGGACTATTCCTAAGTGGGAAACTAAAAAGAACTTCTATCTCTAAAGGGGATTGAATTCCACCCTCATGACTATTCTAGATGATGCTCTTGACGACTGTATGCAGAAAAATGTATTACACACGATATTTATCACACAAAGCTTTCTAGAACGCTGAGCAGCTGACATTGTTTTATTAAAAAAAAAAAAAAAAAAAAAATTGACGGTCTTACTGCCGACTTTAATTTAGATATACACAGCTAAACACAATTCCTCCAGTGTTCCTTCCTTCGGCTGGTGTTGGCAGACTGATGAGTATGGGTTAAAGCCATGAACTCTATACTCATAGATTAATAAACTGTAGCTGTTTGAAACAAGGGATCGAGTCGGTTATATATGTAGGTTGTGTTCTGAATTCTGATCATAACATGAGCAGCAAGCTTGTTTCTCACTCTCACATCTCAATGTCATCTTCTTCTTTACAGCTGAAAATGCAGATTCCAGCTCTGAATTTTATATCGTTTATGAGGGTGAGATTGTCTTACACCATTTAGTGTTAATGTGCATCGATTGTGTTAAGAAGAGTGTGGGTGATTCATTGGTAACAGGAATAGGTCGTAGTCCCACATTGGTATTGTTGTGAAGTATGGAAGCCGAAGAGAAGATAAATAGGCAAGCACGAGACTGGAGGAGGCATACCTTTCTCGGCCTTTTGGCTAAGATCAAGTGTAGTATCTGTTCTTATCAGTTTAATATCTGATATGTGGGCCAATGGTTCACACGATATTAAATTAATTTTTTAAAGGGGAGGGTCCATCACAGTAGCTTGCTACTGGGGCTCTCACGTGTCATCCTTGCGTTGCACTACAGCAAGGTTTGGCGCACCCTACCAAATTCAGTCATAGTCTTGATTAATCCTTCTCGATCGTTTTACTTAGTAGTCGTTGGTCTGTTCTTCTGCTTATTAGTCGATTCGATCTTAGTTTTCTCTATGTATTTGTTGCTTGTGCGGCCTGCACAATGTAATGCCTAATTTCTTGTGCTGGTAACGAAATCTTCGACGACCTTAAACCCTTCAGTAGAGTTTCTGTACAATTTTATTCTGAAACCTCCGTTATCATTTTTGTAGAAAATGATCAATTTTATGACCTGGAATGGAATTATGTTCATAGGGAACCTAGGTCTCCAGTAGAGCTATGAGTAGAGCTGTAGTGAGTTCTGCATGATTAGGTAGGCGAGGAGTGTATCGTGTACTGAAGAATTTAGGGAAGCGATTCCTGTGGAAGCAATTATTGTAGACGATGGAGATCAAACGAGATAAGCTTAGCTAATGCTTGAGAGGTTGAATACTAATGCAAAGAAAGGACAGTCGAGGGGTATGTGAATATGTTCTTGGGAAGCAGGTGACAGACAATGTCAAACCTGTTCTTGAGCGCTTTAAATAACAGTTGTTACCTGTTATTTTACTACTATTGCTGCATCAAATTACCTGATTTGAAATGTGAAGTTATCTGCTGCTTGTTCTTAACCCTGTTTTCTTGTAGCATTTTGCAGCAAGGAACCAGTACGTACTGTTTATCTTTCATCTAGAAACTAAGCATATGGATCAACTATTGTTTGGGAGCTCATCAGCTTGAAGTCTACTTGTGTTCTAATAGAAAAGTATATTAACATAGTAAATCTGAGTTGGCTAAACAAATAGTTGCTGGTAGAGGATCTTTCAGAAACCTCCAAGTCTCAACATATGCTTCACTTTCTCAGTCACTAAACGTCAAGATAGCATAACTTTTAACTCTCTATACTAATCATTCACGCAGTTCCTTATCAAGTCTGCATCAAAATTTTACCATCTTTTAAATGGACATGTAAAAGTTCTAAAAACTAAATCAGATGGGGTATGCATTTGAATCTTGCAGCTAACTTGTATAGTTTTGCTATTGGTCACATCACTTTCCATAGGTCTGTAAAAAGAATATTATGTTAGTACGTATGGCTTTTCCTGGTAAAGAATAGAGAGACCAATCCTATAAGAGGATATGGTTTTCCAGGGATCAATATGCACTTATGCAGACAAAGTTATCAACCACTCAAGCACCAAAAAACTATAATGTATGTGCATTAGCTAGCAGGCTCTTGCCTGCACAGGAATGTGCAGCTGTTGTAACAAATGGAGCATCACAGAAGGACTATTTTTAAGTGAGAAACTGAAAAGAACTACATAAAATGATTCTTCTACACCACTAATGAAAGAAACAAACAATAAAGGCATGTGGGGTGAGTGCTGCTCTTATATATATATATTTATATGAAACAGGCAGCTACATTTGAATTGTGCTTGTATATATACCCGACTTGGGGTTTGTTAAATATATTAGAAAATTTCCAACCTCTTGTGTTCTGTTTGACTTAGCATCAGAGCCTAAGTCGATCCTGGCAATCATGATAATCTGACCTTGTTGTTTTTCGATGCAAATTTGTTCTAAACCTGTTCCAATTTGATATGTTCGATGTGTCGAAGGAAGCTTTCGGTTTTGTCGAATTTTGTCGTACTTGTTCTGTTCTTCTGTCAAATCCTCTTTGCAATGGATCTTGCAATCTTTGGTGATCAACATGAAGTTTCCCGTGAACCTGATATCTATGGAGTAGGAGGATAAGACCTCACCATATGTATGTGTTCTCAGGAGAAAAGAGGTAAAATTAGTATTGCATTAATTTTTTTTGACTTTACTGATAGTGATACATGAATAATTAATTCTGGTGCGTCTGATCATATGACATTTGATAAGTCCTTTTTTTTTTTTTCAAGTCTGTCCCCATCTCCCATACCTAAAGTGTCTAAAGAAAATGGGGTGTCCTTCCCGGTCCTAGGTATATGGTCAATTCAAGTTACTCCAACAATTGTGTTAAACAAAGTCCTTTATGTTCCTGCTCTATCACATCACTTATTGTCTGTTTCTGAATTGATTTCACAAAATAAATGCTCTTTAATATTTTTTCCTATGTATGTAATTTTCTGAGACATGTCATCTCAGGCGATAATAGGCAAGCACTACCAGAAAATGAATCTTGGGCGACAAAAAAAATCGTCGCCCTGTTAAAAAAATTCGTCGCCTAAGTACTTAGGCGACGACATGTCGTCGGCCAAGACGTCGTCGCCAGAAGTGCGTCGGCCAAGAACTTGGGCGACGAAAATTCAGTCTATCGTCGCCTAAGAGTAATTCTTAGGCGACGACACGAATTTCGTCGCCTAAGATCTATTTCTCGTCGCCCAAAAATATTCGTCGCCCAACAATTGTGTTAAACAAAGTCCTTCTACCCCCGCCGGGCAACCCGGGAATCACACTCAGGAGTGCTGGTGTCTGCCCATCTCAAGGAGTTGGGACACCAGATGACCCAGTTGTTGCTTACTCCAGTTCGACCCCAAAACACGTCGGGCATGCCCCTAGCCTCTCTGCATGGCACGACCACGACTAGGGGGCAGAATCCGCACCAGTAACGGCAGCAGATTGGCGCCAGCTCATCTCGAGCATAGTCAAGGAGCACACCGGAAAGGGTGATGCTAGCTTGCACTATCGTGACCCCTATCCAGATAGCGTGGCACAATATCCCTTTCCCCACGGGTTCAAGAATATTGTCTTCAAAACATTCTCTGGGGAGACAAGGGAAGATGCAGCAACCCACATGGCCCGCTTCAAGGTCCAATGCGGCCAATACGGGAATGATGACATGCTCAAGCTCAAGCTCTTCGGGACTTCTCTGTCCGGGGCCGCTTTCACCTGGTACACCAGATTGAAGCCGGGGTCAATAGCAGATTGGCCCACCATGGAACGCCTCTTCCGGGAGACATATGACACGATTCAGCCAGAGGTTGGCCTCGATTCCCTCACACAAATGAGCCAGCAGAGCATGGAGTCCGGGGTATCCTTCCTCCAACGCTTCAAGATCCAGCAGGCCAAGTGTGACTACCTGCTACCTAAGCAGGAAGCCATTAAGCTGGCTATCCGGGGGCTGGAGCATCGCCAGCGGCTGAAGCATCATGGAGAGCGTTTCAGCTCCATGGGCGACTTAATTAACAAGGTCGGTAGCTACGAGCTCATCCTGAACGAGTTGGACGACAAGGCCAACGCTTCCAAGGGAACTTACGTACCAGGGAAGAACCGGATAGTGGGGGCACTCAGCATGCAGACCCCCGCTCATGATCCATACTATCAAAGGCCGGAGGCAGTTCACGCGGAGCAGGATCTGGACGATATTGGCGCGGTAGAGTTGACTGGCAAGCAGGTCGCTCATAAACTGAAGAACCTGAAGATGACCCGTGAGCGAATCACCATCCAGTCCTTTGCCTGGACCAAGCCGGAGTACGAGTCGTACACCTACGATGCCAAAAACGCCCATTTGGTCTTCAATGACCTAATCGAGGCGAGGTATGTGCGCATGGATCACAAGATACCGCCTAAGGAGGAGCTAAAGAACAAGAAGTATTGTGCCTTCCGTAACGTCTACAATCATGACACCAAAGATTGTGTCAAGCTCCGAGACCAGCTGCAGACATGGTTAAACTCAGGCGAACTGAAGATGAAGACACCGGGTAGTACGGCCTCATTGGTCGATATAGACCCTTTCCCGCCCGTAGTGAGCATGGTCGAGGTCAACTGGGCTGATCAGGCCCAGGACGACGAACGACATCGAGCGCCCAAAAGGGGTCGCGAGGAAGGAGACGACAGTGCCCGCCAGCCACGTCGCCAGTACACCTACAACAAAAGTCTGGCACATGAGGTCTTAGAAGATCTCAGAGAGGCCGGGCTCGTCACAGTTGCCAGGTCCTTGCCATACATCGAGTACAAGGAGGGACGCGTTCATTGTAAATTCCATGACAGCTGGGGGCACAGGACCAGCGAATGCCGTCAGCTCCGAGACCAGGTTCAAGACTGGCTTGACCTCGGATACATCCGATTTAAGGATGAGGGCGGCTTTACGATCGCAACTGCTGGTTTCGCTTGGCCTTGCGTTGGCCAGCGAATGATCACATTAGACCTGTCACCAAATGCAGGACCACCTGAACCGCCAGGCCGAAATCGCAAGCGGCCGGCGAATAACTACATGGTCCCGGATGACCAGATGGGGAGCACAGACGACCCAGCTCGACAGTTGGTCGCCAAACTCGAACCCGACCGCCCCTCCCGCAAGGATAAGGGCAAAGCAGTCATGAGGGACGATAGACCGTTCCCCGTCAAAGATTCCCAGCCTACGAGCCCTAAGACTCGCGAAGAGCTGGAAAAAAGGGTAGCACGTCTTGAGACGTACGTCGCTGCGCATTGGGCAGCAGCGATACCTGCATCCCCTGCCGCGAGCGAGATGGACATGTCAGACTCCAGCAGTGAGAGTAACAGCAGCGAAGCCCCGAGCCCTCGCGAAGGCGTCTTAACCAACCCCTACATTCCCCCGACGTCCATATCGGCGATCAAGGAAGGGGTCTGGTACACGCAGCAGGGGGCAAAGCCATTACCATCAGCAGGTCTAAGAAGCGCAAGCTCCAGAAGCGCTACGGCAGCATCCTACGCGCCTTACGGGCTGTCGATGAGGGCGCCGTCCGCCCCTCACAGCTCGCACAGACGCCTGAACGAATGTGCGGGAAGCAGAGGGTCTGCGCGCAGTCCTTCAAATGCCACCAGTCACACCTCCAAGGATCTGTGGGCAGTTCAGCGACGAGCCTGCACCCAAGGCAAACGTCTTCTGCCGACTCACGGTTCCACCGAAGCCAGATTCGCAGCCCTCCAGGCGCAGGCCATCACCACCTCCTGAACGAAGGAGGGATCCACAGCCTTCCAAGCGCGGGCCATCCCCAACACCTGAGAGGAGAAGGGATCTGCAACCTTCTAGGCGCAGGCCGTCACCCGTACCTGAAAGGAGGAGGGATCCACAGCCTGCTAGGCCCAATCCGTCACCAGAGCCTAACAGGAGGAGAGCTCAGCAGCCTTCCAGACATAGGCCATCACCGGAGCCCGAGCAACGCAAGGCTCCGCCTTCTGGTCCTAGGCGCAAGTTGTTCATGACCCCAGACTCAGAGTCCAAACGTGAACCCTCTCAGCCCTCACGACAACAAGAACGTCAAAATCCAGAGGCTGAGGCAAGAAGGGAGCCGCCACCGCCACAACAGTCTCGGCCACGACGCACCCCGGAGCCTGAGACTCGGATGGTTCCCTGAGTATCTGCCCTGCAGCGGTTGGCGAAGGAAGACAACGACAAGGCTCCTGCGGCAGCAGACAAACAGCCAGCCAGGGACCAGTATCCTTCAACCAAACCAGTGTGGCGTCCGCGGCAACCCGCGGCAAAAGCTATGCTGAGGGCCAGAAGGCAGTGTGGCATCGCCCGCTCTTATGATAAAATTAAGCGCGGCAAAAGCTATGTTGAGGGCTAGAAGGTGTGGCGTGCAGTACTCCCGCTTGGGGACAAAACCGACGGTCGGGGCAAGTGGTCCGCTCGCTGGGATGGACCCTTCATTATTCACCGTATACTTCCCAAGGGGGCATACCACTTGCGCGACTTGGACGGTACTATTCATCGCAACCCTATTAATGGCCGCTTCCTCAAGAGCCACATTGCAGGAGTTTGGGAACGCGAGGATCCTTCTCCTCCAATAGATCCCGCCACTACAGTCAATAGTGTTACGCGCCATCGCGTTTTCACTCCGCCGCCTAACACTAGGGGGCAACCCGGGATAGAAGACTAGAGTACATTGTAACATACCCGCCTAAAAAGACCAGTATAAGATTGGGGCCTATTTCAGAGGCCCTAAAAAAGGATAACTCTATTGTTTTCTTCATTCTTTGTAAACGTGCAAAGTCTAAACACAAAGACTAGTACAAGATTCGGGCCTATTCCAGAGGCCCTAAAAAATAAATTCATTTATTTTTGCCTTTTTGACTTTGTTCAATACATGTTTCGAACTGTGGCTTTGCGGCCAAAGCAATTACATTGACAGAAAAGGTGAAATTAGACTATGTTTACATTCAAAAAGCATAGATCTACAGGTACTGGAAGCCTCGTCCCGCATGTCTCGCAAGGCTAAAGAAAAGGCTGCAGTCGCGTCCTTCGCTTAAAGTTGACAAACGTCTCGCTTCTTTAGACCAGCATGAGCCTTGACGCCGGCCTGGACCTAAGACAAAGTGTTGGGAAGCTAGAGGTCCAGTGGACCAAGGTCCCTCTTCCTACCAACCGGTCTTTGTTTGAAGGGCAGGCAGAGCCTCACGCGCGGACAGAACAGCCGGCGCAAGGCAGAAGGAACCCAACCATCAGTCAGGCCAGACGAAGGCTTGGCCTGAGAGTAGATTTCCAGAATCACTCACGGCCTGAGAGTAGATTTTCAGAATCAACTTAAGCTAAGAGTGAGAATGTGTGGTTGGGGGCTTTGCTTTAAGCAGGGACAAGAGGATGAACAGAAGGGAATAAGAAATCATGGCGAGGGGGCAAAGACTTCACTGATACTTCACCCCAGCCAAGCGTTTCTTTTTATAGGCGGAAAGGGCGATTGTACGTTCAACAGTTGTCCTCCACACAATATTTGCTCCGAGATATGAGCTGTGGAGATAAGGTCAGACGCATTTTTCCATAATGACTACCCGCGTTCCAAGCGAGTAGTTACATTGGAAACCCTCACCAAATCTCGGAAAAAGATTTTTTTTCCTGACAGTTATTAAGTAACAGTTGGCAAAGAGCGGGAAAAATTCAACTTTAACATTATCATAAAAAGTTCATACACAAGGGGGCAAATATGGGTCAAACCTAAACCCGCCAAGAAGCCTTATACAAGTTTAAGAGAAGGCCTTCTAAGGCCAACTCTTCTTCATATGCCTGGGCTTGGGCTTCATCGGCAGCAGCAATAACCGAGTCCAAAGCTTCCTGGGTCTCCTCCGCGGCCTGCAAGCGGGTTTCCACTTCCTCAGCGCGGCCCAAGTTTTGGCGAGCTTCAGCAAGCTAAGTTTGCAGCTCCGCTATCTGGGCTTCCAGGGCCTTCACCTGCCGAGCATAGCCAATGCTTGAATTCTCTGAAGATGCTCCCAGGATGTCAACGTCACCAAGCTCGGTTAAAAGTTCTGCTATCTGATTACCTAAGTCTTGGCGAGCTTGCTTATGGGAAGCTGATTGAGCACTGACATCTTGAACTCGGCGAGCCTGCAACTCGACAGCGTCAGCCAGTTCCAACACATGGTCTAGAGCAGAATTGCCGCCAGCGACTTGCCAACTCAGAGTTTCGTGAGCCTCGCGGACGCGCCCCACCAAGTCGAATACGTTTATTCGATGGCCTTGGCGCAGTAGCCCGTGAAGGAAAGCCCAGGCCAGGCGAATGGGCTCTGGATCAGCAGGCGGGGTAGTCCGGGCCCGAAGACGAGCGGCCCGGGTACCCAAGGAAGAAGACTCCTCGCCATATGTTCTCGTTGGGGCCGGAGTGGTTGGTTCAACCTCAGCAGCCGCCTCAATCTCTAGAGTGGGCGGTGGAATGTCAGAGCAAGCGGGTTCTGTCTCTACTTCGTTGACCTGAGCCGTTGGGTCTGGTTGCAGAGGAGAAAGCGCAAGCAACGGCTGGAAATCCTTTGTTGGAACCGCCGAAGGCACTTCGTTGATCTGAGCAGCTCGGCCCAGTCGCAGAGGCGGGGCCCAAAGTACCAATTGGAGGTCTTCCGGCGGAAATGCCAAGGGGGCAGTAGAGTCAGAGAGTTGGGTGGACTGGTCAAGAGCTTTATCTTCAGCGGGAGCCGAGGTAGGCTCTGGGATCGGACCAGGTTCGCTTGAAACGGCGGTTGGAGAAGACGGTTGCACGATGACTGCCTCAGTAGCCATGCCAGCCTCCTCGATGGCTATGGCGATTTCCTCCGTGGCCGTACCAACCTCCTCGATGATCATCTCCCCTCTGGCTTCACTGACTTCCTCGATGACCATTCCCTCGCTGACTTCAGCAGCTTCTTCGAGGGTCATCCCCTCGCTGGCTTCAGCAGCTTCTTCGAGGACCGTCTCCGTGCCTGCCACAGCGACTTCCTCGATGGCCAAGGTTACTTCTCTAACGAGTGGTTCTGGAGGCGGGACTTCCGCTATCACTGTCGCCTCTTCAACAACAGCGAGGCGAGGTCGGGTGCGGCGAACCTGTCAAAAGCAAAGTTAGCGAGTCGTTGGCTAGCTTTAGGAAAATTAATCCGAGGTTGGTTCGCTTACCGGGTTGCTTACCAAGGCATACTCTCGCTGATACCGCGCATCCTCGAGCAAGTCCTCTTCGTCCTCAATGGGACGCTTTTGCGAGCTTTCACCGCTCGTTGGCCTGGGAACGACAAGAGCAGTCTCACTGTCGTGGCCCGCCACAGTTTCCCTCCCGACAGGTGCTTTTCCTCTGGCACCCTCCGATCTGTTGATTGTTCTCCGGCGGAGGGCAGACTGAAAAAGTAAACAAGAGGGTTAGGAAAAAGCATTTCGTCAATATGTCAAAGGAGGTTTGAAATTTACACATTTAGTGACATACCTCGGGTACGGGATCGCGTTCTCGAATGACGTTCCCCGTCGGGCGGCGAGTAGCAGGAACTGGCGGGGGCGCGAGCCTAGTTCCCATCGCAGCCCCTGAACCCTTCTCCACACGGTCGCGCTGGGCATCGAGGATGTTGCGGTCTGATTCACCCAGAGTGTCGTATAAGGGGCGAAAGATGGCGGCGAAGACCGCGTCATCCGGGAACTCCCAGTGGTTGTCGGACAAGGACCGCCACCAAGTGAGGTAGGCGGGGTCGACGCCCTGCGAAGGCTCAATCTCCAGCAAGTTGGGAGAAAGAGGGAAGATGTTTAGCAGCGGGGTGACCCGGTCGGACTCGCCAACCTTCCTCCACGAGGTGTACTTGTTAACCGAGTGGAGAAGTGGATAGGGAATCCCTTGATGGAAGCCCAGTTGCCTCGCGAAGTGATTGGGGGCATACAGCTCGAAGCCTTGTTCATCCTCGGCGAGCTGAAGGTCGCAGCATGAAGTTGCTCTCACGAAGGTAGTCCTGGCATCATTGTCTGAACCAAGGCGGGGGAAGAAGCCCGTTGATAGGACTTCAGGATGGCGCCGACGAACCATCATATCCATGGTAGGAGGCGGCTCAAGGTGGTTGTAGAGGATGGAAAGGCTGGCGAAGAAGGACAGAGGAGTTCGATTCGCAGCGTTCCTGCACACCACGAAGCCGGTCCTCGGGCAGGAATTCCACCGGGGCTCGCTGGAAGAGCGGAATGTACAGCTGCGTCCACAGGTCCAGGATCCACAGAGGGCCGCCAGAAAGATGGAAGGGCCTCAGAGACAGCAGGTGCAAGGTCCGGTAGAGCGCGCCCAGTACGGGTTGCCCTAGCCCGACTTCAACCCCATTATACAGTACGTGCTTCGGCCAACCTGGTCCACTTCCCTGTCGGTTTGTGAGCACTGCCGCAGAAAATGAATTTGTCGAGCCAATACTCAAGGAAGGCAATGCCTCCTTCATGCTGCTCCGCGTGGCTAATGTAAAACTTCCTCCACGCCCCATATGAACCTTTCAAGGCACGGCGGGCCCTCAGGTTGCAAGCGTGTGTGAACTCAGTCGACGCAAAGTCGCCTGGCACCTATGGCTTTGCGTGAATCGGCAGCCCGGCGATGGCGAGGATGTCCAGCAAAGTGATGCCCATCTGCCCGAAGGGGAAGTCGAAGGTGTTAGTGGCACTGTTCCACAAACAGGCCATGGCAGCGATGGGCGCTCGGTCGGTGTGAGGGGGCAGTGAGAAACTCAAGGCAATGGCTTCGTGGATGCCGGTTGCTTCCCAGATCATTTGGTCGGTCTGGAGGCGTTCCGCGTACCACGCCCGATCCTCCGCCGTGGCGTTGGGCCACTCCCCGACCCGGATGTTTATATGAGAACGGGCTTGCCAGGAGGAGAAGTTCCCCGGTTCGCGCCGTTGGGCCAAGATTGGTCGACGCACGGAGGCAGTATAGTGATTAAGATCAGCGGCAGACAGAGTCTGTGATGGAGTCGGACCGAGCAGGGCAGTCCCTATTTCAAGGAAGTAAATGGGTGTTCCTTGAGGCGGGTTGCTGGCGAAACGGCGAGCGAGGCTGGTCGACCAGGAGGTCGCCGCCGTGAGGCTAAGGTTCGGGTCATTAGCAGCAGGTTTTGGTGCCATTGTTTCTGATCGGAGTAAGGTCGGTGCTGGAGTTTGGCTGGTTACAGAAGGCAAAGGCTGATTGGAAAGCGATGGTGAGATGTGGGGACCCGCATCGAGGTTTATAAAGGAGACGAACCGTAACGTCCCTGTCAATCAGTGGCCGCAACGAAAAGACGCAATGACGACCGAAACGTCAGCGCGTTTCAAAATTCAAAAAGCCGTAATGATGAAGGGAGGCGGTGACGCCGAAGCGTCAGTACCTTTTGAAATACGAATTCCCATAAAAAAGCTTATTTAGGCCTTTTCGCTTATCCGTTGCGAAGTGGTTTAAGCTCAAGGCCTAGGGGGCAATGTTTGAGCCCAGTGGGCTTTTGACTCGAGATAGGTTTTTGATAGCATTTGGGCCAATTCCTGTGGCCTTTTTAGCCCACGAATTAAGGGTGGCGAGGTCTGGCAGCACGTGACGAAGATTTTGTCCAGAAGATTCCGATACCCCGCGAGATTCGATGTCCTCGCGGGATCCTTATTTCCAGTTCGCGTGGGACTCTACAGTGCATGGCGAGGTAGAGTTGGAAATGAACGATGATACCCTCGGGATAAGGTCGCTTAGCGTTTGAGTTTGCGTACGACTCTACAGTGAAATGATGCGAGGCGGTGAACGAGACCTTATTTTGATGGCCATGCTGTGTGCTATCCATCATCTGATATTCTTCGAGATTACCTGGCATGGAGGCAAGTCGATTGTCATATCAACAATCAATACAATACTTGTTTCTGGGAGCTTGTCAAGTCCGGAAAAAGCAAAAGTGAATCGAAGCTCAGAATTTTCTCAAGGGTACTCAAGCAGGCGACAAAGATGGACTGCTTAAGCAATCTGGTATTGACTACAACAAGTTACATGTTATGTTCCGCCAAGGTTCATCCATTTTCTGGGACAAGGGAGACGTTATAACGATGAACGGGAACAAGGCATCTGTTGAAAAGTCCGGGGAAGAAGTTGTTGTAGAACATTGTAACATCATTGAGCCAAGTTTTTGGCGTGCACACCCAACTATTCTGTATTGAATATTGATAGTTGTGAAACACTAGGAACAAGAACTTGTTACCAGAAAACATCACTGGAAATTCTATTCAAGTAATGCATTTTACAGAGATTTATGAGTAGATTGATAACTTGTTGAAAATTGGAAGAAAAGCTTCCTCTCTTATTTACATAAATGTTGGCAAATTGCCAATAATTCTGTAGGAAAAGCATCCTCTATTATGGCCAATTGATCTCAAATACCTGATGTGAAAATTGATCTCAAATACCTGTAGCACAATAACTATTTCTAAGGAAAAAAAAAAAGTCCTAACAGTGGAATACTACTTGGTTCTACACTGCAGAGATTGTACTCACTTAATGCAAAAGAGTTTTCCTTTTGAAAAGGAAGGACACTGGCAATTTGTTCTCATTATATTATGTCTTAGCTAGTATGAAAATATATAATCATATGTGGTTTCATATACAAAAATCAAAAGAGAAGCCCAGTTCATGTATTAAAAATCAAATCCATAAACAAATCAAAGGAGGAACATAGCAGGACATTATAGGAAATATAAGAAGAACAACTTACTTAAAGGACCAAAAATAACAAAGAAAGCTGATGTGCTACCTTCATCACCAAGAACCAAATATGAAGAACATGTATGACAGAACCCCGGCAATTATAACAAAGAAACCAAACTTCCTAGTAGAACAAGTAATTGCTTGGATTATGGTCTGTATATCCAGTGAAATTACAAAGATGTGGGTTGTGCTGATCACATATCTTGCTGGAAAAGTCAACGGATCACATATGGTCCGGAGTACTGTTTACGTGAACAGTAATTCTCCCGTTTCGCTTAATATTCAATGGGTCCCGAAATCTGTTTACGTGAATAGTAATCCCTGCTTCGCTTAATATTTAATATATATATATATATATACACACACAAATAAGAGTAGTATACACAAAACAATAATAGTAGTTCAATCATAAAAAAAAAGCATATATAAATAAAAGAATAACTGGGGAATTTTCCCAGTTTGCAACGGTGCGTAATAGAACTTGTCCCATTACTTGCATCACATCCCATCCTAGTCGACAGATCAAGCAGAATAAGAAAGTGAGTTGAAAATACCAACATTACTGTAGCAATCAAGTGTCTAAAAAATGAACATTACAGTAGGTATCCTAGGTGATTATATGGCATGGCCGCATGGACCACTTAGTTTTGTGCTTGCCTTAACTTCAAAAAAGAACGAATATCTGGCCTTGAATCAAAAGCTTAAGCTCAAATAAAAAAACTTCGGATTTGGTGCAAGGATGCAGCTGATGAGGTTCCAAGCGAGGTGAATGTAGTGCTGGCTGCTGGCCTGCTGGGTATCTGATATTTCAGATATTCTGCCCAAAGATGTGACGGGGTTTGTCTGCTTTGCCTGACTAAAAAGGGGGCCGATGAAACTTGCTCATAATTTGGAGCTCTTTGCGCATCATGCAGTAGTAAACTGTGTTATCGATCTCGGAACAGCCGATGCCATTGAAAGCCGTGGAAACGCCAAACACTAAGAGCCAGCCGTAACTCTCATGAGTTTCTAGTTCACCACCAAATATTCAAAGAAGTTCAACCCAAATAATATCAAAGTTAGTATATATGTATAGTTATATGCTGCCCTCTGTCTTGCTTAGTAATCAAGCGACCGTACCTTTTCTTATGTATGTTTACAACTTTTTCTTTTTCTATCCATCATTGACTTACACTTCTGATTCTCAAAGGTAAAGATAAGTAGGCTACTAATAACATAAATGCATAAGCTAAATCATCTGTATGTTCTGCTAATGTTGATGCTAGACATGGTGATGATGATGCTGACCAGCAAAGAGAGGACCTTGAAGGAATAAGGATATGTTCTCCGGGGAAGCTGGCTTTAGTCGACACACAGTCACACCTATTAATGCTGTCTAATCTGTTATTAAGGTTTTTCCATAATTTTTGAAAACTTGTGGGATTTGATATTCTGAATGTTTATTATATTGTTCAAGTTATGCTAGCTAGCTTGCTGGTTTCTCTGAATATCTTTGTAGTTGTGTGGACAATAATACAACTTTTGTGCTGATCTCTTTCAATCTAATTCTCTGATGGGAAGTGAATTGTTAAGCTGAGGTATACACTGATGTTTTCTGGTAGTGTTTGTTTTCAAAAGATGCAAAACTTAGGCCTTGATTTATAGACTGACGTTTTTCATGGCACCACTGAGAAACATTTGAAGGGTGTTCTCGGATTCAGCTACTACTATATTTGTAATGTAGAGATTTTATCCAGAATGCAATCAATAAAACCACTCGGCCAAAGTAGCCTCATACTTGGAAGCCATCAAAAAGCTCAAGTAATTACCTCGCCTTGAGTAAAGTTACAGATATCAAATCAGTTGATCTAGGATCAAAATATTCTTATTGTATAATTAAATATTCATGTAGTTGATGTAATTATTTCATCAATAACCAAGACCAATTTATACCTCTCTGAAAGGAGTAGTCTTCTTTCAAAAAAAAGTAGTCTGTGAAGAACTGAGAGGAGGAAGCAATAAGTTTAGGGTCTATCTGTCCCACATCCAGACAGATGTGAAGCTGCCAGGTGCGACTGCTATAAATTGAAGCACCCTGTCAACAAGAAATCTACGGAGCCATGCGTTGAGCACATAGCGAACTATTCTTTCGCCTTTTACTAAAGAATACCGTGTGCGCGGCGCTTTGAGTGGCATACGCCTATTTTTGGATGGGCGCACCTCTGTGGGTGCCCCAACAATGTGCAGTTGAACCTTAGGCCTTAATTTAATCCTGCTCAGCTTTGGCAGCCTAGAAATTATGAGTTCACAGTTTACATCTGCGCCGTTAATTTTCTCTTTGCGTACTGTCAGTCTTTGTCCCGAACTTTATTTTGTGCAGTGCTTGGATACACGAGAGCTGAGATGTGCTTGACTTCAACTTGACAATAGAAATGAAGATCTGCAAATGAGCTGCTCCCTTTTGTATGACTAAAAACTTTCGCCTACTATAAGTTCTCAATAATCAATATCAATGATTGGTACAGCTTTCTGGCCTATGTTTCAATAGTCAATATGACCTTGCTACTTACTGATCGTTTGGCCTCTTTATCTACTCGAGATAGCATGCTGCTGTTGAGTTTTTGGCCATTTGTTTGTTTGCAAACTCCAAGAGTGATGAACATTTGAATCTTCTTTTAAAAGTTTATGTTGTTGCCCCCGAGTTCAAATCCTGCATATTTTTCAATTTTTGAACACTGCTGTTTAGTTTTTCAATCTTGCATTTGATAAGCAAGAGAAAAGATTTCCATTTCTCCATTTAGGTACTCATGCTATTATGACACATTATTTGCGATATTTTGTAGACTTGATTTGAAATTATGTTCCTTTATTATCGATCTATAGATAATTTGTTTAAATGGTAACGTAGTTATGAGCTTTTGAGGATATCAGGTTTTGATATGTAAGGGCATTGCCGCATACGTCTTCCTGATCAAATGTGGATGGTTTGAACTTTGAAGTTACAACCGAACTAACTTCACATGCAAGAGCAACTTCTTGATTTGCATAATTACTGCAACTAAAATTGATCCATGTTGATTCTACTAATGGCAACATTGGATTGGTGTTCATTTCTGCAAGCAGGCTACAAGCTTAGGCTAAGCATTCTATCTCTAATGAGTCGTAAAAGAGAGCTACTTTCAAAAGAAAAAAAAGAGACAGATGTGTTGTGAGCTTTCGAGCTCAACTGATCATACAGATCTTGGCACACTTTCAGGGATTTATTTTCTGAGGTTGAGGACCTATTAATTAAGTGAAACACCTAATAGTACGTTATACACTTCAAGATTTGCATGAAATTGCTATTCCACTGAGTATGTATGAACTTGCTAAAAAGTGGTCAATTAAGTCTATGGTAAATAATACTCCATACCAGAGCATGAAATTTCTTCTATTGTGTCTGAGCCGTCGTCCACCTAGATAATTATGACTATACATATCTGGAGAAGTGGTATGGATGCATATGTCGAAGATATGCCAACACCAAGGAATTGGTGCTGGTTTCTTTCCTCAAAATCTGGATGTCAACTTGTTGGCAGAAGGTATTCAAGTTGGTTCAGTTTACTAAAATTGCTACATCAGATTAACTGATTTCAAATGTGAAGTTATCTGCTTGCTTTTACTTGTGTGTTTATGTTGCATTTTGCAGTGAAAACCCCTACATGCAGTCCTATGAGCATTCATTTAAAAACTAATTACAAATGAATGGATCTACTATTGGTTGGCATTTAATTTGGGAGCTCATCAGCTTGAAGTCTACTTCTGTTATAATAGCAAAGTAATTTAATTTTGTAAATGCGAGTCAGCTAAAAATAGTAGCCGGTACAGTATCTGCTTTACTTTCTCAGTCCATATCAGAAGCGTCAAGATAGCTAGCGTTCCCTTTCAACTGTCTCTACATATCATTCACGCAGCTTCCTATCACTTCTGCATCAAAAATTATAACGTCTTTCAGTTCTGATTTCCCTCATTCCAATTCTAAATGGGCATGTAAAAGTTCTAAAACTAAATTAGGTGAGACCAGGTTGTCATTTGGCAACATATGAGTTATGAACTTATGCATTTGAATTTTTGCAGCAAACATGTATAGTGTAGCTATTCACTATTGGTCACATCACTTTCCATAGGTCTGTAAAAACCAAAATAATGTAGTACACATGACTTTTTCTGGTCTATATGAGGATTGGTTTTCCAAGCTTCAATATGCAGAAGAAATTATCAGCTACTCAAGTAACAAGAAACTAAAATGTATTTTCATTAGCTAGCAGGCTCTTGCTTGCACAGGAATGTGCAGCTGCTGTAACAAATGAAGCACCACAGAAGGACTATTCCTAAGTGGGAAACTAAAAAGAACTTCTATCTCTAAAGGGGATTGAATTCCACCCTCATGACTATTCTAGATGATGCTCTTGACGACTGTATGCAGAAAAATGTATTACACACGATATTTATCACACAAAGCTTTCTAGAACGCTGAGCAGCTGACATTGTTTTATTAAAAAAAAAAAAAAAAAAAAAATTGACGGTCTTACTGCCGACTTTAATTTAGATATACACAGCTAAACACAATTCCTCCAGTGTTCCTTCCTTCGGCTGGTGTTGGCAGACTGATGAGTATGGGTTAAAGCCATGAACTCTATACTCATAGATTAATAAACTGTAGCTGTTTGAAACAAGGGATCGAGTCGGTTATATATGTAGGTTGTGTTCTGAATTCTGATCATAACATGAGCAGCAAGCTTGTTTCTCACTCTCACATCTCAATGTCATCTTCTTCTTTACAGCTGAAAATGCAGATTCCAGCTCTGAATTTTATATCGTTTATGAGGGTGAGATTGTCTTACACCATTTAGTGTTAATGTGCATCGATTGTGTTAAGAAGAGTGTGGGTGATTCATTGGTAACAGGAATAGGTCGTAGTCCCACATTGGTATTGTTGTGAAGTATGGAAGCCGAAGAGAAGATAAATAGGCAAGCACGAGACTGGAGGAGGCATACCTTTCTCGGCCTTTTGGCTAAGATCAAGTGTAGTATCTGTTCTTATCAGTTTAATATCTGATATGTGGGCCAATGGTTCACACGATATTAAATTAATTTTTTAAAGGGGAGGGTCCATCACAGTAGCTTGCTACTGGGGCTCTCACGTGTCATCCTTGCGTTGCACTACAGCAAGGTTTGGCGCACCCTACCAAATTCAGTCATAGTCTTGATTAATCCTTCTCGATCGTTTTACTTAGTAGTCGTTGGTCTGTTCTTCTGCTTATTAGTCGATTCGATCTTAGTTTTCTCTATGTATTTGTTGCTTGTGCGGCCTGCACAATGTAATGCCTAATTTCTTGTGCTGGTAACGAAATCTTCGACGACCTTAAACCCTTCAGTAGAGTTTCTGTACAATTTTATTCTGAAACCTCCGTTATCATTTTTGTAGAAAATGATCAATTTTATGACCTGGAATGGAATTATGTTCATAGGGAACCTAGGTCTCCAGTAGAGCTATGAGTAGAGCTGTAGTGAGTTCTGCATGATTAGGTAGGCGAGGAGTGTATCGTGTACTGAAGAATTTAGGGAAGCGATTCCTGTGGAAGCAATTATTGTAGACGATGGAGATCAAACGAGATAAGCTTAGCTAATGCTTGAGAGGTTGAATACTAATGCAAAGAAAGGACAGTCGAGGGGTATGTGAATATGTTCTTGGGAAGCAGGTGACAGACAATGTCAAACCTGTTCTTGAGCGCTTTAAATAACAGTTGTTACCTGTTATTTTACTACTATTGCTGCATCAAATTACCTGATTTGAAATGTGAAGTTATCTGCTGCTTGTTCTTAACCCTGTTTTCTTGTAGCATTTTGCAGCAAGGAACCAGTACGTACTGTTTATCTTTCATCTAGAAACTAAGCATATGGATCAACTATTGTTTGGGAGCTCATCAGCTTGAAGTCTACTTGTGTTCTAATAGAAAAGTATATTAACATAGTAAATCTGAGTTGGCTAAACAAATAGTTGCTGGTAGAGGATCTTTCAGAAACCTCCAAGTCTCAACATATGCTTCACTTTCTCAGTCACTAAACGTCAAGATAGCATAACTTTTAACTCTCTATACTAATCATTCACGCAGTTCCTTATCAAGTCTGCATCAAAATTTTACCATCTTTTAAATGGACATGTAAAAGTTCTAAAAACTAAATCAGATGGGGTATGCATTTGAATCTTGCAGCTAACTTGTATAGTTTTGCTATTGGTCACATCACTTTCCATAGGTCTGTAAAAAGAATATTATGTTAGTACGTATGGCTTTTCCTGGTAAAGAATAGAGAGACCAATCCTATAAGAGGATATGGTTTTCCAGGGATCAATATGCACTTATGCAGACAAAGTTATCAACCACTCAAGCACCAAAAAACTATAATGTATGTGCATTAGCTAGCAGGCTCTTGCCTGCACAGGAATGTGCAGCTGTTGTAACAAATGGAGCATCACAGAAGGACTATTTTTAAGTGAGAAACTGAAAAGAACTACATAAAATGATTCTTCTACACCACTAATGAAAGAAACAAACAATAAAGGCATGTGGGGTGAGTGCTGCTCTTATATATATATATTTATATGAAACAGGCAGCTACATTTGAATTGTGCTTGTATATATACCCGACTTGGGGTTTGTTCAATATATTAGAAAATTTCCAACCTTTTGTGTTCTGTTTGACAAGAATGAAGTACTTTGTTTTGTTTATTGATGACTTTACAAGATTAACTTGGGTTGTGTTATTGAAAAAAAGAGATGCTGTGTTTTTGGTTTTCACCGCTTTTCATAGTCTCATCCGAACTCAGTATGATGCTTGTGTGAAAATATTTCTATCTGACAATGGAGGAGAGTTTGTTAACCACTCTTTTCGAGACTATTTTCAACAACATAGAATTGTTCATCAGACTACTTGTCCTCTGACACAAAAACGAAATGGGGTATCTGAGAGGAAAAATTGACACCTCTTGGATATTGGAAGAGCTCTCTTACTCAGTGCAAATCTACCCAAATATCTATGGGGTGAAGCTGTGTTGTGTGCCTCTCACGTTATCAACCGTCTACCATCTGTAGCTCTTCAGAACCGGGTTCCCTTTAAGGTATTGTCTGAACTTGTTACTATTCCATCTCTCAACAAACTTCATGCTCATGTCTTTAGTTGTGTGTCCTATGTTCATCGTTATAAAAATCAGAGATCTAAGTTGGAAGCTTGTTCCCTTAAGTGTGTGTTTGTTGGATATAGATCCCATCAGAAAGGATACAAGTGCTACCATCCTCCGTCTCAACGATTCTATGTCACCATGGATGTCACATTTAGTGAAGACCTATGCTATTTTTCTCCTACGGTATCTCTGAGTGAGGAGGATAAGCATGTTTTTTATGAAGATCAATTTGGAGAACTAGAAGATTGTGTAATTGTTGACAGTAACCATGTTGAAAAGGTTCTTCGGCCTGTCATCGACTAGATCCAGAATTCGAGAGATAATACTCCGGAACCTCAAAAAGGGGTTCAATCTGTTAAACCTGCCCAAGTTGAGGCATATGTTCCCTGTTCTGAAAGTGTTCGACATGACGAACAACTGTCCGACACGTCGAAAGGAGGAGAATTGATTAATAGTAATCAGCCGCTAGTTGTTGAAGATGTATATGAAAGTTCAGTCTCCCCCCCTACATCAACGATCTCTCCTGACTTGTCATCACCTGAGGTATGTAGTACTATTCCGTTGTCATCTTCCAATGTCCATGAATCTAGTAGGGTCTTGCCTGCTAGGTCAATCTGTGGTCAACCTCCTAAAAAATATGAGCCTCTCTTGTTAGCTAAAACCAAGTATCATATATCCAACTACGTGTCAACTCATAGATTGTCTAAACCTTACATAGCCTTTGTGAATCAATTGTCTATTGTGTCACTTCTTAGCTATGTTGCACGGACACGCTGACATGACGACACGACACGCTGACACGGCAAAACTCAAAAACTAAATATCTGACACTGTTTGGACAAGGCAAATAAAACTATATATTTATTATTTTTAATAAATAAAAATATACTACAATATACATTACATTACCAAAATAATGTTCTAAATTCAATTCTTTGCATAACCATAAGAAATAAAATTAAAGAGAGTCAAATGCACATGATAGAAGTGCATAATTAATAATATTAGAAATAACAGACCTCTAACTTAAAACATTTAAAGAAAATCAAATTTGCAGTAGGTTGCTGACAAAACTGGGCACTAGCTTGCTTTTAAAAGTGAACAGTAGTTTTATTTAGGTTTTGGTTCCCTTTTTTTTTTTTTTTTTCAATTAAAAAAAATTGATAAATGATGATTGGCGTGTCGGAGATAATGTGGCGTGTCAGTCAACATGTTCGAAATGTGTCAGAAAAGTCAACATTTTCTGACACGCCACGTGGCTTATCGGACACATATTTTGTCGTGTTGGCGTGTCGGACACTCCGACACTCCACCCTAGTGGAGTGTTCTTGCAACATAGTTTCCTAGTAAAATGCAGGATGCAATCAAGGAGGTTAAGTGGGCCAAAGCAATGGAGATTAAGATAGATGCTCTCAAGAAGAATGGTACTTGGGATTTGGTGCCATTACCACCTGGAAAGAAGACCGTTGGTTGTAGTTGGGTTTATACTATGAAACATAATGCAGATGACTCTGTTGACAGATATAACACAAGGTTGGTTGCAAAAGGATACACTCAAAAATATGGAGTGGATTATGATGAGACGTTCGCACTTGTAGCAAAGATCAATACCATTCGAGTCCTCATGTCTTTGGCAGCTAATTTGGATTGGCCCATGCAATAGTTTGATATGAAGAATGCATTTATTCATGGAGATTTGAATGAAGAAATTTACATGGATATTCTTCCAGGATATAATACTTCTACGAGCAAGAAAGTGGTGTGCAAATTGAAAAAATCCCTATACGGATTAAAGCAATCTCTAAGAGCTTGGTTTGGAAGGTTTACGTCTTTCATGACGAAGATTGAGTATAGGTAGAGTGACTCAAATCATACTTTGTTCATGAAACACTGACATGGTAAGCTTATTGCCTTGATCATTTATGTAGATGACATGGTAGTAACATGTGATGACATTGGTGAAATTAGAAGATTGAAAGATTAGTTGTCTTCTAAATTCGAGATGAAGGACCTTGGGAATTTAAAGTACTTCTTGGGAATTGAGGTAGCCAGGAATAAGGACTGTATCATGCTGAGTCAAAGAAAATATGTTCTAGATTTGCTAGTAGAGACTGGTATATATGCTTGATTGTACACCAGTTGATACACCGATAGAACAGAACCATCAGATTGCAGAGTATCCTGATCAAGTTTCGACTGATAAATCTCGATATTAAAGGTTAGTTGGAAGATTAATTTACTTGCGCATACTAGACCTGATCTTACTAATGTAGTTAGTGTGTGAGTCAGTATATGCACAATCCTTGTGAAGATCACATGAATGCTGTGAAGATAATCTTGAGATACTTAAAGTCTGCTTCTGGAAAAGGCCTGATGTTTCGTAAATATGGACATTTGAGGACTAGTGGTTACACTGATGCAGACTGGGCAGGGAACGTCACTGACAGGCGTTACACTTCTGGCTATTTTACATTTATTAGTGGAAACTTAGTCACTTGGAGAAGCAAGAAACAGAACGCATGTGGTGGCCCGTTCTAGTGCATAAGCTGAGTACAGAGGTATGGCTCAAGAAGTCTGTGAGTTGTTATGGTTGAGAAGTTTATTAAAGAGTTTAGGTTTCAAGCAGAATGGTCAATGCCTCTTTAGTGTGACAATACTGCTACGGTTGAAATTGCACGTAATCATGTTCATCATGATCGGACAAAACATGTAGAGATTGACAGACACTTCATTAAGGAAAAGCTAGATGCTCCCATAATCTCGTTCCCATTTGTTTATTCGGAGGAGCAACTAGCTAACATCCTTACCAAAGCCATGTCGTCCAGGGCGTTCAGTGACTCACTTGACAAGTTGGGCATTCAAGATTTGTATGCGCCAACTTGAGGAGGAGTGTTAACGCGAGTCTCAATCCTAGTATATTGAGAAGATGTATATTTTGTAATCAACTAGGATTATGTAAATCTTTCAATGTAATTAGTTTCCTTCTAGGGTTAGAACAGTACTTGTATATATACCCGACTTGGGGTTTCTTCAATATATATTAGAAAATTCTCAACTTTTTATGTTGTGTTTGACTTCACGGGACCATGCCTTGAGCACATAGTTAACTATTCTTTCGCTTTTTACTAAAGAATACCGTATGCACGGCGCTTCAAGTGGCATTCGCCTATTTTTGGAAGGGTGGACCTCAATGGGTGCCCCTGCAATGTTCAGTACAATCTTTGATCTCCCTGGGAGTAATAAATATGTTTACTTTATTGACACAGCACTGCAACGGAAGCAGTAGCCCACGGCCGATGGAATACTTAATAATATATTGTTTGGCCTGAACTGTGGCAGATAGTTGTAGTATGAAAGATACGAATTTTAATACAAATAATTGAAGGCAGAGAACGATGGAAGAGAACTATAAACATGCAAGGTGCAATGATAGATCTTGATTGATCCATGGTGAATGCTTCATTTGGTTTCATCACTTTCATGTTCGGTTATTTTGGGCTATGCTTCACACATAATGCTTACTAATTAATTTCTGAAGTAGCGGCCTGCGATGCAAGGGGTCAAGTGCTCAGAAGTTGTTTAAAGGTGATCTACGCTGTGAATTCTGAGACAACAGTTCATGTGGCTGGTAGACTGGTGGTGATATATATATGACTTGCTTGCTGGTTAAAGCTTGTCTTTTGGATTATATTGGAGGCATCAACTGTTTTGATCTTCCTCATGTTTGTCTATTACTGAGGACTCTAATCGCTGAGCTGAGAATGCACATGTTTGACTGTGTCTCACCAATGTTGCAGTAAAAACATACGTTTTCATTTACGGTCATGAATTTAACTTCATAAAAATGGATAATGAATGTATTGATCACCTCATCACATGATTGTTGATGTGTACTAACATAATCAGCTGTTAATTCAATTTTCTACTGTCATCTTTATCTTCCGACCTGTGCTCATTGTAAGTAATCTTTTTCCTTGGCTGCAAACTTCTTTCTACAGAATTGGAGAGAAGATATTCCCAAATACAAAGGTAACGCAAATTGGACACCGTTATTGAAGAAGCAGACAAGCTGTTATTGTTCAAGTTAACTATGCCAAAACAAACAGCTGGTTATTAGCTTACCTACTTGTCTTTCTTCGTAATTTGTGAAAGGCTTATTGTCACTAATCGGTGCTTCTGATCTCGTTCTATCCCTATACTCCTGTTGCTTGTAAGCCGAAGGTTATGAGAGAGAACAATGGTAAGGGGTGTTGTAGAGTTGAGTAGTCCTTCTAGTGGCTACTGTGAGCATTTCAATTAGCATCGACATGATTAGTCATAGTTGAGATTAAAGTTCTAAACTTTTTACCCTATTCGAGTATTAGTAGGTTTAATATCTTTAGAGGAAAATGATTAATATACGTCGCTCATGATTTTATTTGGCTTGAATTGAAATGATGTCAAAGTGATCTTGGTAATAATGCATTTTTACAACATTCTTGTTTCTACCTCTTTCCGAGTTCACGAGACGGGATGTCGAATTCTTGTTTCCAATTCCTGTAGCTGCACAAGTAACACCGCGTCAGGAATCGAGACTGGGGTGGCTCAGTCTTCAACTCTTTGATGCTTAAGTCAGCGCACGATGGCTACTTGTATAGTACAAGAGTAAAGGAGGAATGATGAACTTACTTTTTTTGGGAATTCGTGCTTGTCTTATAGGCTAGTATTGAGAATTATGTCTTCTGTCTTTGATATGTGACCATTTCCGTGGTCCTGTTCAACATCTCCCATTTCGGGAGTATTTAGCTGTTGTGAAGTGTTTGCAGTAAGTACATTGTTGCTGGACTTCACTATTTAGGTGTTCATGAAGATCTCACCGGTGTTGTCTTGCTTGGAATGGCCTCCGGCGACCGTGTGATCATGTCATATTCTCGGCGTGGCCAAGCGTTCTTGGCTATGTATTAACAATTCTTTTTTTTATATTTTTTCAATAAAACGAAAATGAACCTGGGGTGTGAAAACTACTATAAAAATGTGTAGTAGTGTGTAACAAATTGTGTATAGGTGAGAGTGAGACGGTGAAGGCTTACCCGGACAGAATCCATTGGGTGATCAAAAATGGTTATGGCCCTAGGTTTTTTTTTGAGAGGAAGAGAAGAGATAAGATGCTTATGGCCTAGGTTGGGGACCTGACCTCCATATATTGCACGACAGGAGGGTATGGCGGGGTAGGTACCCTTCCTATGATCAAGAATGCTTATGGCCCTCATCAATCAAATCTTTAATCAGACAATTTCCGATGAATTTATAAAGTTTAGCCGACGGGTTTAGAAGGTTTAGCAGACGAATTGGTGTATAGCCGACGAAATTGCTATTTTTAGCCGACAAAATTTTCAAAGGACTTTAGCCGACGAAAATATATGAAACGTCGTCGGCTAAAGTCGAAAAATTTTCAAAATTTTGAACCAAAATTTTTTGGCGGTTAACCAAAATTTTCAAAAGAGTTTAGCCGACGAAAATAAAGAATTTCGTCGGCTAAAGTTCTTTATATAGCCGAAGATGGATGGTAAGAAGTCTATTATCTGCCAGATTTTCTTCTTGGCCTAGCTCCGCAGTCAAGTCACTGGAGACCGCCACACTTGTCCCAAAAGCTTCGTCGTCGTCTCTACTTCATTGCTGGATAGGTGGTGCATCGAGTGGCGCCGCCATGAGGGATAAATCGAGCTCCAAAACTCCGCCGGTTCGGATTCGGTGTTGATTGAATTTCTCCTTCCTTAGGTCACCATTTGGTGAGTTCTATATATGGATAAGTTGAGTTTGATTAGTACTACATTCCCCTAGAATTTGGTAGCTCGATTCGGTGTGTTTGAAGAGAATCGAAGATTTGAAGTTTTTAGGGTTTAAAATTGGGGATTTTTATATTTTCAGTCGATTGACCTGTTTAGGCTTAGAATTGAGCTTCGACTTCTTCTAGAAAGTTGTTCGAAATGTTGAGAGGAAGATTCTGTCAAATTTTGGTCGTGATTGGAGGTGGCCGAAAGTTTCTGCAGTTTTTTTTTTCAATACCCAGCAACTTTAGCCGACGATATTTAAACACTATATTCGTCGGCTATAGTATTTTTTAATTTTTTTTATAAGGTTTAGCCGACGAATTATGGCATGTTTCGTCGGCTATAGTTATTTTTTAATTTTTTTATAAGGTTTAGCCGATGAAATATTTTATATTTCGTCGGCTATAGTTATTTTTTAAAATTTTTTTACAAGGTTTAGCGGCTATAGTTATTTTTTTAAATTTTTTTTACAAGGTTTAGCCGACAAAAAATACTAAATTTCGTCGGCTATAGTTATTTTTTAATAATTTATTACGCACTTTAGCCGACGAATATCTTAATTGGTTCGTCGGCTAAAGTCTGGGAAAAAAACCGACGACATGTTTTTCGTCGGCTAACTGTGGTACTATAGCCGACGAAAAAAAAAATTTCGTTTGCTAAAGTTATCACAGACGACCCTTTCCCGACGACACTATAGTCGACGAAGGTTCGTCGGCTAAGATCTTAGCCGACGAATTAAGATACTGGTAGTGATTGTTGCTGGACCTTCACTATTTAGGTGTTAATGGAGATCTCGCCGGTGTTGTCTTGCCTGGAATGGCCTCCGGCGACCGTGTGATCATGTCATATTCTCAGCGTGGCCAAGCGTTCTTGGCTATGTATTAACAATTCTTTTTTTATATTTTTTCAATAAAACAAAAATGAACCTGGGGTGTGAAAACTACTATAAAAATGTGTAGTAGTGTGTAACAAATTATGTATAGGTGAGAGTGAGACGGTGAAGGCTTACCCGGACAGAATCCATTGGGTGATCAAAAATGGTTATGGCCCTAGGTTTTTTTTGAGAGGAAGAGAAGAGATAAGATGCTTATGGCCTAGGTTGGGGACCTGACCTCCATATATTGCACGACAGGAGGGTATGGCGGGGTAGGTACCCTTCCTATGATCAAGAATGCTTATGGCCCTCATCAATCAAATCTCTAATCAGATAATTTCCGATGCCATTTTCATAGTTGCCAGGATAACAAGAAAATGAACTACGTACGTGCATGTAGTCATGTACAGTTGCAGAAGTTGAACTAACACCACCAGTTTTTCTTATTTGTTGGCCCAACTTTAAGACCTCAAAGTTTTTCACGTACCTTATCCGCAACTCCTCTATCTATAAATATTTGGTTTTGATTCCCAAGCAAAATCAACTTCCATTCATCGATCCTACACTTGTATCCTTTATTCCTTTACTTACCTTTACCAAGGAACATGGCCTCTCAACGCTCCCAAGCCTTCGTCTTCCCTCTTTTGGTTCTCACTCTCTCACTTATGAGCTCCCAAACTCTGGTCCAAGGAGCTCGCTGTCTTCTCGAGACTCAGTTGCCTCAGGTGCCTGAGCTTCCAAAGCCTGAATTGCCCCATCTTCCTGGTCTTCCAGAGCTGCCGAAGCCGGAGCTACCACCATTGCCTAAGCCAGAATTCCCATCCTTGCCTAAGCCCGAGTTGCCACCATTGCCCCATGTACCAACTATTCCAAAGCCTGATGAAGGCCTCAAGTTGGCTGAGCAACCGCATCTCCCAACCTTGCCTGAGCTTCCACCGTTGCCAAAGCCAGAGGAGCTGCCGAAGCCTCAACTCCCATCGCTCCCGAATCTTCCAAGTTTGCCAAAACCCGAGTTACCAACACTGCCCAAGCCTGAATTGCCAACTTTACCACCAGTGTCTCATCTACCCGAGCTTCCTAAGACCGGATTGCCCATCATCCCAACCCTTCCAAAAGACAAAACCATCCTTCCTTGATGTGCATGCACAGTTCTTCATGATTGTTGTCTTGGAAATACTTAATACTATTGGGAGTATTGGCATTATGGCATACATATGTTAAATCACGTACCTAGCTACCAGTACGTATTACATCAGTGTTTGATACTATATATGCCTAGCATGTTGGCTGGATTGTAATTCTTCATTTTTTTCATCTATGGCTACCAGTACGAATTCTGTTCTGCTCCGAGTATAATTACTGGTCACCTTTGATTTACTAGCTTCTAAATTCTATATATACATTATTTTCATTTTCATATATCTGGAAACTTCTACATTTTCAGTATCAAAATAAAAGACTGAATATATATAATCTAACATACACAGTACTATATCGGATCGAAAGTATATTCACAGTTTCACCAACTATATATAATTAAAGAACAACGAAAAAGCATAGTTCACATAACATATTCTTGTCCTATCGATCTCACGGGACAAAGACTTAGCAAAGTTAAGGGGGGAGGGTACATACTTGTGAGCAAATTACACTACTTGAAAAAAAAAACATGCACATCCCGGCCATGCCAGTTTTAGAACACCGTACGCAGTTCTGCTCCCAGAAGAAAGAAGCTAGGTTTGCCTGAATCACAAAATTAACCAAATTCTAGGAACTATCGTTTGACACTGTATCAAAATAGAGTTTGAGAGAAAATATATAATATCACTTCAGATCTCTACTCTCTGCTATATGAGATTTAATGAGCCAAACTAGGCAAGAGCTAACGTTAAACCAAGGAACATAACCAAAGTACGACCAGAAATTAATGTCTCATCCTTCAATTCATTGGATTGAACAACAAACAAAAGTAATAATAAAAGGTTTAGAATGAAAGAAAACATGTAGGTGGGTGTGTATTAAAATAAGCTTGATAATTTGGGTTTTTATCTAATTTTCTCTATATAATTACTAGATGAACGTTGGTTCTAAGAGATCAATATGCCAAGTTGAGAATATTGTATCCCACTTTGCAGCTAATATCTATTTCTCCTCAGGTATGAGATGGCCATCTTAAACTAAAAACAAGACTTGAGGCATGTATATTAATGTATGACCACATTTGATGCAAGTATATGGAATCCCAGTTATATGTAGCGATTCTGTGTCAAACTTCAATCCCTAGATCAAGTCCCACACCGTGAGCCACATAAGCTCGCTCGGCTCCCCTTTATAGAAAGGGTTTCCGTCTCGGATAAGGAAACCCACAGCAGCAGCATTTTTTTTTCTCAATATATAGGCGGCGGCAGCATTTAATACAACAAGATCTGTTTCATTACTTCAACACCGTAGTTTACTAATTTTCTCGCCGCGAAACCCTAATGGTCTCGAAACCCTAGTTGCAGGTGAAAAAGCACAAATCTGATGACAACACAGATATCTCGTCGCTTTGTTTGCACGGTGAAACAAGAAGACGCATCCTTAGTGCCCCAACATGTAGAGAATGGTTTACTTGTCATCAAGAGCTTGCTTCCCATCAAATTAGGGTTCGAACAGAAGACTGTAATCCACTCACTGGATGATAATCGCCTCTATTCTCATGGACCAGCTACGCTCTTAGCTACGAGATCTATGTCGGTCTTCTCCTCTAGTATCAAGCTATTGGCCGAGACGCATTACTATAAAAATATGATTGCTGGGCATCTTTCCCGCATGGGTGTCCCGGAAAGTGAATGGTCATATATTTTCCGACGAATTTTCCGGGTAGTGGATGTGGTCGTCCCCAATGTCGTTATTGATGTGACCATATCGGACGTGACGACACTCACATATGACAACTATGCTAGGACAGTCGAAGATATGGTTGTAAGTGAATCCCTGGAAAGATATAGGGCGCGCCAAGTTTATTCCTGCAACTAAATCATCAATTGAAGGTTTGGAGAAAGTGCGAGTTGATAATCTTGAAGGAGAAGAAGAAGAAGAACAATGTAGCAGACCCAAGAAAAGAAGTAGGCAGTCTTGTGTTATATGTCTGGATCCCCTTGATGCTGCTAGGACTACAGAAGAACAAGATTCTTGTGCTGAGCAAGAAGTTACAATTAATCGCTTGCCCTGCTCGCATCTTTATCATGGAGATTGCATTGTCATGTGGCTTAAGATCAACCATTTGTGTCCTATGTGCCGATACCCAATGCCAACTGTGGATCCTTGCAATAATCAATAACCTAATTGCTAGCTGCTCTAAAGATTATAGAAATTAACAGAAAGATTGATGTAGATTCAAAGTAATCACTTTCTTTATACTTATTCCTGAATAGCATCGGTGTTTCTCATGCTCATGATATCTGCCGACGGGGCGAAGGTAGTAATTCTGGAAGCTGTTATGAATAATGACAACTGTTAATTAAAATGGTAATGCAGATGAATGTGGAGATCTACATGTCCTAGATTAATCTATAGGTAAAATATTAGTTTAGAATTGTATCTTGTAATGAATCTGTTGTTAGGTTAATTTGTTGCTAGATAGGTCTGTTAGCAACTTCTAGCTATATGTATGTGTAACATCTTGTAATGAGTGAAGCAATCAAGTATATAGTGCTAATAAAGCATTATAATTAGAAGTTTCAACTACACTCCGTTAGCATTTTTTTTATCACAACTTGAGAGTAAGTATAACAACATAAACACGATCCGTCCGCGGGGCCTACGTAAGAAATAAACCATGCAAAACTATCTAGTATACACTAAACAATTTCTATGCTGCAGATTATGAGATGAAACGCTATGACCAATCTTCCGTGGTAGCAAACGAGAAAAGTAACCAGCCACCGAGACACCAGGAGGGATAAGTCCTCAACCTATCATTATTGACTACTTTCGGGACCACCCTATCAACTAGCATTTATAAAATTCGTTAGCCATTTCTATATTTTAATATGGTAATAAAATGGGTTTTTTGTCTATAATAGAGAATTTTTTACACTCAACTAGCATTTATAAAATTTGTTAACCATTTCTTTTTCTTTTCTTTTTTAAATTAAAAGGAGCTGAGCTCCATTTATTAAGAAAAAAGAAAGTCAGTGGTACATAAGGGAAGGGGGCTTAACAAAACCCCTTCCAACAAAGAATAAAGCAACATAACCTACAAAAGAAAGCAACACTAAAAGTAAATCAGTGAAGAAAGCGAAAATGAGGTAAACCGAGTTGATCTTGTAGGCAAAGATTCATAAGGAATTGGGGGATTGAGTCCCAATAAACCAAGCCTGAAGAAGTTAAACCGAAGTTTGCTAGTGCAGCTGCAACCTGATTTCCTTCTCTCAATATATGAGAACACCAAAATTGCATTTACGAGACAATTAAGATACATGCAATTATCCCAAGCAACACGGAATCTCCATGGAACAAGATGAGGGGACTGGATGAATTTAAGAACAATGGCAGAATCAACCTCAAACCAAATATGCTTCCATTCTCGAACCCAAGCTAATTTAATAGCCTTAATAACAGCTATAGCCTTTGCGTCCACCGAACAAGGGATGTCCAAATTACAAGCAAAAACACCAATAAACTCACCCTTGAAATTTCAGAAAACTCCCCCAAAACCAGCCTTGCCTGAGTCATGATTGAAAGCCCTGTCAATATTAATCTTGATGCAGTCAAAAAAGGGAGGAATCCAATTCACTTCTATAATTTGAGGAGCTCGTCTCGGCTTACAAGGTACATCAAAGCACTTTATAACACAAAGCTCTGAGACTAAATTATTCATGCATCCTGAGGTGAGAAAACTGGAAGCTCGCATATATATGCCTCATAATTAAGCCACAAACATGTGATGGCAAACAAGAATAACCATCATACTTGCGTATTCTCCAAATAAACCACATAGTTGTACATAAACAACTTAACCAAAGCTCTTTCAGTTGAGGACTTCGATCATTACCTCTTTCTGCATGCAACAAATCCAGCAAGGAGTTTGGTTGTGTAGCCAATTGAAAGTGAAAGAACCACTTCTGCCATATGAAATCTGCAAAAGGGCATGTGAAAAAAATATGGAACAAGGATTCCCCATGCAAGCACCACATAACACATCTAGATGCGAGAGAAACTCCACGTTTTTGTAAGAAGTCCTCTGAAATTACTCGGCCCCGTAACACCTTCCAAACTAGTAATGAGATTCTGGGAGTGATGAATTTACACCAAATTAACTTTCCCCAATTCAAAGCGGGAGAATGAGGTCATAGAAATTAAAAAGCCTCCTTGGCACTTAGCACACCAGATTTCGATGAAGACCAAATAAGCTTATCATGGGGTCCAAGTCCACTGGAACTCTACTGATCATCTTAGAATTATTTAGCATTAATTCAAAGTGAATGGGTGTAAGTGTCACTATGCTTCGGATCACCATTCAGATACCATATCATATATATTTTCCCGATAAAGATATCATATCATATATGATGAATAAGTTCTTTTCTCCTAAAGTATAAATAAATAATAAACATGTAACATAACAATTACATGCGTTTTGACTGTAACGGTTAGTGGGACGCATCCATTATTGAAAATAATCTCTCTAAAAAAAGAGTAGATGGATCTTGTAAAATCCCATAGAAAATGATGGATTACCCAATACGTAAACTCCAATCATGTATGTGTACACACACACCATCTTCTAGGAGCTTGGGACTTGCCAAGAAAAGATGGAAATACACAAAAGGAGCTAATATTGGAACAAAAAGAAGAGGAACTAGCCAAGGTGGAGGTGTGAAAATATGTGTTCGGATTCTCTAAAATCGCAATAGTGAAGCGTGCGATTGAGCTTGGAATAGCTGATGCTATTGAAAGCCATGGAAGTGCCATGACACTCTCAGAGCTAGCCGCAACTCTTAAGTGTGATCCTTCTTCTCTTTACCGCATCATGAGGTTCCTAGTTCATCACCAAATATTCAAAGAAGTACAACCCAAAATCCAACTAGGCCCCAGAAGCTATGCACAAACACCTTTGTCCCGCTGCCTACTAAAATCCGGTAAAAACAGCATGGCTGCATTTATTTTGCTGGAGACTAGTCCGGTAATGCTAGAACCGTGGCATGGCCTTAGTGATCGGGTTCAGGGCAATGGCATGAGTACTCCCGCGTTTGAGGCAGTACATGGTGAGGATGCAGCTGATGAGGTTCCAAGCGAGGTGAATGTAGTGCTGGCTGCTGGCCTGCTGGGTATCTGATATTTCAGATATTCTGCCCAAAGATGTGACGGGGTTTGTCTGCTTTGCCTGACTAAAAAGGGGGCCGATGAAACTTGCTCATAATTTGGAGCTCTTTGCGCATCATGCAGTAGTAAACTGTGTTATCGATCTCGGAACAGCCGATGCCATTGAAAGCCGTGGAAACGCCAAACACTAAGAGCCAGCCGTAACTCTCATGAGTTTCTAGTTCACCACCAAATATTCAAAGAAGTTCAACCCAAATAATATCAAAGTTAGTATATATGTATAGTTATATGCTGCCCTCTGTCTTGCTTAGTAATCAAGCGACCGTACCTTTTCTTATGTATGTTTACAACTTTTTCTTTTTCTATCCATCATTGACTTACACTTCTGATTCTCA
Source organism: Fragaria x ananassa (assembly GCA_034370585.1). NCBI lineage: Eukaryota > Viridiplantae > Streptophyta > Magnoliopsida > Rosales > Rosaceae > Fragaria > Fragaria x ananassa. The sequence continues at coordinate 20,118,110 of CP139769.1, forward strand.
AAGGTAAAGATAAGTAGGCTACTAATAACATAAATGCATAAGCTAAATCATCTGTATGTTCTGCTAATGTTGATGCTAGACATGGTGATGATGATGCTGACCAGCAAAGAGAGGACCTTGAAGGAATAAGGATATGTTCTCCGGGGAAGCTGGCTTTAGTCGACACACAGTCACACCTATTAATGCTGTCTAATCTGTTATTAAGGTTTTTCCATAATTTTTGAAAACTTGTGGGATTTGATATTCTGAATGTTTATTATATTGTTCAAGTTATGCTAGCTAGCTTGCTGGTTTCTCTGAATATCTTTGTAGTTGTGTGGACAATAATACAACTTTTGTGCTGATCTCTTTCAATCTAATTCTCTGATGGGAAGTGAATTGTTAAGCTGAGGTATACACTGATGTTTTCTGGTAGTGTTTGTTTTCAAAAGATGCAAAACTTAGGCCTTGATTTATAGACTGACGTTTTTCATGGCACCACTGAGAAACATTTGAAGGGTGTTCTCGGATTCAGCTACTACTATATTTGTAATGTAGAGATTTTATCCAGAATGCAATCAATAAAACCACTCGGCCAAAGTAGCCTCATACTTGGAAGCCATCAAAAAGCTCAAGTAATTACCTCGCCTTGAGTAAAGTTACAGATATCAAATCAGTTGATCTAGGATCAAAATATTCTTATTGTATAATTAAATATTCATGTAGTTGATGTAATTATTTCATCAATAACCAAGACCAATTTATACCTCTCTGAAAGGAGTAGTCTTCTTTCAAAAAAAAGTAGTCTGTGAAGAACTGAGAGGAGGAAGCAATAAGTTTAGGGTCTATCTGTCCCACATCCAGACAGATGTGAAGCTGCCAGGTGCGACTGCTATAAATTGAAGCACCCTGTCAACAAGAAATCTACGGAGCCATGCGTTGAGCACATAGCGAACTATTCTTTCGCCTTTTACTAAAGAATACCGTGTGCGCGGCGCTTTGAGTGGCATACGCCTATTTTTGGATGGGCGCACCTCTGTGGGTGCCCCAACAATGTGCAGTTGAACCTTAGGCCTTAATTTAATCCTGCTCAGCTTTGGCAGCCTAGAAATTATGAGTTCACAGTTTACATCTGCGCCGTTAATTTTCTCTTTGCGTACTGTCAGTCTTTGTCCCGAACTTTATTTTGTGCAGTGCTTGGATACACGAGAGCTGAGATGTGCTTGACTTCAACTTGACAATAGAAATGAAGATCTGCAAATGAGCTGCTCCCTTTTGTATGACTAAAAACTTTCGCCTACTATAAGTTCTCAATAATCAATATCAATGATTGGTACAGCTTTCTGGCCTATGTTTCAATAGTCAATATGACCTTGCTACTTACTGATCGTTTGGCCTCTTTATCTACTCGAGATAGCATGCTGCTGTTGAGTTTTTGGCCATTTGTTTGTTTGCAAACTCCAAGAGTGATGAACATTTGAATCTTCTTTTAAAAGTTTATGTTGTTGCCCCCGAGTTCAAATCCTGCATATTTTTCAATTTTTGAACACTGCTGTTTAGTTTTTCAATCTTGCATTTGATAAGCAAGAGAAAAGATTTCCATTTCTCCATTTAGGTACTCATGCTATTATGACACATTATTTGCGATATTTTGTAGACTTGATTTGAAATTATGTTCCTTTATTATCGATCTATAGATAATTTGTTTAAATGGTAACGTAGTTATGAGCTTTTGAGGATATCAGGTTTTGATATGTAAGGGCATTGCCGCATACGTCTTCCTGATCAAATGTGGATGGTTTGAACTTTGAAGTTACAACCGAACTAACTTCACATGCAAGAGCAACTTCTTGATTTGCATAATTACTGCAACTAAAATTGATCCATGTTGATTCTACTAATGGCAACATTGGATTGGTGTTCATTTCTGCAAGCAGGCTACAAGCTTAGGCTAAGCATTCTATCTCTAATGAGTCGTAAAAGAGAGCTACTTTCAAAAGAAAAAAAAGAGACAGATGTGTTGTGAGCTTTCGAGCTCAACTGATCATACAGATCTTGGCACACTTTCAGGGATTTATTTTCTGAGGTTGAGGACCTATTAATTAAGTGAAACACCTAATAGTACGTTATACACTTCAAGATTTGCATGAAATTGCTATTCCACTGAGTATGTATGAACTTGCTAAAAAGTGGTCAATTAAGTCTATGGTAAATAATACTCCATACCAGAGCATGAAATTTCTTCTATTGTGTCTGAGCCGTCGTCCACCTAGATAATTATGACTATACATATCTGGAGAAGTGGTATGGATGCATATGTCGAAGATATGCCAACACCAAGGAATTGGTGCTGGTTTCTTTCCTCAAAATCTGGATGTCAACTTGTTGGCAGAAGGTATTCAAGTTGGTTCAGTTTACTAAAATTGCTACATCAGATTAACTGATTTCAAATGTGAAGTTATCTGCTTGCTTTTACTTGTGTGTTTATGTTGCATTTTGCAGTGAAAACCCCTACATGCAGTCCTATGAGCATTCATTTAAAAACTAATTACAAATGAATGGATCTACTATTGGTTGGCATTTAATTTGGGAGCTCATCAGCTTGAAGTCTACTTCTGTTATAATAGCAAAGTAATTTAATTTTGTAAATGCGAGTCAGCTAAAAATAGTAGCCGGTACAGTATCTGCTTTACTTTCTCAGTCCATATCAGAAGCGTCAAGATAGCTAGCGTTCCCTTTCAACTGTCTCTACATATCATTCACGCAGCTTCCTATCACTTCTGCATCAAAAATTATAACGTCTTTCAGTTCTGATTTCCCTCATTCCAATTCTAAATGGGCATGTAAAAGTTCTAAAACTAAATTAGGTGAGACCAGGTTGTCATTTGGCAACATATGAGTTATGAACTTATGCATTTGAATTTTTGCAGCAAACATGTATAGTGTAGCTATTCACTATTGGTCACATCACTTTCCATAGGTCTGTAAAAACCAAAATAATGTAGTACACATGACTTTTTCTGGTCTATATGAGGATTGGTTTTCCAAGCTTCAATATGCAGAAGAAATTATCAGCTACTCAAGTAACAAGAAACTAAAATGTATTTTCATTAGCTAGCAGGCTCTTGCTTGCACAGGAATGTGCAGCTGCTGTAACAAATGAAGCACCACAGAAGGACTATTCCTAAGTGGGAAACTAAAAAGAACTTCTATCTCTAAAGGGGATTGAATTCCACCCTCATGACTATTCTAGATGATGCTCTTGACGACTGTATGCAGAAAAATGTATTACACACGATATTTATCACACAAAGCTTTCTAGAACGCTGAGCAGCTGACATTGTTTTATTAAAAAAAAAAAAAAAAAAAAAATTGACGGTCTTACTGCCGACTTTAATTTAGATATACACAGCTAAACACAATTCCTCCAGTGTTCCTTCCTTCGGCTGGTGTTGGCAGACTGATGAGTATGGGTTAAAGCCATGAACTCTATACTCATAGATTAATAAACTGTAGCTGTTTGAAACAAGGGATCGAGTCGGTTATATATGTAGGTTGTGTTCTGAATTCTGATCATAACATGAGCAGCAAGCTTGTTTCTCACTCTCACATCTCAATGTCATCTTCTTCTTTACAGCTGAAAATGCAGATTCCAGCTCTGAATTTTATATCGTTTATGAGGGTGAGATTGTCTTACACCATTTAGTGTTAATGTGCATCGATTGTGTTAAGAAGAGTGTGGGTGATTCATTGGTAACAGGAATAGGTCGTAGTCCCACATTGGTATTGTTGTGAAGTATGGAAGCCGAAGAGAAGATAAATAGGCAAGCACGAGACTGGAGGAGGCATACCTTTCTCGGCCTTTTGGCTAAGATCAAGTGTAGTATCTGTTCTTATCAGTTTAATATCTGATATGTGGGCCAATGGTTCACACGATATTAAATTAATTTTTTAAAGGGGAGGGTCCATCACAGTAGCTTGCTACTGGGGCTCTCACGTGTCATCCTTGCGTTGCACTACAGCAAGGTTTGGCGCACCCTACCAAATTCAGTCATAGTCTTGATTAATCCTTCTCGATCGTTTTACTTAGTAGTCGTTGGTCTGTTCTTCTGCTTATTAGTCGATTCGATCTTAGTTTTCTCTATGTATTTGTTGCTTGTGCGGCCTGCACAATGTAATGCCTAATTTCTTGTGCTGGTAACGAAATCTTCGACGACCTTAAACCCTTCAGTAGAGTTTCTGTACAATTTTATTCTGAAACCTCCGTTATCATTTTTGTAGAAAATGATCAATTTTATGACCTGGAATGGAATTATGTTCATAGGGAACCTAGGTCTCCAGTAGAGCTATGAGTAGAGCTGTAGTGAGTTCTGCATGATTAGGTAGGCGAGGAGTGTATCGTGTACTGAAGAATTTAGGGAAGCGATTCCTGTGGAAGCAATTATTGTAGACGATGGAGATCAAACGAGATAAGCTTAGCTAATGCTTGAGAGGTTGAATACTAATGCAAAGAAAGGACAGTCGAGGGGTATGTGAATATGTTCTTGGGAAGCAGGTGACAGACAATGTCAAACCTGTTCTTGAGCGCTTTAAATAACAGTTGTTACCTGTTATTTTACTACTATTGCTGCATCAAATTACCTGATTTGAAATGTGAAGTTATCTGCTGCTTGTTCTTAACCCTGTTTTCTTGTAGCATTTTGCAGCAAGGAACCAGTACGTACTGTTTATCTTTCATCTAGAAACTAAGCATATGGATCAACTATTGTTTGGGAGCTCATCAGCTTGAAGTCTACTTGTGTTCTAATAGAAAAGTATATTAACATAGTAAATCTGAGTTGGCTAAACAAATAGTTGCTGGTAGAGGATCTTTCAGAAACCTCCAAGTCTCAACATATGCTTCACTTTCTCAGTCACTAAACGTCAAGATAGCATAACTTTTAACTCTCTATACTAATCATTCACGCAGTTCCTTATCAAGTCTGCATCAAAATTTTACCATCTTTTAAATGGACATGTAAAAGTTCTAAAAACTAAATCAGATGGGGTATGCATTTGAATCTTGCAGCTAACTTGTATAGTTTTGCTATTGGTCACATCACTTTCCATAGGTCTGTAAAAAGAATATTATGTTAGTACGTATGGCTTTTCCTGGTAAAGAATAGAGAGACCAATCCTATAAGAGGATATGGTTTTCCAGGGATCAATATGCACTTATGCAGACAAAGTTATCAACCACTCAAGCACCAAAAAACTATAATGTATGTGCATTAGCTAGCAGGCTCTTGCCTGCACAGGAATGTGCAGCTGTTGTAACAAATGGAGCATCACAGAAGGACTATTTTTAAGTGAGAAACTGAAAAGAACTACATAAAATGATTCTTCTACACCACTAATGAAAGAAACAAACAATAAAGGCATGTGGGGTGAGTGCTGCTCTTATATATATATATTTATATGAAACAGGCAGCTACATTTGAATTGTGCTTGTATATATACCCGACTTGGGGTTTGTTAAATATATTAGAAAATTTCCAACCTCTTGTGTTCTGTTTGACTTAGCATCAGAGCCTAAGTCGATCCTGGCAATCATGATAATCTGACCTTGTTGTTTTTCGATGCAAATTTGTTCTAAACCTGTTCCAATTTGATATGTTCGATGTGTCGAAGGAAGCTTTCGGTTTTGTCGAATTTTGTCGTACTTGTTCTGTTCTTCTGTCAAATCCTCTTTGCAATGGATCTTGCAATCTTTGGTGATCAACATGAAGTTTCCCGTGAACCTGATATCTATGGAGTAGGAGGATAAGACCTCACCATATGTATGTGTTCTCAGGAGAAAAGAGGTAAAATTAGTATTGCATTAATTTTTTTTGACTTTACTGATAGTGATACATGAATAATTAATTCTGGTGCGTCTGATCATATGACATTTGATAAGTCCTTTTTTTTTTTTCAAGTCTGTCCCCATCTCCCATACCTAAAGTGTCTAAAGAAAATGGGGTGTCCTTCCCGGTCCTAGGTATATGGTCAATTCAAGTTACTCCAACAATTGTGTTAAACAAAGTCCTTTATGTTCCTGCTCTATCACATCACTTATTGTCTGTTTCTGAATTGATTTCACAAAATAAATGCTCTTTAATATTTTTTCCTATGTATGTAATTTTCTGAGACATGTCATCTCAGGCGATAATAGGCAAGCACTACCAGAAAATGAATCTTGGGCGACAAAAAAAATCGTCGCCCTGTTAAAAAAATTCGTCGCCTAAGTACTTAGGCGACGACATGTCGTCGGCCAAGACGTCGTCGCCAGAAGTGCGTCGGCCAAGAACTTGGGCGACGAAAATTCAGTCTATCGTCGCCTAAGAGTAATTCTTAGGCGACGACACGAATTTCGTCGCCTAAGATCTATTTCTCGTCGCCCAAAAATATTCGTCGCCCAACAATTGTGTTAAACAAAGTCCTTCTACCCCCGCCGGGCAACCCGGGAATCACACTCAGGAGTGCTGGTGTCTGCCCATCTCAAGGAGTTGGGACACCAGATGACCCAGTTGTTGCTTACTCCAGTTCGACCCCAAAACACGTCGGGCATGCCCCTAGCCTCTCTGCATGGCACGACCACGACTAGGGGGCAGAATCCGCACCAGTAACGGCAGCAGATTGGCGCCAGCTCATCTCGAGCATAGTCAAGGAGCACACCGGAAAGGGTGATGCTAGCTTGCACTATCGTGACCCCTATCCAGATAGCGTGGCACAATATCCCTTTCCCCACGGGTTCAAGAATATTGTCTTCAAAACATTCTCTGGGGAGACAAGGGAAGATGCAGCAACCCACATGGCCCGCTTCAAGGTCCAATGCGGCCAATACGGGAATGATGACATGCTCAAGCTCAAGCTCTTCGGGACTTCTCTGTCCGGGGCCGCTTTCACCTGGTACACCAGATTGAAGCCGGGGTCAATAGCAGATTGGCCCACCATGGAACGCCTCTTCCGGGAGACATATGACACGATTGAGCCAGAGGTTGGCCTCGATTCCCTCACACAAATGAGCCAGCAGAGCATGGAGTCCGGGGTATCCTTCCTCCAACGCTTCAAGATCCAGCAGGCCAAGTGTGACTACCTGCTACCTAAGCAGGAAGCCATTAAGCTGGCTATCCGGGGGCTGGAGCATCGCCAGCGGCTGAAGCATCATGGAGAGCGTTTCAGCTCCATGGGCGACTTAATTAACAAGGTCGGTAGCTACGAGCTCATCCTGAACGAGTTGGACGACAAGGCCAACGCTTCCAAGGGAACTTACGTACCAGGGAAGAACCGGATAGTGGGGGCACTCAGCATGCAGACCCCCGCTCATGATCCATACTATCAAAGGCCGGAGGCAGTTCACGCGGAGCAGGATCTGGACGATATTGGCGCGGTAGAGTTGACTGGCAAGCAGGTCGCTCATAAACTGAAGAACCTGAAGATGACCCGTGAGCGAATCACCATCCAGTCCTTTGCCTGGACCAAGCCGGAGTACGAGTCGTACACCTACGATGCCAAAAACGCCCATTTGGTCTTCAATGACCTAATCGAGGCGAGGTATGTGCGCATGGATCACAAGATACCGCCTAAGGAGGAGCTAAAGAACAAGAAGTATTGTGCCTTCCGTAACGTCTACAATCATGACACCAAAGATTGTGTCAAGCTCCGAGACCAGCTGCAGACATGGTTAAACTCAGGCGAACTGAAGATGAAGACACCGGGTAGTACGGCCTCATTGGTCGATATAGACCCTTTCCCGCCCGTAGTGAGCATGGTCGAGGTCAACTGGGCTGATCAGGCCCAGGACGACGAACGACATCGAGCGCCCAAAAGGGGTCGCGAGGAAGGAGACGACAGTGCCCGCCAGCCACGTCGCCAGTACACCTACAACAAAAGTCTGGCACATGAGGTCTTAGAAGATCTCAGAGAGGCCGGGCTCGTCACAGTTGCCAGGTCCTTGCCATACATCGAGTACAAGGAGGGACGCGTTCATTGTAAATTCCATGACAGCTGGGGGCACAGGACCAGCGAATGCCGTCAGCTCCGAGACCAGGTTCAAGACTGGCTTGACCTCGGATACATCCGATTTAAGGATGAGGGCGGCTTTACGATCGCAACTGCTGGTTTCGCTTGGCCTTGCGTTGGCCAGCGAATGATCACATTAGACCTGTCACCAAATGCAGGACCACCTGAACCGCCAGGCCGAAATCGCAAGCGGCCGGCGAATAACTACATGGTCCCGGATGACCAGATGGGGAGCACAGACGACCCAGCTCGACAGTTGGTCGCCAAACTCGAACCCGACCGCCCCTCCCGCAAGGATAAGGGCAAAGCAGTCATGAGGGACGATAGACCGTTCCCCGTCAAAGATTCCCAGCCTACGAGCCCTAAGACTCGCGAAGAGCTGGAAAAAAGGGTAGCACGTCTTGAGACGTACGTCGCTGCGCATTGGGCAGCAGCGATACCTGCATCCCCTGCCGCGAGCGAGATGGACATGTCAGACTCCAGCAGTGAGAGTAACAGCAGCGAAGCCCCGAGCCCTCGCGAAGGCGTCTTAACCAACCCCTACATTCCCCCGACGTCCATATCGGCGATCAAGGAAGGGGTCTGGTACACGCAGTAGGGGGCAAAGCCATTACCATCAGCAGGTCTAAGAAGCGCAAGCTCCAGAAGCGCTACGGCAGCATCCTACGCGCCTTACGGGCTGTCGATGAGGGCGCCGTCCGCCCCTCACAGCTCGCACAGACGCCTGAACGAATGTGCGGGAAGCAGAGGGTCTGCGCGCAGTCCTTCAAATGCCACCAGTCACACCTCCAAGGATCTGTGGGCAGTTCAGCGACGAGCCTGCACCCAAGGCAAACGTCTTCTGCCGACTCACGGTTCCACCGAAGCCAGATTCGCAGCCCTCCAGGCGCAGGCCATCACCACCTCCTGAACGAAGGAGGGATCCACAGCCTTCCAAGCGCGGGCCATCCCCAACACCTGAGAGGAGAAGGGATCTGCAACCTTCTAGGCGCAGGCCGTCACCCGTACCTGAAAGGAGGAGGGATCCACAGCCTGCTAGGCCCAATCCGTCACCAGAGCCTAACAGGAGGAGAGCTCAGCAGCCTTCCAGACATAGGCCATCACCGGAGCCCGAGCAACGCAAGGCTCCGCCTTCTGGTCCTAGGCGCAAGTTGTTCATGACCCCAGACTCAGAGTCCAAACGTGAACCCTCTCAGCCCTCACGACAACAAGAACGTCAAAATCCAGAGGCTGAGGCAAGAAGGGAGCCGCCACCGCCACAACAGTCTCGGCCACGACGCACCCCGGAGCCTGAGACTCGGATGGTTCCCTGAGTATCTGCCCTGCAGCGGTTGGCGAAGGAAGACAACGACAAGGCTCCTGCGGCAGCAGACAAACAGCCAGCCAGGGACCAGTATCCTTCAACCAAACCAGTGTGGCGTCCGCGGCAACCCGCGGCAAAAGCTATGCTGAGGGCCAGAAGGCAGTGTGGCATCGCCCGCTCTTATGATAAAATTAAGCGCGGCAAAAGCTATGTTGAGGGCTAGAAGGTGTGGCGTGCAGTACTCCCGCTTGGGGACAAAACCGACGGTCGGGGCAAGTGGTCCGCTCGCTGGGATGGACCCTTCATTATTCACCGTATACTTCCCAAGGGGGCATACCACTTGCGCGACTTGGACGGTACTATTCATCGCAACCCTATTAATGGCCGCTTCCTCAAGAGCCACATTGCAGGAGTTTGGGAACGCGAGGATCCTTCTCCTCCAATAGATCCCGCCACTACAGTCAATAGTGTTACGCGCCATCGCGTTTTCACTCCGCCGCCTAACACTAGGGGGCAACCCGGGATAGAAGACTAGAGTACATTGTAACATACCCGCCTAAAAAGACCAGTATAAGATTGGGGCCTATTTCAGAGGCCCTAAAAAAGGATAACTCTATTGTTTTCTTCATTCTTTGTAAACGTGCAAAGTCTAAACACAAAGACTAGTACAAGATTCGGGCCTATTCCAGAGGCCCTAAAAAATAAATTCATTTATTTTTGCCTTTTTGACTTTGTTCAATACATGTTTCGAACTGTGGCTTTGCGGCCAAAGCAATTACATTGACAGAAAAGGTGAAATTAGACTATGTTTACATTCAAAAAGCATAGATCTACAGGTACTGGAAGCCTCGTCCCGCATGTCTCGCAAGGCTAAAGAAAAGGCTGCAGTCGCGTCCTTCGCTTAAAGTTGACAAACGTCTCGCTTCTTTAGACCAGCATGAGCCTTGACGCCGGCCTGGACCTAAGACAAAGTGTTGGGAAGCTAGAGGTCCAGTGGACCAAGGTCCCTCTTCCTACCAACCGGTCTTTGTTTGAAGGGCAGGCAGAGCCTCACGCGCGGACAGAACAGCCGGCGCAAGGCAGAAGGAACCCAACCATCAGTCAGGCCAGACGAAGGCTTGGCCTGAGAGTAGATTTCCAGAATCACTCACGGCCTGAGAGTAGATTTTCAGAATCAACTTAAGCTAAGAGTGAGAATGTGTGGTTGGGGGCTTTGCTTTAAGCAGGGACAAGAGGATGAACAGAAGGGAATAAGAAATCATGGCGAGGGGGCAAAGACTTCACTGATACTTCACCCCAGCCAAGCGTTTCTTTTTATAGGCGGAAAGGGCGATTGTACGTTCAACAGTTGTCCTCCACACAATATTTGCTCCGAGATATGAGCTGTGGAGATAAGGTCAGACGCGTTTTTCCATAATGACTACCCGCGTTCCAAGCGAGTAGTTACATTGGAAACCCTCACCAAATCTCGGAAAAAGATTTTTTTTCCTGACAGTTATTAAGTAACAGTTGGCAAAGAGCGGGAAAAATTCAACTTTAACATTATCATAAAAAGTTCATACACAAGGGGGCAAATATGGGTCAAACCTAAACCCGCCAAGAAGCCTTATACAAGTTTAAGAGAAGGCCTTCTAAGGCCAACTCTTCTTCATATGCCTGGGCTTGGGCTTCATCGGCAGCAGCAATAACCGAGTCCAAAGCTTCCTGGGTCTCCTCCGCGGCCTGCAAGCGGGTTTCCACTTCCTCAGCGCGGCCCAAGTTTTGGCGAGCTTCAGCAAGCTAAGTTTGCAGCTCCGCTATCTGGGCTTCCAGGGCCTTCACCTGCCGAGCATAGCCAATGCTTGAATTCTCTGAAGATGCTCCCAGGATGTCAACGTCACCAAGCTCGGTTAAAAGTTCTGCTATCTGATTACCTAAGTCTTGGCGAGCTTGCTTATGGGAAGCTGATTGAGCACTGACATCTTGAACTCGGCGAGCCTGCAACTCGACAGCGTCAGCCAGTTCCAACACATGGTCTAGAGCAGAATTGCCGCCAGCGACTTGCCAACTCAGAGTTTCGTGAGCCTCGCGGACGCGCCCCACCAAGTCGAATACGTTTATTCGATGGCCTTGGCGCAGTAGCCTGTGAAGGAAAGCCCAGGCCAGGCGAATGGGCTCTGGATCAGCAGGCGGGGTAGTCCGGGCCCGAAGACGAGCGGCCCGGGTACCCAAGGAAGAAGACTCCTCGCCATATGTTCTCGTTGGGGCCGGAGTGGTTGGTTCAACCTCAGCAGCCGCCTCAATCTCTAGAGTGGGCGGTGGAATGTCAGAGCAAGCGGGTTCTGTCTCTACTTCGTTGACCTGAGCCGTTGGGTCTGGTTGCAGAGGAGAAAGCGCAAGCAACGGCTGGAAATCCTCTGTTGGAACCGCCGAAGGCACTTCGTTGATCTGAGCAGCTCGGCCCAGTCGCAGAGGCGGGGCCCAAAGTACCAATTGGAGGTCTTCCGGCGGAAATGCCAAGGGGGCAGTAGAGTCAGAGAGTTGGGTGGACTGGTCAAGAGCTTTATCTTCAGCGGGAGCCGAGGTAGGCTCTGGGATCGGACCAGGTTCGCTTGAAACGGCGGTTGGAGAAGACGGTTGCACGATGACTGCCTCAGTAGCCATGCCAGCCTCCTCGATGGCTATGGCGATTTCCTCCGTGGCCGTACCAACCTCCTCGATGATCATCTCCCCTCTGGCTTCACTGACTTCCTCGATGACCATTCCCTCGCTGACTTCAGCAGCTTCTTCGAGGGTCATCCCCTCGCTGGCTTCAGCAGCTTCTTCGAGGACCGTCTCCGTGCCTGCCACAGCGACTTCCTCGATGGCCAAGGTTACTTCTCTAACGAGTGGTTCTGGAGGCGGGACTTCCGCTATCACTGTCGCCTCTTCAACAACAGCGAGGCGAGGTCGGGTGCGGCGAACCTGTCAAAAGCAAAGTTAGCGAGTCGTTGGCTAGCTTTAGGAAAATTAATCCGAGGTTGGTTCGCTTACCGGGTTGCTTACCAAGGCATACTCTCGCTGATACCGCGCATCCTCGAGCAAGTCCTCTTCGTCCTCAATGGGACGCTTTTGCGAGCTTTCACCGCTCGTTGGCCTGGGAACGACAAGAGCAGTCTCACTGTCGTGGCCCGCCACAGTTTCCCTCCCGACAGGTGCTTTTCCTCTGGCACCCTCCGATCTGTTGATTGTTCTCCGGCGGAGGGCAGACTGAAAAAGTAAACAAGAGGGTTAGGAAAAAGCATTTCGTCAATATGTCAAAGGAGGTTTGAAATTTACACATTTAGTGACATACCTCGGGTACGGGATCGCGTTCTCGAATGACGTTCCCCGTCGGGCGGCGAGTAGCAGGAACTGGCGGGGGCGCGAGCCTAGTTCCCATCGCAGCCCCTGAACCCTTCTCCACACGGTCGCGCTGGGCATCGAGGATGTTGCGGTCTGATTCACCCAGAGTGTCGTATAAGGGGCGAAAGATGGCGGCGAAGACCGCGTCATCCGGGAACTCCCAGTGGTTGTCGGACAAGGACCGCCACCAAGTGAGGTAGGCGGGGTCGACGCCCTGCGAAGGCTCAATCTCCAGCAAGTTGGGAGAAAGAGGGAAGATGTTTAGCAGCGGGGTGACCCGGTCGGACTCGCCAACCTTCCTCCACGAGGTGTACTTGTTAACCGAGTGGAGAAGTGGATAGGGAATCCCTTGATGGAAGCCCAGTTGCCTCGCGAAGTGATTGGGGGCATACAGCTCGAAGCCTTGTTCATCCTCGGCGAGCTGAAGGTCGCAGCATGAAGTTGCTCTCACGAAGGTAGTCCTGGCATCATTGTCTGAACCAAGGCGGGGGAAGAAGCCCGTTGATAGGACTTCAGGATGGCGCCGACGAACCATCATATCCATGGTAGGAGGCTGCTCAAGGTGGTTGTAGAGGATGGAAAGGCTGGCGAAGAAGGACAGAGGAGTTCGATTCGCAGCGTTCCTGCACACCACGAAGCCGGTCCTCGGGCAGGAATTCCACCGGGGCTCGCTGGAAGAGCGGAATGTACAGCTGCGTCCACAGGTCCAGGATCCACAGAGGGCCGCCAGAAAGATGGAAGGGCCTCAGAGACAGCAGGTGCAAGGTCCGGTAGAGCGCGCCCAGTACGGGTTGCCCTAGCCCGACTTCAACCCCATTATACAGTACGTGCTTCGGCCAACCTGGTCCACTTCCCTGTCGGTTTGTGAGCACTACCGCAGAAAATGAATTTGTCGAGCCAATACTCAAGGAAGGCAATGCCTCCTTCATGCTGCTCCGCGTGGCTAATGTAAAACTTCCTCCACGCCCCATATGAACCTTTCAAGGCACGGCGGGCCCTCAGGTTGCAAGCGTGTGTGAACTCAGTCGACGCAAAGTCGCCTGGCACCTATGGCTTTGCGTGAATCGGCAGCCCGGCGATGGCGAGGATGTCCAGCAAAGTGATGCCCATCTGCCCGAAGGGGAAGTCGAAGGTGTTAGTGGCACTGTTCCACAAACAGGCCATGGCAGCGATGGGCGCTCGGTCGGTGTGAGGGGGCAGTGAGAAACTCAAGGCAATGGCTTCGTGGATGCCGGTTGCTTCCCAGATCATTTGGTCGGTCTGGAGGCGTTCCGCGTACCACGCCCGATCCTCCGCCGTGGCGTTGGGCCACTCCCCGACCCGGATGTTTATATGAGAACGGGCTTGCCAGGAGGAGAAGTTCCCCGGTTCGCGCCGTTGGGCCAAGATTGGTCGACGCACGGAGGCAGTATAGTGATTAAGATCAGCGGCAGACAGAGTCTGTGATGGAGTCGGACCGAGCAGGGCAGTCCCTATTTCAAGGAAGTAAATGGGTGTTCCTTGAGGCGGGTTGCTGGCGAAACGGCGAGCGAGGCTGGTCGACCAGGAGGTCGCCGCCGTGAGGCTAAGGTTCGGGTCATTAGCAGCAGGTTTTGGTGCCATTGTTTCTGATCGGAGTAAGGTCGGTGCTGGAGTTTGGCTGGTTACAGAAGGCAAAGGCTGATTGGAAAGCGATGGTGAGATGTGGGGACCCGCATCGAGGTTTATAAAGGAGACGAACCGTAACGTCCCTGTCAATCAGTGGCCGCAACGAAAAGACGCAATGACGACCGAAACGTCAGCGCGTTTCAAAATTCAAAAAGCCGTAATGATGAAGGGAGGCGGTGACGCCGAAGCGTCAGTACCTTTTGAAATACGAATTCCCATAAAAAAGCTTATTTAGGCCTTTTCGCTTATCCGTTGCGAAGTGGTTTAAGCTCAAGGCCTAGGGGGCAATGTTTGAGCCCAGTGGGCTTTTGACTCGAGATAGGTTTTTGATAGCATTTGGGCCAATTCCTGTGGCCTTTTTAGCCCACGAATTAAGGGTGGCGAGGTCTGGCAGCACGTGACGAAGATTTTGTCCAGAAGATTCCGATACCCCGCGAGATTCGATGTCCTCGCGGGATCCTTATTTCCAGTTCGCGTGGGACTCTACAGTGCATGGCGAGGTAGAGTTGGAAATGAACGATGATACCCTCGGGATAAGGTCGCTTAGCGTTTGAGTTTGCGTACGACTCTACAGTGAAATGATGCGAGGCGGTGAACGAGACCTTATTTTGATGGCCATGCTGTGTGCTATCCATCATCTGATATTCTTCGAGATTACCTGGCATGGAGGCAAGTCGATTGTCATATCAACAATCAATACAATACTTGTTTCTGGGAGCTTGTCAAGTCCGGAAAAAGCAAAAGTGAATCGAAGCTCAGAATTTTCTCAAGGGTACTCAAGCAGGCGACAAAGATGGACTGCTTAAGCAATCTGGTATTGACTACAACAAGTTACATGTTATGTTCCGCCAAGGTTCATCCATTTTCTGGGACAAGGGAGACGTTATAACGATGAACGGGAACAAGGCATCTGTTGAAAAGTCCGGGGAAGAAGTTGTTGTAGAACATTGTAACATCATTGAGCCAAGTTTTTGGCGTGCACACCCAACTATTCTGTATTGAATATTGATAGTTGTGAAACACTAGGAACAAGAACTTGTTACCAGAAAACATCACTGGAAATTCTATTCAAGTAATGCATTTTACAGAGATTTATGAGTAGATTGATAACTTGTTGAAAATTGGAAGAAAAGCTTCCTCTCTTATTTACATAAATGTTGGCAAATTGCCAATAATTCTGTAGGAAAAGCATCCTCTATTATGGCCAATTGATCTCAAATACCTGATGTGAAAATTGATCTCAAATACCTGTAGCACAATAACTATTTCTAAGGAAAAAAAAAAAGTCCTAACAGTGGAATACTACTTGGTTCTACACTGCAGAGATTGTACTCACTTAATGCAAAAGAGTTTTCCTTTTGAAAAGGAAGGACACTGGCAATTTGTTCTCATTATATTATGTCTTAGCTAGTATGAAAATATATAATCATATGTGGTTTCATATACAAAAATCAAAAGAGAAGCCCAGTTCATGTATTAAAAATCAAATCCATAAACAAATCAAAGGAGGAACATAGCAGGACATTATAGGAAATATAAGAAGAACAACTTACTTAAAGGACCAAAAATAACAAAGAAAGCTGATGTGCTACCTTCATCACCAAGAACCAAATATGAAGAACATGTATGACAGAACCCCGGCAATTATAACAAAGAAACCAAACTTCCTAGTAGAACAAGTAATTGCTTGGATTATGGTCTGTATATCCAGTGAAATTACAAAGATGTGGGTTGTGCTGATCACATATCTTGCTGGAAAAGTCAACGGATCACATATGGTCCGGAGTACTGTTTACGTGAACAGTAATTCTCCCGTTTCGCTTAATATTCAATGGGTCCCGAAATCTGTTTACGTGAATAGTAATCCCTGCTTCGCTTAATATTTAATATATATATATATATATACACACACAAATAAGAGTAGTATACACAAAACAATAATAGTAGTTCAATCATAAAAAAAAAGCATATATAAATAAAAGAATAACTGGGGAATTTTCCCAGTTTGCAACGGTGCGTAATAGAACTTGTCCCATTACTTGCATCACATCCCATCCTAGTCGACAGATCAAGCAGAATAAGAAAGTGAGTTGAAAATACCAACATTACTGTAGCAATCAAGTGTCTAAAAAATGAACATTACAGTAGGTATCCTAGGTGATTATATGGCATGGCCGCATGGACCACTTAGTTTTGTGCTTGCCTTAACTTCAAAAAAGAACGAATATCTGGCCTTGAATCAAAAGCTTAAGCTCAAATAAAAAAACTTCGGATTTGGTGCAAGGATGCAGCTGATGAGGTTCCAAGCGAGGTGAATGTAGTGCTGGCTGCTGGCCTGCTGGGTATCTGATATTTCAGATATTCTGCCCAAAGATGTGACGGGGTTTGTCTGCTTTGCCTGACTAAAAAGGGGGCCGATGAAACTTGCTCATAATTTGGAGCTCTTTGCGCATCATGCAGTAGTAAACTGTGTTATCGATCTCGGAACAGCCGATGCCATTGAAAGCCGTGGAAACGCCAAACACTAAGAGCCAGCCGTAACTCTCATGAGTTTCTAGTTCACCACCAAATATTCAAAGAAGTTCAACCCAAATAATATCAAAGTTAGTATATATGTATAGTTATATGCTGCCCTCTGTCTTGCTTAGTAATCAAGCGACCGTACCTTTTCTTATGTATGTTTACAACTTTTTCTTTTTCTATCCATCATTGACTTACACTTCTGATTCTCAAAGGTAAAGATAAGTAGGCTACTAATAACATAAATGCATAAGCTAAATCATCTGTATGTTCTGCTAATGTTGATGCTAGACATGGTGATGATGATGCTGACCAGCAAAGAGAGGACCTTGAAGGAATAAGGATATGTTCTCCGGGGAAGCTGGCTTTAGTCGACACACAGTCACACCTATTAATGCTGTCTAATCTGTTATTAAGGTTTTTCCATAATTTTTGAAAACTTGTGGGATTTGATATTCTGAATGTTTATTATATTGTTCAAGTTATGCTAGCTAGCTTGCTGGTTTCTCTGAATATCTTTGTAGTTGTGTGGACAATAATACAACTTTTGTGCTGATCTCTTTCAATCTAATTCTCTGATGGGAAGTGAATTGTTAAGCTGAGGTATACACTGATGTTTTCTGGTAGTGTTTGTTTTCAAAAGATGCAAAACTTAGGCCTTGATTTATAGACTGACGTTTTTCATGGCACCACTGAGAAACATTTGAAGGGTGTTCTCGGATTCAGCTACTACTATATTTGTAATGTAGAGATTTTATCCAGAATGCAATCAATAAAACCACTCGGCCAAAGTAGCCTCATACTTGGAAGCCATCAAAAAGCTCAAGTAATTACCTCGCCTTGAGTAAAGTTACAGATATCAAATCAGTTGATCTAGGATCAAAATATTCTTATTGTATAATTAAATATTCATGTAGTTGATGTAATTATTTCATCAATAACCAAGACCAATTTATACCTCTCTGAAAGGAGTAGTCTTCTTTCAAAAAAAAGTAGTCTGTGAAGAACTGAGAGGAGGAAGCAATAAGTTTAGGGTCTATCTGTCCCACATCCAGACAGATGTGAAGCTGCCAGGTGCGACTGCTATAAATTGAAGCACCCTGTCAACAAGAAATCTACGGAGCCATGCGTTGAGCACATAGCGAACTATTCTTTCGCCTTTTACTAAAGAATACCGTGTGCGCGGCGCTTTGAGTGGCATACGCCTATTTTTGGATGGGCGCACCTCTGTGGGTGCCCCAACAATGTGCAGTTGAACCTTAGGCCTTAATTTAATCCTGCTCAGCTTTGGCAGCCTAGAAATTATGAGTTCACAGTTTACATCTGCGCCGTTAATTTTCTCTTTGCGTACTGTCAGTCTTTGTCCCGAACTTTATTTTGTGCAGTGCTTGGATACACGAGAGCTGAGATGTGCTTGACTTCAACTTGACAATAGAAATGAAGATCTGCAAATGAGCTGCTCCCTTTTGTATGACTAAAAACTTTCGCCTACTATAAGTTCTCAATAATCAATATCAATGATTGGTACAGCTTTCTGGCCTATGTTTCAATAGTCAATATGACCTTGCTACTTACTGATCGTTTGGCCTCTTTATCTACTCGAGATAGCATGCTGCTGTTGAGTTTTTGGCCATTTGTTTGTTTGCAAACTCCAAGAGTGATGAACATTTGAATCTTCTTTTAAAAGTTTATGTTGTTGCCCCCGAGTTCAAATCCTGCATATTTTTCAATTTTTGAACACTGCTGTTTAGTTTTTCAATCTTGCATTTGATAAGCAAGAGAAAAGATTTCCATTTCTCCATTTAGGTACTCATGCTATTATGACACATTATTTGCGATATTTTGTAGACTTGATTTGAAATTATGTTCCTTTATTATCGATCTATAGATAATTTGTTTAAATGGTAACGTAGTTATGAGCTTTTGAGGATATCAGGTTTTGATATGTAAGGGCATTGCCGCATACGTCTTCCTGATCAAATGTGGATGGTTTGAACTTTGAAGTTACAACCGAACTAACTTCACATGCAAGAGCAACTTCTTGATTTGCATAATTACTGCAACTAAAATTGATCCATGTTGATTCTACTAATGGCAACATTGGATTGGTGTTCATTTCTGCAAGCAGGCTACAAGCTTAGGCTAAGCATTCTATCTCTAATGAGTCGTAAAAGAGAGCTACTTTCAAAAGAAAAAAAAGAGACAGATGTGTTGTGAGCTTTCGAGCTCAACTGATCATACAGATCTTGGCACACTTTCAGGGATTTATTTTCTGAGGTTGAGGACCTATTAATTAAGTGAAACACCTAATAGTACGTTATACACTTCAAGATTTGCATGAAATTGCTATTCCACTGAGTATGTATGAACTTGCTAAAAAGTGGTCAATTAAGTCTATGGTAAATAATACTCCATACCAGAGCATGAAATTTCTTCTATTGTGTCTGAGCCGTCGTCCACCTAGATAATTATGACTATACATATCTGGAGAAGTGGTATGGATGCATATGTCGAAGATATGCCAACACCAAGGAATTGGTGCTGGTTTCTTTCCTCAAAATCTGGATGTCAACTTGTTGGCAGAAGGTATTCAAGTTGGTTCAGTTTACTAAAATTGCTACATCAGATTAACTGATTTCAAATGTGAAGTTATCTGCTTGCTTTTACTTGTGTGTTTATGTTGCATTTTGCAGTGAAAACCCCTACATGCAGTCCTATGAGCATTCATTTAAAAACTAATTACAAATGAATGGATCTACTATTGGTTGGCATTTAATTTGGGAGCTCATCAGCTTGAAGTCTACTTCTGTTATAATAGCAAAGTAATTTAATTTTGTAAATGCGAGTCAGCTAAAAATAGTAGCCGGTACAGTATCTGCTTTACTTTCTCAGTCCATATCAGAAGCGTCAAGATAGCTAGCGTTCCCTTTCAACTGTCTCTACATATCATTCACGCAGCTTCCTATCACTTCTGCATCAAAAATTATAACGTCTTTCAGTTCTGATTTCCCTCATTCCAATTCTAAATGGGCATGTAAAAGTTCTAAAACTAAATTAGGTGAGACCAGGTTGTCATTTGGCAACATATGAGTTATGAACTTATGCATTTGAATTTTTGCAGCAAACATGTATAGTGTAGCTATTCACTATTGGTCACATCACTTTCCATAGGTCTGTAAAAACCAAAATAATGTAGTACACATGACTTTTTCTGGTCTATATGAGGATTGGTTTTCCAAGCTTCAATATGCAGAAGAAATTATCAGCTACTCAAGTAACAAGAAACTAAAATGTATTTTCATTAGCTAGCAGGCTCTTGCTTGCACAGGAATGTGCAGCTGCTGTAACAAATGAAGCACCACAGAAGGACTATTCCTAAGTGGGAAACTAAAAAGAACTTCTATCTCTAAAGGGGATTGAATTCCACCCTCATGACTATTCTAGATGATGCTCTTGACGACTGTATGCAGAAAAATGTATTACACACGATATTTATCACACAAAGCTTTCTAGAACGCTGAGCAGCTGACATTGTTTTATTAAAAAAAAAAAAAAAAAAAAAATTGACGGTCTTACTGCCGACTTTAATTTAGATATACACAGCTAAACACAATTCCTCCAGTGTTCCTTCCTTCGGCTGGTGTTGGCAGACTGATGAGTATGGGTTAAAGCCATGAACTCTATACTCATAGATTAATAAACTGTAGCTGTTTGAAACAAGGGATCGAGTCGGTTATATATGTAGGTTGTGTTCTGAATTCTGATCATAACATGAGCAGCAAGCTTGTTTCTCACTCTCACATCTCAATGTCATCTTCTTCTTTACAGCTGAAAATGCAGATTCCAGCTCTGAATTTTATATCGTTTATGAGGGTGAGATTGTCTTACACCATTTAGTGTTAATGTGCATCGATTGTGTTAAGAAGAGTGTGGGTGATTCATTGGTAACAGGAATAGGTCGTAGTCCCACATTGGTATTGTTGTGAAGTATGGAAGCCGAAGAGAAGATAAATAGGCAAGCACGAGACTGGAGGAGGCATACCTTTCTCGGCCTTTTGGCTAAGATCAAGTGTAGTATCTGTTCTTATCAGTTTAATATCTGATATGTGGGCCAATGGTTCACACGATATTAAATTAATTTTTTAAAGGGGAGGGTCCATCACAGTAGCTTGCTACTGGGGCTCTCACGTGTCATCCTTGCGTTGCACTACAGCAAGGTTTGGCGCACCCTACCAAATTCAGTCATAGTCTTGATTAATCCTTCTCGATCGTTTTACTTAGTAGTCGTTGGTCTGTTCTTCTGCTTATTAGTCGATTCGATCTTAGTTTTCTCTATGTATTTGTTGCTTGTGCGGCCTGCACAATGTAATGCCTAATTTCTTGTGCTGGTAACGAAATCTTCGACGACCTTAAACCCTTCAGTAGAGTTTCTGTACAATTTTATTCTGAAACCTCCGTTATCATTTTTGTAGAAAATGATCAATTTTATGACCTGGAATGGAATTATGTTCATAGGGAACCTAGGTCTCCAGTAGAGCTATGAGTAGAGCTGTAGTGAGTTCTGCATGATTAGGTAGGCGAGGAGTGTATCGTGTACTGAAGAATTTAGGGAAGCGATTCCTGTGGAAGCAATTATTGTAGACGATGGAGATCAAACGAGATAAGCTTAGCTAATGCTTGAGAGGTTGAATACTAATGCAAAGAAAGGACAGTCGAGGGGTATGTGAATATGTTCTTGGGAAGCAGGTGACAGACAATGTCAAACCTGTTCTTGAGCGCTTTAAATAACAGTTGTTACCTGTTATTTTACTACTATTGCTGCATCAAATTACCTGATTTGAAATGTGAAGTTATCTGCTGCTTGTTCTTAACCCTGTTTTCTTGTAGCATTTTGCAGCAAGGAACCAGTACGTACTGTTTATCTTTCATCTAGAAACTAAGCATATGGATCAACTATTGTTTGGGAGCTCATCAGCTTGAAGTCTACTTGTGTTCTAATAGAAAAGTATATTAACATAGTAAATCTGAGTTGGCTAAACAAATAGTTGCTGGTAGAGGATCTTTCAGAAACCTCCAAGTCTCAACATATGCTTCACTTTCTCAGTCACTAAACGTCAAGATAGCATAACTTTTAACTCTCTATACTAATCATTCACGCAGTTCCTTATCAAGTCTGCATCAAAATTTTACCATCTTTTAAATGGACATGTAAAAGTTCTAAAAACTAAATCAGATGGGGTATGCATTTGAATCTTGCAGCTAACTTGTATAGTTTTGCTATTGGTCACATCACTTTCCATAGGTCTGTAAAAAGAATATTATGTTAGTACGTATGGCTTTTCCTGGTAAAGAATAGAGAGACCAATCCTATAAGAGGATATGGTTTTCCAGGGATCAATATGCACTTATGCAGACAAAGTTATCAACCACTCAAGCACCAAAAAACTAAAATGTATGTGCATTAGCTAGCAGGCTCTTGCCTGCACAGGAATGTGCAGCTGTTGTAACAAATGGAGCATCACAGTAGGACTATTTTTAAGTGAGAAACTGAAAAGAACTACATAAAATGATTCTTCTACACCACTAATGAAAGAAACAAACAATAAAGGCATGTGGGGTGAGTAAAGCTCTTTCTCGAGGCACAGCTGGAGCAGTCGACTTTCTGATAGTTTGCTTTACCATCTTCTGCAGCGATATATATATATATATATATATATATATATATATTTTTTTTTTTTTTTTTTTTTTTGAGAAAATCTTCTGCCGCTTTTACCACGAGTCATCTTTTAACAATTGGAACAGCTATTCTCTTGCACAAATGAATGAAATTATAAAGCAGCTTTCACTAGATCAATTCAAAACATTGTTGTACAGTGGCATTTTTGAACTAGCTCCAATCACAATGTAACGTGTATATGTACAAACACATTAAAAACTTGTGCCAAAGAGAAGTGTAGAAATATGCGGTGCATCAACAACTGAGGTCAAATGACAAAGCGTGAAAGGTTTATGTAGCGATTAGAGTACAAGTAATTGAGGGATACAATTAATAATCCCACATCGGCGGAGAGGAAAATGCTGTGTTGGCCAGTGGATATAAAATGGGAAGCAGGCTGTTTATCTCTCTTTGCGCATGGGGCAATGACGCAGCTAATGAGGCTCTAACCGAGTCGCGTCTATTGCTGGTTGAAAACTATTTCCCAACCCCCTCCTGGGCCTGGGTTCACCTCGAGTGTTTCTGTAAGGGTTCCATCCGTGGTAAAGCCCTACAATTCTCAGCAGAACTTTTTCAGATTATTGAAATAAAGAATAATAAGATAGTTTCCTTCAAAAGTACAAATTTTAAACCCTCACGTATTTTTGATGGATCCTGGACTAATTACAAAATTGTATGGAGCATTCGGAAAGAGAGGAATGATGGGCTCATTTCCATCATGTTCAAATTAATTAATTATTTTTTGTTTTACATTCTTCACTGATGGTTAAACCAAATGTGAGTAACCAAATGCCAATTCGTGAACTAAAATGTTTCTCTCTGTTTCTCAGAGTTGAGCTAGTCGACTCTGGACTGGTACATAATATAGTAGCTGGTACAATGTCAACTGCCCAAGCTATTGACAAGAAACTAAAAGGATCAATTATATATTACCTCCCGAACTATGGAGGCGTTTTCATTTTCATATTCGAGTATGAAATTCTAACGCCTGAACTAGGCTCCGTTTTTCATACCCGGAGTTAAATACTCCGTCAAAAATTCTGTTAGTCATGTGGCAGTTAATTGCTGAGTTGGCCATTATCTAATGATGTGGCAATACAACTTAGATTAAACAAATAAAAAAACTATAATTGTAAGACCCTCGTCTCTCTTCTTCTGCTTCAGTGCTTCACCTGAATATACCCAGAT
This sequence comes from Fragaria x ananassa, assembly GCA_034370585.1. NCBI lineage: Eukaryota > Viridiplantae > Streptophyta > Magnoliopsida > Rosales > Rosaceae > Fragaria > Fragaria x ananassa. Next base: position 20,141,869 of record CP139769.1, read on the forward strand.
CCATTTCTTATTAGCCCATTTCTGCATCGGTAATGGGAGAAATTCCCCATCCTCAAATACCCTCAATCACACAAACACAACGCAACAACCAGAACAACCTCATCTTTGATGTCGACGTCGCTTGGCTGAACAGCTGGAGAGGTGCTTCAATATGGTTTTGACTAGACCAAGAAATCAATTGGACCATCAACAACCTCACCACCGCCGTTGCCGCCTCTACAACCTTGACTTCCGGCATGACTACCAAAAGTCATCTTCCAATTTGAAATTTAAAACCTCAGAACCAAATAAAACACTTGAACCCAGAAAATAATGCACCCAAAGAGAAATCATGCAGGAGATAATATCGAATCGACTTCGGATCTGCCGCCTAGCTCGAGCCCATAGCCCGTATATCACCTACAATCGCTACTTTCCTTATCACACATCGGCAAAGGCGGCGGTCGCCGTTTATTATTCGGCAATCGAGTGGCAGATCTCCAACTCGCAAACAGACCACCGCGGCACCGTTTTGGAGGGGAAATGGAACTGGGGTCGATGAGAAATTCATTAAAAGAGAGGTTCAGAAGAGCTCTCTCTTCGAGATCAAGGCCTAATATTTTTTTTCTCTGATCAGCTTGATACAGTGGCAGTGACATATCACAAAATAAAGTCCCACTCAGCATTTAACAGCCAAATCCCCAACTAACGGATTTTTTGGACGGAGAATTTAGCCTCGGGTACGAATATGTTAAACGGAGCATAGTTCGGGTACCCAAACGTTAGAATTTCATACTCGGGTATGAAAATGAAAGCGGCTCCATATGTAATTAATCCAAACTAAAATGTAAGTGCATTAGCTACCAGGCTCTTTCTTTCATAGGAATGGCAGCTGATGTCCAAAATAGGAGCACAACAGAAGGACACAATTCCCAAGTGAAAAGCAACTAACAAGAGGATTTTGGGGTCTATGAATTTTGTATAAAGCCCGGTAGTGTTAGTCTGATGCGCCGCTCGCAATCTAAGCTTCATTCTTCAATGATATTGCTGGGCTGCTAGCTGCTAATTACCATCATGAAGAAAAGTGGCAAAATCTATAATATCTAGTTTTATATAATGTTTCTTGTGATATAACAAAGTTCACTCTCTGCAGCACCATACTATCAATTTTAGAAACATGTATCTCAGCAGATCTGTTTCACTAATTAGGAGTGTGAGTTCAACTACAGTCAAGTCGACTCAACTGCTGTTGTGTAACATCATTTTTCTTCTAAAATTAGAAATCAAGGTATATAAATAGACACACAACTTATCTGCTAGCAGATTTCCAGGCTACTGTATGCACTATTGCATGGAATATCTTAAAACATGATCGAAGTGGTAGCAGTTTTGTTCCTTACTTCATTCTGCATCAAGTCAGTTATTTTAGTGAAAGGGCAAGCTATAAAGCACACTCCTATATCTCCTATAGTACAGGTAGTGTCAATCTTGATAGCACAATAACTAACTTGGGTTTTTACTGAATTGAAGCACCAATGTTAACCCAATTTCATGTGTTCAAGCATGACTAGTTCAGCCATCCCATTCATTTGCCTCAGTTTGCATGTATTTAACTCTAAGATGGAAAGGACTGTCAAATCCAGACCATGCAAGAAACCAACAAACGTTGTGACAACAGAAGTCACAAATTAAAGTGAACACCTTGGTTTCTGAAGGGGGTTTTGGTGATTTTTGGTATGTATTATTAGATGATCCCAGATGGCATACATGTAGAGCGTGAGGAGGCGAGAGTCGGTATAAAGAATCTGGACCTGTGACGTTGCAACATACTTACCTGGACGGGGTTTTTGGGCGATCAAGAAGGCTTATGACCTAGACCGGTGACCTCCATTGCACCTGGGAGGGGTGCCAATAAGTGGGAGAGCCAACGTCATTATTTGTTGCCTGGGGGCCCGCGTTCGCGCAACCCCCGCCAATCCTAATTTATTTTTTAAATTCGAATCCTACCGACCTTAAGAAAACCCCAAATGCTTCCTTCTAAATGCCTGTCCGTCAATATTTGATAAAATCACGGAAAATGTTCACTTCTATGCTGCCACGAGAATACTCCGGCTGTAACTTCATGTAGTTCATAATTATGAAGACATCACAAGGTTCATCGCAGTGGACAAGAATCGGCAAGTGCCATAACATAAATAACTGGATCCGGCAAGTAGGAAAACATGAATATGTAAACTGGATCCGGTTGGAATACAACAAAATTGTGTAAATGGTCTGATTACTGATTTTACGGCAAATGGATGTTTCAGTTTTGATAAATGTTCTCACGTACACTGTCCCTTCTGTCACAAAAGGTATTGGTTGCAGGCTAGCAGTGAATTTGTACATCCATAGATCTTTAATAGTTGATCATGAGTGACAATTTTTCATGAATTATATCAATGGCTAAAGTTTCTAAATGTAAACGGAAACTTAATAATAGCAGATGGAAAACGAAGAAGCTAAAATTTACCTTTCAATACAGTAGTGAAATTGTATGAGTTGTCCTCTAACTTCCGACCTCTTCATGCTGTGCATATGTAAAGTCCAATATTGAGCAGTCGGCTTGAAATAATTCATTTTTGGGTAAATTGCACCAACAGTGTCTAAACTCTTGGAGGACTGTCAATATGGTACCCGAACTTTTAAATGTATCAAAGTGATACCTGGACTTGTATTTTTGTACCAACGTCGTACCTGTCGTCATTTTCCGTCACAGCTCTGTTAGTTCATGTCACATGTGACGCACGTGACTGAAAAAAAGAGTGACGGAAAATGACGTGAACTAACAGAACTGTGACGGAAAATGACGACAGGTACGACGTTGGTACAAAAATACAAGTCCAGGTATCACTTTGATACATTTAAAAGTTCGGGTACCATATTGACAGTCCTCCAAAAGTTCAGACACTGTTGGTGCATTTAACCCTTCATTTTTATAAGTAAAGAGATATGAACTATATATGAGCATGGAAGTAAAAAGGATACAGTTGTTGAAATCACCAAAGCAATATCATAGAATAAGTAAGAATTGATATTCTCGAAGATATCTCAAAAAATCTGACAGTGGAATCAATATTTAGTGTATAATCTCTTTGAATCTCTCATATGTATAATCTCTTTGAATCTCTCATAAGTATAAGTTTTGAGAATAGAACATAAGCAACAGCTACTGAAAGCCAATAACACTAACAGTTGAAGTACAATCTAGGACGTATGCATAAAGTATAAGATAAACGTACATGTATGCTCGTGTTGATTATTATTTATATGCTTACCGGTCTTGTACGTCACTTAGACACCATAGAGTTTGGAATTATAATCTAGTTGAATTATATCAAGTCTTATCTACCATGATGGTGAAGGCCAAGTATAATAAAAGTGAACAGCAAGTTGATACACAGAGAAAGGAAAGCAGCAAACTTTTCTGTGAAGATTGCTCACCAATGTTAGTAGCATCAGATGATCAGATGTCGCAATATGACTATACACCAATACAAATTTTCTTGACAGACAGCTACTTCTCTGCATGTAACACAAAAGAAATATAAGCATATTGAAGCAGGAGAGGTCAATGCCTGACTCAACATAAGACACTATTAACAGAGACCATATCATGCATACTTGAAGTTGTTCCACCATTTATCAGATAAAAAGAAGGAAAATATCAATTAGAATTGTAATATCGAAAGCTTTTTCGAACTGAAACCTCATGTGAGAAAGTTATCATGCAGAAAACAAATGAAGATGAACAAACCAAGTCTTTACCTTTCAGCGCATGCAACCAAAGCCAAATAGCCAATAGCTGACTCAAAACAATGGCAGCCATTAGCCAAAGTGCCAAATCAAATCCTACAAATCCCAAAATAGCCAAAAAATAAAAAAACGAAATCAGAAAAGCATGCCAACAAAACATTAAAAAAGTCACAAATTGTCAAACACCCCAACCCAATAAATCAAAATTTCTACCGTCAGAGAGAATGAGAAGAGCAGATGCAGCAAACAACTGAAAAAACACCTATCTCTATCTCTATCTATATCTCTAATTCTGTATCTCCGCGAAAGATATAAACTGGGGATCAGTTAAGTGAGTATATAATATATAGTAGATGACTCAACAAATATCTGTTGATCTTATTCTGTGACGGTCGTTTTGCACAATACATAGGTGATGCGACTAGTACATGTGTAAACAATATCAGTATAAATAAACTACAGAAACTCTTGTAATTTGATTGAATTTACGAGCACGCCAACCATCTACGCCATTACAAACAAGGACTACAAACAAAGCTGGACAAAAAATTAATTTAATCAAATCCGACGCCGTCTACTCCACTTAACAAGAATCAGATGAAACTAATACATGTCCAAGTCGAAAATTATGTGGAAAGGAAATATCATAAGACCTTGTGCATATTACTTGTTCCAAAAATAAGTTGAACATATCATACACCTGATACAAGTGAATAACATGTGTATCGATGACCATCTACAAGTCTCCTAGAAAATCTGAAGATTCAAGTTGCTAGCTAGCTGTTTGCTGATCTGACTTGAGAAATCAAGGAGTTAGCCATTTCGGATCGCGCAGGAATAAGGATGTTTTGCGGATGTTATTCAAACCACAGAAGAGCATCACAACACGCTCCAGCCCTACTCCAAATCCACCATGGGCAGGTACACCATATCTGAAGGAATCAATATACGGTGATATTGTCTCTACTTCAATTCCACATGCTTTAGCACGTTCGGTCAAGAATTTTGCTGAATGGATACGTTGTGCACCTGATATGATCTCCTCACCTCGAATGACGACATCGAACGAGTTACTGTACTCAGAATTATCATAGCAAGGCATGGTATAGAAAGGCATCACAGCTGACGGATAGCGGTGACGGATAGTTACTCTGTGCCATATTTCTCCAATACTATTTGGCCCAACCTCCTCTCTTTTGCAGTATTTAGGTCCTCCATAGGATCTACTTCGACACCGGCGTCTTTTAGCATCTGGACACCTTCCTGAAAAGTGAGCCGTAAAGTCTCAGGAAAGTACTTTAATGGCTCGAAGGGATATTGTTTCCCTACAGCTTCAAGTTCCTTCTCACAATTGTTGTTCAAATGTTCAAACAAGCTAACAACATCCATAACCTCAAAATAGCTCAACTGTATCTCCATCTCAATATCGAGACCAGTTAACTCACAAAGATGTCTAAGAGTACATTGTCAAGAAACAGAGGTATGGTATAATTCCCAGACGTATTCTTCTCCAAACTGGAGGATATTTATACTAGTACAGATTAACCTATAGCTAAGTATGAAAGGAGAATACAATAGTAGAGCTATATATAAAAGATAAATACAAAGGTCATGCAATACGGCTGCATTAACTACACAAGTGATTCTGTTAGTTGTTGGAGCAGTAGTCGAGATTTGCTGCTTGAATGGAACATCTCACTCAACACTCTCCCTCAAGTTGGGGAATAGATGTCTCGCATACCCAACTTGTCTAGTGAGCTGTGGAACACTTTTGCAGAAACGGTTTTGGTTAGAATATCAGCAAGTTGATCTTCAGTAGGTACATGTGACATGTTAATGATTTCTGACTCCAACTTCTCCTTGATGAAATGTAGATCAACTTTGACATGTTTTGTTCTGTCATGTTGAACTGGATTGTGCGCTATATCAATGGCTGCTTTATTGTCACAATACAAATTCATAACATACTCGGATTTGAATCCCAAGTCCTTCATTAAATGACAAAGCCATAACATTTCACATACTCCATGAGTCATTCCTCTATATTTAGCTTCTGCACTGGATCTAGCAACCACTTTTTTCTTCTTACTTCTCCATGTAACTAAGTTACCTCCCACAAAAGTAAAGTAACCTGAAGTGGACCTTCTATTAGTGATGGAACTGGCCCAATCTGCATCTGTGTATCCTTCTATCTTCGTATGGTTATTTTTGAAAAACATGATCCTTTTGCCTAGATTTGTCTTCAAGTACCTCAAAATTTTATATACTGCTTCCATGTGATCTTCACTTGGTGCGTGCATGAATTGACTTACAATGCTTACAACATATGCAATATCAGGTCGTGGCACGTGAGAGATAAATCAGCTTGCCTACTAACTTTTGATATCTCTCCTTGTTAGTAGGCACTTGGTCTGGATATTCAGCTAACTTGTGATTTTGCTCCAACGGTGTATCTGCAGGTTTGCATGCAAGTAATCCAGTCTCTACGAATAAGTCAACCACATACTTCCTATGAGATAGACTAATGCCTTCATTTGATCTAGCTACTTCTATCCCCAAGAAGTAATTGAGTTCGCCAAGATCTTTCATCTCAAAAGCAAAAGAAAAATGTTCTTGGAGTCTCTTCACTTCTTCTGGGTCATTACCTGTCACAATCATATCATCGACATAAATGATAAGTGCAATAAGTTTGTCTTTCCTTCACTTCAGAAACAATATATGGTCAGAGTTGCTTTGTTTGTAACCAAACTATTTCATAGATTGGCTAAATCTTCCAAACCACGCCCTCATGGATTGGTTTAGTCCATACAAAAACTTCTTCAACTTGCACACCATTCCTGCTTGTGAAGGTAGAGAGTAGCCTGGAGGTAGATCCATGTAGACTTCTTCCTTCAAGTCTCCATGCAGGAAAACATTCTTCAAATCAAACTGCTTCAGAGGCCTGGCGGTTCGCGCGATCCTGCATTTGGAGAGATGTCCAATGTGATCATGCGATGGCTGATACGAGGCCAAGCAATGTCAGCAGTTGCGATCATAAATCCGCCTTTGTCTTCAAAGCGAATATACTTGAGGTCGAGCCAGTTCTGGACTTGTTCGCGAAGTTGATAGCACTCGCAGGTTCTGTGCCCCCAGCTATTATAGAACTTGCAGTGCATGCGGCCCTCTTTGTATTCAATTTAAGGTAAGGCCCCGACCACTGTAACAAGTCCATCGTCGATAAGGTCGTCTAGAACCTCATGCACGAGGTTGACGTTATAGGTGTACTGGCGAGATGGTCGAGCTGTATCAGCATTGTCCTCCTCACGGCCTCTCTTAGATGCTCAGCGCAGATTTTCATCCTTTGGGTGGTCAGACAAGTCCAAGGTGATTCTTCGCTGGCTTGGCTTTGGCGCGCGGCGGCGGCTGTTCTCTTCTGGGTGGTCATTCCAATTTACTTCTACCATACCGACCACGGATGGAAAAGGATCCACATCCACCAGAGAGGTTGAACTCCCTGGCGTCTGCAATTTCAAGGCGCCAGAATTCAGCCAGGTCTGTAGCTGGTCGCGGAGCTTGACACAGTCTTTGGTGTCGTGATTGTGGACGTTATGGAATGTGTAATACTTCTTGTCCTTCAGCTCCTCTTTGGATGAGATCTTGTGATCCAAGCGTACGTACTTCGCTTTGATCAAGTCATTCAAGACAAGATGAGAGTTTTTTGCATCTTACGACTCGTATTCGGGCTTGGTCCATGCAAAAGACTGAATGGTGATTGGCTCGCGGGTCATTTTGAGATTCTTCAGTTTGTGAGACAATGGCTTCCCAGTCAGTTCAACCGCTCCGATGTCTTCATAGTCCGGCGCGGGCTCCGACTCTTCTTGCCTCTGGTAATAAGGGTCGTACGTGGAGGGTTGGAGGCTGACTGCCCCCACTGTCCTGTTTCTTCCTGGTACGTATGTCCCTTTGGAGGCATTTGCCTTCTGATCCATTTCATTGAGTATAAGCTCATAATTGCCGACCTTGTTGATTAGGTCGCCCATGGATGTGAAGCGCTCCCCATGGTGCTTCAGCCTTTGGCGATGCTCGAGTCCACGAACAACCAATTTAATGGCTTCTTGCTCAGGAAGGAGGAAGTCACATTTGGCTTGTTGGATTTTGAAACGCTGGAGGAAAGAGACTGCTGACTCCATGCTCTGCTGGCTCATTTGAGTGAGAGAGTCAAGGCCGACCTCTGGCTCAATAGTACCGTAGGTTTCCCGGAACAATCTCTCCATGGTGGGCCAGTCCGCAATGGACCCTGGCTTCAACCTAGAGTACCAATTGAAAGCAGCTCTGGACAGAGAAGTCCCGAAGAGCTTGAGCTTGAGGATGTTGTTGTTCCCATATTGCCGCATTGAACTTTGAAGCGTGCCATATGAGTTGCTGCATCTTCCTTTGTTTCCCCAGAGAATGTAGTGAAGACAATATTCTTGAAGCCATGGGGAAAAAGATACTGCGCCACACTGTCTGGGTAGGGGTCACGATACTGGAGGTCAACATCGCCTTTTTTAGTTTGCTCCTTGACAATGGATGAGATAAGCTGGCGCCATTCGGCTGCAGTCACAGGTGTAGATTCGCTCCCTTCTTCGTGGTTAGGCCATGCAGAAAAACTGGTGGCCTGACCAACGTTCTTGGAAGTTGGGCTACGATAAGCAATAAACGGGTCTTCTGGTGTCCCACTTCCTTGGCGTGGCGCGTTGTTGAATCCCTTGAAGGAAATAGAAGAGCCACGCGGGGGCAGATTCTTTAAAGTGCCTACCCTTAGCGCGAGCTGCGGGGTCTTCTGAGCCCCGACTTTTGGATTTCCCCTGGCGCGCTCATTTGGCGGGATATACTTGGATGTCCCCTCGTTCGCGCTTGCGCCAGTAGGTTCTAAGGTGAGATTCTTTGGCGCTTGCGCCCTCATCCAATCTTCAACTTCAAGGACCCGCAAGCTTAGGTGGTCCTGTTTCTCTTTGAATTCGTCTTGTTTTTCTAGAACTGTTTTTGCTTCCAAAGAATGAAGCATTATGCTGGTCTTGCAGCTTGGTATCGTGACCGTCCAAGTGGCGAGTTTGCTCATCTACTGTCGCGCGAGTGCGAGACAAGATCTCTGCATGTTGCTTCACGGTCTCCGAGTTCTGGTCCAAGTCCGTGCGGATTCGCTGGAGACTACCTTCGACGAGGCCCTTGGTTTCTATGAATTCGCCCGCTAGTTGGCCGTAATCCTCACTGAGTGTGGTAAGTTTGTCATGGTTGGCCATCTAGAGGATTCTATCTTGCTTGGACTGCTCGTTTAAGTTAGCAACGATTTGTTGAGTGGTGGATCCCTGGGTTGTCAAATCCTGGATTTGGCCCTTGAGCTCCGCCAACATTTGACAGACTTGCTCTATGGACGGAGCGTCTTGAGTCGGATGAGAACCTGCCATGGCTGTTTCACTGAAGTCTGGATTGCCAAACTGAGCGAGAACTTGTTCTTGAGTAAGGGAACGGCAAGCCGCTCTATTATGGGGCTTGTACCGTAGTGATCTGTGTTTGAGACAAGAAGGCTGATGCTTCCTGTATGGTGTCTCCTCAGATTTCCCTATATTGTTTCTCTTGTACTCCCTGGTCCCACTGGGCGTGCCAATGTTTTGGCCACGATCCTCAGCGCGCGGAGCAGAGGTGAATAGCGAACAAAGAAAAAAGGGGGGGGTGTTGCCGGAGTGCCACCTCGCGGACGAGGAAGAGGTTGATTGCGAGATATTGACTTCTGATCAGGCGGAAGGGGGTTCCAAGTGCCACCTCAGATGAGTAATTTATGAGCACAAGGCGGTCATTACTCACAGCGGCGCGAGCAGAGCTTCTATAGGGATGATTCAGAGGAATCGGGGTGAGTCCAAGCGGTGGTGCACTTAGTTAGGTCTAGGGTTTCGAAGTAGCTTCGAAGGGAACTGGGTTGCAGTTTGTTTTTATTTGAGTAATTGATTGTGTTAAGAGAGAGCGAGTTCGCTTCAACGGGGAAGCGGAAGCAAAGCTCCGGGGAGCGTCTGGAGATTTTCAACTGGGTTGAAGATTGTATTGTATTTTGTTTGAATAAGTTGTGTGTGGAGAGGTTTCTGTAAACCTTCGAGCCTCTTATATAGTGGGAGCTCGACTTGCCGCAAAAGAAAGATAATCAAAATCCTTGTCGGACTTTGCAACGTAAAGCATAAAGGCACTATTCCACCCATGCAGACCAATATTCATGTGATACATGTCCAGTTCGCACACTCCGCATAGGACACTGCTACCGTGTTGCTCAATCATAGACTCCCATATGAATTAGAATTATGAGCAATCTTATCCCGCGGGGTGTCACAATCCATGTAGAAAACTAATAACTCGCGCGGGCCGCTAACTCAAGCAATCTCGCGGACCTATCTAGCTCGCGGGCCAAAAGAAGGCTTTTAATTAATAAGGGCCAATCCTTTATTAATTAAAAGCCTTATTAATCCTATGGCCCAAAGCGTGTCAAAGATTGGTAAAAGTCTAAAACGATTAAAAACGTTCGCGCGGACTCCGCATGTGTCTATCTCGCGAAGTCTCTTATGCTAGATGTATTCCGCCTCGCCTAAGCGAAGTGCCAAAGTCATCCCGCGCGCGAGCTGTGCGTTCCGAGCGAAGCGCGCGAGCTATGTGTTCCGCGCGAAGCACGCGAGATCCTCACTCCGCGCGAAGTCATGTTTTGTTCCTGAAGGCGCGCGAGATCCATAGTCCACGCGGAGTCATTCCGCAGGCATACCTTGCAATTCATCTCGCGTGGTCTTACTGGCGGGCCATTATTTGTAAACTTTAAAGAACTTGGGCTCGCCGGCTGGAAACGGGCTAGGGAAGTAATTAATATTCACATAGACATTTTACAGTTCAGTAAAGTATTATTACTTGGACAAAAATGCTTTTTGGCTCAAACACCAATTTTTTCAGAACAATAGGGCCATGTTCATTGGATGGCGATCGCCCTTTATGTTGAGAAAAAGATTCAGAGTTGAGTGCTGATGTCTGCGATGAACTGATCGGTACTTCATCGAGAACCATAGTTCAGAATTTATCAAGTAAAGATAAGAGAAATTCGATCCTTGGGTGTTGCCTACCGCATTGTGTTGAACGAGTAAGCTCAACGGTACAAGGATAAAATTTCTAGTATTATTACCTCTATTTATTTATTTTTTTTATTTTTTATTTTTAAATCTGACCAACTTACCATAAAAAAAGTTGGAGTACCTGGCTTGGGCCTGAGTAAGTGGGTCAGCCCAAATCTTGTAAGTACAAAGATTGGTTTGGTTCTGAGTACAAATTACTTTGATTGCTCTCTGAAAAAAGGACTCGAACCACTGAGGTTCGCGACTGAGGTTTGGGATCGACGGCGCCGCAGTCTAACGGCTGACGGCTGACGGCACGGCGGTCTGAAGGCTGAAGGCGGCCTGTCTGAGGCTGACGGCGGTCTCTCTGAAGTCGATGGAGTTGCGGTCAGATGAGTGACGCTGAGGCAGTATGAAGGTTGAAGCAGCTGTGGTTGCTCTGGTCCTGGCAATGAAACCAGTTGATACCAGTTGCAGACTGTGCAAGGTCTGATATAGCGATCGAAATCCGAGTCTTGGCTGAAGTTGGGATTTGATCACTGCTGATATGGTACAGGTAAGTGAAGAACAAAATTTGTTCTTTGGTATTATGGGTATTGGATAAGTTGAAGAAACAGAGTTCTTGGTTTATGGGTAATGGGTAATCATAATTGGATATGATCTGGGTAGGTGAAGAAACAGAGTTTTTTCTGGTTAGATATGATAATTGGGTAAGATGAAGAAACAAAGTTCTTCTCAAGAGCAGAATTGCTCTGATACCATGTCAAGAATAAAAGTATGGTATAATTCCCAAATGTATTCTTCTCCAAACTGGAGGATATTACTAGTACAGATTAACTTATAGTTAAGTATGAAACGAGAATACAAAGGTCATGTAATACGGCTGCATTAACTACACATGTGATTCTGTTAGTTGTTGGAGCAATAGTCCAGATTTGCTGCTTGAATGGAGCAGCTCACTCAACATGTATGACTTCTCAGCTCTAAAAACAGGACCAATCTCAAAAACACGACCAAACTTAGCACAAATTGCCATCTGTTTGTGTAGCTGCGGTGACTGGGCTAGGCAGGCAGGTTGTCCCATGTAGTCCAGTTTGAACACTGACTCTGTATTCGGAAAATCCCCTGGTTGGCCGGAGTTTGCAAGTCAAGTACTCGAAAGTTGAGGCGAGTATCGTGTTCTACGTGAGCAGCGTTGTCATAAGGGTTTTCACGTCGAGCAGCATCCTCAGGGAAAATAGGTAAAACAGCTGCCCTACTTACAGTACAACTTTGTGACATGGACATCTACTTGCTGTGAAGCGCCTGTGATTGCACCATCAGGTTTAGACACAATCCCTTGAATGTAAATAATCGACTCGCGGGTTAACTTGCTCACGTACTTGACCATCTCCGGTTGAACCATCACGACTCACTGAACCGTGAAGCCCTCCTTTTCAACCACAATGAACACCATGTTCTTCCCTCTAGTTTGAATGGTCTGGACACTACCGCGTATCACAACCTTGTGGTCCTTTAACGCCTTAGTAAGAGCTCCAACGCTAGTTAGAGCCACCATGTTCATGGATTCAAGATGAATTGGCACATCACCGTAGTTGGCAGCCAGTGGGTCCTCCGGCTCAGCGGACTGAGCGAGAGCAGCGGCTACTTCCCCTGGCGGTGACGGAGCTTCTCGAGCTTGGCCGCTTTCTTCGCTGCCTTTTTGCTCAGAGAGGCTGACTCCTTGTTGTTCTCTGGCTCGTGGCTGAGCTTGGTGGCTGGAGGCTGAGACATTCTTGGTTTGATCTTCCCTTTGGAGCAAGCTATGTTCACATCCAAAACCAATTGGTAATGGATGGAGTGGCCCAAACTCTTATTAACCCACATGCAAAGTCTCATATTCCCGATATGAGATTAATATCTCAACACGCCCCCACATCTGTGGCGAATTTTCAAGCCTAACACGTGGACAACATTTCGGGTGACGTTGAGTTCGTGTGGCCATTGGGCTTTACACATGAACATGATAAAGTAATATGAGGTTCACATCTAAAACCAATTGGTAACGAATGAAGTATCTCAAACCCTTATTAACTCACATGCAAGGTCCTGATGTGGGATTAGTATCTCAACACAATATGAGAAACGCAATATAGCGCACTTTTTGAATTTTGATGATCATATATTACAATATTTAAAGAGTATTGTTATTAACAAACATTTTTTTTTGCTATTAACGCACTCTACCCTATCTATTTTTCTATCAACACATTTATATTTTATTTACAAATTTGGCACTTAAATTTGGTTGATGATTGGTTCTCATTGTATAAGAGGTTTATTAATAGTAAAAAATTGTGTGTTAATAGCACCACCCTATTTATATAGAGAGATTGTGTGCTACACAAACGGATATTTCACTCCTTACTCCTATTAGGAAAACAAATCGTGGCAGAATTTAAGAGGGTAAAATATATTCTGAGTGTTATTAGGAATAGGATAATTCAGGCCAATGTCATTCACAGAAATTTTTCAATGCTCCCGATTCTGAGAATTTTATGAAAGTTCGGACGAAAGTGTCAAAATTAATGTTTTGGTTAGATCCGAGGAAGGGATACACATTCAAAACATATACTGTTGTCGGTAGTTGATAAATACCTCCCTCGGCCCATGATGCTACGAAGCCCAGCATGAGGCAGCTCGAACAGGCCTCAACCTAGATGCTAAAAGCAGTCTGGGCCGAGAGGGGAAGCCTCCACAAACTGAATATATGTAGAATACTTGTCCCACATTGAAGAACATGCAAGGTATAAGTCAACGCAGAGCTATAAATATAGCTGAAGTCAACCAAAAAGGTAAGAAAAGAGATCTAGCATTTAATACTCACCTACCAATACTAACTTTACCATCGGAGAGAGAAAGACCGGAAAGCCCCGGTCGTTCTCCTTTTTGCAGACAAAGAAGCTCCCGAAGATCAGATCACGTGCAACAGTTTCTACGGAGCCTGCGGGATCTTGCAGAAACATATACTAAAACTTGGTACAAAAACATCTAAGAGTACAGGTTTGCGTATACTCACCTTCTCTGTTACTGTGGGAGTGACTTAATTTGGAGGCTTTCACGCATGGAGAGTCTGCCTCAATATTCTACCATCACTTGAAACTTTGGCTACCAAGCGAGTACCATTGGATTCTCATTTACGTGTGTTATGCGAGGAGGTTGCTGAAACTTTGTTTCAATTAGGTAGTGTATCCAGGTTGCAGGAATTTTGATATCATAACCGAAAACAGAAAATTAGTACTGTTTTAAATGATTTTACGCATCAATTCTTTCTATCACTGAGCTACAGGTCTCTCCCACATTAATAATGCAATTGCTAGGTTTATACAAAATGTAGAAAACAAGTTGACACAGCACTAAATCAATTTCATATCATGGTAATAGTGATGGCTCTGCATATCATCATATTTCATCCACTTGAGTCGTTTAAAGAGTAAAACTTCGATCAACAGCATAATCCACAAAGCTATGTAGTGGCACCACACCATCACCATACTTCTCAAACCCATCTAATTCCAGCTTAGCTTGAGCTCTAAGCCTCTCTGCTACTTCCAAAGCCTTCTCAACCCCATAAACTTTCACATAGCTCTTCCCTTTCTTCTTCTTCTTCTCATTCTCATCCTTACCATTCTTCTTCTTCTCCTCAAGAATATCATCAACCACTTGATACAAAACCCCAACAGCTCTCCCATACCTCCTCAGTCTATCTACCTCCTCATCTTCGGCACCAGCCAGCAGTCCTCCACAAACAGCAGAACACTCGCTCATTTCCCCAAACTTCTTCTCTTGCACAAACTCAACTGCATTAGGCCCGCCTTCCAGATCAAGGAACTGACCAGCCGCCATGCCGGTGGACCCAACAGTTCTCGCAATCTCCGTGATCACACGCAGAAGTCGAGCCTCTGGCACAAGATTTGAAGGAGTGTTCGACACAATATGCTGAAATCCCAAAGGAAACAGAGCATCGCCGGCAAGAATCGCCATGTCTTCACCGTAGATTGTGTGATTGGAAGGCTGCCCTCGACGAGACGGGTCGTCATCCATGCAGGGAAGATCATCGTGTATGAGTGAAGCTGCATGTACCTATCAAACACAACACATCAAACACCTTCCCAGTCACAAAATTAATTCCAACACCCCATTTTCAAAATTAACCAAACAATGCATCCACTAAAAACAAAAAAAATAGCCAAACAGGGTTCTAAGCATAACAAGTTAACAACATCCATCAATTTAGTTCCTTTTTCACCTCATACAACAATTTCAAAGCTAACAAATTTCCATTCACTACCATAGAAAGAGTTCACTCTAAACACTTTCTAAAAATAGAAACCGGATCCTTACCATTTCGAGAGCACATGCCGTTGGGAAGGCGGCGAGGCGGTCACCACCGAAGAGCTCACAGGCAGCGACGCACATGACCGGAGAAGCCCTCTTGGCGCCGTCGGCGAGGACAGAATAGCGCATGGACTCGTAGATCAGCTCCGGGTACCGAACCGGAACCGCCTCGTTAAGCTTGCTGTTGATATCGGCGATCAGCGTCGTCCAGTACGTTTTCAAATCGAACCGGGTCGACTTTGATCGGGTCGAAACCGAAGATGCCGCGCAACACCGAATCCGGAACGTAAGCTTCTTCGGTAGGTGGAAATGCGCCGGAGTCGAAACCACCGAGAACGCCATTACAGATGAAAGCTGTGATAGTGGAAGAAGAAAGTAAAGCACTGAAGAAGCGGATTGGGTAGGACCAACTAGTTAAATTTTTAGCATTAAGTCGAGAATGCCCTCGATCAGAGTATTTATTTACGATATGCTCTCTCATTTCGATCCGAGTTTTGGTAATGATGGCGACGATAGAGTTTCGTACGCTGGTGGTGGTGTCGGCGGTGTTGAGGGTGGTGCTGATCGTGTACGGGGAGTGGCAGGATACCCACATGGAGGTGAGGTACACTGACATCGATTACATGGTGTTCTCCGACGCAGCTTCTTTGATGGCGTCTGGTAAGTCCCCGTTTGAAAGATCCACCTACAGGTACTCTCCTCTGCTCGCGTTTCTGCTCCTACCCAATTCGATTCTTCATCGCTCTTGGGGCAAGTTCATCTTCTCAGCTGCAGGTAGATTATTTTCGGTGATGTGGATTTTGATGGTTTATTGGCTGAATTTGAATTTGACATGGTTTTTTTGGGTTGTGTAGATTTGCTTGTGGGGTTGTTTATAAGGACCATATTGAAGCTTCGTGGGGTGCCGGAGAATTTGTCTATGATTTCTGTGATGGCTTGGCTGTTTAATCCGTTTACGTTTACGATTGGGACTCGTGGCAACTGTGAGCCCATTGTGTGTGCTCTGATTCTGTGGGTGTTTATATGTCTCATGAACGGTGTAAGTTTCTTTCCTTGTAACAATTCTCCTTTCGTTTATGGGCATTGGTGTTTCATTTAAAGCAATCTATTTTCTGGTGACCTTAAAAATGAAATGATCGGTTACTGTATACACCTTAGCAGGAAGTATTAAATGCTTATAAGATTGTGTTATAATCGAGCTTACTAGCATAAACTCCTACAGTTCAGTTGTTGCCTCTTGTAAAGTTGTAATCAGTCAATCGTTTGATGTCATCTGCACCATCTGTGAGGTTGTTCTCCTTTGAGATGGAGATGCAAACATCCATAATCATTAACTGTCTTTTGAATATTTCTTGGAGTTCAGCCACCTCAGTCCAGCTTATAGGAATAGAACACCCAGCTACACTGATAAGAAAAAACTCGGCAAATATCTCACCTGAGCCTTAGCACATTAGTCCACCTCCGTCATGCCATGTGGTAAGCAATTGGACTCACATACATGTGAACAAGTAATATTGAGAAATTTTGAGAAATAGCCTCTTTTGGACATTCAAATTGATTTATAACCAGGTTATTTAGAAAAATTGAAATTAACCATCTCAGAGTGTAAAAGACCATAATTACCCTCATTCAGTACAGAAACTTCTCTCCTCCTCTTTTTATTTCACAAGCTGTGTTTCTTCTATTCAACGAATCAAACCTATGTATGTATTTACTTCAAATCTGCAATTCTATCACAAAACATGAGAGAAAGAGAAATTCTAATTAATAAAAAGTAGCAAAACAGAAACTGTATGGGTTTTGATCTTTTAATCCCTCATTTAAATGCCTCATACAAGACCAATTCTTTACCCATGTCATCAATTTGGAATCTGAAACACCCAAAAAAAAATTTGAAATCCATGCCCATCTTTTGTAAATCTCCATTCTAGAACCAGATTTTCCTTGTCCCTTTTGAATTCCCAATGTTTCTGGCGTTTATGTTGATTAGTCCAAGTTTGATATTAGGGTTGTTTATTACAAGAGTTATTACCAGTACACAAGTATTTGATGAGTCGTAATATCAAGATTTATGTAATGAACAGTGTTCCATGTATATAGTGAGGTTACATATGTAAAGGGTTATACGTATGAGGTTTCATACTTGAAGGGTCATATGCATCATGTATATGGGAGAAAATCAAAAGTGATCGATAAGAAGGGAAAACAAAAGTTATGTGAAGAAATTGGAGAAGAAGTCTGGGAAGTGAAATTTAGATTTTTATTTTGATTGAGGGTACTTATGATATTTGATCTCTTAATATGGTTATTTTTCAAGTTTTTTCAAAAACAAGGTTATTCATCAATTCATAGACCCAAAAATGGTTATTCCTCAAAATTTCTCAGTAATATTCTATTAAAAATCACTGTAGCTGATAATAGAGTTAGCAATGTGAAATGGCATTGGGCACTGAAAATCAGTAACAGATACTGGTGATTCTATCCAACTAGGTTCGTCTTAATTCTTGAGGATACTACTTCAATTACTTGAGTAAGGTTTGTCATAATGCAGACCATGGCATCTTTTGCTACATAGACCTGGCTAGTGTCCCAGTTTGCTCCTAATTTGTAGGAACTGATGCAATTAATTTTCCTGTAAAATCATATTGCTTGTGTTGTTAACTGCTAATAGAAGTATAGAACTACGTTTTCATCCCTTCAAAGTTTAGCTGTTTTTTCTTACTTATCTCATTCTGTCATGGTTCCATGCTTATGCATAACTACCAGTTACTAGCCACATAGATTGTCTTAGAAGTGATTTGAAAGTAGCGGCTGAGATAACCAATTATCCATTGGCCTTGTATTAAGCTGGCCCTTCTTTCCAAACTGTTATCAATCAGTTACATGTATAAAAGTGGTTGTAGTATCAGAGCATCTCCTTTAGCAAATAATATGAAAAAAAAGATGCTTCTCTTTGTTATATAGCCAGACCATGATAGTAATTTCACTGGATATACAGACCATAATCCAAGCAATTACTTGTTCTACTAGGAAGTTTGGTTTCTTTGTTATAATTGCCGGGGTGCTGTCATACATGTTCTTCATATTTGGTTCTTGGTGATGAAGGTAGCACATCAGCTTTCTTTGTTATTTTTGGTCCTTTAAGTAAGTTGTTCTTCTTTTATTTCCTATAATGTCCTGCTATGTTCCTCCTTTGATTTGTTTATGGATTTGATTTTTAATACATGAACTGGGCTTCTCTTTTGATTTTTGTATATGAAACCACATATGATTATATATTTTCAAACTAGCTAAGACATAATATAATGAGAACAAATTGCCAGTGTCCTTCCTTTTCAAAAGGAAAACTCTTTTGCATTAAGTGAGTACAATCTCTGCAGTGTAGAACCAAGTAGTATTCCACTGTTAGGACTTTTTTTTTCCTTAGAAATAGTTATTGTGCCTATCACCCACATGTGTCTTACTGTATGGTTTGTTACTTTGTAACAGGACGTGTGGTACAAGCGGCATTTTGGTATGGACTTGTTGTCCACTTCCGGATCTACCCCATCATCTATGCACTCCCTATTCTTTTGATTCTTGATCCTCATGTGTTTCGACCTGGTCAGAAACCTAGCCTTCAACATTGGGATCATCGACAAGAATCACCTCAAAGCAGCTTTAAAACAAGGCTTGCCAATCTGCTTCGGCCGTGGTTAATAGTGAAAAGTGCATTTACACGAGACAGGATACTTTTCTCTCTCATATCTGGGGCCATATTCTTCCTTTTCACTGGTCTTTTTTATCATCTATATGGGTGGGATTTTCTGCATGAGTCACTGCTATATCACCTTACTCGTACTGATCCAAGGCACAATTTTTCCATATATTTTTATCACATCTACCTTCAATATGAGAATAAAATCTCGGTACTGGAGAAGCTCATCTCATTTTTGCCTCAGTTGATAGTTCAGCTTGTTCTCATTTTGAGTTTTGCTCAAGACCTTCCGTTCTGCTGTTTTGTGCAGACAGTGGCATTTGTGGCGTTTAACAAGGTTTTTCCCTTTATTACTTTCTCTGTTACTCATTTTTGGTTCTACAAAACTGCTAGTGCAAGTCAATGTGTATATAATGCAGCACTGTAATAGGGCTGTGTTGCATGACATTGTTGATTTTGGAGTCGTACTTGTTTAGTGATTATAATCAGTCAAAATTTATTGTGGTTTTCAACATAAGGGTTTGGTTAGAATAAAGTATTCCGTCACCAAGGGAAACTAATACTTACCCCATTGTTGACAGGTGATGACTGCACAATACTTTGTCTGGTTTTTCTGCCTCTTACCTCTGTCACTTGCTTGGAGCAATATGCAGCTTAAGTGGAAAGGCTTATCTTGCATCGCATTGTGGGTAGGTGGTCAACTTCATTGGTTGTGGTGGGGTTATATGCATGAGTTCAAGGGGCGGAATGTATTTCTTCAGCTGTGGGTGGCAGGCATTATATTCTTATCTGCAAACACATATGTTTTGGTTTCGCTCATCAATCATCACAGATGTTCTCCTGTTTTCACGGGATTGGAGAAAACTTCCAAGGGTGCGAAGAAATTGAAGTGATTAAATAGTTTCTTCATGGCCAGGTTCACATGCTTTTGGAAGTCTAATGCTGTGTTTTTAACCACTGCTTTTGGCAATTAGAAATGCACATATTGGCTGGCTTTTGGAATTTTGCTCCTTTTCTTTTGTCTTGGATTTGTAATTCCCGTACAAGTTTTGGCATTTAACAAGCCTTATAAGCTGTTTATCAGTAACCCTATTTGCTCATGGCGCCTTGCACTTGACTTGGCTTAATATAGCTTTCGAAAAATGAACTCACGAGCACGAAAGTTTTAAGTTATTGCTGAAAATTTTCACATCAGGTATTTGAGATCAATTGGCCATAATAGAGGATGCTTTTCCTACAGAATTATTGGCAATTTGCCAACATTTATGTAAATAAGAGAGGAAGCTTTTCTTCCAATTTTCAACAAGTTATCAATCTATTCATAAATCTCTGTAAAATGCATTACTTGAATAGAATTTCCAGTGATGTTTTCTGGTAACAAGTTCTTGTTCCTAGTGCTTCACAACTATCAATATTCAATACAGAATAGTTGGGTGTGCACGCCAAAAACTTGGCTCAATGATATTACAATGTTCTACAACAACTTCTTCCCCGGACTTTTCAACAGATGCCTTGTTCCCGTTCATCGTTATAACGTCTCCCTTGTCCCAGAAAATGGATGAACCTTGGCGGAACATAACATGTAACTTGTTGTAGTCAATACCAGATTGCTTAAGCAGTCCATCTTTGTCGCCTGCTTGAGTACCCTTGAGAAAATTCTGAGCTTCACTTTTGCTTTTTCCAGACTTGACAAGCTCCCAGAAACAAGTATTGTATTGATTGTTGATATGACAATCGACTTGGCTCCATGCCAGATAATCTCGAAGAATATCAGATGATGGATAGCACACAGCACGGCCATCAAAATAAGGGGGGCACTTCAACTCTTTCTGAGGGAAGAAAGCTTTCCACTTCATCACGTATGAGGAAGAATGACACAATGACAGATACCATCTCACTTGCTTGCCTTTGACAGAATTGAGAATCCTTTAGAACAAAGCTGTATTCATCACTGACACCATAGGAAAAAACTATATCTCGAAACTCTTTCATCGCAGCAACGGCACATGAATTCATAAGGTTGAGAGCTTGCTCATCATTCGGCTTCACGAACTCATGAACTTCAGTAAACCTGTGAAAGTGGCAACCGTCAATTCTAATAACAATCCATGTCGATGGCATCAATTTGTTCCCAAAGTGGAAGGACCTGAGGTAATCCAGTTCAACTTTTCCAATGTCCTTTGTTAAACTACCGAGCTCATTCTTAAGACTCGTAGGCTGGTTCCAGAAACTTCCCGCAGCTATATTCTTCGAATGAAGTATTCTCAACTTTTTCCTGAGCCTCTTCACAGGAGAACCATTCTCATTGTGTTTCACAATGTCCATCACCTCAGTCTTCAAAATGCAGGATCCTTGACGGAATAGAGCATCCAATTTTTGATAGTTGATGCCAAACCTCTCAAAAAGAAAGCTGTTCTTCTCATCCTTACTGGCTCCCTTCAGTAACTCCAGTGCTTCGCTTTCAGTCTTCCCATCTTTTACAAGCTCCCATAAGCAAGTATTGTGCAGGTTCCTGGTATGACAAGTACTCTGCCTCCACAGAAGATATGATTGAAGAACTTCAATCGTAGCGCAGACTATAACCCGTGAGCGAAACGAAGGAGGGTATCTTAACTCCTTACGAGGGAAGAATTCCCACCATTTCGAAACATACTCCGAGGTGAAGAAGGATGCAACAATAGACTCTACTTTGCCGGCACGTCTCTGGTGGAACTTGGACGTCTTCTTGAAGACAAAGCTGAACTCGCCACTGAATCCATAACAGAACACAATGTCTGGAAAATTTTCTGACACTGAAACTGCACATGAGTTCATCAAGTTGAGTGCCGCCTCATCATTTGGCTTCTCAAACTCATGCACTTGAGAAAACGTTCGAAAATCGCGGCCGCAGATGCGAACAATGATCAAGTTTGGCGGGAAAACCTCGTCTCCAACCTCGTAGGACTTGACGTACTCGTATTTACTGTTTGCCATCTTCTCTAAAATTAGTCTCAGGGGACTTTTATCAAACACCTAATATGCATGAAAGAACAATTCAACACTGTGCTCCCTCACCAACAACTCACATACAGCTTATTCTACCCAATACAATGACGGATTCTGTTTCAGCTTTTACCCACCTGGGAAATTAGGATTCATTTATTGAACAATTGATGCCTCTATAAGCAAGATCAAAGTTGATGCCTCTCATAATCCAAGATTCCAAGGACAGGGGTTGAAGTATAAACCAAAACGAACTTCGAGTAATTCTACCGCCACTACATGTACTTCAAAAGTGGGATTGATCATAATCCATTGATGACCTGACCTATAAACAACTTTCAGTCACTGCAATCCTTGCATCCCAAGTCATTGCTTCATCGATAGTCATTGCTTCACCGATAATCTTGCTGCCAGAGAAGGATTAGCCAAAGCAACAGAAGGTGATATGTAACGAAATTAATTAACATAAACTAGTGCAGTATCTCAGGCTCAGTTTTATTATGTTTCCCATGGTGATAAATTATGGATCTTGGTTATTTAGTTCTATTCATTTGGAAACTTTTCTTCCAGAATTTTGTATGGGCTTTAAACCAATAATTGGAGGACAAGAACTCAAGGAACCCTTCCATAAGTTCTTGAAGGCCTGAATTTCACGTCATAAAGGGCAGGGGCTTGGCCTTGCTAGACCTTTCGAATTCCAGTTTGACCTGAGGAGGGGAACAAGGATCAATACAGCTTCATATGTGCTCTATATGAACACCAACATGCAACATGGGCGCCGTGACACTGTAAACGATTTATCGCATAGTTAAGTATATTAATGTTGATCGCATTTTTTACTCAAGAACACAGTTTGCTTTTAGAATTTTAGAAAATGATTCTCATTGCATTCTGTTTACAAGATATACAATATATATAGCAGTACTGCAGTAGTATGGCTAATGATACTGCTATTACAGATCAGTAGTAAAGAGGAAATAAACTACATTTACATCAGCATCAAAACTGATATACAATTACACCAAATCATAGCTTGATTTGAGGAAAAGATTGATTCGTTCTAACAAGAATTGTGAACAAGACTCAAGATCAACTAATACAATTTCCATTTAACATTTAGAACATTTAGTCCATCTGAGGTTCTGAGAGCTGTGATTGGGTTTCACTCTGCTTTGTTCATATATATAGTTATACCATATTTTGTGCATGCCACTAATTGTGTTTTTGCTGTAACAAAAAAGCGTTCTTCTTATGACAGTGGCTTCACAGAGGAAACCTACTAATAATTCTCAGAGGCGGCCATGAGTGAACCAAGGCCAAAGGGTGGTTAGCAGTTAGCACATTATTTAATTGGCACTGGACTGTCAGCAGGGATTTCCAAATCCAAATTTAATACATTTATTCCTAAAATAGAGTTTGTTGATTGTCCTCACTCCTAATAACCAATTATAACAAGAACTTTCTGCTGTTTATACTTTATAGAGCAATTTGCGTAACAGACATAATATTATACTGAATATTGTAGGGGCACCAACAGAGGTGCGCGCCCTTCTAAAATAGGTATATGCCATTTGAAGCGCCGCGCACACGGTGTTTTTTAGTAAAAGGCAAAAGATAGTTCGTTCTGTGCTCAACGCATGGCTCCGTGCTCTTCACTTAACCTGCCTGCTTCATTTTATAGCTGTGAGACTACCTAGTATTTGTACCGCTCGTTACCTAAAGTTTCAGTTCAGCATTTGTCTACTTTGTCTACACTCATACCAGTCACTCTTGTTTCCCCAATTCACTAATTCAATTACAATTATTCAGGACCGAGATAGAAAAAGATAAGCTCAGATTTTCTTACTGCCAACCATGCATACAGAAACAACAGACAGAGTAGTAGGTAACTTGAACAGAAGTACACAATGAAACACGAATTCCACGACATCAGATCCCACAAATATAGGTTCCTACATTACAGAAAAGCCTGAATAACAGATTGGACAGCACTTATAGGTGTGACTGTGTGTCGGCTAAAGCCAGCTTCCTGAAGAACATATCCCCATTCCTTCAAGGTCCTCTCTTTGCCAGTGTTAGTGTGGGCCATCATCACCATGTCTAGCATCAACCTCACATCTGTGAGCTCATTTTCTTCCAACTCATCTTCTTCAATGATAGCTTCCAGAATTATTACCTTCCCTTTGTCCTTAGGAATCGCTTCCCTACAATTCCTAAGTATACAGATGCACTCTTCGTCGCCCCAATCGACCATGAAGAACCCACTACAATATACATGAGCAAAATTAGAACTTACATGAAGAAAATGCTAGATGCATGCCTAGATGAATCATACATTCATACTACAGCATAAATCCTAAACCAAATGATTAGCAGCACATATATACAGATGTCGTAGCTACGCGCGCAATAATGTTATAAGCTGCATGCATATATAATTTTAATTTAAAGACTACCAATGGATGAAAAAGAAGACTGGTATAGAACTATAGATTACTTGGGTCTTCCATATTTTTGAATTAGTTAGATTATTTTTTGGGAAAATGCCTATTTAGTACTAATTAGAGGGAGTTGTTGCCCACTTCAATAAAAAACTTTTTTCAATGTCCATTTCAATTAAACTTACTAAAATTACTTTTCTACCCATAACCTAATCGTCTCTCTCTTCTCCTCCGATCCCCTCTCATTATGGATCTACTCTCTCTCATTTCTCTTTCTCTCTCTCATCTCCTCTCTTTTCTCTCATCTCCTCTCTCTTCTCTCTCTCTCTCTCTCTCTCTCTCTCCACTCCCGTTTCGGCCGACGTCGTCTCTTCTCTCGTCGTCACCGAGCCACGAGACAACGTCGTCTTCGTGTGCAGAACCTCTCAAGAAAATCAGGATCTGAAGACACATGGCGGCAGTCGTCCGTTGTTGATCGTCGATCGCTTTCTTTCTCCACCGTTGCTCGAGGCAGCGAGTCGTCGCCTGCGGCGGAGCTCTATTCTCCAAGCACTCCAGCCATAACCACCGGAACGATCGATTTCATGACCAGCTCCGGCTGCATCACTCCCATCGAGGCCACGCCGACGCCGCTCTTCGCGGTGCCGTACGCGGCGCCCATGCCTGTGGCAGAAATCAGAGATTAAATCGAAGTTGTAGGGAGAAAAGAGTAAATTCGTTAGATCGGAGGAGGACTTACAGGAGAAGACGAGAGCTGCGGCGGCGCCGAGAAAGCCGAAGAAGGGAGCGGTCTCGTCGCCGCTGAAAGAAGAGGAAGCCATCTGGGGTTTCTCTCTCTTCTGGATTTTGGTTAGAGAATGGGGAAGGAGGAGAATGATTGGATATCTGATCGGAGCGCCTACACGGCTCCCACCATCCTCTTTTCTCTGATTTATTTCTTTCTCAAAACTATATGTTGTGAGTTGGGTTTGAGTCGTGTTGTTTTGTTGGATAATAATCAGACACTTATCGATAGAGAAGAATCGGTATCTGTATATTCGATTACTGGGAGTCAGTAACCGAGTTATTGGAAGTCAGTAACTAAGTTTTGGGTCAGTAACTGAGTTTATTAGGTCAGTAACTGAATTTTTGGGGTCAGTAACCGAGTTACTAGGGGTCAGTAACTGAGTTCCGGCGATCGGTCGCCGGAGTAACCCAGTTACTGGGGGTCAATAACTGAGTTTATTGGGTTAGTAACTGAATTTTTAAGGTTAGTAACCGAGTTACTGGGGGTCAATAACCGAGTTCTGGCAATCGGTCGCCAGAGTTACCAAGTTACTGGGGGTCAGCAAGTTACTGGGGGTCAGTAACTGAATTTCTGGGGTCAGTAACCGAGTTACTGAAGGTGAGTAACCGAGTTCCGGCGATCGGTCGCCGGAGTAACCGAGTTACTGGGGGTCAGTAACTAAGTTCGGCGACCGGAGTTCGGCGGCCGGTGTCCGGTGACCGAAGTCCGGCGACTGGTGACCGGAGTACGGCGGCCGGAGATCCGATGAGCTGCCGGCAAAGTCTTTTCTCTCTCTCTTACACTTTCTATCTCTAAGCATATATATAAGGACCAAGGGTAAAAATGTCTTAAAAATATTATTTTATTATGAATTTAATAAAGATTTGTGTATTTGGGCACAAATAAGTCTCTTTTTCATTTAATTGGGGTCAAGAATCTTATTATCATTGGAATGGGCTTTAGTTTTTAAATATTTGGGCATTAGGACATTTTCCCTTTTTTTTTTTTTTTGAGGTTCACTGTATCAATTCCTCACTCTTTGAAGGTTCATGAAAAAATTGGATAAAAAAGAAGACGTTTTGATCACTCAAGAAATGGTACAAAACCATCAACCAATTGAGTATATTTACTAACCATGATAATTGCAGCATCGGCCTTTGGAATACAATCAAACATGTCACCTCCAACATTCTCAACTCGGTCACTCTCCTTAGCAACAGACGCAATATGAGGAAGATCAAAATTGATCCCTCGAGTAATCCAAGGGCAAGCCTTAACGAACAAGCTTAAACTAGTCCCATCCCCACCACTGACGCAGCGGAGTATACAGTGTCAAACGATAGTTCCTAGATTTAGGTTAATTTTGTGATTCAGGCAAACCTAGCTTCTTTCTTCTGGGAGCAGAACTGCGTACGGTGTTCTAAAACTGGCATGGCCGGGATGTGCATGTTTTTTTTTTTCAAGTAGTCTAATTTGCTCACAAGTATGTACCCTCCCCCCTTAACTTTGCTAAGTCTTTGTCCCGTGAGCAGTGGCGTAGCCAGAAACCACAAGTAGAAGGGTCAAGAGTTTAAACAATAATGCCACACAAAATAAAAATATAATTTTTATTGAATAGTATAAATATAAATATTAGAATACTTTGAAAACAAAAGCTAAATAAAATAACAAATCTCCCTAAAATAATTATAATTGTCCTCAACAATTGCTCATATTTTGAAATTTTGGAGGAGCTTCAGATAGAGTCAACTGTTCTACTGTTTTTATCTTACGATACTTTTCAAATAAAACTAAAACATCCATAATTGCAAGTTTTTAATTATAAAAGTTGTTGACGACATAGAAAAATTTATTGAAGGATAACAAAAAGAAATACGTAAAGAAGCGACTAAAACTGTTTATATAGAGGTGCACGAGAAATCAATCACAATAATTGATTGATTAGGAAAATATATTAATTAAAAAGACAAAAAAAAAGACTAGGAATATGTTTTAATTGTAATATTAAAGGGAGATGCAATCAATCATTGATTCGGATTAGAAACCTATATTTAAAAAAAAATAAGAGAACCACACGTAACAAACACACGTGAGGAGTTGAACATTCCTCTGTCCAAATTGACTGTTGTAATTAATATTTTATATGCCAAACTTTTCTTTAATTAGTTAGAATGGTCAAAATAGTGCCAACATCACATTTCAACTGACAAATTAGATAACAATATGACCTAATAAAAAAATGTGAGGGAGGTCAACTGAACCCCTTGACCCCCCCCCTTCCCTACGCCCCTGCCCGTGAGATCGATAGGACAAGAATATGTTATGTGAACTATGCTTTTTCGTTGTTCTTTAATTATATATAGTTGGTGAAACTGTGAATATACTTTCGATCCGATATAGTACTGTGTATGTTAGATTATATATATTCAGTCTTTTATTTTGATACTGAAAATGTAGAAGTTTCCAGATATATGAAAAAGAAAATAATGTATATATAGAATTTAGAAGCTAGTAAATCAAAGGTGACCAGTAATTATACTCGGAGCAGAACAGAATTCGTACTGGTAGCCATAGATGAAAAAAAATGAAGAATTACAATCCAGCCAACATGCTAGGCATATATAGTATCAAACACTGATGTAATACGTACTGGTAGCTAGGTACGTGATTTAACATATGTATGCCATAATGCCAATACTCCCAATAGTATTAAGTATTTCCAAGACAACAATCATGAAGAACTGTGCATGCACATCAAGGAAGGATGGTTTTGTCTTTTGGAAGGGTTGGGATGATGGGCAATCCGGTCTTAGGAAGCTCGGGTAGATGAGACACTGGTGGTAAAGTTGGCAATTCAGGCTTGGGCAGTGTTGGTAACTCGAGTTTTGGCAAACTTGGAAGATTCGGGAGCGATGGGAGTTGAGGCTTCGGCAGCTCCTCTGGCTTTGGCAACGGTGGAAGCTCAGGCAAGGTTGGGAGATGCGGTTGCTCAGCCAACTTGAGGCCTTCAGGCTTTGGAATAGTTGGTACATGGGGCAATGGTGGCAACTCGGGCTTAGGCAAGGATGGGAATTCTGGCTTAGGCAATGGTGGTAGCTCCGGCTTCGGCAGCTCTGGAAGACCAGGAAGATGGGGCAATTCAGGCTTTGGAAGCTCAGGCACCTGAGGCAACTGAGTCTCGAGAAGAACAGCGAGCTCCTTGGACCAGAGTTTGGGAGCTCATAAGTGAGAGAGTGAGAACCAAAAGAGGGAAGACGAAGGCTTGGGAGCGTTGAGAGGCCATGTTCCTTGGTAAAGGTAAGTAAAGGAATAAAGGATACAAGTGTAGGATCGATGAATGGAAGTTGATTTTGCTTGGGAATCAAAAACAAATATTTATAGATAGAGGAGTTGCGGATAAGGTACGTGAAAAACTTTGAGGTCTTAAAGTTGGGCCAACAAATAAGAAAAACTGGTGGTGTTAGTTCAACTTCTGCAACTGTACATGACTACATGCACGTACGTAGTTCATTTTCTTGTTATCCTGGCAACTATGAAAATGGCATCGGAAATTGTCTGATTAGAGATTTGATTGATGAGGGCCATAAGCATTCTTGATCATAGGAAGGGTACCTACCCCGCCATACCCTCCTGTCGTGCAATATATGGAGGTCAGGTCCCCAACCTAGGCCATAAGCATCTTATCTCTTCTCTTCCTCTCAAAAAAAACCTAGGGCCATAACCATTTTTGATCACCCAATGGATTCTGTCCGGGTAAGCCTTCACCGTCTCACTCTCACCTATACACAATTTGTTACACACTACTACACATTTTTATAGTAGTTTTCACACCCCAGGTTCATTTTCGTTTTATTGAAAAAATATAAAAAAAGAATTGTTAATACATAGCCAAGAACGCTTGGCCACGCCGAGAATATGACATGATCACACGGTCGCCGGAGGCCATTTCAGGCAAGACAACACCGGCGAGATCTCCATGAACACCTAAATAGTGAAGGTCCAGCAACAATGTACTTACTGCAAACACTTCACAACAGCTAAATACTCCCGAAATGGGAGATGTTGAACAGGACCACGGAAATGGTCACATATCGAAGACATAAGACATAATTCTCAATACTAGCCTATAAGACAAGCACAAATTTCCAAAAAAGGTAAGTTCATCATTCCTCCTTTACTCTTGTACTATACAAGTAGTCATCGTGCGCTGACTTAAGCATCAAAGAGTTGAAGATTGAGTCACCCCAGTCTCGATTCCTGACGTGGTGTTACTTGTGCAGCTACAAGAACTGGAAACAAGAATTCGACATCCCGTCTCGTGAACTCGGAAAGAGGTAGAAACAAGAATGTTGTAAAAATGCATTATTACCAAGATCACTTTGACATCATTTCAATTCAAGCCAAATAAAATCATGAGCGACGTATATTAATCATTTTCCTCTAAAGATATTAAACCTACTAATACTCGAATAGGGCAAAAAGTTTAGAACTTTAATCTCAACTATGACTAATCATGTCGATGCTAATTGAAATGCTCACAGTAGCCACTAGAAGGACTACTCAACTCTACAACACCCCTTACCATTGTTCTCTCTCATAACCTTCGGCTTACAAGCAACAGGAGTATAGGGATAGAACGAGATCAGAAGCACCGATTAGTGACAATAAGCCTTTCACAAATTACGAAGAAAGACAAGTAGGTATGCTAATAACCAGCTGTTTGTTTTGGCATAGTTAACTTGAACAATAACAGCTTGTCTGCTTCTTCAATAACGGTGTCCAATTTGCGTTACCTTTGTATTTGGGAATATCTTCTCTCCAATTCTGTAGAAAGAAGTTTGCAGCCAAGGAAAAAGATTACTTGCAATGAGCACAGGTCGGAAGATAAAGATGACAGTAGAAAATTGAATTAACAGCTGATTATGTTAGTACACATCAACAATCATGTGATGAGGTGATCAATACATTCATTATCCATTTTTATGAAGTTAAATTCATGACCGTAAATGAAAACGTATGTTTTTACTGCAACATTGGTGAGACACAGTCAAACATGTTCATTCTCAGCTCAGCGATTAGAGTCCTCAGTAATAGACAAACATGAGGAAGATCAAAACAGTTGATGCCTCCAATATAATCCAAAAGACAAGCTTTAACCAGCAAGCAAGTCATATATATATCACCACCAGTCTACCAGCCACATGAACTGTTGTCTCAGAATTCACAGCGTAGATCACCTTTAAACAACTTCTGAGCACTTGACCCCTTGCATCACAGGCCGCTACTTCAGAAATTAATTAGTAAGCATTATGTGTGAAGCATATATAGCCCAAAATAACCGAACATGAAAGTGATGAAACCAAATGAAGCATTCACCATGGATCAATCAAGATCTATCATTGCACCTTGCATGTTTATAGTTCTCTTCCATCGTTCTCTGCCTTCAATTATTTGTATTAAAATTCGTATCTTTCATACTACAACTATCTGCCACAGTTCAGGCCAAACAATATATTATTAAGTATTCCATCGGCCGTGGCCTACTGCTTCCGTTGCAGTGCTGTGTCAATAAAGTAAACATATTTATTACTCCCAGTATTACTCCCAGGGAGATCAAAGATTGTACTGAACATTGCAGGGGCACCCATTGAGGTCCACCCTTCCAAAAATAGGCGAATGCCACTTGAAGCGCCGTGCATACGGTATTCTTTAGTAGAAAGCGAAAGAATAGTTAACTATGTGCTCAACGCATGGCTCCGTTAAGTCAAACACAACACAAAAAGTTGAGAATTTTCTAATATATTGAAGAAACCTCAAGTCGGGTATATATACAAGCACAGTTCTAACCCTAGAAGGAAACTAATTACATTGAAAGATTTACATAATCCTAGTTGATTACAGAATATACATCTTCTCAATATACTAGGATTGGGACTCGCGTTAACACTCCTCCTCAAGTTGGCGCATACAAATCTTGAATGCTCAACTTGTCAAGTGAGTCACTGAACGCCCTGGACGACATGGCTTTGGTAAAGATGTTAGCTAGCTGCTCCTCCGAATAAACAAATGGGAACGAGATTATGGGAGCATCTAGCTTTTCCTTGATGAAGTGTCTGTCAATCTCTACATGTTTTGTCCGATCATGATGAACATGATTACGTGCAATTTCAACCGTAGCAGTATTGTCACACTGAAGAGGCATTGACCATTCTGCTTGAAACCTAAACTCTTTAATGAACTTCTCAACCATAACAACTCACAGACTTCTTGAGTCATACCTCTGTACTCAGCTTATGCACTAGAACGGGCCACCACATGCATTCTGTTTCTTGCTTCTCCAAGTGACTAAGTTTCCACTAATAAATGTAAAATAGCCAGAAGTGTAACGCCTGTCAGTGACGTTCCCTGCCCAGTCTGCATCAGTGTAACCACTAGTCCTCGAATGTCCATGTTTACGAAACATCAGGCCTTTTCCAGAAGCAGACTTTAAGTATCTCAAGATTATCTTCACAGCATTCATGTGATCTTCACAAGGATTGTGCATATACTGACTCACACACTAACTACATAAGTAAGATCAGGTCTAGTATGCGCAAGTAAATTAATCTTTCAACTAACATTTAATATAGATTTATCAGTCGAAACTTGATCAGGATACTCTGCAATCCGATGGTTTTGTTCTATCGGTGTATAACTGGTGTACAATCAAGCATACCAGTCTCTACTAGCAAATCTAGAACATATTTTCTTTGACTCAACATGATACAGTCCTTGTTCCTGGCTACCTCAATTCCCAAGAAATACTTTAAATTCACAAGGTCCTTCATCTCGAATTTAGAAGACAACTAATCTTTCAATCTTCTAATTTCACCAATGTCATCACCTGTCACTACCATGTCATCTACATAAATGATCAAGGCAATAAGCTTACCATGTCGGTGTTTCATGAACAAAGTATGATCTGAGTCACTCCACCTATACCCAATCTTCTTCATGAAAGACGTAAACCTTCCAAACCAAGCTCTTAGAGATTGCTTTAATCCGTATAAGGACTTTTTCAATCTGCACACCACTTTCTCGCTCGTAGAAGTATTATATCCTGGAAGAAGATCCATGTAAATTTCTTCATTCAAATCTCCATGAATAAATGCATTCTTCATATCAAACTGCTACATGGGCCAATCCAAATTAGCTGCCAAAGACATGAGGACTCGAATGGTATTGATCTTTGCCACAAGTGTGAACGTCTCATCATAATTCACCCCATATTTTTGAGTGTATCCTTTTGCAACCAACCTTGCGTTATATTTGTCAACAGAGTCATCTGCATTATGTTTCACAATATAAACTCATCTACAACCAACGGTCTTCTTTCCAGGTGGTAATGGCACCAAATCCCAAGTACCATTCTTCTTGAGAGCATCCATCTCAACCTTCATTGCTTTGGCTCACTTCTCCTCCTTGATTGCATCTTGCATTTAACTAGGAAACTATGTTGCATGAACACTCCACTAGGGTGAAGTGTCCGAGTGTCCGACACGCCAACACGACAAAATATGTGTCCAATAACCCACATGGCGTGTTAGAAAATGTTGACGTTTCTGACACGTTTTGAACATATTGACTGACACGCCACATCATCTCCGAAACGCCAATCATCATTTATCAATTTTTTTAATTGAAAAAAAAAAGAGAAAGGGAACCAAAACCTAAATAAAACTACTGTTCACTTTTAAAAGCAAGCTACTGCCCAGTTTTGTCAGCAACCTACTGCAAATTTGATTTTCTTTAAATGTTTTAAGTTAGAGGTCTGTTACTTCTAATATTATTAATTATGCACTTCTATCATTTGCATTTGACTCTCTTTAATTTTATTTATTATGGTTATGCAAAGAATTGAATTTAGAACATTATTTTGGTAATGTAATGTATATTGTAGTATATTTTTATTTATTAAAAATAATAAATATATAATTTTATTTATCAGATATTCATTTTTTGAGTTTTACCGTGTCAGCGTGTCGTGTCGCCATGTCAGCGTGTCCGTGCAACATAGCTAAGAAGTGACACAATAGACAATTGATTCACAAAGGCTATATAAGGTTTAGACAATCTATATGAGTTGACACGTAGTTGGATATATGATACTTGGTTTTAGCTAACAAGAGAGGCTCATATTTTTCAGGAGGTTGACCACGGATTGACCTAGCAGGCAAGACCCTACTAGATTCATGGACATTGGAAGATGACAACGGAATAGTACTACATACCTCAGGTGATGACAAGCCAGGAGAGATCGTTGATGTAGGGAGGAGACTGAACTTTCATATACATCTTCAACAATTGGCGGCTGATTACTATTCAATTATCCTCCTTTCGACTTGTCAGACAGTTGTTCGTCATGTCGAACACTTTCAGAACAGGGAACATATGCCTCAACTTGGGCAGGTTTAATAGATTGAACCCCTTTTTGAGGTTCCGGAGTATTATCTCTCGAATTCTGGATCTAGTCGAAGACAGGCCGAATATCCTTTTCAACAGGGTTACTGTCAACAATTACACAATCTTCTAGTTCTCCAAATTGATCTTCATAAAAAACATGCTTATCTTCCTCACTCGGAGATACCGTAGGAGAAAAATAGCACAGGTCTTCACTAAATGTGACATCCTTGGTGACATAGAATCGTTAAGACGGAGGATGGTAGCACTTATATCCTTTCTGATGGGATCTATATCCAACAAAAACACACTTAAGGGAACAAGCCTCCAACTTAGATCTCTGATTTTTATAACGATGAACATAGGACACACAACCAAAGACACGAGCATGAAGTTTGTTGAGAGATGAAATAGTAACATGTTCAGACAATACCTCAAAGGGAACCCGGTTCTGAAGAGCTACAGATGGTAGACGGTTGATAAGGTGAGAGGCACACTACACAGCTTCACCCCATAGATATTTGGGTAGATTGGCACTGAGTAAGAGAGCTCTTCCAATATCCAAGAGGTGTCAATTTTTCCTCTTAGATACCCCATTTCATTCTTGTGTCTGAGGACAAGTAGTCTGATGAACAATTATATGTTGTTGAAAATAGTCTCGAAAAGAGTGGTTAACAAACTCTCCTCCATTGTCATATAGAAATATTTTCACACAAGCATCATACTGAGTTCGGATGAGACTGTGTAAAACAGTGAAAGCCAAAAACACAGCATCCCTCTTTTTCAATAACACAACCCAAGTTAATCTTGTAAAGTCATTAATAAACAAAACAAAGTACTTCATTCTTGTCAATGTCAAATTCTTCGAATGCCCTATACATCAGAATGAATCAACTCGAATGGTGCAGAACTAGAAGAAAATCTAGGAGAATAACTGGACTTATGACTCTTAGCAAAAACACAAGTTTCACAATGGAGACTTGACTCTTTTAATCCAAAAAACAAAGATAACATCGACTTCTTCATGACTCCAAAAGATGGATGACCCATTCGGCGATGTCATAGCCAAATTTCTTTTACTCGATCAGAACTCAATGTCAGGGCAACGGTTGGTGACGGTGCTCTTGCTTCCCCGTTGTACATGCAATCCAAGTGAAACAGTCTCCCCCGCAAATCCCCCATGTCTATTATCGCCTGAGATGACAAGTCTCACAAGATAACATACATAAGAAAAAAGTTTACAGAACATTTATTTTGTGAAATCAATTCAGAAACAGACAATAAGTAATGTGATACAGCAGGAACATAAAGGACTTTGTTTAACACAATTGTTGGAGTAACTTGAATTGACCCTATACCTAGGACTGGGAAGAAACCCCCATTTTCATTAGACACTTTAGGTATGGGAGATGGGGACAGACTTGAAAAAAAAAACTTATCAAATGTCATATGATCAGACGCACCATAATCAATTATTCATGTATCACTACCAGTAAAGTCAAAAAAATTTAATGCAATACTAATTTTACCTCTTTTCTCCTGAGAACACATACATATGGTGAGGTCTTATCCTCCTACTCCATAGAAATCAGGTTCACGGGAAACTTCAGGTTGATCACCAAAGATTGCAAGACCCATTGCAAAGAGGATTTGACAAAAGAACAGAACAAGTACGACAAAATTGGACAAAACCGAAAGTTTCCTTCAACACGTCGAACATATCAAATTGGAACAGGTTTAGAACAAATTTGCAGCGGAAAACAACAAGGTCAGATTATCATGATTGCCAGGATCGACTTAGGCTCTGATGCTAAGTCAAACAGAACACAAAATGTTGGAAATTTTCTAATATATTGAACAAACCCCAAGTCGGGTATATATACAAGCACAATTCAAATGTAGCTGCCTGTTATATATATATATATATATATATATATATATATATATATATATATATATATATATAACAAACCCCAAGTCGGGTATATATACAAGCACAATTCAAATGTAGCTGCCTGTTATATATATATATATATATATATATATATATATATATATATATATATATATATATAAGAGCAGCACTCACCCCACATGCCTTTATTGTTTGTTTCTTTCATTAGTGGTGTAGAAGAATCATTTTATGTAGTTCTTTTCAGTTTCTCACTTAAAAATAGTCCTTCTGTGATGCTCCATTTGTTACAACAGCTGCACATCCCTGGGCAGGCAAGAGCCTGCTAGCTAATGCACATACATTATAGTTTTTTGGTGCTTGAGTGGTTGATAACTTTGTCTGCATAAGTGCATATTGATCCCTGGAAAACCATATCCTCTTATAGGATTGGTCTCTCTATTCTTTACCAGGAAAAGCCATACGTACTAACATAATATTCTTTTTACAGACCTATGGAAAGCGATGTGACCAATAGCACAACTATACAAGTTAGCTGCAAGATTCAAATGCATACCCCATCTGATTTAGTTTTTAGAACTTTTACATGTCCATTTAAAAGATGGTAAAATTTTGATGCAGACTTGATAAGGAACTGCGTGAATGATTAGTATAGAGAGTTAAAAGTTATGCTATCTTGACGTTTAGTGACTGAGAAAGTGAAGCATATGTTGAGACTTAAGCTTTTGATTCAAGGCCAGATGTTCGTTCTTTTTTGAAGTTAAGGCAAGCACAAAACTATGTGGTCCATGCGGCCATGCCATATAATCACCTAGGATACCTACTGTAATGTTCATTTTTTTTGACACTTGATGCTACAGTAATGTTGGTATTTTCAACTCACTTTCTTATTCTGCTTGATATGTCGCCTAGGATGGGATGTGATGCAAGTAATGGGACAAGTTCTATTACAGCACCATTGCAAACTGGGAAAATTCCCCAGTTATTCTTTTATTTATGCTTTTTTTATGGTCAAACTAATATTATTGTTTTGTGTATACTACTCTTATTTGTGTGTGTGTATATATTAAATATTTAGTGAAACAGGGATTACTATTCACGTAAACAGTTTTCAGGACCCATTGAATATTAAGCGAAACGGGAGAATTACTGTTCATGTAAACAGTACTCCGGACCATATGTGATCCGTTGACTTTTTCAACAAGACATGTGATCAGCCCAACCCACATCTTTGTATTCAGCCACGTATTGCCCTCCGCTATACCAAAAGAAACTAGCCTAAAAAAAATAAAAAAATAAAAAAAATCCTCTCATATTAATGCTCTCTGTGTCTCTTATCACTCCGGCCTCTCCGCCAACTTTCCTCAGCTCTTCTGTATCTCCTTCGCCGCTCTTTGCCGTCTCAGTATTCATCTTCTCCTCTGTTTTTATCTCCTACAATTCTCTAATCTTTGCCATCTGCCTCTGAAGGCCTTCAACCGCCGTCGCGACTGCCGCTCAGGCCTTTGTCCCAAAACCAAACACAGTTGTCATCTTGCTCATAGTCGCCTTCGGTTTCTCACTTTTGGTTTGTCACATAGGCCTTTTTTTCATTTGTAGGGTTCTGCAATTTTCTAGGTTTAATTAGATTTGGTTGGATTATAACTTCGGACTGATTGTGCAAGGTATTGCCTCTAAACTTGAATGTTGATGTCTGGGTTTTTATACACTTGATGTATATATATATGTGTGTTAGATCAAGATTCCCAGAATAATCACCAAATCATAAAACGAAATTCAAAACTCGGTTAGTTCCGTAGTTGTAATTATTTAATAATTCCCTTTGTACTTTGAAAGCAATATTTGTTCACAGGAATTCATGAAAGAATGAATTCAATTGCTGGGTGAGGCCGTGAGGGTGTGGTTTTTCCACTATTCAGTTTTGGTTGCAATATTGCTGAGTATCTGTTGTTATTTACCGTGAAAAGCACGTTGCTAATAATGCATGATATATGTGTGTGTATATTTTACCCATGTTTGCCTTTGAAACCTTTAGATATCCTTTTGGTGTATTGATGCAAGTCAGCTAGATATTGTCGATGCTTTTTGTAAAGGAAACTCCCACCTTGATCAGTATGCCCTGAAGTGAAAGTAGTAGCCATATGACTTGAATTCATAATTCCAAGTGTATTCTCAGCTTATTAATTGGATTGACATGTATGGGAATTGTGGTCAGAATTGTTAGAAATGCTAATATGATTGCTCAAATTTGTAATTATAGTTAAAACTGAAAGAATTGTAATTCAGGGCTTTGTGAGAATTCTGTAATCTAAAATTTGATAGCTTAAAATCAAGCTTTGCTCTAAAAGATAGATGAGTCCCTTTCATGTTAAAGCTTGGTATTTTTTTAAAATTTTTATCATTATCTTATTTTCAAGAGACTTGAAAATAAGATTTTCTTTGGTTTTGATTGGGTATAGATTTTTTTTTTTTTTGAAAACTACATTTTGTTGCCTACAATCTGATTTGTAAAGTTGCTATGTTGCATTCATAGTAGCTGCGTTGGTATATAGGAAGAAATAATGTTGTTTAATGATCGCAACTATCAGACTTGTAAAGAAAGAAAGAATGTTGTTTAATGATTGCAACTATCATATTTGTAAAGAAAAGAAGAAAAGAAATAACGCTGTTTAATGATTGCAACTATCAGATTTGTAAAGAGAAGAAAGAATGTTGTTTAATGATTACAACTATCAGATTTGTAATTCTCAAATATATGTTTATCAATAATAAATATCTTAATTTGTTTAATTAGAGACTAAGATTTTTTGACTATTACTGTCAGATTTGTAAAGAAAAGAAAGAATGCTGTTTAATGATTACAACTATCAGATTTGTAAAGAGATAAGACTGTTTAACTCAGATTTGTAAAAGTTCAATTTTCTTGCAGTTTTTACATGCATAATTAATATATAAAAACTAAGCAAATTAATATATATATAAAACTAAACAAGAAAAATGATTTGGTTATTCATATTATAAATATATAATTAATTAGAAAGTCTAAAATAAAGAGACATTAACTGTGGGTTATAAATCTGTGTTGCACGCTCGTTGAATGCTAGTTATCATTAGTAGCGCCTGGGTTCAACAGTACTAAAACCAAAAAGTTTAACTGCGAAGATGGAGCACCTTGCAGAAATTCTCAGAGGGCAGAGGGTTTGGAAATAGTTTTCAATCAGTCAATAGACGCGCCTCGGTTAGAGGCTCATTAGCTGCGTCAATGCCCTATGCTCAGATGCTTGTTACAAGTCTGCTTCCCCTTTTATACTCGCTGGACAGGTCATACTTTGCCTCTCCACCGATGTGGGATCTCTAATGGTATCCATCGAGGCGTCTTACATACTCGCTACATAAACCTTTCACGCTTAACAATTTTCCGTTCTAAATAAGAGTTCACGCTTTGTTATTTGACATCAGTCGTTGATGCATATAATTGGGGACCTTGTTGGTTCAAAGGTATATGGTACTATATAACTTGGATTGCTCAAAAGCTTTGCAAAAGAGCAAGGCATGTTTAGCAACAGAACAAACGCTTAATCAGTGTCGATTACATTCTGCGGAACTTTCATTATGTACAGAAGTTACAAAAGTCAGTTCACAAGTTAGAAATATTGCTCATCTATGCAAAACGACACCAACCAAGTCTCTCAGTCACTCTCTCCACACACGTCCATGCACATGCTCAAAACTGACTGATCTTTAAGGAAGATTTTAGCCTCTCGACAGCAGTTAAAAGTGAAGAACTTCCTTCACAAGCTTTGCTTAATAACTTGAGCCTCTCCGCAATGGCAGTCCCTGCAGCTGCTTCAACCTCTCGCTTGATTGTTTGTGATGCAGATGGTTTGTTATATTGAATAAGATTCAACATCATAGCCTGCAGCAACATATTCAATTCTCATTAGATGCTCCCCAAGTATTGCTTTATGAGAGAAATGGAAAATGGAAGAAACGGTAGCTGAATAAGGCCATTTGCAAAATATAAAAGAATGGGAACTTCAAGTTCATCTCATAGTGTATTTTGTCCAGCTTGATGGTGAGGTAGCATGGAGACCGCCCATGATTGTCTACTTGGAACCAATTTGTCACACTAAGAATTTATGAAAGGTCATTCTAATATGTAATAAAACTACTTGGTACCCTTTCTAAAACAGAAAAAAGAAGAGAGAAAAGAAAAAAAAAAGTCTGCTACTCTGCTGCACACAATGGTTTTCCTTCTTTTTTAAGGCCATATCCTTAACTTGCTTAGCACGAAAGACATGAAGAGTTTAAGAACCTTAAAAGGATTTACCGTACCTCATGTTGTTGCTTTGAGGAGAAATCTTGCAAAAGAGACCTTGAGAGCTTATTCCGAAGCAATAGTTTATCACCCGTGTACGACTCAAATATGAAAGCTGAAACGTGATGGAGAACAAGTGTATATGCAAGTGATCCTCGAGTTGCAGCCCTATCCAGGGCACCAGAAGTCCATGATTTCACGTAAGCCAACAAAATATCAGAATTATCCTGCACAGCCACCAGATTTGATCACCATTGCAATAAAGGACCATCTATATTGAACAGAAAACAAAATCAATAACTAGTCAGCAGTACCTCAACAGGTTCGAGGTACCCCTCTGCATCAGCAAAGCAATTCTCTAATGGCGGCAGAAGTTCAAGAACACGAGAATTAGTTAGTGTATTCCAGGCAGCAAGTCGCACAGGAGATTCAACACAGCGGTGAAGATAAACTGCAACTTGGCGGCCATAAATCAGATCACCATAGGATACAGCAGAAAACTGTTCCCCAAGAGTCTCAATAAATGTTGAGTATGTCCCATGAATCTCTGATTCAAATGCCAAAATTTCCAAGTTATTTTCGTTTACAGATTCTGAAGATAAGGTATGTGACCTTGCTTGATGAAGAAGATTCCCATACAGATCTTGCAAAGCTTCATAACTAACCCGGCTCTTCTCCTCCTCAAGCACGCCCATCCCAACAAGTAAGAGTACAGACAGCGAATGCAATTTCCATACTAACGGTACACTCTTGATGGGGGAGTGGATACCAGCAGGTAGGAAACTGGACAGTGCTTCAATACCCAAAAGGAAGAAAAGTCCAGCTCTAGCAACTACAAGAAAATCACCGGGGTCCTTCATGAGATCTTGTAACTTGGAAGATTTTTTAAGACCTGCAATCTCGCTATCACAAAGGGTTGAGACTGGACTGAGAAACCAGTAAATGGGTAGCGGTAGTCTCTGGTGTGCCCACTCTGCTACCAAATCTTGACTGGTAATACGTGATGTGTCAATGTCCTCATATATGGTGTCAAGGGAACTCTTACCCTTCTTAAGTGGTTTACTGTCAGATATATTCTTGCTGTCACTGTCTTTGAGCATTTTCTTTATAGATAACCATCTGTTACTGAAATGAGAAGCTAATATTCTACTCAAGAGCATGTAATCCTCTTCTGTATAATCCCAATTGAACAACTTGGCTCCCCTACTTGAGAGAAAACGACGAATACAGATATCCAGATACTTCAAAACAGAGACATCAAGCAAACTTTTTATTGCCTTTCTCACAAAAGTACCATCTGTCGGGCCAGCAGTTACACAGATTCCTGGTATAGTAATTGAGCAGCTATTAAAATGGTCCAAGGGTCATGAAGATCAAGGCGTGTTTGAGGGTCATGAACAAAGTGGATGTTTGTTTTGATAACATTGTTGTTCCTTCTGACTTTGCAACCAAAGAATTAGAAGACCTGTTATTGATTTTGTTTAATTGGATGTTACCGAAAGTTCTACTGCAGTCGGTATTCCTGCCATTTGTATCTGATTATCATCATCACTAATTCGGTACCTATAAGTCTGATTCAGTTGATGCAGCAGGTGCAAACCGAGTTTGAAGGGCTAGCTTTGTGAAGTCGTGATGGAATTGTGGTTGCGCATGGTAAATCAAGAGCCAAGATGAAAATGCATGTGGCTTTAAAGAACATGCCTTGCCCACTGTCCGGAACTAATACATCTTTTTCAGCTAGTTCAGGTGACTTAACCAGCCATTTGCAATCATTCCTGTAGATCAAAGTTTCCTTAGACTTGAGGAGCTTTATGAGCTGATGACACCCTAGTTTCTTTTCTGTTTAAATTCATTCCTGTTGAAAATAAGATAAAAATTTGGCTGCAATAATGTGTTAACGTATCTATTTCATTTTGCTTGTAATCAAGAGAATAAATTGCCTAAATCATCCTCTCCATGCAATTTTTCCTAATGTTTCTCACAAGCATCTCTTTATTACGAATTTTAATAGGGAGCTAGAGATTCCCCAGATAATTACATTAAGCTTTATGTCCCAGCAATTCCTTCTCCTCGTGCTATTCCCAGAACATGGCAGTTTTGGATTAACCTGTCTGATCATCCTGCCTAAAATTCATGACCCAAAAGATTATGGGATATGGCAAGAAGAAAATGCACATTCAAACTTCATTACTTGCCAGAAAGACTGACAACAGTGGTGAGACTTCTAGAAGCAGCATTGAAATACAATTAAACTTTAATCCTTCTTTGTTCTTTCTTCATCTAATACTTGATCAAAACTATAGCCCAGCCTATTCTATTGCTAACAAGGAATGTACAATGCTAGACCCAGCCTGCCAGCAACTTCTTTCGTAATATTGAACTACTTCAACTAAATGTGACCTAACATCATCTTGCTCAATCGCGCTCAGGAGCATCTCCGGTAGATCTTCTAGAGCTAAGGTTTCCAGCATACGACCACACCTTCTCAAATTCAGCCGCATTTAATTTTTCAGGTTTCATGTCAGGTACGTCTTTCACGATGTTCCGCTTTACGCAAAGAGGTGTCCTACCTGGACTACCAATAACAGGGGTGGAGGAGCAGAAGGTTGGAGTCGCTAATGGAGAGGCATAAGGAGTCTGTTGAATGGAAAAGGGGCTAGGAGACATTCTCTTCTGGATAGGAACACCACCTAAACCTCCTCTGCTGAAGAGAGACACTGATTCTGCTGCAGCACATCGCTTGATAGCATCATCTACGAAGAGGACATCATCAATCCTTGCCATTATGTTAAAGGCCAAGCTCTCCATGACCCTTGAGTAGCTTTCCAGAATTGACTGCCCCACATCCTACCAAATAAACAAAGAAATCATTCATCAACTTCATCCATGAAAGATACCATAGTAACAACAGGGCTCGTCTTTCCCAGTCTCATACAGAACCAGTTAAGGGGACACATGTATTCAGATTTACATGGATATGGAATAACAACTACAACAATATATACCTTGTTATATTGTATTTTGTTCATATCCAGAGAAGTTTGTGGGAGACCAGGGAAACGATGCCTTAGACTCTGCAGAAGTGTCTCTGCTCGTTGAGCTAGGAAATGATTTTTCTCG
Source organism: Fragaria x ananassa (assembly GCA_034370585.1). Lineage (NCBI taxonomy): Eukaryota > Viridiplantae > Streptophyta > Magnoliopsida > Rosales > Rosaceae > Fragaria > Fragaria x ananassa. Next base: position 20,184,792 of record CP139769.1, read on the forward strand.
GTGTCGGAAACAAGGCCCTTGACCTTGCCACCCCAAGTTGACCGTTTAGCTTTCACATGATTATTTTGTTTCTTCTGGTCTTTCTGCTTCCAAACATGCACAGCTGCCTCAATCCTGTTGACAATCTCCAGAGTTTGATGCTCTGATGACAAGTCCAGGCAATCCAGAAGGCATTCAGGTGAAAACTTGCCAGCAGTTATGTAGCGATAAATGATATCACCCAGGCAATCTTTCCCGTTCTGTCATCAATTGAACAAAAGTAAAAAGAAAATGTGATAAATTGTATGCAAATATGCAGTTAACATACTGTGATTTCCCTACTCCAGTGATATTTTGCAATAATATGTTACTTGATGCCCTCATTACTATGTTGTTTATAGACTTGCTCTACCAATTCCAGCACCAAGTTCAAATGATGACTTTAGATGCAAAAACCATACCTTAGGCAGTGACTCCATGTATGCTCTAGGGATTTCCATCTCCGCAAGTACACTACTATTAATTGCCATGGCCGCCTTCAGTATCTGGTTGCAGCAGTCCCTACACTGCTGCAACTTCTTCCTTGCATCACCAGACAATGCATCTGGCGGAACTTTTGGATATGGCAGCCACCACTTCTCCTCTTGCCTAATTGAAGGCCTTCCACTAGGCATGAACCCCTCATTTTCATTAGAATTGCCCACAATTATGCCCCGGTCAACATACCAAAACTCAGTATCACAGAACCCATCAAGCATACTAAGCAGCATTGTGTCGAGCTTCTTAATAGCAGGGAGATTCACATACAAGTCGGAGCGTGGCCGCATCGCCATCACTTCATACGTACCTCCACCAGGGAACTGCTGTATGGAAGGTACAAGCTCAACAATTGAATCACTCACACATAAGAGCCACTCCATTTCTCGACGCCACATTGCTTTCTTCTGTGGTGCTAGTGGCTCCAACCTCCATAACTCACCAAACACAGTAGCTGCCATTCCAAACAAGTTATTCAGTTCAGCAAATCCAAAACCCACACTTAAAAATATTAAAACCTCTGAACAGAAATCACATAAGAAATGCATATTGGAAGACGGTGTAACCAACCAGAGAGATTGGTGATGGCATTTGAGATAGCAAGGGCAGTACAGACCCCTTTTCCTCCTCCAGACATGTCTTCTCCCAGCAGAAGCTTAGCAAACCTCTCCTTCATCATTTCAACCTCTACAGAATTCCAATTAAAATTAATGAAACAAAGCAAAGATATCTACTTCAACCAGAATCAGATCTCCACACTCCACACACAGCAATAAAAACTAAAATTACTCATTTTAGCATCAACGTCTCTTATTTACTTTACTCAATTTTTTCAGCACCAAATTTAGAAACCTAATTAATCTAAGCACACTCAAAGTCAAACACCAAGAATTTCCCTCATCCAAATTTAGGGGAAAAAAAAAGTACCTGATAAATCAGCGTCTTTTTTCTCAGGCTTGTCATCCCAAGCCACCACATCTTTCCCGCCAATCACCGGAAGCATCACCGGCGCCTGAAAGCCGAAAATCCCGGGCACCGCCGGTCTTGGAGATGACGTCATTGAACTAGAAGCGCCTTCGGCATCGAATCTCCGGCACGAGAAGCTGCTACAGCTCTCGGACTCGCTCACATCGGCGCTGAGGCTGTAGCTCCCACACCGATCGCTCTGCTGGTCGGAACCGTCGTCCGACGACACACTCCCCATCGTTTACAACCCAAACGCCTTAACAACAGATCTCACGCGCGCATTCGTCGGTAGAAGTATGAGAGGGTGAAAAAGCAAATTTGGCCTGAGAGAATTAGGAGTGGTGGTGGTGGTGGAGATAGATAAAGAAATTTCAGGCTGAGCTAACTGGAAACTCACTCTTTCTCTTGCTTTGTGAGACTGAGATTCCTCTCTGTAATGTGCTACAAACACTGTCACTTGGGACAGTGTGGGGCTGATGATGATGATGATGAGGCCAAAACAGGGCAAAAGCTAAAGCGGGAACGACGCCGTTTTGTAGAGCACCCGACACGCGCCCTTTTCCCGCGGTCCCCACCACCCCACTCTGCACTCACCCAATAATTACAGACTCTCCTCCTCCCCCCCCTCCCCATCATGACGTGGCAAGGGTGGAGGGAATTCGGATAGTTTGCGTGGGAAATTACCTAACGGCGGGTTTGGTACCTTTGGATTAACCCGTGGGTTGAAAACTGGGGGGACTCGTATCCCAAGGCTTCAATCATGGTTTTCAGTGAAACACCATTCGTTAACGTTAATTTATTTGGCAAATCATTTATTTAAGGCCTTGTTTGTTTGGCCGAATGGAAGAAGTTGGAAAGGAACTTCTTTCCCTTCCTTTGTTTGGTGACCATGAAACAAGAAACTATATTCCACACAAAAGGGAAAAAAGGCTGGAAGTATGTTCCATCAGTTTTTCAGGGGATTGAACTTCCCTTCGTGTTTCCCAGCATTGATTACAAGAATTTATGACCATATTGTCCTTGTACGAATTCACTATTGCCCACTTTACCCATTAACCTCTCTCACTCTCTCAAATCTCAATACTCTCATAACCCTATCAACACTCTCAGAAACCTATCGCGCCTTATTTTGGCGCTTCTTCAGTTCTGAAACAAAAAAATTGCGCGCCTATTCCATCACCATAGCTCCCGCGTCCCACAGTTGTATATCATAGGCTTAATCATCTTGAATCAAGCTCACTAAGAACTCACATATTCTCACTATTATTGCGCAACAGGCTTACAAAGGTATGTGGATAGAACTATCTATCAATTACCCATGATTCTTTTGTGATTGAAGCATGATTTGTTAGTTTCTCTTTATGGGTAAGAAGTTACCCATGATTTTTTTTGTGATTTGTTAGTTTCTCTTTGTGGGTAAGAAGAATACGATTGGCATACAATGAAATAATGGATTACTTCTGGATTGAATTTTTCATATAAAATTCTGAATTTATGATTAATCTGGGTTCATGTTTGATCCTTGATATGTATTGCTATCTATTGATTACATTTTAGATTTCTTAATTTATATGATCTTTGATCATGTATATATGTACGTAATTCCCTTGTGTTAGTCTGAACCTAGAGGTATAAGAGTCGAGCTTTACAAGCTTATGGCATAGATGAATTAAAAGTTAAGTCTTGTAGCTTTAGTTTGGCTTCCGTAAACTAATTATGTGTTAATTATATATACAAGGAGATTACAGACCTTGAACTGAACATATATATATACAAGGAGATTACAGAGTTATGAAATTGGCCTTTATTGATCGGTTCTTATATATAGTTTATACATATATGCATATATACATTAGCAAAGGTTAACTTGTAGACTAAAATTGGCATGCAGCTATGGCTCGCAGACTCTTGGCAAGGACTAAAAAGCTTCTTCTAATGTTGGAAAATGTTAAAGATTTGCTTAATTTTGTTGTCATGATATATATTATCATGTATATCATTGCTGAGCGACATTATCGCAAGTACAGAATGAAATCAAAATCAGTTTATAATGCTTTTCTAAGAGTTGGAAATTTTCAACTCATGGTGTATGCAAGTGATGTTAGATGTATAAATGAACTCAGAATGGATAGGTATACATTTAACAAATTGTGCACCATGATCCGCGCATCTGGTAAGCTTCGAGATACCAAGAATGTTTCTGTTGATGAAATGGTTGCTATGTTTCTGAACATACTAGCACACCATGAAAAAAACAGAGTCATTCAAGACAAGTTTTTAAGATCAGGGGAAACTATTAGTAGATACTTTAATGCAGTCTTAGAGGCAGTTTTATGCCTACAAGGACAACTACTAAAAACATCAGAACCAGTGGCTGAGAATTCAACAGATGAGAAATGGAAGTTCTTTAAGGTACATAAATATGAGCATTCTTATTAACTTAGACTTCAAGACATAAAATTAATTTCTAAATGTGTTTTTCTTGTAGAATTGTCTTGGAGCATTAGATGGGACATACATTAGAGTACATATACCAGAAGTTGACAAGCCTAGGTATCGAACTAGGAAGAATGAAATTGCTACAAATGTCTTGGGTGTATGCTCTCAAGATATGCAATTTATTTATGTTTTACCGGGTTGGGAGGGTTCCGCTGCAGATTCGAGAGTGCTTCGTGATGCCATCAGTCGAAGACATGGTTTGAGAGTTCCTCATGGTGAGATGATGTGGAATAATGAGTTCACATTCTCACATTCTTAAGGTAAGTACCGCAAACTTTTTTTTTTTTTCTGTACTGATGTAGAGTTTATTGAGTTTTTGGTTAGTAATTATTCAACCAAGCACATGAGTTAGTAACATGACATGACTTAAGGGAGCTCTCAGTCTTCACTCTTCAATGCAGTTCCATAAGATTACTTGGCTATCTCTCTACTAGTCTTTACACTTATGTATGTCCCAAACAACTTCATTATATATTTTTCGGTTTAAGGTTTAGCAGCTGGGGTTTAGAATTTTAGTTGAGATAGTTGAGATATAAGTATGGAGAAAATATGATTATGTGAAATGATGCAATGAAGTATACGTGACTTCAGCTTACAAATGGGGGCTTTTGTTAATAAAGATACTACCAGAGCATTTATCAGTGTTGACAAAAAGCTGTACATATTCCAGCATTGCTCCCAAATTTGGATTATAGAATATGACCAAACCTACAAAGATTTTGGTAGCAGCCATACTTTTTAAGTAAGCAAAGGACCTTGGGGATTAGTTGGCTAGTGGTCTGATCTCATTGCTGATGTTAAATATTGATTTTGACATCAATTTGTTTGCCACATTGAACAGTAATACTGATCATCTTTTAAAAATTGTCCATATATATATATAGTGTTTTCTTGATACCTTATGCCTATTATATGTGACAGGTCCATAAGGATGCAAAAGGGTTAAGGTTGAAACCATTCATTCACTATGATAGCCTGATTGAAGCCTTTGGCAGAGACCGTGCAAATGGATTAGGAGCTGAAGGACCAGCTGAAGCAAATGAAAATCTAAATAATGACAATGAGTATGTTGACATTAGTGAAAATGATTTGGATGATATCATGACTCCTTCACCTGTTGCTCCTTCAAACGTTACCCGCACTCCTGTAAACCCACCTTCGGCTCGAACTAGGAAGCGAGCACGAGATGCTTATTCTCAATATTTGGGAGACATGGCTAGCACATTGCGCTCCTTTGTGGATGTGACTAAGGCTCACTTGGAGACAATGCAAGGAGTACTCATGAATGAGCATCTAACAACTGAAAGAAGAGGTAAAATTGTTGATGAGCTGATGAAGATTGAAGGTATAACTGATCAAGATGTCATAGATGCTGCTGCTGTAATTATTGGTGATGACTCTAAAATTGACCTACTTTTCAGTCTACCAGATAACTTTAAACGTCGATGGCTTCATAGGATTCTTGGTCATTAGAGAGATGAATGCAGCTGGAGATTATCTCTGACTTGAGTTTCCTTTTGTTTTTGGTTATGGAACTCAAGCTGTGATCTATTTGAACTTTATATTATGGTATTAGTTGTTATTGGCCATTAGAGAGATGAATGCAGCTGGAGATTATGTCGACTTGAGTTTCCTTTTGTTTTTGGTTATGGAACTCAAGCTGTGCTCTATTTGAACTTTATATTATGATATTAGTTGTTAACTTGTTGTGTATTTTGAACTTCATGCTGGAGAGTCTATTTTGAACTTTATGTGATGGTATTAGCTAGCAAAATCTATTATGAACTTCTTACTGAAGATTAATATAAGGCTATTATTCATGTGACTGATAATTAGCATACAAATTTCCTGTTATTTGAATCTTCTCTTTGATTTCTTCTCAGCTCTGTAAATGGCCGGTTCTCAACTGTGTATATATTGATGTTTCTTGAATTATGTCATGTTTGAAAACCATGGATTAATATTCAAATACAGGGGTATTATTGCACATTTGATGTACTTTTTCTTTCCTTTCCTATACCACCCAAACACTGGAAGGGAAATGACATGATGTAATGTCTTTACTTCCCTGTTTTACCAAACACAGGAATGGAAATTGAACAGGAAATGTGACTTCCTTCAGGAAGGGAAGTTATAAGGGAAGTGAGTTCCCTTCCCACAACCAAACGAGGCCTAAGTGTAATTAGTTCCCATTGACTGCTAGATTATAGATGGACTAAATTCACCGTCAATTCAGCACTGGACCGTCAATAGTCAAGTAGATTATTCACATGGAGTAAATACTGTAAATTCCCCATTCAATTCAGGTTTTTTGGTCCTCGTTTGACTATTCTTCTTCTTCTTCTCAATTGTTCCGGGACCAAAAAAAAAAACACAATCACATGCTTCAACCATTGTCCTGAATTCTAGATGTATCAAATTCAAGGGTATTTATCAATCGAAAAAAAAATTAAAAAAAAATCAAAGCTATTTATATATTAATACTTATTTTGAAATAGAAGTTGACCACATCACCTTAACAGTCGGTAAACTATCAATGACTAGGGTAGATATACTTACAACGAGACAGGAAACAAGAAAACCTAAAAAACTATGCTCTAAGTAAAACAAACTCATTAATCTCCTCATTCATAAGCAGATCGAAAAGACGTCAATTTTTTTTATTTAGTTAACAAACTCTCTCATTTTAATATCAATATATATACTTATTTCTTTTGAAAGATAAAGACTTAAAAAGAAAACATCATATACCTAAAGAGAAAACGAAGATGTTGACCAAAATAACAAACATAGAAATGACTATTTGTAATACTTCTTTCTTAGAAACTAAATGCTAAAGCACGCCGGTTCTTATGACCTTAGAAACATAACTCAGATCATCCAGGAAAGTCTGGACAGCATGAGCTATTTGTAATACTTCATGTTTGAAATTAATACACGCATGAAATAATATTAACACAATTGTGTCACAATATTCAAGTCATGAGAGATAATAACTCTAAATACTTAAAAGTAAAATGTTTTTTTTGTAATTCAAGAATTGAAGTGAAGATATTCTTTTACCCTAACACAGGTCTGAATTTGAGATTCAGACTAGAGCCTCGTCAGAGCTTGTTCGCCATGATCTCTCGGAGCCTGGCTACATTGTGTGTTTCAGAGCTTGTTCACCAGAATCGTTTTTCGTTAACGTAGACAAACGGCACGGCACCCATACACACTTCGTTAGCCTAAAATAGCAAGCATGTACCAGACACGTGTAATGGGTCGATCTCCACGAGATGGATATACCAAATCACGTGAGTAAAAATGTCCATGAAAATAGTTGGTAACAGCTTTTGACCGTGGGGTCATATGCTATTTAGTACCCACGTAGACAGAGTTGGTGGGGAAGGCAGAGTAAGGACGCCGTATTGACCCGACACTAGGGAATTCAATAGTGTGAATTAAGGAAATAACCTAGAGCACCAAATGATCCTAAATCCTAAGAACCATGTAGTATAATATAATATTTTGATTCATATATATGCATGAGGATACTAACACTATGGACGTGATTTGATTCAACATTAATTTAGGACTCCGTGATCTTGCTTAATTATTTGGCATCATATGTCACACACAAACACTCGATCTTGAGCACTTCCAAATTCTCAGAAGTGAAAAACCTACGTCGCAACCTAAGCTCTAGTTTTATCTTGTTGCGGACTTACAGGCTTGCAGCCAAGGCCTCAAGGCAGGAGGCGTACGTGGAGAGAGATAAAGAGAGAGTGAGGGGGCGGTGGTGGATCGCGCTGGGAGGCAGTGTACGACGTCGCTGAGGTGAACTCCGTCGCTGCGGTGAAGGCGGCGCCACGATGAACGGCGTTGTTACAGAGAGCGTCGACGTTTTGGTTCCTCCGGTAGGAACGGCGTCGTGGTGCACATGAGAGAGAGATCCCGGTAGAAGAAGGTGATTATGATCTGGTGTAGCTGATCACATTTTACCTATATGTATACCTAATCTAAATGGCATAGATCAAGCCTAGATAAACTAAATGGTCTAGATCAGACCGGATTTTCTTATTTTCTTAAATAATTTCTTTAATGCAGAAACTCAAAAAATCCATTAAAATTAACTTGGTATCTAAAAAATTATCTGAAGATATCCACGAACTCAGTGATGTCGTGGACTTTACTACAAATTACTTAAATTAAGAACTCTACTATGTTTTTTTTCTTTCTTTTTTTGAAAAATCACTCCCAAATTTATTATTTAATATTATATTTATTATTGTGTGAGCGGAATGTGTAATGTGTCTTTTTTTTCATTGGCACTTAAAAAATTTGTGCCTACTAATGTGTAACCGTGTATTAATGAAAATATAATATAACTATTATAAATAGTTTATTTAATGGGCATTCTTGTAATTAGTTTATTAAGGATATTCATATAATGTACATATTAATTACATCTCTATATAAGAGATGGTTCCATACTCAATAATACACGGATATTCCCTCATTCTCATTCTATAAGTGTCGTTCCTCTTCTCTCTCAATCTCTTGTATTCTATGTTTTACAACACGTTATCAGCACGAATAGTTATAACGTTGAGTTTAATTTGTTGTTGCACGAAAAACTCTGAAATTGTTGATCAACCAAGCAAACTCTAAAACTTGAAAATCGCATCGTTTTCGGTCTCATCTCAAGTTAAATTTTTCAAAACGGTCTTAAACTAACCCAACTCCATCTCATCCTGTCCTGTGCCGAGCCTTAGGGAAACGAATAAGATGTTGGGTTCTAAAACACACATGATCTAGGTTTTCCCAAGAGTCTAAAACGGTGCGTACAAACAAGATAACTGAGACCGTAACTGCCTTTATTTCTTTTCTTTATTCTTTTTAGAATAACGAATTGCTGGACTCACATCCTGTCCTTAATGAAAAAAAGCACACAGAGAGAAACGGAGAATATCACCACCGCTGTCGCTCGAACCGAAACCCCAAGATGCCGCCGAAGAAGATGGGTGTGAACAGCAAGGCGGAGGCCGCTAGGGCACGGCGGAGCGCCACCGAAGCCGAGCGGAAAGAAAGCGAGGCTCGCCAGAAGGAGGAGCAGTACTGGCGCGAAGCCGAGGGCAGCAAATCACGCGCCGCCAAGAAGAAGGAGGAGGAAGCCGAGAAGAAGGCCGAGGTCGCCGCTCGCAAGGCCGAGGCGCGCCGATTGGCCGAGCTGGAGGAGAAGGAGCTCGAGAAGATGGTGAAGAAGCCTGACAAGAAGGTCAGCCGCGTCGCGATCCCGGTGCCGAAGGTGACGGAGGCCGAGCTGAGGAAGCGCCGGGAGGAGGAGGCGGCGTCGATGGAGAAGAAATCGGAGGAGTCGAAGAAGAAGCAGACGCGTACGGCGGCGGAGGAGGAGTACGAGAGAATGGTGCTGGTGTCGAACACGAATCGTGATGATTCGGTTATTGAGGCTAGGTCGGTGGAGGATGCGATTGCTCAGATGTCGGTGGCGGAGTCCTTGCCGGTGGATCGCCACCCGGAGAAGAGGCTCAAGGCTTCGTTTAAGGTGCGTTTTCACATCAAAATTTTCGCGTATTTTGGGGGAATTGATGGTATGTATCGATTGGATTGCATTGATTTTGTTGATTCTGTATAGTTTTGGTAGCCTTGTTGATGCTTATGTGGTTTAGGTATTGATGCTTAGGACTTAAGACTATGAGTGGTGGAATTTTAGGCTTCATTAAGTAACTGAATTGAACAATGGAATAGTTACAACACCTTCGCAGAAGTTGGTGTGGGGCTGTGAGAGTGTACAAGCTTGCTTGATTCGTTGGCGCATATATCTTTGCTGTATGAAATTGTATGGATTTTGAACGTTGGTCAAGGCCGTGAACAGATTTTGCACCCCAATAAGTCAATATACACATCCTTATTCAAATTCAGCTTCAGTTTTTTCCTAGGTTACATGTTTACGAGGAATTCATATGACACAATGTTTTTCTCATGAAGAACATAGTTTAGGCTAATCTGGTGGTATAGGATATGTGTTATTCACCCATGTAGTAGGGATCGAGTTCTCATTTGTGGGCTAAAGTTCTTGATTTATTTGTCGTTACTGCTGCTGTTGCTTGTATTAAACCACTGATTCTTATGTTTTAGAAATTGGCAAGTTCAGTGTAGTTGAAATATCTTACAAAGTACAGATAAGTGGCTTTTGCTAGAAACTTTATTTCCTACAAATATATTAGTTTCTTCTGTGCTGATGACTTGTTAATGTGACGAATTGTTCTAAACATTTCAGGCATTTGAAGAAGCTGAGCTTCCCAGGTTGAAGGCGGAGAAACCAGGACTTACTCACAATCAATACAAGGACATGATATGGAAGCTGTGGAAGAAATCTCCTGATAATCCGCTAAATCAGGTATGTCTCAGTTGTCATTGCGTCTTATTTTCACTAATATAGAGTTTCTTTTGTTGTTGTTGTTGTTGTTGTTGTTGTTGAGTTCTGTAAGAATTACCTCATCTCTTTCATACGCATGAAACTTGAAACTTCCTTATAGTTTAGTGCATTAATATCTCAATCTAAAAGGATGTCTTTCTGTTTGTACACAAAGCCTGATACAATCTACTCCACATATTCAGGTTGCTGCTGAGTGATCGCTGAGCATGTTCACTATCCAATGGTGGGTAGGTTTCTCCTCAGCTTATTTTGTTGATTCCATCATGTCGACATGCTTGCATTTGTAATTTTGTATTCATATATGGTTTCTACCCTATTGTATATGCTATGTCTGTTTTATAAAGCAATGCAGTACTTTATCTTCTAGCCTTGGTACAGAGTGTTTTGGAATAATTGTTTATGTGCTATTATGTCTATACTAACTTCAGGTTTGAACCGGTACAGAGTGTTTTGGAATAATTGTTTATGTGCTATTATGTCTATACTAACTTCAGGTTTGAACCACCAAGTTTCAAGACTCCAAACTTGTTTTCTAAAGATCATGATTTTCTAAAACAAACCATTGTTTAAAAGTTTATTTGCTTTCTGGATTAAACAACCTAGCGTCCAGAATTTTTTTGTGGAGTTCTGTAAGTGTGGTTCACATGTCATAATATTTTCGTTAAGGGAACATTTAATAGTTTGTTTGGTTTTTGAGGTTTTGATAAACTGTCACAACACCCTCTTTTGAGTGAATATAACATGTTTCACTTGTGTACTGAGTAGTGTGACCCTTCATCCTTTATTTTTTATCTTAGCTCCGCAGCTCACCATTTTAAAATGGTGACATTGGCTTAGTAATGTAGGTGATGGTTTTCTGTTGGTTGCAGATCAGACAAACTGAACAAGTGGTTGTGGCAACCTTGAATTTCTGAAGAAGTTCATTCATGTGAGGTTTGACCTTTTGACTATGAAGGTTTTGAAAAAATTCTGAGAAAGTTCATACTTCAATATCGCCTTCACAAGTTGTCGCAGCAAATATAGAAATACTGTTTGGTTTGGCCAATTTCACCAGCCCTTGTGATCAATAAATTCTTGTATACTTAGTTGCTTCTGCTTGATGAGAGCTTAAGGTTGCTCGATTAAAAATTCAAAGCATTGGTTTGCCTTGTTTTTATCATTTTGTGTTTTGTTTTTATCATTGCATAAAAGTAGCAAAAGCATAGACCACACTGACACTGATATGTCTGCTTATCACTGAAAAGCAGTTGATAGGTCAAATTGCATCTTCAATTTCCGTAGTTTAGTCTGATGTGTAGTTTCATCCTGTCGAGTAATCTTGGCAAGTTAAGTTAATAGTTTCTAGATCAGTGTTTGCAACTATCAGTTCCTATGGTTTATTGTGGAAATTAACGAAGGGCTTATTGCAAACTTTGAACTATGGGTTTGTAGTCCGTGAAATTACATGGCAAAAGTGGAAGTTGGAAAAATCATTAGCAGCTGTCTGGTTTATCCCGTCGTCATGTTTAGCCAATTCAAATGGTAAGGTAGGGTGGCTATCACCTACTAGCTCAATTTAGTATCTCAGATGGCCAATTCAAATGGTGGAAAGCTGGAAAATTTCGTACTTTCTGTTCTGGGGCATGATTATTCAGGTGAAGATGAATCTGGATCCAGTCACCCTAACTATGCCCTTCCGATAGATTTTGTTTAGTGCTACATTCTTTTTTCAATGAGATTGTTTAGTGCTATATTCGGTCCTTTGTAATTTGGTCATTTCTGGGCATCATTCATGCAACACCAGATAATCACGGCCGTTGAATCTCATATTAACCTAGGCAATGGAATTGTTCAAACAAATGATCCTGATATAAAAGGCATGCCTAACTATCCCACTTTCCTCTCTTAAATTGTGGCTGAAACAGTTGCTGTACTCTTTGGAAAAGAGTTATATTAGCCACCATCACTTACCAACTTCTGGTACGTTCTTAAACCCATCAGCTACTGCCACTCATGAAAACAAAACAACAATATGTCCGAATAGATGATACCCAACCAAAAATAGATGATACCCAACCAATGAGTTCAAGGCTATTCCAAACCAGAAAGGAAAGAGAAGAACAATGTTTTTCAGTTTTTCAATGAACTGGTGCTGCAGCACCAAGTGCCAGTCTGTGTGAGATGGTTCGGAATCATACAATTGAACCCCAAATGCTGTCGTGCCGCTGCAAGACAGTGAAGAAAAAAGGGACTATTATCGCTGCCCTAAATTCAGATACCTGCAGCAGAGAAATGCTTCTTGGATTACTCACTTCTGTTGTCAAACCAGAAGACAATGTGATAGCTATTCATGTGGAAGAAACAGATGATACATTTGATCCAAACACTTTCCACATTCATGAAGATATCTGCAAGTCCAAGAAGGTAGAATCTTTTAATTCTTCTCGCCGTGAAATAATTCAAAGAAGTATGGAGCTTATGGTTCTTGTGTGCAGGTAGATTTCCAAGTAAAGGTCTGCATAGGAGATTCATACATTTCTGAATTAACTTACCAAGTCAGAGTCAGCTATGCTACAATCCTTGCACTTGGTTGCAGCTCTTCAGGGTAACGAAATTACTAAAATCTCTCTCTCTCTCTCTCATGTGTGTTAATTGCAATATACTATGCAGGCTCAATGTTTCAGCTATCAGTGCTTGCCTGAAAGGATTACCTCCTTCATGCACACTTCTGGTTATGAATAGTGTTGGAAGAATTTTGTTTCAGAGGGAGGGAACTTGCCAACAAGGTTCTGTAAAGGTAGCCCGGCCCTTGCAATCTTCGCAGTCATTTTCTTCAGGGTACACCTGTTATAATCTGTCAAATACATCCCGGAAATTGCATAAGTCATTGACAATACCATCTGCCCCTCCTGTATCATCAATGCGGCGATTTACTAGAAGGGCACTCTCTTCTGCACATAAAACAGTAGAGGTTTCTGATTTTGTGGCTCAAAAACTGTTTCATAGATTGGCACTACTGGAAGCAGAAGGTTCCAGCAGGCATTTCGCCTCCCAAGAGCTTCGGTATGCAACTAATAATTTCAGCCCTGACATGGTGATTGGAGAAGGTGGACATAGCAAGGTGTATCGAGCCACTCTTGAAGATGGTAGAGGTGCAGCTGTGAAAGTCCTCAAAACCACACGCCATTCAGTCAATGATCTTTTCCGCGAAGTAGATTTTCTGTCTAGTATGAATCACAAGAACATAGTTCAGATAATTGGGTTCTGTGATAGTGGAGAGATGCTTGCGATTGTTTATGATCTTTTACATGGAAGCTTGAGGAGGAATTTGAGACAACTAAGGTGGAGTGGGAGGATGAAAGTTGCAATTGGTGTAGCAAAAGCTTTAGAGTACCTTCATCATTCTCACAACCCTCCCATCATTCACAGGGATGTCAAGTCTTCTAACATTCTCCTCTCCCATGATTGCGAACCAATAGTGAGTTCTAGAATACCAAAAACCTTCCAACAATATATTTGTTTTACTTTCTTTATATGAGATACTGATACGTGCTGTTACATTTGATTTTGATCCTCAGTTGTCCGATTTTGGAGCAGCAATGGTACTTCGTCAATCTCAGCATGCAGACGTGCCATGTGATGTTGTTGGGACGTTTGGATACTTAGCCCCAGAGTACATGATGTATGGCAAGGTTGATGAGAAGATAGATGTGTACTCATATGGGGTGGTGCTTTTAGAACTCATTACTGGGAAAGAGGCTATTCAAACCGACCAGGAGATTCGAGAAAGCTTAGTACTTTGGGTAATGGAAGAAACTGTTGAGCTTTATAACTAACTTTCTGAAAATTGGCCTGTTCACCTGAAGCTGCTGTAGTCTTTGCTTATTGATGTGCAGGCTAGGTCCCTACTGAGCTGTGGCACATGCGAACGTCTAATTGATCCTCACTTGTCTGAGGAGTATGACAAGGAAGAGATGGAAGTAATGATGATAGCTGCACGCCTCTGCCTTATGCATTCGTCTTCTAGAAGACCGACCATGAAAACAGTAAATCCAAAACTTAATATGCATGCTACTTTGAGATTATAAATCAAGATTTGTTTCCTTCTAAGTGAGCAAATGTGTTCCCTGAAACTTTGTGACAAATTGTTTAAACAGATACTTAGGCTATTTGAGGAGCCAGATCATTGGTTAAGGATGCAGAGAGAAAGAGATGAGTTTCTGAAAGGGACTAATTCAAAAGATGAAACAGTTACTTGAAAAAGCTCATATATGTCACACAGTTCAATGTTGTTGATCACGTAGACTTCACCATGTGATCAACAGCAGCAACATCCTGCAACAATGCCGTATATATACACAGATATGTAGCGGAAATTTATTGTGGAAAAATGTAGAATTAATGAATGAGATAAATTGTCTGCTCGGCCTCCTGATATCTGAAACCATTATTGGATCATTATATGTGTTTGCAAGGATTTTGGCTAGCTTTTATAAAATAAAACTCATCAGATTCCAATAACTATATCATCTTTGTAAACTGATATGTGATACCTGATGCTAGATGTTCATTTTGACATCATCTATACAGGAAATCTGATTTTGAAGGAACAGGAAGAAACACAGAATGAAAAAAAGAAAAAAGAAAAAAAAAGAAACAGAATGGATTAACTAAGAAACAAAGTACAATTCTCACACCCCAATGACCCCATCAGGCTAATGTGTAGAATACTTTGAAAATTTCTAGGCCTTGGGTGCAAACTTTGCCTTGATCTTCTTAATCTCTTTAGTACTATACAGTTCAGTTTTTCTTGCTCTTTTGTTTCAAGAATCTATGATCCGTAGGGCCTTATTAGGTTAAGCTAAAAATTGGGGTTGTGCTGATATAGTGATATGCATGATAATTTCTTTATACATACAGAACTGAACCCTTCAGAAACATAGAGTCAAAAGCTGTTTGCATAAAAGTCCATTCAATTTGAGCTGGTTTTTTTCCCCCTTAATTCAGCCTTACATTTAAGTGTTTAAAAAAGAGCAGATATTTCAAAGGTAGAAGCAAGAATATGTTTGTTTCTTGAGATACAATTGATCATTGTCCAGAAGGCAATCTTTTTCTGTTAATTAAATCTTAGCCAACTGAGCAAAATTAATTGGGGTTACAAATTGTGGTCCGCCACCATAGAGGGTTACAGCAGCCAATTTATAAGCAGCCTGTGTTGGATGAACTTGATCCCAGAACAAGTATTGATCGCGATTCGAACAGAGATTTGCATCTGGTTTACAGAAGTTTTCAGCATTGAGCTTCCCAGTTCCACAACATGCAGCTTCCACTTGTGTAAAATCTGAAAGATCAAAAGTAGAGTTATAAGGTAATTAGTACATTAAACCTTCTCCGTTATTCTTTTGCTCATTTTTAACTGTATTAACACCATTGACAAGAAAAAATTGCTTACTGAATGCAAGAGGGTTCTGTATGACATTTATAGTCATTTCAAATGCATTTCCAAGCGAGTACTTCAAGCCCTGAAATTCTGCGCTGAGCTTGTTCATGAGCACATCCAGCTTTGAATGGAAAGCTTTTGCATGATCATTCAGCACCTTTATACAGCCACCAGTGGCATTAAATAATCTCTGAGCTGGGCAGCAGCCAATCGGGGCGATGCTGATAATTCCTAACTTCCTTGCCCCAAGATTGAGTAAAGTCTGCAATATTAATTCAGCGCGTAGCTAAACTATAAGACTTCTAAACTAGTCAGTCTAACAACATAAGATTGTGAATCTGGACCGATGGTTAGATGGATTCTAGGCTTAATGCCTCAGCTAGATTCACAGTTTCCCAGAAATCATTATCCCATTTTGTACAAATGATGAAGAATTGCTTCTGTTAGTAGCTCATAAGCCTTTTCAGTTAAAAAACCAACTGCAGTGCTTCATGTCAGGTGATTCCTCAAAAAGCACTTAAAAATGCTTCTATTACCCTGAAAGCAATTTTAACTTATTTTTTTGTTACACAGATCAGTCAAGCATTTTTCATTATTTGAAAGTGCATTTGCAAGTTCCAGAAGCAGTGCCAACTGCCAAACCAGCCCGGAATATAGTTATTGAACATTTATTTCTAAGAAACAAGAAACATAGAGAAAAGTATGTTACCTTCAAGTGATTCTCATAAGCTACTACTAAAGAGGACAAGAACTGTTCCTTAGGAATTAAACTGTTTGAGCGGTAGTACTCGAATATGTCATTGCTACCAATGCTGATGAAGAACAAAGACTTCGAAATATATGTCTCAGTTGCTACAGGGCCCATTAAGGCAGTTAAATTGCTCCTTACAGAAGAAAATTGTTGTATCTGCTCTGCTAATGGAATACAACTTTTCGTCATTCTTTGTCCAGTGGTATCAAAAAGGCCAGACCCTCCAGAAGCAAAGCTGAATCCTCCAAACCACTTGAGAAGTGAAGTAGAGTTGAGGGAAAGAAAGGGCTTTGGACTTTTCTCGAAACCGAATAGCTTGGCTACATTTCATCACAAGTCAATATGTTAAGCTAGTTCAAAGATGCGGCAACGCTGCTAAATATTCATAAATAAGCCAGAAATGTAATAGTTTCAACTAACCAAGAAAATCAGCTGTGTTAAGGCCATTGCTGAACCTTCCGGTGGGTGTTGAGTTAGGAAAGTCAATTCCATTGTAGGGAAAATCAGCCCTGGCCATGCTACCTGGCAAGAAGTTGTTGGTTCCAACATCAGCAGTGGAGTCACCTAGGATGAAGATTGCTGGCACGGCTGCTTCTGCTAAATTAAGAACAGCTATAACCAAGGATAGAAGAACTAAAGGGAAACCCCATTTGTTTGCCATGAGAGAAAAATAGTGAAAAAGTTAGTACCAAAGATATGTGTTTTGCATGAAAGATTTACTTGTAATGGGGATTTATATGCATGTAGGTTTTAGAATTTCATTTAGTTCTAGTCACTTGATTCCAAGAATTTACTTTGAGACATATACAAGGGGTTGATTACTCAGTAGGCAAATTGGCCTAGTCTCTGATGTATATGGCCGGACTGACCATGCCATTGACCAAACAATTACCTTCATTAATCACATTAGCTTTCTCAACCAGTGTTAGTGAGCTAAAAATTTACAGGCCACAAACTAGGGTCCAGTCCTACTGGTTCACCGCGCTTTGTTAGAGTGATCGAGCGACATTCATTCACAATTACAGATCAAATCTGTCATCACTAATCTTTAAAAGGAAGTACCAAGTCCATATTTCCCTAGACAGAAGCAAGCAGACAAGTGGCCGGTTTATTTGTCCTCATGGGGTTTAACTTTCTTCTTCATCTGATTCGTAGTTAGGTCCAAGATATCACAGCAATGAAAATTCAACATTCTTTTCTAAAAAACTTAATTCTTGCGGTAGGTAAGGAATTTCATTTGGCTTATACTGTCATACAAAAAAAAAAAAAAAAGTTCAGATGTTCAATACTTTTCTGATTAGCGATCGGATATAAACACATCTTACGCTAACTTATTATCCGATGTGGGATCCAAAGCTCAACGGAAAAATAAACATGTCACTAAGCAAAAATAATGGTGTTTAAGAACACCAGCCAATTTTAGGTATATACGTGTCCAATTGTCCAAGTCCTGTGTTCCAAGTCCATTGTCCATATCTGTATATATTAAGCGAAGCGGGGGGATTACTGTTCACGGAACAGTGACGAGACGCATTTGTCCCTTAAATTGTGCCAAAATAACAGCGGCGTACGCAAAAGAGAAAGACGACATCTGGCGTTTGATGATTTCGATATCAAAAGAAAAGAGAAGAGAGAAGAGAGAAGAGAGAAGACAGAAGAAGAGGGAGACGAGAGAAAAGAAAGGAAGAATGAAAATATTGAAGAGGAAGAGTTTTCGGATTGATATTCCATTGGAATTCCTACTACAGTCGTTCCTTCTTTGATCGAAATCCAATTGAGATTTTCCAAATCTCTGATTCAAGCAGGTTAGTGATCATATATATATATCCCAATTTTGGTTTCTAGGGTTTCAGCTCCAGAGAGACAAATTTGGTGTTCATTCTTGCTGGGTTCTCTCTCTGATATATGATAATGATTGACTTTCAGTTTGTTTTGGAACGAGTGATTCAAAGCATCAGTTGCTAGGTAATGCTATATCTTTTGTCATATTCAATTTTGGTGATTCAGAGCATCATTTGCTGAGCATTTGCTGTAAATTCCTCAATATTATAGTCTTGGGATATTTTATTTTATTTGGATATCAGTATCAATGCAGAGTATACTGTTGCATCAATATTATCTGACCATTTCAATAAATTTGTTCCATAGGTTTGAACTTTTTTGAAAAATCACTGATGCAGAGAGATAACGCCTAACCGGGATTTAGCTGAGTCTTGCAAATTTCATGTTCATGTATGTGCTGGATGGAAGTTATACCTACATTCTGAGTAGCCATCAGTTTGCCTTATGTGAAAGGTCACTAATTTATGCTTTCCCATAGACATTTAAGTTTCCTGAATATATATAATTAGGATAGGCATGCTCATGTATTTTATTTCAAGATACCCAGAATGATGTGAAGACAACCTACAGTGAACAATACAGTATACGACGTGATTAAGCTGCAAATTCTTGAAGTGCTTAGACAAAACTTTGTGCTAATATGTTTATTCCTCTTCTGATGGAATTACTATTACATTGCCTCATATACATAATACTCTTCAGCATTCTAATTGAAACAATATCTATTGTTTGTGGGGAATCAGTGAATGTCATCTGTGTTTGTGGTGTTGTTGTGGAATTGTAGTTTTACAATTGTGTTGTAGCTAGAATTATTATTCCATGTTTCATAACAATTATGTTTAGAGTTTGATAATGTGAAGACTATTTAATGTTCGCAATCCATCTTTTCGTTGATAATAGTTATAGTGAAATGGAATGGCTCTTCGAGTTTTTTGATCAGTGTTTTAGTTAATACTGAGATTTACACCCAATCTACAAGGTCATTTTCTTCTTACCAATCTTCTGTTGAAGACGACGAAAAGTGTTTTAAGAGAGAGCAATATTGAGAGGAGATTCTCAGACTTATCATCACTCGGTCATCAATATAGCTATAGCTACCATAAAGGAATTCTCTTTGATGAATCAAATAAAATTTTGTCTGCATTGTATTGACAGATCCTCCAGGCTACTCTTTTAAATTGAGAATTCCTCTATTGACATATATAAATGTCAGTAATCTTACTTTACGTACTTTAATTTGTTTAAAACCTCTGTGTTTGTGGGCTTTGTTAGGACCTGAGCTCCATTGTCAATAGTTGATTGTTTGATTTCTGATTTGAACGATAAGTCTTCTGCACTTCGCGCATGAAGGCTAGTACATATTATACCCCCGTGTGGGAACTGCCCATGCATGATTCGCGATCCTATATAAACACATCTCACGCTAACTTATTTTACGATATGGGACTCTACTCAATACACAAAACTAAAAACTACGTATCGCTCTACACATTACCCTTTCTAATTACGGATTAGCACAGCCTAACCTCACTAATTAACATCAATAATGATATATTAATTACGTTTTGAAAAGTCCAAAACGACGACCCAAAGAAAGTGAAGAAACAATGCTCCTCTGTCTTGTTCCTCCGACACTGTTGCCCACCTCTTCTAACATCTCCACCACCAAAACGTCGTCGTTTAATCCCTCCTCCTTCGCCGCCTCTAACGGTGGTTGTTCAAGCTCAACCTTCCCTTCCCTCCCTCCCTCCTCCCCAAACCCTATACCCAATTCGTGAGGGCCCAAGTGGTCTGCACCCAGAAAGATCTCACCTTTGATCCCAAATTGGTGGTTTCTGTCAAGCTATCTGGGTTTTCGCTGTGAAAGATGTTGATGGTGAGGCTGTGAAATTGATGAGGTCATTGATTGCTGCAAGGTTGTGTGGTCAATCAGTGTTTCGTTCCAAAGTCTCAAGTCTAAGGCTTTGAATTCGGGTTTGCCTACAATGTGGTGCATAGTGAAGCTGGGGATTGTGGAAGTAGGCATGGAAGTAGTGGAAAATGCGAAGGGAGTTACAGTGGTTACTTGTGCCGGAGGAATGATAGGAATTGCGTCTCTGGTAAGTATGCACATTCTGGGACTTGATTTTATTTGTGGTAATGTTTTTGGTACATTAATTGGAGATACAAATTGTGGTCCGCCACTGTAGAGGGTAACAGCAGCCAACTTAGAAGCCAGAACAAGTATTGGTCACGGTTTGAACAAAGATTAGCATCTGGTGTGCAGTAGGATTGAGCTTCCCAGCTCCAGAACATGCAGCTTCCACTTGTTTAAAGTCTGAAAAAACCGAAACCAAATTAGAATTTACAAGGCAAGATTTTTCTTTGATATCAAGTTACACACATGCATGACAAAGTGTTAAGACTTATGACTTCCTTAAGTACTAATTGCTTACTGAATGGAAGAGGGTTCTGGATGACATTTATTGTCATTTCATATGAATTTCCAAGGGAATACTTGAATCCTTCATATTCGGTGCTGAGCTTGCACAAGAGGGCGTCCAGCTTTGGATACTCATTTAACTCCTCCAAACATCCCCAGTGGCATTGAAAATCCTCTGAGATGGACAGCACCCAATTGGAGCAACGCTGATGATGCCAAACTTCCTTGTCCAAGATTGTATAAAGTCCGCCATTTCAACACTCTACGGATCTACTTGGTTAATGACATACACAAGACAGTATTGTACTTAAAGATAATCAAGTGTGTCACCTTCAAGTGGTTGGTTCATAAGAGCACAAGAAATTTTCCTTCGGAATGGAACTCTTTGAATGGTTGTATCCAAAAATTTCATTGCTGCCGATGCTGATGAAGATCAAAGACTCCATGAGATCATATGTTATTGAGATCACATTTTTCTAGTCTTAGAGTGAGGCACCATAGTCTGAGTTCAGTTGTGATCTCATTTCATTCTTGTTACCCGGCTCATGAGTGGCAGATAGAACATTCCCTCGATGTTTTTGTAAAGGCTTTGCCCTCTTGGTGGTTAATACGTCATCTTCTGATTATAACATCATGAGCAGCAAGATCAGCATATGGCACAAATCTTCTTTCTTCTAGCTACTTCTCACTGAGATGGGTTGACACTAAACCAGTGGTTCAATGAGAATGTGAAGCAAAGAGACGCCTTCTAATTGGCAGAAAGAGTCTTCAAACCAAAGAAACAATTAAGCCGATAGCTTTCACAACCCAGATATATAGAAGAAGCTCAAGTAACGTTTGTCTACCTCTCATTCTTCGATTTTGAATTTCAAGCTTGCCTCTCTTCTCTCTCTCTGAGAATTTTGAAATTCAAAATTGTGTTGGGGTTCCACCGCCGTGGTTCTCTGTTTCTCCGCTTCACCACCGCAAGGTAACACCGTCAAGCCTTCCCTTTCTTTTCTCTCTTTCATTTCCGTAATCGTCTTTACTTTTTCAATTGAATCTCACGATAACGGTCCTTGATTCTATTTATATTCATATCTAGGTTTTTGATTCTTGTTTTCGTTGATTCAATTTCTGATATGTTCGCGGAGGTGGGTTTCGGATGGTGTGGGTTTCAGATGGATTTTGCCATTTGATCATCAATCAGTGATATGATCTCGATTTTCCCCTTTGATTTGTCTCGGTCAATCTACAAGGTTTGCGTGAAATCTCAATTCAAAATATTGGTGCAGCTCCTTCTTTTTCTTTCTTGGGGTTTCATGCTGTCCTTGCTTCAATTTCTTCTTTCATCTATCCCTTAATTATTGTTACAAGGTAACAATTGTGCCAAGGTTGCCATTTGATCCCATTGAAATAAAGGTATATGTATGTTTTGAAAAAACTAGTCGGAATTGGTTACTAATTGTTGCCTCTAAGATAAAAGCATTGTTGGGGGAGATTACTAACTTGGTCCCTAGTCGTTGCCTATGTGATTAAAGCATTGTCGATTTATCTTATAAGCATTGTTGCCTTGGAATTGGTCCTTAATTGTTGCCTCTGATATTATAGCATTGTCTGTTTATCTTATAAGGATTGTTGCCTCGGAATTGGTCCCTAATTGTTGCATGTGAGATGGAATTGGTCCCTAATTGTTACCTCTGAGATTAAAACATTGTCAGTTTATCTTATAAGCATTGTTGCCTCGGAACCAGTCCCTAATTGTTGCCTGTGTGATTCAAGCATTGTTAATTTATCTTATAAGCGTTGTTGCCTCGGAATTGGTCCCTAATTGTTGCCTATGAGATTAAAGCATTGTTGGTTTATTTTATCAGTATTGTTGCCTTGGAATTGGTCCCTAATTGTTGCCTCTGATATTAAAGCATTGCCTATTTATCTTATAGGCATTGTTGCCTCGAAATTGGTCCCTAATTGCCTCTGATATAGTGTTATTAAAGCATTGTTGGTTTATCTTATAAGCATTGTTGCCTTTGATATCAAAGCATTGTCGGTTTATCTTATAAGCTTTTTTGCCTCGGAATTAGTCCCTAGCTGGGGTACTCTGAAATTCTGAATGCATGGTTGAATGGTAATATCCTTTGTTTACCTCTCGAGAACAAATTGGAGAAAGTGTATTTGTTTCTTGCTGATAAATTGGAGCTTGCTGATTAGTTGGAGAAATCTGGACATAACATGCTACATAAGAGATCTGCTGTTGTTATGTTTGTCAGCGGGGATGGAAAATATCTTGCTCTGGGAAGCAAAGATGGAGATATATGTGTGGTTGCAATTAATAAAATGGAGCATGAATTGGTGAGCTGCGAAATCACATTGAATCTCAAGGAATTGTGGACTTGCTTGTAGAAGTATCTGAACTTGCTTTTGCAAACGTGGACTGCCAATGCTACAACTATGAATCTAGAAAACTTAATGCAGCAACATATGTGCACAAAGATCATGTTTATGCTGTGATTGACTTATGCTATTATATAACTGGCCT
The DNA here is from genome assembly GCA_034370585.1 of Fragaria x ananassa. Lineage (NCBI taxonomy): Eukaryota > Viridiplantae > Streptophyta > Magnoliopsida > Rosales > Rosaceae > Fragaria > Fragaria x ananassa. The sequence continues at coordinate 20,208,167 of CP139769.1, forward strand.
AGAATTGATTGAGTCTTCTCATAGAAAGGTGCAAATTTTCCAGTATAGTGGTGGTCACAACCGAGAAATTTATCATGTATTGGATTTCAGAGGGGTGAGCTCTAGAAACTTTCGTTGGGGACGAAGCTTGGATGTTGCAGAAGAAATTGCAATGGCATATTTGGGTCAAGGTATTGTTTATCTGGCTCCAAAGGACCCAATATATTCATTTATAGGAGGAAAGTTCCATGCATGTGGAGTCAAGAGCTATGACCATGATGTCATAAGCTGAAAATTCATTGTGAAGCCACTCACAGCTGTTCTTAAGGTTGTATATGTCTGCTACAAGTTACATGTTTGCCGTGGCATGGAAAAAGACTTGAGGTCTACAAAGCATGGCTGCAGTGGTTCTCTTTTCCAGGAAGACAATAACAGAATTTGGAATGATGCTTCACAAGTGTTAGATATATGTTATATTGCAGACTTCATCATTTGTGACTTTCCAGAAAACATAGCTGATTATGGTCAAAAGCTTGGTCATAGAGTTAATGCAGAAAACAAGGGTTGTGCAAGGATCCTTACCTGCAGTTGTAAACCCCAGCAATATGAGCACCTTGCAGCACAATGATACAATAGTTTTGCTGATTTCAAAAGGAAAAAAATTCTGAGTTAACATGTTACTTGCAACTGATATGCTTTCTGGTTTGCTTTAATGATTTATTTACTTGCTACTGATTAGCCCCTTCTATTTGTCTCAGTAAATCTACAAGGTATGATGAAGAAATTAGTAATCTGAGAGAGACATGTGAAATTTCAATTCAAGATATTGGTGCTCCCTCTTTTCTAGAGGTTGAGGAACCGCCTTTGACTGGGTTTCATGCTATCCTGACCGGGATTCTGAGGTGTTTCTTCTTTCATCAGCCCCACAATTATTTTACAAAGTAAGATGAAGGTTGCCATTTGCTCCCATCGAAATAAGGGTTTATGAATTTTTCGAAAAGATTGGTCGGAATTGGTCCCTAAAAGGTTGCCTCTAACATTTAGAGCATAATGTTTCGAAAAGACTGGTCAGAATTGGTCCCCAAAGGTTGCCTCTGAGATTTAAAGCATTGTTGGGGGAGACAACTGAAATTGTTGTCTCGTCGGTTTATCTTATAAAGATTGGTACCACTCAAATGATTATGTTTAGCTTGGGGTTCCAACAAACAAGCCATTGATTATGTTCATTAGCTGGCCCTTTCAAACACATCGGCATCTGAAGATATATGTCAGGACCTGCCTGAGGTTCCCATATATATTGAGTTGACACAAGAGCAGAAACAAAGACCAGGACATTTGGCTGTTGAACAAATTATTCAGTCATACAAGCATTTGCACGAAACTTTTTATAGTCAGATGCGCTTAGCATTACTAGCCCGATTGATTGCTCAGGTAGGGATAAATCTTATGATTGTATGCACTCAAACGCACACAAGCAACTAATTTTCTTAGTCCAAGTGTAGGTCTGTTTCTTCTTTAAAATGTCATCTTTCTGGATTTTCTTTGAATATCATTTTTTCCTTTCTATTTAGATCCTCTATAGTATCTATTTCATATGTACAATCATCTGTGAATGTTTTCATTTCACAGGTTGATGCGGATGATGAAATTATTGTGATGCTGCATAAACAAATATATGTGGATATGTATACCTAGCAATGGTTTATTATTATTCTTTTATTTTGTATTAGTAATTCATAAATTTTCTAATTTGGGTAATACGTGGATGATAGCTGTCACTGTGCTACATAGATACATACAATTTGAATTTGAAGTCTAAAGTGACTAGTAATATATGTAAAATGAAAGCTATATATTGGTTTGGTGATATGAATCAGTCCGAGTTGGTTTTGTAAATTGTCTATGTTGGTTAGAAGGTATATTGAATGTTCTGATTACTTTGTTTATGTCAAGGGAAATGATTTCATTATTAATGTTGGTTTTGCAAATTGTCTCTGTTGGTTATGAAGGTTTGTTGATATAAAATGTTCTGATTACTTTGTTTATGTTAAGGGAAATGATTTTACTATTACTATGTGTTAACAATATGTAATAAAAATATGCAAACAATTTCTGCTGTATATCTGGAGTTTTGTATTTGTGCTGTTCTCTAGCAGTGATCTTTTGGACACTATTGCACTTTGTCAAGTTTTTTATTGAACTTTTGTTCCTCCAGGAAAATAAATATGCAAAAAGTTTTAGTTTGTCTGTGTACGAGGATAATCTTGTGATATACCAAGGTCGAAACAGATTAACTCTTAACAGCTTCGTTGACTAGTTATTTGATGCTGTGAAATCTGATTAGAGTACTGATTTTAGGGGCATGAGCTAGTATTGCATATCTTGTGCCATCTGGAAGCTCTGGCTGTGTCCAATTCCTCTTTACTCCCTTTTCCATAGAGAAAGTTATATAGGAGAGACTCCCATGCTTTCTATAAACATCTCAATTTTTTCTAGAAATTGAGTTTTTGCTGATATTCAACATGGACTCGTCATTACAAATTGAACTTTGCAAAATCTGAATCAAGTTCTTCTTGCATTTATTAATTATACGAACTAAATCTCCAATGCATGCTTAAAATAAAAGAAAGACGAATTAAAACGCAGAATGAAAACAGTAAGCAACTGCAGATAAAATGTCAAGTCATGCATGACCAAATAACTAAGCTTTTCTCTAGGCCCCGGCTAACTGAGCAAAGTTAATTGGGGATACATATTCTGGTCCTCCATAGTAGAGGGTCACAGCTGCCAACTTCGAAGCCGCCTGTGATGGATGAAATAGATCCCAGAACAAGTATTGGTCACGGTTTGAACAAAGATTAGCATTTGGTGTGCAGTAGGATTCAGCATTGAGCTTCCCAGCTCCACAACATGCAGCTTCCACTTGTGTAAAATCTGAAAAACCGATACCAAATTAGAATTTACAAGGCAAGATTTTTCTTTGATATCATGTTACACACATGCATGACAAAGTGTAAGTACTAATTGCTTACTGAATGGAAGAGGGTTCTGTATGACGTTCATTGTCATTTCATATGAATTTCCAAGGGAATACTTAAAGCCTTCGTATTCGGTGCTGATCTTGCACAAGAGGCCTTCCAGCTTCGAGTGGAAGGCTACTGCATACTCATTCAACTCCTCCAAACATCCCCCAGTAGCATTGAAAATCCTCTGAGATGGACAGCACCCAATTGGAGCAACGCTGATGATGCCAAACTTCCTTGCTCCAAGATTGTATAGAGTCTGCCATTTTCACAAAGGAGATCATTACTCCTCCAAATCTTGTCATATACGTGTCAAGTTGAATTATCTAATACACAATAACAGAAGCCAATATATATTGTGCTTGACATGAAAACAAAGTATGTGACCTTCAAGTGGTTCTCATAAGCGAGTTCTAAAGAGCACCAGAACTTTTCCTTCGGAATGGAACTCTTTGAATGGTAGTATCCGAAAAGGTCATTGCTGCCGATGCTGATGAAGATCAAAGACTCTTTAAGAAACTTTTCAGTTTCCACGGCACCCATCAAGGCCGTAAGATTGTTTTTGACAGATGAAAATTGTTGTATCTGTTCTGTTAATGAGATCACATTCTTCTGGTCTTTGAATGAGGCACTAAATGGAACATTTCCAGTTCCAAACTTCATCAACGTCAGCTAAAATAAGAAATAAAGAAGAGGAAAAATAAATCACTGTCATACCCATGTATCTTCTTTTTCGGATTAGACATCAGATATTCAGATTGACAAAGAGCCATCTTTGGCTTGAAGTAACTTGTTCACCAAGAAAGTGACTTACCATCGTCTGTCCAGTTAGGTCAAGAAGACCAGACCCTCCAGAAGCAAAGTTGATACCATTAAACTTCTTCTTTTGAAGAGAAGTAGTTTTGAAAGAAAGAAAGGGGCTTGGACTTCTCTTGTAACCAAAATGCTGCGCTATACATATCACCAACAGAAGCAATACAATGTTAACTGTCAAGCCTAAGAATGAGCTTTCTCACATTTTTTTTCTTATGAATGAGAAACTGATCGAGGGAGTAAGTACTAAGTAGTACATCAACTAACCAAGAAAATCAGCACTGTTGAGGCCATTGCTGAACCTTCCGGTGGGTTTCGAAGTGCGAGGAAAGTCAATGCCATTGTGGGGAAAGTCAGCTCTTGCCATACTGCCCGGCAAGAAGTTATTAGTACCAACATCTGCAGTTGAATCACCAAGTACGAAGACTGCTGGCAGTACTGGCTTAGCTGCTGTTGCCAAGCTAAGAACAGCTATAAAGGATAGGGCTAGAGGAAGAATCCATTTGTTCTCCATGAGAAGAGAAAAATCAACAGATATGGGTTAAAAGAAGAAATAAATCAAATAAAAAATAAAAAATCTGTTAGTCTCCAACAAACGAGGGTGTATGTTGCAAGAAAGATTCAGTTCTTGTTGGATTGATAACGAAAAGAATGGATGTTTTAGAAGTATATATAGTCCTGGTTAGGCTATCATTTGCAGCAAGAATATACACATACAAATATAAAAGGTTCACCAGGCGGATTGGCCTAGTGATATTCTATTGCCGGAGTGAGCACTCTCCAAATATTTACCATATTGTCGATCTTAATTTGCTACTAAAATAAGGAGTAAGAAATAGTAACCTTGATTCGATCAGGATTAACTCGCAAGTTTCACCTCGATAAGTTTTTCTTCGACCGAAAGGACAAAAACTCACAAAAGGTATTCGATGAATGCAACCATGAGTCGCTACTGAAAATAGGACGGTCAAGAATCAAATCTGTTCTGTCTGTTGGTGATCACTTTGTAAATACATACATAATTAACATTGTTTTGTTTGACAGAAACAATGGAACCAATGGCCGGTTCAATTTTTCATTATTTCTCTGTTTCACCTTTGTAAATAGGTCCCAATTAACATTAATTTCAGAAAAGGTGAGTTTGCCAGTCATACATTTATGTTTACGCATGAAAATCCTGTGTTTTGACAAATGCATTCGAAATGCGCAAATGTAAGATTTAGATGAGTAAATGATATAAGAATAATTGTGTGACTATTATTTCTTTAAACAAATTCCATTTTTTTTTGTCAATTAATTTGTTTTAAAATATTGAAGGAAACTAAAACTTTGTTCATAAGCTGGAAGATATGCAGGAGGTAGATGTGGGTTAGAACCGTTCTCTATACACTTGCACATGCAAGACACCAGTTGAATAACAATCCCTCATTGCAATTTGCAAATGAACCCTACTTCGGTGACCCTACGTCGGTGACAAGTGTTTGTCACCTTAAGGTGAACACAGCCAATGAACATGAGATACGTGTTCATTTAAAAGGTTTGGCTGCAATTTAAGGACATAACATGAGGGTTTTGGGTATTTGACATATTTGTTTATAATTATTGTTGACACTTATCCATCTCTTATTGATATTTGTCACTAATAAATGATCATAACTGGTCACCTAAGTTATTTTCTATGCAATATGGTTTGACAACATCAGATAGATACGTTTTGATATGCAATCACTACCTTTGACAAAATGTTTTGGTGTGGGTTATCCACATGTAACCTTAATAATATTTGAGTCAGTTGTGTTAGAATCTGTAAGACGATTTTATATGATATACTTACAAGTTGAATAGAACTCAATTACTGTTATTAACTACCTATATAAATAACACTATCAAAGAAATATCATGTTAATTCCTCATATTCACTTATGTCTCCATTTCTGTACAAACACAATTTTTTTTTTAATCCTCACATCCTCAATATCAGTCAGGCGAGCTAACCTATAGATTAAGGCTCATCAACAATTATAAATTCGTGTCAACCTTCAACAACATCGGAATCTTGTTGATACAGTAATCTAGTTCCTATTCAACATTCATAAATACTATTATAATAGAAACAAGCTTCTATAAATGCTGAAAAGTACTCATCTTCATGTAATTGTGTTTTTGCCGATATTGAAAATAACTCTTCCCTACAGAGTACACACTGAGTTTTGCAGAACCATAAGAATATCTGCTTGTATAAATGCCGATTCAATTTCTGTATAATTAAGCTTGCAATAAAAGAACAAAGAATTACAAGATAAACTAGTAATTTGCTGTAGACATATAAAATTTAACGATAATAATAATCATTGAATAATTCAAGTAACACGTAGACCCGACAAATTAGATATACGGCTCATGAGTTGACAAAGTTGGAAAGCCGTCGAAAAGGACACGTGGCAACGTGGGAGTGGTCGGCCGATAACAAAACCTTAAATCCTGATCAAAATCAATTATTAAGTATCCATTGATGATCAAATATCGATTAAATTAAATTAATTAATTAAAAGAAGTCGGACATGCCCAAAGTAACTGGGTTTACAAGTGATGGCTCGTCAGAAGTCAAGCGAGCTAGATAGCGGGCTTCGCATGGAATCTAGATAACGGACTTCGCATGAAATCTAGATAACGAACTTCGCATAGAGGTAAAAGGCGAAGGCGAAATGGACTTCGCGTAGAAGTAAATAAAGGCGAGGTGAGATGTCTTCGCGTGCGTAGGTGTACAAGAAGGCGAGGCGAGACAGCTCCGCGTGCGTAGATGTACATGAAGACGAGGCGAGATGGCTCCGCGTAGGAGACTTCACGAAGGAGCTAGTCAGCATAGTTCGCATACATGCGGAAATGTACGTCACCAGAACTCTCCGCTTGCTTGGAAGTCAAGATTCCTCGCGCCTTCCTTCCGCGTCCGCGAGATGACCCACCCCTTACTGAGGATCTGGTCAAAGCAGGATGTTCAATCCAAATCAATTATACCCTATTGGGGGAATATCTAAATCTTAAGATTTGATTGATTTGATTATGTTAAAATTGGCAAGTAAATCAATCAGTCAAGATTCATTGATTCGATTATTACCATTAAGGAAATATTATTGATTCAGTATCTTCATTATATGCCATAAGCGGAGCTATGTTAACACTATAAATACCCCCTCTCATACCAAGAGGAAAAGGAGAAAAAAAAGGCAACGACCCAGAGAGAGAGAGAAAAATCACTCCCAAGAGCGCCGACTTCTCAAAAGCCCCTTGAAGAATCATCAAGCTATCAAATAGCCGGTTCTTCATCAACCTCAAGTCTGAAAGTTATCAAAATCCCTCGAAGAACTATCAAGCTCCCTAAATAGCCAGTTCTTCATCAAATCCAAATACCAAATACTCGTTGCGTGATCAACTCGCGTGACCTCTTCCATTCATTCTGTATGACGTTTGATATCATGTTACATACATGCATGACAAAGTTTTGAGCATTCTGACTTTCTTAATTAGTACTAATTGCTTACTGAATGGAAGAGGGTTATGTATGACGTTCATTGTCATTTCATATGAATTTCCAAGGGAGTACTTAAGGCCTTCGTAATCAGTGCTGAGCTTCCACAAGAGGGAATCCAGCTTTGAATGGAAGGCTACTGCATGATCATTCAACTCCTCCAAACATCCCCCAGTTGCATTGAAAATCCTTTGAGATGGCCAGCAGCGAATCGGGGCGACACTAATGATGCTAAACTTCCTTGCTCCAAGGTTGTATAAATTCTGCCATTATAAAACAAGCCTCAGGTTATGAAACTCCAATGACTCGATAGTCTCCTCTTACCAAACACTCTGACAACAAAACATATACGTATATATATGATATATCTAGCTACATTTTGTCCAGATTAATGAAAGAACAGTACGTAATTGCTCCTTCAAAACTTGTTTGTCTGTGAGACTAGACAGTGAGCTATAACATAAAAGAGAAGTATGCATGTCACCTTCAAGTGGTTCTCATAACCAAATAGTAAAGATGACAAGAACTTTTCCTTGGGAGTGGAACTGTTTGAATGGTAATATCTGGAAAGGTCATTGCTTCCAATGCTGATGAAGATCAAAGACTTCGAAAAAAACTTCTTAGTTGCTGCTGCACCCATTAAGGCCGTGAGATTGTTCTTGACGGATGAATGTTGGTATAAAGATTGTTGGCTATCCCTTTTATGATCAAAACACAGGACACAAGCTATTTATATACCCTGATGGTAAGGATATCAGAAGTGAAGAATGAAGACTTGACAAGATCACATGTGTCCTAGGTAACTAATGCATATGCATCTGATGATTTTCACTGAGAATTCTACATATGCTGATGGTAAGGATATCACAAGTGAAGAATAAAGATCTGCCAAGATCTCATGTGCATTAGGTAGTTCATGCATATGCATCTCATGTTTTTCACTGGGAATGGTACCTTACTTGTCATCCTAGATCGGATGATACCTCCTGATGTATCTGTCCTAATTTTTTGGGACTATATGTATGCATGTCTACATCAAATGCTTTTGCTATTTGTGTATCATTAGTTTGAATTCCCCTGTTTGAATTCAAATCCCCTTTAGCAAAACATTTGTCGTTGCCTTGGTGCTTCAAGTCATTCTAGGGTTGTGTAGTGTTTCCAACCCGTGACCACATGACTATAGCTTAGAGGCTCCAGCTAGGTTTGTGATACACAAACTAATATATTAGCTGGCTCTTTGTTTTTATCTCATGTATATCAAGTAGTTCATGCATGTGCATCACATTCATTTAGGATGGCAGCTCTGCTTGCATCCAGATTTGGTGGATACCCTTGTTGTATCTATCATAATCTCTGAGTCTGACTTCATGCATATTTAAACGGTTTTGCTTCAGCTTTTCAAGTATTTGAATTTCAAATCTCTTTTAGCAAAACATTTTTCATTGTGCTTGAGCTCCAAGTTAGTCTAGGGTTGTGTTGTTCTTCCAAACCATGAGCACATGACTAAAGCATCCAGATTTGGTGGATACCCTTGTTGTATCTATCATAATCTCTGAGTCTGACTTCATGCATATTTAAACGGTTTTGCTTCAGCTTTTCAAGTATTTGAATTTCAAATCTCTTTTAGCAAAACATTTTTCATTGTGCTTGAGCTCCAAGTTAGTCTAGGGTTGTGTTGTTCTTCCAAACCATGAGCACATGACTAAAGCACTTTTAGGTTAGCTCTTTTTTGAGTCCATCTGGGTTTTGTGATACACAAACCAAGTCAGTAGCTGACCAATGTGATGCATCGCCCAAGCTATCAGCTGGCCTATGTGTCCTCATATAGGAATATGTTTTGTTGTGTCTTTTTCATTCACAAAACCTTTTGTTTCTTCCTTATTAGACCACTATCATATAAGAGAGTTGTGTTTGCTCTCTTGGAGCCTTTTGTTTGTCCATTGGCTCTCTCATTTTATGAGTTTGGCTAAGGACTAAAGTCTAAAAATTGTCTCCTATTTTGGTAAACGTGTCTGCTCTCCTTTAGCTTGCACTTTGCCTATATATATTAATAGGTTTTGAATGTGTCCTCATATAGGAATAGGTTTTGTTGTGTCTTTTTTATTCACAAAACATTTTGTTTCTTCCTTATTAGACCACTGTCATATAAGAGAGTTGTGTTTGTCTTTACTCTCTTGAAGCCTTTTGTTTGTCCCTTGGCCCTCTCATTTTATGAGTTTGGCTAAGGACTAAAGTCTAAAAGTTGCCTCTTATTTTGGTAAACGTGTCTGCTCTCCTTTAGCTTGCACTTTGCCTATATATATGGAGCAAATCTCTTCTTGCTCCTTGGTTGTCAAAATATAGTTTTCTACATTGTTTTAGCTAGGTCTAGGTTTTACCTAGCATTGTTCATTTGCCTCTAAGTCTTACCTTGATGATCACTACTGGAAAATAACACTTAGGCGACAGAATTAAAAAATTCCATCTCTCAAGTGGTACTTAAGCGACATAATTTTTTACTTAGGAGACGAAACAGTTTATGTCTCCTAAATTGTTCTTAGGAGACGAAATATTTTGATTTCATCTCCTAAAAACGACTTAGGAGACGGAATTTCATTCCATCATTTAAGTACTACTTAGGAGACGAAATATTTTTACTTAGACGACACTATCTTGAAAAAATTAAAATTAAAAAATTTATATGAATCACTTAGGAGACGGAACTACATTCAGTAGCCTAAGTAGGACTTAGGAGACGGAAATGTTTACTTAAGAGACAAAATGTTTTTAAAAAAAAAATTATGAATCACTTAGACGACGGAAATAGAACATTTCGTCGCTTAAGTTCTAAAAATTTGAGCGTCATCTTCCCGCGTAAAATTTCATGAAAATTCAAACCAAAATATTTCAAAACATATCAATTCTTTTAAATCACACACTCACCAACCTTATCAATAGAAGGAAACTCATCTTTTCTCAGAGCTCCCTCCCTCTCTCTCTCTCTCATGCCGGCCTCTCTCTCCATTCTCACCGCTCCTTCCTCCGCCGCCACCTTCAACTGCACCTCTCCCACCAACGCCACCTCCAACTGCCACACGCTTATCGACTTCGTTCCCACAAACGCCACCATTCTCAATGTAATCAAGATCCTCTTCAACATCACCCGGCCACCTCCGCACCCTCCTCGGAGCCAACAACCTCCCCCTCTTGACCCGACCCGACTCACCCATCCCCGTCGCCAGCAAGCTTTTCTTGGACTGAGCCTCAGATTTGGGTCTGATCTCTGCCACCACACACGCCACTGCCGCCACCTTTCTCTCTCTACCAAGTCTTCCCGCCGATCCACTACCGTCCCTCAAAATTTTAAAGGGGTAAGAAATCAAGATAAGTTTTTTAATTTTTCTAGTTTAATTAGCTTTGGTGATAAATTTATGTGTTTTTGTTTAATTTGATTTTGATTTTCATTTTGGTTAGGATGTGATTGGTATGATGGTGGTGGCATGGTGGTTATTTGGTACGGTGGTGGTGGTGGTATATTTGGGGCAGATTGTTGGCATGAAATTGAAATGGAGATATTGTATTGAAGTTTACTGACCCCCAGTAGAAGTTTACTACGGGGCAGTAAACTTTCATTGGGTTTACTAGGGGGCAATAAATTTGTTTATTAGGATAAGAATGAGTATCTATTATGTATAATTGGTATGAAATTGAAACGGAGATATTGTATTGAATTTTACTGACCCCTAGTAGAAGTTTATTGCCCCTAGTAAACTTCTACAAGGTTCACTATGGGCCAATAAAGTTGTTTATTAGGGTAAGAATTGATATATGTTGTGTATTGTGCCCCTGAAATTGAAAGGGAGTTATTTTTTGTAAGTTTACTGATCCCCAGTAGAAGTTTACTAGGGGGCAATAAACGTTATTTTTTCCATATGCAGTTTATAAATGCATGTCTTTACTACTTATATGCAGGATGAAAAAAAATTTAAGACATTTAGTTGTGACTTCTAAAACTTGCGGTGGTGGTGGTATTTGAGACGGTTAGAATGAGTAGATAAAAAACCTGCGGTGACGTTTTTTTATTTTTTTAAATATTTTTTTTAGCCTTTAGCGACGAAATTCAAATATTCCGTCTCCTAAGTGGATAATTTTTTTATTATAAAATAAAATCTGTCTCCTAAGAATCACTTAAGAGGCAAAATTTTAGGTTTCGTTGCCTAAGTGTCTACCTCAGTACCTCACCACTCTTAGACGACAGATCTTAGCAGATGGACGTTCCGTCTTCTAAGTACTTAGGAGACGTAATCTGTCACTTAAGAGACGAAATTATTTCGTCTCCTAAATTTTTTTCGTCTCCTAAATATTTTTTTTTTCCAGTAGTGGATTGTAAATCTTAGAGCAAGAACAAAACCTCTTTTCATAAAGCCATTAGCATTCTGCATATCATGAGTGGTGGTAGTGTAGTAACCCCAGAAGTATTTAAGAATGATCAGTTGATCGAGGAGAGCTGAGTTCTAGAGAGTCAGTTAAAGGCATTAGCTGAGGTCTGAAGAATCCCTCTCATTAGGATATCTGAGTTGAGTATTCTAAGAAATGTTCAAGAATAATCAGTTAAAGACGTTAGCTGAGTTATGAGTTGAAACTTCTTCTTATACCTTCATATATAAACACTTGAGAGACAAGAGAGGTAGGTCTAGACTAATAGGTAGACTAGGTAGGATAGCAAGTCGTTGTTGTATCCCTAGAACTATAATCTTGTGAGGAGTGAGGTGAGTCACTCAGAGACATGAAAGATAGATCTAGACTAGTGGGTAAACTAGGCAGGTTGTGTCCCTAGACTATAATCTTGTAAGAAATGAGTTTTACATAGTGGAAATGTTTGTCCCTCAAGAGTTAGGGGTACACAGTTTTTCTCCCTGGTGTATGGTTTTTGCAAATAAAAAACGTATTAGTGAAATTTCTTTTACTTTTCAGTACTTGTTTTTTTATTTATTACTACGTCTCCCTGTTATCAGGATAACTTAATGTTTGATATTCTTGTGAATGGAATTAGACGAAAAAATAATAAAGGTCTATTCACCCCCAGGACCTTCAATGAAAATTGCTGTATCTGCTCGGTTAATTACATTCTTTTGGTTGTTGAGTGAGGCACCAAATGGAACATTCCTGTTCATCTGAAATCAAAAGTAAAAATATGAGAAACTCAGATCAAATTGGCTTTAGCCATCTCGTTTCCGAAATTGACATGCATCAGAAATTCAGAATGACGAAAAGCCATTCTATGCACTAAAAAACTTCTGTAGTGGCTTACCATTATCTGTCCAGTTAAATCAAAAAGACCAGACCCTCCAGAAGCAAAGTTAATACCTCTGAACTTCTTCTTTTGAAGAGAAGTAGCACTGAGAGAAAGAAAGGGCCTTGGACTTCTCTTGTAACCAAAATGCTGGGCTATACATGTCAACAAAAGAAGCACTATGTTAACATTCAATATAGGCAGAAATGTAATCATTTCAAAACAGAGTTTTAAAACTTGAAAGTGAGCTCTTCCAAATTTACTTGTTACCAACCTAGAAAATCAGCACTGTTGAGGCCATTGCTGAACCTTCCAGTGGCTCTTGGTGAGTAAGGAAAGTCAATGCCATTATGGGGAAAGTCTGCCCTTGCCGTGCTACCTGGCAATAAGTTATTGGTTCCTATATCAGCAGTTGAATCACCTAGTATGAAAACTGGTGGCAACACTGGCTTAGCTGCTGCTGCTAAACTAAGAACAGCTATAAACAAGGATAGGATTAGTGGAAGAACCCATTTGTTTGCCATGAGAAAGAATTAAGGGAACAAACTAATCAAAAAAAATGTGTTGTTTTCTAAGGAAATAATGCTTCTAATGGGACTGATAATTGAGAATGAATACCTTAGAACTACATATAGTGCTGCTGAGGCGGCCGATCACATCCAAGTAAGAATATACACTTACAAGTATGAGAGGTTCAGTAGAAGGATTGTCCTAGTTATCATCTAGTTTTTGCCGGTTTGACCATTGACAAAATTCTTGAATAGCATTGTTACAAAATAGATGATAGGACCAAGGATGCACTCTTACTGATTCAACGCCTTTCAAAATATATTAAGATCATGTATCACATTCACTGATCACAACTAGATAGTGACATCATTAACTGTTTCATCATTCCATCAGTTTCCAGCAAACTTACCACTTTGAACTTGGTAGTATTCTTGAGTTTTATCTTCCAAGGACAGAGGGCAAGTAATTTCTGCTTCTTCTTAGTGAGGGCAAGCTCATGTTTGATTTCATAAATTTCAGGATATTTCATTTTCATTTATCAAGGCTCACAGTTACTAACTTCGTACTCCAAAACTGCGCCTCGAACAAGTTAAATTATGTATGGATGATAACTTTGTACTTACATAACCAAATATAAACCACATTTGTTCTTATGACAGAAACAAGGATACCATTCGTCGGTTTATTTGTCCTCATGGAGTTCACCTCAGTAGGTTTTTTGATGAATAGTTCACCTTTGTAGTTAGGTCCCAATAAACAATTACTTTCAACAACTAAACTTTCTATTATTCTTCAATTAATTGAAAATAAATAAAATTTACAACAAATTTCTGCACCTTTGCCTTCTGATCGCTCAATTACATTCCACAGAACTAACTGTATAGTGCTTCCCCTTATTGACGAACTATATTGTTTCTTACAAAAGAATGACACTCAATTTGAATGGTTAATGTTGAATATGATAGTCTTCAGCAGCTAGCTTGTTCATAACTATCTACTTGTTCTGCCAGCAGCTCTGCCACAAAGAAGAGCATTCTTTGGAATAGGGTACTCGTCTCTAACAGACCCTACCGGCGAGTACACTCGTAGGTAAAACTGTTGTCCAAGGTATTGTCGAGTCCAAAACTGACTCCTCACGTTCCACATACCTACATTGTCCAATGCTACATAAACTGCAGTCCATGACTTGGGATACACCTGTTGCATCAAACCAGAATTTCGAAAACATGAGTACTAGATGAACACAATGATACTTTGCATGTGTAACTACAATTTTGTTGTATGTGCCAGTTATATTTTTTTTTGGGGGGGGGGGGGGGGGGGGGGGTGTAAAAACTTGGAATCATAATAACTAGGCGGAGAACTGACCTGTGTGGTGTGTCTTGAAACTGCATCCACAAGATTGTACTGCTTTCTACTGTCTGGTGTCCATTTTCCTCCATCCATTCTGGAAATTCAAGCAAAAATGTGAGTACTAGTGAAGGACATAAGTAGATGCATAACCCAATTTTCGCAGTAGGTCGGGTAAACTGGAACTCTTTTTTTTGTTTAAAATAAATTGCTGATGGTATATCATTGAGATGAGATGTTTACCCAACTACCCAGAAGTAGTATCCATCAAGGTGCCAACTCTGAACAATGTTCTCAGGGTTCTCAAACACAATCTCTACAAAGGCTCTAAAGTCAGCACCCATCACTGCAGTGTCAAGGTACAAGCTCTTTTGGCCAGTGGGGTTATCTTGAATGCTTCCAACTTTGAAAACTCCATCAATCTTGAAGTAGTCTGCAAGCTTCAGGGGAGTGTCAGCAGGGATGAACGACACACCGTTCATTCCATATCTCTGCTTCCCATTTACTTGAGCAGCTGAGCTAGATAGTCTGATGGTTCTGCTGACATTTACAAGACCATAGTGATATGATCCTTGTGGGTTTGGTCTAGGTCCACTGGCTGTTAGGTTTGTCCTGAAATACATAATTTATAGAGAAAAGGGTCAGATCAATTGGTGAACAACATTATGAACAAAATCAAAAATCATTGCATTGCTCCACATAGAGATAAACTTGATCAAAAGTTGTAGCATGTCACTACTTAGTTATGTGACTCATATGCTTCTACTTATGTGACACAAGTATAGGACATGCACCATTACTTGGATAATTAGATCAAGCGGAGAAACACACAAACCTAATGGTACGAGCCTGGCTAAGAGACCAGCCGGTTTGGATGGTAGGGCCGCCGGGAATGGGACCGGAAACTTGACGCCCGGAGTTTCTGTAGTGAAGGACGGCGGTGGAAGTGAGGACTTTGGAGGTGAAACGAGTTGAGGTGACAATGTAGTAGTCCTGAGGGGCCTGATCAGCTGTGATTAGCACAGAATATGATTGACCAACATGGACATCGAGCGAATCATAGGTGGTCTGGACAGTGTGGGTTCCTTCAACTTCAACCAACTTCATTTGGTGACCCTGGATCCGGAAGTTCAGTGCGTTCTGCATACCCACATTTGATATCCTAAGCCTGTAAGTTTTGCCTGCAGGAATAAAATGATGAAGTGAGCTTCCAGATTTATATAAAAGTCATTGTTGCTCTATACTGTCATGAAGTAATTTGGTGACCCAAACTAGTCACGTTGTGTAGAAATTTACCTTGTTCAACTGTGAACCACGTATCATTGCCTCCACGGCCATTGATTAAAAGACCTTGTGGGTTAGGAAGCCGATGACCGTAATCAAGAATAGCTTGTAGTCTCTGCAATATTCCAAACAAACAAATAACTCGTTAATAAACCACAGAAGAAATCTTACATGGATCACATTGGAGAATCATATTACAATGCAGGTTACTAACAAAGGGTGAAACCAACTTAACAAACCTCTATTGATTCAAGATGTGATTTGAATTGTTGCTGAACAGTTTTATCAGTGTATGATAGCTTATAGAGAAGTTGTTACCTTGTGATCAAGATTGTACCAATCTCCAATTAGAACAGAGTAATCAGCAGCCGGTTCCGGGAATGGGACTGGGATTCTAGGCCTGCTGAGGATTTTAATGGCTCCGAAGCCACCAGCAGCCTTGTGAAATGCGAGAGATGGGAAGTAGAAGAAACTCCCAATCTGATCCTTCACTTGGAGTGTGTAGGTAAAGTTCTTGCCTGATGGGATGGGGCATGTTGTCCCATACACTCCATCTTGGTATGAATTTCTCCTCTGTTGAACCCCATTCCTGTTTTGTTTTCGCCAAATTCAAATTTAATTAACTTCATATCAAAAATCCTAACAAAAATATAACAAAATTTAACACATACATGAAGATTACTAAACACGAATACACTCGTTAAATTATTCTGAGTAACACTTATACTAACATACTAAATTCACCGTGTAACAACATAATCACATTAATTTAAACCCACTACCAGAAAATTGATCTTGGGCGACGAAAAAAAATCGTCGCCCTGTTAAAAAAATTCGTCGCCTAAGTACTTGGGCGACGACATGTCGTCGCCCAAGACGTAGTCGCCAGAAGTGCGTCGGCCAAGAACTTGGGCGACGAAATTCAGTCCGTCGTTGCCTAAGAGTAATTCTTAGGCGACGACACGAATTTCGTCGCCTAAAATATACTTCTCGTCGCCCAGAAATATTCGTCGCCCAAGATTTAACACCTTGGCCAACGAAATTTAATTTCGTCGCTTAAGATCTTATAACCTTGGGCGACGAAACTAAATATTTCGTCGCCTAAGATCACTACATCTTAGGCGACGATTTTTTTTTTTCGTTGTCTTATATCCAGATCTTCACTGTATTACTCTACAGTCCCCAACAACTCCCTTATAAGAAATGTGTTGCAGGCACTCAGAAACAGGGCATATTGTTCAGTCAAAAATGGACAAAAACGGCCGAGAAACGATGCTATATGTGCTCACTTCCTCAAAAGCAACTTTTCACGGTTATTCTTTGCTCCACCTTTTCTGAAAGTGGAAGTTATAGGCTCAATTGGACAGAAGGCAGATGCCACTAGCTGAACTAACATCCAACACAAATCTGGATATATAGAAATCCAATAGAGATGCTCAGCTTCCCAAATACATAAAAACTCGACAGGTATCCAAAAGAGAAAGAAACAGTGCCAAATCCTATCCTAGTTATGCATTCAACAGTTTTGACCTCCTCTACAAATTAGCACTGGCTGAAGATTTGAACTTGTTCCAAAAGAAACCCGAGTCACCCAAACTACACAAATTAAACACCAAACAACCCATAGAGCTTCAAATTGAATCCACTTCCAACTATTCTCTACATAAAATCGGATCTACAGACAAGCTAGAGCATAAGGAGAGATTTACTTTGCCAGAAAGTTTGCAGTACATTTACAGCAGACGTGCCTCTCTACAACACTAGATTACTTGTACATTGAGACCGGACTGAGCTAGTCTATCACTATGTAGAACGGTAAACCAGCTCCCAGCTCCCTACAGCACTAACCCAGCAGTACCTCAAGACGGATCTGGTTTAGGTTAAAGGGATTGGAGCTCTGAACGAGGTCCGATTAGGTGGCGGAGGAGGTGACGAGTCGGGGAGGGGATCGGAGGACCCAGATCGATTCAAAGACGAGGGAGCAACGCAGCAGCGACGCCGATCTCGTTGGAGACGAAGAGGAGGGAGTCTGGGAGGCGTTCAAAGTGGTCGAGGCGACGGAGGAGATCAGAGGGCTCGCGGTAGACACGGGAGGAGGAGGAGAGATCTGGGTAGAAGAGGAGGACATGAGTTTGGAGATTGGTAGATTTGCGGTGGTGGTAGAGGGCATGTTTATCTGTAAAAGTGGAGCTTTGGGTATGTAGAGATGGGAGAGATTTAAGGGGTCTGAGGAAGAAATAGAGAGGAGTTTTTGTGCTGTGGTGGGGAAGAGAGAGACACAAGTCGATCCGCGCCATTTGGGCTCGTGTATTTGTGATCGTTGGATCAAGCAAAACTAGGTTCCCATCAACGACACAGAAGTCGATCCGCGCCTTTTTTTTATTGTTGGAGTTCGCGCCTTGTAGTTTTATTGTAGTAATTAATGATATCCATTTCGACACAGAACAACTGGCACCGAAATTTTACCGGAATATCTTCATTTTTTACGGGTTGACGTATTTCACCGTTCCGGTCATATCTTATTTCACGACTTTTTTGCGTTTGAGGCTTCTACGTATATGTTGTCTTCAAAACGAAACTTAAACTCAACACTTATATAAAAAAGTTATACAACATTAGTACATATATCGTGAGTTTGGTGATCGGAGAAGAGGAACTAAAAACCGACCGTCAGATATGACCAGCATAACAAATTACGTGGGTGGACAAAAATTCAGCTCCATCGGACAACGATAAGGGCTCGATCCGTCCGGTCAATCGGCGCGGTCAAACCCCTAAACGGACGGAAACGGCTATTCGACCCTCCAAATCACGTAATTTGGCCGGACCTTCAACTGATAATAGTTTCCAATCAACGAGACGCTTACGGGGCTATAAAAATTTGGTAAGAAATAAATACCCGGGATAGGGCTACCACTAGGTAGAAATAAGAGAAAAATTCGTTGACCGGAACAACCGGCACCGAAATTTTACCGGAATATCTTCATTTTTCACGGGTTGACGTATTTCACCGTTTCGGTCATATCTTATTACACGACTTTTTTTCGTTCAAGGCATCTACGTATACGTTGTCTTCAAAACGAAACTTTTTTTTTTCTTCTTTTTAAAAGAGGATCAATAGTGGTTCCCCACTTACCCCCAGGAGACTCGAACCCGCGACCTAACGGATGCAGGTGAAGCAGCTTACCACTGAGCTAGGCTTCTCGTCCATCTTCAAAACGAAACTTAAACTCAACACTTGTATAAAAAAGTTATACAACATTAGTACATATATCGTGAGTTTGGTGATAGGAGAAGAGGAACTGAAAACCGACCGTCAGATATGACCAGCATAACAAATTACGTGGGTGGGCAAAAATTCAGCTCCATCGGACAACGATAAGGGCTCGATCCGTCCGGTCAATCGGCGCGGTCAAACCCCTAAACGGACGGAAACGGCTATTCGACCCTCCAAATCATGTAATATGGCCGGACCTTCAACTGATAATAATTTCCAATCGACGAGACGCTTACGGGGATATAAAAATTTGGTAAGAAATAAATACCCGGGATAGGGCTACCAGTAGGTAGAAATAAGAGAAATTCGTTGACCGGAACAACCGGCACAGAAATTTTACCGGAATATCTTCATTTTTCACTGGTTGACGTATTTCACCGTTCCGGTCATATCTTATTTCACGACTTTTTTGCGTTTGAGGCCTCTACGTATACGTTGTCTTCAAAACGAAACTTAAACTCAACACTTATATAAAAAAATTATACAACATTAGTACATATATCGTGAGTTTGGTGATCGGAGAAGAGGAACTGAAAACCGACCGTCAGATATGACCAACATAACAAATTACGGGGGTGGGCAAAAATTCAGCTCCATCAGACAACGATAAGGGCTCGATCCGTCCGGTCAATCGGCGCGGTCAAACCCCTAAACGGACGGAAACGGCTATTCGACCCTCCAAATCACGTAATCTGGCCGGACATTCAACTGAGAATAGTTTCCAATCGACGAGACGCTGACGGGGCTATAAAAATAAAAAACATTTCCTTACAATTTAAATGTGCTTTATTTATTTTAATTATTCGGATTATCTTGGCCGACGAAATTAGGGTAATTCGTCGACCAAGATAATACTTGGGCGACGATATTTGTTAAATTCGTCGCCCAAGAGTAAAAATAAAAAATCCTGTACAATGAAATTTAAATGTGTTTTATTTATTTTAATTATTCGGATTATCTTGGCCGACGAAATTAGGGTAATTCGTCGGCCAAGATAATACTTGGGCGACGATATTTGTTAAATTCGTCGCCCAAGAGTAAAAATAAAAAATCCTGTACAATGAAATTTAAATGTGTTTTATTTTATTTTAATTATTCGGATTACTCTTGGCCGACGAAAGTAAGGTAATTCGTCGGCCAATATAATACTTGGGCGACGATATTTGTTAAATTCGTCGCCCAAGAGTAAAAATAAAAAATCCTGTACAATGAAATTTAAATGTGTTTTATTTTATTTTAATTATTCGAATTACTCTTGGCCGACGAAATTCTTTTATTTCGTCGGCCAAGTAAAAATAAAAAAATAAAATACTTAGGCGACGATATATTTGAGTTTCGTCGCCTAAGGATTAAAAAACTTAGGCGACGATATAAATATCTTAGGCGACGAAATATTGTTTCGTCGCCCTAGTTTCTATATTAGGCGACGAAATTTAGCCTTAGGCGACGATTTTATTTTCGTCGCCTAAAGTTGAACTTTAGGCGACGATTTTTTTTTGCTTGGGCGACGATTTTTTTTTTCGTCGCCTAAGTTTTCTCTTAGGCGACGAAAGAAAAAATTGTCGCCCGGTTTTTTTTGTTTCGTCGCCCAAGACCCATTTTCTGGTAGTGACCATTTAGAATCCATTGACCAAAATTCCTCGTTTTCTTATTAATCATTATTAATAATTTATTATTATTATTTTTTATTAGGGAAAATGCCCTAATGCCCAAATATTTGAAAACTAAAGCCCATTCCAATTAAAGTCTTATCCTTGTGCCAATTCCAATGATTCTTGAGAAAAAGACGTTATTACCCTGTGTAACTAAATCACACAAATCTTATCTATTTCTCCTCCTTTTATTCCCGATCTAGTTTTCCTCTCTCTCTCTCTCTCTCTCCATCTCCCCCAGAAAGCCCTCAGAACCTTCTACACTATGTTCCAGTTCAACTGCAAACCCACTGTAAAGCACCTCAACCGGACCCTTGAGATTCTTGTGGCTCACCGCAACTTCCTTCGGCCGGCTTTCGACGTTTTTAGGGACGCTCACCGCCACGGCGTGGTGCCGGATACGAAATCGTACAACATTCTGATGAGGGCGTTTTGCTTGAATGGGGATTTGAGCGTTGCGTATGGCTTGTTTAATAAAATGTATGAGAGAGATGTTGTACCGGATGTGGAGTCGTATCGTATTCTGATCCAGGGGCTGTGCAGGAAGGGGCAGGTGAATACTTCTGTGGATTTTCTGGAGGATATGATGAATAAAGGTTTTGTTCCGGATTCGTTGAGTTATACTAGCTTGTTAAATAGTTTGTGCAGGAAGAAGCAGCTGCGTGAGGCGTATAAGCTGCTGTGTAGGATGAAGGTGAAGGGGTGCAATCCTGACATTGTGCATTATAACACTGTTATATCGGGGTTTTGTAGGGAAGGGAGAGCGGTGGATGCTTGTAAGGTTGTTGAGGATATGGAGTCTAATGGGTGCTTTCCGAATTTGGTGTCGTATAGGACTTTGGTTTGTGGGTTGTGTGATCAGGGGATGCTTGATGAGGCGAAGAAGTATATGGAGGTGATGATATCAAAGGGGTTTTCGCCTCATTTTTCGGTTGTTCATGGTTTGGTTAAGGGGTTTTGCAATGTGGGTAGGATTGAGGATGCTTGTGGAGTTATGGAGGAGATACTGAGGCATGGGGAGCTTCCGCATAGGGATACTTGGATAACAATAATTCCGGGGATATGTGAAGAGATTGAGCTGGTGAGGTTGGAAGAAGTTTGGAAACAGATAATGAAGGTTGAGATCAAGCCTAGCACCAGAATAGTGGAGGCAGCTTAGCACCAGAATAGGGGCCAATAAGTTATTATTTGAGGTTTGTAACCTGATTATTGAGTGTCAGTAAGTGATTATTGGGTGATTACTGAGTGTCAGTAAGTGATTATTGGGAGTCAGTAACTGAAAACTAAGTGATTATTGGGTGTCAGTAACTGAAAACTAAGTGATTACTGGGTGTCAGTAACTGAAAACTAAAAGTTATTGGGGGTCAGTAACTGGTTACTGGGTGTCAGTAATTAATCAATAACTGGTTACTGGGGGTTAGTAACTGGTTATTATGGGTCATTAACTGGTCAGTAACTGATTATTGGGGGTCAGTAACTGGTTACAGGGGAAAATCCGGTGACCGGAATCCGGCGGTCGGGGAAAATCCGGTGACCGGAATCCGGCGGTCGGTGACCGGAGTCCGGCGGCCGGTGACCGGAGTCCGGCGGCCGGTGACCGGAGTCCGGCGGCCGGTGACCGGAGTCCGGCGGCCGGTGACCGGAGTCCGAGGTTCCGGCCAAGTCTTTTCATGTTGAAGAGGTGAGGGCAAAATAGTCTTAAAATAATATGGTTTGTTAAGACTTTAGTAAAAATTTGTGCATTTGGGCATAAAAAAGGTTACCTTATATTGGAATGGGCTAATGCAAAAGATTATCATTGGAATGAGAAATAAAAGGTTTAAATTAGTACTAAATGGGTATTTTCTCTTTTTATTATAGTAGCAGAGAATGAGCATGTAATTAGATCAAAACATTGAATTCAAAGAGGATCCAAAATAGGGCAGACAAAAAGGAGTTGTATCCAAGGTGTAATGAGATTGAGACTTAGGACTTGACCATGTCAAGAAATTGGACAAATTTGGAAATAACTAAAGCAACTTTCTTCTTTGCAATTGATGCGAATTTTCGACGAAAACTAATTAGTTACTTCTTCTGCTGAATTGGTCATACGAATACAGATGAAACAAAATGAACGTGTGACAAATTCTTTGTTTTGACACCAAACTATTCGGCAACAAACCTCACATTTAGTCGACCATATATTAATTCACATGTAAGAATTTTATGTCTATATTTTGTTGCTTATATATGTATGAGCTGTCTTGAATCAGACTATATATGAAGGCAACCTGTTATAATTGGAAAGCCGTCCACATTGGAATGTACCAAATCACTATATTAATAACACCAAAAATCTAGTCACATTTCACGTATTATGGAAATAATTCTATTCACATTACGGAAATAATTCTAAAGGCATATATTTAGGAAATAAATCACGCAGTAAGAAATGCATGTACACAGTGTTTTGCCTTGTAAAGCAATATGCAAATCGTTAGAAATTTATCTTCAAATGATGAGTTAATTAACAAAAAAATCCATATTTATTTTTCTAACAGATGTCATTCTTTGTTTAACTAAGGAATCATTTCTTGTAATAAAAAGAAGCACGAAAATGCTGATCGGAAAAGAAAACGAGAAGAAAAAAAAACAGACCATGTAATGAGGAAAGGCTCCGGCAGGCTGTTGTGAACGTTGATAATGAGGTTGTCATTGGTGACGGAGTAGATTTCCGGACCGGGAAACTGCCCATTGATCAGAATACCCTGCAAAAAAAACCAAAATCCCATCAACATTTCAGCCCAGAAATCACACAATACGAACGTTCAAAATGAGTCGAACACGAACCCTTTGTTTGATACCGAGAGGGTATATATCGCCGTAGGTGACATTCCACTCGAAGAACCTGTAAGGGTCTTCACCATTGACAAGTGCAACGAGAGCAAGAGAGAGAACGACGGCACCGAAATGCCACGTAAAACCCATCACCGACGACCGGAAAACCGAGCTGGTGTACATGCGAAAAGCCGAGGAGGAAGATCAGAAACGAGGGAAATGAAACAGTAGTGATCGAAGAAGAAGAGTACTAGTCTTTCTTCTCGCTCGGAGAGTTACAGATGAATTGTGGGGAGAGATAACTGACCAGGACTCGTATTTAAAGTGATCGAGTGGGAGTAGAACAGGCTGATCAGCGGTGGGCTGTCCACGTGGCGGATAGGGATTAGCGGGTCTGGGTTTCCTGTGCGTCTGGCTCCGCATGAGCGCGAGGTGTGGGCGAATGGGAATGGAGGAAGGGGGATGGGGAAATGACGAGAAAGGGCTTAGGTTGGTGGCGGGCTAACCGCGTAAAAGCATGTTTCAAACTAATGCATGGCTGGATATGAAAGGCCCCGTGATTCGGACGCCACACACGGTTTTCTCATGTGCCCCTTGGTTTTATTTCCTCCTAACTAACCAAATTACACGCCGCTTTTAATTTATTTTTCTTTCAAAGGAAAGCTTGCGGCATTATTTCGGTGCTTTAAAAACCAAGGGCGAGATATAGTGACGAGAAAATAGTTTTGAGAAGGAATTATGGGCACATTATTGGTGCAAGTATAGCTGTGACTATCACGGTTATAACCATATCGATAATCAGTTTAATTAAGAGCTGGGTATATATATTAGTCTACTAATTATATTCAAATTAGCCCACTAAACTATTAGTATAGTAAATAGCCCACAACCACAAACCTATCATTCGCTCTCAATTCCTCAAACCTCACAATCACAGATGCAAGACGTGTTTTCTCAAAAAAAGACCTCACACGCACACTTGAAGTCTAAAACCTCATCACCGAGTACTGCCGAGGCTGATACAATCAAAGTCTTAAATCTAACCGCTGCGTCGACCGCCGAGTACTACCGTTTGCCGGCACACTCAAATTTGCAGGTATGATCTCTTAAGGATTGAGATTAGTTTGTTGATTGAACTTTGTGGAGGATTGGGAATTTGAGATTATTTTGTTGAGGGTTTGCTGACTCTTATCGTACTTTACATTGTAGAATCCACTTGGGTTTGTTCCACGACTATGCAGTACTCTACATAGAGGATAATTTGGGTCTCTTATGTCCATACAAAATTAGCCATACCCATTGTGAAATCCTGCTTCTGTCACTGATTATTGGGTTTTGCATAATTTGTAGTACAACATTATATGTATATGGTCGTAAAAGGTTGAATCTACTCGTTTAATGAATAGTTTTGAGGGGCCGTAAGGATCCTCCGACCTTAAGAATAAATGTTTAAGCATTAAGTCATTACTGTTTATATGTGTAGAAGACTATCCATATATGTCATTTATAATTTGTGAAAGTGATCGATCTTAGGTTTTAATATCAAGTAGATACATTGTAAGAACATAAATTATCGTATTTTACGTGTTTACGCCCAAATTAATATTTTATTAGACAGTAAATGTCTAGATGAATATTAATTACATTCTTGGTTCACGTCACACCGGCGAGCCAAAATTCTTTGGGTTTACAAGTGATGGATAACAGAGTTCGCCAGCGAAACCATGCGAGTTGGATAACAGAGTTCGCATGCGGAATGGACTTCACGTGGAATTAAGGAAATGGACTTCGCGAAGAAGGCGAGGCGAGATGGCTCCACGTAGGAGACTTCGCGAGGAAGCAAAAGGCGGAGTTCACATGTCGTGATCATATGCGCTACATTTATCGTTGAAGACTCCTACAAATCTTTAACATGCTTTGGGCCAACACATGTGGCTTTTTAATGAAAAAAAGCCCTTTTACGGCTCGCGAGCTTCAAGGGCCCGCGAGATGGAAACGAGCTTCAGGAGCTCGCTCCATCTCGCGGGATGGTTTGAGTTTGCGACTCGCGAGATAGGTTTCCACAAGGACTGTGACACCTCGCGGGTTAGTTTGAGTCCGTATAGGAGTCTACAGTTGAGCAGCGCGGAGGCAGTTGTTTTGGCCACGATCCTCAGCTCGCAGGGCAGAGAGATGTTAGCAGTCAATACTTCTAGGGATGCGGGGCGTGCCACCTCGCGGACGAGGAAAGAGCTGTATGAATGCGTGCGAAATCTTGACTTCTTGAGCAAGCAGGGAGGGGTTTCAGGTGCCACCTTAGATGAGGAATTTACGAGCACAAGGCGATCGATACTCACAGTATATCGTGAGCAGAGCAACAAAAGGGAGATTTAGAGGAATCAGGGGTGATGAGTCCAAGAGGGCTCTGAAATTAACTAAGGCGGCGGCGCCCTTAGGGTTAGGTTTTCGAGGTAGCTCGAAAGGAACTGGGTTGCAGATTGTTTGTATTGTTTTGTTGAGAGAGATTGTGTGTATTTTCTATAAACCCTAGAGCCCTTTATATAGTGGAACTCGACTTGAAGTAGAAGAAAGATAATCATAGAAACCAAGTTTGACTCTGCAACATAATAGCACAAGGGCACTGTTTCACCCGCGCAGACCAACCTTCTTGTGACACATGTCCAGTTCGCACACTCTGCATAGGAACACTGCCACTGTGTTGCTCAATTATAGACTCCTATGCGAACTGGAATTAAGGGCAACCTTACCCGGCAGGATTCATAGTCGATGTAGAAAACTAATCTCTCGCGGGCCTTAGTAGGGTTTTTTATATTAAAAAGGCCACAGGGATTGGCCCGAAGCATGTTAAAGACTGGTAAAAGTCTTTAACGATTAAAGTAGTGCGTGCGGACTCCGCATGTGTCTTCCTCGCGAGGTCTCTCACGCGGACTAGCGAGCCAGTTCGCCAGCTCGTCTTGATGTATTCCGCTTCGCCTAAGCGAAGTGTCCATAAGTGATTCCTCGCGAAAACATTCCGCGCGCGAGCTATGTGTTCCGAGCGAAGCGCGCGAGCTCCCTACTCCGCGCGAGTTATATGTTTTGCGTGAAGTCTACTAAGTGCGTGAGATTTGTACTCCGCGCAGAGTCATTCCGCACGCAGACTTTGTAATTCAGCTCGTGTGGTCTTACTGGCGGGCCATTATTTGTAAACTTAAAGAACTTGAGCTCGCCAGTATGACATAGACCAATAATTTAATTAATATTCACATAGACATTTACTGTCCAGTAAAATATTAATTTGAGCATAAACATCAGTGACCTATGTGAATTGTGTTGTGCGAACTGGACACGCGTCACGCAGAGGTTGGTTCACACGGGTGAAATAGTGTCCTTGTGGTATTCTGCTTCAGAGTCCGACTTGGATTCTGATTATATCTCTCCTGACAAAAGGCGAGTCACTATATAAAGGAGCTCGAAGGCATACAAGGACACACAATTCAACAAACAAAACACAACCTTCATCAACCCTGTTGATACCTTCGAGCCTCTTGAAAACCGGATCCTAAACGTGTTCTCGCCTTAGCTTAGAGCTCGTTCTAACTCGCCCCTGATTCATTTTGTTGTTCTGCTTGCGACACACCGTGAGTATCAAATCGCTCAGTGCTTGTAATTCCTCGTCGGCGAGGTGACACCTGAAACCCTCTGCTTGATCAAGAAGTCAAGATCTCGCGCATCTTCTTTTCCTCGTCCGCGAGGTGGCACGCCCGCATTCCCCTCTCTATTACTTTGATAACTAGTTACATCTCAACTCCTTGCTGAGGATCGTGGCCAAAACATTACGATTGTTTTTTTTTTTAAGGTATTATTGTTTGCCGGACGGAAAATATTTTTCTTTTTTTCTGAGAAAAATATATACGGTGCATAAAACATAATTAAGGGCAAGATTGGTGGGCACCAAGAAGAAGACAGAAATGGAATAATGAGAAAGAGAGGTTTATTAGTGATTAGCAATAAGGGAGAGCGATTTACGTACGCGGGAACAATAATTGCTTTGCTTTTATATTTCAATTTGCTTGTAAGTGTACGCGACATTCTTAATCATCGGTCATTTATACCTCTTCCGCTTTTTGGTTCTTTTCTTGTGAAATTGAAGAACCAGCATGTATGAAGCTTCCTGATTTGTTTAATAAAAAGTGGTAAGATTTGTGTGTGGATGCTGGCTGGCTGGCTGGCTGGGCTGGAAATTTAAAAAGAAATTAATTATGGACGTTATGGAAAGGAACGGGGTTAATTTGTTTATGAATGCATGGATCGAGTTGACAATGAAGTGACAGCTATTTTATCTGGTTAAAATTTGATGCATGGCCAAGTGTTACGTGTATAATGTGTGCGTGTAGTAATGCATGGAAATGTCAATGGTTTTTTTGTATAAAATTATTAGGTGGAAATTCTAATGGACAGAAAATCACATGCATAAGTAATCTTTGTTTGAGAACACAAGAACATGGAAAGTACGTACCTTTTCATTGTTTTTGTGAGGTCGATATTTATTATTATTATTATTATTATTATTATTATGTTCCATTTTAGTGTATCATTTCCAAAAACTAAGTGTAAACAAATAATATCATGTTGCTTAGTACTTGGGCGAGGGCAAATTAAGCGTAAACTTAGCATCATGTTAACTTACACATCTGGAGAGAGTTTGGTCAAATTGGGCCTTGTCTTTTGGGCATGATTGTTTGGAAAACCGTACGACCTGACAATTCAGATTAGTCATTTGACATGAGAATATGTTTTGGCAAATGAAACCGAAAGAAATGAACTCACTCCGGCTCAGGCCTTAACCCGCACCGCACCGTGAACATTAGAAGCTGATCATAAACTTCAATAGCCCAAAGTTGAGCGGAGAACTTGAAAAGGATTTTTTGATTCGAACAGGGTCAAGTCCAAGAAGCCCAATGCATGTCGCGCGAAAACAAACCAGATAGAAATGGATTGGATGGGATTTCTTATCCTTAACCTGATATCTTCTCCCACACTCTCTACTCTTCACTCTCGATGAGAGCTCAGTAACTCACCCACCATGGACGCCCTCTTTGTCAACCACCAGTACTCCGTCTCCGGCGCCCTCAAACTCTCTCCGAACCTCACCGCCTCCTCTTTCCCTTCCCAACTCCACCTCATCATCATCCGCCCCAAACCCAACCCCACCTCCATCTCCGTCATCCACAACCAACCCAACCAATTCCTCCAATCCCAGAAGCCCCTCTCAGACGACGAGTCGTACGGAGAAGTCGACAAGATAATCGGCAGTAGAGCCACCCCCACCGGAATGCAGTACCTGATCCAGTGGAAAGACGCCCACGCCCCTTCCTGGGTCTCCTCCGATTCCATAGCCAAAGACGTCGTCGCCGAGTACGACAGCCCCTGGTGGACCGCCGCCAAGAACGCCGACGACGCCGCTCTCCGGGAGCTTCTCGACGCCGAAGACGACCGCGACGTTGACGCCGTCGACTCCGACGGCCGCACGGCGCTCCTCTTCGTAGCCGGTTTAGGGTCCGAGGCGTGCGTGCGGCTGCTGGCGGAGGCCGGAGCCGACCTGGATCACAAGGACAACAATGGTGGATTGGCGGCGTTGCACATGGCGGCCGGGTACGTGAGGCCAGGTGTCGTGAAGCTATTGGTGGAGCTGGGGGCGGACCCGGAGTTGGAGGACGAGAGAGGACGGAAGCCGTTGGATTTGGCTAAGGAGATCCTGCGGACGACGCCGAAAGGGAACCCGGTTCAGTTCGCGAGGCGGTTGGGTTTGGAGAGCGTGATTCGGGAGCTCGAGGGGGCAGTGTTCGAGTACGCGGGGGTGCACGAGTTGCTGGAGAAGAGAGGGAAGGGGGATGCCGTCGAGTATTTGGTCAAATGGAAGGACGGTGGGGATAACGAGTGGGTCAACGCGCGGTTCATTGGGGAGGACTTGGTGAGGGACTTCGAGGCGGGGCTGGAGTATGCTGTGGCGGAGGGTGTGGTGGGGAAGAGAGTTGGGGACGATAGGAAAATGGAGTACTTGGTGAAATGGACGGATATTGATGAGGCCACGTGGGAGCCCGAGGAGAATGTCGACCCTGATTTGATCAAGGAGTTCGAGGACAAGGAGAGTAGTAGTAGTACTGGGGTGCTCAATGTGGGATAGTTTTGATGATTTTCCTGTAAATTCATTCACTTCAAAATTTAATATTTAATATTTCAACCAAAAAAAAAAATTAATATTTAATATGCTGGCTTCTTTGATTGTGTTTTCCCTCCTAGTTATGAAGTCCGTAAACACTAATGTGAATATGTCAAATGATAGCATTCTCGAAACAATTTCTGTAAGGTTTAAAATCAGACCCCGTGTCATTAGACTCGTGAGGTTCGTGAGGTTCGATAACTATTCTCAATGCCACGACCATCTACTAGTTCCATGGAGTGATTTTCAACAAGAATAGAGAGAACGGGAATGCCACAAGAAGGACTCGTAGTCTGAGGAGGGCAGGAGGCCATATCACACGAATTCTCCCGCCCAAACATTTTAAGTTACCTTTGAGCAAGTTCACATGATGGGTCTTCGTTTGGAATGTCTAGGTCATGGGTGTGACATAGGTCACCACGTGACAGTGATATGGGTCACCACGTGACAGTGAAATTGGACAGTAATTTCCACCCACGGTTTTAGTTTTTGCGACACCACGTGATAACAATTGTTAAATAAATTTTATATTAGGTATTTTATTTGTTCGGTTTATTTTCGAGTTTTTCCTAAAATGTCAAGTCTTCAATTTCCACCTGTTTCTACCTGGAATGAAATTAAAAGTGGCAGAATTGATTCCGGGATGGGTGAATTCCGGTGTTTACTAACCTGTCAAGGTATTGGAATGGGTGTGGGTCCCACTTGCTTATCAGGAATCAATTCCTTATAGACCCCTGTTTCTGCTGGAACCCGCAGGCTCTGTAGAAACCGATGTA
Organism: Fragaria x ananassa; assembly: GCA_034370585.1. Lineage (NCBI taxonomy): Eukaryota > Viridiplantae > Streptophyta > Magnoliopsida > Rosales > Rosaceae > Fragaria > Fragaria x ananassa. The sequence continues at coordinate 20,238,648 of CP139769.1, forward strand.
CGTGATCCAATCTTCCAAAGTTCTTTGTCCTTTGTTCCTAAGTCCCTTCTTTGTCCTTCTTTGTCTGCAAGAAAGGAGAATGACAGAGACTCTCCGGTCTTTCTCTCTCCGATGGTAAAGTTAGTAAGGTAGGTGAGTATTTAATGCTAAGACCGATTTTTCTTACCTTTCTGGTTTGCTTCAGCCGCATTTATGCCTCTGCGTTGACTCACACTTTACATCTTCTTCAATGTGGGACAAATGTCTAGTTTCTGTGGAGGCTTCCCCTCTCGGCCCAGGCTGCTTTAGCATCTAGGTTGAAGCCTGTTCGAGCCGCCTCATGCTGGGCTTCGTGGCATCATGGGCCGAGGGAGGTATTTATTGACTACCGACAACAAATCCCCCCAAGTTCCCGTTCAAGACATGTCTTGAGTGGGGACTTGAAGAAATGGCCCGTGATGCGGAAATATCAACGGGTACCCGACCTAGTCCCCCCAAGTTCGTGCTCAGGACACGTCTGAACGGGTGATGATTGCGATGGAAGGTAGCGAGCCGTTCCATGTTGTAGTTGTTGATGCTCGAGCGCGGGGTATTATCCCCGCGTGGGTTATCAGGCCACTATTCTCCGTATGAAGGGAATGATATTGGCATGCCCAACTGTAAATGGGACTTACAATTATCGTGGCTAGTTGTTTTGCCCACGCGTCCCGTTGGTTCTTGCTCGGGTAAACGAATCTCACGACACAGTTGTTGCTTGACTCCTCCCGTTTGTAGTTTATACGGGAGTTAAAATTATATTTTTTTTATCCCGATAGATGTTATCCGGGAGTTGAAATTTTCTTTAGCAGTTGTTGCTTGCTTCCTCCCGATAGATGTTATCCGAGAGTTAAAATTTTCTTGAGCAGTTGTTGCTTGCTTCTGCCCGATAGATGTTATCCGGGAGTTAAAATTTTCTTTAGCAGTTGTTGCTTGCTTCCTCCCGATAGATGTTATCCGGGAGTTAGAGTTTTCTTTAGCAGTTGTTGCTTGCTTCCTCCCGATAGATGTTATCCGGGTCAAGAGTGGCATTGGGTTGGGAGCCTGGGTAGGTGGGGGTGTCAGGGTATTAATTGCATATCCGCCAGGTGGCGCGTAGGTGGGGGTGAAGGGACGTGCATTTAATGCAAGTCGTTTCACTTGTCGCTTCGCCGAGAAGCTTCCGGTTAGTGGGGAACGTGTCACGATCCTACGGTGGGTTGTAACGGACACGATTGCCTCGTTTAAAATGAGTAGCTTTTCGTGGGGGGAAATCGAGGCGTTGTTTTCCCCCGCTTTGTATATATGTTCCGTCTCCCTTCATTCTGCCCTCGGTTCTCATTTTTCTTCCTCTGCTCCCATTCTTCTTCCTCGTGTTACTCTGCCCTCTGGCCTCATTCTTCATCGATTAAAACGTAGATCCAAACGTAGAAGGAACTTAAGACTGAGAAGAGATCTGTATTTTCGCCTAGGGAGTACCGCCGTTGTTACCATCGGTCCGATTGCGAGGTGCTGTCCATTTGCTGTTTCGGTGCGTTTCCGGCCTTCATTTTCTGGTTAGTTTCTCTTCTCCAGTGCTCATTTACGTTTCAGTGAGTGCTACGCGAGGCGTGTAGATCTAGGGATTCGTCTGTTTTCTCTCTTTTTTTGTGGTTTCTGTTTCTGGGTTTTCCGGGAATTTTCGCTATGTTTAGGTGGGTGGTATCGGGACGGTCTGGCGGCGGCACGCGTTGTAGTATCTGATAGCACGTAGGGTTTTTTCTATAGGGTTAAGATGGAGTCTAGGGCTTCCGACGCCAGCGCCTCTGGCCCTGTACGGCGGGCTCCCGCTGATGACGAAGAAAGGATGGACCAATATATGCGTCGGGAGGTCAATAGAGACGCCTCGCGGGCGAGATCTACTGTTGCATCATCCAATTCGGATCCCGAGCGACATGTGTTTGAAGCGATCCCGATCGCGCGCGTCCTTCACCGCTTGGAGGACGGCAGGGTGTGTGACGAACCTGTCTGTAGCCTCTCGCCCGAGGAGATCGAGCAATTTAGGGAACAGTGGGATATTCCTTCCAGCATCCTGATGCGCGGGTTATACCCGGGGGAATTGGCGTGCGCTCCGAGAGACAACTACGTAGCGGTGCACGATAACATGTTCCGAAACGGGTTCTCTGTACCGCTTCCTCAATTCGTTCAGTACATGCTGAGTATGTTGCAGCTTGCTCCGGGGCAAGTCCCCCCAAATCAATGGCGACAACTTCTGGAGCTTGGGTGCTTATACTACCTGTCGAACATGGGGTGGCCCATAATCAATGAGTTTCGCGCACTCTACAGGTTGTCTTACTCGAAGAAGGCAGGAAGTTCCGGGTGCGTTGGATTCACCGCGCGGGACTACGAGTCCGTGATCACTAACCTCCCCTCCTCTATAAACAAGGAATGGAGGGCAAAGGTAGTTCTTGTTGGGGGCCCATGGCAGAGGAAAACGAGACGGCACACGGTCCCCAACTACTTCCGGGCTATTGGGGATCAGTCGTACAGCCTGACAGCGACCGAGCGGGAGCGTATAGCGCGCGTATATGCTGCCTGGCCCCACGATAAGGACCGCAGCTCATACCACTTGACGCGGTGGGTCATTCTCGCCCACTGCGAGATGGGTAGAGTACCCGGTGGGTTCATCTCTTCTTACGCCTGGCATTTTAAGTCCTTGTTATACTTGGCTAAACTAGATATAATGTTTTTGGTTTCGCAGGGAAAATTCCAAGGCGTGTTCCTCGCCCTAATCATCCCCTTGACATGGAGAAGGACCAAGATCTCTTGAAGATGTTGCTGACCAAGGGGGATGTGGCTTCCCGCACCGAAGTCGACGTAAAGACGAGCACTGTACGGGTGTTGGACAAACAGAAGGTACTTGAGGTTCCTGATGAAGTGTACGGGTCGGCGGTGACTCCGCCTGTGCCACCTCCCGCTGCCTCGCGAGTTAATTTGGGCGAGAAGAAAAGGCGCCATCACCACTCGAAGAAGACCCAAAGCTCCGATAGCCATGTGACATATACTGGTGTGGACGTGTCCGGGAGCCCTGTGCCGAAATTAAAAAAACATAAGTCCACACACGGGGGGTCCTTTTCGACTCCATCGTTATCCGCACTGGCCCCTCCGGTTCCTAGAATTTCGAAGGCACCGGTCCGGCAAATTCTCGATGAGTACGGTTGCGCGGACGAGAAGTTCGTCCGGGCGATGATCAGCGACTTGAAGGGGATCGAGCTTGACAAGATGAGATTCAAAGATGGTTCCCCTTCCGAGACCCGCAGGATCGCCCGGGAGCACCTGATGAAGGTAAATGCGTTTTTTTTTTGTTTCCCCCCTTTTTTATATCTGGCGACTCATTCCAACTACTGTTTGTAGTCTCTCTTCGCGGTGTATTCCATTGATGCCAGCGAGGACACTGCCGAAATGAAGGAGCAGGTGGCCAGGCTCAACGGGCATGTGAGCTTTCTCCAGACCGAGAAGGCGTCACTGGAAAAGGAGAAAAGTGCCTTGGCCGAGAAGCTGTCTATGCTTCAGCATCGCGTTGAGGAGTTGGAGAGCCAAGCTGATAGGGTCCCTCTTCTCGAGGCCGAGGTGGAGAAGGTCCCCCTTCTCGAGGCCGAGGTGGAGAAGTATCGTCCGCTGGAGAGTAAGCTGCGTGAGAGGGAAGCTGAGATCGAGGAGCTGGTTAACCTTGTTCCAACGCGTTGTGATCAGGCCGTTGTTGCTTTCAAGGAATCCGAGGAATTCAAGGCTCTTCTCCAGTCCGCCCGGAACGAAGCCATCACGGAGAAATTCACCGAGTGGAGCGCGCACGGGTATCTTGACAAGCCCCGGATGCTAGCAGATCTCCTTGCCGCCCAGGAGAAGGCCAGAACTGTGGGTCCTCAAACTGCCGACCCGGAGGAACATCCCGTGGTCAATCCCGAAAGTTCCGGAGCTGTGACCTTGTCGTCCGAGAGTGAGGACGCAGAAGATACTGCGGATCCGGTCGGGGATGACCTGGATTAAGGAACCGGAACTGAGGACACCCGAATTTGTAGTAGGTTTTTTTTTTTGAATCACCATTTTTGTATGGCTTCGTGCCTTCACGGGGGAGCACTGACTTCATCCCAGCGATCCGGTTGTCGCAATTTATTTAGGTGTATGTTGGATTTCCTATTTTCACGCCTCTAGTCCCTTATTTTTTTTCTTTATGAGCCTGACGCGCATAATCGATGGTTTCACTCGTGCTACGAAATTAACTTCTCTTAAAAACGTTGTTATCAAAGGGCATCCTCCCGGATTCACCTAATTACTCCCTTTGGTGAAACTGGTGTTACAAATTTTGGCCTCATTTAGGCATCTTCCCGGATTGACCGAGTCAAAACCCAGAGGATAACTTAGGTGTTACGAATTCAGCTTCATCTCTGTAAGTTGTTTCCACAATAAATGAAGGCATCCTCCCGGGCTGACCATGTCAAACCCGGAGGCTAACTTAAGTGTTACGAATTTAGCTTCATTTCTGTAAGTTGTTTCCACAATAAATGAAGGCATCCTCCCGGGCTGACCGTGTCAAACCCGGAGGCTAACTCAGGAATTTAGCTTCATTTCTGTAAGTTGTTTCCACAATAAATGAAGGCATCCTCCCGGGCTGACCGTGTCAAACCCGGAGGCTAACTCAAGAATTTAGCTTCATTTCTGTAAGTTGTTTCCACAATAAATGAAGGCATCCTCCCGGGCTGACCGTGTCAAACCCGGAGGCTAACTCAGGTGTTACGAATTTAGCTTCATTTCTGTAAGTTGTTTCCACAATAAATGAAGGCATCCTCCCGGGCTGACCGTGTCAAACCCGGAGGCTAACTCAGGTGTTACGAATTTAGCTTCATTTCTGTAAGTTGTTTCCACAATAAATGAAGGCATCCTCCCGGGCTGACCGTGTCAAACCCGGAGGCTATGATTTACAATTTCCTGATTCCATTATACAGGGTAGAATCTAAGGTGTTCGGTGTTCCAAGGGTGCCCGGAGACTATGCCATCCCTATCCCTTAGAAAGAATGTGGCGGGGCCGACTTCCTCTACTATCTCGTACGGGCCTTCCCAAGTTGGATCAAGGGTTGTTGGTTGGGTCATCACCCGTTTCATCACCCAATCTCCGAGACCCAAGGCTCGTGGCCTAACCTTACAATAGTAGTGTCGGGCGACCCGCTGCTTATAAACTTGATTGTGTAGGTCTGTCATATCCCTTCTTTCCTCGATGAGGTCCACATTCAGCTGTAGCCCCTCTATGTTGGTCTGCTCATCGAATCCCTCGACTCTCCCGGTCGGTACTGTCACTTCGATTGGAATGACTGCCTCCGTGCCGAAGGCAAGGCTGAAAGGCGTTTCTCCCGTTGACTCCGTTGCGGTGGTTCGGATAGCCCATAGGGTTTCCGGGAGCATTTCTGCCCACAACCCTTTGGCGTCGTCCACCTTCTTCTTAAGCAGCTTCTTTACAATCTTATTGACTGCTTCCACTTGCCCGTTGGTCTTCGGGTGTGCCACTGATGCAAACACCATTTTAGTTCCCATGTCTTTGGTGAACTCGATGAGCTTAGGGTTATTGAACTGCGTTCCATTGTCGGTAATGATCGTCTCGGGGACACCGAACCTGCAGTAGATATTTTTCATGAGGAAACTCATTACACACTTGGTAGTTATACGTCTGAGTGGCTCCGCCTCCACCCACTTGGTATAATAATCCACCGCTACTATAATAAACTTGTATTGTCCGGGAGCAGTTGGAAGTTTCTCGATCAAATCAAGACCCCACTGAGCGAAGGGCCACGGTGACATCAGGATTGATAGTGCAATGGAGGGGGAATGGATTTTGTTTGCATGTTGGTGGCATTTATGGCATCTCGTTGAAACTTGATCGGCCATACTCCCCATATTAGGCCAAAAATACCCCGTCCTTAGGGCCTTAAAAGAGAGGGATCTCGATCCGGAGTGGTTGCCACAAACACCCTCATGGATGTCCCGCAGGATCGTCTCACCCTCTTCTACAGATACGCATTTCAAGCTGGGTATGCTGTACCCCCTGCGATACAGCTTGCCGTCGACCAGCGTGTATCTGGCGCATCGTGACTGTAGTTTTCTCGCCTGCCGCCTATTCTCCGAGCGCACGCCTTCTTTGAGGAACTCGATGATTGGATCCATCCATGTCGGTTCCTTTGGACCCGTAGTGACGGCGAATATTTCCGAGATCGTCTTGTTGATACTTGGCTGATCTAGGATCTCGACTTTAACTTTCTTACACCCCTTTAGGCGGGTCCCGGTGGCTAGTCGTGCCAGGGCATCTGCACGGCTGTTTTCCTTCCTAGGGATTTGTGCACAGTTGCTGACTCGAATCCGCACAAGAGGTCCTTCGCGAGCGCCCGGTAGGAGTTCAGATGGGGCTCCTTAACTTCAAAGGTCCCGCCGACTTGGTTCACCACGAGTTGCGAGTCACTGAACACTTCGACTTTTGTGACTCCAATCTCTAATGCTAACTGCAGCCCCCAATCAATGCCTCGTACTCGGCTGCATTATTGGACGTGGAGAAATTAAATTCCAGGGCGTACTTGTACTCGAACCCGTCCGGGCTAACCAATATGATTCCAGCCCCGCTCTTGCCTTTGGTGACGGAGCCATCTACAAACAACTTCCAAAATTGTTGGACTTCTCGGGCTGCCTCTCGCTCATCCCCCGAGCACTCCGCGACCCTCTCCATGGGTGTCAGCTCTGAAATGAAATCCGCAGCGGCTTGTCCCTTGATGGCTACTCTCGGCATGTAATGTATGTCGAACTCGCCTAGTTCTATCGCCCATTTGGCCAACCTCCCGCTCGTTTCTGGCTTTAAGAGTACCTGCCGGAGAGGGCAGTTAGTGAACAGGGTGATGGAGTGGGCTTGGAAGTAATGCCGCAGCTTCCGGGCGGTCACGATAAGAGCTAGAGCCAACTTCTCTAGATCCGGGTACCTGCTTTCTGCCAATGTATAGCCTTTGCCCACATAATACACCGGGAGCTCAACGGCATCATCCTTCCTGATCAAAGCCGAGCTAACTGCTGTACCGGATGCTGCTAAATAGAGGTATAGCATCTCCCAGGGAATTGGCTTTGATAGCTTTGGCACAGAAGCCAAATATTCCTTGATATTCCTGAATGCCTCCTCTTGTTCGGGCCCCCAATTGACCATTTTGCAATGCTGGCTTTTGAGCAGCTTGAAGAATGGTGCGCACTTGTCCGTGAGCCTGGAAATAAATCTAGCAAGGGCCGCCACTTTGCCCGTCAGGGACTGTACGTCACTCCGGAATTTTGGGACAACCATACCCATTATAGCTTGGACCTTCTCCGGGTTTGCTTCGATACCCTGCCGGCTAATGACATGACCCAGGAACTTCCCCTTGACAACCCCAAATGTACATTTTTCCGGGTTCAATCTCATACCGAACGCGAGCATAATGTCAAAAATTTCTCGCAGGTCGCTAACATGCCCGGCCGTGGCGTGACTCTTCACCAACATATCATCCACGTATACTTCCATTGTGATCCCCAGCTGCTTGGCGAACATCATGTGCATCAGGCGCTGGTAGGTTGCTCCCACTTTCTTCAATCCGAACGGCATCCTCTTGTAATAGTATACTCCCTTGTCGGTCGTGAAGGCTGTATGCTCCTCATCCGCGGGATCCATCATTATCTGATTGTAGCCCGCGTAGGCGTCCATGAAACTCAGCATTTCGAACCCGGAGGTGGAATCCACGAGCTGGTCAATCCGGGGCAAAGGGAAACTATCTTTGGGGCAGGCCCTATTCAGATTGGTGTAGTCCACGCACATCCTCCACTGGCCCACAGCTTTCTTCGGGACCATGACCACGTTGGCTAACCACTGAGGGTACTTCGCCTCCTAGATAAACTTGATGTCCAAAAGCCTCTGTACCTCTCTCCTGATGACGTCATACTTAGCCAGATCGAAGGATCTCCTCTTCTGTCGTATCGGGGGCACGCCTTTTCGGATCCCTAACCTATGTGTGACCACGTCACTCGGGATACCGGGCATGTCGGCATACGACCATGCGAAAGCTTTGCTGTTGGCCTTTAGAAAACGTATAAGCTCCTCCCGAACGAGGGCTGGCAAATTTGTCCCGATTCTTGCTATTCGGGCTGCGAAATCGTCCGAGATGCAAACCAGCTCGGTTTCCTCTACTGAACCGGGTCTCTCGGACTCCGTCCCTTCTGTAGCGGCGTTGATCCTGGGATCTTCGTATACGTCAGAAATCAATTTATTCATGCTCACGGAGGATAACACTTCCGCTCTCCTCCTACCATTATCTCCGTCAATAGCGTAGCATCCTCTTGCTGCCACCTGATCACCCCGGATGGTTACGATACCCGTTGGGGATGGTAGCTTCATCATAAGCATGTGCCCCGCGATGAATGCATTGGCTTTCCACAGGGCTGGTCTCCCGAGTATCCCATTGTACGCTGAGTCGCAGTCGACAATTATGAAATCGACTGACATTCTCAACGTATTCCCCTCCTGACCCCCGAGGATCATGGGCATGTAGTCAGATCCAAGAGGCTGCACCACGTCCCCGGAGAAGCTTATCAATGGCTCATTGTCCTGCGTGAGCTTGCTACTCCCCATTTTTAATGCTCGCCACGTGTTTCTGAACAAAACATTTACTGACGCCCCAGTGCCAATCAGGATTTTCTTGCAAAGATAATGATCCAACTGTACTGTTACCAGGAAGGGATCCTCGTGAGGCTGTCTGGTCCCTTACTCCTCTTCTTCTTCGAATGTTACTGATTTCCACCTCACGTTTACACTCTGAGCGCTAGAGCTCCCGAAAGCGAATATCTCTCGCCCATCTCTGCTTTCGGGGCACTGCTTTTTGGCCTTGTTACTCCTCTGGTCTATACGTGCCCCCCCACGAATCGTGTTGATCGTCCCGTAAATGGGCTCCTCTTTAGCTTGGGGTGGACCTGACACGTATTGCCGAAGCTTCCCTGTTTTAAGTTGGCTTTCGATCGCTCTTCTTAGCTCATCACAGTTGTTTATTGCGTGTGTTGCCTCCCTGTGATATCCACAGTATTTACCAGTGTCCTCTCGGGTTAGTCGGGACGGTGGAAACTTCCTGGCTGCGGGTCCCGGAAGGACCCCTTTATTCTCGTTCCACACTACCTCCGGTGTTGCATTTAGTTTAGTGTAGCTTGCCCTGGCTGTGGTAACTGTTTCCTTAATCCCGCTGTTTTGATTGTTGCCCCTGTTCTTCCCTTGAGGGCCCCCCATTTGCTTGGCCTGGCTCCTACCTCCGTCCTTGAACCTCTTGCTAGGGGTGAAGACTTGTCCCCCCTGGTCCCCTTTCTGTCCTTGGGATTCCGACCTCCCGCTTTCCTTTCTTTTACCCTTGCTTTGGTCCCCGTATGTGTCATGGTCTGCCTGCGCGTGCCTTACCGCCATTTCCATGAGCTCATCATATCCCCGGGGATTCTCAATTCGTACTGCGTACAGGAACTTCTCAGGAAGCAGGGCCTGGATGAAGGCCTCTTCCGCCACCTTCTTGTCGAAACTCCTGACCCTGGCTGTGGCCCCTTGCCATCGATTTACAAAGGCCTTTAGTCCCTCGGCGTGCCCTTGCTTTATCTTGAATAACTGGGCTGTACTCTGCCCGTCCGTTCGCAGTATAAACCGGTTCACGAATCTGTCTGCTAACCTCTTAAAGCAATCTATTGAGCCGGCCGGGAGCTCATAAAACCAGCTTAATGCTTCTCCCGACAACGTCTCCTGGAACATGTTGCAGCACGCGGCATCCGAATAACCCTTCGCGTTCGTATGGGACTTGAAACTGTCAAGGAAGAGATGCGGGTCCCCCTCCCCCCCGTAGTTCAATTTAAGCGGTTTCGCCGCACGGGAACGCAATGTCTGCGTGATGGCAGTGGTGAAAGGCCCCCCCTCTCTTCAAATCCCATGCTGGGCGGGTTGTGCGCTGCCCTTCTTTCTGCCTCGTCTAGCCTCGTAGTTAGGGACATCACACTGTCCCTCATGGCCATTAGGGCCGCCTCCACTCCCGTTGACTCCTGCCTTCTTTCCTCTACGGGCGTTGGGAGCGGGGGTGGACCCCCTGCTTTCATAATTTCGGGGAACAAGTTCGTGCCCATAACTACCGTTCTCCGGGTATCTACGGGCGGCGTTACCGGGGACCGTTCCCCCTCGCGGATAGAGTTGGCCGCCCGCTCGATCACCTCGTCACTCTCGAGTCTTCTTGCTAACGCACTAATTATTGCTGCGTTATCTGCCTCCAGCTTCTTCTCCCGCGCGGCCGCGTCTAAACGGTCACGTTTGCTTTCTCTCTCCATGCGTGCTACGTCCGCTCTTAACCTCTCGACAATATCCTCCATTTCTTCCTGCGTGAGGCCGCTCATCGTTCCTTCCGTAAGCGCTCGCGGAGTGTTTGTAACAGGTGGGCACTCTTCACTTTCGCCCGTTCGTCCCGGCCGGTCACCGCTTCCCGGTGTCTGATCTCCAGTGAGGCCACTGCGCTCTCCTGATGTTATCCTACTCCCGATTCCAACTTCATTCGACTCCGTCATCGAGACTGACTTTTTGTAAGTATTCCCACAGACGGCGCCAATTGTTTCTGCTGGAACCCGCAGGCTCTGTAGAAACCGATGTACGTGATCCAATCTTCCAAAGTTCTTTGTCCTTTGTTCCTAAGTCCCTTCTTTGTCCTTCTTTGTCTGCAAGAAAGGAGAATGACCGGGACTCTCCGGTCTTTCTCTCTCCGATGGTAAAGTTAGTAAGGTAGGTGAGTATTTAATGCTAAGACCGATTTTTCTTACCTTTCTGGTTTGCTTCAGCCGCATTTATGCCTCTGCGTTGACTCACACTTTACATCTTCTTCAATGTGGGACAAATGTCTAGTTTCTGTGGAGGCTTCCCCTCTCGGCCCAGGCTGCTTTAGCATCTAGGTTGAAGCCTGTTCGAGCCGCCTCATGCTGGGCTTCGTGGCATCATGGGCCGAGGGAGGTATTTATTGACTACCGACAACAACCCCCTAATCTGATACCCATCTCCCCCCTTGGGTATCAGAATCAAGCTTATGGAATCAACTTTTGCTTCCAAAAATATCCTCTCATAATTATAATATTTCCAAAATACCCAACCCTAGATACATATATGGAAGAGAAGACGACAAAATGAGAAAACAACAACGACAAAATAGAAGAGCAGACGGCGCACTCCAAGGTCAGTTTCTCTCTTCCATGGTGATCGATAAGCTTACTTGTTTTTGTTTCTCGTCTCCTCTTTGTTTCGTTAGGTTCTATTTCATTCTCAAGTGTTCATATCTGTGCTGCAATGTTAATTTCTCTTATATGTTCGTAATATGTTTTTCGTTATATGGTTTATGAATTCTTGTTCACGATGATTATTCTGTGAGTAGCATATTTCAGTGAAATCATAATAGGAGACGATGTCATTAGCTCCACCTTATTTATCTTGGTTCTAGCTAGTATATCATATTTACCTCCATAACTAGCCATCTTTATAATGTCTGATTGAAAGATGAAGCTCTCCTTATTTATCCTGTGTACTTGAGCAGCATTTCTCCCCAGGACCTACTGGGCATGTGAGTTTTGAACCTGTGAATTGTAGTTTTTTTTTTCCTTGTGGCTTCTGTATCGGAAGCTAATAACGTGCAATGTGGCTTAGAGTGAATGGAGGCTTAGACTAAGTTTGTCATTTGAGCAATCTTCCCTTTGTTGCTGCTTTGTTTTGAAGATAATAACTTCTTGAGTCCTTTCAATTTATGTTATGTTAAAAAGTATGGTATTATGGTTATTGTTTGCTGAATTGGTACTATGGCTATATTTTGAGTTATTTGGAATATTATGGAACTTTGTTATTGTTATATATATTATGCTGAATGATGTTGGTGCATCAGCTTCCGGTGTTTTGCTTCTTTTTTTTTTTTTCCGGTGGTTACTAATGAATGATATCACAACCTGGTGATTGATGAAGTAGATTGTTAGTTGGTTCAGGTGATTAGTTATGCAAAACTTTGAACACGTGCACTTGAAAAGAAGAATAATAAAATTGCAAACATCTAGCTTCCTTTCTTGTAGGGGTATTTTAGTAATCAAACTAGTTTTAATTCCGATTCCATATGGTAAGTAAACAACATCAATCGTAATTTAATTTCATTCTTGTTTTGATTCCTTATGGTAAGTAAACAGTAGAATGGAATGAAATATTCCGATACCGATTCTAGTTGATATCGATTCTTGTTGATACCAATTCATGATAAGTTCCATTCCAAGTTAGTAAACGTGCCCAGAGAGAACGGGAATGCCACAAGAAGGACTCGTAGTCTGAGGAGGGCAGGAGGCCATATCACACGAATTCTCCCGCCCAAACATTTTAAGTTACCTTTGAGCAAGTTCACATGATGGGTCTTCGTTTGGAATGTCTAGGTCATGGGTGTGACATAGGTCACCACGTGACAATGATATGGGTCACCACGTGACAGTGAAATTAGACAGTAATTTCCACCCACGGTTTTAGTTTTTGCGACACCACGTGATAACAATTGTTAAATAAATTTTATATTAGTTATTTTATTTGTTCGGTTTATTTTCGAGTTTTTCCTAAAATGTCAAGTCTTCAATTTCCACATGTTTCTACCTGTTACGTCCCGAGCCGGGAAGTGGTCGCGGGGCGGAACGAAGTAGAATTCTTGAGGGGCTTTCACTCGGTACCTGCACAAATGACAATGTCACGGGGTCGGGACTGGGGTGGCCCAGTCTTCGACTCTCCGATGCTTAAGTTAGCTTTGAGCACTTGTACGGGTAGAGGAATGAAAGTGGGAGAGAATGTATGTGTGTATATAGATATGTGTACCTTGAGCTTGTTTTATAGGCTAAGCTTGTGTACCTTGAGCTTGTTTCCAATGTGGGACTCTTTGCCCTCCTTTGGAGTGTCTCCCCTTTTGGGGGTGTTTTGCCACTAGAGTGACTTTGGCAAGCGGTTTGTTACCGGCCCTTCCTTCTTTGGATGCCTGTGAAGGGCTCATCAGGGCTATCTCGATCGGGTAATTGTACCGTATTCTTGGCTTAGCCAAGTATTTTGGCTATGTACTAACACCACCTAAGATCACCGGTGTCTTCGGATTATTTTTAGGAGCGTCGAACCATTTTCTATGTTTTATCAAAGTTTCGGTAAACAAAATTATTTTTCAAAAATTAGAATGTCATGATTGAATCTTAATCGTTTGATCTCTTCATTTTAAATCCGGGTTGTTCACTTTCTCTATAAAAACCCACTCAGGTCAACTGACCTAAATCAGGTCAACTTTTCCTTCTTCGAAGACGATCAGAAGATGTGTTACTCTTCAACCGCCTAAGATGATGCATTTGATTCCGGCCACTCTGTAATGCCAGACATGGCCAAAACCTTCTGTTTCCGCATAATCCCGGACGGGATATGCCGAAGCTGATGGTGGGTTATGAACAGTGAACACGAGGACGTATAATGATTCACCATGCCTCGGGGGACATGGCTACGTCCACTTAGAATCAAGTATCATCTTAGGGGTTACAATGGTATCCATCCCGCGCGGGGAGGAGTACTATCTTCCGGATCCAGATCTTACTTGCCTATATCTAGAGGGGGAGCCTTCCTTTTATAGATAAGGAAGGTTCCCTCTTACATTACATTTCCGATGTGAGACACTGTACATATTTATACTCTCATGGTGCCTTCTTGTGGAGCTTGGAGAAGCATCTTCCTGATGTCGCATTGATGATCTTTCACCATGGCGAGGTAGCCTGGACGTCGGTCTACAAGTTTCATGACTGGTCTATGGGTAGTGGAGGTAGTTTACTGACTACCGACTACAAGTCCCCCCAAGTTCCCGTTCAAGACACTTCTCGAGTGGGGACTTAATATACAAAATGCCCATAGACCAGTCAAATGTCCCTAACACGGACCCGGACCCAGTCCCAGTCCCCCCAAGTCCGTATTCAAGACGTGTGTTGAGCGGGTCTTGCTCTTCTTGACTTCTTCAAGGGCGAGCTGAGGAGTCCGCCTAGAAGATAAGAAATGCCCTTCCCGGTAGCATTGGATCAACACAAGTATGGTTATGGCATAACAATTATAATAATTATCAAAAAGCACAATAGTTCATGCACAATGGTTCATGCAATTGTGTAACACTCTTGGTGGAATGCCAATTCTTCAATCCTGGTGGAATGCCAATCTCCCGGTGGAATACTACTCTCTCGGTGGAATGCCAAACATGCATGTAGACTTGCAAGTAAAATATTTTGAACTTTCACAAACCAATAATCTGATGGGGACTTATCTGTGATAATAGCTGCCGAATGGGTGGACATAAGAGGTGTTGATTCATGCATGTACCACTCCCGAATGATGAATCCTTGGTGCCAATACGGTCGGGCTACCTGCAAGTTTTTTTTTTTTGACCACTGAGACCCGTTGCTTGCAGATTAGACTTGCACTGAGCCTTCCCCTTTCGACACCCGGAGATAAAGGTGGTGGGGCCCTGACTTTACACATGGGTTCAATTCTCTACTTTCTTCAATCTCGTTTCTCGCGGATGACCAACTCTTTAAACCTGGAGTCATTGGGGTAAGTTGATTAAAGCCCGGAGAGATGAAGCTGCTGCCGAGTTGGGTGTCCATAGCAGTTTTTGTTGGTTGTTAGGGTGCCAAGAGTATTTCCTCTTCTATGCCTTTTAACTGATCCATACCGACTGAGAGCAGACGAATGACATGTTTTCATCACCAGATAACTCCGTGCCATTTGAACATGACGTACCATTCCCGGGAAGCTTATGTGGGTGCCGTACGGGTGCCCAGAGCAATTCGCTGGGTGTCCAGATCAACACCACTCCCGAGTGGAATTTCCTTGCAGACTTTGGACTGAGGACAGGGGCCGGGATGTGGGTGGACTGAGGGAATAAGGGCCGGGATAAGGGTGGACATAGGTCCCGGACGCTTCCAATCAGGAAGCAGGAGAGATGAAGCCTAGTGTCCATAACTCAACGAGAGCACCTCAGTGGGCACCCAACCGAACCAAAACGTGGACTGCTTTCTCGGACATGAGAGATCATGAGGTCGGTCCCGAGTGGTGGAGATGATCCCGGGATAAACTCTGCTAACTACCACTGGCTGGGTGTCCATAGTAACTTTTTCAGTGCACCCAACCGAACACCATCTTACACAGTTGAACAATGCTAGCAGATCGAGCGCCTTCCTAATCGTGGCCTCGATGAGGGCGGACTGAGGGGGCAAGGGCCGGGATGATTAAAGCTCGGAGAGATTAAGCTGTTACTGAGCTCGGTGGGCACCGAACCGGGAACGTGGACTCTTGCACCCGGACGCTTCCAATCGGGAACCCGGAGTGTCACTCCTTCGGGCTGAGGGGACAAGGGCCTGGGATGTGAATGGCCTGCACGTCCTGGACGATTTCAATCGGGAAACAGAAGTCCTTCGGACTGAGAGGAGCCGGGATGAGCTTGGACCCCGTGTCCCGGATGCTTCCAATCGGGACGGGTGTCCATAACAGTTTCATGGCGCACCCAACCGAACACTTTCTTGCCCGGACATGGATCATGGCGCTTTCAATCGGGAACCCGATCACTCCCTGCCTTGAGTCGCTCAGAGCCAGCCGGTGAGAGACCGGTTACCAGGGGAGGAACCACTGAGCCGAGGTACCTCGGTTTAGGCAACATCTGGACCGGGTACCTTCCTGGAGTGCTTTACGGGAGAGGAGCCATCAGACCCGGCCGGGTACCTTCTTGGAGTGTTACGGGTCTCTAACCCCTGCATCCCGGGAGGAGTATACTGGCGGTAGCTCTCAACCTTAGGTTTCAATATGTGAGGCATCTGCAAAACTATCTTGTCCGGTGGCGGCCTCAGGTCAAGGCTGGCCTCTTGGCCATGCCGATGCCTCATGGTTTTGCTACCGGAAGGGATTTTGAAATTTGACCGACAACTTGAGAGAGGAGGACCGGCGAGTTGTTGGTTAAAAGTTTTCCAGGGCAACCGGATTGTAAGGCATGATCGGATTCGCCGATCGCTTTCCTGAGTTTTGCTTTTCTTCATCTGAAATTTCTAGATCTTGTGGCTTACAGTGAGGCTAAGACGGTTGGGCAGATTGATGATGGTGGTGAGGATCCAGCGGGCTTGGAGTTTGCTGGTGTTTGTGTATTTGTTGTGGATCTTGTTAGATTGTGGTTGTGACGTTGTTGGGCAACTCTGTGGGATTTCGTGGAGGTAGTGACGGAGATGATGAGACGGTGTAGGACGGGAAACGGTCGGCGAGGGAGGGTGGTTTTTGGTGGTGGCTGGCATGGGTCAACCTTCAGCTGGGTCTTCTTCAGCTGGGCTTTCTGTGAAGGTTGTTTTGGTTTCTAAGCTGGGCTAGGTTTTTGCCCGTAGTCCAATTTTAAGTATTTAACTAGTCTATTTATAGTAATTTTTTTTGTTAAAACCTAAGCATCTGTGTGTTTACTATATTTTGTTTTTCTGTTAGAAATAAGTGAATGAAATTTTTGTAATAAATGGTGTTAGTATGTCATGTCTTTAACTTGTCCAAATATTTGGCAAAGAAAGATATGCATCCGGGTCATTCTAACTTGAGTATGAATGAAATTACTGTATGATTTTACCTGTAAAAAAAAAGCAAGCAGTAACATCCACACGTTACAAATTTATTTTATAATGTACGAACCAAATAATTTTTTTTATTAAACTTACGACTTCTTACTTATAAGAAGAATGAGACTTATGTTACTAGCCCCCCAAATGGTATTACGTTACGAACCAAAAAAAACATTGATCTTGCATAATTGAATATGTTTGTAAAAGGAAATAAAAAGTAAAAGAAAAAACGATAAACTTGAACATTTCAAACATTCTGTACAGTGTACCAAACCAGATCCCAGTGCACCCAGCATTTATAACAAAAACGTACATCAGAAATCATCTCATCCTGGCCGTTTATCAATCCCCATGGTCCTAGAAATGAAAAACAAAACAAACAAAGAAGCCGCAGACAGCAGCTTCGCTTTTAAACCCTCTGCACTTTCTTCTTCTTCTTCGTCGTCTTCGTTCCACTTTCACACCAGCCCCCAACAAACAAACAATCCAGAAAAAACCACTCCTGTATCAGAAAAGTGTCAACAATGCACGCAAAGTCGGACTCGGAGGTGACGATGAGCGTGGAGCAGTCGACTCCTCCGCGGTCGCCGTCGCGGCGGCCCATCTACTACGTCCAAAGCCCGTCCAACCACGACGCCGAGAAGATGTCGTACGGCTCAAGCCCAATGGGCTCCCCCGGACACCCTGCTTACTACCACTGCTCCCCCATCCACCACTCTCGCGAGTCCTCCACCTCCCGCTACTCCGCCTCCCTCAAAAACCCCCGAAACTCCGCCTGGAAGCGCCTCCACCGCCCCGACGCCGACTCCGACTCCGAACCCGACGACCAAAACGACGCCGTTTCCCCCGGCCGCAACGTCAGGCTCTACCTCTGCTTTTTGTTCTTGTTCGTCTTCCTCTTCACCCTCTTCTCCCTCATCCTCTGGGGCGCCAGCAAGTCCTACAAGCCCCACGTCCTCGTCAAGGTACGTAACTAACGCCGTAATTTCTCTTTCCTCTCCCGCATTTTCAACGCCGTTAAAATTCTCCGGTTGACTTGTTACATACAGAATATTGTGTTCGAGAGCTTCAACATACAGGCGGGGGTGGACAACTCGGGGCTGGCGACGGACATGTTGTCGCTGAACTCGACGGTCAGGATTCACTACAGGAATCCCGGGACATTCTTCGGCGTCCACGTCACGTCCACTCCTCTCGAGCTCCACTATTACCAGCTCAAGGTCGCCTCGGGTCAGGTAAAAACCTCCGCCACAGGGGTAGTGTTGTCATTTCCGACTTCAGGTTGTGTTTTTGGGAGGTGGGATAGATGATAGGAGAGATGGAAATTTGAAACTTTTTTTGAAGTGATGTGATGGGTCATCGTCTTTATTGGGGAAGTGACTGACTGCAAAAGCCTGAAACTAAACCAGAATACGTATTGGAGAGTCAGACATCTTTGTTGGGATGCGTATTTGAAAGTTTCAAACTTTGGGCTAAGGCTATATTAAACACGCTCACACCTTGGTGGTGGTTTGTACTTTGTAGTGCACATCATGTTCATGTTGCATCGGGGACACCCAAGAGAAAGTCTTGCCCTTTAGTCATTGGAAAATTGCTCATTCATTTTTCTGGGATATAAGCTTGTTTATTGCTATTTAGGATTTTTAGCTTTCCTTGGATGACTGGTAATTGCTCATTTCCTTTAGGAGAGGAACAACTTGGTCACAGATGGGGGGGAGGGGACCATTGTCCTTATATACAGTTTTGCCTTATTCCAGCCTATTTTCAAAGGACATTTATTTTTTTTGGGGTTGTTGATATGGAGTTGTAACCAAACACGAGGGTGTAGTTATTGAGTTTCAGTACTTGATGTATACCCCAACAGAGAGAATCACTATTTTGGCAACGTCCTTCTATAAAAGGTGGGTTGGATTTTCATGCAAGTGTTTGGTTTTTCTTCTTTCATTAGTTTGGGACACTGCTGGAAATGTATATGCAGAAGTGCAGAACAAATTAATAACCCTTAGAATTGACAACGGTCTGCTGTCAAGAAGCTTTTATCCATGGAGCTGATAGCAAGAACATATTAAAGGAGTTTTTGGTTTATTTATATAGGATTTGGTAGTCATTGCTATTTGCTAGCTTCATTTCAATAAGTTAATGTTAATGTTTTTGTAACGATGAAATGAATCAGATTGAAAAGTTTTACCAAGCAAGGAAGACTCATCGGACAATATTGACAGTGGTGCGAGGGTCTCAAGTGTCTCTCTATGGTGGAATTTCAGCTCTTGATGTTAGAGGCAATCACGAGAAGGTGGCAGTGCCGCTGAATCTGACATTCGTTGTGCGTTCCAGAGCCTACATTTTGGGAAAACTAGTGAAGTCCAAGATTTATAGGAGAATTAGATGCTCTGTCACTCTGAGGGGAAGCAATCTAGGCAAGCATTCTAATTTGACGGAATCTTGTGTCTATCACTGAATCATATACTCTGTTCGTTTACCATCAGTAAGTTTTGCAGATCTCATTGTTCATTAATTGTTTCAACTATGACTGTTTAAACTATCATGCTGTTCACTCCATCACCCCATAAATTTATGTTCACACAAATTTAATTTGGTCGATTTGCGTTTCATTTACATTGTAAAACTTCAGTAGGTGTAAAGAAAAGACTGGGGAAGGAAACAAGTATTTGTAGCCTCCCCCATTCATTTGTATAAAGCATGATCATTGATTAATTTGTTTCATGAGCATATGAGATTTACGTGATGAGTCTAGGATAGACTTCTGGATTTTTTTTTTTTTTTTTTGAGAATAGGATAGACCTCTGGTTGGACTATGGTAGATAGATAATGCGGAGCACAATGCTGAGCTAAAGTGCTGACATGATTTTATGATACTCTTTGATATTTTTAAGGTTTTGTTTTGTTAGTTAGTAGGTTAAGGGCCTCAGGTCAAAGTAAGTGAGGTCCTGGCCTTAGAAAATGCTGCAATGGTAAACAAGAAGAAGAGAAGACTTGCAGGACTACATGCCTAACAGCACATGAAAATCTTACAATAAACCTTAAACAAGACAGATTACACTCAAAAACTTTTACTAGTACAGAAAGGAATACAAGCAAGACACATTACAAGCAAATATCATAGCTAACTAGATCTAAACGTTTATTGGCTCCATCATCTCATGCATGTTAGTACTCCTTGGGCTTCTCCTCTTCATTTTTGTTACCACCAGGGAGCTTCTTCTTAATCTTCTCCATAATTCCTTTCTTCTCCTTTGGCTCACCTTCATGTGGAGCATGATACTCAGGAGGAGCACCGGCTTCAGATTCCTTGTGCTGTCCAGGAAGCTTATCTTTTATTTTCTCTATGAATCCCTTCTTCTCCTCACCATTTGAGACTCCACTCTCGATATCATTGCTCTTTGCAGCAGGAATCGGTGCATGGTGATCTTCCTCATTCTTTTTGCTGGCGATCTTCTCCTTGATCTTACCCTTCAGTCCCTTCTTTTTCTTCTTTCCACCTTCTTCGTCACTGCTAGACTGTAAGCAACATAGGTTTAGCCAGATCAAACACCTCTTCTTTTGAGGTTTATATACCAAATAAGGATCAAATAAGATCAAATGGAAGACAGCTTACCGAGCTAGAGTCATTGCCATCATGGTGGTGGAGCTTTTCAGCCAAGGCGTGTTTCTGTTCTTCAGGTTGGGGCTTCTCATTTTCCTTCTTCTTCAAGAAATCAAACATCCCACAGCCAGTAGCAGCCTCTTCTTCCACCTTTGCTGCTGCATGGTTCTCTTTGGTCTCTTTCTGGTACTGATCCGCCATAGTGCTAGTGCTAAGTGAACACAGAAAGAAGGCTTTGAACAACAATATGTGATTTGATATCAGTGATTTGATGATACTTTGAGTGATGGTTCAAGGTCTGGTATTGCTGATATTTATAGTGATTTTGAGCATGGATTGCTGATAGGGCAATGCATTATTATATGGTTACATACATACAAGGGCTCTCGTATCGACCAATGGGGAAGAGAAAACTAAGAAGGGTCGGTGTGGACGGTGTGCAGAATCTGCAGTTATCAAGAGGTTTCAGGCTTCGAGATTAGGAGCTCGCCAAGGGTTCAATGGTACGGCTCACATGGATGGACTTGGCCGGTGCTCGGAATGTTTAACTTTGATGAACAGATTAGTCACAAAATAGTTTGGTAACCTTTAATTAATCAAAGCATATAGGAGAACTGTTTTCAAGATAAACAAGAGCATTATGTTTTCTTAAATTTGTCTGGTTTCAAAGACCAAATGAGAAAAGATTGTCTTTGAGTAGCTTCCTAACTCAGGTCATCAAAATGATCTTCATTCATCATTGTTAGGCTATTAGCTTGGTTCCAGTGATTGTCTACCATGGGGCATCAATGTTCTGATATGATCTTGAGCTTGAAATTTCTAGATTTTGAATCCACACTTATTACATAAGCGACAACTTATCAGTTTCAGCTATAGGGTGCTGATTGCATCAATGTGCTTTTCTCTGTCCCTTTCGTGACAAAAATGTTTAGGTTCCGGTGGTTGTCTTAACAATTACGGCTTGAAGAAGTTGGCAACCAAGCCCTTGTCAACCAAATCCCAAGCTGCTGCAACAACAAAAAGAACACTCAAAATCACTCCCAAGCATCCGAGTCCCATATTAGTGCACCAAATGACGCCTTTTGGCTTTGGTTTCTTGATAGAATTCCACATAAAACATGGATAAACATATGTCAAAGGCACTGATGTAACTGCCCCAAGTAGGGGTGATAGTCTTCCCAAGAATGGCAAGGCAACTGCTAAAAAGAATGCAAATCCTCCAACGAAAAGGCGTAAAACTATCCGAAGCCATCTCGGGCACGGCTGCTTCTTCCTAATGGTGTACTTCATCTCAAAATTGTCAAAAACTACCATGCCATAGATTTGGAACGTAGTCAAGCAGTTTATCAATACCAGTATGCAAAGTAGTTCCAGGACAAATTGTGAGATTTTTTGTGCATGGAACTGAGAAACGGCTTTCACCACTTCTGTATTCGCGAAAGGTACCTGCAAAAAATATGATCAGATGCTAACATTTATTGGGATCATGTACAGAAGCCTTGAAAAATTTCTCTCACCTTGTTTCCGTAAGCCCAATATCCACCAAGTGCAAGAGGAAACAAACACAAGGCTATTACTACATGTGATATAGTCACTCCACTCCACATTCTCTTACGAGGATGTCTTGGGTTTGATGGCAATGTCCCCTGCATCAGTTTATAGACCTTTACTCCCACAAGCATTGCGAAATCGATAGAAATGTTAATGATTTCAACATCAATATAACCATGTCAAATCATCATTCCTTGGCAAGATAATGACGCTTTGATGAAAATGAGCTAGATCAAACAGTCACCTGTATCTCAAGGATAACATTTTGACCTCTGAATGCAAGGAAAATGATGCCAACTGAATTCAGTACACTACTGAAGGACTCCATGGTAGAGTCCATAGCTGGAGGCTCATACGATACATCATTAAGCCTGCCCTTGCCGATTGAAAGAGCCCATATCATGGTACAATATACAATTGCTGTAATGGTACCAATCACAGAGACTCCAGCTACGGAGTTCAAGTTGGGGAAGTACTCGGCTACACAGATAGCCATGAACATAAACACAAAGAAGCACAATATACCATGCATTGAATTAGGATCACAAGTTGCACCATCCTTGCACACTGTTCTTACTAGAAGCTTTACTGTTCCACCTCCTATGATGATTAGCTGCACACACGCACCACCAGAAAGATACATTGCTGGGAACAAAGCTAACAACATCCCTAGCTTTGGACCTGAAAAAAAGAAAGAAGAAAGATAGTCAATACATTACAAGCCATTTACTCTATTAGCTTAAGAACAAGAGCTTGTGGTGTTAACCAAAGGCAGTTACTGCGAGGTGGACGTATCTACTATATCGAATTCCAGAATCAGATTCATGTAATCGTACAAGGAGTGACATCGTGTAGAACTTCCATGAACACACTATTGACAAGCATATGATTCCCCATGCCCTGCAACCATTGGAATGTGTTATGAGAGCTAACCAAACATTATCTGCTTCCTGTTATGTGCCTACAGAACTTGCTTTATAGAAGGTAAAGTTTATTCGCAAGTACTGCAATAGCCCTTTCCTTCTACAAAAACCCAGGTGAAATCTATAGGGTATTCTATATCAGGATTCATCTTCAAGGTTCTTGGTTCAACATTTTATTTTCAGGAGGGTTGCAATAACTTCTCATGTAAAACTCAGTCAGTAATTGAGTATCCAGTAGATTATGTAGCAAGTTATTGTTTTCATTTCATGAGAGAAAAGCACCAGACATATGTATCAATCAGACCAAAATAAAAATAAAAAAATCTTAAGAACTTGTTACTTACCATCCAAGAGTAGCAAAAGCAACAGGTAGTAAAAGGGCTTGAATTCCAAGTCCTGAACACAGAAGATGAAAGGTAGTAGAATAGATAGTGCCTTTTCTGGACTCTGTGAGGGGTAGCCAAGCATCTTGTGGATTGAGCTCACCACCTGCCCAGTTTTTGGGACTCATTGTGACTGGTTGTGGGACTCCATTGTCCATGTTGGAAAAGTCTTGAGCAAAACCTTGCCTTGAATTTGTTTCAACATCCTCTTGATCTCTCATGCCTCCCAATTTAAGCTAACGTTTTATGTAGCTGTGGTTTTTCAACTATGTCAAAGAAAATTGCAATGCTTATTAGCAAAAGCTAGCTAGGATTCCTCACAAGTTTTCGCATAGAATGTTATAGACATTAGGAAAGCAAACTGTGACTATACAAAAATGAAAAAAAAAAAAAAAGAAGTCTTTTTAATATTTAGGAGGGTGAGGTATAGAACAACTACTGACCAGAGAAAAAGAACAGATTGAAAGAGTTTGGAAGAGCTTTGGATGAATGGTTGAAGCCAGAGGGGAAAATCAAGTTTGAACTAATTACTGGAACAACCGAAATCACATTCGTAAGAAAATGTGGGATCAAAGATAACTGTTTGTTATTGTGTAGGTGGTCAATTAGATTGAGGTGAAACCAACATTGCTCAATCTCTGTTGCTGATGGGATAAAGAGGGACCAAGTCTCAAGTGGATGAGAATTTATGGGAACTGAGAGAACTTCGAGAGGTTTAAGAATCTTTGAGGACAACACTGGCAACAAGTGGCACTGCGTTCAGATCTCGTGCCTATGTGTAAAACTAAGTCGTATAGATAAGGATCCTCTCCTTGTTTCCCCCCTATCCTTATGTATCCGACTTCTAATCATGTCCATTTATTAGATATCCAAAGATCATAAAATTAGAAGACGAACAGATTAGATTCTCCTCGACGCCTCGTTTCTCAATCTCTCTTGTCTTTCAATGTTTTCCTGCGCTCTGCTCTGTCTTACTGATTCAATGCTCTCTCTTACCGATTCATTGCTTCATTATCTCTTTCATCGACTATGTCGGGAGATTCCACTCTGGGACAAGGATCCTTTCTTCGTCCACTATCAATCATGTCAGCTATGGCGTTAAGAGAAGTAATCTTTCTGCTCTTGTTCAGAACTCAGTCTCTTCTTTTGTTTTTTTTTCTTTTGCTCCCCCCTTCTCTTTGGGTTTTCCAAATCCTTTGGTGTTTTCATTATTTCTACTGTGAACGATGTCATAGATCATTTGATAGTATTTTGCATTGGCTTGCATCTCTTTCTAATTATACTTTCTTAAGGAGTAAATACTTGTGACACCCTGTAGTTTACACCTAAAATCAGTTTTGTCCCTCACTTTTTTTTTTAAACTGGTATGCCCCTATACTTTGAATTCGCGACTGATTTGCCCTTTTCTCAGCTGGTTATGACTGTGACATGCTCATTAACAGTCTAAATAACCCTTCACTCTTATCTCTTCTAGCATAGTAATAGGGGGCTTAGACCTTGCTCTCAAAACCCAACCATTGAAGCTCTCACAAGCATTGTTAATGAGTATGTCACAGTCATAACTAGCTGGGAAAAGGGTAAATCAGTCGAGAATTCAAAGTATAGGGGTATATCAGTTTAAAAAAAAAAGTGAGGGACAAAACTGATTTTAGGTGTAAACTACAGGGTGTCACAAGCATTTACTCCCTTTCTTAACTATGAAAGATTGTTTATTTTTCTATGAATTTGACGTATACTCTCTGTTTACCGATTTGTGAATTTATACTACAGACAACAAATATTGGTGGAGAATCTAGCTTGGCTGACACAAGTTGCAAACCAAAATTCGGTATGGAATTTGACTCTGATGAAGCTGCTTATATATTTTACAATGAGTATGCAAGGAAGATGAGATTCAGTGTTAGAAAAGAACAGGTGGTGAAGAACAAGAAAACCGGTGAGGTAACATCAAGAATATATTCTTGTTCTAAGGAGGGTTATCAATCGAAAGACAAGAGAGGGTTATCGTCTGTTGGGTTATCGTCCGTTGGGAGTTTTCGTTGGCTTCAATCATCATCGAGAGGTTATTATATTTGGGGTGGCGTTGATGTATGTGGTGGGCAAAAATTGTAAATAAATATGTACCCAACATAACTTCACCCTTATCTTATTAATTAAGATAGAGCTTTTAATTATGTCTGTTTCGACCCATTCAGAATAAAGTAAATTCCTTAATTACAACCCTCGTTTTCAAGGGAAGACCCTTTGATTCTAAATATAAAGTGACAAACAGAGCATGTGTGTTTCTGGTGGGGAATTTGGCTTGGAAAGAACCAAGGCTTGGGTTTTTGGTGTGGTTGTATCCAGATTTGAATCTAGACTGCCTACATGCCCTTGTAAAGGGATCAAACCATTGTAGTTCTTAAGAGGTTTGTAGGTTTTATGGCTTAATGCTGGCTTTTTGTTTAACAGATGTATTTTGAATCCGTTAACTATATTTCTTGTGGACACCCAATTTGGTAGAGTGTCTGTTGATTTGACTTGGGCACTAAGATCGGGTGATGCAGCAGTGTGATAAAAAGGCTTGAATGGTTTTGGCCATAGCCCTTGATAGTGGCGTAGGTGATCTCCGCGTGTAAGCGGACTGCCCCTTCATGCGGACTCCGCGCGTATATCGGTGAGCGGGCTCCGCGTGTACAATTGTGAGCGGACTCCGCGTGTATGTCTGTGAGCGGGCTCCGCGTGTATATCTGTGAGCGGACTCCGTGTGTTCCCTTGTGAGCGGACTCCGCGACTTGCTTCATCTTCTACATGAATGGATCTCGCCTCGCTTGGGCTTAAGGCTTCTGTATATTAGCTCGTCACCCTTTAGGGCCTCTGCTTTGATGTAAAGTCATCTCGCCACCCCTTAGGGTTCCTGCCTTGACACGAATGCGACCTCGCCACCCCTTAGGGGCTATGCTTTGATGTGAGGTCACCTCGCCACCCCTTAGGGTTCCTGCTTTGACACGAATACGACCTCACCATCCCTTAGGGTTTCTACTTTGATGTGAAGTCACCTCGCCACCCTTTAATGTTCCTGACTTGACACGAATGCGACCTTGCCACCCCTTAGGGCCTCTGCTTTGATGTGAAGTCACCTCGCCACCCCTTAGGGTTCCTGCTTTGGCACGAATGTTGGTTTGCCACCCCTTAGGGTTCCTGTCTTGGCGTGAATGTTGGCTCGCTACCCCTTAGGGTTCCTGCTTTGGCACGAATGTTGGCTTGCCACCCCTTAGGGTTCCTGCCTTGGCTTGAATGTTGGCTTGCCTTTGCTTTAGGACTTCAGCCATCTCGCAAGGTCTTCTTTACACACGAACTCTACTTGGCAGGACCTTGTCATCTTTTCCTTGATGAAGTTGATGAGATTGTACTAACCACATAACTCCAGACGTCTATCCCTGTCTGGTTGGGAGTTGGACTTGAGGAAACTGCTCTTCTATAAATTGAGATATGTTGTCTCCTTCTCTTTGATCTGGTCAAGGATTCTCCAAGTCGTCAAGGGTGAGTTCCTGTTCTTCAGATTCGTGTTACTTGTTTGTTTCCTTCCCCTTACATGGCTTATTATGCGAGATGTAAGGCCATATGTTTGCTGTAACAAGGAGGGAAGGGGGCGAGGTCATCTCGCCTTCTTTTTGGTGACTACCTCGCGTGGTCATCTCGCCTTGTTCTGGTGACTACCTCGCGAGGTCATCTGGCGTTAGGGGAGATGGATTTGCTTCCGGGCTTCCGGCGGAGTGACATAGAAAGATAAAGGCGCTGCAAAAAAAAGAAATAGTTAGAATGGGGGCTCCACCTTTGCTTGGTTCGCCGCTTTTCTTCTGCCCTGCTTTCTTCTTCTGCGCTTCGCCTTCTTTCTCTCTCTGTTTCTCTCTTTGGTTCGCTTCGCCTTCTGTGTCCCTCGCACTCTGTCCGTGTGTTTTCTTCTTCTCTGTCTCTTTATATAGAGTGCACGGTTTGGAAGATTGAGTTTGCATTGGACTTTATTGTCCAGCTGTTTGCAAGAGTCACAATTGAACTCTAAAGCATTATGCATGTAGCACAAGAAAAATATTTATATTATATATTTTTTAAGCCCCTTTTCTTTTTCTTTTTCTTTTTATTTATTTATTTATTTATTTTTTGCCGATCAACAGTATGATGAAACGGCAGATTCATTTATTTGGTTGTTTGAGACATTCTTAGAAGCCATGTCTGGAAAGTCTCCGAAAACCATATTTACTGATCAAGATGCAGCAATGGCGAAAGCCATTTCAGCAATGGTGAAACCATGCATACTTTTACTATTTTTGGATGTTAATTAGGTTATTTCGTGGATGTGATCGATCACTGATGATATGAGATTTATTCTAATGCAATTTGAAGCATATATCAATACCCTTTCTCTTCGATAAAAGCATATCTTCTTTCTACTGATGTGTGAAAGACGATCATATATAGAAGCATTACAATAGTGAAAGAAAACTTTTCTTTAACTAGCAGAGTAAAAGGTAGACTCCATTATAAGCTAAAAGTGTCTAAACATAAATGAGATAAATCAATGATTGAAGTGCTCAAAAAGTTCAATTGAGCAGCAACATCAGTACAATTCATGAATCTTATTCTCTGGAAACATTTTCCTCGTATTAATCTCCACTAAAAAGTGTAAACATATGCATGCTATGCTTCACTGGAAGTGTGATCAAAATTCATAACGATGATGAAGGCATATATACAAGAAATCCTACTGGTTTTGACCCTCTAGTAGTTGTTTTTCTATGGCCAAACTAAGAAGCATTGTCTTCCTCTTTTTTTCATGTTTCTGCATGCATTCCCTTTCTTCTTCTCATGCACAAACACATAATGCTGTACTCATGTTAGGCTTCTTTAGTCCCGGAAACCAAGCATTTTCAGTGCTACAAGTACTCGTTACTTGGGAATCTGCTGGTGCTACAAACTACCAAATTATCCAGATGCAGTAGCCAATCAAGAAACTCTGATATCGATACATTAGGAGTCTTTGCATTGGGTAATGATGGAACATTGAAACTCTTAAGTATATGTACGTATCAGATCCCAATCAAACAGCTTTTGGAATGAAATTGGGCATTCTGTAACAGAAAGTTCACTATTAAAAACACAGAAAGAGCCCTTGTGCAAAAACAAAACAAAAAACACAAAACAACAACAACAAAGAAAAGGGAAGACTGAATTCTGAACAGGACTAGAAAACTTACATCTCTTAACTTCATAACTGATACGATAGTTGATGGTCCGATTGAAATCTCCAGAAAATGGTGTCGATGAAAGAGATAGTAAAGCAGAGAAGAGATAAGAGAGCATAATGGACTTCGTTTTCTGATCAAATTTTTTTATTTTTTTTTTGATTCAATGAGACGAGAGAAATTGGAAAACGAGGCGTCGAGGAGAATCTAATCTGTTCGTCTTCTAATTTTTTTTGGACTCGATCTATTTGTTAACGGAGGATTGTGAGAAAACTTTAATGTTTGTATTGAAAAACCAACTTTTGAATATTTAATAAAAAAAATGTTAAGATAATGTGATTATGACCTTTGGATGTCTAATTAATAGAAAAGATTAGAAGTCCAAGGATACACAAGGAGAGAATCCTTATCCCGTTTAGTTATACCGACTCCCATATAACAATTATTTTATTTTTTTGGGAAGAGGGGAGTATCCAATAATCAAGGAACATTATGGACCCCATTTAAGTCTCTAGAATCCAACTAAAATATGGGTCAAGCCGATATCTGCATGAGAGCATTTAGATATTTAACCAAAGTTTTCCATCTTATAAGCCCGCAGGCGTGATGACCCATATTTTCTGAGTGCTGACACTTTTTATCAGCATTCTTAGGTCTTGCAGGCTCACATTACTCAAAAACCAACTAATAATAGACTTGTAAATGTTGGGGGGTCGAATTTGGAGTGAGAAAATTACTCACCAGGGTGCGTTTCCATGATTGGGGTACTATTTCAAACAAGTGTCACACGTTTCAATCTTTAAATTACAAACTTGTGAGATGACTTTAATAGTATTATATTAATTGATATAAGAAAGTATATAATGAGATGAAGTAAATCGATATGCTTAAATCTTTCACATGTAACGAATTTATTTTCATTAAATAGATAAAACCTAACAAAAGTCTCACAAGTGATGCTGTGATAGTCGCTAAGGCTTGAAGAAGTTGGCATGTAAGCCTTTGTTGCCTAAATTCCATGCTGCTGCAATAACTAAGAGAAGACTTAAAACCAAGCCTAAGAATCCAAGTCCCATGTTAACACACCACATTACCCCTTTTGGTTGTGGTTTCTTGATTGCAATCCACATCAAGCATGGATAAGCATACGTCAAAGGTAACGTCACCCCTCCAATTAGAGGTGCCAGACTTCCCAAGAATGGAAATGTCACTGCTGCAAAAAATGTCACTCCTCCAAAGAACACACGCAAAGCTGTTCGAAGCCATCTAGCGCATGGCTTGGTCTTCCTGCTAGTGTAGTTCGACTCCAAGTTGTCGAAAATTACCATTCCGTAGATTTGAAATGAACTTAAGCAGTGAACGATTACCAGTATGCAAATTAATCCAAGCACTACTTTTGATATGTCGTGTGCATGGAATTGCGAAATTGCGATCAATAGTCCTCCATTGGAGGAGGGTACCTGCAGATCGAGCCAGGGGCGGATCCAATGTAGAAGATGGTGGGACTTGGTGGGACTCAAGCCCCACCAAGATTTTGGAGGGAAAAATTTTTCATGCCCACTCAAGATTTTTATGAAGTCCACCCTAATTATTCAAGCCCACCCAAAACGAGTAGAGCCCAGTAAGCCCACACTCCGACAGTCCATTAATTCTATCGCACCCAAGATTTTCACGTCTTCTTCCCGACTCTTTTCTCACCCTAATTATTCAGAACTCGCAGTCGTCTCCTGACTCTCTTCTCACCCAAAAGGGGAAGACGCAATCTCTTAGATCGAACTCATCGCCGTCAATCCCGTCATCGGTCTCCATTCGACTCAAGTCACTCAACAAGCTCAATCAGGTTTTCTGTCTTCATATATACCATCTCAAATTCTCAATATCTGTTTTTTTTTTCGTTATAATTCGTTTATGCTGGGTAACAATCCCTGCCGAATCAAAGCATACATGTAGGTCGATCGATCTAGCTAGCTAGCTATAGGAAACTTATTATTTCTGGGTACGTACTACGTGGTCCTTAATTGTGTGTATACTTGATGTGTGCATGCCCATTGGCACCTTAAATTTCAGAATTAAGGTAACGTGCTGAATCAGAGAGAAGGATACACAGAAGCAAATTAATAATCTGGGTTGTTTTTGTTTTCTCATTTTTCTGGGCTGATAGAAATTAGAAAATGCCAGAGGCCAGAGCCAATATAATTGTAAATTGTATATGCTGTGTTAGTGTGTTTTACATGTAGTAATATTTTGATATGGAAAATGGAATTGGGTCATTTGGGTGATTGCATTCCGTTCAAATTTGAACTAGTTGTTGAAGGCTTGAAGCTGAACTTTGAGAGTTTGAGTATGACTGTATGAGGCTATGAGCTCAAATGCACAATTATTATTTTCTTGACCGTTTTGTTAATATTTCAGGCTTTCAGCTATTCAGGAATCGGGAAGCTGCCAGGAAAGCTAATTTCCAAAGCAATGAAAGCATCATGACCCAATTAGCATTTGGCTTTGCATTTGGAAGGTACGTACTGTGCAAATTTAGCTAGTTTCTACTTTTGTATTGAATTTGAGAGGTAAGAATCATTATGTAGGTGTATCTTTTTTCTAATTCAATAAAATTTTCTCGCATTGTTGAGAATTTTCATTATAATATTTTTTTATTATTTTATTGACAAACTCAAGCCCACCCAAACCTCAAATCCTGGATCCGTCCCTAGATCGAGCAGCAGAGTTTATGATTGCGCCAAATTAAGATTAGTTATGACTTATAAACAGGGCAGAGCCAATTGAGGATGAGTGGGGGCCCGTGCCCTGAGTGGAACTTGATGATTGGCAGCTAAAGATGCAGTTGTGCCCTCAGTGAAAAATAAAAAGTCTGTAAAAAAATAACAACTGTCCACAATAAAAAAAGAATTGGGGAATAATAGGAAGCTTCTCCTGCACTCTAAGTCTATAACCTTGAGAAGAACAACTTACAAGATTTCCCGGATACCACTTACTAAATACCAATACCAATAGAGTTGTGTTTCCCCAAATACTACTTCAGTACTCCTGCCTTTTTTGTGCGTTCAATCTCTTTGTTGAAAAAAGAAGAAGAATACTGATGGTCTGATGCAGTGATGATTTGTGTGTTCAATCTCTTATCTACCTCAAACCCCAAAATCTCAAATCAATATTTTTGAGATCAACAAGTCAACAAGGTATGGTACATGCTCTCTCTCAATTTTAGATGGATCAATGGATGATGGATCATCGATTTCATATATCTATCAGTTATCAGATAACATGTCTTGTTATCGTCTATTTGTCTTGCTCTCTCAATGCGATTGGTTTTCTTCTCGACTTCTCCTCTGTTCTAGTGTTCTGGTATATATCCAATTGAAAATTTTGTGAACTCATGAATCATGATTTGGGAGTTTATAATTCTGTTCAAACGGGTACTTTGGTTACCAGTAGGAATTTGACAAGATCATGTAATGAGTTTGATGAACATCTTAGGATTACGGATTGAAAGGTGTAGTGTAGAACGGCAGCTACAAACTGCTGCCTCCCTCTCTTTACAAGCTTATTTTATGAACTAGGATGGATTCTTAGTAACATATAAACGATAGATGTGCACCCCTTTTTCCTAGATTTTTAAATAATCACCAAATATGAAATGGAACTCCTTATACCTTGGCAGTTTGGCCTGTAGTTTTTGTCTCAAAGTGTAACTTGATACTGTCTTGCATTATGAAACAGGCACTATACATAATACTGGAATTGTGTTGTTCAAGTTCTATAAGAGCAGAAAAGACTAAAGATTGATAAAACCCAATTCTCATGAATTTAGATTTTTCATATTATCACTAGTGCATCAGTTATGCATGCAAAATTCTCACTGTACAATATTATTATTAAGATCCAGGGATTGAGGAAGCAGATTGATGAATACTGCAGATGGTTGTTCATATAGGTGGGTAGGATTATCATTATATAAGCCAAAACAAGATGGCAGAACCTGTTTTGTTGGAATCAATTTTTGTGCTGGAATCAATTTTTTGTGCCCCCATGGGTATATTTTTCTCCCTCCGCCACTGGTTTTCCTTGAAGGTGTTCAATGTATAACATGTCGCCGATGTTGGGGTAGTGACACCTTCCAACACTTGTTTGCAGGGAAGAACACATCGGGTCGGATTCGACCCAGTCGAGCAAGGCTCAAGGAAGAAAGGCGGGTTGTGTTAGTGGTGGTGACTTTCTGATCTTTGGGTCGAATATCGATGGCGGGCTTTGCTAGAAAGCTGGAGGTGGACGGCTGGCCAAGAGTGACGACGTCTGCTCGGGCGGCGACGACGGAGTACATAACGATCAGAATGAGGCTGGTCGTGGGGGCTGAAGATCAGGGGTTGGTTGTGCTTGGGAGCCCCAAATCATCTTGGGTGCCTAAGGAATATTTTGGTCAGGGCCCAATGGAGGGTTGGTACCTGAATGGGTGTGGGAATTGGACCGTCTGCTGGGCCAAACTGAGAAACTCCAATCTGTTAGGGTTTCACATTTGGGATCCTGGAGAATCATCTGGAGGAGTATTGAAGGAGGAATCAAGTTATTCTTAATTAGTGAAGCATGATACAATGAATGACCAGTCTCTATATACCACTGTGGATACTTCCACAACTTCTAGTTATATCTATACATGACAACGGAAGGGTATGCAATGGTTACTCTGGCCTTAATTTTTTTCAAATTTCACAAAATCCTTAGCCTTTTACAAAAGCATGTTATCTGGATGTGTCTCGATTGGCTTGTGTTCAAGTTGCGTTCAATTTTTTAAATAAAATCAGTGGTGTTTCATTTAAAAACAGAAAAAAGGATATGTATAAGAGATTGGCTTACGTAATTAAGAGAGTAGTTTTAGACGGACTCGGGCCCATAGGCCACAATCTGAATCAAAACTTGGAAGTTTGAAAATCGGCCTATATTCAAAACTTGTCCTAGGCAATATGACTCGTCAATGAAGCCTTTGTCTTCTCTTCTTTTTATCCGTATATGCAGGTCTTCTAGACCAAGAGTACGTTCTATATCTATCTATGTAGAAGGAAACCAACTAATAATGTGACAAGGAAACCAACCAAGAGAACAAAAAATTTGCTTGGATCGACTATATATATGTAGAAACATTACACTGTAATACCAATAACTCTTTTCAAACATCACAACCAAGAGTACATTCTATCAAGTGGGAACGATTAGTAGGATAGCTAGGGTGTAACAATTTCGAACATAATATCATCAACACTACTGTACGTGACATTACTTTTCAATCACGTTGGCTTGAAGAAGCTCACCTTAATACCAGTATCAATCACGACATAAGTACCAGACACAATCAAAAGCACACTTAAACACATACCCACAACCCCAAGCACCCAATTGATCCACCAGCTTGGACTGTACTTCTTTGGCTTCTTCATTATGAGCCACATGAAACAAGGATATGCCAAAGTCACCGGCAATGCGATCCCTCCTATCAGTCCGGCTAAGCTTCCCAAGAAGGGGATGGCCACGGCGACGAAGTAGCAGCCGTATGTAAACATAGCTCGCATAATAGCCCTGAGCCACCATGGAGCCGCCTGCTTGAACCTCCTAGTGTAATGTGACTCCATTTCATCGAACATCGGCATGCCGTAGATTTGGAAGGAACTAAGTGCATTGACGATGACGAACAAACTTGCTAGCCCTAAGACAGTTTGGGAGGTGTCTGTCGAATGGAAGGCGAACAAAGCCGCAAACATACCCCCTTGTTCTGGTATCTGTGAATGAATTGAAGACAATGTTATATATAAACGTATTATCAAACTGTTATTCTATGTTGATGACAAACTGTAGGTTAGTTTCTGAAACATATATGCAAAAAAAATTAAACGTACCTTTTGGCCATATGCCCAGTAACCTCCGATTGCGAG
This sequence comes from Fragaria x ananassa, assembly GCA_034370585.1. Classification (NCBI taxonomy): domain Eukaryota; kingdom Viridiplantae; phylum Streptophyta; class Magnoliopsida; order Rosales; family Rosaceae; genus Fragaria; species Fragaria x ananassa. Next base: position 20,272,956 of record CP139769.1, read on the forward strand.
AGGGAAGATGCACAATGCTATAAGTGTGTAAGAAACCTGTACACCTCTCCACATAGGCACGCGTGATGGGTGTTTTTCACTAGAGGGCATTGTAGCCTGCGAAAATTGAAGCAACAAATAAGAGGGCATGCAATTAGTACAAAGTCAGAAGTCATGTACTCTAAAATTGCAAGTGAAAACAAACATTTTTAGGTTCAAGAAGGCTATGCATGCAAGTTTATCAGCAATTAGTAGACAGTCAACTCTTGTGTGTTGAATTTTTGGTGTTGCCCTTATCATATGCTTGAAGAATATTCAAATGAATTGTTGAGGTTTCATTGTCGAGCTAACAAAGACTTCGTCGCCACCAGAAAACTTGGTACGAATTCCATGATTTGGTTAGAGAGAAACTAAAGATATTCCCACTTGTTACAAGCCAACTTTGCTACGTAAGATTTTAAATTAAAAATAAATAATAAATAAAAATAATAATATTGTTTGTCTTGACGCTACAAAGTTGATAAGGTGTAGTTGTTTAGTATCTTTCAGTATTGATGTTATAAATTGTGTCACTTGATCGTTATTTTTTAGTCGTCGTTTTGCAATAACTATCAAAAATTGAAAACGAAGTGATCTTGGATGCAACTCAACATGAGTACCAATGCAAACAGAATGATAAAAGATTCTAAAGACGCATACAGTACGTACATCGAAAAATTGTGAAATGAACATACCTGGATCTCAAGGATAAGGTTGTGGCCTCTGAAGCCAAAAGCAATCATTCCAAGAGCGTTCAGAACATCGAAAAATTGTATGAATTCTTTGTTGTCTTTCAAGGGATTGTAAGAGACATGAGGTAGTCTACCCTTGTCAACAGACACAACCCAAATAAGCGTACAATAGCCGACAGCAGTGATGGCACCAACAAGAGACACTCCGGCGATGGAGTTCAAGTTGGGAAGCTGAGACAGTATCACTGCCGCGCATGTAAAGACCAAGTACCACTCTGCTGGTGTTAAGCTCTTGACGGTGCACGTTGGACCGCACACGATTTGGAAGAACATCTTGCATGTTGCTCCTCCGAGAACGATTAACGCCACGCAAGTTCCGCCGGAGAGGTAGAGAATTGGGAACAGCGCTAAGAACTTCGATAGCTTCTCGCCTGATTTAGAGAACAAATTTGATCAAAAAGTGCTTCCAAATTTGACATATCTGTTATCTAAAAAGTAAAGTTTACCATACTTCTTACTTCTTAGAGACGCATACTCTGGAAGCTATGAGATGTATAATACATGAGTTCATAATTAAGGTAATTACTTGGAGGAAGTTAATTAAGAAAGTGCAAGTAATTAACCGGCATATACTAATTCTACTGACTAGAATTCTAGAAAGCTAGTGATCGAGCAAAGTCCTTTGTACAAAAGCACTATATTATAGAACACCTATGCTAACTCGTATATCAGATGCACAAGTCACTTTAAGAACTTCCAAACTAATTAACTGAGTATTACCGAAACATGCGTTGCATAGTTGAATGTATCTGCAATATCGAAGGCCTGTTTCAGAAGATTCATGAAGCTGCACGAGCAAGAACAGAGTGTAAAGTTGCCATAGGAACACTGCTGTCATGCATATAATCCCCCATGTCCTGTAAAAAAAAAAAAAAAAAAAAAAAAAAAAAAACATAAACACTCTGCAGTTCACTTCAAAATAGGGTCATCAGTAATTGCTTGCAGTTCAAATAGTTTCTGGTCTTCGTTCTGACTTACCACCCAAGAATGGTGAAGGCAACAGGGATGATGAGGGCCTGAATCCCAATGCCGGAGCAAAGAGTGTGGAAAGCGGCATAGTAAGCGTTACCATTTCTAGACTCGGTGATCGGAAGCCATGCGTCTTCGGGGTCAAGCCTCGTGAGCTTAAGAGCCCTCCTTACAGGGCTCCCTATAGGAGTCATGAACCGTGGAGTACGTGATCTCGGAGTTAAGGATTTTGGGGTTTTAGCCTTTATCTCTATCTGGTCAACACCACCGCGTGGCGGAATCACGAGCGGTTCCCGGGACACGGACGCCGCCTTGGACATCTTCGGCTCCGAGCTCTCAGGAGCCGCGGTGGTTGCCGGGGTTGCATCAGTGGTGGCAGGCTGGGGTGGAATCTGAGCGGGGGTTATTTCCTCCATACTATTACTTTGGTTTTACTTGGTTAAAACTAGCAAGAGCTTGCTCACAAGAAGCAGCTACTTACATGTAGCTCTATATATAGAGCTTGCATATAATGCTGTTCAAATTAGGGGTTTGATTGAATAGACTTCGATTCAGATTATTGAGTACAACTTTTTTGACCCGAATTTGTTTATACTTGTGTACTAATCATTGTTCCTCCTCTAGCTAATGGAAGGAGATACTGAAAGATTGTTAATTTGTAGCAGCAAATCATATTATTCAAACTATTGGCGGCCACACTTTATATAAATTTGTATAATAAGTGTGAGGTATATATCTTATATATATGTCACTAATTGGTCCGAACAAGCTGTCTTATAGCTTAGAAATTCAAGGATGTTCTATATAAACGTGTACTCATCAAGAGCAGCTGGGATTGTTTATCAAATTGATGATTTTGCTCTTATCTCTTTCTTCTTTTTCTCTTGACTTGGACTTGGTCAAGTTGAGCATCCAGTTTTTCATTCGTTTCTGTTCATGTCCCGAAAGTTGACTTGGAACACGAGCACTAATCAAGCACTATTGCTAAGGGTTTGTCATAAGGAACCAAAATATATAATAGAAGTCTTGCTAGCTAGCTAGCTTAATTAACTTGGCCGCTGTCATTGCCTTTGCTTATACAGTGACAGTCACACAGCCAACAAGGAATGTCTAATTCTCCAACTAGCAATGTGTCTTACGTGATGATTGTATTCATTTAAGAAGATCGATGGAGAAGCTAGTATATCACAAATTATAGATATATAGGAAGAATATATGAGGTGGTGCCGTAAAATTAAGGCCTTAACTTATGGGCAAATGGGATTAGAAAACTATGAGAATCCAAGGAATCTAAACCTATCTATAATATATGAACTGCGTACGTAAGTATATGTATATATTCGTATCATGAGGTATATATGCGCAAAATTATTGTTGTAATATTATCCCGAGTCGTGGCAAGGTATGCATGGTAGGGTAATGGCGCTTATTATGAAAAAATATAGAGTTGAATAGTTTTGTCTTGTGCTTGTAGGTGAGGGATTAAAAGATGAATAGAAACAAAAGGATCGGAGAAGATTGGAAAACGTAGCAGAAATTAAGGCCAGGATTCATAACCTATTAAGGCCAGGAAAACGTAGCATATATGATTCTGTACTCAATAGCTGCAAGTAGTACGTAGAAAAGATTGAAGACAAATAGAAAGAAGACGAACGCAAACTAGTAACGATGAGAACAAACACGCAAGGGGGTTCTTGGATCTTTGGTGTTTCTTCTATTTTGGTTGTCCATGTCGTTTTCTGCATGGGGTAAAGATACCAAGCTCGCGATCATGAAGGTAATAGAATTGGTTGAATATATATCATTCGATTCCTCACATTAATTAGGTTGGCTAACAACGTAAATGAAACTAACTCGATCCAATGCATCTCTAACTAGCGTAACAGTTTAAATTTGCTCAACTTCTCCTACCAATCCCATATATTTTGCTTGCTGGAGAGGTCGATCGTTTCATCATCAACTCTCTCTCTCTCTCTCTCTCTCTCGCGGAATAAACCTAGGAAAGATAAACTTAATCCATAGCCACAAGCAACGTATAGTGTGCTAGCTAGAGAAATACCATTCACACGTGTAGTTCCAGAACCTCATATTGAATTATTGATAATCATTTTATCCTTCTATTTGTAGGTTTTTTTTTATCATATTTTTAATTTCTCAACATGGGTCATTGTTATTTAATAATTTTTTTAGAATATATATATAATGTAATATTGACCGTCAGATTTTTAAATTAACGTTAGAACGACATACAATTATGTAAGTTAAAATCCTCAACTACATCATCTAATCATTTATGAGCGTTATTTTGAAATTTTCTTTAGACTCCCTAACTTCGTGCATATCCTAATAGTTTATAAATCACCATGTCTATGCTTGAGATTCATCTCCCATCAATTTCATATGAAACACAAGACTAGTACTCCAATTAAGTTGATCGATCCACATAAAAATTGGTTGAACTATCAATTGTAAGCATTAACAAATTTACAACAATTGTAATCTTGGCCGAACCAGTTCCAACAAATTGGTTTGAAATGGATATTACAGTCAAACAGCTGAATTCAATAGATCGAGTAAGCTCAAACTAGACGCTTAGTTATCTGATTTGTTTACATGTTTGCAGGTCCAATTTGGTAAAGAAGTTCTAAGTTGCCGGCTAACAATTCTGCCCTATCATACTACATTGACCATATATAGCACTAACCCAAATATATTAGTCACTAATTGTTTATTTAATTTGTGATTGAATACTAATTAAGCAACTGTAATGCAAGTGGTCATTAGGGTATTGTTCATATATACTATATAGTGAGAACGAAATGCATTCACGGGGGTTAATTTAGGGTAGGAGGCCAACCAATCGATATGTGAGTCATCTGTGAGAGACTTTGGGAAAGTAGTAGGATTTGTGTTTTGACCCTAATTCTTCGGTGTTAATATTGAACAAACATATACAAGAATAATCCCAAGCTAGGGTGACACATATAAGGATTGATCATGAGATAAGAGACTCAGAGAACATGATCGAATTAATGACGAATAAATTGGTTGTTTTAAATTTAACATTGGAATGCAGGGTGTCATCGTTTTGATAATGATGGTATATGAAGCTGGACGCTCTTTTTATTCAGCAGCACAAAACTTTCTCGTGATCGATCATATATAGTAAGTAGTCGAAAGTCATCTCTAAAGTCTTTAAACATGTGAAGAAAGGTTATGACTATAAATTTTGGATCTATACCGCTCTCTGAAGTAGTCGAACCAAACCATGACCGAAGCCGTCGAATCAGGAAACATCGTTGGACCACGCCTCCCTCGTCGCCGCCGCTTCTCCTGCACGAACAGGAGACCGCAATATCCCACCGCCAACAACGAACCCCGGCCCTAGGGTTTCACCTCTCGAGGGCACTCCGAAAGTTGTGGAGCTCTTGACTTGATGGTGCTAAGTCGAGATATGTCAAATGATCTTGTGGCGAATATGTATAAATGAATATTAGATGTATTTTAATAAGTAACTGTTCTTGAGATATCCAAACATATTAGGGTACGTAAAATTTGTCAATTTTTGAAGAAATTTGTATTTCAGCGTCATTTATCTCACCTAATTTTAACTGTTAGTCTCATCCTTGCTTCAAACCACTGAGTTGGATAACCAAAAGACACTATGGATTGGTTCAGGGGAGCCTTTCTAATTTTAATCCTTAGTCTCGTCCTTATGGATTTCAGGAGAGCCTTTCTAATGAGAATCTTTAAGTTAAGGACTAGTTGAAGACTTTTCGGCTTATCCAACTTTTCGATCTTATATCCACATCTTGACCGTTCAGTTTATATGTTTTTATGAGTAGATTATTTCTACAAATTTTCAACCATATTGAAAATCATTAGGACATCATAAATGTGATTTACTAATTATGAACTTGAATGGTTCATGTTCGACAGATTTGATTCGTTATTAATTTGATCTAGTTTGTTACCTTAACGATTACCGATTTGACTGAAAATTTGTAGGAATGATATACTCATATGACCTAAAAACTGAATAAATGAGATGTCAATATGTGATCGAAAAATTAGTCTTTTAAACCATAAATCAAAAAGTCTTCAACTAGTCCTCATTACAAAAGTTCTCATTAGAAGGACTCCTGAAATTCATAGTCCTTATATATTTTTTTTAATCCATGTGAGAGGGAGGGAGAGGGGAGGGGGTGTTAACTCCATCGATGTGGTTCATCCATAACAAATCATGATAGACAAACCTAAGTAAAACTTAAATTCAAATGTGACTCAGTCTATAAGTCCAAAATAAAGGATGTATTAGCTCCTCGTAATTATTCTGAATAAAATTTGAACTTTCAAAAAAGGAAAATTCAAGTCACTATAAAATACAGGGTGGTGCTACACACACAATCTTTTTTTGCTATTCACATACGATATCTCTACTGAGAACCAATCATGAAAGTTCTCATCATAAATAAGGTATGTGAATATAAATATAAGGTTTGTGAATAACATTTAACATTGGTCCCCGCTTTCTCTCTAGCAGACAAACACAAAAAACTCATCCCTCATCTAGCGACTTTCTTACCTGTTGTCAGACGAGGTTTCATCACCCTTTATGGGTCGAGTGTGAAACCAGATTATTTTGGCTTTTGTTCTCTCCGTCTTGTGTGATGGTGAGCAAGGTCGGGTATGCAAGAATGCAATGAGGAAGAAAAGGATGTCGATCAGCGATGGTCGTCGGCAAGCACTGGGTTCATTCTCAATAGATGGGGGATGGGAGCCTCCCTTCTCTCTCTCTCTCTCTCTCTCTCTCTCTCTCTCTCTCTCTCTCTCCTGGTGCGAGTTGGTGGTGCAAGCAACGACGAGATTGATAAGATCATGGCTGGTGGTGGATGCCGGATCTTGCTTCCATGATGCAAGTTTTTTGGACCAAACTTGACTTTGGTTGGGCCTAGTCTATATAAGGTTTTTAATATGAAACTATAAAACTTGGGGTAGCCTCATCTACGTAAGGTGGTCCTATGTTGTGCATGAATAAGCTAGTTTAGGGTTCTCTAGCAAAGTTACGGTTCTCTTGTTATCTGTTTTTTGTTTTTTTGTGCTTCATCACATGGTGATTCTAATATGTTGTTCTAAGATAGTCTCATGTCTTATATTATTATGTGACTCCTTTAAGGAAACTCATTTAATTGTAATTTATTTCTTTACTTAATACAAAACCGTACGTCATTCTTGAAAGAAAACAAATTGTGTAAAATTGTAAATTGCAAAGCAGCAAGTGTGTGTCGATTTTCAAATCCCTAACCAAAGACTAAAATTGTAGAAGCACTTGTGCAATCCCTTGTCCAAATTCAAAGCCCACTTCCTCCTCAAATGTTAAGAGCAAGTCCACCCTCTAGGCCTTCGTAGGGAAGACTTGGGTCACGGGTAAGACCTGGGTCACCACGTGACAGTGATTTTGGGCTGCAGTTTCCACCAATGATTTATGTTTCTAGGTTGCCACGTGACAATGACTGTTTATTGAATTTTATATTAGGTATTTTGAGTGTGAATAATGATTTTATATGTTAATAAAATTATGATTAAATAAACAAAATGACATTGAAATTAAGATATTTATTCCATGACATTAATTGACAAAAAATGCCTAGAAAAAGATATATACAACGATTTAAAAATTTAAATAAAAACACACAAACATAATAAATTAGGAAATTTCTAGCTTGGGATGCAAAAACAGGTAACAAGTATTTATTGCATACATTTTTAAATAGTTTTCCTTAACCTTTTTTTTCTTTTCCTATTATAGTTATTCTCATTAATTTCTTTCCAATTAATACACAAGCCATTAAATGGTAACAAACTAATATATAACCCTAAACAAAAAATAAACTAATATATCTTGACAAAAAAAAACTAATATATAACTCTAATATACAAGCCGTGGGCCCCATCATCCTTGCACAAGAAGACAAAAGCGTGGTATCACGCTGTAGTGGGTGGACAAGGTCCTTCCGAGTGTTACACACGGCATGCAACGCGTCATCTCTGCCCACTCCGCGTCAGTGCATGTGGCGGGCCCCATAACTCAGGCTGAGTTAGCACAAGAAGGCTCAGGCCTTTAAAAAAGGTGACCTGGGTCATGGGTCTAACCTAGGTGAAAACCCAATGAAGGCTGGGTTATCATTTTTTTCATGGATGGACTTGGGTTTTTTTTTTGGGGAATTTGATGTTACACCCAAAATTATAGACCTATTTTAAATTACACCCACATGTTATACTCTTTTAAAATACACCCAACTTATTAATTAGGTTGATTTAGTAAAAAAATTAATATTGTTTATCTAAACAATAGAACTTGTTGTTGAAGGAAATTGCTGAAATGCCACCAACTGAACCATTGCAATTAACAAGTTGTTTGGCCGACTCGTTAAACATAATTACCCGGCAGCTGAAAACCCGGTTCCACAAACTACGCCCAAACCCTAAACCTTAAACCCTAGTCTAAACCCTAAACCCTAGTCTAAACCCTAAACCCTAAACCCTAAACCCGGTTCCACAAACCCTAAACCCTAAACCCTAGTCTAAACCTTACTCCCTAAACCCTAAAACGTAGTCTAAACCCTAAACCCTGAACCCGGTTCCACAAACCCTAAACCCTAAACCCTAGTCTAAACCCTAATCCCTAAACCCTAAACCCTAGTCTAAACCCTAAACCCTAAACCCTAGTCTAAACCCTAACCCTATTTAAAATAGAAGAAAGTCGAGATCCACATTTAGGGAATGTCTTCTCATTCAATCAGAAGGGAAACATCTTCTCAAGAAAAAACAAAAAAAATGGAAGGGCAAAAGAGTCAAGGAAAAGAGGGATACAAATTCCAAAAATAAAAATAAAACATATAAGGCAAGTTCAATAATAGGGTTGGGTGTAAATTAAAATAGAATATGTGCATGGGTTTATTTTAAAAGAGGTTTGGTTTTTTGGGTTTTTGTCTAATTTTCTCTTTTTTTTTTTAGGTGGCTTAAGGCTTGGGTCTCATTTTTGCTCTAAGAGTAAGTCCACCCTTACTCAAAAATCATGACCTAGGTCTTCAGCCATCTCAAATGAAGACCCAACAAAAAAAAGCCAAGTCCACCCACAAACTTTTTTTAACCCAAGCCTTCATTGGGTCTTCACCTAGGTCAGATCTAGGACCCAGACCTCCATTTATGAAGACCCGGGCCTTCGTCTCCAACTTAGCCTAAAACACGCACGCAAGTGGGGCGGACGACATGAGAAGGCAAGCGCGTATAGTGCACGGGCGAATCAGCCAAGTGCGTTTTTGTCGCCTAGCGACGCTATTTTCTTTAACTGGGCCACGCGTTAGCAGATGGCGTTGTTTTTCATTTCAAATTCAACGGTCATTTGATTTAGACTGTTGGTTGTAATTAAAGAAGCAGATCAACGACATTCAATTATACAGCAAGTTACCGTTGTGTTTCCAACAGTTCAATATATATATATATATACACACACTTTTTTTATATAAAAATCCCAACAATAATTAAGTAACCGAACAATAAAAATTCATATATATATATATATATATCACAATTTAATTTACATCTCACATAACAAAAAATTCCTAGTTACATAGAAAACATTTTTCATAATTCCTCTCTTTCTTTCACCGCAATGGATAATTTATAAGAAATGATCCGCAAGTCGTAAGAAGAAGATGATGAAGATGACTTGGTGACAAGCGCTGCGGTTATTGCAGCAGTGGCTCATCATGAAGCTCAAAACCAACCTTCGTGTTGCGATTCTGATTCCAGTCGTTGTCCAAACCAACCTCGAGAAAGGGAGGACAAAGGCAAAGGTATGCTTCAAGACTACTTTGTTGAACGTCTTATTTTCAGTGACGAGAAATTCTGAGTTCGATATAGGATGAATCACAAGGTGTTCAACCGCATACGTGATGGCCTTTGCGACTATGATCGATATTTTATCCAAAACTCAGATGCTATGAAGAAAGCCGGTCTACTTCCTGAGCAAAAAATGACGTCTTTTTTGCAAATGCTTGCGTACGGTGCCACTACAAAAAAGAATTCGGTTAGCCACGGCAAAAAACCGTCGCTAAAAATCACTTTGCCGTCGCGAAAGAGCAACGGCGACGGCTTCGCGACGGCATTTTTGCCGTCGCCGTTGAGGGCGTGGCCGTTGCTTTTGGCTACGGCAACAAGCCGTCGCCACATTTTTGCGACGGCAAAAACCGTCGCTTATTTGGCAACGGCAATTGGCGACTGCTTCCGCCGTCGCAAATCACCCATTGGCGACGGAAACTTGCCGTGGCAAATTTTATTTATGAATTAAAAAAAAAATCTGACAGGCATATTAGCTTGCCAGATTTTTATTTAAAAAATGTAAAAAAAAATTTGATTAAATATTTATAACAGAATATGTTGCATTTAATACTTTATCATGAATGTTACAAAATAAATGAATTTATGTACAAGTTTTTACTAGTACAAAGTAGTTTTCTCCTACTTGATAAGCTTTGGACCGATAATCCAAAATAAGCTCTATAATTATATTCCTCCACTTCAGATAACTTTGAGCCAGATCCTTCATCAATACCTGTATTCAAAGTCAAAACTAAATTACTCCAACTCTAATTTTGGATCTAAGTATGTCTAAGAGTAAAGATGATGCAGATACGAACATTAATGGAGAAAGTTTACAAGCTTTGAAAATGAAAACCATGCTTATAATTAGGATCATTAAGCCAAGAACAGCAAGCCTTTAGCCAAACATTTTCCATAAAAAAAAACATTATAGTACTTAATAGCACATATGGATAAAAATGTAGATTAACATGTAAATAGTTGGCATGCAATCTTGTAAATACATAAAAATAGTGTGCATGGCTTCCAAATGCTTACCTCAAGTTGCTCATGATGCAGCCATTTCTCCTCTTCTACATGCAACCCCAATACTTCAGCAATCCATACACTACTACAAATAACAAAAAGTCTGGAAACAACATGAAACTTCAATCCATCAAACTTCAATTAACAAAAAGTCTGGAAACAACATGAAACAGAATTGATAATAGACTTACTGCAACATCAAAACAAATAATGAAAAGATTACAATCTAATTTGAAGATAATGCCCAGTCCAAACTTCATGATATGAACAAATTGAACAATGAGGATAAGCAAACTGAAAAGAGCAGAGATCATTGTGAACAACAAATTGAAATGAACAGAGAACATTGTGAACTTACTTTGAAGCTTGTTGTCCATATGCCTGTGGAAACAAAGAAGAAGAAAAGAAATCGAATCGATTAGAATCTAATTCATAAAAATAGAGCGACGAAGATAAAATTGAACGGCAAAAATAGAGCAGGAGAGAGAGAGAGAGAGAGAGAGAGAGAGAGGCCTTAGCTGGCGACGGCACGTGCAGCGGCGTTCTAGGCGTTGGAGGCGATGTTGATCTCACCCATGGTGGTCGTTGGAAGTCGACGGACCTGGGTTGTAACGCCTGGCCTCCTTTGGGCTCGATGGTGACGGCGATGAGGGAGGAAGATGACTGGAAGTGAGCTTTGGCTGGGCAAAGGCAGCCGGGCTTGGGTGGTCGCATAAGGTGGCTAGATGCGTTTCCTACCGTCAAACGGGTTGGACATTTGAATTCAAACAGAAACAAACCCACTCACAAATCCTTCAAACACACAATCAAATTCTACAACTAAATAAGGAATAGTGAAAAATTTAGAGAAATCATTAATCTGATGGAACCACAATTTAGGGTTTTAGGGTTATACCTTAAATTGTGGTGTCGGGGTCGAGGTCGGTGTCGGGGTCGAGGTCGGTGTCGGGGTCGAGGTCGGCGTCGGGGTCGGTGACAGGATGCGGGGTCAGGGTCGGAGAGAGGGAGAGAGAGAGGGCTTCGATGGATTTTCGGAGAGAGAGAGAGAAGGCTTGGAATTGTGAGCTGCTGCGCGAATGGCTAGGGTTCCGAATTTTTGCTTTTTATAATGGCGTTCTTGGGCGACGATTTTAGAAAAATCGTCGCCCTGTTTTTTCAAAATCGTCGCCTAAGATAATCTTGAGCGACGATTTTTTGAAGTCGTCGCCTAAGATGAAGAAAATCTCGTCGACGATGTTCTTCAATATAAATCTCGTCGCCCAAAACTATAAAAATCGTCGCCTAAGACCCTACTTGGGCGACGATGTTTTTCACTATAAATCTCGTCGCCCAAGATGAAAATCGTCGGCCAAGAGTTCTATCATAAAATTCAGAATATCATGAGTTTGGTGATCGGAGAAGAGGAACTGAAAACCGACCGTCAGATATGACCAACATAACGAATTACATGGGTGGGAAAAAATTCAGCTCCATCGGACAACTATAAGGGCTCGATCCGTCCGGTCAATCGGCGCGGTCAAACCCCTAAACGGACGGAAACGGATATTCGACCCTCCAAATCACGTAATCTGGCCGGACCTTCAACTGAGAATAGTTTCCAATCGACGAGACGCTTACGGGGCTATAAAATTTTGGTAAAAAATAAATACCCGGGACAGGGCTACCACTAGGTAGAAATAAGAGAACAATTCGTTGCCCGGAACAACCGGCACCGAAATTTTACCAGAATATCTTCATTTTTCACGGGTTGACGTATTTCACCGTTCCGGTCATATCTTATTTCACGACTTTTTTGCGTTTGAGGCCTCTACGTATACGTTGTCTTCAAAACGAAACTTAAACTCAACACTTGTATAAAAAAGTTATACAACATTAGTACATATATCGTGAGTTTGGTGATCGGAGAAGAGGAACTGAAAACCGACCGTCAGATATGACCAACATAACGAATTACGTGGGTGAGAAAAACTTCAGCTCCATCGGACAACGATAAGGGCTCGATCCGTCCGGTCAATCGGCGCGGTCAAACCCCTAAACGGACGGAAACGGCTAATCGACCCTCCAAATCACGTAATATGGCCGGACCTTCAACTGAGAATAGTTTCCAATCGACGAGACTCTTACGGGGCTATAAAATTTTGGTAAAAAATAAATACCCGGGACAGGGCTACCACTAGGTAGAAATAAGAGAACAATTCGTTGCCCGGAACAACCGGCACCGAAATTTTACCAGAATATCTTCATTTTTCACGGGTTGACGTATTTCACCGTTTCGGTCATATCTTATTTCACGACTTTTTTGCGTTTGAGGCATCTACGTATACGTTGTCTTCAAAACGACACTTAAACTCAACACTTGTATAAAAAAGTTATACAACATTAGTACATATATCGTGAGTTTGGTGATCGGAGAAGAGGAACTGAAAACCTACCGTCAGATATGACCAGCATAACAAATTACGTGGGTGGGCAAAAATTTAGCTCCATCGGACAACGATAAGGGCTCGATCCGTCCGGTCAATCGGCGCGGTCAAACCCCTAAACGGACGGAAACGGCTATTCGACCCTCCAAATCACGTAATCTGGCTGGACCTTCAACTGAGAATAGTTTCCAATCGACGAGACGCTTACGGGGCTATAAAAATAAAAAACATGTCCTTAAAATTTAAATGTGTTTTATCTATATTAATTATTCGGATTATCTTGGCCGACGAAATTGGTTAATTCGTCGGCCAAGAGAATACTTGGGCGACGATATTTGTTAAATTCGTCGCCCAAGGGTAAAAATAAAAAATTCTGTACAATGAAATTTAAATGTGCTTTATTTATTTTAATTATTCGGATTATCTTGGCCGACGAAATTAGGGAATTCGTCGGCCCGGATAATACTTGGGCGACGATATTTGTTAAATTCGTCGCCCAAGGGTATAAATAAAAAATCCTGTACAATGAAATTTAAATGTGCTTTATTTATTTTAATTATTCGGATTATCTTGGCTGACGAAATTAGGGAACTCGTCGGCCAAGATAATACTTGGGCGACGATATTTGTTAAATTCGTCACCCAAGGGTATAAATAAAAAATCCTGTACAATGAAATTTAAATGTGCTTTATTTATTTTAATTATTCGGATTCTCTTGGCCGACGAAATTAGGTTGATTCGTCGGCCAAGATAATACTTGAGCGACGATATTTGTTAAATTCGTCGCCCAAGGGTAAAATAAAAAATCATGTACAATGAAATTTAAATGTGCTTTATTTATTTTAATTATTCGGATTCTCTTGGCCGACGACATTACCCTAATTTCGTCGGCCAATATTTACTTGGGCGACGATATTTGTTAAATTCGTCGCCCAAGGGTAAAATAAAAAATCCAACGAAATTTAAATGTGTTTTATTTTAATTATTCGGATTACTCTTGGCCGACGAAAGTACTGTAATTCGTCGGTCAAGATGTTACTAGGCCGACGAAATGCTTGTATTTCGTCGGCCAAGAGCATTTCGTCGGCCAAGAAAAAATAAAAAAAATAAAATACTTAGGAGACGATATATTTGAGTTTCGTCGCCTAAGAATTAAAAACACTTAGGCGACGACAAAATATAGTTATCGCCGAAGATCAACGCAGTCAACTCAAAACAGTATTAAATAACCGTTAAACTAAAACGCTCGTATCTACTTCCTCACAAATTATTTTCTTGATTTGTCAACATTTACACTCTCATGGGGACAAGATGTATCAATCCTAATAAAAATTTTGGAACATTTATGTCCCCATGATAGAGCTCCCCTTATGGAAGCATAATCATATTTTAAGTTGACATTTTAAAAAAATTAGAAACAATTGGCGATGGTGATAACTTGCCGTTGCTATTGATTACAAAGTTTGCCACGACCTCTTTCTGCCGTTGCAAATTTTACCTTTTTTAGCCACGGCGCCCATTTGCCGTCGTAAAGTTTACATTTTCTTGCCACGGCTCCACATTGCCGTCGCAAAACTTAATTTTTTTTGCCACGGCACAAAGTTGCCGTTGCAAAATAATTTTAATTTAGCTACGGATGCTTTGCCGTCTCAGCGCCGTCGCAAAAAATAGACCAATAGCGACGGCAAATCTGAGCCGTGGCTATTTGGGGTGGCTAATTGAATTCTTTTTTGTAGTGTGCTGCGGCAAATCAATGTGCTGAGTATTGTTGGATGACAAAGTCCGAGTGACTACAACGATTTACAACTCTTTAGTCAGCAGAGTACCTTCGAGCTCCTACTCTAGTCGATCTTAAAAGACTTCTTGCTAAAGGTGAAAGGCAAGGCTTTCCAAGGATGGTTGTGAACATCGACTACATGCACTGACAATGGAAGAATTGTCCAACCGCTTGGGCTGGTGAATATAGTGAGAGAAAGAAAATCCCTACTGTAATTCTTGAAGCGGTCGCATCTTACAACACTTGGATATGACACATCATTTTTGGAATGCTCGGGGCATGCAACGACCTCTACATCCTAGCAAAGTCGCCATTGTTTGACAAGGTTACTGCCGGTCGAGCACCAAAGATCCAATTCCAAGTGAACAACAGAGTTCATAAATTGGGTTACAATCTTGCCTATGGAATATATTCTAAGTGGGCGACTTTCGTGAAGACCATTCCAAACCCCACATGACCCAAGAAAATTATATATAGATTGCGGTTTTGTTTTGTTTTATGTTATGTTTGTGTTATTTTTAAATAATTAAATTTTTTCCTAGGCTTGGCCTATGTTGATACCAAAAAAATAATAAAAAGAAAAAAAAGAAAAAAAGAATAATAATTCTTTTCTTGTGCTACAAGGCTTTTGAGTTCAATTGTAACTCTTGTAAATGGAGGTGTCTGGATAAGAATACAATTCGGGTATCAAAGTCCAATTGTGAATCAGCCAAACGCTCTATATAAAGAGACCAAAGCCTCCAACGAAAAAAGAAGAGAAAAAAGGAGACAGAAAGAAGGAGCGAAGCAGAAACAGAAAGAGGGAGCAAAGCAGAAGCAGAAGAGAACAAGCGAAGCAGAAAGCAGAGGAAGACCGGCGAGCCAACAACAAGAAGGTGGAGCTCTCGTTCTAGCTCTATTTCTTTTTTGTAGCGACTTTATCTTTCTGTCTCATCCCTTGTTTCCGGCGGAGTCCCAATACCGTTCAAGCCTCAAAGCCCTAAGGCGCGGAGCAGAAGCCCTGAGCGGTGGCGAGGACACCTCGCCCCCTCCTCTTGTCATAACAAAAATATGACCTTGCACCTTGCATAGAAGAGGAAGCTCTAAGGCACGGCGGAAGGCAAAACCCCTAAGGCGCGGATAGATGACTTCGGTTGGGAGAAAAGGCCCTAAACAGGGGGGGCGAGACGATCTCGCATAAGGCGAGATAACCTCGCCCCCTCCTCTTGTTACAACAAATATATGGCCTTGCATCTCGCATAACAAGCCATGCAAGGGAATGAAACAAACAAGTAATGCAAATCTGAAGAACATGAACTTACCCTTGAAGACTTGGAGAATCCTTGGGCAGATCAAAGAAAAGGGGATGACATATCTCAATTTATAGAGGAGCAGTTTCCTCAAGTCCAACTCCCAACCACATTTGATTTTCATCTGCAAAAAGGATACTAATTATCGAAGTGGTGTCAAGCTGACAGGAATGGGGAAAGACGTTTGGAGTTATGTGGTTCATACGATCTCATCAATCTCATTAAGGAAAAGACAACAAAGTCCTGCCAAGCAGAGTTCGCGTGTAAAGAAGACCTCGCGAGGAGGCTGAAGCCCCCTAAGGCGCGAAGCAGAGGCCCTGAGCGGTGGCGAGATGATTTTCACGTCAAAGCCCTAAGGCGAGATGACTTTCACGCCAAAGCACTAAGGTGAGATGACTTTCACGTCAAAACAGAAGCCCTAAGGTGTGGCGTGATGGCTTCACAAAATTAGGAGTTCAGGCGAGGCGAGATGACGTCACATGCGGGGCGAGATCCTTCCATGCAGAAGATGAAGCAAGTCGTGGAATCCGCTCACAAGCATACACACGGAGTCCGCTCACAACCATATACGAGTGGAGTTCGCTCACAAGCATACCCGTGGAGTCCGCTCACAAGCATACACGCGGAGTCCACTCACAAGCATACGCGCGGAGTTCTCATGAAGGGGGAGTCCGCTTACACGCGGAGACTGGATTTGCAGATCACCCACGCCACTATCAAGAACTATGGCTAAGGCAATTCAAGCCTCTTGGTGACACATGCGTCACCCATTTCGGATGCACAACTCAAATCAACAGACGCTCTACCAAATTAGGTGTTCATAAGAAATATAGTTGACAGATTCAGAAATACATCTGTGAAACCCAAAGCCGACACTAAGCCACATGGCCTACAAACCCCAATGAACTACGGTCGGATTGATCCCTCAAGGGGGTATGTAGACAATCCAGCAACCCACTAGATGCAACCAAAATTCTAAACAGAATCCTTAACACCAACAGTCAAATTCGGCCAGTCAAATTTTTAAAACCAAATTCACGGGCTTTAAACCCTCACAAATATCTCAAACATAAATTCAAAATAAATGGGTCATTCACCCATTTAAACCCCACCAAATGTTCGAACTATAATGGTTTGATCCCTTTATAGGGTATGTAGGCAGTTTAGATCTAAATCTGGATACAACCACACCTAAAATCAAATCCTTGGTTCTTTCCAAGCCAAATTCCCCTCCAAAGACACACATGCTCCGTTTGTTACTTTGTAATTAGAATCAAAAGGTCTTCCCTTGGAAACAAAAATTGTAATTAAGGAATTTACTTTATTTTAAATGAGTCGAACCAGACATAATTAAAAGCTCTATTTTAATTAATAAGATAAAGATGCAGTTATGTTAGGTATATATATTTATAATTTTTGCTCAACAGCTTGTCAATTTAAATCATGAAATAAATATTTTAATTTCAATATGTTATTTTGTTCATTTAATCATAATTTTATTAATATATAAAATTATTATTCATATTCAAATTATTATTCATAATTTTTACGCAGGTCTCGCCCATAACCCAATTTCCCAACCAATACCGAGAGAGGGTGGATTTGCTCTGAGAAGCTTTGAATACGTGGACATCTATAAACAGCTTATCCGCTGCTCTCCAACGTATATAATCTCCCGTTTGAAATTCACTTGCAGTTACAGAGAGACCACAGCCATGGCGAGCCTGAAGCTCCCACACTCTATCTGCAATGGCAGCCATGGCGGGAGTGCCCCCCTTCCACTTCCCGCTTCGAGCTTATTGCCCATGTCAACATTCCCCGTCTACAGACGTCGCAGAGTTGCCGTTTCCACTGGTACTTTCTTCTCCGGCTCTTTTTCATTCTTTTGATTTTTGGGTGCAATTTCTCAACTTTGAGCTATGGTTTGGTTCCTTGAAGAAAACCCATTACCTTTTTGTGTTTTGGGTTCTGGTGCTTTATGCTTTTTTGGTGTGTTTTCATTTTCTGCTCATTTTTATGGGTTCAAGATTGGTGCTTGGTATTGGAATTGCTTCAAATTACTGAAATTCGATCACTAAATCCTTATCGCTTGATGCAAAGTGTATTTTACATACTAGTTTTAGTGAAAGTGTACTTTAATTGAAGTCTTCATATTATTGTTCAAAATCCCAAATTGATCCTAGGGTTCACAGACCCAAATTGGCTCTTTGTTGAATCGTTGGACTCGCTACATTGTTTGAGATGGAAATAAATTTGTATTGTCAACCATTTTATAACATAAAAACCAAGATACCTTAATGCTTGAGTTTATTGTGCTCTGCTCTCTAGTGTGAAGGTCCAGGTTAGTCGGCATATATGGTGGTCTGACACATGAAAATTGGGTTTCTAATTGGAGAAGATTTAATTCTGAAGCCTTCTTTTTTGTGGATGCAAAACAAGACATCCCATGTGCTTCAATGTTTATGTTTATGTATTAGTTCCAATTGGTAAGACTTCAGGCTTAGTTTTAGTTTCTTAAACCAGCGTATTATGTCTTATAGAGTGTTCACATAGGTATGTATGTTGTATAGGAAACAATTATGTTTCATTAATAATGATAGTTTTCACATATGTTGTAAGCTTACTTTCTGCCTTAAATCTCCTGCTAACTTACACTAACTTGTATCAAAAGAAGCCAACATCAAATGGGTGTGCTAGTTACTGATCAATAACTTTTGTGGAACTTTTTCAGGCTTGATTACAACAACCGTAGCCCTCTTTTCTCCCAGTATCTTTCCCTCCAGGCACTGCAGTATAAAACAAGCTCGGAGAATACATCTTAGCACTAGAAGTACTTCAGGTTTCTGTGCCTAATTGTATGAGTTTTGGTTTAAGATCCTATAGATTCTTTTTCGGGTTTTTTTTCCTTCTATATGGGATATTTTTCTAAACTAGTTGTTTCTCAGCATCTGTACAGTCTGAAACAGATGAACTAGTGGAGGATAAGGCCAAGGATCTGCCTTCAAGTGGGGATTCTATACGCCGTCGATTTCTTGATTTTTATGCTAAACGTGGTCATAAGGTTCTTCCAAGTGCCTCTCTTGTGCCAGATGACCCCACTGTTCTACTCACGATTGCAGGAATGCTTCAATTTAAGCCTATATTTCTTGGTCAGGTATGGCACAGACTTTCCAGAACCTGACATGGAAAATCCTACTTTCTTTATTTTGTAACATATTTATCTTTGAAAGTAAAGTTGTTCACAAGTGATTACCTAGTAACTATTTTACTATTTCATTGTTGGATATTATGCACATTAAAAATGATTTTACCTAGCTAGTATTCAGACACCAAATTCTGGATAGTTTCATTCTATAATGTCATATACATTACACTCAATCTGTTATGTTGAATTTTTTCTTGTTTAAACTTTTTTTTCATTTAAATTTTTTTGATTTCTTACATTCAGTCTCTAGCTTATCTAATGATGCTGGCAGATCCTTTTCAGGTTCCGAAACAAGTACCTTGTGCTACAACTGCTCAAAGGTGCATACGTACAAATGATGTGGAGAATGTAGGTCGAACATCCCGACACCACACATTTTTTGAGATGCTTGGAACTTCAGTTTTGGAGATTACTTCAAGAAGGAAGCAATCCAGTGGGCATGGGAGCTTTCAACTGTAGAGTATGCACAAACTTTTATGCTCTTAGTTGGTTATTATTTTGAAAATTTATTTTGGTTATTTTCAAGCATACGTAATTGCATTTCTTCTCAGCGAAATCATTCTGTAAATAGTAGTTAGCCATCTATTCCACATCTATTTCATAATGCAGACATGAAATTCATACTGTTTGCAAACTCCCTCTAAAGAATCATATCTGAATTCCTTGTCAAAAAATGAAGGTGTTTCTAATTCAAGTAAGGATCCACTCATGCTCCATAAGAAAAACCATGAGACAAAGAGAACTGTCAGTTTGTCCTTTCTGTTGTTATTGTTATTCTGGATTTCACTTATGCATTTACTGTCTCATGATTGTGTATATTTTAATTAGTTAGGCTTAGGCCTCTGTAAATATTTTACTCTCCTGCTATACATAGAAAAATAATCTACATACCCCCTTCTCCTTTCAGGTTTGGATTAGCAGCCGACAAATTATGGATTAGTGTGTTTGAAGACGACAATGAAGCTTTTGAACTTTGGCATGATGAGGTTAGCAAAAAAGTTCACCAGTAGTTGCTTTTAGTTTTCTGTACTTTGTTCCCTGATCATGAAGCTTGTACTTCATCAAGTACTTTTGTCTTTTTATTGTTTGGTTGTTTAACTAATGAGCAAAATATGTTCATGTAATTAGTAATGTTTCACTGTTTGTGGTGAGGATATACTATATAATGCCCACACATTTAAGTGTATCTTTGGCTCTAATATATAACCACAGTTAACATAATAGGTGTAAAACTGTTAAGAAGTGAATGTTAGATAGTGCAATTTCTGTTGGCAACATTATTTGAGCGTGGGATATGCTTCAGGTGGGTGTTCCTGTTGAGCAAATAAAGAGAATGGGTGCTGATGACAACTTTTGGACCAGCGGAGCTACTGGTCCATGTGGTCCATGCTCAGAGATTTATTACGATTTCCATCCTGAGAGGGGATATTCAGACATTGTAAGTATTTGGTTTCTAAGAGTTCCCTGTAGAGGGAATAACTTTAACTCTCAAGTACATTAAAGGTGTGCATTTACCTACTTTCTCTAACATTATGATGGATTTAATTTTCAGGATCTCAATGATGATACCAGATTTATAGAGTTTTACAATTTGGTTTTTATGGAATTCAACAAAACAGATGATGGTTCACTTGAACCCTTAAAGCAGAAGAATATAGATACTGGGCTTGGCCTGGAGCGTATGGCTCGAATCCTTCAGAAGGTATCGGCTTCTCTTCCAGTATTACAATATAATGGACACAAATTTCTTCACATCCGCATTATTTTCACAATCAAACAAACAAGTCCTATTGACTGTATAATACATTAATTTCAATACCAATATATCAACTTGTTTTAGAATTTGATCAAGTCATGCTTTTTTTTGCAGGTTCCTAACAACTATGAAACTGACCTGATTTATCCAATTATAGAGAAGACCACAGAATTGGCAAAGGTATCATATAGCCTAGCGGATGATCATACAAAATTGAATCTCAAAGTAAGCCCACTTTTAAAAAGTTGAAAGTCCTGTTAATTTTGTTTTAACAAATCACTTCTCGGAACTGAAAAAACCTATTTACATCATCAGCTCAGCTATATATTATTATAAATATAATCTTTTTTTTCCCAGATTATAGGAGATCATTTGCGTGCAATTGTGTATCTCATATCAGATGGTGTTGTTCCCTCAAATATTGGGAGAGGTTATGTAGTTAGACGGCTAATTAGAAGGGCTGTTCGTACTGGTAGGATGCTTGGTATAAAGGGGGATGGTCAGGGAAACCTTGAAGGAGCATTTTTACCTGTCGTTGCAGCAAAAGTAATAGAGTTGAGCACCCATATTAATCCGGATGTAAGGGGTACAGCAGCCCGTATTTTTGAAGAGTTAAAAAGGGAGGAACTAAAATTTGTACAGACATTGGAGAGAGGAGAAAAATTTCTTGACCAAATGTTAGTTGAGGCATTATCAACTGCCAAAGAAAGTGGAACTATACCATACTTGTCTGGCAAAGATGCATTTCTTTTGTATGATACATATGGGTTTCCTGTCGAAATAACAACAGAAGTGGCTGTAGAACGTGGTGTAAGTATAGATATGCCTGGTTTTGATGTTGAAATGGAAAACCAAAAGCGTCAATCCCAGGCTGCACATAGTGCTGTTAAACTTGTCATGGGAAATAGTGCAGACCTTACAAAGAATGTTCCAGACACTGAATTTCTTGGGTATGAAACCCTTTCTGCAAGAGCAGTAGTGGAAAGTCTTATAGTGGATGGAAATCCAGTCATACAGGTTTCGGAAGGAAATGATGTAGAAGTATTGCTGAACAGAACTCCATTTTATGCAGAATCAGGTGGTCAGATTGGAGATCATGGCTTTTTATATATCCCAGGTGAAGACCAACATAAGGTTATTATGGAAATAATAGATGTACAAAAGTCATTGGGTAACATATTTGTTCACAAGGGCACAATCAGAGAGGGAGTTCTAGAGGTTGGCAGAGAAGTTGAAGCAGCAGTGGATGCAAGACTCAGGCAGCGAGCTAAGGTACAGAATCAAATTCATGAATAACTATTTCCTCTCCCATAAATAATGAAGTGAACAAAAGCATCAAAATAATAGGTGCTATGAACATACCTGGTATCTTATTCATGCATAGATAGCTGACTTGATTGCAAACTAGAAAGGTCAAGGGATGTGGAATCATTTAATTGTCTTCGCTTAGCATTTGCAATATATTCTTTCCTCTCCCTGTAAATAATGAAGTTAACAGAAGTATCTCCCCGCAAATAATAAAGTTAACAGAAGTATTAAAATAATAGGTGCTATGATCACATCCTGGTATAGAGAGCTGACTCGATTGCAAAAGGTCAAAGTATATGAAAACATTTAATTTTCTTCGCTTTGCAATTGCAATATATTCTTTCTAAACACTGTTTGCAACTGTTTGCAAACTGAACCCCGTTTGGTATTCTGCAGGTGCATCATACTGCCACTCATTTACTGCAATCTGCACTTAAGAAAGTTATAGGTCAGGAAACTTCACAAGCTGGTTCACTGGTGGCTTTTGACCGTCTAAGATTTGATTTCAACTTCCACCGACCAATCACTGACAGTGAGCTTGAAGAAATTGAAAAATTGGTTAATAGATGGATTGGGGAGGCAACATCGATTCAAACTAAAGTGATGCCTCTTGCTGATGCAAAAGGGGCAGGGGCTATAGCAATGTTTGGGGAAAAATATGGCGAAGAGGTAGGATGCCCTATGGAATATGTTAATTTTTGTACACTCTACTGCTTCATCTCTCATAGTGAATCTGCTTTGCACCTTGTATTGATCAACTAAACAATTTGTTTAATTTTACCAGGGTTTCAGAATGAAACGAATATTGATATGTTTAAGATATCTATTATCTTTGACTTAGTTTTCTTATCAGATCCTTTCCATAGTACTTGGATTGGTTTAGTCAGCATAAAGTATTGAAACATAACTCTTGTACAAAAAGGGTATTCTTTACAGAGAAATATAACTCTACGTAGTACTTAGTTATGTATTGTTTGGATTGCTGTATAGATTATGTATTTATTTGATAGCTATTTAGTCCCTTGAAGTTTATTATTCATTCCTAAAAATAAGTTTAGAGGGTTTTACATTGTACCCAACCAAAGATATAGTTCAAGGATTCAGTGAGACACCTTGTATATGGACTTACTGAGTAGTTCCCGCATGTAAAATTTGGTTTCAAATTATTTTAATGAACTTTGACGTATTGCAGGTACGTGTTGTAGAGGTTCCAGGTGTATCCATGGAACTCTGTGGTGGGACTCATTTGAGCAATACTTCTGAGATACGTGGTTTCAAAATAATGTCAGAGCAGGGTATTGCATCTGGAGTCAGGTGAATAGAAGCTGTGGCTGGTGAAGCGTTTATTGAATATGTCAATTCCAGAGATTATTATATGAAACAGCTCTGTTCTACCCTCAAAGTATGTAGTCTTTAAGTCCATTCTGCATGTTTCATTTTACGCATGCAACATAAAGTACTCTTTCATGCTTATTATAGTATAAGTAGAAATCTGCCATCTCTACATTATTGTTCTTTGCTTATCTACCAAATTCCTATGAAGATATGCTTCTTTAAGCTTCTGTTTCTTAAAGACTAAATAATGTCTCTACTGTAAATTGAAAACTTATTATCTTGACCTGGAAGTCCTTATTTTAATATTAGGCATCCTTAGGCTAATTAATTCTTCTGGTGGTGCAAGTGCTTAAGTGGTCAAATTTATATTTGATTGTTCCATAGTAGGCTTAACTATTACAAAATACTGCAATTCTTCATTCAAGCATACTTTATTGCAGTCCCTTATTATCGAAGAATTCAATGTCCTTGACAATTAAAATTTCTCACTCAAAGGTGACAGTTTCACATTCTGCCCACCTCAGCGGGCATTTTTGAAATGATTAAGATGGTTAATACAAACTTTCACCTTCCATGTATCTGGAACTTTTTTTTTCATCCACTATGGATTATGGTTTATTTATTTTTATTTTTATTTTTTATTTTTATATCTTTCCATTCTTTTATCTTTACAACCTTTGAGTGCTTTGGTACTTAACACTTCACCTGTGAGTGGAACTGTGGTTTTCACTATTGCATACTGTTGCTTTTGTGTAGGTGAAAGCTGAAGAAGTAACAAACAGAGTAGACAATCTCTTAGAGGAGTTACGAATGACAAGGAATGAAGTTTCTAGTTTGCGTGAAAAGGCTGCTGTTTACAAAGCATCACACTTGGCAGCCAAGGTGGTTTCTGTGGGAAGTTCAAACAATATCAGGTAATATCTACCTCATATTGGGGCTTTTAACAGTCTATATCATCATCATTTATCACCTAAACTTAACCATCACTCAAGTGGAGGTCGATTAGTCCTCTACTTTCTGTGCTCTTTTGTGTGTCTGAAGCTCCTACCTGCTAATGATATTCGTTAAGAAAGTGTGCACATTAAAGACCTAATAATCTCTTATCTTGGTGAAGAAATTATTGGTTTCTATATTAACCCATGTGATTTGCTCCAACAAGTGGATTACTTAAAATTGAGTTCTCATTGCATGAGGTAAAAAGAAAAAAGTGAAGTCATTTTTCTTTTATTTACAAGTGTGTAAGAATTGTTTTTTGTTTATTATCTTTGTTGATTTACTTTTTTTATATCCTGTCACAGGGTACTAGTTGAATCTATGGATGATACTGATGCTGATTCACTAAAAAAAGCAGCCGAATATCTGATAGATATGCTACAAGATCCGGCAGCTGTAATTCTGGGCTCTTGTCCAGGTGATGAGAAGGTAAGTTTGGTTGCAGCATTCACTCCAGGGGTTGTGAAGTTGGGAATACAGGCAGGGAAGTTTATAGGGCCTATAGCTAAGCTGTGTGGTGGGGGAGGGAAGGAAGACCCAATTTTGCTCAGGCTGGTGGGAGGAAGCCTGAGAATCTGTCGGATGCACTTGAAAAAGCTCGATCTGAAATCTTCTTACTTCTCTCTGAAAAGGCAAGCTGAGAGTCTTTCAAGCCAGCCGTGCATATATAAAGGGTTTTTCATGTTGATTTGCAAGATCACATGGGCTCCGAAGGAGTACTGTCTGTACAAACTGTTAGGGGTATGGAAACCCGTTGTCTTGAGGTAAATGTTGTAGCTTGTAAATATTTACTAAGTAGGGCATATGGGGTATGAATATGTGTTCTACAATATTCAACTTTTCCTTTTTAGATTCGGATTCTCAGTTGTACAAATACAGCTCTATGGGTTTCTTGGGACTCAAGTAATGTTTCTTGTTTTACAACCAGAGTCGAGTTCAATTTACTCTTTCTTATGATTCAACCATTATATATAAATACAAAGCTTTGGGGTTACTCGGGAATCATGCAAATTCCAATTTGCAATCAGAGTGCCAGCAGTAAAAAAAAGGTTTTTATATACATCCAATTTTGAAGAGTGGTTTTAAATAGAGAAAATGACATTCCACTACCATAAACAGTTGTAAAACATAAGAAAACCATCTTTCAACAAATTTAAATAAATAAAGATATAATCTCAGACCCACAGTGTATGTACCATGCCCTGTCAGTAATTTTTTACGTAAAATACCCAAAAAACCATTTTTTCTGAAATATCTACAAAACTACTACTGCCTCAAAATACCAAGTTTCCACCATTTTCAGATCTGGGAACACACTGATTCCTCTCTCTCTCTCTCCTCCTCCTCCTCCTCCTCCTCCTCCTCCTCCTCCTCCTCCTCCTCCTCCTCCTCCTCTTCTTCTTCTTCTTCTTCTTCTTCTTCTTCTTCGCCGGTCACCGCTCCAACCAAATCGTTAGGAGGCGAAGAAGGGAGGAGGAGCAGAATAATAAAAGGATGAAAGTTGACTAAGGCTTCGCCGAATGTAACCAGATATGATTTGATTATTCTTTGATCTCTACAACTTGATTTACTCAAAGAGTCTTTGAAATTAAAACTCATATCTTTTGAATTTGATAGCAAAAAGTGATCATTTGTAGCTAATCCATGCTCATGCTTTGTGCTGCTACTGCATTCTGCTGTGTGCTACTACTGCGTGTAATATTGGTGTGTGTTGTTGTGTGCTTCTACTGTGTGCTATTGTGTTCTGCTAATGCGTGCTATTGTGTTCTGCTACCGCGTGTGTTGATGTTGTGTGTTCTTGTATGCTGCTTCTGCGTGCTATTGTGTGTTGCTACTGCGTGTGTTGATGTTGTGTGTTGTTGTATGCTACTACTATGTGCTGTTGTGTACTGCTACTGCGTGTGTTGTTGTTGTTGTGTGTTGTTGTGTGCTGCTACTGCGTGCTGCTGTTGTTGTGTGCTGCCACTATATGTTGTTGTTGTTGATGTGTGCTGCTACTGCGTGTGCTTTTACTGCAAGTTGTTGATTCATGTTGTTGCTACTGCGTGTGCTATTGTTGTGTGCTGCCACTACATGTTGTTGTTGATGTGTGTTGCTACTGTGTGTGATATTGTTGTTGTTGTGTGCTGCTACTGCATCTTGTTATGTGTGTTGTTGTTGATGTGTGCTGCTATTGCGTGTGCTGTTACTACAAATTGTTGATTCATGTTGTTGCTACTGCATGTGCTATTGTTGTGTGCTGCCACTACATGTTGTTGTTGATGTGTGTTGCTACTGTGTGTGATATTGTTATTGTTGTTGTGTGCTGCTACTGTATGTTGTTATGTGTGTTGTTGATGTGTGCTGCTACTGCGTGTAGCAGAAGTGAAGGATAATGCAATAACAAAATGGAGGATAAGACAGTAGTAGAGTTAACCTTAATTGTCTAGTCTTCATTGATAAGTGTTGTTATGTGCTGCTACTGTGTGTTGTTGTGTGCTGTTACTGCATGTGTTGTTGTTGTGTGCTGCCACTGCATGTTGTTGTTGATGTTTGTTGTTACTGTGTGTGCTGTTGATGTGTGATGTTACTGTGTGGGCCACTAAAAACATGCTACTGTACTTACTGATGCTGCTACTACACTAACTGAACCACTAAAACCTTGCTACTACATATGTTGGAAGTGTAGCTTTCCAGCAAAACATGCTACTACATTAGCTAAGCCACTGAAAATTTGCTACTGCACTTAATGAAGCTTTCATTGGAATTAACTACTAATACACTAAGTTATTGAAAACCTGTTACTACACTAAGTTATTGAAAATCTGCTACTATATTTCTTTTACTGAAAAATTTTAAAAGGAGAGATTTTTCTCTTCTAAAAGCATATTTATTAGTGTATAGTTAGTTTGGTAAATTAAATCATGACACATGGCATACAGATAAAGATTGTCCTTAATTGTTAAAAATTGTCCTTATTTGTTTAACAACAACACAAGTGGATTTATCTGTGTTTCAAATCATTTTGAAGAATGTATATGTGATTTGCTATTTTAAATAAAACTCACATAATATTTCTTTCTGATAGACATCTAAAATGTATCAATTATGATACATATTATGCATACTTTTTTTCTAAATTTTACACAATTGCCACCATTCAACTATAATATATAAACATAATAAGTAATCTTAATTGATCCTGTCTTAAATACCTTGATTATGAGTTTCTCATGTTTTAATCAATTTGCAAGAATCATGTAGTTTTCTTCATTTTTATGAAAAAATCTAGGTGAAATGAATTCATTCTTTCATCTATACATAATGTATAATATAATATAAATAAGATATCTAATTATTAGGGGAAAGACTTAAGTGCCTTGTGGTATTCATATCTTGCAAGAAGTCATTGTTTTATTGGTCCACATAGGTCCACATAGGATAACAACTTAAAAACGTAACAGATTTTTATAATTGTCTTAATGGATTTTTATAACTATTCTAACAGATTTTTGTAACTGTTAAAAAAAACTCTAACTCTCTCTCTCTCTCTCTCTCTCTCTCTCTCTCTCTCTCTCTCTCTCCCCTTTCTTCTTCAACCTCTTGCGGTATGAAACAAATTCATAAACCCAAGAATCACACAATGAATTAACCTAAAACAAACAAGGGACAAACAACACCCAGAAAACGAATTCCTTTGATACCCCCAAAATTCTTGGTTAAGAGTGGTTCATTGATCTCCATCAAAAAATTCTCAATTACCATAAACCTCAATATTATTAAATCATCAAGGATAGCCACCCCACCATTATAATCAATGAAAAATGAAAGATTTCATCTATGGTAAGTCGACAACTCCCAGATCTCGATTACAGAGTTCAAATTCCACTCCAAATCGTGGTCTCACTAGGTGATACTCTTAAGAACAACTGTCCAGAATGTCTGCTTTTATATGCGCAAGTGTCTCGTGAAAATAGTAGACTTAGCATACAAAAAATGATTAGACTTTACGTAGAAAAGTTTACTTCTAAATAATAAATGTCTCATTAAACTGGTAGACTTCACGTGGGGGAGCAGCTGACTTTGTCTACAGGAATGAATGAAGTCCACCATGTGGCGGTCCGATCTAAAAGTCATCCTTATCTTCGAAAAATCATAAAAAAATAGCCTGAAAATCTAAAAAATTCATTGAAAAATACGGCGAACTCGTGGAGACATCTAGTTTCTAATTCTAAAAAGAAAAAGACATTTTGAGAAATTTCAAAATTCGGGATGTTACAATTCACCTCTAGTGTTTTTTACTCTCAAGTTGTGGAGACACTATCTTTATGGAGCCAAGTGTCAGATTTTTACCAATCACAAGAGTCTTCGGTATGTGTTCACACAAAAGGAGTTGAATATGAAGCAAAGAAGGTGGATGAAGTTGATCAGTGATTATGATTGCACTATAGAGTATCATCTAGGAAATGCTAATGTGGTAGCTGATGCTCTTAGTCGCAATCCCTCCGTGTCTTTGTTTCACTTAAGGATGGTTCGAGTTCCACTTCTTTGTGAGTTGCGAACTACATGGGTGAATTTAGCGGTGGATGAAGTGGGTGCTTTGGTAGCTAGTTTCCATGTGAGGCCAGTTTTGGTTGATAAAGTGCGGGAGGCACAGTATAATGATTCTTCCATAGTTCGGTTGATAGAAAGAGCAGCGAATGGAGCCGCCGTAAATTTTTCGGTAAGAAGAGATGGGTCGTTGTTGTTCAAAAGTAGGTTTTGTGTGCCAAAGAGGAACGAAGAGTTAAAGATTGAGTTAATGGAGGAAGCTCATAGTTCTGCTTATGCTGCTCACCCGGGGAGTACAAAGATGTATCGGACTCTGAAGGATTATTATTGGTGGCCAAACATGAAGAGGGAAATTGCAGCTTTTGTGAGTAGGTGTCTGATTTGTCAGCAGGTGAAAGCTGAAAGGCAGAAACCTTCAGGGTTGCTTGAGCCGTTGCCTATTCTAGTGTGGAAATGGTACCACATCACCATGGATTTTGTCTTCAGTTTACCTCGTACCCGTGAAGGGCATGACGGTATTTGGGTGATAGTGAATAGACTCACTAAATCTGCTCATTTCTTGCCAGTGGGAAAGAGGTATTCGCTGGATAAATTGGCTGAGCTGTATGTGAATGAGATTGTCAGACTTCATGGCGTGCCTGAATCCATAGTGTCAGATCGGGATCCTAGATTTG
Source organism: Fragaria x ananassa (assembly GCA_034370585.1). Classification (NCBI taxonomy): domain Eukaryota; kingdom Viridiplantae; phylum Streptophyta; class Magnoliopsida; order Rosales; family Rosaceae; genus Fragaria; species Fragaria x ananassa. Next base: position 20,302,895 of record CP139769.1, read on the forward strand.
CTTCTAAATTTTGGAGAGCTCTTCAGGCAACTTTAGGTACCCGACTACACTTCAGCACTGCTTTTCATCCTCAGACTGATGGGCAATCAGAGAGGACTATCCAAACTTTGGAGGATATGCTGAGAGCTTGTGCCTTGCAGTTTAGGGGGAGTTGGGATAATAACCTTTCCTTGATGGAGTTTGCCTATAATAACAGCTTCCATTCGAGTATCGGTATGGCTCCCTTTGAGGCACTTTATGGGAGGCAGTGTCGTACGCCATTATGTTGGAATGAAGTCGGAGAAAGAGAGCTTTGTGGTCCTGAGATTATCCATGACACAAATGAGAAGATCAAGGTGGTTAGGGATAGACTCAAGGCTGCTCAGAGTAGGCAAAAGAGTTATGCAGATGTCCGCAGGAAGGACCTTGAGTTTCAAGTAGGTGATTGGGTGTTCCTGAAACTATCTCCTTGGAAAGGGGTAGTACGTTTTGGCAAGCGTGGGAAGCTTAGTCCGAGGTATATTGGGCCTTATGAGATAATAGAGTGAGTTGGCTCTCTTGCCTATCGGTTAGCTTTGCCTTCGGAGTTGTCCAGGATACCTAATGTGTTTCATGTATCCATGCTTCGCAAGTATATTGCTGATCCTTCTCATGTGCTGGAAGAGCAGCCGATTAGTTTGTAGAAGGATTTGTCCTATGAAGAGGAGCCGGTTCAGATTCTAGATCGGAAGGAGCAAGTGCTTAGGAGCAAGTCACTTCCGCTCGTCAAAGTGCTTTGGAGAAGCCACCAAGTAGAGGAAGCTACTTGGGAGTCAGAGGAGCAGATGAGGCAGCAGTATCCTTATCTCTTTGAGTAGCGAGTTTGTAAATTTCGAGGACGAAATTTTTATAAGGAGGGGAGAATTGTCACACCCCGACCTATAATTTTTACCTTTATTACTGGCATAGTGGTAATAAAAATTTTACCATGATCGTCATTAAGTGTAAAATATAATTGATCCCCAGAGAGGTGTAGGGGACGATTATTTTGTAGAATTATTCTAAGGAAGAAATTTTGACGACGGTAAAAAAAATGGTAATTTTTGCTAGTAAAAGGTAATTTTATTGGGGTATTATTTTTGGGGTGTTGAATTTTGGATTGGGTTTAAAGAGGAGTTGTGGACCTGGCTTGGTCAAAGCCTAGTTTCAGTTTTCTTTTTCTCTCTCTTTTTTCCTCCCGGTTTCTCCTCTCCCCGAGCCCGTTTCTGTCGCATTCTTCCCGGCCACCGTCTGCCGTCGTCCGGCCGCCCCAGCCCGCCGCACCGGTCTCGTTCGGTCGGTCTCCAAGCCAGCAGCAGTTCTAGACCGGTGGCAGCCTCCCTAGCGCCGCCGTGAAGGAGGAATCGACGCCGAGAGCCCCGACTGCCAAAATCATTTTTTCACCGGAACTCCTTCCTCCAGCTGCCATAGTCGGCGAGCCTTGGCTCAAAAGGAATCCCTCCTCCCGTGCTTCAATCCCTCCAAAGGGCTCGCTCCATCTCGAGTTAGGTAAGGAGAAATCAGAATTTGAATTTCTAGGACTTTATTGTGTGTTTGTGTCCGATTGTCGTGGTTAGGCTTAGAATTAGAGTTTATGGTAGTTAGGAATGTTATAGAGGAGGTTGAGAGGAAGATGCTGCCAAATTTTGGTGACCATCGGAGGTCACCGGAGTTGGTCGCCGGCCGCCGGCGCCGCCGCCTAGAAAATGTTTTTGGTGGAGAAAAATGTGAGGAGTTTAATGGAATAAGTTTTAGAATTTTTGGAGGAGTTTTGGATAGGTTTGAGAATTGTTGAAGTTTGGTATTTTTGACGGATTATTAATTTATAATCCGGCCATTGGATTTTATTTGGTGGAAGATGATTTTGAGGATATCGGTAAAATTTGTGGAGTTTTGAGGTTGGCAGTGGATTTATGATTTTGGAGTGTTAGGCTTGGTTGAGCACGAAGCATATTTAATTATGCATGTTTTGCTTTAAGAGTCGGTGTTTTATTTAAGGTTTTATTTATATAGAGCAGGACGTGAGGAGGCTCGAGTGGAAGAGACCTCCGACCGACATCAGGCTCAGGCCTAACCTGTGAGTGGACCTTTGTTTTTAAATATTGTGTTCGAAATGCTTTATTATTTGAATGATTTTCTGTTGTTGGATATTTCCCGAAATTGAGAATTTCAGTGATTATACTCGAGGCACAATTCCGAGAATAATATGTATATGATTAAATGCTAGCTAGCTATATGTGATTTCCTCCATATGCGAGGCACAATTCCGGTATGGGTGACATGAGCGTTAGACGCGAGTGTCGTAGCCCTGTGCGACTTTCTAATTTTGCATTTATTTATTCAAAGATTTCGTACAAGGAGTAAGCACGTATATATTACCACTCGGCCGCTTTCCCCCATATGCGAGGTACAATTCCTGTGTGGGGTGATGTGAGCGTTAGACGCAAGCATAGTAGCTTCGTATGATATCTACTTTATTCAAGTTGTTCATAGATATCGTACCAAGGGTCAGACGAGTGTGCATACATACTATATATATAATATCCAGGCCTGAGAGGCAATGTCTTAAAGTTTGGGAGTCTAGCCAGGCTGGACCACAGTTCAGAATCTTTCCAGTAGAGCTTTTGTTTTTTCCGCTGTTGAAAGCATTTCTTTTGGGGAAATATTTATTTGTTGTCGGAAGCATTTAGTCCACTCACTTTGACGTGTTGAATATTTTCCTATGGGCTCTTCGCTTTTAAAAATGTCCAGTCTGCAGAGTTCGCGTGAGGTCTAACAGGAGACGCCGAGGCATAGTGACCCATCTATCAGCTACATTTTGCCAGTAGGTTACCTGTTTAATCTACTAGGGGTTTGTTAGCTTTCGCTGTATTTTATTTTATTTTATTTTTAGTAGCTCTGAATACTTGTTGAATTCTTTGGTGTATTTTGTATTCTGGTTACTTTTGGATTGTAGTTGAAGATTTATTTTAGAATAAAAAGGTGGTTCTTAAATTCTTAAGTTAGGGTTGTCTATTTTCGAGGGAGGTTTGCCGAGTCTTCTGTAAATTTTTCTTGGAGGTGGTCCCCGCAGGACTCATCTCGGGTTTCGGGGTGAAATTCGGGGCGGGTCTTGACAATTAGGGCTTTTTCCAAGTAAAGTTTACATTGTGCATCTTGATATCGATTGATACCAATAAGTTGTTAAATTTGAGGGTTTTTTTTCTTTAATTGAGATTCATACGTTAATGTGATTTTTATTACTCAGTTTGTGATTCCACTTACCCAAATGATATTAATCTTATGGTTTTCTTCAATTTCATTTTGTGTTTGGAGTTCAATGGCTATTCGAATAGGTTAATATTGTGTGTATTGTAAATCGGTGAATAAAGTAAATTTAATATTAAAAAATATATAGGCGGGGTGAGAAAAGATCGAATGTAGGGTGAATAACGCAAATCTGAAATTGAAAAAAAAAATATGTTGGGTGAAAAAATAATTTAGGGTGAACAAAGCAAAAATAAGAAAATGATATTTTATGTATTGTAAATGAGTGAACAAAGTAGATTTACAATTAAAAATATACAAATGGGGTGTGGAAAGAACGTGAGGTGAACAAAATAGTTTGTGAGGTGACAATATCCCTTTATGAATTTGGTTTTTTTGTTTTTTGTTTTTTGTTTTATAAATCATAAATAAATCCATATCATTAGAATAATAAAATAAAAACAGTAATGTCACATCGTTTGCTATTGATATTTTGTATAACTTTTTATGATCCCAAACATTTTTCATTTTAAAATCTGATTTTGTTCTGCTATGATATATGTTAGATCCTTTCATTTAATATCGAACGGATGTTATCATTTCATCCCTTTTTGTCCCTCAATTTATGATCCGCAGGTGAGCGGCCCTTAGCATATATATGTATGTTGAAATGATGCATGATTGTCCAACGTACGCACCCAATTTGCGCCGAGACCGTAGCCGCCTAATTTGTCCAATATTTATCCCGGGGGACTCGATCTGGTATTGCATTTGAAGTTTTGACTCATTCCAAGACCATACCCTAGACTTTTCTTCTACATCCAAGACTAGTGCAATTTAGTGTTGGGTCCTGACATATAGTGCATCATTCAAGCTGTTCTTGATTACCATGGATCTATAATATAGTGGTGGCAAACCCGAATGTGTGTAAAACCAGCTGGTAATGTAGATGTACTGTTGTAGTGATTATCAAGTGCATGCAGCCTTTCAACTCGTAAAAGAAAATTGGTGTCCCTTAATACTTAATAGTGCTAGCTAGACTCTGACTGACCCATGAACTACAACAAGCCAACAAGTGGATTAATCCATCTACCCATATTGTGCAAGAAAACTTGTACTGCAATTTCTTCGGCACTGTGGTGCGAGGAATATATATAGTACCCGAAATTAAGTTTCCCCTTTATTTTCTTGCATTTCAAACAAAACTTTCTGACAATCTCCGGCCTTATGAAATAATCAAACATAAGAATATGATTTACTATCATATGGAGTTAGAGCAATTAATTTGAAAGTTACCAACCAGATCCTTCTGTGCATTTTCATCCGGAACTCCATCAAAGCAAGTTTTAATTCTATCAAGTACGTACTACTCCCAACATACAGAAAATTCCAGGAACCAACAAAGAAAGCTACAGCCAACCCGTACTGGGTTTTTCATGTTTGCTTTGTCGGCTTCATGCCAATATATATGGTAATGAAAGGAAAAACAATAGGGGCAGCACGTACCAGATGAGATCGAAGTAAAAAAGGTCATACATCCACTTGGTGAAGCTCATCGTTTACCTAAGAAAATGACATATTGAAGTCTTTAGAGAAGACTTGCAAGTCAAAATTCCCAAGTCAAAATTCCCATCAGAAATCAAACATCCACTCCACCCCCCCCCCCCCCCCCCCCCCCCCCCCTCCAAGTATATTAGAGCAAGTAATTATATATGATTTGAAAAGGAATAAATATATGCCTCTTAAGTAAAACAACGCGTAGTTGCTTTGAATCATGACTCCCAGTTAGTGGTCACCCCGGCCTGTTTAATTATCTGTCAAGACTCTCGACTTCTTGACGGAGACGATGAAGAATGAAGTGCTGTGTTAATTTGCATCATCGATCTTCATCTATTGGTTAATTATAGACAGATTTTTTTTTTATTAATCACGGTATCTTTAAAGATTTTCCAGACCCAGAAACTTATCCGTGTAAAAAGACGATGTCAGAACATTTTCTCTCTCTAACCATCAAGAATAAATTAAAATTTAACTTCAATTAACGTTGACTGAGATTTAAATTTAAGTACGAAGATTCTACCTTTATTGGTTAGCTGTAGACAGACTTGGCCTCACTGGAAGGAAAAACTTAATTGTTGTTAATGAGGGGCGGCGGAACTACGTCCAGCCCGACGGGGTCCGACCCCCTTGGCTTTTCAGTAGATCTCTTTGATCTGATGTGTTGCAGACTACTTGCAGGGATCAGTCATTCAATATATGAGTTTTTAATGTGAATCCCCCAGCCATTTCCACAACACCACATGTCCCACTTATTGTTAAGAAAAACAAAATCTAAACAAAACAGAGAGATCAAACATAACTATAATTGATATTTTGTTATAGTGAATTGGGAAACCACAAATAACTAATGGTTGGTTTCTCCGGAAAAAAAAAACGTTTGGTTACTTTTAAATGTATAATAATGCTACAAGTAGAAAAATTATTTTCAATAACCCTTGTTTTAATATACGTAAGAAACTTTACATCAATTAATTTTGTGCCTCTGCTTCTCTGATTTATATGAGTATCAACTGCAATGGTTCGGAACTAAATTATCATTCACAATTTCTTAATAGTTGATAAAAATAAATTTGGTTTTATAAGATTTTTAGGTTTAATAGTATGAATTATTGTTATCTAAATCGAGTCTTTTATGTGAGTGTCGCAACATGTACCATATAGTTAAAATAAATCTAAATCGAGTATTTTATTTTCAAACTCGAACCCTTTTCACTCCGCCACTACGTACCGTTAATGATTATAATTTTTAAAAGTCCTGCTATATATGAGATCCCTCCAGCCATATTTTCCTTTTCTTTTCTGATGTTGAGCAACAAGCACTACCAAAAATAAGGCTTTAGGCGACGAAATGAAAAAAATCGTCGCCCAAGGAAAAAAAATCGTCGCCTAAAGTTCAACTTTAGGCGACGAAAATAAAATCGTCGCCTAAGGCTAAATTTCGTCGCCTAATATAAAAACTAGGGCGACGAAACAATATTTCGTCGCCTAAGATATTTATATCGTCGCCTAAGTTTTTTAATCCTTAGGCAACGAAACTCAAATATATCGTCGCCTAAGTATTTTATTTTTTTATTTTTACTTGGCCGACGAAATACAATAATTTCATCGGCCTAATAAAATCTTGACCGACGAATTACACTCATTTCGTCGGCCAAGAGTAATCCGAATAATTAAAATAAAATAAAACACATTTAAATTTCATTGTACAGGATTTTTTATTTTTACTCTTGGGAGACGAATTTAACAAATATCGTCGCCCAAGTATTATCTTGGCCGACGAATTACCCTAATTTCGTCGGCCAAGATAATCCGAAGAATTAAAATAAATAAAGCACATTTAAATTTCATTGTACAGGATTTTTTATTTTTACCCTTGGTCGACGAATTTATCAAATATCGTCGCCCAAGTATTATCTTGACCGACGAATTACCCTAATTTCGTCGGCCAAGATAATCCGAATAATTAAAATAAATAAAGCATATTTAAATTTCATTGTACATTATTTTTTATTTTTACCCTTGGGCGACGAATTTAAGAAATATCGTCGCCCAAGTATTATCTTGGCCGACGAATTACTCTCATTTCGTCGGCCAAGATAATCCGAATAATTAAAATAAATAAAGCACATTTAAATTTCATTGTACATTATTTTTTATTTTTAACCTTGGGCGACGAATTTAACAAATATCGTCGCCCAAGTATCATAATGGCCGACGAAATAAGGGTAATTCGTCGGCCAAGATAATCCGAATAATTAAAATAGATAAAACACATTAAAATTTTAAGGAAATGTTTTTTATTTTTATAGCCCCGTAAGTGTCTCGTCGATTGGAAACTATTCTCAGTTGAAGGTCCGGTCAGATTACGTGATTTGGAGGGTCGAATAGCCGTTTCCGTCCGTTTAGGGGTTTGACCGCGCCGATTGACCGGACGGATCGAGCCCTTATCGTTGTCCGATGGAGCTAAATTTTTGCCCACCCACGTAATTAGTTATGTTGGTCATATCTGACGGTAGGTTTTCAGTTCCTCTTCTCCGATCACCAAACTCACGATATATGTACTAATGTTGTATATCTTTTTTATATAAGTGTTGTGTTTAAGTGTCGTTTTGAAGACAACGTATACGTAGAAGCCTCAAACACAAAAAAGTCGTGAAATAAGATATGACCAGAACGGTGAAATACGTCAACCCGTGAAAAATGAAGATATTCCGGTAAAATTTCTGTGCCGGTTGTTCCGGTCAACGAATTTCTCTTATTTCTACCTAGTGGTAGCCCTATCCCGGGTATTTATTTCTTACCAAATTTTTATAGCCCCGTAAGCGTCTTGTCGATTGGAAATTATTATCAGTTGAAGGTCCGGCCAGATTACGTGATTTGGAGGGTCGAATAGCCGTTTCCGTCCGTTTAGGGGTTTGACCTCGCCGATTGACCGGACGGATCGAGCCCTTATCGTTGTCCGATGGAGCTGAATTTTTTCCCACCCACGTAATTCGTTATGCTGGTCATATCTGACGGTCGGTTTTCAGTTCTTCTTCTCCGATCACCAAACTCACGATATATGTACTAATGTTGTATAACTTTTTTATATAAGTGTTGAGTTTAAGTTTCGTTTTGAAGACAACGTATACGTAGAGGCCTCAAACGTAAAAAAGTCGTGAAATAAGATATGACCGGAATCACCGTCGGTCGGCCTGACATGCTGCGCTTAAGGGTGGCGCGAGCGGCTCGCATTCTACTGGGCAGCCGGGTCCCGCAGCGACGGCCCCTCGTCATCTAGAGATACTTCCCCGGTGGTGATCTATCACTGCCCCCACACAGTCGTCCCCGACCGACGGTGATGGCGGGTCATCCGTGGTCCCTACAGTGCCGTCCGGCCTCTTCCTTCCTCCGGCGATACCTCGCGTCGATGAGGAGGGTCGACCGATTTGGGAGCAGCTCCCGCATGTGACACCGCACGAGGCCTATATCTACAGGGAGTTTCCCACGCCTCTTCATCCCGTGAGGGTCTCCGAGCAGGCGGACGGAGACGAATTCGTCGGCTCAGCCTCATCCTCAGGTAATTTATTATTACTGTTTTGTCGATTTTAATTTTTTTTTTTGTAAAAATGTATTATTAATATTAAATTTGATTCACAATGTCATAGTCGCCGGAACGAGAAGGCGGAACAGGAGAGGCACCGTCAGCAACAAGGGACTCGATAGGGCGGTCGAGTCCGCTGGACGGATCGCCATCCCGTTTTCCAACGGGAAACCGGTGGACGCCGTGTTGGGAAACCGGTACACGCGCGCCGCGGGAGGCACCATCCGCTCCAGACTCCCTATGTTGTGGGGAGTCTGGAGCCAGGTTTCTGATGGAGTGAAGGAGATGCTCCATCAGTCGATGTCGGTGAGTTTACTCGATCAATTACTATTTTTTTAACTAATAAATTATTTAATTATCAAAAAAAATACTAACAAGTGGTAATGCAGCAATGGTTTGTGGTTCCCGAGGAGGGACGTGACTGGGCGGACAAGGCCCATAGGGAGAGGTACCTCTATTTAATAATTTATTAATATTTTTTTTAATAATATATTTAATATTTTTTTTGTATATGTAGGTTCAAGGAGTGGAAGCACGACCTCCGGTTACACTGGAAGCAGTACGGGAGCGACCGTTCGGGTACCCCGAAGGAGTTCGAGTATCGGGAGTACGAGTGGCGGTGGCTTCTTGTCACGCAGTTCAACGACCCTCACAAACAGGTAATTCGTAAACAAATTTGAATATTTAATTAGTGAATTAATTATAATTGTATGTTTTTAAATATTTACTAACGATAATTTCTTTTTGAAGCACCTCGCCCGGGTGAACGCTGAGAACCGGCAACAGAACACAACCAACCATCGTGCCGGTTCGAGGCCGTTTTCGGCCATCATGGACGACGTGCGGCGAGAGCGGCCAGAGGAGAACCCCTATGTGGGGACCTTTCAGAGGGCATATCCTCATTTTGAGGAGGATCTTGTAAGTTCCTTATATTTTCTAATTTTTAATTTTAATTACATTTTATTAAATGTATATTAATATATTTTTTTAATATATCCAATTAGGCGAGGGTGAGGGAGGTGGAGCAAGAGGTCATGAGAGACATGGTGAACGACACATGGCCGAGCACGGCAGAGGATGACATGTCAGATGCCATGTCCAGGATCGACACTTCAGATCCTACCGTTGGGGCGCGGATTATGGCCACTGCCTTCGCGCAGCGTTCCAACAGCTACTACTGCCGGGGTATGGGAGGCGCTGGAAAGGGGCCGGATCCTGAAGACGACGCCAGGATTTCAGCGCAAGGGAGCCGCCGGAGCCTCAAGCAGCAACAGTCGGCTACAGGATCAGTTCGAATGTCTACAGTCTGAGCTGGAAGCCTAAAGAGCGAGGGAGATGGCGGTGATGGCGGAATCATATGCGACTTCCACGGCTGCGCATATGGAGCGGGTGAATGAAGTCACCAATGCCAACCAGACGGCTATGGGACAGTGGATGACTGCCTGCATCGCTGCACATGCGGCCAGACTTGATATTCCGCCCATGCCTACGCCTATACCATTACCTCAGGACCCTCCGAACGGGAATGATGAGTTAGATTTCGAGTTTCTCCGTAGGCAGAGATGGACTGAATTTTTGTAATAAATTATTTATAAATTTATAAATTTGTGTTATTTTTAATTAAATTTTAGTACTAGAAAAATGTAAAGAAATGCCGAAAAAAAAATTCCAGCAAAAATTAAAAAAACATTATTTATATATTTAAAAAAATTATTTAAATATTTTAAAAAAAAATTTAAATATATCTTAGGCGACGAAATTGCTAAATCGTCGGTCAAGGACTTACCATATAAGACGACGAAAAAAAATTATCGTCGCCTAAGATGTAGTGATCTTAGGCGACGAAATATTTAGTTTCGTCGCCCCAGGTTATAACATCTTAAGCGACGAAAAAATTTTTCGTCGGCCAAGGTGTTAAATCTTGGGCGACGAATATTTTTGGGCGACGAGAAGAATATCTTAGGCGACGAAATTTGTGTCGTCGCCTAAGAATTACTCTTAGGCGACGACGGACTGAATTTTCGTCGCCCAAGTTCTTGGCCGACGCACTTCTGGTGACGACGTCTTGGGCGACGACATGGTACTTAGGCGGCGAATTTTTTTAACAGGGCGACGATTTTTTTTCGTCGCCCAAGATCAATTTTCTGGTAGTGAAGATAAACTATGATCGATCAAACTGAAGGTTCCATTAATTTCCACTTTAATGAATACAATTATTTTCACAGGATATATAACTCTGAAAATATTCTTAATTAATGCGTGCATTATATATACAAGTAAGTGTTGCAAAAATAAATTGTTAGATGGTTTTCATTTACGGAGAACTTATCGATCTACAACTTATTTCAAAAAAGAAAACCGTTTTTGATCATCAGAACACCATACACTTTCGAATAATTTTTTCCTTCCAACGAAACATAAAACTTTATATCTCACATTATGTATTTAACCATATATATGAAACCTATACGAAATTATGAATGAATTAGGAGATCCCGACTTGTAAAGTTGTTTTTCTAAATTTTGCATAAAAAACGGTCGTGTAATTAGTTCAACTTAATTGAATCAAATAATTAAGGTACGCTGCCTTCCGATTATTTACATTTATTTTATTTCGGGATGCGTTGATCATTTTGCATGTGAAAGGAAAAATCAAGGAAGCCTAACAAGTTAAGGCATGCAAATTACTAGAAGGTTGCGGTGATTCCAACATTTCCAAGTAACAATAGGAGACTGAAATGAATCAAGTAAATATTTAGACTTGCTCAAACTGATACTACAAATTAGAATCTACCATTGAATATGGACTAGCTTAGCTGACCAGAGACCCAAAGAAATATTGATGCTCAATTGCTCATTAGCTCATAGCTAGCTAGCTCGCTCGCTCGTCCAAACAATTAAGGATCCTGTGGAAGAAATTTACCAGAATATTGTCTGTCCAAAATTTCCAGGTAAAAGTCCAATTAAAACCTAAGAATTTCGAAGTCAAGCAACGCAAATTGCCAAACTTGTCCCTGTCCTTGTCACCATGATTTCACAGACTGAAAACCGCGTGGGGCCCGGTCCGCATATTACTCTTATTTTCTATTGACTAGTGATTGGAGACTCAGTCTAACAGGGTTCCCACCCATTGCCCTTCTCCACCGAAACCCTTCGAGTCTTCGATCACCAACATACAGAATCCTGGGCTTCCTATAAATATTCTCTGAGATTATGTAATGCTTCAGTACACCAAAATTAAACCAAACGCATAGTTGCATGCCTTGCTTCATTTCTGCCAGACTCATAAACCAGCTAACCAGCTAGCGAGCTTCACTACTATACTGACCAGCGAGCCTTCAATGGCATCTGAAATGACCCCAGAACTCGAACTTCCCGGGTTTCGATTCCACCCCACGGAGGAGGAGCTTCTCGAGTTCTACCTCAAAAGCGTGGTGTCCGGGAAGGGATTGCGCTTCGATATAATCGAATTTCTTAACATCTACTGTCATGATCCTTGGGACTTGCCTGGTACTACTTAATTACACACACATGCATTTTCCCTAATTATACTAATTAGTCTCTGAATTTAATTACTTGGTTAATAGAATGGTAATGATGTACGTAGTGATTAATGTGTAGGTGTTGTTTGGTTGGTGTTACAGGATTGTCTAAGATTGGAGAAAGGGAGTGGTATTTTTTCGTGCCGAGGGACAGGAAGCATGGGAGTGGAGGAAGGCCTAACAGAACCACTGAAACTGGGTTTTGGAAAGCAACTGGTTCTGACCGCAAAATCGTGAGCTTATCTGATCCAAAGAGGATCATCGGGTTGAGGAAGACTCTCGTGTTCTACAAAGGGAGAGCACCGAGAGGAACCAAGACCGATTGGGTCATGAACGAGTATCGTTTGCCTGACCACTGCAAATTGCTCAAGGTAGATTTTGATGCATCCCAATTTTCTTTGTAGTATGTATTACGTACGTACTAGCCATTAACGTCGAAAATGCAATTCAATTTTGTACGTAAATAAAAGATTTTTCAGCTGTACCCCATAAGCTGATCGACAGGCTAGGTAAAATTAATTTTCAAAAAAATGGTTCACCTAATATTAACTTAGATATACACATGAAATTTTTAGTGTAGTTTCCATGCAAACTCCTAGAATATCATATCCATACGAGGCTTGTGTTTGCTTCATCAACAGTTGGGTGGACCTTGACGAATCTTAGTGTTGAAGTCAATTTTCAATTAAATAATTAGGTAGTTTGCTAATGGAGTTTTATCTTATTCTTAATGCAGGACATAGTACTGTGCAAGATATATAGGAAGGCAACTTCCTTGAAAGTGCTAGAGCAAAGGGCAGCAATCGAGGAAGAGATGAAGATGGGCAATTCCCCTAACATTTCATCATCCCCTCCTACATCAATGGACACCACCATCTCATTTTCCAGCTTCCAAGAACAGGAATTAGCACAAGATCTTCTCCATCATCATCATCATGATCTAACTTCGCAAACTCCAATAATGCCCGCCAATCTCAAGAAAGAACTAGCAGATGATGCAGCAGTCGCAGTAGCAGTAGAGCAGCTAAAGGAGGAGGATGAGCAAGCAATGGAGATGAAGGAGTCCCCCACATCTCTTCAGACTCCTTTTGGAAAAAACAAACTGCCAGAGCTTATGGTTCCCAAGACGAGCATGGACTGGACCCAAGACCAATTTTGGGCACCCATGAATAGTCCTTGGGTTCTGTCGACCCCTGCTTATGCCAGCCTTCTCAACCTGGAATTACTTTGATTAATTTGGTTGGTACTTGGGACAAAATAAAAGTTTGGACATGTAGATAAGTTTTGGTCGCAACTCGCAACTTGAGGACACCAAGTCAGTCTCTAACTTGATCCCTAAATCCAACTTTGACTATCCGAGTTGGGGAGATTTAAGATCGATATTTAAACAAGAAGCAAGAATTTGATGTCAATTTGAAGCTAGGCGTATGTACACGTATATGAGGACTTAATTAGCAGAGTTTTTTTCACTGATAACTTTTCACAGGTTGAAGTGTTTGCTGTTCTAGATAAAGAGCTTCTTTGAATTTTGTATCCTAGCTCAATGGCTTATCGATCTATACATTTGTTTCTTCTTCTTTTGAGATAGAGTAATGCTATCAATCTACATTTTTTAATGATAACGCAATGAATTTAAGTACATTTTGTAACATGTGACGGTAATCGTGGTCTCATGGTTATATTGTAACATTGGCCTGGAATCATAGATGAGAATTGTTATTTGTACTCAAGTTAATATATATTTCGGGGTGCTTTTTCCATAATCAAAAACTTCATTGTGTTTGATGCATGCATGCTTATCCTTTGGGTTTGTACTACGAATTAATTGATCAAACATTTCAGTACCAATAAAGATCCTGAAATATCAAATTAGCTTTTTAATTAAGAGATTAAGCTTATCGATCATTTAGCTCACAAAGTGCCCAAGTGAGAGTAGCTCACAAAAGGATTAAACTCACATATATAATCCTGTGAGCTACTTACAATTATTCTCATATAACCACTATCCATATTATTCCATTACATGAAACAACCTCAGAAGTGCAGTGATCGACATACAACAACGTACACTACAACACAACCACCCGCAGAGTAGAAATTGAGCTAGCATACTCGTACTATATCGAGGACTCTTTTGATGAGGATGGTGAATAATATGTAGGATGGTGAATAATATGTAGAGAAGACATGAGGGCAGCTTTCATGGCCGATTCTGTGGTCACATTCCTTACTAGTTATGGTATCAAGCTCTTGCATCCAACCCCCTATTATGCACAGTCTAATGGTCAGGCGGAGGCCAGCAATAAAGTTATCCTCAGTATCTTGCGTAAGATGCTAGAGTTGAACCCCCGCGTCTGACACTTAGAGCTTTACCGTACTTTATGGGCTTATCGGACTTCCAAGCGCGGTCCGACAACTACTACCCCATATGCTCTCATGTTTGGCCATGACGCCATCCTTCCTCTCGAGGTTCACGTCGCCTCGCTTCGCATCCAGGAACAACATCAATTGCTTGGTGACGATTACGTCCAGACGATGTGGCAAGAACTTGAAGACCTCGATGAACACCACATCACTGCATTAAACAATCTCATCTTTGAGAAGCAGCGCATTGCGCGGTCCTATGATAAAGTTACCCGTGATCGGAGCTTTGCTGAGGGCCAAACAGTGTGGCGAGCCGTGTTACCATTGGACGAGAAGACCGAAGGCCGTGAGAAGTGGTCCGCGCGGTGGGAAAGACCCTTCATTATTCATCGCATATTGCCCAAGGGGGCATACCATTTGCGCGACCTTGATGGCACACTCCATCCCAATCCTATCAACGGTCGTTTCTTAAAGCGCCATATCGCTGGAGTCTGGGAGCGCCCATGTCCTTTACCTCCTGACCCCGCGATCACTGTTCATAGTGCTCCACGCCATCGCGCTAGCACTCCACCGCCTCCCACTAGGGGGTGACCCGAGAGAGAAGTACGTCATTAGTTCAAACATTTTTGTAAACGTGCAAGGTCTAATCAACGGACTAATACAAGATTGGAGCCTATTCCAAAGGCCCTAATTAAATTTCGTATGCAATTTAGTCGTGTTCAAACCTTTTTGTAAACGTGCAAGGTCTAATCAACAGACTAGTACAAGATTAGAGCCTATTCCAGATGCCCTAATTAAATTTTGTCTCCAATTTAGTTGTGTTAATTTTTCCTTTTCTCTCTTCATTTCATTATAAACGTACGAGGTCTAATCCACAGACTAGTACAAGATTGAGGTCTATTCCAGAGGCCCTAAATAATAACATTACATCTTTTTCCCCTTCTTACACTTTGATACAGGTTACAAAAGCGGCTTTGCGGCTGAAGCAAACATGTTTACAATGAATTCTAGCTACCCTACGGTTGAAGGCATAGATCTGGGAAGGTTAGAAGCGCCTTGAGCTTTCAGATCGGGCGGTTCATTGGAACAGGGACCCTCATGCTACCGCACAGGTTTCGGGGGGTGCTTCAAGAACACTAGCAAATTCCCAGGACACAAACAGACATAGGGCCTCCGAAACTTCACGCGTGGATAGAGCAGCAGGCACAAGGCAAAAGTGCCCAGACTGTTTGCTCTTTCAAGCGAAGGTTTGGCCTAAGAGTGGATTTCGACACTCACCTTCGGCCTAAGAGTAGATTTCAAAACTCATCAGGGCAAAAGAGGAGCAGGAGAAATGGTGACTTTGCTTTAAGCAAGGACAAAAGGAAGCGCAAAAGGGAAGAAGAAGCCATGGCGAGGGGGCAGCAAGGCTTGATTGTTGTTCCAACCCCGGCTAGCAGATTCTTTTATAGAAAGAAGGGACTGACTCTATTTGACATGTGTCTTGCGTGTAGAGCTTTGCTCCAAGATTTGGGCTTTAGAGATAAAGTGAGTGTGTGAGTCTACATTGACTTCCTGCTTTCCAAGCACACAGTTACGTAGAGACCTTTACCCAATCTCGAAGAAAGGCTTGTCGCCTAGTGAAGAAGTTTCATACATAGGGGCAACATGACAAGTGAATTGAAGTTCGACCAAAGTCTCTTAAGTTTCCTTTATAGCCTGTACACGCGGGGCGTCAAGTCTGGCGAGGTCCATTTCTCTCATTGGTTCACTTCGCCAATCTTACATCAAGATACATACTTGCTCGCTACGCAGTGAGTAGGACATTCCTTGAGCCAAGTTGCTCGCGGGTTAGAGGGTACGCGCGCCTTAAAACTTTGGTTCCCTTCAGCGAGATGAGGGTTGCGATGGTGCCAAAAGTGTTAGCATCTTCCAAATCTAGAATCATTGGGACTAGTTCAATAAGGCGTTTTCGCTTAGTCTCAAAGCTCAAGGCCTAAGGGGCAATGTTTGAGCCAAAGGGAATTTTTGTCCACGTAATAATACTTTACTAGGCTGTAAAATGTCCATGTGAATATTAGTTTCACCCCTGGTCCGTGTCACAGCTGGCGACCCAATATCTTTAAGTTTACAAATAAACGACCCGCCAATAAGCCCACGCGAACTAATTTACAAGGAACTTCGCGCGGAATACGGATCTCGCGTGCTCAAGGGACTTCACCCGGAACACACGGCTCACGTGCGGAATTGCGTTTAGGCGAAGCGAAATATTTCTAGGCGAGCTAGCGAACTGGTTCACTAGTCCGCATGAGAGACCTCGCGAGGGAGACACATGCAGAGTTTGCGCGCACTACAATAATCGTTAAAAACTTTTACCAGTCTTTGACATGCTTCGGGCTAATCTCTATAACCATTTTAATATAAAAAGCCTTCTTTTGCCCCGCGAGATGGTTTGAGTCCACCGCCCATGCGGGATTAGTTTTTTACATGGACTGTGGCACTTCACTGGATAAGATTGCTCCTAATTCCAGTTCGCATATGAGTCTATAATCGAGCAACGCGGTGACAGTGTCCTATGCGAAGTGTGCGAACTGGACATGTGTCATAAGTTGATTGGTCCGCGCGGGTTAAACTTTGTCCGTGTCGGATTAGGGTTTCAGAGACTACTTGGATTCCAAGCTAGCTTTCTTTTGCCTCAAGTCGGATCACTATATAAGGGGGTCGAAGTATCTCTCTCACACACACAATCTCACTTAACAAACAATACAAACAAAGTGCAACCCAATTCCCTTCGAGCTACCTTGAAACTTTAACCCTAAGCGCGCCGCCGCCGCCTTAGGTTCAGAGCCCTCTTGGACTTGTCACCCCTAATCCCTCTGATCTCCCTATTGTTGCTCTGCTCGTGATATACCGTGTCTATCGACTGCCTTGTACTCGTAAATTCCTCATCTAATGTGGCACCTGAAACCCCCCCCCCCCCCCCGCTTGATCAAGAAGTCAAAATCTTGCACGCATTCATACTGCTCTTCCCTCATCCGTGAGGTGGCACGCCCTGTATCCCTAGAAGCATTGACTGCTACCATCTTTCTGCTCCGCGCGCTGAGGTCGTGATCAAAACACTTTATTCTTTCATGGTTATTCTGTGGTGTTTGAACAGAAACAAGTTTGAGATGCACTCATTGTTGACCGAATATCCAATATGAAAATCATGGGGACTGAATCTGATTTCCCTGACTCAAGGATGGATGAGGGTCTTACCATTCCGACACCCCACAGATCTGGAACAATGTCAAGCTCAGAAAGATCACACTTCTTTTGACATATTTTGGTAAGGTGGTTGAGCCTAGACAAACCAGGGGTAATTCAATTCGAATGGTTTCTCCAACTTGGATTGGGTTAGCAATGCTACTAATAGAAAAGGCACATTGGAAGGTTGTTTCTTGTGGGAACCAATTGGGTCTCTTAGCATAGTTAGAAGCCATCATTTTCACTGCACAAACTGAGCACATGGATGCAGAAAGTTGTTGCATGCAACTATTTTGGATGAAACACATGTGTGCTAACTGGGGATTCCAGCAAGTATTATATCTCTGTTTTTATGGTATTACTTATGTCATCAATATTTCCAAGAAAGTTGTGTTGCATTCTAAGACTAAGCATGTTGATATTAAATATCATTTCACCATAACTTTGGGTTGAACATAACTTGCTTGAATTGTGCTTATACTTGTTGAAGATTGATATGCATATTTGTTTACAAAATCTCTTGACAACCTTGTTTTATACACCTTCGATAGGTCATTGGTGTGTGCCAAAGATATTGGTTTCTCCCCTTGAGACTCTTGCGTGTTTGTACATAAGTGTTTAGGCTTAGAAATTCATTTAAAAAAATCATCATCAAAAATATGTGTCTTTATTTTCTAGAAATAGTTTTCAGGATACCTGTGTGGTGTGCTATCCCTATACAGTTTCTGATCTTGACCTAAGTGAGTGTTTGAGTTTCACTTGTCTTAGTTGCTCTCTTGTACACATGTATGTTTGCATCTGATTGATCATTATTTCTCATCTGTGGTCTGATAAGCTTCGGAAGACTTAAATAACTACATGCTTCACAAAGTCAACTTTGTGAGTTACAAAGTGCAAAGCTATAAACTTGAGATAAGTTGATGCAAAGAGTTTCTATGCCAAACTAGCCTTAAAGTATACATTCCTTGGTCGTGACGAACGATATAAGGGTGGGAAGAAACGAGTTTGGTTTGATGAGGTGGCACTACCAGGATAAGTACTTTAGCCGACAAAAAATTTTCGTCGGCCTGTTAAAAAAATTCGTCGGCTATAGTGTCGTCGGGAAAGGGTCATCGATGATGGCTTTAGCCGACGAATCTAAAGACCGTCGTCGGCTATTGTCTGACTTTAGCCGACGAACTATTTTTTGTCGGCTATTGTTCCAGACTTTAGCCGACGAACTATTTTTTGTCGGCTATTGTTCCAGACTTTAGCCGACGAAAAATAGTTCGTCGGCTATTGTGCCAGACTTTAGCCAACGACGTCCTGTGTCATCGTCTATACTCTCAGACTTAAGCCGACGAACAGAATATTCGTCGGCTTTACTCACAGACTTTAGCTGACGGAACAGAGATATTCGTCGGCTTAAGTATATAATTAAAATATTTAAAAATAACTATAGCCGACGACATAGAGTCTGTTTTGTCGGCTTTAGTAGTGTTTAGCCGACAAAACATGCCATAATTCGTCGGCTAAACCCTTTGGAAAAAAATACTATAGCCGACGAATTGTGACATGTATCGTTGGCTATAACGCCATTCCAGTAAAAAAAAATACACGAAATTCTTAAATTAGCATTCCAAGCAAGCTGCAAAATACACCAAAACAATTCCATATATATAACCAACAAGAAGCACATAAAACTATATAAGGTATCAACTACACAAAATCTAGATGGTCTAAATCAATATTCGAATCTCGGGCCTGCTGGTGAGGAGATTGCATGGGCGGCAGAGGTAACTCTATAGGCGCAGGCATGGGCGGAGGTGGAAGTCCCTGTTGCTGGGCAGCTGTAAAATCTTGGAAGTACTGGAACATCTGCTGCTGCTGAGCCTGCTGGGCGGCATGTAGGGCTCTAGTAAAGGCTCTATATTCGGCGATCTGGGCGGCATGAGCGGCATCCTGAGCAGCATGAGCGGCAGCTTGAGCAGCATGAGCGGCAGCCTGAGCGGCTTGCTGTTTCCGTAGTCTCTCAACTTCTGACTCTAGCTGAGTCGTCCTGCTGTTGGTCGAGGCTGCCTTTCATTGAAATCCTGGAGTGGTCTTCAGGACCCCCTGACCCTTCTTTCCTAGACCCCGGCAGTAGAAGTTGTTTTCTCGCGGTGGGAAGACTGTGCCCATGATCCTCGCCCCAAACCTCAGATCTGAAGTGTCGATCCGGGAAATGGCTTCGGACATCTCTTCCTCCTGCGTGTCCGGCCATGTCTCCCTCACTATAGCACTCATCACCTCGTCACTAGCCTCCCTCACCTTTGCCTAATTGGATAGGAAAAAAAATTATTAATTAACATTTTGACATATATATAAGTAAAATTAAAAATTCTGTAAAAAGGAAAGAGTACTTGCTATATCCTCCTAGGAGTCAGAACTGGTTGACCTCTGGATGTTCCCTGGCCGCCTCGTCCATGAAGACAGCGAACGGTCTAGAACCGGTATGATGGTTCCTTGTGTTGCGTTGCCGGTTCTGAGCGTTCACCTGGGAAACCGCCTTCAAAGAAAAAAGTAAACTATTAGTAAAATATTTTAAAACGCATGTACTTAATGATAATTAACTAACTAATTTATTTAAATACCTGTTTACGAGGGTTGTTGAATTCTAATGTCAGAAGCCAATGCCACTCGTACTCTCTGTACTAGAACTCAGCAGGGGTAGCAGAACGTGCGTTCCCGTGCGTAGTCCAATGGGTCCGCAACTCGTTCTTCCACTCCTTGTACCTACAGATATAACAAAAATATTAGAAATATTATTAATATGACATACAGTTTTGTTTTTCATTAATTTCCCAACGTACCTTCCCCCATGCACAAAGTCCGCCCAGCTGCTCTTCAAGGGCTCGGGAACATCAAACCACGCATGCATTTAACCGTTTATTAGTTTAGTTTTTCTAGAAATCTACAATGTAATACATAATATTATTCAGGCATTTTATAAACTGACCGACATCGCGTTGTGGACCATGTCCTTAACCTCCTGCGGGACCTCGCCCCAGTCTGACCACAACATAGTGACTCTATCCCTAATGAGCGCTCCCACGCGGCCGGAGTACGTCCTCGACTTCCCGCCCGATACTACGTCGCCATCCCCGTCAGTACCGATAACAATCCTCCCTGAGGTACCGACGATCTTCTCGAGAGCCTTCCCTAAATTTTACACATATACACTTCCTAAATATACACTTCATAAATAAAAATATACACTTCCTAAATATACACTTCATAAATAAAAATATACACTTCAAAATACAAAACAAATATATACATTTCCTAAATACTAAATACAAATATACACTTATTAAATAACAATATACACTTCCTAAATACAAATATACACTTCCTAACAACACCACAACATTGCAATTAACCGGAAAATAAAAGCAAACACAAAATAAAATTACTAAAGCTCAAAAACGTACTCGAGGAGGAGGAGGGAGGACCGGAGCAGCAGCAGGAGGAGGCCGGAGCAGCAGGAGGAGGAGGCCGGAGCAGGAGGAGGCCGGAGTAGGAGGAGGAGGAGGCCGGGCGGAGAGGGAGAGGGAGAGGGAGCGGAGGCCGAGACCGGGAGAGGGAGAGGGAGAGGAGGCGGAGGCCGGGCGGAGAGGGAGAGGGAGAGGGAGTGGAGGCCGGGCGGAGAGGGAGATCGAGGGAGCGGAGGCGAAGAGGGAGAGGGAGCGGAGGAGGAGGAGGAGGCCGGGCGGAGAGGGAGAGGGAGCGGAGGCTGAGACCAGGAGAGTGAGCGGAGGCGGAGGAGGGGAAATTCGGAGAGGGAGAGGAAAAGGAGGCTAGGGTTTACAACCAGTCGAGCGGGGTTATACCCGAACACTTTAGCCGACGAAAAAATTATTTCGTCGGCTAAAGGTAATAATTTCGTCGGCTAACATAACACTTTAGCCGACGAAATAATTATTTCGTTGGCTATAACCTTTTAAATTCGTCGGCTTTATAACTTTTTATACATTCGTCAAACTGTGACTGCTGCTCGTGATGATCAAACTTGAGAAAAGGAAATCCGACGGTCAGATCTGACCATCATGATAAAATACATATATGGGAAAAAATTCAACTTGATCTGACAAGGTTAAGTGCTCGATCCGGAAGGTCAATCCCGTCAAACCCCTAAATGCACGGAAAAGGTCGTTGGACCGTCTAAATTTCGTATTTTGGCCGGACCTTCAACTGAAAATATTTTCAAATCGATGAGACACAATAAGTCGTATAAAAATTTTACGCAAAATAACCACCGAAGATAGGGCTACCCATAGGGAGAAAGAATGGAAAATTGCATTGACCGCAACTATCGGCACCGAGACATGACCGGAATACCGTGATTTTTCAACCGTAGACGTATTTCACCATTCTGGTCATGTCTTATTTCACGACTTTTTTACGTTTAAAGGTTCTACGTATAATTTGTTTTTGAAACGGAACATTTACTTAACACTTGGTAAACAAGTTGTACAACAATAGTACACATGTTGTGATTGTGATGATCAAACTTGAGAAAAGGAAATCTGACAGTCAGATCTGACCATCATGATAAAATACATGTATAGGAAAAAAATCAACTTGATCTGACAAGGTTAAGTGCTCGATCCGGACGGTCAAACCCTTAAGTCAAACCCCTAAATGCACGGAAAAGGTCGTTGGACCGTCTAAATTTCGTATTTTGGCCGGACCTTCAACTGAAAATATTTTCAAATCGATGAGACACAATAAGTCGTATAAAAATTTTACGCAAAATAACCACCGAAGATAGGGCTACCCATAGGGAGAAAGAATGGAAAATTGCATTGACCGCAACTATCGGCACCGAGACATGACCGAAATACCGTGATTTTTCAACCGTAGACGTATTTCACCATTCTGGTCATGTCTTATTTCACGACTTTTTTACGTTTGAAGGTTCTACGTATAATTTGTTTTTGAAACGGAACATTTACTTAACACTTGGTAAACAAGTTGTACAACATTAGTACGCATGTTGTGATTGTGATGATCAAACTTGAGAAAAGGAAATATGACGGTCAGATCTGACCATCATGATAAAATACATGTATAGGAAAAAATTCAACTTGATCTGACAAGGTTAAGTGCTCGATCCGGACGGTCAAACCCTTAAGTCAAACCCCTAAATGCACGGAAAAGGTCGTTGGACCGTCTAAATTTCGTATTTTGGCCGGACCTTCAACTGAAAATATTTTCAAATCGATGAGACACAATAAGTCGTATAAAAATTTTACACAAAATAACCACCGAAGATAGGGCTACCCATAGGGAGAAAGAATGGAAAATTGCATTGACCGCAACTATCGGCACCGAGACATGACCGGAATACCGTGATTTTTCAATCGTAGACGTATTTCACCATTCTGGTCATGTCTTATCTTTTTTACGTTTGAAGGTTCTACGTATAATTTGTTTTTGAAACGGAACATTTACTTAACACTAGGTAAACAAGTTATACAACATTAGTACGCATGTTGTGATTGTGATGATCAAACTTGAGAAAAGGAAATCTGACGGTCAGATCTGACCATCATGATAAAATACATGTATAGGAAAAAATTCAACTTGATCTGACAAGGTTAAGTGCTCTATCCGGACGGTCAATCCCGTAAGTCAAACCCCTAAATGCACGGAAAAGGTCGTTGGACCGTCTAAATTTTGTATTTTGGCCGGACCTTCAACTGAAAATATTTTCAAATCGATGAGACACAATAAGTCGTATAAAAATTTTACGCAAAATAACCACCGAAGATAGGGCTATAGTATGTAACAGAAAAAGTTTTCAGTTTAGCCGATGAAATACCCTAATATTTCGTCGGCTATAAGTTCTTTTAGCCGACGACGTCTAGTATTTTTCGTCGGCTATAGTATGTAATAAAAAAAACTTTAGCCGACGACTTTTCATATATTTTCGTCGGCTGAAGTCCTTTGAAAATTTCGTCGGCTAAAGATACCAATTTCGTCGGCTATACACCAATTCGTCGGCTAAACCTTCTAAATTCGTCGGCTAAACTTTATAAATTCGTCGGCTAAACCTTTGAAATTCGTCGGCTAAAAGTATTTTTATACATTTGGCATGTTGTGATTGTGATGATCAAACTTGAGAAACAGAAATCCAACCGTCAGATCTGACCATCATGATAAAATACATGTATGGGAAAAAATTCAACTTGATCCGAAAAGAATAAGGGCTCGATCCGGACGGTCAATCTCGTAAGTCAAACCCCTAAACACACGGAAAAGGTCGTTCGACCGTCTAAATTACGTATTTTGGCCGGACCTCCAACTGAAAATAGTTTTAAACCGATGACACGCAACAAGTCGTATAAAAATTTTACGCAAAATAACCACCGAATATAGGGCTACTCATAGGGGGAAAAAATGAAAAATTGCATTGACCGCAACTATCGGCACCAAATATTTACAGGAATAGTGTGATTTTCAACCGTGGATGTATTTCAACATTCTCGTCATATCTTATTTCATGACTTTTTGGCGTTTAAAGGTTTTACGTATAGTTTGTTTTTGAAACGAAACATTTACATAACACTTAGTAAACAAGTTATACAACATTAGTATGCATGTTGTGATTGTGATGATCAAACTTGAGAAACAGAAATCCGACCGTCAGATCTGACCATCATGATAAAATACATGTATGGGAAAAAATTCAACTTGATCCAAAAAGACTAAGGGCTCGATCCGGACGGTCAATCTCGTAAGTCAAACCCCTAAACGCACGGAAAATGTCGTTCGACCGTCTAAATTACGTATTTTGGCCGGACCTCCAACTGAAAATAGTTTTAAACCGATGACACGCAACAAGTCGTATAAAAATTTTACGCAAAATAACCACCGAATATAGGGCTATAGTAGGTAATAGAAAAATTTTAGGGTTTAGCTGACGAATACCCTAACGTATTCGTCGGCTATAGTATGTAATTAAAAAATTAAAAAATAACTATAGCCGACGAAATATTAGGTTATTCGTCGGCAAAAACCATCTTAGCCGACGAATTATAGTGTATTTCGTCGGCTAAATGAAAAAAAATACATTAAAAAAAACAGACGATATTAGTAAACCATACTAACTTCCTGTCATCTTTAGTCGACGAAATTAAAATTTCGTCGGTTAAAGAAAGTTTAAAGTCATCGGCTAAAGTCACAGACTTTAGCCGACGAAAATAAATTCTTTAGCCGACGAAATTTTAATTTCGTCGGCTAAAGTTGACTATAGCCGATGAAAATATAATTTAGCCGACGGAGGAAAATTTTGTAGGCTAAAGTCTACTTTAGCCGACGAAAAATTGATTCGTCGGCCTGGTTTTTTTTTTTCGTCGGCTAAAGTCTTTCTTCTTGTAGTGTGGTGTGTTGAGCTTTTTGCTCCACTGTAGACTAATCTCAAAGTATACATTACTTGGTCGTGATGAGCGATATAAGGGTGGGCATGAACGAGACTGGTTTAGTGATCTTGAAGTGTAAAAGAAATTCAAAAACCATATCTTGGACTAGCTGGTCTCTCACTTGATACATGACTCAATGAGGATTCCTGAAATACATTATATCCTTCTATGGGTTCGAGTTGGTTGTCCTATTGAGTGTCTTTGATACACTTGTTGCCCCAAGACCATATGGTTAGATAGTCAATGGCAACCCTCTTGCTACATGAACCTATGAGGACGATTTTTCAGATTGGCTATTAAACTAATATCTAATTAAATTAATCAGAAAAATTGCCTCTGATTTTGAACAATGTTGTTCTTAGTGTTATAAGGATGGTTGTGACCTGTGGTCTCCTGGACTGTATGATATATCATCTCTCATCTCAGTTGATGCTGATCTAAAGACCCATAAGTGAAACTATCTCACACACACACTCTGATGTCTAAACTAAGTTTAATGGACCATGGTGATTTCTGAGAAGCGTTCAAGGTTGAATTTGCTAGTGGTTAGCTGAATTTACGAACAGGGCTTCTAAAAGTACTCCATATTGTAAGAGTGTAGAAACAAGAGAGGGAATATGTCTAAACTAGTTTGAGACTAGGAAAGATATCACTGTGGTAGTGTATCACTAGAACTATTATTCTTGTAAGAAGTTACTTCAACTTAGTGAGTGAAACTTCTAAGAAGTGTTCAAGAAGAATTAGTTAAGTAATAGTTGAATTCTAAGTTGAAACTTCTTATACCTTCATGTGTAGCCACATAGAGACAAGAAAAATAGATCTAGACTAGTTTGGAATTAGGTAGGATAGCAAGTCGTTGCTGTATCTTGTAATTTTGTAAGGAGTGAGGTACTCAGAAACAAGAGAGAAAGTATAGATCTAGATTAGTGGGTAGTTTAGGCAGGATAGCAAGTCGTTCATGTATCCCTAAACTAATCTTGTAAGAAATGAGTTTTACATAGTGGAAAAGTTTGTCCCTCAAGAGTTAGGGGCATGCAGTTTTTCTTCCTACATTCAGGGTTTCTGCGAGTAAAAAACATCTTAATATCATTGTTATTTTACTATAACTTTTATTTATTGTCACTGTGTATTTGTTATTCATGATAACTATAATCCTTGCTATCTTTAAGAACGGATTTATACGAAAAAAAATTGTTAATGGCCTATTTACCTCCCTCTAGAACCTTGAGCTACTGTTTTTGATTGCAACTTCTTGGATAGAAATGACTAAGGGTTATTGTAATTATGTATTTGTTATTCAATATAACTATAACCCTTGTTATTCTTAAGAACGAATTATACGAAAAAAAAAATTGTTAATCCCTATTCACCTCCCCCTAAACCTTGAGCTACTCTTTTTGACTGCAACTTCTTGGATATAAATGACCAGCTGCTTGATACTTTTGGGCCAGAGATAAAAGACAATATTGCTTCAAACACTGTTCGTGTGACTGCTTCAACGTCTCTCAGCTTGTTAATGATGGCGATTGTCTCTTGGTCCTTGCTGAGGGAAGAGAAATTGTATTTGTTTTCAATTCGCTTCAGATTCCCCATAGCCTTATGAAGTGACTTTTTCACCATCTTCCTGGAGCTGAAGTATTTCCTAACTTCACTGGCGAGTAAATCAGATTCTTCTCCTCCTCTTCTTCGGATGATTGATTGAAGGTTCTGAATGCAGTCCTTGGTTAGCAACAAGGCATCTTTGGCAGTGCTGCAAATATCCAAGAGCCTGAGAGAGCAATCTAATAGTTCATTAGCCCAATTTTCATGTTTCTCTTGCGCCAGGGCTTGTTGGGTGAGTGGTAATTGAAGCAACCTATCAACACAATCATGCAAGTCTTGCAGACCATGAAGTTGGTAGCTTATTGATGATGATGATGATGTGGACGTGGCTTCGGAAGACCTCAATCTGCACAATTGTTCGTCAATTTCTTGAATGAGAGGGTGTGACCTGGAAGGGAAGCTGTTAGAGCGAGGGTGGTAAGCCATTTCTTTCTCGTGGGTTGTGGTGATAGAAGACTTTGTAGTTGATGTACAATTGAAACTGATGAGTCCTCTCTTCATACATCTGCTTCATATACAGTGCAAGTTTAGGAAGGGGACAAGGTATCTCATCCACTTTAAACAATAATTAAATATTAAGAGGTAGCATGATTTGGATCTGGATCTATATGTTCTGCAGCCAATGTTCAAGCAATGTCTCTCATTAACCAGCATACCAACGCATGATATGATTAATTTTGCATTTAAATTCTGGATATAGCTACTTTCACAGGAACTCATAAATTAAATATGCAATAGCACGAGTGGGATTGACATGCATATTAAATATGCTGATTAATTTATGTGATTTAATTCATATTTTGCGGGTCCTTCACTC
This sequence comes from Fragaria x ananassa, assembly GCA_034370585.1. Classification (NCBI taxonomy): domain Eukaryota; kingdom Viridiplantae; phylum Streptophyta; class Magnoliopsida; order Rosales; family Rosaceae; genus Fragaria; species Fragaria x ananassa. The sequence goes on from CP139769.1 coordinate 20,330,276, forward strand.
GTTTGTTTTGAAGGAGGAGGCAAAATCTGCGATTCTGCAATGAATGAAATTATTGGCAGGTGACTTAGCGAACAGGATGAACTGGACTGTTCCCTCAACAGATGAAAACCAGCACTATTTTGGCTATCATCATTATTGATTAGCTCCTAGAGACAATTGGAATCTTGACAACCACGACATTTGAATTTGAACAAATCCCATGTGAGCTCAGTTATCGTTTCAGCAATTTCTCTGAATTTACTCGTAGATTTGTACATTTAGGAATTTACTGTGATTTTTTTGTCATGTTTTAATTAATGTACATGAAGGAATCCTGTTTTCTCCATTAACATTGTAAAGTAGCTAATACGATAACTGGAATAATGCTGCTACTTAGTTGCAGGATTTCTTGATCTGATTATCCGTATGCAAAAGCGATTCAGAAATAAATGCTTTTGAACCAAGATAAACAAGTAATGGCTATTTCAGTAGAAAATAGTATATCATTGTGTATATCAATTTGATATTAAAAGATGTATATATGTGTGTTTTTGATGACAAAATTGATCTAATTGCTAATATCTAGTGGTTGAGGATGTTGAGAAGCGAGACTCTAGTTTTGATCAATTGCCTAAATAGGCACTCGAGTCCTTCTTCTTGATCTTGGATGCATGACTCCAGATTGTTAAGCTGGTTCTGTACATTGTCTTCACTCTTGACTGACTTCAGTGCAGCATCCACCTCTGCGAATTCATTTATCTCTGCTTCTTCCTCACAAGCTACTCTTTTTGACTGCATCATCTTTGATAACAATGACCAGCTTGTTGATGCCTTTGGCCCCGAGATGAAAGAGAACAGTGATTCAAACACTGAGAGAGTAATTGCTTCTACATTTCTCAACGTGTTAACGATGGAAATACATTCGGTCTCCTTGTTGAGGGAAGAGAAAGTGGATCTGGTATTGACCATAGCCTTTTGAATTGTCTTTTTCACCATCTTCCTGGAGGTCAAGTATTTCCTAACCTCACTCATGAGTACACCAGATTCGCATCCTCGTCTTCTTATGATAGATTGAAGATCCTGTAAGCATGCCTTGGTTTGCAGCAGTGCTTCATTGGCAGTGCTACAAACATCCAAGAGCCTTAGAGAACCATCTAATAGCTCATTAGTGCATTTCTGATGTTTCTCTTGCGCTATTGCTTGCTGATTGAGGGGCAACTGAAGCAACCTTTCAACACATTCATGCAAGTCTTGTAGACCACTTAGTCTGTGGCTGATTGATGATGAAGATGTTGAGGTGGCTGCAGAAGACCTCAATCTGCACAATTGTTCATTTGCTTCTTCAATGATAGGGTGTGCCCTGGAGGGGAAGCTGTTAGAGCGAGTGTGGGAAGCCATTTCTTTGTGAGTTGTGGAAAAGGATGGAGGAGCTTGTAGATGTTGTTATGTTTTCAAGTTGGATTGATGAGTTGCTTTCCATTTGTAGGTACTTAATATATAGGGTTGGAAAGGGGAACATGGAATCTCATCCACCCCAATCACTAGCTAATGAAGGTAACAGGATTTCGATCTGAATCTAAATGTTCCCTAGGTATTGTTTATATATGCAGTTTCTCTTCCCACACCAGCATACCAACTCATCACCTGATTCATTTTGCATATAAAATCTCATGTTGCTTCACTGATAATCAATTTATTGGACAGCGATTGCATGAGTAGCATTGAATGCCTGTGTTTGCTTGTATGTGGTGATGCGTACGCAATTAGTTAAATATTTAGTCTGTTTGCTCAATATAAAGAAAACCAGAACAATTATGAAGTGAGTCTCATCTAACCTGTAACACATAATGGGGTTTCTGATCTGAGTCTGCCATGTTAAAGTATAAGTTTTTCTGTTTTTAATTATTTCCCTGGAGATAAATGGGAATTGGTTTAAGGACGATAGGCAATTGGAGTTTTTAATTAACAAACCTTTTTTTGTTTTCTTTCTTTCTTTCTTACTTAGAATAGAAGACTTTGAGTCTGGTGATATGGGGAACTACAAGGGGAACCAGAATGTGGTATGACAGTTTACATTTGGCCAAATGTTAGCTGATATGTTTGTGAACTGTTCCCCCATCTGTGGCATCAGTATTTTAGTTTTTTTAACAAAGAAGGCAAATTAATAATACCTATGGAAGGCACGATTGGATGTGACATATTTTGCTCATTTCCAAGAAAAAGGCAATATCTGTTACCTAATTTCTTTCCCATGTGTATTTCATTATATATAATGTTTTCCATTATATATTCTCTGGTGTTTGTCTTCAAAATCCTACAAGGCGAAAATGAAGCCACCTCTCTAGTCCCAGAAGAGCAGAATAAAAAAATGCTTATGATGAGCTCAATCATTCTAAATCTTTCAGAAATTGTCCCTCAATCAGAAAACAGCCGGTTTATATATGTTCATTTACAGCTTAATGTATGTAATAATCCTCATCTTCTTTCAATACCATTAGGTAATGATTATCGATTATTGATTACCCTTCATGAGACATTTGGAATCTTAGCAGTTTAGCATACCCCATGTGAGAGAGCCTTAATAATACTAATGAAAAACTTCTGTAGTGTACCTTTCAGATTGTCTGTTGACATTGTAAAATTTACGTTGTAGAGGTCCTTTTTCGTCGATAAGCTGCTTTTTTACTGTTCCTTTTGACAATAACTGTTTTATTCATTTTGGTCTTGTAATTGGATTGTCAGGAATTCTTATCATGGATGAACTATGAATTAACCATCTGGCGAGGAACCAAATTATTGAATGTCTTGTAACTGAGAAAAATAGACTTGTGGCAATTTGAGTTTAAGAATATGTCATTTGGTGTATGACTATTTGATATATGATGATCTTAACATGTATATATGTTTTTCATGTACAAAATCAATAAAAAAAAAGATAGTATCTAGTGGTTTAGGATGTTGAGTAGGGAGACTCTTGTTTTTATCAATTGCCTAAATAGACACTCGAGTCCTTCATCTTGGTCTTGAATGCAAGTCTCCAGATTGTTGAGCTGGTTTTGTGCATTGTCTAAACTCTTGTGTGACTTCAATGCAGCATCAACCTCTGCAAATTCGTTTACTTGTTCTTCCTCACAAGCTACTCTTTTTGACTGCAACTTCTTGGATATAAATGACCAGATGCTTGATACCTTTGGGCCAGAGATAAATGACAATATTGCTTCAAACACTGTTCGTGTGACTGCTTCAACGTCTCTCAGCTTGTTAATGATGGTGATTGTCTCTTGGTCCTTGCTGAGGGAAGAGAAATTGTATTTGTTTTCAATTCCCTTCAGATTCCCCATAGCCTTATGGAGTGACTTTTTCACCATCTTCCTGGAGCTGAAGTATTTCCTAACTTCACTGGCGAGTAAATCAGATTCTTCTCCTCCTCTTCTTCGAATGATTGATTGAAGGTTCTGAATGCATTCCTTGGTTAGCAACAAGGCATCTTTGGCAGTGCTGCAAATATCCAAGAGCCTGAGAGAGCGATCTAATAGTTCATTAGCCCAATTATCATGTTTCTCTTGTGCCAAGGCTTGTTGGGTGAGTGGCAATTGAAGCAACCTATCAACACAATCATGCAAGTCTTGCATACCATGAAGTTGGTAGCTTATTGATGATGATGATGATGATGTGGAGGTGGCTTCGGAAGACCTCAATCTGCACAATTGTTCATCAACTTCTTGAATGAGAGGATGGGACCTGGAGGGGAAGCTGTTAGAGCGAGTGTGGTAAGCCATGTCTTTTTTGTGATTTGTGAGATGATAGAAGACTTTTAGTTGATGGACAAGTGAAACTGATGAGTTCTTTCTTCATGTATCTGCTTCATATATAGTGCAGGTTTATGAGGGGGACAAGGAATCTCATCTGCTTCAATCAATATGAAGAGGTAACATGATTTTGATTTGGATCTAAACGTTCTGCAGGCAATGCTTACGCAATGTCTCTCACTAACCAGCATACCAACTCATGAATCGATTAGTTTGTTCATTTAAATCTGATGGCATGACTGCACATGCGTGGAGAGCGATTGGACAGTGATTGCACGAGTGACATTGACTGTGTCTACTTATTCATTGAGAGGCAAATACCATGCAACTTGACAACCCTTGCTACATGTTTAACAGTTTAAGTCTTATAAATGCTTGATTAGGGTGATCAATAAATTTTTTATTCATCTTTATGCTTTGGTCCTTGATACAATTGTTGCACAAGGAGGCATGATCTGCAGTCTGCATTAACTTTATGTGCTCGCGTTGTGTTTTCCTAAAATGGTCAGCTGTTAGATGAATTGGCTTGTTTCCCCAACAGAAAGAGAACCAGAACAATCTTGATTTATTTAGATTCAATAAATTAGACCAGAGTCTGCAATGTGATTGTCACTCATTAGTTTCAGCAAGTACAGAGTCTGCAGTAGCTTTTTTTCTGTCCAGAAATTACTTTTCATGATGTAAAATCCAGTCTAGTTACGTACTTTTCTTCCTCGGCTTGCAGGTATCTGCAGAATATGTAGAAGACTGAGGGGAACAAAGAAAATCTATCAACCTTTTTTACAGGAAGAAATTGGTAAGAAGCTCTAATTTGGCTAAATGTTACCCGAGTGTATGTGTATGTATAGTCTCCCCATGACTTGCGCGCATCTCAACTCTTACCTAATATTTTAACATATAAAATGGTATATCTTACCTTAGGACTATGCTCATTAATTTGATAAAGTAAACGAGGCATGAGTGAGATTACACCTTATTTGCTCATAAGTTTTTAAGAAGAGGTAATAATTATTACTGTAGTGCCTTTCCTATGGTTGTCTGTGTAATTTTTTTAATTTTTTTTTAATTTTTTTATTTTTGCTTCTGTCTCTTGCATCAGCAATATCATTCTTCCATGCATTTGCTTGTGTAATTGACATATAAATTTTGCAATCAAGGGAGAAATGAACCTACCTATTAAGCTCATGATAAACTAGTTACACTAAGTTTCTACTTACAACCAGAATACCAGATGGTGCATCGATCTGACTAATTGACGTATTGAGTGAAGTAAACAGTAAACTAAGTGGGAGAAATATCTCACTGTAGTACTTCATTTTCCCTGCAGCTAAGTATTTCTTGCTGCTTCCTAGTATGTTGACTAGAGAAAGCATTAACTTCAACACTCCCTCTTAATGCTTTGCTTCTGCACTCCTAGCAGGCCTCTGAGGTATTCAAACCTCTCTCTTGGTAAAGCTTTAGTGAAAATGTCTGCAACTCGATCATCTATATTACAGTAGACCAGATCAATCTCATTCTTCTCAACTGCATCTCTGATGTAGTGAAACTTCAAGGCAATATGTTTTGCCCTACTGTGATACACAAGGTTCTTGCTCAAGGCAATTATAGACTTGTTATCACTGAGAATGATTGTTGCAGATGCTTGCTTCTCACCAAAGTCTTCAATGACTCTTCTGAGCTAAATTAATTTCTTGTGAAGTGGCTATTGATGTAGATACATACACTGCTTCAGCTGTAGACAAGGCTACTGATTTTTGCTTCTTTGAAGCCCAAGACAATACACCAGTTCCAAGTGTAAAAGTATATCCAGATGTGCTTTTTAAATCATCAACACTTCCTCCCCAATCACTATCACAAATGCCAAAGAGTTTTGGTTCCACATTCCTCTCATACAGAATTCCAAAGTCCATTGTACCTTGAATGTATCTAAGGATTCTCCTTACAGCTCCATAGTGAATCTTGGTAGAATTGTGCATAAATCTGGACATCAAACTTGCAGCATACATGATATTAGGTCTTGTTGCTATCAAGTAAAGCAAACTCCACTAATTAAACTTATGTATAAACTCGCATCAGCTTTACCATTTCCATCTTCTTTTGAAAATTTTTCATTGTCAACTAGTGTTGCACCAACATTTCAACCAAGCATTTTGAACTTCTCTAGAATTGTCTTTACATATTTCTTTTGAGTAATGAAGATTCCCTCCATTGCTTGAACAATTTCAATTCCCAAAAAATAATGCAAAATTCTCAAATCACTCATTTCTTATTTCCTCATCATAGCAGACATGAAATTTGAAATCATCTTTTCACAACTTCCAGTAAATACCAAATCATCAACATATAAGGAGACAATAAATATGCTTGATTTACCTTCAATTTTGGTGTAGAGAGCATGTTCATTTTCACTCCTTTGAAACCCTCTTTCTATGAAATAGGAATCAATCTCACCATACCAAGCTCTCGGGGCTTGTTTCAAACCATAAAGAGCCTTTTTCAGCTTATAAACTTTCTGCTCTTTACCCTTTATGATGAAACCTTATGGTTGCTCCACAAATACTTCTTCTTTCAGCACTCCATTTAGAAATGCCGATTTGACATCTAGCTGGTGCAAAAACCAGCCTTTTCATGCTGCAATGGAAATCATACATCTGATTGTCTCATGCCTTGCAATTGGTACAAAAGTTTCATTGAAATCAACTCCAGGTATATGTAAATAACCTTTTGCCACCAATCTTGCTTTGTTTCTTTGCACAAAACCATTCGCATTTAGCTTGGTTTTGTAAATCACTTCAAACCAATGACATCCTTGCATGTTGTCTAGTTTATCAACAAGCTCACATGTGTTGTTTTTCACAATCACATCAATTCCCTCTTTCATCGCAGTCGGCCAGTCATCTTTTTCACAGCTTCAACTCTTTCAGGCTCAAATAAGCATGCATTGCAGCTTTCATACACTTCATTCAAGCTTATCATCCTTATTGGTGTTGAGCTTGGTGTAGATTGAGCATTTGAATGTGTTGGTGAGGGTTGTTCAGGATTGTGAGGTGGAGTTTGTTACGGTGGATTAAGTTCCAACTCTTCTGGAACATCTTCATCTTGAACAACATTATTTGGCACACATTATTGCAGGACTGAACCTTGATTCCAATTCTAAGATGAATTCTCATTAAAAAGAACATCTTTGCAGATAACAATTTTCTTCTTTTTCATATTATAGAGCCTATAGCTACTAGTAGAAAAAAAAGGCCTAAGCGACGGGTATTTTCATATTTTGTCACTTAAGTAATACCCAAGCGACGAAAACTAATTTCGTCGCTAAAGATACATTTTTTGTTGCTACAATTTTCTAGAGTGACGAAATATTTTTGTCGCCTAAACTTCTTCGCCATAGGTCCTACTCAGGCGACAACAAAGATTTTGTCGCAAATTATTTATATAGTGACGAAATCTTAACACTTAAGCGACGAATAAGTTTGTTGCATAATATCCTTAACCTAACCGAAAAATTTATATTTTAACCCTTGAGCGACGAAAATCGTAGTCGCATGATATCGTGCACGTAACAGACAAATTTAATTTTTGTAGTCTGAGGTTAACACTAAAGTGACGGTATGTTTGACTTTAGCGACGAAATATTTCGTCGCTTAAGTGAAATCTTCTTTATATCCTCTGCATCACTTCCAAAATTATTAATCACTTACGCGACGAAAGTATAACTTTTCGTCGCCTAAGTACCGAAATTTTTAACGGCACCTATTCCGCCAAAAAATTTTAGAAAAATTTGAACTAAATTTTTGAAAGTTTCCTTATCCACTGCCTCACTTTTCATTTCTCTATATTTGAACTCTCTCTTCTGTCTTCTTCAGACTCTTCTCTCTCCCTCCTCTTCTCTGTCCCAGTTTCCACGCACCAAGAGACCCCTAGAGTACTCTAGCTTTCCCTCTGCCTCTCATTCTTATTCGCCACCGTCGCCTCCTCCCTCATCGTTGGCAGCCATTTTCCCTTTGCCTATCCTTCTTCGCCACCATCGCCTCTCCTTCTTCCCTCTGCCTCTCCTTCTTCTTCGCCACCGTCACATCTCCTTGGCAACCGTTTTCATGGAAGTACTAATTTTCCTCCTCCATCGGACTTCGAGCCCATCTCGCAATAGGACTCCGCGCCATCTCGCCAGCAGACTCCGTGCCATCTCGCCAGCGGACTCCGCCTCCATCTCACCAGTGTACTCCGCACAATCTCACCAATGGCCTCTTCCTCGCTTTCATCGATCTTGATTTAAATTAGGTTGCTTGATATTGGTTGTAAGATATTGGGGTTGATTGTAAGAAGTTTGAGTCGGAGGTGGTGTAGGAGGCGGTGAGGATCTGGTTGAAATGGTTGAGGATCAGACATAATTAAAAAAAAATTTAATTATTTTTTTTCAGATTAGCGACTGTCGTCTAGGGGAAAAATAAATTTTTTTTTTTGTCATTAAACAATATCCGTCACTTAAGAACATTATTTCGTCGCATTATATCTAGCTATGAAAAAGAACTTGTCGTTAAACTAAAAATTTTGTCACTTAACACTAAAGTGACAAAATAAGATACGTCGCTTAAAGAGTTCAGTGACAACAAAAATTCATCGCTTAAGGAAATTATTTCGTCGCCTTGATCTGTGGCGACATAAATTGTACCCGTCACCTGTTCCATTTTCTTAGGCGATGAATATTATGTTTTTGTCACTTAAGTGTTTATGAGACGCGTCATATGCGACAAATCTTAAGTGACGCCGGTTTCGTCGCTTAAGTCGTATGGCGACAAAAATGGGCACTTAAGCGACGATTTATTCCCGTCGCTTAAGCCTGTATTTCTACTAGTGAGCCCTTTGTGTGCAAGTTGTATCCCATGAACACAAACTTCTCACTTGATTCATCAAGCTTCTTCCTTGACACCTTTGGGATATGTGCATAGCAGATTGAACCAAACACCCTCAAGTGATTAACACTTGGCTTCCTTCCACTCCATGCTTCAAATGGTGTCATTCCTTGCACTACAGTAGTTGGATATTTGTTCATCAGATACACCGCAGTATTAACTGTTTCTCCCTAGTATTCTAGAGGCACTTTCTTGGCATGCAACATAGAGTTCGCCATTTCGACGATTGTTCTATTTGTCCTTTCAGCTACCCCATTTTACTGCGGTGTGTAGCTTACTATAAGTTGCCTCTCCAAACCAATATCTGTACAAAAATCTGCAAACTCATTTGATGTGTATTCACCACCTCTATCTGATCTAAGCTTCTTGATTTTGAGATCAGATTGTCTCTCTACCATAGCTTGAAACTTCTTGAACACAATGAACACATTAGATTTTTACCTCTAGAAATAAACCCAAGTCATTCTTGAACGATCATCAATGAATGTAAGGAAATATATGTTACCTCCATCAATAATTGTTTTCATAGGACCACATACATCAGAATGGACTAACTCTAGTGGTGTTTTTGCTCTCCATGCCTTCTCTTTTGGAAATGAGATAATGTGTTGTTTTCCAAGTGCATATCCTATACACACTTCAGTAACTTCTTTAATTTTTGGCAATCCTTGCACCATTTTATTCTGATGCAGTAGCTTCAGACTTTGAAAATTCAAATGTCCAAACCTTTGATGTCAGAGCCAAGGATCTTCATGCAGCTCCATTTTTCTTACACTCTCAGTTGCATACTTGAGAGTCAGAGGAAAACTTCTGTTCCTCTTCGTTTCAACTTCCACCCTCTCTTAAAGATTTTGCAAGTGTCATCACCAAAATGTAGATGATATTTGTGCTCAACGAGTTGTCCAACACTTAGCAAATTCAAATCAATATTTGGAATTAGCATTACATCTTTGATGAACATTTTTCCATTTTTGGTTTCAACAACAACACTTCCTTTACCTTTTGTATCCACCAACATTCCATTTTCCATCTTCACCTTTGTAATGTTGTTGTAGTCAATGTCATAGAGAAGGTTGGCATTTGCAGTCATATGATTACTGCAAGCACTATCAACAAGCCACACATTCTCATTCACCGCAGTGGTTGCAGCATAAGTGACACAGAACATACTAGTATCACTTTGCTCTTCACTGCAGCTAGCCAATTGATTTCCCTAGCTTGTAGTCACAATCCTTCTGGACATGACCGAACTTGTTACAAATTGAACATTTTGGTTTCCCCTTAAGCCAACATTCACCTATATGAATCTTATCATAGATTGAACACTTCTAATAATTTGAACTACTATCTCCTTCATTTTTCCTTTTACCTGACTGATGTGATCTACCCGGCCTCCCACTTCTTGCCTTTACCTTTCCAGTTCTTCTTATGTTTGGAATTTGAACTAGATGGCTCACTACTTCTTATGTTTAGGCATAGTGTTTGAAAGGCTTTTTTTGTTGGTTCATCAGGACTCATCAACCTCTGATCAAAAGCCTTAAGTGTCCCCATTAAATCATGCACACCAAGAGTGTTTATATCCCTAGTCTCCTCTATAATACTTGCTATAGGATCATACTTCTTATTCAAACTCATAAGGATCTTCTATACTACTCTCCTTTCAGGTATAGGTTCAGCATATGTTTTTATCTGGTTAACTAAATCAGTCAATCTAGTACAATAATTACTTAGTAGCTCAGTTTCATTCATTCTAGTATATTCAAAATCTCTTCTTAAGGATTGAACTTTAACAGCTCTCACCTTATCTGAGCCTTTGAACTCCACCTTCAGAACATCCCAAGCTCTTTTAGCTGTTCTCTCATTTGCAATTCTTGGAAAGATTGCATCTGTGACTGAGGTTTGCAAAATACAAAGAACTTTTGCATCTTTCTTGATATTAATTTGCCTTCAGCTCAGTTCTTTGAGCATTTGTCATTCCTTCTGCTGCTGGAACTGCATACCCTTCATTCACATAGCTCAGTAGATCGCGTGGTATGAACATGGTTTTCATCTTAATAATCCAGAAATCAAAGTTCTCTCCTGAGAAGATTGGAATTCTAACCTCTGAACCATTTTCTGGTGTAGTCATCGCAGTAGAAGAAAACCAAAGAAAAGTGATTGGTTTTTTTGTTTTGATCCAACAGATGGTACACCTAGTTGATATTGATCAACAGGGCTCTGATACCATGTTAGAATTTGAGCCTCTACTTTGTCTTTTGAACAAAATATGAACAAGATCAATTTGCTGTAGCAAATGAGGCAGAAGAAAACTCAGTTGAACTTTGAAGCAAAACTTTGCAGCTTCAAAACTTACTTTTGAAATTCTTAGAGATTACACAACAAACATAACCCTTATATAGTGTAAACTAACATACAAAATATTTTAGAAGCAACCTAATTAACTAGATTATAATTGTACTTTAGATACAAAATATCTAGCTAAGATTGAGTGAAGTAAACAGTAAACTAAGTGGGAAAAATATCTCACACAGTACTTCAGCTTCCCTAAGTATTTCATGCTGCTTCTAGTACGTTGACTAGAGAAAGCATTAACTTCAATAGTAACACTGTGATCAGTGTTATGGTGGATCCATCTTCTTGGCTCTTCTAACGTATATAATTATATATGGCCAAGGAGGTTGAGTCAAGAAAGAAACGTACTACAGTCTTAAGCGTAAAATGGAAATTTCAAAATTTGTCTTAATTTCAATATTGCTATTAGAGGACTATCATTATCTATTATTTCAGACAGTCACTAGAACATTTTTTTTTTTTCGAGAAGTCAATCACTAGAACATTACAGAACTATCTTTAGTTAATTTAAGACACATGATTCCCCAAGCAAATTAACAATTGTGATGTTAGAGGTAACTAAAAACAATCATGATTAAATTCTAAAATCAATATCATAAGAAAGAGTTCTCTCCTCACTTTTGAAGTCATTATTAGAATTACTCGATGACGAAAACAAAATCTACAATTCACTTGTTTTAAATTTGGTATTTCCCATCTTTGAATCCTTTGAATTCTATGAATTTTCATACAAAGATTTCGATTAAACGAACTAACAGAGAGAAGTATACTTTGGTAAACGTCAAAGCTTAAACACTAGCTTGACAATGTATTGTATTTATACAGATCAGTTGTTTACAAGATAAACATCTCATGTACTTGAGATAACAACAAATACAAACAAACCTCTATCGATTAAGATACATGGGATATACACAGCATATCTAGAGATTAGAGAATCTAGGGAAGTAGATGTTCCTATCTGAACTAGGATCATCATTATCTCTTAATTCTATTAGGTTTGGCTTATCATTCCCCCCGCAAGCTGAGTGGTCTGGGAAGAACAGGAAGTTTGGAGACCAAAAAATGAAAACGAGAGGCAGACAAACCTTTGGAAAAGATGTTAGCAACTTGATCTGCGGTAGGAACGAAAAGAACTTGCAACTCTTTATTCACAACCTTCTCTCTGACATAATGATAATCAACTTCTACATGCTTCGTTCTGGCATGGAAAACTGGATTTGAGGCAATGGCAATAGCTGATAAGTTATCACACCAAATTTTGGGACACTGTAAGAATATACTAAGATCACAAAACATGGACCTTAACCAAGATATTTCTGTAGCAGTAAAGGCAAGTTGCCTATACTTCGTTTCGGTACTCGAGCTGGACACAGTACGATGAGTCTTAGAGCTCCATGAAATGAGGTTTGAGCCAAGATACACATAATAGCCGCCAGTAGATTGACGATTATCAGGATCTCCAGCATAGTCGGCATCGGAGTAGGCACTTATAAACAAAGAACCAAGCTGATATTTAAGGCCATGATTGACTGAGAACTTGACATAACGCAGGATGCGTTTAATAGTAATCCAATGGATATTGGTTGGAGAGTGCATGAATTTACAAACCTGAATAACAGAGTAAGATATATCCGGCCTTGTGAGTGTAAGGTACTAGACAGCTGCAACCACGCTGTGATACTCAGTAGGATCAGTGAGTGGTGTTCCAAAGTGAAGACTTAATTTCTGACTAGTTGCAGCTGGAGTTGCACAAGGATTAGCATCAAGCATCTTTGTTCGATTAAGTAAATCCACAATATACTTTTTCTGAGTCAAGTAGAGAGAAGAACCATCATAAGTAGCTTCAACACCAAGGAAGTAGTGTATGCGACCAAGATCTTTCATGAAGAACATTTTGCCTAACTCAGATATAAGCTGAGATAAGTGGCTGCTGCTGTTGCCTGTGATCAATATGTCATCCACATAAATGAGCAGATTAAGAAAAATGCCATTTTGTGCATATGTGAACATAGAATAGTCGGAGATAGACTCCTGGAACCCCAAGCTTTCCAAGTATTCGGCAAAACACTGAAACCAGGCCCTCGGTGCCTGTTTGAGGCCATAGAGGGAGCGTTTTAATCTGCAAACATGATTGGGAAAGTTCGGATCAGTAAAACCAGTAGGTTGTTTCATGTAAACTTCTTTTGTCAAGTGTCCATGTAGAAATACATTGTGCACATCAAAGTTGGCAAACATGCCAACCATTGGTAACAGCAAGAGCAAGAATTAATCGGATGGTTGAGTGCTTCACTACTGGACTGAAAGTTTCAGAGAAATTGATGCTCTCTTGTTGATGAAAGCCATTAGCAACCAGTCGAGCCATATAGCGTTCAATACTGCCTTCTGCTTTCCTTTTGAGTTTGAATATCCACTTGTTTGGCAAAACATTCATGGATGGTGTAGATGGAACCAAGTCCCAAAAATTCTTCTTCCATTGCAAAGCGCCAGCTTGCATCTTTGGTAGCTTTATTATAACACGTAGGTTCTGCTACAACATCATTGATGAGAGAAACATGCATTGCATATTTAGGATTAGGTTTAATGATCCCATCTTTCAGTCGAGTTTGCATGGAGTGAGAGTTAGCAGAGGGACGTACCTGACTTGAGTCATAATTCACATTATCCAAAGTAGTATAAAGAGAAGATGTTGAGTCGGAGCTAGAGAGTGGCTGTGAGTGAGTTTGTGCAGAGTGAGGTGACTTTGGTGGGGAAAGATCAATAGGTGAGGAAGTATTAAGAGTAGGTGTGTGCGTTTTAGAAGAGGGAGGATGTGTGTGTTGTGAGTTTTGTAATGAAGTTAGTTGTAGTGGATTGGAAATCATATCCTGAACAGAAAAGAAATATAGTGATGGAGAGGAAGAAGACATACCTGTTGGGGAAGTGAGAACGGCCTTACTGAAAGGAAAACAAGTTTCATCAAACAATACATGTCGAGAGAGATAAACCCTTTGTGTTTCCAAATCAAGACATCGATAACCTAGATGATTAAGAGAATAACCCAAGAAAACACATTGTTTGGACCGGGGTTGGAGTTTAGAGTTGGTATATGGACGAAGATATGGGTAACATGCACACCTAAAGGTTCGAAGAAAGGAGTAGTTAGGTTCTTTTTGATACAGAGATGAGTAGGGAGTTTGATTATGTAGAATAGGTGAGGGGAGTCTGTTGATAATGTAGACAACTGCATTGCATGCTTCAACCCAGTATGAGGGTGGTATGTGAGCATGAACAAGAAGGGTTAGGGCGGTATCCACAATATGCCTGTGTTTTCTTTCGACGAGGACGTTTTTCTCAAGGTGTTTTGGATATGAGAAGCGATGGTGAATTCCATGTAGAATTAGATAATCTCGAAAGGCGTGAGAGGTTTATTCTCCTCCTTCATTGCTTTGAAATTGTTTGATCGAAGATGAGAACTGTTTTTCAACACAAGTATATAATTTTATAAAGATTTGGAAAACCTCACTTTTGTGTTTCATTGGAAAAATCCAAAGTACCGAGAGTAATCATCCACAAACAACACATAATAACGAAATCCTTGAACAGATAGAGTAGAGCAAGACCAAACATCAGAATGATTTAAATCCAAAGGTTTACTGGAAATAGAATCAGAGAGTACACAAGGTAACTTAGTACTTTTTCCTAAGGGACATGATTGACAGAAAAAAATAGAACTACTACCGGCCAGTGGCACAACTTTATTTGACAAAATCTTAGACAAAGTACGAAAGGCAGTATGCGCTAATCTAGCATGCCAAAATTGGGCAGACCCTTGCTCCTACAAACGTAAAATGCTTCTGATCAAGACTAGCTTGTTGAAGAGAACATAGAGGATAAAGGCCATTCTCACTTGGTACTCTAAAGAGGATCCTCCTCGTCTGGATGTCCTCAATGATAAAATGATCAAGATATATTAGTAGAAAGCATTTGTTATCTGATGTAAAACGATAGATGGAGATTAGGTTTGTAGATGCAGAAGGACAATGTAAAATATCATGTAATTTGAATGTGTGATTAGGAGTTGAAAGTGTAGTTGAACTAGTGTGGGAAATAGAAAGGGAAGTTTCGTTGCCTATGCCTCCAACACGATCATTCCCTTGATGCACTTTTGGATTCTGTAAATTTCCCAAGTCAGAGGTGATATGAGAGTTTGCACCACTATCGAGCAGCCAAGTTGAAGGAGCTGGAGTAGACACAGAAGCTGCCATAGCACTAAGGTTCCTAGAGGGCACCCTTTTTGAAAAGACAGGTTCAGACGATTGTAGCAATCTAAGGCAGTATGACCCATCTTGCTGCAAATCTGACATGTAGGACGAGCTTGATTGTTGAACAAGGAACTTAAGGATGGATGAGGTCCAAGAACAGAAGCACCTCGCCCTCTAGTGGGAGGAAAACCTCGACCCAAGTTGGAAGTAGGGTTTCTAGCAGTGTAGTGATTTGGAGGACTGCGACCACAACCTCGACCTCTTTAAGGACTGATTTGTGCCGTATGAAATGCAGTGATTAAGGAAGAGACATCTAGGGCACCTTGCTGCTGATATTTCATGCGCCTCTCAGCTGAAAGAAGGTGTAGAAACTGAATTTCTTAATCTTAACAGGTTTACAATTGCAGGATATATACAGATCCTACAGCTAGTATTTTAGGAATAGTTACAACTAAGGTAAGCAATTAATACAGATTACAATTGGTGATTTTACAGAGAAATTAGGAAGGTAACAAGTGATTGAAATCACGCTTGATTTGGAAAGAATCCATATCAGCTTTAACACCCCCCCCCCTCCCCGCAAATTGGGCTGCCTTGGGCGGACAAGTTTGTGACACAAGGCAGAATGACGAGATTTGTGGAGTGGCTTGGTGAGTAGGTCAGCGGGCTGGTCAACAGACAGAATGTAACAAACACGGTGACTACCAAGAGCAACTTTTTCACGAACAAAATGGTAGTCAAGTTCTATGTGCTTAGTGCGAGCATGAAAAACCGGGTTAGAGGCCATGTAGGTTGCACTGAGATTATCATAGTGAAGCATAATAGGAAGAGCTAAGTGCACACCGAGTTTGTATAATAAATGACCTAACCAGGTTGTTTCTGCAGAGACATGAGCAAGAAAGCGGTACTCCGCTTCAGCACTAGAACGTGCTACTGTCAGTTGCTTCTTAGAACACCATGAGATGAGATTGGAACCAAGATACACCAAATAACCAGAAGTAGATCGGCGTGAATCAGGGCAGCCGGCCCAATCGGCATCTGAGTAAGCCGACAGTGTAAGGGGGTGATGCTGAGGCCGAAAGGAAAGATCATGGTCCAAGGTACCTTTTACATAACGTAAAATACGTTTGGTAGCAACAAGGTGAGCAGTCTGAGGTTGACTCATAAATTGGGCAACTGAGCTGACTGCGAAAGAGATGTCCGGTCGTGTAATAGTTAGCTGTTGCAGAGACCTAACCATTTCACGAAAGAGTGTCGGATTGTCAAGTAGCTCGCCATCAGTAGCCATGAGAGGAGGTTTGGCAGCCAAAGGTGTAGACATCGGTTGAATGAGTAGAAGGTCATACTTTTGAAGGATGTCATGAGCATATTTAAGTTGGTCAATGTGAAGACCATGAGAAGAGGAAGTCACCTGCAAGCCAAGAAAATAATGGAGAGGACCAAGGTCTTTTATATCAAAGCCGCGGCCTAGAGCAAGAATTTTTTTTTTTAACTTTTTATTAAATAACTCACACACCCACATATGTCAATGAGATTTGAACCCATGACGTCAAAGTTGTTAGTTAACCACCTTAACCAACCACGTCACGGCTCACCGACACCTAGAGCAAGAATGAAACTCTTAACAATACAGCCATTGCTACCAGTGACGACGATGTCATCGACATAAAGAAGCAGGTATAAGGTGTGTTGCCCGTAGTGAAAGATGAAGAGAGAGTGATCTGCCTTACTTTGAATAAATCCAGCGGATAAAAGGAAGGTACTTATGCGATTGAACCAGGCTCGTGGAGCTTGCTTGAGGCCGTAGAGGGAGCGGTGAAGCTTACAGACAAAAGAAGGATGTTCAGGGTCCACAAACCCAGAAGGCTGAGTCATATAGACATCTTCACTGAGAAATCCCTGGAGGAAGGCGTTCTTAACATCGAGTTAATGAAGATGCCAACCTTTAGACACAACAATGGCAAGAACTGTGCGAATGGTCGCATGCTTAATGACTGGGCTAAAGGTTTCTTGAAAATCAATGCCATGTCGCTGATGGAATCCTTTGGCAACCAGTCGAGCTTTATAACGATCAATCAAGCCATCTGGAAGATGTTTTATCCGGAAGACCCAATTGCATCCAACAGTGTTTTGGGTAGGATGAGGGGGAACAAGCGTCCATGTTTGATTCTTCAATAAGGCATTGATTTCTTCAGCCATGGCATCACGCCATTCCTTGGATTTGGAAGCCTGAGAGTAACATGTTGGTTCGGCATCAGTAATAACAGTAAGTAAAGCACGAGGAACCGGATACCTGATAGTGCCATCAGATCGAATTTTGGGCTTAGAATTGCCAGTACGCTATCTGGTTTGGATTGGGGGAGGCGCTGCTACAGGAGAGGATAGCAGAGCAGCCAAGGAGGGCGGAGCGGCATCGAATGACTCCGGCAAGACTGAGGGCGCATGAGGAGTAGGGGAAGAAGAGGGTTCCGGTAAGGGGGAGGATGCGGGATTTGAGGGAGGAGGAGGAACAGGTTGGGGTGGGGGCTGGGCTCGGCGATAGGTGTGATGGATGGGAGGCATAGGTGAAGGAGGGGGCGGGGGAATCGGTCTAGCATGACGGTGATAGGTGGCAAGTAGTGGGGCGGTGTTTTCGGAGGTAGGCGGGATGAGAGAGGGAGAACGCTTATCAAAGGTAGAGACAGGGAGTGGGGAATTTAGGATGGATGTCTGTGTTTGGGTGAGAAGGAGAGACGATGAAGAAGAGTTTGGGTCAGATTGGGAGGTTGAAGAGAGAGTGTTGGGCTGATGGAGGAGTGGAATGGGCTTGGGAGGGTGGGCGGAGGCAGAGAGATGCACAAATTCAAGTGGACCAGTTAAGGGTACCTGCAAAGATTTAAACGGAAAACTTGTTTCGTTAAAAATAACATGACGAGATATATATACCCGACCTGAGGAAGGATGGAGACACTTGTAGCCTTTATGATGAGGGCTATAACCGATGAAGACACATTCAAGACTACGATTTGACAATTTGTTGGACACATAATCACCTAAATAAGGAAAGCATGAACAACCGAAAACACGAAGAGAGGAATAGAAAGGAGGACTCTGATAAAGACGAAAATAAGGTGTGTCCCAATCCAGTGTGGACGTAGGAAGAAGATTAATAAGGAAGACAGCAGTGAGGGCGGCTTCAACCCAAAGATTCTGTGGAGAATGAGAAGTAGTGAGAAGAGTACGAATGGTGGAAAGGATGTGACGATGCTTACGCTCAGCAAGACCATTTTGTTGGGGAGTGTGAGGACAAGAGAAGCGTTGTTGGATGCCATTAGTGGAGCAAAAAAGGGAAAAAGCTTTATTAACGTATTCTGTACCATTGTCACTTTGGAGGTATTTGATGGACCCCTGAAATCGATTTTGGATTAAAGCCACAAGATGTTGAAAATGTGTTAGTACTTCATTTTTGCGTCGCATGGGATATAGCCAAGTATAACGAGAGTACTCATGGGTGAAAAGAACATAATATTGAAACCCACTAGTGGACAAGACAGAAGACATCCAAACATCGCTATGGATGATAAAGAAAAGAGAAGAACCACATTCTTTATTTGATGGAAAGGGTAATTGGTGCGACTTACTGAGTGCACATGCATTACAAAATGATTTAAACGAAGAAGGGGAACCAAGAGAAGACGCAAGACGAGATAAAACCGATGACGAAGGATGGCCAAGACGATTGTGCCAAAGGGAAGACAACACGCTAGCTAAAGCATGAGGAACCTTGGAAGAAGTATTGGAAACTGGAAGAGGATAAAGACCATCTTTACAAGGGCCCTGAAACAATAAACGACCTGAGCGTAAGCAATATATTTGATAAAGATTAGGAGCAAAAAGAAAGAACACAAGGTTATCTTTAGTAAACTAGGCTACAGATAGAAGATTTTTACGAATGGACGGAATTTGAAAGACATTATTGAGAGAAAAGTGAGAAGGGCCCAATGAGAAGGGTAAAGTACCCGTATGAGAGATATGCATAGAATCACCATTACCCATATAAACATTGTGAGGACCGCCAGAATTTTGTGGATTTTGAACCAGCATAGAGGTCATGTGGTGAGTAGCACCAGTATCAGGGTACC
The DNA here is from genome assembly GCA_034370585.1 of Fragaria x ananassa. NCBI lineage: Eukaryota > Viridiplantae > Streptophyta > Magnoliopsida > Rosales > Rosaceae > Fragaria > Fragaria x ananassa. Next base: position 20,349,697 of record CP139769.1, read on the forward strand.
AAAAAGGATCATCAGGTTGAGCAAAATGAGCGCCGGCAAATGATTGAATTGTGGGAGGACCAGGAAACCGATGTGGGCATTGGGAAGGCCCATGCAAGGAGGACATACAAGTTGGACACCACGGTTGTCCAGGAGGAGGACCAAGAATGCCGGGTTGAGAAGGAGGCCGCATGTGTTGCGGTTGGGCCCATGGATGCGGTGGGGCAAAGCCCATATAAGGCGGATAAGAGGGTTGTGGCTGTTGGTGAGAGAATTGATTGTTGAAGCCTCCATATCGAAAAGACTGCCCATATGGCCTGCGCTGCTTGCCGAACTGGCGTGCTCCGCCGCCGGCCCCAGTAGACAAACGACGACCAGAACGATAAGAGGAGCCGGAATTGGTGGAGAAGCCAGCGGTGTGAAATAGAGCAGTGGTGTTGGGCACGACAGGAGGGGATGTCTGTTGGGCATCAAACGCTAGAATTCTAGCACGGAGATCAGAGAAGGAAGTGAGAGCACTCTGTGACAAGGCAGTACGAAGCATCAAATAATCAGAACTAAGACCATGGAGGGTAGCAATTACCAGATCGGCATCAGAGACGGGTTGATTAATGGAGGCAAGCGCATCGGCAATCGACTTGGCATGTGGTAGGTAAGTATCAACAGATTGGGACCCTTTTTGAAGCTCATACAGTTGAAGCTTCAAGTTTGTGGCATTGGCAGCAGATTTTTGGTTGAAGAAATTAGCAAGGTTGTCCCAAATTCCTTTGGATGTTGTCTCACCAAGACAGAGTCGGGCAACAGGTTCTGTGAGAGAGGTAGTGAGAATGCTAACTATCTTCTGATCTTCAATATACCAGGCTTTATACGCTGGATTGGGTTTGGTGGATGCCGGAGTATTGTCATGGGCCGGAACATCAATAGTGCGATCGGGTGCCGGAATGGAGCCATCGACGTAACCCCATAGATCAGCACCATTTAGGTAGGACTGAATGGGGACGATCCAAACTAAATAGTTGGATTCAGTGAGTTTTGGAAAGGAAGAGGTATTTTGGGTAATGGAGGAGGAAGAGGAAGCCATGGAAGAATAGAGAAGGGAAAAGAAAATAAGGAAGAGAAGATGCAGAAAAACAAGGAAGAAGAGAAAGACACACGTATGGATCGTTAGGTTAAACTGATACCATGTAGAAACTGAATTTCTTAATCTTAACAGGTTTACAATTGCAGGATATATACAAATCCTACAACTAATATTTTAGGAATAGTTACAACTAAGGTAAGCAATTAATACAGATTACAATTGGTGATTCTACAAAGAAATTAGGAATGTAACATGTGATTGAAATCACGCTTGATTTGGAAGGAATCCATATCAGCTTTAACAGAAGGAGGGCTTCCAGAGACTCATAGGTGATGGGAGTGTCTCTTGCTTGAGCAGAGCTTACGGTATTCTCATAGAGTGGTCCAACATTGTTCATGATGATGGATACGAGATCATTGTCACTTATGGGGCTTCCTGCAAGTGCCAAGTTATCTGCGATAGAATTAATTTTATCAAGAAAGTCGGAGATGGACATGTTACCCCTCATGGTCCTGAGTAGCTCTCCGCAAAGTTGCAGGATGCGGTTGTAGGACTGAGAGGCAAAGCGTTTTGCCAAAGAACTTCATGTATAGAAGGAGTTAGTGGACCAAGCGACTGTAGCCAAGACTGGAGGCGTCAAAGAGTTGTTGATCCATCCAAGAACCATCTGATTATTAGCTATCCATTGTTGATACGCAGGATTGACTTTATCAATCAATTTTCCTTCAACATCTGTTTTGAAACAAGGGGGGGCAGCCTAGGGTTCCGTCAACATACGGCATCAAATTTTGACTCTTTAGAAGCGACTGTATCTGTGCCAGCCACAGGGGGTAATTGGTTCTGTCCAGCTTGATAGAGAGGAAGTTGGACACAGCAAGGCTAGAGTTTTCAGGAATCATTCGGTGGGGGACGAGTTCATTGTTGTTTGCACCATTGGTGATAGTGAGAGGAGTTTCAGGTTTGGGAAGAGGAGGTTCAAGTTTGGGAAGAGGAGTTTCAGGTTTGGGAAGAGGAGTTTCAGGTTTGGGAGGAGAATTTTCAGAAGAAGAGTCCATTGGTAGGAAGCGAGGAAAAAAAAAAGTTGTCGTGTAGACTATGGCTCTTGATACCATAAACGAACTAACAGAGAGAATAATACTTTGGTAAACGTCAATGCTTAAACACTAGCCTGACAATGTATTGTATTTATACAGATCAATTGTTTACAAGATAAGCATCTCATGTACTTGAGATAACAACAAATAATACAAACAGAACTCTATCGATTAAGATACATGGGATATACACAGCATATCTAGAGATAAGAGAATCTAGGGAACTAGATGTTCCTATTTGAAATAGGATCATCATTATCTCTCAGTTCTGTTAGGTTTGGCTTATCATCGATATCTTAAGTCTTGTACGAAATGGTACGAGTATTAATTGTTCATTATCATCGATATCTTAATTCTTGTACGAAATGGTACAAGTATTGTCAAGTTTGTAATCATACGTACTATATAAGATCTTTCTGAAACTGTGCTAATTTGTGACTTGGGGAAATTTTAATGAACCTTCTAATTGCATGAATTGTTTCTGAATTGGCACTTGTAAAAAACCACACAGCAGTCTCTTCAGAAAGCACAATAATTTGGGAAGAAATAGTGGTAAATTGTGCTGGCTGGCATATGGATAAGCTGATAATAATTGAAATTTTAAGTCAGTAAAACATAATACAATCTTGTAAAAATGAATAACCTGCAACATGTGTTTTACTCCTAATTAAGTTTTTTTTTTTTTTTTTTTGAGTGAGTGAGCGAGTTGTTACTTATGATTGTCTCCTTAAGACACTAATCCCTTAAGACAATCTTGTAATCTTGATAGAATTTGAACAATCCCTTGTAACCTATTAATTAATCATGATTCATAAACACAAGTACATCTTTGTATTTATATTTCATAGCCATGTTCATCTGTGGGTTAATAAATTATTTACATCTTATTATAGGATAAAACTGATTTCATGATTGATACCCATGATAGTATTATACATTTATACTTGACTATGGTATACACTATATTTGAGTCAGAACTTGCAAGTATCAGTGTGCGTTGATTAACCATGGAGGATCAGCAAGGAATTGAAATACCGTATCAAAACTATTTAGAAAGAGTATTAACATTGGGTAGTGTTAGAGGGCCTTAATAAGACCTAAGATTTTTTGTCTTAATCATATGTGGCATGCCATGTCACATAGACACATCATCAATTTAATAAATTATGTCATATCATTCTTAAGTAAAAATACAATCTTAACCCTAACAGGTAATGGTTGTTACATGCTAATATGAAATACTTTCTTACCCTCTTAATATGGATGCGTATATACCAAATTTAATTAATGTATTAATAATGACCAAGTTAATAGTCATACTCAAGTAGGCTTTTATACCATAAATTAATTTCGTAAATTTATTAAAATTTTCGTTAATCTTTGTGAATCTAAATATAATTATAGACTTTTAACTTATCAATTTAATATTTTATTTTTACGGGTTAAAATTTTGATGTCTATATATAAGCCATATTCCATATCGATTATTAGAAATAAAATAACAAATCGATTAAATGTTTATCAAATTAATTTCTTTTGAATTAATTGCACATATATATATATATATGTAAACACTACTGGAAAAAAGCTCTTAGGCGACATAATTGTTTTAATTCCGTCTCCTAACTAAAACTTAAGCGACAGAATACGATTCTGTAGCCTAAGTTACAACATAGGCGACAAAATATTGTTATGCGCCTAGGTGGTAACTTAGGAGACGGAAAATGTACTTAGGAGACAAAATCATTTGTATAAAAAAAAATTATTCACTTAGGCGACGGAGACGTATTCTGTCGTCTATGATTTTCTTAGACGATAGAAAAATTTACTTAGGCAACAGAATTATTATTTTTTATACAAAATAAAATTTATCCACTTAGGCGATGAAAATGTATTCTGTGGTCCAAGATTTATTTTGACGACGGAAAAATTTTCTTAGACGACGAAATTATTATTTCTTTTTAAAAAATAAAATTATTAATCTCTTAAGCGACAAAAGTATAACTTTTCGTCGTCTAAGTACCGAAATTTTTAGCCGCACATTTTCCTCCAAAATTTTCAAAAAAATTTGAACCAAATTTTTGAAAGTTTCCTTATATATGCTCTATCTCACTTTTCATTTCTCTATTTTTTTTCTTTGAACTCTCTCTCTCTCTTCTTCAGACTCTAGCTCTTCTCTCTCCCTCCTCTCCTCTGCCCCAGTTTTCACGCACCGAGAGACCCCTAGACTCTAGCTTTCCCTCTGCCTCTCCTTCTTCTTCGCCTCCTGCCTCTCCTTGGCAGCCGTTTTCATGGAAGAACTAATTTTCCTCCTCCATTGGACTCCGCGCCCATCTTACCAACGGACTTCGCCCCATCCCGCCAACGGACTCCGCGCCCATCTCTGTCAGCGGACTCCGCGCCCATCTCGCCAGCGGACTCTGCGCCCATCTTGTCAGAGGACTCCGCGCTCATCTCACCAGCAAACTCCGAGCCCATCTCGCCAAATGATCCCTAAACCCGTCTGGATTAGCTCCTTCGCCAGCATCGGCCTCTTCCTCGCCTTAATCGGCCTCCAGTTCAACCAAGGCATCAGACTCATCGGCTACAGCCCCTCCACCCTCGTCACGATCGGAGCCTGTCCCAGCAAGTCGATTGCCCGCTCACCTTCCCATTTTGGCCTTGTTAATTTATGTTTTTGCAGATAACCACGAAGGCGATCTCGGTTGAAATTAGGTTGTTTGATATTGGTTGTAAGATATTGGGGTTGTTTGTAAGAACTTGGAGTCATAGGTGATGTAGGAGGCTGTGAGGATCTGGTGGTGGGTGCTCCAGCGGCGATGTCATTTTTTTTTATAATTTTTTTTAGTTTAGCGACGAAATCCAATAATTCCGTCGCCTAGGAGAAAAATAATTTTTTTTTGTCATTAAACAATATCTGTCGCCTAAGTAATTTTTAGTCGACGGAACTCAATTTTTCGTTGTCCGGACCTACCTCTTTAGGCGACGGATCCGTCGCCTAAGTACTTAGGAGACGAATTTTGTTACTTAGGAGACGAAACTATTCTGTCGCCTAAGTGACTTTTTTCAGTAGTAAAACTTTATTTTTAACGAATTATATACATATATATATATATATATATATTTATATATGTAAAAAAAACCTTGGACAAATTATATATGTACGATATATAATATATTCATAAGAATTTGCATTTTTGTTTTGAAATATATATATATATATATATATTTAATATAAAAGACAACATAATGTAGAGCCATTATTAGATTTGAAAGGATAAAATTCTATTTTTTTTCTTAAGAATGATATAACAAAATCTTTTAATTGATAAGGTGTCTAGATGACATAGCATGCCAACTATAATTAAGGCTAATAATCATTTTCCATTAACATTATTCCCAAAAAAAAAGAGTAGTAACATTGAGAGTAAATTTTGGGCAAAAAAGTAGGTCAATACATGTTTATCATTGGCTTTTATATCTGAAGACGTAAACATGTACAAAATTGATCAGAAAGCTAATATCTAATGTTTCTATACTAGTTTAGGCTGTTGAGAAGAGAGACTCTCGTTTTGATTAATTGCCGAAATAGGCACTCAAGTCCTTCTTCTAAGTCTTGAATGCACGACTCCAGATTGTTAAGCTGGCACTGTGCACTGTTTGCACTCTTGACTGACTTCAATGCAGCATCCAGGTCTACAAATTCATTTACTTTTGCTTCTTCGTCACAAGCTACTTTCTTTGATCGCACTATCTTGGAAACCAATGACCAGCTGCTAGGCTTGGACTTTGGCCCAGAGATAAAGGACAGCACTGATTCAAACACGGTGACTGTGACTGCTTCAACGTCTCTTAACTTTATAACAATGGCGATAGTGTGATTAGTCTCTTGTTCCTTGTGGATGGAAAAGAAAGTGGATCTGTTTGCTGTTGCCTACAGGTTCTCCAAAGCCTTGTAGAGTACCTTTTTCACTGTCTTCCGGGAGGTTAAGTATTTCCTGACCTCAGTTGTGAGTATTCCGAATTCTTCTGCACGCCTTCTTCGAGTGATTGATAGAAGATCTTGTATGCACTCCTTGGTTTGAAGAAGGGATTCCGTGGCACTACTACAAACATCCAAGAGCCTGAGAGATCCATCTAATAGCTCAGTAACCCTTGTTTCATGCTTCTCTTGGGCTAGGGATTGTTGGGTGAGTGGCAATTGAAGCAACCTATCAACACAACCATACATGTCTTGCAGACCATTTAGCTTGTGGCATATTGTTGATGAAGATGTGGATCTGGCTTCAGAAGATCTCAATCGGCACAAATGTTCGTCAACTTCTTGAAAAAGAGTGTGTGGCCTGGAGGGGAAGCTGTTAGAGCGAGTGTGGTAAGCCATTTCTGTTTTGTGATCGATCTGTAAGATGATAGAAGATTTTGTAGTAGATGTATAATTGAAACTCATGAGTTCTTTCCTTCTACATCTGCTTAATATTAGTGTTGGTTGAGGAGAGGGACATGGAATCTCGTCCACTTTATTCACCAGCGAACAGTAACATGATTTCGATTTGGATCTATAACTTCTCGAGGCAATGTCTACGCAGTGTCTCTTCCTCTCCAGCATAACACCTCATGAACTGATTCATTATGCATTGGAAATCTCATAGTATGCTATTAAAATTAACCACTCGTTTGATCATTATCACCGTATTGGACAGAGATCCATATAATTGATGCAATAGCGAGAGGCATCAACCCTTTGTCCACCTTTTTCTTAATGAAATAAAATAAAATAAATAAACCCTTTCACTCGTTTATGTGGATTAATGTATATGATTAATTAGTTAATTAATCAGATTTTGCAGGTCCTTCACATGACTGTTTCAGAATGAGGAGGCAGTCTGAAATTTAATATTGCCACCTCGCATTGTTTTGATGTAGAATGAGAATGAGTCAAATTTAGACAAAAAAAATAAAAGTCAAGAATCGGTGAATAATAAAAAAGAATGATTTGAAGATCGATAATTCTCGTATCATGAGGTTGCTAGCCGCTGAAATATTCAAGAAAATGTTGTTTTAGACTTTTCGGGTTTGTCGCGCAAAATCTGTTAAATCTGATTTGGAGTAACTTTTGATCAGAACAGCCGTTTGAGATGCATGATACCTTTCTGAAATGAGAACAACGAGATCTACAAAACTCACTTTTGTGAACCCTGTCAGATTTAGGCAAAAAGATATCGTTTTATATATCTGATTCGGCATTTAGTATTATTTTAGGTTTTAATTTATTTTGGATTTTGTTTTCTTTTAACCTATGAGCTTTTAGGCTTGGTTGTTAGTTTTAGTTTCTCCTATATAAGAACCCTTAATCGGTTGTAATCATCAGTTTTGATATTAATAAAATCTTTGAGTTTATCTCAATTCTCTAGTGGATTCCAGATTCTCTTGTGGATTCGAAAAAACCTGACTTGTGGATTCAAGTTAATTGCATCCTTCACTTACAGAAAATGTATTCATTTCTTACCAACCAAAAATTAAAATTAATACGATATGCAAAGACAATAATTCAGGAAAACATTGACTGATAAAAACCATTTGAGTAGTTAGTTCTGTGTTCTGTGACTTCTCTCTAGCTAGCTTGTGCGTGTGGGTTTTCAAAAGGATTTTCTTGCAAGAAATAACCAAGCAAACTAGCTCCTATCCAAAAACTTGACCTTTTCTTAGTCTCAATCTGGTTGAAAAATAATTTGAGATGCATATATATGGTGGGAGTTTCCTAAATTATCTTGTTGTCCCTCTCTAACTGAAAGACAGTCATGCAGCATATATGCAAGTGTTTACTGCTCAAAGTTTGCATGCATGTGAGAGTCAAGTCCTCATTTGAATCTCATTACTTAGTTGTTGTTTATTGACTAGCTCACTCGAGACAATTGGAATCTTGACAGCCTTGACATGATATGATTTGCACTAATCCCATGTGAAATGATCTTTATCATGTTTTCCAAAAACTACTTTGAATTTACCTCCTAGTAGTTGAGACAGTAGTAAGTTATCTTGCATGCTGGGTTAATTAAGCTCTTGTTCAGAAATTGAATTTGTAGATTCATAAATGATACCAAATATAGGATGATCAAGTCTGCAGCTTAGTTTCAGTTTTCCAGTAATTCATTATCAGTATTAAGTTATTAATCAATCAGTAGAATTATAAAGACTCAATTATAAATCTGAATGCTTGTGATTATGTAGAGAAAAAAGAGCAGTGGGAATTTTAATCAAAAGAGTATATCATTTTTGTATCACAAAAGACAAACATGTATACTTCATTCATGTACAAAATTACATCTAGCTACCCTCCAAGCCAACAAAAAATCTTGGATTTTCATCAAGCAAGGATTTCTGGATTTAATTAATTGCTAAGGGTGTTGAGAAGGGAAACTCTATTCTTAATTAATCGCCGGAAGAGACACTCGAGTCCTTCTTCTAGATCTTGACTGCATGATTCCAATTGTTGCAGATCGCTTTGGACATTGTCGCTGCAGGAGATGTTGTCTGATTTGCTTGTTTCTTGGCCAACAAGGCAGCTCAGTGCAGCATCGATATCAGCGAATTCGTTTATTTCTGATTTCTCTTCATCACAAGCAACTCTCTTGTTGAGCATTAGCTTGGAAACGAAAGACCAGCCCCTCATCTTGGATTGTGCCTTTGATCCGGAGATGAACGACAAGAGGGACTCGAACACAGTCAGAGACACTGCTTCAACCTCCCTCAATACGCTAACCAAAGCCACAGCCACAGTGTCCTTGTTGCTGGAAGAGAAGCTGGGCATGGACTTTTTCTCGCAGCTCTTCAAAGTCAAAAGGGCTTTGCAGATTGCTTTCTTTACCACTTTCCTTGAGGCAAAGTACTTCTTGACCTCGTTTGTGAACCCGGTTTGGCCTCCCCTTCTTCTGCGCATGGTGGATTGGATTTCTCTCGCGCACTCTTTGGTGTGTATCAAGGCATCCTTGGCTGCTGTGCACACATCCAAGAGCCTTAGAGAACTGTCCAAGAGCTCATCAACCCATTTCTCATTTCGCTCCCGAACAAAGGCTTCTTGGGTTAGAGGCAACTGAAACAAGTCATTCACGCAGTTGTGCAAATCAAGAAGGCCACTCAGTTTGTTGCTTATGGCTGATGAGGAGGAGGAGGTGGCATCCGAAGATTCTATGATTCTCAACAAATAATCTTCACATTGTTGAAACAGCGGGTGTGGTTTCGAAGGCAAGCTGATAGATCGAATATGGTAGTTGGCTTTAGGGTTTGAAGGAGAAGCTGCAGCCATTTTTAAGAAAGTAGAAAGAGAGAGAATAGAGAGAAGAGAGAGATAGATGATATTGGACTTGAAAGTTGAGTTTGGTTGTGGTTTCCTTCCACATCCCCAGCTGCTCTATTTATATAAAGGCCAGGGTTAGAAGGCCGGAGACAGAGAGCATCTTATCCTATCATAAATTGTGAGCTGCATCGTGACTTCGATTTCGATCTAAGACACTATCTCAGTGGTGTTCATGCAATGCTCCCCAACACCTCAGAAACTCCAACTCATTACTCAATTATTTTAGCTTGTATATATCTCGAAGTATCTCCAAGCGTCGAGCCACTAAGATATGTTTCATGTGCAATATTGGTAGTTAGCGAGGGGATGCACGGGGCGCTTGGCTTAAATTATTATGCAGATTCAGAATTGCACTGTGCAATTGTGATTATTTTTCCAGATGAAAATACGAAGATGAAAACCACCGGGAGACAAGAGGAGGGCTGCTTCACTTGTGCACACGTGAATATACTTGATGCAGAATTATCAAACACCACAAGACCTTCTTTACCAGGTAGATTGTTCTGGACACAAGTTACATCTAGTTAGAATCACCTGCCGAACTTCATCATCAGCACGTGTACTACTACTTTCTTGGCTCTTCAAGCCTTCAGGGTAGCACTCCCAGATGTTTAGTATTGTGTGCAAAGTTTATGTTAACGACGATACGTTTTTTTATAATGCATGGTTGTGTTAAAAGAAAAACATTTGAATTCGAATGGGACAAACGATTGCTTTTGCAAACATGTTGACAGATTCCACAACTTGTTAAGTATACATGTGTTGTGCGTTGCCCTGCAAATCATCAAGAGATGTAAATGCATATCCCAAAGTATATACATGTGAAAGTCATCAAAGAAAAAATGAAGAAGATGTGTAAAAGCTTGAACCCAAAGGAAGCGATCAACGTTCTCCCAAGACTCCAAGAGGCAAAACCCTAGCCTCCTCACCGCACCTTTGATGGCTTATGTGGATGCAATGGTAGTCTATACTCATTGGCAGCATCGTTGGGATTAGCATATGGTAGGAAGCCGATGGATCTCCGTCCATTAATTGTATAGATCAATCATATTTAGTTGAAAAACTTCTAACGGCTAGGGCTTTGACCGCTTGTTAATTCATATGCATGTTTCGTCAAGATAAACAAAATAAACAATTTCATTAACTTGTCTACGGCTAAAAGACGCTTAAATCAATTTGCATACTCACGACCAAAAAGTCTAGTTGTCAACAAGCAATAACAAAGTGACAGGTAGCCCTCATTACAAATGTGGCACTAACTTCCGACTATACCTATCTAAATTCTATGTAGCGGTAATACCCGTTGCCTGTGAACCTCAATTGGTGTACAAAAACGTAGAACCGAAATTTAAACAAAAAAAGTCTTTCATCAGATGTCTAGGTAAGGAACAAAGAAAATAATCTCCTTGCCTTTAACGTTAGAGCTTGCCAACCCCTATCAAACATTGAAATGGGTAGAAATCCCCTAGAATCTCCGAAAGGCTAATAAGGGTTAAGGCTCAAATGACGATCTCTAACCCATCTGGGAGTCCAAACTGCCTCCAACAAAGCCTAGCCCAAGTACCGGCAGAAAGCCTGATCTATCACCATCCGATCTCACCTCCATCATCTCCGTCTGACGGCGTGCGTCGCCGATCAGCTGACCAGTCAACAGCCACGCCAAACCTCCATGAGGCATGAAAAAGCCTCTAGCATACCCACGCCAAAGTCAACCATGCTCGACAAAGCGCCACAAGGCCGCCACCCATAGCTGAGACATGTCGCATATCTGATTATCTGATCACCCGATCGCCGTAGATCTGAACAGCAGAAACAACGACAACCACCCCCACACCTACACACCAACAAATCTGAATCTTTCGTCCGTCCTTCAGCCAAGGTCCTGCAACAGACTAAAAGGCATAGAGAACTCCTATCCGGTAACGAAGCTAGGCGTCGGCGAAGCCCAAATAGCTGCCAAAGCAAGGTTGCTGCTGGGCGAGATGGAATTAGCTCTAATCACCTGGCTAGGGTTTTTTTTTCTAGGTCACCTCTATGGGCGATATAACATTCAGGAACATAGAGATGACTTTATCTTCTCACTGACATATCCACTACAGGAAATCTCATCCTAGGCGATTGAAACAGCTCGTCGCCTAGGATTAAATATTCATCGCCTAGGATCTTGGTAGACGAATTATTCATCGTCTAAGTTTCGTCACCTAAGTGTTGTGAGGTAGACACTTAGGCGACAAAACTAAAGTTAGTTGTCGACTAAGAGAAATCCTACCTAACAGATCTTTTCCTGCCTTGTCAACAAACTCGTTTGTCGATAAGAATCTACGTCGACAGAATGTTTCTATCAGAAGGATTCTTAGCCGATGAATATGAGATTATTCTTAACCGACGACATGATCGTCGGTATGTATGTCTACCGACGAATATTACATCGTTCCTAGGCGACAAAATATTCGTCGGCAGAGTTTTAAACCGACGAACTCATATCAGTTCTTAGTTGACAATTGAGCTTTGTATTCGTCAGATAGGTAACTTATCTTATGCGACGAATGTTACTGTTTCCATCGCCAAAGTGATTTAAAAAAAAAACCTTATTCACTGTTTCCAAAAATTAAAAATCAATAACAATAATCAGGCAGGAAGCACTGGATTTAGAAAACATATTCATATATTAATTGATCATGATAACTAGCTAGATGGACAAATAATATATATATATATATATTATTCATATATACAAAATAATGAAGTAGGTAGAAAATTGTTCATACAATAGCTAAACTATGAATGAAATACTACAAAATCACCAATGTCAATGCCCATTCTCGTCCAATCCTTGGTTGTCGCCTAAGTGTTCATCATTGTTTTGTGGGGCTTGTGGAGGGGGAGAAGATTATGGAGGAGGAGGAGCTGACATACTTAGGTGCTCATATATGGCTGCAACTTGAGACTGCAAAACACTATACAAAGACTCGGCATGCAGGGCACGATGCTTGACCTCTTGGATTTGTTGCTGGGCACACTCTTTGATTATTTTAGTCTTTTCTCATAATGCTCATGCACCTCTTGGAGTTGATGCTCATCAACTCTAGGAAGACGACTACGTGAAGTGAAACCATTTGAAGAATGACTCAAATCTCGCTCGCCTCCTCGTCCCATCTCTCTTATCTCCATTCCTTTCCGAGTTTTGAGCACCGTACCCAACACCTCAATTTGTTGGGACTGAACACTTTCCATAATCTCTTCATCTGTCGCGTCAGGGTGTTGTTCCTTAAGTGCATATTTTCGTTTATTGACCTCATTAACCATGTTATTCTGCATTTAAAATACATCAATTAATAAACAAGTTTGCTATTCAACTATTTGAGAATGAAGTTGCTAATTTGATCATATATATACCAAATTAAAAATACAATTGTAGGGTCTTCTAAAATAATGAAAGATTTATTTATTTTACTATTACTCAATCATACATGCATTTTTATATATGCATAACAAAAACCATAAAACTGCTGAAAAGAAAAGATGTTGAAAAGATTTATTTTACTGTTGAAAATATGTTGTAATGATTATTCACCCCAATCAAATAGTAAAAGGTATATATATATGATCAATAGTAAAAGGAGAGACACTTACATAATGCTTGGTTGTAACTTTATCACTCTCCCTGACATAGGTCTTCTTAAAACCTTTGATTATTGAAAGCTGCTCACCTTGTATTCTGAGTTCTTTCATTGTGTAGATGATAAAAGATGACCCCGTGTGGTGGTGCATAGTCTTCTCCCCACAGTTCCGCTTGTTTGCAAAAGAGAGTCTCTAATACACGAAAAAAATATTAAATAGATTAGTAAAATACAAGGGAAACAATTAAGGTAATATAAAAAAAAATACATATCTGAAACAATGAAGGTAATTTAAAACAATCACCTTAAACGCACCTGACTCGAAGTGCTCGCATAGAAACTCCCACTAGTTCTCTCTCCCAATGAAATCTGAAGGTATGCCAGAGGGCCCTTTCTTCATATAAGCTTTGTGACATTGGTACTTCTAGTCCTTGTACCTCTCTTGTGCCCTCTTAAGTATCCAATTGAACATTGGCTCATCATTTTCATCTCACTCGTACTTCGGCTAAATAACAAATTAAAAAAAGTTCTCATGTTAAGCATTGAAAAATAAAATAAAATAAAATAATGTAATTAAGTAAGTTTATTTTTCAAACTATTTTCAGTTACTTACTGACATTACATTCCACACCTTCCACTTCTCCTCCTAATCAAGATCGTAGAACGTCGTTGTCCTCATTCCCACCAGACTCTGTTTGGCGGAACCGATATCATGTATGACACCAAGCTGTTTATCCCCCTCACGCTAGGGCCTTTTACACGGTGGCAATACTCCAGCTTGATCTTTTGTCCCGTTTGTGCAACTGTATCCTCCGCTTTCTTTCCAGAAAATAAACCCCACTTCTTTTTCAGGGCCGGAGCTACAATTAATATATATACAAAACATTAGGATATTTAATGCTATTCGTTAACTTCTGTTCTAGAGAATAGCAACGACTTGTGCTATCCCAGGTTCATATAATACAATTTTGCAGAAAGTAAATTGCAGTAAATAAACAATCAACACATGTTTTTTACTCGCAGAAACCCTGAAACAGGGAAAAAAACTGCATGCCTATTTTTCATGAGGGACAAACATTTCCACTATGTTGAAGTGATTTCTTGCAAGAATGATAGTTCTAGAGATACAACATCACTATGCTATCCTCTGCTAGTTCCAAACTAGTCTAGACCTATTTCCTCTCTTGTTTCTAAGCAGCAGCAACAACTTGGAACACTTTCAGAAGTCTTGTTTGTGAATTCAGCTACCCAATGCTGATTTAACCTTAAACACTTCTTGGGTTGGCTGCACTACACATCCCTCATGGTATGCAACATGATATGAGTTTAGGAAAGAAGTTTTTCGTTCAAGTTCTAAGGTTTACAATCATAGGAACAACTTAGAGCAGCATGAAGAATGCAAGCCAAAACTAGACTCAACAAAAAAAAACGCAATATAGCAGTTTTCAATAACCATTGAGCAAAGCCAAAGCTATAGATATATATAGGCAAGTGAGACATCTCAAGAGATGCAGACACAATTCCCAAACTGTTTTGAAAAAAGGTTTTTGGACTAAAGTGTTTGGTTGCTACAACTGAAAGCGACACAACCTATGGAGTTGTCACAAGCAACTCAATGAGACAAAACCTATCTTTCCAAAACAAGGGTTAGTTCAAATCAAGAAGCAATAAGGTAGTAGAACCTTACACTTAGTCCATTGTAGGACCATGACTCAGCCAATAGTGACTGGTCATTGAATCAAGCACAGACTAGCTATTCATTGGATAATGTATCATAAAATCCAAGCTAAAGCATTGAGCATCAAACCATTTGGTCACGGGTTGGCACAACAAAAGATCCCAACCCTAGACTGGCTTAAGCGCCAAGACACGTACCACAAACTCAGTTATCAATCATCAATTCGAAGACAACAAAGACCTATTAAAATAAGGTAACAATATCTTTGAATTTAAGAGAACAAGGGACTCATACCTAGCCTGAAATCCTCTGTGAAAAACAGCCTGAAATCCTCTGTGAAAAACAGCCTGAAATCCTTTGTGAAAAACAGATGATATGCATATGCATGATTTACCTGAGACCATGAGAGAGTTAGTGACTTTAAAAACTTGTTCTTGTCCAAAGGGCAGTAGTTTCAAGTATTTTGTATGGTAAAGAATTGCCAACTTGTACCTTCATTGAACAGTGGAAAGATTAATGCTTTATGATCGCGATCAATCCATCAGTACTCATCTTGTCAGTCTCCTCTGAATTGTCGACTTAACGAAGGAGGTAGCAAATTGGGCACAAATCGATTTCAAGATAACCAAAATGGTGGTCGAAGGTGAACGAACTCTTTCTAAATTCTAATGTATTATGTAGGGTGAGTATGGATAATTTCTTGCATATATGACTGCTTTCGATTCCATCCTGCAGGACAATTATATATATGCGCAGTTGATAATTGAAGGATCAAGGCAGAATAAGCATATGTCAAACCAGAAGACAGAACGAAGCAGAATGCATATTACCATTCTTGTAATATGCAATTCTATTATGGCATAGGACACATTGCAACACTGAGGGAGGGAGGGAGGGAGGGAGGGAGGGATTATCATTCATGTAACGACAAATTAATTTTACACATTCACTAACCTACCAGTACTAAATAGATTCCAGTATGGTAAATAAACTCTATCACATCACACGTTACACAGCTCTTCAAATTCCAATTGCAGTTTACCTAAACCACATATGCCTATGCTAAACTAAATGACACCGCACAACTCTGTTAGCAGAGTCAACTTTCACTTCTTTCTATTAGTTGGAAAAATGAAAAATACCAGTGATACTTATGAAGTTAAGAGCTAGTTTTGAATATATATTCGGACACTGCAATAAGAATCAAATTACCAAAATTTTGAAGGATGAATAAAGGGCTTAAAACTACTTGAATTTTGTAGGATGAACAACAGGGCCTATAACTAGTGTGCGCTGTTTTTGATAGAAGCCCTGTACCAGACAATCATGCTGATTCGAGTATGATTCTAATTATAAAGATATAAACTATATGGTTCTCTGTATTGCTTTTTTTTGTTAGCTACCCATACTTGAAGATGCAATTCCAATCGTAAGTACATGGTGCAGATGGAATGTACTTTTAAACACCTACATCCCTATGAAAATGTTTGACAAACACAAATCCAACTATAGTTACACAAACACATACCTAAATCTTTTCTGATGTAGAACTAGAACTGTTGCAATGTAGCTACCAATGGAAATGGATGAACTGAGATCTTGTTATCTCAGCAAACTTTGTGGGATTAACGTCTGGATAGGCAGCTTGTTATTTCAATGATGTTAGTGGATTTACATCTACGAGTCTAGATCAAGGAGTGAACATCACAGCTGAAATCAATTACTTTCGGGTTCGATTCTCTCTGAACTAAACATTAACATAACTGACAGGTGCACCGATGTTCAACTAAACCAGACAGATACTGAACGATATGAAATCAAAACAGGCTCAGCAAACATGAGTTCCTGACTAATGAATTCGAATACGGCTGTCAAGCAAATCTCAAAAACATGAAAAGAAAGCAGGAGACACAATGCTGCAGGTCATGAATTTAAACTCTTACCTCAGTAGGGAACGCGCAGAATCTGGTTTGCATGCGGTTTCCAGCCTCAACCCATTCATAAATTCATCGGTTTCAAGCTCTTGAGCAAAAACGCCGCATTCGTATCCGAAATGTGCACAAACCCGTTCAAATCCACACGATGTACTCCACCTTCAAACCCGTTCTTCAGTGAAATCGATTTGAAACGTTTTGATCATCTCCGCCTAATTGCGCAGGACGCTTTGCCGCTAATTCACACTCTCGACGGCGGAGACGTAGGTGCTCTGTGCTTGCCGCTAATTCGCCCTGTAGGTGTGTGAGACGTGGCATATCTCCCGCCAGCGTCATATTTACCCTAATAGAAATCCCACCGGCGATTCCATAAAAGCCCTTCTCTCTAAACCAGACGGCGACGATGACGAGTCATCTGAGAAATCCCATCTATGCCCGATGAATACTCGACACATGTTTCAGCCCACTTTTGGCGTACGGGACGACGGCGTAGTCCAGCGCTTTCCAAAAAACACAGAGATTACCAGTCAAAAGTTAAACGTTCAAATAGTTATCTTCCTCTTTATGTGAAAACATCTCATGGACTGAAAATATACATGTATTTGCCTCTATATTTTGCGTATGAGGAAAAGGTGCTATCAAGGATTAAAATATCGGTATCGGTAGATATATCGGTCCGTTGAAAAAGGGAGATTTCGGATATATCGGGGAAACCCGGGAAAAAAATATCGGTATTTTGGGAAGAATTTTTTTTTCTGAAATATTTAATTTATTAGATTTATATATAAATATTACAAATATCAACTTCATCTACATCCAGAATGAGAATCTAGGTTATTGATAAGAGTCATAAGACACACGCTGATCCACAAAAGTACAATAATCAGACCAAGACATATGACTCATATAGTACAAATTGTAGTGTTGAATATGATAATCATATATGTCTTTGGAGCTGCCAACTGTTTCCCCTATAAGTGGATAGTAAGGATGATGAAAACTGGATGACTGATCACTAACTTCCGTGCATTGATTATAGCCATAAACATTATAGCCATATTGATTGTTGCCTTCTTGGGATTCATTTGAGGTTCCAGTCCCACTACCTAAACTGATAGAATCAAAACTTAGCGCAACAGAAACAACATCTTGATCATCATTTGGACCTCTAGTCCTCCTCCCATACATGGTATCCTCTTGCGCTCCATACCTAATACTTCTATAGCCATGATCATGGGAGGCATGATCGTAATTTTCTTCAGATGAAAAATTGTTCAATCCACCAACTGTAGAAGATTGTCCATATACAAACCCGGTGCCAGTATTTCCATCACCTTTTCCGCTTCCACCATCTTCATCATCATCTGAACTATCTGGAGTTGCTATGCCGCCCCATGCATCATCACTGTCTAAATTATCTTCTGGGTTTCCAACAACTTCTTCAGATAATACCCTTTGTACGTTGATTCCATTGGCAGTTGCAGTTTCAAGTCGAGACAACCACTCGTCATTGGGATACACCTCGAGGGAATTAGTTACTTCTCTTCCGGATAACATTTCAATTTTTTACAGATATTTTTTTAATATGTCAGTGATATATCGAAAATATCATAAATGTCGGAGATATTTCCTAAATATCGGTGATATTTGAGGATATTTCCTAAATATCGGGGAAATATAGTAGATACGGTGGAAGATAAGATATTGACCCCTAAAGATATATCGGTCCTTCGAAAAAGGGAGATATCGGAGGATATATCGGATATATCGCAGAGATTTTAATCCTTGGGTGCTACAACTCGATCAACAATTCATTACTCCAACAGTTTTTCAATCCTTGTTTGGCTATTTTTCTTATTGCAGATGACCCCAAAAAAAGAGACATTCATGGTGCAACAAATGTCGTTTCTCTATAAATACATCCTCAATTGTACAGACAATTTTGATTCCCAACTCAGATTTATACAAATTTTTGGTAGCCTCAACAACAATTGCCAATTGCTACTTTGGTAATGATCAAATAATGGATGTTATCACTTGTTACAAAGTTGATTATCATGATCCCCTGCCACCTCTTTGCCTCTTTTCTTCTAGTGTAGTTGCTTCATTTAACATGTCACCAGCGTCCTTGTGCATGTCCAACTTAGCAAGAGCAACTGACTGCATGTAGAAGGCCGTCGGCCAGTCTGGATAGACACATTGAGCTTGCATTGCATCTCGAAGGGCAGCATCTGGTTGCTCATTTAACAGATAGCATAAACTACGTCGTGCAAAAACAGTAGGGGACACCATAGTTCCAACATCTATGAACTGCAGAGAAAATAGACCAAAGTGTTAAGCAAATCAAAAAAAAAAAGTCTAGCAGCAGTAACTCTATTTAAAAAGGTTCAAGTGGAAAGGCATGGTAACAGTTGCTGATAGAAAACTTTCTACTGCTATGACCTTCCACCTATCTCCCAGGATATAATTGGTAATTTGCACGTGATATCATGACCATATTTCCAGCTCATCATATTACAACCAAAATGAAAATCAATAAATCACACACTTCTACAAAATATACCTGGGAGTAGCAGTCAATGGCAGCTTTAAAATCTTTGTCACGAAACGCATAGTCTCCTCGCTTCCTCGCCTCCAGCATGTCTCTCATCTGTTGAGTCCACTCTTGAAAGGATAACTGTATCCATGTAAATTCAAAAGAGATATCTTAGAACAAGTTGGTGAATAGGCATTTGCAAGAGCAACAAACTACCTCATTAAATACCTCATTGGTTCCTTCATCATCTCTGTAGTGGGTCATAACCAAGATCTGATGGATCGCTGTGAGGTCCATTCGAGAGCAGGCCTCACCCATTGCTGAAAGGGGCCGTTGCGGGGTTGGTGGGGCTTCCTCATGCTTTGGAATTCCAAGCATGACATAAGATGGAACCTGCAAACCAAAATTTGGTAATGAGATTCTCTATCAAAAATTAAGTAGACCGGCAGTGCTCCTTTATCATCTTAACAACACAGCTAATGACCAGAAAACACATTTGACAACCTTACGAGGTTATCATAATATTTGGCTACGTTAAATGAATATACACCACATCTGAATGCCAAAATAGGTGAAAGGCATCGCCCAGGGTAAGTATATCAGCACAGCATTCAACACATTTCCTGTGTGCACTATTCAGTCAATGAGGGTCATCACCCAGATATACTACAAAAGGATTTGTGATTGGAACTGGTCTAGCAAGCAACCAATATCAAACTATAACTCTATAAGAAAGTTACAACTTTATAGTGGCAGGAATTGTGAAATTACTAGAGTCTAATTTAGCAGGATTTGCACTTAGAAAGGAATGATAGCAAATCCAAGGATAAAATGTTTCTTACATCAGGTTTGGTCTGCAGTGGAGCAAGTGTAGAAACAAGGTCCTTTCTATTAGGCCGCTCTCTTGGCTCATACTGTAAACATTGGGAGGCAAGATTGACAACCACCGTCGCTTCCTCAGTAGAAAACTTTCCCTCCAAATGCGAATCCATTAAGAGAATGATATTCTTCCCCCGAATCATATCAAGAGCCTGAATACACGAATAGAAATCAGATACATACTAGAGGATCTATCAAGTACAAAGATTGCCCGAGTTGAATAAATGTGATTATTAAAGTATTTCAAATCTTAAATAGAACTCACATCTATACTTATCAAAAAAAAAATAGAACTCACATCTATATAAAACTCAAGGTAGTATTTCCCACATGTACAATTAACTCTAGAAAAGAACAGAAACTGATGCAAAATATAAATAAAAAATAAAAAATAAAAAAGCTAAGCTAAAATAATGAAATAGCAACTTTTGCTTCTTGATCTTGTAGCATGATGAAAGAGGGCTTCCCAGTATTCTCCCGAACTGGCTTCCAAGGACCTGTGCTCGAAACTGGGATCTTTTGCTGAACCCTAAGAGGCAGGGAAACTCTAGCAAATAAATATGTAGGTACCATGAGACTGTTTGAACCCCAGACCAGATAGGAGCAAACTATGTGCCTAACCATCCCTACTAAGCCCTTGGTGGTCAAGGAAGCTTTTTCATGTAGTGAAACTATAAGGAAATTGATGATTATAATTTTCAACTCTGGGATCAGTTTTGCAATTACAGAAAGGGAGTGTTTGTATTGGATACCACAAGGATTAGTGAATGATGTGTAGAGGTGAACCAAGTTATATGAAACAGGGCTTGGTCAAGATTAGTTGCTTGCTATAAGTTGAGGAGGTTATAAGGAAAACTCTATTGTATTCCAACATGAATAAGAACTTGAATATTGAAGGATATTGTTATTCCAACAATCAAGTTAGTATAAGGACCACTACAGAATATTCAAAATCAGTTAACTCTAAGTGACAACTTTAAGTTGACACACTTGAAGATGACTATAGATCAAAGACTGTAGATTACGCAAGCACGCCAAGGTCTAGTATTTGTTGTACGTGTAGATAACAAGTATCTACAGATGAGCCAACTTACATGACTTGGAGGGATATGCTTTCCACTTAGCAAATCTAAAAGGACAGTGCCAAAGCTGTAGATAACACTTTCTGGAGTGACCCTTCCTACAATTGTTAAATGACAATGGATGTCAGGAAACCATAAGCAGAATAAATGTTTAGACAGGAAACTACATTACAACACAAAGATGATATCTAGACCAAAAAAATTATTACCATTTCTTAAATACTCCGGTGGTGTATAAGCCAGATTTGTGCTATAGCTCTTTCCATCCCTACTATTTCTCATCAAGCCAAAACATGAAAGACGTGGATCACCATCCTACAAATTCATTCAACATGCTACATGATCATCTTAAATAATACGAAACACTGAAGTAACGGAAAATCTATGTGTATTTAACTTAGATATCATTATGTTTGAGGATGAAATACCTCATCAAAGAGAACCCTATAAGCATTCAAATCATGGTATAACGGACGGCCCTCAGTACTACAATAATCTAAAGCTTCAGCTATATGAAAAGCAACTCTTAAACGCATGGCCCACTCAATGGTTTGATTCTCCCCTGCCAGGAAAAAACAGAGACCGAAAATTAATCCAAGATAGAACAGAATGCGGCCACTATTTCTGAAATTGATAGAAGAAGATTGAAAAGTCAACTAACATCATTTCATTCTGTATTCAACAAAGGACATGAACAGGAATAAACAACAGCATTATTCTAAACCAATTAACAGTATTGCAAGTTGTGCATTGCCACATTCAATAGAATATAGTGTGAAAATCACCTCACCGCAACTTTGACAAATTAAAACATACTAATCTGTTACAAAATGCATAAGAAATGGGTGAAACAACAGGCAGAACACATTATACCAGCTAAAATTAATGACATAACCATTTCATTTATGTATCTAGGGCATAATCAATTCAATATTTCATTAATTCAGTGACAAACAACACATGCCAATGTCATTGTTTTGTTTCAATGCTAGACTGTTTGAGCATCGTCAATGAATCCAAGTAATTGAAGCTACTCCAGAAAAGGGTCATTGAGATATCTTATTGGTGAAGCTAAAAAACACTAAGCTAATTCTTAAACTCGAAAAAAGGAACAGAAAGATTAGATTGAGACACATACAGTGAAACAAATGCTTGGCTAAAGTATCAGTAGGCATGTACTCAGCAACAAGCAGCCTCTCATCACCATCACAGCAGTACCCAATTAGATTTGCAAGCCTCCTATGCCTCAGCTTCCCCACACCCCAAGCTTCCTCCTACACCAAACCAAATATAAACATTAACCCACAAACAAACAAACAAAAAGAAGTTCACACAAAACCAAGAAAAAGCCAATTAATTTGTGAAAGCCTACAGCAAACTGCTTGGGATCGGGCCACGCAACCTTGGTGAACTTCTTGACGGCGATCCAACGGCGGTTATTGAGCCTACCCTTGTAGACAACGTTTGGGGCTTTCTCACCACTTTCAGATACTATGTAATCGGAGCTGAAGTTGTTGGTGGCGGTTTTGAGGTCGGAGAAGGAGAATTCCGAGAAGGGCGGGGCGGCGCCGGATTCCGGGTCGGATCCGTCGGGGAGAGAAGGGTGGTGGGCCGGGGCCCGAGAGGCGCTGTGGGGTTGTTGGTGGTGGGTGGGGAGTTTCTCGAGGTGAGTACTCTCGGATGTAAGAAACTTGGAATCACAGCAACCCATGGCGGTTGGGATTTTGGGGTTCAAGGTGAGCTTGGTGGAGTTGGAAGATAAAACCAGAGCAAAACCATGAGCTGGTTGAGTGTTTTGTGGGTTAGAGAGAGAAGAGAAGAAGGAGCAAGCAGGACAGAGAGGTTTTGTAAGTGGCTGTGTCAGCACTAGTTTCTTCCTGGTAGTTTAATGCTGTGGTAAAATGAAGCAGGTGCCTCCTCTTATTACAGCTACTTTGTTTTGTCTGAACAGTTATTACAGTTTGATTAGTAACCTTTCTTTCATTTTTTTTTCTTTTTCTATTTCAAGAAATGAAACTTCTATTCGTACCTCTAAAGTGGCACTTAAAACTGTGGGGAAACGGTGGGGTGGAAAGCACTGTCTTCTCTAACCAAGAGGTCTGGTGTTCGAATCCCCATTAAGGCCTTGGTGGCCAGCCGGCGGTGGCCCGTGCTAGGCAAGTGTGCCTGGTGTGTGGTGTTCGCTTTCATGCCCCGTGGCGATGCAGGGATTAGTCCGGCTGTGCTGGGATACCCTGCATGGGTGTGTGTGTTACCTAATCTAACAAAGGCTAACCCCCCCAATCAAAAAAAAAAAAAAAGTGGCACTTAAAACTCCTTGCTTAATCTCTAATTAACTTTTACAAAATACTCAAATATTATTTACATTTCATGGTATCTGTTTAGGGATTACATTGGAGAAGAACTTTTCTCCTAGATGAAGACTGCTATCGTGAAGGTAAAAGAGGGGTTTTTTTTTTCTTACTCTTATATGTCTTTGTTAGCAATTTTACATAAGTTGACAAACTCAACTATAACTTGAAAAAAAATATAAAGGTCCAAGTGTTGTTTTGGAGGTTTGAATAGAAGCTCCCTTGAAGAAACTTTTCGTTTTCTTACTAGAACAATGAGAAATGACTTCTAAAATAAAAACTCGATCATTTCTACAATTGGAGAATGTAAGCCATGAAACTCTTTTCCTTCATTTAGAAGTAACATGTTATTTAGGGTGCATTTCATGCAGCTCATGTGATGTTGTGTTTATAAAGTGTTGAGGAAATTGGTGTTTGGTAAACACATGGGTAAGCTCCTTTATAAATTAACACAATGTAGAACTTCCCCTCTTGTTCATGTTCTACATAAAATTTCATAAAAAGGTACCATTATATGATTGTGTCAGAAAAAAAAATGTTACCTAAGTAATTCTACATTTCTAGCTACAGACTAATAAAAATAGAGTTGGTAATTTGAGCCGAACTAAACCAGCCAACCGAATTTCGAGCCGACCCAACAACAGACTGTAGCTAACAAATGGTAGAAGGGTTGAGCCATACCGAGTACGGTATCTCAACTTAGCTACGGTACACGATTTTGTATACCATCAGTATACCATACCAATCGACATATACGTATATCAACCAATATACATATATAATACGCCTTCAAATGCAAAATACATAACATCTTGCAAGACCTAGGACTCAAACCCAACACCTCATACGTGGGAAGACTCACCTCCAACCACTAGAGCAAAAGCTCTTCTTATATGTATGCAAAAGCTAAATTTATTATCTTACAGAAGTCAAAATAAGAATTTAACTATCAGTCTTTTCTTTTCTTCTCTCCTCGCCGTTCTTCTTCTTCTCTCGCTTTTTTTTCTTTCTTCTTCTCTATGCTCCATTTCAATCATCAACAATTCTCTCTCTCTCTCTCTCTCTCTCTCTCTCTCTCTCTCTCTCTCTCTCTCTCTCTCTCCCCCCAATGCACACTGAAGCCACCGAGATCCTCTTTGATTCCTTCATGTAATTGGAACCAAGAAGGGTTTTGTGGATGACAAGCTCAGGATAGCCTTGTTTCTCAATTCGTTTAGGGTTAATTGAAATTTAGGGTACTTCAAGTTTTTCTTTTCTTTCATAATTAAGAAATTTCAAGATGGTTGATGAGGTTTCAGTTGGAGCTCTGCCGTATCACTGCCAACCGCTAATTCGGTTACCTACCTTTTGAGATTCTGACTTTTTACGGTCGGTATTGGTATCAAAATTTGCCTACCGATATAGGTTAGTACGGTTGACAGTTTGGGGGTATATAGGTGGTTACCATACCAGTTCCAGCCTTAAATAAAAGTTGAAACGTACACAGACCGAGAAACAGAAAATCTCAAAACCACATATCATATTCAACATAATCAAATTAAATATTTTTATTCAAACATTCAATTTGACACTTGCATATTTTTATTCAAACATTCAATTTGACACAATTGCAAATATAATGTTATCATTTTTATCTCCTTAAACCCCACAAGGTTATACCCTACAAAATAATCTAGATCCCCTCCTCATGAAAGGCTCCTCATATTTCCTCATAAATCAATCTCAGCCTTTTATTTTCGACCAACGGCTAAGATCATTTCAGTTAATATTAAACTCTATTTTTCACATCTACCCAACTTATCTCTCTTCTTCTCAAAATATCTCACACGCAAGAATTAAAATATCTGTATCGGCATATCTATCGGTATTTCGAAAAAATGAGATATCTGATATATCGGGGATATATCTGAGATATTGGGAAAAAATTATCAAAAATTCGGGAATAATTTTTTTCTAAAATATTTAATTTATTAGATATACTTATAAACTTCATCTATATCTAGAAACAGACTCCAAGTGGTTGAAAAGACGTATGGTGGTTCACAAAAGTATAGTATTCAGACCAAAACACATAACCCTACGAATTGTACGGTTGAATATGATAGTCGTATATTTGGAGCTGCCAATTATTCCCCTATATCTCTTTTCGAATATTGTTAATGACGATTCTTGTTTACCGCCAAATTTTTTACATATATTTCTTTAATATATTAGAGATCCATCGTAGATTTCCTAAATATTTGAGATATTTGACAGAATCGGTGGAAGATAAGATATTTACTCCTCTAGATATATCGGTCACTCTAAAAAAAAATATCGAGGGATATATCGAATATATCACAGATATTTTAATCTTTGCTCACATGTACAAAAAGAAAACCAAGGTCTATCTCTCTCTTTTGTCGTCGCATCTCTCTGTCTTCGCCTGTCAACCATTGGCGCTAAGGTCTCTCTCTCTTCTGTCGTCGTATCTCTCCGCCTTCCTCTGCCAGTCAACCACCAGTGCCAAGGTCTCTCCCTCTTCTGTCATGGCATCTCACTGCCTTCCTCCGCTGGTCAACCGTCGACGACGACCTCTTCCGCAGTTGCACTGCCCACCATATCCGGCGTCCTCCACGTCCTTCGAGACGACCGGTGGAAACAAAAAAAGAAGTCGATTCACATAAACTATGTATATTCATCCCAAGCTTTCTGATCTTCACTACTGGAGTTTGAGGTTCGATCTCCACCTTAGGTTTTAGTTTTTCATTGTTGAGGGTTTGATGTTGAGTTATGTATTAGTATACTTGATAATTCTTCATCTGGGTTTATGCGTTTCTTATTTAATTTGATTACAATGGTTACTGGTTTGTGTTTCTTCCATTTGAATTATAGTTTTGAGATTGTATCAACTGCAAGAATTATTTATTAGTTTTATGACTAATTTTTTTACAATTAGACTATTATGATTATGGAAAAACTGATATTATTCATTTAGCACAGTAATCTTGAATTTTAAACTTTTTTCCTATGACAAATGTGCCTCTAAAGATTGAAAAATGATATATTTTAGTTATCTATTTGATTACAGTAGGTTTTGATCGTGATGGGTAGGTCGTAGGAGTTTTGCTCTCTTCTGTCTTAGTTATACATATGGAGGGTTATTTTTATGAAAGATAGGTGGTTGAGCTACAATACAAGCTTAGAGGCGAAGATTGAAGTTTACAGCAAAGAAAGAATTAAAGTTGTTGTATATGACAGTGACCACCCTTCTCATCTTGAAGCTGTTTCAAGCTAAATACAATGGGAAAGCTTTTCTTAATGTGAAATTTTATCTCCCTTATGTATTCCAAGCTATATATAATGTTTTAAGCATATGTTGAAATACAATTATTTGGTTATGTTTCTGATCAAATATTATGTATCATTTCAAATTTTTAATGAAGAAACATTTCACAGTATGAATATAATAGGTTTGTGCTCCATTATGTTAGTGTATTTGTAAAGAAACAAGTTCTCAGCAAAAATATATAGTTCATATAATGCAAGTAACAAACAAGATATGCATTTTGTTTGTGCTGCATTTTGATTTAATAGGTTTGAATTTATGAGAGAACTAGCAGAGACCAACAAATATTGTCATGTAATGTATATAATTAAAAACTGAATAAAGATGGAGCAAAAACATAGAAAGCAATTTTATTTCATCTTAAAATGACACTATCATCTCAATTTTACCATTTTCCCTACTGCAATAGATTGAACAAATTGATCCTATCAGCTATACAAAAGAAGCTAATTTTCCCAACAGCTAATTTATCACTACTCCCATGTTTTTCCCAAAATGACACTACAAATCTGGCCATATGTCCTAAAATCTGCTCCCAAAATTTCAATATGTCCAAATTTGCCAGTATGTGGCTACACTAAAGGTATTCATAATTTGATGTTCCTGGGCCTTGCAATGCAAATGAAAATGTGATATTTGATAGAACATATGCTTGTGAGTTTGGCGCAAATGATTCTTGAGAAGGCATCAAAGACATCTAGTTTGACATATTTGAATCATTCATCTGTAGTAAGACCAGTAATATAATCAGATAAAAAAGAAGATGGAGGATATATATATATATATATAGATATATAGCAAACACACACTCACATTATAAGGATGACAAAGCATTGTTATATATCTACCATTACCAACCATCATAGGAGAGTGGATAAGTACCTATAAGTGATAGTAATGAATCATATAATACTACATTTTTTTTTCACTCTTTTTATACAATAGAGTCAATAGACATTATACCTGAGATAATTGTGAAAGAGGTAATGTAGATTGACTACATAACTCTATGCTAGCAGTGTTGTTTTAAATCCCAATGACCTATCAATAATATCAATAGCTAATTGCTTTCATCAATAATACCAAATACCATATAGACAATGGAAAAGTTAACCTTGAAATGTCTAAGCTCAACTAAGCAAGAAAGTTACAAGACCATATACAAACTCTTCATTAAACCTATTATACCTGAGATGCTTGCGAAGAAGGTAAATGAGATTGGTCCATTGTTGCACTATGGATATCATTTTTCAATCTTTAGTGGCACATTCTATATCAAATAAATAGCTAAAAGATATCCTTTTTCAATCTTTAGAGGCACATTTGACACGAGCAAATAACTAAAATTCAGGATTAATGTACTAAATGTATCAGTTTTTCCATGATCATAATAGTCTAACTGTCAAAAAATCAGTCATAAAACCAATAAATAATTCTTGCAGTTGATACAATCTCAAAATTATAATTCAAATGGAAGAAACACAAGCCAGCAGCCAATGTAATCAAATTAGATAAGAAACACAAACCAGCAGCCAATGTAATCAAATTAGATAAGAAACGCATAAACTTAAATGAAGATTATCGAGTATACTAATACATAACCCAACAATCAAACCCTCAACAATGAAAAACTAAAATGCAAGGTGGAGATTGAACCTCAAACTCCAGTAATGAAGATCAGAAAGCTTGGGATGAATATATAGGGTTTATGTGAATCGACTTCTTTTTCTTTTTTTCCACCAGTCGTCTCGGAGGACGTGAAGGACGGATATGGTGGGAGGGGCAACCACAGAAGAGGTTGTCGCCGACGGTTGACTGGCGGAGGAAGGCAGAGAGATGTGACAACGGAAGAGAGAGAGAGACCTTGGCGCTGGCGATTGACTGGTGGAGGAAGGCGGAGAGATGCGACGTTTGGTAGATGTGAAAAATAGGGTTTAATATTAACTGAAAAGATCTTAGTTGTTGGTCAAAAATAAAAAACTGAGATTGACTTATGAGAAAATATGAGAGGCCTCTCATGAGGAGAGGATCCGGATTCCCTACAAAATAGGTTTGGGAGGGATTATGCCACCAATTGAATGACCCTCATCTGGGTGCAAGTCTAGTCTGTAAGAAACTTTCTTAAACAAATACTATGTTTCTTGGTCTTGGTTGATTCCAAATACTAGATGTTTAGAATACATCATGCACCTCCTCCACTATTGTAAAAAGGCAAATTGCAGAATCAGGCAAATTTCTCCTCTTATTGCTTTTACCCTTTAAAATCTTGTAAGGAACAAACATAGAATCTCATGACCTGCTATATTGTACCATAATTGAACTCCGTATGCACAATTATTGATTCACAACAAAAAAGCAAAATGATTTGAGTACTATAGTACTTATTCATAGAAAGCCAGATACCATAACTTGTTTGGTTGTTGGATATGTTTTAAAATGCATATACATGTTTAAGCATATATTCTTTGCCTATAATATAAACATCCTAACTTTCTTTGTGGAGACAAATCATTATATGCCACTTAGTGTCCAATCTATTCAATAATGTAATCTCCAAAAACCCTTTTTTCTACTTTCAATCGAAATCCACATTATTACGAATGATAGGTACAAGTATTTTTAATGTCGTTTAACTGATCAATGATTTGGTGATAATAAATTTTACGTGAGATTAGAGATTAAAGAGATGTACTAGCGTTAGATAGAGTTTCATTTCTTTTACTACAACTTTCTTGATCCATCAGTTTTGCATCTCAAGAATGGCATTGTGATGCGCATAATAATAAAGCTAGCTCATTTATCAAGAAGAATCGGTATTCAATTTTGAAGCTAGATCAAATCTACATTCGGATTCTGCACATTTGCCAAAGGGAAAAGGGAAACAAGATTGAGTATAACAGAATAAGGATATCATTCAGTGTTGGTGGAGTTGGATGAGAGTGAGAAATACACTACAGGTGAATTGAGAAAACACAGGTGGGAAAAGAAGTAGCTGTTGTTTCGTCCTTTCCTTCAAAAGAGCATCAGTTAACCTACCAAAGACCTATATATAAAGTTCACCCTTAAAAAGACCTATATATAATAAAAATTGATACTTAGTCCATGATAGTAATAAAGACTCGAACTTTGTTCTCATATTCCAGTAAAACATAGTTCAAATAAGCGTGTTTCTGTACATAAATTGGAAACGATTAACTAGAACACATTTTATTCAAAACTAAGAACTAATTGAATTAAATTAAAAGTGTTATTTTCATAACTATCACTATGCTACCAATAGTATCATTGAAATTTCAACTTGAAAGTTCAAATAACCAAAATGATCTAAAGTCGCTGTAAGATGGTCCGAGGAGTGTTTATGTGGACCAATGAATGGTTGCTTTTGGCCCAAAGTCAGTGCTTGTAGACGGTCTTTGCTGCATTTGATGAAGACAGAAGTGTACTAGTACATCCTAAAGCCAAGGATTAAGCACGAACGCACTTTGCTAAAAGTGGGCTTACCATTATCTCTTTAGGACTTTCCACCACTGGTATTTATTTACGTAAAGATTTCCAAACCCATGAAAGTGATTCAATCTGTTGAGAAGCACTGAATCTGTATACTTCACCAGAAATCAGCCACTGCATTTTGTCAACTGTTAGCTCTAGGCCTCCTTTTTCAGCAGCCAGCCGTGAAAAACGCACTTCTCTGCAGAGCCACGGAACTGCGCCGGCGGCTGGGTAACTTACCTGCTCACAAAGCAATAGCCAAAACATCAATGTCGAAGGCTATTTTTTGACATACACCGCCTCAAATTCTTGAAAGAGACCAGAAGTCCCTGCTGTTCACATTGCAAAGACATTTAGACAGTATGAATTCATCTTAAAGAATAGAATTTATTTGGTGCATTTTGTTACTGAAGGTCGAAGCCAAAGGTTCTCTCTGTACAATAATTAATATAAATGATATACTAGGAAAATTGAACAATGAAAAAAATTATAAATATTATACAAATATCTAACTATTCTTGGGCATAGATGGGACTTGGGTCACTCCCCTACACCGAAACTAATCATCATACAAAATTGAAAAGGACGTCCGCTTACTTGAATTATTTGGGCCAGATGTGCACTTCTGCCTACTTTTGGTTTGTGAAAGTGGAGCTCCTCTTGGTCTCTTTCCATGCATCGCGCATATGCTGCCAGCCAGAGTGCAATATTTATGTCAGCAATGAGCCTCCTTACGATTTCATGAAAGTATACTTCAATCGTTTCATGGAGCAGTGAGAATTGCTTGTAATGCAATTCTACAAGTTAGTGTAGCAACATGCGATACTTGGTTCGGAATCATTTCTTGTCAGGCAGTCCGACCAAGTTGGATTAACGGCAATAAGTTCATCATGTGCTTGCCCCATAAAATTTTACCCTGAGTCGCTGCTTCTGTAAATTGTCCATGAACTGAACTGGTTGTCTCATTAAACTAAAACTCTAAGGAGTCAACCCAGATAATACTTGACCTCCAGCATTCAGAGTGCAAGTATCTCCGAAATATAAGCCACCCCGAAGTATGGCTTTCTTCCAGCAGCATTAATTTAGCTGAAGCAACCCATCAAATGGCAAGAACAAAGTGAAATGTTTTTTAACTCCAGGGATTGAATTCTTGAACTCCATGTTAAAAGGAATGGTCAGTGTTCCATCACACAAAACATCCTTATGAAACTCTTTCATGCTCCCCTGCAGCTGCAAGCCTTTCTTCTTCACCGCGTTGCAAAAGCTCCTCATAAGCTTTTGTGGAGACCTCCGTAAACCTTTCCATGGCCTCAAAAATTCGTTGCAGGCTAGCCTGTAAAGTACTATTTCTAGTCTCACTTTGATATACTATCTGTCCACCAGTAACTGAGGGATAGTCAACATCCCCCGAGACAAGCACCACTTTCTTGTCTAACGCTTGAATCTCCTTCTGAAGCTTTTGGTCCTTCTTATCCAAGTTCTTTAATTTCTTTTGCAGATCTTGATTTTCTGTCATTCTCTGACGCATTTCAAGCTTACCTTGTTCCCAACTCTGAAGCACACTCATGGTAAAAACACGCATAGAGTCGACCACCTCTCTTTCTGAAATCCTTTCCAAAGCTTGTGACCACTGGTTACAAATTACAAAAACAGGAGGTGCACCTATTCTACCAGGTGAGAAGGGTACTATTCCATCTGCTGTTTCTTCAGGTTCATACAGGAGACACTTTAAAAGCCAGTTATTCAAAGCTCTCACATAACCTTTTTGAGCACTAATCCATGTAGAGAATCTGAAAGTCCAGTTAACAAGCTCATGCTCAAATTGCAACGTAGCATCAACGTGAGCATCACTTAGCTTCTTTCCAGATCCAATAGGACCTAAACCCCTGGCTTCTCTGATTGCTAGGCACTGATTATGATGGCATTCAAGCATAGATTTCCACATCCTGGTTAACCTGATATGTACAAAATCCAGAATAAGAAAATAAAGTAAAAGCGTCACATAAAATGACTCACGTGCTGTTGTCGACAAAGTACATAGATCTTGAAACAAGCAGGGAAAGGACAACAATTAATTCAGTAAAAATAGAACCTTACCAAAAAAAAATGACAAATAGGTGAGAATTACTTATATTATGAACAATTAAAATGTGCAAAGCCTCAATATCTGCCATTCAGATTTCATTCCATAATAGTATCTATAGTAAGTTAGTAACCACTACCATAAATTCTACCCACTTATCCTAGCCCACTTGTATTTATGGATCTATGAAGTTCCCACTATTTCACCACTTAGCCAATCTCCTACCTACCAACTACAAGAAAGCACTGATCCCTTTGCTGCAAGCGTTTTGATTCCTTTATTACTAATACAATTTCTTCAGTCTTAATGGGAACAATATAATGATAGGTCAAGGCACCAATAAACGAGTCTTATGAACCCTATTCCATATTTTCTTGTACGAGTTTCGTGAATTCCTACACGAGGACCTTAATAGAGATCAAATCAACAATCTACATGTACTATATAAGGAAAAATATTCAGAACAAAGGTTGTTGGAGTCACAAATGCATTACAACCAGCAAAAGAAGTGACTGAACTTTAGTAGAACAACCTACCCGTGAATTAATTCGTTTAATTGTGGCCATAATTCTTCATCCCTGATCTTATTTATGGTCACAGATATCTTGTCAACAACTTGAATCGCAATTTTTATTTTTGTAGACAAGCTCCTTATCAGAGTTCGAGTTGCATCTACTTTCTGCGCTTCTGCCCCCTTTTCGTCTAAACGCTTCAGCTTACGACACTTCCTGTCATGAACTACCCGCATCTTTTCCTCGGCCTGAATATAAGAAAAACAGTCACATTCACATACAGGAGAGGCAGAAATAAGGAGCATACCCAGTGCCTCTAGCTAAACCATTATAAACTAAAAGCAGATCATAAATGACCGGGTCAAACAAATTTAAGAGAAACTTTGTTACAATTTATTCAGACATTCCCATATTGGACTTTAAGTAGGTGAATCATGATGCATATATTTTTGTAAAAAGAGGCCCTTCGACCAGCCAGCAAAGCTGAAGTGGTCAAACCTCAAGGGAAGCAATTCCTTCTACTGAGATCCAGATTTCAATTTCATATATAATCAAGAAACACATGCATTACTATGAAACTGGTAAAGTTAATGTTCAAGAAACTCCGCTGGGGCATACAAATTTAAATTCTTGAAAAGAAAACAAATTGAAAATAGTAACAAAAAGAAAAGGGAACCAGCATACTGCGTACCTTGACTTCATTGTACAGCTTCTTCTCCCAAAGATGGAGCTTGTGCAACGTAGAAGACAGATTTTTCGACCTCATCATCAATTCTTCATCGAAACCCAATTGAGCAGGACCAGCCTCAGAGGATGATGCCTCGACACTGTTGGAAGTAGAAGGCTGCGACGACACAAGTGATAACATCTTGGAAGTAACTGAAACCCACACAAACAGCTCAAAAGTCAAATCTCTGCTAACTAGAGCTTCATTTCAACCAAATCAACCAAATTACTGAATAGACCAGCAAACTTCCAATATACAAAAAAAAAAAAAAAAAAAAAAAAAAAAAAAAAAAAACTAAACTAATCAGATAGATCAAGCAAGCAAGTTTCCAATTTGTACCCACCATGTTTTCGATTATAAGGATGTGTTCCCACCTCCAGCATCCTCGCGATTTCGTTTCCAGACTCGGAAGCTCTCTGAAACTGAGCCTGAATTTCTCTAGCCACATCAAAAGCATCCCGAGACCCCGGCTTGAATCCTCCACCGCCTCCACCGGAGTTTCGGTGGTCCTCACGCTTCTCCTCCTCATCCACAACCTTCTTATCCACCACATGGACCTCATACTCCACCCCACCTACATTCTCTACACTCGGCCTCGTCTGGTACAGCGAGGCCTGAGCTTCAGCCACCTCCTCTTCCTCAACAGCTTTCGAAGAATGATGCTGCTGCTTCCCTTCCTTGTGATGCTCTCTGTGAACTTCCTTCACAACTTCCTGCTGGTACTGGCTGCGGTGGCCGTGGCCGTTGTAGTCCTCATCTTCCAAATCAGGAATCCCTTCTTCTTCTCTGACCTCCCTCGAGTCCCTACTCGGCGTGTACGCCGAGTAGTACCTCTCAATGCTTTCAAACGGGTTTATAAAATCCCAGCCCGAAGCTCTCGGCGGCGAAGGCGGCGGAGGCGGCGGCTTTGTCTGCACAGCTGGCGGCGAGGACACACCATAAGGCGGTGGTGGCGCAGGCGAGGAATTACCATAATACCCTCCACCGCCGTAATTGGAGTACCCGGAATAAGAATAAGGATTAGCAGCGGCGCCGCCGTCTTGGTAAGAATAAGGATAGTAAGACGAATTGGACGATTCACCCATGTGATACACGTTCTCTGGGCTCATCGGTTTCTGCTGGTACACCACAGACGGCGTCGCTTTGTTCCTCATGTAGTTCATGTTCATGTTCCTATACCCTTGCGGCGGCGGGTACGGGTTCAAGTTCATCCCGCCGTCGAGACCAACGCTGCTGTCCATGTAGTCCATATGACCGCCGTGGAGATGCAGCGGCGAGGAGTGGTCGGAATGGTGGAGAGAGCCGAGTGAGTCGTCATCGGAATCGGAGTGGAAGTCGAGGTGGGAGCCGGAATTGGACCGTGAGTGAAGCGGGGAGGAGGATTTGGCGGCGACATGACCGCCTTTCCGGACCGGAGGGAGGTTAAGAGTAGGAGAAGGAGGCTCGCCGGAGGAATTACCGGCCTCTTGCTCGATGAAATGAGTGAGAGACTGGCCGATGCCGCGGAGAGAGTGAATATAACCGATGTGGGCATCGGCGAGAGCGTGGCGCAGTTGAATCGCCTCGTCGAGGAAGCTACACCGCTGGCGGCAGAGCGCCACCGCGGGGAGGTCGTCGAGCTTGGAGCTCGTGCAGCCCATGTTTTAAGAGACCGACTTTATCAAATCTTGGGAGAGGAATAGTGGGTCAAAGCTGGATCAGTAGAACCATGGCTGGATTGTGATGGGTAATTTGGGGTTCTGGGTGTCACAGAGTTTTAGGGTTTGTGGGTAGAGAGAGAAAGTGAGATGAGAGAGGAAAGGAAAAGGGGTAAAGGAGGGGAATCTTTGCCAGCAAGGAGTTTATCGTCGGCTTGTAGCAGAGAGACGCAGAAAGCAAAGAGAGAAGGGAGAGAGTGAACAGTGGGTTTGTGTTTATGTGTGACTGAGAAAGAGAGAGCGTCGGTGTTTGAAAACCTTTTCTTTATTTTTGGGTCTGTACTATCTATCTAGAGCAGCAAATCTTTAAAATTGACAAAAAAGAAATCTGGGTAACAAACTGGGATTAGTACCAGAAATGAGGTTAGGTTAGTTTCTGGGAGGTATTATTAGTTATGGGGACCGAAAAGACATTCTATATTGGACTTGGACTAGAAGAAGCTCAACATAGACCGAGACTTTGAGAGGGAGGGAGGGAGGAGAAGAAGAAGACTCTTTCGTCTATGTGGTTTGCTTTGGTTTTGACGGGAAGTTTGACGCCTGTTTCTGCAAGTTTTCTCGCGGGTACCTTCCTCCCTAGTTTCAGACGTTTTCTCCTACTTTTCAATTATGGAAAAGTTATGATTAGTCACATTTTCTTTGGTTTTGCTTGGAAATGCAGTCACGGATTGATCCTTTTTCAACACAAACTAGGCCTTGTCTATTACCTGATTTTGTCATAATATTAACTCAATTCTTACCATTTTCTTTCAACAAAGGAAATAAAGAAATCAAATATCTAACCTCAATAATATCAGATTCTCAATCAATGCAGGATCAATTTTATTGGGTATTACTTACCTAGTTTCAGTTACAATCCTAGCTACAACCAGTTGCAAGTAGCCACTCAAGAATTAGCTGCCCATTTTTACCTATTAAAACACAGAGTCAATGTGAACTTAAATTCCTTTTTTTAACCAAAATTGAAACCAATTATGTCACTTTTTTTTTAAAGGGTTTTGGGCGTTCGGGGATGATACCCCTTTATCGGAAACTCAATTCTCATTCGAGCCGCGTTAGGACCGCCCGTAGAGAACATGATAAATGGGTTGTCACTCCTTTTAACTTGAATGACATTTTCATGAGAATAGCATGAGCCCTCTTAGTAGAGGGTGGCACTAGGTGTGCACATTTACACTAAATAGAGGCTTAAAGAAGGTAACAAGTGTCTAAACAAACCAATGGACATTATCAGAAAGAGGAGGGGAGAAAGGGGAAAAGGTTAAAAGCATGTAAATTGTAAATTGTAATATGGGTTTGGCATATAACAGCATCAATGATTTATAGGGTTTAGGGTAGGATAGGTAAGGTAAGGTAAAGGTGAAAGAGGAATTGGGACCATATAACAAGAATTTCAGTTTCATTACATGGGGCTTGAAACACATTGTGCTTTGTACCAATGTGTCAAAGGAAACAAAATAATCAAAGCTTTAAGCACCCGTAAAGAGAATCCAATTTGCGTAACCAGGAACCAAAGAAGGTTTTCTCTCTTTTTTTAATCATCCTTTCGATCTTCAATGAAAAATCTGTCACTTAATGAAACAATTTTAGTACTAACAATCCCTTTCAATTTAATTTCTATGTTGTACCTTTTCTTGGACCAGTTCTATAGTTGAATTACAAATCCAACAATGTTCTAGTAGTAGACAATGTAATCTCATACTTTTCATTTTCCTTAACGTAAAATCACTTTTTTTTAATTCACGAACTCATTTCATACATTTACCGTGTGAGAAATTTTATTAACACATCTATAATTACTAGATATACATTTCTTACTTAATACATCACCTATTAACTTTTTTGTTTCAACATTTTACTATATACACATACACAAACTTCATACAATACCTTTATTTAACATACATAATTTATTTACTAAATACATAACTCATTCACTACACATATTTTTCTAGATCTGCTACTCAATTTATTTATAAAAAAATCACATTACTGAGATTTTTTTTAAAAGGTTTCATCTTTCTTTGTATTGTTTCACCTCATCGACATATCTCTAGAAGATTTTTATTTTTTCTCTAAAACGTTTTACCTTGTCAAGATATTTCTCGAGATATTTTCCTTTGATAACATCTTCTCCCATCAGTTTTTCTCCATAAATTTTCTTCTCAAGGAGTCTATTACTCAAATTGATTTCAAGATTTCTTGAGCCTACCGAATCAAAACAAAACAAAACAAAATAATATATCACTAAAGTCTTTAACGAAACTTTCAACATTAGAATGTTCAAGTATGTGTAAAACTAAATTAATCTATTTTTTAGAACCATTGCATAATATT
Organism: Fragaria x ananassa; assembly: GCA_034370585.1. Lineage (NCBI taxonomy): Eukaryota > Viridiplantae > Streptophyta > Magnoliopsida > Rosales > Rosaceae > Fragaria > Fragaria x ananassa. Next base: position 20,387,458 of record CP139769.1, read on the forward strand.
CATATGCTGTGTCAAAATATTGATATTCGATTCAAACTAAAAATTAAAAAATGGTTGAAATATAATAGTTAATATGAAGGTCTTAAACAAGATATTTTATTTCAACCAAATTTTTTTATTTTTGATATGAATATTTTTTTAGTAATTTTAGGTACCCACAAACTGTTATATAATTTGTATAAAATAAATATGTATCTAATATTTAAGGATGTGTTGATAAAATTTCTCTTACCGTGTTAGTCTTCTTTTATGTTTTTATTTTCACGAGACGTCCACGAAAAAAAATTTATATATCAAAACTTTATTTTTGTCGAGTTCTTCCGTTAAACTAACACAAAATAGCACCTAATTACAAGGACTGTCACATGAATTCACATTTTGTAAGTGCCGAGAAGTATACTGATGTCTCCATCTCAAGATGAGGACTTTGAAAAGCAGGTGCAAACTGCATCATCAAGAGGGTAGTTTGATTTGAGTTACTATCATTCCAAAAAGGGTCTAAAACTTGTAACTTTTTCAGTCTTTTTTTTTCCCGTGTTCCTTTTCCTTTCAAAATCCTGCTGCAATAACCATCCTTAAAATGGGTTTCCATGGGCTTAACCTTTCTTTATCTACCAGAATCTCTTTCCATATTTTAATTCAAAACCCCAACCTGACAAAAGCTTCCATCAGAATGTTATAAATTCCCTTACTATATATATGCTTTGCATATGCAATGCTGAAATCTGAATATGCTCCCAACAAGCTAAAACCCCTTTCCAATGCCAAGTAGAGAATATAAATGTCACTGAATTTGGTTGTACCTAATTGGAATTGGGAGGTGAAAAAAGTTCTGGTATTCGTTCAGACTTACCAAAAGAAGAACTATATAATATAGTCTCTCATAATTTGTAGGCAAAATGTATCAAAACCTCCAATATAATATTAGGGGGAGCTGGCCTTTTGGGCACTCCAATCTCATTTTGAGTCTCTGATCATCATTAAGGTTCCAAGGATTAGAGTCTTTGAGAAAAAACATGTCAAAGAATTCAACAAGCAAAGTCACAATCAGGCATTGACCACCTTAATTCTTCTATATTTTGTTGCAGCTGATAATAAAGAAATGAAAACAGGGTAGACGTGTTCTATTGGGTCAGTTATTCCTTTTGTGTTCTGCACCATCTAGACTGCGAATGCATTGGCGTCTTCTAGCTTAAAGCTTTCTCTCAAATCCAGAAGCAAGCAACCTTGGACTAATTGGACGCAACTGCATGTTTTTTGTTTTTCCAAATGGCTTCACCAGAAAGCACCTCTCATCCATCCCTTTCCTCATCCTTCAAAAACCCACCACTTGATGTGTTCCAAAAGATGAACTTACAATCCAATAATTGATCCATCAGCTCCGATCTAATTGGTAGTCTGACTAGTCTCAACTGTTTGCAAGGGTGATCGTATAAGACTGTAAGTGATAACGTATCGTATTTGATCGTAACTCAATCAACAAGTTTGCTTGGGAGGAGAATAGCCTCACATCCTATATTACTCGTAAAAGGATCACAAGGTTTCTGTTCCGATTACGAAGAAATTAAACCCCAAGACAACAAAATGGATGCATGCTCATGTCTCCTACTACCGATTAAAATGTTAATTGAAGTAACAAGAGCTCACAAACTGAAAAGAAGCATCATAATATCAGTAGTATCAATACCGCGACTTTAGCTCTCATTTTCTCTCGCTCTGCTAGTGTTTAGGGTCTGGGTTTTTTCAAGTTGTGTGGCAGCTCTTCTATGACAACAATTGCAGCAATGACGGCAAGACTAGCAACTAGGCTTTCATTGAAGGACGATGAGGAGCCGGTGGATCTAGGAAGCTTCAAGGTTCCCGGCAAACAATTTTTGGCCTGGAACTTTTACCTGGTGGGGAGGTTAAACAGCAGTCGTGCAGTGTTGTTTGACTCTTTCCGGAGGGTTTCAGGAACTTTGGACATGGCTGCCACTGGCGGAGCCACACTAAGACCAAGGGGGGCCATGGCACCACCCAAACCTTGTGAAGATGGTCAATTTCTACCACTATTGTAGGACCAAATGGTTACAATTATATATAATTATAATGATCTGGCCCATTTTTCATGTAATAATATGTCACGTAATAATGACTAGTTTAATATTTTAGACTATATAATTTCCTTTCTCTTTGCATCTTGTCATATTCGATTAGTTATTAATTAATCATTTTATATACATAAATTTTTAATATATAATCATTTACATCACTACCAGAAGAAAGGTTATAGCCGACGAAAAAAAAAAAACCAGGCCGACGAATCATTTTTTCGTCGGCTATAGTGGGCTTTAGCCGACGAAATTTTTTTTCGTCGGCTAAGATAAATTTTCGTCGGCTATGATGTCCACTTTAGCCGACGAAATTTTATTTCGCCGGCTATTTTAAATTTTCGTCGGCTATGACAAACTTTAGCCGACGAAAAAAAATTTCGTCGGCTAAAGAATTTATGTCGTCGGCTAAAGTGCACAAACCATGGCCGACGAAATATTTAAAGGTTTAGCCGACGAAATTCATGGTCGTCGGCTAAAGTGCTTTATATTTGCAGATCTGGGCAGCAGCAGCTCATTTCGAAAAAAACGGAAAAAAAAACGGGAGAAGAAAAAAGGGGAGAAAAAGTTTGGGTGTTGTCGAAATCTGTCCATAATCAGTTTGTGGAGCCATATATAGGTACGTATATGTATATATATGTTGATTAATTGAGTTTTATTTGAGTTGATCGATTTTAATTAGTGTGATTAATTGAGTTTATTGATTTTGATTGTGATTGAGTTGATTAATTTTGAGTACGTTGGATGTACGTATATATATATGTGTTGATCGATTTGGTTGATGATTTGAATTGATAATATATATGAATTAATTTGTTGTTAATAAATAGTAAATATATATATATATATGTTAATATTAATTTATAATATTATTGTGTTGATATGGTATGAAGTTGTTGATGATATATATGAGTTCATAATGATAATTTCGTAATTAATTAGTTGTAGTACGTACGTAGAATATATATATACTAAATGAATTGAGATTTTATATATGGCATGAAATTTTATTAATAATTAGCTAGCATCGTTATAAATATATATATATTTTGTTATATTTTCAGGATATGGATAAGAGTTGGATTTCGCTTCCAAAATGGGACAAAAGATACGGTGCAGGAGTTATGAGTTTTCTAGAATATGCGATGGATAATGCTAACGGGAATACAATTTTCTATTGCCCGTGCACGAAATGTCAGTGTCGCAGCGATATGTATCGATTTCCCATTGACAAAGTATGGCAGCACCTGAGGAGTAACGGGTTTTGGGAGAAGTACACATGTTGGTCATATCACGGTGAAACATCATCAGGGGGTCCGCATGATCATGGCCAATTTTCCGAGACGGGCAGTGCTAGTACATCCAACGATCCAACAACGACATTCATCAACGACATGTTTCCTTATGAGAGCGGTGTATGCGCTCAAGGACAGTATATGCCTGACCCGGTGCAGCCCTTCCCTAGAGCTGTGAACACTGCTGGTATTGAAAAGTACAACAAACTGCTTGCTTTCCAACAGACCCCTGTGTACCCCGGTTGTCAGAAGACCGTTCTTGAAAGTGTGATGGACGTAATGAGGATTAAAGTTGAGACAAAATCGACCGTGAAGGCTGTTGATGAGTATCTACAGTACACTGCTTCGATGCTGCCCAACGGTCATCGTCTTCCTACCACTCATCGGAAGGTCCGATGTATCCTGAAAGATCTTGGGCTTTCCTACATCAAGATCCATGCATGCAGATATGACTGCGTTCTCTTTTGGGGTAAAGATCCAGAAGGGAATGACCTTGGTGGCCTTGACGCATGTCCGGTATGTCACACTGACAGATATAAGCTGACTCCTGCAGGCAACAGGAAACCTGTAAAGGTACTTCGGTATTTCCCTTTGACGGATAGGTTGGAGCGGTTGTACATGTCTTCACACACGGCCGAAGCGATGAGATGGCACGCTGATAGGGAATTGCATGACGAAGATACCCTTATACATCCTGCTGACGGGGAGGCTTGGAAGCATATAGACAGGGAGTTTCCTCAATTTGCGTCAGAGGTCCGAAATGTGAGGCTCGGGCTCTCATCCGACGGGTTCAACCCTTTTGGGAACATGAGTCTGCAATACAGTATATGGCCGGTGATTTTGGTACCGTACAACCTTCCCCCATGGATGTGCATGAAGAAGGAGTACAATATGTTGAGTTTGTTGATTCCGGGGCCCGGTTATCCGGGGAAGTGTCTCGATGTGTACTTGAGACCTTTGATTGAAGAGCTTAAATTTTTGTGGGACGTTGGTCATCCCACTTATGACAAGTACACGCACGAGATGTTCCAGATGCATGTCATGGTTGTTGGCACCATCAGTGATTTTCCTGCCCGTGGGATGTTGTCGGGCAACGTTGTTAGGGGATACAAGGCTTGTCCAGAGTGCCTTAGCGATGAGGGGAGCAGCAGTCATTGCAACAAGATATGCAGATTGGGTCACCGTGCTTTCCTTCCATATGATCACGAATGGCGGTTCGATGAAAAGGCATTTGATGGGACCGTAGAACACGGCGTGCCTCCCAGAAGATGGACGGGGGAAGACATTTTAGCGGTGCTTAATGAGTACGATTTTGGGCAGCTCAGCAATCATCCCAACATTGTGGCGGCTATACCTGAAAGACCCGACAGGTACAAATTCTGGACACATAAGAGCATATTCTGGGAACTCCCATACTGGAGTAAGTTGTTGATCAGGCACTACCTGGATGTGATGCACATAGAAAAGAATGTGTGCGACAGTGTGGTGGGCACAGTGCTGAATTTGGAGGGGAAGACGAAAGACGGTCCTAAGGCACGCATTGATCTAAAAAAATGCGGAATAAGAAGACATTTGTGGTTGAAAGAAGGGAAGAAAAAAATGCCTCAAGCTCCTTACACCGTGAAGCCTGACCAGAAGAACCTAATTTTCAGGTGGATGAGTTGTGTGAAGTATCCTTCAGGCTATGCAGGAAATATTGCCCGGTGTGTGAACTTCCGGGACAATAAGATGTACGGGTTGAAGAGTCATGACTGTCATATCCTGCTGCAACGTCTCTTCCCTGTTTTCATTCGACCGTTCCTTCCCCGTCAGGTGGTGGAGCCGTTAGTAGCGTTGGGAAGGTTTTTCCAGAAGTTATGCACACGGGAAATTTCTCGATGTGACCTCCGGGAAATGCAAATGGACATCATTTATATCATGTGTAAATTTGAGAGGATATTTCCTCCAAATTTTTTTGACATCATGCCTCACCTGATGATCCATCTTCCCGAGCAATTATTGCTTACCGGTCCAGTACACTACACTTGGATGTATCCCATGGAAAGGTACGTTTTTTACTTTCATGAATTCCTCAATACATATACATGTTCAATAATCATAACATTTTGCAACTTGATTTACAGGCAACTTGGAGACTACAAAGATTATGTGGCTAATAAATCCGCTCCTGAAGGATGTATAGCTGAAGCATATATTGCGCACGAGTGCATCACCTACATGAAGTTGTATTTAGGAGCGTTGAAGGAAACTCCGCAAACCATGCCGGTAGATGTACCGAAGTTCAATCTTTCCATAGTCTCTAGTGATGTTGAAGTGTATGGAATTTTGCCAAACTCCTACAAGTTGCAACCACATGAGCTAGTCATTGCCCACTGGTGGGTATTGATTAACTGTCCAGAAGTTGAATACTGGAAAGACATCCATCTCAATCATCCCAACATTGCCGGTGATCTCGAGTACCACAACAGGGAGTTCGCAGATTATTTTGGCGGTTGGGTACGTAATTTAATTTTTCTCTACGGGTTTATGTTTATTGCATAATTATCCATATTTACAGTTGAGATGGTTGGTTGCAGATGAACCATATTCAATCTGATGGTCACCCAAATTGGTCGCACGAACTCAGACTTCTAGCCATGAAGCCGATAGTCTCAAGAGTTTATCCGATGTGCAAGGTGAATGGCGTGCAATTTATATGCGAACAAAGAGATAGCAGAAAGAGAACACAGAATTCTGGGGTCATGGCACATGGTGGGCGGAATGGAGTTGACTATTACGGTGTTCTTGATTCAGTGGTGGAACTCGTTTACGGTGAAGGCATGACAGTGCACCTCTTCAAGTGTAGATGGTTTGATACTAGGCCGCAGAGCATGAAGACCGATCAGTACGGAATATTATCGGTGAACACTGCTACAAGTTCTTACGAGGATGACCCCTTCGTTTTTGCCACATCGGTAAAACAAGTGTTTTATCTTGATGACCTTGCTAAGGGTGACGCGTGGAAAGTAGTCAACCTTGTGCACACTCGAAACATTTATCGGGCGGCTACACTTGGAGAGGCCGAAGACGAGGAAGAAGATGTTGCGTATCAAGAGCCCAACGCAATAGGTATTCCTAACTCCTCTACCATTCGCCTTAATAATTTTAAAGCGGGTCGTTCGGTGCGAATTCGTGATGAAGAGCCAAGGCTTGTTGATGTTGATCCAAATCAAGAGTCAGACGAAGACTCTGGCGATGAGGAAATACATATATTACCAGAAATTAATTCTGACACCGAAGAAGACTCATCGGATGATTCCGATTACGAGCCTTAGTTTTAATGTATGATTCCGATTAATTTGTATAATTTTTCAAAGACTTTTTCCTTTATAGTTTACACATGTTGAATTCATATTTCAGTTATGAATATATGAGATTTTGGTGATACATGATGAACAGGGTTTTTTAAATGTATGGTTTATGAATATCGTCTGTTTTTTTTTTCCCTGTTTTTTACTTTAGCCGACGAAATATACTATAATTCGTCGGCTAAGATGTTTTTTGCCGACGAAAAAAGCCTTATTTCGTCGGCCATAGGTGTGTAATATTGGTTTTTATTACACACTTTAGCCGACGAAATAAACTGTGATTCGTCGGCTAAACTACCTTAGCCGACGAAAAAAGACTTAATTTCGTCGGCTAAACTTGTTTTTTTATTTTTTTTAATTACTCACTTTAGCCGACGAAATACAATGTAATTCGTCGGCTAATATGGTTTTTGCCGACGAATAACCTAATAATTCGTCGGCTATAGTTATTTTTTTATTTTTTAATATATACTATAGCCGACGAATATGTTAGGGTATTCGTCGGCTAAACCCTAAAATATTTCTATTACCTACTATAGCCCTATGTTCGGTGGTTATTTTGCGTAAAATTTTTATACGACTTGTTGCGTGTCATCGGTTTGAAACTATTTTCAGTTGGAGGTCCGGCCAAAATACGTAATTTAGACGGTCGAACGACCTTTTCCGTGCGTTTAGGGGTTTGACTTACGAGATTGACCGTCCGGATCGAGCCCTTATTCTTTTCGGATCAAGTTGAATTTTTTCCCATACATGTATTTTATCATGGTGGTCAGATCTGACGGCTGGATTTGTGTTTCTCAAGTTTGATCATCACGATCACAACATGTGTACTAATGTTGTATAACTTGTTTACCAAGTGTTATGTAAATGTTCCGTTTCAAAAACAAACTATACGTAGATCCTTCAAACGTAAAAAAGTCGTGAAATAAGACATGACTAGAATGGTGAAATAAGTCTACGGTTGAAAAATCACGGTATTCCGGTCATGTCTCGGTGCCGATAGTTGCGGTTAATTCAATTTTCCATTCTTTCTCCCTATGGGTAGCCCCGGTTTCGGTGGTTATTTTGCGTAAAATTTTTATACGACTTGTTGCGTGTCATCGGTTTGAAACTATTTTCAGTTGGAGGTCCGGCCAAAATACGTAATTTAGACGGTCGAACGACCTTTTCCGTGCGTTTAGGGGTTTGACTTACGAGATTGACCGTCCGGATCGAGCCCTTATTCTTTTCGGATCAAGTTAAATTTTTTCCCATACATGTATTTTATCATGATGGTAAGATCTGACGGTTGGATTTGTGTTTCTCAAGTTTGGTCATCACCAGAACAACATGCCAAATGTATAAAGGTTTAGCCGACGAATTTCAAAACTTTAGCCGACGAATTTCAAAGGTTAGCCGACGAATTTCAAAGGTTTAGCCGACGAATTTTAAATGTTTAGCCGACGAATTTCAAAGGTTTAGCCGACGAATTTCAAAGGTTTAGCCGACGAATATATGTATAGCCGACGAAATTTAGTTCTTTAGCCGACGAACAAATTATTTCGTCGGCTAAAGTCCTCGGGTTTTAATTGCGAACCCTAGCCTCCTCCCTCATTTCTGCAGTTTTTCAACCCTAGCCCTAGCCTCCTCCCTCCCGGTCTCCTCCTCCTCCCTCCTCCCTCCCGGTCTCCCGGTCTCCTCCTCCTCCCTCCCGGTCTCCTCCTCCTCCCTCCTCCCTCCCGGTCTCCCGGTCTCCTCCTCCTCCCTCCTCCCTCCCGGTCTCCCGGTCTCCTCCTCCTCCCTCCCGGTCTCCCGGTCTCCTCCTCCTCCCTCCTCCAGCTAGTGGTGCTGTTTGTCTGCTCAAGGTACGCTCCCATAAACTTTGAAATTCATCGATTTCTTTTCTGCAAATAAAATATATGGATTGATGATTGCTTCTGCGTTTTGCGAATTTTGGTTGTATAAAACTGAGAATGTATGGAATTTATTTGGATATGTGCTAATAAAATTGAGGTGTGTATGCAGTAGTTGGATATGTGCTAATAAAATTTATTTTAATGTAATCATGTTGATGTTAAATTTGTAAATTATATTGGACAAGTGAGTTGTGTAAAAATCGGATAAATATTTAACAAATAATAATTTAAAAGGTTGTTAAATTATAAAAATGATGGTTAAAAAAACAAAGTGACCCAGCGAAGTCCTAACATTTTAAATTATTGTAGCATTTTAAATTTTTGTAATTTTTAACATTACAAAATTTTAAATTATTGTAACATTTTTTTAATTTTTAACATTACAAAATTTTAAAATTATTGTAACATTTTAAATTTTAACATTTCTGTAATTGCGGAATATTATGAATAAATTGTTTTAATATTATTGAATTGTTGTTTTGTAATTTTTAATATTATTAAAAATTTTAACACTAGATTAACTAGAGAATCGGGATGAAAACGCGAAGTTGAAGAAAGGAATAAAACTTGTAATCTATTTTTTTTGTTAATTTAATTTGTGTTAATTAAATTTGTTTTGTAAATTAATTTGTGTTAATTTAATTATGTTAGTTTATGTGTTTATTTTTGGATTTATGTGTTTATTTTTGAATATATGTGTTAATTTATTTTTGATTTCGAATTTAGTTTTACGATATGTTAGTTAATATATAATATTGTTATGTAAGTAAAATATATATATATATATATATATATATATCTATATATATATATATTGGTATTTGCGTGTAAATTTTTATTGAATAAGTATAATTTTAAAAATAGGATGAGCGGCTTTTTTCGATCGAAGAAGAGTTCGAAGGGCCAAAGGTCCGAATCGTCTGAGGGAACCTCTAGCAACCCTCAAACGACGTTTCAGGGCCACATGACAGCCAGACGTGCGAGCCTTCTGGAGACAGCGCCGGAGGTGCCCGTTTCATCGAGGCAGGCGGCCGTCCCTCGTTCCCCGAGGCCCTTCACGGAGGTGTCTGCACCTCGTATGCCCGAGATACACCGGGCGCCCACTCCGGGTCCTACTTCTTCGGATAGTGGGTCATCTGGGGTACAGATGCCGCCGCCTCATCTGTTCCTTCCGCGGATGATACCGGCGATACCTGTAGTCGATGACTCAGGGACGCCGATTTATCCACTGCCCTCGCCAGTGGCTCCATCAGCGGCGTACCGGTTCCTGCCTTTTGATACGCCTCTTATTTCTGCGAGGGTATCATCATCGGCGACAGAGCCGGAATCCGTCGCGAGCTCCTCAGGTAATCAGTCAAGCAACTTGATTACTTTTAAAGGGTCATATATATATATTTTAATAATCAATTTGGCCGAATCATGTCATAGGCACAAAGAAGAAGAGAGGCCCCGTCACAGGGAAAGCTCTCGAGAAGATGGTGAGTACCATGGGGAGGATCCCCATCGATACTGACGGGGATGGCCACGCAGTATCGGGCGGGAAGTCGAGGATGTACTCCGGCCGCGTGGGTGCTCTCATTAGGGATAGAGTCCCTATGCTGTGGTCCGACTGGGGCGAGGTCCCGCAGGAGGTTAAGGACATGGTCCACAACGCGATGTCGGTGAGTTTATGGAAGCATATTATGTATTAAATTGTTGATTTCTCGAAAAGCTAAACTAATAATAATCGGTTAAATACAGGTGTGGTTTGAGGTTCCCGAGCACCTGAGGGACAGCTGGGCCGACGTTACGCATGGGGGAAGGTACGTTGGGAAGTTAATGAAAAACAATTTTGTATGTGATATTAATAATATTTCTAATATTTTTGTTGTATCTGTAGGTACAAGGAGTGGAAGAACGAGCTGCGGACCCATTGGACTAAGCACGGGAACGCACGTTCTGGTACCCCTACTGAGTTCCAGTACAGGGAGTACGAGTGGCGTTGGCTTCTGACATCAGAATTCAACAACCCTCGTAAACAGGTATTTAAATAAATTAGTTAGTTAATTTAAAAATAAGTACGTGCGTTTTAAAATATTCTACTAATAGTTTATTTTTTTCTTTGAAGGCGGTTTCCCGGGTGAACGCTCAGAACCGGCAACGCAACACAAGGAACCATCATGCCGGTTCTAGACCGTTCGGTGTCTTCATGGACGAGGCGGCCAAGGAACATCCAGAAGTCAACCCCTACGTCTATACGTACGAGAAGGCATATCCTGACTCCCAGGAGGATATTGTAAGTCACTTTACGTTTTTAAATTTTTAAATTTATGTAAAAATTTTAATTAATAATTTTTTTCCTATCCATATAGGCGAGGGTGAGGGAGGCTAGTGACGAGGTCCTGAGTACCTTAGTGAGGGAGGGATGGCCGGACACGCAGGATTCCGAGATGTCCGAAGCCATGTCCCGGATCGACAATTCGGATCCGACGATTGGGGCGAGGATCATGGGCACAGCCTTCCCACCGAGAGGAAACAACTTCTACTGCCGAGGTCTAGGAAAGAGAGGCGAGGGGGTCCTGAAGAACACTCCAGGATTTCAACGAAAGGCAACCTCGACCAGTGGCAGCACCACGTCCACGATGCACAGGACGACTCAGCTAGAGTCGGAAGTTCAGAGACTACGAGAACAGCAAGCTGCTCAAGCTGCTCAGGCTGCCTCGCATGCTGCCTCGCAGCAAGCCTATATTGCCTCGATGGCGGCCTTTAATACCGCGCAGGCAGCCTATGTTGCCGAGCTATATGCCATCCAGCAGGCCCAGCAGCAGCAGATGTTGCAGTACATGCAGGACTTTGCAGCTGCCCAGAGTCGGGGACTTCCGCCTCCGCCCATGCCTCCGCCCATGACGCTACCCCAGCCGCCGCAACCTCCGCAGCAGCCCCCAGAAGATGACTTCAATTTAGACGATATAGACTTTACGTAGTTGATAATATACTTTTATGTAAATTGATACTTTTATGTAGTTCATATATTCTTTTATGTGTGTGTTGTTGGTTATATGAAATTGTTAAATATGTCTTTTGCAGCTTGCATGGAATGGTAATTCAGAAATTTCGGGGTTTTTTTTTTTTTACTGGAATGCACTTATAGCCGACGAAAAAAGCCATAATTCGTCGGCTAAAGTTTAAAAAAAAAAAAAAAAAAGGTTTAGCCGACGAAATAAGCTTTAATTCGTCGGCTAAATGTCTATAAGGCCGACGAAAAATACAATATTTCGTCGGCCATAGATGTTTTATATTTTTTTATTACAAACTTTAGCCGACGAATAATTTAAACTATTCGTCGGCTAAAGTTTGGAAGATAACCGACGACATTATTCGTCGGCTATAGTTCATACTTTAGCCAACGAAATAATGTCGTCGGCTATAGTATGACTATAGCCGACGACATTATTTCGTCGGTTAAAGTATGAACTATAGCCGACGAAACATTATTCGTCGGCTATAGTATGACTATAGCCGACGAAATTTTTTGTCTCGTCGGCTAAAGTCATTACAGACGACACTATAGCCGACGAACCTTCGTCGGCTAAGGTTGCAGCCGACGAATTTTTTTAACAGGCCGACGAAAATTTTTCGTCGGCTAAACTGCCTGTTCTGGTAGTGCATGTACATAAATAAAACTATACATTAACAAAAACAATAAGTTCAATTTTAATTAACACATAATTTTAACAGACAATTTAAAATTTTATATACTTTTTTTTTATATTTTATATCTCGGCCCTCCTAAACTTACATTTCTAGCTCCGCCCCTTATGGCTGCCAGAGGTGATCGCTTTCTTTTTACGTTCAGTTAAGAAAGAGATCTACATAGGGTGAAAGTGAAACGAGGAGGACCATGGGGCTTTCAGCGCCCCATGATCGTTCTCAATGACTATGATGGCTTTGGTGATGTTACAGTGAAGTTGGACTTTGTTTGGATATGGGTTGAGATTTCTGGTATCCCTCTGGCGTTCTTGACTGAGCCTACGATCAGTCTCATCGACAGGATCATTAGGGAGGTTCTTCTTGTTGATAAGGTTGTCTAACGCAACGGAGAGACAAGGGTTAGGGTTATTTTATCAATCTATGATCCGATAACGATAACTATATATGCGATGAAATTAGCTTCACGAACGATACGGTGGTGTGGAGAAATGAAAGATGAAAAAGTTTCGCAAGACTGTGGATGTCTTGGAACATGATGTTTTCAATCTAAATAGGTGGGAAATATATATATAATTTTCATGTTATAAGCTCAATACATGTATTAATCACTCAAAGTAAATAATCACTCACATGTTTTAACTTTATAACCAGTGCCGAGTGTAAGTACATGTACATTTTCATAAGCCCAAGTTACTTTTTAGATTATCATGTCAACTTCTTGACACAAAAGTTGTTCTCCAACCATAATAATATATCATGCATGACAAAGAGAAACGTACATAACACTATGACATGTTGACAAGGAAACATACCCCTAGATACGATTATTAGTTCTTAAAACTATTCAATGTCCTTGCTAACTTTTTTTTTTTAAAAAAAAATTTTTATTAATAACTCACACACCCTACGTATGTCAATGAGGTTTGAACCCATAACCTCAAAGTTGTCAATTAAACACCTTAACCAATCAAGTCACGGCTCACCAAGTTTGAATCATAGCAAAGTTTCTTAAACAAATGTATTAGGAGTGTACATCTAATACTAACACCTTTTCTCCTCAAAGACCAAAACCTCTTTGATTTTGAATATTCAAAATTCCAACACACGAGTGCACGTGGGAAAGAGTTGGTCCAAGTTAGAGACCATACATCATACAAGGTAGTTAATAACATTTGGCCTAAATATATATACACACACCCCATGCTAAGGTTCCCAATTTAGTAACAATAATTGTGTATAATTTCATGGTGTGTCATGCATCACTGTTCTACTTGAAAGTGATTCCATTTTCATTTTAAAAGCTTGTAATGAGACACCAAGTGGAATATTTTCTTTTTAGTCCAATGACCTGTCTTCCTTCTCCTTTTTGTAAAATGCTATTTTAAATATCATCTTGATCTACTTATCAAATTATTATCATCTTGAATCTTGATCTAGTACTCGTACATTAATTATAACTATATAAAAGTTATCGTTTGATTTTTGTTTAATCATGTCTTTTCCTAGTGAGCATACATTATCAACAGTTTGAAGTGATCAACTGCAGAGTGCACAGACAATGGAGCTGTTGCTAAATCAGTGGGGTTAAATGAGGTCATCATTTACTCAATAATTTAAATGGTTTCATTACTTTACGTAGGCTTAAGTTTGTACGGTGAACCATCACAAATAATTGAACTGGTAAAGGTTAAGTGTGAAACTCTTTACTTGTGTTCGAATCTCGCCGATCCTGAAAGTTTATTTTATTCTGGATAGTGAGAGATGTCGAAGCGTTTTAACATGATCATTAAATTTATCACATATAATTAAACTGCGCCTCAATTTTTATTGGCTAATTATTATCTCTTGTATAAGTAGCTTTTAATAAACACTTTATTCCGATAATTTTGCAGAATGCATGCGACATAAGTAACATATATATAACACTCTTTCATGCATACACTACAGCTACAAACCAGAGATAGTTACCTACCCTCATTCCCTGTTTGTTTTTAATGATTGCAAATGTCGAATGCCTGAATAAGAGGAAAGACGAAGTAACTCTTTCGCCCACCCAAGTGAGAAACTATGCTCTTCACAAATAGGGTGGCTGGCCAACTTTAAGTTTACATTTGTTAGCGTGAGTCTCAATCCTAGTATATTGGAAAAATGTATATTCTGTAATCAACTAGGATTATGTAAATCTTTCGGTGTAATTATTTTCATTCTAAGGTTAGAACTGTGCTTGTATATATATCTAACTTAAGGTTTGTTCAATATATTATAAAATTCTCAATCTTTTGTGTTTTGTTTGACTTGGTATCAGAGCCTAAGTCGATCCTAGCAATCTTGGTGATCTGACCCTGTTGTTTTCAGCTATAAATTTGTTCTAAACCTGTCCCAATTTGATTTGTTCGACGTGTCGAAGGAAGCTGTCGATTTCATCGAATTATGTCGTACTTGTTCTGTTCCTCTGTCATCAAATCCTCTTTGCAATGGATCTTGCAATCTTTGGTGATCAACCTGAAGTTTCCTGTGAACAATTGATGACTCTTCAAAACGAGAGCTCAAGCTTTGGAGTGAAACTGGATGGCACAAACTATCCAGTATGGTGACGACTTATGAAGATGCATCTTGGCGGTGTGGGCAAGTGGGAATATGTCGCTGGTACTCTCAACGACTTGAAGAAGTTGGCAAGGCACAAACTATGTAGGATGCTGCAAATTCTAATACAATGGTGCTTCTTCTCAAATCCATGACCAGACCAATCATGCTGTTGTTTTCAAGCTATACGACACCAAAGACAATTTGGGATGCAATCGCAACCACATACTATGATGAGAGTGATTTTGCAAGAGTTCATGAGTTGACCTATCAAGCTTTCGCAACCACTTAAGATGGTAAGCCTCTTGCAGAATATTATGTCGGCTTGAAGGCTATGTGGCAAGAGTTGGATGAAAGGGACCCCAATCCTATGGTGTGTGATATGGATATTGCTACGCTTAACAAGTCCCAAGACAAGATGCGAGTCCACACCTTCTTGAATGGATTGGATTCAAAATTTGCTACTGCTAAGGGAGAACTTGTCAAGACCCGTCCCGAATTTCACCCTGAAACCCGAGGTGAGTCATGCGGGGACCATCTCCAAGGAAAATTTACCGAAGGACTCGGCAAACCTCCCTTGAAAATGGACAACCTTAACTCATAAGAACAAAAAAAAGAACCAATAAATTAACATTCTCTTATACAACCCAAAAGTAGCCAAAATAAGTTATACAAAAATCTCAAGAGTATTCAGAGCTATTAGAAATTTAAAAACACAGCGGAAGCTGACAATCTCCTAATAGATTAAACAGATAACTTACTGGCGAAATGTAGCGGATAGATGAGTCACTATACCTTGACGTCGCCTTCTAGACCTCACGCGAACGCTGCGGATTGGGCATTTTAAAAACGAAGAGCCCAGGGGAAAAATATTCAAAAACGTCAGAGTGAGTGGACAAAAGCAATTTCGACAACAAATAAATATTTTCCCAAAAATACTTTCAAAGAAAACGCTTTACTAGCGATAGCTTAACTCAAAAATTCCGAACTGGTGTCTAGCCTCGCAAAACTCCCAAACTTTAAGAATAATGGCCTCTCAGGCTAGAATAAAATATATATATATATATATATATCAGTATGTATTCACACTTGACTATCTCTTGTACGATATCTATGAATAAGCTCGAAAAATAAATAATCATACAAGACTACATTGTTGACGTCTAATGCTCACGTCACCCCATACTGGAATTGTATCTCAGTATGGGGGAAACGCTCGAGTGATATATATACGTGATGATTCCTTGTACGAATTCTATGAATGAATTCGAAGAATAGAAAGTTGTACAAGGCTACGACGCTGGCGTCTAACGCTCACGTCACCTCATACTGGAATTGTACCTCAGTATGGGGGAAAATCACGTATAGCTAGCTAGCATTTAATTATATACATACTATTCTCATAAACAACTATATATGAGTATAATCACCGAAATTCTCAATTTCGGGAAATTTCCAACAACAGAAAATTATTATTCAACAATAAAGCATTTTAAGCACATTATTTAAGACAAATGTCCACTCACAAATTAGGTCTAAGCCTGATGTCGGTCAGAGGCCTCGTCAGCTCGAGCCTCCTTGCGTCTTGTTACAAAAACATAAATAAACCCTTAAATAACACACCGACGCTTAAAGAAAATAGGCGTAATTAAAAATGATCTCTGCTCGCTCAACCAAGGCTATCGCCCAAATTCTTAAATTCACTACCAACCAAATAAATCTCCACAAATCTTAACCGACATCCTTTAAACACCTTCCACCTTTCTAACCTTAAATAATCCCGTGGCCGGATTCTAACTTATTAATCCTCCAAAAAATACCAAACTTCAAAAATTCCTAAACCTATCCATAACTCATCCAAAAATTATAAAACTCATTCCATTAAACTCCTCATAAAATTTCCTACAAAAAGGCGGCCGGCGGCCAGCTCCGGCGACCTCCAATGTCCACCAAAATTTGACAGCACCTTCTTCTCAACCTCCTATACAACTTTCCTAACTACCACAAATACCAATTCCAAGCCTAACTATGCCAATCGAATGAAAACACACAAAAAGCTCTAGAATTTCCATTACCGATTTCTCCTTATCTAGCTCAAGATGGAGGGAGCCCTTTGGAGGGATTGTTGCACGGTAGGAGGGCTTTCTTTTGAGCCAAGGCTCGCTGGCTATGGCGGCAGGAGGAAGGAGTTCCGGCGACGCGAAGTTCCGGGCAGTCGGAACTTCCGGACTCGGCTGCGGGTTCTCGACAGCGCTAGGGGCTTGGTCACCTACCCAGAAATGAAGAGGAGAGGATGGTGGTTCGAACAGGACCGGCGCGGTGTTCTGGGGCGGCCGGACGGCGTCGAACGGGTGGCCGGAAATTTTCGGGCGTAGGGAGAGTCAGGGAGAGAGAGAGAGAGAGAGAAAAAAAGAGAGCAGGAGGAGAGAGAGAGAGAGAGAGAGAGAGAGAGAGAGCGGGAGGAGACTGACTGGGCTTGGCCCAAAACCGGACCAACCCACCAACTTAAAACTCAATCTGAAATTTAACACCCCAAAAATAATACCTCAATAAAAATTACATTTTACTAGCAAAAATTACCATTTTTACCATCGTCACATCTTCTTCCTTCGAATAAATCATACGAAATAATCATCCCCTAACACCACTTTAGGGACCAATTAAATTAAACACTTACTGATGAAGACGGAAAAATTCTTATTACCACCGTGCTAGTAATTAAGGTAAAAATTAAGGATCGGGGCGTGACAAGTCTCCCCTCCTTATAAAAATTTCGTCCTCGAAATTTACATACCAACTAAACAAAGAGGAAATGATACTGCTGCCTCATTCGCTCCTCTGATTCCCAAGTAGCTTCTTCTACTTGATGGCTTCTCCAAAGCACCTTGACAAGTGGGATTGACTTGTTCCTAAGCACTTGCTCCTTTCGGTCAAGAATCTGAACCGGCTGCTCTTCATAGGACAAATCCTTCTACAAACTAATCGGCTGCTCTTCAAGCGCATGAGAAGGATCGGCAATATACTTGCGAAACATGGATATATGAAACACATTATGTATCTTGGACAACTCCGGAGGCAAAACTAACCGATAAGAAAGAGGGCCAACTCGCTCTATTATCTCATAAGGCCCAATATACCTTGGATTAATCTTCCCACGTTTACCGAAACGAACTACCCTTTTACAAGGAGATAATTTTAGGAACACCCAATTGCCCACTTGAAGCTCAAGGTCCTTCATGCGGACATCTGCATAACTCTTTTGCCTACTCTGAGCGGCCTTGAGTCTATCTCTGACCACCTTGATCTTCTCACTTGTGTCATGGATAATCTCAGGACCACAAAGCTCTCTTTCTCCAACTTCATTCCAACACAAGGGCGTACGACATTGCTTCCCATAAAGTGCCTCAAAGGGAGCCATACTGATACTCGAATGGAAGCTGTTATTATAGGCAAACTCCATCAAAGAAAGGTTCTTATCCCAACTCCCTATGAACTGCAAGGCACACGCTCTCAACATATCCTCCAAAGTCTGGATAGTCCTCTCTGATTGCCCATCAGTCTGAGGATGAAAAGCAGTGCTAAAGTGTAGTCGGGTACCTAAAGCTGCCTGATGAGCTCCCTAGAATTTAGAAGCAAATCTAGGATCCCGATCTAACACTATGGATTCAGGTACGCCATGAAGTCTCACAATCTCACTAACATATAGCTCAACCAATTTATCCAGTGTATACTTCTTTCCCACTGGCAAGAAATGGTGAGTCTATCAACAATCACCCAAACACGGGACCGACGCGGCGGTCTGGGGCGGCCGAAAATTTCCGGGCGGAGGGAGAGTCGGGGAGAGAGAGAGAGAGAGCGGGAGGAGAGAGAGAAAGAGAGGGGAGACTGACTGGGCTTGGCCCAAAACCGGGCCAACCCACCAACTTATAACCCAATCTGAAATTCAACACCTCAAAAATAATACCCCAATAAAAATTACCTTTTACTAGCAAAAATTACCATTTTTACTGTCGTCACATCTTCTTCCTTCGAATAAATCATACGAAATAATTGTTCCCTAACACCACTCTGGGGACTAATTAAATTAAACACTTACTGACGAAGACGGAAAAATTCTTATTACCACTGTGCTAGTAATTAAGGTAAAAATTAAGGGTCGGGGAGTGACATAACTGCTTCGACAAGCCACACCACCAAGTCTGGAACAAGCTTTTGCTTATGTACGCAAAGATGAATCCAATCAGTCTAGTGCAAAGTAGTTGTATACCGAGGTATCCAGCCTCACTGTCTAATCTAAACCTCAACAAGATTGGAAACCAAAGAACCAAGACAGTGAACTTCGAATCCAGCCTGCTTGTGGACCATATATTGCTAAGGTGCAGTGCTTTTATTGTAAGGAGTTTGGACACTACAAAAAGTCATATCCTAAGAAAACAAATCAAGGAGCTACCTATGATATAAGTTGCGTTGGCAAGGCTACCATTCAGTTGGTCCAAGAACCTGATTTCTATGGAGTAGGAGGACAAGACCTCATCACAAGTATGTGTTCTCAAGAGAAAAGAGGTAAAATTGGTGTTGTATTAAAAATTTCTGACTATACTAGTAGTGATACATGGATAATTGATTCTGGTGCGTCTGATCATATGACATTCGATAAGTCCTTTTTTTCGAGTCTGTTCCCATCTCCTATACCTGAAGTGTCTAATGCAAATGGGTTGTCCTTCCCGGTCCTAGGTATAGGGTCAATTCAAGTTACTCCAATAATTGTGTTAAACAAAGTCTCTTATGTTCTCGCTCTATCACATCACTTATTGTCTATTTCTGAATTGAATTCACAAAACAGATACTCTGTAACCTTTTTTCTTATGTATGTTATCTTCTAGGACCTGTCATCTCAGGCGATAATAGACAAGGGGGATGTGTGGGGGAAACTGTTTCACTTGGATTGCATGTACATCAGGGAAGCAAGAACACTGTCACCAACCGTTGCCCTGACATTGAGTTCTAATTGAGTAAAAGAAATTTGGCTATGGCATCGCCGAATGGGTCATCCATCTTTTGGAGTCATGAAGTAGTCAATGCCATCTTTGTTTTTTGGAATAAAATAGTCCAGTCTCCATTGTGAAACTTGTGTTTTTGCTAAGAGTCATAAGTCTTGTTATTCTCTTAGTTTTTCTTCTAGTTCTGCACCATTCAAGTTGATTAATTTTGATGTATGGGGGCCTTCAAAGAATTTGACATTGACAGGAATGAAGTACTTTGTTTTGTTTATTGATGACTTTACAAGATTAACTTGGGTTATGTTATTAAAAAATAGGGATGCTATGTTTTCGGCTTTCACCGCTTTTCATAGTCTCATCTGAACTCAGTATGATACTTGTGTGAAAATATTTTGATCTAACAATGGAGGAGAATTTGTTAACCACTCTTTCCGAGACTATTTTCAGCAACATGGAATTGTTCATCAGACTACTTGTCATCAGACACCAAAACAGAATGGGGTATCTGAGAGGAAAAATTGACACATCTTGGATATTGGAAGAACCCTCTTACTTAGTGCCAATCTACCCAAATATCTCTGGGGTGAAGCTGTGTTGTGTGCCTCTCACCTTATCAACCGTCTACCATGTGCAGCTCTTCAGAATCGGGTTCCCTTTGAGATATTGTCTGAACATATTACTATTTCATCTCTTAACAAACTTCTTGATCGTGTCTTTGGTTATGTGGCCTATGTTCACCTTTACAAAAATTAGCGATCTAAGTTGGAGGCACGTTCCCTTAAGTATGTGTTTGTTGGATACAGATCTCATCAGAAAAGATATAAGTGCTACCATCCTCCGTCTCAACGATTCTATGTCACCATGGATGCCACATTTAGTGAATACCTGTGTTATTTTTCTCCTACGGTATCTCCGAGTGAGGAGGAGAAGCATGTTTTTTATGAAGATCAATTTGGAGAACTAGAAGATTGCGTAATTGTTGACAGCAACCTCGCTGAAAAGGATCTTCGGCCTGTCACCGACTAGATCCAGAATCCGAGAGATAATACTCTAGAACATAAAAAAGTGGTTCAATTTGTTGAACCTGCCTAAGTTGAGGCGTCTGTTCCCTATTCTGAAAGTGTTCGACATGATGAACAACTGTTAGACATGTCGAAAGGAGGAAAATTGAATAGTAATCAGCCGCCAGTTGTTAAAGACGTACATGCAAGTTTAGTCTCTCCCCCTACATCAATAATCTCTCCTGGCTTGTCATCACCTGAGGTATGTAGTACTATTCCATTCGCATCCTCTAATGTCCTTGAATCTAGTAAAGTCTTGTCTGCTAGGTCAACCTATGGCCAACCTCCTATAAAATATGAGCCTCTCTTGTCAGCTAAGACCAAGTATCATGTAGCCATCTACGTGTCAACTCATAGATTGTCTAAACCTTATGTAGCCTTTGTAAATCAATTATCTGTTGTGTCTCTTCTTAGTAAAGTGCAGGATGCAAATGCAATTAAGGAGGAGAAATGGGCCAAAGCAATGGAGGTTGAGATGGATGCTCTCAAGAAGAATGGTACTTGGGATTTGGTGCATTACCACCTGGAAAGAAGATCGTTGGTTATAGATGAGTTTATACTATGAAGCATAATGCAGATGGCTCAGTTGACATATATAAGGCAAGGTTGATTGCAAATGGATACACTAAAAAATATAGGGAAGATTATGATGAGAAGTTCGCACCTGTGGCAAAGATCAATACCATTTGAGTTCTCATGTCTTTGGCAGCTAATCTGGAATGGCCCCTGCAGCAGTTTGATATGAAGAATGCATTTCTTCATAGCGATTTAAATGAAGAAATTCTCATGGATCTTCCTCCGGGATATAATATTTCTACGGGTGAGAAGGTGGTGTGCAGATTGAAAAAGTCCATGTACGGATTGAAGCAATCTCCAAGAGCTTGGTTTAGAAGGTTCACATCTTTCATGAAGAAGATTAAGTATAGGCAGAGTAACTCAGATCATACTTTGTTCCTGAAACATCGACATGGTAAGCTTACTGCCATGATCGTTTATGTAGATGACATAATAGTGACAGGTGATGACACTGGTGAAATTAGAAGATTGAAAGATCAGTTTTCTTCTGAATTCGAGATGAATGACCTTGGGAATTTAAAGTATTTCTTGGGAATTGAGGTAGCCAGGAATAAGGACTGTATCATGCTGAATCAAAGAAAATATATTATGGATTTGCTAGCAGAGACTGGTATGCTTGATTTTCAACCAGTTGATACACCGATAGAATAGAACCATTAGATTGCAGAGTCTCCTGATCAAGTTCCGACTGACAAATCTCGATATCAAAGGTTAGTTGGAAGATTAATTTACTTGTCGTATACTAGGCTTGACTTTGCTTATGCGGTTAGTGTGGTGAGTTAGTATATACACAATCCTAGTGAAGATCACATGAATGTTGTAATGAGAATCTTGAGATACTTAAAGTCTACTCCTGGAAAATGCCTGGTGTTTCATAAGCATGGACATTTGAGGACTAGTGGTTACACTAATGCAGACTGGGCAAGGAACATCACTGACACACGTTCTACTTCTAGCTATTTTACGTTTGTTAGTGGAAACTTAATCACTTGGAGAAGCAAGAAACAGAATATGGTGGCCCGTTGTAGTGCAAAAGCTGAGTACAGAGGTATGACTCAAGAAGTCTGTGAGTTGTTATGGTTGATAAGTTTGTTAAAGAGTTTGGGTTTCATGTAGGAATGGTCAATGCCTCTTTACTGTGACAATACTACTGCGGTTGAAATTGCACATAATTCTGTTCAGCATGATCAGACAAAACATGTAGAGATTGACAAAAACTTCATCAAGGAAAAGCTAGATGCTCGCATAATCTCGTTCCCATTTGTTCCTTCAGAGGAGCAGCTAGCTGACATCCTTACCAAAGCTGTGTCGTCTAGAGCGTTCAGTGACTCACTTGACAAGTTGGACATTCAAGATTTGTATGCGCCAACTTGAGGAGGAGTATTAACGTGAGTCTCAATCGTAGTATATTGAGAAGATGTATAATATGTAATCAACTAGGATTATGTAAATCTTTCGGTGTAATTAGTTTCCTTCTAAGATTAGAACTGTGCTTGTATATATACCTGACTTAAAGTTTGTTCAATATATTAGAAAATTCTCAATCTTTTGTGTTCTATTTAACTCACATCAATCAAACGAATGATACAATAGAAACGAAAAAAATGCCATCCAATGCGGAGAATTGCCACTGTTTAGAATAACAAATGGAATCTTAGAACACTCGTTTTTCTAAGCTACTATCATTGTGCTTAAATTTCCTCATCTTTCTTCTTTATGGTCATGCATAATTGAGACGGAGATGAAAAATCATGAAAAGCAAGAACTCGGTCCAATGTATTCTAAAGTGGTTGAACATAAAGATTAATCTTGTAAATCACACCCACTGTGTGGTTGTTTATCTACTCCTGCTAACTGTATTCTCATTTTCTTCTCTACAAGTTTCGAACGGTAATATTTGAAACCGAATTAGGACAATTGGTCAATTGGCTAGCTGTAATATTTGTAACGTACGTTTTTCAAACCAATAATGTATAAATATTGTTAGCATGAAATCTTGCTCAATCATCCTTCCAATTTGAGGAGGTTGGAGACAATGCCTCCACCAATTTTGATATACGCGAACGAGAACGATAATTTCACATATCTGCGGCCTCGCCTGAACAGGGGTTGTGCACTCTTAGCCTCCTCTCGGCGGCGCGAAGGAGCCCGGTCCTCCTTTCTTCAAATAGATGAAAATATAAAACTAGAGCTTTTCTGGATTTGCTGGCGGGTTTCCGATTTCGGTGGCTTCGTGGTGTTTCATCGACTTGGAAAGTTTTGTTTTTGACGTCTCTCCATGTTTGTGATCTCATTCTTTGAAAAGGAGACTTCAAGGCAGAGAATTGAAGATTTTAAAGCCCACTAGTTATCGGCAAGTTTTCTGGCGACTACGGCACCGTTTGCATTGCCTGAGTTTATTAATAGGATATTTAAATGTAAAACGTGTGAATTTTCTACCAAATGTCACCATTTTGAAAAAGATTCTTTAAATTCGGATCAGGGTGTCACAAATGTTCAACATCATATATAAAATAACTTCGTGAGAATAAGAAAACCGTATCTTTTCTGCTGGTTCCTCGTGTAATTTCAAATCTTCAACTTAGTCATAAAATAAAGATAACATTTTCAACTCAGTTTCCTCCACAAAAACAAGACTATGGTTTCGAAATAATATGTGTTCTATGCTTGTCTAACGGCGCCTCTACGGTGGCGTTGGGTTCTAGCTTCGTTAGTGTAGCATGTTTGTGGCCGGACGACAATCTTTTTTAATTATAGGGAAAAAAATGTGAACGGTATACCACATTTATTCTATTAGTCATTTTGGTGTCTCACTTTACAAAAATATCAGTTTAGTATCTCAAGTTTATACCCCGATCTAACATAAGGACCTGAAACCCTTTTAGTTGTTAAGTCAACTAACTCCCGTAAAACATTGAGGGGTATTATCATCATGTCTTGCTCTGACGCCAATTTAACAAGATTGAATGATTTTCTTGTGTTTATACACTTTCTGAACACCATTACCATATATCTTCTCTCTTCTGTGTTTGTCTTTTGTTAAATGCTCACATCCTCTCATCCAGTCTCTCCATTGCATTTTTATAACTCATGCAGAGGTTAATCTATCACTCTATGCAATCATGAAATACTTTCGTTTAAAGAATAGACTCTGTTTGATGAAAATTTGATAAATTGGCCCGGAAACAAAGCCTAGAACTCGTATACTGAACATCTCAATGATCCCAAAGAGCAATATAACACGAAGCTTGTAGAAGTGCCCAACTATTGGTGAGAACCATGAAGAAGTCCCTTACGAACCTGAGAAGCTACATCGCGGACGACACCATGCCCATGAGGAATAAGTCAATAAACACAACAGAGGATTTAGATAGAGACAAGCATTTCCAAGAACATAGCTTCAAACAAAATAACGAAACCCAGCTTCAACAGAGGAAACCACTCCATTTCCGAACGCGAGCAAACATAATTCCGGTCAGAGAGCACAGACTTCCTCGCCTCATTCTGGGTTCAGAAACCTCTCTGTCAGCACCCAAGCATTTTCTCTGGGCACCAGTCGCATTTACGATCGTCGATTGTTTCCTGACGTGAGCCCATACCTCTATCATCTCCGCCGATCTGCAAACAATATCGAACATGCAAAACAGAGCTACTCTCTCAACGTCCAATTTGGAACAGCCCAGCTCCAAGCAGATCCATCTATGAAGATGAACAAGCTAAATTGCAGAACTTGAACAAATCGTCCCTCCATCTCCGGACGCGAACGAATCGACCTGCAAAATCAAAACCATAATACACAAGCCTAGGCTTCCTCCATTTAATTCGACATAGAACTCAAAGCTTCAATCGATAAAGCCCAGAAGCATAACTATCACCCAGCTCATCCTACGAACGCGCACACTTCATCATCTCCACATTCACGGTCATGCAGGTCTTGTTTGATCGAAGAGTGCAACAGCTAGCCCAATTTCAATCCAATCTGAAACTCAACTCCGAGCTCGATTGGAAGTTTGGAACGAGAAACCCAGATGCCAGCGCTGGACGGACAAAAGGAAAAACAAAAGAGAGACGATGGTGTGCGAGTCAGAACAGGACATGACGATAATACCCATAAATTTTTCACGGATGGACTTAACATCTAAAAGAGTATACTTATGTTACTAATAGAGCAAATATCCCTGTTTTTTTCCCTTAATTATATATGGTGATGGGTTTTAGATGCAGGTCGGAGGCTGGCGTCGAAGACGGTCAACATTTTCAAGGTCTCTCCTGTTAAAGGAGGTGGTGGTACTCAGAGATGTTGGGCAACCAAACATTGGTATATATATGACTGGAGTTGGATTCTCGTCGGATGATTTTGTGTCCTGTTGTGAAATCCTGCACTTTAAATAATTTATCTAAATTATATATGATTTGTTATGAAATTATAAAATCTCATGTCACTTTGTCACGTCAGTTTTTATAAGCTGACATTTTATTTAAATTGATATAGACCATTGATATATATAGGGTCCGGTTTCTGGGATATTAGATTTGACACTAATTTTGACACAATTTATTAACCATTAGATTTTTTAAAATTCAATGGTCTATATCAATTTAAATAAAATGTTAACTTATAAAAACTGACGTGACAAAGTGATGTGGCATTTTCTAATTTCATAACAAATCAAACTAATAGAAAAGAAAATAAAAAAATTCACAATCTTGAAGAACTCAAACCCTTTATTCTACCCATTTTTCTGGTCTTCTAATTGTCAATCCCTTTTGAGTTTTGGTCAATTCAACATACCCGATCTCCTCTCAATCCAACATACATACCTGATCTCTCATTTCTCACCCACTCTTGTCATGATCATCGTCACTCATAAAGGATTCATCACTCATAAAGGAATCCCATGGTTCTCCTCCTTTCTCAATAACAAAGGTCATCGGCTGGAAACCAAGTTATAAGAGAAGCAATATCATCTTGGCGTTCAATTTCGGGTATAGAACAACAATGAGCTTTTTTATTCCAGACTGATAAAGATTGATATTAGTTCGAGAAGATGAAGAACAACATGATGCGCATAACAAATGAATAATTTCCAACTAGTTTTAAATACTAAACATAATATCGATATGTGCGATAAAAAGAAGAAGAAAAAAAATAAATGCCAGAAGACCAGACGCAAAACAAAAGAACACAAACCCAGAAAAAGAAGACAAGAGCACACACATTAATCTAAGCCATGGTTGACATCGTTTATTTGCTAGCTTCTCATGTTTGAGTAGTATGGTGTTCATGAATCATGTCAATGTTGCAAACATGGCCTCTCATGGTTCACTTAATTACCCATTAATCATATTGAAGCATTACTTTTACAAAGGGACGTTTACACTAGAGAACATGGCCTCTCATGGTTCGTTTGCTCCTCTGTGTTCTTTCTTTTCTTCTTTTTTTGGGTTTATGTTCTTCTGTTTTTGCGTCTTATTGCGTTTTTTTCTTCTTCTTTTTATTGCACGCATCAATATTATGTTTAAGATCTTAGCTTCTGAATTTCTTTTCTTTTCTTTAGTTTGATTTGTTATGAAATTAAAAAATTCCACATCACTTTACCACGTCAGTTTTAATAAGCTGACATTATATTTAAATTAATCTAGACTATTGAATTTTATAAAATCTAATGGTCAATAAATGGTGTTGAAATTAGTGTCAAATATAATATCACAGGACCCGGACTTATATATATATATATATGTGTGTGTGTGTGTGTGTGCTCGTTTATTTTAGTAACGAAAGTAAAAGATTTTCTTAGAGCTAAAGAAAAGAAATCCTTTCAACTAAATGATAATTAGCTAGAAATTGAGTATAGTTCCTCTTTCCTTACAAAGTAGCTATTTAGAAGCATAGCACAGTCATTGTTCAAGTACAAACTATGCATAATCTCAAAGAAAGCTACATATACATATCTGCAATGTTATCTATTCTTATGTATTTGACGTATTTCTATAACAAACAATACCATATTGTTACAATTGGCATAGTTACACTACATCATGTTCTTTGTTTCTATAAACTTATGCTTCATGGTTCCTTTGAGTGTTGTTGCATTTGCATCTTGGCAAAATTTCCTGCAAGTCTTGCCCTTTTTCCTATGTTGTTGTTAGCTAGAGTTATTTTAGTAAACCTGCAACATTTACACATAAACAAATCAGGAAAAAAAATGATTATTACATATTGGATTTTATTTTGTCTTTTTAGCTGTTGATTCACCTATGAGCTTAGTTTGATCAACATGTTTTACACTTCTTACCCTATACCAAAGTGTGCAGCCACACTTTTGTTTGTGTGTTGCAAGTGGCTGCTCATTCAATAACTTAAAACTTAGGCATCAAATACCAAGCAACTGCTAACACATAAATATAAACTTAAGCTGATTTTTATAAACATAGCTGGCAGCAAATTACATACATATCCATCTGACTAAACTAAGTTATAGACTTGATGATTACATTCCCTAGTGTAAATAGGGGTTTCCACTTGAAGTATTAACAAGAACATTAGTTAGAAAAGAAAGTTAGGAGAAAAGTAGAGGAAGAAAGATGCTAGTAGAAGTCTAAAACAAGTGTTAGAAGTGAAGTTCCAGCCTTATTAAAACAGGTTTGAGGTAAGGAAGTATTGGAAAATCTCAAGTATTATTTTTACATGTTATCTTGATTTTGAGTTGTATATGTTGCTGCTAAAGATGGTTATTATGTATGTTTAGCTCATCATCATCATAGTATATGTTTCTACCTGTCCCGAGGTCACGAGTCAGGAGGTCGAATCATTGAGTCCGGGGCTGGTACCTACACAAGTAGCAATGCGTCAGGAATTGGGACTGGGTGGCCCAGTCTTTGACTCTCCAATGCTTAAGTTAGTGTTTAGTTGCTATTTGCAAAGTACGGGAGTTGAGAAGGAGTTTTGTTGACTTACCTCTTTTGGGAGTCTGTGCCTATTTTATAGACCAATGTTAGGCGTTGTGGCCTCAGTCCCCGATGTGGGACTATCTGTGGTTCTCTCCGGCACCTTCCTTTTTGGGGGTGTTTTACCGCCGGAGAGTGAGTCTGGCAAGTGGATTGCTGTCGGACCTTCACTCTTTAGATACCCGTGAAGGGCTCGCCGGTGCTATCTCGCCCGGAATGATCTCCGGCGACAGGGTAATTGTGCCATATTCTCGGCTTGGCCAAGTTTTTTGGCTATGTACTAACAAGTCCTCAGTCCGAGAGAGCTCTTGGGTGGGGAGTTATTCCCTAGACGTCGAGAATATGTTTTACCCGGGTGCTGGAGGCATGTTATCGAGTCCCCAAGTCCCCACGCGAGGGTCCCGAGGTGATGGGAGAAAGTTCCGAGAGTCTCAATCGGACCATCTCGCTAGTGGTGTGACGGTTCGCACTAGCGGGCAGAATGGTTCGCGCTTGTGGTGTAGAGGTCCACGCTGGCGGCATAACAGTTCGCACTGACATAACGGTTGACGGTGGCAGCGTAACGGTCCACGCTGGCGGCGTAACGGTCCGCGCTAGTTTGCGCTTCTTCTTCCTTTTTTTTATGCGCGTAGTTAATGCGCGTGCGAGGGGCGTGGGGGCGTCGTAAATGCATGTACGATCGCGGTCCACGTGGCTGTGCCCTGGCCATATAGATTGGTAGGGTCTGGGGTGGGATGTCTATAAATAGGCGTGGGGAAAACCAAAGGAGGGAGTTTGCGTTTTGAAACCGAGTTTAGGGCTGAGGGAGTTACTCGCGATTTTCTGCATAGGGTTTTGGCTAAGTTGCAAAATCCATTCTGGGAAACGTCCAATTTCATCCTCGATTGATTGGGTGCTATCGCTCAGCTGTTTGCAACCAACTTCACTGCCACTACGCAAATTAGTTGTTTCAAGGTATGAACTTGTCGGTTTTTATTTTGTTTATGGGTTTTGTTTTTGGTTATCTAGAGTTGATTGGGATTGTTGGCATGTTTGTGTTGTTGGTAGGAATTCTAGAGTAAGGGATTTGTTGGTTTGTTTTCGAGCTGGTTAGGGTTAAGGTAGCGGGGTGTCTAACTCGTGAGGATGTAGATATGATAGATCCGGTGTGGGTGTCCAACAAAGAGATTGTGGCTGTCTCTAGTTCACCTAATTCTGATTCGGACACCTTGCACCGGTGGGAGGAGGAATTAGATAAGCTTATGGCAGAAATTGCCCTTGATTTAGGGGAAGGTATCCCTGTTATGGATGTCGGGTCTCACGTGTCGTCTGGCCTTCTCTTGCAGGAGGTAGAGGATTTTAGCATGGCAAGATCTCGGGAGGAGGATGATTCATTTTGGGAACCTCCTGGTGAGAGTATAACATCGTTGGAGCTTGAAGCACTTCGTCAGAATTGGAGTATTCCTGACGAGGTCTTGCTGCGGCCACTTGGCAGGGTGTGAAGTTTTTGGACCCGTCGGGTAATTTCACGTTGGTATACGAGTACCAACTGAGATGCGGGTTGATGTTCCCGCTGCCCCCTTTTGTGCAACACATTGGCGTGTCTGCATGTCGCCCCGGGGCAAGTTACCCCCAATATGTTAAAGCAGATATTGGGGATGGGGGTGCTTTTTCGCCTGCTGAGGCAAGAGTTCCCCAATTTTGAGGAGTTTACTGTCTGCTGACACATAAGGTGGTGTGCAAAGAATGGCAGCCGGGGCTGCGTGACAATGAAGTCCTATGGGAAATTTAAAGTCTTGGTGGAAGACTTGCTCACATCGACGAGTGAGAACTGGAGGCGAAAGTGTTTTCTAGTCAGGGGGCAATGGCAGGAGTGGCATGGACATCCCTTCCGGGTTCCTGGGACATTCCAGAAAATAGGTACCGTGTACTTGTGCCTTTTGTGTCTTTGCTTTGCTCTGTTCTGCCCCTGATGACAACTGACTTTTTGTAGTGCCTCAAGAGTACAATCTTACGGAGCTGATGGAACGTCAGATTCGCCGGGTGATATGGGCATTCGAGTGTAGAAGCTCGTACCGGATATGCCACCTTGGCATATACAGCCATTTCGGCTATGCCCGGGTTCCGGGTCTGTATTTTGGTGGTTGTGTTCCCCCTTTTATGCTTGTTGGTCTATTTCTGACATTCCTTTTTTATGATTGCTACAGTGACGATGCCACGGGACGATGGATCACAGAAGAAGGAAGGTTCATACGACAAGGTGTCGGATGAGGACGTGTTGGAAAAGTTGCTAGCTGAGGCTGGCCACACTAAGCAGTTTGATATTGACTTGGAGACTGGGGAGGGGAAAGAGGTGGGGCTGGGTGATTGTGAAGACTTTTTGAGGTTGAACTTGGTGGATGAGGATTACGCTTATGTGCCCCCCTTGGTGGCAGAAGCAATGGGGTTGGGCATCCAGGAAGTGGAGGTGGAGGAGGCGCAAACAGAGGGTGGCGATCGTGAGGGTGAACAAGGTCAATCCCCGGTGGTGGAGCCTGTTGTAGAGCCAAAGAGTGTGGAGGACTTGGTTGTGGAGGATGTGGGCGGTCCTTGCTCCGGTAGCGAAGACGTGGTGGAGGAGGTAACGGATCCCGCTGAAGAGATTGGCGAGGTAAGGACTTGGAAGAGGAAGGAGAGAGTCGAGCCGGCCCGCGAGGGTCAATCTAAGAGGTCGCGGCAAGATGGGCATTCCAGGGGTTCCAGTAGTTTAGTTGGGATCACCCAAGCTTTGGAAGGGATGGGGGAGATGCAGCCGTACTTAGCCCAGATGGCATACGACATGCATCATCGCTCCCACGACATGCATGCTTTGGAGAAGGTGGATCCGCTGGCTGGCATTGCACTCGCCAAGGAGAAATTGACTCGGGTAAGCATATGCAAGCCTTTGTTTTCCACTGCTCTGAGCTTGGGCTTATGTGTTGCTTTGTAACTACAGGCGACATTGTTAATGTACGTCGCGAGCGAGCGGACGGTTACGCACCTGCAAGGGATGCTGAGGCGAAGTGTCAGTAGTTGAGGGAGGCGGAGGAAAACAATTGTGCCCGTGCACAACGGCTAGAGCAGGTGGAGCAGGACGCTGCTGTCTTTCGGGACCAGGCTGCCGTTGCGGGAAAAGAAGTGGCAGAGCTGAAGGAGGCCATGCAGGAGAAGGATGAGCAGGTGGAGGCTGGGGAGTTAGCGGTTGCCAAGGCAGCATCTTTGGACGCTGAGGTGGCGAGGTTGACGCAGTCACTGGCAGAGCTGGAAGTGTCCTAGAAGGCTAAGTGTGGGCGAGCTACAAGGGTAGGGGAGAGATTGTTTCGCGAGAGCGAAGTATATAAGCAGCAGCTGCGGGTTGCCTACAACAAAGGGCAGGAAACTCTGAGCCGGACTGGCCATTAGGCAGACTGGATTAATGAGTCAATCATGCGGAAGTGGTATGCTGAGAGAGATGCTGCAAAGAAAGCGCAGGAACATTTTACGCCTGAACAAAGGAAGTAAGCCGAGATCTTGTGGTCTTTAGCGAAGCAGCATGAGACTTGGCGTGCAATGTTCTCCGCTGGGCAGGAGGTTCCAGATGTGGGTGCGTCGCAGCCTCTGAAAACTGTGGCTGTGTCACCCTTGAGGGCTGCTGGCCCCGGGGGGTCCATATCCACCCAAGTGGCGTCTTCTGTTGTTCCGCCCCCTGATCCTTAAGCTTCGGGGCCTCTGGTGTTTGCTCGCCTTGAAGTGCAGAATTCTCCAGCTAGGAAACCTCCTGGTCCTAAGGTGGCACAAGGGAGCTCGCTTGTGCGCCCCCTTGTTGCTATGAGGTCTCTACTCGTGTCCCGGGACCGCTCGAAGCACCTGTTTAGGCAGAGGGTTTCAGTGAATATCAACCAGTCTCGTGGCCGTGGTAGCGGGTCGATGAGTGGGGGGAGTGTGAACAAGTCCGGCGGCTCATCTTCTGGGGGAAAATGACATGTAATTATGATTTTTGGTTGGCATAGGGGGAGATAAAAAATTTTCTTAGAACAGTTGTAAGTGGCGTGGTTATCCCCTTTGAACATGTTTGAAATATATGAATTGCTTGGGAGTCCAGGTTGATACTTTTGTTTGTGGCGTGGTTAGCCATTTTGTTTTGCCTTTGATTAATGCTTGTTTGTGGTCCCGTGTTGTGGGGGCTAAGTGTTATGTTGGGATGATAAAGTACTTCATTTAGATTTAGCCGTTAGTGGGCAAGGTGTACATATTGTTGGAGCCGCTACTAGGCTAGAGTACACGAAAAATGAAGTATCGGCTATGATGCTGAGTTTAAAATTAATTAATTGGGGTAGAGATGGAGGTGGAGAGCGTTCCAGGGGCGGGGTAGCTCGCTACCATCACAATCTCTGAGATAGAATGTGGTAGGTCTCGGAGCGTTAACTATCTCGAGTGGACATTCTCACTTTGCCTTGAGGCTAGTAGGGTGGGGAATGACCTCTTTTATGACCCAATTGCCTACTTTCAGGGGGCGGGGATGACTTTTTTGTTATAGTACTTGGATATTTTTTGCTTGTTGTTGATGGTCCTGAGATGCGCCTTGTCCCGGCACTCCTCCAGGAGGTACATGTTAAGTCGTAACCCTATTGCGTTTGTCTCGGGGTCGTAGGTTGTGACACGTTCACTCGGGACCTCCACTTCCACTGGTATCACTGCTTCGGTGCCATAAGCCAAGAGGTAGGGGGATTCCCCTGTGGCTGTTGTTGGGGTGATCCAGAGTGTCCAGAGGACGTCTGGGAGTTTGGCTGCCAATAACTCTTTGGCCTCTTCCAGGCGTTTCTTTAAGTTTTGCTTGATGAGCTTGTTTATGGTTTCCACCTGGCCATTGGTTTGGAGATGTGCTGAGGAGGCATGAAAGATTGTCGTTCCCTGGTCTGATAGGAATTCTTGGAATGTATCATTGTCAAACTAGATTCCATTGTCAGTGATGATGGCCTGGGGCACCCCAAACATGCAGTATATGTCACGCCTCGACCATTAATTTTTACCTTAATTACTAGCACGGTGGTAATAAGAATTTTACCGTCTTCGACAGTAAGTATTTAATTTAATTGGTTCCTAGAGTGGTGTTAGAGGACGATTATTTGGAATGATATATTCGAAAGAAGAAAAAGTGACGACGGTAAAAATGGTAAATTTTGTAGTAAAAGGTAATTTTTATTGGGGTATTATTTTTTCGGGGTGTTGAATTTTGAAGTGGGTATTTCGTTTTGGGTTGGCCCGGTTTTGGGCCAAGCCCATTCCTTTTTTTTTTCTTTCTTATCTCTCTTCCGCGCGTCGCCCCGCTCTCCCTCCCTCTCCCCGACCCGTTTTTCTGCCGAAACTTTCCGGCGTCCGTTCGTCGCCGTCCGGCCGCCCCAGACCGCCGCGCCGGTCCCAATCGATGGCCTCCTTCCCAGCTTCCATTCTAGACCGGTGGCAGCCTCCCTAGCACCGCCGATCGGAAGAAATCCCGCCCGGAAGTTCCGACTGCCCAAAGGCTTCCGTCGCCGGAACTCCCTCCTCCGGCCGCCATAGCCGGTGAGCCTAGGCATAAAAGAAATCTCTCATCCCATGTAGCAATCCCTCCAAATGGCTCCCTCCATCTCGAGCTAGGTAAGGAGAAATCGGTGAGGGAAATTTCTAGGACTTTTTGTGTATTTCCGTTCGATTGGCATAGTTAGAATTGGAATTGTGTTTTATGCTAGTTAGGAAAGTTGTAGAGGAGGTTGAGAGGAAGATGCTGTCAAATTTTGGTGAGCATTGGAGGTCGCCAGAGCTGGCCGCCGCTGCCGGGAAAAATATTTTTTGTAGGGAATTTGTTGAGGAGTTTAATGGAATGAGTTTTATAATTTTTGGAGGAGTTTTGGATAGGTTTGAGAATTTTTGAAGTTTGGTATTTTTTTACAAATTATAAGTTAAACTCCGGCCACGTGATTAATTAAGGTTAGAAAGGTGAAAGGTGTTAGATGATGTCGGTTAAGATTTTTGTGGAGGTTTGTTTGGGCGATAGGCTTAGTTGAGCGCGCAGAGCTCCTTTTTGATTTCGCCTGTTATCTTTAAGCGTCGATTTATTAATTAAGGATTTAATTATGTTTTTGGAACAAGACGCGAGGAGGCTTGAGCTGACAAGACCTCCGATCGACATCAGACTTAGGCCTATTTTGTGAGTGAACCTTTGTTTTAAATAATTTGCTTTAAATGTTTCTTGTTGAATAATTTTCCTGTAGTTGGAAATTTCCCAAAATTGAGAATTTCGGTGATTATACTCATATATAGAGGATTATGAGAATAGTATGTATAATTCCATACTGAGTTACAATTCCAGTATGAGGGCGACGTGAGCGTTAGACGCCAGCGTCATAGCCTTGTACGACTTTCTATTCTTTGAATTCATTCATAGAATTCGTACGAGGAATTAGCACGCGTATATAAACCACTCAGACGATTCCTCCATACTGAGGCACAATTCCAGTATGGGGTGACGTGAGCGTTAGACGCCAGCGTCGTAGTCTTGTATGCTTATCTATTTTTCTGTTTATTCATAGATATCGTACAAGAGATAGTCGATTGTGAATACATACTGATATATATGATATTATAGCATGAGAAGCATTCTTTCTTAAAGTTTGGGAGTCTAGCGAGGCTGGACACCAGTTCAGAATTTCTGAGTAAAGCATTTTCTTGAAAGTATTTTTGGAGAAATATTTATTTGTTGTCAGAATTGCTTTTGTCCACTCACTCTGACGTTTTTGAATATTTTCCCTTGGGCTCTTCGTTTTTTTAATTGCCCAGTCTGCAGCGTTCGCGTGAGATCTAGCAGGCGACGTCGAGGCATAGTGACCCATCTATCCGCTACATTTCGCCAGTAGGTTACCTGTTTAATCTACTAGGAGATTGTTAGCTTCCGCTGTATTTTTTAAATTTTAGTTGCTCTAAATACTGTTGGGATTTCTGTTTAATGTATTCTCTAACTACTTTTGGGTTGTAGCGAAGATTATTAATTTATTTTGGTTAATTAAGTGGTTCGATTCTGTTCTTCTGAGTTAGTGTTGTCCATTTTCAAAGGAGGTTTGCCGAGTCCTTCGGTAAATTTTCCTTGGAGGTGGTCCCCGCATGACTCACCTCGGGTTTCAGGGTGAAATTCGGGGCGGGTCCTGACAGTATAGGTTTCGCCATAGGAAGTTGATCACCTTTTCAATGGTGATTATGGCAAGGAGTTCTGCCTCTATCCATTTTGTGTTGTAATCCACAATGACAATGGCATACTTGAATTGTCTCGGGGCTGTGGGGAGTTGCCCTACGAAATCGAGTCCCCACTGGCTGAAAGGGACTGGCGAGATGATAATAGAGAGGGGCACTTGGGGATGATGTGCATAATCTGCAAATTTATGGCATTGAATGCATGCTTAGACGATTGTCTTGGCATCTTGCTCTAAGGTTGGCCAATAATATGTCGCGCGAAGCGCTTTGAACATGAGGTTCCGGGCCCTTACATGGTTCCCACAATGCCATTATGAAGCGATTTCAGCACCTTGTGCCCTTTTGCCGTGGGTAAGCATCTTAGTAGGGGACATGACTGGCCTCGGCGATACAGCTTTCCACCCTTGAGCAAGTAAAGTGAGGCTTTGCAGAGTAGCTGCTGTGCCTCATTCTTGTCTCGGGGTAGGGTGCCATCAGAAAGGAAAGTGATGAATGGGTCCATCCATGAGGGCTAGTCAATAGACTCGAGGGCAAAAATTTCTGAATAAGCCTTTGAGATGCTAGGCTTGTCCAGTGTCTCGATGTGCATATCATGTGGAGTGGACTCAGAAGGAGTTATGGCGAGTCTCGTGAGAGCATCAGCCTTGAAGTTTTTTGCTTGCGGGATTTGGGTGAGCTTGTATGAATTAAAGTGCCGTAGAAGGGCGCCTGCGAGACTTTTGTAGGATCCCAAGTTGTGCTGGTTGGCCTTGAAGTCCCCTGCCACCTGCCTGACTACAAGTTGAGAATCACTGAAGACGTGGAGGTGCAAGGCTCCGAGTTTTCGATAGAGCTGAATGCATGCTATGAGGGCTTCATATTTAGCTATGTTGTTGGAGGCTTTGAACTCAAACCGGAGTGCGTACTCATACGAGTTTCCCTCTGGGTCTGTGATTATGATTCCCGCTCCACTAAATCTGTGGTTAGAAGATCCGTCAACATGGAGTTCCTATATGGTGTCCCGAGTGGGGGCGTCTAGGTGTGGACCGTCATTGGCCAAAGGGATAAACTCAGCAATGAAATCGGTAGCTGCATGTCCTTTGATAGCCACTCTCGGCTTGAAATGCAAGTCAAATTCTCCCAGCTGAATTGCCCATTTTACCATGAGGCTTGAGGTTTCAGGTTTCAGCAGTATTTGTCGTAAAGGATGGTTGGTTAACACATGGATTGTGTGGGATTGGAAATAATGCCTGAGTTTCCTGGCGACAGTGATGAGGGCAATGGCGAGTTTCTCTATCTCTGGATAACGAGTCTCGGGATCTACAAATCCTCTGCCACAGTAATAGATCAGGAGTTCGTTATCCAGCTCATGGCGTGTAAGGGCAGCACTGATGGCAGTGGATGAAACCGCCAAATACAAATAAAGGACTTCTCCCGGGACTGGCTTGGAGAGTAGAGGGACCGCTTCAAGGTATGCCTTTATATTGTTGAAGACGTCATCATGTTTCGGGCCCCATGTGACATCTTTTTATACTGTGCTTTGTGCTTTGAACCTTACTTCTAGCCAATTGTTTCTACCTGTCCCGAGGTCACGGGTCGGGAGGTCGAATCCTTGAGTCCGGGGCTGGTACCTACACAAGTAGCAGTGCGTCAGGAATCGAGACTGGGGTGGCCCAGTCTTTGACTCTTCGATGCTTAAGTTAGTGTTTAGTTGCTACTTGCAAAGTACGAGAGTTGAGAAGGAGTTTTGTGGACTTACCTCTTTTGGGAGTCTGTGCCTATTTTATAGACCAATGTTAGGCGTTGTGGCCTTAAGCTCCGATGTGGGACTATCTGTGGTCCTCTGCGGCACCTCCCCTTTTGGGGGTGTTTTACTGCCGGAGAGTGGGTCTAGCAGGTGGATTGCTGTTGGACCTTCACTCTTTAGATACCCGTGAAGGGCTCACCGGTGTTATCTTGTCTGGAATGATCTCCGGTGACCTGGTAATTATGTCATATTCTCGGCTTGGCCAAGTATTTTGGCTATATACTAACATTATATAATCCAATTTTATGTTAAAGAAGGAATGAAGGAAGTTGTGTGGTTGAGGGTATCACTTGAAAGGGACTAGCAATGTCTGCCTTTGTATACATCTTGGGAGAGAAGCCCTTTCAATTTTGATTGATAAAATTATCTCATGACAAGAAGATACTGGTGACTAAAGATATTGCAAGAGTACCAATAATAAAACTAAACCGATATGTGCATATACTTTTAGTTTATTGAATTACCATGAGATTTGCTCTACTGAGTTTTCGGCTCACACCTTTATAAATCTGTGCAGATGTTACACTTGAGGGATATGACTTAATATCTAAAAAGAATATGAAGTCTAAGAGGAGGAATAAATGAACAACTTGCTGTTTTTAATTCATGTTTGTGTAATAAGGCTTATTTTGTAAGCTTACTTTCTTGTGTGTTGTAAGAAAAATACTTAGGAAATAAAGTTCTCCTTCACCAAGTCACCTTTGATTCTAAATTTTTTATATTCTATTTGTCAAAAGTTCTCTTATCTAGCTTCATGTCCTTACACGGAAAAAAAATTATTTTGAATTTTCGGGTCAAGGTGTGACACATGTGGCGGTCAGCAAAGTAGGATTAAAGGGGTTGAAGGATTGTTTTGCTCCAAGTTCTGTTCCGTTGGTGTGTGGTGGGCTCCATGACGTTGCGCCATGGGCAAGTCGGCAAAGATAATACCGGGAGTCTGATGTTGGTGGCGGGGAGGCGGCCGTGGTGGAACGACGATGGTGTTGACATTGATTTGGGCTGGAGGGTTACTTTTCACTTTTTGGTCCTTTAGCTTTTAATTTGGTTAGGTCTAGTCATTCCTCCTCTTCGAGCAAGAGTTTGGAGTTTTGGTCAGGCCATTGTCATTGGTTGTATTGGTTTTAACGTTGATGTTTTCTTGTTGTCAATGTAATAAGAAGATGTCTCGATCTACATATAGATTGACGGCTTTGATATATGATGTTGGAAGTGGTTGTTTCTATGTTCACAACAGGTGACTCCCATGACTTGTAATTTTAGATTGTATATATTATATGAAGGATTTTCTCTTTCTAAAAAAGTAAAACTTGGCTCATAAGATAATTTTTTTTATCAGGTAAACAACTTAAATACTACAACTAGTATTTCGTGAGTCGAACTCACAACCTCTTATTACTAAGAAGAGACTATAGTACTACTAAACTAAATGGTATTGGGCATCATAAGATAATATTATAATCTACCGTTAATTTATTTATTTTTCTACTTGAGTTAAGATTTGGGAAATATTGATAGAAATAGCTACTAGCAATCATTTCCCAAGAAATTCGTGAAGAACTAGTTGACTATAGTTTCAGTTTTGTGGATATGAAATTTAACTTTGTCAATAGACTGACAACTATGAGAAATTTTTAAATGCTCCCAAATGACCACATGACAGTCTGATGTGGTCCTCCTTTGCTAATTAAATTTTGACACGTTTATTTATTATAACTAAAATATAAACTAATGTTTTCTATATTTTGTGAAATGATCATCATGGGTTGGCCTAGGGTTTAGGGTTAGGGTGTAGGGTATAGGTTTAGGGTATAGAGTTTAGGGTTTAGTATCTAAAAAATCAACAAGAAACCCAAAATGATCTTTGACAAAATCATTAAAATAGTTTTTTATCATGAAAATTAACATGTCAAAATTTAAATAAAATGAAAGACCACGTCAGACTAGCACGTAATCCTTCATAAACAATGAAAAATTTCTCGACAACCACACGAAGATATAAATCGAATATGGAAAGAAAAAAAATAAAAAGGAATTGATAAAATGTAAACTTCAATTTCCTTCTTGCGATTATAAGGCCAATTTGTTGTCTTCCCATATAAGGCCAATTTGAGGAGTGACATACTTGATACTTCGGTCACCGAACCTAATTCATTTTGTCATCTTCATGATATGAAAAGACCAATCTAACTGCCCCAGACTCGATCATAATCTTGAATCCTGGGAAAGCTTGGCTTTACCACCGAAGTGTTTTGCATGGGGACAGCAATACAGTCATCTATGACCTACGTGTTTCATGCATATTTAGACAACAACAAGAGTTGGTTCGTATTCGATTTTAGTACACACCTTGCTGGAAAAGCCTGCTGTTAATATATAATGCATACATGGACCTCTATTATTTGACTCTTTGATTTTCTAGGTGAAAAAGATTGATGAAGAAATCAACTTAGGACAGAAACAGAATGCTAGATTCTGTCTCAAGAAGGATATTTACTATACCTAACATGCACCCTCGTATTAACCAGATCGATATGTCGAACTATGCATCCTTTTTTTTCGTTTAATTTGATATCGATGCCTTGGAATGACTTGGAAAAACTGTTCGAGGATCGATGTTCACCGAATGGAGTTTGGAGTAACATAGATTGACAATGACGGTAAGTTCACTGAGTTGGTAAAGGTTGAATTACGGGGTTTGATTATTGGGAGAATTTCAATATAAGGTCCGGCCATTATGCTTCCAAAATTTCCATTAGCTTTCTTCTATGGTTGTGATCGAGTTTGTGACCTTAAATACTGGTTCTAA
The DNA here is from genome assembly GCA_034370585.1 of Fragaria x ananassa. NCBI lineage: Eukaryota > Viridiplantae > Streptophyta > Magnoliopsida > Rosales > Rosaceae > Fragaria > Fragaria x ananassa. Next base: position 20,427,735 of record CP139769.1, read on the forward strand.
CCCTTGGGCAGTGATGAAGAAGAGTCACACAACCGATCGAGGAGGTAGGAAAATAAAATATCGGCCTACCTATATATGTCGGCATTGGCTCCTCCACAATAGGAGGTAGCTAGGAATTAGACCGGCAACTACCAAACTACGGAGGTCGCTGCCTGCCACTAAAGGCGAGGACACCCTGTTGTCCTCTTGGACCTAAAATCACCACCCAAGATGCACTCAGAGCCAGATCGAGAACCAAACTAACAGTGTTTCTTCTGCAAATGTAATCTGCATAATTTTAGGGTTAGTTTCTTATTTCGTCCGATCCCCACCTGAAAGACAAAGTAACAGAGAGGCTATAGGGGTCAAATTAAGACCCTGATTTCAGACACAGATCCATATATATTGTAGTCTCGATCTCTGATCTCTAGCTATACCAACCCAGAACTATTACTAACCCCATAACATTAACCACCACCATGCCAACGTCGTTTTCGCTCGATCGGGATCGGATATATATAATAGCACCATGTCGTTTTCACTCACCTAATTACGCCATGTTCCAAAGCATTACAACGTCTCCAGCTTCCAGCTATCTAGGGTTTCCTTTTATCTGTCACCTCTGCACTACTTTCCATCTCGAAGGGCGCCACCAAAACCACTTCTCTTAACATCCAAACAATCCACAGCTGAGATTTGTGATCGACTTGACTCATGGCCGCAACCCATTTCAAAAACTAACATTTTCATCTGTGGGTATAGCGGATTTAAAAATCTTTCTCTATGTATGTATAAGAATAAGATTTGGACTGAAAATCTTAAACGAGTATTTGTCCCTATGGCTTTTCTCTCATTCATCATGTCTCTCATACAACATTTTTAAAGTCATCCTCTACAAACATATGTAGGTAGGAAAAGAAAATATCGGCCTACCTATATAAATACGCTAGCTTTTTCTCACTGCTCGATCAAACACCAAAAGGTCTAAAAGCTTTTGGGATCGAGTTTTTCAATATTTTGAACTACCTCCAAGTGTTTTTGATTTTCAAGTAGTTCGACTACTGTTGGTGGACTCACCGAATCATCAATATATGTGGGCAGTGCTCGTCAGTTGGCACGTACTAAGTGAATCTTGCAAGGCTATAAACCACAGATTAATGCTGAAGCTATCTGATTGATACAAGTTATATCCATGGTACCAGTCTACCAGAAGTATTATTATCCTGTCAGGAAAGCTTTGGTATATATAGCATTTATTTTTGTATTCAATATGACAACAAACTATTTGGCAATGCAAGAACAAGGAGATCGATCATTATTTTGTAGCTTTAATTATAAATGTGTGAGAAGCACCTAAAACAATTCAATCCCCCACCATATTGATAAATAATATAATGACTTCAATGATAACTAGTAAGATCGATTAAGCAATCTTCGATCTCTTGTGCTTTGTTTCTGTCAAAATTTAAGAATGAACTCTTTAGTATATACTATTCTAAAGAGTCATATAGAGACTCTGTGTCCCTTGCTTGTTATCTATTCTAACAACTTGTCTGCAAGACAATAACATCAGCAACAATGAAACTAGGGAAACCAGTGGAGTCAGTAGTCGACCATCCATGCATGAACATGTGAAACCCCCTTTGATGTCTTTGATCGAAACTAGCTACCGTATCTTCAATATCGTTGACATCTCTCTCTCTCTCTCTCTCTCTCTCTCTCTCTCTCTCTGTGCTCCACTGGTCAAGTGTAAATGGGAAGCTGGCTAGGGTTTACAAAGATGGAGAGACATATATATAGTAGTACACAGTACTGAAACAAAGGTAGAATTAGTGTCCATATTTCTGATGATTTGATTCTGGATTGTAATTAAGCATGCATGTGCCAAAGCATATATAAACACATTTGCATGCGAAAGTGAGAGAAAAGCTATAACTGTGTCTGATAAAAGGTGAGAAACCCAGATATGATCATCATGGGTCAACAATCACTTTCACCGGCCAATTTCTTCGTACGTACCTCTCTGAATCACTGATCGAAAACCCCTCCACTCCACATTCAAGCTTGCAAACTGGCATGAATTCTATAGTTGTTACTGAAAAGAATGTTAGTCCATTTCCAACTATAGGTCTTTCTCATTATCGATCGGTTTAATTAGCTCTTTCTCTCTTTCGATCTTCCCCCTAAAGCTGCAAAGAGAAACAACTCTCCCTAGCTAGTTAATATCGGTTGAATTTTCTGAGATAACTTGGAGCAAGTGAAAAAAGCTAATGAAATTAACTCACAAAAGCTCAAGTAGCTAGCTAGCTAGTCAAATAAAGGATCGAGTGAGATTGTGAGAATATGCAAACACTGCCCTACCAATAATCTATAAAGCCTAAAGTATAGGCAACTTTGTGCAGGGTTATTGATTCAAGAGGCTCTCCTTTCCTTCCACTAATGGATCATAATGTTCTTATAGAAATTTTGGGGAAGTTTTGAGAACTGTATAATCCCCAACTCCCAAATCCATGTTATTCAAGTGCTACTGATCGACCACACCACTTCACTCACTCTGGGTCTCATATATATTTCTAGGTACAAAACTAAATGGGTTCAGCTGGACCGGCCATAATTAGGGTTCAGATATGCAGCACATAAAGAAGGGTAACGGGACCATATATCATTGCATCAATATGATACAAAATAATGTATTCATTTTTTTTGAATGAAGGAGGTCATACTTTATTATAAGAAAAAGATTACAGATAGATGATGTAAAAAACACATCCAGAAATAAGAGACATATAAAAATAAAATTGTAATATGAGCATCAGCGCTAAAACAATAACACATGGACTCAATTTTACACTTATGGATTGCAATCGTTGAGCGAAGTGAGTAGTCAGTGATTTGACTACCCACGCAAATCTAATGCACAAAATGATAAGAATCATTTCGGCATTGAAATGCGGGCAATCTTCCACCTGAAGAATCGATGCCGGTCAAGGGTGATTCCAGACATGGCCATGATAAAAGATGATCCTTATCATAGTTGTGGGTCCGTCAACTAATAGCAAAACCAATGTAGAGGCCAAAACCAAAAACACTAGCAGTATTTCCAAGAGCAAAAAAAGATTGGATTCCAGGCCAAGGCCCAAAGCCAAACCTTGCCCCAGGCCCAGATCCAGATCCGACCCAACACACACACAGCTGAGCCCAAATCCACCCCGACCTAGGTTCCAGTTGAATTGCTGCCGCCTGAATAAGTCGGGAAACCACAGCACAAACCCGGCCTTCCTCTTGCAACCCTATAACATCTTGAAGTAGCTAATTTGGTTTACTTAGTATTAATCTATGCATTATTAAGTTTTTGGGGTATTTTATTTTTTTGTTTTAAAAAAAAGGGAACACCTTAGCTGCGTTTTTCTTTGAAACACAACAGTCTTTCTTAGTTTTCTTTTAAACAATTGCTTGTAGTTCGGAAGCATGAGATGTCAAACATTTGGAGTACATATAGAGTAGAGCTGGCTTGTCTAGGAGAGTAGGGTCTAGGCCTAGGAGATTAGGTTGAGATGGGAAGGTCGGCTAAGGATTGATCAAAATTGTTTGAGAGTAGAAATAGCTTCTGGACAAGAAGAGAAACCCAGAGAAGAATAGGCAGAGAGAGGAACAACCTTTTTAATTTCGCTTTATTTCAATTTGTTTTTATGTTCTATCAATTCTATTTACTTTGATTTTGGGTTCTTAGTTTTTAATTATGGTTACTTTGTTTGATTATGGTTGGAGTTGAGTAGGTGAAATTTGAAGTCAAAGACAGCATCTTGTATCATGTTTTTAACACAAAAGCTGAAATAGAAACCTAGTTTTAAATCAGTTTCTTTAGCAGCTCATTTAGTTACTTTTCAGTAGCTCTTTAAATACTTTTAAGTGTTATTTAACTTCTGTTTCATAGTAAAGTAATAGAGTTTTCTTAATTTTTGTATACTACTTATAACATAGTTACTAACTCTAACTCATCATTTTTTTTTTATGTACTTTACCTTTTGGGTAAGGTTCCGGAGACGATCTTGGCAATTCATAAGTGTGAGAAGTGGCGTTGGAGCTCGAGTTTGTGCTGTGCAAATCGAAGTAGGGTTTGATGGGGTGTTTGTTTTTATTGTGCTATTGTGTGGTTATTGCTTAAGTTGTTTGATATCAAATTGTTTGACATTGAGTTGTTTGACATTATTTGAATTAAATGTTGATGATGTTGAGATCTTGAATTGATTATGATATGTCTATATTTGAAAGCATGTGTTCTTATCTTGAATCTATATTACATGACATTGGTAGGAAACAAGTGAGGTTGGAGGTGAAATGGAGAATGAGTGTTTGGGAATATATGAGATTTTTGGTCTTAGGAAACCATTTGTGTAGTTGAGTTTCCTCACGAGTTGTCCTTGGGATATATGATTAGTCCATGTGTGCACAAATTCAGGGAATGTATGCCCTTTCGATGACGGACATCGATAAAACGATCTTTATTGGGTTGCGGATCGGGAGACCATGAGTATAACAAGATGACTAACAAATGAGGAAATTATATTCGAGGGTGATGTGAGGTGTGGGATGAGAGTTGAGTCCATATTGCATATATGCATTCTCGATATGCTATGTTTGTTTCTTTGTTTTGACTTATGTATAATGTCATGTTTTATTAATATATTAACTAGTCCTACTTAGCGTTGCTCACCCCTTATCAAACCCCTTACAGATGTGGTTCGTGAAGCATAGAAAGTGTTATATTGTAAATTAAGGCTTTCATGTTTTTGTTTTGTAAAATAAGGCTTGAATAAAGAATAAACGTTTTGAAAAGAAACGTTATTCTTGTTTGTTTGTTTGTAAATGTTTTAAACATATGTGTTTCAAGTGCCTTCTTATAAGGCTTGTAATCTAAATAAAGGTGCAAAGATTGTTGTTTCTTACATCATGTTACGATATCTATCTCATTTTAATTATGGATATTAAACTATCTGTAATTAAAGTGTGATTCACGCCTTAACTCTATATTAGACTTTTACTCGAGTTGGGGTGTGACAAACCCCGACCTAGGTTCCAGCCGATCTGCACATGCCAATACGCTACCACATATCCCATCAAAGTAGAGAGGATTGTTGAAAAGAATCAGCGATAACCAGTACCGATTCCCACAAAAACCCATCATCGAAACTGGTCGTCAAATTAACCATCGCCCAACCGTCTTCACAGCAAACAACCACCACTCTAATAAATGCCCTCTCGCCACTGGTGCAGATCTCTCCCCCAAATTTGCTTTGAGGCGTGCTTGCCTTGGTCGGAGACGATCAATACTCGAAACCGATCCAAAACCACCACACAACACTATCTCTTTTTCACCCCAACCACCATGAATGAGAAGAGGAGAGCATGTTTCCATCGCCGAGAAGCGTGCTTATCGTGACAGATAGAGAGGAAAGACCTAAGCCACACACACAGGTGACAATGTCGAGGACGGTGCTAGAGTTGTACTTCATTGAGAATGAAGAAAGGTACAGAGAGGCTTGAGTAGATAGGGAGGCAGAGATGAAGGCGAGGAGAGATGGCTTCACATAGGAGACTTCGCGAAGAAGGAAGAGGAGGAGTTTGCATACAAGTGCAGAACTATACAAAATTGGCTTCGCGTGACGATTGAGTAGATAGGGAGGCAAGTGTCCTTAATTGCTTGAAGATCATGTCGAGCTAGGATAATTCTGGGTTGAGGAGTCCGCATGCGCGTGGAGGTGTATGTGTTGGTTAAGAACCTCTATTCCTTAATTGTATGGATAGTTACATTGATAGTTACATGTATAGTTACATGGATAGTTACATAGATAGTTACGTGCATAGTTACACAAGTGTAGCATGTATGTAACATGGATAGTTACATGTATAGTTATATGGATAGTTACATGGATAGTTACACAAGTGTAGCATGTATGTAACTACCCATGTAACTATTAAACTGTAGTTACATGGATATTTACATAGTTACATTCATTCGCATGCGAAATGGACTTCGCGTAGAAGTACATGAAGGCGAGGCAAGATGGCTTCGCATAGGAGACTTTGCGAAGAAGCAAGAGGAGGAGTTCGCATACAAGTGCAGGACTATACAAAATTGGCTTCCCGTGACGCTTGAGTAGATAGGGAGGCAAGTGTCCTTAATTACTTGAAGACCATGTCGAGCTAGGATAATTCTGGGTTGAGGAGTCTGCATGCGTGTGAAGGTGTATGTGTTGGTTAAGAACCTCTATTCCTTAATTGCATGGATAGTTACATGGATAGTTACATGACTCATGAGTAGTTACATGGATAGTTACATAGTTACATGCATTTATATCCAAAATAGACTTCGCGTAGAAGTACATGAAGGCGAGGCGAGATAGTTTAGCGCAGAAGTGGAGTCCTAAAACATGAAGGCGAGGAGAGATGACTTTGAATAGGAGACTTCGCGAAGAAGCAAGAGGAGGAGTCGATCTAACAACGGCATCGATCTAGCAGGTGGCAGAGTCGATCGAGCGGCGGAGTCGATCGAGCGGTGGAGTCGATCTAGCAGCTGCGGAGTCGATCTAGTAGGTGGCCTCACGTCTAGTCTGGATGCAGGAGAGAGAGAGAGAGGACGAAACTCAGAATGATAAAAAAAACATGTGATATTAGAGAGAATGGTATAATGGCCATGTAAAAAGTGTGAAAATAGATATTTTTATCATTTAAGATGTTATGAGGGGATCATTTTATCATGTAACATGTTTTAATGATGACATTTTTATTTAAAAACTATTTTATCACTTGTACCTTCAAATAGTAGTTTAGTGTTATATACCCTTATTTAAAAGTAAAATGTGCTATAATCAAAACCCAAGGCCAAACCAAAAGAAATAAAAAAGAACCCTAAGCCTACACCGAAAGAAACATAAATGCTACGGACCTCAGTTAGTTGAGAGCCAAAGACTGAGGTAGCAGTAGCACATCAGAATTATATCTCACATATATAAGACAAATCAAAGAGGGATTAGAAAGCAGTATTTGTGTCCCCATTTGCTCTCGGGCCTAGTGCGGTCGCACAGCCAGCACTGGGCTCTGGCCGGCCATGCAGAGAGGCTATAGGCGGCGCTCTCCCAACCCTAGCATAGCGCTAGGTCAGATGAAGTTAATAAATAATGTATTCATTAGTAATTGCCAAAATGAGAGCACAGAAACTGAATGATAGTCAGTTGGCCTTCATTACACGATAGTCTGTCAGTTTATTTAGGTGATAAGCAATGTCATCAAGTTAAACAGTCACAACAAGTGGCCGCTATTTTTCTTGTTTAGAGAGCTAGACACAAACTTTCCTTCAAGAAGTGGACGCTATTTTTCTTTTCCTTCGACCCCTTTGGATATCATGAGATATAGGAGAAAACCTAATTGGTTTTGGTTTAGCGAGGTAAGAACCAGCATCTTTTAGAAAGTAACAAAGAGTAAAAGCAAATCTGACTGTATAAAATAACATCAATTAGTCAGTTTAAATTTGTATGTATTTGTGAAATCTAAGCCGTAGTAAATTAGTTCTAGAATATTGATGACTTTCTATGATCAATTTTGACATTCTTGTGTCTGTTAATAACAAGGAGGAAAAACAAATAACAACATGGAGGAGAAGATGAATTGTATGTTGTTATTATTCACTTAAACTCCAAAATAGAAAGAAATAGAAAGTAAAAAAGGGAAATTAGGAAAAGACAACCGAGACAAAATGATGACCCAACAACTCTATAATTGATGTCGTTGCTTCATACAAACTCGAGCAGATTATTCTTGTATGAAATGAAAACAAAAGGAATATATGTATGCATATTCATGACAGTAATATTCATGATAGTAAATAAGAGTAGGAGAGTGAGAGAGTAAGAGTAAACATGCAGAGACATCGATATGTTTTTAGTCAGTTGATTTGTTAATTTTTCAAAATGAAAAAGGCTTTCGATTCTAGTGTAGATATCACATACATAATATGTTTTTAGTCAGTTGATTTTTAAATTTTTCAAAATAAAAAAGACTTCCGATTTTGGTGTAGATATTACATACATGTTGGTACCTAAAACTTTTCCTACGATCCTTTATCTTTTAGTTTCTTCGACCAGTAGTTCACATGGACGCAAATGAAGATGAACACTGCAACATTAAGAAACAAATACCTGGTTCAAAACAGTTCAATCTCATAGCCTAGCTCCTCATCACTTGAGTAGCAAAATATTACAACCACATCAGGTACATTAGTCTGTTTGGACCATCCAAAACTGGCAGTGCTTTGATTGCTTTATGATTTGGTCCCAGTTCATCACTACTCGATCTCACATATAAATCATCATCAATTACCTATCCACATACTCTAGCTCTTCCCGAATCATCTTTCATTCATCATATAACTGAAACACTGAAACCCACTCCTGTCATCTCCAACTTTACAATCTTTGAAGTTGGTGGTTGGCATGAAAACAGAGCGAGACAGAAAGCTGGCTACTTATTCAAAGTTTCAAACCAGCACGTACTGTTAATCATTGAAAGTTAACTATGAGATGGGCTGTGAGATGATGTTCGACGTGAATTTGTTTCTGTATTTTGTCTTCCTTTGCATGAGGACTTGAGATTTCTCTAATTATTTGAGAAAACAGCTACACTATTAGCTGATTAGCTAATGGTACTAGAGGACCCAATTTATTGCAACACTCCCATCAAAAGCCACTTTGATAACAGTCATAACACAATTAGGTTTGTTTAGATTGTCCCCCTAGCTAGTGATACTCACTTACAAATTTTAATCTAATCTAGAATTGGGACTTGGAAGGAAGTTAGGAAGAAGAAGTACACATGAACATAACAGGTGGGAGCTCGAAGAATATATGCAGGTAACTAACCCTGGATGTAGGAAGAACAGGTAGGAGCTCGGACAGAACAGATTAGACATGAACATATATAATAACTCAATCAAGGTTAAGATATGTTCATGTTTCTCAACATTTGCATTCTGTTGTTGATAACTTGTTTGTGGTAGGTAGCAATTGTTCCCATTCAGTTTCTTTTACACTTTATATTTTCATGTGTATCAAGTAAAATCATCAGTTACAATGTGTTTTTTTTTTTTTTATCTGATCGGAAGAAGAAATAGCTTTTGGATCATTCTGAAATGGTAGTGCTTTTGATAACTCTCACATACCATATCAATTTCCTATATCCACCCAAATCATCTTTCATTCATGTTCTGGAAACCATATCTGTCATCTCAACCTTCACAAAATTTGAAGATGAACTGCAGCAACAGAAAGAAAGCTACTTCCTAAGCAACATTAGTTATCTCAAATCATTGTATGGTAATCGGTTAGAACTTGGAATAGATTCTGAGACGATGATATAGGGTCTTCCTTGCCTCAAGGGCATGGAATTAGGTAAGCGGTAGGGGCAGCAAGAACATGTCCCATGTGAGAAGCTGAGAGCTGATTTCTAGACAACTCAAGTAGACAACTGGTACTAGGGGACCCATATGAAAAACTCCATGAAAGCCATTCTGATATGCAGCTGCTGTTTCGATTGGTCCACCTAGAGATGATCACTCCCTACTTTTAATGTAATTTACTAATTTAGAATAGGAAGAAGGGTAAGGATTCATCAACCACCGCCTCAAGTTGATGGACACAACATAGATGTGAGGCAAAACCAAACTCAAGTGAACAAACAGTAGGCTTATATTCTTCACCTGGGTCTTATCTCAGGTTCCTCAAAGTTTGTCAGTATTATTCACCTCTTGTTTACTTCCATTTCAACAGACTATCACAAATAGTAACAGCCACAATGACTATTACCATATTTTCATTACCTATAACAAATCAGTGAAACCACAATGCAGTTTAAAAGGTACAGGTTGGGAAGATCCAGGCTCAGTTTGACCCCTAAAACATTGGGCAGGTTGTAAACTAGCAGAAGGCAGCAGGGTTGGGCCTTTTAGGTTATTTTGGTGACATGTTAGTTTCTCATCAAAAACCATACTTGGAGAACTTTAGAATCACTAACCTTGAAGATAACATTGGGCAGGTTGTAAACTAGCAGAAGGCAGCAGGGTTGGGCCTTTAGGTTATTTTGGTGACATGTTAGTTTATCAACAAAATCCATACTTGGAGAACTTTAGAATCACTAACTTTGAAGATAACAAGTGATCCCAAATGTTGATATCTCACTGGTCCCTAAGAATCAGGTAGCAGCAGCAGCAATAGTACAAAAACAATAATCTTTCTGCTTTATAATTGACAAAATAGAAAAATTTACATCTTGAATATCTCACTTCAATGTATTCACTGGATGCTATTACCAGAAAAAACATGCACATAGAAGAGACAACAACATGGAGATTAATACAACAAATATGTGAACACCAAATCAGTAAAGGGGTGTAAGAAGATTCCAGTTCAATTGTATACCTCTGCATGAGTGCATGTTACCAGGTAACTTCAGACTTGTTGATACATATAATGGCTTTCATTTACAATTGCAAAATGGCCTTTCTTCAAAAGTAAATGTCAGATTGCTTAGATTGTGCTTTCAGATCCTTCAACTTCTTCAATATGTTGGTGAAGTAATCTTGCAAATATTTCTCAAGACTAACTATATCTTTTGCGTCCACACCAAGAAGACTATATGTCTCGTTCATTGGAGCAGAGAAAACAGTATCGCTTGAAAGGACCTACAAATGCAAAAATGGTTACTCTCCCAATCAGAAGTTCAGAACTAGTATATATATTCCAGCTCCACATGTTGCAAAACAGCAGTCACAGTGTAAGGTACAAAGCAGCAAGCATTACCTATTAAGAATAAATAAAATTGCTATGCTCATAATACATTGCATCTACTCCATTTCTAAAATTCCGCTGCTTCTACGAGTGGCAGTAATTAAGAAGAAAAAAAGTGCACAGTTCACAAAGAAGCATATTACTGAAAAGAAAAATTGAGGATATTGTATCAGGAGGTCGCATATGTTAAGCTATGGCTAAAATCGTCAAACACATGTGTATTTACGGTGAACAGCGTATAACGGAAGCACCCACGAAAAAGAGCCTATTTGGAAAAAATTGATCATTGTGAGCAGTTAAACATATATGGTAAAAGATCTGAATAACTTGATTGATATAAATGTCTATCCAAATTACCTCTGAAAATGCCAATCTATCGGCAACATCATTTGTCCATTCAAAAAGCCTAGTCAGCTGACGGGTTACTCTTAAGACAGAGACAGGAACTGTGGTAATGTTTGCTTCTTGCCCCGCAAACCTTTCACACAATGTTATTACCTAAAAAACAGAAATTTGATAAGAAACCTGGATTTAGGTTGTAGGTTTCATCTTTTAACTACAAAAACTAATCGGAAAAATAATTATGGTTTAATGTTGTTCTTTACCTCTTGGGTTGTCCATGCACGAGGGCCAGCAAATGTGAGAAGCTTCCCATTAACATTCTCATTTCGTAAAGCTATAAATGTCAACCGAGCTATATCCTAATACAAAATAAATATATGTTCAGATGCCATGAAGAAAAGTACTGAAAGGTGCAATCTGGAGGGGATCAAGGAAACAATCTATACAATCTATCTCAACTAACCTGGGTGTCCATGTATGCAATTCTTGTAGGGGCATCTGTTCCCCAAACTGATTTCTCTTCCAATATAGGTACTGCATACTGCCCAATAATCCCCTGAAACAGTGAAAGGGAGAAAAAAAGAAAAGAAAAAAAAGGTTAATTGCACTCGGGACTAACATAAAATCTCAAAAGACATATTCACTACCAACCACAAGAAACTGTGGGTTGGCCAGGATAACATACATAATAGTATATTTCTTTGTCAAATTGTGTTCTTGCTTAGGTTCTTTTCATAAATATTTATATGTGTGCGCACTAATGTGTTGTTCCTTTGTCTATCAAGTAACTTATAATCTTACAACACTCGTTATCACTCTATCGAATCTAATATTATGTTTCATAAATACAGTCAGAATGTGGTTCAATTGTAAGACTGTCGTACAAGATTAAAACAAGACAAGGAATCGAAATTGATCTCTAATATCAAGCTGACTGGTGAGTGCATAAGCAGTTGTGCAGTACCAAAACAATAGAAGGAAGTTCAAATTTTTATTAGAGGTCAAACTTACTTGCATGAATCCACATGCACGAATTATAACATGGTTTATGCCTGAATCCTTGAGAAACTTTTCAGTGCAGTACTTGATCTCCATAAGAGGAACTTCAGGATGCTTGTCACAGTTGTGGATAGAAAAGAACACAAATTTCTGAATCCCCATTGCCTTTGCGCATTGTATAAGAGCAACTTTTCCTTCCCAATCTACCTAAATAAAAAAAATCGATTAAACAAGACCAAAAATCCATCCTACATTGTTAAACCTAAATGTTTCCTTTTTTTTGGTCGAGAAAACCTAAATGTTTCCTGCAACATATAATCTCCATAACCATCGTTCAGAACTTCATCTAGTCATTCACAATAGAAACTCCTAATACATAGAAAGTCACCTTTTTGATGGGCTCCTCTGGACGGCCAGTGGCACAATCAATAACAGTATGAACACCAACCAATGTTGCAGGTATAGTCTCCGGTTTGCTAAGGTCTGCCTGTTTCACAACACATCACACTTTCTTCACCACTCAACCGAAAAATAAACAGAGATACTGTAAAATATAACAATCACATCATCTAAATAATAAACACCAAATAGCATTACATACATTGACAACAGTAGCGCCCCAATCTCTGAGAAAGTCAGCCGGAGCCGGCCTAGGCCTAACCAAGCACCTAACGTCATATCCTTCATCCAACGCTCGCCTCACAATCTGCCTCCCCAGCGTTCCGGTGGCGCCAACCACTAGTATACTGGTGGGCCTGACAGGTGTCCCCGGAGCCAAATTCACAGCCCCGACTCCTGTCCTGGCCGTACATCTCACCAAACCTCGACTACTACAACTCCCTGAAGCAAAACCCATGTATAAAAAAAGGTTCAGAAGACAGTAACTAGTTTACGAGAGAGAAGTGAAATGACGATGACCAAACTGACCAGTGGTGATGGAGAGCGAAGAAGCGGAAGAAGTGAGATGGATTTGGTCTGGTGCTAAAGTGCGGCACCATGAGAGTTTGGGGTCGTGGTGATGGGGCGGTTTGGTTGCCAGCTGAGTTGGAAGCCTCCAAGACATGGCCATTTGTGAGCTCTGCTTCTGTCTCTGTGGAGACTGTGACTAGTTCACAGAGAGAAGAGAGATGAAACACAAAACCATGGATGTCAAGCTTGCCACGTCCTTCTTCAAAACTGGATTAGGATTTTATTTTGCCACGTGTCGAAGCTCTTTTCAGATCAGTCACATGACCCGACCCGATGGGCTCTGTCGCTCCAAGTTCCCAGATGTTGGGCCTGTCCGACGTATACAGCCCAAACTAGACAAAAGAGGAAGTCCTTGGGTGCCTAGGATTTCTATCATCAAGTGGGAAATGTTCAAGATGTCGAACCCCACGTCCTGTTTTCAAACGTTAACACGGTAAGGTTGGTTGGTTTTGTACTACTGTGTGAAACAAGAACTTGGTAGTTCTAATCTCAGATTCTATGATATTATTCCGGCGAGTAATCATCACTTTCGACGGATTTAAGGACCATGGTGGAGATAAAAAGCTTGACAACATAGACGAGTCAAGCTTCAATGTCATTTAGGGAATGAAGAATGAAGCTACAGGTGTACTTATACAAGACAAAAAGAGAAAGGAGAAAAGATGACTGGGACGACAAGAAAGCCTGAAAGATGCCATGACAATCAACAATATGTAAATGAACTATAAATCGACCAAAAGCTAGACATGCTCAAGTAGAGATAGCTAATTCTATTGCATCACTTTCAAATACTTGGAAACTTATGAACAAATGACCCATTACTAAACTAAAAAGGAAGTAAAGCCTACATCCTATGAGATGTTAAACCTTTTTCCCTATCCTGTCGTATAAACATTCCTTCCTTGCGGAAATAGTCAGTAAAAAAAGAAAAAGAAAAAGGTAATGGAATGTCCCTAAGCTTGTTTAATGTACACGGTTCAAAATCTGAACAGGCTTGTATAGCTTGCCTCCATTTGCTGTTAAATTAAAAGCAGTAGCTGCTCGGCTGCTGAGGCCTTTATGTACAAATGACTTTGCCGTTGTCATTGTCATTGCCGCAACTCCAAAATGGGCAACAGTAAGAACCAGACTTTGGAAAAAATTCATTCAGCCATATAAGCTAAAGTCACAAAAAATGTGCAATCCAATCTCCACTCTCCACCATTCAGTCTGAAAAGAGCTCTAGAAGTTCTGGCAGATGAGATTTTAGATCCTGAAGTCTTGCACTAGTCCCATTTTCCAGAGACTTGTTTCCAGTTTCCACATAATCCATCTCAGACCAATATTGCTCGTCATCTGTCGTGTACCCTGTCACATAACCACTATCCTTATTTGTGTCATATCCACTATCCTTACTTGAGTCATCTTCCTGGCTGATTCTACTGCCATCATTAAGTTCAATTTGAGACATCGGGACGTCGACTTTGGACTTTGTATTAGATGTGCCACAGATGCAGGCTGTTGGGTTTTCATGGAACTCACCCTTGCCTTCCCTTATCTCATTTGGCTCTCCCATGGATCCAATTTGACTAGTTCGAACCCTGGAGGCGAATTCCTCCCATGTCATGTTATATCGGTTAATGAACAACTTGTACAGTTTCTTAGCACTTGGACGGATTGTTGGTTTATGCCCAAAGTATCTCCTGAAAAAGACCAACTTGTTTAGCAACAATACTGTGATTAAACCTAAGCAACTCAAAGTATATATCCTTGAACTCGTATATAATACCTTCGACCAGCTAATATTTTAGCCATATTGCCATTATTGTTGGTGACGAAAACACCGCTTTCATCACAGACAATGTAATCTAGTGCAGCCATGCGAGAAGAGAAGGAAGAAAATGGTTTCAACTCTTCCTTACTTGCTATAGTTTCCTTTGTATGAAAGTTCGGGAAAAGTGCTTTCAGTGGTGCCAACGTCTCTTCCCCTTTATATACTTCACCTGATGCTACATATAAGTGAACATCACTTCCGAAACCCAATCCTCTAAGCATAAGACCAACTTCTTCTGGGGTTAGAGGGCATCTACCACGTTTTCGAACCTTGTCAGGATCGGCAGCCTGCATGTGATACCCCCAAGAAAAATCACATCATAACGCAGAAAAATTATTTAGTACAGGATTTCTTTCAGACAACATAATTTTAGAGACATTAGTGAACAAGTGAAGGCTTACATGTAGAGTTTTCCACCTTTTCCGAATTGCACCAAGTTCATTCCTCTCTTTTTCTCCCCCACCAAAATAACAACCAGAAAATGCCAGCATATCTGGCTCAAACCTATTGCATCAGAAACCAAATATCAACAAGTTTTTCTAACAAATTTGAATTACTTTGGAAGACACTAGCTCAAAAACGACTTCTTTCATGCCATCGCCATAACATAAATTTGAAGTTTTATGTAATATAAGGCAGCCAAAATGACAGTACAGCATATTAAGAAATTAAAAAATTTGATCTTTTCCCATGGCAAAACACATCAATACTACATATATCAGTTTGCTGCATACTAAAAATACACCGATTTGTAAAAGAATCTGTCGAAAGTGCAGCTTACTTATAATATAACAGCATGCACTATAGAAATCAAACAATTCCAATCAAATTGCAATTCACCTCAAGTGCAGGGCTATGAAATTCTTGCTTTTCATCTTCATTCTCTCAACCAACTTCCTCCCCATTTCATTAATTGTGTCAGTAAATTTCAAGGCGTGATAATTAGTCCTACATCTCAGCTTTTGTAAATCTGATTCCAGCTTATTTGAAAGCCTGTAATCAAACTTTGTGAGCTGAACAGCCTGCACATTAGTAACGATAAACTACAATTATCATTCCAGTACAAACATTATTCTCATATGCGTCCACAAAACCTGAAAAAGGAGTCTTCAAAACATGTACAGTAAAAGCATATGGTTTTCAATTGACTTTCACAAAAATGACTTACATTCTATGTGAAAGACACTTACATGCTTTTTATTAAGAACAGGCACTACGCGATTTAGGTAGCATTTCACATTACACTTCCTCGGGACACGCATGGTATACACACTCATTGGTTTCCCTCCCTTTGATGGAAGCTCTTTAATAATCTTGACATCATTTGACAGAAAAGATATGAACCAGTCTTCATCAAATATTTCACCAAAGGTGCTGCACAAAATACCCCCTTCAGATGAATATACCCTGATTATTGACCATTCATTCCTAGAAATTGACAACAATAGGAGTTCTCTACAAAATTAAAACTAACCTGGAATCCTTCCAAAATGATGTATGGTCCAGCTTCGGAACAACCAGAGTAGCGTTTAAAATATAAGCTGCAACAACAGCATCGGTTATCTACAACCAGATACGGTACGTAAACATTAGAAACTAAATCAGAAATTAGAGACCAATCGTCTCATGATCAGTAATGAAATGAATTCAATCAACAAAAGTCCTAACACAAAGTCCCATTTCCTGTAAGCATAGGCCAGAAAATCAAGAAATACCAATCCTAAATCATCTTTTCTACCTATGAACTATATAGATACTCACCCCTGTTCTCTGTTGATTCAAGCCTCCACTAGCAGCAATCAACAAGTACCGATTCGGAAGCGTTTTCACATCGGCCGCTGCAATATTTACGGCACTGATTTTGATTAATCAACCAAGGCACAAAATTAACAAAGAACACAAAATGAAAATCGGGCTTTCTATTTTTAGAAAAATGTTGATCAGAAAGAAACAAAAGCACACTTACTCAAAAACTTATCGCCGGCGTTGCTGCAACCAAAGAAGTGCTCCGATTTCGTTGTGCTCCACAAATGCGAACCGGAGCTCCCTCCACTCTCCTTAAACCATAACCAAATGAAATCAAAATCACAACTAAAGAATTCAAATTTAAACATAATGTGGCCGTAAACACCTACCGGAACACGAAACGGCGGCGTTTCGTCGTTATTTAATTGGACCTCACGGACGCCTCTTTCGGCCTGAAACGGAAAAACCGTCACAGATTAATCGAACGGCTAGAAATTAAAGGAGAGGTGATGAGTGAGTAGAGCGTACGGAGGAGGCGTGGAAGCGCAAGAGCGAGAGGTGATCGTGGTGGCGGATAGGAGGCGGCGAGCGGCCGAGGAGAGAGAAGAGGACGATAATGAGAAGTAGGCAGCCGGAGATGGCGGAGACAAGGGGGAAGACGTGGTGGCGGATGTGACGGACGTGGCGACGGAGACTGGCGGTGCGGCGGATGCCGCCTCTGGGGCTGTGGTAGGGGCTGCTGTAGGGGCTGGCGTAAGGGCTGGTGTAGTCGACCGACTTGTCTCTCTTCTTCTTCTTCATCGGAGACGACAACATAGCAACTGAGCTGAGCTAAGGCCTCGGAGTCGACGTCGGATATTTAAAGGGGCCGAGGGGACAGGTGGCTGGCGGGGATTGGGCGGAGGTTTTGGAGAAGGCGGTGGGGTCCGGGAGTCTATACTTTCCCCCGCAACAAAACAAACGATCTCCGCCTGAAACCCATCGCGCGTATTTCCTTATGATGGGTTTGGCTCCGGTGTGGTCGATCAGATACGGGCGTTACGAATCAGCGAATAAATAACTGATGGGGAAATCAAGAGCTTTATGAAGGGAAATGGAAAAGGTGTGCGTAGGTGCATCAAATCAAATGAAAGAGCAGAAGCTTGTACCTCAAGGTAGTAATAGTATGAGGACACAAACTGGTTTCTAAAAGAAGCTTCTTGGCTAATTCAGGGAGGGGGAACAAAGATATAGGCTCTAATGGATTTTCTGTGTGTTCTCTCGTCTTATTTTAGCGAGTATGAAGCATGGTTTTCGAATGATATAAATAAGAAATCGGTCAAAAATAGAGTAATTACTATAAATACTCTAGTGGCGAGAATGTGATTGTTTGAAATATTTATGCTTCTTAAATTTCTGTTGTACAAGTGCCTCACGTTTTTATATGTTAAATGAGAGTAGTATTGTGACATTTTGAAATAAAATTTATCTTAAGAGGAAGACAATATGATTTTTTTTCTTTCATGAGTTAATAAGTCATTTTATGAATAATCAAACTACATAATGTGTGAACAACTGGTGGCATACATATATGATTTCCCCAATATCCTCCCTAATAAGCAAACTAATTCTGAGGCAGTTAGATAATGGCATTCTTGAGCCAATATGTCAAACTTATAACCATAACGCTCATTTCGTCAGGTTACAAACCAACTATGACATGAGTAAGAGGCATACCTTATACATCAAGTAATCTATGCAACATTTTGATCCTATCCACCAATCAACTTTCATCTACAAGCATTGATCATTCTCATTCACCAACCTCACTGCTTCCACGCAGTCTATTTCTACGAAAGCACCTATTTTTCCCTATGTTCCATAATACATATCATATTACAAACAATTCAACAACATGCAATGTCAACCTAAAATCATAAACATCACCATTCTGCCCAAGACATGCAACAGACATGAGAGACCATTACATTCTTAAGAACCCCAATAGCCAGCAACAACGTCGCGTAAACGGCTTAGAAGCCGATACACGGCGAAGGGTTGCTCTTAAAACCAACAAAATGGGAATATGTATATATATATATATATATAATGAGAGGGGACAAGGCTAGCTTAACTCTAATGGAAGAGAGTGAGCTGCTACAAATCGTAACGATTTAAATTATTTTATTCTTTTTGATGATCAAGTAGATATACAACTTTGTGAGTCGAACTCACAATCTTCTACTTATGAAGGAGAGACTATGCCGCTAGACCACATGGTACATGTCTAAAATTGATATATTGGTAGAAGTATTATTTCTTGTTTCAATAAATATCGTTAAACATTATTATTCTTTAAGAAGAGTGAAATTTACACAGCTTAAATTACAATCTACACACCAATGACACCATGACTCACTTTTTACATGAAAATGTCAAAAATGTCCATATTTTGAACAACTTGAAAAGATTAAAATATTGATAGTTTTAACATTTTCACATAAAAAATGGGGCAAGATGTGTTAATTGTAATTTAAGGTGTGTAAATTTCATTCCCCTTCTTTAAACAACAAGTGATCGGTTATAAAATTTTAAATAAAACATATATTCTCTTCATAACAGACTAGATAATCGATTTGAAATCAAAGAATAATGTCATGAATCCACACAACACACTAGAACTGATAGTGTTTTTAAATTGTGATGAGTTGACCCATTGGTATAAATTGGTATGAGTACTCACAGGCAAGATTTGCCAGAACCCTTTATTAATTCCCGGCAAGATCTTTGTTTCTCCGTCTCTCTTCACGTGTAACTCACGTGGTGCGCCGCCATTCGTCTCTTTCCAGTTTTACCAGTGGCAAACCACAGTCACAACTATAGCGCGTGCCAACACGGATCAAGCACAGAAACCCCGGCCTTGCCCGGCACGCAATGTCGCACCACTGACACTGAGAATAACGGATTGGATGCTGTTACTTTCACGTGTTTTGCCGCGCGTAGGGAAGCGTTCATCCGCACTCTAATGTCGTTTTGGAGTTGTTAATGACGCTTTACGACGTGATTTAACTCATTTAAGTGCGTGCTTTTCTTGTCGTTTCCTTTTCGAAATGTGGGCGGTTTAAGAAATCCAAAAAACACAACAAAATCATATCAAAGTCGTGTTCAGTCAACGGTGATCAGCGAGTCAGCAACTAGTCTCTGTTACATGACTGCGTGAATGGGTGAATCCAATCAACTAGTCTGGGCCGGTCCTGAGGTGAAAAAGGCCTTGTGCGAACTTTTCAAATGTGGTACCTTTTTTTGTGTGAATTATCTGCCGAATATAAGTGTGTGATTGTTGAAATTTGATCTTTTGAGACATTAAATTAGGGATTGGCCGTGTTTTGTTTTTTCCTTTCCTAGGAAGATGAAATTGGTGAAGATGAAAGAATACGACAGTAGGGAAAATATGAAAGCATAAGAGAAGACAAGGAAGATACGCCGAAAGGAAAAAAAAACCATAAAGAAAAAAGAGAGGGAGAAAACAGCCAAAAAGGAAAAAATTAGCCAAAAAAGAGAGAGGGAGAAAAAAACAAAAAAAAAATGAGAGAAGGTAGGACTCGAACTGAGGTTGTGGAGGTTGAGCTGAAAAGCTTAAACTAGGGGTGGGCTTGGGTCGGGTCGGTTCGGGTTTTTGTAAAACCCGACCCGAAACCCGAAATTTTCGGGTCGGGTCGGGTCGGGCTTTTTCAAAATGTGAACCCGACTGAGACCGGCCCGATTCGGGCTTTCGGGCTTTTTTCGGGCTTAAAAAGAATTCGGGTTTTTTTCGGGCTTTCGGGCAAACGTTTCTGTACAGACCAAATTATTGAAAAACAAAAGCATCGATTAATCTGAGATTACACAGATAAGAAACTAAGATGGCTTGTTCATGGTTAACAGACCAATGAGTCCATTGGCTGCAGCCATAACACAGCTTTGAAGACACAAATTCTAAATTTCCAAGAACTAAGATCTAGTACTCTTCATCCTCACCATCTTCACCTTCAGCAGATTCCAAACCAACTTCTTCATAATCCTTCTCAAGAGCAGCCAAGTCCTCCCTAGCTTCCGAGAACTCACCCTCCTCCATACCCTCACCAACATACCAGTGCACAAAATGATCCTAAAGACATAATAGATGGTTAAGCCTTACATAAATTGAATTGACAAACACAAACTACATTTCATACAACATAGTTATATTAAAAGCAGATGCAGTACAACACTGATCTCAAAGCAATCAATCCAGATGCAGTACAACATAGTTTTTAAAATGTAAAACTCATACATAGTTTTTAAAATGAAGCACCAGATAACTTTATGTACCAACTAAGTTTTCAGCACAAACAATTTTACAAAACACTAAACAATACCTTATTTTTTGTTTTTGTTGCCTTCCCTCTTTAGCTTAGACGCCGCCATCGATGACTTAGATGCCTTACATGCTACAGCTTTCCCTTTAGAAGCTTGAGAAGATTTGGTGGTAATAGGCATTTCCGGGTGATCCTCAGTACCATTAACACCTTCTTCCTTTTCATGTTCTGCACCATGGATACCAACAAAAGCTCAAGTTCAAATCGAAACTAAAACTCAGAATGAAACGAAAATTAAGAAAAGAAATAAAAAGTTTACCTTCCTCCACAGATTCATAAAATTCCATATCCTCAATAGTTGGAACATATTGAATGTTGTGGATACTCTCAGACCTAATCCAATTTTGGTAGCAGATTAAGGCCTCCACTGTCTTGGGAGATAAAGAACTCTGAAATGGATCGATCACCCTTCTACCGGTGCTGAATGAAGACTCGGCTGCTACCGTGCTCACTTGGATGGCCGACACATCTTTTGCAAGTGCAGCAAGACCTGGATACTTGTCACCGTTCATCTTCCACCATTCTAATATGTTGAATTTCTCAGGACTTGGAGGCTTCTCAATTGGGTCCAGTAGGTATCTGTCCACTTCATGTACAACAACAGCTTCTTGAGAGTCTTCCAATTCTCTCTCCCATTCTTCTTCCATGTCTTTTATGATTCCAGTAGCCTCTACGGTACTCTTTTTGGATGAGGATTTGTTGGTTTGGCTAACTATGCTTTGGCTGCTCTCTCCACTCCTACATTTTCCTGATCTGGAAGATGATGGAACATTTATTGAGCTGCTGTAAAGATCACATAGCTCCACCAAAAGCTCTTTAACCTCGACAGACTTCATCTTAATTTCAACATACCCCATCTTCAGCCATTTCTTGCATATACTTTCGAAGTTTCTGATCTTGTATCTTGGGTTTAACACCAAGGCAATGAGCATAAGCTGGTTGCAGTCATCTAAGGTGGCAAAATACTTCTCGTACTTGATTTTCATACTCGAAGCCATATCAAACATGGTTTTCTCAATCGGCGCACTGGTACACATTTCAGGTTTACTGAGCAATCCTTCAATCTCAGCCTTTATGGCAACAATATCATGAAAAGCTTTCCATGAAGTTGGGTGATTGGAGGCACTAATCCTTATTGTCACATGAAAGAAAATTCTTAGAAACTTCACAAATACAGCAGCTTTGTCCCAATCATGTCTAATCGGTGGTCCAACCCTTTTCTTCCTTTGTTTCTTCCTTGCATTAGTTGCATCTTCAGTCGGACTTACTTTCCCCAAGTCTTGAATCAGCTCATCATCAAAATCAATGTCTTCATCCTCTTCAAAGTATCTCTCGTACTTATGTTCCTCATTTTCAGCCATTCTATCAAATGCCTTCCTCAGCTCTAATGCAGTGGATAACATTAGATAAGTAGAGTTCCACCTTGTTGGTACATCGAGAATGCAAACCTTCTTAGACTCGACCTTTTCCTTCTCCAAACACATTTTGAAAACGTCAAGCCTTTGTCCACTGCTCCGGACATACCGCACTGCATTCCTAATTGAAGCAACAGAATCTCCCATCATTTCAAGCCCTGATCTAACAATAAGGTTCAGAATGTGTGCAAGGCATCGAACATGCAAAAACTTGCCTCCTAAAACCGGTTCCTTCTCCCACCCTAACATCTTTTCCCTAATATAGTCAATTGCTACCTTGTTTGCACTCGCATTATCCACTGAAATAGTCAAGACTCTCTCAACTTCCCACTCAAGTAAACAGTCCTCCAACAACTTCCCGATGCTAGTTCCTTGATGGTTAGGAATCACCTTAAAACTCAGAATTCTTTTCTGCATTTTCCAACCTGAATCTACAAAGTGAGAAGTCACAACCATGTAATTTATATTTTGCACCGATGTCCATGTATCGGTGGTTAAACACAGACAATGACCCTTCATCTCTTTCTTCAGCTTTGCTTTTTCTTCTTTATACATTGAAAGAAACTGCTTCACAATCACCCTCCTAGAAGGAACTTTCCAATGAGGCACTGCGTATCTGCAAAAATATTTAAAACCTTCCTTTTCGATATGACTGAAAGGAAGCTCATCCATGACTATCATCTTCACCGCTGCTTCCCTGCAACCTTGTTGAGTCCATTTTCCCATCACCAACTCTTTTGTACCCCCGGTAACTTGCTGCTCACCTTCTATATCTACCCTCCCTGGATAGAATTTGCACACAATTTCTATGTGTCTCTTGAGAGTGCTAGTACCATTCGAGTGACTATCACAAGCTAACATCTTTTCGCAGTGAACACATTGAGCTCTCTCTATTTCATCAACTACAACCCTCTTACCATCCTTCATCCCATAAAATGTCTTCTTTATCTTTCTAAAGTGCAGCCAAACATATGATCTTCCAGCCGGGTTTTCATCTATTTCTATATCAACATCATC
Organism: Fragaria x ananassa; assembly: GCA_034370585.1. Classification (NCBI taxonomy): domain Eukaryota; kingdom Viridiplantae; phylum Streptophyta; class Magnoliopsida; order Rosales; family Rosaceae; genus Fragaria; species Fragaria x ananassa. The sequence continues at coordinate 20,451,229 of CP139769.1, forward strand.
TTCACCCCCTTCAATAGCTTGAGCATGTTCTCTCCTCACACGACGACGCTTCCTTTTTCGAGGAATCCTCTGAACCCCCGAGTTTGAATTAGAGCCAGAACTGTGGGACGAATGGGAACCATAACTCTTGGATGAACTTGAGCCTAGGCTGAGTGAAATCTGAGGTGAAGCCATGAATCTCTGTTCAAATAGAACAGTGATAACAGTCAGAAATACCCCTTGATAATAACTAGTAACAAATTAAAGTATCAACATGCTACAACAAACTACGATAAGAGATCAAATCAAAAATAATCATTCTAATCAGAACCTAAATAATTAAGAACCAAAGAAAAAATGCCAAGTTTAAACTTTCAATGTGCAATACAATTATGCAATCAAATAAGAAAAAAAAAAAACTTGATCATAATACAAAAGCCTTTTCTTTCCCAAGTTCTCTAAGACACTAATTAATTTCTTAGAATACAAAAACAATAGACTTACATAATCATTTTAATCGCATCATAATCTCATCAACTATCATGACAGAGAATAAATTAATAAGCCTAAAGAGTGATCAGTGTGAGCACGCTACGTACAAACACGCCAAGTAGTTCAACATTTTCACTTTATAGAAGTATTAGTGTGCTACTCAAATATAGAGACAAGAAACAGAATTCACAGAACAAAGTCAACAATTACACCAAGCTTAAGTGAATACAACAACGAATTCATAGAGTAAACTCAACAGCCACTGCAACCAATACAACTTGCAGTTTTCGTGTGCAGAGATCTTTAAGCACACGAAACTAAATAATTTCCAAATCATAACAACATCATCTTTAAGCACACGAAACTAAATAATTTCCAAATCATAACAACATTCATTCTAATCAACATTCATTCTAGCATGAACCCTGCCAGCCACATCATGGCCTTGAATACAAATTGATAACCAAAAACACTGAATGCATGAAAATATCAAAGCCAGTAGGATGACATATGCAAGGAGTGGACTATAACATTTACCAAAGCAGTACTTTCCGAGCAGATACTATCTGTTAGCAACAGATACTAATACTCTCCCAATTCCTGGGCATGAAGATCACTAATACTATCTGTTAGCTTTTGGTGCTCATACTCTAGACTCTACACACAATGATTCTTTGCCATCTTCATAAAAATATCAAACGATATATAAAGCTCGATCTAACTGAAAACTTCCAATTAATTGACAAAAACTGGAAAGCGACTAACCGAGTTTGGCCATATTCAACAAATAAAACTTTGCGCAAAGAAAAAGCATAGGGAACAAAGAAAGTGAGAGAAACCCAGGTGGGGTTTATACCTGAAACGCATGAAAACTCAAACCCAGAAGCTGAAAAGCTCAGAAACCCCAACTTTGCATCACCCAACTCAAACCCATCTGACTTCAGTCTTCACTCTCCAATCTCAACTCAAATCCATTTGGCTTATTCTAAAGAGCACGCTTTTGATAGAGAACATAATCGAAGAAGAATGCGAAAGAGGAAGAAGAGAGTTTAAGACTTGAAGGAGATTGTGGAGGCGATTAAGGAGAATTTCGATAAGGCTGCGGCGGAGAATTGAAAGTGAGAAACTAAAGTCGCAGAGAACTGGGTTTTTAGGTTTATGGGTTTTTTTTTTTGAATTACATGGACCAATAAACTGCTGCCACGTGACAAAAGGGGCATCTCGGGCCTTTTCGGGCTTTCGGGTTGAGACCGATTCTAAGCCCGAGCCCGGACCGAACATAAAGCAAACGGGCCGGTCTTTGGCCCGGACCGATATCATCACATTAAAGACCGAACCGATTGGGCCCGATCGGGCTTTTGGGTCGGTTTTTTTCAGGTTTTTGGGCCCGAACGCCCACCCCTAGCTTAAACCATAAGTTTTATTAATGGATGACATTCCTTTAAAAAAAAAAAAAAACTTCAACCAATTCTACTATAGCTATATGATTTTTTTTAGAGACCCCAAAAAATTAGAGGCCTTGTGCCATTGCACACATTGCACATGCCAAAGGCCAGCCCTGCAACTAGTATCCGCACCCAAGTTCACAAAGTATATCCCAGTAAAAATCAAAATAATCTCTCACCGTGAGAGCACGAATCCAAAGACTGGATTACTGGCTGCAAATTGATGGGAGGTAAGACTTGAATACTAGACATGAAAGTTTCATGCTAAGCTAGGCAACTTAACCAACTTTACCATATGATAGGAGCATAAAATGCGATGATTTTATAGTTTAACCTTTGCATTTAACTTAGCTATTTTCCTATAAAAATATCGTTTTAACTTTGTTATTTTCTTAGGTACTTCGTGGAGCAAGATAATGCAAATATGTGTTCAAGTGATGCAAGCAAGGCTTCCAATACGAAGTAGAGATGTCAAGGATGGAGTTTGATCATTCACATGGTCAAAAATATCAAGGAAAAGCGATGAAAGCACTTCACCAAAACAGAAGCCGTAAACAAAAAAAGCTGGAAACTGGTTTATGCTTATTTTCTCCGGTTTTCAAGGCCTATTTCCATGAGGTTCCGAGAATGGTTTCACTGAGATTACTGGCCAGATTTGTAGAGGTGCGTTTGTAGATCAATTTGGACTCAAGAAATATCTAAATCAGTGATGACATCTTGGAGTTATGAAGCGTCAAAGTTGGACAGAAAATTAGCAGTTCCAGGAAAGCTGTGCAGCAGTCAAATTTGAGGCAGTGTTTGGGCTAGATTCTGAGAAGCCGTCTTGGGGGTTTTTGAACGATTTTGAAGAGTGACATCATTAATATAATTTTCCCGAAAGCCAAGTCCAGATTATATATGGAAGACATTTAAAAGATAGCCCAAACATCGATTCTAATCAAAGAAGGAAACATAGTTTGAAAATGAAGTTTTAAAGACTTGGAGACTATTTAAGGCAAAACCCTAATACCATAACGTTTGTTTTTTGGGAAAAAAGCTGTCATACGGGAAGAGAGCCTTCATGTTGTTGAAAAATGCACAATAGAAGAGGGAGCCATCAAGCAACTCAAGGAGAAGAAGTCAGAGCCCAGAAGAGATCGATCTCTCGACTCAGAAAATTGATCTTTTCCCCTGTTTTTTTTATCTTTAGTATTTTCTTTTTTTCTCAAACCTCATGAAATTCTTTAGTGTGTTTTCAAAGATGATGAGTAACTAATTTTCCCATAGTTAGCAGCTGCTTCCAAGCCCTAGACATGATGTAATTATGAAGTTGGCGTTAATTTAATTTGTTCCATGGATTTCAGATATTCATTGGTTTATCGTTATATCATTGATCAACTTTGTATGTTTATTGATGGTGGCCAACATTAGTATGCATGCTAGGTTGTAATTTGTATGATCATCATGTCTACTTGCATTCTAGAGTAGCGAGTGAGTGACTTGAGCTCATTCACATATATCAATGTCTAGGTAGATTAGGACAACATTAGTACCGACATTGTCTAGTCTTATTCATAATCTGTTAGACCATAATGACTTCTAGGTGAGAACTATGCGAGAACATCAGTCTAGGCTCCATTCTAGATGCTAAGTTAAGTTGAAAACATCATTCTCTTAACATACCAAGTTTAACATACCAAGTAAGAAAGATTGATAGGTTAAGTTCATCACATCATTGACTTAGCTTGAGTAAAGATATCCGAATGAATTGAACATGTTAGTAAACACATCATAGGTGTAATCATTGTCTAGTGGTGAGGAGTAGTTCCTAACTAGTTTTTGTTATTTGATTTCGAAAACCAAAATCCCCAAATTTAGTTTTCTGTTTTTGACCATTCTGTCCGTCATATTTCTGAATTTTGTTAGCATAGAAAAGCTACACCGTTTGCCCCCAAATTTTGTGTGTGTCCTCTTCAGTATGTCTAGTTTCTCCAGATTTAATTTCATAATTTTTCGCTGAGTCTAGCTATAATTTTTAATTGCGTCTTGGTACGCCGATATTGTGAACTACAAAGCTTCCAAATTGATTCTGAATGACTTAACTCGAGCACAAAAGGATAAACTCATCAAAACTTCTAAGCAATATTTGTGGGATGACCCATATTTATGGAAGTATTGTGCAGACTAACTGGTAAGAAGGTGTCCTAATGATTCTGAATTTCATTATATTCTTACCTTTTGTCATTCATATGCATGTGGTGGATATTTTGGAGAAAAAAGAACAGCTCATAAGGTTCTTGAAAGTGGTTTCTATTGGCCTACCTTGTTCAAAGATGCCTAAATCTTTTGCCAATCTTGTGATCGTTGTCAACGAACATGTAACTTGGGCCCTAGAAATCAAATGTCACAAACCCCCATTCTGACCGTTGAACTTTTTGACCTTTAGGGCATTGATTTCATGGGACCATTCCTTTCATCTTATGGTAATCTTTACATTCTTCTTGCTGTTGATTATGTGTCTAAGTGGGTGGAGGCTAAAGCCACCCGAACTAATGATTCTAAAGTGGTTTCAAATTTTCTTAAGTCTCATATCTTTTCAAGATTTGGAACACCGAGAGCAATAATATACGATGGAGGATCCCACTTTTGCAATCGAACATTTGAGGCTCTCCTTCGGAAATACAACATCACTCATAAGGTGGCAACACCTTATCATCCTCAAACTAGTGGTCAAGCAGAAGTGTCTAACCGTGAAATTAAGCAAATCTTGGAGAAGACCGTTGGCCCTAGTAGGAAAGATTGGAGCTTAAGACTTGATGATGCTCTCTAGTCATATAGGACTGCTTACAAGACACCAATTGGAATGTCCCCTTTTCAGTTGGTGTATGGTAAGTCTTGTCATTTACCAGTGGAGCTTGAGCATCGTGCATGGTGGGCAGTTAAGAAATTCAACATGGATATAGATGTAGCTGGTGTGCATAGAAAGCTTCAGTTGAATGAATTGAAGGAAATCTGTAATGATGCTTATGAGAGTTCTCGAGTTTATAAAGAGAAGACCAAGGCATTCCATGATCGAATGATCTCTCGTAAAGATTTTTCTATTGGATAGAAAGTCCTTCTCTTCAACTCTCGTCTCAAACTTTTTCCTGAAAAATTACGCTTTAGATGGTTTGGTCCTTTTATTGTTATTAATGTTTATTCTCACGGTGCAGTGGACATCCAAAGCTTGAGGACCAATGAAACATTCAAGGTCAATTGACACCGCCTCAAACCATATTATGAGGCCTTTCAAGAGCACAATGTAGAAGAGGAGAACCTTTGCAATGCATCACCCCCTGTGGACTAAAAAAGAAACTTCGTCTGGCTGAAGACGCTAAATCAACGCTTGTCGGGAGGCAACCCAACCATATTTATCTTCTGTGTTTTATTTGTTTTGTTTTTGTTCGTTTTAATGTGTTTTGTATGTGTGCATATTAGAGTTGAGAAAAGTTGAAGAAAACTCCAAGTTATGCAAAAACAGTGATCTTGCAAAAAGCGGTCTGCCAACTTTGGAGGGACACTGTTTGCAGCTCACAAGACCTGAGAATATGTGCTCTATATTAAAAGAAAAGTCTTTGAGTCTAGTTTCTGTAGGATTTTACAGAAGTGAATTTGGAGACCTGAGTCATTCCCAGTTTAACCTTGAAGGAAGAAAGGTCACTGTCAGGAAAACAGAAGTTGTGCACTACAGCTGGAAAAAGGTCAAAACAGGGGATACTTCCAGCAATTCTGTTGAGGAAAGCTATATATTCCTAAACAGCTTGTTGAGTTAGCTTCAACTTTGCTTTGAGACACTTTTACATTCCGGCACCAGAACTCTTTGGAAATCAGGTTTGAATGGGTAAAAGTCCTTGCTTCAGCTTTTCTGTGCGCATTCTGTTTTTCTTTTAACTTTGCAGGGCTGCCATTTTCAAATCATTTGGAGTTAGGAAACATGCCACATATCCACATAAAGCTAGCCATGCCATATTTCATCTCCAATTGGAATCGCGAACATTGGATATTGCAACAAGACGTTATATGAGCTGGAACTTGGCTTCAGAGCACAAAATGGGGGAGCTTTTCTAAACTTTATCTTCTTAGTCTCTTGTTTTTCTCACTTTCCTCCATACATATGTTGTCATTGCATGATCTATATTGTTCTTGCATCGAGGACGCTGCATAGTTCAAGTGTGGGGGAAGGGACTGCACACATTTTTGAGTCGTAGAAGCCTTTAACAAGTCTAGGATGATATTAATCTTTTGAAATCATGGCTAAAAGATGATCATGTAATTGAGATGATGAGCATAACATTCTTTGGTTAATCGAGTCTTATGTGATGCATGCGTACTTGTAGTAGATATGGCTTGAGACTTTAGTACAGAATTTTTGAACATGCTATTTCAGATTGTGATTTCAAAATAACCCTTGTGAGATTATTGATCTTAATGCCTTTCTTTGGAGAGATTTTGAAATTCATTACTCGATTTTTAATGATATGCTTGTTGCTAAATCCCATTATTCTTTTATGATTGAATGCTTGCCGCAGATTAAGTTTAATGGACTAGAGAGTTTACTAGAACTCGCTTCTGCCACCTTTCAAAAATTTTAGTCATGACATGCCCTGATTGGGGAAAGGATTGAGGAACTTAGGATCGCCACCAAAGCCAAATCAGCCTTTGTCCCCATTTGTGTAAACAAGATGTACACCCCCTAGATTAACCCTATTGAGCCTATGTTTTAGACCTTTTGTCATCACCCTTATTATTTTGACCTTGAGCTTTAGTATAGCTATATCCTTACCTTTGTTCTGGAATCTGGTAGAGCTATACATGAGATTTATGCAAAATCAAGGCGATACGAAGATGATGAAGAAGAATAAGTGTGGGGAAGTGTTTTGGCCACGATCCTCAGCGCGCGGGCGAGAGGTAAATAGCAAACAAAGAGAAAGGCGATTTGTGGGCTTGCCACCTCGCGGATGAGGAAAGGGATGGTTGTGAGATCTTGACTTTTGATCAGGCGGGGGGATTTCCAGGTGCCACCTCACGGACGAGGAATTTACGAGCACAAAGCAATTCGATACTCACGGCGGGGTGTGAGCAAAACAACTATTGAGAATCAGGGAAATCGAGGGCGAATCCAAGAGGGCTCTGAACTAAGGCGCGGATGCTCTTAGGGTTAAGTGTCTAGAGAATTTAGCTTCAACGGGGAAGCGATTGCAAAGCTCCTAGAGCATTGGAGGTTTCAACTAGGTTGAAAGGTTTGTATTGTTTGAGTTGTTGAGATTGTAGTTCGACCCCTTTATATAGTAGTTCGACTTGCGGCAGAAGAAAGTTAACTTGGAATCCAAGTTGGGTTTTGAAACCCTAATAACACAAGGGCACTGTTTCGCCTGTGCGAACCAACCATCTTGTGACACATGTCCAGTCCACATACTTCATTCTGCATAGGGCACTGCATCCGCGTTGCACAATTAAAGACTCCTATGCGGACTGGAATTAGGCACATCCTTTTCCTGCGGGGTGTCACAGTCCTTGCGGAAAACCTATCTCGCATGGGCCGTGGACTCAAACAATCTCGTGAGCTCCTGAAGCTCGCTTCCATCTCACATGTCAAAGACTTTGTTTTGGCCACGATCCTCAGCGCACGGGCGAGAGGTAAATAGTGAACAAAGAAAAAGGAAATTTGCAGGCCTCGCGGACGAGGAAAGGGATGAGTGCGTGAGAGATCTTGGCTTCTGATCAGGCGGGGGGGGGGGGGTTCCAGGTGCCACCTCAGATGAAGAATTACGAGCACAAGACGATCGATACTTACGGTGGGGCGCGAGCAGAGCAACTATATGGAATCAAGGAAATCGAGGGTGAGTCCAAGAGGGCTCTGAACTAAGGCGCGAACGCATTTAGGGTTAGGGTTTCGAGGTAGCTCGAAGAGTAACTGGTTTGCAATTTTTCTGTGTTGTTTTTAATGAGATTGCGTGTTTTTGTGAGAGCTTTCGACCCCTTTATATAGTAGTTCAACTTGCGACAGAAGAAAGATAACTTAGAATCCAAGTGGGACTCTCAAACCCTAATCCCACAAGGACACGGTTTCTTTCGAGTGGACCAACCAACTTATGACACATGTCCAGTTTGCACACTCCGCATGGGCTACTGTTTCCATCTCGCGGGCCTTAAAAGAGCTTTTTATATTAAAAGGGCCACAAGGATTTGCCCGAAGCATGTTAAAGACTTGTAAGAGTCCTCAACAATTAATGTGGTGCACGCGGACTCCGCATGTGGCTTCTATGCGAAGTCTCCCACGCGAGCCAGTTCGCCAGCTCGCCTAGATGTACTTCATTCCTATGCGAAGTGTCATCTCGCTTCGCTTACGCGGGAAGTCATTAAGCGCGCGAGATCATTAAGTGTGTGAGCCCTGTATTTCGAGCGAAGTTAGTTTGCACGCGAGCTTCGTAATTTAGCTTGCGTGGTCTCACTGGCGGGCCATTACTTGACCCAAGGAATTTGGGCTCGCCAATCATGATGTGAACCAAGAACGTAACTAATATTCACATGGACATTTTACAGTCCAGTAAAGTATTATTACTTGGACAAAAATGCTCTTTGGTTCAGACTTGTAAGAGTCTTCAATGATTAACGTGATGCACGCGGACTTCGCCTGTGGCTTCTATGAGAAGCCTCACACACGAGCCAGTTCGCCAGCTCACCTCACCTAAGGCTTCACTCTTACGCGAAGTAACACTTCGCCTTGCCTACGCGCGAGCTCTGTAGTCCGCGCGAAGTCTACTAAGCCAGCGAGATTTGTAGTCCGCGTGAAGTTATCCTGCGTGCGAATTTTGTAATTCAGCTCGCGTGGTCTTACTGGTGGGCCATTACTTGTAAACTTAAAGAACTTGGGCTCGCTGGTATGACATGGACAAAGAAATTAATTAATATTCCCATAGACTTTTACTGTCTAGTAAAATATTAATTTGGGCGTAAACATGGAGGACTCAAGCTAGATTGCAATCCCTGGCAGTATTTAAAAAAAAATTTGCACAGCCAGGAAGAGAAAAAAAATGTAAAAAATCGACTTTGTGTTCTTGAGGTGTTTAAACTGAAGCAACGGTCCAACTCAATGACATTCGGCCGCATTTAATGACACTATGAAGTTACAAGGAGACCTTCATGGTTGTAAGAGCACAAGAGGAATCTCTCTACATCAATGAAAGCTCTGCTAGGTTTCAGGATATTTGTTTGAATTCCTATCCCTTTGTTTTTGTAACCCTAATCCTAGCCCCATTACAACCTTGAAAAAGACATATTTGATCCTTGAGATGAGAAAATTATGATATGTGGAGTTAGGTGCAAAAGTTGAGCATATTGTGGTCCATTTGGCAAGTATTTGATTTCCTTTATGGGATTTTAAATCATGTTTTTCGTTGAGTTTTTTTTCTTTCTTACGTATGTGAGCTATTTGTTGATTTTTATTTTGATCTCTGGCATACACTTGAGTGAAAGCTTTTAAGCATACCTTAAATCTTGAGAGAAGAAAGAGTGCAATCTTTGTGATGTGAAATCATGATTTGTCTTATGCATATTGAGCTCTAACAATCACCATTGTTCTCTCCCAAGTCTTACTTGTGCTATGTTGAATATGAGTCTTTATTAACTCTAGAATGTGAGCTTAATTCTTTGTTGCGTGTTATTCTTGGTGCTATGAAAGTAGAGGATTTCGGAGACAATTTGTTAAGGGCATTAGAGTTGATTTCAAGACTAGTTAGGTTTTGAGTCATTGATTTTGCTAAGGGACTAGCAAAAGCTAAGTGTGGGGGAATTTGATAGGAGCATAAAATGCGATGATTTTATAGTTTGACTTTTGCATTTAACTTAGTTACTTTCCTATAAAAAGATCGTTTTAACTTTGTTATTTTTTTAGGTACTTCATGGAGCAAGATAATGCAAATATGTGTTCAAGTGATGCAAGAAAGGCTTCCAATACAAAGTAGAGATGTCAAGGATGGAGTTTGATCATTCACATGGTCAAAAATATCAAAGAAAGGCGATGGAACCACTTCACCAAAACAGAAGGTGTAAACACAAAAAGCTGGAAACTGGTTTATGCTTATCTTCTCCGGTTTTCAAGGCCTATTTCCATGATGTGCCGAGAATGGTTTCACTAAGATTACTGCCCAGATTTGTAGAGGTGCGTTTGTAGATCAAGTTGGACTCAAGAATCATCCAAATCGGTGATGACATCTTGGATTTATGAAGCGTCGAAGTTGGACAGAAAATTAGCTGTTCCGGGAAAGTTGTGCAGTAGTCAAGTTTGTGGCAGGGTTTGAGCTGGATTCTGAGAAGCTGTCTTAGGGGTTTTTGCACGATTTTGAAGAGTGACATCATTAATATAATTTTCCCTAAAGCCAAGTCCAGATTATATATGGAAGACATTCAAAAGATAGCACAAACATTGATTCTAATCAAAGAAGGAAACATAGTTTGAAAAGGAAGGTTTAAAGACTTGGAGACTATTTAAGGCAAAACCCTAATATCATATGTCAGGACCCGTCGGGAATTTCACCCTGAAACCCGAAGTAAGTCCTGCGGGGACTACATCCAAGGAAAATTTACCGAAGAACTCGGCAAACCTCCCTTGAAAATGGACAACCCTAACCCGGAAAAATTTTATAGAACCACTCTTTTAACCAACAAATTAATCCTCAACTCATCCCAATTATCCGAAGAAAATATTACACAATTATTTTTCCGAAAGTATTCAGAGCTACTAAAAGAAAAACAACGGAAGCTGACAAATATTCTAGTAGATTAAACAGATAACCTACTGGGGAAAAGTAACGGAAAGATGGGTGACTATGGCTCGTCGCCTCCATCTAGACCCCACCCGAACGTTGCAGACTGTACATTTTAAAATGAAGAGCCCAGGGGAAAATATTCAATTACGTCAGAGTGAGTGGACAAAAGCAATTACGACAACAAATAATATTTCCCCAAAAATACTTTCATTGAAAACACTTTACCAGCGACAGCTTAAAGCTTAAACTCAAAAATTCTTAACAGGTGTCTAGCCTTGCTAGACTCCCAAACTTTAAAAACAGGCCTCTCAGGCTAGGATTATATATATCAGTATGTATTTACACTCGTCTATTCCTTGTACGATATCTATGAATAAGCTCGAAAAATAGAAAGTCATACAAGGCTACGACGCTGGCGTCTAACGCTCACGTCACCCCATAATGACATTTTTCCTCATTATGGGGGAAACTCACGAGTGAGTATATATACGTGCAGATTCCTTATACGAATTCTATGAATGAATACAAAGAATAGAAAGTTGTACAAGGCTACGACGCTGGCGTCTAACGCTCACGTCACCCCAAAATAAAATTGTACCTCATTATGGGAGAAAATCACGTATAGCTAGCTAGCATTTATTTATATATATAATATTCTCATAATCATCTATATATGAGTATAATCACTGAAATTCTCAATTTCGATTATTTTCCAACAAAAGAAATTAAAATACTCAACAATAACACATTTCAAGCACATTATTTAAAACAAAGGTCCACTCACAAATTAGGCCTAAGCCTGATGTCGGTCAGAGGCCTCTTCAGCTCGAGCCTCCTCGCGTCCTGTTCCAAAAACATAAATAAATCCTTAAATAAAACACCGACGCTTAAAGAAAATAGGCGAAATAAAATATGAGTTTCGCGCGCTCAACAATGCTTATCGCCCTAAATCTTAATTCACTACCAGAAGAAAGGCTTTAGCCGACGAAAAAAAAAAAACCAGGCCGACGAATTTTTTTTTCGTCGGCTAAAGTGGACTTTAGCCGACAAAATTTTCCTTCGTCGGCTAATTAAAAATATTCGTCGGCTATGATCAACTTTAGCCGACGAAATAAAAATTTTGTCGGCTATGATCAACTTTAGCCGACGAAATTTTTATTTCGTCGGCTAAATAATTTTTTTCGTCGGCTATAGTCTGTGAACTTTAGCCGACGAAATTTTCAAAAGTTTAGCCGACAAAATTTTCAAAACTTTAGCCGATGAAATTTTTAGAGTTTAGCCGACGAAATTTTTAAAGGTTTAGCCGACGAAAAATATAATTTCGTCGGCTAAAGTGTCTTATATTTACAAATTTTGATGCAATATGGTCCTACGCAAAAAGGGGTGTAACTTTTGATCCGTCCGTCAGAAATTGCTGAAATTTTGACAGCAGCTCCGCAGGCCCAAATTTTGACAGCAGCTTCGGGGCCTATCCGACCGTCGGATCTAGCGATCCGAGGCTTTTTATGTAATTTTCTGTTTTTAGGGTTTGGTCTTTTTCTTTTAAAACTGCGGTCAACCCTATTTACCGTTATTATTTCTTAAGGGGAGCCCTATCGTCGAAAGGTAAATGTTTTAAAATTTTTATATAGGTGGTTGCGTCTCATCTACGTGAGAGTTTTTCGTGTGGAAGATTTGACCAAACTACGTAACATAGGGGGAGATATGAGTATTTTCGTGAATTTATAGACTTTAGCCGACGAAAATATATGAAAAGTCGTCGGCTAAGGTCAAAAAATTTCAAAATTTTTTAGGCGGTAAACCAAAGTTGGAGGAAAATTTTCAAAGGACTTTAACCGACGAAAATATATGAAAAGTCGTCGGCTAAGATGGTTTTTGCCGACGAATAACCTAATATTTCGTCAGCTATAGTTATTTTTTAATTTTTTAATTACATACTATAGCCGACGAATACGTTAGGGTATTCGTCGGCTAAACCCTAAAATTTCTCTATTACCTACTATAGCCCTATATTCGGTGGTTATTTTGCGTAAAATTTTTATACGACTTGTTGCGTGTCATCGGTTTAAAACTATTTTCAGTTGGAGGTCCGGCCAAAATAAGTAATTTAGACGGTCGAACGACCTTTTCCGTGCGTTTAGGGGTTTGACTTACGAGATTGACCGTCCGGATCGAGCCCTTATTCTTTTCGGATCAAGTTGAATTTTTTCCCATACATGTATTTTATCATGATGGTCAGATCTGACGGTCGGAATTCTGTTTCTCAAGTTTGATCATCACAATCACAACATGCATACTAATGTTGTATAACTTGTTTACCAAGTGTTATGTAAATGTTCCGTTTCAAAAACAAACTATACGTAAAACCTTCAAACTCTAAAAAGTCATGAAATAAGATATGACGAGAATGTTGAAATACATCCACGGTTGAAAAATCACACTATTCCGGTAAATATTCGGTGCCGATAGTTGCGGTCAATGCAATCATAACATGCCAAATGTATAAAAATACTTTTAGCCGACGAATTTCAAAGGTTTAGCCGACGAAATTTTCAAAGGACTTTAGCCGACGAAAATATATAAAAATTCGTCGGCTAAAGTCGAAAAATTTTCGAAATTTTCAACCAAAATTTTTTGGCGGGCAACCAAAATTTTCAAAGGACTTTAGCCGACGAAAATATATGAAAAGTCGTCGGCTAAAGTCGAAAAATTTTCAAAATTTTCAACCAAAATTTTTTGGCGGTCAACCAAAGAGTTTAGCCGACGAAAATAAATAATTTCGTCGGCTAAAGTTCTTTATATAGCCGCAGATAAACCCAACACTAGACATATTGCGGCCCCTCCTCCTCTTCCTCCTCCTCCTCCTCCTCCTCCTCCACACAACCACCACAAATAAACCCAACACTAGAAATATTGCGTCCCCTCCTCCTCTTCCTCCTCCTTCTCCTCCTCCACCTCCGCCACTCTCTCTCCTCACCCCACCGTCTACTCTCCACCCCCACGCGCCCAATGGCCACCTACCGCGCCCTCCTCTCCCTCAAGTCCTCCCTCGATGACCCCGACTCCCGCCTCTCCGCTCTCCGCCTCCTCAACCTCTCCAACAACGTCTTCAACCGCACGTTCCCGCCGGAGCTCTCCAACCTCACTAACCTCCGTGTTCTCGACCTCTACAACAACAACCTCACAGGCGTGTTGCCAGTTTCGGTGGCAACTTTTCACTGTATATCACAGTTTCTCTGTCAAGATTCTCCACACACAAAAAAAAAATAAAAAAAAAGTTTCTGAAGTTTTTTTTTTCAAAACCCAGCAACTTTAGCCGACGATATTCAAACATAATATTCGTCGGCTATAGTATTTTTTAATTTTTTTAATAAGGTTTAGCCGACGAAATAACCTAATATTTCGTCGGCTATAATTATTTTTAAATTTTTTTATAATGTTTAGCCGACGAATAACCTAATATTTCGTCGGCTATAGTTATTTTTTTAATTTTTTTAATAAGGTTTAGCCGACGAAATAACCTAATATTTCGTCGGCTATAATTATTTTTAAATTTTTTTTATAAGGTTTAGCCGACGAATAACCTAATATTTCGTCGGCTATAGTTATTTTTTTAATTTTTTTTATAAGGTTTAGCCGACGAATAACCTAATATTTCGTCGGCTATAGTTATTTTTTAAATTTTTTTACAACGTTTTGCCGACGAAATACTTCGTCGGCTAAAGTCTGGGATTATAGCCGACGAGATTTTTTTCATCGGCTAAAGTGGGACTATAGCCGACAAAAAAAAAAATTTCGTCGGCTAAAGTCATTACAGACGGCCTTTTCCCGACGACACTATAGCCGACGAAGGCTCGTCGGCTAAGGTCTTAGCCGACGAATGTTTTTAACAGGCCGACGAAAATTTTTCGTCGGCTAAAGTGCCTGTTCTGGTAGTGATTTCACTGCCAACCATAAAACTCCATAACTTTTACTGACATCCTCAAAAACATCTTCTACCATAAATAATCCAATGGCCAGATTCTAACTTATTGATCCGCAAAAAATACCAAACTTTAAAAATTTCCAAACCTATCCAAAAATCCTTCAAAAATTCTAAAACTCATTTCATTAAACTCCTCATAAAATTCTCTACTAAAATCACTTTTTCAGCAGCGGCGGCCAGCTCCAGCAACCTCCAATGCTCACCAAATTTTGACAGCACATTCTTCTCAACCTCCTCTACAACTTTCCTAACTAGCACAAACCATAATTCCTAGCCTAATTATGTCAATCGAACGAAAACATATAAAAACCCTAGAATTTCCAACTTCGATTTCTCCTTAACTAGCTCGAGAGGGAGGGAGCCATTTAAAAAGATTGCTGCACGGGAGGAGAGCTTTCCAACGGGTCAAGGATTGCCTGCTATGGCGGCCGGAGGAAGGAGTTCTGGCGACGGGAACACTCGGACAGTCGGGGCTTCCGGCGAGTTTTTCTCTCGATTGGCGACGCTAGGGAGCCTCTCACTGGTCTACAATGGGAGCTAGGTCGGAGGCCGACTGATTGGGACCGGTGCGGCGGCGAACGGAGGCCGGACGGACAACCAGAAGTTTCTGGGCGGAGTGACTCGGGGAGAGAGAAAGAGAACCAGGAGGAAGGAGAGAGGGGTTTTGGGCTTGGCCCAAACTGGTCCACCACCATATAACTATTCCAAAAATTTAACACCCCAAAAATAATACCCCAATAAAAATAATCTTTTACTAGCAAAAATTACCATTTTTATTGTCATCATAAATTCTTCCTTCGAATAAATCCTTCGAAAAATCGTCCCCTACAACCTTTCTGGGGACCAATTAAATTATACATTTAATGACGAAAACGGTAAAACTCTTATTACCACTATGCTAGTAATTAAGGTAAAAATTAAGGGTCAGGGCGTGACACCATAACGTTTGTTTTTTGGGAAAAAAAGCCGTCATACGGGAAGAGAGCCTTCTTGTTGTTGAAAAAAGCACAAGAGAAGAGGGAGCCATCAAGCAACTCAAGGAGAGGAAGTCAGAGCCCAGAAAAGATCAATCTCTCGACTCAGAAAATTGATCTTTTCTCCTGTTTTTTTATCTTTGGTATTTTCTTTTTTTCTCAAACCTCATGAAATTCTCTAGTGTGTTTTCAAAGATGATAAGTAACTAATTTTCCCTTAGTTAGGGGCTGTTTCCATGCCCTAGACATGGTGTAACTATGAAGTTGGCGTTAATTTAATTTGTTCCATGGATTTCGGATATTCATTGGTTTATCGTTATATCATTGATCAACTTTGTATGTTTATTGATAGTGGCCAACATTAGTATGCATGCTAGGTTGTAAAGCTATGAATGTTTTGTATGATCATCATGTCTACTTGCATTCTAGAGTAGCGAGTGAGTGACTTGAGCCCATTCACATATATCAATGTCTAGGTAGATTAGGACAACATTAGTACCGACATTGTCTAGTCTCTTATTCATAATCTGTTAGACCATAATGACTTCTAGGTGAGAACTGTGCGAGAACATCAGTCTAGGCTCCATTCTAGATGCTAAGTTAAGTTAAAAACATCATTCTCCTAACATACCAAGTAAGAAAGATTGATAGGTTAAGTTCATCACATCATTGGCTTAGCTTGAGTAAAGATATCCGAATGAATTGAACATGTTAGTAAACACATCATAGGTGTAATCATTGTCTATTGGTGAAGAGTAGTTCCTAACTAGTTTTTGTTATTTGATTTCCAAAACCAAAATCCCCAAATTTAGTTTTCTTTTTTTTAAACAATTATGTCCGTCATATTTCTGAATTTTGTTAGCATAGAAAAACTACACCGTTTGCCCCCAAATTTTGTGTGTGTCCTCGTCAGTGTGTCTAGTTTCTCCAGATTTAATTTCATAATTTTTCCTGAGTCTATCTATAGTTTTTAATTGTGTTTTTGTCTAGTGTCTGTTCAGTTTTTCAGAGTCATATTTGCAATTGTTAAGTCACAATTTGCAGCGGGAGACACCATACTTTTTTATACTACCATCGATAACTTTATTGTGATTGCATGGTTATTTATAAGTCTATTTTAGACTTATCACCATATTAGATGGAAATTAACTTTATTTGACCGAACGATCATGAACTAGCTGATCGATTGGTTTTGAAAACTTAAGTGGTTGGCTAGGTTATCCTGTAAGGAATTTCATGGTGACTGGTGGCCTAAGTTATTTGCGAGTTTGACAATTTCTATTTTTAAAATTGGCTTAGAGTTTAGTTACACCATTGCACCTAACCTGGCTTAATTAAAGTCGTTTTAGGAAGACAAAGAATGGCTAAAAAGAACGAGAACGAGACATTGTCAAGAAGCAAGAGATGGTGATCCATTACTTAACATATCTCGTTATACATGTCATTTGCTTGACATCTAAAACCTTACTTGTACATGTGGTTTGACATTTTTAAAAATGTTGGTTATAGTAGCAATATTACCTGCCCAGCAATGTTACTTTCTAGTTCTTTGTTTCCTATTTCAGACGGGAAAATTTGAATTTATTATTATATATTATTATTATTATTATTATTATTATTACAAGAAGAGAAATATCATTAATATATCCGAATAAAAGACAAAGCAAGGAGATTAGTTAAGTTCCTCTTAATAGAGAGGTGTCAAGGATGGTTGGGTGAAAAACAATTTTTTAATTTTTTTTATATATAGTCTTTCTTCTTTCTTTGTTGGCTTTCATGTAAAACATCAGGTGACATTCCTTGGCAATTAAGGTGAGTATAATCATACTATTTTCATGGGTATAATATGCTAGAACATATATCACCATCTATTCCTATCTGGGTGCTGTTGGATATAGTCTTTCACGTACCTTTTTTGACGTGCAAGCAAAACAAATAGCCTTCCAAGCATAACTCAAAAGAGAAAGGAAAACAAGTGCAACAAGAGCATTGCAACAAACTACTTCCAAAAGATGGGGCAATAATAAGGACCTCGCATGTTGTGCTTGTTTTTCACACAAGTTGTTCGTCTGTGCAATGTTAACTTGATAACACTTACTGGTATAGTAAGAAAAAATTGACATTCAATTAGTAATACGAGACAATTTGCCAAAGGATAACTATTTTGCAAGAGATCGGAAAAGTTTGAGCTAGATAAAATCGTTACAAATGACTGAATGAGTTACAAATGCATTAGCTAGCTGCATTGATCACATAAAGAAAAACTTGTTTTATCTTACCTATGAGCCGTTGGCGATTAAGCTCATATATTTTAAAATAATTAATAACATATTATGATCTCCAACATCAATCATCAAATGACCATAATAAAATTTGGTCCAAAAGTGACCCATGGTGAGATTTACTCACCTAAAAATCCTGTTGCGTTCTTCCGCAACACAAGAGCCAAGGAAAACCACAACCTCACAAATCACCTAAAATCACACAATTAAAAACCTTAGTAACCAAATACCATAGGGTATCACAATACCCTTAAACTAATCCTTAGCTTAAAGGAGTACAACTTTTCAAAGTCATTGAACTCAACGACACAATAAGGCTGCCTCTAGTCCTCAAAACCTAAACTCAACCCCCACCAATCCAACTTTTAACCCTAAGGTTCCAACATGAAATCCTTGCTCCAAACCAAGAAATTCTAACTCTTAACAAGCTCACCACAACAAGAGCTAGCTAACACAGAAAACTAAAACCGCAACACCGCTGGATACGCTGCCACGCACCGTCATAGGCGGCGGCGAGTGAGCCCCAGGTGCCACCCCCAAACTTCCTAGTTTGAACAAACTCATAACATGAAACTTGTAGATTGAAGCATAAGGAACACTTTTCGTACCTGAGGTTTGAATCAGTTCGGCCGGAATCGACCAAAAATGCCCCGCAACTCCAACCCGAAATAAAAAACCAAACCTGCAAATCAGACGCCCAAACTTGATTTTTAGGTCACCATAGATGTATAAACATCTCTAGAGGAAGGAGATGAGTAAGACTCACCTAACTCTCACCGAAATTGCCGGTTTTCCAGCGAGACAGCAGCAGGTCCGCCGCTCCGTGGTGGCTTCTGGGCGGCGAGATGGCGAACATGACTGCTCCAGAAATGAAGAGGACGTATGTGGGAATCGAACGGTACTGATGGCGCCTCGAATGGTGGCCGGACAGAGGAGAACCAAACCAGAGAAGAGAGAGAGCGGAAGGAGGTCGGGAGAGAGGAGAGAGAAAGTGAGACTGAGTTAGGTTTTCAAAAATAACTCCCACACATTTTTCTACTTATACACTTTCCAAACCCGGAAACTAACTTCCTCTGACCATAACTTCCTCATAAAACATCTATTTCATGCATGCCGCATTTCTACGAACTCGTATCGACGAACTTTACAACTTTCATGAAGGAAGTTTTTGCAAATAACTTATGAAAAATAAAGTCAACTTTTGGCCACTTAAAACAAGCACTTTAAAAACAAACTCCCGAAAGTTCAACTCTATATAAACCAATAATAATTTTCATTAATAATCCTTCACTAAATCTGGAATAAAACAAGAAAATTGATATGAAAATCTGGGGTATTATATGATGAAAGTTATATTTATCAATCCATTTTGAGATTTGTGTTCTAGCATAATAACTATTAGAGAAAACTTAGTTATTTATTAACAAATTCTCTCTCCAATTTGATAAATTTGTCAACATTGCTTATCAATTTCTAAATTTTTCTGGAGCAAAATTCATTTAAAAATTGATAAATTTCTAATTTTTTTCAATTTATCAATGCTGCTGAAGATGCTCTTAGTAAAAGTTTCTGGGTTGTGAAATTTACACATCCTAAATTGAAATCCACACACCTTTTTTCTTTTTTTGGTAACTTGAATTTTGTCTTTGAGAAATTTTATTCACACACCTCTAATTGTTAGATACACATCTTTTTTTTCATACAAATTATATAAAACTTTGTGGATACGTAAAATTACTAAATGAGACATTCATATAAAAATAAAGAAATCTAGTTGAGATGTTTCAATATTTAATTTTTAATTTTTAGCTTGAGTTGAGTACCAATATTTTTGACATATATGAATATTATGCAATGATTCTTAATAATCGATCAATTTAGTATTACGCTTACGTAGGATTGAGCATTCTCATGTTGAAAGTTTTGTTAAGAACTTTGATGATGTATTATTTTATTTTATTTTTACTCGGTAGGTGCAAATATTTTTGAAATTGATATGAGTTAAAAGGCTTTTTGAGAATAAATTTTGTGAAGGAAAACCCATAAGAGAAAATTAGTTGAGGAATATCTTAACAAGGTGAAACAGTTCGAGGAATGATGAAATTGTTTTGAGAAAAATCTCATTAATATGAAATTTTTCTAGTCATATGAGTGAATGTTATAACTTTAATTGAGAAACCGTTTTTTTTCTTCTTTTTTTGGAAAACAATTAAGTAGTAGATTTAAAATAGGAATGTGTATTTAGAGAATATGTTGTGTATTGTCACTAATGGTATTTTAAGAAGTTTAGTGATGTGTATTTAGTAAAATGTTAAAATAATAAATCTAATTGATGATGTATTAAGTATGAGATGTGTATTTTGTATTTAGGGATGTGCTAATAAAATTTCTCTTAGTGATTTAAATTTTGTATTTTTGTGAATATGTTAACTAAAAAAGAAAAAAAAGGTGTGAATTTTAATTTGGGGTGTGTGGATTTCATATCCCTTTAGTAATTTTGAGTAAAATTTCCAGCGAAATGTGCAGCAAAGCCAACAATGGTGCGGTAGCAAGATTGCATCATACTCCCGAAGTGCGAGATTTAATTCTTAACGACATTCTAATGGCAGTGGTGGACGGACGCAGAAAGTGTTGAAAGCCGAGGCAAAAAAAGGCCTTTACATTCAACTCATCTGATATAGAAAAATCAACATTGACATTTCCCTAGCTAAACTAACATACGTCAAGCAACAAAAAATCAAACTACCATAAGTTATCTTTGAATATCATGATAAATCAATAACAATTCAATCTTTCATATCAAAAACTAAAATATATATTACCGCAAGCCATACTATGATATTTTAGGATGCTTTCTATAGCAGCAATGATATATAATTCTTAAGCCTAAAGTAATTATAATTGCCTCCAATCTCTAAACAATTGAAGTATGTTGGCACTTCTCCAATTCTCAACTAGTTTGTAATGAGTACGATTCATGTAGTAAAGAGATATTTGTTTGACCGACTCCTTTCTACTTCAGTCACAAATATAGTGAAGGAATTTGCATCAAATCCCACACCGGAGGGAGAATAAAACCATCAGAATCCACACTAGACATGTTTAATTTTCTGATCAATTTCTTAGGTATTTTCTTTATTTTTACCTTTTACCTTTTATAAGTTACCTTTTTTTTTATTTCTTTTTTTTAATTATTATTATTTTTTTTTTTGTAATTGCGAAACTGATCATTACAGTACGGGTAAAAAATGAACAAGATGGTGAATTTAAAAATTACTAAGATGATAATAGCCGCACCCGATAAAAACGAGCATCACATCACATCATGGAGTGACTTGAGCTCCATCTCTCTCTGTGCTTTAGTTTGATGTTACAATAAGAAGACAGAACCACAGAAACCCAGGCAGAGCAAATCCGAGAGTGTGTAACAGAAACCATGAACGTCCCCGGCAAGCTCAATTCCTCAAGCTCCGAATTGGACCTGGATCGCCCCAACCTCGAGGACTACCTCCCTTCCGGCGCCTCCATCCAGCAAGAACCCGACGGCAAGCTTCACCTGTATAAAACTCCCCCTCAAACTCTCCTTTTCTTCTTCTTCTTCTTCTGATTTTGATTTCCTCAACTCATTTCACACTCTGTTGAATCTCAGCCGTGATTTGCTTGACATCTCTCCCGCCCTCTCCGAGGCCGCCGGCGCCATTATCGATGTGAGTTCATAATTTGACTGCTTTGACTAGAAGCTTTGCTTGTTATGTGTAACAATTTTCTCTGTAATCTCACTGATTTTGTTAAAGGTTGATTTGAAATTTTAGTGATTGATTGTGCAATGTTGGATGAAACAGGACTCGTTCACGCGGTGCTTTAAGTCGAATCCGCCGGAGCCGTGGAATTGGAATGTCTATTTGTTCCCTTTGTGGTGTTTCGGTGTTGTGATTCGCTACTTTGTTCTGTTTCCACTTAGGTTAGAGTTTCGATCTTCTGCTTACATATTCAGAATCACATGCATTTTTGCCATCGAGCAGCGAAATGTGCTGGTTTGAAGTTATTGGTTTACAGATTCTTAGTTGATGGTGCTTGCCATTGTAATTGGTTTTTGTTGTCTTTTTAGCTACTGAGGGCTTTTAATTTATTGTGCAGGGTACTGGTGTTGACAATTGGGTGGATAATTTTCCTTTCGGCATTCATTCCTGTGCACTTATTACTCAAAGGCCACGACAAGTTGAGAAAATATTTAGAGGTGCAGATTGTTTTATTACATTTCTATACTTATCATGTACTTTGGATTAATCAGTAGCTCAATTTTTTTTTTCCTGTTGTCTTAAAATAAGGGTGGATTTTCGTGATTGCTTTTTATAAGCATCAGGTTCAGTGAGGTAGTGTTGTGTAATCTTTCAGACTGCTACAATATAGATTGGGTTATGCATATATTATCTTTTATGCTCTCTGAAAAATAGTTGAACTGTATTTTGCTATTGTTCTCTACAGAAGGTATTTTACCTTTTTCTCTCGTTTCTTTCCAGCAAGTGTTAAATATGCTTAATCTTCAGGGTGTTGCAGTTCTAGTCTATTATTGCATAGTACATAATACATTTGTGCTCTTAATGCTCCTTCATGTGTTCTTGTTTCCTATTTTAAACATCCTGTGGTACTTATTTTGCCCTATTTTTTCTTCTTTCTTCAGAGATGTTTGGTGGAGTTAATTTGTAGCTTCTTTGTTGCATCTTGGACTGGGGTTGTGAAGTACCATGGGCCACGGCCTAGCATGCGGCCAAAGCAGGTGCTTGTAACTTTATTATATATTTTTATATAACCAATATTTATTTGCGCCCGACTGCCCGTCCTTATCTTTTCTTCATGGTCTGAGCAGGTTTTTGTGGCCAATCATACTTCCATGATTGATTTCATCATCCTAGAACAAATGACGGCATTTGCTGTAATTATGCAAAAGCATCCTGGATGGGTTGGTAAGTGTTATTGTTAATATTCTTTTTATTTATTGCAATTCTATTTTTAAAAGTGATTCTGCCGAAATCTCCAAGGAAATTTGTGTTTCTTACATCCACAAAGTTTTGTACTTATCTTGTTTGCATCACTGAAAACTCATGTAAGATTTGCCTAATTTATGTAGTGCCTTTACTACAAATATCCATCTTGCATGTTAGTTCCTCAGGCCTTTGATGGAAGTGAAGTTTTATGGCCTTGCATGATTTTATTTATTTTCCTGGGTAAAGAAATGAATTTAGTACCATCATCATATTTTCTTGTTTATCAATAAATCTTTTGTAAACGTTGCCAAGTGAAGACACAGGGTTTTGCGTTTTGGATCTATTCTATTTTTGTTTACCTCCAATATCATACAGTCAGGATTGGCAAAAATCAAAGTTTGCATTTGCACAAATTGGAATCCTTATGATTTTCATTTTCTTGGAGAAAGATGGAATCAAATTGATTATTCTCTATGTTTGTGCCTCATGTGAAGGATTGTTGCAAAAAACTATTTTAGAGAGTGTAGGATGTATATGGTTCAATCGTTCAGAGGCAAAGGATCGGGAAATTGTTGCGAAGAAGTAAGTATAAACAGAAAGAGCAAGCTGGATTTTTGTATTGAATTGTTGTCTGTGTCATTGGTTTATGAACTTGTGCAGTTATGCCTCCTTTTCAGATTAAGGGATCATGTTGTGGGGCCTGACAATAACCCTCTCCTTATATTTCCTGAAGGAACTTGTGTAAACAATCACTACACTGTTATGTTTAAGAAGGTCTGTATCTGAGATTTTGTATCGCTCAGTTATCAGTGTGTTAATTTCCGTCTTCGACCGTAGGACTTATATGTCTGAACTTGTTTCTATCAAGTTCTTGGTCTTTGTTGTTTCATCTAACTTTTTCTTTTATATTTTAAATGGTTAGGGAGCTTTTGAGCTTGGCTGCTCAGTATGCCCTGTTGCAATCAAGTACAACAAAATTTTTGTTGATGCATTCTGGAACAGCAGAAAGTAAGCCCAAATTCTGACACAGTAATATAACATGCACTAAGACTTGCTTAATTATTTGGAGAATGGGCTTGTTCCTTGACTTGTCTCTCTTATTATGACCAAGATAGTCTGTCTACTCTCATTTTGCACTCTGAAACTAGTATTTAGAAAGCATGAATTGTTTCAATGCAAGTAAACGTAATCGTAATAGTCCAGTCCTTGTGACCTGGCGATTGATGGTGCTCTGTTTTTATAGTTTTGGGCTTTAGATCCATGATTTGGGAAGCATTTAGCAATACTTGGGGTGTTGTTATGCTGTCCATTACTGCAAGGGTCTATATAATATGTTATTGTTGCAGGCAGTCCTTCACAATGCATCTTCTACAGCTTATGACATCATGGGCTGTTGTTTGTGATGTGTGGTATTTGGAGCCTGAAAAAATCAGGCCTGGGGAGACTCCCATTGAATTTGCAGAGAGGTAACTCGTCTTTCCTGGGCTTGTGATTATGAACAAAGTGCTTTCCCCTAGGTTGATCTGATCTTGTTTTATCTCCTCCTATTTGGATACTTCATTGCAGGGTCAGGGAGATAATTTCTGTTCGAGCAGGACTGAAGATGGTTCCGTGGGACGGGTATCTGAAATATTCCCGCCCTAGCCCAAAGCACAGAGAAAGAAAGTAAGTAAACGAATGAAAGACAATTCTTACAGCAACTATTTCATTTGCAATCTCAACTTACATTTTATATACAGATGCTGCACATAATCATGGGGCTCATTAATGATCTTCTGTTTGCAGGCAACAAAGCTTTGCTGAGTCAATGCTCCGACGCCTAGAGGAAAAGTAATATTTGTGTCTTTGTGTTTAGTCTTGGTTCATTTTAAACTTATTGCATGTACTACACTCCACACTCTTCATTTGAGTAACTGGTCCTTGGAAATACAGTTAAATGATGATATATAAGTAGAGAAATTCGTTTGAATGGTATACAAAATTTTACTTATTATAAATTTTGGTATATCAAATTTTAAAAATATTAGAACGGTATTTCATATTTCCATCATAACTTAAGATTGGTATATGTAATGATTAAGATGACCAATTTACCCTTAAGTTCTCTTTTTTTCTTAATTTTTTTATTTGTTTTCATATTCCAGAAATATTAGAAGATGTAGTGAAATTTGATGATTTGAGTTGACATTTATAAACTTGAAGAATATTGAAGAGGGGAAATATACATAAGTTTAATTTTTGTTATTTCCGCTGACACTCAAGGATCTTGTTGTTGTTATTAACATTCAAGGATGATTGAGATGAATAATTAATTATTAGCAAGCACAAAGTGAAGAAGAATTTTTTTTCTCTATGTTCCTAAAAAATATAAAAGCCCAAAAAAAATATTGGAATAAGAAAACAAAGAAGAAAAACTAAAAAAAAGGAGAGAATTTAAGGGTAAATTTGTCATCTTCTTTTTTGTTTGAGGGTAAATAGTCATCTTAATGGCTATATATACCAATCTTAGGTCGGGATAGAAACATGAGATACCAATTTGATATTTTTAAAACTTGATATACCAAAGTTTATATAGAGTGAAAGTTTGTTTACCATTTAAACGAATTTCTCATATAAGTATCTCCCTTGCCCAGTTAGTTTCTTGAATATATGGGTAGTGTATCCAGCTCGGTTTCTGTGGGTTTTCGCAAAGTTTCTTAAGCTCTTTTATATTTTTTTCTTGTGTTCTGTTGAGCTATTAGAAATGATCTGAGTAGAAAAGTTTTCATTCCATCTTTTTTCTAAATGGAACCATCAATTTTAGGTTGTTTGCATAAACACAGCCATCTATCCCACTAGAATGAGAGCCCTTGACTTACGAATGGAGACTTGACTTTGTTTGGCAGAATCTTTATTCAACAGAATGAAGTTTCCTGCCGATCATTCAAAATCTTAGAATTAAGGTTCCTTTTCATATTTGAGGCACAACTATGAAACAGACCGCAGTGATCGACTTCTCCATTTCATACCACAATAACAGACGCCGCCGTGCAATAGCGGTTTTTACTTATTCGTCATAGTATTCAATTGGTCCCGGTTACTTGATCAAATTTTTGGAAGTCCACCATAGCTGTATCACATTATCAGAGAATAGGTTATCTTTTAGATTTAAGTATTTAACGATCATATGATTATCAAACAAATTGAAGAATATCTAGATCCGAGTCTCAAACTTGGTGTCTATTCTTAACAAGTTTAGTTAAATCATCAAACAGTTTTGTGAAATGGCAACTGCAAGGTGGAATTCCGATCAATTCAAATGTGGAAAGTGGCCTGTCAACCACCTCTAAAGGCCGGGAAAAACCTAAAGAGAAAAACCACTGCCGACGGTGCAGATCGGCCTTTATCATCAGGTGAAGACCTCGGAAAACTAGAATTAGACTATTTAGGTGAAAGTCCTCACCCTACTGGGATATCCAAAATGAAGGAAAAATTACAGAACAGATCATTTACTTCTTTTTGATCAAATGAGTTGTATTCATATGAAAGAAGTTACAAACGATAATCAGTGCCACTGACGGACCACTTATGACAAACATCAGACCAAAAGACCCGACCGTAATCTTCCTAATGGAGCTACGGGATCTCCGATACACCATGAGGCAAGAAAATTGATAACGAAGACCTAGGAGACTCAAACATCACATGCTCGAAGTGGTATAGAAGTGTCGATATACCAAATGGGCAGTGGCTCCGAAGACATGAGAGACTGACAACTATAGAAGTCAACTCCGCCTGCTGAGGAACGAATAACTGATCATCAACTTCGAACATGTTTTATCATTGAAAGAGTGAAACACAAAAATGTGCTGTTCTAACATCCGTGTCGAGTAGGTCAAGAACAACTATGGTATGATTCGTAAAATGAACCATCATCCCAGTTGTCTATTAACATGGTGTCCACACTGTGCATACCCGAACCATCTTCGAAACACAAAGGACCAGAGACCCTGTCCGTTTTTGTGACTAGTACCTAGATAGCCACCAAAGGAACAGAACACCACCTCCCAAGTCTCCCGCTGTGTGTCCCCCTCTTCACTGCAGTCAAGGTCTTCTCTCCTCTCCCAGTTCTGACCCGCACCAGACGCCACTCAAACCTCCACTTGTCTCTTCTTCTTCTTCTTCTTTCCACACCTTCAGCTTCCCCTTATTACTAAACCCCTAACCAGACATTCACTCAATCCTTAAACCCCAAGACCCGAAATGGGTTTCTCTAAACTCACCCTGCTCCTCCTCCTCACCCTCATCTCCATTCTCACCGCCCCTTCCTCCGCCGCCACCTTCAACTGCACCACCCCCACCAACTGCCACGCGCTCATCGACTTCGTCCCCACAAACGCCACCACTCTCAACGCCGTCAAGACCCTCTTCAACATCACCCACCTCCGCACCCTCCTCGGAGCCAACAACCTCCCCCTCTCGACCCGACCCGACTCACCCGTCCCCGCCGCCAGGAAGCTCCTCGTCCCCTTCTCCTGCACCTGCCTCAACGGCTCCGGCGTCTCCAAATACCGTCCCATCTACACCGTCAAGGCCGGCGACGGCCTCGACTACATAGCCAGCCTTTTCTCCCGCCTCGTCACCTTCCAGGAGATTGCCCAGGTCAACGGCATACCCGACCCGAATCTGATCGAGGTAGGGCAGAAGCTGTGGATCCCACTGCCTTGTAGCTGCGACCACGTGGACGGCGAGGAGGTCGTGCATTACGGACACGTGGTGGAGGCTGGGAAGACGGTGCAGGGGATTGCAGAAGAGTACGGGACCACCGAAGAGACGCTCCTCAGGATTAATGGGATGCCTGACCCGAATAAACTTCTGGCTGGGCAGGTCCTTGATGTTCCTCTCAGAGGTAAAAACCTTTTTCACTTTTCACCCCTCATTTTCTACCTTTTGCAAAATCAGAAAGCTATTATTTGTGTGTGTTATACTAATCAGATAAAACTGATCAATGGTAATTATATTATTATGACTAAAATGGAGTTACATCACTATCATAGTGACCAGGACCGGTTTGACGTTGCTTTTCAAGTGTAGAAAACTGAGTCTTTGTGTCATCGAGGAAACCGTGTGATATCGATCAAAAGGGTGCAGCATACTGTATAATTTATAAACTATGTAGCAAAAAAGTGTTTGGTAAAATAAATATAAAAAAACTTATTTTTAAATTGCACCATTAGGCTGCTGATTATAGAATGTAAACTTTATAGTCTTCTATGGCAGGTTATTGGAATTTGGGTTTCAGATATTTAGACCAAGTGCCATTATAAAATCTAGATAGGGTTGGATATTGCATCAGTTTAATGGCTTTAATTAAAGGGGCTGCCAATTAAGTAATAGCAGTTTATATGTTGTTCTTATAGTAGTGATTTTGATATAGAATTGATTAAGATAGTTAGGACTAATTACCAAGAGGTGGTTTAAGTGTATGTGGGTCATCATGGATTGGGTTGTCCTTTTATGGGACATTCCCAAAGCCATCTCTAATGGCACCAATTACTTTGACTATTTTGTTAGGAACTTGGGATAGAAAACTGTAGACATAGAGTAGAAAGCTATTTTACTACAATTGTTTGGTAGGGAGAAACTGTGGAAGGAAGAAGAGGAGGTGTAGTCAGAGTCTCAGACTATTGAAAGTTAGCTTACCTTATTTTTCATGTGATCATGTCTATAATTGATTTGTGGGGACTCCAATAGCTAAATATATAGACAGCTAAATCAAATAGCTGTTTATTGATAGGGAAATGTACTCCTACAAACACTTTGTGTGAACTTTATTGCTAGTTTCATGACATGCCTGAAGAAATTGATGAGGTTGTGTTTGATACGAGATACTACTGCATTTGACAAGTCATATTTACCTCACCTCTTTGCAGTATCATTAGTTTCACTTATAAAATGACTGATGTTTCAAATGTGGATTGGCAGCTTGTGCATCGTCAGTATCAAATGACTCGTTAGATTCCCCGCTACTTGTTTCTAATAACACATACGTCTTCACTGCTAACAATTGCGTGAAGTGTCAATGTAGTTCTGCGAACAACTGGACGTGAGTGCACTTTGAACCAGTTTGTTTGTCTGTTTTCATTTGGAAAATTCTCATCAAGTCTCTGCAATTTTCATTTGTGGCCAGATTACAATGCGAGCCATCATATCTTAATTCAACTCTCCAGGAAACATGCCCTTCGATGCAATGCCAAGATTCAAATCAGTTATACATAGGCAACACTACCTCCTCCACCTGCAGTCAAACAACTTGTGCCTATACGGGTTACAATACCAACACCATTCTTACTAAGCTGGTAGCTCAGTCCACCTGTTCAAGTAAGACCTTAACCCGCTGCATAATAAATATTTATGTTAAGAACTGTTAATTCCAAATCATGGGCCATTTTCTGCACATTATTTTTAGACAAACTCAT
This sequence comes from Fragaria x ananassa, assembly GCA_034370585.1. NCBI lineage: Eukaryota > Viridiplantae > Streptophyta > Magnoliopsida > Rosales > Rosaceae > Fragaria > Fragaria x ananassa. The sequence goes on from CP139769.1 coordinate 20,480,615, forward strand.
GAGTTTGGCCCTAGTGAAGGGAAAAAATTCATCAGTTTAGATAGTAGTTCTGAACATAAATGCATTAGGTCCTGGACCAATCTTCTAGCAATGGCATAGTCACCATAAAATAATTCATCAAATCCTTATCAGAGAGGGCCAGGTAGATGTCCTTTCATTTCGACTGATTTGAACTTGATATTACCTTTTCAATCATTGTTGATATGAATTCACCGACAGTGTGACTGCAAGAAGCTAATTCATCCTACCTAACTCCACACTTACATTACCCAAATTTTGTTTATATAACCTGATCAGTCATTCCATTTAAAAAAAAAACATGTTCAGCTAGACCTTGATTTAGTTGGACTCTTGGACATTAGTAATAACTGTGGTTATCATCGATTCAAACTGATCTGTGCTTTTCATTCCCCAACAGCTCCCAACACCGCTTCAAAGATGGGATTACACGGCTCCAGCTGGAACTTTTTTTTCGTAGCAGTTCACTTGGTGCTTCTTTGTTTCCATCTTCTGTGATGAAATGTCTGTGTAAGTTTGTACGAGATTGCCCGATTTTTGTTTGTGTTAGGAGGATGAGGAAGCAGACTGATGTGGTGCAATTCTTCTGTACACCCTTTCTGTACAAGTACATGTCAAATTTGTGAGCAAGCATGCATGATAGTGCCTTTCCGAGAGTAGATTTCCTTTTGTTAGGAATCAAATACGGCCTTGCTTTGGACTCATCTTGTAGCAATGCCATTCTTAAATGTTATCATATTCTCCTGTATGGAACACGCTCTGTTTTGCCTAGGTCTAAAATGCTCTCTATGTATGCAACTGAATACAAACTAAGGTATCAGACAAATTAATGGGAGTCTAGAAGCAAATTCTATTCCTCGAAAAACCAAATTACCATCACGCTTGAATCCGAGAAGCGGTTACATGTAAACAATGAACAAAAGATTGTCTTGAACTCTCCTCACTCGTTCTATAGTACCAGGTGAAAATTGTCACCCAAAGTTACTCGTAATGAAGCATGACCCGGGTAAAACGTATCGGGTCAAATATCGGACCCAAGTAAAATCCGAAATGCAAAACTGTAAATTTGCAACTGAAAGTCCTCGCTTCTCTGTATAAATGACACTGCAAACTGCAACAAGAAATACCCAAAAAGAAACTTGGGTTCTTCTTCTCTCTCTAGTTTGAAGTAACTGCAAGCGGCGCCACCTTTTTGCAGTCAGAGAATCAGAGGCTTAGAATTCTCAATTCCCAACCCTCTTCCCTTCATCATTTCTCTCTCACTCCAACCCTAACACACACACACACACTCTCTCTCTCTCTCTCTCTCTCTCTCTCTCTCTGTCATTCGCTCTGCAAAAAGGTGAAAACTTTATCTTATCCTTTCGTAATTTTCGAATAAGTTTTCATGGGAATCAAGAACAGTCTCTATGCTCTCATTTCTGGTTGCCACTTTATGGTTTTGCGTTGTTCATAAGCATTGCTGTGAAGGTTTTGCGGGTATGCTCTGTTTTCAAATGTGTTTCTGTTTTGTTTCGGAAAGGAGTTTTGGGATTTTATGGACATGAATTGCGTGTAGTATTTAGTATTTGTGATCATTTTAGTGTGTAAAGTTCGTTGCTTTTTTTTGTTTTTGTGGTAGTAATGTTTGAATGTGTGGATTGTGGAATTGGGTATGGTGTTATGGATTATGATTGTTGAAGTCTTAATATTGGAGAATTCTGACATGTTATTTTGAATTTGTTATGTGAATATTGAAGAATTGATGAAAATGCCGGCTACCCAATTTAGAGGTGGTGCACCTTCTACTGGATTTAGGACTAGAACCAGTGATTTCAATTCCGTTACTAAGAGAGATTGGGTGTCCAGTTCATTGCGCCAAACCGAAGCTCGTAAGTTTGTGGCACTAAGTAATAGAAAGGATTTGAGCAATGCAAATGCTGTGGGGGGCTGCAATCTTTCGTCTACCCATAGATCACTGTACTCACGGCTAGTTACTCATCGCAGAAGGACCCATTTTCCGGTGGTGGCTAGTGAATTGAGTTCAGATTATGGTGTCAGCTGCTCTGAGGTTGTGGAAAAGGTGATTCTTGAGGAAGTGATTGCTCCCCTAACTGTTGTTCGTGATGAACCGTAAGATCTTGAGTTTTGTTATGTTTAAATTTTTGCTTGCTTCTGTCTCTTGAAAAGTGTTGCTTTTATCAGTTTGCATCCTTTTTATTCTTCATATTTGCTGCTTTTTAACTCAATAGTTTACATCACTTTTCTAATATATTGTTGGCATGCACAATTTGGACATAAGATTGAAATACATATACGAATGTACTACCTTTCCCTTAAAAAGAACTTCTGATTTTTTCTTTCAAGTTCATTAGCATCTGTAAAATTTCTGATTTTATCTATGGAGGTGATCTGAAAACCATTACTAGTAAAAGCTCTTGGGGAAATCCTTTAGGTAGTATTAGGTAATACAGGATATAGACTTTGCTGCCTTCTTATGACATCCTTGATTTTCATATTTTGTGTTTGTGATTCTTTTGTATGTTTCTCACTTTTCTCCCTTGATGCACCAATCACAGTGAGTTGAGTGACATTCCTGTCCCAGAAGCATATTCTCCAAATGTGAAACGCGAGCTGCTGATGCTTTCCTTACCTGCAATTGTGGGTCAGGCAATTGATCCCATAGCAATGCTGATGGAAACTGCTTATATTGGTAGATTGGGTATGCTTCACTCCTTGGAACAAGTTGAACGGCTAAACTTATATTAATTTGCAGCTCTTATATTTCCTTTTTCATTTTTCTTTGTTGTGTATAATTTTTTTCCTTTTTTTCCCCCATAGGCTCTGTGGAGTTGGCTTCAGCTGGTGTTTCAATGAACATCTTTAATTATATTTCAAAGCTTTTTAATATTCCTCTCCTCAGTGTTGCTACATCTTTTGTGGCTGAAGACATTGCAAAGTCTGCAAGCAAAGCTTCCAGTATAGGTGAAGTTGAATATTTGGTTAACTCTGTGGCCATCTTTGTCATACATAAATCTGGTTGAGCGTGAATATCTGATTTAGGCTTACCGTGTACAGAAAATGGTTATGAAGGAAATACTAATGGAAAATCTGTACCTACTGAGAGAAAGCAATTATCTTCAGTGTCAACTGCCTTACTTTTAGCACTTGGCATTGGCTTGTTTGAGGCTGTAGCCTTGTCTTTGGGATCTGGATTGTTTCTGAACATGATGGGGATATCATCGGTAGGTTTTGTGCTATAAACTTACATCTATCATGATTAATTATCTGCCATTTCTGATCCTTTTTTACTGTGTACATAAAATACAAAGTTGTCTTTTTAAGTTTTAATTTATGCACAGTTTGAGTAAAATCTGATAGTATAATATGGGAACTTTCTTACTTCTTTTTTGGCTGAGGGAAACTCATGAGTGCTCTGGTTTTTATTATTATTTTTATTATATTTTTTTGATATACTTTTGAGCACATGATTTTATAATTCTAAGAAAGTTTTTTCCTTTCCTAATATCACAGAACTCTCCTATGCACATTCCGGCAAAGAGGTTTCTCATAATAAGAGCATTTGGTGCTCCTGCAGTTGTAGCATCTTTGGCTCTTCAAGGAGTTTTCCGTGGTTTTAAGGATACAAAAACTCCAGTATTATGTCTAGGTAAGTGTTTATTATGTTTAGATATGTTTGTGAGTTAGTTATTCTAACTGACAAATTACTCTGTAGATAGCATTATGCGTAGATCATTTAACTTAAACGTTTTAAAGTTTTATATTTATATCATATCCCCATAATTCTCTTCAGTTCTGATTGGAGAAAGAATAACTTGATTATATCAATGCCATCATGCTACTGATGAAGTGCATAAACATTGATCTATTATCAGAGCATGTTGAGTAGTGTCACATTCTTTCTTTTGGGAAGGTATAGTGAGTAACATTCTTTAATAATACATATGTATTAAATAGCGTAATGGCTGTCACCTTTGATTCGGTAGTAAAAAAGTGTACAGCTTTTAGTGTGAGAATTTCAGCTTTCTATTTTATTTGCGAGCCTAATATACCTGTTCCCTGGAAGAACTCTTTATAGTTTCATCGCCGTGTTGTTATTTGCTGTTTGCTTTTTCATATTCACTGTTAATTGATGTTTGTCTGTTTCATGTGCAGGTATCGGTAATCTTTTCGCTGCGTTCTTGTTACCAACCCTTATATATTACTTTCGTTTGGGTGTAACTGGTGCAGCCATGTCTACTGTTATATCTCAGTATGTGATTTTTGATAGTTTTCTCATTTGTACTCTTTTATTTTGGCTTTACTTGGTAACTGAAAAGTATCAAATTTTTGTTTTCAGATACACTGTTACATTTTTAATGATCTGGTTTTTAAATAAGAAAGCAGTTCTACTGCCTCCAAAGATGGGATCATTGCAATTTGGTGGATACATAAAATCTGGTAAGTTCTGTCACTCTTCCTGACAAACCCTTCAAATGAAGTTTAGTCATAAAGCTCTGCAGTATCATCTTGGCCATGATTCATGTACTTAAGCTGCTGTTGGGTGTGTGTGTTTGGTGGGGTTGCAAGACAGTGGTTCCCATTTGGGTGGTCATGTGTTCTAGCTCCATTAAGGGTGGGGTGGGGTATGGTTTAAAAAAAAAAAATACAGTAAAGGTAAGTGAGCTGATTATAAATGGAATTTGGTATTCTCAGGGGCAAGGTATGGGTTTCCGTTAGGCACACAGGAAGATATATGCTTTATAAGGCTTGGTTTTGTAGAGTTCTACACAACCATCTGCATCTGTGATATGATCATAACAGTCATCTTACATTCTTACCACCATACAATCTAGATGACAAGAACTTTTTAACAAAATGCTTGAAGCAAAGAAGGAAATAGACTTCAAGAGAAGACTATGACTTCATTCATGCAGCACAACTGAGAGTTGTATTCAACGGAAATCCATGAGCTTATTCAAACTTGCAAAGGAAAACTAGAAAATTTGAAATTTCTCTTTTTATTTATGCAGTCCCAAAAATCATTGAGGAAATGACCAGCTTTTCCAGTGTTCTATTTGAATTATCATTGGACAAATAGCAATACAACAATTATCTTAGCAGTTGAGTTTGCTTACAGATTGAGTAATCCAAATGTAGTATTTTGATGTTTCAGTTCTCATTGTATTGTGGTTGAAGTACATGTAGAACTGTTTAATTTCTTCAGAAATAATCTTCTCGGCTACGTTATTTTTTCAATCTCCTTTACCTGATTGCCTTCATTTGCAACTATGGGATGATATAGGTGGTTTTCTTTTGGGAAGAACTCTTGCTGTTCTCACGACCATGACATTAGGAACATCAATGGCTGCTCGTCAAGGTCCTGTGGCCATGGCTGCTCATCAGATATGTATACAAGTATGGTTGGCTGTATCCCTTCTAACTGATGCGCTCGCTACATCTGGTCAGGTATTAGCTTTGTATTCATCATCAAAATTCATTCCTATTTGATGTAGTTAAATCAATTGGTAAATTGTAACTATTGGTTTTACCTTAACAATTTTTTTCATTGTTTTCCTATTTCACTTGATCCTAGTTTCTCAGATTTTTGTTTATCTGAATTGGATAACGACTTAAATTGACATCCCTGCCTATGGTTTACACATTGGGTTTTGGAGGAATAATTTAGGAGTTAAAGAGCTTATGGAACTAAGTTTCCTAAGCACATTCTAAACACCTCTAGTCTTTCGTGAAAAATGTGTCCCTTTTGTACATATCACATCGAACTTAAAGCTAAATTTCGGTCTGTAGGCCCTGATTGCAAGTTATTCATCCAATGGTGAATACAAAGTTGTTAAAGAGGTTACTGACTTCATGCTGAAGGTAAACTTTCTTGTATGGTATATAGCCTGTTTAGTAGATGGATGCTCCCAGGTTTCACTGATCTTATCTTATTGTCTATTCATATTGCTTATTGTGGATGTTTTTCCAGATAGGATTGTTCATAGGTGTTTCATTGGCTGTAATCTTGGGAACATCTTTTGGTTCTATATCAACCTTGTTCACCAAAGATGCTGCAGTATTAGAGATTCTTAGATCTGGGGTATTGGTATGTATGAAAATTTATGTTAAGTGATTTTCTTGGTATAGCTTCTCGAGATGCCACAGTTGCTTTTTTATAACAATGCTGATGTTGTCACACTTGCCACAGTTTGTCAGTGCTAGTCAACCTTTGACTTCTCTAGCTTATGTTTTCGATGGTCTCCATTATGGTGTTTCAGATTTTGCATATGCAGCTCATGCCATGGTAAGCTGCTCTAAAGAAATCCAGAACTGTTCAGTGATGCAAGTGATAGTTTTATGTGTTTCTTTTATATTATCTATTTGACATTTTTTTTGTTTAATAATAGATGGTCGTGGGTGCAATATCATCCGGATTTCTGCTATATGCTCCTTCTGTTATGGGTCTTTCTGGGGTTTGGTTGGGTTTGACTCTCTTCATGGGCTTGCGTGCTGTGGCTGGATTTGTCAGGTGACTTTTAATACTATCAAATTTTTGGCTGTTGTACTCTTTTATCCCCATCCTACCTTTAAGAAAGTTTCTCGGTTATGACTCTCATGGGAATAAATTACTGGCTGCTAATTGTATATCTACAACAGTGTCGGCCTTTTCTCTGGAATAATCAGTATGTCTTTGAATAGATTTTAATAAATGGAATCATATATGCTTTATGGATTTATCATGCAATTATTGCTTTGCAATTTTTTTTTACTTTCTCTTACATACCTTCTTTTCTTTCAGATTACTTTCAAAATCAGGTCCATGGTGGTTCCTCCACAGGCACACTGAGACATCTCAGGTTAGTGGACATTCATAATATTTGTGTGTTTTAGGCGAGTCTCTAATAATTTCAAATATATGCATGTCTTCAAATATGGATTCCGAGTTGATGTATTGATTTATGTTTCTCAAATTAGGCATAATGTGTCGATGAAACCGTTGTCTCAGTTCCCTTATTTTTTTCATGGATTTCTTGTTCTAGTCTAAATTTGAGGGAAGGGGTTTCTTATGGAGAATATCTATACTGCTTAATCTTTTTTTTTTTTCCTCCTAGCTTGTAACCAGTTGATATTGGCAAAATTTGGATTTGGTTGAATGACATCCTAGGATGAGTATCTTTCATAACCTGGAGAAAGGTAGCAGCTCTATTGCAGCTCTGAATTCCCCAGTCATATCTGTCGATTGAACAATTTATGATTCATTGGTAACATCTCATCGGATAAAAACAGAAGAACAAACTCGATATTCTTTCAGTGTATATATACTAAGTAAGATCTTTATTATTTTTTTACTGTTAAAGTAATCATGTCACTCGGTTCAGTAGAGTTTTCGCTATTTCCTTACAGCATCTGGCTTGTGGTTCTTATCTTTCAGTACACCGTAGAAGATTGATCTTAGGGTTTCCATTGATGCAAACGGAAAGTAATGTTCAGTAATGGAAAAAAAACAGAGTAATTTTTGTCCTCTTCAGGAAGTTAATATAGAGTCATGTTACACAGAAAGTGATGGAAACTTGGGCTTCAGTATCGCTAGCAGTGTTTACTGCTATGCACTATCTACGTCCCCGGGTTACTTTAAGCAAATGGGCATGAACTCACTCTAAGAATATACATAAATCTTTTGGGTCATGAGGCTCCAATTATTCAGAAAACAGTCATTTCGTTTGGGTTTCCATCCGATATCCTTGCACAATTGCATTGTGTTATGTGTGAAGGACGCTGATTAACGATCTCTGGTAATATTTTCTGGAGTATCACTTTGTGTACGTAGTCGTGCCATTGGTTCAGATTTTTTTCCAACTCTGAGATCCTTGGTAGCTTAACTGCGCGTCCGATAAAACTCTGCTAGCCAACTGCACCTCATCTCTGGGACATGCGAGTTTGGAACAATCGGAGAATCCTTTCACGGCTAGTTGTAGGACTTATCCATGTATGCATTCTCTGATTGAAATAGTAAGGCATTTTAGCTTTACAGTCATGTAGTGGTGGAATTTGGGACACAGTCACCGAAAGATGTCATTGAGCTTTTTATCACTTCTAAAAAGTCTAAACCCAGTAGCCAATTTAACTAAATGTGTCGTCTCGAGGGAGTTCTACTATGGAGTTTAAGACTTTGTGGTCTTAAAAGTTTTGATCCATACACGGATACACCTGCAAAGGCGCTTGCAGATTCGAACACAATGGTCGCATGCCCTTTGAGAGGATCTGCAAGCACATTTGAGAGGGTGTACTTGGAAGGCAAGGAGACCACAAATCCCATCTCCTATTATAACGGCCACTGCTTCTACTTTCCCATTTAAGTTTTTACCTCCAGCCTATGCATGCATACTCTTGTGTTGTCATGTATATCTTGTATTTTAATCGGTGAAGAGTCTTTGTATAACTGAATGCTGCAATTGTGTGTACTATACTACTCTTATATCTACACATTGAGGATCGATGCTAAGCGGTACTTATATCTCAGCTTCCTAGGATCTTTTTATAGGACCTTCACGATTATATACCTAAGTTACAGAGTTGACACAAACCATTATTTAACCTAGAAGTGCAGCTGTAGATTTTGGGTGACACAAAAATCTCTTCTAGTTTTAATCAGCATAGAGAAGCTGGGGATTTAGCAGCCAGTATAACCAAAACGCTACTCAGTATAGAGAAGCCGAGATCAATCAGCATTCAATGAAACCAAACTACTACATTTATTACTTTCATTTCATTACTTTACAGCAATGCAAGCATGATCTCTACGCAACAAAATACGTAATGGGAAAAACTTGGTGTGAGGCAAGGAACTTTGTTTTTACAACGCACTATGTCGTTTTTGCTGTGGGAGCATAGTCCATTGGACCATATGGTTCAAATAGTTCAGCTAACATTCCCTTCTTCCTTTTGTGGTTCCATCCCATGTCCTTGCACAATTGGTCATTGTACCACAGATGAAGTGCTCCAATGCAAGATTTCCTGTAGTACTCTCCGGCGTACTGCTTTGCGTATTCATCCCATTGTTTCACATTTTTCTCCATCTCTTTTATGCTCGGTACCTTAAACGTGCCTGCAAGGAGCTGCCCTAGCCATCTGCATCTCATATCAGAGGAGTACAAGTTTGAGACGCTCTCAGAGATTCCAACTACAGCTAGCTGGGGAATTCGTCCATGTATGCATTCCCTGGTAACATAAGCACACTTATGGTTATATATGTGAAAATCTTCTCTAATTAAGTTGTTAGATTCTCATTTTCATCAGTGGTTGAAGGTAACAGTTACATGTTTGGTATCCACCAATAGAACACTACTTTATACAGAATTTTGTTGATAAGTTTTGAAAGGAGCTAGAACCTGTAGAGGGGTAAGATGGCATCTTGAGATCCAACTATGTAGTCCTGAAAGGTGCGAGACACAAAGATGTCTTTGAGTTTTTTGTCACCTCTAAATCCTGTAGCCAATATGACCAAATCAGTCTTCAGAGGGGTGACTTCCTGTCCAACCAAAATGCCTTCTTGACAAAATCTGAAGCTGCAGGGGGATTTTTTCAGTATGATGCTTCCCTCCCCAACTCGGTCAAAGAATTTTTCAGGCGCTGTCGATGTCGAACAAGAGCTGAGAGCCCTATGGAAACTATGCTTAGGTACCATCCCATACTTGGCTAACCCCAGCTTCTTAGTTATGTGGGTTTCCACAAATTTTGAAAATGCCCATCTCACTCTGGAGAGCGTATTTAGCGCACCGCACCCGGAAATTTAACGGTAAGATTGCCGGTGAGATCACCGGGTGGGGCCGGACACGGATGAGTGGACGGTGAGATTGGCCGGGAGCGCTCTATAATTTTCACTCTGGTTCAGTAATTGCAGATTAGTTAATAACATTGAAGTGTGTGCAATTTGATTAGTGTTAAGTTTTCAAAGGTATACCAAAGGTGCAAGAAGTGTTGCAAGGAGATTGAGTAGGAAGCCTTCACCCGGTTTATGAACCAAGAGCTCCGCAAATCGGTTGAAATATATGTATGCCAGAGGCACACCCCATGGAAGATAATCAGGAACGTTCCAATGTTCTGTCTTGTATAACACTGTGCATGGATTTTCAACCCCTGCAGATTGAATCAAAGAAGGAAACAAGATCAGGAAAGTTAAGTAAATACTTCAAAGCTAAATGATCACAAAACTAATTACCGTTCGCGTTTGAACATTCCATCGCAATGTCCATTGCAGATTTCTGATACCCGACTACTGTTACTTGCTTTCCTGTCGCAAACTTAGCGGCGGTTTCATAATCCATGTCGGCATACTCCATAAAGTGAAATGCTTCAGGGCCCTTGTTTGGAGGGAACTCAGGAATGTTTGGGACATCACTGAATCGTTCGATGCAGAGGATCACAAAGTCTACTACATGAACCTGTTTGCCACCCTCACGAAATCATGAATGGTGGGAAAACTGGAGTCTCCACCGTTTCGCATATTCATTGATCGAAACGGTGGAAACGTCGTATTGCTGTTTTCCAAACTTACTCACGAATTCGGAGTTCTACTCCGCGTATCTTATTTTGAGTTTTTGAAATACGCCTGACGAACGTGTTTCGCCTCTGTTTTTAAATTTGTAAAACAGAAAACCGTTTCATGAAACGGTACCGAACAGCCCCCAAGTCTAATGAAAACATAATATTATTACACTAATAACTAGAAACAAAATGTTATGTATGTATGCAAGTAGATACCACAGTTGAAAGGCTTTGTCTGTCTTCAATGGTTACTTTCCATTTCCCATCGGACCTGAACGGCTCTCCGGTGCCACCCCACAAACTCCAGGATTGCATCTCCTCCTCAGATGGTCCTTCATACTCTATACCACAGACTTTGGTATTGAATTTGATGTGCTTGACCAAGTCGAAATGTCGAGCATATGATTGGATGTAATCCAAAACCTGATTCTGGTTAGGATGGTCCTCGGTCACTGAAGATGGCCATGGAAAATCTGAGAACTCACAGTAGCGTACGTCTTCCAAAAAACAAGAAAAACAATTTTGCTGAGCTAGCTGATTTTTCAACTTATATGTGGGCGACTAATTTTTGTAAGGAAAGATCATCCAGACAATATTCCAATTTTATTAACTCTGATATCTCAACTTTATGAAATACTAAAACAGTGTATCTCAAGTTTTGAACCTGACCCATTTTTGGTATCTCCATTCCATTCCATTCCATTCCTCTGTTAAGTTAACTTGTTAGCGGTATAATCGTCTTTTCATGTCTTTTCAAAACCCTTCATCCAAATTGGCTTCCGTTTCTCTAACACTATGAGCAGCTGACCTCTTTCACTCTACTCTTTTTTCCATAGTCAAAGAGATTCGATTCCCTTCCTTTCTTTGTGTGGAAGAACAAAACAAACACATAACCCATTCAAGAGATTTGATCCTGTACAAGTGATCATGTGATAATGTATACCCGAGAGTGATATATAGGATATAGCATATCCTATGTACGGTGTTGAAACCGTGAACTTCTTACGGGTCAAGTGCTCATATGTTGTGTTGTACTCGTGTTCTAGTGTACGTAGGGGAATTGACAGTGAGTTCCACATGAGCAAGGCCAGTGAATTTGGCCATGAACGGTAGTTGACCAGGTTTGCGGAGTGAGACAAATCGTAGTGACGATCACATGATATTTCATACATCAGCTATGAATTTTTGAGCTTAAATCTTTTTTCATTTCACGTACATCGTTTTATAAATATTAAAACATGATTATACAAAGTTTGTCTTTTAAACTATTTTATTAAAGAATCATGAAATTATTTTATTATATTTATTTTCCCTAGCTTGGTTAACTGGTTCTTTTTTGACAAAGTAAGGACGAACGCTTACCCATACAACAGATTTGGATGCAAATACTGCATGTGTACTAACACGGGAGATGGAAGAAGGAAGCTTGGGCGCATGATTACTATGTTAGAGTCTTTATAACGTCTTTTTTATAAAAATCATTGAGATGAGTTTTAAAAATCTTTTGTCATTAAAACAGGCATCAATTTTTCTGTCTTCAATGAATTTTTCATTTTGCCTTTCTCATTCTTAGCTTGTTACTATTATCAGTATTTGTTTGTTAGATTTCTAACTTGATTATTAATTACATGAAGTGTGGAGTTTTAAAAGGTTCCAACGATTCCCAATAAATTCTTTCCTGATGCTTCAGTAAACTAAACGAGGCCGTATTACCACCACTCAGAAGTTCAAGATAAGACATGACTGAATTCTATTATACCATGGAGGAAAGAGTCCGGTTCAAAAGCAATTATTTTTTACACATTTTTTGACACTCATTCATGGTTTTTAGATTTTAAAATTTTTAACGGTCTAGATTACTTGCTAATATGATGTCAACAAAAAGAATGTGATGTGGAAAGTGACATGGATTTACCTATTTTCATTACAAATTAGATTTATTTTTCTTTATTAAAATAAAAAACCAAATCCAATTCTAACTTGGAAAATCAAAAATCAAATCAACCAGATCCAATACCAAGAAAAAAAAAATTCCTCGACACCCATTTGGTTCTCCAGTACTTCGCTCAGTGCAATTTTTGGCTTCTCTACCCACCTTTGTGTCTTGAGTCCTTACTGTCCTCAAGCGTCAGTTAACTCAATTTACTTTACTCTTAGCCTTAAATTTCTTCACATCACCAAAACAAACAAAACACTTAATTTTTATCATTTATATTGGGTATGCTTAGTGCCAAACGCCTTTAGATTTTTGTCTGTTTCTTTTTGCAAGACAAGAAAGATTAACCACCATATGTAGATAAACTGTTATTATAGCCAACTGAATAGTTTATGATTCTTTCAAACATTACAATAATAACTTGCTTGTCTTATTGCTGATCATAAAACAAGGTTGATTAAATCAATTTTTCTAGCAATTGAAACCTCTACAATTCAACTAGTACGTACGTAGCAGATACCGGTCTACTAGCACATTAAAAATGAATAATTATACATATCATTCTCAGAATGCATCTAATACAAAATCAATCCTCTTAAACAAACAATAGCAAACCAAACCAATAGTATCTATTGGGCTTAACAAAAGAAAAAAAAAATTAATCAATTTTATTCCTCATGGTCACTGTCTGAAGCTTCCTCATCTGAATCTTCCTCGTCTAAAGCTCTGTCTGACTCTAACATATTCTTATTCCCTAAAAATACATATTAAGACGAAAATGTCAAAAACTATCATAATTTACACATCAAGTGAAACGATATGATTCGACAAAGAAAAGGAGGAGAAAAGTTAACTTACTTTGATCTGTAGAAGCACTCGGTTTTCTTTTTGCATTTGGATTTAAAGTGCAAGTAAGCCTATTATGTCCTAGCTGTTAACACATTGTATACTTTCTATTCTTGTTTTGAGCTAAATCCATGCCACCTTTAATCCTTTTAGAACTTTTTGTTTTTCTTCTGCTATTCTCATCCTTCTTTCTACCCTTAGTTTTTGAGATATTTGGATCCAAAAGTAATTGCTCAGAAGACTTACTTGTACATTGATCTGCTTCATCTTGGAAAACATCATCTTCAGACTCCATAACATCTTCTTTTGACACCTTATTAACTTCTGAATTTTTTTTTTGACAATTCATCTAAACCATCCATGTAAATTGTGTAGGCCTCATTAGAGAGTGCTGCATAACAAGCTAGTTGAGTGGCTCTCCGACACATATGACTAAATCGCAATGCTTCTGAATGCTCCTTATTACCATCATTCTTTACTAAGGCTTCAGAATCCATAACTCTAAACTTATTTGCTCCTTACCTCCATCTGGGAAGAATAAAGTGGGATGGTATTGTATTGATATCTTGACGAACAAACACCTTCATAATATGCCGACAAATTATTCTGACAAATTCAAAATTTTGGCATTCACATTTACCCTCATATGTTTGCAAATTCAACTCCACCAAAAACTCTTTTGAGTTCTCAGTTTTCTTCATCACTGAGTATCTATGAAATTGATTGTCCAGACCTCTTTCTTCAACTTTGAGTCGTTTGACTCTAGACCATTCACTCTTGAATTTTTCAAATATATTTCTAGTATACACATGTGCTGCATGTTTCAAAAGAAAGTCATCATCATCCACAATACGATATTTATGCTTTGATGTAAAATCCTCGCTACTTTCCCTTGCAACAATTAATCTTCTGTAAGACTTGTTCATACTTCACGACAAACTCTCTTAGATTTGTTGTTGATGTGACAAAGTCATCAAAAAATGCATTAGTGCCTTCACTATGCCATGTTGTATTCATTCCGGCAAAAAATGTGTTGCGGTTATATACTGGAACCCAAGATTCACGAATTTCATATAGTTGTTGTAGGCAATCATTGTTTCCCAATCCATGCTCATCAATCAGTTTCTTCCATTGTTCTTCAAAATCCTCTACTCTGTATGTTGCCCATATACATTTTTTTCATGCTAGTCTTGAAGTTGGTCTTTTTATAATTAACATGTGCCAATTTTTCACCAAACTTTTTCTTTATATGCCAAATGCAAAGCGATGACGAGTATTGGGAAAAATCTTAGCAATTGCTCCTTTCATTGCCAAATCTTTGGTCAGTGATAATACATAATGGATGTCGACCTCCCATAGCTTCAAGTCACGTCTCAAATAACCACAGAAATGTTGACTCTGTCTCATCTTGTAAAAGGGCACATCCAAATTGTATGGATTGGAAGTGATGGTTTACTCCTGTAAATGGTGCAAGCATGTCATACTTGTTTGTTCGATATGTTGTATCGAATGTCACTACATCCCCAAAGTATTGATACGCCGTCCTTGATTTGGAATCCACCCAAAAAAAATTAGTAGCTCTACCATCTTCATCACACTGGATAGCATAAAAGAATTGTGGATTTTCTGCTTGCTTTTTCCTAAAGTAATTAAGGACTGACTGTGCATCTCCATATTCTAACTCTTTGTGTCTCACGTTCCTTAAATGATTATAACAATCCCTATTGTCAAACCCAATATTATGAGAACCACCGAATATTGAAGGAAGCTTACTAATTTGTAAAGTCTGTTTCTGGAAAGCTTCTGTTAAATCTTTTGTTGCATCGGGCATATGCCCATTTGACTTCATCATCATTCTTCGAGCTGGTGTCACTACTTTATGGTTGTGGATGTCATTGAAGATTGAAACCTTCCACTTATTAGTCCATTTATCATGAAGGACTCGCATATTAGCCTCACACCCACATTTAAAAGTTGAACAACTTCTATGCCTTTTCTTTTCAATCTGTAGGTCACATGTTTCTCTCTCATTCTTCTCCTCTATCTTGTCTTTCTCTTTCAGAACATCCTCCTTTGGATTTTGCATTGCATGTTTCCCTTGATGTGCATAAACAAATGATCTACCTGTCACTTCCTTTGAATGTGATCTAGACTTCGATGAACTTCGAATTCGAATCCAAAAACCTTCTTGTTGACCGTAATCTTCATAATATTTTCCGGCCTATTCCAATGTTTCAAATTGCATTCCCACATAAGTTGTTTTTAATTTTCGATTATCTATTTATGGAGAATGGTGACCAGCTGCCTCGTCGCTTGATAATCGGTTCATTGAGGATCCAAGATTGCCATCTTCTGAAGTTAAGTCCATCGAGGCTATTGCATGATTCATTAAAGAAGAATTATCCCTAGAATAGGCAGTGGCTAACTGAAATCCTAGATATAGTGTATGAGAGTTTGACAACAAACAGAAGTACGATAACATACACTTCAGGGAAACAAAAAGGTATAAGATGCTTTAACTAAGTTGCACAAAAGCTCCTCTAATATGTATACATGGAAAACAATCGTAAGCTCTTTTTTTGCATTCAAGTACAAACCTTCAAGCTATTTTTTTTTATTTGTCAAAACAAATCTGTGACCTTTAAATAAAGAACCCTTATTCAAAGAAAAACATAGAACCCTAAAACCCTAGCTACACTTACGAAAGGCAACCATACATATATGTACCCTATGTCAATTTAGTTTCTTTAGTTTTTCTAGGCTATACAAGATGTAGGTGTTTGAGCCAAGGACATTTTTGTCTAAGTAATAATACTTTACTGGACTGTAAAATTTCTATATGAATATTAATTAAATTCTTGATCCATGTCATACTGGCGAGCCCAAGTTTCTTTAAGTTTACAAATAATGGCCCGCCAACAAGACCATGCGAGATGAATTACATGGTCTGCACGCGGAATGACTCCGCGCGGACTACAGAGCTCGCGCGGCACAAAACAAAGCTCGCGCGCAGAATGACCTCGCGCGGACTACAGATCTCACAGGGAGAAGAAGCTTGTGCGCTTCGCGCGAAACACAAAGCTCGCGCACTTAAGGTCTTCGCGCGGAATAGGGATCTCGCGTGCTAGCGCGCTTTGCGCGGAACACATAGCTCGTGCGCGTAATTGCTAGTTGACTTCGCTTAGGCGAGGCGGAATACATCTAGATGAGTTGGCACTGGTTCGCTAGTTCGCGTGAGAGAATTCGCGAGACGCATGCGGAGTCCACGCGCACCCTATTAATCATTGAAGACTTTTACTAGTCTTTGACACGCTTTGGGCCAATCCTTGTGGCCCTTTTAATATAAAAAAACTTTATTTTGGCCCGCGAGCTGCAATAGCTCGCGAGATGGAATCGAGCTTCAGGAGTTCGCGGAATTGCTTGAGTTCGCAGTCCGCGCGAGTTATTAGCTTTCTACATGAACTATGACACCCCGCGGGATAAGACTGCTCCTAATTATAATTTGCATGCGAGTCTATAATTGAGCAACACGGTAGCAGTGTTCTATGCGGAGTGTGCGAACTGAAAATGTGTCACAAGATGGTTGGTCCACATGGGAGGAACAGTGCCCTTATGCTTTACGTTGCAGAGTCCGACATGGATTCTGATTATCTTTCTTCTGCGGCAAGTCGAGCTCTCACTATATAAGAGGCTCGAAGGTTTACAGAAAGCTCTCTCTCAACACAATCAAACAAATACAAACAAATTGCAACCCAGTTTCCTTCGAGCTACCTCGAAACCCTAAACCTAACTAAGTGCACCGCCGCCTTAGTTACAGAGCCCTCATGGACTCACCCCGATTCCTCTGAATCTCCCCTATAGTTGCTCTGCTTGCGCCGCCGTGAGTATCGACCGCCTTGTGCTCGTAAATTCCTCATCTGAGGTGGCACCTGGAAACCCCTTACGCCTGATCAAGAAGTCAAGCGCACGCATACAACCCTTTCCTCGTCCGCGAGGTGGCACGCCCGCAACACTCCCCCTTCTCTTTGTTCGCTATTCACCTCTGCTTCGCGCGCTAAGGATCGTGGCCAAAACAGTATGTTTCCTTGGCAGTATAAATATATCAAATACCATAAACTTCGATTCAATTACTAAACCCTAAATCTAGTTATCTGTAATGCTATGTCGACAAAAAAGAAGAAGATAATTATGTTCTTACGTGCATGTATTCTTGTTGTAAATTGGTAGATGAGATAATCGAGTTAGAGATGGTACTTTCAATATTTGTTCTTCTGCGCTCCTGTTGTTCGTCGTTTCTTCTTATTCTTATTTCTTCTTGCGGTCGTTGTTCTTCTGACATTCTTCTTTTTTCTTTCTTTCTTTTTATTGTATACGATTTGATTTTTGATTTTCCAAGTTAGAATTGGATTTAGTTTTTTATTTTAATAAAGAAAAGTAAATTTGTTATGAAAATAGGTAAATCCATGTCACTTTCTACATCACATTCTTTTTGTTGACATCATATTAGCAAGTAATCTAAACCGTTAAAAGTTTTAAAATCTAAAGGCCACGAATGAGTGTCAAAAAGTGTGTAAAAAACAATGACTCTTGAACCAGACCCTGGAGGAAATAAGGCAGTATAGTTGCATATTCCTCTATCTAGCTATTTCAAGAAATAGCTAGTAGTGTATGTCGGCAGTCGGCCGAAGGCCATTTAGTACCAACACAAAAGATCTTTCATGCATTTTTGTTTTGTTCCCCAAGCGACAAAAAGAGGTCACACATATTTTGGAGCTCATAATAATTTTCTTGAATTAAAGATTCAGTGCAAGTACTGTTAAGTTGGTAAACTAATTTAAGGGGAAACATAATCCATTGGAGTATAGGGCTCAAATAGTTCTGCAAACATTCCCTTCTTCCTTTTGTGGCTCCATCCCATGTCCTTGCACAATTGGTCATTGTACCATATATGAAGGGCACCGATGCATGATCTTCGGTAGTACTCTCCAGCATATTGCTTTGCATATTTGTCCCATTTCTTCACATCTTTCTCCATCTCTTTTATGCGAGGTACCTTGAACGTGCCGGCAAGGAGCTCTGCTAGCCATCTGCATCTCATCTCAGAGGTGTACAAGTTTGAGATACTCTCAGAGAATCCGATTACAGCTAGTTGTGGAATTCGTCCATGTATGCATTGCCTGAATGAAATGTATGTCTTCAGATATGCAGTCTATCCAATAAAATTTTGGGTCCCCAATAAGAAAATGTTGCCATATATTACAATATCTATGTAAAAAAACTGGCTAGTTAACCTGTAGAGGGGCAATATCGCGTCCTTCGGTCCCGTTATATAGTCCTGAAAGGTAGGAGACACAAAGATGTCTTTGAGCTTCTTTTCACCTCTAAACCCTGTTGCCAATATGACCAACTCCGTCTTGATCAGAGTAGATGCATCCCCCTCGACCAGAATGCCTTCTTCGACAAAGCCGAAGCTAGAGGATGATTTCTTCAATATGATGCTTCCCTGTTGGACTCGATCATAGAACTTTTCATGCACTATGGCAACCACACAAGAACTAATATCTTGAAGGAAACTTTGCTTAGGTATCATCCCATACTTGTATAATCCAAGCTTCTTACTTGCATATGTTTCCACAAATTTTGAAAACATCCATCTCTGCTCAATACATATACTTTCAGATTATCTATTATTTAAAATTTAAACATCATTTTTTACTGATTGAATTTACAGTGAGTAAACTCGAAGCACATGTTTACCAGAGGAGACAGCAGTGTTGCAAGGAGACTGAGCAGGAAGCCTTCGCCAGGCTTATGAACCAAGAGCTCGGAGAAGCGATTGAAGTAGAGTAATGCTAAAGACACACCCCATGGAAAGAAGTCTGGAATATTCCAGTGTTCTGTTCTGTACAACAATGTGCATGGATTTTCTATCCCTGAAAATTAATCCAACTAACTAAGAATGAATAAGAAACGTCAAATACGAACTTTGAGTAAATGATCACTATTTAAAATCTTTAATTACCATTAGCATTTGAACATTCCATTGCAATGTCAATTGCAAACTTCTGAGACCCAACAACTGTTATTTGCTTTCCTGTCACAAATTTAGCTGCACTTTCATAATCCATATTGGCATAGTCCATGGAGTGTATAACTTTTCCATGAAATGCTTCCGGTCCCTTGTTCAGAGGGAATTCAGGAATGTTTGGAACATCGCTGAATCGTCCGATGCAGAGGATCACAAAGTCTACTAGATAAGTCTGTTTGCCAAATCCAATTAGTGTAACAATATCATATCAGTTTGAAAAATTGACAATATACATATATGTATATAACAAAGAGAAAGTCGAAACCTATAATCACATTATATATACCTTAGTTGACAGGCTTTGCTTCTCTTCTACTATAACTTTCCATTTCCCTCCTGAGCTGAAGGGCTCTCCAGTGCCACCCCAAAGACTCCAAGATTGCATCTCATCCTCAGATGGGCCTTCAAACTCCATGCCACACACTTTTGTATTGAACTTGATGTGCCTGACCAAATCGAAATGGCGAGCATACGACTCTATGTATTCTAATACCTGATTGTGGTTGGGATGGTCCTCTTCCACTGAAGATGGCCATGGAAAATCTGAGAATTGGTAGAATGCTTTAGGAGTTTGCAGCTTTGTAGTCTCGATAGTCTTGGTCCATACGCCTCCAATGGTGCTAGTGGATTCAAAAACAATGGGAAGAAAGCCCTTCAAAAGAGTGTACTTGCAGGCAAGAAGGCCACTGATCCCAGCTCCCACGATGGCCACCTTCTTATCCATCAAGTTTGATCCAAGTTTTTGCTAGTGTTGTATGCTGGCCTCTATATACTTGGATATATAGACTGCACTGCTTGAACATAGTTGAAATGTATGGCCAATAAAATAAAGGAGGGATGTGAAATTCACACTCCTCAAATTATAATCCACATTTTCACATTTTATTTTTAGTCATCGTTTACCTAAAAAAACAAATAAATCAATAAAGACAAAATTCTAATTACCACAAATAGAAAATGAAAGTATAAATTATAATTTAAAGAGTTTGGATTCCAATTTTCTAAAATAACCAAAAGAAAAAACAATTGAAATGCGGAGCCCCGTCTCACGTCCCCATCATCAATGTCCAAAATTGCCACGGCTTCGAGTCTCTCTCTTCAAAAGAAAGCCACCCCTCATCGGTGGCTCTTGGCTTTTGTCATATTGATAACAACAGCACGACTCCTTAATTTGGCCAGGTAGTGAAAAAGCCAAGGAAACCTATGCGGTGCTCGATAGTCTGTCCTCGGCCATTTTTGATTTTTTTTTTCTAGTGGTACATTTTTAATATCATATTATAGTCTCTCAATGATTATCATATGATCATTTGATTCTCAATACGAGACATGTTGAAAAACATTTATCATTTTAATCACATATAAGTAATATAACCACTTCGATAAAAGAAAAATATATGGTGATGAAGACAAGTTGATATACTTATATGTGTAGTGTTAACTCCTTATATTGAGAGGCGTTTTTAGGTGAAACCTCATGAACAAAACTGTGATGGCTAGTGGGTTAAAACAGAAAATATCTTAGCTGTGTGGATTAAGCTGTTACAGATGGTACCAGAGCTTGTCCGGGCTAGAAGTGTGCTGACAAAAACGTTAGGCCCTAAGGCGGGTAGATTGTGGTGACTAACTGGGCGGGTGCTGAAGATACTGGCAAGCTAGCAGGTGCACGAGTCCAATATCGTTTGAGGAATACTAGTTGATATGTTTATATATGCAGAGTCAGCTCTTTATATTAAGACATGTTAAACTTAAAAATAAAATCGTGAGGGCCGGTGAGTTGTTACAAGTGTGTTGGAGTATTTTTGTTTCAGTAGAGTATGATTGTACATACCATTATCTTGCGGCCTTAATAGGCATGTTATCGTGCGCAGCTTGCTGGATTGCATCTTGGATGCCTTTTCAACTCCAAACAAATGAATAATATTATTGATAAAAAAAATGGCTTTCTCTCGTCTGGTCGCTCTCTTCTCAACCCTAGCCCTCGTCTTCTCTTCCTATGATGGCGGTGGGTTTTGGAACGACGGCGGCGGCGGGCTCTGTGTTGTCAGCTCTGATTGGCTTCAGGCACGGGGTGAGCTGCGACTCAACCCCATCTCTTCTTATCTCCTCGCGGTGGTGGAGGGGAGGTTTACCCACTCCTACCGAGTGGTTTCTTCGGTGCTCTGGATTGGCACAGGATCTCACGGGGTCGGAGATGAGGGTTGGAGCATCCTCCGTGGTGGCGTTAGAGGCGAGCGGGTTGGAGTTGGCATTCTGGATCTGAATCTTGCAAGGATAAAGGCATGGTTGACGTGTGCGATGTTGAATCCGACGGGATCGGCTTTCATCTTGCCTAGTTGGAGTAGTGATGGTGTTGATGCCTATCAGAGATGGCTGCTGAAGAACCCTGGGTTGACCGGCAAGGCAATTTCTGGTGCAACGGTGGTTGATGGCGATGCTGAATTTTTGGGGGCCTTGGGCCTCAATTCTGCGGTTCTAGGGTTGAAGGTTTGGGCCTTGGGCCTGCTATCACTGGTTTGGATATTTTCGGGCTTGTCTTGCTATGGAGTTGATGGTCGAGGTAGAAGGCCTCAGAGATACCTCCTTTGTGTAGGATGGTTGTAGGGCTTGTCAAATAAACCAGGATTAGGGCATGCCCAATTCTATTGGCTATGGTCTTTTTATTTTAGTTTTATTTTCTGCTTGGTTGAACTTATAATAGTTTTATTTAGGTTACTCTTGGACTATCTAGTATGACTTTTTTTATCGTTGTTTTTCCGGGTAAATCATGTTGTAAGTTGTAACTGCGATTTATTGTTGCAATTTCAAAGGCTTCTAAAAAAAAACCTCTAAATAAAAAAATAATTACAATGTATTTATTTATTTTTGTCAAAAGGCTGAGTAGAGGAATGATAACTTCTCGCCCTTTAATTAGAAGAAAACAAACTCAGCAGGGTGGCCAAACCAAACCCTGAAAAAAGGAACCCAATTTGTCGATTAATAGCAACTTTCATTCATAAAACTTGATCAATTACAATACATTAATTTAAATGTTTTTGTTCTGTCAAAAACAATGTTTATTTTGTTTTTATTCGTGTGTAGTCTACATTATAAGTTTATAACAGTAGATATCATTATTTATGAGACTATATAATCCGTTGGACCATATGGCTCAAATAGTTCAGCGAGAAGACCCTTCTTTCTTTTGGGGTTCCACCCTATATCCTTGCACATTTGGTCACTGTACCATATATGCAACGCTCCGATGCATGATCTCCGGTAGTATTTTCCGGTGTATAGCTTGGCATACTCATCCCATCGCTTCACATCTTTCTCCATTTCTTTTATGCTTGGTACCTTGAATGTGCCTCCAAGAAGCTCTGCTAGCCATCTGCACCTCATCTCCGATGTGTACAAGTTTGAGATACTTTCGGAGAATCCAATTACAGCTAATTGTGGAATCCGTGCATGGATGCATTCCCTAATTGAAAAATAAAATATAAAAAATAAAATGCATGAGCTACTAGAGTTGATGAAGTTCTTTGCATTAGCAATACAAGTACCACTAAATCAATCAAGCTTACACATACTCCATAAAAAGAGGGAAAAATAGCTACTACATGATTGCATCCCTTGTTGAACTAAGGCTAATATATGCAGCTATTACAGTAATTTAAAGGTTGTCAAACAAGTTGATATAAAAATCAAGGATATACCCAAGTTATCGGATTACTGTATTTACTATTTACTAATAAGCTAATCTTGTTTGGTTGTGCAGCCCAATAAATTTGGTTTAGAACTATCATGTAATCATGTTAGATATTTGGCTAAAGATTTATACTAGACCTACATATAGAAGATGGCAAAAAATTGCGAAAACATATATAGCTACTTAACTAACCTGTATAGAGGTAAAGTGGACTTAGGTGACCCAGCTATGTAATCTTGAAATGTTGGAGACACAGATGTCTTTAAGCTTCTCATCACCTCTATACCCAGTAGCCAATATGCTAAATCTGTCTTCACAGGGCCCGAGTTGTCTCCTTCAACCAATATGCCTTCTTGGCAAAAGCAGAAACTTTTGGGAGACTTCTTGAGTACAATGCTTCCCTCTTGGACTCGGTCATAAAATTTTTCAGGCACGGTTGAGATCAGACAGGAACTGATTTCTTGAAGGAAACTATGCTTAGGTACCATTCCATACTTGGATAACCCGAGCTTCTTATCTATGTAGGTTTCAACAAATTTTGAAAATGCCCATCTCTGTCAACCAATTACGTACAAATTAATCAACTAGTGTCAGCATTTAGAAATGGACATGTATCACTGTAGCTTATTAAGAAAAAAGAATATACCAGAGGTGAAAGAATTGTCGTAAGGAGACTGAGTAGGAGGCCTTCCCCAGGCTTATGAAACAAAAGCTCCGAGAAGCAATTGAGGTATAGCAACGCCATAGGCACACCCCATGGAAGATAGTCTGGTACATTCCAGTGTTCTGTCTTCTTCTGGACCCTTGTTCGGAGGGAATTGGGGAATATTTGGAACACCACTGAATCGTCCAATGCAGAGGACCACAAAGTCTACCAGGTAAATCTGCTTCAATCCATACTGAATGATCAACACGACTATATCGTACTAGCTATATGGTAGATTTGCTTGTTTAGAACAATGCATGCCTACATCTAGATTAACATTGACAGTTTGGAAACATTTCATGCATCTTACTACGAGCTAAGCAAATATGCTTCATTCGTCATAGTATGTGAACGACTAAACGGTGACGGATCCAAAAACTTTTTTCAGAGTGGTCATGACATGAATTGAAGTCCTAAAGATATATTTACCAAAAACGACTTCATAGATACATAAAAAATTAATACATAGCTAGTTAAACTCAATAAGATACATAGGTGAACACAGATAACTAGAGGAGGTATATACCTCAGTTGAAGGGCTTTTCTTATCTTCGACGGTAACTTTCCATTTTCCTTTTGTGTTGAAAGGCTCACCGGTGCCACCCCAGAGACTCCATGATTGCAACTCATCCTCCGATGGACCTTCAAATTCTAAACCACACACTTTGGTATTGAATTTGATGTGCTTGAGCAGGTCGAAATGTTGAGCGTATGATTGGATGTAATCCATAACTTGATGCTGGTTTGGAAAGTCCTCTGTCACCGAAGAAGGCCATGGAAAATCAGAGAATTCGTAGAGTGCTTTTGGAGTTTGGAGCTTGGTACTCTCAATAGTTTCAGTCCATACCCCTCCGATGCTGCTCGAGGCCTCGAACACAATCGGTTGAAATCCCTTTGAAAGAGTGTACTTGCAGGCAAGAAGGCCACTGATCCCAGCTCCCACGATGGCCACCTTCTTCCCCATCACTTCTGATATAAGCTTTGCTATGAGATCTTGATTAATTTGTATGGTTTTCCATACAGAGGCTTTGTCCTTATATATACAAATAAGGTTATAAATTACATCATACAGAATTACAAAAGTCTGTTACGTGTCAATACGAAGTTACATAGCACTCGGCCAAGAGGAAGATGAGGGAGAGTTTGACCCGAAATGACACTAACCTTCTTCGAAGAAACCACAACTTTCTCATCGTTTTAACTAAAACAACGACTTAATAAGAAGTCACAGTGGTAGTGGTTATGTATATCCGAATGTATGCATATGGAATGCATGTTCAGTCTTGTTGAGACTTGATGAAATTCAGGGTGTTTTGGCTACTTATAAAGGGCTGGTAAATTTAAAGATTTTTAGTTAGTTCTCCTTTCTGTCATTTTATGAAAGAAAATGAAGCACACTGCTATCTGCTTAATTGACTAGTATATTCTTCACTGTGATCTCAAAGTCTGTAACAGTTAAGAATATAGAAATTACTATCAAGTTTGAAGTTTATATACTTACCATGAAAATTCAATATACTTGTTAGGAATAAAGCAAATCCTCGTTGTGATTAAGAAATATTATCCAGTTTGAGTTCAAATATTAATTAAGAAATGATGTTCACGCAATCATGCATCAGTGTGGATCGGAGTCGGCCGGGTTTGAAGAACAGAGCACGGCTATATGTATGACAGATAGGCACAGCAGATGTGCCAGAATTCTGGGTGATTAGTTATGATGTGTAATAATACATAAATGAAAGTGATGATCGATCTGCGAGAGCGTATTCAGCGCACCCGGGTGCGCCGCGCATCCGTCCATCTCAGCCGTCCATTTTGAAAAAGTCAAAAGTCCGCGTCAAATAGACGGCGGAGATGGACGGGTGCGCGGCGCACCCGGATGCGCTGTATAATTTTCAATCGATCTGCCCAAACTAACGTGTTGCAGCGTGACATTAATTCTGATCAACTTATTGATGAGTGCTGCAACGTGCTTATTCTTTTCGGATCCAGATAGAGAAATAGATATATGTTGTAAGCTCTTATAGAGGACGTGTTTCTATTTAGGTGTGCCGTGAAGCGTTGCTAGCATGCGGGTGTTCTCTTGACTTGTTTACATTGGTGATTGAACTGGAATAAAATCTCACCCCTTATTTGTTTTTGGTTTTTTTCAAGAGAAAATGAAAATAAAACTATCATGACTCGCCTCTAAGACAACGAACATGAATGTTATCTAAGTGAATAGCAGAGAGTCTGATACGACACAGACCCTACCCAAACTTTAGTACAAGAAAGAAAGAGACCAACAACAGCTGAGGCATCCGTCAAAAATTAGCATCACGAAACACATGTTTTATGGAGACTGCCGTAAAGTAATTTGTACGACCTGATCGATTAAGGATTTGAGGCGCCAAGAAATGTTGTAAACACCCTTAACACAACAACAAGAGCTGATTCTCCTTCTACCATGTATATGGTTGTAGCCAAAATAGCAATCGAGCAGCTAACAAATCTTCCTTGAGAACAGTGCATTCAACAATGGGTACACTTGCATTATGTAGAGGACGAGCTCCAGACCATCTGCATCTCTGATAACAATACCTAAACGCAGCTTTATTGTTTGCAGTACACACCCATCAAAATTGAGTTTGACCGAACCTGAATAAGGAGAGACTTGATGAGCTCAGCCAGTTGGATCATTCCATTGTTCTTAGGACCTTTACATATCTTTTCATCTTCACCAAGAGAGGCAGCATTAAGAATAATAGCTTGAGGAGAGAACTGAACATATTGGAATATGGAGTCGTTTCCAAATCTCCCAGCACAGTAAAAGACAATCCTCAACTGGCTGATAGTGGTGTCTCGGGAGAGAGGTGTCTTGGTGCGGAAAAAAGATTTCCTCACTAACTTCTTTTAACTTCTTTGGTAGTGGGTGTAAAGTTGGATGGAGGATTTTGGTTCCAAAATTAGGTGGTGGTAGTTTAGTGATTAAGAATTCTGTAAAGGTGTATTTTGGGTGTGTGTAATTTTTTTTTTGATACGAAACAAACAAATACTAAAAGAAAAACTCTCTCGGACAATCTAAGTTTACATAATTAAATAAAAGAGATCTAGTAGCAGCCAATGGGCTGCTACCCATTCAAGTACGTCCATTCGGAAGAATCGAAGATGACCTTCATGAGCAATTGCATCCGCCACAAAGTTCGTCTCTCTAAATATATGTTTGAAGTTAATAGAAGTAAAAGACATTGCAATCATCCTGATGTCTTTAATGATCATTGAGAAGCCTCCAATGTGTGCTAATCCTTCCATTAATAGCATCAATCACAAGTTTGGAATCGCCTTCGACCTGAATGTTTGAAAAACCCTAGTCTTTGGCTTTCACCAGATTGTCTCTAAGAGTTGTAGCTTCAACTGTTGGAATTGTAGCATTTCCAAAGCTTTTAGTTGAAGCCAAAAGAACCTTGCCTTCGCTGTCTAGGAACACAAATCCTCCTACAACAACTCTTCCTTGTACTGATCCATCAAAGTTGATTTTATTTTGGGTGTGCATGATTTTTCGCTTTGGATTACACTTTGTGTTTCCTTTTTCCTTTCGACTCATCTCCTAAACATTCGATTCCTGATGTACTCATAGTTGCGACCCCGTGACTACCTGATACGGCTTACACTTTGTGTTTCCTTTTTCCTTTCCACTTATCTCCTAAACATTCAATTCTTGTTGTACTCATAGTCGCGACCCTGTGATTACCTGATACGGCGCACCTTATTCACAAGTTACACATGAGTGGATCCTTGACTCCATTTCGTGGACATCATGGGAAGCTAGGTTCATTTCTAGTTTTTCTTGTTGCCTACTTCTATCTCATTTTGACCATAACATGTTCTCATCGTAGCTCTATTTGCCATGACGCAATTGACCGAAATCTAGTTTGACTATAATGTGATTTGACCACGACATGATTTCTCCACAATGTGATTTATTTCCACAAGGTCATGTTTTAATCAACATTGTACCAAGACCTCCCTCCTCATCACGTTCTCCCTTGATGTTTTCTAATACACTCTGACTGTGGTTTGAATATTAGTCTTGTTTGACCTCTTCCGTCTTGGCTTAGCCATCACAGCATACCTCGACCTAATTCACCGATAACCTAATTTAACTGCTACCCATTTCATTGCGCTCACAGCCCACGATATCATTACCCATTTACCTGTGGCGCAGTTTGACCGCTACACAATTCACCCATAGCCCAATCAATTTGTGGTCAGGTTTAGTGGCGTAGCCAGAAATTTTGTTTAGGAGAGTCAAAACTTAATAGCTATTGAGTTGAGACAAAAAAAAAATTGAGGACGTAATTTTCCTTGTATATAAATATATATAATTGAGGTCAATAAAAAAAAAGAGGGAGGCGAAGTTACATCGACAAAAAGAAACTATGTATTGCTAGAGACCTAGACCAAGAATTAGAGACTCGAACTAATTACATATATATGTCTCTAACACAATCAACCGAAAAATAACCAAAGAACTAAAGTATGACGCTGTTAGAGAGAGGTCTGATTTCATCAGACACTCTCAATTTATTACATTTGAAACTACTGAGTCGTGATGAATTACCTTATTAGATTTGATCAAATTAGAGAATATTGACTATGATTTCGTCTTTCCTTTGCATTAAATGTACTGGAAACTAAAACTAAAGAGCCAAAAAAAGCATTATTATCATTTGTTAGAACTTAATTAGAAGGGTCATTATGCTATTATATATAGAAAGTTAATTAAATCAAACCATTCATATTAAATATGAGAAGGGTCAATCTCCTCGGCCCCCTCTCCTTACGCCTCTGGTCAGGTTGGGGCTCAAACTACTTTTGTGCTTGACTAGGTTTGAACACAACCAGATGCATTGCGAGGTGATCCGACTCCGAATACGATTTACGGTGCATAAACACAAATTAAACTAATTAACTCTAATCAATATACACAAATTAGAATAACTAACTTTAAGAATCAACATATATATATATATATCAATCAACATTAATCATCACCCAACAATATTAACAACATGCTTGTGACCGAAATCTTCGCCGGAAAACTCATCAGAAAACATGAAAAAATATGGTGGAGAAAAAGAGAGAAAAAGATTATACCAAACTATAAATCAATGCATATGTAGACAAAAGTTTCAGAGACTGGATTTGAAGGGCTTCACACCGGTTATTGAAAATCGAAGCAAATTTTGAGAGAGAGAATGAAGTGTTTTGAAATAAGAGATGCAGATCTGAAAACGCATCAGAATGTTATAAAAGTAAGTCCAGTAAGGTGACAAAATAAATAATTTCGTCATCATAGTAACATGTTACACGACGAAATAAATTTTCGTCACCTAAGAGAGAACAATTTAGTGACGAAATTTTTTTTCGTCACCTACCCTATCACTTACATGACGAAATACATTTTCGTCACCTTAGTGATACAAACTTTAGTGACAAAAACATATTTCGTCACCTGTCCTGTCACTTACATGACGAAAATACCTAAGATAGAACCGCTTTGTGACGAAAATATATTTCGTCACCTCCCCTATAACTTTTAGTGACGAAATAACATTTTGTCACCTTAGCTTATTTAGATGACGAAACATTTCGTCACTAAAGTGTTCTCTTAGGTGACGAATTATAAATATTTCGTCACCTGATATCCTTTTTCTAGTAGTGATAGTCTCTCCTTAGTAAGTGAGAGATTGTAAGTTCGACTCACGAAATTTTAATATTTAAGTTGTTTATCTGATAAAAAAAATTGTTACATGCTGCATATGGATAGCTATTAATATATCTTTTCAAATCATAATATTGCAATACTAATTTTATCATTTGTATTTCTTTTTAGATTTTAATGAACTTTATTAGGTAATGAAAATAAATATTACGTATTGATAGTAACCATCAATCAGGTATAAATTTAAGGACTGTTTCTTATTTTTTTTCTTATTTTTTTTTTTGAAAGGAAGGCATACTTGGCCGGCTTTGTATTTAGTAAAAAATGAAATTACATGTACTCGATTTACCTAAAAAGAGCCACGTAAGAATCAAGTCTTACAGATACCGTAAAGTAACTTAACGCAATTAATCACTCATTGAGAGCATCTCCAACGGTGTATTCAAAATCCACCGTGGAGCTCCAACGTTAACACAAGACCACACCCTGCCTCTCCCACCCACCGTTCAAATCCACCGTGGATGACTACTCCAGTCTCACCTTGTCAAACTTGACAAGATCAACTCCTCTTGTCAAATCTTTTTTTATTGTTTTTCTTTTTCCATTCCTTCTCTTCTCATCGTCGTTCTGCCCAGATCGATGTTCATGGCAGGTCTTCAAATCTTCCTCTAGTCCATGTATTTCTTCCTACAATACCCAAATTTCGCACCCAGACCTTCATCCTTCATTCAAACCCAGACAAAATATTTTTCATTCAAATTTGGCGAAATAAAGAAAAGAGATTGGAGGGTTGAGAGTTCAAAATGAAAAACTCACGGATTGGATTTAAGGTGTGATTGTCATGCATGTTGCATCTTGAGGTCGGATCGGGACTGCGTTCACAATATTGATGCTTCTTTGATCTCACATATAAACTAAAAGAGGAAGAAGGGAAAGATAACAGAAGGGATCGAAGAAGATGAAGAGAGAAATAGAGAGAGGGCGGATGAAGGAGAAGGAGTAGTGGGTGCGATAGTGGAGTCCCAAAGTAATGAAATGGATCAGTGAAAATAGGATTTTTGTGTTTGATCGGTGAGAAAGAGATAAGCAGAGTTTGAGTTAAGTTTGATCTGTAAGAAACTGGGAGAGATAGAATAGTTGAGGTTTCATAATAAAAATCTAACAATAAAATATTCAACTCTTTTGACAAAATGATTGGAGTGAAAATTTGTCAAATTGTCAAAATCCACCTCACATGTCAAAATTTGAATTTGACCAAAAACTTTACTCTTACTGGAGTTGCTCTGATGAACTCATGACTTGCTAGTAATCTAGAGGGTTCCTAAGTGAGATTAAATACCTTAAATAGATTAAGCCCGAGGGCCCAGTCCTATAACTAGCACCGTGGAAGCCCAATGAAGACCTAGCACCCGCCAACCACACACACCCCGTCAACCGCCTGAAAACTCACCGTCGTCAGCACCACCACCTCGGTTTAGAAGAGCAGGGAGGGAGACACCTCACCACCAACCGGAAACAAACCAGTGACCATGCATATAACCATCGCCGACCACTGCTTCGAACAAGTGAACGAATTCAGCAACCAATCAGACACCAACGCTGCAAATCTCAGCCGCTTGACGACCTCTACTTCTACCGCTTGACCCAAGTACCAGGCTTCACCCGTCATCCCACAGGCTGAAGAGACTCACCGGTCCAACCCGGCCTCACACTTACCTCAGAGGTAGCAGAGCCCTGTCCGATGACGGCCGAGAGGCTCGTCGGGAGAAATAAAAACTGGTGGTTGCTCTCGCTCGCTAGGGTTAGAGAGGAGGCGTCAGGAATATTTCTTACATATTAAATTAAATGAGGATTACTTTTTCTTTTTTTCTTCAAATAAAAAAAAAACATTATTATCACTAATTATACTTTAGAGCTCCTAAGTCATAACTACTAATCGCAAGCTTGCCTTTAATTTTTCCTGTCAACTTATTTTCCATCCATTTTAACTAACAGAATATGTTTTTACAGATCAGTCCATTTTAATTTTAATACTAGATAGGGGTTTCCACTTTCAAGAGTCGAGTGAGGGATCACCTAGCACAAAACAGGACATCAGTTTTTCTTCTCTGAGAACTTGATATGAATGCCATCACCAAATCCTAAAATGGGATTTCGAGCAACCCGTGCTGCTTTGATAGTTGTCCACCTGTGAACATTAAGAGAAGTTCAGAAGATGATTAGAGTCTATTAAAAGCTTTGGTTTACAGTTTAAACACAGCACACTTCATGTAAATATAAACTTGAGACACAGAGAGAAGGCTAACAAGAAACATACCTATATTTGGTGACCAAGACATGGAAAAATGCAGCCAAGAAAACTCTACTATACTCTGCCCCTGCACATTGCCTCATTCCTCCACCAAAAGGCATGAAATTCTTGAACACAGAGTGAGAGTCGATGTCCTAATTTTCATCATATTTTGTATGAAGTGATATTATTAGCTGGCTACCCAAGTATCAAGTATTTCACACAAATGACAATGAAACCGAACCACTCACAAGTACCTTCCAACGCCAAGGATTGAACTTAATGGGATCCTCGAATGTGTTGGGATTTAACTGAAGCGCAGACGTGACAACCATAATCGTCCAACCTTCTGGGATAGTAAATCCTGCAAACATTTACTCTAAATTTCAGGAAAGACCTTCGTTTGAAGCAAAAGATTTTGGCTCAATATCTGTAAATAAGCACTTACCCTTTACCGAAATGTCTTTCAAGGATCTACGCAACAAGCCAGGTGCAACATTTCCCAAACGAAGAGTTTCATTGATAACCTATATATATTTTCCAAGACCAACAAGTTATAGGACTTGTGCGTTGTGCAATACTATATATTCTGCAAGGTAGAAGGAACATGAAGAGATTGTAGAACAAACCTGAAGAGTAAAGGTCATTGATTTATATTCATCCCAAGCGAGTGGAGAATTTGGATCTTCTCTGTTTTTGACAATTGCTTCATGCTCAGCCTGAATTAAAACTAATATTGTCATGATAAAATTTTGAATAGAGGATTCATGATAATTAAAATTGATGCTCAAACTTTGCCTACATACTGTTAACTCTTGTAAGACTGAAGGATTATCAGAAAGTAAACTGAAGGCTAATGCCAACACAGCTGAAATAGATTCAAAGGTAGCAAATAAGCCCCCAAACACCAATTGAACACTAAAATCCTCTGATAAAAACTTCTCCTTGTCCATGTCGTTTGCTATTTGATCAAGGAAATCTCCATGTTGGGTCTCAGGTGAATCGTGTCGCTCCTTGAGCATATCCCTGAACATGGTTGTTACCTTCTTTTGGTGCTGTATGAAAATAAACACCAAAGATTAGAATTTGAGTGATATCTTCATAAGCCAAGACAACTTATCTTAATTACAAAACTAATGTCAGTCTTACCCTCTTACCTTGGTACAATTATAGTATGCAGTCCCAGGTATATTCAAAGGAAATGACATAAGACCATCTATGATTTTAGTATATTTCTCACTCAAGTCATCAGTCGATTTTTCAGCATCATAACTAATCATCTGCTTGGCACTAAAATTAAAAACCATCTGCAACAGAGAGAATTGATATATGCATTAACCATAACATGAAGATCATAAGCGCTTAAAAGATGAAAATAAGTACTGAAATAGAAATTTACAACTGAGCCAGCATGTTTCACTTCAACAGATTCCTGACTTGACCAAGAACATAGACTTTTGGTGACAAATTCTTGTATTTCCGGGAGCAACTTTTCCTTAAGCCTCTCAGCGCCAAAGTGATTCAAGAAAATGCTCCTTACGTACTTGTGTACGATGCCAACTGCATTTGTCTTTGAATCACCTTCGTGCACGAAGATCTTTGAAAATGTATCCAAGTACCATAGTTCAACAGACCTTCCTTCTTGCTGAAAAAGATAGCTATTGAATTCAGGATCAGCTGATACCACAACTGGCCTACCCGCCAAACTAGTCCGAAATATCGGTCCATATCTGAGAGGCGAAAAGAAACACATCTCGATTAAACCAGGCAGACAGTCATATGGAAGAGTAATGGTGAACCAGCTTAGGATTTAAGCAGAACTAGAACTTCAAAAAAAAAAAAAAGAAGAGATTTAACAGAGCAAAATTATTAATAGGCTTGGGGTTTACCTCTCAAGTCGTTTCTTGATGAAAGGGTGAAGATCTAGGGAGTAGCTTGGAATGATCAAACTGAGGGTCTCACCGATGATAGGAAAACCCATTGAACCTGGAGGAAGAACCCCGTTGCACTTCGGGTTCCTCCATTTCAAAGTCCAGTGAGTGATATATATCACCAGAAATGCTGCTAAACACAATCCCACCTCAGTCCACATGGCGACTACCCTCTGTGATACTCTAATGAACAAGAGGATTATGTTCGTTATGAGTTTCAAAGAATGATGAGAATTAAAGTGGGAGAAGCAGTACGTGATTAAATATATTGAGTAGCTGAAACACCATGCATCTCGGCCGTATGAGTTTCACAAAAACACTATCCTCTCCTTTTCTATTATCATTGAGAAGTTGATTATGTGTACATGTTCTCCGATCAAAACAAAAGAAGACGGCCACAATTTTTGACTTTGGTAGTCACATATGGCGTTCCTTTGACTTTGGTAGTCACATATGGCGTTCCGAAGGCATCGATTAAGTTTGAGCAATTTGTTTAGTATGTATACTATACCTTTCTGACCAGGACTCTCAATCGTCTGTTTTACTTTTATTTTTTGTTTTGTTTGTTGCTAAATTTCTTGTGAAGGAGACATCGAGAATAGTACTCTTTGGTTCTCCACTTATTCAGCATGTTGATAATATGCAAAAGATTATAGACAAGTTTTGAACTCAAATACATGGGATTTGGTGGGTGAAAATCTTTTTAAAGTTTATGAAGTTTGAGTGAAATCAAATATGAGAATGACATATGGGTATGAGTCCAACAACAATATAAACTCAAAATTTGGTCTAAACAGTAATATGAGTCTATTTGAATTGTAGAAATTTTTGCATTCATTCTGTGTTGTAGTACTTGAATCATTTGTATGCATTCTTTTTTAAAATATGGTTTGGAACCTTATCTATTTGAAAGACCCAGCCTCACGTCTGTTGTTTATAATATTAAATAAATTTTACCTCATGAAGCAGTCTTAACACATGTACCTTGATTTTCGACATAGTTCTTTCAAGTGTGTGTGTATATATATTCATAGAGAACATCATGTAGTAAAATAAATCTGGTGCCTCATCCAAAAATTACCAAAACATGCATGATCTATAGTAGCAAAGCAAGCCAATCTATTGGCACCTATTTGTGTAGTTAATTCGAAAATATTACAATTCTACTTGATGTACGAATGTTTGTTTTCTTGTACAAAAGTTGTCTCAAGCGCCAGTTTTACCTCTGTAATAAACTAGTTTACTTAATGCATGAAAATACATAATAATATATTGTGAAACTTTCTTTTGAAAAATAGCCGGTGGATCTTTGAATTGTCTTTGTTCCAAAGCTGACATCGCCATTTTAACCCTTGCAGAGAAAATATCTCTTCATGATGCATCAAATTTCATTGCTGAGCTAGATCACCTTTTTGACCCTAGCAGAGAAAATCCAAACTTCATGACGCTGCAAGAGTAGTGACCGGGGCAACTAGATCAGTCGCTTGCTCAGAAAGCATAATGGAAATATGAAATGGATTTGAGTCCAACCAGCTGATATTGCCCAAAGAACAAGTTTCGGACATTTTGGAGTCCATGGATGAGGTGAAATATTCAATTAATAAGAAATGATATGATGTAGCTATACGGAAAGATAGATATACTTGAGAGTTTACTTCAAAGATTTGCAGAAATTGAGGATCACAGTACTGGTTAAATCCTTCCATTTTTCTGCTTGATTTTAATCCTACTTCAAATCTCTTTGCTCTAGTTCATACTTATTAGCCTATTGCTTCAGAACATGCATGGTCATAAACTCAAAGATAATTGACCAAGGATCTGTATGTAGCACCAGGTTGCCACCCATTTGGAATCACATTTTTGGCTACCAAGGCGTGGCCTGAGTGTCGAGAAATCATTCTGATTGACAGTGGAGGCTGTAGTTTCGATCCTGCATCAAGTTTCCACACTGCACCCCATGATCGTTGCATGGCACGCCACCCTTTTTTGCTGCTGTCCTTCAACTCAACATAACCAAGATCACCATCTCCCTCTTCATATTGGACCAAAACAGCAAAGTAGTACGGGTTCGAGCCCTGATCCACGTAAAATTCGATGGTTTTTCCTAAATAATTACATGGCACCCTGCACAGAATCACAAATTAAGCTTGTTAATCAGTTAATATTACACAAATTGTATGTTCCTAAAGATTTGTGCGTCAATAATGTGATGTAGTTTCATTTGTTCAAAGTACTTTTTGTGATATACGTACCGTGCAAATTTAATTTGCAACACTCCTGCATTGCGGAGGTTCTGGGCTTGACCAGGAAGTGCCATGGCACCAAATGCAGTTCCACTAAGGTCGAAGTGAGTAGAATCAGACACACATCCCGGGCAAGAATCTGTGATGACCACCCTCACTGGTTTGCCAGAACAAAATTTGTGTCTGGTGCATTTGACCTGACATTAACAATGATTTGAAGACAATAAAGTTTTGTTGGTTATAAAATATGAAGCCAAAAAAAACTGGAAGTAAAATGGGATTGTATATATGATGAATATCTTTCGAAACCAATATGAAACATAAAAAATACAAATAAAAAAAAAAGGAAAAACAGTAAGTTTCCTTATGTATGTTCTACAATTTAATTTATGCATATGTCACGAAGTTAAATACATAGTTTACTGTATAAGTTCATGAAATTTGATGATATAGGTTGAATCATTCTTATACCAGAAAGCAAGCTCCACATTCCTTGCCAGATTGGTAAAGAGAAGGGCCAAACTGCAGTAACCATGGAAGAGAATGGAGGTCGTGAAACTATATCTCTATACCCACAAGACCCTCCTGCATGCGTTGATAAGCAAATCTGATTAGGTTAACTATCTATATGATTTTGTAAGCAGCAAATTAAATTACAAAATCTCCACCTATCTTACACTACTCTTCAACTATATACTGTTTTATAGGGAATGCATATCACTTCCGAAACCATCAGGGCCGCCGTACCAGGTAGCTCCGGCATAGTACCAATTGGTGGCAATGCGAGACCGCTGAGACGACGAGTTAAAGTGGTTGTAATTATATAGGCGAAGCAGTAGTACTCCTCAAACAAGCGGCAAAACATAGTTACTAAGAACAAAGTGCTTCTCAAACTAGTTGCCATGGCTGCACTCTTAAGATCTATTAACTCGTAAGCTAGTTTGTGATTGTGTTCTGATTAATGAGACCTGCATTACATATAAGATGGAAGTGGTTAAATTAAAAATCCCAATGAGATATATATAAATCGCACCCACCGAATATAACGTACACTCGTGCATATATAGCTATATACTCAGATAATTGTTATATATATACAACCAATTCTGTTAAAAATATAATAAGAGAAGGTGGAAGAGATTTATAATAAAATGATCGAGTAGTTAGTTGGGTGAATCAAGCATTCTGTTAAGTTAAGAAGGAAGTGAGGGTTTTTGTAATCTTAAACTTCTTGATGTTTGGATATAGGAAGTTGATTATACATACATTGATTCTTTTTTGCAGGCCAGAGAGGGAATATTTTCCTAGAATGTAGACATGCATGCAAGAAGCTCTTTCACACGTTTTAGA
Organism: Fragaria x ananassa; assembly: GCA_034370585.1. Classification (NCBI taxonomy): domain Eukaryota; kingdom Viridiplantae; phylum Streptophyta; class Magnoliopsida; order Rosales; family Rosaceae; genus Fragaria; species Fragaria x ananassa. Next base: position 20,517,939 of record CP139769.1, read on the forward strand.
TAATTTGCATGACATGCATGAATTAGATGTGTGTGACATGCCCAGCACTACTCAAAGTAGATGAGTGTTACATTGCTAGATGACATTTTATGTACCATAATATAAATTGGTTGACTTCGTCCCATCAGTTTAGTTGGTACCAATGGTTTTGGTGCGGATTTCCATTTTTGCATCACTTTTTAATCGAATTTCCTCATCTCCAGCGTCTAGTATCTAGATAATATTGTGTAGATTATCTCTGCAAAATTTCAGCCAATTTGGTAATCGTTAAGGCTCTCAAACTCGAAAAACAAATAAACGGACTGAATTCTGTCAAATATGAAGCGTTCATGTTTATAACAGAAAGACGTAATTTTGAGGGCCTTAATGATTACTAAATTGGCTGAAATTTTGCAGAGAGGATCTACACAATATTAACTAGATACTAGACGGTGGAGATGAGGAAATTCGATCAAAAAGTGGTGCAAAAATGGAAATTCGAACCAAAACTATTGGTGCGGATCTCTGCACCTGAGAAAGACTGTGTGTGTATATATATATATATTGAAATTGGAATAGGTCATTTTCCCTTCCTACAGAAGTCGATCCTGCTTTACTATTTTCTTTTAATAAAAAAAAAATCCAACTTTACTATTTGATTTGTAGAATCTAAGTTGTTCTTGTTTGTAAATTGTTTCTTTGTATATCGAAAAAGAAGACAGGTTTACCCGCCAAACTATTCTGAAATATAGGCTCGTATCTCATATCTGTAATGCAAAGAGAACAACACCTCCCTTAGATGCGACATAGTATATCATCAAAAGGATAAACAAAATAAAACAGATGACCCAATGGAATGTACGTATAACATTCTAACCACTTCACTTTCTGCAACTGACTTAATTAGTATATATACGTGAACCTGTTTCAGATCATAGAGAAAGGGTTCCATTCTATTTATACTAATCGATCGACAAAAGATGCATACCTTTTCAACTCTTGATGGCTGAGAAACCGTGGCCGCCTCTATAAAAGACAATTGGTAAGAATTGCTTACTTACTTTTCATTGATACAGTATAGCAATATATACAAGAATGAGGATCATTTTAGATCCTCAAGATCAGCAATCACATTAAGCTAGAGATTGCTGTCAATTCCTATCCTACTGATTTGCATCAGTTTACAATTCTATGATTCAGCATATCTCCTTGGATGAAGCTAACTATTATGAAATACAAATCAATGGATACACAGCAAAAGTCTAGGACAGAATTCTTGCTTATCACTCTCTAGAATGCTGGGATCCCTGACTCCTTGATGACGTTCTTTGGGGAGTCATTCAATATCGTCCATAATTTGCACCAGATGTCTGGATTACTAATTTACTGTTCTTGATTGGTATATTCATATACCAAGACCAGAAAAGTATTAGATCACAATCTATCAAATCTTGAGATTCAAATGGATACTTAATATTACAGTTTGCAATAACTGGAATTGAAAATATACACAAAAATGGACAGTTGAGATAATTTGTTTAACATTCTTGTCCTGTCTATTGTCTCCTACTATTAGTCTAAAACCTTAATGATCAAACAACACTCCAAAATCCAATGGTATGTACTAAGAGACAATAGACACAAACCAAACGAAACCTCAAACAAATCAGACAACATATATGTCCAATCTAGTTCAATTTCAAACAGTCAAACAATCTGCACCAAACTACATGAAAATTGGGACAAAAAATTAGAGTAAAAATGGGTTGCATTTGTCTCGTCGTTGGAAAGGAAAAGAAAGCAAATCAAGGTTGAATCTTTATTACTGCATGACTATAAGGATGTGTTCCAATCATTCCCAAAAGAGGGAAAAATAATAACATTACATTTCGACAGATGTAGGATAACCTACTAGTGATGTAAAAGAACCGTTATAAACGAAACCATGTGTGACACTGGGTAAACAATTGCATCAAGTATATAGCTGAGATAAACACAATGGACATGTTAGCAGTCAATCAGTCCAGATTAGAAATAACAGCGTCAACCACCTCTTGGGTAGTGCTTACTCCTCCAAGATCTTTGGTACGGTACTTGCCTTCTGAAATTACACGTTTCACAGCTGTTTCTAGACGGTCTGCAAATGAGGGAAACTGGAGATGCCTCAACATCATGGCTGATGACAGGAGCAATGCAACTGGATTGGCTGTCTTTTGCTCCCATAACTTTTCATTTCCCACGTTTCCTGCTGAAGCACCTTGCTCAAAAACAGCATGATCAGCACCCACGTTTCCTGCAATTCACCAAACACCTAATCAGACACAACTAAAAGAGACTGCCTAAAGGAAGGAACTAGATTCTAAGCAGTAATCAGCACCTCAGGCAATTGATCACTAATCAAAATTAGAATGGTACTTATTTAAGTTGCAAGGAATGGAAAAATACACAGAATATAAGTTTATTAATAACAATTTGTACCTCCTGGCATTACACCAGTGCCTCCGGCAATACCAGCTGCTGTATTTGCTACTAGATTTCCATAAAGATTAGGAGTAACCTACAAAACACCAAATAATCTCTGTCAAGAGATGAGACAGATAATAGCAAAGTATCAACAACCATTGAATTAACCGAACAGCAGAAAAGTATATATCTATTTTGATGAAGTACCATGTTTATATTAGTTGTATTCCTTTAAGTTGTATAACGGGGAGAGATCTTTTGGTATATAAGCTATCCTATTATGGACATGCTCACAACTCAAAAAAAAAAAAAAAGTGGCAAATAGTCTTGAAAAAATGAAGGACATGCGAAACACATAAAACAGAGGAAAGCCAGAGCTTATTAAACGGAGAAGACACACCATGCATGACACTCTCTTAACACTACATGGCCTAGAAGGGGTTTTCTGTTTCATACCTATACAGCGGGAATGATACCCAGCCCAGATCCAGTTATATGTTTCAAACCTCCCCTCCCCAAGTCAAAGCACATAGACGGTCTAAATCAACAAAAAAAAAAGACTAAATAGCTTCACCCTGAAGACCTGAACTAAATGGAGTATGAGTTGACAAGAAGAATAGCTGATGACAACTTCAGAGGAAGAAGCAAAAGCTTTCAATCCTAGTTAAGATAACAAAACTTGACATGGAATCGCATATTAGATAACAAGGAAGCTCAACACAGTTTTAGCAAAATCAAGTTTGGTTCCTCTTACATGAAGTCATGCAGATATGGACTTTTGACTTAATTACATCCCGATTCTTAGTTGACATTCACTTTTTTTTAATGTTTTTTTAACCTCAAAGCAGAGACTAATCATTTACAGCATATTCTAAAATCTCATTCAATGCTTGGACACTGGCCTTAGACTCCTAAACATTTCTCTAAGTACACTCCTAAGTTTTCAAAGGTCATCACTAGTTGACAACAGCAGAACACTTGAAAGAACTGCTCTGAAGCCTAAAGTGTAGCCTAGTGATAGAAATTCTTGGTCCATTACGCACTACCAATCCTGAAAAGCCTTTACTACAAGTCTACCACTGCCTGCTCAACATAAAGAGTTTTCAAACCAAGACGAACAAATAACAATTCTCTAAATGTAGATTCATCAGTTGGCCTAATCGTATGCAAGATTCTCAACAGCTAGAGCTCTGATGTTGCAAGCAAGGATATCAGAAATCATTGAACAGTTTTTATGGTTCAAATAATTGATATGTCTCATGCCAAACCATTTTTGACAGCCATGAAAACAACGAAAAACTAATATTCAAAAACTCGCATACCATCACATCAAACTGCTCAGGCTTTGAAACAAGTTGCATACAGCAATTATCCACGATAATCTCATTATACTTGATACTCGGATACTTTGTGGCAACCTCCCGACAAGACTCCAAGAACAAACCATCCGCAAGCTTCATGATGTTGGCTTTGTGCACGGCAGTCACCTTCTTCCTGTTGTTCAAGTATGCATACTCAAACGCATACTTTGCTATACGTTCCGAGCAGAACTTTGTGATCACCTAGCCAAACCACTCAATCAGAGCCATAATAAACAACACTCCTTCACCACAAAACTCACCATCCACAACAACAAATTTAACTCTAGCTTAGTAAAAACTTGACAGTAAAAAAGTGAACAGATGAGCTGGATTAGTATACCTTGAGGCTCTCCACGACGCCGGGAACGACCTCGTGCTCGAGACCGGAGTACTCGCCCTCGGTGTTCTCTCTGATGACAACAATGTCCACGTTCTCGTGGCGCGTGGGGAGTCCAGGAAGGTTGAAGCAATTGACCAGCGACGCGTACAAATCAAGCTCCTTCCTCAACTGCACATTAAGCGAGCTCACGCCGCCGCCGACCGGCGTCTTCAGCCCGCCTTTTATGCAGACCTTGTTCTTCCGGATCGAGTCCATCACCTCCGGCGGGATGCGGCTCATGTCGCCGTGGACGTCATACCGCTCGAAGAACACCGGCGCGTGCATCGCCTCCATGACCTGCTCGACGGCGTTGGTGACGAGCGGGCCGATCCCGTCGCCGGGGATGAGAGTGACGCAGCGGGGGGTTCCGTCGCCTGGGCGGGGCATGTAGGTGACGGATCGGGTGTTCGGGTCGGGTTTGGGGTGGAAGGATCCGAGAGTGGGGCGGTGGGAGAGCTGCTTGAGGATGGGGAGGGCTCGGCGGGCCATCGGGCTAGGGTTTGGGGTTTTCCGAGTCCGACGGGGAGGTGTCCTTTGGGGTTTAGAGCGGAAGGGTCGTCGACTTTTGAAGAAGAGGAAGAGGAGTTGAAGGTGATTGGTCGGCGGGTTGGGGAGGGAATCGGAAAGTGGGTGAAATTGGAGGACTTGTTTGCAAAATTCTAGGGACTAATTTCTTTCGTTTGCGCTGTATGTCCAAGTGGCGCGCGCGTAACTTTTTTCCGGTCAAATATTTTACTTCTCGCGGAGTAGTAATATTTTACTACGTTGACTAATATTCAACTGTGAATTATTCATTGACTCGTTGTGTTGGACATGAGCCATCATTCCATCAATGGTAACAAATAAGTTACTATAGGGTTACTGGTAGTCCACCCTCAATGCAGGTAACTAGATGCAAGACCCATATCCTCAGTTCCTCACATCGATTCCCAAATTCTCGAAACACTACTTTCACAAACAATCACACCGAAAGAGACCCATGACATACTGCAACTTTTTGGCCTTCGATGTGATTTTCTCAATCTGTCGAAGAAGGCAGCTGTGAACACACGAGAGAGAGATCGAATAAGGAGAGGAAATTTGAGTCGCACAACAAAGAACATCTTTCATACCCAAAAATTCATTTACAAAGTAAAACCAAGCACGACATTTTGATACGGATATCCATGCCCATGACCTACAGCAAAATTGACTCGGATGAAGAAATAGTTCAAAATCGTCTACCAGTTTCTGCACAGATAACCTACAAGAATCCACAAAAATTCACACACAACCAAGCTGAAAGACTTGGAAATCAAATCCAATATAACATCAAATCTCGTGAGTAATCAAATAGTCTTGGAAGAAACTAGCATGTTGTATGTCTTACTGTTCAGCTTTAAAGCACATCAACAAGGTAAAAATGGCAATAACTTTCTAACAATAGAAACTCTTCACAAAAGATATCTGATTGACAAAAGCTTCTACATGCTATAACAAAATATGGACTCCAATTGACTTTTTGTGGTGATCCGAGATAATGTAGATCAAAGTCACATATGAAGCCACCATCCAGGCGCCATAAAAAGAAAGAATTAATAAAAAGAACCACAGAGCATCACAGTACCTGCTAACTTTTTCAAACTATGCAGAAAATTATACATTTTCACTCCCCATGGTTTCTTAGCTTCTCATGATCAGTTTCTTTCATGTGTAAAAACAAGCACTAAATTGCAGGACCAATGTCACTGAGTTGGAGCAGCAACAGGAGCACCACCCAATCCCATTTTTTGACCCAAAAGGGCAAGCTGCTCCACAAACTCCCCTCCTGTGAGTATTTCTGTTGTTCCATAGATAACATGCCTCACAGGCTGTTGACGCTGTACAAGCTCTTGCAGGCTCCCGTACTCCACATAGTTGCCACCCCCAACCATGAACACTATAGCTTCCTTAAAAGGTCCTTTTAAATGGTTGCTTCCCAAGCTTGGCTTTGGAGCACGAGGATCAAACATAAGGTAAGAATCAACTTCTGGATTCGGCTTTCCCTCCATCAAAGCCTCCACTGTCCTAGTTAATGCCAGCTGCCTATCACTAGATAACAAATTTTTCACACCTGCGGTCACAGCGCTAATTGACTGCCCATAGAGTTTCTCTGCCCAATCAACTATGTTGCTTCTGCTGGCAGAATTTGCTGATGCCAATGAAACATTCAGGGACTTGATCTTCTTCACATACTGAAATGCACGGGCATCAACCTCACACTCCCTAAGGGCTGCTTCCACTAATTCGACTTCTGCCTGGTTAATGGTTTCTGATGAAATGAGATACATGATAGCAAACCGCAGCTTATCCATCTGAGTTCCTTTCCCTTTAAGCGCCGCCAAAAGTTCTTTTTGATCAATGCCCCCTCTAGCCATCATGTCATATTCCTTGTTGGCAAAAGCATCAAGCGACCTCGCCTTGATCTCACCCAATAACACAGTTGCAATATTTGTGTGCTTATCAATCACCTGCTTCCTTGCAGTCAACTCAGGTAAGGAGTTTACTGCACTCATCAAATGTTTTGTGTTTCCAATCACATCTGTCCCATCAAACTCAGTTCCATCAGTCCCGCCAGTCCTTCTATTTACCTCATCCACGTCCTTCTTATATTTAGCCAATTGGCTCTCAATCTCACCTGCTACTTCAGGAAATGCTAAAGACCAATTTGCTGCCCAAAACGGGTCTGAGCTATCTAACTCATATGACTTCATCCCGCCCTTTTCACCTTGAATATCCAGCCTATTAAGCCTCAACCCAAGAACATCATGCACCAAAGGTTGGTACCTAAAATCATGCTGTATCCCCACAGCCAACTCAAAATTACGATCAAATAGACACAATATAGGGCGCTGAAAAGAGATCACAAAATTCCCGCCTTCTGTAAACAAATTGTTCTTCGACAACAAGTGGTCACGCAGCCTCTGATCCAATGCCGACGCTACCATCTCAGCCGGACCACCACGTGGGCACCTGATAATCGGCACAACAGCAAGAGTAGCCAAAACACAGAACAACCCACTAACTATCTTCTCAATAATCTCCTCAATCTCACGGTCCCCTGCCGACGGATCGTTCAACTGAACATAACTAGACTTCTGTGCCAAGGAAAACAAATTATCCTCCAGCGTGACAAACTCCAAATACTGATCATGCACCTTTGAAATCCGATGTATCGAATCCGAATTCACAGCCCCAGATGCCAGTTCCTCCAGAAGTGGGCGGGGAATCACAGACGAGAAATTGAGATGGAAGCTATCATAGAGCAGGTTGGACGTGTCGGCAATGATCCGCTGAATGTTGGCATGGGTGGGTTGGACAAAGTAGACTGCAGGCACATCAGGGACAGGGTTTCTCTCCTTATCGATAAGGTAATAAAGGGTCACACCGTGCTTCCGAAGATCCTTAACATGGATCAGTGGGGAGAGAATGTTCTGGCAATACTTATCATAGATCAACATCTTATAAACCTCTTCGTTTGCCATACCCGTCGCATTAACCGGTTGGTTCAGATTCAGCATACGAGCAATACATTCTGAATCGAAAAAAATTACAGATCAAACTCAATATCTCACACGAAATCAATCCTAAGCGTATATATATACAATTTAAATAGTGCAAATAACCTATCGAATCCTCCATTTAAGTACAGAAGCTGAGTTCAGAAACTGAAACTACAGATCAAATTCAACAACAAGATCCAAATCTAACTGAATAGAAGGTCGAAAGGTAATTCCACTACAAATTCCTTCAGGTTTTCTGTGATTGCTAATTGAGATTTGGATTTATAACAGTAATTTAATTATACTTTCTCGGTTCGGTGAAAAAATAGATCTAGAAAAGAGAAAGAGAGCAAGTACCTGTTTGCCTTTGCCGGAGATTGAGAGCCATCGCCGTGAAATCTACCTCCTCCTTTCCTCAAGAAGCCACAGACTCAGGTCTAAGATTTTCAAAGAGCTCTGCAATCTTTTTATTTTTTATTTTTGGGTCGAAAAGAGCTCTGCGAATTTTGAGGGTGGAGTCCGGGATATTTAAGTATAGACTCTAGTCCTCTGCAGCAAGGTGTTTATAAACAGTAGTCAGCGAACCAATGAAAACACGCCACGTTATTTTAAATAAAGTTTACATTTTTTGATTGGTGGACGACTGGCTTCTCCGAGTCGTAAATAAAGGAGAGCGGAAGCGGAGTTGGGGGCGTTGGAAATGGCGGAGACGACGTCGTTTGGGAGGAACAGGTACTGGGCACTGAGGCACGGCAAGAGCATTCCTAATGAGAAAGGCTTAATCGTCTCCTCCATGGTTCGCTTCCTTCATCCTCTTTTGCATTTTGGTCCTTTGTTTTTCGACTATTTCGTATTTTGACACACTGTCAATTCCCTCGTAGGAAAATGGGACGCGCCCGGAGTATCAATTGGCGCCGGAGGGTGTTGATCAGGCAAAACTGGCAGGAGAGTTGTTCCGAAAGGTATGATTTTATTGGATCAAATTTCACTTTCTGGGCTCTTACATTTAACAAACAAAGAAGACCAATGTCAGCTAGGAAATGTGAGTTTTGTTGTAGAAAATTGTTAGGCTAGGAAATAGAGAAAGGTTGAATGGTTGTCGTAACTCGTAAAGAGTGTAAACGGATACATGATGCTGATATTGATTGTTGTATTGAAGCATTTGAGCATTTGATCAGTGAGGTTTGTAGATAATTGGGTAGCATATATGTGCAGGTACTTGAGGAAAATAATGTGCCGATTGAGAATGTTCGCATTTGCTTCTCTCCATTTTCGAGAACAAGACAGACTGCGCAAGTTGTTGCATCTGTCTTGAATATTCAGTTTGAAGGTGCTCAATGTAAGGTAAGATGCTTTGTTTGTGCCGAAATGCCAGTATATTATTTGTATATGCGCCAGAAGGGGCACTGAAAAAGAGTTGGATTACTTTCTTGTTTACGTAAGTTTGTTTGAGTCTATGATGAATGTAATTACAAACTGATTAAGCCACTGATTAGGAAATGCATATTTTGGGCAGGTGATGGAAAACCTCCGCGAACGCTTCTTTGGTCCTTCCTATGAGCTCAAGTCACATGATAAAGTAAGTAACCATTAACAGGTTTTTGGGTACTTTTTCCCAATGATTAAAGTGGCAGATGAAGTGCTTCTTTTATAACCACTTGATTATGAACTGGAGCTGCTAACTTACTATCTTCTTCCTAATGAGGCGATATTAAGTTTCTTCACTTTTGCTGGCAGTATAACGAAGTATGGGCTATTGATGAGAAAGATCCACTCATGAAGCCAGAAGGAGGAGAAAGTGTCGATGATGTTGCATCTAGAATTGTAGAGGCTGTGGCAGATATGGAATCACAATTTCAAGGGTAATTTATATCTGTATTGTATTACTACATGGTATCCATTTTTGCAATAACCATCCAGCATCACTTTTTGTATTTGATTTTCTTTTCTCTTTCCTGTTTTTCTTATTTTGTCGCAAAACTGAGCATATGTTCTAATGAAAATTACAACTTGCAGGTTCTGTTAGAAACCTCCTTTAGTTGAATAATGTTTCACATTGCATTTAATCAGACACAATGACATTGGCAGACATGAAATCAAACGTACAGAGTTCTATAAATGATCAAGAAAAGTTACTTTCCAAAAGCTTTCCGCTGAAACAGATGTAGAGTTTATTTTCACCTTCCATAGAGTTAAAAACCAATGATGAAAGAAGTTGTAATTCTTGATAGATAAATTCATGCATGTTAAAGTTGTGACATGTTCACTATGCAGGCGCACGGTCTTAGTTGTTAGTCATGGCGATACCTTACAAATCTTGCAAACAATATTGAATGCTGCTAAGGCTGATGCAGGATCCACCTATGATGACTTGACTTCAAGAATGCAAGCAGTAAGAACCCCTTCTATCTTGTCAGAGCACCGGAAATTTTCCTTGCTTACCGCAGAGCTTCGGGCAGTTCTATGAATATTACATCATTCTAACAATTAACAAAGCGTCCAGGTCTAAACGCATAAATGTTCGTAATGACAATAGGCACCCATCAATTTTATAGTTGCTATTATGAGTTCAATTATTTGATACTGTTGTAATGCAACCCAAATATCTTTATATCAAATGATTTTCGCTTGGCTTGGCTCTTCCAACCTTTACTATTCTGCTCTGGACTTCAATTATATATTTGTAATCCTCCATTATCCTTGGACTATTTTTGGAAAATAATCAGATAACGCTGGTAGCTCGCAATAGTTGGAGCATCCAAAATAGACACCTAAATGGCTAAATCTAAAGGCACCTGGTGGCACTTGAAACTTTTCGATTGAGAAGCTTAAGCAAGTGTTCATGATCTCTAATTCTCTACCCTAACCTTGGAAGGAACCAAGCCTTTCCAATTCAGGGTGTGCACCAGACCATGTTAGCACCTGTCCATCATCCAAATAGAAGACGTCCAGAATTCCACCTCCCAAAATATAAATATAAATGCAATTTCCCTCTACTTTGTCGACAAGTTTCAGGAAAAAAAAAAAAAAAAAAGATGTTGCTTGTCTCGCCTAAACTTTTTACCTCAACAAAGTTACCACGCTCGTTGTCGATCTTGTACATTAATTACACTACTTCTAGCTTTTCTTCAGTGTTTTTATACCCCTCATCATACGACGTCGTTTAACCTAGATTTATGGCGTTTTATGCTTGGGCATTGAATACACAAACACCCTCTGAAGTATGAACCCGAGACGACAAGCAAATCGAAAAACAAAATACCACACCACCGCACCAGATGTAGCACAGTGAAACTCATTTACTTTTATTACCAAAAAACATAGCCGCTGTTTGGTGACAAAACGAGTCGTAGCTTTTATTAAAATTCTAAAGCATTTAATTTAAAATCGGTACGTCTACCATAAACTTGGCATGAACCAACTAAGTGGGGAGTGTTCCTCCATCTCAAAACTTGGAAATGATCGCTCAATTCTTCCAGTATCTAAGTAGAAAATGCCGATCTCCAATAGTTGAATACTCCTTTCCTCTTGTTGCAAAATAGATGCAATTCCCCCGTAAGTCTTTGAAATCGCTAGCTAAGAGGGACAAGGAAGAATTATCCTCTGCCAGAAATAATATCTGGTCTCCTAAATCTTGTACCCTACGAAACTTATTATTGTCTGGATCAAGCTTGTATACTGTAAAACATCTTGTCCTCAGATAGACATTGTCATCATTAGAAGAAGATTTCAGGTGCAGTGCTTTACGTAAGAATTGTCCAACACACCCTAGAACGTTCTCGTTCTGCTCATTACCTTCCATGTCATTCTCATCTCCCTCTCCGATGTTGTTGTTGCCTTCCTCATCAACCACATTGCCTTCTATGACATCTTCACCATCGTTGCCTTGAATTTGATAAATCAACAACAATTCATTGTTTATTGTTTCGGACAAGTATCTCTCCTTCGAATTCTTGGATTAATAACCCTTCATCTATCCACCATTCTTCTTTCTCATATATCACCTTCAGTTCCACTTCCTCATCTCCGAACTTTAAACTGCGATTTTCAATCCAGGTTTCAGCACCACAATGACTGCTATCCCTAACCAAGGCATATAGCGTTCCTCTACTGGAAAACAATATATGATCAACACAGCCAATACTGTCGGTTTCATCAAATACCTGAAAGACGCTCCAGCTTTTGTCTCTAGGTCTGCATAAAATCAATTTTCGCGTACCAAAAGTTGTTGCCACCATACATGTTGATACATCTGGGCTAGATAATACAACATGAAGATAGAGAGAACTGTCAAAATAGTCGGTATATCCGGGAACTGTTTGTAAAGAAGGAAGTCTGTGCTGGACTCTTGAGACTGGATTTACAAGATATATTACCAGATTTCTGCTTCTGATTATCCTGCAATTGTGCTCCAAGTCCAGCATAACCAACCAATCTGGAAGACTGGAGGAAATAAGATGATCTCTGATCCCAACTAGTTTATTCAGCCACGATGACTTGAAATCAGGGCAAGGTAGCCTCGATTTGAAAACTTGCCCTCTGAGAGGCTTGAGAAGGTCAAGCTATCTCCTGTTTTGGGTTGAGGGTGTACTAATAATAAGCTATCTCTCTGAGTGTCTAGTCTCTGGTAATAATAAGTTGAAAGGATCTTGAGGAAACCAGACGTGGTTAGGGCAAGGTAGTCTACCACATTCTTCTGAGTCTTAATCACGGTTGAGAGCATTTTCGTTCGTCTACAAATTAGTAATCTCTCAATTTCGTCTACAAAATGCTCCTTTTTATAATGCTTCCGGTATTTCAAAAAAATAATGCTTCCGATTGGTCGATTCCTACAAGGAGTTGGCTTTTTGTGTACATGTTGGATTAGAAGTGGTGATTACAATTAATTAGGATTGTTTTAATTAACCCTAAAACTTAATGGTAAAATATTAAACTGATCGATCGAAATAGGAATGCATGGCCGATGCTCAACATGTCTCCAAGCTTAGGATCATGTTTAAAGATCATATGTAAGTACACATATGGTGGTGTAAGAGGACTAGAGGAGAGGATCATCAGACAAGTCCAACGGTGGTAGATGACTATATATACTTCGTCTCTCCATACAAATACTTCAATAAAGTTACCGCACTCGTTATCTATTTTGTACACTACACAACTTGGTCCCCATAAACCATCCTCAACGCTGGCCTTCTCCGTCATAAACACCTTCAGTCCTTCACCATCAACCTCATTGCCTTTCCGATCGGTACTGATCAAAATTATGAAATGGAACAATATTATGGAGGGCAAGATTAATTCATTAATATATAATTCATTAATAAAAGGGCAAGCCCGGATTACAAACCCTGCAAATGCAAGGCTGAAAAACTAATAACAACGAGCATGGGTCTCTAACTCGATCAAAAAAAAAACCAACAACTCGCTAAACTATATAGACCAAAAGCCCTACAACTGTTTGTTATTGGGGCTCAACAACATGTTTATTAATTTATTATTGAGGCCAACAACATGTTTACTTAGGTGTTAGTACATAGTCAAAATACTTGACTGAGCCGAGAATAAGGCGCAATTACCCGGTCACCGAAGATCATTCCAGACGAGATACCTCTGGTGAGCCCTTCACGGATATCCAAAGAGTGAAGGGCCGGTAACAACCCGCTTGCCAAACCCACTCTAGCAGCAAAACACCCCCAAAAGGGGAGACACTGCAAAGGTTAACAAATAGTCTCACATCAGAGACTGAGGCCACATTGCCTAACCCTGACCTATAAAACAAGCACAAACTCCCATTAAAGGTACAGGCATCTCTCTTCTCACACTCCCGTACACCGCAAGTAGCCTAAAGCTAACTTAAGCATCAGAGAGTCGAAGACTGGGCCACCCCAGTCCCGACTTCCTGACGCCATTACTTGTGTAGGTACCAGGTGCAGAACCAAGGATTCTACCTCATCCCGACCCGCAGTATCATCCCGACTTGCAACCCTTCCCAGCTCGTGATATCGGGACGAGACATGTAGAAACAATTGGTGCTAGCAGGAGGGTCCCCTTCTCGTGGAACTCCCATTTAACTCGGCACAATGGTGGAAATCATTGATGACCCTACGGACCCTAGCACTCAAGTAGAGAAAGAACTTTTCCAATCCAGCGACACATCCCTTCCCCAAACCGGCAATGCAGCCCCCATTAGCCATCCCGACCCCGCCACAGCCCTTGAAATTCTCAAGCGAGATTTTCATTCGTTCCGCGAGCAAGCGGCGAAAGAGAGGACAGAAGCGGAAGCGGAAGCGGAAGCGTACCGGGTACGCATCGCCGAGTTGGAAAAAGAACAATTCTTGCTCCGCGCCACGTTAGAACATCGTAACGTGTACAACGACAACTTGGACCGCGCGGCGCGAGTTGCTGGAACCCCGGACCCCACCTCTTCTCTTCCTCATCAAGGCCAGGCTGATTCCATGCTCCCGGGAGGCCCTAACCAGATCATATACATGTCTCATCCCCTTGCCTACCCCTCATTTCCACTCCCAGCCCCCCAACCATCTCCAATCCCCAATGACCCCCCTGCCACATCAGCCTAATCCATCTGCCCAACCTATCTCCACTTCAACCACTGCCAACCCCCCTAACCCACCTCTTGACATGCCAACCCGCCTGCTGCTCCAACTCAGCTAGACGGTCACACAGTTGGCTTCGCGGATTGAAGGCGTCGAGAGTCGCGGAGCCCAGCGACCCTTGTTCTCTGGCTATGGACATCGCCCAAGCGACCCTTGTTCTCTGGCTATGGACATCGCCCAAACCTCTTCACACCTCGAGTGCAGATGGACAAACGGCCTCAGGGAACCAAACCACTCAAGATGGACAAGTATAAAGGCATGGGGGACCCCCATCTCCACCTCGAGACATTCTTCTTACTATGTAGCTCCACTGGCTACAGCGACGCCATGACCTGCCACTCCTTCTAATTTAGTCATTTTCCCTCGCCTAAATTAACTTTAGACGACGGTTGGGAATTCTTAGACGACGATTTGTTTTTCTATTGGCGAAGACTTACTTAGTCGACAGATTTTATTTTTTCCGTCGGCTAAGATATGCTAATTTCCTGTAGTGGGTTTTCTTGTTAGACATCTCCTCTGAAAGCTATATGCCAAATATCTTTTACATGTAGTGATTGTTTTGATCAATTAGGGTATTGGAGTGAGCTAAACAACGAATAGGTGGGATAAATGGAAATATGATAATGAAATAGGGGATGGGGGTCCAAGAAAGCTAAGAAGAACGATAAACGAGAGAAAGAAGATAGAAGACTACGAGAAGAATTAAGAACTGATAAAAAGCAACTAACGACCGGAACTAACAACCATAACGAGCATGGCTCTTGGCGTAGACAATGGTCAATTTCGTGGTTGGTATGTCCTGGCTTGTAGTAACCACTAGAAATAAGGCTGGGCTCGGGTCGGGCCGATTTGGGCTTTTATGAAAACCCGGCCCGGAACCCGAAATTTCGGGCCAGGCCCGGGCCGGGCTTTTTGAGCAAGTGAAACCGAATGAGACCAGCCCGATCAGTTTTTTTGGGCTTTTCGGGTTTTTTTCGGGCCCAAAAGGGAGTATTACCTGTATTTAGTAAAAACTACTATAAAAATACTTTTTACTACCTATGATGTAATATAGTAAAAAAATTTACTATATTACATCATTTTAGTTGTATATTACATCATTTTAGCTGTTTAAATCCAAAGTTAATGCAACAAATTAGTGAAGTTACATACAATCAGTCTTGATTGGTTCAAATCCCAAAGTTACATACAACATGATACTCTTCCAAGTTCTAACCATAATCCAAAATACTTCATGTGTTCTTCATCACTTCTTAACAACCTCCATCATCAATCTTGCAATTTGGTGCTTCCGTTTGTCTATCTACTGAGCCTTATGAAATCAAAACAATGAATATGATCAAACATATGCAACAGCAACAACAACATCATCATAACAACAGCCAAACCAACCTTCCACCAAAAGATGACAAAAACAACATCCAGAAGATGAAAAAGGCACTCGATCTGCCTCCTGCTATGAACATAAATAACATCCAGACAAAGAGAATGAAAGAAACCCAAGTGAAATTTATACCTGAAGATGAAAAAGCTCAAACCCAGAAGATGAAAAAGCTCAGAAACCCCAACTTTGCATCACCCAATTCAAACCCATCCGGCTTCAGTCTTCATTGCAGGATTAGAGGCTTAGATCTGCTTCATCATCCCTTATTCTCCAATCCCTTAATGAGTTTTCAGTACGAAATCGAAGATTGCGACAGAAAGAACAAGGGTTTAAGAGAAGAGAAGTAGAGAACGAGAAAGACTGAAGCAGAACTACGGCCACAGACCGAAGTATAGGGTTCACTATGTTTTTAGGTTTTTTTTTTTTGGAATTACATCGACCAATAACATGCTGCCGCGTGGACAAATCTGGGTATTTCGGGCCTAATCAGGCTTTCGGGTTTAGGCTCGGACCGGACCCGAGACTGAACCGAACTAAAAGCAAACGGGCCGGTCCTTGGCTCGGACCGAACTCTCACATTCTAGACCGGCCCGAGTCGGGCCCGATCGGGCTTTTTGGATCCTTTTTTCGGGCTTTTGGGCCCGAACGCCCAGCCTTAACTAGAAAGACGACCATCATAATGATCAAAAGAGCGCCTGACATATCAAATCTCCTCCACCGTAGTTAAACGTAGGTTGATTCTGGAAAAATCTATATATTTCACAACCAAATCTATATATTTCACGATCTAATTTAAGAAGATGAGGAACCAAACAATAAGAGAAGAAAAACTGATGAGAACAACATAGTAGGAAAGCTGAGAAAAGAAAAGATTGCATTTTCAGATGAGATTGGGAAAAAACCCTTTCTCATTTGAAATGATTAATCAATACGACGACGACCTCGAATAAGTCATCTTGGACGACTAACAAAATTAAAAAGTTCATATGAGAAAAAAACTAAAAAGGTTTCCATCCGGTCTTGTCCTTTTTTCAGTAATGTTGAAGAATGATAATGCTGGATCTTACCCGAATCGGAAACGAGTTCTCACTCAGGAGAAGGAAAAAACTAAAAACACACTATGGAGTTTGGACCAATGCCTAATTTGCCCTCTCTAATTTGAGCTATGGTCTTTTTCTCTAAAAGAATAGTGGGTTTTGGGTCAAAATTTGCAAACTGTTCACGAGAACTTCATATTTTTGCTGTCATGTCATTTCTCAGTCGACATAAATTACATCCCATCCTAGATAAAATATTTCCTCTACGTACACATTTACAATTTTCAATCCCCTAACAAAAATAACCCCAAGACTTCCCATGGGACAAACCACTGAGACAGGAAGACACTCGTGATGACAAAACTGCGATCATCTTTCCTTCTTAATCTTTTGTGACCCACCTACGGCCTCTGACCTGATACCCACCATAACCTTGATCACTGCTGCTCTCCCCACCGCTTTCTGCACTCGTATAACCTGATTTCCGGCGATGCTTCTTTACCCTGGATACACCACTATCACTCATACTTCCATTCAAGAGAGGGTCATCTATCCCACGAATCACCTTCCCTACAGGTGATGATGTGGAAATACAACTGTCATCCTCTGTTTTCCTTTTCTCCTTGTCCTGTCTCTTAATGTTTTGAGAGATCTTGTGTAACTTCTCATTGAACCTTGTGAACCCCTTCTCTACAGGCTCAACTGCCTGTGTTACTGTAAACTTCACATCGCTAACAATCTGTATTAGAGGCACAAACACAAAAAATGCAAATTCAGTCCAGAAATAGGAAAAAAAAAACAGATACCTTTACGGACAATCGACTGTTTTAAAATAATTTGCTTTTAGCCCAATAAAAAATTTCACCATTATGCAATATTTCAGAGATTAAACGTTAACACTATTCCCTCCAACACAATCGTAAACTCGTGACAGCAATTACTACTGGTTCCATATTCCCATAGTAATATATGATAATGTTGGGAATAAGAAAGATAACTGTGACAGCAATTACTACTGGTTCCATATTCCCATATTCCCATATTCCCATAGTAATATATGACAATGTTGGGAATAAGAAAGATAACTGTGACAGCAATTACTACTGGTTCCATATTCCCATAGTAATATATGACAATGTTGGGAATAAGAAAGATAACTGTGACAGCAATTACTACTGGTTCCATATTCCCATGGTAATATATGATAATGTTGGGAATAAGAAAGATAACTTACATATCCCCCACCACCAATAAAAACATCCCGAACGCTCTCTCGTATGGTCATTCCACTCCTAACATCAATGTCAGGAGTTGGGAGGCGTAGCTTTGTAGGACGTTCACTGTCCCTTACTTCATCAGGATCCAAAGGACAGTCAGCAGACACATAGTCTCCAAGAACTGAGACACTCCCAGCAAAGCGATCTCCCATCAGTTCATATGGCTTCGCAGGAAAAACATACAGGTGAACAACAGAAGCAATGCCCATCTGCGTAAACAAAATATATAAAACTTTTCAGATTTGACGTGTTCTACAGAAATGATGCGCACAACCATGTAAAACAAAAAGATGGTAGAATACTAGAAGGCTAGTGGCAGAACAAAAGAGCAGAAAACCTATTAGCTATGGTTTTGAAGACTGATGACGATCAATCTTCTCTTGAGTGCAAGACAACACATTCTGTCAGACAACCTAACTAGTGATTTCATTTATCCTATTTTCATAGGTTTTCAAAGCCAACTCCACTTATTCTTATTTTAAGGTTTACCGTCACAAATCTACTCTCCTATAGAAAGAAAAACACTCAGAAAGTGTCACAGAGTATTATTTAAAAGACTAGCAGTAAAAGAATACAGACGCAATAATTAGTGCTGAAATGACATATAAAGTGATTTATCCGATGAAACAATACCTCTATACAAATGATGAAGTCTTGAACACTTGACTTAAATTGTAAGCCTTGAGCTATAGGACTTTTGAACAAACCAAGAGCGTACAGAAGAGCAATTGCCACACCTTGCCACCATGTTAAGAACACGATTGACTTAAATGTCAGAAACTTGTATAATGGCTTTATATGAGCTAGTTCATCTTTCGTAACGGTATAAAACTGAACTAGACAGTACAAAGCCCATGACTGACTAAAATTTAGAACCACTGCAATATAAGGATACCTACAAAGAAATGAAAATCAGGGCCATTAGTTTATCTTTATCAGTTACAATTTTATTAATTAAATTAGTTCTAGAATATTTGCGAGGACAACAAAAGAGCCAAAAGAAAATTGACAAATCAAAATAACAGGAATACTTAACCTAAAAAATGCATACTTAGAATATAAATGTACAACATTCCACAAGCTACAATAATTCAACCGTGCGACCCTCTCCAGGAGAAAGAAAAAATTGTGTGTCCATACGTAATACGTTATAATGAAAAAAAGAAGGGCAAAGGAAAACTTGGGTCTTAAAAGGTCTAGGTCTTTACGTTTGTTTTAAAAGACATACACAAGCAAGTTTACATAATCCATTTCACCCCTATCCATCAACTACAAACACATGCACACCTCCCAGTAGGCCTGAGAAATGTGAAAATATACGTCAGGCACTACCTACAGTCTCTTTAGTGAAATGTATAATGTCTTCAAGAAACAAGTTTCATTCATGAGCCATGCCAATTCAATTCTAGAGACGCACAGGAGCCAAAAAACAGTTCTGAGACATAAATTTACACATCCAAACTCCAAACAGAACCCTGATCAGTCGACATACGAGAATTCCATGAAAAAATCAACATCTAATAGTTTTAACTTTTTCTTGGAAAAGCATAAATTTAAGATATTAAATATAAATTATGATTACTTGTAAAATATCAAGTTGCAATAATTTGGGATTCTCTTACCCACATCCCCATTTGAATTCTCCATCACAGTATACACCAAAAGCTTCAAGTATAACTGCTAAAATAGCACTGAGAGACTTGGTTATCATCTGCCAGAGGATAAAAAGTGATATATGTTATCTAAGGGAAATGAAATAAATGAAAGAAATAACATCAATAGCTTTTCAAAAGTGATGGCACACATACATACTGAACGATTCCGAATTTGACAAGTTGGTAAAATCCTTGACCAAGTTTCCATGGTTTCAAGATTAAGTTCATTGGAAAAGGATGTGTGACAGTTCCGTTTCCAGAACTGTCTACTAATAGGGGAGTCTTATAACTTGCTCGTCCTTGTCTTTCCATAAACTCGATTGTCCTTTCTTCACCACCTTCAGATGAATAAAAAAAAGTTGACAGGAAAAATGTCAAAAACAACAAAATATATATGAGAAGTGAATAAGTATCTGTGACTATAAAAGAATTACAAATTTGCAACTTTACGAACCATGAACATCTGTCGCCCCATCAAAACCCTTTAGTTATAGAAAGACAAACAAAAGATAACTTTGATAAACAGACACTACAATTGGCCTTCGAAACATTCAAACTAAAACATCGTATATGCTGGTGTTAGGTTTTGGCACGATAGTATTTATTTGTGCGTGCATCTGCAAAGAGGCAGAGTTCATTGAATGTGTATCCAAGAAACAGAAACTTTCACATGGCAGAATCTTGCATCATACTGGCGAATGAACAGTGCAGTCATGTCAAGAAAAACAATAAAATTTTAAGATCTGAATTCCTATTAACATGCACTAAATGTAAACAAGAACATATTAAATGCTTTTATATACAAAATAAAGATTCAATAACACAGTAACCATCTAATTTATGATGAAATTTATGAAACCTTCAATGATAAGTTCTGGAGAGCATATCAGATTAGCTCCTCCAATATATGAAACAGCACATAAAACACCCTATTTAAGATGTGTGACATGGTCATAGCCCAGTGCAACAAATTCAACAATCGAGATCCGAATACATGATAAATTTTTAATGAGAATTTCAAACCTATGGAATGTTGAATTATGATGCCGCCTAGCTTTTGCAGATTATCATGAAATTCTAAATCAAAATGGTCTTATTTTGTATATGTATTTTACAATAGCTCCTAAAAAGGCTACAACCCAGTATCAAATGAACTAATTAAGAGATACTTTAAATAACCATTTACTGTGTAATAAAGTTCATCATTCTTGTAGAAAGTCGGCCTAATATTTCAGATATATAAGCCATACCTAAACATGCAACGAGGTATCTTCCGAAGCAATACATGGCAAAAGATTCGTAGCAATCCCGCAGAATTGCGCAATCAACACTTATTGAAGGGTTCACCAAAGACACTAACTGCCAATAAAAACAATATTAGGAAGTAGAAACGATAATGCCACAGATCAGAGGCAGAGTACTTTCCTTTATAGAACACAGATAGATCAAAGGCATAAACGTTGGGAAAGAAAAGGTTTTAAATTGTTGAATTAACAAACATTCTACATCAAAGGTTCACGTGCAGATTAACCAAACAAATGTTTCTAGACAAAAGATTCTCCTTAAAATGAACTAGAAGCACATAACATGTGCAAAGTGTACACCACTGTCACCCCACCTTCTCTTTTCCTCAACTTATTTCCTATATATTCTCTTCCTCTCACTCTCTCCTTTTAGAACTTTCCACGGAATTGTTGATCATTAAGTATTGTGATGCATAGTTAGTAGAGTCAAACAAACTGCAGGTGTATAGGGTTCATAATGAAAGGGTTAACAGTAAATTAATCCTTATATCTGTGGTTCTTGAAGTAGAGGTTTACATGTATAATAAACAACAAAATGTTATTTAACTTAAGGTTCTCATTGCAGCAACTACAAGAACACATGGGATGCATGCGATTCATACACCTAATCTCCACCCTTGTTTTTCCTCATCTTTTTCCCTTCATCTTCTCTTACCCCTGTTTTCAGTGATTTACAACATATGTCATCATGTATACTAATTGTGAGTTAAAAAATAAATGGTTTTAAGATATTGTAAATTCATCTTTTTATATACAATGATAAACATTCTGTGATTCCTCCTGATTCTATAACACACACATATCTACGGAAAGAATAGAGATAAAAAAATATCTTACTGACTCTACTGCATAGCATGGAACCATGAGGATGACACCAATTAAAAACTTTTGTTCCTGAAAGGTAAATGCAAAATCAAGTAGAAAATTGTATGTCAGCAGCTACAAAATAGTACTCGCCATGCATATTTTATACATAAATTCATCTCAATAGCTGATGATTACCTCAGGATTCTTGTATGCAGAAAGGTGTTCAAATATAAGATAAATTGAAAGCGTAAGCGTGATGAGTACAAACACTCCACAAGTTAGAGTTGCCCATGTAGGAGCTGTGTAGGCCAACCGGGTCGTGAGATAGAAAAATGGTGTGATCTTCATCAGCTACGTTTTCTTTTAACTGACATATATTCTCAAATATTGCCAGCATAATGGTGTAATTTATTCACAAAATATACATTAGATGCTGAATCACCAAGGACAAGGAGCATGGACCTGTTGACACAGATTATAAATACAAAGTGCAAACTAAGGCTTACAAATTACATTAAATCTGAAACACACAAATCATGCAAAGCACAAAGACAGAGAGCTGACAGAGAAACGCAGCCGCCCTAAATACAAGTACCCACAACACCAAAACACAGGATGGTCATTTCTTCCTTAACACCAATCGGAAACTCAATCTTACAATACTCCGGGACAGCATTAACTCTTGACTGAAAAGAGTGTGGAGTAGCAAGAGGAGGTGATGGGAATTTTGGTCATGGAAAATTGAGTTTGTGGGTGAGGTGGGTTTCAAATAAAGCTTGTGTCTTTGATGGTAAAGACATCCAAAACTAACAAATTTGATCAATGGATTTGATGGGTAGTCTGATTAGGATGCTGGGTATCACTTGACACCCCCAATCAAAATTAATACTCAACAGAATTATGGATAAAAACTCATCTCCAGTAACCCAAAAGATCTCATTCACTTGGATAATGAAAGTCAAATACACTAAACCAAGTAATTGAACTCATACTCTCTAAAACACTCGATCAGCAACCGAACACAGAATAAGGAATTGCCGGAACAACAGAAGAATCCGATCAATGACGAAAACAGAAGCTAGACAATAAGAAAGCACTTACAGAGCTTTGTGGAGTTGCCGTGAAACGGACAAGTCTGTCGTCCCCTTACGAAAAATCAAACCAAAATCACAGAGGCGTGTGCGTTGTAATTACCTCTCTCGTCCATCTCAAACTCTCTTAGTCACGCAGGCGCCACGTGACTCTTACCAATTTTAACCCCGTGTAACTTTACTATTTTTTATTTTTTTTTTGAAAGGGAAGTGAAGGATTTCTAAAAAGAAAAAAAAGAAAGAAAAAAAAAAAGGAAAGTGAAGTGAAGGAGACCAGAAGTAATTAGCAAGGGAAACTTCCATTCCACAAATGTTATCGAAAAAACTTCCATTCCACAATCAATAATCTTTTTTTATCAAAGAAATTAACTTTATATATAGGAGCACGAAACAAGCATAGCTACAATAAAGTTTGGTTAAAATTTTTGAAACAAATCCATATTACACTCTTATAAGTACTTCCTCTTTTCCTGTTCAATTAAAGTTTTTATAAAAAAGCAGAACATGTGTTACTAAAATAAGATATATGTTACTAATTTATTCAAAAAAAAAAATTAAGTTACTAAAAGAAGGATTAAAGAGTTTGTAAAATGAAAAGTGTGATTCTCTCTTTTAATTGAGTAGTTCTTGTTTTAAAAAAAAAAAAATTGAGTAGTTTTAAAATCAGAGTTCGACTTAAAATAGATTATGAGTTCAACGTAAAAAAAAAAATGCCATAATGCCCAAATATTTGAAAACTAAAACTCATTCCAATTAAAGTCTTATCCTTATGCTCATTCCAATGATTCTTGAGAAAAAGACAATATTACCATGTAACTAAACCACACAAATATTATCTCTTTCTCCTTTATATTATCTCATTCTCCTCTTTTTTTTCCGATCTGGTTTTCCTCTCTCTCTCTCTTCCCCTTCCGATCATGAGCGCCACCGCCACCGCTCTGCACTCGCCGTCTCTCATGGCTGCCCTCCTCCTCACCTCGAGTTTCCTCTCTCTCTCTCACTCTCTCTTTCTCTCTCTCTCTCTCTCTCTCTCTCTCTCTCTCTCTCTCTCTCTCTCTCTCTCTCTCCGTGCGGCCAAGTCAGTCGGAGATTCGCCGCCGTCCTCTTGCGCCGACGAGCTAGTCCGGTTCTCGCTCATCTTCCGTCTCCGTTTAGACTGGGCATAAGTGCGTTGAGGATGGGCTGGGTTCGTGCCGAGATCGATGATGGTGTTGCCGGGGTGCGCTCGGGGCTTGGTTGGAGTTCGACTTAGCTGGATCGTGGCTGGGGAAGGGCCTTGCTTGCCGGCGTGCGCCGAGGTCAGTGGAGGAGGCCGGTGTTCTCGTTCTCTTCGGTGGAGGAGGCCGTCGGGGACTGCGACTTGTTCTCTTCGGTGGAGGAGGCCGCGGGGGACTGCAACTCCTTCTCTTCGGTGGAGGAGGCCGCCGGGGACTGCAACTCCTTCTCTTCGGTGAAGGTGGGTGCCCAGAGAAGAAACTGGGTGCCCAGATCAAGTCAGTTAATTTTTTTATTTTTATTTTTTATCCTTACATTTGAATATTATGGTCAGTAACTCGATTATTAAGGTCAGTAACTGAAAACAACATGATTATTGGGTGATTACTAGGTGTCAGTAACTGAAAACAAAATGATTATTAGGTGTTTACTGGGTGTCAGTAACTGAAAACAAAGTGATTACTGAGGGTCAGTAACTGGTTACTAGGTGTCAAATATTGGTCAGTAACCGATTACTGGGGGTCAGTAATTGGTTATTAGGTGTCAGTAACTGGTCAGTATCTGGTTACTGGGTGTCAGTAACTGGTCAGTAACTGATTACTGGGTGTCAATAACTGATTACTGGGGGTTAATAACTGGTTATCAGGGGTCGTTAACGGGTCAGTAACTGGTTACTGGGTGTTAGTAACTGGTCAGTAACTGGTTACTAGGTGTCAGTAACTGGTTACTGGGTGTCAGTAACTGGTTACTGGTTGTCAGTAACTGATTACTGGGTGTCAGTAACTGATTACTGGGGGTTAATAACTGGTTATTAGGGGTCGTTAACTGGTTAGTAACTTGTTAAAATTCTGGTGACCGGAGTCCGGCGGCCGGTGACCGGAGTCGGAGTCCGGTGAGATTCCGACCAAGTATTCTCTCTTTCATTTTCTCTCTCTATGCATGTTTAAAGGATGAGGGCAAAATAGTCTTAAAATAATATGGTTTATTAAGACTTTAGTAAAGATTTGTGCATTTGGGCATAAAAAAGGTTACCTTATATTGGAATGGGCTAATGAAAAAGATTTTGTCATTGAAATGGGGAATGAGGGGTTCAAATTAGTACTAAATGGGCATTTTTCCAAAAAAAAAAATGAAATCCAAGACTCATGCTACACCAATTGAGTCTAAGTTTTGCCCTTGCCCGTGGCATTAGGGCAACTCCAACAGAGGGCCTAAAACTGGGTTTTAGTCTTATATATGCATTTTTCATCTCCAACGGGCCAAAACTTGGGGTTTTGGTTTTGGAAATATAGGACCAAGTCCTATTTTCAGTCCTATATTTGGGACAATTCCAGGACCAGGATTTGATTTTGGGTTGGGCCAGAGGAGAAAGAGAAGCCACGCCCTCGGCACATCGGGGGAGAAGCCACGCGCGCTCCAGCTCTGTGTAAATGGACGACGCGCGTAACGCGCGCTGCAGAAAACAATCATCGCCTCTCTGCGCAGCTGGGCCCTAGTCACGTGCGGCGGTCTCGCGTTGTGCAGCTCCAACGGTTCGAGAACGAACGGCTCTGATGAAGCCCCTGAATTTGAAATGGACGGTTTCTACTCTGCGAGGTCCAACGGTCAAGAAAAAAAAAATTAGGGCCAGCAGTTTTACCTCATTATAAAACTCTTTTTTACCTCAAAAAAAAAAAGTTGTGAACTTTAATTAACTTAATAAGGTTATTAACATATTATTTAATATAAATATACCACTTATAACTTATTTTAATCAACAAAAATGAATATAAGACCTCATATAGGACTCAATGTTGGAGATGAGAAAATGAGTCCTAAATGAATAGTGCAAGGAAGAGGTCTTATAATTGATATAGGACTCTAAATCCAAGACTATGGTTGGAGTTGCCCTTTGGACTAGCCTTCTCGCCGGTCATGTCATTTAGGACGTAGGAAGTTGGACAGGATTTTATCATGATGAATAGTATGGCGTGTTACAGGTTTTCCCCGAAGAAAACCTAGCGAAGATATATGCATTAATTCGAGCCACCAGCAACCAGGACGAGTGAAGTATTAGAGATTACGGTCATTGCATCAATAGATGCCATTTGATCAGATATGAGAAGGAAACTAGGTTGTAGTATGGACTCTACGTCTTGGGTTTGAGAGGGAAACACTCATTTGATTTGAAAAGAAAATTAGGATACAACACAGAGTTCGTCGATACTAGTTTCGGTGATGAATCCGGAAGAAACACTCCGTCCTTCTAAGAGCGGTGAAAGCACAAATTAAAATCATTGTATTTGAACTTTTATGGTGTTTGAAAAGTTGTCATGAAATTCGTAAGTATAAAGTTCGATTAGGGTTGCTCTATTCAATTTGGATCTTTGAAACAGCTTTCAAATCAATGAAATGTCTGGAGCATTGACCTTTAAGCTCAGCGTCACTTTCGTATGAAAAGATAGAGAGCTTGCAATAACTAACGACCTTTGTTATGAAAACATTTGTTAGAGATTACATTGCAACTTAGTTTGTAACAATGAATAAGATGCGTCTGGAACAGCAAACTACTTTTGATCAAATTGTTTGAGGCCATCATGAGAGGTGTCGACAAGAATTTGATTAAGAGACGGTTTAGAAAAAAAAAAAATGTAAGAGAAATCATGACCATACATTAAGATTCGATGGTCCAGTTTCATTCATGAGGCGATATTATAAGACAACCCTGAGGAGAGAATCCGGATCCATCAGAAGCTGGCCATCCGGTGAAGAAGCGTACAAGTTTCTATTTGAAGCTTATGCTTTTTACACTGCCGTATCCCATTCAAGGTGTGACATCTTAAGAAGCAGATGCATCATCTGTTCAGTCTGCTGGTCCTACATCCACAATTGAAAACTTCAATAGAAATGTACGTCGCAATTCCACATCATCCATGATCTGCTGCAGTTCATATTCTGCAATTGGCAGCTGAAGAAGAATGGAATGAGCACACTAGATATATGACAATTAGTGATGAAACAATGTCCAATCATGATATCTTCCACATTTGGTTATTAATTTTCGGATAAATAATCTACGACCTTCAAGGCCACCAACCAAGAATTAACCAACTGACACCATTTGCATTTGCTTTACACGAGCACCATTTGCAATTGCATTTGCTTCACACCTGTGAGTACATATAAGCAGGGGGTTACTAACAAGAAGCTACTTATAACCAAACTATGTTTGAACAATAAGTTTCACAGCATTGATGTAGCTAGTCTGGGTGCTATAGCACTTTCCTGATCAAATAACAAGACACTAGAGGACCATAGAAGACAACAGTAATGTACTAATGTTTCTTGACAAATTAAAGAGGCACTCACTGCAATAGACGAATTGGTTGAGATCAAGAGTCACCCTCCCTTGCTTAGCTGTATCAAATGAATTGAACAGATTACTGCAGCAAACAAAGTTTCAAAACTAAATCAGTCCCAATAAAACTTAGATAAGAGTTTCAAATTCTTAAGGGTCCACTTTATAAGTCAAGCATGTCAAAATGGAACTTGAGTACAGAAAGTACATGTGTTCAGAAAAAAAGTACATGTGGTACTCATTAATTCTGAGTTCAACTTAAAAGAAGTGAAACCTACCGGGCAGACTGCACAAATATACAAAGAGATATGAAGTCAGCTAGTCGGAACATTTCATTCTTCTTTTGATCAAAGCTCTGCATGTTGTGAGGACAAGGAATCAGCAACATGCTCAAATCTCAAGCATCACATCATTCACATGCAATATAGGGAGCCTTTCTAAGATTTCCTTTTTAAGGGTTATAGTCTGAAAATGATGATTCATCAAAGCATATCAGCATTAGAGGCATCAAGATATCTGCCCAATGACAAACTATAAACATGCATACAAATGTGTAGTTTTGACATTACAAACTGTGTAATTCGTTCACACTTCCAAATCTCTATCTTTAAAATAGAAGTAGATGGGAACATTACAAACTGTGTAATCCATTCACACTTCCAAATCTCATCTTTAAAATAGAAGTAGATGGTATACCTCACAAACTGTGTAGAAAGCAGGGGAGTCCAGCAAGAAACCAATTTTCCCTAATGCCTGTCACAGTAGTTCAGCAATTGAAAACTAAAAATTAATATACAAATTTTAAAATAAAAAGGGTGAAAATCATAGGAAGGAAGAGGTAACACAGTCTTCCCACTGCAACACTATTAAAACATATAAGATGTTTGAACTGCGAGATATAGTCACAGCATAATAGAAACGAGTTTCAAATTTTCATTTGAGACGGAGAAATTAGAAATTACCTCATACACATCATCAGGAACAAGATAGCCCCGACCCCTGAACAAAAAGTTGACGAAATTCAACAGTTATTAAATGCATCAACCTGTATATAAAGCAATTACCTTGATCTCAAACATTATGAACCGAAAGAAAACATAGCAACTATGGATAATCAATAAATACAGTTCAAGGCATGGTGACGTGTATTTTAACTATGATGGGAATGAAAATGACACAGCATAAAAGTTCATAGGGAAACACTGCACTGCTCAATCAAACACAAGAAACAAAAATTTTCTAAGCATTGTAATTTCCTAACATTCTGAAATTATGCAAAACATAAAGGAACTGAGCAGTCCAGTTATATCACTTATATGACGAGAAGCTAACTGCCTAGCTAATGATGTTTACCGGTAAACGGTTATAGCCATAAACCTGACAAGAAAAAAACTTAGACTGCCAGTGCCAACCACATTGTGGGCTTAACTACCGACAGTCAGACAAATGTTAAGGTACTCATTTCTTCATATTACCACAAACCCTATATAAGAAAGAAGAAAACCAAAGGAGTGCCGGCCACTTTAGCCAACTCAATTACAAACAGTAAGATGAATCTGGTGGTATAGGTCGATTCTATTATGCACACCTTAAATTAACTTGACCTGAAGACACTGCACCTCACAAATCACAATAACATGTTTACTAGATTCAACAAGTAAATGTTTAAACACAATAAGTATTGAATCACCTCTCTCGTTCCGAGAAAGCTTGTTGAACCTACAGATAAGACAAAAAAAATAACCCCAGAAAGATACATATAAGTTTTATGAATGAACATTAATAATATGAGATGGGACTTTTCAAGTTCCTAACATTACAAGCCACACGGGTATCAACTGAAAAATGTAGTGAAGTGATAGAAGTCCTCACCTTTAGTAAAAACTTGTTGAGCGCTACAAACTCTGAGATATGGAAATAGCTTAGAAATAAGCGAACCCATATATTAAGCACAACAATAAACAAGTTGAATCAGAGTAATCTGCAAATGAAATGAGCATACCTTCAAAGCTCATGGTTCCATTTCTATCAAAATCATACATCCTGCAAAAAAAAAAAAAAAAACCAAATCTTTATGACTGTGTGAAATTGAACATGAAACTGGTTACTGTAAAAGTGAGATGGATTGGTATGTGGGACCTGATCATTTTCTGAACAACTGAGAGAGGGAATTCGAGATTTCCAACGGCGAGAGCGCTCTGATCACCACCACCACCAAAGACAAGTTAAATGTGAGCAATCGAGATTAGGGTTTAAGAGAAGAAGAAGACGATGAACCTTGAGCTGAGGGGCACTGATGCTTCCGGTTTTCTCCGAGTCAACTCGGGCGAACCACTCTCTCAGAATAGTCGCGTTCTCCATTTTCGGTCTGAGCTTTGTTTGTTGGATGGATTCTGCATTCTGAATTAACGGCACCGCTACGCTACGGCGTCGTATCGAGCACCTATTTTATTTACCGCAACTAAGTTATTTTGTTAAGTTGTCAACGTGGCATTTACTTTGGACCAGCCTTTCACCAGAGGATCAGAAAATAGAAGTTTCACTTGTTTCACTTAAAGAATATATTGGGCCGAGAGATCTTATCATAAAGACTTTTTCCCCTTCCTCTTTTCTGACCGTTAAAAATAAATTGTGATTTAACTTCATTTGATTGGAATTCGAATCTGGGTATGAGGGTTCTAAACATAAGCTCTTACCAACTCAATCACATGTGGTTATTGTATTTTTTTTATTGATAACTGCTCTATGAAAATTGGGATGAAACTATCATTTCCTCTTTTTTCTCCTTATTCCAATTGTGTATTACGGTTATGCTCATGATAACTATTATTTTTGTTATAAATTAAGAATAAGATAAAGAGAAAAGAGATAACAGAAAAAAAGAATAAGGAATAAGTGTCACTTTCATTCTCATTATGCTCCTTTATATATGAGTATGATTTACATTTTAAGAACATAACTAATGAGTATTTACAAGGACATCTACATATATTATAATATTTACAACACTCCCCTTTGGATGTCCATTAATAATATGATGTTGGACGTGTTTAGTGTTGTCTCGTTAAAAACCTTGTCAGGTAATAAAAACTCTGGGAAAAAACAACCTTGATCGAAGGAGAAAAAGAGCGCAACACACATATGTTCTAGGTAGCATACTTCTGGATGCTCCCCCTGATGAGATTCTCCCCCTGATTGTTGCAAGCTTCATATACAGTAAATAGCGGTTTGATTTGTCTATCACTGAAGTGAGATCTTATTCGTTTTGCATACAAAGGCTCATCATAAGATTTTCATACCTGTAAAGTGAAGGCAATACCAACAGAGCTATACAATTTAAGAGGTCTTACATCATGTAATAATGTTAGAAACAACCTCACATGTTTAACTTTAGTTTAACAACCCAGCATAACGAAATATACTCGTTTATGGGCCTCCCCTGTCACGCCCCGACCCATTTTTACCTTTATTACTGGCATAGTGATAATAAGAATTTTACCGTGTTCGTCAATAAGTGAAAAATATAATTGATCCCCAGAGAGGTGTAGGGGACGATTATTTTGTGAGATTATTCTAAGGAAGAAATTTTGACGACGGTAAAAAATGGTAATTTTTGCTAGTAAAAGGTAATTTTATTGGGGTATTATTTTGGGGGTGTTGAATTTTTGGATTTGGGTTTAATAGGGGACTTGGACCCGGATCGGGCCAACCCATTTTTTCTTTTTTCTTTCTCTCTCTCTCTCTCCCGCTCCCGCTCCCGAGCCCAGTTCTGCCGGATTCTTTCCCGACGCCGTTCGCCGCCGTCCTGCCGCCCCAGCCTGCCGCACCGGTCCCAAATGGTCGATCTCTGACCCAGCTGCCGTTCTAGACCGGTGGCAGCCTCCCTAGCGCCGCCGTGAAGGAGGAATCGACGCCGAAAGCTCCGGCTGCCCGAAATTTCTTTTCGCCGGAACTCCTTCCTCCGGCCGCCATAGCCGGCGAGCCGTAGCTCAAAAGGAAGCCCTCCTCCCGTGCTTCAATCCCTCCAAAGGGCTCGCTCCATCTCGAGCTAGGTAAGGAGAAATCGGTTTGTGAAATTTTTAGGGTTTATTGTGTGTTTGTGTCCGATTGGCTTGGTTAGGCTTAGAATTGGAGTTTGTGGTAGTTAGGAATGTTGTAGACGAGGTTGAGAGGAAGATGCTGCCAAATTTTGGTGACCATCGGAGGTCGCCGGAGTTGGTCGCCGGCCGCCGCAGAGAAATTATTTTTGGTAGGGAAAAATGTGAGGAGTTTATTGGAATAAGTTTTAGAATTTTTGGATGAGTTTTGGATAGGTTTGAGAATTGTTGAAGTTTGGTATTTTTGGCGGATTATTAATTTATAATCCGGCCATTGGATTTTATTTGGTGGAAGGTGATTTTGAGGTTGTCGGTAAAATTTGTGGAGTTTTGAGGTTGACAGTGGATTTAAGATTTTGGAGTGTTAGGCTTGGTTGAGAGCGAAACATATTTAATTATGCCAATTTTGCTTTAAGCTTCGGTGTTTTATTTAAGGTTTTATTTATTTGGAACAGGACGTGAGGATGCTCGTGCGGAAGAGACCTCCGACCGACATCAGGCTTAGGCCTAACCTGTGAGTGGACCTTTGTTTTAAATATTGTGTTCGAAATGCTTTATCGTTTTGAATTATTTTCTGTTGTTGGATATTTCCCGAAATTGAGAATTTCGGTGATTATACTCTTATATGAGAATAGTATGTATATGATTAAATGCTAGCTAGCTATACGTGATTTCCCCCATACGCGAGGTACAATTCCGGTATGGGTGACGTGAGCGTTAGACGCGAATGTCGTAGGCCTGTGCGACTTTCTAATTTCGCATTTAATTATTCAAAGATTTCGTACAAGGAGTAAGCACGTATATATTACCACTCGGCCGCTTTCCCCCATATGCGAGGTACAATTCCGGTGTGGGGTGATGTGAGCGTTAGACGCAAGCATAGTAGCTTTGTATGATATCTATCTTATTTCAAGTTGTTCATAGATATCGTACAAAGAGTCAGGCGAGTGTGCATACATACTATATATATAATATTCATGCCTGAGAGGCAATTACTTAAAGTTTGGGAGTCTAGCTAGGCTGCACCCCAGTTCAGAATCATTCCAGTGGAGTTCTTGTTTTTGCCGCTGGTGAGAGCATTTTTGGGGAAATATTTATTTATTGTCGGAATCGCTTTATCCACTCACTCTGACGTGTTGAATATTTTCCCCTGGGCTCTTCGTTTTTTTAAATGCCTAGTCTGCAGAGTTCGCGTAAGGTATAGTGACCTATCTATCAACTACATTTCGCCAGTAGGTTACATGTTTAATCTACTAGGGGTTTGTTAGCTTTCGCTGTATTTTATTTTATTTTTAGTAGCTTTGAATACTTTTAGAATTCTTTGGTGTAATTTGTATTCTGGTTACTTTTTGGATGTAGCGGAGGATTTATTTGTTTTGGAATCTAAAAGTGGTTATTAAATCCTTAAGTTAGGGTTGTCCATTTTCGAGAGAGGTTTGCCGTCTTCGGTAAATTTTCCTTGGAGGTGGTCCCCGCATGACTCATCTCGGGTTTCGGGGTGAAATTCAGGGCAGGTCTTGACATCCCCCTCATGGCTTTCTTCTTGGGTTCCAACCCAAAACTCATCTCACTAATGGGAGTTGTGTTTGCATGTATAAGACACATTATGTCATTTCTCTTAGGCGATGAGGAACCTCATATTCAGACTCAAGTATTCATGGATCGATTTACGTTCGAATCATTCATATACTTGGATCCTTTAAGGATTTGATAAGCGAAACGCTTATAGTGACGCTTTACTTTTGAGATTTTGCTTTTAACAAAGTCTTTTAAGATTCTCATAATATACGATGACAAATGTTGTAAGTCTTTTATCAATAACTATATGTAACTCTGTACTTACAGAAAATTGTCACGTATAAAGATATATATTCATAATTCTCATGTAGACATTGTGCCATAGTGATTCATTTTCACTGTGATTAATACATTTTTGTATCATGTAGGGTTAAAGGTCTAAGTACCTCATCTTGTTTTAAATATTCAGTTTAATTAGAATTGCCTCTATCCAATTTAGCCAATAATATACTTTATCGACATTCATAATGAAACGTGGTATTGCATCATACAATCTTTAATGGTCTTTGACAGCTACCATATGTAAATTTTCATAGATGATTATCATTCATAGATCTCACACATTCTTATATGCATGCATTTACTACTATGAGCTTATTGATATTGGGTACTCATGCCACTTATGGGACAAAAACTGTCACTTCTACGACAAATATCTCTCATAAATGAATTATATCTAGCAAATGTGGATCTATATTCATAATATCATAAAACATTATAGGACTTGTATAATTTTCCACTTTTAGAAGCTTAAAACTTTAGACCTGATGGATACATTCCACTCAAATTCACGCCATTATTTAAATGACAACAGTCTTTTCTCTCCCCCTAACGGCGGGAAGACTGTCTCATTATGACCATGTATAAAAATGCATTTAAATATTTATCACTTCCTTTCGAGTGAAATGTTCATTGGCTGATGGCGAACCCAAACCAAGTTTAAGCTCAAAAACATTAAATTCATGAGTATCAACCATATTGATGTATCGTTGTATCACCGAGATATCATCCTCTGATTGTGTACTTTTAATCTTTGTATGTGTAATATTGTAGCCGCCATATTAGGAACTGGGACATTTTTAATGATATTCTCGTCAGGAGAACCACGTCACATTCCTTTCACAAATTAAATGGGGTCAAAGTTGTTTTGTTAATTTGGTTAGTCTTATAGACTTTAACCCAAGCAAATGTTTTTGCGCTAACATATAGTTTTGTCATCACTAGCTTTAATAAATCACTAGCTGAGATATTTATCCAGCTCAAAATGAAACAGTAAGTAAATATCCGACAACAATTCATGTCGTTCTTCAAGAACAATTTTTCTCCCCCTCATAACAAGAAGAGTGTCCAAGCCTAGATGTGTCTCATTAAGGTGACAAACCAAAACAGATATGCGACAAATGAACAATTTGCTTAGAGTAGCGTTAGCTAGCGGTCATCAAAATTTGTTACTAATTCCAAGAAACACTTTATGTAAAATATGATGTAACTAGTCATGTCAAAATAAGGTATATTTTGTTCAATAAACTTTTGGTTCATGACATTATGTGTCTCACCTTTCTGTAAAATTTGACACGTAATAGGCCGCATAGCAAGATACTGTGTGTTTTGGACCGCGCCTCACAATTTTGTTCTTGGGTTGCAACCCAAAATGCATCACAATATGGGGAGATATGTTTTCAACATGTTAGACACATCTTCTGCCCTCCCTTGGGTGAGGTGGGATCTCACATCACAGTATGTGTTATATATTCTGGACACATGCTGGGGGGGACTTAATATAAAGAGGGGATAATATATGCTCTTCCAAAGCCATCATTCATATATGTAATTGAAGCTTCAAACTCGATTTTATAATGTTAGAACTACAAGTTCTCATAATGTTAACTTCAAGTTGACTGTTTCTTGAAACATCTTGCTCAAGTGAAACTTTTAATTCATTGATATATTATATTTAAAACTTCTTTTTTGAGTTTTACTGTTAGAAATGTTGGGATATCGGCCAATTATGTATGTTAAGGAACCCCAAAAGAACACAACAAACCAAGAGAAACAATCATAGAGATAAGACACAAAGAACACAGATTTAAAGTGGTTCAGCAAAACTTTTGCCTACGTCCACCGGCAGAAAACACTCTTCACTATATTAATAATTGGTACACCAGAAAGTATAAGAAAACAAGGACTCTCTCTTCTCTTTATATCTCTCTCCTCTCTGCCCTCTCTCACCCTCTAACCGAGAATGGAACACACTTTGCTCTTTGTCTCTGCGATACAAAACCCTAGAGTTGAACCCCCCCTCCTTATATAGCCATAAGGATCTTCAGATCTCTTCACCAAATAAGAAATTTTTTTCCTATTCATTGTAGGCAATAATGCCTCCTTCCTTCTCTGTAATCAACCAAGATTACAGGTATACCATCATCAATAAGGATATCATTTCCTTATTGGAATATCATACTCTAAGACGAAACATCTTAGGAAAAAACACATAGGCTGGAAACCTAACAATCTCCCCCTCCATTCCATGAGGGAGGAACACTGGCACGACTCCATTACCAGGAGTCCGCCCAAGCTGACTTGATGCAGAATTATGTGGTTGGAGCGTGCAGCTCCCCCTGATCGAACAACTCATCACCATGTCCCTAGTGGTGGAACAACTCTTGACCATCTTCTTCCTGGTCAGAACAACCATTGAAAAAGGAAATATGAGACATCTTTTCCAGAACGCCTTTCTTCCTTATATGGCCATCACTCCGGTGCCATCCGCCCGAAGAAGTATCACCCATTGCACTCAAGTCATCTTTGTACACCAAGCTATGTGTCTTGTACAAGGAACAACACAGACCTCCTCAAGCAACCTCCAACGACCCATTAATAAGCTTCCACTTTCCATCATCAATATACTGGTGAAAACCTTGTCTGTCAAGAGCACTTGCAGACAGTATGTTGACACGCAAATCAGAAACGTGCCTCATATCCTTC
This sequence comes from Fragaria x ananassa, assembly GCA_034370585.1. NCBI lineage: Eukaryota > Viridiplantae > Streptophyta > Magnoliopsida > Rosales > Rosaceae > Fragaria > Fragaria x ananassa. The sequence continues at coordinate 20,554,023 of CP139769.1, forward strand.
AATGTCATATGGTAACCAAGATCAGTCTCAATGCAAATGTTTCCCATTCCCGAAATCTTGGACCAACCTCTATTACCTATCTTCAATATCCCAAAGTCGCTTGCTTCGTATGTAGTAAAGAGCTCCAAGTTGGAAGTAACATGACAACTTGCATCGGTATCCACGAACCAATCATGACCCTTGTCACCAACATACAGACATTCTTGAACAGTGAGAAGCTCCCCCGAGATAGTAGCAGTAAAGCCATTATCTTCATCATCTTGGTAGTTGCCCTTCTTTTTGTCTTGTTTTCACTTTCGACACATCCGCTTTATGTGGCCCTTCTCACCACAGTAGTGACATGTGCCACTAAACCTTAGACCTGAATTCTTGCCTCTACCATTTACAACAAGGGCTCTTCCGTGCCCATCGTCTATAACAACAGCTTTTTTCCTTGTTTTTTCGTTAAGCATGTTGTTCTTAACGGTATCCATAGACAATACACCATCAGACGCAGAATTAGTCAAGGTCACCACGAAAGTCTCCCAACTGTCCGGCAAAGTCCCTAGCAAGAAAAATGCTAGTATCTCATCGCCAATCTTCATACCCATTGTCGCCAACTGATTAGTCACATTCTGGAAATCATTCAAGTGTACAGCAACACTTTAATCCTCATTGAACTTCATGTTGATCATCTCTTTGAAAAGGAAAGCTTTCTTCGCAGCGGTCTTCTTCTCAAAGAGGGATTCCAATTTCTTCCAGAGTTCTTCCGCATCAGTTTCTTCCGACACATGGTGAAAGACGGAATCATCTACCCATTGTCTTATCGTGCCAACAGTTTTCCGATGCAACTTTCGCCACTTTTCATCTGCCATATCTGCAGGCTTGCCAGCCACACCTTCAATAGGCTCATGCATATCCTTATAATAAAGGATATCCTCCATTCTTGGCTTCCATGTCACCCAATTCGTGTGGGTGAGTTTGATTATTGTGCCTTTGTCTTCACTCATCTTGAAAACACTAAACCTGCCAAATCAAACCTTGGATCTACAGACTAACCTCGCTCTGATACCACTGTTGGGATATCGGCCAATTATGTATGTCAAGGAATCCCAAAAGAACACAGCAAACCAAGAGAAACAACCACAGAGATAAGACACAAAGAACACAGATTTAAGGTGGTTCAGCAAAACTTTTTCCTATGTCCACCGACAGAAAACACTCTCCACTATATTAATAATGGGTACACCAGAAAGTATAAAAAAACAAGGACTCTCTCTTCTCTTCCTATCTCTCTCATCTCTGCCCTCTCTCACCCTCTAACCGAGAATAGAACACACTTTGCTCTTTGTCTCTACGATACAAAACCTTAGAGCTGAACCCCTCCTCATATAGCCATAAGGATCTTCAGATCTCTTCACCAAATAGGAAATCTTTTTCCTATTCATAGTAGGCAATAATGCCTCTTTCCTTCTTTGTAATCAACCAAAATTACAGATATACCATCATCAATAAGATATCTTTTCTTTACTGGAATACCATACTCTAAGACGAAACATTTTAGGAAAAAACACATGGGCTGGAAACCCAACAAGAACCCCGGTAACTCTTATGAAATTTTGAAATAGATATAGGAATGTTTGCCCTTATGAGTAACAATTAAGTTTAAAAGAAGAAAATAATTAACAAACTCTAAAATGGTAAAGAACACGTATAAATAAAATGTGACAATGGAATCTTCTGGTTCCATAAGAAATGCAAGAACTTATGGTCTAGTTACCTTCACGAATATGATAATCTTATTTCTCTCCTCTAATTTCACAACAACATTGCATCAAAATAAAGAGGAGCTTCAGACCCTCATATAATTAGGGATCACAAGATGTGGTTTCGATGATCATTTAACTATGAGGAACTTCTAGCCCTCATTAATTGCATAAGTTTTGAGAAACTTCATATCACAATTTTCATTAGATCATTTTTAAGGAACTTCAAGCCTTTATAGTTCAATTAAGAGACATCATGTCTCGATCTATGAACATAAAATTCACAAATAGATAATGATATTGCATAAAAGGGTGTAATTATCATTTTTCATTGAAAACAATCTTGACAAGGGTTGTTGCTTGACAAAATTATAATTTTTGTCAATAATGGATGACCATTGGAATTTGCAAGTATTCTATACAACATTGTAGATATGGTGTGACATAAATAGTTATGCCAAAGCATAAATGTATTGTTGTTCTTGAACTTCTGGTTCATGGCATATTAAGGCTGAATAGACTTAAATGCCGGTGTAATATAAATCAGATGATAGGCCAAACAAACTTTTTAATATGCGCCTTTGGGTGCATATATTGAAATTAATGTAAAGATATTTCACATTCATGTCATTTGTGACATTTCCATGAAATTTTTTCAAACAAATATCCTTGAAGCTTAGGAAATTCCTTCTTGATCTAGAAGATTACAAAGACTATTTAATAGACAATTGTGTTCCATTTGGAAGAATAATGTGGACTCTTCCGGAGCCTTCAACTAAATTTGGTAGTTCCAGATATGGTGGTTACATTAGTCTAAGAAGGCACTAAGATGGAGAAATATTTTTGATCACGGAGGATTGTATGTGTGGTGGCATTGTCCGCAAGACAAATACCTTCGCCATTTACAAGTTGAGCGTGTTCATGATCATTTTTCATACCTTCATAATAAAATGAAAATAGATAAACAACAATGAATATATTATCACAGCAAATGAAATTAAACGTAATAATACAATAACTATCATCAATGAATAGACACTTAACATATATATATATATATATATATAATTTGTAGACATATTTATGACGTAAAAGCTTATTAAGTGATGCATATAGTGGTCAAAAATTACCTTTAATTGTCAAATTTATGACTTTAACATTATTTGGAAGGTAAAGTAATCAACTAACCATAATCACTCATAATAATGACCTCAAAATTAGTCATATTAACTGTCAAAGAATTTGAAACGGTTGCATCATTAATTCAATATGTACTAATTGCAATAATAAACATATTAATCATATGAAAATGTGTGTCACATATTAAGCATATTAAATATATTTAATTGTATTTATAATAGAATTCTAAACAAATTAACGGTTGATCAACATTATACCAAAAAAAATGTATATGTATCAATTGCACATAATAACATAACATAATATATATCATGTGAAACAATGGATGATAGATACATGAGAATCCAAATTTTACATATTGTGGTTATTATAGCCACATCTATAGCCATATCAGGTTATATATCAGAAGACGTATATGCGTTTATTCATGGCTCTTGGTAGAACAATGATTCTCAATATCGCATATTGAACATGTCTTCAAAAGTTTTATAAAATTATCCACAGAAATGCATGAAATTGCACCATAATATTGCAAAACTCATCCAAACAAATGGGAATAAGAACCATAGATTATTTATCTAAATCAATAATATACAAACCACCTATAATCTCATAGATCATGGTTCATGGTTTTAAGCCATAATCTTGCATCACAGACCGCATCGATCATCATGGATCCAATTATGCTGTTTAGAATTTCATGTTCATAAAAAAAAATATCAATATCGAAACTTCATGTTCGAATCTTGTGAACAATTGATCACATGTACATGCACAAAACTTCAGGTTTATGCAAACAATTAGAATTGCAAGTTTAATGTAATATTTGAACTTCAGGTTCATAATTTTGAAAAATTTTAGGTTCGAGTATTATTAGTGAAACTTCTGGCTCACTAATATAAGCAATTGTAAACATAGAATTGAGCAATACAAACAAACACTACAGGAAAATGGCTCTTAGCCGACGGAATCCAAACCATTCCGTTGGCTAAGTTCTACTTGGTCGACGGAAAAATAACCGTCATATAGGACAACAAAACCATCGCCTAAGATCTACCTAAGCGACAAAAACAGACTATCAGGAACTTCCGTCGGCTAAGGAATTCCTAGCCGATGAATCCTTTCCGTCAGTAAGTTTGCGTTAGCTTAGTATATCTTAGGCGACGGAAACAAGCTTCGGACACTGTCCGTCGACTAAGATTTTCCTATGGGACAACAAACTTTCGTCAGTATAGAATGTTTTAGGAAACGAGAATGTTTCCGTCAGCGTAGTACGTCTTGAGCAACGAATACTTTTCCGTCGGTATACTACGTCTCTTGGGAGACGAATTTTTATGTCCATCGACTAAGAAATTGAATTATTACGTGACACACCGCAGAACGAATATATTTTTGCCGACGCATTTTGTCTTAGGTGATTGGATATTCCGTCAGCGTAGCAGGTCTTCAGCGACGAATATTGTTCCGTCGGTATAGTGTGTCTTGGGTGACGAATTTGATCTCTTAGCCGATGGATTAATGTTCCGTCGACTAAGATATTGAATTATTACCTGACACAGCACAGAATGAATATATTTTTTCCGACGCCATTTGTCTTAGCCGACGGACTAAACACATCATTTATATACTTCTTGCCCAGAAGAAACATACTGAAGAGTCCCCCCCCCAATTGGTATGCATGTAACTACTTTAATTCAGTTATTTTCTTCATTTAGACATATTTTCTGGCGATCTAATTACTGTATTCCTTGATGCATGCATGATATCGATATATGTGTGTGTATATATATGTATATTTGATAGTGTATATACATCTTAAATATATGTTTGTACGTACATACATATATATATATATGTTTTTGTGTACGTGTTCGTATATATATTAATATGTTGATTTATATGTATAATTTGTGTGAATTAATACGTACAATATGTTTGTATAATTAATATATATGCGTATAATATGTGTGTATAATTTTAAGTTTGTGTGTGTGTGTGTATCTTTAGCTTTTGTGTGTATATATGATTAATAATTATTATGTGAATAATATATTTATCAATTCAAATTTTTGTTTTTATGGAAATCATTTGTATATTTAAAGGATGATAAAAAATAAAATGATGAATTATGTAATTAAGAATTATAATATTCTTATACTTACATACATTCATCAATATATTAATTCTACGTTACTCTTAGAAATCTCGTTGCAGAACCATTATGTTACAACTGTGTTTAACATAATGCATGGTTTTCGAATTATCTCATATTTGTTGACAACTATATTTTTGTTTCCTGTTATTATAGTAGTTGCTCTGCTCACGCTGCCGTAAGTATCGACCGTCTTGTGCTCGTAAATTCCTCATCTGAGGTGGCACCTGGAAACCCTCTTTCGCCTGATCAAGAAGTGAAACACGCATACAACCATTTCCTCGTCCGCGAGGTGGCACGCCCGTAACACTCTCCCTTCTCTTTGTTCGCTATTCACTTCTGCTCCGCACGCTGAGGATCATGGCCAAAACAGTGGTAACCAAGAAGACGATGGGGTTCTTGGAGGTGGGGAAATGAGGAATGGGCCGGTGAGAAATGAGGAGGAAAAAAAAGGTAGAACATGAGACTCTTGACCTGTAGAAACAACAATGGGTGCAGACTTTTCTAGAGCAAATTCAGAGAGCGATGGAGTAGTTATACAAGGTAAAATGGGAGATGTGTTGAGTGAGAAATATATAGACCGATCAAAAATCTCTATTAAATTTTCTGGGTTTTTGTTATATCATGAACAAAGCTTTTTTTTTTCTATGTCTTGATTCTTTTTATTGTAAAACTAGATTTAGTTGTTTAGACTTTAAATTCTAATTTTTCCTTCTTTTCTTTTAATTTGATTTGTTATGAAATTACTTAAATTAAACAATACCATGTCATTTGTTACGTCAATTATTTATATGTTGACATCATATTAACAATTGATCTGAATCTTTAAATGTTTTAAAATCTAATGGGTAAGAAATTGTGTTAAAATTTGTGTTAAATTTGATGTCCTTTGAACCAGATTTGTAATAAAACAATAAAGAAAAAAACAGTTCTGATGTAGGAGAAATTTTTAGATGCTACAGGAGGACCACGTGGTAGTATAATGTGGTTCTATATTCCAATTAAATATTGACACTTGGATTTATTACAACTAAAATATAAACTAAGGTTTTCTATTTTTTATGAAAAAACCTTTATGGGTCTTTGTTGTTTTGGACTAGGGTTTAGGGTTTAGGGGTTAGGGGTTAGGGTTTTGGGTCTAGGGTTTAGAGTTTATAGTTTAGGGTTTAAAAAGTAACAAACCCAAAATTGTCTTTGACAAAATAGCTGATGTAATTTTTTCTAACTAAAATCCAAGTGTCAATATTTGATTGGAATGTAGGACCACGTCATACTGCAACATGGTTCTCTCGTAACGCTGAAAAATTTCTCCTGATGTAGACGGGAAAGTCAAAAGAGAGGCTGCTTATTGAAGTGATGCCTCAGGATCCATTGATGAGGTGATATAATGTATCAAACCAGTTCCGTTTTGTATTTGCTTTTCTATAATTTCTTCATTAGGTCAATTACTTCCATTCGGTTCTGTTCAAAACAAAATCGATTAAAACCCTGGAAATTACGCTCTTCAAAACAAAATCGATTAAAACCCTGGAAATTACGCTATAGGTAGCAATATGTGGGAGAGATCAAACATGTATTCACATAAAGCAACCATCTGGATATTCACATCAAATCAACCATTTGAAACTTAGAAATCATTAAGTTGTCGATGGAAAACGACTAAGACAGAAAAATACAGACACTCATGTAGATGTTTGTGTTGGCAACAAAAGAAGAAACCCATCATCCCCATATTGACCCCCCAGGGCAACTTCTGTTGCTCAGTGAAAACTGAAGAAAGACCTTGAAATTGGTAATGCTTTTCGCCCATTAAATTTGATCATCACCTCGCAAAAGTGTCAAGGATTCAGGAGGAACTCAGCTGGTTCAGTTTTAGCAGCATAGCCAAACTTCCAAGTACTGTATTTCCTATGCACTCCTGTTAGCCTACCAGTTTCAGCCTTCTGATGGAAAGTAACCATCATCCTTGAACATTCTCTGTTGGTAATTTAAGAATAAAACACATTATTAGTAATGATAAGATTTCAGATGCTATACTATAAAATTGCTATGTATGAAACTGAAACACTCACTGAAGTTCATCTTCTGAGTAATTGGTATACCACTCGCAGGTTTTGCTCCACTGCTTGAACTTTGAAAGACTACACTGAGCAGTGTAAATCGCTGCAGCAGCTAGCAGAGATGGTGGAAACTTTAGCATTTCGTACTCCACTAAGCATAGCTCAATGAGGAAGAAGGACAGAAGCTCAAGCTGTTACAAATTCCAAGAGTACCAAATATTTCAATACCATTATCAGATTGAGCAATCAGAAACAAGATATAAAGTTCAAATATGGGTTCCTATCACTAACCTTTTTGTCAGACTGAGCAGCCTTCAAGAATCTTCTCAAGAACACATATGGGGTGGGAACAGAAAAGTTGAATTGTAACTTGTTAACCATTGACTTCTCCATGCCAAGGACATCTTCCCTTGTATATGCCTTATCTGATATCAGAACAAAATCCTCCACGATTGGGACAGAAACCTCCTCATACTTGCAGGCTAGTAACATGGCTGTCACTCCAACCAGCTGAAGCTTCTTTCTGACCACCACTTGGTGCTCTAAGAATCTGTCTATAAGATTGATGGTGAGGAATAACGTCTCATCCATAAGCTCAAACTTGTAGTGGACCTGGTAACAAAATCAACCCATTAAGTAAACGCAATTATAAATTTAAAATGTATCAACCTAATTGGTCCAATGAATTAATACCATGCCTCATTCAATTATAAATTTAAAACTTATCAACCTAATTGGTCCAATGAATTAATACGGTACCTCAATGAGCCAGTCAATAAGAATAGCCCTCATCTTCTCATTGATGTCAGGTTGCTGAGCCATGTAACTTGGAGAGACACAGCTTTGATTCTGCATGATTAAGATGCAAATTTTCAGAATGTCTGAACAATTAACAAAAAAAATTGAAGAAAACACAGTTACAAATGAGCCAGTCAGATCACATTGTCATCTACTTCTGTAATAAAAAAACAAAACAGGCTTACACAACAAACAACTATTATAACTGCATGAATCACAATACACAATACAGAATACACAAAACAGCAGTTTGAATTTAGCTCACTCAATGGTCCAAAACCAGTTTGTACAGAACAATTTATCTACTGTTGGGTCATTGGTGAATGCGTAATATTTAATTTATGTCCGAACTATTGAAAGAAGGATGAGCATTGCATGCTTTCACATTGGTGTTAAAGCATTTACATGTACAACAACAAAACACTAATATGTTAGGAAGAAAGAGAACCCCTAAAAGAACAGAAATAGATGATCAACTTAGTAATGTCATCACAACAAAAATACCCCATTGACGTGGTTCAACATTTGCATACACAACAGAGCCTCATTTAACTATTCTCCTATCTACAGAAGTCCTTTCCATTATTCTATCCCAGCACCAACTTTATACATGTTTGAAGCTCTTCTAATCAAAAAATTTTCAAAAGAACTTTTAGTTATCATGTACCTGTTTAATGCTAACCACTCAATAATTACAGTACCTCAGTTTCCTAACACTAATATGTTAGGAAGAAAGAGAACCCCTAAAAGAACAGAAATAGATGATCAACTTAGTAATGTCATCACAACAAAAATACCCCATTGACGTGGTTCAACATTTGCATACACAACAGAGCCTCATTTAACTATTCTCCTATCTACAGAAGTCCTTTCCATTATTCTATCCCAGCACCAACTTTATACATGTTTGAAGCTCTTCTAATCAAAAAATTTTCAAAAGAACTTTTAGTTATCATGTACCTGTTTAATGCTAACCACTCAATAATTACAGTACCTCAGTTTTCCTATAGTGTGCATAGATGTCATCTATATACTCCACAACACTGAGTGCATCCTTCATGCAGCTGGTGTCGATATCCATAATAGGATCTTCCGATTCCTCATCCTCCTCCTGAGTAATGCATCACCATCAACGTTGTTAATTTCCTAGAACTAAAAAGGAAACCTTTATTGCCAATCAAATAAAGAACTAGTCACACATACCATCCTATCAATCTCATCTAGCATTGCTTCTGTGTGCTTCACATACATTGGCACAGCATCAGAATCTTCATCCTCACTATCCTCCACATCTATGATTTCACAGTCCACAAAACCATTAGGATTGACAGTAGATGAGCTCGGTTTCTTAGTTCCCTGATCATACTCCCTAACACCACTAGCATTTGGAACCAATGTATCCTCAGATTCCTAAAACACAAAATCACAACCCAAATAAATCTTAATTTGTATTAATAAGCAAAAACAATGAAAACAATAGAAGTGGTCCAAAAGAATATACCTTCGGGCATTGCTGGATCATTTGTGCTGAAAACCTCCTATACAAAACATCATGGCACAAAAATTTCAAATCTTGAGAGCAAAAACAAGAACTATTAACAAAAAAAAGGAGATCAAATAAGATTGAGTTCCAACCTTGTAATGGGTCTATGGCCCAGATTTGACAACTTTTTATCAGCAGCCGCAACATTCCTGGATACCCAAAATCTCAATTTAGTTACTTAACCCTAAAACTACTAGAATTAGAAGAATCAAATGCGACAACAAAAAAAACCCAGAAACAGATTCAGATTCTGTTAAAGAAAAAAAAAACCACAAACCCAGAAGCCTCTCTTTTGAAATTGGTGATATTGCTTAATGCCGCCCGGTGATTGTGCCCGATATCCTTCACAAACTTGGAATCCCCTAATCTTGGACCTTTAAATTTCCAATAACACAAAAATAAAAACTCAAACTTTAAATTCAATGCCAAAATTAAACCTCAAGACCATTCAAAGGTTCAGAAATGTTCCAACCTTGGAAATTCGCATTCCTAACAAGTCCTTGATTGTTCTCCTTGGAACCCATCTCGATCACCTTCAAGACCATTGGCAACACATCAGAACCCAAAAAACCAAAACCCCTAAAATTCAAAAACCAGACGAAACCCAGAAAAACCCATGATCTAAAACAAGAACCCAGATCATTTAAACATCAAATGATTCAAAATTTGAACAAAAAACAAAGAACCCAGATCGAACCTTGACGAAAGTTGGAATCTTTAAGCGCCTAGATCAAAAATCAAAGCTTGAATCTTGAACCGGGCCGAGAGAGCGGAGTTGGGTAAGCCTCTCTCTCTCTCTTCTTTCTCTCTATCTTTGAGTCTCTCTGACTCGGTTTTGTTCTTTGGGGTTTTAAGAGCAGAGAGAGATTTACAAAAACAGAATAAAAAGGAAAAGAAATTAAAAAGCGAAATTAGGCACGGAGAGAACGGGTGTTCGTTCGCGGGTTTGAATACAACGGCTAGTTAATCTCAACCGTCTTTTAATACCATTTGACAAAGGTCGCGATGCTTCTCGCTCTCTTCCTAACGGCTATCTCGCTTTTTCTTTGCGTCGGTGCTCCGCTTCCTTTCAAATGTCTGTAGTTTTGGGCCGGGTCGGGCATGGCCCATGTCCACGCTCCGGAAATGGAAATTTGAGGAACAACGAACGCTCTACACCACTATGGAAAGTGTTGCTACAGGAAGCTCCTCATGTCCACGTGGTTCGCTACATGAAATACTATGTTACACTGATACTCCACCCTTATGAAATGTCGGAGTGTTCGACACTCCCGACACACCGATACCGATACGATACATCAAAATGTGTGTCTGATACGCCATGTGGCGTGTCCAAAAAGTCAACTTTTTGGACATGTTGACCGACACGCCACGTTATCCTGAGACACGTCACGTCAGCATCTGACACGCCACATCAGCGTGTATTGACTGGAAAAAAAAATGAAAAAACAAAAAAGTCTAAAACTTAATCGAAGAGGAAGCCCACTTTAACGAAGCCGCATAGAAGAGAAACGACAAAAAATGAAGCCGAGGAATGACGTCGCCGTTCTCTGTCACTATGAGAACGACGTCGTCTTTCCCTGTTAGTTCGATTGTTCCTCTGCCGACGCTGCTCTGCGAGAACGGCGTCGTCTTTCTCTATCACAACAACTCTTCCTCTACCGACGTCGCCTCCGCCTCCAGCTGCCGCAGGCCCAGACCTGAGGTGAGGCCTAAGAGGCGGCCGCCTCAGGCCCAAAATATTTAAGGGCACCAATTTTTTCTTTTAAGTATGTGTGTATAGAATTTCATAAGAAATTAAAAACCCTAGCCTAAATTTTCTCCATATTTCTCCCTTCTCGCGTCAGGCTAATCAACAGTAAGAGATTTTACAAATTTAGGAAATCTTCAAACTCCAGCTATCAATTCCTCATTGATAAACTCAAGAGTTGAAGCATCGGAAGCAATATGTCTGGGAACTATAAAGATTTGGTTGTTCAAAGTGATTTATTCTCTCTAGATTCGTTGAATGATTTCAATCTCTAGCTCTCTGTCCCTCTCATTCTTTTCTCTCTTCTAGTGTCAGGCTAATCAACTGTAAGAGATTTCACAAATTTAAGGAATCTTCAAACTCCAGCCATCAATTCCTCATTGATAAACTCAAGAGTTGAAGCACTGGAAGCAATATGTCTGGGAACTATAAAAATTTGGTTGTTCAAAGTGATTCATTCTCTCTAGATTTGTTGAATGATTTCAATCTCTAGCTCTCTGTCCCTCTCACTCTTTCAAGACTCCCCTCAATCTAGTTCTTCAAATTCTAATCGATCTTTAACAATATTTAAGCAATGTGATGAATTTATTCATATTTGAGCATATTTTATTAATTAGAATTATATAAATAAGTAATTATATTTGCAGTGTCCAACCCGTGTCGAAAATGCAATTTTTAAGTTTCGCCTTGTCGGTACGTATTGTGTCGCCGTATCCGTATCCGTGTCCGTGCAACATAGATGAAATACATTCTCGTTTTTCTCTCTTATATGGAAAGAAAATCTCTTTTGAACTTGATTGTTTGTTGGGTTCAAAGTATTGAGGTGACATCCATGATATGTGCAATGTTTTGTGGTTAGGCTTTTGCATTTTTGATGAGGTATTTGAAATTTGATTTACCAAAGAATGGAGAGCCAAACAACTTTTGAATTCAAATTTAAATACCAATGTTAGAACTATCGATCATCAGTATGTGATTTTTGAATTTCGCACACGATTAGAGGAATCGTGTTTCTAAAATGTGTTAATGGATGATATAATGAGATTGACTTTTTCTGTTTTTTGAGTTACATGTATCAACAACCATTTCATAGAACAATTCTAATTTTCCTATATTTTGACAGTCATGCTACTATGATCTCCACTAATACCCGTGAGATATCTTACAATTTGTATGATTGTATCTTTTTTATTTTGGTAATTTTCGTCAAATACAACGATTTTTTTTTTTTTGTATTTTTAAAGATTCCTGTTTTGGTAGATACATTTTCTACATGAACCCAGGTTCAAGGTTGGACGTTGGAGATTAATGAAGGATTTATAATTTTGGTCAGACAAATAATTATGAGTGCATCACCGAAACTAATTGTTCATGCTCGTATAGTGACCATAGTCCTTCCGATGTGAAAGGCATATTGGAACTTGCCCAAAAATTGGATAGACTTGACCTAAATATGTGCTGGTTGGCAACCACTCGTACACCCCTCCCTTTCATCCATAATCCGATTTGTGGCCCCAGAAACAAGATATTGTTGCAAAGAGACCCCCAATATGGAGTCAAGGTCAACGCAGGCAGCATGCAACCTATAACCTACTCATGTCTCATGTGGTCTTGTGACCCCATTGAACTTATTTGTCACATTAGCTACTATTTATTATTTATTTCTTTAAGATTGACTAAAACTCATTAATAACTAAAGATTACACCACATTGGAGCCATCACTTATGGTGACTATAATACTATACACGTTCCTATTAAGATTCATAGTTACGTGTTCGTCGTTAATAACAATATTTATTAGCTAAATGGACTCAAATCTTAAATCTAATTTATGCTCAAAAAGAACAACTAAATCTGAAATTAACGATATTATATTGCCAATTTGCCACCAATAAATGAGTAAATTCTTCTTCTTCAATACCGTATCTAAATACCACTAGGCTTCATGCAACGACAATCCACCCTCATGTTGACAACCAAACAACATCGAAACTAAGTTGATAATCACCAGAAGTAACGCCATAGATGATTAGATGTAGCACACCAGAACAAGATACATAATTCTCGATAAATGATAGACTTATTAGACCTAACCACAACCCTAAACAAAACTTTGGAAAAAAAAACAAATAAACTAAACAAAACAAAACTTAAAGGCATGTCAAAATTAGCCCAACCCTCTCCTTTCGTCCCAAACACGGTACTACACCTTTGAAACCCCAAGATCGCATGTGTGGACTTCGTACCAGCCAGCATCGACCACTTCAATCCTTAACCTCCCCACAAACCCAGATGCAACCTCTTTACACCGAGAGAAGAAAATTGTTGTCGTATGTCAAAACTCCAGCTTTTGAATCCACCACCATCAAAGTAACAACATACCAGCTCGTCGGATTGTACCCAATCCATACCGATGAGGCGGGAAGCCAATGCACGTGCATGGACGCCCCAGACAAGCGAAAATCAAACTTTTTGCCAAACCCTATGACCAATTTTTATGGAACAAACAAAGAGGAGAATCGTAATCATGAGTTATTCATTAGCTACTAATTTAGCCTTATTTAATCATCGAAAAAAAACAAAATCATACTGTAGTGTTACTTTGAGTGCACGTTTGGTACCCATGATTGCATTACATCTCCTTAATTTTTAAATTATCTTGGACTCATGCGGACTGCCTTAAGTTGTACTAATATTGAGCCATGTTTGGTGTTGCATGAGACTAAAATAAAAATAGTGATGTTCCATGTTTAGTGGTGCATTGCGGGACTAATTTTCAACTTCATGATATACATAATACAAATCATAGAAACATTGTATTAGCCAACTTAAACTCCTTATTTAACACAGTCCTAGTTAGTACTGAGAAACAAACATGCAGTAAATATCTTCCCTTGCTAGAGTTGAATTTTCAAGGGAATATGAACTTCTCAAGCTCTTCCTAAATTGAGCCATCTTTTCAATAGAACTTGATTTCACCTTACTTAATCGGCTTCGAATGGATTTTATTACTTCACTTGGATTGATTTCGAGTGTTTTTTAATTTTTAGTAGATGAAATCTCATGTCAATTTTTTTTTTCTCAAATAAATTGGATTGTTTTTTCTTTCGGTCTATCTAGTGACGAGATATCAAAATTTATTATAATCTCCTTGCGATGATTATAAAATAAGTAAAAACAAAATTAATTGCTTCTACTTAAATGGAAAAATGCAAGAGACTTGTTCGGACTTTAAAGAGATATATAGAACAGGTCCATCGATGTTGAATTGTTGATCAAATATCTAACTTCAAACTTAAATTACGTATGGAATGATCAGTCACTCACCCCGAGTGACTCACCCATGGATTGTATATAGCAAGTGCAATTTATCTATTCATTAGATTAATCAAGGGCTCATGTACTCTCTCATAGTTATAAAGGCTAGTCGCATACTTTTGCATACTAGACAACCCGACACAATCTTCCCTAGATACATACACATGATCACACTAATTTGAAATACAACGATAAAATTACATTCCCATATTCACTTAAACGGCAACCTCCACAAAAGAAAAAAAGACCATGACACATGCTAGCTAGCTAGTACATAAGTGTATCTAAAGCCCTAGCTAGCTAGCCTTGAGTTTCATAGGTTTGCTCATGGCCCAGTACGGAAAAACAATTTAACCCCTTATAATTTTTTTTTATCCAAAAGACGATCTAAAATAATCGAAAATAAAGACTTTTTTTCTTTGAGTACCCGGAGAAGCAATTGAGAAGAAATATAAAGAAATATAATCATCTGTCCCCTTTAATTGTGTTATTAATATCTTTTTCTTATTATATGTGTATAAAATGTACATTTATATAACCTTTATACTTTTCTTGATTCAATTCAAAACCATAAGAATTACATAAATAAATGCGAGTGTCCTGTTTAAAATTTTCAAAATTAAGCAATAATAACATTAACAAAAACTGAATTATTGTAATATTATTTAAAAATAAAATGTGCTATAATCAAAACCCAAGGGCCAAACCAAAAGAAATAAAAAAGAACACTAAGCCCACACCGAAAGAAACATAAATGCTAGGGACCTCAGTCAGTTGAGGGATAAAAACTGAGGTAGCGGTAGCACGTCGGAATTATATCTCACATATATATGACAAATCAAAGAGGGATTAGAAAACAGTATTTATGCCCCCATTTGCTCTCGGGCCTCCCGGCCCAGTGCGGCCGAACAGCCAGCATTGGGCTCTGGCCGGCCATGCTTATTCTCCTTACTTCTGTCTGGTTCAGTAACCCAATCAGGAAGATAATCAACAGTGATTCCCCACATTGTTAATGGTATGTTGTGTAATGAACTAAAGATTGTATAAGATGTAGAGTTGGAAATGTGTGTGTTTTTCTTTTCTCGACACCTTGATAGTGTTAAGGAACGAGGATAAAATGTTCGATAAATTGTGAAAAATAGCTAAAGAAGGCAGAAAACATAGAGTACATGCATCTTGCAATGTTCCAGCACAAACTGGGCCAGTGCTTTGAAATTTCTCTCCCCCTAAAATCACTCTCTCAAGAAAAAGCTAAGAGGAAAATTAAGAGAGCGTAGTGGGATCCATCCCAAGTATCCTGTTGGTAATATAGAATAGAAAGAGGGAGAAGTATGAGAGCAGCCACCCAGAAACCAAAGGCAAAGGCCAGATCGGGACCCGTCAGTAGTACAGCAAAGAATAGAGAAACCAATAATCCAAAACCCTGCACGTGAATGCGCGTCATTTTTGTCAATAACACCGCGTCAACTTCCCCAGGCCCCCATGCATCATGTATCATCATCCTTCCACTTAAACCCCATATACAACTCTTTTTCAAGCTCTCCCTGCTTCATTGTTTAGTAACTCCATAAACCCCGCCAAACACGTACCCCCATTACGATGCTGATGATGATCTAAGTTTTGTTTGGATTCTTGTTTTGGTAAAGTGAGGATCTTTGGTTTTTGCAGATGATTGGATCCAACGGTAAATGTGAAAACTCAGTTCACTGTTTTCGGCTAGCTAAAGCAACCAGCTGATTAGTGGGAGATTACTTTCTGGGAAAACTCGGCGTTTTTTCCGGGGAGGATTGAAGGGATATTTAAGTTTTATGAAGACCCTTTAAGGAGGTCTCACTTTGTTAGGTTCTGGTGGGGAAATGGCTGGGAGGGAGATAGTGATTGAGGGAGTTAGAGGGGAGAGTTATTATGGGAAGAAGAATGTTGTTGTTGGGGGTGGTGGAGATGGAAGCGATGGTAACAGTGTTGAGGAATTGATGGGAGTGATTGAGAGGGTTGGATCGTATTCGGGATTTCGAAGTGCTCACAGGAAGGAGTGCTTGAGCTTGGTGAGGAGGTTGAAGCTGCTGCTGCCTCTGTTAGAGGAGATTAGGGAGTTGGAGTACTACTCCAATCAGGCTTTGAATTCTTTGGCTAATTTGAAGAGGGCACTTGCTTCTGCCAAGAAGTTGCTCAAGAATTGTAGTTGTGGGAGTAAGATATACTTGGTCAGTGTCATCTCTTTCCTTCTCTGTTTTAGTGACTTACTAGCTTACATGGGTTATTCATCATAATCATGTATATTGATGCTTTTGTGGAATTTCTTGTTTGTTTGTTTGATATGAATAGACTTTGGAAAGTGAGGCAGTGATGGTAAGGTTTCATGCTGTTTATGATAAACTAAGCCAGGCTTTGGAAGATTTCCCTTATGTTGAGCTTGGGATCTCAGATGAAGTTAAAGAGCAAGTAATTTCATCTCCTTTCAACTTTTAGCCATATTCAAAATTGTGATTATATTGTTCAACCCTCTCATATTGGTAAATTTTCTTAGAAATGGATAATTTGTGACACCATTCAACAGACACCAGCTTTGCTATAGTTTCTGATTGCACATGATATATGTTTTGGCCGTGGATGTGATATCAAAGGTTCAAATGAGAATAAGAGTTCTTAATTAGGCTCAGTTGATGCAAAACATAACATGCTGTCAAGTAGGAGAAGATATCTACTTCAATGAGTTTTTGTGGTATTCATTTGGTGGTGCTGGCATGCTTATGTAATTGCTAACTTCAGGTTCAACTAATGCGAACACAACTCAAACGAGCAAAGAAACGGGCTGATACGCAGGATATAGAGCTAGCAATGGATCTGATGGTTGTGTTCTCTAAGAAAAATGATGACAGGAATGCAGATAAAGCGATACTTGAAAGACTAGCCAATAAGTTGGAACTACACACTATTGCAGACTTGAAAGAGGAAACAATAGTTGTTAGAAAGCTAGCTAAAAGGAGATCAGCAAGGCAGAATGCTGAAAGCATTCAACAGGTCACTGATCTTTTGGGTAGGTTTAAAGAAAAGGCAGGGATTTATGAGGACTTCTTGCTTGATGGTCCTGTTTCCATGAAATGTCTGAGGCAGTGTCGGTCTTTGTTGATACCAAATGAGTTTCTATGCCCGATTACGTTGGAGATCATGACTGATCCTGTCATTGTTGCAACAGGACAGGTAAATTTTTGTTAGTTGTTGGAGCTATTGCACTATGTTTAAAACACTTATATTTTGGGGGATGATTTCATGGATCACAAGCTTTCTTCATGTCCACGATTATAAGTTGTGGTTTTAGCATCAATTATAGTTTTGTTTTCTCAAATGCATTACTTAGATGGTAACTGAGATAGTTTTCACTGCCTTCTTTTCAAGACTTATGAAAGAGCAAGCATACAAAAGTGGCTGGGTTCCAATCACAACACCTGCCCAAAGACGGGGCAAACATTGGATCACATATCACTAGCACCAAATTTTGCCCTCAAGAATCTAATCCAGCAATGGTGTGAGAAGAATCATTTTGAACTGCCTAAGAAGGAATCTAATGCATTTCCTGATGGCTCTACTGCTGAAATTTTGGAGGAAATATCTTCCTTAGTGTATGATCTATCTTCATGTCAGCTGGATGTTTTGAAAGAAGCCATTTTTAAGATCCGAATGCTATCTAAAGAGAATCCGGAGAATAGAGTTCTGATAGCTAAGGGTGGAGGGATCCCCCAATTGATCAGGCTCTTGTCATATCCAGATTCCAAGATTCAAGAACACACAGTGACAGCTCTTTTAAATTTATCAATTGATGAGGCCAACAAAAGACTCATAGCAGGAGAAGAGTCTATTTCTGCTATAATTGAGATCTTGCAGCATGGAACAGATGAAGCTAGAGAGAATTCTGCTGCTGCATTGTTGAGCTTATCCATGCTCAATGAGAACAAAGTACTTATTGGGACTTTGAGTGGAATTCCTCCTCTGGTACATCTTCTGCAGACTGGAACAACTAGAGGTAGAAAGGATGCTGCCACTGCATTATTTAACTTGTCTTTGAACCAAGCCAACAAGTCAAGGGCCATTGACGCAGGTCTAATACCGCCATTGCTTCATCTAATTGAGGATAAGAACTTGGGCATGACTGATGAAGCCCTCTCAATTTTGTTACTCCTTGCATCACATCCTGAGGGCCGAAACGAGATTGGGAGGTTATCTTTCATTGAAACTCTGGTTGGAATTATCAAGAATGGAACTCCCAAGAACAAGGAATGTGCTACATCGGTTCTTCTAGCGCTCGGATTGAATAATTCGTCCTTGACTTTGGCTGCACTTCAGTATGGTGTCTATGAGCATCTGGTGGAGGTAGCTAGATGTGGAACCAACAGAGCTCAAAGGAAGGCTAACGCCCTTTTGCAGCATATGAGTAAATGTGAGCACATTCCTTAACATTTTACACAAAACTCACTTTGATTCTTTATTCTTGAGTGAACTCTTAATCGAGCTTTTCTTCAAAGTTTGTCTCTATATATGTAGTACAAAACTATACTGTGTTGTGTTATAACATATAAGAATACTTGATTCTGGTAAGTGAAAGAAGCAATCTTTACAGACAGATTCTTACTCTTTTCTGTATCTTTCTTTCTTCTGCCTAGCTTAGCTCCAATTCTGTTACCATCATCAGTACATAGATTTTCCTAATCGTTTAAGGGATCACTGTCTCATTTGATGGAACCAATATTCCTCAAATCGTATCTAAAGTAATGTTCAATGGGACTTTGATAAGGAATACTGTCTGAAATCTGTTAGAATCAATCTTTTTTTCTTTGTTTTAAAAAAATAATAATAATCTGTTAGAATCACTCTTACAAAGCTTGGATAGTGACATCAGGCTTACAGGCTATTGTAACATTGTTTTTCAAAATGTTCGTGACGACATGCATTCATGTACATTGTAATATCGTAAGAACATATTCGTTAACCTCGGGGAGTCCCAAGTTCAAATCTCATTCTCCAGGTTATTGTGTTGTCTAATAAAAATAAATATAAAAAAAGGACAACAATATTGATGAATGCAGATGCAACAAGCAACTCCCATCCCACAAAAACATAAACATTGCAGCTGGCAACGGGTGCAAACATAATGACGGTTTCTCAGACCATGAATCAGTGTGTGCTCCCCATTTTCAGCTTCTTACTCGGGATGTGAAGCCATCCCCCAACATGTTTGCGGTAAGGAATTTGTTACACCATGTTTAGCATACTGGAAAATATTTCTTCCCTCAAAATTAATGGGAGTCTGAGGCCCAGTTGGTTCAATTTTTTTTTTCTCTGAATGCATTTATTTGTGTTCATATTTTAATAATTAATCATAGAGTTACATCAGAACTATGGGGAAAGGTGGTTTCATAAAGCTTGGCCAGACTAGGCTTATGGCATATGTTGCACGAACACGGACATGGCGACACGACACGGCGATACGGCAAATCTTAAAAACTAGAGTTCCGACATAGCTTTGACACGGTAAATAATTAATATATTTAGGGTTATATATTTTTAGTATGTATAAAAATTACTAAACACTTAAAAAAAACCCTAAAAAATACTAAAAGCTTATAATTGTTCTAGGATATTCTATATCTTTCTAGATATTCATTATGTGTGTTTTGACCTTATGCCAATAGGATATGTAGTTTGACTAAATCTATGTATTCTTTTTCCTTACCATATTAGTATTGTGCAATTCCCTATATAAATGACCCATATTAATAAATAAGATATTCATTTTTCACGATTTTCTATTTTCAAATCTCTCTCACTAAATCACATTTGGCTCAACCCTTGAGCTAATAGTTTTTTCAAACCCTAAAACCCAGACCGGAGGTTCTCCACCGCTGGCGCCGTCGCTCCCCGACTGCCGCTCCGTTGCTTTCTTTTCATCTGATCAAGCATCCAAGTTTTTACGGTATGTTTATTTTACAACCCTAAAACTCTTCAAAGTTCAATAACCTCGGGGGAGATAAAGTGTTTTTTCCCTTTCTTCTACTCCATTCTATGTTTGGGTTGGTGTATTTGCAGGTTTAAAATCCCAGTTTTTCCCTCCCTGGGTCCAAAGTTGTGTTTGATCAACTTTGGTTCTTTCTTTTGAAGGTGTGTTTGATCACCTTCACATAGTTTTCCGGGTCGTGTTTGATCGACTCCGGACACTTATACCTTAGAGCCGGGTTGTGTATGATCAACCCTAGAGAGACAAACCAAAATAATTAAAGCATCGTATTTGATTATCCTTCGGGTCTCTAACAGAAAACTAATACGACTTGTTCTCTCTTGTATGCAGATGGACAAAGGCATCAAATTCGATGTCCTCGACACCCGTGGTACTAAGTACCATCGCTAGGTCTCAGATATTGAGCATACCTTCATTGCTAAGAATCTGACCGAGAGCATTCTAACTCAGGAACCACCTCATAAGAGAACAAAATCTCTAGCGCTCATGTTCCTTCGTAAACATATCGATCACACACTGTGCAGGAAGTATCAATCGAAGCATGATCAAAATGATCTGTGGGATGCACTCGCCGAACATTTCGGCAATATTCATTCAATCTTGTTCCCAGAACTAATTGCTCGCTGGGATCAAATCTAACTATTGGATTACAAGAGGGTTGATGACTTCAACAGGGATATGCTTTGCCTACAAGCTCAACTGAGCTCATGTGGAATCGAGAAAAGTGATGCAGACATGATTGAAAATTTTTTATCGACCTTCCCTTATGCTGCTAAGATCATAATGAACCAGTATCGACTTGAGTTCCAAATAAGAGGATTACAACATTTAGCGGCTTAATGACGCAACTCCTTATGGAAGAAAAGAACAATATAATCAATGATCAGCACAATTTGCGTCATGTAGGAACCCGAAAAATTACAAAATCTAATTACAACAGCAAACGGAACAAGAAAACTCTGAAATGCAAGGATCACCATCAGAATGAACCTTACACACATGGGAATCAGCACCACCGTGCCTCTGGTTCTCAGGGACAAGGTAGTGGCTTTAGTGGTTGTACTAACACTTGGTGCCGAGACGCTGGTGCCGCTGGCCCCAAGGGCGGCACCGCTCCACGTCGGAAGCAGCATGTTCACTCTTCTTCTACTTTTGATGGACAATGCAACAAATGTGGGTCCAAGAACCACTGGTTCAAAAGTTGTCGCTCTCCTACAAATGTTGTTGCCGCATACAAAAAATACAAGGAATTGACGGAAGTCAATTCCACTGAAAACAATGGAGTTGAACATAATGTTACCTTCAAGGTCGCAAACCCCAATGGACAATGTTTAGACTTAGATGCTCTTGACTTTGACATCGCTGGCTAGATTGTTTTTCTTTTTACAAGTCATGATGTAATAAGGAATCATTAGAATGCCATGCTTAGTTTTCTTCTTAATTTTTTTTTGAGACCCTATGTACTCTTTTCAGCGCATTAATAAAAGTTCTTTTTGGTTCTTCTTGTCTCTACATGGTTCAAATTGATTTACAGTAAGATGTACATTTACATCTACCTTAGAAAACATGGCATCAATGCCGTCTTTGGGCTCTCCCCTTAGAGGAGGTGACGTACGGCGCCATGACTCTTAAGGAGGGTTACTAATGTTTTTTCCGGTTCAAGTCTTTTACCCTATAGCGGATTTTCCTTCATCAATTGTTCAACTAGGCTCATCCGAGTTAGTATGATGTCTTAGAATTCTCTAAATTAAGGAGATAATGGTTTCAAGTGTGTCTCACACTACCGACCCTCCACGGACATGCCTGGTCATACTTAATTTGGAGTTACAGAAAACTTTTGATTTTGGATTCCCCCTACTCTATTTATCCAATTGTTGTCTTGTATAAAACGTTAAAGACTTGGCATAACCGGATCATCATCGAATCCTCTAGGTTCTCTAGACTTGGATTTGATCATCAACATGTCCTTGTGGCTAAGCATACACCTCCATGCCACTGGAAAGCTTCAAAAGCTTCGTTGATGCCAAATATGTGAAAAACAATAATCTGTCCTCCTTTGACAGTCGATTTCATTTGAGCTTTGAACAACTGTGGACGAACCAAATAGTGAGATTTATATCATTGGAAAGCTCTACGAGTCTATTTTACGGTTTGTTCATATCTATTTTAACGAAGAAGTTATGATTGTTTTAGTGCGCAAAGGTCATTCTGCACGAGAATTTTTCTGCACTCTTGGGATTGTTGCTACTTTTAGCCTTTTCAATCCTTTTAAATAGCTCGATATTGATCTATTTACTCATATATCTACTCTCTTTTGTAGGTATGTCTCTTGGAGAGATCGAGTGCCTCGCGGATAGTGGATCAACCCACACCATTTTAAGGAACTGGTAACTATTTCTTGAGTTAATGTCCTGTAAATCATCTTTGACGATAATGATTGTATCTTCTTCTATGATCCTCGAGCATGGAACCGTTCATTTCTTTCTGCCTCATGGCACTATGATCCATGTCATAGACGCTCTTATGCCCCAAAAGGGCACCGAATCTTGTTGAGCTTTAAGGACATTCACGCTAATGACTTTCACTTGGAAATTCATTGTGAAGATGGAACATAGTTCTTGTGTACAACTTCTCATGATTATGAATATTATAAACGTATATTGGAGAAACTCATGTGTCAATCTAGTGGTTTTTACCTTACTACGATTCGGATTATTGAATCTCATGTAGTCGCCAAACAAGATCTTTGGGACTCTGACTCCTACAAGCTTTGGCATGATCGACTTGGTCATCCCGGAAGAGACATGATGATCTGAATTTTGCGTAATTCTCATGGACATCCCTTCTTCAGATCAAAACAAAACTGTTTGGGAACTGATGTCACTTTGAATCATGGTGGTGACGCCACAACTAGTCATCACGACCCAAAGGGGACTTTGACGTCTTCTGGGCTCGGCACCAACTTCCTGGCTGCTGCTCGGCCGACCCCTCAAGCAATTGAGGTGCGCCGTTCTTCCCTTGATGTATCGTTGACTCTTTCAAACGCTTATCGTTTGTTTTGCAAAGCTTGCTCTTTAGCAAAAGTCTAAAGATCTCACCGAGAACATTTCATTTCTACATCGTATCCAAGGTGATATTTGTGGACTCATTCATCTTGAATGTGGACCATTTCGATATTTTATGGTTCTTGTGGATGCTTCAACGCGTTGGACTCATGTCGCGCTCTTGTCCACATGTAATGCTGCATTTCCAAAACTCCTAGCACAAATTATTAAACTTCGGGCTCACCACCCGGATTATCCAATTAAGTCAATTCGACTGGATAATGCTGAAGAATTTACATTAAAGACTTTTGATGGCTATTGCATGTCTATCAGGATTGAAGTTGAGCATCCCGTACCCCATGTTCACACGCAAAACGGTCTCGCCGAAGCTACAATCAAGCGGCTTCAGCTTATTTCTTGAGCATTGGTAATGCGCACCAACCTCCTAATTGCGTCATAGGGCTATGCAATATTATATGCAGCCTTACTTATTTGTTTCATACTCATTTCCAAACAACCATTTAGTGCGTACCAGTTGGTTACTGGATATGAGCCTGACATTTCGCATCTACACATTTTCAGTTGTTCGGTTTATGTGCCAATTATGCATCCACTGCGTTCTAAGATGGGTCCTCAAAGACAATTAGGTATCTACGTTAGTTATGAATCTCCAATGATTATCCGATACCTAGAGCCATTAACAGGTGATCTATTTACCGCCAAGTTTGCGGATTGTCATTTTGATGAGACATTCTTCCCGTCATCAGGGGGAGATTCGAACAAACGTGTTCATGTGGAACGACAGGAATTGTCGTGGCTTGTCCCCACTCTGTCTCATTATAATCCCTGCACCTCACAGTCTGAAAGTGAAGTGAAACGTATTCTTGCACTTCAGAAAGTAGCAGATACCATGCCTCACTCTTTCTTCGAGATTGCGAAAGTGACAAGATCAGATATAACAACTGCAAATGTTCCTGCTAGGCTCGAAGTCCTTAAAAAGGGCATGACCATCCCCTGGCACGGGACTGCCAGCGGCGGCGGCGCCTCCCACGGTGGGGGGATGGAGGTCGTGGCTCCCCAAAGGAAAATGGGAGGCCACTTGGTTCGGTTGACACGCATCCGAAAAAGAAATGAACTGACAAGGCACATGTCAATCCCTTGATCATCGATGTTGAGAATCCTCTCACGAGATCATCTCTGATTACAGTTATGTCCACAAATTGATGTTAGAATCTATGGGGGACGCCTTAAGATCAATGTCAACATCAGAGAACATAGAGATCTCCATGTGTTATGATAACACTTATGAATTGATGAACCGATCATCAACCCATATCGATGATATATTTGTTTATTCCATGGCTCATGAAATCATTGAGCATGATGACATCGAGCCACGCTCTGTTGCAGAATGCCAAAGTAGAGTAGATTGGCCTAAATGGAAAGATGTAATCCAGGCAGACTTAGACCCTCTAACAAAGAGATAGGTCTTCGGCTCAGTAGTGCTAACTCCGCCAAGTGTAAAACCTGTTGGACATAAATGGGTTTTTGTTAGAATGCGTAATAAGAAGAATGAGGTACTTCAGTATAAGGCCTGTCTTGTGGCACAAGGTTTCTCACAACGCCCTGTGATTGATTACGAAGAAACTTACTCTTCAATCATGGACTTCATAACTTTCCGCTACTTAGTCAATATGGTAGTGTCCGAAAAACTTGACATGCAGCTCATGGATGTGGTTACGGCATATCTCTATGGGGATCTGGATTCAGAGATATATATAAAAGTGTCTGATGGCATTACATTACCTAAATCAAATGACTCTAAACCATGGAGTGCGTATGTTATAGGGTTGCAACGCTCACTTTACGGATTAAAGCAATCCGAGTGAATGTGGTATACTCGTCTAAGTGACTACTTGATTAGGAAGGGATATAAGAACAAGAACTATGCCCGTGCGTGTTCATAAAAAAGACAAATTTCGGATTTGCAATAGTGGTCGTCTATGTCGATGACTTGAACATTATCGGTACTCTTGATGAAATCAAAGAGATCGCGGCTTATCTGAAATCTGAGTTTGAGATGAAAGATCTTAGGAATACACGATTTTGCCTAGGTCTTGAACTAGAGCACCGAGTCTGTGGAATTCTTATCCACCAATCTATATATGTCCAAAAGATGCTCAGGCAATTTAATATGGACAAGATGCACCCTGTTAACACTCTCATGATTGGTCGAAGTCTGGATATAACTAAAGATCAATTCCGTCCGAAAGAGGACGACGAAGAGGTCTTGGGCGCAGAGGTTCCATACCTTAGTGTAGTAGGCACATTATTGTACTTAGCTCAATGCACTCGACTAGACATTGTCTTCTCAGTCAACTTGTTAGCTAGATTTAGCTCAGCGTCAACCCAACGTCGTTAGACCGGAGTCAAGAACATCTTTCGATATCTTAAGGGTACCATTGACTTGAGACTGTTCTTTCCCTACACTGATTCAAGAAGGATAGAAGATGGTCTTATGGCCCATGGAAGTCACGGCACTGATCCACTAAGGGACCTGACCGCCGCCAAGAACATCGTCGGTACGGCTGCTGGACATGGGTTCGATGCCATGCACGCCACCGCCACCTTGTCCTATGCCGAGACACCCAACCATACGTTGGTAGGTTTCACCGATGCCGGATATTTATCTGATCCTCATAAATAACATTCTCAAACTGGTTATGTATTCAATATTGGGAATACAACGATATCTTGGAGGTCTACAAAACAAACTCTAGTGGCGACATCTTCAAATCATGCAGAGATTATAGCTTTGCATGAAGCTGTTCGGGAATGTGTTTGGTTGAGATCAATCATTAAACACATTAGATGGATTAGTGGATTAGATTCTACAACTAATAGACCTACATGCATTTATGAGGACAATGTAGCTTGTATTGAGCAAATGAAGTTAGGTTCCATCAAAGATGACAATACAAAACACATTTCACCTAAGTTTTTCTACAACCAACAACAACATGCGTTTCTTAACATTTAAGTGAACCAAGTTAGTTCCGAAGGAAATGCAACAGACTTATTTACTAAGTGCTTACCTAAGTTTACTTTTGAGAAACATGTGAAAAGTATATGCATGTGTCGGTTATCAACAGTCTCTGAATAATGTTCACATCAGGGGGAGTATCATCTCAATGAAGTAGATTAGTGTATTGTACTCTTTTTCTCCTATGATCGAGGTTCAGTTTTTCTCTCACAGGGTTTTTGTGACTTGACGAGGTTTTTAACGAGGCAACAGATAAGCACCATTGGCATAGCAGTGCAAGGCACAAAGGGGAGTGTTCTAGGATATTCTATATCTTTTTAGATATTTCTTATGTGTGTCTTGGTCTTATGCCAATAGGATATGTAGTTTGACTAGATCTATGTATTCTTTTTCTTTACCATATTGATATTGTGTAATTTCCTATATAAAGGACATGTATCAATGAATAAGATAACCATCTTTCACGATTCTCTATTCTTAAATCTCTCTACTAAATCACTAATATATATTTTTTGGGTTCCTTTTGTTTTCTTTGTGCGAGAATCATGCCCCACTCAACCCAGTCCCTCCCCCCTCTCGGTTTCTGTCCACCAACCTTATCCTGCCTCTTCTTCTTTACTCTTACACTACAAGAAATAACATCTTAGCTGAAGGAATCAAAAACATTATGTTGCCTAAGTTCATCTTCATCGACGAAACCATAACGGTCGTATAGAACACCACATCCATCGCCTAAAATTTATTTAGGCGACGAAAAATGACTGTCTAAGTCTTCCATCGACTAAGATGTTACTACTCGACGAAACATAATTCGTCGTCTAAGCTTCGTCGGCTTAGTAAAGCAGGGCGATGAAAATTTTCCGTCAGTAATCTTTCGTCGGCTTAGAAACTCTTAGGAAACGAAAGTTTAATTCCGACACGTTCCGTCGACTATGATCTTCCAAGGCGACAGAACGATTTCGTCGTCAAAGTTGATCTTGGGCGACGAAATATTTTCCGTCAGCGTAGTTAGTCCAGGGCGACGAATCATATTTTGTCGGCTAAGAAAGTCTTGGGAGACGAATATGTCTTTCTTAGCCGACGAACTGGTCTGTTGATTTTAGAAATTGAATTATTGCCTGACACAACGTAAAACGAATATATTTTTGCTAAAGCCCTATGTCTTAGGTGATAGAATATTCCATCAGCTAAGTAAATTTATAATTTATTTATACAACTTTCAGCTCAGAAGAGAACACATTTAAACTCTTACTGATCATAGGCCATAGTTTCTGCTTAGAAGAGAGAACGATTAAATGTTGTTTTGGAAGCTTTTCTTCATGAATTTGATTGATCTTCATGAGCTGCACGCTTCTCATTGATATGTATGTAACTATACTTTAATTCATCTACTTGCTTCATTTAGGCATATTTTCCGGCGACTTTAATTACCGATCTAATTTTGATGGAATGTTGCTTATTACTTGTGACAATAATATTTTGATGCATGCATGATATATATATATATATATATATGTAACATTGATAGTACATGTGTGTACATATACATGCATGTTGCATGTTGTAATTTTTACAGTGTGTGTGTATATATATATATATCTAGCTTTTGTGTGTATAATATGTTTGTATAATCTGTGCATGTATATATGTGTGTAATATTATGTCTCTGTGTGTGTATCTAACTTGATATATACAACACATCACTTACTTGATTTTCTTTCAGTTTGATACTTGGATGTTTGTTTTACTTTTTTCCAGGTCTTTTCTTTACTCTGGAATGCTTCTAGTTTTTGTTATACTCATATATGTTCAAGTGTGAAAAATTATTGGGGATCAGTAATTTTTCTTACCAGAGCAACCAAAGTTTCTGGATGATTGTTATTATCTAGATATATTTCAAGCATCCTCAAATGACATAATGAGTAATAAACTCTCAAGTATGGAAAATTATTAGGGGTCAATAATTTTCCTGCAAAGTTTACTGACCCCCAGTAACCACCCTGTAACAAAAAAAAACTGAAACTGACAACCAAAGATAATTGAAACTGACAGAAAGATCAAAGGAATAGACCAATAAGCATCCTCTAATCACATAATGGGGTAGTAAACTTTCAAGTATGAAAATTATTGGGGGTCAGTAATTTTTCTGAACTGAGCAACCAAAGTATACTGACCCCCAATAACCACCCTGTAACAAAAAAATTAACTGAAACTGACAGAAAGATCAAAGGAATTGACCAAAATAAAAGAACAAGTTCTGGCACTAAAATTGAAGATAATTTATATGTTCTTGCAACACTACCAAAATACTACATATTTTCACATTTTTCAAGATCATACATCTAAAGTGGCACTAATCTTTGTTTTATATTGATGTCCATGAACTTTAGCAGCATCTTCTTCCTCATTTCATTACCACCATCTTCTGTCGGTTTTTTCCCATAACATAGGCTCTCTATAAAGTGGAGAAAAAATGGTTCACAGTTTGACCTGCAATGTATTAAGAAATAGTGTTACTAAATTTTTTACCCCAATAAAATAGTTTAAACGAAGTTTAAAGGTACTTATGATGAACACTTTTGCTAAGAGCAGGATAAGACATCAATCAGCTGGTATCTTGCTTGGTAAATGTTTTGGTCCAACATCCATCTTCTTGTTCTTTTCTCTTCAACACTCATCATCAAGTAACCGTCAACCTCTATTCCATGGTTTTCCCTCCATTCCTTAGGGTCCAACTCTCCTTGGCTGAGAGGGTATATGATGGAATCATATACGCATTTGATAAACACCATAATGTGCTTCACCTGTTCCAACACACAAGTAAATTATAACTCAAACAAACGAACAAAACAAGCAACAAACAAAACTCAAGAGCAGTTTACTGCCCCCTAGTAAACTTCTTACCCTAATAAATCAGTTCCAACTCACCACTCCCATTCCATTCTGAAAGTAGATGTTGGTGTCAGCAGAGTATTCTTTCCTTGCCAGTAGCATTGAGTTGAGGTGATAGAAGCATCAATCTTTGTTGTGAATCACGACCAAGGTATAATGGTGGCTTACCCCATGATGTACTAGAATGAAAACCAGGTCTCTACTGAAGATGGACCACAAAAGATTAATAATGGAAAACTCTATATCCAATTCATTACATTTGAATTCCCCTTGTTTTCCTCCTCCAGCTAAGAACTCCTTCATTTTTGTTCATATATCACCGCCGCGCGTTGTATTTATAAAAGCAAGTAGTAAGAATGTGTTATCTGAAAAAAGTAACGGAGGAGACCGCGGTCCAGCGGCACGCTGCTATTTCATGTTAGACTACTTACCGCTGCCTCTATGTCTAGGAATCTGACATAGATCTTCTTCTTTACCACTTCCTCTTTAAACATTTGGAGGTACACCCTGATTGTCTGCATGTATAACA
The DNA here is from genome assembly GCA_034370585.1 of Fragaria x ananassa. Taxonomy (NCBI): domain Eukaryota; kingdom Viridiplantae; phylum Streptophyta; class Magnoliopsida; order Rosales; family Rosaceae; genus Fragaria; species Fragaria x ananassa. Next base: position 20,584,048 of record CP139769.1, read on the forward strand.
TAAGTCACAAATTACAACAAAGAATACATCTTAGGTTACTCAAATATCAACTTTATTGGGGTTAGTAAGACCAGTAATTTTTTCTCACATTAGATGTAATCTCTCCTTCTTGAATTAATCGCTTCAAGTCGTCTTTGGTAATATCAATGATACCATCACAACACTCCCAATACCGGAAACTGTGCAAACACAAATAAGTCATAATTAAGCAAGTCAAACCAGGGAACTAATTGTAATGTTATATATAAACTAGGGAAAAATAAACTTACTCATCATTCTTGTCCTTGTTCAAATCAAACCAGTGCCACATTTTCATCCAAGAACTTCCATATATTGGTGTTGCATTTCACTCCATGAATAACAATATCGTTCTTCTTTGTTCTTTTTGCCAGGGTGTCATATTCCCACTCTTCTTATTTCCTCTTTTCCACAGTTTTTGTTTCCTTTTCTTAACATATTTCTTCACCCCTTCTGCTTGCTGTCCTTTATTCTTCAAGCTGGTTTCTTCATTAATTTTTGAAAGGCCATTTGCACAGCTTGAGCAACAGGTTTGTCTAGTTTAGACAGGTCGACATCAGTCTTCACAGGTTCATCATCTTCTGGAAATATCGAATGCAACGGAACTGGTTCTGCTGGTTCAAAAAACTATACAAAATAAAACACACTAGTTTTCCTAAAAAAAAGTTCATAAAACACAATATTTATTGGGGGTCAGTAAATTGATTTCCACTCTTACCCTTTCAGTTCCTGGTTGCTCCTCTCTGCAGCTATGATCTTCCTCTTCAACCGGCTTTGACCTATCCTCCTCCTCCTCCTTCTCCTCAGTTACACATATTATCTGCTTTGTCTGAGCATTCGCCGCCTTGTGTAATTGTATCTTGAGAGCCTTTATTTGATTTTTGTCTGTCTTCCTTTCTTTCTCTAGCTCAATAATTTGGTTGTCCGCTTTCTTTAACTTGCCCAACAATTCAGTGTTTTTCTTCAACAGTTCTTCATTTCCTTTTGCAAGTTCTGTCAGCTTCTTCTTCATATCTTCCAAGGACAGCTCATGTACACGTTATAACAACGACATCGTTACTGTTAAATAATTATATCCAAATAACCAAGTTTACTGCCTCCCAGTAAACTTTTACTGGGGTCAGTAAACTTGCAATTCAGTAGAAGTTTACTGCCCCTAGTAAACTTCTACTAGGGGCCAGTAAACTTGCAATTCAGTATATCAATTTCAATTTCATGGCCACAACACACAACAAATACCCTAATAAACAACTTTTAGCCTCCTAGTTAACCTAGTAGAAGTTTACTATCCCCCAGTAAACTTTTACTAGGGGTCAGTAAACTTGCAATTCAGAATCTCTTTTTCAATTTCAGGGCCACAACACACAACAGATACCCTAATAAACAACTTTTAGCCCCCTAGTTAACTCAGTAGAAGTTTACTGCCCCCTAGTAAACTTCTACTAGGGGTTAGTAAACTTGTAATTCAGAATCTCCCTTTCAATTTTAGGGCCATAACACACAACAGATACCTAATAAACAACTTTTACCCCCTAGTTAACCAGTAGAAGTTTACTAACTTCTACTAGGGGTCAGTAAACTTGCAATTCAGAATCTCCCTTTCAATTTCATGACCACAATACACAACAGATACCTTAATAATCAAATTTTAGCCCCCTACTAAACCCAATTGAAGTTTACTGCCCCTAGTAAACTTCTACTAGGGGTCAGTAAACTTGCAATTCAAGTTCCATTTTCATTGCCAATAGTTTTACTGGGTGTTAGTAGCCATTCAAACTTACCAAATCATTTAAGATTGGTGTTCCATTCTCATCTTGCTACCGCTCATCATTGCTGATGAGACTCGTTTCCTCCTCATCCATCCATGGACCTTCTATTATGAGTTCCTGTTTTTACATTTATAAGACATAAATCAGTTTAATTTAGTTTTTCGAAAAACAAAAAATACAATGCAATAGTTTTATAATTTTTTTTAAAAATAATATTATTATTACCTCTAGAAATTCATGTCTTCTCAAATACTCCTTTTCTTTAATGATCTCTTATATTGACCATCTTATAAATCTGGGAGTCTCTTTCTCTTTCTCGATAATCCGCTTCTTTATTTTTGTTTTCTCAAGGAACCAGTATATAACCAGAAAGAGGCATCCGTTCAAAACTTTTGGCTCCCCTTTACGTGTTTGTGAAGTCCTTGGTGCAAGAATTCTAATACCTTAAGTGACCAGTTGTATTTGTCGATGCCTTCAAGGTCTTCACACTTGAGTATCAGTTTCAATTCATCAGCGTCTGCAACCGCACCCGAATCTGCAAGACACATTGTCGGCAACGCTCAAATCAAAGTTAGAAGCCTAAAAGATAAATATATTAATTTACTGCCCCCTAGTAAACCTCTACTAGGGGTAAGTAAACTTTCAGAACAATATGTCGATCTATTTCATTTTCATGCTAAGGATACACAACATATACCCTAATAAATCATTTTCATGCTCTCTAGTAAACCAGTAGAAGTTTACTACCCCCAGTAAACTTCTACTGGGGTTAGTAAACTTGCATTACAATATGTCTCTTTCATTTTCATGCCACTTACACACAACATATACCCTAATAAACTATTTTCATGCTCCCTAGTAAACCAGTAGAAGTTTACTGCCCCCTAGTAAACTTCTACTATGGGTCAGTAAACTTGCAGTACAATATGTCACTTTCATTTTCATACCACTTACACACAACAGATACCCTAATAAACTATTTTCATGCTCCCTAGTAAACTAGTAGAAGTTTACTGTTTTACTAGGGGTCAGTAAACTTGCAGTACAATATGTCTCTTTCATTTTCATGTCACTTATACACAACAGATACCCTAATAAACTATTTTCATGCTCCCTAGTAAACCAGTAGAAGTTTACTGTTTTACTAGGGGTCAGTAAACTTGCAGTACAATATGTCTCTTTCATTTTCATGTCACTTATACACAACAGATACCCTAATAAACTATGTTCATGCTCCCTAGTAAACCAGTAGAAGTTTACGGCCCCTAGTAAACTTTTACTGGAGATCAGTAAACTTGCAGTACAATATGTCTATTTCATTTTCATGCCACTTACACACAATAGATACCCTAATAAACTATTTTCATGTTCCCTAGTAAACCAGTAGAAGTTTACTGCCAGTAAACTTCTACTGGGGGTCAGTAAACTTGCAGTACAATATGTCTCTTTCATTTTCATACTAATTACACACAACAAATACTTTAATAAACCATTTTCATGCTCCCTAGTAAATCAGTAGAAGTTTACTGCAGTAAACTTGTATTGGGGATCAGTAAATTTGCAGTACAATGTGTCTCTTTCATTTTCATGTCATTTACACACAACAGATATCCTTTTGTTTATATATTAAGTATCTTAATGTATTTTCACATGTTAATTGTAGCTCCGTCCCCGAAAAAGAAGCGGAGTTTATGTAAAAGGTTTAGGGTTTATGTAAAGGGTTTAGGGTTTTCACATGTTAATTGTAGCTCCGTCCCTGAAAAAGAAGCAAGGTTTATGTAAAGGGTTTAGAGTTTATACCATATACACACAACAGATACCCTATGGTATATATATTAAGTATCCTAATGTATTTTCATATGTTAATTGTAGCTCCGTCCCCGAAAAAGAAGCGTGGTTTATGTAAAGGAAAGAAAACGGAGGATATCGTTGCACAAACGGGGTAGAAGATCAAGCTGAAGTATTGCCCCCGTGTAAAAGGTTCTAGTGTGAGGGGGATAAACAACTTGGTGACACATAATATCGGTTGCGCCATACGGAGTCTGGTGGGAACGAGGGCAAGGACGTTCTACGACCTTAATCAGATCGAGAAGTGGAATGTGTGGAATGCAATGTCGGTAAGTAACTGAAAAGTATATAAAAAGTAAATTTACTTAATTTTGTTTGATAACATATGCTTATGTTATTGGAAGACATGAACTGACTGAATCGACATCTCTCTGTTGATAAAATTTCATGTCTAAGGATATGTTTGCATAAGACTGAGTTTTTTTTTTTTATAAAATGAAAATGTTATGGATATGTGTAAAATATGATTGAATGTATGTAAAGTATTATTTTATTTTTCAGTGTCTAACATGATAATTTTTTTTATTTCTTACTTAGCCGAAATACGAGTGGGATGAAAATGATGAGCCAATGTTCTATTGGATACTGAAGAGGGCACAAGAGAGGTACAAGGACTGGAAGTACTAGTGTCACAAAACTTATATGAAGGAAGGGTCCTCTAGCATGCCTTAAAATTTCATTAGGAGAGAGGACCAGTAAGAGTTTCTATGCGAGCATTTCAAGTCAGATTCTTTCAAGGTGATTTTTTTTATTATTACCTTCATTGTGTTTTATTATTAGCTCATTCATGTATAGTTATGTATGTATAACTTGAAATGTGAAAGATGTTAGAACTAATCTATTTAATATTTTTTTGTGTATTTGAGACTCTCCTTAGAAAACAAGCGGAACCGTGGGGAGAAGACTATTCACCACCACACGGGGTCTTCTCCTATCATCTACACAATGGAGGAACTCAGAATACAAGGCGAGCAGCTTTCAATAATTAAAGGTTTTGAGAAGACCTATGTCAGGGCCGGTGATGAAGATACGACTAAGAAATATGTAAATGTCTTTCCTTTTACTATTACGTAAGCTTATCAGTGACTAATCAAACATGTGTAAATCTGAATGCAATTGGTATATATATGATCATAAATTGAATGAATGTTATGTTTTCCTACCTCTTCCAAAACAAAAAAAAGTGTTATTATCATGATCAGGTCTATTAATAAGCTTCCCTGTATTATTTGATCATGTGTACCTATTAAGTGAAGTTTTCTCTGTTTATTATGCAAAATGTGTCAAGTTTATTAGGGAAATGTTGAGATGCATATTTTATTTATTAATTGATGTATTTTAAATGCAGAATGACATGGTTGATGAAGTCAATAAACGAAAGGATGCATTTAAGGAACAACACCCTGACGCGACAAATGAGGAGATTATAGAGAGTGTTCAGTCCCAACAAATTGAGGTATTGGGTACGGTGCTCAAAACTTGAAAATGAAATGAGATCAGAGGGATGAGACGAGGAGGCGAGCGAGACTTGAGCCAATCTTCTAATTGTTCCACTTCACGTACTCTTCCTCATAGAGTTGATGAGCAGCAACTCCAAGAGGTGCAGGAGCACTATGAGCAGAAACTAAAAGAATCAGAGGAGCGTGCACATCAACAACTCCAAGTGGTCAAGCAGCGTGCCTTGCGTGCAGAGTCTATGTATAGCGCTGTGTAGTCCCAAGTTACAGCACTATATGAGCACCTAGGTATGCCACCTCCTCCTCCACAAGTTTCCCCATAAAACAATGATGATAGAGGCGACTTTCCAGGATTAGACGAGAATGCTTCTTGGCATTGGTGATTTTGTAGGACTTCATTCATAGTTTAGGTAGATAGTATGGACAATTTTCTACCTAATTCATTATTTTGTGTGTGTATATATATATATATATGAGCAATATTTGTCCATCAGTGTATATATATATATGAATATGTTTTCCAAATCCAATGCTTCATGTCTGTTGTATCTGTATGTGTTTGATTATTGTTACTAATTTGTAATTTTTAGAAACAGTGAATACGGTTAAAAAAATTCACAGTAAAAAAAACCCCTTAGGCAATAGAAAGAGTAACATTCATAGCACCGAGAAAACAACATACGTAACGGAAAAAAAAACATTCGTCGCCCAAGACAAACCACCTAGGTGACGGACATAGTTACATTCGTAGCTCAAGTTAAACAACCCATGAGACAAAAATGACACATTCGTCACCCATGATAAACCACCTAAGTGACAGAAAAAGAAACATTCGTCGCCTAAAATAAACCATTTATCCGACGAATAGAAAGATCGATCGTCGACTAAGAACTGTTATGCATTCGTCGGTTTAGAACTCTGTCGATGAATATTCTGTCGCTAAAGGACGATTCAATATTCGTCGGTAAACATATATACCGACGATAATTTCGTCGGCTAAGAACAATTACATATTTGTCAGCTAAGAACTCTTCCGACAAAAAAATTTTGTCGAGAGGAATATTTGTCGACGAAGCTGTTTGTCGACAATGCAGTTAATGATCCGTTGGGTAGAATCCCTCTTAGTCGACGACTAATTTCTTTTTCGTCGCCTAAGTATCTACCTCACAACACCTATGCAACGGAACTTAGTCGACGGATAATTCGTCTGCCAATATCCTAGGTGACGAATAGTTAGTCTTAGGCGACGAGTTGTTTCCGTCGCCTAAAAGTGGATTTTCTGTGGTGTTAAATCAATTTCAATTTCAATTTCAAAACCCTAATCATACCTCCTCTCTTGCTCTTCCATCCTCATCTCATCCTTGAGGCCCCGATTATTTGATAACCGTTGTGGCTGTCGGCGGAGAGGTCGTTGGCATAGAGGACCTTGAAGCGACACACACGAGGAAGAGGCTTGTCGCTCTTGGGGGCTCATGAGAAGAGGATCTTGATGCGAGGATCCTCTTTTGTTCTTCTATTTCGGCGAAAGGAAGAGGCTGGGAAAGCGAGGTCGATGGGTTTAGCTAGGTTTTGGTTTTTTTTTTTTCCAATTATTATTATTGAAGTTGGTGACGTGGCATGTCCGAGGCTAACCAAGCGTGTCAGTCAACGTGTCAGGCCGTGTCGGAAAAATCAACGTGTGTCGGGCAGTGTCGGGTGCGTGTTACCGTATCGGGCGTGTCAGACATTCCGACACTCCACCCTTATGAAGTGTCCGTGTATCATAGCTTTTGGCTCTAAAATTAAAGTATTTTTCTTATATGAGAAAGTACTGTTTGTTTTGGTTATTTTTCCCTTTCCAATAGTTATCATCAAAGCAAAACAGCAGTAGTATTGTGTATAAAAAAATGTAGTATTATTGTTCTCTATCTTTTATATATAAAAATCAAAGTAAAGGATATTTTTTCTTTTCGATTAAATAAATAACTAGTACAAAATATCAAGACCCTGAAGAACTCTCATTCTCAGTAGAAATGGGAAGGCAGTTAACCATACTAGACGAGTAGAAGAAGTAAAGTCTAGAGAGAATATTTTATCTGCAACAAAATTTGTTTCTCTATGAACATGTTGAAAATAGCAAGCATGGAACTGAAACGTCAACCTTTAGGATGTCCTAAATGATAGACTGAAGACAAAGTCTACTACATGGTTTGATCCAATTAGGGTATCTACTGGAGAATCAGACTAAATTCTGGGAGTTGTATCCCCATTCCCCATCGTAACGTTGAAGTAACTAAGTTATTAAGCAATTATGTTCAACAACAAAACAAATACTTAGAATCTTAAACTACCACTACCATAATATTGAGCAAAGACCACATATCATATGTGGGCAATATGAGTGTTGTAAACTTGCAATTCTCATATATGTGGCAATTTCCCCTCATACTTCATCAATTGCCACATATATGAGAATTGCAACACCCATATTGCCCACACATAATGTGTGGCATTTGCTCAACATTGTGGTAGTCTACAATTCATGTTTAAACAAAAGACGAAATTACTGTAATTTTTTTCCTTTATTCATAACATTCGAGCATCGGTCACAAAACTTACCATTTATTGGTAGCATCGGTCACAAAACTTACCATTTATTGGTAAATATATAGGGGCAAATGAGTTGTTTTGGACATTTGGTTCAAAGTCAGCTACATGGTTGGTATCTACGGGAGAACTAGACTTGAAATCTCCGGGAGAACTAGACTAAATTGTGCGAGTTGTATCCCATGAGTCGTTTTGGACTTTTGGTCCAAAGTTCGCTAGATGGTTTGATCAAACTAAGGTATCTACCAACCAGAGAATCAAAGAAAAAAAACACAAAACTAAGGTATCTATCAATGGGAGATATTCAAACTAAATTTTGTGAGTTTTATCCATTCTTCACCATGGAGTTTAACTAAATTGCATGTTTACTAGTGAAATTTCAGAACCAAGGCTTTATTCAAAATGGTAAGTAGAAATGCCACTATTCTAGAGCATATAAATAAATAAAAAAAAATAAAAAAAGAAAAAGAAAAAGAGAGACATGCACAATTACTCACTATATTTGGATAACTTCATTCATTTTTGTTCTACTCTAGAAAATAAGTACTTTAAACATCACACATTCTCTTTTTGACTCAGTAAAAACAATAATTATAACAAAGAGTCCGAAGAGATAATGTGACAAACTCCTCTCAACCAATCACTTGATCCACTAGTGTACGTTATCTTTAATTCTAAACTGTAAACATCTCTTAAACATGATACATAATAAAAAACATATATACGTACTATATGTCACACAAAATTATAACTATCAAAGAGCTATTAAACAACATTTTTTTTTATAAAGTTCAACTACATTTTAAATTACTAATGCAACATGGTTGTGCCATCGTTAGTATTTTTTTCAAAAAATTTATAATGTAAATAAGAAAAAAAACGAATCAATAAATAACCTCATCATTTGGAGAAGAATTCTACTCCAAATCCGAGCAGGCCTAGAATATGCGAACCCGACCGCAGAAAATCTAAACTCTCTTTTCCTTTCTCTCTTTACAAACATTGGCACACAAACCCACATATACTCTTCTTCTTCCTCTCTATTTCTCAATCGCCCTCCAACCTCCTCCCCTATTCCTTTCTTAATTTGTAAATTACAAATTTTTATTTTTATTCTCCCCTAAATTAAATTCCTTATATATTTACCCTATATTTCTATTCACCCAAAATTTTCTGGGCTCCTTTGTTTCTCTCACTTTCACTCCCAGAGCGTTTCCATTGTTGTTCGTATTTTAGGGTTAGGGTTTCGGATCTGTGGTGATTTGGGTTGGAATTATGGGGGCTGAGGGTGATTCAAGCGAGCCTAAAGTAGGTGGGGAAGGAGGAGAGCTTATCAATATTCGGTGCTCTAATGGGTCCAAGTTTTCGGTGAGGGCGTGTTTGGATATCGATGTTGGGGCCTTCAAGGCGATTTTGGCTCAGAATTGTGATATTCCAGCTGATCAGCAACGATTGATTTACAAAGGTCGTATCTTGAAGGATGACCAAACCCTCATCAGCTATGGTAAGTTCTTGATTGCGATTTTTTTCGTTGATTTCTATCGAATCTGGGTTGATTGTGATGAGGGTTTCTGTTATTTTTGCTAAATTTCGGATTTTGCTTTAGGGTATATGAAATTTCTATTGGAAAATTGATACTTTGGGAGAGTTTGTGGACTTTGATGTCGGTGCTTTGATTGCTGTGTTGTTTACAGATGTACTTTATGAGATTGTGTGATATGAATGCTATTGATTGATTGTTGTGTTATGAGCCACCGTTTATGTGATTCGGCGTCTCTAATGAGTACTTGGTTTTGTTTGTTGAAGGTTTGCAGGCAGATCATACTGTCCACATGGTTCGCGCCTTTGCACCTGGTGCCTCAACCACACCAGCTGCGCCCGCTGCTAATGCTACTTCTGCAAGTCCCAACGCTGCGGCAGGTGTCACTCGTGGTGTTGGTTCCGAGGGGGTTGGCAATCCCGACCTTGGGGGGTCTTTGCTATTTGGACAGGGTTTAGGTCTTGGTGGTAGTGGTGGAGCGGCTGGTTTATTTGGGAGTGGGCTTCCGGAATTTGATCAAGTGCAGCAGCAACTAACTCAGAACCCGAACATGATGAGGGATATGATGAACACTCCTGCCATCCAAAGTCTTATGAATAACCCTGAGCTCATGCGAGGCTTGATCATGAACAATCCACAAATGCGTGACATCATTGACCGGAACCCAGATCTTGCACATATACTTAATGATCCTGGCATTCTTCGACAGACACTAGAAGCTGCTAGGAACCCTGAACTCATGCGTGAGATGATGCGAAACACTGACAGGGCAATGAGTAATATTGAATCTTCGCCTGAGGGATTCAACATGCTGAGACGGATGTATGAAAATGTTCAGGAGCCGTTTTTGAACGCTACCACAATGTCCGGGAATGCTGGGAACGATGCGGCTTCAAACCCCTTTGCTGCTCTTTTAGGGAATCAGGGTGGGGCACAAGCCAGGAATGGGACTAACAACCCTTCAACCACCGGTTCAGAAACTACTGCAGGTTCTGCTATTCCTAATGCAAACCCTCTTCCCAACCCTTGGAGCAATACTACTGGTGAGTCATCTGTTTTTATTTTTTCATATATAAATGCTTCTTTTTAACACCAATCCCTTAGATTACAGTTATAGTAATAATCAAACAAGAAAGCTTCCTGACAATCCAATTCTTAAGAACTAGGACCCCCATGCTAGATTTATGGCTGGATCACCAATGTTCTTGTATGTTCCTACATGTCCTTTTTAGCATGATTAAGGCCACTCTACTTTTTGATGTGGTACACGGAGTGTCTTTCAATTTGCTTGTTTACTTCCATATGTTACTGTAGGCCCTTAAAATCGTTATCAAGTAAAGTGATGTCTTTTACTAGTGTGACCGACACACGAGTGACTGGTTAAATCTATTTCTTTATCTCCCCGTGAATCGTATGTTTAGAACAACAGGGACAGAATTTTCTCAACTCCAATCGACTAGGCGTATTATGTCGATTCTTTTGAGTAATATATCTGGAAATGCCCGTTGATTCCTTATTAAGACGATTTCGAACACAACTGGTACATTCCAAAATCACCGTTACTCGGACATCTTTACCCTTGGCCATGAGCCTCCTTTAGTTTTTGATTCATTCAATTCTTTAAATTTCCGATCCGAAATGAGGAAGAAGAAAGTGTGGTGTGGATAGATTATGGAACTGGTTAGGTTTAGTCTGCCAACAAAATGTTTATATTCACAATTCGATCTAAATTCTCAGGAGGAAATCAAACAAACGCACCCAGGTCAACTTCTGCTGGGGATGGGAGAGCACCAAATCTTGGGGGTCTTGGAGGCCTTGGAGGGCTAGGAGGTCTTGGAGGTTTGGGAGGTCTTGGTGGTCTTTCTGGAATGGAACAAATGCAGGGCGGCATGCCAGACGCTAATGCAATGAATCAGCTTATGCAGAATCCAGCAATATCTCAGATGATGCAAAGCATGCTCTCTAATCCCCAATATATGAATCAGGTACTATCATTAGACAAATTTCTTTACAGAGGAGGTGAATGTTATACCAAGTGAATTTCTTTTCATGTTCCAACTTTATTTATATTTCAGATCCTGAACCTCAATCCACAACTACGTGCTATGGTTGATGTAAATCCTCAACTTAGAGAGATGATGCAAAATCCAGAGCTTCTACGTCAGTTGACAAACCCTGAGACAATGCAGGTATTTCCGTTCAAGGAATTTTTCTAAAACAATCTACTTAAAGAGATAAAACCACCTCTCTCTCTCTCTCTCTCTCTCTCACACACACACACACACACACATACACTCTTAAATGTAACTTGACAACATTTTGTTGCCGGGAAAACTGAATTGTTCCAAATCTAAAGTTTACACCAGTTATCTTTAACTTTTTTCCCCCTCTTGCAGCAAATGCTTGCATTACAGCAGTCACTATCTTCTCAGACCAATCGACAGCCATCAACTCAGTAAGTGATATATCTTTCTATGCCAGCTTGGTTTCCAGGATTTCTTCTTTTCCAAAAACTTATAAATCCATATACTGTTCTTGTGTATTGTGCCCTTCGATATATTTTTAAATTTGTTAAATTCGTCTTATGGTTAGAGTCCTCTACCTTGAACTAGCAGAGTACATTTACTTTTCTTCTACCTTTCACAGTGCAAAACAACTAATCATTTGCTGCTTTCTTTCCAGGGATCCAACTCAGACTGGTGGTGCTACAGGTACTTCGGATATAAAAATTCTAGAACATATGTATAATATGTATGCCTTGTTTCCTTGTTGGGTTAAGACTTCTTGCTTATACAAGCTTTATTTTTTGTCTAATCAGGGATTCCAAATAATGGTGCTGGACTGGAGATGCTGATGAACATGTTTGGTGGTCTTGGAGCTGGCAGCTTGGCTGCACCAGCCAGCAATGGTAGGGTTCTCCACTCAACTCATTTTAATGCAAAACTTGCATTCATGAAATGAAACTTTTGGTTTTGAGGAAGAAATAAAAAGTTGCAACTTACTCATGACTGAAATATATTTTGCAGTACCACCGGAGGAACGTTATGCAACTCAGCTGTCACAACTTCAAGAAATGGGTTTCTTTGATACTCAAGAGAATATTAGGGCATTGCAAGCCACTTCCGGGAATGTCCATGCTGCAGTAGAGCGACTTTTAGGGAATCCACCTGGAGCATAACATGTTACATGGTTTCATGTTTCTATATTTATTGAATTGGGATTCTTTCTTCTTTTTCTTTTCTTTATGTGGACATGTAACATTAATGCGGAGTAAACTCTTCTTAAGACACAAGACATACAAGCAGTTGTAGAATCCATTTTGGGAGTGTGAATAAGAACACATTATCACAGAGCTGTGAACTTGTGGACAAGCTTATGCATACCCTACAATTTACCTGCTTCCCTCTTTACTTCCTCTCTTTATCATACGCTTGAACTTTCTTCTTTCCATGTATACGGTGCACATTTGAAATAAATTTCAATGTAAAGTATAATTCTGATATTTTATACCCTGAACTTCTTAAGCTTATATGCATTGGCTGGATATAAAAAAAAAAAAAAAAAAAAACATGGCATTTGCTCTCTTGCGAAATATGTGGATTTAATTTCAATTTGTTTTCCAAATCAATTCATCTTGAGCATGTGTCATCAACTGATTATAATACTTTGAATTTGCACTTCCCTCACTACCCACCACCATTTCCCTACCATCTCTCATCTGGATACCCAGACATTTTCTTTCTTCTTTCAATTCGGCACCTTGGCTTGATCTTTGCAGTGACGTCTCGCAAACGCGATTTGTTGCGTCCCAATCTGAAGACATGTAGAGTTTTAGCTCGGGTGCATGCACCACCTTCTTCTATGTTCTGTTTCCAGGGTCTTTTGGCTCCATGTGTGACGAGTTTTCTTTGCCCAGCTTTGTTCTCTGAGATATGGTTGCAAATCAAGTGCGATGGTGGGGATGATGAATTAGTATCTAGATCCTCCGTTTTCTTTTGGTTTTTCTTTTCCAGGGTTATTTTGCTCGGGCTTTGGTGTAGGGGTCTCTTCTCAAGCAGCAATATGAGATATCCCTTTGCGAATTCAGCTATGATGGCCATGGTCCGACGATGGTACTGGACTTGCGACGACGGGACTTGTGGCGGCATGAGAAGTTTAGAACTAGGGTTTTCATTTTGTTGTCTAGGTTAAATCAGGTCTCCTACTGTTTGTTTAGGCTTAACTTGTGTGTGTTTTTATTGTAATTTTTGCTCTTTAATGAAATTGCTTTCAATCGTCCAAAAATAAAAGAGAATAGAGTTCCAGAGCGGCTTTTTTGTTTTCTCATATCCCCCAAAAACTGCAACTACTTAGAGCAGCTTGATTTGGCTATCAAGCTTGATATGGAGCTAATATTTTGTGTCCGAACACGAATTGAGCGAGCACGAGCATACAAGGAGTTGAACTTGATATGTATCTACTTGATTTACAACATATTAGGTTTCAATCAAGAGAAGACACGATCAGTACAAAAAGTTTTAATTATAACGGGTTCAATAAGAGAAGACACGATCAACATAAAAAATTTTAATTAGAGTAGTCATTAATTGAACTGCTTTATTAATAAGTTCTAGCACTATAGAATAACAAGACAACTAAAATAATTTCGACTTTTGTATGAATTTTTACCGTCTGAATTAATTTCAATAAAAACTGAGTAAAACTGAATAGATATTTCATTGAGTGATAAACGTGATTCTAGTTTGCGATAGACATCATCATATTGATACAAGTCTTGGATCAAAATCTATCTCATCGGGTAAGTCTTTAACCCTCATGTTTTTACTCGGATGCCATCAATGATCAATGGATGAAGTGATATCTCACACCGAGCAAGTCTTTAACCCTTATAGTTTTACTCAGATGCCATCAATGATCAATGACCTAAATCCAATGGTTGCAGTTGCTAATGCGCAGTTAAAATAGAATTTCAGTTGTGTTTGCAATCTTTTAATGGAAAGGTAGTACCTTAACATCTATGCAAGTTCTGGGGTAAAGCGCGAAATATAAATAAATTTGAGGACCAATTTGAATCAAATTAAATGACACGGAGGGACTAAACAACAAATTGGTGACATATTAAAGATGGGATTTAGAGCCAAACCTTCTGGCTTTTGAAACCCGAGTCTCTCATTCTTTTGCACAACGGTTCTTATGAGCTAAAGCCGAAAGGTAATAACATTCGATTTCAATTGTACTCTTGTTAATTCCTTCCTTTTCTGGGTCCAATCTCAATTTCTTAAACTTTTGTTTATATCATTCAATATACTTTGAGACGATCAATTTAGGTGTTGTGGTTATAGAGCATGATTTGATTTCAATTGCATATGAATTTGTTCAGGTTAGGAATATATGTTTTAAAGTGAAATTGACCAAATGGGTGCTCGTTAATTTTTGATCTTGATGGATTTCATGCTTTAAAAATTGGTGTATTTAGGTGGAAATGGAGTGAGCTGCATGATAATGGTCCTTTCCTTTTGTTGCGTGTTTATCTTTGAATTTAATGGAAATTAGAAACTTGGATTTGAATCGTGTGGATCGAGGTGCTTGTTTGATCACCCATTAGGATTTTAAGCCGCGTTTCATCTGAACATAGGTGATTGGCTGACTGAATTGGTATGTTGTGAGATTGAGTTTCGATAATCTATGGAAAATAATAAGGGTGTTGTAGTTTTTGGTTATAATGCCGAATTTGAGTTTTCCCCCTAAATTAGGAAGAAGAAAGGTACTTTTTATGGTGAATGCACAGTTACAAGCTAATGTTTTCCTAATTTCTACTCTAATTTTTTTTTGATAAATATGTTTTTTAAACTTCTTATTGCACTTATTAATGCATGGTCGACTTATTTGATCCTTTTGGGTAGATAATTACAGAGGATGTGAGTGGTTTAAGATAGTTTCAATGCTTTAAACACAATACCGAAATGGTTCGAGTGAAATATATCTTGTGCGTTACTTCTAGAATTAGTGCTAGGTTACTAGCAATGGTTCTAGCTATGTGTTTGAGTGATTCTTCTTTGCAACTTGTAATATGAAGGACATAATTGGTTAGTCATGCTCTGTAGATCTTATGTAAACTGAGCTGTCTTTCTGGTTTATTTTTAGATCTTGAGTTTTTTTAATTAACCTCTGATATTTGAAGCTACTTTTTTATATTATTATATCTAAATTGGACTGTTATTCCCATCGCAAGGTCAATATATTCAGATGGTTCAGCATACCATAGATTCTAAAACTAATGAATATGGGCTTGGAACTACTGAAGCTGAGTCATCTATTCATGATAAGCAGTTATCAGTTCCTGTAAAGAAGACAGTTTTAAGAGATGTACAAAATGACATTAAAATTGCAGTGCCCAGCTCTGCTGCGAGCTCTTCTCCATCAAAGGATAAGATACCTAATACTGCCCCTAGAGTTTCTGGCATCAAAAGACCTTTATCTGAGTGCCAGACGATCCCTTCTGAACAGCAACCCCCCAGTAGTAGTTCTGGAAATGGGCCTCTTGTCTATGTTCGTAGGAAATCAGAAGCTGATGCAGTCAGAAGTAGCAATGATAACGCAAGCATTATTGCTGGTGGTCAAGTGTCGAGGAAACTTAGCAACCAAGAGGCAAGGACTGGACCAATATCCCAAACAAAGGAGCCGACAGTAAAGAGTGCTAATGGTAATGGAAATATTAATGCTGATGGTCAGGTGTCAAGGAAACTTAGCAAGCAAGAGGCAAGCACTGGACCAATATCCCAAAAAAAGGAGCCAACAATTCAGAGTGCTAATGATAATGGAAAGATTAATGCTGATTGTGAACTGTCGGGGATAATTAGCCATCAAGAGGCAGGCACCGGACCCACATCCCAAACAAAGGAGCCAGAAGTTCCCGGTGCTAATGATAATGCAAACATTAATGCTGATTGTGAGGTGTCGAAGAGAATTAGCCACCAAGAGGCAGACACCGGACACATATCCCAAACAAAGGAGCCAGAAGTTCGTGGTGCTAATGATAATGCAAACATTAATGCTGATTGTGAGGTGTCAAAGAGAATTAGCCACCAAGAGACAGGCTCCGGACACATATCCCAAACAAAGGAGCCAGTAGTTCATAGTGCTAATGATAATGCAAATATTACAGCTGATCGTGAGGTGTCAAGGAGCATTAGCCACCAAGAGGCAGGCTCTGGACACATATCCCAAACAAAGGAGCCAGTAGTTCATAGTGCTAATGATAATGCAAATATTACAGCTGATCGTGAGGTGTCAAGGAGCATTAGCCACCAAGAGGCAGGCAATGGACCAATATCCCAAACAAAGGAGCCAGAAGTTCATTGTGCTAATAAAAATGCAAGCATTAATGCTGATTTTCAGGTGTCAACAAAACTTAGCAATCAAGAAGCAAGCACCGGACTGATATCCCAAAGAAAGGAGCTGGAAGTTCATTTTACTAATGATAGTGCAAGCATAAATGCTGATTGTGAGGCCTCGAGGATAATTAGCCACCAAGAGGCAGGCACTGGACCTATATCCCAAAAGAAGGAGCCAAAACTAAGCTGTGCTAATGATAATGCAAGTACTAAAGCTGATTGTGAGGTATTGAGGATAGTTAGCCCCCAAGAGGCAGGCACCGGACCCATATCCCAAACAAAGGAGCCAAAAGTTAATTTTGCTAATGATAATGCAAGCATTAAAGCTGGCTGTCAGGTATTGAGGGTAAATAGCCACCAAGATGCAAGCACCAGACCCATATCCCAATCAAAGGAGCCAACAAGTCACGGCATTTCGGCTTTTGCACCTTTTCCAAGGGAAGCAGCAGCCATCCCTCCTGGAAAACCTTCTGTTGCTCTGCCACACAGTAAATCTGATGTAAGAGGGGCACCAGCAAGATCCAATTCCCAACCTCTTGTTTCTGCTACCCCTTCATCGGGTAGTTCAAAGGGTCTCAGAAATTTGCATTGGGAAGAGAGGTTTCATCAACTGCAGTTGCTATTGAGAAAATTGGACCAATCAGACCACGAGGATTATCTCAAGAGTATGTCTTGAATTGAGAAAATGCAGTGTATCATTTCATTTTATCTTTCTTTATTTTCTGTCTACATTGGTTGACCCTTTGATTATGTTCATGTTTCAGTGCTGAGGTCTCTCTCCTCTGTCGAACTAAGCAGACATGCTGTTGAGTTGGAAAAGAGATCAATTCAGCTTTCACTGGAGGAAGGTAATACAAAAATTGTATTTTTTTTAAATTATTTTTTATTTGCACATAAATATGCAAGAAAGAACTAAATTCTAAAGCACTAAAAAAGGATGGACGTTCATGCTATATTCTCTTGTTCTGAATGTTTCACTTCTTCTGTAAATGACTGATTATTGATTTGGAAAGTTGATGACCTGTTACATGATCTTTAAATGTAAATTGTTGCCTTATCTACAAACTTTGTCGACCCCCCCCCCCCCCCCCACAAAAAAAAAAAAAACTATTGATGATCTTTTCATGGTATGTGGTTTGACAAAGTGTTCAATGTTTTCACATGGTCTGATTGCTGAAATAATCTGCTTTAATTGTTATTTGTGTACAAGATTAAAAGAGTGTTGATAGGAATACACTCAGTTTTGATGATAAGGCTTCATTTTTAAAAGTGAGAGTAGTGAATAGTGTGAGTTAGGCTGGTGGTGTTTATGATTATGAATAGGGATCACACTTTTTGGGTTGATTGCATTATGTTTGGTTGTGGTTTTCAAATGCGATTCCTATCATTGTATTACCTGCCCTCCTACGTGTTTACAAAATCATTCTTAACTCTGTTGTTTCATAGTTCACACTCCATACATGATGATTTGGAGTTTAAAATAGACTTTTAACTATCTGGAATTAATAGAAAGCATAATGTTTCATATCCATCTGTCACATAGTCATTCCTTCTATTGTTGCAGAATCTTTGTTGTCAGGTAGTGGTTGCAAATAAAGTTCTCAAGCTTCCATTTGAATGTGTATATATACTTCTACCTTGAATATGTGGAAAAAGCATGAAACCTTTCTCACGTTCCTTTTTATTACAGCAAAAGAGTTGAAGCGAGTTGGGGTTTTGAATGTTCTGGGAAAACCTGTGAAGCCTTTTAAAGTACCCTCAACACTTCAAGGCAAATCTGAGAAGTAAGCAAACACAAGGAACGAGGGGTAATTGTGATAATCAGTAAATTGCTGCCGGGTGAAAGCGTGCCTACTAGTTTCTTCTCCACCGGTTCCATCTTGTACAGTTGTCAATTCGCCAGTTGGTTTGTTGGTATTTGCTGCAAGTCTGTAATATTTCACTTCTAAATCTGCAGTATCTTTTATCAACTGTAGCCAGCGCTGCTGGAAAGTATTGATATGTAACTGTTGAAAAGTAAATAGAAAAAGAAATCTATTAATTGATTTGCATTTCTTCCTTCTTGCAGTATTTTATTTAATCATGAGTTGGTTTTGTGTTAATGAGGTCTTTATTCAAGCTTTTGGTTCATTCCGAAGAGGCAGGGTGGTATATAATCCTTCAAATTAATTTATCTCATCTTATTTATATGGAGAAGAAAACAAGGTATAGTTTATATAAATCAATATCCCTCAGTTAAGACAAGATCATTACCAAAATTTTAGTCAAGAGACTTAGACCTCTGGAAAAGTGTATTTCTAAAAACCAAGGTGCCTTTGCACCAGGAAGATCCATTCAGGATAACATTTTAATTGCTCATGAGTTGTTCTCAGACTTTCGGCCAAAAAAAGAGAACATAGGTGCAATGGCAGTCAAGCTTGACCTTGAGAAAGCTTATGATTTCTTAAATTGGAATTATATCGAGGCTTGTCTCCATTAATTTGGGTTCGATACACATTGGATTTCTCTGGTAATGAAATGTATCACTACTGCTTCTTTTTCTATATTGGTTAATGGCAAGTCTGAAGGTTGGTTTAAACCTTCAAGACGAATTAGACAAGGTGATCCCTTATCTCTTTATCTTTATCTTAGCTATGGAACCCCTCATTCGACACCTAAATAGTTTATCAATCAGAAGTAAAACCCATGTTGGTTTGCTTTCTTCCCCGCTAGGTTTTAGGATTTCAAACCTAATGTTTGCTGATGACTGCCTTGTTTTTGGGAAAGCTTCTCCCAAAGCTGCTAGAAACATTCTTACTGTTTTGAATAATTTCTCTGTTGCCTCTGGTCAGAAAATAAACTTCGACAAGTCATCTTTGTATTTCTCTCCAAAGGTCAGTAATGTGACCAAGGTTAATATAGTTGCTATATTAGCTATACAACAGAAAGGTACCATAGGCAAGTATCTTGGCATTCACAATGTGATTGTCTGGAAAGACCCTTCAAATGCCAAGGAACTTATGCTCAGAATTTCAAATAAGTTAATAGGTTGGAAAAAAGGTACTCTTTTTAGAGCAGGCAAATTGACTCTTATTAAATCTAATTTGTCGGGCATGCCTAATCATATTATATCTTGTTTTAAATGCTCACCTAAAATTACAAATGTTATTGATAAGGAAGCCAGAAATTTTTTCGTGAAATCTAATGGAAGTCCTCCTGTGGCTTGGAGCCAAATTTGCTGCCCTAAACATGTGGGTGGACTTGGCATTAGACCAAGTGCTTACTTTAATAATGCTGCTATTGCCACACTTGGCTGGAAAATTATTAAGGAACCAGAGAATTGGCGGGCTCAGATTATGAGGAAAAAATATTTGAGAAAGGTTAATTTCTTTCAAGCAAAAAAAAGCAAACTAGCTCTTTAGCTTGGAAGGGAATCGGGGGATTTTCATATGCACCTAAATTTAAAGAGTGGTTTTAAATAAAATCTACTTAATATTTCTATCTGATAGATATTTAAAATGTAACAATTATGATACATATTATATCCTATTTTTTTCTAAATTTTACACAATTGTCACCATTCAACTATAATATATAAACATAATAAATAAGTTTAATTGATGTTGTCTTAAATACTTTGATTATGAGTTTTTCTTCTAATTAACACTAACATTTTTCAATCAATTTGTAAGAATTATGCAGTTTTCTTGATTTTTATGAAAAAATCTAGGTGAAATGAATTAATTCTCTGATCTATATATAAGGTATAATATAATATAAATAGGATATATGATTATTAGAGTAAGAAATTTTACAATGTTACCGTAGGACCATGTGACCTATGATGTGGTCCTCAATTCCTAAACCCCAAACCATAAACTCTAAACCCTAAACCCTAAACCGTATACCCTAAACCCTATCCCTGACCCTATACCATGAACCTATATATACCCTGAACCTATACCCTATACCCTATACCCTAAACCCAATTTTGAGTTTCTTCTTTTTAGGTATATTATCATATCATGTCCTACTTAATAGGTACATTAGAAATTTAAGTAGTTGAGAGTAAAATGTTCTCTCGATCAGGATGAGAAATGATATATTAATAGGGTCCGGTTCAAAGGCCATCATATTTTACACAAAATTTGACACCTTGTGAACCCTTAGATTCTAAAATGTTCAATGACTCATATTTATTGTTTAAATGATGTCAACACTACATAAAGTGATGTGGAAATTACATAGCATTACATATTCTCAATATAAGATATAAAATTCTATTAGAAAAAAAAACACCACAAATTAAAATTTGGAGAATCAAAATCAACAAAAACTAAAAAGAGAAATAAAAAAAGAATAGGAAGAAGAAGAACAGTATAAGAACGACTGCAGTTCTTTTTATCATTATGTTGAAGAAGATTACTATGAATATTTTGTACCAATCTAATTGGATTATGTCGATCTTCAATATAACTCAATGTAATTAGATAACAACAAAATAATTGCTCTTTACGGTTCAAGGTTTAACCTTTCATATGAATTTAGGGTTTACATGTACTTTAAAACCCAGAAGAAAAGAAGAATTCAACTCCCTCCATCATCGAGCCTTTAATTTGATCAAAGTTTTTCCATAAGTCTCTCTAACAAGCCTTCAAAGCTAATTCCACATATCTCATTTTTTGGTACTGTGAATATGGCTTGTCTTGATTGATGCCACAAGGATCACCTATTTTTTTTCTTTCTCTTTTGATCATTTACAATACAATATTAATAAGAATAGTCGTTGTTCTTATATTGTTCTTCGATTTTAGAATTTTTTTTCTTATTTTGATTCTCCAAATTTTAATTTTATGGTGTTTATATCCTAATAGAATTTAATCTTATATTGAAATTTTGTAATACCATGTAATATCCATATCACTTGATTTGTGTTGACATCATTTAAACAATAAATCTGAGTCATTAAACATTTTAAAATCTAATGGTTCATAAGGTGTGTCAAATTTTGTGTAAAATATGTTGTCCCTTGATCCAGACCCATATTAATATACTTAAAAAGAAGAAAATTAATCAAAGAACAAGAATGTGTACCTTACAATTAGACATTTTTCGACTTTGTAGAGAGACATCAAATGTGAGCTTAGGAATGAAAAAAATTATTCTATTACAAATGACATACTTCTGTATATAGCATATATATATATATATATATATATATATATATACACACACACACACTCAAGTTAGTAATAACAAGGTAATAAATTAAATAATGTAATTGATTATGACAAAGTTAAATGTTTCGGTGTGATCCCTGAGGGGATGAATCACACAAAATGCAGGAACACCATCTTCAAGGCCCATAACTTGTCAATCATGAATAAAGAGCGTCAGAGGGAAGACCGGGAGTGCCCGGCCTTCGACCCTCCGATGCCTAAGTTAGCCATTTGTGAGTAGAAATAAGGTGAGAATAGGGCGGAGGTGAAGTGTTCCCAAATGAGGGGTGAAGAGTGGTATTTACAGGGATAATGTGGATACACTCTAAAAATACCATTTTGCCATTCTTAGAGAGTGTATTACCATTATGCCCTCAAGGGATAATGTAGGTTTCTTAAGTTTAATCAAGGCCCAAGCCCATTTTATGCGGCAATATGTGTCTTTTTAGGCGAGTATGACCTATGTTCTACCTCTCACATACGTACGATGCAGTAAGTCCGTGGTCAAGAGACTCTCTTGGGTGAGGACTTTATCTAATAGAATATCGAGAGTACGAGTCTTACTAGTGGCGACATAACCAGTCTCCAGTCCCCCAAGTCTCCATGAAAGGGAGGGGATAGACCGGCTCCCTCTAAGTGGTGTATGTCGTGCGTTGCTATATATGACTGAGTGTCACGTCCGACCTTTAATTTTTATCTTAATTACTAGCACGGTGGTAATAAGAATTTTACCGTCTTCGTCAGTAAGTGTTTAATTAAATTGGTCCCCAGAGTGGTGTTAGGGGACGATTATTTGGAAGGATTTATTAGAAGGAAGAAAAAGTGACGACGGTAAAAATGGTAATTTTTACTAGTAAAAGGTAATTTTTATTGGGGTGTTGAATTTTGGAATGGGTGTTAAGTTTGTGCGTTGGCCCGGTTTTGGGCCAAGCCCAGTCATTTCTTTCTCTCTCTCTCTTCCGCGCGTCTCTCTCTCTCTCTCTCTCTCCCCCGACCCGTTCTTTGCCCGGATTTTTCCGGCCGCCCGTTCGCCACTGTCATGCTGCCCCGGACAGACGGACTGGTCTCGTTCAGACCCTCGCCTCTTCCTGGGCCGGTGTCCGCGCGCGGAGCGCCGCCGAGAAGCCACAGCCGAGCCCGGAAGTCCCGACTGCCCGAAACTTCCCGTCGCCGGAACTCCTTCCTCCGGCCGCCATAGCCGGCAAGCCTTGGCTCAAAAGAAAGCCCTCCTCCCGTGCAGCAATCCCTCCAAAGGGCTCCCTCCATCTCGAGCTAGGTAAGGAGAAATCGGTAATGGAAATTCTATGGCTTTTTGTGTGTTTTCGTTTAATTGGCATAGTTAGGCTTGAAATTGGTGTTTGTAGTAGTTAGGAAAGTTGTAGAGGAGGTTGAGAGAAAGGTGCTGTCAAATTTTGGTGGACATTGGAGGTCGCTAGAGCTGGCCGTCGGGAAAAATGTTTTTAGTAGGGAATTTTATAAGGAGTTTATTGGAATGAGTTTTATAATTTTTAGAGGAGTTTTGGATAGGTTTGAGAATTTTTAGAATTTGGTTTTTTTTTGGCAGATTAATAAATTAGAATCCTGCCACATGATTATTTTAAGGTTAGAAAGGTGAAAGGTGAAAGGTGAAAGGTGCTAGAGGATGTCGGTTAAGATTTTGTGGAGGTTTATTTTGTTGGTAGTGAAATTAAGAATTTGGGCGATAGGCTTGGTTGAGCGCGCGGAGATCTTTTTTAATTACGCCTATTTTCTTTAAGCGTCGGTGTGTTAATTAAGGATTTATTTATGTTTTTGGAATAGGACGCGAGGAGGCTCGAGCTGACGAGGCCTCCGACCGACATCAGACTTAGGCCTAATTTGTGAGTAGACCTTTGTTTTAAATAGGGCTGCCACTTGGTTTGGTAAATACCAAACCGATCGAAAACCGACCAAAAATTTATGATTTGGTAAACCGAATTTTGGTAATCGAAATCAAAAAAACCAAAACCGAGAAATACCGAAAAAGTTGGTTTGGTTTTTGGTAAATACCGAATTTACCGAAATTCTAATTATTTAAAGACTTATATTTCTAAAAACACACAGACTAATAATCTTATCTCACGTTTTCAATTGTATATACCATTTAGTAAAAAACAAGACAATGAATAGAAAAATTCAACTATAATTGGTAGCATTCGGGTCTCAATTAAAGCGATCAACTTTAATTCAATGTTACTTGTTATATAAAAACGCTCTTACCTACCCGTCTTAGTCAATTCATCACACACACACATATAGACAAACCCACTTAGATGACATGTAACCGCCCATGTAAAAATTTAGGAATGTTTTTACCTCTCTTGATGATAGGGCTCCCCATAGGAAGCACAAACGTAAATAGAGTTAGCCGCCTTGATCAAGGCCAAAACATTATCAAAAATACCTAATTTTTCTACCATAGTCGTATTTCACTATATTGATCACATCATAGTTTACAAGGTTTTTGAAAATTTTGCTTCCTCTTTGTAGTTGGTTCACAAAGATGTACATATGCATATAACTTACTAAATAAGTTATACCACATTACTAGGCATGTTGTGGTTCCAATGATTACAATTCACAAAATTAAAATTCAACCGTCTGATGTGATCATTATAGTATAATACAATTCTGATAGAAAATTCAATTGTACTCAATAATGCTCGGGTCTTGATCAAAGCGGTCAACCATAATTTAACGTCACTTATTTACACGAAAAAGCTTTTACTGCCCTTATGTGACTTATTTTGGTCGATTCTTCCACACACATACTTTCACATAGATGACATATAACTTGTTCATATAAAAATTTGGAAACATTTACATCCTGACTATTTCAGTAGAAAATTAAACCATACTCGATAATGTGTACTGAAATGACTATCTTTTGTATATGTATTATCAGACTCTAGAAACTCAAGTGATATTTAAATTTTATAGTTTTGTATTGTTTTGTTATATTTTGAAAATATATTTGTTGTGAAGTTTGGTAATACCGAAAAACCGACATCTGAAGTTGGTAAGATTTATCTCATACCGAAGTTTTTGGTTTGGTAATTGAAAGTCATATTTCATTACCGAAAGCTTTGGTTTTGAAGTTGGTAACGGCCATTACCGATTCGAACCGACCGAGTGGCAGCCCTAGTTTTAAATAATGTGTTTTTGTTGAATAATGATTTTTCTGTTGTTGGAAATTTCCCGAAATTGAGAATTTCGGTGATTATACTCATATATAGTTGTTTATGAGAATAGTATGTATATGATTAAATGCTAGCTAGCTATACGTTATTTTCCCACATATTGAGGTACAATTCCAGTATGGGGTGACATGAGTGTTAGACGCCAGCGTCGTAGCCTTGTACGACTTTCTATTCTTTGAATTCATTCATAGAATTCGTACAAGGAATCAGCACATATATATACCACTCGGACGTTTCCCCCATACTGAGGTACAATTCCAGTATGGGGTGACGTGAGCGTTAGACGCCAGCGTCGTAGTCTTGTATGTTTATCTATTTTTGGAGCTTATTCATAGATATCGTACAAGAGATAGTCGAGTGTGAATACATACTGATATATATATATATATATATATATATAATATTCTAGCCTGAGAGGCAATTTTCCTAAAGTTTGGAAGTCTAGCGAGGCTAGACACCAGTTTGGAATTTTCGAGTTAAGCTTTTAAGCTATCGCTGGTAAAGCGTTTTCTTTGAAAGTATTTTTAGGGAAATATTTATTTGTTGTCGGAATTGTTTTTGTCCACTCACTCTGACGTTTTTTGAATATTTTCCTCTGGGCTCTTCATTTTTAAAATGCCTAGTCTGCAGTGTTCGCGTGAGATCTAGAAGGCGACGTCGAGGCATAGTGACCCATCTATCCGCTACATTTCGCCAGTAGGTTACCTGTTTAATCTACTAGGAGATTGTTAGCTTCCGCTGTGTTTTAAATTTTTAGTAGCTCTGAATACTGTTGGGATTTCTGTATAACTTATTCTGGCTACTTTTTGGTTGTAGCGGAGAATGTTAATTTATTTTTGGTTAATTTATTGGTTCTTTATTTTTGTTCTTCCAGGTTAGGGTTTTCCATTTTCAAGGGAGGTTTGCCGAGTCCTTCGGTAAGTTTTCCTTGGAGGTGGTCCCCGCAGGACTCACCTCGGGTTTCAGGGTGAAATTCGGAACGGGTCTTGACACTGAGACACTGGGGTTGTTGCTCCCATGTAGTGTTTGGAGATTGCAGGGTGATCGGGGGTCGAAGTTGAGATACCGCTGGCGAGCATCTCGCATGGGCAACGGGTACCGGCATGTTTGTATGCCTT
Organism: Fragaria x ananassa; assembly: GCA_034370585.1. Lineage (NCBI taxonomy): Eukaryota > Viridiplantae > Streptophyta > Magnoliopsida > Rosales > Rosaceae > Fragaria > Fragaria x ananassa. The sequence continues at coordinate 20,610,194 of CP139769.1, forward strand.
AGGCGTTTTAGTAGCTTTTGATTTGTACCAGCTATATGCTCTAGCTAGCTGAGCTATTCCAGCATGCGTTCCAAGGGGAGATTGTGATGAATTATTTTGTGGTTGGCTCTAGGTGAGTGCTAGAGTGCCTACATACCTGTTTATGGGATCAAACCAAACGTAGTTCCTCATTTCGCCATTGAGGCAAGTGGGCCATCAAGGTGTGGCGAGGAATGCCACTGAGGCATGACGATGGGTGCCGCTATGGTATAATGATGTTGCCGATAAGGCATGTATAGAGCTGTCAAAAGGTGGCTATCGAGAGCACACTAAGAAGAGTGGCAAGGATATCGAGAGCACGCTAGAGAGTGTAACCGAGATGTCGGGTGGTGTCAAAGTGTACCGAGAGCACGTCAAGGGGTGCGGTAAATGCCGGCATATAAGGCTATTGCCCAAGTCCCCCAGTGCTGGGAGAAAACATGGTGGCGGGGCATGACGGTTCACGCTAATAGCGTAACTGTGCGCGCTAATGGCGTAACCATTCGCGCTGGTGGCGTGACCTTCCGCGCTAGTGGCGTACACTCGTGGTGTGTGTAGCCTGAGATTGCACCTTTGGGTGCTGGCTGTCTACACGTGTGTAGCCTGAGATTTCACCGTTGCGTGCTGGCTGTTTACATATGTTGTGTGTGTGGCCTGAGATTGCACCGTTGTGTGTTGGCTGTTTACACATGTTGTGTGTGTAGCCTGAGATTGTAGCATGAAGAATGTAACATGTAGCGCGTATAGAGAAGAGTGTTTTATGTAACTCTCTAGGTCATGTAATAAGCATGCTTGAAGATATGTTGATGTATGAGGCATGTTATTTGTATAATAATAACTCAATTAAATAGTGTAAAGTATGACTTATCTAAAACCGTGTAGAGCCGCTATAGATATTGTAGAAAAATTGGAGTTGTCGATATAAGTCTCGATGTCGACAAAAGAGCTTGGTATAAGAATCCCAATGAAGTCGTCATGATGGCCAAGAAGATAATATTGGAGTGCATCATTGAAGATAATATTGCTTGACCAAGAAAGAAGCCATGATGACAAATAAATATGATAGTCTGTAGTGTGTGCCAATCATATTTGGCAAGTGGATAAGTAGACAAGGTGTGACCATTTGATAGGGGCATGACTCATGAGAACTTTGTGTCATAATGCCCACAGATAGATCATAAAGAAGTATGTAGCATTGTAGGTGAAGTGTTGTTGACAACTCGTTGTTAGAGCTTGGCTTGATATGATTATATAGTGCCGAGGGGGAATGGTAAAGTGGCAATTGATCGCTATCAAGGTAGCGAGATGGATTGGATACGAACTTGGTTGACATACGAACCAAATAATGGGCAGCGCCTATAGTCACGTGGTCTCAGAGAGAAGTATTTAGCCAGAGCCCAGAGGCATAGATGGTAATCATAGAGTGGGATAGATGCATCATGTATGTGTCAATGCATGTAGCACAAAATATATGTGGCTATCGATTAACCTTCAAAGAAATAATGGAAGTATAGTGTGAGATGTCTGCTTTGTGAGCTATATGTGGTCAACTGCAAACTAGGGACCGTGAACTCGGGAGGGCAGGGAGGAGAAGCCAGAGGGAGGAAACTAGGGACCAGGGGCGTCTGCGGAGAGTTCTCCAGGGGAACTGGGGAGACCAGAGGTGTCCGCAGGGACTGGTGAGACCAGGAGGTCCGCGGGGGAACTGGTATTACTTGAGGAGTCCGCAGGGGAACTGGGAGACCAGGGGAGTCCGAGGGGATTGGTGAGACCAGCGGAGTACGCGGGGGAACTGGGAGACCAGTGGTGTCCGCGGGGGGCTCGGGAGAGAGACACTGAGACATGGGTGGGCGTCCCCGGGAGAGCGGCGTCAAGCGGGTGCCAAAGGCAAAGGCAAGTCCCGGTGGTAGGGGCCCGGGGGGAGGGTTCCGAAATTAGGGTCGCGAGACCGAGAGCATATCCCTGCCGGGACCGTGTCACCGCCGCGACTGTCGTGGTTGGTCTCGCTACTGGGATGGGCGTCCAGAATTTGTATCCTGCCTGGAGAGAGGAGTCTCGGGAGGTCGGGAGGCCGTGAAGGTTCTGGGTGCCCATGCATAGGTGTCCAGATAAGTTCTTGGGGGGCTGCTCACCGGCGTGTGGGCCTTGGCCGGAGGTTAGGAGAAGGGGCACCAGATTCATTGGAAGATGGTGAGCATGATAACTGGGAAGGTGAGCTACTTTTACGGTGGTTGAAACCAACTATGGAGAAGAAATGAAATCCATATCTACTTTCTCTCTCCTCGTATTTCTCACTGTAAGAACCCCGAAGCTTGAAAAGCTGATTGTCCCAGAGAAAGTGTAATTCTGGCCACATGAGGAATATGCTCATGGTGAGCTATGCGGGGGTTACCACTTGAGGACACCCTCCTTTAGCGCCAATTGTTTCGGTGTGATCTCTAAGGGGATGAATCATACAGAATACAGGAACACCATCTTCAAGGCCCATAACTTGTCATTCATGGATAAAGAGCGTCAGAGGGAAGACCAGGGGTGCCCGGCCTTCGACCCTTTGATGTCTAAGTCAGTCATTTGTGAGTAGAAATAAGGTGAGATAGGGCGGAGATGAAGTGTTCCCAAATGAGGGGTGGATAGTGGTGTTTACGCCCAAATTAATATTTTACTGGACAATAATTGTCTATGTAAATATTAATTGAATTCTTGGTCTATGTCAGCCGGCGAGCCCAAGTTCTTTAAGTTTATAAATAATGGCCCGCCAGCAAGACCACGCGAGATGAATTGCAAGGTATGCCCACAGAATGACTCCGCGCGGACTAAAAGATCATGCGCGTTCTCAGACAAAAATAAAACTCGAGCGTGAAATGGCTTCGCGCGGAGTGAGGATCACGCGAGCTCACGCGTCTCCTGCAAAACACACAGTTCGCGCGGAATGCCTTCGCGCGGGATGAATTACTTGTTGACTTTGGCATTAGGCGAGGCGGAATACATTTAGGCACGCTGGCGAACTGATTCGCTAGTTCGCGAGGTAGACATACTCGGAGTCCGCGCGATTGCCTGTAATCGTTTCTGACTTTTTACAGTTTTTGACACGCTTTGGGCCAATCCCTGTTGCCCTTATTAATTAAAAAGCCTTGTTTTGGCCCACGAGCTGCAATAGCCCGCGAGGTGAAAGTGAGATACAGAGTCCACGGTCCGTGCAAACTATTATTTTACATGGACTGTGGCACCCCGCGAGATAAGATTGCTCTTAATTTCAGTCCGCATAGGACTCTACAGTTGAGAGGCGCACCGGAAGCAGTGTCCTATTCTGAATGGACTATGCGAGCTGGATATGTGTCACATAAGGATTGGTCTGCATGGGAGGAATAGTGTCCTTATGCTTCACGTTGCAGAGTCCAATAGGGATTCTGATTGTCTTTCTTTCACGGCAAAAACAGCTCCCACTATATAAAGAAGCTCGAAAGCTTACAGACCTCTCTCTGAACACACACACAACTTATTCAAACAGAACAAAACCTTTCAACTTTGTTGAAACCGTCGACCCAGTCGAATTTCCAACGATCCCAGGAGCTTTGTTTCTGCTTCCCCGTTGAAGCGAGCTCTCACACACACACACACAACTCTATCAATTGCAAACAAGCATGAAAACCAACTGCAACCCAGTTCCCTTCGAAGCCACTTCGAAACCCCGATTCTAATCGCACCGCCGCCTAGGATTCTTCAGAGCTCTCCGGACTCTACCCCGATTTCTCGGAAACTTCCCTATAGTTGCTCTGCTCACGCCGCCGTGAGTATCGACCGCCTTGTGCTCGTAAATTCCTCATCTGAGGTGGCACCTGGAACTTCTTTCGCCTGATCAAGAAGTCAAGCGCACGCAATCAACATTTTCCTCGTCCATCCGCGAGGTGGCACGCCCGCAACACTCCCCCTTTCTCTTTGTTCGCTATTCACCTCCGCTCCGCACGCTGAGGATCGTGGCCAAAACAAGTGGTATTTATAGGGATATGATGGATGCACCGTAAAAATATCATTTTGCCCTTCTTAGAGAGTGTATTACCATTATGCCCTAAAGGGATAGTGTATGTAATTTATTGGGCTTAGTTAAGGCCCAAGCCCATTTTATGCGGCAATATGTGTCTTCTTAGGCAAGTATGACCGATGTTCTACCTCTCACATATGATGTACTAACAATTAAATTCAACTAAATTTTAGCTCAGTATTTGAGTTTCAAATTGATGCTAAAATTGAGAAAGATACCAAATTTAGCTTTCTATATTGTCTGAAAGGAAAATCAGAGAAACCGAAAAAATGAAGAAAACTATTAATTGTAGACATTTGTTTTATATGGTAAGTTTGCTTATGTGGAATGAGTGTAAAATAAAAGAAAAATATGTATGAGTTTATTTTAAAAGAGGCCTAGTATTTTGAGTTTTTATCTAATTTTCTCGGACCTTTAATTGTGTTTTCCTTTTCCTCTTAGTAATCTTCTCAATGATAGTCAAAAAGCTAGTATTAATTGGAATGAATCTGTTGCTGATTTTATGACTAACAAGTGTTGGAATAAGCAAAAACTCTTGCAGGTTCTAGATCATAGCATTGTAAACCAGATATTGGGCATTCCCATTCCTGTGTGTGATCAGGAAGATGAACTTATTTGGGGACCCTCTTCTAATGGAAATGTCTCTATCAAAACAGCAACTTGGTTGCAAGGTAAGGATCAAAATGTTCATGCTAATGCAGATCTTTTAAGGAAAATGTGGCACTTGAATATTCCACCAAAGGTAAAAATATTTAGTTGGCTTCTCTTAAGAGGCAGATTGAAAACTAAGGATATACTTTCTAAGTTTAACTACATCAATGATAATTCTTGTCCGCTTTGCAATAACGATAATGAAATTGTTTATGATATTTTTGGTTGTTTTGTTATCTCACAAGATGTTTGGAGAATTGCAGGCATTGATAATCTAGTTGACTGGAACAATGGAATTTTGCATAATATGAGAAGCCTTTTGGGCAATAATGCCTATGATAAAGATTTATTTGCCAAACTTAGTCTTCTGTGTTAGTAAATATGGAAAGGAATAAATGATTGCGTTTTTAGAAACTTAACTCCTAAGTCTTTTGATGCAGTACAAGTGGCTCTTCATTACTTACAGTCCTACAGGAACCATAATTCGGGGCTTAGTGGAGTTTCTACTCAAAACCCTCTTGTCATAATTAAATGGCATCCACCACCCCCGAATTTTTGCAAATTAAACTTTGATGGCTCTGTTAACCATATGAACTCGGCTGCTACTAGCTTTATTATCAAAGATGATAATGGCCAGTTTATAGTTGCTAGTGAAAAAAAAGTTGGTTCCTCAAGTGTTCCAACAACTTAAGTTGCTGCTTTAAGGGAAGGACCTCTAAAAGCAAGAGAGAAGCACATCAAGAAGGTAATGGTAGAAGGAGACTCAGAGTTGGTGATTGACTGCATTAGTGGCACTTGTGCTACCCCTTGGAGACTCAGGACAATGGTTCAAGACATTAAGCAAATATGAGAATGTTTAGAGAGCTGCATCTTTCAACATGTGTTTCGAGAAGCTAACTTCCTGGTGGATGCCCTTACAAACTTGGGTCACACAAGCAATATGGATATTGACTTGGAAGGATCTTGTCCTCTTCATATTAGAAATGCTTTATTGTTTGACCACTTAGGGTCAGGTTGTACTCGAGGTTCTATTTTGTAATTTACTTTTCGTATCAAAAAATTTCCCTCAGTTAAGCCATTGACAAACTCGTACGTCTGTGTAGACAGTCGACGCTTAACATCATATGGAGCTTTCTCTGCTAATAACTTTTCAGAAATTAAGCAGATGCTTTGGCAAAACTAGGTCATCAGGTTCACAAAACTAGGGATCGAAATGAAGGATTAAGAAAACAGTTGATAGAATTGAGTTTTTTGAACTTCTTGACAACCATGAATTCATGATGATTTTTGCGGCGATAGCTCGATGGGTTCAATATTCCTACGAGATATTTCATATGTATATAAGAAAATGAAAATAAGAGTGGTAGCATGGTAGGATATGTCATATGTAAAAATTCAACCATATAACACCAACTTTGGGCAACATTAGGAATAGGTTAAAACGTTATTAGGGTTCGGAAACTTTAACACCAAGGTATCTGTTGGGATCACCTCTACTTCCTATCAGCAACACATGGTCCGTTACACTGTGCATCTGCATTTCTTCTCAATTGGTAAAAATTGAAATCAAAGTTGGTCTTCATAATTTTATTTTAATCGATATTTTTCTTTAAAATGACCTCAAGAGCAAGAGTTTCAATGGATTGATCATTGATACATGCACCCGATTTTCTTTAGTTTGTTCTTTTATCAATTAAAGGACTCAGACATGATTTTTTTTTTGCCGAGTTAAGAATCACCGCATTTAAGCATTTGTGTCTCGCTTTCTACATTACCAATATATCTTCTAAAATTTCAATTTCTCATAACTTTTAGTTCCGTTCTCTTTCCTAAATATGTAGTTTTACCGTTTAAAACGTTGACAAAGATAAAATTAATTATGATGTTGGATCGGAAGAAAGAATAATTATTAGAACATATAATCGGAAGGAATCAATCTAGAAATTGCAAAAGGGTATTAGTGTTACCGATGAAGCAGTGAGGTAATAAATTAAAACAATAAAAACTGAATTGTAAGAAATCAGAAATGAAAAAAAAAAAAAAAAAAGGAATATCAGGATAGTGGAAATGAACTGTAAAACGATAGGAACCACGATAACTGCCCACAACTGCCATTTCCTGGATTGACCACCAAGTAACCGCCACCCTGTCTCTCTCTCTCTCTACATAACTCAACCCCACTCCTTCGCTTCAACTTTTTTCCCCTCTCTTCACTCTCTGCCCGAACAGCCACCATGAACAACAATCCCGACGACCACCTCGATTTTCGACCCCCAACTCCACCCCCTCCCACAACGCCGCCGCCGCCTCCCCCAACTCAACCCCACCATCACCCAAACGTCGTCGTTTCCAAACCTACCCCCACCCCAGCCGCATTCGCCTCTTCATCTTCTACTTCTCTCACCATCGCAGACAGCAATGCCCCACAACAACAGCGAAAGAAGCGCTCCAGACTGACGAGACCCGAGGACGCAGATGATGACAACCCGACCAACAAGCGGCCCAAGCCCGCAAAGAAACCCGACCCGTCTGCGCCCAAGATCACCACGCCGTGCACCGAGTGCGGCCGCACGTTCTGGTCGTGGAAGGCTCTCTTCGGCCACATGCGCTGCCACCCTGAACGCCACTGGCGCGGAATCCAACCCCCGCCGGATTTCCAACGCGCCGGTTCGTCTTCGTCGAACCCGGTTCATAATCCCGAGTTGGAGCTCTCCATGAGTGAAGACGACCACGACGCCGCCTCTAGCTTGTTGATTCTCGCCAGCGGAACCGACCAGACACAGACACAGACACAACTCCTTCCTGGTACTAGTGGTTGTCGGGAAAACGACACTGGCGGCTGTCGTTTCGAGTGTTCGAGTTGCAAGAAAGTGTTTGGTTCCCACCAGGCCTTGGGTGGCCACAGGGCGAGTCACAAGAATGTGAAGGGTTGCTTCGCGATAACGAAGAATGATGTGGATGTTGATGAAGAGCATCATCATAATGATGGTCATGATCAGCATGGCAATGTGGTAGTGGCAGCTGGGCGTAGCTATGGCGTTGAGGGGAGCAATGTTGTTGAGAGCTTGGAGGAAAATAGTAGGATGGTGGTGGAGTCGGGGCATCAGTGTAGCATTTGTTGGAGGGTGTTTTCGAGCGGGCAAGCTTTGGGAGGGCACAAGAGGTGTCATTGGGAGAGAGGAGAAGATGCATCAGTGGTGATGACACAATTTGGGATGAGCAGTAGTACCGTTAATTCTGGTGGGCTGGACTTGAACTTGCCTCCTTCTGCTTCTGCTTCTGTTGCTCCTTCTGCTTCTGCTTCTGTTGCTCCTTCTGCTTCTGCTTCTGTTGCTCCTTCTCCTTCTGCTTCCGCTGCTCCTGCTGCTTCTGCTTCTGCTGCTCCTGCTTCTGCTGCTGCTTCTGCTCCTGCAAGTGAAGATGATCAATGCTCGTCGTATTCTTCGCCCGGCCTGGGTTTGGATTTGAGGTTGGGTCTTTGAACTGGGATTGCTTTGCTAGTGTATGCTAAAGAATTAGGTGATTGTTACTTGGTTATAATTAGGTGATCATTGGTATATTTTGTAACTATATATATTGATGTATTTGACTTCGAGAGGATATATGTGTCGTAGTGAATCTGCTGGCTCCACAATTGGGAGTTAGATTGTGTTTCATATGTAGAATACCTGGAAATATATTTCTCATTAGGATTATACTAATAATATACAGAGCTTTGTTCAATTCTTAGATGTTTTCTCATATGTGAATATAAGTTATGATAGTTGTACAATGGTGCAATGGTGTGTGTAACATGATGAACTTAATTAAGCAGCCTCTACTTCTTGCTGTTTGGCTGTGTTAATTCAATTCGTCTTACTGCATGCACAGATACATTGCTAGACGAGTTTCGTTGTTTAGCTTGAGAACTTCTTCTTTACCTTGTTTTGGGATCATCGTAGCCCACAGTTCCCTTATCCGTGGCGTTAATCTTTTCTGTTTTGGCTAATCTCATGAGCCGCCTTATCGATCATCAACCGATCGAATTACAGTTTGAGCTTCTGCGATTGTGAGGTACAGGCCATGCAGACCTTCAATTTAGTTGTTACTGGTTCGTTGATACATAATCTGAGGTTTGCGACGGCTTGTGGCTGATTGATGGATTTATAGCTACAAGTTGTTTCACTTATTGGAATATTTAAACACAAGAAAAATATAGTCTGAATAATCATTAGTTGCTGGCATAGTAATTTACTTGTATGTGGGAATAGAATCTACTCGATGATACGTTCCAATTTGACAATATTACGGGGCTATTTGATTTATCTTTGAGATTCCAATTTCCATTCCCTTGTTTGGTCGTGATATACTACCTCGTAAAAAAAAAGAAAAAAAGAAAAGAAAAAAAGAAGTGATATACTACCTCGTTGGTTTAAAATTCAAGTTCACGTTTAACAGTGTCATCATTAATGGTCCATCTGCAGTCTGCAGGCTGCAGCTCTATATCTTCCATTTTGAAGTTGAGAATGAGAATGCATAGCATTGTAATCTTTGGATTCTTTGGCTTGTAAGTAATATACTCCTGTTTCCACATTCTAACGGAGCTAAGAATTGAATTGAATCAAAGACAATACGGTGAGGATATGTTAACAATACTTTAGTTAAGTGGTGAGATGAGCGTTCTTTTGTGTAGGCTTAATAATTGAGCTAAACTTGTTTGCAGTAAGGGTATCTGTCAATTAGTTTGATTTCTTACTACTAGAGCATGTTGGTGTAAGACGTTAATTGATGTGATTGCCTTTTGACCATGCATGGATAAGTAATGACAACATATGTTTCTTTCAACAAAAAGAAGAAGTCGTAAGCCGAGTGTTAATTTCTGCTAAATATGAATCAAAACTTTCTAGTTAATTTGCTTTATGTATTTAAGATTCTTCAAAAGATTTAACCACGTTGCAAGACTTAGCAACATTTCTGAGGAGCAAATTTGAGGATTTCAGTTTTGTCTCGATTACCAAAGTACAAAGAGTAGCACTACATATGCACCAAAAAATTAAAATCTAATACCAAATGATGTGGCGTCCTACATGGCATCTACACGTCATCACTTTTAATTGCAAATTTCCAACATATTTAGCTTGTATTTTATTTTTAAATTACCCTAAAAATGTAATATTAATAAGGGCATATAACACTAAAGTACAATTTCAAGGTATAAATGATAAAAGGGTGCGGCTATTGTCACCCCACCAAATACTTTGTTCACCCCACATTTCAATTTTAAATTAAATATTCCAATATTAACCTCACAATCAAAAATTTTTGTGAAAATATAATATTAAACGAAAATATATAAAATCTAAATAACAACAATTCTTTGCATCTTTACATCAGAAAAAGAAAAAAAAACAATTCCCTACATCTTTCAAATTAGATTTGAAAATCACTTCAATATTCAATAGGGTGGTTATGCAGTGTGGTGGATCATTCCTTCTTATTTTTATTTTATGTATGGCTTCAAATGTAGTCTTTCATATATATATATATATATATATATATATATATTCATAATCATAAAGAAGAAACTTAAAAAAGAGATCGAGGAGAACAAATATAGAATATGGTTTGAGAAGAATGAAGGTCTGTGTCAAATATATTGATGAGATATTTGAATTAATTGTATATATTTTTTAGATTTTATCAGCTTGAGGAAAATAAAAACTAGATTTTCTCAAAATTTTAAGGGCAAAATTAGAACGTTAAAAATAAAAAATAAGACGTAAGGTGAATTGAGTATTTAGTGGGGTGAAAATAGCCGCACCCATGATAAAAATATCAATAATTATTCCACATGTTAAAATGGTCATTAATAAGTGTCAATTTACTCAATTATGATAAAAAAAAGTACACTTTTAAATTTTAGGGTCTGACGATTCTACCCTTATATTATAAACATCGCTCTTTTCCCTCTTTCTGTTACTTTCTCTCGTTCTCTTCTCTCAGCTTCTCTCTCTCTCTCTCTCTCTCTCTCTCTCTCTCTCTATGTGTTTCAGATCCAGAGATCGGCGTGGCCTGTCGTCCGCCTTCGATACGAGCTTCGTTGTCCACAACAATGGCTCTGTTCCTTCATCTCTTACTGGCTCCAGCTTCGCATTTTGTCAAGGTGAATCTCGGTTTCTCATTTCTATGCATATGATTCATTCTAAGGTTTTCACATTTCTTTGTTTCCCTTTGAATTTCAACTTGTTATTCCTGATTGTATTTGTATTCAAATTTTGATAATATTGATCGATTTGCATGTGTCAGTACTCATTTTAGCAACACGCAGGTTTTCAAAAGTTGTGTGATCTTATACGATTTCTCCATTCTCTAATCTTATTTTTGTTTTCGATTTCATCAATTTTTCTGTTTTGCAAGAATTCATTAAATCTCTGATGCTTGTTTCGGTTCTCTAGTTACATCTATAGTTACATATCTAATGACTTGAGTAGTTACATGAGTTGTTTGTGTTTTATGTTTGCATTGTTTTGCTTATTTTGGTTGTGTATTCTGATGAATGAGCATAGCTGTCATGAGTTACTTGTAATATGAAATACTATACATATTTCTGTTCAGGTACAATGGATAGTTAAGATTGGGCGCGGTGCGGTGCAACTCGGTTTAAGACCAAAACCGTAGTAAAAACTTTCGGTTGTTGAATTTTGCCGACTACAACTAATTTTTAATAAGCAAGGACCACATTTTCGGTTTGACTGCAATTTCTGTGCAGTCCGGTGCGGTTGGCTAATTACCCAAAACAACAAGCTGCTGAAAATGAAAATGAAAACATGAAGAGAGAAGAACATAAAATTAAAAGAGAAGAAGAAGAAGAAATGAGCAGAGAGAAATGCAACTGAGAGAGCTGCGAGAATGGTGATGGTGGAATGAGAGAGTGAGGGGGTCTGCCTCTCTTTGAGAGTTGCGAGAGAGTGCGAGTGCGTCAATCAATGGTTCGAGAGGGTGAGAGAGCTTCTATGGTTTGAGACTTTGATTCTCTAAAGATGAGAGGATATGTTTGCTTTGCGGCTAGGGTTAGATAGTTAGAGCATCTTTAGTAATGTTAGTTATTTTTGAGTTAAATTTTTGTCAAATTAGCTAAAATGTCATTTTGGCTAGTCACTTTAGAAATGTGGTTGCATCACTGTTCTCTATTTCAGCTAGTTAAATCAATATTATTCTTCAAATGAAAATTCAACAATAAAACAATTCAAACACATTATTTAAGACAAAGGTCCACTCACAACTTAGGCCTAAGCCTGACGTCGGTCGGAGGTCTCCTCTGCTCGAGCCTCCTCGCGTCCAGTTCCAAACATAAATAATTCCTTAAAATAAAACACCGACGCTTAAATAAAATAGGCATAATTAACTATGAGCTTTTAGCGCTCAACCATGCCTATCGTCCTAAATCTTAACTTCACTGCCAACCACAAATCTCCAAAAATACCAACTTCCTCAAAACCACCTTCCAACAAATAAAATCCAATGGCCGGATTATAAATTAATAATCCGCAAAAATACCAAACTTCAACAAATCTCAAACCTATCCAAAACTCCTCCAAAAATTCTAAAACTTATTCTATTAAACTCCTCACATTTTTCTCCACCAAAAACATTTTCTCGGCGGCGGCGCCGGCGGCCGGCGACCAACTCCGGCGACCTCCAATGGTCACCAAAATTTGGCAGCATCTTCCTCTCAACCTCCTCTACAACATTCCTAACTACCACAAACTCCAATTCTAAACCTAAGCACATCAATCGAACGCACAAACACAAAGCCCTAGAAAATTCAAATTCTGATTTCTCCATACCTAGCTCGAGACGGAGCGAGCCCTTTGGAGGGATTGAAGTACGGGAGGAGGGCTTCCTTTTGAGCCAAGGCTCGCCGGCTATGGCGGCCGGACGAAGGAGTTCTGGCGAAGAATGGCTTTCGGCAGTCGGACCTTCCGGCGAGCTTTTCTCCCTCACGGCGACGCTAGGGAGGCTGCCACCGGTCTAGGACTGCTGCTGGCTTGGAGACCGACCGAACGGGACCGGTCCGACGGCGAACGGCATCGGGAAAGAATTCGGGCAGTGAGGCTCGGGGAGAGAAACCGGGAGGAAAAGAGAGAAAGAAGAAAAGAAAAGAAAAATTGGGCTTGGGCCCTATCCGGGTCCAAGTCCCCTTTTAAACCCAAAATCCAATAATTCAACACCCCAAAATAAAATCCCAATAAAAATTACCTTTTACTAGCTAAAATTTACAATTTTTACCGTCGTCACATTTTCTTCCTTCAAATAATTCCTTCAAAATATTAGTCCCTCAACACCCTCTGGGGACTAATTAAAATTACACACTTAGTGACGAACAGGGTAAAAACTCTTATTACCACTATGCTAGTAATTAAGGTAAAAATTAAGGTTCGAGGCGTGACAAAGAAGCATAAAGTGTTCGTCGAGGTTCAACAACATGCTAAAAGTAGCGGAACGTTGCCGTGGCGGGGCAACAACACGCTGCAATTATTATTTACTTGACTTGTGTAACTACATTAATCTACCTATGTAACTATCAATGTAGTTATATATTGATAGTTATTTGGGTAGTTACATACATGCTATATAACCAGTTACAACATGTATTAACATACACATAATGCAAAAGAAAGCAAAGCAATGTCTATTAATTGAAATTTGTTCAAAACATTTAATCTTTCATGTAGCTATTCAAAAAGAATAGAACACTTTGCTCTCAACATCCTAAACCTACTGCTCCTTATATATTGAAAAATTAGCTCAATGTATGATCTGTAATGCTTCTTATCTGAAACTAAACTAGAGAAAATCTACATCAGAACTTCATCTTTCTTTAGTGTCTTCTTCATGTTCTGCTGCTTGCAAAGTTTGGCCATCAGTTCATCATCACCCTCTTCATCAACTGTCTTCTTTTTCTTCTTTGCCTCAATTGTTTTCTCTCTCTCTCTTTTTTTTCTTTGCCTCTTCATCAACTACTTTCTTTCTTTTCTTTGCTTCTTGTATGTCAGCATCTCTGTCCTTTGTATCCCTTTCTTTGTTATTCTTTCTCATCATCATCATCTTCTTCTGCACAACATTGTTTGATATATTAACTTATCACACCTCAAAACAATTATTGTAACTACATATGTATCTACCAATCTACCAATGTAACTACCCATATAACTAGAAGATTGACAATGACATGGGTAGTTACATTCAGGTTTTCAAAACAGTTATTGTAACTACATTTGTATCTAAATATGTATCTTTTTTTTTTCTTTGTTTGTTGCTACATGGTTGTTTAGATGTGCAGTTTACATTCAACTACCTATGCAACTACATATGTATCTACATATGCAACTACATATGTATCTACCAATGTAACTACTGATGTAACTAAAAGATTGACAGTTACTTTGGTAGTTACATTTCAAGTTTCAAAACAGTACAAACAAAAACAAAAACAAAGACCACCTATCATCACAAGAAGCACAAATTTCATTTAAATTCACACAATTTTATCTGAGCCAAACATCTTATAGCCTCATACCAACTTTACTTTCCTCTCCCAAGTTCTTGTCACATATTTCAACACTAAACAATGAATCCATATGCAAACATTCGTAAACTGAATAACACTAACACACATCCAGAGATCACAAAACAAACATAAACTTCAAAACCAAACAATTAATCGTAAACTCATACTCTCACCCCTCGACATAGAGATGAAACTACATATGTAACTATATTAACATACCCATGTAACTACTCATGTAACTAGAGATTGACAGTTACATGGGTAGTTACAGAATGATAGTTACATGGGTAGTTATATACATGACGGGCACAAGATGGTAACATCAATGTAACTATCCATATAACTATTTATGTAACTACAAATTGATAGTTACATGGGTAGTTACATACATGCTACACGGGCACAAGATGGTAACATCAATGTAACTATCTATATAACTATTTATGTAACTACAAATTGATAGTTACATGGGTAGTTACATACATGCTACACTTGTGTAACTACATTAACCTACCTATGTAACTATCCATATAACTACAGATTGATAGTTACCTGGGTAGTCACATGGGTAGTTACATACAAGCTACACTACATTATCTTGCATATATCCATGTAATTATTCATCTATATAACTATCCATTTATGTAACTATCCATGTAACTATTCATCTATGTAACTATCCATGTAACTACAGATTGATAGTTACCTGGGTAGTTACATACATGCTACATTTGTGTAACTACATTATCCTGCCTATGTAATTATCCATATAACTATCCATTCATGTAACTATGCATGTAACTATGCATGTAACTATGCATGTAACTACATATTGATAGTTACTTGGATAGTTACATACATGCTACAATTGTGTAACTATATTATTCTGCCTATGTAACTATTCATCTATGTAATTATTCATCTAACTATGCAAACAACATACTATAGTTTGGACAGCAATATACTTTCATCCTCTTCATCTTCTGTCCTCTTTTTCTTTTTTGCTTCTTCATCAAATGTGTTGGTGTTTTTGCTTATCCATTTACCTTCATCACATAAACAACATATAAACATTAAGAAACTTTTGCTATGTAAAAACAAACATATCATCCACAATAACAAATCTTTCACCATATCTAATCAATAAAAGATTCATGACACTGCATTCTATTTCATAAATGACATACCCATAATACAATAAAACTCATGAATCCAAGTGTGTAGCAGCTCTTTCCTCACATTCCTTGCTCAAGAACTTGAGAAGTTCAACCCTCGTTAGCACATCAAGGTCCATTGCGCTTTCATCGAGCAAAAGCACCAAAATTTATTCACATACATTTCCTCAAACACCTGGTATGCATAACCAAATAATATACCACAAATTAAACATCCCAAATTAAACATCCCTCCAAATACAGCATACATGGATACCTATAAACCCTAGAATCCCAACCCTAGATTAACACCTGTCAACTATTTCACAAAGCTTATGAAAACACCAACATTCACAATTATATGCATTGAACTAATTATACACAGAGACTGTTTAAGTATTGCGTCATGAATATGATCTTACATATTAACCTCAATATTGTATCATCAATTGTACAAGAATATGGACAACAACTACATTGATTTTGTTAAATGTAAACTTTCGCTCAAAGCCTAACAAAGCTATATGTCACTCTCTCCAAAAATATAGTGATAACCTAAGGAATGTGTTATCTGTAAGCTAACAACACTCTCTAAGCTAATACAGTTGTGTAGAAGGATTATGCTCAAAATGGTCATAGGCATGTCTAGTTCTTAAGAATAAGAGCACACTTGAGGCTAGCCCTAGTACAGATATGCAAACCTACCACACAAAAGTTAGGAAATAGCAGTTCCTCCCCATACACACTATTGTGTCAGACGTTAAGATGCTGAGGCCAGTGCTTACATTGGCATCGTAAACGATTGCAGCCAGAAAACCATAAACTAGTGAACCTAGTGGTATGTTTGTAATGAGAATGTTGTGATTGACACCTACGATGTTAGGCCTGAACAATTCTGATGTAATGGACACTGCAGCAGCAAAAATGAAACCGGAGCTCAATCCTATCAGTGCAGTGCTTGCGTGCAAAGCCATGGTACCACTTGATGCAGCAAGCAATATGAAAGCAACTGGGGTTGGCAAAAGTGCTATGGTCAGCCATCCTGCCCTTGCAAAATAGAACTTCCTGCATGTATCTTAGTCTCAAATCCAACAAATGACACTGAAATAAAATCACTTGTGAATACATAAACGATGCAACAAATGGAAAGTTTGACTTAACACCACCAGCTATCCTACCAAACCAAGATGTGTTCAACTTCTATAATCTACAAATGTAAAAATTAGATTATATATCTTAATGGTATACAATTATTGACCTAAAGTAGCTAACTTTAGAATCAAAAACCCCAATCCAAATTACTCATCTAATCGGTTTGGTTTGGAAATCGTAAGGATTCAAGCTCAGCCTAGCTGGTTAAGCAGAAATAAAGTCTGCAATTCTACTAAAACAAGTTTAAACACCAAATTCACACACCAAGTTTCCATTTTTACATATCAATTCCCCCAAAAATAACCCCAATTTCAATAGCCCTAGCTCCCCTGAAAGCCCTAATCCCAATTCCCCGATCCAACAACCACCGCTCACACCAAAAACAACACCGAAATCACAGAAACTCACACCACACCAATAGATTCAAAATTAGGGTTTCTGAAACGCACATGCTCCTCACCGGCGAGCTGAACGACGAGTCGTCTGACAGGGAGAGGCGACTCATAAGTGTAGTTGTAATTAATGCACTCGGATCGCATGTAGAGCGACAGAACACAGTTGTCGGCGGTGAGTCCCGCAATGGCCACGCCGATGTGGTCGTCGACCTTGAAAATCTTCTTTTGGTGAGAAGAGAGCTCGGAGTTGGTCTTGTTGACGCAGTCCATGACCACGTGGGTCTTAGATGGGAGGCCAATCACAGCCGAGCCTTGCTTCACATTCTCCGTGGCCTAGTCAACCTAGAAGAGTTTACTACAGGGCTCATTGACGGCGGAGCCATTGGACTCGACTAGATCTGGATCCAGATGAGAGAGAGACAGCGTTTTGCTCACTGGCAGTGTTCGTAATTCTTTTCATTCTTAGATGCAACGCTTTAGGAGATTTAAATGGGTGTACTATTTTATTGTCAATGAACATTTATTAACAGTTTTATCATTTGTTACCTCTAAATGTACATTTTTATCATTAGCCCAAATTGCAATACCCCTCTTTTATGTGTAACAAAAAAAAATTACAATACCAATTAAAATTATGACACCTGACAATACCACGTGTCGTATGCCGATTGGTTGATTATCATTTATGAAATCTAAAAAATAAATTATTAAATCGATGAATAGTGATTGTTAAATTGACGAACATGCAACGTTGCATAAAAACAGGCCTAGAAAAGCAATTTACAATGAATAGTAACTGATAGAAGCAATTAAATTGATGGTTTGATGGAGTTCAAGGGTGCATATGCTCTCAATGATTTGGTTACTTTGGTTTGGTTGTTATCAAAAGCAGCTTACTAGGGTTCCAGTTCTTCTTAGGGCTTTTTAGTAGCTCTTCGTCGTGAACTTCATAAGACAGGTTATTGTGTAAATGTTTGTCTCCCCTTATATTAAGTGGACTGACACCCTAATTTGATCCACACACACAACAAAAAGAGTGCTCCCTAACAGCTTTATATTCCAAATTAACTTGATATTTTTCTCCTCAAACAACGAAACACACCCGATTCAGAATCTGAGTCACACGATTTTGATCAAGTCATCGAACATCCTTGCAGACTTTCCATAGGGACCGGAAAGGAGGTTTGAACATGTGCTTTGAGACTAGGAGGGATGTTCAGCTTTCTTCATTTTATGGAGTGGCAGAGCATTTCTTACATTTAATGTTTCAAGCTTCTCTAGGTTCCCAGAAACCCAAGCTGAATGAGGGGGCTAGAGAAATAATGTACACACCCAAATTAGGAGCACTATAAGCTGATATGAGAGTCATCAAAGGTTCAGAGGCTAAGGACTCTGGGTTCTTCTGCGTGACAATCGAGCTTATTAGCAAGAGCACATGAAGTGCAATTTTTATTTTGCTGCTCATGTCGAGCAATGCTGGGCCGCACTAGGTCAGGAAAATGAAAGAAATTGATCGAACCGAAAAGATTAAAAGATTTCTGAGAAACAACAAAATCTTGATTTTTTTCTTTCCTTGGGAAAAAAGATTAGTACACGGTGTATGTACTTTTGTGTGGAGGTGTGTGTGTGTGCGCGGACAAAAGGACGTAGTTTATGGATTGATGTTACAAATCCGAAGATACGGGTTGTCATACATTACATATTTTGACCAGTAATTCTTGTATTTAGAAATAGCCAAATCCAACCATGGCTTGTAGTTTCCATTGTAATGGATGACTGCTGCATTCTCTATTGCCGTTTGGTTCAGGGCTGGGTCATAGCCAAGTCCCAAAGAATGCCATCCGCGATCCAGTGGATAGGTCAAATTATAAAAGGTAATAAGTCCTGGTGGCAGTGTACCAAGTTTCCAAAGAGTTCGTTCCTCATTCTGCAAAACAGATCTTCTATTATACAAAAGCATAATCTAACAATATCTCTGTACAGATTTTTAGAGAACATTTTAGTTAAACAGTCTGAAGTAAATGATATGCGAAATAATTAGATTCATAACATAATCTTCTGCCTGAAGCAAATGAAAAATGATAACCTACGATACATCTTGCAAACTTTCAGTTATAATGATAAAATAATATCATAGTTCTGCCTATGTTCTTGCATATCCTTCAAACAGGGATGGTGGGGAGAACGTAGAACAAGAGAATGAATAGCCAATCATAAAAACTACAAAAAAATCAATAAAAAAAATTTTAAAAAAAAATTCCTGGTTAAAAACATATTAATAAATGGGATGAAGGGACAACTGCGGTAGAACGGAACTAGAATTTAACATGCCAACGAACTATTAGAACATAATCAGTTTCTAACAAATCAAGTCATGCAGCCTTGAAATACCGATCAGATAGGTCATGACAATTTCAAATGAATGTAAGATAGTCAGAATAGATGAAGAACAGTGCAGCTGTCAAAGCCACCATATTAGTTGAGCATACCCAGTTATGTAAGCAAATAAGCTTAAATATAACAGATAAATGAATAGTACAATTTCTTGGTGATTAGTGATAGTTGGGGAGGGGGAGACTAAACCTTGGGACCTAAGACATAAGGGCAATGCTCTTAACTGCAATCAGAACAACTCAAAGAAAAAAACAGCAGAAGGAGAAAAAAGGAGAAAAAAAAGTTAAGGAACTTTACCATATCTTGCCACTTATGATATACCCCGGTCATGTTTCGTTTCCGCCATTCCTTCAAGTCAAACATATTCATGCCGAATGCCCAGCCACAAGCATTTGGATCGAAATTCGCAGATATTATTGGATTAGAGAAGTTTAGGTATTTATCATACCTATGGAAGCTCTCTTTACAGGTCTCCACTGCACCATTTACCATCCCTTGAAGATCAATAGACCAAAGAGGTGTCAATTCCTTCTGAACTACAATATCATCATCTAAAAATAGGATCTTGTCCAACTTTGGATAGACATCAGGAAGGTAAAATCTCAGATGATTCAGCAGCGACAAATATTTAGGATTCCGATATTTGAGCTGGTCAGAACCCAGTGATAGTGAGGAAGGATGGTTTGCCTTGAAATAATACTCTTGAAGTCTGGCAGACTCTAGTTGACGTAAAACAGAACAAGAAGAGGAATTTAGCCACTTAAAATCATCAATATTTTGAACCTGCACTGCTGCTCCAGCAGGAGGGTTGACAAGAAACCACATTCTCATAGCAGCATAGTTTAATTTATCAGTGACCACATGGAAAACATGCTTGTTGGGTTCCTTTGCATGCAGCACAGTAGAATTAACAACCACAGATGTCGCTAGTACATTGTCCGAAAAGATAGCATAGTGGTATAGAGAAGGATCCTCAAGCTTTTCTTTGTTAACATCCTCCCTATTACTATATCCCAACAAGAAATAGTCTGATGCAAGTTGTAAAGGAAGGCAATGCAATGGTTTGGGGACTGTTTTTGCCGCAAGCTGGATCAAAAATGCACTCTTTTTCTTCAGACCATTTACATTATCTTCAGTTGACTGAAGCATGGCTCTTAACTTTGTTTCCATTGTATGACAGTCATATAGTTTGTCCTTTGCTACAGAGAGAGCACGACCCATTGACTTGGCTCGATTAAGTGCACTGATTAGAAAAATAAAGATAAGTTATAAAAAAATTGCATTAAAAATCAAGACAGACGCTGGTAAGCCTGCAAATAGATAGAGAGTGGAAAAACCTTGCAGGAAGCTCAGCATCCGAAGTTGCTTCTCCAATAGCATTCTGACTAAGTTTAGAGTTCTTCATGAGAGAATTATAAAGAACACTTTCATTCTTGGACTTGGCAATGTTTGCATAAGCAATGGCCATTATGATTTGGTCCCTCATAAGTTTCAAGGTTGAATCAGAATTTGGGTTTTCATAATCTCTCCTCCATATGCTGTACTTTCCTGTGACAATGGTGTCAAAGGATTTTGTTCGCTTAATTGCTGCCTCAGCCATCTGGTCATTAGCTTCTTTATCTTTTCCCATAAGCTCTGCAGTCCGAAGTTTCCTCCTTTCTTCTCGCATTAGCTGAAGGGCCAGTCATAATTAGAAATCTAACTTTACCAAACAAATGAATAAAGTAGAGACAGACTACAAGAATTTGACAATTCACCTGTCGTTTGTGCTTCACAGGGCTTATTAATGACGGACGAGAAGATCGGAGCTCACCTTCTCCAGATTGATGATCATCTGTTGAATGCTCAGTCTTCTCTTCAACTTTCAATCCAGATTGAAATGAATCCTCTGCTACCTGGAAAGTAACATATTAAGAAAATATCTATCAAAAAAATAACTCCTGTATTGTATCTAACTTTTCAGTTCCTTCCACTTCCATACTACTCTAAACCAATATATAATACCTGCACACTCTTTGGATGGCCATGCCTTCCATCAATGGGATTTTCCAAGACCCAAGAAGCAGATAGGTCTCCGACTTTAACCCTACTACTTTGAACAGCTCCATAATTGTTGCTGTATGTCGCAATTATGTCAATATTCTGTGTGGAATAGATAAAAATGAGCACCATTGATATCTACTTTGAACATAAGAAAAAGTACTAGTTTCCTGTACCTTTTCATCCAGAAGTTTGTTGGTTCCGGTTACAGAAGATTCACCTTCTTCCTGCTCAGTCAGCAATTTAATATAGTAAATTTTCCAATATTTATATGTTTTATCCAAAAGATACAAGATTTGACTGCTATGAGTTGAATACATATCTCTCAATAGCCCCATCTGGACTCATTAACTGTCTGTAACTTTGTATACTGATTCACCATTCTGAATAATATACATCGAATCAAACAGATGCCTTACTTACTTACGGTGATCTAAATCCCAATACCTATTGTCTTCAATACAATATGAAAAAGGTCATCAGTGTTGTGCTCCCTGGTGATTCAAATTTCCAGTTATGTCTTATTGCAGACACAACCACGTGCAATCCCTATAACTCGCGTAATGAACTTATCTAACGACTTCCGACTCGAAATCACAGTAAAGTCGCAGACCTACCCCTAGCTAGTACAAATCCTAGTCAACGTGTAAACAGAAACTCCATTGCGTGTATCTATCCTGAATTAACCGCAAATCCTACTATAAATAGCACATATATAGAGTTCAAAATAAGTGAAATGAGATAGAAACCTTTACATGGCAGCATTGCTCACACTCGCAGGGTGTGTGGTACCTACTGATATCTCTCTGACTGATACAAAAATCCATCAACAGTAATAAAAACCATAAGAGCAACGAATGACATAAAACTAAAAACCCCGGAATTGAAGAGCAACAAAAAGAGCCTTACATTGTGGAAGCATCAGCTCCAACAAGCAGAAACTGAAAAACAACCTGCATTAATTGAATACCAAATCGGAAATTAATCGAAACCGGATCATAAACAACACAGCTAAGTAATCACTAAACAAAAACAAACTAAGCTACAGAATCCATGAACTCCTCGGTTTCGCCGGAGACTAAAATCATCAGAGAGGTAAAGATGGATCTGAGTGATCTCGGCGTAGAAATGCCCAAAGCAAAGAGTGAGAAAGAGGTCGAAATTGAAAAGCGCGTGATCTGATTGGAATCACAAGTGAAGGGAATTGAAGTGTATACCAGTGAGATGAGGAGGAACAGCAGAGAATGGAAGGTCGATGGTGAAGTAGGAGCAACTGCCATTAGCCAATGTAGAGAGAAATAGAGAGAGCTCTGTTCTCACAGTCGGTGCTCTACAATGCCATGTCGTTCCTCTCTTTGTTTTTCAAGTTTATGAGAGAATCATGAAATAGTTAACAGTGCCCCTTTTTTATGTTCCTTTTTGCCTTTTTGGCAAGCCGGTACAACAACAAAACTGAAAATAAAAATAAAATAACATTACTTGGTCATATAAAGAGAGAGAGAGAGAGATTTAGAACACCTAATCGGTGTTGGGTAACTTGCACTGTTAGTGTATATTATAAAGGTAAAATCTTCAACTCGAACTCATTGCTTGAGTTGGCCAAGTGCTCAACAACAACGATTTTCTCTAAACGCATGTTTTACAAGTCACACGGCACACGCAATAAAGTTAAACTATTTGAAGAGACATGTGTTAATAGATTAAGAGAGTAGACAAATAAAGATGGTTAGCAAATTTATATCCCACGTAGTTTGGGTCATTTGTTATTGTTTATACATTCAATCTTGGTTAATTAGTTGAAAAAATTCGAAAATAATTATTGAAATTGACTAGATCAACTAAGAAAAAAGTTGTTTATAAATGGTTATATCTATTTTCCTTGTGTAACAAGCTTACAAATGTCAGGAGTACAATTATTGAGTAACACTTCAAAACATGAGTGATTATGATTACAATATGTAAGCTGAATATTCAGTAGTAACAAAAGGTGAATGAGCAAGTTCAGTAGTTCACCATTGAGGTTGAATCTACAAATTACATTCTCGTAAGGTCGTCCTTGAGGTTCAACCTCTCCATAACGAACTACAAATTTAAAAGTTAAAAGGTAGAGTGACAAGTTGGGACTTGCTTTCTCACCATTAACACCTTCGGAATCCCAAAACAACATCCAGACCAAAGCTACTAGTCTACTACAATAATTACACTTTCACAGCTAACATACCAATTTCAGTACAATATTACGCTCATTCTAATTACAGAGATGCATAAAATGAAGAAATAACAACTCTCTACATTATGTTTTCGGCCGCAAAAGTCTGCAATTGCTGACAGCTGCGGTATCAGCATTACCTCATTCGAGGCGACCCTTGGTAGTTTTGATTTCCTTCTGGCCTGGGGTGAAGTGGAGAACGATAGTGTAAAGGTGTCTGACCTTGGTGATGAGCCATAGGATGAGTGGAACGATTGGAACGAATCCTAGGCTCCCTTATAAGTTCATTCACCGACTGGATCCTTACCAAAGTCTCCACAACATCTATCATTGATGGCCGGTTTTTGTGTTCAGATTCAATGCATTTTAGAGCAAGCTGGGAAATACGGAATGCAGCTTTGGCTGGATACTTTGCCTCCAGTCGAGGGTCCATAATGCCTTTCAATTTTCTTTTATCTGATAAAAATGGTTTTATCCACTCCACAAGATTATGTCTTCCACTTGGACGATTCGTATCAAGTGCTCGTAAGCCTGTTAAGATCTCAACCAGCACAACACCAAAACCGTACACATCACTCTTCACATAAAGATGCCCTGTTTTATCAAACATCATATGAAGAATGTCAAGGCATAGACTTAGAGATTTTAAAAGGACCCTAGTTTTGTCAAGCAAGGGTAAAGCATGAACACTACCAGCTCACAAATTCAGTAGGCTATAAGGATTACCTGTGGAAACATACTCAGGAGCAGCATAACCATATGTGCCCATGACCCGGGTTGTCACATGCGATTGACTCTCTGAAGGACCCAATTTTGCCAAGCCAAAGTCGGATATCTTGGCATTAAAGGACTGCAGTGTGAACAAAGAATGAGAATGAGAGGCGCAAATATGAGTACTACAGATCTCAGTATTCTTTATAATACGCTTATATTAGTTCTTGAGGACTGTTTATAAAGGGAAAAGAACTTTACCCCGTCAAGTAGTATATTGGAAGCTTTGAAATCTCTATAGATTACTTGCTTCTCTGATGTATGCAAAAATGCCAGGCCTTGAGCTGCTCCTATTGCAACTTTAAGCCGTATGTCCCATGGAAGTGGCTGAACAACTGAGCCCCCTGCATGAGTAAATGAAGTGTTCAGCGAAAAATGAACTTATTGTATTTGAGTAATGGATTATGAATTTTCTTTATTTACATGTATAGCCAATAATGCCAAAATCTATTGATGATCTTTTGCTTACTTCCAAAAAGATGGTTTTCCAAGCTTCCTTTTTGCATGAACTCGTAGACAAGCAGCAGTTCTTTCTCCTCCCAACAGTATCCCAACAGCTTTACAAGATTAGGATGAGAAAGTCTACCCAAGAAATTCACCTCTGACTGCACAAACAAATAACAATCAGACAAGAATACAATGCATGAACCAAACTATACTTAAAGAAAACGTGTAACAAGAAATCTGGAAATTAAGCCCTTTTTTATAATGATTGATTCTCAATTTGACCTAATAAACTTTGAGAAATTTGCATATCACAAGATTGTTTAGCATATTTACAGCTCAATATGTATCCCTTAAACAGTTAAACTACAAGTAAACATAGACCACAAGCTGCACAACAAATAACCACCTTCCCTCCAAATAAGCAGCTGATACAACAGTGCCCAAAGTTCGATATTAAACAATGCTCACTGTTTAGTATTGGTACAAGGTACTTTCCACTTTAAAGTTTAAAATATATCAAAAGACAAGTGCAACATCTGCAATGTCAATTGCTTAAAGAATGGGACATGGGAGAACTAGTTCTAGGAGAGAAGTTTAAAGTCCTACTCCTACCTAAAAGATCATACAAGACAAAATGAGCATCACAGATTATATTCTTCTCCATCAAGCAGAATAAGATTACCTGCCATTCCTCAAACCCTTGCAAGCTCTCCGAATTTAATTTCTTTACAGCAATTACAGTATTCCTTCCAGGTTTCGTGGCTGGCCTCTCCTCAAGCCAACCTTTATAGACTTTCCCAAAACCTCCTTCCCCAAGCACCGTGTCTGATCTGAAGTTCCGAGTTGCACTCTTCAATTCCAGATAACTGAAGATTCTCAAGTTTGCGTCGGGTAGAATCTGCCCATCTGGACAGGTGTCATCGCCACTTCTTGCCGAAAACTGGCTGTTCCTGGATACAGCGCTTACCCCAGAAGAAGTGGAAATGGTATTACTGGTCGATTGAGATACATTACTCGCAGCTGTATCAATAGTAACAGAATTAGAAATTTGATAGTACAAGCCACAAAGAGAAAGCCAATCATTGAAAAACATTTTATAGTCTTAGCCACTCCACTCATTGCCAATTGGTTTTTGATTGAATGCTCATATTACCTCAAAATTTTTACTTAAATATTTTTCCTTCTTTCCTTATGAGTTTCATTAGAAATAGAATTCCTTCATGCAGAAGTTACATGAATACCAACAAATTTCAGGACACAAAATCTGGCGACATGGAGTTGAACAATTACCATATGAATGACTGCATGATTAACACACACAATGATTATATACAACCAAGTTCGGATTTCAATCAAAGATAACACATTGTTCAATAACCAGTAGATTAAAACAAGAATTCAAAAAAACCCAAACGAAAACTTGAAGAATTAATCAACTTGGTGAAGAACAGAATCAAAATTTTGACTTTTGGGTACCTGTACTGAGATGACCAGTAGTAGCTGGTGTTGGGTCTTCAGCTGAAGCAGAAAACCAGCAATTCCCCATCTTTGCCTCTCTCAATTCTCAACCTGATGAGCTCTCTATATGCACAAACAGCTTGTCCTGATAATGATGATGATGATGATGATGATGCTGGTTTGTTCTGCCCAGGTTTCAATGAGAGAGAAAAGATATGGAAGTTACAGAGGAAAATAGTCTCTGTTTTTCTTGATGTTGGTGTAGAAAAGTGGCCTCTTCAACTCTTCCTTTCAGCTCTGTGCAATAATGCTTTTCATTCTGCTTCAACAACCAACCTGGGTCTCTGTCTGTCTCTCTCTCTCTCTCTCTCTCCACTACTAAAGCCTCTGACTTTGTTGATGTCTGAACTTTATTGTGCTTGACCCAAATTCAGCGCCCAAAGCACGGTAAAAAAACGAGACCCTTTACTGCCAAGACCGAGTCCACCAAACAAATACAAAGCTTCTGAGTTTTCCTGGTTAATGCATGAGTCTGATTGCAGGCCCAACATAACGTGGTTCAGAGTCAACTGCCGTGGCTTGTGTGTTTGATTTGTCAAAGTGTCAAACTTCAAAATTGTATTCAAAGAAAGCAACCAAGCAAATGAAGAAAAAAACAAATAATTGAAATAAAGAAATGCATCTGCATGTAAGCAACGACAGAGCCGTAAGTTTAGGAGGACTGAAATTTAATAAATGTAAAAAGAAATATATAATAATTTTAAATTATTTGACAAAATTATGTTTTAATTGAAAGTAATATTATTGTTTTTTCATAATCTTAATATTACATGGAAATAAAGATAGACCTATACAATTATAATCATCATTCAATCCTACTGATAGAATATTATTAATTGACATTTTTAAAAGCTTTGGGGGTATCAATTATAATAATAATCATACAATCTTACTAATAGCATAGCATTAATTGACATCTTTCACAAATAAGGGGGGTGGCCATGACACCCCTTAGTCCTAAGCTAGTTCCGCCGGTGCATGGAAGAGGTTTATTATTGATTATTGGTCATAGAAATTCTGAACAAGAGGTTTAAATAGGTCCCCTCTCCTTTAAGCTTTGTGATTTCATCCATGGAAATATAATCATGTTGCTGTTAGCGTGAGTCATGAAGTCGGTTTAGGAATATAAATTAATTTGTTATTGTTTTCCTATTCTATACATGTAGTACATAGTACGTAGGGTTTGTACATCTTGTATCTCTATATATAGCCTCTTCTGTGAGATGAATAAATCATCAGAAAATTCATTCTTCAAACCTCGTTATATTTGACTTGGTATCAGAGCAAAGATCCGGAAGGACTTTATCTCTTTGTTTCCGCTGCAGTTCTTCGTCTGGCGTTGGTTCTCTGTCAGACTATTCTTTCAATTAAACCCCATTGTTAGGGTTAACTGTCGACGTTTTTCCGACGTTCGTTCTCCATCTGACGTTGGTTACTTGTCAGATTTATAGTTGTTTTTCACGAAGTTGGTCTGTTCTCAGTTCAACGTTCGTATTCTAAGGAGTAGCAGTCACCATCGGGTTCTAGCCTTTCCTAGACCAGGACCGCCATCGTCTGCCCTAAGACTGCCACTGACCCCAAGAAGTCGTCGATGTGCCTTGGCTGTCGTCTATGCCCAGAAGACGTCGTCATGTCCAGTCCGACGTCCGTCCTGTCCAGTCCGACGTCCCAAGAAGCCGTCACCGTGCCTTGGCTGTCGTCTACTCCCAGAAGACGTCGTCCTGTCCAGTCCGACATCCGTCCTGTCCAGTCCGACGTCCGTCCTGTCCAGTTTGACGTCCGGCCTGATCCGCATCAGTCCAGACGCAGCCAACGCTGTCTAGTTGACCCAGAAGACGTCGCATCTCCGTCGTTGTCTCTGCCCAGAAGTGCCGACGCAGCCTTCTTAGACCCGGTTCTGTTTCTTGCTCGATTCGACTCTGTGATCCGACCCAGTTCGTTTGAAGACCCGACCCGGTTTCAGTTTAACAAAAAAAAACTGAAACCGTGAGTACAGGTGTATTGACAGTGCAAGTGCATCCGAGGCAGTTTTTTTTTATTTGTTCCTTATTACTTTGCTGCATAACTACTGATTTGATATTTGTGCTGCAATGGGTTCTGGAGAAGAAAGTTCTCAGGTCAATGATGTTTAGAAGTTTGAAGTATCAGTCAAAAATTCTGAAAATGGTTCCTTTGGGGGGTCCAAACTCAATGGAACCAATTTCTGAAAATAGAAGAAAATCATGACAGCTCATCTCCGAGGGATGCACAAGATGGGACATGTAACTGGGGTGATTGAGGTCCCTAGTGCAAGTAATGTTGCTGCTTACACTAAGTGGGAAGATGATGATGGTCTTGTGATGTCAGTCTTGTACAAGGCCATGAATGAGGAAATAGTTGACCTGGTGGAGCAATGTGATACTGCGCAGGCAATTTGGAAGACATTGGCAGATTTATATACTAATGAGTCTGATTTCATACAGGTTCATAAGTTGATGTATACTGCTGTAGCAATGCAACAGAATGGGCAGCCAGTGGCGCAGTATTTCACCAAACTGAAGAACATTTGGGCTGAAATTGATGTGAAGCGTCCGTGCAAGATCAAGAATCAGGAGGATCTTGTTTGGTACCTGAAGGAAAAGGAGCTTGAGCGTCTTCATCACTTCCTGAGAGGCCTTGATGCAAAACATAACTGTGCCAAAGGAGAGCTGCTCAAAATGACAGAACCTCCTAGCTTGACTACAGCTTTCACATATATCAGTAAGGATGAGTCTCAGCAGGACAGCCTTACTCAAGCACAACTTGAAGTCTCCAGTCTCACTATTCAGGCAAGAGCACCAGCACCACTCCTTCAGCAATCAAGTTCCGTTCCACTCCACAAGCAAGGACCACCACCAGGCTTTAGGAATCAACCTCATTCTCCTTGCTCTTATTGCAATGGTGACCATGCTCGTGAATCTTGTTGGAAGTTGTACCCGCATCTTAGGCCTAAAAGGCCTACATATCGTCCCAAGGCGAAAACAGCTATCCAGTTGGTCCAGGAACCAGACATCTATGGTGTGGTCGGATGTGATCATCATACAGCAAGAGGTGCCACAACCTCAGCATCTGTAGCTGGTCGTGACAAGCTAGGTATGACCTTAAATATTTCTAACTTTGTTGGTGGTGATACATGGATTATTGATTCAGGTGATTCTGATCATATGACTTATGACAAATCTTATTTTACTGAATTATCATCTTCACCTGTACCTTATGTTACTAATGCTAATGGTGAGGCCTTCCCTGTGTTAGGAAAGGGGTCAGTTCGTATCACTCCCACAATAGTGCTAAAAAATGTGATATATGTACCTGCTTTATCCCATCATTTGATATATGTCCCACAGTTGAATGTTGAATCCAAATGCTTTGTGACCTTTTTCCCTATGTATGTGATTTTTCAAGATCCTCTCACTGGGAAGTTACTAGGTCGGGGGTATCTGAGGGGCAGGTTGTTTCATCTGGATCAGACGTACGTAGGGGAGAAACCAGGCACACAGTCCCGGACGGCTTTAATGTCCAATTCTGACAAGCTAAGTGAAGTTTGGTTATGGCACCGTCGCTTAGGGCATCCATCTTTTAGTGTTATGAAAAAATCCATGCCTTCTTTGTTTATTGGTGTGGATGAGTCAGTCTTACATTGTGAAACTTGTGTTTTGGGCAAGAGTCATCGCTCAACTAATTCATCTTGTATTTCTAATAAAAGTGTCATTCCTTTTGAATTAATTCATTCTGATGTTTGGGGACCTTCAAAGAAATTCACTGTGTCTGGTATGCGATACTATATATATGTCATTTATTGATGATTGTACACGTTTTACTTGAGTTGTTCTTCTTAAAACTAAGGATGAGGTTTTTCCGGCTTTTCAACCCTTTCTTTCTGAAGTCCAAACACAATATAATGTCAAAATTAGAATTCTTCGCTCTGATAATGGGGGGAATATGTTAATCGTGTCTTTCAGTCTTTCTTACAAACACATGGGATTATCCACCAGAAAACATGTCCTTATACACCTGAACAAAATGGGGTATCCGAAAGGAAAAATCGTCATTTACTTGATATGGCTCGTTGTATCCTCTTTAGTGCCCATTGTCCTAAGAATCTATAGGGTGATGCTATCTCCGCTCTACGTATCTCATTAATCGTCTTCATTCTACTGTCCTCCAGGGGAAAGTACCATTTGAGGTACTAGCTTCTTATGTCTCTTTATCTTCCTTTCATAATCTCTCAGCTCGTGTTTTTGGTTGTGTTGCATTTGTTCATATCCCAAAGAGTCAAAGGTCAAGTAAATTGGATGCCCGGGCGATTAAGTGTGTGTTTGTTGGCTATGGGGGCCATCAGAAAGGGTACAAGTGCTATCATCCACCTACTAGGAAGTATTATGTCACTATGGATGTTACTTTCTTTGAGGATATGAGCTACTACACCTCTTCTGATACTACTCTTCAGGGGGAGAACTCATATTTTGAAGAGCTGTATCATGGAGTGGGGGAGACAAGTCATTCAGTTGAGGTTACAGATACATCGGAGGTTCAGGGACAAGAAGAGAATAGACAGGCACCACCAGATGATTCTGGTATAATTGTTCCAGAGATTCAAGAGTCAGACACTGAAAGCGTTCCTGCTGAAAGCGTTACTGCCTCTCCTTCCTTGCATGATGTTACTAATACCCCTGACTCATGTCTCCCTAGTACAGAAGATCTTCCATCTGAGGTTAGTAATTCTGTTAGGGTTGATACTAGTGATGCTAATAGTAGACAATATGTGTTACCAAATAGGTCTACTCGGGGTAAACAAGCAAAAAAGTATGAACATACCCTTCAAGCCAAAGCTAAGTATCATGTGGCAATTTTATGTCTATCAAGAGATTGTCCAAGTCATATGAATCATTTATGAATCAAATATCTGTTGTATCAGTACCTAACAAAGTGCAGGATGCATTGGGAGATCCAAAATGGAGGAAAGCAATGGATGAGGAGATGGAAGCATTACAGAAGAACAATACTTGGGAGCTTGTATCTCCACCACATGGAAAGAAGGCTGTGGGATGTCGCTGGGTGTTTACAGTGAAGCATAATCCAGATGGGTCAGTGAGTCGATATAAAGCATGTCTAGTAGCAAAGGGATTCACCCAGACATATGGCATTGACTATGATGAGACATTTGCACCAGTTGCAAAGATGAACACTGTTCAGGTATTGCTCTCTCTTGCTGCTAACTTAAACTGGCCTCTTAAACAGTTTGATGTCAAGAATGCTTTTCTTTATGGAGAACTTATAGAGGAAGTGTTTATGGATCTTCCACCTGGATATAAAACTGCTCTTTCAGGTAACTTTGTGTGCAGATTGAGAAAATCTTTGTAGGGTCTTAAACAATCACCTCGTGCTTGGTTTGGAAGGTTTTCACAGTTCATGAGGAAGATTGGTTATAAGCAGAGTAACTCAGACCACACGTTGTTTCTCAGACATCAACAAGGGAAGGTAACAGCTCTGATCATATATGTTGATGATATGGTTGTTACTGGTACTGATATTGTTGAGATGGATAGATTGCAAAAACGGCTAGCCACAGAGTTTGAGATGAAGGACGTAGGTACACTCAAGTACTTCTTGGGCGTTGAGGTAGCTAGGGGGAGTGAAGGCATCTATCTGTGTCAGAGGAAGTATATACTTGATCTATTAATAGAGACAGGTATGTTGGATTGTACTCCAATTGATACTCCTATTTAGCAGAATCATCGATTAGCAGAGTATCCTGATCAGGTACCTACCGACAAGCCTCGATATCAGAGGTTAGTTGGACGTCTGATTTATTTAGCACACACTAGACCTGATATTGCATACGCAGTAAGTGTGGTGAGCCAGTTCATGCATAATCCCAGTGTAGATCACATGGATGTTGTTGTAAGGATTTTGAGGTACTTGAAGTCCGCTCCAGGGAGAGGAGTAATGTTTTCTAGGCACAACAATATTCTTGAGGTATACGGTTTTACAGATGCAGATTGGGCTGGAAATATTACAGACCGGAGGTCTACATCAGGATACTTTACCTTTGTGGGAGGTAATCTTGTTACTTGGAAGAGTAAGAAGCAAAAGGTTGTGGCTCGGTCCAGTCTGAAGCAGAATATAGAGGTATGGCTCATGGAGTGTGCGAGTTGTTGTGGCTGAGGAATGTGTTACGAGATTTGGGTGTTAAACTCAAGTGTGTTATGCAGCTGTATTGTGACAACAAGGCAGCTATCGATATCTTACAGAATCATGTGCAACATGATCGTACTAAGCATGTGGAAGTTGATCGTCACTTTATAAAGGAGAAGCTAGATGCTAAAATCATTCGCTTTCCTTTTGTCCCTACAGAAGAGCAACTTGCAGATATACTCATAAAAGGAGTTTCTAAGAAGGCCTTTTATGACTCACTTAGCAAGTTGGGCATGGTTGATGTATATGCGCCAACTTGAGGGGGAGTGTTAGCGTGAGTCATGAAGTCAGTTTAGGAATGTAAATTAATTTGTTATTGTTTTCCTATTCTATATGTGTAGTATATGTAGTACATAGTACGTAGGGTTTGTACATCTTGTATCTCTATATATAGCCTCTTCTGTGAGATGAATAAATCATCAGAAAATTCATTCTCTAAACCTCGTTATATTTGACTGTTGCTCATTCTGGGTTTGTACAATTATATTCTTTGATTATATGATCTTGAGTTCTTGACCATTTCTCCACAATCACATCAAGGGAGTTTTGTCTACTTTAACATACACCAAGACTTGATTTCAATGTAGAATTCCCTTGCTCAGTGTGTACATGGCTTTACTATCATGTGTGTAGACCTAGACCACTCTTGAACCAAAAACAATTAGAAGACTGAAAATGGCAGCAATTAGTAATGACCACATGATATATTCATACTACTACTATTGTTGTTTCACAATCTTGATGCAACCAATATTTGGTGTAATATTAGTTTTTTCTTTTGTTTTGATTGATTAGGCTGCTACTGGGATGACATACTGCTTTATGGCTACACAATTATAAATCTTTCTAGAATAAAATTTCAGCAGCAATTAGCAAGCAATACAATTATGTTCAGAGAAGAACAATGCGTATCGATTTGCTGAGTTTCTTTTTGTTTTTCATATAAAGTGTCCCAAGTTTCAAATGAGAACAATGTTAGTTATACATGTTATGCTCGATCATTGTCGTTGTTGACAATTCACTTTAAAATGTTGCAACTTTGTATGTGTTTTCTGTTATATTTGTCCTAACGATATAAATTTTAAATTTTCATTACGAAGGCATATCTTTTTCAGTCGTTCCTAACAAACAATATAGCTTTGATCAAATGTCTTAACTTCATTTTACCATCTTAATTGAGTGTGTTACTCATCACATTGTTAATTATAATTTTAAAATATCGTAAGTTATTGTTAATTATAATTTTGGAATATCGTAAGTTAAACGGTGTTTCTATTATAACTCATCTTATTTGTCGATTATTCCTCACAAACTATGAAATTTCGATGAAACGTGAGATAACTCTTGACTACGTCTAAGGCTCACAGTCCTAACCTCACAGTCTTAACCTCACCTTTGCCATGAACATGATGAGAAAGCTCGTCTTCAAGCTCTAGTTCCGGTTAGGCGCCACGAGAGCTGGAGGAAACTATAAAAACTGATGGACCCGACCCGTTTGTCGGTATCTGGGGATCCTCATGACTCAAGGTACGTGACTGACAGCTATAACCAGACTCACACAGATAACGACTCACACCATTCTCATTGGTCATTTGATTTGATCGTTAGGCTTATCACCGTATCAATCTAGGAAAAAAAAAATAGTAATCTTTACTACACGCCCTATAGTTTTATCATCATGCTTTTGTTGACCAAGCAAAGCCCCTCTTCCTTCCATTTCATGCATGAACACCTCTATCTTGGATCAAAGACTCAAAGATGACATCCAGATCGAGATATAAGTATCCGCAAAACACAAAAGTCAGATCCCTGCAGGACTTCAACATGAAAATTCAGAAGCTTTCCTCTTTGGACAAAAGGATATAGGCATAAACAACTTGGTAAATCGTTGGAAAATTTTTAGGTATGTGTATACGTGACATTAGCGGAGTACTTCATATGATATTGTTACGAGTTTATGTATAAATTGTTGGTAACGTGGTAACTTGATTCAATTACATATAAATGTGTATGTTGTAACAGATATAAGAAAGAACACAGATTTACGTGGTTCACTGACGATGTGTTAGCTACGTCCACGGGCAGAAGGAGAACAGTTTTATTATCTTGAGGAAAAACAGAATCACACAACCACAGAATACAATTAGGTTTAGGTCGTTTATATACTAAACCCTAAACCCGATATACTAAGCCCAACAGGAAACCATAACCCAGCATAACTGGGATTCCTGGGTCTCGGGGGTGTTGCCCCCGAACCCCCAAACCAGTGCGCATTGCCCCTAGACCCCAACTCGCTGACCGGGCAGCGAGATCCCCGAATAGCTGGTACTCCCGGACTCCCGGATGGCTAGTTTCCCCGGATGGCTGATTCAAGGCATATATTAACAGTGTAAAATGTATATATTATAAATTTTATTGTCAATTTTATCTTACAATTAAGTTGTAGTTTCCATTCACTTAATTGTAAAATAAATGTATAACATATATCTAGTTATCATAGACAGCTTCGTAAATCGTATACATTCCGGAAATAGAAGTTAAAGCAAACGCAAACGAACTAGGTAGAGCCTTCCAACTCACATTTGATGTTACGTCGTCCGCCGGCTGCAATTTGAAGTTTTGTTTAATTATATTCAAGTTGATCGAAACCTGGATATGCATGTACTTGTATCATTTTATAGTTTTGTATATGAAGCCCTCTTGTGTTCCATGCACCCAGGGACTTGATCCAAAGAGTCAAGTTCAACCTTGTCTTTGGTTTGAAGTCATTTTATATGAACAAGAACAACCACTACAAAAATTCATGTGTCACGATTTTGCTATCAACAGTTTGGATCTAATACAAACTTTATTCCTGTAAACTGATACATTCTAAAATAAGTTACATTACATCATGATCTGGTACAAAGGGTACATCTCCTTGGAATATACAAGGAGTTTACAGGTAAATTAAACATGGTACATCACCGGGAACGCATACTCTTCTAAATCATGGTTCCCGGCGTTACAAATTAAACCTTTCTATTACTTCTAGACCTAAAAATTAGGCATGATACAGTAATCTGTACAAGAACAGCCTACTCCTTTACAATACGATTAGGTGCGGCTTTGCTGTGCCTTAAAGCAATCCCTATGATCTCATCACCCATACCACTCTATGGTTAACTAAAAATTAAGGGAAGACTGAAAAGATGGGATAATCAATTACTCTTAGAGCTGCAATGCTAAATCCGGCTGCGTTGAATCAGCCCGGCTAGAACTAGGGGACCCTGGGGACTGAAATCTGACGTTCAGATCTGGTGGAACTGAGTCAGGCTTCTGTTGCGGTGAGAATCCTGAATTAGGTTTAATTTGTTGGGATGACCCTTGCCTAGATGACTGGGAATGAACCCCAGATGTGAGGGCTGGCAGTGACTCATGCACTGAATTTGAATATGAACCAGAAGACTGTATTGTACCTGGTTTTTCAGAGGGCTTGGTTTCTTCTGAATTTAAGCTGTATGAAGTCCCTGGATGAGTCAATTTAGTGTTAGTCCTGGAGACTTGATCAAGCATTTGAGATGAATGGAAGCTGAAGACCCCAGATTTGGTCATGCCAACTTGTTTTGCTATCTGAGCAGGACAGTTTAATCCATATGTGCCATTCAATCCATTCGTCCCAGGTTGAATTTCAGGAGTCCGTTGGATCTGAGAAGGAGGCCCTGGCGTGATTCCACCAAGTTTACTGTCCATCATATTACTCCCACCACGAGAGTTTGATCCTTCAACTGTTTCGCCTTTTCCTGTGAGGGGTTCAGGAGATCTGTTAGCAACTAAGGGATCTGATGAGGTGGCAGCAGACAGTGGGGGAGGACTGTTTGGATGGTCATCCGGCCCTGAAGAAATAGAAGGGTGTTTATCTGACAAGATATGTCCTGAAGGTTTCTCCAATAATTTATCTTTATTTGATTCAATAGAGCAAGATGTCGCAGCAGATGACAAATTTGCACGAATGGGCAAGGACTGTGGCGAAAATGGCTGCTCTTTAGAGGATGAGACTAATACCAGTGGCCTGTGAGGAGCAACATCATTTTCACCAACCCACCCAGGGCCGAACTTAACACCAGCAGGCAATGACCTTTGGATCCTATGTGCAGCAATTCTCCAAGCAACAGGTCCAAGATTCGCTGCAAATTGAGCCAGGCTCCTTGCATAACCATCTGACTGAAGCCCTACCTGATTTGCATAAAAGACAAGTCAACAGCGTCACACGTAAACTCTAGGCAAGCTAGTATTACACTATTACATAAGGATTAGCCCATCGCCACAGGAACCAGTGAGCAGTTGTGAAACCAGCGTAATGAAATCTTTTACGGTTATCCCAACTCCTATCCATCATCATGCAATCCTGAGGTTGTTCTTTTTCCTTTTTTTTAAGAGTATCAACGACAGTATCCTAAGGCTTTTTGGGCCCAAAGACTAACCCGTGCCGAGGGGTCTCCTATGGTTGTTCTTTATTTCTTTTTATCTTTTCAGCAATTAAAGTGAAATAAAGTTCAATCTGATATATTCACATACCTACATACATAACATCTTAGAGAACTAAAAAACAGTAGTATACATACAGGCATCAGCTGTTTTCTTTCTCCATCAAATGTAGTCAACACAGTTGACTCTCTTCCATTAGCTGAAGGCTGAAACTGTAGATATGTATTACGCCTGTTCTCATCAAACACAAACTGCTTTCTCCCAGTCTTGGAGGTACCTCTCAACATGGAACCTGAGTTTATACAAAAGAGAGATTTGATTTGAAGTCAAACATAGATATTCAACTAGCATATAAATGAATGTATGAAACAACAGATTTAAAATTGATGGGATGTAAAAAGTGACTCAAACCTGTTAAGTCATCATTCCTCTCAAATTTGTTATCAGCCAACCAACTAGCATACACATCATTATTTCGTGAACGATCATGATTGGACAATATAGCATTTTCTGCCCCAGTAGCAAGTGTGGCATCTGAGAACTCTGAACCAACACGCTCCAAGGAAGGCCTCCCAAGTGGTTTTTTCAAATTTTTGGTGGGTGGTCTACCCCTTCTTACGACCTTGGGTTCTGGTTCATTATCATCACTATCTTGCCTCAAATTTTCAAAGTTCTTTTTCGCAAGCTCATGGATGGATCGTGCCTGTAAAAAAATCATCAGATTTCAGATAACATATCAATATCCTCAACCTACATAAAGAAGGAGCTGGATCTAACAATACCTGTCGAAAATATATAGTATCTGGAGCATTGTACTGCATTGCATTCGAGCAGATTAAGAAAATGT
Source organism: Fragaria x ananassa (assembly GCA_034370585.1). NCBI lineage: Eukaryota > Viridiplantae > Streptophyta > Magnoliopsida > Rosales > Rosaceae > Fragaria > Fragaria x ananassa. Next base: position 20,648,062 of record CP139769.1, read on the forward strand.
CATCCTGCAAGATCATTAAATCAAATTCAAAATCTGACCAATAAGTGCATAAGCAAGAAATGACCAAATCTTCACAACATTCAACAATAAAGTCCTAACTATAACTAATAACAGAGCCAAAAGATTGACCAACACTTAAAAACAAGAACTGTATATAGTAAGTGTCGTCACACCAAATATATGAATAGAACGATGAACAGGGTACTGCAATTTTAAAATTCAAAGGACACAGCAATGCATTGTCTCCCAATGCAAGAAGTGAGCAACGTTAAGGTCACATAAAGGGTTTATACCACAAAAACAAACACCCAACTCAATGCAGAACACAATTCATTATAGTAAACCAAACAAGCAAATGTTCCAAACAAATTGTAAGGCATATAACCAATTTAAGGTAGTCCATCAAATAAGCGAGCCAAGGCCAAGGTTTAGGCATTGAGGAAACAAGAAACACTCAATTTCATGCAGCATTGGACAAGGAACCGTTTTTTTATGATCAGCTAGAAAAAACAAAATCACTCTAGAGGGCATTACCTTATTTGTAGTTAAAATCATGTAAACAACCAAAGCCTTGTCCTTGAGGCTTTGGAATATAATTCTCATTTTATCCCAATATGTTAAGAACTGAAAATACAATGAGCACTAAACTATATATGTTAAGATGTTCCCAATGAGCTCTAAAAATACAAGTCAATTAACCTCTAGAACTGAATTGTTCCCAATAAGACAAACAGTATTGGAAGTAAACCTTCAGCAAGAAGCACTTAAAGTGCTTAATCTTGCTCACTTGGCAATACAAAATAGTAATGTCAGTGTTTTCAAACCTGATTATTAACTGATTGTACACGGACAGCTCAAATGAAAGCGCTCATTGAAACCCCAATAGAAATGGAAACTTGAGGGAAAAATAATGTAATGGCCTAGTCCGCATTATTACAAATAAATACATAAATGCCGGATAATTTAACAAGAAGTTTAGCAGACTTTCAAATTAATTGTAAAACTAATTCTAAATCAGAACGTTTCTTCCATAACTTCACAACCCATTCAGCCAGTTTAGTGGAAACAAAAATGAAAGGAAGATTCAAACAAATACATATGACGCAACAAGGATTTAAAGGAGCTCAAATCTGTATAAAGCTGACCTCAAACTGCTCCAAGCTAGCATACACTCCACTTGTGAGTTTCTTCTTAACCGTCCCAAAATCCATAGGATTGTCTATTACTTCATGGTAGTCTGGAAGCTGCGTTATGAATAAAGAGAAAACTTATACAATAGGAGAAACATAAAAAAAAATCCAGGAAATTAATGCTTTCTTTCCTTTTGATCAAACTTAGATTAAGTAGAGCTGTATTCACACACATATGAGTAAAAGATGTTCTGAATCAATTAATGAAGATGCATCACCTACAAACTAACCTCTTCGGGGTCCACAGGTTCAGAAAACACCCCATAGGTGTCCTTCCTGAAATAATGTTTTTTAAGAAGAAAAATTAAATCATCAAACTGAATGCACAACACCATAATAAGGCACAGCAAAACAAAATCCCAGCACCCAAGAAACATACTTTTGAAGCCTCTCAAGAATGAACAGTAGCAGCTGTGTATCGGGTAAAGGAGTAGAGGGTCCAGAATCCAATTTGGCCACACCTGCACAAAAATGCAAACCCAATGATGTAACTTCCGATCCAAACCCGTAATCAAACACCTCAAAATTACAACAATGCGGTTATCAGCAAACCTTGGACAGTGCTTGAGGAGGGATTTGAAACAGGAATCGACTTCTCACCCTGCAAAAAGTGAATTAACTTCAGTAACTAAATAAAAACAGAAATAGATGTAGAGCATATGTTTCTATTCTGGGTGAAGAACCACTAGCAAACCCAGCTCTGAAAAGGCAAAGTAGCCCAGCATTCAAAGTACCAAAACGGGAAAATACAGTTGCAAATTCCTGAAATATAATTAGTTAAAAAGAAAAAAGAAGAAAGAGGACAAATTTATGCTTTTCATCAGACATGATAGGCGAATCATTATTAGGCTCAGTAAATATAAACACAAAATTAAGCTGAATGCTAACAAATCGAAAATTAAAGGAAATTATATTTGAGATACTCATAGCAAATATCAAGTACGGACAATGTCATTAGTCAACTCCATTTACTAGAAATTCTAGAAAACCAAAAAACAAAAAAAGTGCCGTTGAAATGTGCGGTGCGAAATTCAAGGAGTTTTGAATTTTCATGTCAACGTATATATTTCTGGAAGGGCCCAAAAATAAGAGCAGCTATATTTTACCGCGAAAATGTAAAAAGAGCCCCAAATCAAAATCCAATTGAATTTTCCCAAATCCCGAAAAATCAAATACCTTTGTGGGTTGAGCCAGCCCAGATCCATCTCCAATAGCATTGATCTTGCGCTTTTTCACGCTCTCGTCGCCGTCGTCATTCTCAGACCCGCCGGAATCCGCAGAATTCGCGAAGGATTTCGGCAATTTGACGACGAGCTTGAGTTTCTTCTCGCGGCCGTCGTTTCCGTCCGAATCTTCGTCGTCGGGGTTGGGGTTGCGGCGGGTGGATCGACGGAGGTGGTTGGTGGAGGGAGGGGCAGGAGTGGAATTAGGGTTGGAGCGAGGGGCAGAGTTGGAATTATTGGAATTGTTGCGGTGGTGGAATTGTTGGAGTAGGTGCTGCTGCTCCTTGAGGTTGCGTTTTTGGAGATCCAAAAGAGAAGGGCGCCCTTTCTTCTTCTTCTTCGTCGTCTCCACTATCCCACCCTTCTTACCCATTTTCTTTTTTGGGTGCCCAACCCTCTCTCTCCTCTTTGTTTCTCCTCTTGCCAGACACACACAAACAGGGGTTTTTTTTTTTTTTATTATTTGTTTTTTTTTTCAAAATTAATATTTGGAAATTTTATCTTTTTTGGTTATTCACGCACTACTCAGGACACTCTTAGGCATGCGCGCGGCACATGACAATCGCACGGGTTTCGCATGGTGCTAGAGGGACACGTGGCCGGAAGATGTTAGGTCTTGTCGATCGGAAGCGGTTTCTGCATTGAACTTCAGTTTTTTTTGTCTTCGTCTACATGCCGGCGACAAAGCCGTACGACGTTCTCAACGTTTTATTTATTTTTGGTTTTAACTTTTAAGTTTCAAGAGATGCTCTTCTTTTTAATTATCCAACTCTACATTAAAAAAAATAGAGGAAATTTTACAAATAATATTTCAATTACAAGTCATTCATTCATCACATTGGTTTATCAAATTTAAAAACTATTAGATTAGTATCCCAACATCAAAATTCGACCTACTATCAATACTTGTCGTTTTTAACAGTGTTATGTCTTCATCTTCTTTGAGATATTTTCGTCTCTTATTGTTTAGATGTATTGGGTTTCTTCTTCTTTGTTTAGGGATCTCCCCCTCTTTTTTAGACATCGGCACCGCGTTTTCTGTCATTGCCGTGACTCATATTGTTGTCCCTAAATTATAGGACAATCTTAAATACGTTTATCGCATTAACGTATTTACAATTCTCGTTTGTAATTGTATGATCAAAATCAAGTCTCGTTGGTAATTCCAAACCAACTTGGAGAACCTAAAAAACTTGATGACGATCGAATCTGCTAAAAATTATAGATCTTGATGCCACAAAAGATCATCGACAATATGTAGTTATTTAAAGTGGTAAGTAATCCACTTGACTAACAAATAGAGTTATATGAACGTTTCAAGAAACGCTTCATGAGTGCATTCCACAGTACAATGTAGTCATTACTTTTGCACAGATTTCCATTAAAGGTTTTTGTCGATGTGGCGCATCAAAGACTTTGAGCGCATGAGATGTGAAATCTCGGCATCTAGGCTTATTAGTCTGGGGGTCAAAACATGTTGTTTAATCATTTCCAATTAAAGGTTCCACAAATATTAAGCGAAGACTCGCCTTAGGCATCGAGTACGTCAAAACTCAAAGGAGTAGAATGTTACATTGCTCTTGCATACAAAACCAAGCAGTTATGAGACTCGATAGAGGTCACAAACAATGTTTTTAATGGTTTGTCCTACGGATTGATCACACACAACTCGGAAAAACCACCAATTGATCAAACACAATTCGAAAATTAATGCATCGGATTGATCAAACACAATTCGGAGAAAGGTCGGGGTTGATCATACACAACCCTGACAAGGAAACAAGAGTGATCAAATACACTCTTGATCCGGGAATAAAATTCCAAAATTTTTACCTGCACACACAAAATCTCAAGCATAGAATGGAGATGGAGAAGGGAGGAAATGACTTTATCCACCCGAGTTATTGAACTTGGAAAAGTTTAGGGTTTCAAAACATACCTTTCGAAACTTCAAACACTTGAAAAAGTTGAAAATTATAGTCGGAGGAAACCAAAAATTATCAGCGAGCGACAGCCAAGGGATTGACAGCCGGTGATGTTGGATGGCGGCCGGGAAAACGAGCGGCGGCGGTAGTCGGACAGAGGAGCCGAGAAACACTTTTTAGGGTTTCAGAAAACAAATAGTGGGCTATTAGTTCTAGAGTTAGAACAAAATGCATGATAATGTGATAAATGATAAAGTGTAGTAGATACAAAGAGATAACAAGAAAATCATCATCTTATTTATTGATATGAGTCATTTATATAGAGAATTATAAAGTATTAATATATAGTAATGATAAGAAATATATAGTTTTATTTTAACTATATATCCTGATGACATAAACTCAACACGTATATATAAAATATCCTTCTTAATCGGAAAAAAAAAAAAACAATGCTTGAAACGTCATGACGTAGGATGTGACAGAAATCACAGAATCCACGTTCACCAACTCCGATATGGTAGAGACTCAAAGCCCGCCACCAACCCAAAATCCGATCTGAGCAGAGCATCCGGTCACTGCCGGACCCACCCGACTCACAAGGCAAATATATACATGACATAATCACAGACAGGAGTCAGAGTCAGTCAATCAGACGCAGAGTGAGGTCAGGTACTGTTACCTACATAAAACAAATTAAGACCAAAAATCTCAGAGATGGGGATAGCTGCGTTCGTGTGGCAGTCTCTCTCACCCACGCCTCCTCCTGTTCAACCAATAAGACGGCTATCTCCCCAAGTATATATGATTCAATTCCTCCTCGTCTTTTCTTTTCCTTTCGATTTTTGGCATTGAGGGTTTCATTTTGGTTGGTTTGATCTTGTTGTTCCGTTGCAGTGATGGGATGACAACAGCAGCATTTTGGGTGGAAGGGATTTTGGGGAAGGAGGGACATGGCTGGCTTGTAACAAGGATGGTAAGGTGGCGTTTCTCACTAATGTCAGAGAGCGCAAGAGACTTGACAAACACAAGAACAGAGGACAACTCCCCGTTCGCTTCTTGTTACTAGTTTGATTCTTTGACTTGCTATATGTATGTATGTGGACAATCCAAGATGAATGATATTATGCATTGTATTATGTGATTTGTCACAAATCATTTGTGTGTGTCACTGTGTGGATTATCAAAAGGGATGAAGATTTGTATATGATATGTTCAGAGAGATATATGTATGGTTTTGTTTAATTAGGGTCCAATCTTTGCTACTTGTTCTCTGATCAGCCACCTCCAAGTTCCCAACATTCTCAATCTACACAAACAAGTCTTGCTTTGTCACCTGGCTTAATTAGCTGTTGGGTTGTTAAGTACGCAATGAAGTAAAAGTCAGACGTTGCTAATGAGAAAGTTAAATATGTGGCGAAATACTGTGTGTATGTTAATATCTGACTACATGTTTTAAATTCACGATGTGATAAATCTATGTTGATAACATGATGTGGTTTAATGCACGAATGAAGATTTACTGTTGTTGACGCAATGCAACGGGTTTAACCTGATATTGGATGATCTTCATTCTAAGACCATGCTTTATGTAACCAACAGGCCAAAAAATAAAAGGTTTATCACTGAGGTTTCGCCGGGGATTCATGTATTGACAGATGATGCAATGCTCGATTCTCCTTGGCCTAAGGTAAGAACTAAATGGCATGTCAATTTGCTGGTCAGTTGGGACACCTTCATTTTTAGCACATACTTCGCTGCATCCACTCCCTTATTTCAATCGGCTTCTTATATTTCAGTCTCAACGACTGGGAAATAGTTTCAAAGAGATGCTAAACAAGTACGGAGAAGATGAAGTTTCATTGAAGGAAATGGCTGAACAACTAATGACAGACCTGGATACATACGACGCAAGCCTGATACCTCGCATTTACTGTCCAGTAGCAGAACGAGAACTAAGTTCCATATTTATTGATTATGCCTATGTTTTCGTAAAGCTAATTACTTATCTTCCTATATAGTTTTGTCCTTACTTAATTGATTTTCTGAAGGTTTTCTTTTGAATTTCTGATACGAGAAGTGTGAGCACGATAGGCGGTTCCGTCAAACGTCGAAAGTCATTAGAGGATATAAAAGATACTAAGCTGGACTCCCAACAAACAAACAAACATTATTGATATAAAAGATGTTCCAAATACATAGAATGATAGTGTTTATATAGGCATCTAAACCTAATACAATCACAATCTAACAATAATTCCTAAGAATCCAAATTTAAAAGAAAACAAATATCCTAAAACAAAAATACTACTGGCCTAAAAATACTAAAGCACTGATGTCTGTCACTACAAATGGGGAAGTCACCTTTTATGAAAGATATAAAGCTGGGGATTGGCATGAAAAGACCATGAACTTCCTGATTAAAAAGATGGACGATGAGTAAATAGTAAGCATGTGGTTCAGTAAATCTCAATTCATCTGAATCGATTCAAGTAGTGCAAACATGATTTGTCCGTCCTTTCTCTGAACTTTAGTACCCGTAATAACAAAGGTGGGTAAATTTCCTTCATAAGTTTTTTGGCCACGGTATGCATGCCGGCGATGTGGCCGTTCGACGTTCTCAACGTTTTTACTATCTCATGTTTTGGCTTTGAAGTGACTTTCTTTTTTAATTTAAAAAGTTACCAGTTGAATCCAAGCAAATAAAACCCAACACTTTGCTCAGTAGTGTCAGGGAGGTGCAGTCTGCCTCCTCTACTATTTTAGTTTAATTTTGTTTTGGTCACGGTTCAATCTAGGTGTGGTTGTTACCTTTGACTACTGTTTCTATGTCGAAGTTGAACCGAAAATTTGTTATCTTGTACTTTACAAATGTAACCAAGCCCTAGTAGCATAAATCTTTCATTATAAGTGTGAGGTTGTGAGTTTGATCACCGTTTTATAGCATATTAATTAATTCGTCTATTTGATCAAAAAAATATATGCAACTTACTAAATTCTAACTTACTTACTGTTGGTGTAAAAGAACAAGAAGATGTTCATTTAGGTAAAAGAATTTGTTCTGCGGAACCCACCCGGCACGTAGTCAGAGACAAAGAGTTGAGTTGAGGACTGAAACAAGAAACGGAATTAAAATTCTGAGAAATGTGTATAGCAGCGTTCGTGTGGCAGTGTCACCCACGCTACCCTTTCCTCCTCCTGCTCAACCGAGACGAATATTTCAACCGGTATGCGATTCAATTCCTCCTCTTTTTGCTCTTTCCATTTTGATTTGATCATTGAGGGTTTCCTTTGGTTGGTTTGATCTTGTTTTAGGGGAACGGCTCCGTTGGCTTGGTGGGATGACAACAACAGGATTTTGGGTGGAAGAGATGCGGTGGAAGGTGGGACATGGATGGCTTGTTCCAAGGATGGTAAAGTGGCGCTTCTCACTAATGTCAGAGAGCTCAAGAGACTTGAGAAATGTAAGAGCAGAGGACATCTCCCATCTCGTTTCTTATCGGTATTGTTTGATTCCATCTCCCCCACTACTAGCTACTCTGTGTTTTGTTTATTTTTACCCGAGTTTGAATTTGCCCATGTATATATGTTTGTGGAAAACCCAAGTTGAATGGCTTTATGCATTGGGTTCCTGTGACATTGTATTATGTCATTGTGTGTGTGGATTATGAGGAAGGGTCAAGATCTTTATATGCTATGTTTTGAAATGTGATTTGTTTAGGGTCAAATTGCTCTACTTGTTCTGAGGTCAGGCACCTCCAAGTTCCCAACTTTCTCAATTTACACCAACATGTGCTGCTTTGTTACCTGTTTTGGCTTCATTAACTGTAAGTTTATGGTTGACGAGAAAGTAAAGTCCGAAAGAATTTGAGGTGCTAACGAAAGTTAAACATGTAGCTCAATACTGTGTTTTTCGGTGTTTCGAACATGCATTCTATGTTAATATTTTGCCACCGTGTTTTAAATTCATGATATTATCATGTGTTTTAATCACTACATGCAAATCGATGTTGATGACTTTACGTGGTTTGCCGCTGTAATGAAGATCTATTGTTGTTGACGCAATACATTGTAAACAAGGAAAATCATTTTCCCTTTTAATATTCTTCTGGTTTTATTTAACCAATTCAACAGTCATTACAACTTATTAGCTTTTACTTGGTGCTATTGTCTTGTTTTTAGACATTGTTCTTATAACCAATCCACACTTTCACATTAGCTTTCTCTTAGACTGATCTTCTTATTAAAGATACATGACAGAGATCTTGGATGGTGATCACAAGTTTCTATTGTTGCAGGGAAAAAAGAGTCCGATGGAGTTTGCAGAGGAAGTTGTTGAGGAGGCAGATCAGTACAACGGTTTTAACCTGATATTGGCTGATCTTCGTTCTAAGACCATGCTTTATGTAACCAACAGGCCAAAGGAGGAAAAAAAGTTTTTCACTGAGGTTTCACCGGGGATTCATGTATTGACAAATGATGCAATGCTTGATTCTCCTTGGCCTAAGGTAATAACTAAATGGCATGTCGTTTTGGCTTGTCAGTTGGTACAACGTCATGTTTAGCACAAATTAATCACATAATGAACTAGTTTTTTGCTGCATTGGTTGTTGGGTGACATTTACATTATAATTAGCATCCTTATATCTTTCAATCCGCTTCTTCTATTTCAGTCTCAACGACTTGGCAATAGTTTCAAAGAGGTGCTAAACAAGTACGGAGATGATGAAGTTTCGTTAAAGGAAATGGCTGTACAACTATTGACAGACACGACTAGAGATGACAGAAGCCTGCTACCTTGCATTTATTCTCCAGAAGTAGAATATGAACTAAGTTCCATATTTATTGCTTATGCCCGTGAATTGGTAAAGCCAATTAATTATCTTCCTATAAAGTTTTGTCCCTGTGTAATTGATTTTCTTAAGGTTTTCTTTTGAATTTCACATAGGGTTGTTATGGTACTAGAAGCACTGATGCTGTGTCTGTCAATACAACTGGGAAAGTCACCTTTTATGAGAGATACATAGCTGGGGATTGGTATGAAAGGACCGAGACCTTCCTGATGAATGAGACAGAAGATGAGTGAATGGTAAGTTATAAGCATATGGTTCAGTAAATCTCAATTCATTTAGAAGAAGCCAGGAATAATCTTAAGCCAACCTTATCTGGGAATTTTAGGGACATATGCCTTAATAAACTACCATAGTTCAGAAACTTATATGTCTTTCTTTGTTCCTTTAATGGTAGTGTATATATCCATGCTTGAATAGACTGGATTGTTACAGACCAAAAAAAGAAGAAGAAGAAGAAGATTAGACTGGATTGTTGGTTCAACAAAGATAGGAGTATAAACAGACTTGTTTTGTATAATAATTTGCCTAGGGTGGAAATTTTAGTTTTTTGAAAGTTTTGAAACCAATGATCTTCCAGGGGACCTATACATAGTGGTAACTTTACTTATATCACTGTTAGTCACTTAAGCTAGCTTTTTCATTCAAGATTTGAAACTTTGGAATTCTGGTAACAACCAGCCAAGCACCTTCATGGATTGATGGTTGATTTAGATATCGAAGTCAATATTACAGAACTTCCAACATATCCTCATAGTTAGTTACTTAGTTAGCACAGAACATCAAACTATCAAAGACATAAATTCATAGTGATAGGGACACTGGAGGGTCTTCTTGCACCTCCCAGTGTAGCCATTTCTTCTTCTTCTTCTTCTTGGTTTCTTTGATTGTGAGAGCTTCCGAAGCACTGTTCGTTTTCATTTATAGTACTAGTACTGGTCTGATGGCAATGCATTTGTGATGCCAATTGGCACAAGCGGTCTTAATACAGACATCAAGTGTGATATTGTAGTGAATGAAGTTTTCAAGTGCAGTCGAGGTGGTGAATTTTTTTCATGCATTTTTTGTTGCTTCTCCACGTAGCTAGACATTTAGTTCTGGATTTCGGGTGCTTATGTGATGTATGATATAACAAATTTTTGTTGTCATTTGTGGTATGTGAGTTGTCTTGTGCAATCTTAGTCTCGTCCCTCCTGATCGAAATCAAGGCTTTTTATTTGTATGGACAAAATTCACTTCTTCAAGTCTTCAAAATAGAATTCGTCAAGCTATTCTATTCAACACAGTTACATAGATCATTATCGATACATAACTAGTCTGTCATCCAGCAAGTGAGCAAGTCATTCTTTACGGTCTGATCCTAAATCAAGCATGCAGGAACTGACAGTTCTGTAACCGTAGCTGCTACATCAAAACGATCACTGGCTACTACATTTCCACACATTATGGGGATACTCGAGCCTGCTCTGTGCATATTCAGTGCAACACAGCCTCTGATGAAGAGCAAGGCAAAGAGTACATGCTATTCGAGTACATTAAAACGAAGCTGCATGTGCAGAGACGATACTAGCACTTCGCACTTTCGCATATGTTGCTTCAATATCTGTGAAGAAGGTAGAGATATGAATCGATGCATGCATCGCAGTGGGAGATGAAGTTTGAGCAGATTCTTCAAGGAATATATAGCAGCTCATTTCAGAAAAGGTGTAGAATGGCGATATCTGCTTTTCATAGCTTCTGATGAAGCAGAACAGTGATGCATGTCACTGGTAAGGCAGTGCATACAGCGAAGCTGATCGATAAAGGCCTTTTAAGGGGATTCAAGGCACAAAGTTGCGAGAGGCCGGCGGTTCGGTCTTTTTGATTTGGTAGACATGGTTTTGTGGTTATGAAAGACTAGTGAAATATCCGGAAGTTCAGTGTAGATATCGCTGCTGTTGTGATCAAATATTCAAATTTGTTTCAAATGACATCCTACGCTACGTAGTACGTAGACAAAATGTGTCCTAAGAAAGTTCTAAATCTGGAACACTCTAATATTTATGACATCATATATGTACATACAAAATTTACAGTAAGCTCGATCATGGCCAGATATCGATCGGAGTATCATATATGAAAGTAACAACAGAAACACCCGAGACTGGATCTTCTTTTATTTCTAAAACAAAGACCAGCAAGTCTATATATATATATATGAACTACATTTGACCCGGAAAGGAAAATTGTCTAGCTATAATAACAACTTTACATATATGGTCGCATATATATATATATATATATATACAACCTAGCTTTGCCGAGATAGCCATGATTAGGCGGAGCATGTGACACAGGTACAACCAGTGCCGCACTTGCAGTGAGCCTTGCCTACCCCGGTGGAGACGTCGCTCTTAGCACAAGTGCACGGGTTGCAGCCGCAGTGGTCGCCGCACGAGCACTTCTGGTGGCCATCCCCACTTGTGGCCTCGGTCTTGGATGTGCACCTGTCATATATACAAGTACAGATTGTGTAATATTTCCACAACTAGTAACATATATATAAGAGATCTAGGGAGAATATTGAGAAAGAGGTGGATATATCTTCCTTCATAAACAGATTCTCCATCAACGGCTCAGACAAACCGAACAAGCCAGTGGTTGTTTGCTAACTGGAGGATGCTAATTAAATTCTCTAAGATTCTTAACTCGAAACTATAGAGCTATGCTCGAAAGAGAAGGGCCAAACCCTAAGCACTAAACAATAGGGTTTCAATAAACGTGCTGTAATAATAAACTGATCCATCCATCCAACTCTTGAAAATTAGCTCAAACGAACTAAAACAGATTCAGGGTTTACTTCCCTTTCGAGGTCTTCATATGTCAAAACTAAACTCGAAGCATGCACAGTGACGACGTTTGAAATACCTGCAGGACACGCCGCCGGGGCACGGAACAGTGCAGCCACAGGTATCGTTGCAGGACATCTTCACATCTCCAACTTTTTCTGCCATTTCGATCTGCTTCTTCTCAAAGTTCACGACGCAAAGAGCTAGCTAGCTACTACTGTTCGTTTCCTTAGAGTACGAACGATCGAGTACGACTTCAAAAGCCATATATATGCATGCATGTGTGATGCCAAATGGCACAAGTAGTCTTTAGGGTTCTTGTGGAGGTGGCAAAATCTTTGCATGCAGTTCTTGTAGCTTCACCACGTAACTAGCCAAAGTCGATCTCGATCTCTGTATATTTTCAGATAAACTTTCACAAACATCTGATCTCGATCATTTGTCGTATCAGAAGAAAACACATTATCTTATTTGACCGCCGAGTTTGATAACTGACGTAGTGATGTAGAAAGATTACGTTCAGTTCTCTGACATACGCTGTGGATAACAATTGAAGGGTTTAAGAAGCAAGAAGAATGTTGTTGATAGTTACAACACTGTGTTTTGGATCGAGTTGCTTGATTGGCATGGATCTCGATCAAACAGCTAGCGCCTATGAACTCGATCACAAGTCGGAAAATGCCAATTTGATCTATACGTACTGTAATGGGTTCAAGAGTATAATTGTTAAAAATGGCGTTATATACAGATATCAGGAGGTTGGAAGTTAGATTATTTTTTACATAGCAGCTTAATTATGATGATGTGTAAGTTATAAGATAAAATTAAACAATTTGTTTTCTGTTAATTTGTCTGGTTTTTTAGTACAGAGAATATAATTGACCTAGGAAAGAAGACATGCATGGATCCTCTGCGCTGTTTAAGGATGTTTTCTTGTGAATTCATCAAATTCATGCCAGCAAATAAAAGGGTCCACTGTGTTTTAGCTCAAGAAATATCTTGATATTTTCAATTAGATCATTGCCTCTAATGAAAAAAGATGAAAAGAATAATGGACAAAATAGAGAGTATGATTGCATTTTGATCTATATATAATTGAGGACGTTATATCATCATCAAGCACAAGCGCACAAGCTAAAGGTTCACAAATTTGATATGACAGAATTGGAGCTAGCCAACTTCGAAGCAATTAAAGTTGGATTTAAACCATGTTTATTATAAAGTTGATTTCCTCATGAAATGAAACAAAAGTCAGGAAGACAGGGAACAACTTTAATCGACATATTGATCTAAATACAAGAAATGAGCAGAATCATCTTCTTTAGAGCAAGGACTAAAATTTCGCCGATCGTGGAAATTTCGACGGTCCAAAAAACGGATATTTCGATGGAAATTTCGAGGAAATATCGATTGTAGAAAAAAAAAGAGAAAATTGACGGAAATTAGTAGAAAAACATGGAAATTTTAAATGAAACTTTGAGAGATGTTTGTTATCTCAATTATCTATTATAATTGACAAAAAAATCTTGAATAAACATTAATCATAGTGAGTTTTAGTTATTTAAGGTGAATAACTACGTGCTGAAGTGCTGAACCAATGATAATTCTTAAATTTTTACTGTAAAGTTTATACATCTAATTTTTTTTTGATGGCTGGATACCCAAAGGGAGGCTAGGCCATCACGCCTTATATACATATGATACAACATGGAATTACATAAGTGGTTTAGAGCCACATAGAAGACCTATGAGGTACATAATTTTCACTATCTTTATCGTTTCTTTGTGTAGAGTCTTCAGTATATTGTGAAGAGTAGTCATTAAATGATACCTCACCTTTGTAGTTTTGCATATATTGACTTACATGCCAACCATAAGGGTCAAGAGGGATTGACTGTGGATTTCCGTATTGGAAGTTGTAAGGATTGGGCAGCGCTTGACCTTGACCATAACCATAATCATTAGAAGATTGTACATCAGACTGTGACCATGACGTATCACTTGATTCAGTTGATTGCACCCCGTAAGACATGGAATAAGTTGAATAAGGCATTGTCAGATTTTGGCCATAAGTGTATGGTCCATCATTGCCTCCTCCCATACTAGATGAGTCAAAAGTGGATAAAAAATCATATTCATGCGTTGGCATTCTTCCTTGGCCTCTTTCTCTTAGTGTATAATGTTTTCCTATAGCTCCAATACCAGAACCTGCTCTCCTACTTCCATGATCACCATCTTGTGTTGCATGTGTGAAGTCTGGCTCACAAGTGAATGGGCTCATATGACAAGGTTGGCTCCCATTGTAATCTTGAACTCCAACATCATCTCCACCACCGCCGTAGCTTCCACTATCATCACCCCTGATGCTTGATGAGCCTCCTGATCTGGTGCTAGAGTTTTCGTTTGTCCTAGAAGGAACTTGTGAGCTACGAGAGGAAATTAGAATGTTAGCTCTACCCACTAATGCATCGATAGATTCTCTATCAGGACCTATAACCTCTTCTTGAATTACTCTTTCTACATTTATTCCTTCCGCACGTGCTTCACGAGCAACTGTAGGTGATGGATTGCGTTCCTCGTCATCAAGATGAAGTGGCCTTATCCATTCACAAAGTTGATCTATTGCTTCATCATCAAACTCTGTACCAATATCAAAGACATCTAATGGATCTTTCTGGTCCACATGTGAATAAGCTGCCTCTCTGTCTCGAATTTTAAGCCTCATGTTGTAATAGCAAAAAACCAATTTTTTCAAACGACTATACCCCAACCTGTTTCTCTGCTTAGTATGGATTAATGCGAATATGCTCCAGTTTCTCTCACACGCAGATGCTGATGCTGTTTGTGATAATACTTTGATAGCTAACGTTCTCACAGTTGGGGCACTACTCCCATACATAACCCACCAGTCGGCTGTCATAAAAAAAATAATTACCTAATTTAGAATCAAAAATAGATTAATTACGTGGAATCATATAAAAAAATTATAACATACTCACTTGGAGACATCTCTGATCTTGATGCAATGGCTGCCGGCATTCCAAAGTTTAACTTTGCATCTTTAAAATATGTAAGCTAAAAAATTACCAAAATTTGTATATTTGACTAAGAGTAAACTAAATATAAAATATCGGAAAGATATGAAAATTAATATCGGTGCTTGTAAAAAACGAAAATTTCAAGGAAATATCGAGGATATTATGGATATTTTAGTCCTTGCTTTAGAGTAATAAGTGTAGCTTTAGTGGTCCACAATGGTAGTAGCCGTGCAATTAAATGCTGGGTGTGAGTCATGAGGTGCCCTCTTGCGCGCCCACCCAACTCCCTCTCTCTTGGGTACATTGCTTTCAAGTTCCATTTGTTCTTGTGATTATAATTCGGTGAGTTTGGTGTTTATATTTGTTTCTGTATGGTTTTGAGAGAGTAACTCAGAATCATAGTCGGACTCGTTACCTGTCAAATGAGAACAAGTCTTCGACTTTTTGATGCCTAAGTCAGATACGTGTGAGAATACAGACTAGGTAGAAAAAAAAATAGAGAAAATAGTGGCTTAGCGTGGAGATGTATATGTATTTACAGAGCTAGGGTTCGTTTTGTCTTCCTTTAACACCTGACTATGACCCATGCATTAAGTAAGAGAGTGCAAAGCTAATATGTGTGTTCGGCTACAGGCCTATCTTGTTGGGTTAAAAACTTAAAATCCAAGCTATATTTAGTAGACGATTGGTGTGTACTTTCGGTATTTGTGTCCATATACATATGATATAAACAAGAGAAAATGCCCATTTAGTCAAAAATATGAATTTAAAAGCCCGGTTCAATGAAAATTTTATTCAGATGCCCATTCCAATAAATCTTAACAAAAAGACAAATTTACCCCAACCTAATCAATAAGCTACGTTCTCTTTATCACCACCATTCATTCCCCCCGTCTCTTGAAGCAGAGGAGTTGACGCCTCTCAAGGCTCTCCCAGGTGCACCTCTCACCGGAACTGCCGCCGACGAGATTAGGATGCACCTCACTATCCAGGAGAGAGCTCCCCTGCCGCTGCCGCGCTTGAATTTTGTCCAGAACAAAAGGGGTGACAACGTCGAGGAAGCGTTTGACAAATTTCGCAACCACAACGCCACCGACGGCGTCCAACAACCTCACTATCGGTTTGATCAGGCGGCCTCCGAGTTCTCCTGCATGGCGGCGATGACTGGGCGTCGAGAAGAACGGCGTGGCTGAGAAAGATTGGAACCAGATTCGTGACCCGATCGAGTTCCTTCCTAAGCCGATTTGGTCTCCGATCATGCCGATTCAGCCTCAGCCCGCCGATTCAATATTTGATCACACCAATTTTAGCCACAGCCAGTCGTGAGATCTGTATGCATCCCAATCTCCTCCGTGTTTGAGTAACAGCAGCGGCTTCGCAGGGAAAGCTTCGTCGTCATGGAGCCTCGGTTTGTGATTCGTTTGTTTCGATTCCAAATCGAGGAACATCCTCTTGCTTTGATCTCTGTGCTTAGAAATTTGAAAGCAACAACTCTCTTTGTAAGTCGTTGGCGATGTAGGTTGTGTTGATGAGGGCGGAGGACAAATCTGAGGCGATAAAACCTTCGTCGGCGACCGTCGCCGGAGTGAGGAGTCGTTGGTGATGCAGAAGAAGCTACAAAGGCTTAGCAGGATTATCCATTTTTTGATGATTGATTAGATTTTTTGCATCATAGATACTTGGTACAAATTTCTATCTGGTTTTGTTATTTTTTTTTCTCTGTAAACTTTGGACTATGTTACTGCTATTAAAGATACACTTACATCTGTTAACTGAAAACTAAAAGTTATTAGGGTCAGTAACTCGATTATTAAGGTCAGTAACTGGTTACTGAGGGTCAGTAACTGGTTACTGGGTGTCAGTAACTGAAAACAAAGTGATTATTGGGTGTCAGTAACTGAAAACTAAGTGATTACTGGGTGTCAGTAACTGAAAACTAAAAGTTATTGGGGGTCGGTAACTGGTTACTGGGTGTCAGTAATTAATCAATAACTGGTTACTGGGGGTTAATAACTGGTTATTATGAGTCATTAACTGGTCAGTAACTGATTATTGGGGATCAGTAACTGGTTATCGGGGAAAATCCGGTGACCGGAATCCGGCGGTCGGGGAAATTCCGGTGATCAGAATCCGGCGGCCGGTGACAGGAGTCCGAGGTTCCGGCCAAGTCTTTTCATGTTGAAGAGGTGGGGGCAAAATAGTCTTGAAATAATATGGTTTGTTAAGACTTTAGTAAAGATTTGTGCATTTGGGCATAAAAATGGTTACCTTATATTGGAATGGGCTAATGCAAAAGATTATCATTGGAATGGGAAATAAGAGGTTTGAATTAGTACTAAATGGGCATTTTCCCTATAAACAATGTATTTCTGCGGCGTCGATTGTTTATTTTTTAGAAAACTGGGCATGAGAAGTTCTAAACATAACATTTTGTGCGCATTCATAACCCTTTTTTCACATAGTAGAACCAATTTCAATGTGAAATTCTCACTTGTCTAAAATAAATTTCAAAAGAGATGTACCAAAATTTAGCAACCCTTGATAAATTGATGATCTCTTTCAAAATAAATTTAGCTAGGGGTGCTGTAAAAAATGTGGTCAGAACAACCTAACACCCACATGACCATCATACATGCTTCTAAAAGGGGTGGAGTGGAGTGATTGCTATTGGAGGCATTCTTTCCTTTCATTACTCTTAATCTTGCTCTACTAGCATCATTCAAGATTGTCTCCACCAGATGATAAAGTTGCTTATATCATCACAATTTTTTGTACTTCATGTTCACCAAATACCTTTATTTATTTTTTCTCTTTTTGAAAGTATATGATTCAAAATCATGTCCAATTTTGCATGCTCAATTATTAGGGTTATAAAATACACCAAATTACTTGAGAGATATACCAAAACCCTAGGTTTCGTGTATAGCTCCCCTCTTTACGAAGCTTTGCATACCAAAACTCTAGGTTTCATGTAGCAGACGGCGGCAGCTGATCCAATCTTGCCCGCCATAGGGCGTCTTACGACGTTGGGTTCCTCTATCGTCAGACTCGGGGGTGTATAACGGCGGATTTGGTTCTCAAACACGATGTGCGGCGGAATTTGCCTATAATGATGCTCTTTGGGTCAGTGAGAGCGGTAAGAACTCACAGTAGCAGCGGCGACAGGGCGTCTTCGACGACGGTAAGGGTCTGAGGCTTGGATTTGAGTTGACAACCTTGCGGAGGTAGCATATCTTATTCTTGAAAAGAAGAAGAAGGTAGTCGGACTTTGAGATCGTTTCACAACATAGTTATGGTGCTCCAACCAAGCAAGCCACTAGACTGAGCCGACAACGGCGGAATCCCCTGGAAGACCTATGTGGCAGTCAGGATTGCATGGGTGAAGGAGGGAGGAAGATGGGCCACTGGGCTGGGCCCTTCTGGGCTTTTCCTTTGTGGCTTTGTTTGTTGCATTCTTCTCTTTTTTTCTATGTAGGCTGGGCTTCTATTTAGGTTTAAAGGTGTTAGTACATAGTACAACATCAGTCATATTTAGGCCACTGGGCTGGGCCCTTCTGGGCTTTTCCTAAGAAGACATGTGTCGCCACATAAAACGGGCTTGGGCCTTAGCTGAGTCCAAGAAACCTACACTATCTCTTGAGGGCATAATGGTAATACACCCTCTAAACAAGGGCAAAGTGGTATTTTTAGGGTGCATCAACCATACCCCTATAAATACCACTCTTCCCACTCTTCCCCCTATAAATACCAGCTAGCTCGAGCATATAGCTGGTACATATCAAAGGCTACTAAAACGCCAAGGCATACCAACATGCCGGTACCCGTGGCCCTCGCGAGATGCTCGCCAGCGGTACCTCAACTTCGACCCCCGATCGCCCTGCCATCTCCAAACACTACATGGGAGCAACAACCCGGTGTCTCAATCATATATAACGATACACGGCATACCCCACTCGGAGGGATCCGGTCCGTCCCCTCCCTTGCATGGGGACTTGGGGGATTGGGAATTGGATATGTCGCCACTAGTAAGAGACTCGTACTCCCGATATTGTATCAGATAAAGTTCCCACCCAAGAGAGTCTCTTGACCGCGGACTTGGGGACTTGTTAGTACATAGTACAACATCAGTCATACTTGCCTAAAAAGACACGTGCCGCCACATAAAACGGGTTTGGGCCTTAGCTGAGCCCAAGAAACCTACACTATCTCTTGAGGGCATAATGGTAATACACCCTCTAAACAAGGGCAAAGTGGTATTTTTAGGGTGCATCAACCATACCCTTATAAATACCACTCTTCCCCCTCATTCTCACGATCTCCATCTTCACTCCCTTATCACCTGCATCTGCTCACTGACTTAGGCATCGGAGGGTCGAAGGCCGGAGCACCCGGTCTTCCCTCTGACGCTATTCTCTCCTTGATTGACAGGTTAGGGAAGCTTGAAGACAACTCCTGCATCTGGGTGATCCCCCCTCAGAGATCACGCTAGAACAAAAGGGGAAATACATTCTAAGCTTTAGTAATTTCTTTCTTTCTTTTTAATTCGATGAAAGGTACACCATTGGGTCTTAGGCCTAATTCGATTGAAAGTTGAGACGTTGTTGAAGTTTAAAAGGTTATATGTTTTTTAGTTTGTCATATATCCACCTTTTTAGATGTAGTTTTGAGATTGTTTTTTCAATTCTTAGATCAATAGATCCCTTCTCAGCTTTAGTAATTTCTCTCTTTCTTTATAATTCGATGAAATGTACACTATTGGGTCTTAGGCCTGATTCGATTGAAAGTTGAGACGTTGTTGAAGTTTAGATGATTATATGCTTTTTAGTTTGTCATATTCACATTTTTTATGTAATTTTAAGGTTATTATTTCAATTCTTAGATATAATCTGTATTTAGTTTTTTAGTTATGCTGCTTATATGATCTTCAGACTATTCATGCTTGACCGTTTTGGTCATCATGATGTTTAATCAATAGAATTATATCTTTTTCCCTAACAAAAAAACTTGAGAGGTATTTATGTATTTTTTTTATTATAATGATAAAAGAATACCGATATCAATTACGTATGATTATGGGCCACATTCTCACGAAAGATTATGTTCAAATTTTTTACAGTATGCAAATCATCTAATCCTTAATAATTTAATCACCAGTCAGGATTAAACTTACACAGTATAGAGATAAATACAAATGCTTTTAGTATATCTCAAATTACAAATTGACATGTTACTGAGAGATTAGCAGGGGTTACTTTCTTGGGGTAATGATGCTGAGCTATATAAATCAAAGTCCACCACATTACAAAGAGACATGCTCAAAATCCCACTATATATGGAGTTGGTGAATCCAAAATCCAGCACAGTGTTTTTGACAGGATAATGACTGATGATGACCCTGAAAAATTGACATTTAGGTTCTGCTTGCCACTAGTTTTATCAAAAATCTTACTATGATGCTCAATTTACTCGCTGTGATCATCAAAATCTCAGAAACTTCCAAACCCTATTGCTACTGTTTATTCACATTAAAGAAAACTAGGTCGTTGGTTAAAGTCCTGCTCTCTTTGTGTGTTGATCATGACATTTTACGACAAAATTACAAATTAGGGTTTCTTTCTTCAATAATCATTGAAATCAAATCAAATCAAAAAGGTGTAGAATGTCCAAATAGTGAAATACTGATAAAGATTGAATTAGTTGCAGCAAATTATTCAGCTCAAGCTCATCTTTGCATCTTAATAATAAGATTCAAAACTCAGTTGTTCATTAAGGGAAATTGGATTTCGAATTTTCATCTTCGCAACGTACTATTGATATCGGTACATGTTTCACTCCGCGAACCAAACGAGGCTAATTTTCCTTTCGAAGATGTACCACTCCACGAACCAAACGAGGCCATCAAAATAACATATGAACATATCATGTACCGTAAAATTTCATATCTAATATTACACTATCCCTACCAAAAACAATATTACAACAAGCTCAAGCAGAGCATACTTTATCCTTCTCCACCTCCACCTCCACCGCCCCGGCCACCTCCAGCACCGCCACCCAAAAGCCAAAACCCATATTCCCTTAATCTCCAACTATCTATCTATAAATCTAGAAACCAAAAAATAGTACATTTTTTTTTTCAAATATGATTTGAATCTAATCCAAAGCATTAGGCCCAGCACAGGCCTTGAGCTCAGGGCTCCAAATCCACTGCAGCAAGAACTTCCTCCCTTTCCTCCCATTCACATTGAACGTCCTCCCTTCTCTATCCTTCATCACCTGCCCAATGTACCCTCCTCCCCCTCCCGTCCCGTACAGCCCCTCGCACAAGTCCCCGATCTCCGTCGGCGCCGTCGGGTCCTCCCCGGCGTACCAAGCATTCACAAGAGGATTCGACGAAAGCTCGGCCAGCTCGTGCCCGATGACACTGATCATCCCGTCGACGCCGACATCTTTATTCGGCGGCGACAGAGCTCCGGGGCCTCCTCCGACCATGTACGCCGGAAGCGCAAACGGGTAGGCGCAGACCTCCGGGCACTGCTTGGCAGAGTTGCCGATCCAAGCGTAGGGGAGAGTATAACCCACCATGGAAGGGAATGTGAAATAATGGAAGCCGCAGACGGCGCGGCAGAAGTCCTGCATGGTGACGTCGTCGGAGGTGAGGATGAGGTAGATCCCGTGCTTGTGGTCTGCCGGAAACGGCGCAGATCTGACGGCGTTACCTATCACCTGTTGCACGGAGAGGCGCGTGAGGGCCTTGCCTTGGGAGTATTTAACGTCAGCGTGTTCCCCGGCGACGACAACGGAGCGTGAGACATTGGCGCCGGTCTGGTCGGTGTAGAGGGAGACAGTGCGCCACCACTCGGCGACGGAGGGGGTGGGGGCGGCGCGGAGGTCGGAGGTGGAGATGGAGAGGAGGAAGTCCTTGATGAGGAGCTTCTGGGGGAGGGACCAACGGCCGTACCAGATGAGGTAGATGTTGATGGGGTGGGAGGAGAGGACGGGGCCCATGTGGTAGCGGAGGTGGACCAGATCTGAGGAGCCTTCGAACTTCTTGGAGGAGGAGAGGGTGCGTGGGGGGAGCTTGGGGTTGAAGAGGGTGGTGGGTTTGGTGTGGACGGTCTGAACGGAAGAGGGTGCGGCGGCAATGGAGGAAATGAGGAGGAAGAAGGGGAGGAGGAGGGAGAGGGAGAGGGAGAGGGAGAGGGAGGACGACATTGTGGGAGAGGTGAGGTGAGGTGGGGATGAGAAGGAAGGAGGTGGGGGTGAGATATAAAGGTGGGGAGGGGAGATTGGGAGGGAAATGGGCTGGAGACAGCTAGCGAGGTGGAGAGAGTGAGTGAGTGAGAGGAGCAATGGCAATGTGTGGGCACACAGTCTTTAGTCTTTACTTTGAGTCGTTGTCTCCTCCTCCTCTCTTCTTTTTTCTGTTTTGTTATGGAAAACTGGGAAACTAGCTTTCAAGCTGGGGCTCGTTTTTGTTTTCAAATTTTAACACGGAAATGATATGTCCTTGGCAACGTGTACGCTATTTGAATATGAGATAATATTTTAAAAACATTATTTGAATTTGATGACATCTGTTTTGGTTAATGATGTTTAATGTTTTTGTTGAATGAAATTATAACTTAATCTAATCTTATTCATATTAACTATCGACTCTTGTAATTTGAACTAATGTTATAGAGTAACGTAAACACGACATCTTTAAAATACTACACAACCTCATCAATAAACCATATTACCGATATAATTATAACAATACAATCCGAGTAGTGAAGAGAATGCTAATATTTTTACTGTGGTATGACTCCTTAAAATAGCACAAATCGCAAGCTAAATGAAAGAGATAAAAGGAAATCACACCATAGGAAATGCATGTATTTCCATGAAGTTCCTATAACATACATGCGATCTTTAATCTAAATAGTTTTTGCAGCAGAAGAAGCATGTTCGTTGTGCTATTACTAACGACATAGAGTTGACAATTTGTAAGTAGAAACATTGTACACCGAGTAAACATGTTTTACACCTTTATTGACAACAAAACCAATCGTCCCACCTTACAAAGATTTGGTCAAAATTCGTTAAGGATGTCAATACTTAGAAAGAAGAATTCACAATCATACAAAATCATGAACCAAAATCATGAAGAATATCGCGTATACATAAACATCTAAGGTTAATCATAAGGTTACTTCACCTCATATACCCTCATTCCCTCATTTTCTATGTATTATTTAACAAAAACCTCTTACCCGTGCATCTGCACGGTGAATCATAAATTAGAAGTTGTTTCATTTTGAACCGTTCCACTTAAAGTGGTAATCTGCTAATCCTATTTTTGTTTTGTAGATAACTGCTCTATAAAAAATGCGATGAAACTATCACACGTTTTTTTCCTTATAATTCTAGTGTGTTTTACGATAATGTCCATAGTAACTATTACTTTTAGTTCCTTAAGAAATTTCTACTATTACTTTTAGTTCCTTAAGAAATTTCTACTACCTTAATTTTTTTAAAAAAATTTAAAAAAATTCACCAAAAACACTAAAGCGACGCCTAATTTTCTAACAGTACAGATGTAAACCGGTACGAAGTTCATTCTCTTCATCCCGAAAAAAATAGTTGGCACATAAAAATCCTTTAAGCAAAACGTACTGATGCCAGTGTCACTTGTTCTTCGGGGGGTTCTTTTTGGCTGCAATTGAGGGCAGTTATAGCAGCTTGACAGCTAAAGCTTAGGCAGCTAGGGCACCCCATCACCGTGACAACGATCAAATCTGAAAACGACCGGAGATGGCTAGCTAGCTAGCTCTCTCTCTCTCTCTCTCTCCTAAAAGCTTGGGCCAATTATTTCTGGCAATTTTAGGCAACTGTAGACTGTAGTGGATGCTTGAGCTTAGCTGTTTCTGATCAAGCACAATCACATTCACTTTCAGTTACTATTTTTTAATCGGTGGAAAAAGTTGAAATCTGACTTTGAGGTAATGGTTTTATTGAAAATATCTAACTACACTTGCCTGGGCAGCATCTGAAAATATCTATATGTAGTTTGACCAAAATAGAAATATCTATCTATCTATCCTGAAATTAATTGGCAGTTGCATTTAATGGGATCTATCAACTAATTGTGTCAGTCCTTTATTACACGTTAATGTCTCCAACGTTAAATGGACTCTACATTTCAAGCAAAACACTGAAACTTTTGTCTTTTTCTTTATAATTATTAAATATGGCTTTTTAGCCTAATAGATGGTTAAGATCATCTCATAGACTAAAACACCAAACTTATCTCAGGTCGGCATATGCACCCATTAGATAATACTCACGGCTAATTACCCACCCATCTCCAAAATAGGTAAATACCCGGTTTAATTTTTGTGGGTATTTCCATACCCAAACTCATGGGTTGATGGGTACCCGATTATCCATACCTTTCTCTCTCTCTCCTTTTTTTGTCTGAAACGAAAAAATTGATGACTTGGGGGGTGCATACCCGTGTCGGTGGCCCGGTCGTTGTTGGCGGCAGTGGTAACAGTTGAGCCCTCATCCTAGTGGTCGTTCGGAGCTTCCACCAATTGGATCGAGTTCTAATTCGTATTCAGCAAGTTGAAAATTCAGAGAAGTTGAACTTTTTACCTCGGAAGTTGAGCCTGCCATCGTTGATTTGGTATTGGAAGAGGGCAACGCTGGAGAGAGAGACTGGTGAAGCAACGCTAGTGAAAGGGTTTGGAATCAGAGAGAGAGAGAGAGAGAGAGAGAGAGAAATCGAAGCTATGGAGGGTGGAGGAGGATGACGCGGATTGATCTATTTAAGTTGTGTGTGGGGATGAGTATTGTCTACCCATTACCCATATACCCATGAGTATTTTGCTGTACACATACCCATGGGTTTTTATGTTAACCTTAATGTTTACTTTCATGATAAGTCAAATTACATTTTTCAAGATAAGAGATGACTTTTTAGCCTAAGTTTAGGAGCATAGATAATTATTAAACAGTTAATATACATCCTTTTACATTACTTAGATCTCAAAGACATGAGAAAATTCAAGACCAAAAGAAGACAACATTAAGATCTTGTGGGTAGACAAATGTGTACCTCCATACATACGCTTTAACCTAAATTGTTTATGCTCGTTCGATATTCAGCTCGGTAGTCACAAACTTACACTATAGACAATGTCTTAGCACAAACTCAAGGAATATATACGTACCCACCTTCAATTATAAGTACTTCCATTTGGTTCCTTTCTATTATGGTGATCTTATAAATTTTAACTTAGTGTTCCAAATGTTGGCTAGAGTGGGTATTGCCTAGGGCGGGCTGATATATGGCTAACAGTTGATGGAAGGTGTCATCGATCACTTTCTGCATGACTGGCTACAGATCCCCAACTTACTCAAGATATGCATGTTCTGGAAAGAATTGATGAGTTCCTCTCTGCATTAATACTCAAACAGAGGCATGTTTGATATGTCACCACCACTAATAAAATGGACAGCCTGATCGATGCCTAGGTTTTCAATTCAGCTAGTCCATGTATATGGACAACAAACAAGAATTTGGTTTATCTACTTGGATTTATGTTGCTTGAATCTGCTTGGATGACTTCTAACTATTGGATCTAGTACAATTTAAGACCAGCATGTCATCTTCATGTTATCCTTACTTCATCTAATGGTTATAAGACATCCAAACAAATCCAAACAACTTAAATCCAAACAGAGAATCCGGAACCAACAAACAAACACTTCAAAAGTTCATATTTTCAATCAAGATTGAGTATGGTATGAAACGTATGTATCTAAAGTTTATGAAATTCATCTATTTCAAACGTATGTTGTAAATTTAAAATAAAAATACAAAATTACTATCAGAATCGGTATTATGGTATGTAACATGACCAAAGTATTTGTGTCGTTCATCGTACTTGAGGATGAGCTTCAAGTCAAATATAACGAGGTTTGAAGAATGAATTTTCTGATGTTTTATTCATCTCACAGAAGATGTTATATATAGAGATACAAGATGTACAAACCCTACGTACTATGTACTACATGTACTGCACATATAGAATATGAAAGTAATAATAAATTAATTTACATTCCTAAACTGACTTCATGACTCACGCTAACACTTCAGTGTATTTGAATTTTCTAAACTTGTATTTATTTATTATTGTTGTTTATGCCACGGAAGTTGTGATTTATATTTGAAGCGATTCTCACTTTGCAGTATCCAAGTACGCCTAAGTATCGATTTAGCATGCCTACGAAATTAAATTTGTTTGGCTGTGGAGTTCTTTACTCCACACGAGAACTGCAGAAGCAATGAAGCATGCATATGGTGGTAAGTGGTAACGTGAAACAAATCAAACAATACAGATTTGATTTTTCACTAAATATTGTCTTCTCCTCGTATACAGTTCTATACATTAATTAGCTTAGTTTGAATCGAAACTTATTCTCTTTCTTCAATACTTAGTAATTAAGCTGGTTGTTATTATATCATGATATTATCATTTCTTGTTGGCCAATTCTTGGACTAGTATTTTTGACAAAAGATGTCTTCAAATCGTATACATAAGAGAAGAATACATAAAAAATAGAGAATAGGGGAAAGAAAGGAAGGAAGAAGATTGGGACTGCTGCCGTGAACTGAGTAACTCGAACTTTCATCAACTTGGTATATTTCTAAATCTTATGTAAGAACGATATGGATTTGTAACACATTATCATAATGTGATATGATGATTTAGCATAGTATCAAATCTACTTCTACTTCTACTTCTACATAGAAACAAATACAAGATCAAATCTAGATTGATAATGATTATGTGTATTAAATCATTATGGTAATAAATCATATTCCTTGTCTAGAAGAAAGACAATATATCAATATTGTATTTGGTATCTAATTAGGATATTTGGCGACTAAGATATCCCTTAATGGAAGGAATTTTAGGGCTATGTGTTCCTATATAAATAGATGGTTTTGGTCCCTGTTATCACCACCGATTACAAGCGTAAGTTCTGTCCATTGAGAAGCTTAAGTTGGTGACTAACAGAAGGCCTAGCTTAGTGCTTTTTGTTTTAGGTTAATAGCGATGAAATGATGCGTTGTTCATGTTGATGGTACGTTTGTGTTAATCTTAAACACTTGTTTATTCTTGTTAAGCATACGTATTAGGTTGAGAACTTATTGAAACTGGTCTAACAATATGGTATTAGAGCGACCACATTCCCTCTCAAAATTCAGTTTTTCTTAAACAAGAAATCGATTAAGTTTTATTAAAAAAAAAGGTTTTCTGGTTGCTTTATAGGTTAACAGGGTTAACAAACCTTTGGCCCAAATTGCAGCAAGTGTGGATCTAGTCTCAACCCAACCCGATCCTCAAGAATAAAATCAGGAACATACGTCGTTTTTTTTTACAATGACAAGATTTTCGATCAAGAGAAGGCAAGAGACTGGATGGGAAACGCTCGAGATGATCGCATCTCTAAAGGGATTCAAAACCCAACTGTTGCGAATCAAGAAGGTCAAGAGATTGGTGCTGCATCAAGATATAAAGTTCAAAAGCTTCCGCTGAAAATTGCAGCGTTTTGGGTAAAAAGCAAACCCAGGTTTTATCTGAAATTTTCGATTCAAAGCATGTTATATCTATGATTTTATATCTATGATTATGCATAAGAACCCTAGAGCACACCCGGAGTGCACATACATTAGGATAGCTGGAGGTGTCCGGAAGAAATTCAACTTTATATATGCTCTGTGGTATTGAATTGGAATATATGTGTGTATTTGAATGTTGATATACATGGTGTTTCTACCTGCTTCGTCCCGAGCCGGGAAGAGGTCGCGAGTCGGAGCGAATTAAAATTCTTTGGTCCTGCACTCGGAACCTGCACAAGTGACAGCGTCAAGAAGTCGGGACTGGGGTGGCCCAGTCTTCGACTCTCCGATGCTTAAGTTAGCTTTGAGCACTTGCAAGGTAGAAGAGTGTGGGAGAGAGAAGTGTGTATGTACCTTTTATGGTAGCTTGTGCTTGTTTTATAGGCCAAGGTTGGACACTTTGGCCTTAGTCTCCAATGTGGGACTATTTGTTAGTCTTTGTGGTGTCTCCCCTTTTGGGGATGTTTTGCCGCTAGAGTGATTTTGGCAAGCGGTTTGTTACCGGCCCTTCACTCCTTGGATATTCGTGAGAGGCCTACTAGGGCTATCTTGTTTGGAATGACCTTCGGTGACCGGGTAATTGGGCCTTATTCTCGGCTCAGCCAATTATTTTGGCTATGTACTAACAAGTCCCCAAGTCCCTAGTCCGAGAGAGCTCTTGGGTGGGGAGTTATTCTATAGATGCCGAGAATAGGTTTTACCCGGTTGCTGGAGGCATGGTGCCGAGTCCCCAAGTCCCCACGCGAGGGTCGCGAGGTGACAGGGTGAAGTTTCGAGTTTGGCTATCAAGAGGAAAACACGCTAATGGCGTTACGTGCCGCTACGGGACGACGTACTTCGCGCATTCGAGTAAGTTCGCTGATGAGCGAGTCAGTCCGCGCTAGTTGGCGAGACTCTCGAGCGGCGGGCCGATGCTGGGCGAGTTAGTCCGCGCTAGATGGCGAGACTCTCGCGACGTGGCGGGCCGTTTATGGGTGAGTCAGTCCGCGCTAGTTGGCGAGACTCTCGAGCGGCGGGCCGATGCTGGGCGAGTAAGTCCGCTCTAGATGGCGAGACTCTCGCGGCGTGGCGGGCCGTTGATGGGCGAGTTAGTCCGCGCTAGTTAGCGAGACTCTCAAGCGACGGGCCGATGCTGGGCGAGTAAGTCTGCGCTAGATGGTGAGACTCTCACGGTGTGGTGGGCCGTTGATGGGCGAGTCAGTCTGCGCTAGTTGGCGAGACTCTCGAGCGGCGGGCCGATGCTGGACGAGTAAGTCCGCGCTAGATGGCGAGACTCTCGCGGCGTGGCGGGCCGTTGATGGGCGAGTCAGTCCGCGCTAGTTGGCGAGACACTCGAGCGGCGGGCCGATGCTGGGCGAGTAAGTCTGCGCTAGATGGCGAGACTCTCGCGGTGTGGCGGGCCGTTGATGGGCGAGTCAGTCCGCGCTAGTTGGCGAGACTCTCGAGATGCGGGCCGATGCTGGGCGAGTAAGTCCGCGCTAGATGCCGAGACTCTCGCGGCGTGGCGGGATGTCTTAGCGTCCTTTTTTTTGCGACAAACGAGGGCAACATGGCGTTGTCCTGTCCGTAGAGGTTTGTGGGGTTTGGGGAAATGTCTATATATAGGGTTGGGGAGAACTGGAGGGGGGAGTGCGTGATTTCGAAACTGAAAACTAAGAGCCGCAATTTTCGTTTTAGGGTTTCGGCAGTTCTTATAAATTTCAGACTGGAAAACGTCCAATTTCATCCTCGATCGAGGGGGTGCGAGCGCTCTGCTGTTTGCAACCAGCTTCACTGCCACTATGCAAATCCACTGTTTCAAGGTATGAATTTGTCGCCTTCTTTGTCTTTGGATTTTTGTATGTGGTGGTGGTGTTGTTTTGGGTTATTTGGGGTGAGTGGGATTGTTCACATGTTTGTGATGTTGGTAGGAATTCTAGGGTGTGAGATTTGTTGTCAGGCTGGTTAGGGTTAAGGTAGCGGGGTATGGCAGGTCCGGTGTGGGTGTCCATTTAAGAGATTGTGGTGGTCTCTAGTTCCCCTAGTTCGGATTCGGACACTTTGCACCAGATGGAGGAGGGCTTGGATAATCTTATGGCAGAGATTGCCCTTGACTTGGGGGAATGCATTCCTGTGATGGATGTCGGGTCTCATGTGTCCTCGTGTAACCCTCTCTTGCAGGAGATAGAGGTATTTATCATGGCGAGATCTCGAGAGGAGGATGATTCGTTTTGGGAACCTCCTGGCGAGAGTATGACATCGGGGAGCTTGAGGCGCTTCAGCAGAATTGGAGTATACTAGAGGAGGTTTTGTTGCGGCCGCTTGGCAGGGGGTGAAGTTTTGGGATCCCCCGGGTAATTTTACGTTGGTATACGAGTACCAACTGAGATGCGGGTTGATGTTCCCGCTACCCCCATTTGTGCAGTACACCTTGGCGTGTCTGCATGTCGCCCCGGGGCAGGTCACCCCCAACATGCTGAAGCAGATTTTGGGAACAGGCGTGCTATTTCGCCTGCTGAAGCAGGAGTTTCCAAATTGTGAGGAGTTCAACGCGTGCTGGCACATGAGGTGGTGCGCGAAGAAGGGCAGCTGGGGCTGCGTGACGATGAAGTCATGTGGGAAGTTTAAGGTCCTGGTGGAAGACTTGCCCACCTCAACAAGTGAGACTTGGAGGCGCAAGTGTTTTCTTATTGGGGGGCAGTGGCAGGAGTGGCACGGGCATCCTTTCCGGGTCCCGGGAAGTTTTCAGAAAATAGGTACCGTGCTCTTGTGCCTTGTGTTTTTTTTTGTCTGCTCTGTCGCTGTTGGCAACTAGCTTAGTGCAGTGCCGCAAGAGTATAATCTCTCAGAGCTGATGGAGCGACGGATTCGTCGGGTGATATGGGCGTTTGAATGTAGGAGCTCATATCGGATATGCCGCCTTGGCATATACAGCCACTTCGGCTATGCCCGGGTTCCGGGTCTATATTTAAGTGGTTGCGTTCTCTGTTTTAGGCTTGCGAGTCGCTGTCTGACTATTGTTTGTTTGTTGCAGTGACAATGCCACGCGACGGGGGTTCGCGGAAGAAGGAAGGTCCTTACAACAAGGTGTCAGATGAGAACGTGTTGGATGGGCTACTGGCTGAGGCTGACCATGCCAAGTAGTATGACATTAACTTGGAGACGGGGGAGGGAAGGGAGGTGGAGCTGGGTGATTGTGAAGATTTTTTGAGGTTGAACCTGGCAGATGAGGATTACGCCTATGTGCCTCTACTGGTGGCGGAAGAGATAGGTTTAGGTGTCCAAGAGGTGGAGTTGGAGGAGGCGCAAGTAGAGGGTGATCACGAGGGTGAACCCGACGAGGCGCAGGGGGAAGAACATGTCGTGGAGGAGGTTGCGGACCGTGAGGAAGAGACTGGTGCGGCTCAGACTCGGAAGAGGAAGGGGAGAGCGGAGCTGGCTCGCGAGGGCCAGTCTAAGAGGTCGCGGAGGGACAGTCGGTCCGGGGGATCGGCAAGCTTAGCCGAGGTTTCCCAAGCCTTGGAAGGGACAGGGGACGCTTAGCCATACTTAGCTCAAATGGCTTATGACATGTGTCACCGCGCTCATGACATGCATGTGTTGGAGGAGGTGGATCCGCCGGCGGGCATGGCTCTCGCCAAGGAGAAATTGACTCGGGTAAGTGTTTGCACGTTTTTGTGTTCCACTGTTTTGACTCTGGGCAGCTGGTTGGGCAGAGGATGGCGGGGAATGCGAGCCAGGTTCGTGGCCGTAGTGGCGGGTCGAAGGGAGTGTTAACAAATCTGGCGACTCATCCGCTGGGGGAGAGTGAAATGTACATAGGCATTTTGATAGTTGTAGGACTGACTGTTGTTTTGAATAATGTAAGTGGCGTGGTTAGCCATTGTAATTAGTTTATACTAATTTGCCTGGGAGTCCAGGTTGATGTTTTGGCGTTATGTGTAGCCTTTGTGTTTGTCTGGCTGTTGTTTACTTTTGTATGCTTGTGGCCCTGCGTTGCGGGGGCGAAGTGTAGCATGTTGGATTGATAAAACACTTCATTGCACTTAAATTTAGCCGCTAGCGGGCGAAGTGTACAATGTTGGAGCCGCTACTGGGCTATAGTACATATACAACGGCTTTTCAAAGCCAAGGTTAAAATTGGTGGTGAGCGTTCCGGGGGTGGAGGACTAGGTCGCGGGGCTCTTTTTCCCGCTCCTCTCTGGGTCATCCCGTGGGTCATCTATGGGCTCCGAGGGGCTGAGAGGGAACATCTCATAGGCTCCTTGCCTCTGCTGGATGGCGTTGAGATGACAATTCTCAATGGCTGCCCAATCCCCTTGGATTGTCAGGGTGCCGCCTGGGGTAGGGATTTTCATAAGAAGCATGTGGCCTGCTATGAAGCACTGCAGCCCCCAGAGGATGTCCCGGCCTAAGATGAGATTATAGGATGAGGGGCAATCGACAATGAGGAAGCGGGCTGTAATGGAAGTGCGGCAAGGAGCTGTTCCCACTGATACGGTTAGGCGGTTTGAGCCTAACGGTTGCACTGTCTCACCAGAGAAGCTGACAAGGGGGTCATGGTTATTGTACAGCTTAGTTCGGTCTCGGCGGAGTCCTTTGTAGCAATCAGAAAACATGACGCTTACGGCGGCCCCTGTGTCCACTAAAGCTCTGTGACACCTGTAATGATCCACCTGCACATTGATTATGAATGGTTCACAGTGGTGTCATTTTATGGTATCCTCATCGTTGCGAAATGTCACTTGATCCCACGCTGTTGGGGTGATCGTGACACCGCGTTGGATGTCTAGGATTTCTGAGGTTGTCGCATTGCCGTTTTATAGAAGGCTTGTGTGGGGGGAACCGTGGGGCTCCACCATGCAGGGTTAGGATCTGGCCATGTACTTCAATGGCGTTAGCGCCTGTGGCCGGAGCACAATATTGGTGGAGTTGCCTATTCTGTACCAAATGCTCGATTGCATTGCGGAGGCCATGACACTGCTCTGTTGTGTGGCCGTTATCATCATGATAGGCACAGTACCTGTTGTCGGTTGCTCGCTGAGGCTTTTTTGGATACCTGCTTTTAGGAGGTGGGGGAATGAGATCTTTGTGCCTGGCCCATATGTCCTCATATGTGGTGGTCAAGGTAGTGTGGACCTCGTAATGAGGTGGCGGGGCGGAACGACGTTGTTGTTGTGGAGGTCTCTGGTCCCTTTTATATGGGTGGTCGCGGTTTCTCTGTCCCCTATGGCGACTATCGGAGCCGCGTCCCTGGTCTCGGGAGGATCCACGTGACTGCCCTTTATCTTGCCCGCGGTTGAAGTGCTCATCTGGTGGCGGGGCGGGCAGTGTTAACGTGGCGGGGGCGGAACGTCTGAAAGTGGCGAATTCAGCGCGGGGCCACCGCATAGCCAGTTCTATCAAGGCATCGTAGGATCCTGGAGGGTTCCTATTGATCTCCATTAGGAAATTGCCAGGGAGCAGGGCCTGACGGAAAGCCTGCTCTGCCACGCGAGGTTCCAAGTTGTGGCATCTCGCTGTGGCAGATTGCCATCGGGACAATAGGTCATGGAGGCCATCACTGTCTTTCTGCTTGATGTGGAACAAGGCATCTACACTGCGATAAATGCTGGTGTGTAGCATGAAACAGCTGAGGAAGCGTTCCGAGAGTTGGTCGAAGTTGTCAATGGAGTTGGGCAGCAGATTGAGGAACCAACTGAGGGCCTCGTCCGAGAGGGTCTCTTGGAAGGCGTGGTAGGCAATGGCGTCACTGTAGCCAGCGGAGCTACAGAGTGAGAAGAATGTCTCGAGGTGGAGATGAGGGTCCCCTGTGCCTTTATACTTGTCCATCTTGAATGGCTTGGTTCCCAGAGGCCGCTTATCCACTTGCACTCGGGGTGTGAAAGGGCTTGGGCGATGTCCATAGCCAGAGAACAAGGGTCGCTGAGCCCCGCGACTCTCGACGCCTTTAATCCGCGAGGCTAACTGCGTGACTGTTTGGCTAAGTTGGAGCAGTAGGCGGGTTGGCATGTCGAGAGGTGGGTTAGGGGAGTTAGCAGTGGTTGAAGTGGAGATAGGTTGGGCAGATGGATTAGGCTGATGTGGCAGGGGGGAGTCATTGGGGATTGGAGATGGTTGGGGGGCTGGTAGTGGAAATGAGGGGTGGGTAAGGAGATGAGATATGTATTTGATCTGGCTAGGCCCTCCCGGGAGCATGGAACCAGTCTGGCCTTGACTAGGAAGGACGTCTGGGATTCCGGCAACTCACGTCGCTCGGTCCAGGCTGTCGTTATACACATTACGATGCTTTAACGTGGCGCGGAGCAAGAATTGCTCTTTTTCCAAGTCGGCGATGGTTACCCGGTACGCTTCCGCTTCTGCCTTCTCTTTCGCCGCTTGCTCGCGGAACAAATTAAAGTCCCGCTTGAGGATTTCAAGGGCTGTGGCGGGGTCGGGATGGCTAATGGGGGCCGCATCGCTGGTTGGAAAAGTTCCTCCTCTGCTTGAGTGCCAGGGTCCGTAGGGTCATCAATGATTTCCACCATGGTGCCGAGTCAAATGGGAGTTTCGCAAGATAGGGCCCCTCCTTCTAGCGCCAATTGTTTCTACCTGCTTTTTCCCAAGCCGGGAAGGGGTCGCGAGTAGGAGCGAAGTAGAATTCTTTGGTCCTGCACTCGGAACCTGCACAAGTGACAGCGTCAAGAAGTCGAGACTGGGGTGGCCCAGTCTTCGACTCTCCGATGCTTAAGTTAGCTTTGAGCACTTGCAAGGTAGAAGAGTGTGGGAGAGAGAAGTGTGTATGTACCTTTTATGGTAGCTTGTGCTTGTTTTATAGGACAAGGTTGGGCACTTTGGCCTTAGTCTCCAATGTGGGACTATTTGTTAGTCTTTGTGGTGTCTCCTCTTTTGGGGATGTTTTGCCGCTAGAGTGATTTTGACAAGCGGTTTGTTACCGGCCCTTCACTCCTTGGATATTCGTGAGAGGCTTACCAGGGCTATCTTGTATGGAATGACCTTCGGTGACCGGGTAATTGGGTCTTATTCTCGGCTCAGCCAAGTATTTTGGCTATGTACTAACACATGGTAATTTGGATTACATTATATTGTTTATGTGATGAAATTGCAATGTATATATGTAATGTGGTTAATCTCCTAAAAGGTTTTATACATTGTTAAGATTTTACTGACACAAGAGTTTCATGTTTTTCTTATAAGGGTATTGAAACCTGGATAGAAGATGAAAGTTTAAAACTCGAATAGTTTGTGATTTTTTGTTGTTGATATGAATGGGTGTATTGCACAAAGCACTCTCTGTTGATATTTGTAGGAAAACATATGGTATAACAAACTGAAAATTGTGTATTGCGTTTTAAAACTGTGCTATTTTTAATCTCCCAGAGGAGTGGTTAAGTGTGGTTTTAGAATACAAACAGCAGTAAGCATATATGATTTGAACATATCAGGATACTTAGAAATTGTCTTCTGTCTAAAGATGTGGATAAATTTCTCTAGATAACATGTTTTTATCTTATATGGCCTATTGATAAAGAACTATGAAATATTAAGTTTTCTGCTCAAAAGTGTGACTTAATATTGATTTAAAGTTATGAACTGATATGTGCAAGTATAACGTGTGCTGAGTTTTTTGTATGTTTATTTCTATTTGTTTTTGTTATGGTATTTTAACTTAAACAAATTCATAAAACGCTTAAAACTCTGCAAAAAAAAAAACTTTACAAATAAAAAAAACTCACAAAATTTTATTTTGCTCTTTTAGGTAGCACATACATGAACTTCAACAATATGTTGATGCTCACTGGTTCAAACCATAGGGCCTGGAGAGATTCCGTCATGAACTACATATGTATGCATAAAAATATAGGGTTTTGTTTCACTATGGATCAGCCAGATGTGCCTTCTGTAGATGACAAAAATTCGGTTAAAGCACATTACAATAAGTGGATGAGGTCCAATATGATGGCTAAAAACACCATCAGGACCTCTATGTCTTCAACTATAAGGGTTGTGTGGAGGAACAAGAGTTGGCTACTGAGTACCTAGAGGCTGTGAGTGCTAGGTTTAAGGAGAGTGAGAAGGCTGAGATAGCTAGGCTGAATAAAGAGTCTCATAACATAAAGTATTCAGGCTCTGGAGGGGTCAGAGAGCATATTATGAAGTTGATCAATATCAACAACAGGCTTAGAGAGATGCTGATGGGAATAAAGGATGAATTGGTAGTGCATCATGCGTTGGATTCTCTTCTAACCAGTTTCAACCATCTCAAAACAAGCTACAATGCTTAGAAAGAAAAGTGGAGCTTGGATGAGCTCATGTCTATTTGTGCTGATGAGGAACCGAGGATTAAGGCTGAGAAGGGTAAGACTATGGTGAATTTTATCGAGAAAGCTAAAAAGAAAAAGAAGCCACAAAACAAACTCAAACCTGTTAAAACCATCACCAAGACATCAACCTCTACAGACAACAAGCCATTTAAATTGTAATGTTACTTTTGTAAAAAAGTAGGACATATGAAAAAGGATTGCAACCGCTATAAAAATTGCTTGATGAAGAAGGGTAAGATGATTTCTAATACAATATTTTCCTTAGAAATAAATCTTATAAATGTTAACCCTAGTTCTTGGTGGTTAGACTCAGGCTCACCTATTCACATTACAACTCCTTGCAGGGATTCATAAGGAGGAGAGTCCCAAGAAGTGATGATGTGAACCTGTGTGTGGGGAATGACATGCGAGTGACAGTCATAGCTATTGGAATCCTATAGCTCAACTTAGAATCAGGAAATTTCTTAGTATTAGACAATGTTTTTTATGTACCTTCCATGAGAAGGAATTTAGTTTCGGTTTCTCTTTTGGTTAAAGCTGGTTGTAGACTTTTGATTGATGATAATGGAATTATTATTTCAAGAAATTCTGAGCAAATTGGTTCTGATGTGATATTGAATGATTATTTACAGCTTAATTGTTCTATGTCTCAACAAGAAATTTCACTTGTTGAAAAGGAAAACACTAAAAGTACTAACACCATTATAGGTGTTAAAAGAACCAATTCAATTGAAAAATCTGTATACTTATGGCATAGGAGACTCGGCCATATCTCAAAAGAAAGAATGAAACTTCTGGTAAAAAACAATATCCTGAACAACTTAGCTTTTCTGATCTTAATGATTATATTGAATGCTTTAAGGTAAAACTGACAAAACTAAGAAAAAAGACTGCGGTTAGAAGCCAAAATTTACTTGACCTCATACACACTGACATCTGTGGTCCTTTTCAACATCAAACTATCTGTGGAAATGTGTATTTCATCACATTCATTGATGACTTTTCTAGATACAACTATGTTTATCAACTTTCAGAAAAATCTCAAACACTTAAAGTTTTTCAAATATTTAAGGCTGAGGTAGAAAACCAATTGGAAAGGAAAATCAAAACAGTAAGATCAGATAGAGGTGGGGAATATTTTGGTAGATACACAGAACCAGGTCAACAAAAGAGTCTCTTTGCCCTGTTTTTGCAGGAGCATGGGATTAAGGCTCAGTATTCAACACCATATAACCCTCGGCAAAATGGTGTTGCTGAGAGAAAGCATAGAACCCTTTTGAATATGGTTAGGTGTATGATGTGTACAACTGATCTACCAAAATTTTTATGGGGTGAGGCTTTAAAAATTGTAAATTATATTTGCAACAGAACACCAAGTAAAGCCATTGAGAAAACCTCGTTTGAATTATGGTGTAGTAGAAAACCAAGTCTTCACCAATGTCATGTGTGGGAATGTCATGTAGAAGCTCAGATTTATAATCCAAACTTAAGCAAACTTGATTCAAGAACAGTAAGCTACTATTTTATAGGTTATCTGGAAAAATCTAAAGGCTACAAACTATATGTAGCTAAACATTCACCTAGAATTTTTGAAACTAATCAAGTAAAGTTTCTAAATGAAAGGGTACGCAATACAAATTTTGAGGATTTATCTTTTGATTTTGAGGAAATTTTGACAGATAAAAATTTAGCTGTCGTTTTGCCTTTAATAGACGAAGAAATAGCAGATGAAGACACTTTAGAATATCAAAATGCACAAGATCAGGAAACTGACCAGGAAATGCATATTGATGATGATGATCAAGTTGAAGATGCAGTTATGCATGATCAACAAATCCCTGCACAACCACCCATTCAGGAACCTCAAATTAATCAAATCCCTGAGCAGCCTCAACCAAACCCTGCACCTAGGAGATCATAGAGAGCAAGAAAACCAAAATATTGGGGGGGGGGGGGGGTTAGTGACTAAATCGTTTATCTTCAAGGAGCAGACATTGAGGAGAATTATACAGAAGATAATGATCTTGAGACTTTTAATGAAGCCATTGAAGTCTCTAAGTCATCAGAATGGCATCATGCCATGGAAGAAGAGATGGAGTCCATGTATAAAAATGGAGTCTGGGAATTAGTTAAACCAAATCCTACACAGAAGCCTATTGGTTGCAAATGAGTTTTCAAAACCTAGAAAGATGCAACTAGGATAATAGAAAGGCATAAGGCAAGACTGGTTGCTAAGGGTTTTACACAGAAAGAAGGTGTTGATTGCATTGAGACATTTTCTCCAGTCTCAGGTAAAAACTCTTTTAGAATTATTATGGCCTTAGTAGCACATTTTGACATGAAATTGCACCAGATGGATGTGAAGACTACTTTCCTAAATGGAGAGCTTGATGAAGTGATTTACATGAAGCAGCCACAAGGTTATATTGAAGCAGGGAGTGAGCACTTAGTCTGTAAGCTAAACAAATCAATTTACGGGCTAAAACAGGCTTCTAGGCAGTGGTACATGAAATTCGATTATGTGATTTCTTCCTTTAGATTTACAGAAAATATTGTGGATGAGTGTGTTTGCCTTAAGATAGTTGGGAATCAATTTATTTTTCTTGTACTGTATGTGGATGACATACTTTTGGCCAGCAGTGATAAAAAATTTCTAAAAGACACCAAGAGTTTTCTGTCAAGCAATTTTGACATGAAAGATTTAGGAGATGCATCCTATGTACTAGGAATTGAAATTAAAAGGGATAGAGGAAAAAGAGTGTTGGGATTATGCCAACAAAATTACATTGCCAAAGTTTTGAAAAGATTTGGTATGGAAAATTGCTCTTTAGGAAAAACTCCCATGTCTAAGGGTGATAAACTCACAAAGTACATAAATCCAGTAAGTGATAGTCAAAAGAAGAAGTTGGAAAAACCTTATGCAGAACTCATTGGAAGTCTCATGTATGCTCAGGTTTGTACTAGACCGGATTTCTCTTTTGCAATTGGGATGTTGTCAAGATTTCAATTAAATCCGACTCATGAGCACTAGGTAGTTGGAAAGAAAGTATTGAGGTATTTGCAAAGAACCAAAGGTTACATGCTTGTTTACAAGCAAGTAAAAAAATCTGGAACTCATTGGATTTTCATATTTTGATTTTGCAGGAAATTATCCAGACTCAAGTAAGTCAACTAGTGGATATGCGTTTCTATTACATTACAGGAAAATCGGTCTTAGCCAACGGAAATAATTCGTCGCCTAAGACACAATATCCGTCGCCTAACATCTTGGACGACCAAGTTTCCGTCATCTAAGTTCCGTCACCTAAGTAGCATGAGGTAGATACTTAGGCGACGGAAACTAAACAAGTCATCGACTAAGAACTATCCTACCCGACGGATGCAGTGCTACCTCATGGACAACCAGATTGGTCGATAGTGATCCTTGTCGACGGAAGATATTTGTCGGAATGTTTCTTACATGACGAATCAAAATGTTTCCTAGCCGACAGAATATGCGTTGGTAAATATGTTTACAGACAAATCTTGTTCCGTTCTTAGGCGACGAATAGTTCGTCGGTAAATATTCTTACTGAAGAATATTGTTTCGTTCTTAGGTGACGGAATATTCGTCGGTAAGTATCTAAACCGACGAATTTATATCATTTCCTAGTCGACGGATATTTCTGTGTCTGTCAGTTATGTGTTATATCTTAGGCGACAGAATGTGTTGTTTCCCTCGCCTAAGTCATTTTTTTTACTGCGAAAAAAAATGTAATTTTTGTGTAAAAAATTACATATCAGTAATTCCAATCAAACACATACATATACATATATACCTGAAGCATTAGATTTGGAAAAAATATTCATATATTGATCATGACAACTAGCTAGATGAAAAAAATTACATTAATGTTCATATATACAAAATCAATAATGTCAATTGGCATTCTCATCTATTCCTATACCACCTAGATCATCGTTGTTTTGTGGGGAAACATGTGGAGGAGAAAAAACAACTGGAGGATGAGGAGGAGGGGGAAAAACAACTGGAGGAGGAGGAGGAGGTGGCATACCCAGGCTGTCACACCTCGACCCTTAATTTTTACCTTAATTACTAGCACGGTGGTAATAAGAATTTTACCGTCTTCGTCAGTAAGTTTTTAATTTAATTGGTCCCCAGAGTGGTGTTAGGGGACGATTATTTTGAAGGATTTATTCGAAGGAAGAAAAAGTGACGACGGTAAAAATGATAATTTTTGCTAGTAAAAGGTAATTTTTATTGGAGTATTATTTTTTGGGTGTTGAATTTTGGGTATATGGGAGGTTGGACCCGGCTGGGCCGAGCTCAACCCATTTCCTTCTCTCTTTCTCCTCACGCGCGCTCTCTCTCTCTATCTCTCTCCCCGACCCACTCTCTTCCCGGAACCCGCCAGACGTCCGTTCGCCGCCGTCCGGCCGCCCCAGACAGCCGCGCCGGTCCCAATCGGTCAGCCTCCGACCCAGCTCCCTAGCGCCGCCGATTAGGAGGAAAGATCGCCGAGAAGTCTGACTGCCCAAAGGCTTCCGTCGCCAGAACTCCTTCCTCCGGCCGCCATAGCTGGCGAGCCTTGGCTCAAAAGATAACCCTCCTCCCATGCAACAATCCCTCTAAAGGGCTCCCTCCATCTCGAGCTAGGTAAGGAGCAATCGGTAATGAAAATTCTAGGGCTTTTTGTGTGTTTTCGTTCGATTGGCATAGTTAGAGTTGAAATTGGTGTTTGTGGTAGTTAGGAAAGTTGTAGAGGAGGTTGAGAGGAAGGTGTTGTCAATTTTTGGTAGGCATTGGAGGTCGCCGGAGCTGGCCGCCGGGAAAAATGTTTTTGTAGTGAATTTTATGAGGAGTTTATTGGAATGAGTTTTATAATTTTTGGATGAATTTTGGATAGGTTTGAGAATTTTTGAAGTTTAGTAGTTTCGGCGGATTAATAAGTTAAAATCCGGCCACATGATTATTTAAGGTTAGAAAGTTGGAAGGTGTTTAGAAGATGTCGGTTAAGATTTGTGGAGGTTTATTGGGTGACAGTGAAATTAAGATTTTGGGCGTTAGGCTTGATTGAGCGCGCGGAGCTCCTTTTTAATTTCGCCTATTTTCTTTAAGCGTCGGTGTGTTAATTAAGGATTTATTTATGTTTTTGGAATAGGACGCGAGGAGGCTCGAGCTGACGAGGGCTCCGACCGACATCAGGCTTAGGCCTAATTTGTGAATGGACTTTTGTTTTAAATAATGTGCTTAAATGCTTTTCGTTGAATAATTTTCTGTTGTTGGAAATTTCCTGAAATTGAGAATTTCGGTGATTATACTCATATATAGTTGTTTATGAGAATAATATGTATATGATTAAATGCTAGCTAGCTATACGTGATTTTCCCCCATACTCAGGTACAATTCTAGTATGAGGTGACGTGAGCGTTAGACGCCAGTGTCGTAGCCTTGTACGACTTTCTATTCTTTTAATTCATTCATAGAATTCGTATAAGGAATCAACACGTATATATACCACTCGGACGTTTCCCCCATACTGAGGTACAATTCCAGTATGGGTGACGTGAGCGTTAGACGCCAGCGTCGTAGTCTTGTATGATTATCTATTTTTTGAGCTTATTCATAAATATCATACAAGAAATAGTCGAGTGTGAATACATACTGATATATATATATATAATATTCTAGCCTGAGAGGCCATTTTTTTCTTAAAGTTTGAGAGTCTAACGAGACTAGACACCAATTTGAAATTTTCGAGTTAAGCTTTTAAGCTATCACTGGTAAAACGTTTTCTTTGAAAGTATTTTTTGGGGAAATATTTATTTGTTGTTGGAATTGCTTTTGTCCACTCACTCTGACTTTTTTGAATATTTTCCCCTGGGCTCTTCGTTTTTAAAATGCCCAGTATGCAGCGTTCACGTGAGGTATGGAAGGCGACGTCGGGACATAGTGACCCATCTATCCGCTACATTTCGCCAATAGGTTACCTGTTTAATCTACTAGGAGATTGTTAGCTTCCGCTGTGTTTTTAATTTTTTAGTAGCTCTGAATACTGTTGGGATTTCTGTATAACTTTTTTTTGCTACTTTTGAGTTGTAGTGGAGGATGTTAATTATTTTGGTTAATCAAGTGGTTATATTCTGTTCTTCCGAATTAGGGTTGTCTATTTTCAAGGGAGGTTTGCCGAGTCCTTCGGTAAATTTTCCTTGGAGGTGGTCCCCGCTGGACTCACCTCGGGTTTCAGGGTAAAATTCGGGGCGGGTCTTGACATAGGCGCTCATATATGACGGTAAACTGGGACTGCATAGCGCTATACGTAGACTCCGCATGCAGGACACGCTGTTCGGCCGCTTGATATTTTTGTTTGGCACGCTCCTCTGATTCTTTTAGTTTCTACTCATAGCAGCATCTCTAGGAGTTGCTGCTCATCAACTCTAGGACGACTACATGAAGTGGAGGCATTTGAAGAATGGCTCAAGTCTCACTCGCCTGCTCGTCCCATCCCTCTAATCTCTTTTCCTTTCCGAGTTTTTTGCACCATGCCCAACACCTCAATTTGTTGGGACTGAATACTCTCCGCAATCTCCTCCTCCGTTGCGTCAGGGTGTTGTTTCTTAAATACATCTTTTCGCCTATTGACCTCATCAACCATGTCATTCTGCATTTAAAATACATCAATTAAGCGCTAAATTGACATTATGCAGAAACAAGAACCAGTAACCAAATATAACTATTTACAGATAGCTCATTTTATGTGTACCTAATAAACTTTACATTTTGCATAATAAACTTCATAAGTGTATGCATCAAACAATAAAATAGTAAAAGGAAAGACACTTATATAATGCTTGGTCGTTGCTTCATCACCGGCCCTGACATAGGTCTTCTCAAAATCTTTGATAACTGGAAATTCCTCCCCTTGTATTCTGAGTTCCTCTATTGTGTAGATGATAGGAGAAGACCTAGTGTGGTGGTGCATAGGCTTCTTCCCACGATTCCGCTTGTTTGCCAAGGAGAATCTCTAATACACGAAAAAATATTAAATAGATTAGTAAAATACAAGGGAAACAATGAAGGTAATTTATAAAAAAAATGAAGGTAATTTAAAAAATCACCTTGAACTCATCTGACTCGAAGTGAGAGCATAAAAACTCCCACTGGTCTTCTCTCCCAATGAAATTTGAAGGCATCCCAAAGGCCCATCCCCTCAGATAAACTTTGTGGCACTGGTACTTCCAGTCCTTGTACCTTTCATGTGCCCTCTTCAGTATCCAATTGAACATTGGCTCATCATTTTCATCTCACTCATACTTTGCCTAAGTAACAAATAAAAAAAAAAACTTGTTAAGCATTGAAAAATAAAATAAACTTATGTAATTCAGTAAATTTACTTTTCAAACTGTTTTCAGTGTTATTTAACAACATTGCATTCCACACCTTCCACTTCTCCTCCTGATCAAGGTCGTAGAACGTCTTTGCCCTCATTCCCACCAGACTCCGTATGGCCGAACCAATATCATGTGTCACCAAACTGTTTACCCCTCTCACGCTAGGGCCTTTTACATGGGGGCAACAGTCCAGCTTGATCTTATGCCCCGTTGCTGCAACGATATCCTCCGCCTTCTTTCTAGAACATAAACTCCGCTTCTTCTTCAGGGGCCGGAGCTACAATTAATATACATACAAAACATAAGCACTTACAAAGTCAAAAAAAATGAAGTAGTAGTAACCAGGCGCGCCTGCTGGAACCCTGGAGCGCGCATGCAGACACCCTAGGGCGCGCCTGCTGGCACCATGGGGCGCGCCTACTAGCACCCTGGGGCGCACCTGCTGGCACCTTGGGGCGCATATGCAGGCACCCTGGAGCGCGCAGGGGTGCACCCTGGGGCGCGCTTGGGTGTACTGCTACTGATTTCAAATATTTAAAAGAACGCTTAATTTACCTGTTGGGCTTCTAACTTTCAACCGAGCGCTGCCGGCGATGCGTCTTGAAGGTTCGGGCGTCGGTGTAGATGATGGAGATCCCGCTGAATTACTGTCAACGGGAGGGGGCCGCACGATCAAAGGAGGAGTCCTTGGTGGTACTGTCACAGCCGGCATGGGGGTATGCTGGCTTTTACTACCCGCTGAGTCGACGTTCTGCCGTATAGACTCCATCAAGGCACTGGCCTTAGTGGCTCGGTCCTTCCTCTTCCCAAAAAACATGGTCTTGCACATGAATAACACACAATTGTTATAGTTACACTAATAAGAAACTATAACAGGGAAAGCAACATGTATGAACTCGTTCCAAGACAAGAACCCCTACAATTCCAGCAGCCTAACAAAATGAATATACAACATACACATGTGATAAACCAGCTCCATTATTCATCACAGAAACTCCTCTTATTGCACCAACAATTCAAACTAATTTCAAGAAACATACGAACATACATCATGTATTTATTCAAACCAAAATTCAACACGGTTCTTCCCAAAATTTATCACAGCATGGTATAAGGACTGAGAACTGTACCTTTTTTGGAGACAACACGGGTTCAGACTTGGGAGTGGAAATTCGGCGAGGTAATCAGCAAGGTCGGAGACAGACAGTGGGAGAAGCGACGAAGTCAAAGCGGTGCTAATTCGGTGGCGATGAGTGGAGGAGATCGATAATGGAGTCGATGCGGACCAGGAAGGGTCGATGCGGCAGCGGTCGGGTCGATGTGGCTGCGGTCGGGTCGCTGCGGCTACGGTCGGGTCGATACGGTTGTCGATCGGTGGATGGCGGGGGTCTCCTGCAGGGC
This sequence comes from Fragaria x ananassa, assembly GCA_034370585.1. NCBI lineage: Eukaryota > Viridiplantae > Streptophyta > Magnoliopsida > Rosales > Rosaceae > Fragaria > Fragaria x ananassa. Next base: position 20,692,888 of record CP139769.1, read on the forward strand.
TCTACGGCATCGCACAATGTAGTCGGGTTTTAGTTGTGTTTCTGGCGATGAGTGTGAGTGAGGAGGAGGCACAGAATAATCGTGTTTCGACAGATGGGAGTGATAGATCCATTTTCTCTTAGCCGACGAAAATATTGAATTTTCGTCGCCCTAGACAACCTAAAGCGACAAAAACATCCACAACGAATTTTAGCAAGAAACACGGATAAATTGCCTTTTCCATGAAAGATCTTCCATGCTGCTCGATATCGGTAACCAAGCAATCATCCATCAATTACCTGATACATGATATTTTGATAATATTTGGGATTTACTCCAAAGATACTCACTCATATCCACAACGAACCCGGATCCATGATCAAACCCCTAGACAAGATATTTCAAGGAATTTTGAATCTTTTACAATTTAAGGGTGAGGTTGAGTCTATGTAGTAGATTATGTATGTATTTTCCTTATTTTATGGTATTTGCTAAGGTCATGATTTGCCTATACATTGCTCATGATTTAGGTAGACCTATGTCATCCAACATGTGGACTTACCAATTACCCAAGACGTCTCATCAAACCCCAAGACGTCTTATTGGTTAAATCAAGTTGGTCTCCGCTTTATTATTACCGGTCAGTTAAGGCTTGACTTTTCGAATTCGCTTGCCTTATAACCTCCTTGAGTGACAATTTCCATCAAACCGCTACCACTCATTGGAATTCCTATTTCTAGAAAGCCTTAATCCCTTTCAAGCCAAACTTGTTAATGGCAACCAGTAGCGCAAACACAGCTCCTTCTCTTCCTCTGTTCATAGCCAAGGTTGACAAAGCAGGGATCAATGTAACTGAATTGGTACAAGTGCTCTTTTTATCTTATACTCCGGTTGCATTTTAAATTTTTTTACTAAACCATCTACCAATCATAATCATTTGTTTGTCGATGCAGGAGATACCCTAGTCATTTTCCGACAAATACATGGTCGGTGATGTCAAAAAAAAAAAAGGTGTTGCCTGCTTGGATGGTTATCCAAAACACTGGACAGTTTCTATGAAATAGGATCATGGCTGGGTTGAGTTAGGCAGAGGATGGGGTGTATTTGTGAACGAAGTTATACAGAACGATTTTGAGGCCTACCTTGTTGTGGATTACATGAGAGACATGCAATTCAAGGTTAGGGCATTTTACTCAGATGGAAACAATGTTGTCGACCTTCCCTTTTTCTTGAGCCGTCTATCTAAGCACGTCTTTGGATTTTACAAAGGACCCCAGCCTAAATTCTTTAAGCATGTCACCAATGTGTCTAAGCGCCCAATGGTAACTTTCTTCAACTTTCACTAATTCATTGAAGTTCCATTGTGGTTTGTCTTCAGAGTGTTCTTATTCCTTTATGCATGTTGTTATACACAGATCAATGCTCACAGACAATTCCACAAACAACTTCTTGATGTCGGAATTAGTCTGTTTGAGTTTCACCTAAAGGCGGCACCAGCGATTAAAACGGCCGTGCAGCTTACTCACACAAACAGAAACTATATTGAGTTCGGCACCGAGTGATCCAAAGTGACAATTTAGTCTTTTTAGAACTAGTTCCAGATCACAAAATCACTGTCATGGCATTCCGCTGGGAAGAGTAGGGCTCCATGAGGGCCCTTCTAACTCCATTGCCAACAGTTGATGCGCATCAATCTTCGCTGGAAAGTTTAAAATTTTCAAAAAGTTTCAATGTTGTTTTTATTTTCAACTTTCCTCCTTCATTATTTCGATCTTTCGGAGGCCTTCTATTATGTATGATATTATATGTTTCGTTTATGAACTATAAAGACATGTTATGTGTTTTGTAAAAATTGCTCATGTGATATTATGTTTTTCGTTTAAGAACTGTAAGGACATGTGATGTTCTTGGTTTTGATTTCGAGAATGTATGATCAAGGATAATGTACACCATGTAAACAAAACAAGTAGGTTAATATTCGTAAACAGGTAGACATTTTTGTCTCACAAAACAAGTAGACCTTACACTGAAATAAGTAGACTTTTTTGTCTACGCGTATCATGAGTCAAGGATCGAACATATTGTAAGCTATGTAAACAAAACAGGTAGATTAGTCTTCGTAAATAGGTAGACCTTTTTGTCTCACAAAAAAAGTCGACCCTTACTCAGAAATAAGCAGACTACACTTTGTAAACACGTACTCATCTCAAGAATTCTTCAAGTCTTTGTGAATTCTCGACACTATCGTCTGGTCTACGCGTATAATGAGTCAAGGATCGAACATATTGTACACCATGTAAACAAAACAAGTAGGTTAGTCTTTATAAACAGGTAGACTTTTTTGTCTCACAAAAAAAGTAGACCCTTACTCGAAAATAAGCAGACTAGGCTTCGTAAACACGTACTTCTCTCAATAATTCTTCAAGTCTATGTGAATTTTTGACACTATCGAGTTGGTCTACGCGTATCATGTCAGGACCCACCCCGAAAAGCCGAAGTAAATCCTGCGGGGTCCATCTCCAAGAAAAATTTACTGAAAATTCGGCATAACCTTCATTGAAAATGGAGAACCCTAACCTGAAAAATACCTGCAAACACTTCTAAAAATCCAACTTCAACCTTATAAACTCCTGGAGCCTTCGTGCTCCCCAAATTCACAATACCTCCCAAAATATTCATTAATCTAAATAATTAATCTCACAACCAACATTCATAGGTTCAGAGCGACTCTAATAGTGAAGAAAAGGAACAGAAATATATTAATGAGCAGAAGCAATACTATTGACTATGTCTCGTTTCCATGTATGTCTGACCTCAACTATGCTAACTTGCAAACTGGACATTTAAAACTGAAGGGCCCAGGGGAGAAGCATTTGAAAACGTTAGAGTGAGTGGACAAAAATAAAGTTTAAAAGGAACAAGTCTGTATGCTTTCCCAAATTTATTTCTTCAGGAAAACTGTGCTGCATGTAATAAATAAGAAAACTTATAACTCAGAAAATTGGCAAATACTTTACAATATTGAGCCTCTCAGGCTCTAGTATATAAGTATGTATTTACACACATCCATACTCTCTATATAAATTTTTATGGATTAAGAGTTCATATATGGCTTCTACGCTCGCGTCTAACGCTCACGTCACACTATAATGCGGTTATTCGCTGCTCCATTAAGGTGGACATATGAGTGTATATATACGTACCCATACCCCTATATGAATTAAAACACTCATATAGGGCTACTACGCTTGTATCTCACTCTCACGTCACTTCATAATGGCGGCTAATTGCTACACCATTAAGACTGACAAACACGTATGGCTAGCTAGCATTTATATTGGCACACCTTGGACTTGGTGTCGGTGATTTCCAAGCACCTAACATTGAATCCGAGATGTGAGCGGGAAAAGTAAAAGAAAATAAAACAATTTCAAATATTTTTCTCGAAATTGTTAAAAATAAAATGTTTACGAGTAACAAAACAATTACAAAGACAAAACAAAGGTCTTGCGATCTATCTGACTTATAATATTCCGTACTTCTCGACTCTTGTACTTGCATGCTAACATCACAGTTAAGCTTCTAGAAAAATATGCCCTCAAACGTACCTGAACAAAAGTCTATAGGGGTGAGCTTATGCTCAGTATGGCCAAACCTTCTTAAGTTATACTTAACTATGTCACCAAATCAAGTTATCAAATAGCAAACAACACTTTATATAAATAACAACACAATTCGATGCATATATGCAAATGAACTGCCTCCACTCGATTACTGGCATATTAGTCCATACATCAAAGACATATGAGCCTACACGTCCCATACCGTGTAGATGTCTCCAATATACGACCTAACAAATTAGTAATATCTCATCACCTGTACCTCTTTTGTTAGTTGTCGTGTTATACTCATGATCTCCAAATCCGAAACCCGATTAGATCATTTTATCAACGTCCGCCGTCAATGGGACCTGCATTCCCATGTTCGTGCACTTATGGGCTGGTATGGATTCATGGACAACCCAGGAGGAAACTCAATTACACAAAATGATTCTTTCCTTTTTCTCAATTTCATTCTCATCTCTCCATAATCACCATTATCACTATTCTCACAATTCCTCACAATTCCTCACAATGCTTTATGCATGTCAAATGAATATCAATACTCGCATCATAATATCGAACATATACTTTTATGGAAAACGATAACAACAATCATATAGCTCAACGATTACACATGCTTTTAACAAAAACAATAACATTCAACATTTATCAATCAATGCCACACAATGCACCGATTTCAATAATAATCTAATTATTGATTTGAAGAAAGGTTTCCCGAGTGACACTATCTGGAATTCGAGTGTTAGTTCTGACGTTAAATAAAATTAGTAACACCGCGACATGCTTTCTGAAATCCTTATTCTTCTGCTCCTAGTAATCTTGCTACTTTCAATCCTCATATATGCTGAAATTGCTAAGGACACCCAAGACTCTTTGTTTTGATTTCTTCATCGTCTCCAAATTCCATATACTTTTTTATAAAATGATTCTAAATTGCTATGTACACCCAAATAAGTTCTCACCCAATTACCCTTCGATTCCACCTACGATTCCGATCTTGAAATAGAACAGTAATATACTCCAATTATTCATTCTTTATAATCAAACCAAATCACAACCATATGACAACATACACTCATGTTATCATTAACCATTGTCATCAGTTTGTGCAAAACAAGAACATACCACTATCAACGCCATCCTCTCATTAATTAACTTCAACTAATGACTTCTCATCACTGAGTTCCACAAGTTCACAATATGAACTTAACGTTTCCAGATCATTTAAGATACCCAGCTTGAATGAAATATATGCTGCTTATTTACTCCCTGAGCAACCAGATAAACTAACAATCACCAAACTCCTCCATTTCTTGAAATGGAGCATGACCAATTACTACTTGCTTCTGTCAATCTCAATACAGCAAATCTGCAATTCAAGCACAAGAGCACCACCACAATAACAACCTATCATGTTACAGTCAACAACGGCCTGCAACTATCATTATCTTCTCAAAACTTGCATTTAAACACATCCAACAATAAAATTGTCACACCCCAATCCTTAAGTTATTTTACGGTTATTTATTTCGGTATTATTTTGGTCTTTTACCGTATTACTTAACAGTTTACTGTTAAGGACCTCAAAGTTGACTTTTTATTCCGTTTGAAATTTGGGAAAACTTTCTTCATGAAAGTTGTAGAGGACGTCGTTACGAGTTCGTAGACATGCTATGCGTTAAAATTGGAGTTAGCATGGAAAAGTTATCCACTAAGAGGGAAATTTTCGTGTTGGTGAAAATGGGTAAAATTTTTAGTGGAATATTTTTGGGTTGGGGGTTTTAAGTGGACCGGGCAGAGGGGGAGAGCCCGAGCCCAGTCTCTCTCTTCTTTCTTTTCTTTCTCTTCTCTCTCTTCTTCCCCGAGCTCCAGAACCCGTGTTCCGCCGGAAAGCTTTGCCGCTAGCTGCCGCCGTCCGGCCACCCGAGGCAGCCGCTCCAGCCCAGAAAGGACCCCCGCCACCTCCTCTCTCTTCCCAGCCAGCCGTCTGAGCCGGTAGTGCCGACGGAGAGGAGAAAATCCCGCCGGAACGCCGATCATCTTTTAGCCGGAGCTCCGTCCTCCGGCCACCATAGGCCGAGATTTTTTGCTCAACTTGTAGCCCTCATCAAGGTGAGTATTCTCTCAAAAGGAATCGGTCTATTTCAATCTCGTTAGGGTGGTTTGTATAATTGAAAGTTTTAGGGATTTATGGATGTTTTGATTCGATTACCCTAGTTAGCGCTTAGAATTGGACTAAGTGCTAGTTATGGAAGTTGTTGGGTTTGATGAGAGGATTATTCTATCAAAATTTGAGAAGCATTGGAGGTCGCCGGAAAATGGATGCCGGCTGCCGCCGGCGCCACCGCCGGAAAAATGTTTTTTTTGTAGGGAATTTGACGAGGAGTATTATGGAATGAGTTTTATAATTTTTGGAGGAGTTTTGATAAGATTTGAGATTTTTCGATGGTTAAGGAATTTGGCGGTGTTTAAATTGGATTACCGGTATTTGGATTAGCCGGATTTAAAATTCTTTTAAGGTTAATTTTTAGCCATCGGGGATGGTGGTGAATTTTGAGTCTTAAAGGATTAAGGTTGGAAATTGGGCAAGGAAGAAGATAAATTTAAGCCCTTAATTTTTTTGGGGTTATTTATTGAAGTTTTATTTTAGTTCGAGAATTAATATTATTTTTTGTCTAGGCCATGAGGAGGATCATTCAGAGGAAGCTTCGGGTTGTCGACAGACTTAGCCGAGCACTGTGAGTGGACCCTTGATTTAAATGCCATGCATGAAATAAAATTTATTTAATTTTCAAAGGCATTTGGAGTAAAGAGTTCCATTAAATTTTGGAAACTCTCTTGAGCATTTTACTTGACATGTGAGACATGTCAAGTGATTTTACATTTATTTTCGAGAAAATGACTTTCCAGATAATTTTTATTTTCATTTCACCATAAAGGGTTGATTTATGATCATTATTGCTAGCTAAACATTATTTAGCGGCTACTCACCATAGGTGAGTAGTGCGTCTAGCGTGGGACGTTATTATAACCTGGGAGGCAACCGATCGATATTTATATATATATGTTAGCTAGCCATTATTAGCGGCTACTCACTATAAGTGAGTAGTGCGCCTAGCGTGTGACTCTATTATAACCTGGGAGGCTCAGACCCTAGCTTGAGAGACATTTTTCCCCAAATTTTTATTAATTAATGAGAACCAATGGGATTGGTTCATCATTTTTATTTATGAGTATTTATGGAGATTTCCCAAGAATGACATGCAAAATATTTTTGCTAAATGGAAATGTTGGGAGAGCATAGATTTGATTTCATTGCTCCATATTTTGTTATTTATTTTGTCCAGTCACTCTAACGTTTTTTTAAATGCTTCTCCACTGGGCCTTTCGTTTTAAATGCCCAGTCTGCAGATTTCGGTTCGGCGAGGATAGGAGGCTTGTCAAAAATCCATACTACATCCAGTTTTCCCAAATAGGTTACGAGTTAACCTATATTGTTATTTCTCTCATTTATTTTCCTAGTAGATGCTCTGAATATTTGTGTTTGTGGTAGTATTTGTAGATGATATTTTGATTTACTCCAAGTCCTTGGAGGAGCATGATAGGCATCTACGGATAGTACTACAGGTTCTTAGGAAGGCCAAGTTGAATGCTAAGTTTGAGAAGTGTGAGTTTTGGAAGGAAGAGGTCAAGTTCCTTGGTCATGTGGTATCAAAGGAGAGGATTTTGGTGGATCATTCTAAGGTGGAGGCTGTGTTGAATTGAAGCCGTCCCACTACTCCTACGGAGATTCGTAGTTTCCTTGGGTTGGCAGGATACTACCGGAGATTTATTAAGGGTTTTTCTAGTATTGCCTCTTCTTTGACCAAATTGACAAAGAAGAATGCCAAGTTTGTGTGGACCGATGAGTGTGAGAGGGCATTTGAGGAGTTGAAGACTAGGTTGACTACAACCCCAGTATTGGTCATACCTATTAGTGGTGTGGGCTATGTTGTCTATAGTGATGTATCTTATCGGGGTTTGGGTTGTGTGTTGATGCAGCTTGGTGGTGTTGTGGCTTATGGCTCTAGACAGTTTAAGGTTCATGAGAAGATTTATCTTACTCATGACTTAGAGCTAGCTGCGGTAGTATTTGCCTTGAAGATTTGGAGGCATTACTTGTATGGAGAGAAATTCGAACTCTTTTCTGATCATAAGAGTTTGAAGTATTTATTCTCTCAGAAAGATTTGAACATGAGGCAAAGGAGGTGGATGGAGCTCCTTAAGGACTATGACTTCACCTTAGAGTATCACCCTGGGAAAGCCAATGTGGTGGCGGATGCATTGAGCAAGAAGCCTAGGGGTATAGTTGCCTCTATCACGGTGCAAGAGTGGCTCATGTTGGAGACTGCATCTGAGTTTGGCATTTTGCCATCAGGTAGGAAGCAAGGGATTTTCCTTGGAAGCGCCTCTGTGCAACCCACCTTGATTTCCAGGATCATCCAAGACCAAGCACATGATGTTTTCTCACGTGCAAAGTTGGCGGAGTTAGTGGAGGATTTGCTGGATGATTGTCTTTCTGAGTGGTCGGTTGAATTAGATGGTGGTTTGAGGTATAGATTGAGATTGTGTGTTCCCGATATTAATGATCTCAAAGGGGAGATCTTATGGGAGGCACATCGGTCTCGTTATACTGTGCACCCAGGGAGCACCAAGATGTATAAGGATTTGTGTAGGCAGTTCTGGTGGAATGGAATGAAGAAGGATGTGGCAGAGTATGTGTCCAAGTGCCTCACTTGTCAACAGGTGAAGTCGGAGCACCAGAGGCCTGGAGGTATGTTGAAGCCATTACCTATTCCTACTTGGAAGTGGGAGCAAATCTCTATGGACTTTGTGACTGAACTGCCTAAGTCCAAGTATGGACATTATGCTATATGGTTAGTTGTTGACTGATTGACTAAGTCAGCACATTTCCTTCCGGTGTCAATGGCATACACAGTTGATGTCTTGTGCAAGTTGTATGTGAAGGAAATAGTGAGACTTCATGGAGTGCCTATTTCGATTGTTTCAGATCAAGACCCCCGATTCACTTCAAAGTTTTTGGGAGGTTTTCAGAAAGCCATGGGTACTACCTTAGACATGAGTACAATATTTCACCCTCAGACAGATGGGCAGACTGAGCGGGTGAATCAAGTGTTAGAAGATATGCTGAGGGCTTGTGTCTTAAACATTAAGGGAAGTTGGGAGGATCACCTCCAACTGATTGAGTTTGCCTACAACAACAGTTATCACTCTAGTATCGGCATGGCACCATATGAGGCACTCTATGGAAGGCCGTGTAGATCTCCTATATGTTGGGTGGAGGTGGGGGATAGTGAGCTGTTGGGTCCTGATATTGTGTAAGAGACGACTGAGAAAGTCTCTACTATCTGAGATAGGATCCGAAAGGCGCAAAACAGGCAAAAGAGCTATGCCAACTTGAAGAGGAGGCAAGTTGAGTTTGATGTGGGGGGACCATGTGTTCTTGAAGGTCTCTCCTACAAAAAGGGTGGTGAGATTTGGCAAGAAGGGGAAGTTGGCTCCCAGGTATGTAGGGCCTTTTGAGATTTTGGAAAGAGTAGGAGATTTGACTTATCGGCTTGCCTTACCTCCTATCATGTCCGGGGTACACAATGTGTTTCATGTATCCTTGTTAAGGAAGTATATTCCAGATGCATCACATGTGATTAATTACGGAACTATCAAGGTGAATGCGGATGCAACCTTTGTTGTTGAACCGGTTCGAATCTTAGATAGATCAACTAAGAGGCTTCGAAGGAAGGAAGTCGATTTGGTTAAGGTGTGTTGGAGTCACCATGATAAGGGTGATGATTCTTGGGAGTTAAAATCAGACATGAGGGCTAAGTACCCCAAGTTGTATTTGGGTTAGTACTTGTGAATTTTGGGGCGAAATTCCTTTAAGGAGGGTAGATTGTAATACCCTAGTTTTTCATATCACTTTTCCTTGTATTATTCCCATTTTTAATGAAGGAATATTTGTGGAAATTCTTGTTAGTGGTGCGAATTTTGTAGTTCGGGAGTTTTCTTTTAAGTTGCTTTGACTTTGAGAGACCCAAAGTTGACTTTATTTTTCGTAAGTTATCTTTGAAAACTTGCTTCATGAAAGTTGTAGAGCTCGTCGATACGAGTTCGTAGACATGCGGCACGCCTAAAACGGAGGTAGTATGAGAAAGTTATGATCAGAGGAAGTTAGTTTCCGGGTTTGGAAATTGTATAAATAGAAAAATGTGGGGGAGTTATTTTGGAAACCTAGAAATCAGATTTTTCTCTCCTCTCTCCTCTCTCCCGAGCTCCTCCGACCTCCATCTTCTCCGTTCGTTTTCTCCCTCCTCCGGCAAACAAATTGGACGCCGTCGGTTCCGTTGGGTCGGCACGAACCTCCTCTTTATTTCTGGAGCAGTCCCACCCGCCGTTGCGCCGCCTGGAAGCCGCCACGGAGTGGCAGAGCTGCTGATGTATCGCCGGAAAACCGGCGATTTCGGCGGCGTTTCGGGTGAAAGTTTGGTGAGTCTTGCTCCTTTCCTTCCTCTAGTGATGTTTATAGGTCTTTGCTGAGCTAAAAACCAAGTTTTGGTGTCGGTTTTGCAGCTTTTAGTTTTAGTTCCGATCTGAGTTTTTCGGGGCGTTTTCCGGCCGATCCCGGCCGAACCAGGCAAAACCCCATGTATTAAAGTTGCTCACCATACTTCAATCTACAAGTTTCATGTTGTAAGTTTCTTCTAATTCGGACGTTTTGGGTGGTGCTTAAGGCTCATTCGCCGCCGCTTGGGGCGGCGCGTGGCGGCCGAGTTGTAGCTTTATTTTCTTTTGGTTAGCTAGTCCTTGCTGCTGTGTTTATGTTGAGTGATAGTTTGGCTAGGTTTTGAGCAAGGTTTGCATGTTAGGACTTAGGTTTTTTTTGTGGTGTTTGGTTGAGTTTGAGTTTAGGTTTTGAAGTTTTTGGGGCAGCTCAATTGTTTCGTTAAGTGCAATGACCTTGAGAAATCGTTTTCCTTTGAGCTAAGGGTTAGTTTAAGGGTGTTGTGTGATTCTTTAGTATTTTCGGTCCTAAGGGTGGTATTTGTGTGATTTAGGTGATTGGTGATTTTGTGGTTAGTTTGCCTTCGTTTGTGTTAGGGGCTTTGCAGCGGGATTATTAGGTGAGTAAATCTCACCAAGGTTCACTTTTGAACCAAGTTTAAATTATGGTTGTTTGATGATGATAATTATGTGGTGTTATTATGTTTGATTTTGATAATAATTATGATGATTGATTTTGGTGATGAGGATTATGATAATGATTATGATGATTGATTATGATGATGCGGATTATGATGATGATAATAATTATGACGATTGATTTTGGTGATGAGGATTATGATGATGATAATAATTATGATAATTATGATGATTGATTTTTGTTAATGATAATGATTATAAATAAATAAATTAAATTATTATGTTTTTGTTGTTTAAAATATATGAGCTTGATCGCCAGTGACTCATAGGTAAGATAAAACAAGTTTGTTTTTATTATATGATTATTTTTTAAGGTTCATGTGATCATAATGTTTTTGGTTATTAATAGTTTATTTTTGTGGAATAACTATAATTGTTCATGTAAATATATCTATGTGGAAGGATATAATTTATGATGTTGTGATAATTTGATTGTTGGTTAAATAGCCAAACCGGGTTCCATGCCTTTAATCGGGTGATTGGTTGCGGTTAAGATGCTATTTATCATTTTTGTGTTTTGATATTAAAATAGTCAAACCGGGTTTCAAGTCTTTAATCGGGTGATTGGTTATGGTTATGATGCTATTTTTATTTTTGTGATTTGTTATTGGACAGTCAAACTAGGTTCCAAGCCTTTGGCCGGGTGATTGGTTGCGGTTAGGAATAGAGCTCTAGTCCGTATGTCGGTGTACGTCATGGGAGATACTTGATGGTATCTGAGACCCATATGTACACATATTGTTGTAGTATGTCATGAGGAGTATTTATTAAATATCTGGGACTCATGGATACATGTTAATTGAAAGAGTGTTGGATTTGTGGTTTTATTCAATGATATAATTGTTTTGTGAAATTTCTAGATGTGAGAGATGTTTTTCTTTGAGTTTACTCATACGGGCTTTTTAACTTACCGGATTTGTTTTTCTACAATCTCGGTGCACCATTTCTTGGTGTAGGGTTAGACCTACAAGTGAGGATCAGCAGGGTTGAGGTGAAGGTGTAGTGGCAGGGTTCTCCCTCTTTTTGTTAGATTCTGTATAGTTTTAGAATTTAATAAACAGTTCTAAAATCATGAGATTGTTCTCATGTTCTTGTTTTGTACGTTATGTAAACAAGGAAGTGTAATCTTTAATCAGTGATAGATTTTTGGAAATTTCTATTATGTAATTGAGATAAGTTGTTGTTGTTGTTATAAAAGCAGGTTGAGATATTAGTATTTTAAGGTATATCATGCCAAAATTTTTAAAAATTCCATTCGAAAATTGGGGTGTGACAGTAATATTTTGCTTGATTTCGGCCACTCGCCGGAAAATGGCCATAGCCTCCCCGTATTCTTTAAAACACCAAGTTCTCGACAACACAATAACCAAACAATCAAATCAGCTACCAATTCAGCACAATACAACAACAACAATAACAACAACACAGTAGCTAAAACAGTAGATCCCCTCACCTTAGCCACTGTTGGGATGCCACCATCACCGGAAAATAACCATGCCACCTTCTGCCAACTCGAAGCTGTACTCACCTCAACTCGTTGAGGTCGTTGGAAACTTGAAGAACACCGTTGCCGGAAGACCCTGACATGAACTCAGAAAAACAGAGGAAAAGGGATTTTGATTAGGTTCCGATTTGAAGAAAATAAAAGCACTAGAATGTGTTAAAAGGAAGAGAGGAGGAAGAGACTCACCGTCGCTGGGTGAACCGGTGACCGGTGCTCAAACCCTTGCCATTTACTCGTCAAGCCGTGGTTGGAATCTCGAGGACTCGCTGGAAACAACCGAGGCTTCTCTCCTTTGATTTGACTTTGAATCGAACTACACGTGAGTTTCATGGACTGGGTTAGATAGAGGAGAAAGAGAGGAGTGATTTGGTGGTGATTTCACAGCACGCATCGGCCGGGAACGGCGACGCCATGCCGGAGATGGCGGAGCCAGGCGGAGAGGAAGAGAGATAGAGAGAGCTAGTCTCGGGTCAACGCCCGAGTGTGCGCTTCTCCAATGTCAACCCTTATCTTCATCTTTAAACTTAAACCAACGGCCCAGATCAAAACCCTAATTGATCTAGCGGTCCAGATTAAAAGTTATACTCTAAGTTCAGAAAATTAATTCCTTTTACCAAACCTTCAATAAATCAAAGAAAATAACTCAAAGCTCCGACAAATAATTCGAAAACACCGATGAACTCATGTCGACACGTACTACTCCATCGGGGTCTTAAAAGAGGAATTTTACATTTTGAAAAAAAAAATTCGAAAAATAAACTCGAGGGTTAAATTACAAAGTTATCGAGTACGGTTAAATTCCCCAGTAACTCGTAGACAACTCGATAAATTGATAAAAATTTGGTCCGGGGTGTTATATATCATAAGTCAAGGATCAAACATATTGTACACCATGTAAACAAAACAAGTAGGTTAGTCTTCGTAAATAGGTAGACTTTTTTGTCTCACAAAAATAGTAGACCTTTACTCGGAAATAAACAAACTAGGCTTCGTAAACAGGTAGACTTTTTTGTCTCACAAAAAAAGTAGACTTTTACTTAGAAATAAGCAGAGTAGGCTTTGTAAACACGTACTCATCTCAAGAATTCTTTGAATATGTGTGAATTCTCGACACTATCGTGTTGGTCTATGTGTATCATGAGTTAAGGATCAAACATATTGTACACCATGTAAACAAAACATGTAGGTTAGTCTTCGTAAACATGTAAACATTTTTGTCTCACAAAAAAAGTAGACCCTTACTCGAAAATAAATAGACTAGGCTTTGAAAACAGGTAGACATTTTTGTCTCACAAAAAAAGTAGACCTTTACTTGGAAATAAGCAGACTACGCTTCATAAACACGTGCTCCTCTCAAGAATTCTTCAAGTCTCTGTGAATTCTCGTCACTATCATGTTGGTCTACACGTATCATGAGTCAAGGATCAAACATATTATACATCATGTAAACAAAACATATAGGTTATTCTTCATAAACATGTAGACTTTTTTGTCTCAAAAAAAAGTAAACCCTTACTTGGAAATAAGCAGATTACGCATTATAAACACGTACTCCTCTCAAGAATTGTTCAAGTTTTTGTGAATTCTCGACTCTATCGTGTTGGTCTATGCGTATAATGAGTCAAGGATCGAACATATTGTACACCATGTAAACAAAACAAGTAGGTTAGTCTTTGTAAACATGCAGAAATTTTTATCTCACAGAAAAAGTAGACACTTACTCGGAAATAAGCAGACTAGGCTTCGTAAACACGTGCTCCTTTCAAGAATTCTTCAAGTCTTTGTGAATTCTCAACACTATCATGTTGGTCTATGCGTATCATGAGTCAAGGATTGAACATATTGTACACCATGTAAACAAAACAAGTAGTTTTGTCTTCGTAAACAGGTTGACCTTTTTGTCTCAAAAAAAAAGTAGACCCTTACTCGAAAATAAGCAGACTACTCTTCGTAAACACGTACTCCTCTCAAGAATTCTTCAAGTCTCTGTGAATTCTTGACACTATAAAGTTGGTCTACGCATATCATGAGTCAAGGATCGAACATATTGTACACCATGTAAACAAAACAAGTAGGTTAGTCTTCGTAAACAGGTAGATCTTTTTGTCTCAAAAAAAGTAGACCCTTACTCGGAAATAAGTAGACTAGGCTTCGTAAACAGGTAGACATTTTTGTCTCACAAAAAAAGTAGACCTTTACTTGGAAATAAGCAGACTACGCTTTATAAACACGTACTCCTCTCAAGAATTCTTCAAGTATGTGTGAATTCTCGACACTATCATGTTGGTCTACACGTATCATGAGTCAAAGATCAAACATATTGTACACCATGTAAACAAAACAGGTAGGTTAGTCTTTATAAACAGGTAGACTTTTTTGTCTTACAAAAAAAAGTAAACTTTTACTTGGAAATAAGCAGACTACGCTACATAAACACGTACTCCTCTCAAGAATTGTTCAAGTTTCTGTGAATTCTCGACACTATCGTGTTGGTTTACGCGTATAATGAGTCAAGGATCGAACATATTGTACACCATGTAAACAAAACATGTAGGTTAGTCTTTGTAAACAAGTAGACATTTTTATCTCACAAAAAAGTAGATACTTACTCGAAAATAAACAAACTATGCTTTGTAAACACGTACTCCTCTCAAGAATTCTTCAATTCTTCAAGTCTTTGTGAATTCTAAACACTATCGTGTTGGTCTACGCTTATCATGAGTTAATGATCGAACATATTGTACACCATGTAAACAAAACAGGTAAGTTAGTCTTCGTAAACAGGTTGACCTTTTTATCTTAGAAAAAAAGTAGACCCTTACTCGAAAATAAGCAGACTGCTCTTCGTAAACATGTACTCCTCTCAAGAATTCTTCATTTCTCTGTGAATTCTTGACACTATCGAGTTGGTCTACACATATCATGAGTCAAGGATCGAACATGTTGTACACCATGTAAACAAAATAAGTAGGTTAGTCTTCGTAAACATGTAGATCTTTTTGTCTCACAAACAAAGTAGTCCTTTACTCGGAAATAAGTAGACTATGCTTCGTAAACAGGTAGACATTTTTGTCTCACAAAAAAAGTAGACATTTACTTGGAAATAAGCAGACTATGCTTCATAAACACGTACTCCTCTCAAGAATTCTTCAAGTCTGTGTGAATTCTCGACACTATCATGTTGGTCTACACGTATCATGAGTCAAGGATCAAACATATTGTACACCATGTAAACAAAACAGGTATGTTAGTCTTCATAAACAGGTAGACTTTTTTGGCTTACAAAAAAAGTAGATCCTTACTTGGAAATAAACAGACTACGCTTCATAAACACGTACTCATCTCAAGAATTGTTCAAGTTTCTGTGAATTCTCGACACTATCGTGTTGGTCTACGCGTATAATGAGTCAAGGATCGAACATATATATTGTACACTATGTAAACAAAACATGTAGGTTAGTCTTTGTAAACATGTAGACATTTTTATCTCACAAAAAAAGTAGACACTTACTCGAAAATAAGCAGACTATGCTTCCTAAACATGTAATCCTCTCAAGAATTCTTCAATTCTTCAAGTCTTTGTGAATTCTCAACATTATCGTGTTGTTCTACGCATATCATGAGTCAAGGATCGAACATATTGTACACCATGTAAACAAAATAGGTAAGTTAGTCTTCGTAAACAGGTTGGCCTTTTTATCTCAGAAAAAGTAAACCCTTACTCGAAAATAAGCAGACTACTCTTCGTAAACATGTACTCCTCTCAAGAATTCTTCATGTCTCTGTGAATTCTTGACACTATCAAGTTGGTCTACGCATATCATGAGTCAAGGATCGAACATGTTGTACACCATGTAAACAAAACAAGTAGGTTAGTCTTCGTAAACAGGTAGATCTTTTTGTCTCACAAACAAAATAGTCTCTTACTCGGAAATAAGTAGACTAGGCTTCGTAAACAGGTAGACATTTTTGTCTCACAAAAAAAGTAGACATTTACTTGGAAATAAGCAGACTACGCTTCATAAACACGTACTCCTCTCAAGAATTCTTCAAGTCTGTGTGAATTCTCGACACTATCATGTTTGTCTACACGTATCATGAGTCAAGGATCAAACATATTATACATAAACAAAACAGGTAGGTTAGTCTTCATAAACAGGTAGACTTTTTTGTCTTACAAAAAAAGTAGACCCTTACTTGGAAATAAGCAAACTACGCTTCATAAACACTACTCCTCTCAAGAATTGTTCAAGTTTCTGTGAATTCTTGACACTATCGTGTTAGTCTACACGTATAATGAGTCAAGGATCGAACATATTGTACACCATGTAAACAAAACAAGTAGGTTAGTTTTTGTAAATAGGTAGAAATTTTTATCTCACAAAAAAAGTAGACACTTACTCGAAAATAAGCAGACTATGCTTCGTAAACACGTAATCCTCTCATGAATTCTTTAATTCTTTAAGTCTCTGTGAATTCTCAACACTATCGTGTTGGTCTACGCGTATTATGAGTCAAGGATCGAACATATTGTACACCATGTAAACAAAACAGGTAAGTTAGTCTTCGTAAACAGGTTGACTTTTTTATCTCAGAAAAAAAATAGACATTTACTTGGAAATAAGCAGACTATCTAGTCTGTGTGAAATAAGCAGTTTCCAAGTAGCTGATTAGCTGTAATAAAGTACACATCTCATGCGAATAAAGTACACATAATAAAGTAGTTAATACATAGTAATATAGGATGTGGTTTTACAATAAGGAGACATAGGTTCTACCAACGGCTACGGCGGACACTTTGGACATTACTCTTACTGGTGCGAGGTTTTACGGTTCTGTTGGGTGGTTTTACAGTTCCCTGCACTTGTGGTTTTCCGTTTGTGTTGCTCTCGGTTGATTCAATCTTCACTTGCTTCAGGACTTCTACATTCTTTATGCACTTCTCAGTCTCTTGATTCTTCTGAGGCTCTTCAATCTTGTTTTCCAGTTTCTTATTCTTTAATCTTTTTTTGATGATTCTACACATCTGCTGTTGTATATGTTCCTTATTAGCTCTTTGCGAACCTCTTTTGAGTTATATTGCAATGCATAAATTTCAACAAAGTTAATGCCCATGCCACTCATTACCATTCAAATTCTCATGTATAAATGAAAAACATACATCAGTCCACCATTCTTCACCATACTATTCCATGTCTTTGATTGTAAAGATCTCGTAGTCATCAGTACCCTCTTGTTGAGGACATTGTGACGGCTTAAAAATGGGAAAATCTTCAAATTTCTTAGTCTTTTTCACAAGATGGCCGAAAATAATGTCAGACTTTCAGCTGTTACATCATGAAAGAATAACCATGTAACTGAGTATACAATGTTAACGGGATTATGAACACAAAAGGCTTCGTGTGACTTACAATTTCTTTGCAGTGATCCTTGCATGATTTTTTGTCTCCATAGCTATCCCAGTATTCTCTTGTCTCGTTATCTATACACACAACAAAGAGTTACCAATGATTTTCGTCATGGATTGGTATGAAAATCTGTTCAAAAGAAAAAAAAAACCATAATGTGAGACTTCATACAAAATCCAAATATCACTCAACCTTATTGCTTATAAAAACAAGAACTGCAAACTAACCCTTTTGCAATGAGGAAGGTATTTGCTGTAACTTTTTACCCACATTTTCTTTGGTGTAGGAACTTTTCCAAGCGGTTTTTCATACGTACAGTATGATTGTAGCTTGTTGCTGAAAAAGTGTGGAAATAAACATTGTTGACAGTGCTGCCAACAAGTAGATAAGAGGCAAATATGGTCACAACCTCATCGTTAAGCCATGTGTTCGGTAGGAGAGTCCTAGCACTACTCCTCTTACAACTCTGACCATTGCACTCAGCGAGAATCAATTCACTGCTTTGTCATCCACATCTATGCTAACATCAACCTTAAACTCCCTAACCTTCTGTTTCTCAACATTCTTGCAGGGGTTAGTAAGATTAATTATTTCTTCATCCTTCTGTTTCTCAACATTATTACATGAGGCCTCATTCTTAACATTCTTGCAGAGGTTAGTAAGATCAATTATTTCTTTATCCCTCTGTTTCTCAACATTCTTGCATGAGGCCTCCTCCTCAACATTCTTCCCCATCTCATAGTCTGTGAAACCTTACACGATTTAAAGATATACCTACATAGAATGATCATGGATGATTCAGATGAAATATCCACGGGTGTTGAATTCTTTATCGGCAGCTCTGGTGACACCCAAAAGAGGATCAATGTAAATTTTACGTAAATTTAAGTGAATTACTAAGCACACAATTATGAGAAGACAAATAATCCACACAAGAAACAACAACTCACACCTACCCAAATTATATGCAAACATTATTTTCTTTACACAGAAACATGACACTATAAAAGTAGACTTCAACAACTATGTTTGTAGACCAAATGAGTTGTCATGTTAGCACACATTTTCGCTGTTTTTTTTTGGGTAAGCAGGTTAAGAGCTAACTCATCGCTCTTACCCAAAAATTTATTGAAATGAAAAAGAGAGATACAAAGCAAGGGAGACTACACCAAAACCTTACTAACAGAGAGTACAAAACTGACAAAAGTCTTAAATGAATTACAAAAATAGCCCCTAAAAAAGAGACTTTAGAACTATTAAAACCTATAGGTAGGCCGACCTGAGAGGTCATGACCAAAAGGAAAGTGCAGGAAAGGCGGTAAAGAATCCCACAAAAAAGAACCCTCTGAATTTGCACCATAATTAGCTAGCTTATCGGCAACCGAGTTACCTTCCTTGTATATATGTGAGACGTGAAAATTCATTTGGTGAGCAGTATGCATGCAATTTCCCCAAGCTATACGCAGTCACCATGGAATTGACAAAGGCACATTGAAGTATGTTAACAATTACAACGAATCAACCTCTAACTAAAGATTGTGCCACTGATTAGCCCAGGCAATGTGCACTACCTCGATGACTACTAACATCTCTGCATCAATCACACTAGACACATGAGCACGAGTTGCAAAAGCACCTAGAAAAGATGCCGCATGATTACATACATTTTCGCTGTTACAATGACAGTTTCTGGACACATTTTCGTTGTTACAATGACAGTTTCTGGACATAGAGTTTTTTAATACATAGCCAAGAACACTTGGCCATGCCGAGAATGTAGCATGATCACCTAGTCGCCGGAGGCCATTCTAGCTAGACACCACCGGCAGAACCTCCGTTTGCACCTAAGAAGTGAAGGTCCATCAAATGTTTACTTACTGGAAACATCTAACAACAACTAAATACCCCCGAAAAGGGTAACGCTAAAGAGGATCACCAAAATAGTCCCATATCGAAAACATACGCCATGACTCCCAATACTAGCTTATAAAACAGGAACAAATTCCCAAAAGATGTAAGTTCACAATTTCTCCCTTACTCCCGTACTATACGAGTAGCCATCATGTGTTGACTTAGGCATCAGAGAGTCGAAGACTAGGCCACCCCAGTCTTGGCTCCTGACGCGGTATTACTTGTGTAGCTACAGGAACTAAAACCAATGATTCGACTTCCCATCATGTGATCTTGGAAAGAGGTAGAAACAGAGTTCAACCTATAATTATTACAGACATGCTTATAACATTCAAAAGGAGATGATGTGAGAGTATTCCAGTTCAAAAAATATTATTACAACACAACAAATATAAGGATGAAATGCATTCCTTTTTGTCCTTCATTCAATAAAGAGGAAGGATAATGCACATAAGTTGATACAAAGGAAGAAAGAATGCACATAGAGTTCAACCTGTAATTATTACAGACATGCTTACTACATTCATCAGGAGATGCTCTGATAGCATTCAAATTAAAAAAAAAACTATTACAACACACAACAAATATAAGGAAATGCATTCCTTTTTGTCATTCCTTCAACCATTAAGCAACCAGAACATAAAACAAACAACAAGAAAAAAAAGAGACCGGAATCCATTAATGCTTTCTCTTTCTTTTGTTTACCTCCTTGTTTGGAGCATCTCTAGCAGGTGAAGGTGAAGATGAAGATGAAGATTTGGTGGGGTTGGGGGTGGGGGGTTAGGTGTAGCAGCTTTTGAAGGGTTGTGTTGGTTTTTTACTGGTGCAACCTTGCCCGAGTTCACATTCTTACTTACCATTTTTTCCAGCACATACAATATCATCCCCAACTTTTCTGATGTCTCAGATTTGTACTCCTTGTACTCCTTGAAGCTTTCCTCCAAAATAGCCACCCTATGAGACAATATCTCATCAATTGCTTCACTTCTTCCACAAACACGATCATCGGGCTTACGCATTTCTATTTGGGCAGACATTAACCTGCCTTTACTTTTTGTGGAAGCCATAACCTTGTCGGCTTGTCTATCCCCCCAAGCTTCAACTAGGTACATTGACCTGTCCACATAGTGATTAGGTGCCACCACGCAGTCAAAGTAAAAAAGCTGCAAAAAAAGGAGGCAGTCGCTGATGTAGGTTTACCTCCCTTATGGATTATTAGAGGTCTGCGTATCTTGGGGTATCTTTTGGAACTCACTAATTTCTTTCATCAAATACTTGAAAGCGTTCAGACCAGTTGGATGATGATATGAGCCTCGTATTCCTCAGCGGCAATAGCCACTACCAGAAGAAAAGCTTTAGCCGACGAAAAAAAAAAAACCAGGCCGACGAATTTTTTTTTCGTCGGCTAAAGTGGACTTTAGCCGACGAAATTTTCCTTCGTCGGCTAATTAAAAATCTTCGTCGGCTATGATCAACTTTAGCCGACGAAATTTTTATTTCGTCGGCTAAATAATTTTGTTCGTCGGCTATAGTCTGTGAACTTTAGCCGAAGAAAATTTCAAAAGTTTAGCCGACGAAATTTTCAAAACTTTAGCCGACGAAATTTTTAGAGTTTAGCCGACGAAATTTTTAAAAGTTTAGCCGACGAAAAATATAATTTCGTCGGCTAAAGTGTCTTATATTTACAAATTTTGATGCAATATAGTCCTACGCAAAAAGGGGTGTAACTTTTGATCCGTCCGTCAGAAATTGCTGAAATTTTCACAGCAGCTCCGCAGGCCCAAATCCAAGCTTTCGGGGCCAATCCGACCGTCGGATCTAGCGATCCGAGGCTTTTTATGTAATTTTCTGTTTTTAGGGTTTGGTTTTTTTCTTTTAAAACTGCGGTCAACCCTATTTACCGTTAAAATTTTTATACGACTTGTTGCGTGTCATCGGTTTAAAACTATTTTCAGTTGGAGGTCCGGCCAAAATACGTAATTTAGACGGTCGAACGACCTTTTCCGTGCGTTTAGGGGTTTGACTTACGAGATTGACCGTCCGGATCGAGCCCTTATTCTTTTCGGATCAAGTTGAATTTTTTCCCATACATGTATTTTATCATGATGGTCAGATCTGACGGTCGGAATTCTGTTTCTCAAGTTTGATCATCACAATCACAACATGCATACTAATGTTGTATAACTTGTTTACCAAGTGTTATGTAAATGTTCTGTTTCAAAAACAAACTATACGTAAAACCTTCAAACTCTAAAAAGTCATGAAATAAGATATGACGAGAATGTTGAAATACATCCACGGTTGAAAAATCACACTATTCCGGTAAATATTCGGTGCCGATAGTTGCGGTCAATGCAATCACAACATGCCAAATGTATAAAAATACTTTTAGCCGACGAATTTCAAAGGTTTAGCCGACGAAATTTTCAAAGGATTTTAGCCGACGAAAATATATGAAAATTCGTCGGCTAAAGTCGAAAAATTTTCGAAATTTTCAACCAAAATTTTTTGGCGGGCAACCAAAATTTTCAAAGGACTTTAGCCGACGAAAATATATGAAAAGTTGTCGGCTAAAGTCGAAAAATTTTCAAAATTTTCAACCAAAATTTTTTGGCGGTCAACCAAAGAGTTTAGCCGACGAAAATAAATAATTTCTTCGGCTAAAGTTCTTTATATAGCCGCAAATAAACCCAACACTAGACATATTGCGGCCCCTCCTCCTCTTCCTCCTCCTCCTCCTCCTCCTCCACACAACCACCACAAATAAACCCAACACTAGAAATATTGCGTCCCCTCCTCCTCTTCCTCCTCCTTCTCCTCCTCCACCTCCGCCACTCTCTCTCCTCACCCCACCGTCTACTCTCCACCCCCACGCGCCCAATGGCCACCTACCGCGCCCTCCTCTCCCTCAAGTCCTCCCTCGACGACCCCGACTCCCGCCTCTCCGCTCTCTCCGCTCTCCGCCTCCTCAACCTCTCCAACAACGTCTTCAACCGCACGTTCCCGCCGGAGCTCTCCAACCTCACTAACCTCCGTGTTCTCGACCTCTACAACAACAACCTCACCGGCGTGTTGCCAGTTTCGGTGGCAACTTTTCACTGTATATCACAGTTTCTCTGTCAAGATTCTCCACACACACAAAAAAAATAAAAAAAAAGTTTCTGCAGTTTTTTTTTTCAAAACCCAGCAACTTTAGCCGACGATATTCAAACACAATATTCGTCGGCTATAGTTATTTTTTTAATTTTTTTAATAAGGTTTAGCCGACGAAATAACCTAATATTTCGTCGGCTATAATTATTTTTAAATTTTTTTATAAGGTTTAGCCGACGAATAACCTAATATTTCGTCGGCTATAGTTATTTTTTTAATTTTTTTTTTAAGGTTTAGCCGACGAATAACCTAATATTTCGTCGGCTATAGTTATTTTTTTAATTTTTTTTTAAGGTTTAGCCGACGAATAACCTAATATTTCGTCGGCTATTACATGTTCAATAATCATAACATTTTGCAACTTGATTTACAGGCAACTTGGAGACTATAAAGATTATGTGGCTAATAAATCCGCTCCTGAAGGATGTATAGCTGAAGCATATATTGCGCACGAGTGCGTCACCTACATGAAGTTGTATTTAGGAGCGTTGAAGGAAACTCCGCAAACCATGCCGGTAGATGTACCGAAGTTCAATCTTTCCATAGTCTCTAGTGATGTTGAAGTGTATGGAATTTTGCCAGACTCCTACAAGTTGCAACCACATGAGCTAGTCATTGCCCACTGGTGGGTATTGATTAACTGTCCAGAAGTTGAATACTGGAAAGACATCCATCTATATTGTCCATACATTCAAGGTGATCTCGAGTACCACAACAGGGAGTTCGCAGATTATTTTGGCGGTTGGGTACGTAATTTAATTTTTCTGTACGGGTTTACGTTTATTGCATAATTATCCATATTTACAGTTGAGATGGTTGGTTGCAGATGAACCATATTCAATTTGATGGTCACCCAAATTGGTCGCACGAACTAAGACTTCTAGCGATGAAGCCGATAGTCTCAAGAGTTTATCTGATGTGCAAGGTGAATGGCGTGCAATTTATATGCAAACAAAGAGACAGCAGAAGGAGAACACAGAATTCAGGGGTCATGGCACATGGTGGGCAGAATAGAGTTGACTATTACGGTGTTCTCCATTCAGTGGTGGAACTCGTTTATGGGCAAGGCATGACAGTGCACCTCTTCAAGTGTAGATGGTTTGATACTAGGCCGTAGAGCATGAAGACCGATCAGTACGGAATATTATCGGTGAACACTGCTACAAGTTCTTACGAAGATGACCCGTTCGTTTTTGCCACATCGGTAAAACAAGTGTTTTATCTTGATGACCTTGCTAAGGGTGACGCGTGGAAAGTAGTCAACCTTGTGCACTCTCGAAACATTTACCGGGCGGCTACACTTGGAGAGGCCGAAGACGAGGAAAGAGGATGTTGCGTATCAAGAGCCCAACGCAATAGGTATTCCTAACTCCTCTACCGTTCGCCTTAATAATTTTAAAGTGGGTCGTTCGGTGCGAATTCGTGATGAAGAGCCAAGGCTTGTTGATGTTGATCCAAATCAAGAAACAGACGAAGACTCTGGCGATGAGGAAAGACATATATTACCAGAAATTAATTCTGACACCGAAGAAGACTCATCGGATGATTCCGATTACGAGCCTTAGTTTTAATTTAGAGGATGAAATCCATTAATTTGTATAATTTTTCAAAGACCTTTTCCTTTATAGTTTACACATGTTGAATTCATATTTCAGTTATTTTATATGAATTTTGGTGATACATGATGAACAGGAAGTTAGTATGGTTTACTAATATCGTCTGTTTTTTTAATGTATTTTTTTCCTTTAGCCGACGAAATACACTATAATTCGTCGGCTAAGATGGTTTTTGCCGACGAATTACCTAATATTTCGTCGGCTATTCCGGTATTTTTAATTTTTTAATTACATACTATA
This sequence comes from Fragaria x ananassa, assembly GCA_034370585.1. Lineage (NCBI taxonomy): Eukaryota > Viridiplantae > Streptophyta > Magnoliopsida > Rosales > Rosaceae > Fragaria > Fragaria x ananassa. The sequence continues at coordinate 20,717,579 of CP139769.1, forward strand.
GCCGACGAAAAAACCCTTAATTCGTCGGCTAAAGTTTTTTATTTTTTTTTAAAATAAGTTTTAGCCGACGAAAAAAGCCTTAATTTCGTCGGCCATAGATGTTTTTTATTTTTTTTATTACACACTTTAGCCGACGAAATACACTATAATTCGTCGGCTAAGATGGTTTTTACCGACGAATAACCTAATATTTCGTCGGCTATAGTTATTTTTTAATTTTTTAATTACATACTATAGCCGACGAATACATTAGGGTATTCGTCGGCTAAACCCTAAAATTTTTCTATTACCTACTATAGCCCTATGTTCAGTGGTTATTTTGCGTAAAATTTTTATACGACTTGTTGTGTGTCATCGGTTTAAAACTATTTTCAGTTGGTGGTCCGGCGAAAATACGTAATTTAGACGGTCGAACGACCTTTTCCGTGCGTTTAGGGGTTTGACTTACGAGATTGACCGTCCGGATCGAGCCCTTATTCTTTTCGGATCAAGTTGAATTTTTTCCCATACATGTATTTTATCATGATGGTCAGATCTGACCGTCGGATTTCCTTTTCTCAGGTTTGATCATCACAATCACAACATGCGTACTAATGTTGTATAACTTGTTTACCAAGTGTTAAGTAAATGTTCCGTTTCAAAAACAAATTATATGTAGAACCTTAAAACGTAAAAAAGTCGTGAAATAAGACATGACCAGAATGGTGAAATACGTCTACGGTTGAAAAATCACGGTATTCCGGTCATGTCTCGGTGCCGATAGTTGCAGTCAATGCAATTTTCCATTCTTTCTCCCTATGGGTAGCCCTATGTTTGGTGGTTATTTTGCTTAAAATTTTTATACGACTTGTTGCGTGTCATCGGTTTAAAACTATTTTCAGTTGGAGGTCCGGCCAAAATACGTAATTTAGACGGTCGAACGACATTTTCCGTGCGTTTAGGGGTTTGACTTACGAGATTGACCGTCCGGATCGAGCCCTTATTCTTTTCGGATCAAGTTGAATTTTTTCCCATACATGTATTTTATCATGATGGTCAGATCTGACGGTTGGATTTCTGTTTCTCAAGTTTGATCATCACAATCACAACATGCCAAATGTATAAAAATACTTTTAGCCGACGAATTTCAAAGGTTTAGCCGACGAATTTATAAAGTTTAGCCGACGAGTTTCAAAGGTTTAACCGACGAGTTTCAAAGGTTTAGCCGACGAATTTCAAAGGTTTAGCCGACGAATTTATAAAGTTTAGCCACGAATTTCAAAATTTTAGCCGACGAGTTTAGAAGGTTTAGCCGACGAATTGGTGTATAGCCGACGAAATTTGTATCTTTAGCTGACGAACAAATTATTTCGTCGGCTAAAGTTTTCTGGTTTAACTGCGAAACCCTAGCCGCCTCCCTCATTTCCGCAATTTTTTCCCTCCTCCCTCCTCCCTCCCGGTCTCCTCCCTCCTCCCTCTCCCTCTCCCGGCCTGCTGGTCTCCTCCCTCCTCCCTCCCTCTCCCGTCGCCGCCTCCTCCCTCCTCCCTCCTCCCTGCCTCCCGCCCTCCTCCCTCCCTCTCGGTCTCCGCCGCCTCCGTCGCCGCCTCCTCCCTCCCTCCCTCCCTCCTCCCTCCGATCTCCCGTCTCCGCCTCCTCCCTCCTCCCTCCTCCCTCCCTCCCTCCCTCTCCCGGTCTCCACCTCCACCTCCTCCCTCCTCCCCCGATCTCCCGGTCTACAAGGTTTATTTTTGTGTTAATTTAATTATGTGTTAATTTATGTGTTAATTTATTTTTGTGTTAATTTAATTTTTGTGTTAATTTAATTATGTGTTAATTTAATTATGTTAATTTATGTGTTTAATTTTGAATATATGTGTTAATTTATTTTTGATTTCGAATTTAGTTTTATGCTATATGTGTTAATTTATATGTGTTAATTTATATATGTGTTAATATATATGTGTTAATTTATATATGTGTCAATATATATGTGTTAATTTATTTTTGATTTCGAATTTAGTTTTATGCTATATGTGTTAATTTATATGTGTTAATTTATATATGTGTTAATATATATGTGTTAATTTATATATGTGTCAATATATATGTGTTAATTTATTTTTGATTTCGAATTTAGTTTTATGCTATATTTTTATGATGATGTTGATATATATAATATTGTTATGTAATTATTAACTAAGTATATCTATATATATATTGGTATGAAGTTATTTTTGATTTCGAATTTACTTTTATGCTATGTTAATTAAGTATATCTATATATATTGTTATGTAATTATTAATTATGTATATCTATTTATTGAATAAGTATAATTTTAAACATGTATAATTTTTTATACAATAAAGACAAAATAATCTAAAGCCTTAGATTAATATTTTAAATAGGATGAGCGACTTTTTTCGATCGAAGAAGAGTTCGAAGGGCCAAAGGTCTGAATCGTCAGAGGGAACCTCTAGCAACCCTCAAACGACGTTTCAGGGCCAGATGACAGCCAGACGTGCGAGCCTTCTCGAGACGGCGCCGGAGGTGCCCCTTTCATCGAGGCAGGCGGCCATCCTTCGTTTCTCGAGGCAGCTGTGGCCTCAGACCCAGACGGAGGTGTCTGCACCCCGTATGCCTGAGATACATCGGGCGCCCACTCCGGGTCCTACTTCTTCGGATAGTGGGTCATCTGGGGTACAGATGCCGCCGCCTCATCTGTTCCTTCCGCGGATGATACTGGCCTTACCTGTAGTCGATGGCTTAGGGACGCCGATTTATCCACTGCCCCCGCCAGTGGCTCCATCAGCGGCGTACCGGTTCGTGCCTTTTGATACGCCTCTTATTTCTGCGAGGGTATCATCATCGGCGACAGAGCCGGAATCCGCCGCGAGCTCCTCAGGTAATCAGTGATGCATGATTATTTTTAAAGGGTCATATATATTTTAATAATCAATTTGGCCGAATCAAGTGATAGGCACAAAGAAGAAGAGAGGCCCCGTCACAAGGAAGGCTCTCGAGAAGATCGTGGGTACCGTGGGGAGGATCGTCATCAATACTGACGGGGATGGCCACATAGTATCGGGCGGGAAGTCGAGGACGTACTCCGGCCGCGTGGGAGCTCTCATTAGGGATAGAGTCCCTATGTTGTGGTCAGACTAGGGCGAGGTCCCGCAGGAGGTTAAGGACATGGTCCACAACGCGATGTCGGTGAGTTTACAAAATAATATTATGTATTACATTGTTCATTTCTCGAAAAGCTAAACTAATAAACGCTTAAATGCAGGTGTGGTTTGAGGTTCCCGAGCACCTGAGGGACAGCTGGGCCGACGTTGTGCATGGGGGAAGGTACGTTGGGAAGTTAATGAAAAACAAAATTGTATGTGATATTAATAATATTTCTAATATTTTTGTTGTATCTGTAGGTACAAGGAGTGGAAGAACGAGTTGCGGACCCATTGGACTACGCACGGGAACACACGTTCTGGTACCCCTGCTGAGTTCCAGTACATGGAGTACGAGTGGCGTTGGCTTCTGACATCAGAATTCAACAACCCTCGTAAACAGGTATTTAAATAAATTATTTAGTTAATTTTTCATTAAGTATGTGCGTTTTAAAATATTTTACTAATAGTTTACTTTTTTCTTTGAAGGCGGTTTCCCGGGTGAACACTCAGAACCGGCAACGCAACACAAGGAACCATCATGCCGGTTCTAGACCGTTCGCTGTCTTCATGGACGAGGCGGCCAGGGAACATCCAGAAGTCAACCAGTACGTCTATACGTACGAGAGGGCATATCCTGACTCCCAGGAGGATATTGTAAGTCACCTTACGTTTTTAAATTTTTAAATTTATGTAAAAATGTTAATTAATAATTTTTTTCCTATCGATATAGGCGAAGGTGAGGGAGGCTAGTGACGAGGTCATGAGTGTCTTAGTGAGGGAGACATGGCCGGACACGCAGGAGGAAGAGATGTCCGAAGCCATGTCCCGGATCGACACTTTGGATCCGACGATTGGGGCGAGGATCATGGGCACAGCCTTCCCACCGAGAGCAAACAACTTCTACTGCCGGGGTGTAGGAAAAAGAGGCGAGGGGGTCCTGAAGACCACTCCAGGATTTCAACGAAAGGCAGCCTCGACCAGCAGCAGGACCACGTCCACGATCAACAGGACGACTCAGCTAGAGTCGGAAGTTCAGAGACTACGAGAACAGCAAGCTGCTCAGGCTGCCTCGCAGGCTGCCTATATTGCCTTTCATGCCGCGCAGGCAGCCTATGTTGCCGAGATACATGCCATCCAGCAGGCCCAACAACAGCAGATGTTCCAGTACATGCAGGAGTTTACAGCTGCCCAGATTCACGGACTTCCGCCTCCGCCCATGCCTCCGCCCAAGCCGCTACCCCAGACGCCGCAACCTCTGCCGCAACCTCCGCAGCAGCCCCCAGAAGCGGATATTAATTTAGACGATATAGAATTTATGTAGTTGATATATACTTTTATGTGTTTGATACTTTTATGTAATTGATACTTTTATGTAGTTGATATATACTTTTATGTGTTTGTTGTTGGTTATATGGAATTGTTTTGGTGTATTTTGCAGCTTGCTTGGAATGGTAATTCAGAAATTTCGGGGGGTTTTTTTTTTTACTGGAATGGACTTAATTCGTAAAAACAGCCATAATTCGTCGGCTAAAGTTTTTTTTTTTAAATAAGTTTTAGCCGACGAAATATGCTTTAATTCGTCGGCTAAATCCCTATAAAGCCGACGAAATATACTATATTTCGTTGGCCATAGGTGTTTTATATTTTTTTATTACAACCTTTAGCCGACGAATATTTTAAATTATTCGTCGGCTAAAGTTTGGAAGATAACCGACGACACAAAATGTCGTCGGCTAAGGTATGGACTATATAGCCTACAAAAAATTCGTCGGCTAAAGTATGGACTATAGCAGACGACATTATTTCGTCGGCTATAGTCCATACCTTAGCCGACGACATTTTGTGTGTCGTCGGCTAAAGTCATCACAGACGACCCTTTCCCGACAACAACCTTCGTCGGCTAAAGTACTTGTCCTGGTAGTGAGGACCAACAAAGTCCACCTCTTTCCCGTCATTCTTCAAACCCATCACCCGACCAAAGTTATTGGGAGAGATTTTCAATGTCTTCCCGTGAATCTTTATAGGACATTCAGCAGGGTCTACACACTGCACAAGATAGCGCACCGTGTTCTTGCACAACCTCTTCCCAACGATCTCCAGTAAAACACCAAAACCAATTGCTTTACACGCCACCTTTTGCTTATTACTAAACCTAGAAACTAAGTTCTTGAAACGTTCTGGAGAGCATTGACAGTTTATGCTAAACAGATCCATAGAATCCTCAGTCCCAACATCGTCCTCCAATGGATTTGGCTCCAACACGTACTTCTTCTTCTCCTCCGCTGGAAGATCTTTCCACTGCTGGGATAACTCCAAGCGGACTTGAAACATAATTAATCTCTCATGTCAGCATCAAAAAGTAATACATCAAGGTTAATATTTCATGTAAGCAACAACTTCCAAAGAATACTAACCATGCTTAACTTCTGTTGCGGATGAGATTATTTGTGTTAGATGTTACTGCATAATATCAAATATATCCAGGTTAATAAAAGGAGTCTTGTACTATTTATGTACAATACAAAAGCTAACAAAATCACAATTTAAGATCTCTAGACTGATAAATAAACATTAGCAATATATACACATTCAAACAAACAAAGCTCCACAAACTAACCCCACTAAGGTAGTCCCAGAATATTGGTATAGATAGGTTGCTGCTACTAAAACAAACAAATAGTAATTAAACCAAGAAAATCATGTCCTTTGTAAAACCATCATCACTCTAACAAAGTCACAAGTTAAAAACATAATTTAGTCAAATCCCACTCTACTTTTGTGCTAATACATTTCACTGCGGATTGGTAACATGTTTACTAGTTTGAGGTAGACTGACTCAAGACCCAAGCATCCTAGTTTCACAAAGAGGTTTACAATTTATCACACTCATTACACCAACCTACTCTACTTATGTCCTGATACACTTAACATCCGATTAGTAACCCATAATCCGTGCTCAATCAAAATTCTTAGAAATTCACACCAGTTAGGATATACTTACATGTAATTGAACAAGCTCGAACCATAATTGGCCCTCATCTTCTTCCCAATTCGAACAAATTTGCTTAGAGAGATGAAGCTCCCATCCTTTCTGGTTTGCGCCACATCTTCATTAACATGCATCTCGGTTTCAATATGCACAGTGGTGTGAACTTCAATCTGGTTTTGAGGTACTACTTCCTCAACATGAACCGATTCCTCTGCCCCTTTCCCAATTTTGGGTCTTGATGACCCAGCCACAACTTCATTTGCAATCTGGCTAATCACTGCAAATTCATTCACCGAATCCGCTGCCACAGATCTGTTGGATGCCCCATTTTTGGAGTGTTTTCCTCGTTTAGGGTTTGCTGGTTCATGGTTTCCTTTATTGGCCGTCGATTTCGACCCTTCAATAACTCTTGTCCGACAGTTAGAGATCGATTGTGTTTTTGCTGCTACTTGGAACACGACCCTACTTGGAACATGACCCTGGAGCCTACCACTCCTTCTCGTACCTCCCTCGTTTACCCCTAAATTCTGGCTTTGATCAACCCATTGAGTTGGATGGTCAGTCTTCATTTTAGGGGGCATGGTTAGGGATTTAGAAGGGGAATCGAGCATTTTGAATCTAGGGTTTAAAATTGAGGGGTTCGGATGTGGATGCGAGAAGAGAAAGAGAGAGAGAGAGAGAGAGAGAGAGAGAGAGAGAGAGAGAGAGAGAGAGAGAGAGAGAGAGAGAGTGTGTGTGTCTGAGTTTGAGTTTGAGATTCTTGAGATTTTAGGGGTAAGGTTGCTTCTGGGTTAGAGAGGGAGAAGGTCTGAGTTTGAAACTGGAATTTGGAAGTTGAGAGAGAGAATTATTGAGATCAGTTAAGTTGGGTTAAAGTCCCTAAAATTTAAAATTTAAGTTATTAGCTAACCGGGTTAGTAAGAGTTAGCTAACGGGGTTAGTAAAAGTTAGTTAACAGGGTTAGTGTAGTTAGTTAACGGGGTTAATGAGGTTAGTTAACATGGTTAGTCAGTCATCTAACAGAGTCCATGCTACCTAGGTGCTAACTAGACGAGGTATGCATACCTCAAAGCATGCAAGGAGATCCTTAGAGTTTAAGTGTTTTTTATGATGCAACAATCTATTTATAAAAACAGTACAACATAATTATTTACATATTTGAAGTTAGTGAATAAGGTTTGGGCACCAAGTTCTCTATTCTTTGCCATTGTGTCGTTGTTTTTGTCTAAAATCTGTTTTTGTTTCTCTTCTTAGATTCTATTATGAAATCAAGTGAACCGAGACACCAAGTTGTATATGATTTTCTAATATGAAATGATCGAATTATGATCAGATTGCTCTGAGTTCCGAAATGTGTTTCTATTAATGAAGTTCTTGATTCTTCATAGCTATTCTCTAATAATTATGGGTGCAGTAGCCTCGATTATGATTCATGATCATCATTCTTTCAAATATGGTTGGAGTCCCTTTTTAGTGATTGAAGAACAACCACCTGATGGGCCGGCCCATTACTCCCAGTGGCATTTTTGCAGTATCACCACAAAAACAGTAGTATTTTTGTCCCCCGAGCAAACGATCGTTTTAATTATTATTGTTTTAACTGGTGCCACCTCTCCGTCGTCGTCGTCTTCGTTCTTTTTTCCTCTTAATCGGAGAAGAAAACGATTACAGATCTCTCTGTACAATTTCTCCGTAGGGCTTTTGAATTCTTGCTCGGAATTTCGGTCCCTCCGGTGCTCCGCCGCACGTGTGAACTATCCCGAGCACCGCGTACCTCGTGTTTGCTGAGGTTTTGTCTGATTCATGGTCCTGATCTGAGCCGATTCGCAATCCGACGGTGGCGATGGCGTCGGCGCAGAACCAAGCGGCGAATGTTGATCTATTCGATGCGTATTTCCGACGAGCCGATTTGGACCGCGACGGTCGAATCAGTGGCGCCGAAGCCGTAGCTTTCTTCCAAGCCTCCGGTCTCCCTAAACCGGTCCTTGCACAGGTACTTCGCCTCGGTTACGCATATATGCTATTATGTGTGTAATTATAGACTTGATCGGGGTTTGATGTTGATGGAGATGAGTTTTGAATCGGATTGATTTGAATTTTTAGTCTAGCTGTGATTGAAGTGGTTGATATAAGCTCCGGACGTGGTAGCTCTCTGATCGGAGCTGAGCATTGTAATCGGCATTGTTAGAAATAGGGAATTGAAGCTTACTCAGTTGAAATTTTGATATTAGGATGGGAATAATTGATTGGAACTAAGTAGTCCTGCTAGCATTTTAAGAACTTGAGACAGTTTTGGTATCAAATAATATGGGAAGTAGCTCTTACTCCACTCGATTGCTTCTGGAGTACTCCGGTCCGAACTTAGGTGGAGCATTTTAGTAATGGCTCTTTGCACTGCGGATAAGATTTGAGTCGTTCTGCATAGATGAAGCACCGAGTACTGTTTCCAAACTTAGTAGGTAGTGGTGTCAACCTAGAGCAGTATTTGTTTAGGTTAGGTATGGGTGATTATATAAGCCGATTTTGAAATAGTACGGAGTGCTGCGTATTACTGACATGTTTTGTTTGGTTAATGGTAAAAAGAACATGTAGGTTTCTGGTATCTCTTTTGTTGGAGAGGTTACTATTTAGAACAACAAGTGTGAATTAGTTCATCTGTTAGCTCCAGATTAAGATGAAGAATTCTCTCATTATGTGTTAACAACGGAAGTTTGGATCAGTTCAAGTTATATTTTGTTATTTTCTTTCTGGCAGATTTGGGCACATGCAGATCGGAGGCAGACTGGTTTTCTTGGTCGGGAAGAGTTCTACAATGCCCTTAGACTTGTTACTGTGGCACAAAGTAAGCGCGACCTTACCCCTGAAATTGTGAAGGCAGCTTTATATGGACCAGCTGCATCTAAAATACCTGCACCACAAATAAATTTGAACGCTACAGCAGCACCTGCACCTGCACCTCAGTTAAGTTCTGCTCCTGCAGTATCTTCCACCCCAGGCATTGCTGTTAATCCCACATCCTCCCAAAATCTTGGGTTAAGGGGGCCACAAGTTCCTTCAAATGTAAATATGAACCACCAAGGTTTCTTTTCTCAAGGTCAGACAATGAGGCCACTAGTGCCTCCATCTACTACTGCTGCTTCCCAACCAATGCAGGGTGTTCTTTCACAAGGGTTATCCCAGGGAGTTTCAGTGGTAGGCTCAAGCCCACCAAACTCGAGCCTGTCAAATGATTGGGTTGGAGGAAGGGCAGGTGGAGCTCCAACAGGAATGCACTCTCAAGTCGTAAATAGAGGGATCACTCCCTCTGCAACACATGATGGATTTGGGCTGGCAACATCTGGACCAACAGTTTCTGTACCATCTAGACCACGGGCAGCTTCTGGCATAATACCATCAGGGCCACCGGCTAAGGATTCCAAGTCATTAACTTTTTCTGGGAATGGCTTTGCTCCAGACTCATCTTTTGGAGATGATGTGTTCTCTGCAATCCCATCTCGACCAAAGCAAAACTCTTCTACAAATTCACTTCAGTCTGGCAGTATACCAGTCTCATCTGCTATTGTACCAGTATCTGCTGGGTCCCAATCTTCTGCATATGCATCTCTGGGTGGCAATGTACCATTCTCATCAGCCATAGTTCCAGCCGTTTCTGGGCCTCAATCTTCAGAGAGGTCAAGTGCTATTTCACCCATGCAGCCTGTTGGTGGCCAATCTCAGCAGCCCCGGTCATTTGCATCATCAAACCAGCAGGTCCCCACTCCAGCACCTGGAGTTTCACATGGAGCTGGGAACTCGGCTTCTGGTCAGTCCCAAATGCCTTGGCCAAGGATGGCTCAAACTGATGTTCAGAAGTACTCAAATATTTTTGTGAAAGTCGACACAGACAGAGATGGGAAGATCACTGGTGAACAAGCTCGTGACTTATTTCTGAAATGGGGATTACCAAGAGGTAGTGCTATTTGCATTTAATTTAGCTTTTTTCCTTGTAGTTTGAGCAAATGTTATGAATTTACTAAAGCACTCTTTCTTTTGGTTACTTCTTTTTTATTTGTTTGTAAATGAACCTGGTAACAGTCTATGTAAACACTAATACCTCACTATTTAAGTTGTTAGCAGTATTTCCATTAATTTTCCTGTCTAAATTCACACATCTAGGTGGTGGTGGAGTTTCTGTAACTTACAATTCCTGAATTCGTGCTAGATTGACAAGTTATAAAATGTTCTCTTGATGTTTAAAATTCCTAAATTCACACGATATATCTTACAAGTCTGCTGCACAGAATGCATCTTATATTTAATGCACATGATATATCTTACAAGTCTGCTGCACTGAATGCATCTTATAGTTAATGCTGTTCTAAAAAACTTGCTTCTTCGCATAGATGTATTACACATGCCAGCCAATTGAACATGATGACCAACTGTTACTCACGCTCATTGATGTGGTGTTCTGATTGATAGCCATGTCAGATTGTTGGGCAAGTGAACAATTACTATTCTAAATTGATGTGAAATTTGGTTTTCTTATTACTTTTTGTTTTTGCAAGTCATATTACACACTACTCCATCTTCATCTGCACCATGTAGGCCTGATGCATAGACTTCTGTAGTGTTTTACTTTTCTAAGAACAATAACATTTTTTTTTTCACAGAAGTGCCAAATTCTCTACCTCTTAACCCTAATAGTTTATGCTTTTCAGAGGTTTTAAAGCAGGTGTGGGACTTGTCGGATCAAGATAACGATAGCATGCTTTCTCTCAAGGAGTTCTGTATTGCACTATATCTGATGGAGCGGTATAGGGAGGGACGTCCTCTTCCAGCCGCTCTCCCAAGCAGTGTTTTGTTTGATTTATCTGGTATTATTCAACCTGCAAATAATTATAGCAATGCTGGCATTGAAGCTTGGAGACCTGCATCCGGTATTCCTTCACACATGACACCCCCAGCTGGTGGAACGCCTGGCCCTGGCGGTCGACCCCCAGTTGGAGGGATGCCTGGTCCTGGCGGTCGTCCCCCAGTTGGAGGGATGCCTGGTCCCGGTGGTCGACCCCCAGTTGGAGGAAGGCCGCCAAAACCTGTTCCTGCTTCTCATTTTGAGGATAGGCCGCAGACCAATCAGCAGAAACCAAGAGTGCCAGAGTTGGAGAAACATCTTGTAGATCAACTGAGTGAAGAGGAGATTACATCGTTAAACACAAAGTTCAAAGAAGCAACAGAAGCTGATAAAAAGGTGATTATTGTATTAACTTATACCCATCTTCCCAATTTTCAGTGAGATACCTTTGAAGTTCTAATGATCTATACATGTCTGCATGGACGAATACATACTCTTTTTGATACTAATTGTGGATAACACCAGTCTTTCAATTGCTCCTGCATGTCAAGTCATATTAAGTAGTTCACATCTAGGAAGTCCAGCGAGTTTTGTTTGATTCTAATATCTTGTCTTGATTTTGATTCATTTTTTTCCTTCGAGAACATTTTGATTAAGTTTGAGAAGTTTGTTACAACACCTAATACATAATGGTTCCATGTTCAATTCATAGAGATGAGATTAGTTATCTTGAAGATAGCATTCTACATACTTCAGTGTTTGTCATTTATTATACATGGTTGAACTTTCTTCCTCTCTGAATTGTTTTCCTTGCCTTTTGACGCTATTCTTTTTCCTTGAAGGTAGAAGATCTGGAGAAAGAAATCTTGGAATCTAGAGAGAAAATTGAGTATTTCCGTGTCAAAATGCAGGAACTTGTGAGTATCTCATCTTATTTGTTTAATGTGATTGGCGTGCATTAGATTGTTACATGATTTTTAAAAGATTTTGGATGTCCAAACGATTGTTCTTCTAAGTTATTGTAATTCATGAGCTTATTATATCCTTTCTGGTGCAAGAAAAACTTCTTGAAAATTAGAAATTCCTTGCATGCTACGCACTTGATTAAAGGGAGGAGAGAAAATAAGTTACAGTGAAGTTACTGCAGAGAAAGACAAGAAAGATAATGTGTCATTACTTGGATAGCATTATAAGATTAAAATCTATCTAAGTTGGAAGAATGGATTTGGAAAAAGATTGTGTGACAAAGTTCTTTTTATGGATTTGGTATAGAGATTGGGTGACAAAGCTCTTCTCTTTATCTAACATACAGATATGGATGGTTTTGTTGTTAATTAGATCCATAGATTGACAAGGACTCTTAAAGTAAAGTAGCTTAGGTAAGCTTTATATGACCCTCTCCTGGCACTTGCCCAGCTACATGTTGTGTGTCCTGATATATAAAAATTGTAAGGTACGACAGAAGACCCCAGTTTTGAACCTGGGTCTGCAAAGTGGGTTGGAGGAAATCTGGTTATCAAAAAAAGAAAAAGAAAGAAAAGAAAACGAAAACGGGTCAGTTGGAGGAGTAGAAGATTCATTCATATGCAATGCAATAAGGATGAAACAAAAGATCCAATTTTAGTTTTCTTTTCTGATTTACAGCTAGGGTTATGGGGGGTATTTATTATATTCATTTTTACTTGGAAGAAGAGTCTATGATCTAAAATCACGTGTTTTCTGATAATGTCCAGACTTTGCTGCATTTCAAGGTGGCTTCACTATCAGTGCATGGTAGTTTTGTCATATCATAAAACATGTGAAAATTTAAATTTAGTGGTTAATTTAAGAAATCATGCTTCCGTCTGTCAGCTGTTGACTGCTGATAAGGAAGAATCCTTATACTTGCATCTAAGTTTCACATGCATTTGGAGTATTGTGAGCATATCGTCTTGATATATTTTTTCTAATCTATCTTTCTCTTTTGTATAAGGTTTTGTACAAGAGCAGATGTGACAATCGTCTTAATGAGATTACAGAAAGAGCATCGTCCGATAAACGTGAGGTATGTTCTGGTATGCTTGAGGCTATGCACATATTCACATTCGTCTTTAGATCGCACATTGACTCATTTGACCTTACAATTTAGGCGGAGGCCCTAGCCAAGAAATATGAAGAGAAGTACAAACAAACTGGAGATGTAGCTTCCAAGTTGACTATTGACGAAGCCACCTTTCGTGATCTACAGGTACCTGTCGTTAAGTTTCACAATTTGTTCGTTAAGCGGGCTCATGTTTTGGTCTTCTGCACATGCTACTGTGTACTGTGTTGAGGTGGTTCCCTTTAAGTGTTCTGTTTTTGATTGAGAATACCTTGAAGTATTCGGTTAGATAAACTCAAACTTGAATTCACAATCAAGTAGGAGTATGTATGCTTGGAGTAATAAAACAGATGAATTTTTATACTAAATACCCCCCATAACCCTAGCTGTAAATCAGAAAGAGTGAGGGATGATGAGGAATGATGGGGTGGAGGGTAGAGAGAAAGTAAGATGTAAAGGAGGAATATAGTTTAATAGTGATAGCCTAAGTGAGATATGCATCTTACTTGTTCTATAATAAAGAGAGCTGGTACAACCCCAAGTTTAAATTAAAAGTTACAATTTTCCTTTACTAAAATTCTTTAATTGCGAATTTAATAGTGTTGTATTCTTCTGCGGTCATGTTTTGGTTCTTTTATCTAGCCGTGAATAAGTCCAATGCTGTTGTTTTTTGTTTGTGTTTCATTTTTCAATAAAAGGTTTTTTCTTTTCCAAAAGGCACAAAAAAAGAAGCTAAGGGTAATGATGTCAGCAAAATTCAGATTAACTACCCTATTTTGTCTTACAGTAGCTGTCAGATGCATTCTATCACATGCTTGCATGTGATTGCTTCTAGCATAATACAATTTATTTTCTTATGGATGTTTGTGCAGGAGAAGAAAATGGACCTATACCGGGCAATTGTCAAGATGGAGCAAGAAGGTGGTGGTGATGGCACACTTCAGGTATACTTGAAGATTTAAACTTATATTATTAAAGATAATGTTTCCAGAATATGGTTAATTTTTAACTAAAATTTCAGGAACGTGTTGATCGCATCCAATCTGACCTTGATGAGCTTGTGAAAACTCTCAATGAGCGCTGCAAAAAGTATGGATTACGTGCAAAACCTGCAACATTAACTGAGCTTCCCTTTGGTAAGTTGATCGCTTCCTCTTGTTACTTGGGAGTTTCAGAATTGTATGTAAAATGATGAATCTACACGGGATTGAAATCTAACTAATACAAAATGGTAGGTAAAAACAAACTTATAAAAAAAAAAACCAGTGTGATAAAATTCTTTTGAGTTTAATGTTATAAATATGTCTAATGAAATGAGTTTCATGAAATTGTCATTTCTTTCATATTATTCTTCACTTCATATTTATTAATGATGTTGCATTTGGCTCCTGATTTTTAATTTTGTTTTCTAAATAAGGCTGGCAAGTGGGGATCCAAGAAGGAGCGGCCGATTGGGATGAAGATTGGGATAAGTTTGAAGACGAAGGTATGCCATAAATTGATCTTAAACTTATCATTATCTTTAGGTTAGAAATCACACATGAAGTTGCCAAACAATTATAAGCATTTGATACCTAATCTACTAGATGCATTGCTACATCATGCCAGGGTGAACAGTTGTGTCCTCAGTGTTACACTTTATTTTATCAAATTCATGTCTCTTATCGAATAAATAATCTGAATTTTCCTGCCCATATCATGATGACTGATCTGTAGTTCACTTGGTTCAGAGTAGTAGTTCACATGTTTCACGCATCCTTTGCAAACAAGATTTTTAGTTGTGGTATACTCATTTTAGATATAGATTCCCTTTCCACATGTGAATGTAATATATACTGTATATTGCTACTGTTTTAGTTCCGTTTATAAGTTTACTAATTTGAAGATGGTCTCTAAATATTGAAGATGGCTAACACAGAATTTTACTCTTCAGGATTCACGTTTGTTAAGGAGCTCACTCTTGATGTACAAAATGTCTTAGCTCCCCCAAGACAGAAACCCTCATTAGCTAAGAAAGAAAAAACTTCTACAATTGAGAGTCCAACAGATGCTTCTCAGCCTAAAGGTGATGTTGTGTCGGAAAAGCAACAAAGTACAGATGAAAGGGTAGTTGAAAATGGAGCAGCTTATGATAATAATGAAGATGAATCAGGAAAAAGTGTTCCAAACAGTCCATTGGCTAGCAGTACTTTTGGAAGCCCTAGAGAATTTTCAGATGCTAACTTTGGAAACACTACACTCTCACCTCGTGACAAGGAAACTCATAGGTATCTTTCTAATATGTTAATTTTCCATGTATGTAAGTTTCGCTTAATTAGTGTTTGTTGATGCATTACACTTAAAGAGGAGGTTTTGTTATTGCCAAAAAACTGTATGTCTGTTTTAAATTGCAGAAAGTTCTGTCTTCCTCAGGAAAACATAAATACTCTGCTGTATTCCTGTTACTCTATATGAACATCCTGTAGCACTTTGTTGTTATGTACCACATTATATATATATATATATATATATATATATATATTTCATTTTACTGGTAGGATTGTTCCCATGCAATATACTCATGAAAACATATATACTCTGCTGTATTCCTGTTACTCTATATGAACATCCTGTAGCACTTTGTTGTTATGTACCACATTATCTATATATATATATATATATATATATATATATTTCATTTTACTGGTAGGATTGTTCCCATGTAATTATATGTCATCATGCTTCTCAAGTTCTTCGTCCAAATTCCTTCATCTTGATTAGCTCTGGTGCATTTTATTGAAGGAAACGATCTATCACTACGTCCATTGTTAAATGGTGCCCCTGATTAATGTCATCCTGCCTTAAATGGCCATCAAAATCATATTAGTGGATTTGTAGAAAGCTACACATCTTCTATGTTAATAATTGTTGCATTCACATATTTTTCATGTGCAGTGATCATGGGGGTGCTGGGTCTGTGTTTTCTGGTGACAAGAGTTTTGATGAACCAGGATGGGGTACATTTGACGCCAATGATGACGTTGACTCGGTGTGGGGATTTAATGCAGTTAGTACCACCAAGGTAAACCAATACACTCACGTTGTGTATTCAGCATTAGTCTAATGGAAATCACCACTTTGACCTCATGTAATTACTGGATGATTTTTCTTCTACTATATACTTATTTGTGGTGGTGGGGAGACCATGTTTCTTTGCTTTGTTACAAGGTTTGCCTCTGGGGACCTAAAAAATGACTTGTTTGGTTCTGTTGTGTGGGTTTTATCCTTTTAGGTGATTTTACAATTGCTATTGCTATTCTCTTTAGTGATTTTTTTTTTGTCATGCATATACACACACACATTTTTTGTTTTCATATTATCACTGTTCAGGATTCAGTATTGGCTTATTTTATATATAAAAGGAGTTTAGGAATTGATTTTGGACTTGGTTCAATTAAATGTCTCAGTAGCGGTACTCTATATATGGCATTGGAAAGTAATTATGCATCAAGATCATCTTGTGATACCATGCGCTTCTGTCTTTGGTGATATTTGTTATTGTTCTTGCCATGCTGAATTGTGCTGTTGATGCTCTTATCATGTATGATGTAGGATACGGATCATGACGGTAATAGAGACAACTACTATTATGGTGGGTCTGGGGAGTTTGGCCTGAACCCTATCAAGACTGGGTCATCCCAATCCAGTGGCTTTTCCCAGAAGAGTCGCCCGTTTACTTTTGATGATTCCGTTCCTAGCACTCCACTAAATTCAGGATACTCTCCGCCAAGGTTCAAAGATAGTACAGGACCCTCATTTGACAGCTTCTCGAGGTTTGAATCCTTCAGATCACATGATAGTGGATTTTTCCCTCCAGAAAAGTTTGGAAGATTTGATTCTATGCGCAGTAGTAGAGACTTCGATCAGGGTCATGGGTTCCCATCATTTGATGACATCCCTGATCCCTTTGGATCTTCAGCACCATTTAGGACATCACTGGATAATGAAACTCCGAGAAGAGACTCAGACCCTTTTGGTTCTTCCTCGTCATCTAGAATATCATTCGACAGTCAAACTCCAAGAAGAGACTCAGACCATTACGGGTCGTCAGGTCCATTTAGGACATCATTTGACAGTCAAACTCCAAGAAGAGATTCAGACCCATTTGGTTCTTCAGCGTCATTTAGGACATCATTCGACGGTCAAACTTCAAGAAGAGATTCAGAGCCTTATGGGTCTTCAGCTCCTTTTAGGTCGTCATTTGACGGTACTCCAAGAGCAGACTCTGACCCTTACGGATCTTCAGCACCATTCAAGACATCATTTGACAGTCAAACTCCGAGAAGAGATTCAGACCCTTTTGGGTCCACTGGCCCTTTTAAATTATCAATGGAGAGTCAGACTCCGAGAAGAGACTCTGATAATTGGAGTGCATTTTAGCTGTGGTAAGCTTTGTTAGTGCAGGATATTCATGGACTGGTTTGTCTGCTCTTATTTTCTCTATGGACACATAGGGATCTTCGGCCCCGCTCAGGACATCATTTGACAGTCAAACTCCAAGAAGTGATTCGGATCTTCTCAGGTCTTCAGGGTCTTTAAACTATCAATGGAGAGTTATACTTGGTAATTGGAGTACATTTTAGCCGTGGAAAAGTGTGGGATATTCTTGGACTGGTTGATTGCCCTTGTTTCCGGTGCTTTGAGATTACTGAAAGCTTGTATTGTATTTTTGTATTCATCTTGTGTATGCCTATTTCTTTAATAGTTTTTTTGGTTCCTGTTCAGCTTGTTGGATGACTTTTTTTCTGTTTTCTTTTTCTGAATTTTCCTAGTCCTGTTGAAGCTGATGCCATAGTTTTCTTTTTCCTCACCTCTTTACACACTTGATGATTGTATTATTAATTGAGTTGTATTTTTTGGCTTCACCATATTCTTCTCTGGAATAAAACTCGTGTTTTTGGTCCCTCGAACAGGAGTGCAAGTTTTGCTAATACAGTACAGGACATTTACAATTTTGCGTATTTCAGTACATTTTCAAATTGTTATTTTGGTGATTTTCTATATAAACGCCCAATTTATGATGGTTTGTTTGAAACTTTGTGGAGCAGTCCTTTACCTCCGGAGCAATGTTTTCATTTCTGTTTCATAAGTTAGTATGTTCTTTCATTGTTAAAGGCTTAAAGCCTATGTTCTTTCATTGTTAAAGGCTTAAAGCCTATGTTCTTTCATTGTTCAAGGCTTAAAGCCTATGATGCGCATAGAAAAGTTTGTCATTTGGACATCATTTATTTGGTATTGCGATGGTTTTTGTGGTTTCTGCTCAGGATTACCCAGTTCTGTAACCACAAGAATAACACAACTTCAATTAATTTCCAGTTCGATGAATAATACCCATTTGTAACTAGGTGGGCACTTGATCTCGCATCATCATCGATGAAGTCGTTTCCCCTCTAATGCTAACTTGCTAGAGGACTAAAGTCAGATTTGTTCATTACTATGTTTACGGTTTGATACCACGTCCGAGCAAGCTCGAAAGAGTTTGAGCTAGCAATCTAAGGCTTCTACCTTCTGTTGCTCGCTTTTTCCAGGTACAATTTGCCGAACTCCCTCCCACTTTCAACTGCTCTCAGGTCATGTTACACCCCCAATAGTTTATTAGTGCAACTCACTGGCTATAATCAACTGGAAATGAGGTAAGCAAAATACATAAAATTTTTGGCATTTTTGGTCCATGTATTCGACCTGTTTAAGCTGTGTTGGTTCCGTTAGTCGATACTGGCGGTTTTACAAGAAAGAGATTAGCCAAGTTCTCAAACAAAATCCCTGTTCCTACCGTTTTTAATCAAATACCACATTGTTAATCTCCGATCTTACTCTTCCCTGTGACTTTCTTCCCTAGCGTCAGCAGAAAGCAAATGAACCAAACAATACTATACCTTATTTATTCCTTTATATAATATACATCATCACAAAGTCACAATATTACAAAAACCAGTAGCACCTATCTTAAAAGCAAAACAGTCTGATATCAGTAAAGTCGTAAATCTTTCTAAACTTCAAACTCTTGAGAAGAAACTTCACCAACGCCATTTCAGTAAATGATTGATGATGCATTTGAAACCAAAAGATGATAATAAGGATCTTTTGGGAACAAAGAAAAGTTTCATGCTACTATATTAAGAAGTTCATAGTTGATGCTCAATGCTCAAATATCCTATACTTTGGAAGCAAAAATTTCTTGCAGAGCAAACCATGTCCCCGAAATCCCAAGAACAATTCCCAATGCCAAAATGCTTACATCTGAGAGCCATTGCTTCCACCCCATCTCTCCCTTGAAGACCAAGAGATGAAACAAACTAGGCAAAACAAACCCCAGAACACAGCATACACCACTCCCAACCAAAGCCATGAAATCAGCAAAGTTGGGGACCAACAAAGCCACCAAACACACCACCAACACAAGCAGCCACCTCAACCACAAGCAGAACCTCCCACCCCACAGCCGCCTCTCCACGATTTCATAAACCGGGTTCATCATTATAGGCAATGTGAAGAACAGATTGATCACAAGACCAAGCTTCACCAGAGTGGAAATCACGCCTTTCCCAAGGTTAGCCGTGATCAAGTCCTTAGTCTGTTCCCCGAAAGCAAAGTAACCGAATGCTCCGAAGCACCCATACATCAAAGCAATGAACAACATTGTGAAACCCAACACCCTACCAAACTTGTCCTTATCTTTCGCCTCCGACTCCAAAGGCAAAACCATCCCAACCCCTTCAAACGAGTACACAGACACACCCAATGCATAAAAGAACAAAGAAACATCCCCAAAACTTTTCAACCCACCAAAATCCACCCCTTTCATCATGATCATCAAATCCTCAATGATCACCACACCCATTGCTCCAAGATCAACCACATCAGCAAAAATACTCAAAGGAGCCATATGGGTCAGCGTCTTTATCGAATTCAATCCTAGTTGGAACGGGAAACAACCCCAAATGTAAAAGCTTTTGGGAGCCAACCCCATTATTTTTGGGCTCAAATCAGTCGAAGTTATAGGATTGATCAAATGGGTCATTGTATTACCAATAAAAAGAAGATAACCAACGCAAAAACCAGTCTGGGCTAGAACGATGAGAACATCAACCAAAAACCTCCCCGTACAGCCACAAACGCTGAATCCCAAATCCCCAAACGACGGGATCTTGGTCGCCGCGTCCGAAGACTCGAGCTTCCGGCGCGCGTAGACCAACAGCATCATGCAATGGTGGGTCAGAAAGCCGACGAAGAACAAGGTCAGCAGGCTCATGACCCAACCGGTTCGTTTAAACGAGTACGGCATACCCAGAACGCCGGCGCCGACGATGGCGATGAAGACATTGGCGAACGTCTTGGATTGGGACGACTGCGGCTTCGGAGCTCCGAGCAGCGGCGTCTCCTCCGTCGCCGGCGGTGATCGGAGGCGTTTGGACGACGAGTTGGCTTCTTTTTCGAACACCATACTTGATTGTCTTGATCCTGAAAAGAACAAGATCAAGAACAGAGGTTTCAGATGAACAAGATTAAAGAACAGAGCTTTGGAATGATATGGCAAATGGGCTGTGTTTTGATTTGGGAAGATTCGAGTGGAATTGTGAAGGGTGGATGAGAATATTTTTCTTTTGTTGAGGAAATTATATAGTTATGGAATTTAGGGAAGCAAATGAGGGGAGAGAAAGACAGAGCTACATTGTATGGAATCAGGAATGGAAGCGTGAAAGGGAAGCGTTTCTTTTAAAAAATATTTAAAAACGAAAACGTCTTAGATGTGTGGAGTAAAATAATATAAAAAATAATAATGTCACTGACTTTCTAAATCTTCTTATTTATTGTTAATAATAAATACAAATTAATAAAACAATTTGCAACCTCCTAATTGTTTAGCCTCTTTATCTATTATTAAAATAACTATTAATTCCATAATAACTATGTTTTTTCCATCCAAAAGTTCTAAACACCATTCTTTTTGAAAAAAAAAAACGCAAGTATAGCACGGTGGGTGTGCAAATCAAGAGAGTGGAAGCCATCAATCTTCTTCATTTTGGCTGCTTCTCTCTTCAGCATCTCTTTTCTCTTTGTTCTCCGATTCTCCAGTTCTCCATCACCTTCTACGTCTCTCTCTATCTCCTTCCAGATTCAGATTTGTTTTGTCTCTCCTTTCTCGATCAAGGGGTCGTCAAGGAGATGACGGGATTGATCATTGATTGCATAAGAGATTGAAAGAAGATCAACGCGTCGTTGACCCACAGTGCCCATCCACACCTCTGAATCGAAGTCGTTCGCTTCCATATCGGAATCGGACGCTTCCACCGCTTTTCAAAAACCTCATTTTCCTGGAATCGGGCTTCCGGACGCTTCCTAGCGCTTCCACGGCGCTTCCGAAGCGTGACCATCTCGGCTCTTCCGTGCTTCCTAGAGGGAGAGTTTGAATTGACATTAATGTGCTTAGTTTGCTTGAATTTGACAACCTAAAATTGATAGAAATGGAAGGAAATGCTTTTTGGCACCAGATGAGATGTATAATTCTCTTGTATATAGTTGTTAACTTCTAATTAACTTGCTCAGGTGTAAGGGACCATATACACACAACACACACCTGGTTTATGTCCTTTCTCTTGTTCCTTTGTAAGTATATATTTATTGTTAAATGAGACCCTATACACATACAATTTTATTTGGAAGGATCCACAAATACAAATCCAAAAAAGCTAAAATATGTGATGATAATGGATTGGTGAGATTAAGTTGATCTTATCATGTGCACCTAATCATATCAGTGAAGTGAAATTGGAAGACTTATCAAGAGTTATGTTTCGAACATCTTTGTATATATTATGGAAGACAAAATTATTTCGTCTCCTAAGTGACAGATTTCGTCTTCTAAGTACTTAGAAGATGAAACGTCCGTTGTCTAAGAGTGGTGAGCTGGACATTTAGACGACGAAACCTAAAATTACGTCTCTTAAGTAGTTCTTAAGAGATGAAATACTTTCGTCTCCTAAGCACTTAGACGACATATTTTATTTTATAATAATAAAAAAAATGTATTCACTTAGAAGACGGAAAATTTGAATTCCGTCGCTAAAGGCTGAAAAAAAATTTAAAAAAAAAACCACCACATGTTTTTTATCCACTCACTCCAACCGCCTCAAATACCACCACCACCACCGCAGGTTTCAGAAATCACAACTAAATGTCTTGAACTTCTTCTCATCTTGCATATAAGTAGTAAAAACTTGTATTTATAAACTGCATATAGAAAAAATAAAGTTTACTGCCCCCTAGTAAACTTCTACTAGGGATCAGTAAACTTGCAAAAAATAACTTCTTTTAATTTCAAGGGCACAACAGACATAAATTCTTACCCTAATAAACAACTTTATTGGCCCCTAATGAACCTAGTAGAAGTTTACTGGGGACAGTAGACTTCTACTGGGGGCCAGTTAAATTCAATACAGTATCTCCTTTTCAATTTCATGTCAATTATACACAATAGAAACTCATTCTTACCCTAATAAACAAATTCATTGCCCCCCTAGTAAACCCAGTGGAAGTTTACTGCCCTCTAGTAAACTTCAATATAGTATATCCCTTTTCAATTTCATGTCAATTATACATAATAGATACTCATTCTTACCCTAATAAACAAATTCATTGCCCCATAGTAAACCCAGTGGAAGTTTACTGCCCCCTAGTAAATTTCTACTAGGGGTCAGTAAACATCAATACAATATCTCCCTTTCTATTTCATGCTAACAATTTGCCCAAATATACCACCATCACCACTACCACTATACCAAATAACCACCATGCCACCACCATTATACTAATCACATCCTAACCAAAATTAAAATCAAAATCAAATTAAACAAAAACACATAAATCTATCACCAAAGCTAATTAAACTAGAAAAATTGAAGAACTTACATTGATTTCTTACCCCTTTGAAATTTCGAGGGACGGTGGTGGGTCGACGAGAAGGCTTGGTAGAGAGAGAAAGGTGGCTGCAGTGACGTGTGTGGTGGCGGAGATCAGACCCAGATCTGAGGCTCGGTGAAAAAGAAGGGGACGAGAAGCTTGCTGGTGGCGGGACGGGTGAGTCGAGTCGGGTCGAGAGGGAGGTTGTTGGCTCCAAAGAGGGTGCAGAGGTGGCCGGGTGATGTTGAAGAGGGTCTTGACGGCGTTGAGAGTGGTGGTGTTTGTGGGGATGAAGTCGATGAGCGCGTGGCAGTTGGAGGTAGCGTTGGTGGGGGAGGTGCAGTTGAAGGTGGCGGCGGAGGAAGGAGTGGTGAGAATGGAGAGAGAGGTCGGCATGAGAGTGATGGTCTGGAGAGAGAAAGAGAGAGAGAGAGAGAGAGAGAGAACTCTGGGAAAATATGAGTTTTCTTCTATTGATAAGGTTGGTGAGTGTGTGATTTAAAATAATTGATATGTTTTGAAAAATTTTGTTTTGAATTTTCATAAAATTTTACGCAGGAAGATGGCGCTCAAATTTTTAGAACTTAAGCGACGAAATGTTCTATTTTTGTCGTCTAACTGATTTGTTTCTACCTGTTACGTCCCGAGTCGAGAAGTGGTCGCGGGGCGGAACGAAGTAGAATTCCTGAGGGGCTTTCACTCGGTACCTGCACAAATGACAGCGTCACGGGGTCGGGACTGGGGTGGCCCAGTCTTCGACTCTCCGATGCTTAAGTTAGCTTTGAGCACTTGTACGGGTAGAGGAATGAAAGTGGGAGAGAATGTATATGTCTAGATGTGTGTACCTTGAGCTTGTTTTATAGGCTAAGCTTGTGTACCTTGAGCTTGTTTCCGATGTGGGACTCTTTGCCCTCCTTTGGAGTGTCTCCCCTTTTGGGGGTGTTTTGCCGCTAGAGTGACTTTGGCAAGCGGTTTGTTACCGGCCCTTCCTTCCTTGGATGTCTGTGAAGGGCTCACCAGGGCTACCTCGACCGGGTAATTGTACCGTATTCTCGGCTTAGCCAAGTATTTTGGCTATATATTAACAAGTCCCCAAGTCCCCAGTCCGAGAGAGTTCTTGGGTGGGGAGTTATTCTAGAGATGCCGAGGATAGGTTTTACCCGGGTGCAGGAGGCATGGTGCCGAGTCCCCAAGTCCCCACCCGAGAGTCGCGAGGTGAGGGGGGTGCGTTACGGAAACCTGTTGGCAAGAAGAAAAGTTTAATGTTGCTCTAGCGAGTCAGTCCGCGCTTGGTTGGGGACTGTCGCGAGGTGGCCAGTCAGTCCGCGCTTGATTGGGGACTGTGGCTATGTGGCGAGTCAGTCCGCGCTTGATTGGGGACTGTCGCGAAGTGGCCAGTCAGTCCGCGCTTGATTGGGAACTGTGGCTATGTGGCGAGGCAGTCCGCGCTTGATTGGGGACTGTCGCGAAGTGGCCAGTCAGTCCGCGCTTGATTGGGGACTGTGGCTATGTGGCGAGGCAGTCCGCGCTTGATTGGGGACTGTCGCGAAGTGGCCAGTCAGTCCGCGCTTGATTGGGGACTGTGGCTATGTGGCGAGTCAATCCGCGCTTGATTGGGGATTGTCGCGAAGTGACCAGTCAGTCCGCGCTTGATTAGGGACTGTGGCTATGTGGCGAGGCAGTCCGTGCTTGATTGGGGACTGTCGAGAAGTGGCCAGTCAGTCCACGCTTGATTAGGGACTGTGGCTATGTGGCGAGTCAGTCCGCGCTTGATTGGGGACTGTCGAGAAGTGGCGTTACGGGCCGCTACGTGGAGAGTTAGTCCAGGCTTGATTGGGGAGACTCGTTACTGAGCGTTGCGGGCCGTTGCCTTGACGAAGCAGTTCACTTTTTTTTTTTGGCAAACAGTGACGTGGCTTTACCCTGACCGTTCAGTTTTGTGGGGTCCAGGGGGATGCCTATAAATAGGGTTGGAGAGAACTGAAGGGGGAGTTCGTGTTTTGAAACTGGAAACTGTGGAGGCGCGATTTGTGTTTTAGGGTTTCGGCTATTCTACAAGTTTCAGACTGGGAAACGTTCAATTTCATCCTCAATTGATTGGGTGCGAGGGCTCAGCCGATTGTAATCTGCTTCACTGCCACTACGCGAACCCAGTATTTCCAGGTATGAACTCGTCGTTTTCTCTGTCTTTGATTTTGTATGTGGCGGCGGCGTTGTTTCGGGTTATTTGGGGTGTGGGATTGTTCACATTTTTGTGGTGTTGGTAGGAATTCTAGGGTGAGGGATTTGTTGTCGGGCTGGTTAGGGTTAAGGTAGCGGGGTATGACAGATCCGGTGTGGGTGTCCAGCGAAGAGATCGTGGAGGGTTCGCTTAGTGCTGATTCGGACACTTTGCACCGGATGGAGGAGGGATTGGCTAACCTTATGGCGGAGATTGCCCTTGACTTAGGGGAAGGCATTCCTGTGGTGGATGCCGGGTCTCATGTGTCCTCGTATGACTCTTTATTGCAGGAGGTAGATGAGTTGATCATGGCGACATCGCATGAGGAGGATGACTCGTTCTGGGAACCACCTGGTGAGAGTTTGACGTCGTCGGAGCTTGAAGTGCTTCGTCAAAATTGGAGCATCCCGTATGAGGTTTTGTTGCGGTCGCTGGGCCGGGGGGTGAAGTTTTGGGATCCCCCGGGTAACTTTACGTTGGTGTACGAGTACCAACTGAAGTGCGGGTTGATGTTCCCGCTGCCCCCGTTTGTGCAGTACACCTTAGCGTGTCTGCATGTCGCCCCGGGGCAAGTTACCCCCAATATGCTGAAGCAAATACTGGAAACGGGCGTGCTATTCCGCCTGCTGAAGCAGGAGTTCCCGAACTGTGACGAGTTCAATGCGTGCTGGCATATGGGGTGGTGCGCAAAGAAGGGCAGCCGGGGCTGCGTGACGATGAAGTCACGGGGGAAGTTCAAGGTTTTGGTGGAAGACTTGCCCACCTCAACAAGTGAAACCTGGAGGCGCAAATGCTTCCTTGTTGGGGGACAGTGGCAGGAGTGGCACGGGCATCCTTTCCGGGTCCCGAGGATCGAGCTTCCAGAGAATAGGTACCGTGCTCTTGCCTTGTGTTGTTTTGTTTTGTTTGCCTTCTGTCACTGCTGACAACTAGCTTTGTGCAGTGCCGCAAGAGTACAACTTGACTGAGTTGATGGAGCGGCGGATTCGCCGAGTGATATGGGCTTTCGAATGTAGGAGCTCATATCGGATATGTCGCCTTGGCATATACAGCCACTTCGGCTACGCCCGGGCTCTGGGTCTGTATTTTAGTAGTTGCACTACTTGTTGTAAGGTTGCGGGTCGTTGTCTGACTTAGTTTGTTTGTTGCAGTGACGATGCCACGCGACGGGGGCTCGCAGAAGAAGGAAGGTCCTTACGACAAAATGTCGGATGAGGACGTGTTAGATGGGCTGCTGGCTGAGGCTGATCACGCCAAGCAGTACGACATCGACTTGGAGACGGGGGAGGGAAGGGAGGTGGAGCTGGATGACTGTGATGACTTTCTGAGGCTGAACCTGGCGGATGAGGATTACGCCTACGTACCTCCGTTGGTGGCGGAAGCGATGGGCCTAGGTGTCCAGGATGTGGAGTTGGAGGGGGAGGAGGTACCGGCAGAGGGCGATCGCGAGGGCGAACCCGACCAGGCGCAGGAGGAGCCTGTTGTGGAGGAGGTTGCGGACCGCGAGGAAGAGGTAGTCGCGGCCCGGACTCGAAAGAGGAAGGAGAGGGTTAACCCGGCTCGCGAGGGCCCATCAAAGAGGTCGCGGAGGGACAGCCGGTCTGGGGGATCTGCAAGCCTAGATGAGGTTGCTCAAGCCTTGGAGGGGACGGGGGAGGCTCAGCCATACTTGGCTCAAATGGCTTATGACATGCGTCACCGTGCTCGTAACATGCATGTATTAGAGGATGTGGATCCGCCGGCGGGAATGGCTCTCGCCAAGGAGAAACTGACTCGGGTAAGTGTTTATATGCTTTTGTGTTTCACTGGTTTGAACTTGGGGTTTATGCACTGCTGTGACTGCAGGCGACTTTGCTGATGTACGCCGCGAGTGAACGGGCGGCCTCCCACTGGCAGGATGATTATGAGGTGAAGAGTCAGCAGTTGAGGGAGGCCGAGGAACCTAACCGTGGCCTTTCAGAGCAGCTAGCTGAGGCCGAGCAGAACCTTGCAGAGCAGCTGGCTCAAACGGATCAGAATACCGCTGTCTTCCAGGCTCAGGTGGCGGAGCTGAAGGAAGTTGTGAGGAAGAAGGACGAGCAGATGGAGGCTTTGGAAGTGGCGGCTGCTAAGGCAACGTCCTTGGAAGCTGAGGTGGCCAAGTTGACGCAAGCACTTGCGGATTTGGAGGTGTCCTGGAAATCCAAGTGCGAGCGAGCTGCCATGGCAGGGCAAAGGCTGTTCCGGGAGGGTGAAGTGTTCAAGCGGCAGCTGAAAAGTGCCTACACCAAAGGGCAGGATGAGTTGAGCCGGCTGGGCTGCCAGGCGGGGTGGATTAATGAGGCTGCCATGCGCAAATGGTATGCAGAGAAAAATGCTGCAAAGGTGGCGTGGGAGCAAATGACGCCCGAGCAGAAGAAGCAAGCCGAGATCTCGCAGTCTCTGGCGAAGCAGCACAAGGCGTGGCACACAACGTCTGCTGGACAGAAAGGGGTATCCGTTGCGGGTGACCAGCGACCTCCTGCTATGGTAGCTGCATCATCTGTGAGGGCTACTGGCCCCGAGGGGTCCATGTCTGTCCAAGCAGTAGTGTCGCAGGTGGCTTCGTCTGCCGTTGTGGCTCGCGATCCCCGGGCTCTGGGGTTGGTGGCGCGCGCGGGAGTTCAGAAGGCTCCCTTGAAGGGACGCCCCGGTCCTAAGGTGGCTCCTGGTAGTTCACTTATCCCCCCCGCCGCAGCTGTGAGGCCTTCCTTTTTATCCCGGGACCCGTTGCAGCAGCCGATTGGGCAGAGCGTAGCGGGAACTGTGGGTCAGGTTCGTGGCCGCAGTGGCGGGTCGAAGGGGAGTGCGAACAAGTCTGGCGACTCATCCGCTGGGAGGGAGTGAGAAATGCCTGTACATTTTGATAGCTTGTAGGGCTTTGTTTTGGAACAATGTAAGTGGCGTGGTTAGCCATTGTAACTAATTTATGCTGATTTTCCTGGGAATCCAGGTTGATACTTTGGCGTTATGTGTAGCCTTTGTGTTTGTCTTGCTGTATACTTTTGTTTGTTTTGTGGCCCTGTGTTGCGGGGGCAAAGTATAGCATGTGGGAGTGACAAAACACTTCATTGTACTTAGATGTAGCCGCTAGCGGGCAAAGTATACATAGGTGAAGCCGCTACTGGGCTATTGTATATACACTAGTAACAATGAAGTAACGGCTTTCGAAGCCAAGGTTAAAATTGGTCTAAGGTAGGTGGTGGCGAGCGTTTGTAGGACTAGGTCGCGGAGCTCTCTATCCTACACCCCTTTGTGTCGTCCCGGGGATCATCTATGGGTTCCGGGGGGTTGAGAGGCAGCATCTCATGGGCTCCTCTCCGCTGTTGGATGGCGTTAAGATGTCCATGCTCAATGGCTGCTCGATCCCCTTTAATTGTTAGGGTGCCGCCAGGGGTAGGAACCTTCATGAGAAGCATGTGGCTAGCTATGAAGCACTGCAACCCCTAGAGGATGTCCCGCCCTAAGATGAGATTGTATGATGAGGGGCAGTCGACAATGAGGAAGCGGGCCGTAATGGAAGAGCGGCAAGGAGCTGAGACGGTTAGGCGGTCTGAGCCTAACGGCTGTACTGTTTCGCCAGAAAAGCTGACAAGTGGGTCGTGGTTGTTGTACAACTTAGTGCGGTCCCGCCAGAGTCCTTTGTAGCAGTCAGAAAACATGACGCTTATGGCGGCACCTGTGTCCACTAGAGCTCTGTGGCATCTGTAATGGTCCACCTGCACATTGATGATGAATGGCTCGCTGTGGTGGCAATGCAGGGTATCCTCATCGTTGCGAAATGTCACTTGATCCCACGCTGATGGGGTGATCGTGACACCGCGTTGGATGTCTAGGATTTCTGAGGGTGCCGTGCATTGTCGTTTCACAGAAGGTTGGCGTGGGGGGAACCGTGGGGCTCCACCATGCAAGGTTAGGATCTGGCCATGCACTTCAATGGCGTTGGCTCCCGTGGCGGGAGCACAGTATTGGTGTAGTTGCCCCTTCTGGATCAGATGCTCGATTGCATTGCGGAGGCCATTGCACTGCTCTGTTGTGTGGCCATTATTGTCATGGTAAGCGCAGTACCTGTTGCCGGTGGCTCACCGGGGTTTTTTTGGGAATTTACTTTTGGGAGGTAGGGGGATGAGATCTTTGTGCCTGGCCCATATGTCCTCATATGTGGTGGTCAGAGTAGTGTGGACTTCATAATGAGGTGGCGGGGAGGAACGACGCTGTTGTTGTGGAGGGCTCTGGTCCCTTAACTTGTAAGGGTGGTCACGGTTTCTCTGTCCCCCATGGCGACGGTCGGAGCCGCGCCCCTGTTCTCGGGATGGGCCATGTGATTGTCCTTTCTCTTGCCCGCGGCCAAAGTGCTCATCTGTTGCCGGGGCAGTAAGAGCTAGCGTTGCATGGGCGAGACGTCCGAAAGTGGCAAACTCAGCACGGGCCCACCGTACCGCCAAGTCCATCAAAGCATCATAGGATCCTGGGGGGTTCTTATTTATCTCCATCAGGAAACTGCCGGGGAGTAGGGCCTGACGGAAAGCCTGCTCCGCCACACGAGGTTCTAAGTTGTGGCACCTCGCTGTGGCAGATTGCCACCGGGACAACAGTTCATGGAGGCCTTCGCCCTCTTTCTGCTTGATGTGGAACAGGGCGTCTACAGTGCGGTAGATGTTGGTGTGCAGTATGAAACGGTTGAGGAAACGTTCCGAGAGTTGGTCGAAGCTGTCTATGGAGTTGGGTGGCAGGCTGAGGAACCAACTGAGTGCCTCTTCCGAGAGGGTCTCTTGGAAGGCGTGGCAGGCTATGGTGTCGTTGTAGCCAGAGGAGCTACAGAGCAAGAAGAATGTCTCGAGGTGGAGATGAGGGTCTCCTGTGCATTTATACTTATCCATCTTGAAGGGCTTGGCTCCCGGAGGCCGCTTCTCCATCTGCACTCGGGGTGTGAAGGGGCTTGGGCGATGTCCATAACCAGAGAATAAGGGTCGCTGAGCCCCGCGACTCTCGACGCCTTCAACCCGTGAAGCTAACTGCGTGACAGTTTGGCTAAGTTGGAGTAGTAGGCGGGTTGGCATGTCAAGAGGTGGGTTGGGAGAGTTGGCGGTGGTAGAAGTGGAGATAGGTGGGGCGGATGGATTAGGTTGATGTGGCAGAGGGGAGTCATTGAGGATTGATGGTTGGGGGGCCGGGAGTGGAAATGAGGGGTGGGTTAGGGGATGGGACATGTATACAATCTGGCTAGGCCCTCCCGGGAGTATGGAACCAGTCTGACCTTGGAGAGAATCCGGGGTCCCGGCAATTCGCGCCGCGCGGTCCAAGCTATCGTTGTACATGGTACGATGCTCTAACGTGGCGCGGAGCAAGAATTTCTCTTTCTCCAACTCAGCTATGCGTACCCGATACGCTTCCGTTTCTGCCTTTTCTTTTGCCATCTGCTCGCGGAATGCATGGAAGTCCCGCTTGAGGATTTCAAGGGCTGTGGTGGGGTCGGAATGGTTAATAGGGGCTGGGCTGCTGGTTTGGGGAAGGGATGTGTCACCGGATTGAGGTTCTACTTGAGTGTCAGGGTCCACGGGGTCATCAATAATCACCATGGTGCCGAGTTCCGAGGCAAGTGGGAGTTCCACAAGATAGGAACCCTCCTTCTAGCGCCAATTGTTTCTACCTGTTACGTCCCGAGCCGGGAAGTGGTCGCGGGGCGGAACGAAGTAGAATTCCTGAGGGGCTTTCACTCGGTACCTGCACAAATGACAACGTCACGGGGTCGGGACTGGGGTGGCCCAGTTTTCGACTCTCCGATGCGTAAGTTAGCTTTGAGCACTTGTACGGGTAGAGGAATGAAAGTGGGAGAGAATGTATATGTCTAGATGTGTGTACCTTGAGCTTGTTTTATAGGCTAAGCTTGTGTACCTTGAGCTTGTTTCTGATGTGGGACTCTTTGCCCTCCTTTGGAGTGTCTCCCCTTTTGGGGGTGTTTTGCCGCTAGAGTGACTTTGACAAGCGGTTTGTTACCGGCCCTTCCTTCCTTGGATGTCTGTGAAGGGCTCACCAGGGCTATCTCGACCGGGTAATTGTACCGTATTCTCGGCTTAGCCAAGTATTTTGGCTATGTACTAACATGATTCATAATTTTTTTTTAAAAAAAAATTCCGTCTCTTAGGTAAACATTTCCGTCTCCAAACACTACTGGAAAAAACCTCTTAGGCGACGAAACTATTCCGTCACCTAAGTAACAAAATTCGTCTCCTAAGTACTTAGGAGACAGAATTTTCGTCGCCTAAGTAGGGTGAGGTATGTGTCTGGGCGACGAAAAATTAATTTCTGTCGAGTCAAAATTATTTAGTCGACGGAACTGTTTCCGTCGCCTAAGTACTCGTAGACGAATGTTTTTCGTCTCCTAAGTATTTTGGCGACTAATATTGTTTAATGACAAAAAAAAATTTATTTTTTCCCTAGGCGACGAAATCACTGGATTCCGTCGCTAAAGTGAAAAAAAAAATTAAAAAATAAATAAATGGGCGCGGAGTCCGTTGGCACAAAGAGCGTGCGGACTCCGCTGGAATGGAAGGCGCGCGGGCTTCGCTGGCAGGGAAGGTCGTGGACTTCGCTTCTAGGGAAGGGCGCGGACTCCGCTGACACAGAATGATCGCGGAGTCCGCTGGCACAGAAGACGCGCGGACTCCGCTGGCAGGGAAGGGTACGCGGAGTCTGCTGGCACAAAGGGTGCGCGAATTCCTTTGGCAGAGTAGGGCACGGAGTCCCCTGGCACAAAGGCGCGCGGACTCCACTGAAAGAGAAGGGCGCCTAGGAGAGGCAGGAAGCGAAGAAGAAGGAGAGCTAGAGGGCGAAGAAGAAGGAGAGGCAGAGGGAAGAAGGGGAGGAAGAGGGAGAAGAAGAAAGAGAGGCACATGGAAGAAGGTGAGGCAGAGAGGGAAGAAGAAGGTGAGGCAGAGGGCGAAGAAGAAGGAGAGGCAGAGGGAAGAAGAAGGAGAGGTAGAGGTATGCGTTGAAACTGGGTAGAGGAGAGGAGGGAGAGAGAATATATAAGGAAAGTTTGAAAAATTTGGTTCAAATTTTTCTGAAATTTTTGGCGGAAAAGAAGCCGCTAAAAATTTCGGTACTTAGGCGACGAAATGTTAACTTTTCGTCGCTTAAGATATTAATAATTTTATTTTTAAAAAAAAAAATAATAATTTTGTCGCCTAAGTAAATTTTTCTGTCGTCTAAATCAATTTTAACCGACGGAATACGTATCTGTCGCCTAAGTGAATACTTGTTTTTTTTTTTATTAAAATGTTTTCGTCACCTTAGTACATTTTTCGTCTCCTAAGTTACCACATAGGCGACAGAACACTATTCCGTCGCCTTGGTGGTAACTAAAGAGACGAAATCGTTTTCTGTCGCCTAAGTTTTAGTTAGGAGACGGAATTAAAACAATTCCGTCGCCTAAGAGGTTTTTTCCAGTAGTGTAAGTTTTACTTAGGCTACTGAATGTAGTTCCGTTTTCTAAGTGATTCATATAAATTTTTTAATTTTTATTTTTTCGAGATGCCGTAGTCTAAGTAAAAATATTCTATCTCTTAAGTAGTACTTAAGCGACTGAATGAAATTCCGTCTCCTAAATAGTTCTTAGGAGATGAAATCAAAATATTTCGTCTCCTAAGAACAACTTCTGTCTCCTAAGTAGAAAATTCCATCACTTAAGTACCACTTAGGAGATAGAATTTTTTAATTCCGTCGCTTAAGTGCTATTTTCCACTAGTGAGAAACAAAGATGGTATGTAGTTTTGCTTATCAGTAAAAAATAATAATATTTATTATGAGAAGAAGTGTGTTCATTTTGACGAGCGACCTATTTTGATTCTAAGAAATGAACAAATATTGCAAGTTGTTATATCGTTTTCTACCATAAATACTAACGTGGGTCACTATAGAAATAAAATAAGAAAATGAAATTCACACTCTTCAAATTGTAATCCATACTTCCACTTTCTATTTGTGGTAACTTAAATTTTGTCTTTAGTGACTTAACTTTTGTTTTCTTATAAAAATGATAACTAAAAATAAAATGTGAGAGTGTGGTGGTAGGTATTTATCATCTTGATAACATAATGTGTTTCTGTTTGAGGAACAAACAAAAGTTATTAGTCATCATTTTGATTTCGACCGTAACGATTGACGTGGTACATATAAACTAATTTCATCTATAAGAGTTACTTGAGCCAATCATTTCAGCGAAGTTTAACCGTTAAACGATCTATCAATTTTAGCTGTTACATGTACAAATAAGATCGTACTCCTTTGGTAACTCTACAATGATGCATATGATGCTGTTTACAAAAGTGCGCTATGTCCCTGAAATGTGGATCCGTAGTGAACAATGATCTCACTAATCTCACCCTTTAAAATGAAGAAAACTGGAGTGTTGCTTGCCAAGCAATCAACCCGTATAGCAGCCGGTTTCGTACTCGATTCGAATCAAACCCGCCTAGCCCAATTAGTTGGGCATTCTCATTGGGCCCGAAGCAAAACTTCATTTCCTAGGCCCATTTCATGTCAATGAAGTCGTGGAACTTGACTGAAGCGCCATTTCCCCATTCTCAATTCGCCGAGATCGGAGCTCCCAAACGTCATGAAGAATTTCCTCTGCGATTTTCGCTTCCTTCTACTCCTCGCAGCTGCGGCCTTCATCTATATCCAGGTTCGTAATCCTCTCTCTTTCTCTTAATTACTTCATTCTCTAATGTATGAAATGCCGCAGCTCAAAATCACTGAATCAATTTCCTTGTGTGTTCATTTCTCTTAGATTCGGCTTTTCGCAACGCAATCACAGTACGCTGATCGCCTCGCCGATGCGGTAAGTCTTTCGAATCCATCGTGCTTCGAATTTGCTCGCTATGAAGTTTCGTTGTTTGATGAGAAATGAGAATCGGCTATAGATATTGGTTTAATTTAGTTCATTAGTGATTTCTTAGCTGGAATTTTGAGAATGAGAGTCGGCATTAGTTACCGGGATCGAAAATAGAAGATGACTGGAAATCTTGGCTTGGTTAATGGTGTATTTGACTAAAAACTGTGCTTACTGCTTAGTTAGATGTAGTCATCAGTAGATAACTCTATATTACTTTGAGCTAAACATGTCGGAGTCACATTTTCTCTCGATGAACTTTTATGCTTAGTTGCTTACTTTCGGAACATATCATTGCCTTTCTAGTCATTACTACCACTCGTAACCTTGATTTTAATTTGTTGATGCAAGAAAGCTTGGAGCTCTATTGTTGTTAGTTTGTTTACTATTTTGCTTTTTGGATAACTAAATTTAACTAATTTTCAATCACACATCTATTGTGATGTGACAGATAGAGTCAGAGAATCAGTGTACATCTCAGTTGAGATCACTAATTGATCAAATAAGCTTGCAACAAGGTCAAATTGAGACTATGAAAGGTATTATGTATTTTAGCGCATCGGGATTTTGTTATGTTCATTTCAAGCATAGTTTTCTCTAAGGTGTTCAGTTACAAAGAAAAAGTCTCAAGCAAAACCAAATTCACTCCTGCGCTAATGAGTTTGTTTAAAATTAACGAAACTTCGTGTTTGCAATATTTTGACAAGTTTTACTGTTTATAGTCTCTGCGTTATCTTTTGAGATCTAGTCTGAACTGTATCATACTGTCGTATTTAAAAGTTTGAACATGGTTGTTGAAGGTGTTTCAAGTGGAGTGGGTTGGTGCTAGGATTTTTCTTTGTTGCTTGAATTTTTTTGAGGGATTTTTGAGGATTTTACACCCAATTAGATGGTTACAATTGTTTCTTGACATGTAATGGCTTCTCTCAGATTCTTTAGTTGGAAAATCACAAGATCCTTTTTTCTTTTTCTTTTTTTAAATCAAAGAATGAGATTTTTTGCCACTTGTTGGCTTCTTTGTCCGTGAACTTCTGACACTAGACTCAATTGTAGAACAAAAGGAACAGCTAGAGCAAGAATGTGGACAACTGAAGGCCCTTGTTCAAGAACTTGAAAGTAAGTCCTTTAACTCCTATCAGCACCTTTTTCTTACATGGTACACAGAAAGTGCTTGGAGTTTTGTATTTAGTATTCTTGGAATATCTCATATGCTTCCATGGAATGCATGTAGTCATATTTTTGGTGTTTGGGCTAATTTCAGGGGAAGTAATAACTAAATAAGTGGATTTAGTTTCACGGTTTAAGTTGTATGCTTTTTTTATAGGAAACAGGTAATTGATTAATGATTAATAAGTGATATTTATACTGTGCATAAAAGGTGTTTTTAATTATGTTATTAATAAGTGATTTTTTTTACTGTGCATAAAATGTTAATTTGTTTATTTTATAAAAACGAGTAGAACCTTAGATACTGAATTGAAGGGGCATCACAAAGACATGTTATTAGCAGGATCAAGGATGGAAAAATTTTATCTACCAAGATTTCTAGATTTTGAGTTGCCATAAAATAGTTTACATGATTGACTTCCAGCTGGAGACATGCTGAGTGGAATAAATTTTGGAAAGTTTTTGTTTGCTTTATTTGAACACACCTGTTTCTCATTGTTGTTTACAAATGTACTTTGTTTCAGAAAGAAATCTTCTACTGCTAGACTTGCTTATATATTGTCTTATGCTCAAACTACAAGTTCATGACTGTGTGCTTGCTTCATTCTCATTTTCGCATATTTAGCTGCTAGGCTCACTCCACAGCACTCAGCTTTTTTGGCTACATATACCTACGACTTGTGATTTTCCTTTTGCCAAATTTTCAGGGAAAGATGTTGAACGGTTGATTAACAAAGAACAGGTGGGGCTAGATGTGTTACTTTTCAGCTTTCTCTTAGATATCATGACTGGTAATATTCTTTTGATAGAATGACTGGTAACATACTAGCTATTCATTTGGATGAACTTGTCAGGCACCAGTGGCAGCAGTTGTAATTATGGCATGCAATCGTGCTGATTATCTGGAGAGGACCATTAAGTCTATTTTGAAGTAAGTTTCTTGCTCTCGTGTAAAAGAAAATAATAAGAATCATGTTTACAATCTGGTTCCATACATTCTTTAGTTTGTGCATCATTCAGCTGACTACTGGCCTAATCCAATTATTTAGATACCAGAGTTCTGTTGCCGCAAAGTTTCCTCTATTTGTCTCCCAGGTAGCGATGTACTTTTCTATACAAAACATTACCATGATAGAACTTATCATTCTTTAGCTAGGATGGAATCAATAGTTAGCCATGGTAACTTGTTTTTCTCAGGATGGATCTCATCCGGGTGTCAAAGATAAAGCTTTGAGCTATGACCAGCTCACGTATATGCAGGTAAGTTGTACATTTTTAATAAAATGCATGTCGTTGGAAAACATCCTTGACATTTGAAACACACCGCATTAACTCCAACTTCATTTATGGCAGCATTTGGATTATAAACCAGTTCATACTGAAAGACCAGGGGAATTGATTGCATACTACAAAATTGCACGTAAGGATTCTTTGATTTGTCTATTTTACATCTATTAGCTTCATGGCTACATCCCTGTTTGTTTAAGGTCATTACAAATGGGCACTGGATGCACTCTTCTACAAGCATAAGTTCAACCGAGTAATCATACTTGAAGGTGAACATGGTGTTCTTTGAATTATCTTTTCTATTTTCTTTCTGTACTATTTTATAACAAAACTTAATTGTTCTATGCTGATACGATCCATCATATTCATGCTCAGATGATATGGAAATTGCTCCTGATTTTTTTGATTACTTTGAGGCTGCTGCCGATCTCCTTGATAAGGATAAGTATGTCTTGGGTGAATTTAAAGTCTTACCTCAAATACTTGTATATCTCAGATACTTTGTCTAGAAGGCAGGAACTCTGACTTTTCTTTCACTTTATTGATATCAAATTGTGGTAGGTCTATCATGGCTGTTTCCTCATGGAATGACAATGGACAAAAGCAGTTTGTGTATGATCCAGGTGAGCTATCTACATCTTTCTCATATTGAATTCAAGCTTATGTTTTCAAACAGCTCATTAATCTAATAATAAGATCTCTGCCTGACACCTCCACCCCTTTTGTTGTATTCTTACACTGGAAATTACGTAGAACTGTATTGTTTTGTTTTGTTTTTCTGTGGGAGAACTGATGGCTATTTAGGTGAACAACTGGTTTACTTGGGTTACTGGGTCAGGCAGGTTAAAAAATATAGATCCAAAATTTACCTTTTGGCCATGTTTTTTACATCTGATTCTGATCAGTTTATGATTCATCAGTTAGTTACATTCTGGCTATATGTTTACCATCCCCAACCTGGGTGTGCAATGTAACATGTCTTACCACTAAGCACAAGCATCACAAACAAAGTCTCCAAACACCTGGACACAAGATATTAAAACTATCAGACATTGAAACTAGGAGAGATGTTCTCTAATCTATTATTTCATCCGATGTGCAGAAGTACTTTATAGATCTGATTTCTTTCCTGGGCTTGGGTGGATGCTGTCTAGATCTACATGGGATGAGCTATCACCAAAGTGGCCAAAAGCATATCCTTGTTGTTGTAGTTAATTTGTTTTGTTTATCTTATCCCTGTCTTTCATATTTCTTTCAAAATGCTTTCTTTCACGATGGTTCACTTACTGGGATGACTGGTTGAGGCTACAAGAGAATCACAAAGGTCGACAATTTCTTCGTCCAGAAGTGTGCAGAACATATAACTTTGGGGAACATGTATGCGTTCTTACCTTCTCTTTCTCACCTTACCTCCCAAGTCCCAACCTCTGGTTATAGTTAGTTCCAGAACAATCGGGTGAATTAAGTGTTTTTGTTTTTTTGGGGTTAAGTATGAGTTAAGTGTATTGATCGATATGCAATTCTACTTTGATTTTACTTGATATCTATCAGTTATGCTAGTGAATCTGATGCTAAACGTTGTTCCTTGAAACTGCAAAGATCATTAGAGGATTAACTTCTCAAACCAACTTCTGAGTTATAAACTTACAAAATTTCAACTTATTTGGATGATAAAGTTTATTAAAATGAGAACTTTTGAACTCCAATCAACTCAATCTGAGTAACATTATCAAGTAAACGGCAATGGAAATTCAATCAGATATCTTCAGCATGTAGCACTAGTAAGCGCTCTAAAATTTTTCACGTCTCTCACTTTTTTTGTGATTTTCTGTAGGGTTCTAGTCTGGGGCAGTTTTACAAACAGTATCTTGAGCCAATCAAGCTGAATGATGTCCCTGTAATTACAATCTCTCTTCTGTTTTATTTCATTCAGTTACAGTTTTTCATGTTGTCTATTCCACATTCTCATATTAAGTTTTTCTTTTTCTACATTTTCCTTCCAAAGGTTGACTGGAAATCAATGGATTTGAGCTACCTGATGGAGGTGTGTATCCCTTGATTCATTTGGATGGAAAGCTGCTTTATTATATCTGTAGTCACTATATATTTTCAATGTGTGTCTAGGACAAGTATATAAAGCACTTTGCAGAGATTGTGAAAAAGGCGAAACCTGCCCATGGAGCTGATCTTGTACTGAAGGCACGCAATATTGACAGTAATGTCCGTATACCGTACAATGACCAGCCAGACTTTGAGCGCATTGCAAATGAATTTGGAATTTTTGAAGAGTGGAAGGTTATTTCTGTTGTTACTTGAGAATTTCGGATGATTTTTCCTCATTTTTACAAGTGGCTCTAGAGATAATAATAAATCGAAGGCATAGTTTTAAACCAAGATGTTAATTTCTTCATACAGGATGGCATACCAAGGACAGCCTATAAAGGAGTTGTTGTTTTCCGACACCAAAACCGACAGCGTATATTCCTTGTTGGTCCAGGTTCTTTCAAGCAGCTTGGAATTGATGATTCTTGATGCAAAGGTTAGTTTCATGTAAGATGCTCCATTTCTGTGCTTCAATATGCAGAGGTTGTTGGTCCAAGTTCATAATTTGGATTGCAGAAATAGCTTATCTTAAGTAATGTCAAAGTTGGAGTAGTATCTGAGAGTTTCCTCTTTCTGTAATTAACAGATTTCATAAGGAGAAAATGTCTTCAACATTGAGGTTTATGCAACACATGATTCGAAGCACAAGGGCAACTCATACAAATAGATGACTGATATTGGGTAATAAACTTAGAGGAGGAGCCGAGTATATTTTTTCTGAGTCGAGTTCTGCAGCTGGTGATATCTACTGTAATTTGTGTTCCTGAGAAACTTAATCAAGATAGCATGTCCAACAAGTAGTAGGCTTCACATACATGCCTTCTTCAAGGTTGGTAGTCTTCATCTTTGTACAATGTGTTATCTTCGAAAGTTCTACGCCTGCTTGTTGATCTTCACAAACAAGAAAGAAGATTGATAATTTTGTTTCGGAAGAAAACATGTAATCCTAGTCTTTGTATATGATATAGATACATCAAAAGCGCACAAATTATTCTAATGTGAAATGAACTTCCGTATGATGCAGGTTGCTTTCTTGGTTCTTCATTTTGGTCCTACACACCGTCATTTGTGCCTTTCTTCCAAAATTACCCTTAGTCGTCTTCAGTTGTTCACCATCAAAGTGGATTCGTCTTTCTTATGCAAAGCCCCATATGATTTCTTGTTCTGAAATCTGAACTTTCAACATCCACCATACAACCTTTTTTTTCTGTTTCAACAAAACATCTTCTGTTAAGATATGAAAAGTTGACTGAGATCTGAGATTGCTCATGATTACTGGGTAGTTTACTGAGAGTTCTGAAGTCATAGTTAAGATATGAAATTTTATGATAATTTGAGTTTAACTTGTAGTTTGTTGTACAGGTAGAAGGGACTGCAGTAAGTAGTCATAGAATTTTAGAATTGTACGGTGTATTTTCATTTTCAGTTTTGTTTTTTTGGCCTCAATGATGTTTATTACTCTCTGGCTTTGGTAGCATGGTAGGATCTGTCATGTATATAAGAGTGGTGGTACTACCCGTTTCGTGATACATGCCATGTAAGTTAGCAATGGGAGCTCACAAAGTTACAGAGCATCCCCTCCATCATCCCCTCCATGCTCTATAATTTTGTTCCTCAGATAAGACTGGTTTAATTCTCAGCATGTTGAAGAAGATGCACCATACAAGTTTTAGTCTTGAAGAATGTACTACCGTGGTGATGAGTTGGATGAGTAAATGATTTTACAAAGACAATCATCTTGAGTAAAAGAAACCAGGGAATCCATTTCATGTGCTAGGTCTTATTTCGAACATTTCAAAAACAACCCCCTAAAACCACTGGTCTTAGATAAATTTATTGTGAAATAAAGAAAAGAAGAAGAGAAAACACAGAGAGAATAGTTAGGGGAGGTAGAAGTCTCCTTATCATTCTCATTAGCCACTTTATATAAATATATGATTTACATTAGAGTACATAACTAATAAGTAATTACGTGGACAACCATATAAATTATAATATTTATAATACTCCCCTTAGATGTCCACCAATGAATGATGAAATTAGACGCGCATAATGTTGTCTCATTAAAAAAAAACTCAGTAGGAGAAAAATAACTCTGGTCGAAAGAGAAAAAGAGTACAACGCACATATGTCTTAGGTAACATATTTCTAGATGTTCCCCTGATGAGAATCTCCTCCTGAGCGTTGTAATAAGATTCATACGTCGTAAATAACGGTTTGATTGTTCATCACTAAAGTGACACCATGCGTGCTTTGTATATGGGAGCTCATCATGAAATTTCAAACCTATAAAGTTAAAACAATACCAACAGAGCTACACGATTTTCTAATACGTCTTACCTTATATGATCAAATTCATACACTAAGCAATAGCTAAACAACATAAGAAAATTGGCATTAAAACATTGAAATATCTCATGGCGTATCTAGCCATACACATTAATATATTTGTGTAATGATACGTCTCATATAAGATCTTTAAGAGCTCTGAGTAATTCATAATTTCCCATGAGTTAAAATATGTAGCAACATAATGATCATAATTCGAATTCGATTGTGTAGTCCAATCATAGTACTCATTGAGGCAATTTCGATCACGTTAGCTATAACTGAATGAGTATATATTAGCAAGCTTTAGACTATTTGATTCCATGAATTAACTTCAAGCTCTCTCAAGTATTCATGGATCAAATTACATTAGAATCATTCATGTATTTGAATCTTTTAAGGATTTGACAAACGATACACTTGTAATGACACTTCATTTTTGAGAATTTGGTTTATCAGTATTTCTTTAAAGGCCCTCGTAATATACGATGACAACATGCCATAAATCTCTCGTCCATGTAACAGTTACATGTAACATTATACTTATAGAAAAGTATCATTCGTATAAGGGCAGATTCATAATCACATGTCCTTTGTAGACATTAAATCATAGTGATTTACTTTTACTGTGGTATATACCATTTTGTATCTGTAGGGTTAAAGGTCAAAGTATCTCATCACATTTCAAATATTTAGTTTCATTGAAATTGCCTCTTTCTAATTTGACCAATAATATGTTTTGTCGACATGCATAATGAAACGTGGCATAACATCGATGACTACAGTTCTTAATGATCTTTGGTAGCTACTGTTTCTACCTGCTTCGTCCCGAGCCGGGAAGGGGTCGGGAGGCGGAGCGAAGTAGAATTCTTGGGTCCTTCACACGGTACCTGCACAAGTGACAGCGTCACAGGGTCGGGACTGGGATGGCCCAGTCTTCGACTCTCCGATGCTTAAGTTAGCTTTGAGCACTTGTACGGGTAGATATGTGAAAGAGAGAGAGAGTATATGTGTGCATGTACCTTTTATGGTGGCTTGAGCTTGTTTTATAGGCTAAGCTTGGGTGCTTTGGCCTTAGTCTCTAATGTGGGACTTCTTGCCATCCATTGGAGTGTCTCCCCTTTTGGGGGTGTTTAGCCGCTAGGGTGACTTTGGCAAGCGGTTTGTTACAGGCCCTTCATTCTTTGGATGCCTGTGACGGGCTCACCAGGGCTATCTCGACCGGGTAATTGTACCTTATTCTCGGCTTAGCCAAGTATTTTGGCTATGTACTAACAAGTCCCCAAGTCCCCAGTCCGAGAGAGTTCTTGGGTGGGGAGTTATTCTAGAGATGCCGAGAATAGGTTTTACCCGGGTGCGGGAGGCATGGTGCCGAGTCCCCAAGTCCCCATGCGAGAGTCGCGAGGTGACGGGGGTGATGTTTTGAAAATAAGTTGGTGAGAAGAAACGTTTGCTGCTGCCCTGGCGAGTCAGTCCG
Organism: Fragaria x ananassa; assembly: GCA_034370585.1. Taxonomy (NCBI): domain Eukaryota; kingdom Viridiplantae; phylum Streptophyta; class Magnoliopsida; order Rosales; family Rosaceae; genus Fragaria; species Fragaria x ananassa. The sequence continues at coordinate 20,760,063 of CP139769.1, forward strand.
CGCTTGGTTGGGGAGACTCGCTATTGAGCGTTGCTAGCCGTTGCCTTGGCGAGTCAATCCGGGCTTGATTGGGGACTGTCGCGATGTGGCGAGTCAGTCCGCGCTTGATTGGGGACTGTCGCTATGTGGCGTTGTGGCCGCTGCGTGGCGAGTTAGTCCGCGCTTGGTTGGGGAGACTCCCTATTGAGCGTTGCGGGCCGTTGCCTTGGCGAGTCAGTCCGTGCTTGATTGGGGACTGTCGCGATGTGGCGAGTCAGTCCGCGCTTGATCGGGGAGACTCGCTATTGAGCGTTGCGGGCCGTTGCCTTGGCGAGTCAGTCCACGCTTGATTGGGGACTGTCGCGATGTGGCGAGTCAGTCCGCGCTTGATTGGGGACTGCCGCTATGTGGCGAGTCAGTCCGCGCTTGGTTGGGGAGACTCGCTATTGAGAGTTGCGGGCCATTGCCTTGGTGAGTCAGTCCGCGCTTGATTTGGGACTGTCGCGATGTGGCGAGTCAGTCCGCGCTTGATTGGGGACTGTCGCTATGTGGCGAGTCAGTCCGCGCTTGGTTGGGGACTGTCGCTATGTGGCGTTGCGGCCGCTGCGTGGCGAGTCAATCCGCGTTTGGTTGGGGAGACTCGCTATTGAGCTTTTGGGAGGTAGGGGGATGAGATCTTTGTGCCTGGCCCATATGTCCTCATATGTGGTGGTCAGAGTAGTGTGGACTTCATAATGAGGTGGCGGGGAGGAACGACGCTGTTGCTGTGGAGGGCTCTGGTCCCTCGACTTGTAAAGGTGGTCGCGGTTTCTCTGTCCCCCATGGCGACGGTAGGAGCCGCGCCCCTGTTCTCGGGATGGGCCATGTGATTGCCCTTTTTCTTGCCTGCGGCCAAAGTGCTCATCTGGTGCCGGGGCGGTAAGAGCTAGCGTTGCGTGGGCGGGACGTCCGAAAGTGGCAAATTGAGCACGGGCCCACCGCATCGCCAGGTCCATCAAGGCATCGTAGGATCCTGGAGGGTTCTTATTGATCTCTATCAGGAAACTACCGGGGAGTAGGGCCTGACGGAAAGCCTGCTCCGCCACACGAGGTTCCAAGTTGTGGCATCTCGCTGTGGCAGATTGCCATCGGGACAGCAGTTCATGTAGGCCTTCGCCCTCTTTCTGCTTGATGTGGAACAGGGCGTCTACAGTGTGGTAGATGCTGGTGTGTAGTATGAAACGGTTGAGGAAACGTTCCGAGAGTTGGTCGAAGTTATCTATGGAGTTGGGTGGTAGGCTGAGGAACCAACTGAGGGCCTCGTCCGAGAGGGTCTCTTGGAAGGCATGGCAGGCTATGGCGTCGCTGTAGCCAGAGGAGCTACAAAGCGAGAAGAATGTCTCGAGGTGGAGATGAGGGTCCCCTGTGCCTTTATACTTATCCATCTTGAATGACTTGGCTCCCGGAGGCCGCTTCTCCATCTGCACTCGGGGTGTGAAGGGGCTCGGGCGATGTCCATAGCTAGAGAACAAGGGTCGCTGAGCCCCGCGACTCTCGACGCCTTCAACCCGTGAGGCTAACTGCGTGATAGTTTGGCTAAGTTGGAGCAGTAGGCGGGTTGGCATGTCAAGAGGTGGGTTGGGAGAATTGGCAGTGGTGGAAGTGGAGATAGGTTGGGCGGATGGATTAGGTTGATGTGGCAGAGGGGAGTCATTGAGGATTGGAGATGGTTGGGGGGCTGGGAGTGGAAATGAGGGGTGGGCCAGGGGATGGGACATGTATACAATCTGGCTAGGCCCTCCCGGGAGCATGGAACCAGTCTGGCCTTGAAGAGAATCTGGGGTTCCAGCAATTCGCGCCGCGCGGTCCAAGCTATCGTTGTACACGGTACGATGCTCTAACGTGGCGCGGAGCAAGAATTGCTCTTTCTCCAACTCAGCGATACATACCCGGTACGCTTCCGCTTCTGCCCTCTCTTTCGCCGCTTGCTCGCGGAACGAATGGAAGTCCCGCTTAAGGATTTCAAAGGTTGTGGCGGGGTCAGGATGGTTAATAGGGGCTGGGTTGCTGGTTTGGGGAAGGGATGTGCCGCCGGGTTGAGGTTCCACTTGAGTGCCAGGGTCCACGGGGTCATCAATGATCTCCACCATGGTGCTGAGTGCCGAGGCAAATGGGAGTTCCACAAGACAGGGCCGCCCTCCTTCTAGCGCCAATTGTTTCTACCTGCTTCGTCCCGAGTCGGGAAGGATTCGCGAGGCGGAGCAAAGTAGAATTCTTGGGTCCTTCACACGGTACCTGCACAAGTGACAGCGTCACAGGGTCGGGACTGGGCTGCTGGTTTGGGGAAGGGATGTGTCGCCGGGTTGAGGTTCCACTTGAGTGCCAGGGTCCACGGGGTCATCAATGATCTCCACCATGGTGCTGAGTGCCGAGGCAAATGGGAGTTCCACAAGACAGGGCCGCCCTCCTTCTAGCGCCAATTGTTTCTACCTGCTTCGTCCCGAGTCGGGAAGGATTCGCGAGGCGGAGCGAAGTAGAATTCTTGGGTCCTTCACACGGTACCTGCACAAGTGACAGCGTCACAGGGTCGGGACTGGGCTGCTGGTTTGGGGAAGGGATGTGTCGCCGGGTTGAGGTTCCACTTGAGTGCCAGGGTCCACGGGGTCATCAATGATCTCCACCATGGTGCTGAGTGCCGAGGCAAATGGGAGTTCCACAAGACAGGGCCGCCCTCCTTCTAGCGCCAATTGTTTCTACCTGCTTCGTCCCGAGTCGGGAAGGATTCGCGAGGCGGAGCGAAGTAGAATTCTTGGGTCCTTCACACGGTACCTGCACAAGTGACAGCGTCACAGGGTCGGGACTGAGATGGCCCAGTCTTCGACTCTCCGATGCTTAAGTTAGCTTTGAGCACTTGTACGGGTAGAGGAGTGAAAGAGAGAGAGAGAGAGTATATGTGTGCATGTACCTTTTATGATGGCTTGAGCTTGTTTTATATGCCAAGCTTGGGTGCTTTGGCCTTAGTCTCCAATGTGGGACTTCTTGTCATCCTTTGGAGTGTCTCCCCTTTTGGGGGTGTTTTGCCGCTAGGGTGACTTTGGCAAGCGGTTTGTTACCGGCCCTTCATTCTTTGGATGCCTTTGACGGGTAATTGTACCTTATTCTCGTCTTAGCCAAGTATTTTGGCTATGTACTAACAGCTACCATTTTAAATTGTCATAGATGATCATCATTCATAGACTTACACATTCTTATATGCATGCATATGCCACTTCTAGGGCAAATATTGTCACTTCTAGAACAAATATTATCTAGCGAATGTGGATCTTTTACTTGTAATATTATGTAGACCATTAGAAAACTTGTATAATCTTTCATTTTCAGGAGATTAAAACTTTAGACCTGTTTGATACATTCCACTCAAATTCACACCGTTATTCAAATGACAGTAGTTTTATTCTCCCTCTAACAGCGGAAAGACTGTCTTATTTTGACCATGAGCATATATTGCGTCTAAAGATCTATCACTTTCTTTCGAGTGAGCTGTTCATTAGCTGGTGGCGAAGCTAAACCAAGTTTGAGGTCAAAAATATTAATTCATGAGTATCAACCAAAATATCATTCTCTAAAGATGTATCTACAACTTTTGTATGTACAGCCGTATTATAACTCTAACATTGTATGATGACATTCTCTTCAAGAGAACCATATCACTTGGATACACATGCATCCCACAAATCAAATGGGGTATAGATTATTTGAGTTAAAATGGATGGTCTCATAGACTTTAATCCAAGTTGACGTCTGTGCTTTTAGTATATACATTTGTCAAGATCTTTTATCAAATTACTAGCTGAGACATTTCTCAAAATCAAAATAAGAAGGTGGATAAACAACTCTAACCACTATACATCGTTCTTCAGGAACAATCTCTCTCTCCCTCATGACAAGGGGATTGTCTCATTGAGTTCACAACAAACAACTATGCAGTGAATGCAATTTGATAGGAATTAAGCTTAGCAACTTTCAGGCCTTGTAGGTGATTCGACACAACATGGTAGAAAAAAGATGACATAACTTGTCCATTACAGAAACGGTTAATGACAGTATGTTCATGATCCACTTTTGGTGGCATCTCATGGTATAATCATATCAATCGATTTTGAACCATATTAGAGGCACATAATGTAAAGAGGGGAAACTATTTGCTCTTATGAAGCTATTAATCATATGTGAAATCAAAACTTCAGGTTCGAATTTATAATGTTAGAACGATAGGTTTTCAGATTTCGTATGTCAAACTTCGGATTCAAATAATTCAAGTGCTCGAAACTTCAGGCTCGAGTAACCCAAGTGAAACTTCATGTCCACCATATATTTTATACCCAAAGCTTCGGGTTTGAGTCTTTACCATTAGAACTTCGGGTTCTATGATTATAGTCTTTTGAACTGGTTCAAAACATAACATTCAAAATTCATATGTTCGAGGTATAAGGTTGTTGCCCCGTATTAGTAACAATAAAATTAAGATAATAAGTACTGTAATGAAAATATAAAATAAAATAGGAAAACTGTAAAGAACAAAAACTAAATAAATTGACGTAGGAAACTTCTAGTTCCATGAATGAATAAAATACACAGAACTTCTTGTCTGATTAACTTCACATATATGATCATATTGTTTCTCTCCTCTAATTACACGAGAACATAGTATCAAAATAAGGTGAGGAACTTCGGGTTCTCATATGATTAGGTATCACAAGGTGTGGCTTCAATGATCTTTTTATAACTTGGAGGAACTTCTGGCCCTCGCCAATTGCATAAACTTTGAGAGACTTCATGTCATAATTTTGATTATTGTTCTCATGAGGAACTTCAGGCCCTCTATAGCTCGATCAAGAGACTTCAGGTCTCGTTCTATGAACTATGAACATGAAATTCACAAATAGACGTAAACATGAGTTTACTCTTAATCAATTGAATTGATACATACCGTGAGATACACCAAATAATTTGAAATTTGGTCAAACTGATAGTTGCATACCTCAATTCCAAACTGCTATGTTAATAAGTATCATGTTTTACCATATCCGCACAGTAATCACAAGGGTGGCCATAAACATCTTATTGTGAAACTACATGGGATGAAGACTCTGTGTTGTTAATCATGGAGTAGAATATGTAAGAGTCCATTCCATACTAATTGGTATATATCATTAAAAATCAAATCATGGTTGCCTTTTGAATAGCATAGTCATGGCTGCAAAAACATCTTAGAGATAATAAAAAAAAATCACACAACTCTTGTGAAAAGGAAGAAGAGCCATAGTCGAATTCTCCGAACAATTTCTAACACAAGTATAATTGCAAGATAGGATAACTCAAATGTAACCAATAGAATAGAATTAAAGGCACAACAGATGTTAATGAACAAAAACCTAATCGTATCATATGTCAAAAGAATGAACGATCATGATCATGATCATGATCATGAGGGCAATTTATAAAAAGAAATCTTGATGTCGATCATATAATAGAACAATCAATATCATCTAAGTTAAGAATAAGCAAGTCAAACTCATAGATCAATAACATCGGTGAAAACAACAATTAAGTTACACCGTATGATTTTTAGATCATCATATAGTCTTTAAAAAAAATTGGGAAAAGATGAACAACAAAATCAATTTTGGTTTTCTAGGGTTTGGCCGTTATCAACTCAAAGGTAGAGTCGTGCTGATGACGTATTGTGAAATAAAGAAAAGAAGAAGAGAAAACACAAAGAGAATAGTTGGGGGAGGTAGAAGTCTACTCATTCATTTTTATTAGCATTTTTATATATAGATAGAGTTTACATCAGAATACATAACTAATGAGTAATTACGTAGACAACCACATAGATTATAATATTTATAACAAAATTGTTTTGTTTTGTTTTGTTTTTTTTTTTTTTTGTGAAAAACAACATTTCATTGAAACACACTAACGATTACAATTGTTTCAAAGGGCGTCCATCCCTTATGAAATCGGGAGCAATAACAAACCAAGTTTGGCTGTCACTGTTTCTTAAAGCATGAGAAGCAAATCCATTAGCTATTGTATTTGCCTCCCTTGGAACATATTGAATTCTATAACCAACATGATTTTGTAGCAGTTGTCTAACTTCATCAACCGTCAAACTCATTGTATAAATAATTTTTATGGGGAACCAACGTACTAGCTAAGTGAAATAACCCAAACTCATCAAACAAACTCGGAAATTGAAACTACACTATTTAGAGAAGTCTACTCTTCCCACACACAAATGATAATCAGCTTGCAAGAGGATTGAGCACATGCATTATGAACAAAACCGTTCCCGTCCTGTTTTCCCTTATGAGAAACATGAATGGGTGATCTGCCGCAAATTCTTCTACCTCTTTAGGCTTAGGGGGCTCACCCTCGCTAAAACACACATCAGCACAAGTAGCTGCTGCCGCTGTGGTGCCATTTTCATCTACATCTATGACAGATTCATGAAATATCGCCATTGAATCACAACCATATCCCATCCCTATTTTTTCAGAACACCCGAAGGTTCAAACCGGGATGAAATCTTAAACTTAGGAATCAAGAATTTCTTCACCCTAACACTCTAAAACTCCTAGGCCCCGTTTGTTTGGTGGGAAATCATGGTATGAAAATTGAATTAGTTTCATTTTTCATTCTAGTGTGTTTGGTTGTAAATGAAGATTAGAAAGAAAACAAAAAATGAGATATGACTGGAAATTGACTCCCTCATAAAGCCTGAATTATATTTCCTAGTTAGAGGTGATATTCTATTTCCATACCTACCGCCAAAGGTAAATTATAGAAATTAAACATCTAAAAAGTTTCAATTTCCTTAAATAGATCACATATGCAATTAGTAAAAGGATGTTATAGGAAATTATAGATTTAAAGTTCATTATTATGACTTATTAAATATGGTGTAATTGGAATGAAAATAAATTACTAATTCAATTACAATAACAACCAAACATCTATATGGAAATAACAACACATTTTTCTTTCCATATCAGTTGGGAAAAGAAGATAAATCTTTTCCCTATCTTAACATTTCTGCTAACCAAACGGACCCTATAGTTAAGATGGCGGTCCAGAAAACCGGACTCGGAACAAACTCTCTCAGCCAGAGCCGGCAGCCCATCTCTTGCATCAGGAAGTAGCCACAACGTGGAGAAATATCAGAGGGTCGTATTTATATGTGCCATTGTCAAAATCCTGGAGAGCCTGTAACCAAGACTCAAGACTTTAAAGTCATCAAACACAACGAGAGCGTTCATAAATACTAGATAAGTAGATATGAAAGGGATCATCACTCTACTGTCTCCGTTTAGAAGGTAAAACTTGAGGTCTTTCGACTTTGGTGGTTTATAAAAGTAATCGTCGTCCCAAGTTGCCTTGAAGTACAGGGCATTTGGCCTATTAGGCAAGCGGATGGGTATCAAATGCAAGTGGAGTCGAAACGATGTCGTAGCCGTTCAATAAACCTAAAACCCCAAAAACCCTCTCATCTGAGGTGTCTCAGTTCCGTTCTTCCCGCCGAGCTCCACCACCATGGCCTCCATTCTCTCGAAGAAGCAAAAGCAGAAGAAGAACACCACGAAGCTCTCCGACCTCCGCGCCCTAGGGCACGACCTCCTCTCCTCTCGAAGCCACGTCAACAACCTCCCGAAGCTCCTCTCCTTCATCACCCCAACCTCGCCGCCTCAGTTCGTCCTCGAATCTCTCCTCTCCCTCCAATCCTTCTTCACTCCCCTCCTCCCTGACCTCCCTTCCTCCTCCTCCTCCTCTTCCAAGCCCACTCACTCCGATCCCGAGCTCATCTACCGCACCTGGCTCCGCTCCAAATTCGACGAGCTCGTCGAGTCCCTCGTCCAGGTCATGCTCTCGCCGGAGTCCGATGACACTCTCAAGGTTTGTTTCTCAATTTTACGAATTCCGAGAATTTCGGTTTATTTTTACTTGTTCTGATTTGAGATTTTGATGAAATTGCTGATAGGAGGTGGTGTTGGATACGCTGATGGAGTTTGTGAAATTGGGAAATGGAGGCAAGTTTCACTCTGCTATATTCCATAGGTTTCTTCGCAACATTGTGAGTCACGGTTCCGTTCTGAGGAGGCTTTTTTTCTGTTGCTTTGTTTCGATTTGAGGAGCTGTTTTGTGATGTTTCTGTGGTTTGTTGATAGGTGTACTCTATGACGTCCACGAATTTCTTGGTGGACTTGCTTGCATCAAAATATTTCAAGTACATCGATGTGTGGTAAGGTCTCATTGTTGTTAGGACTGATAGAAACTGAAATACAGATTGCTTTTACCTACATTAGCTTGGAAAAACTTGCAAAAACCCTAGATGCAAAAGGCATTTCTGGTACTTTCTCCTGTGATTTATCTATCTACTTTTCCTAGTTATCTATACTGGCTTATTGGTTTTTACCTACCTTGTAGATGATAGAAATCAGAGCGCAGATGTTAATAACGGGAGTCATCCTAGTGAAAGGTTGGTGTGTTTCACATTTTTTTCATGTTTTTGAGAAAATTATGTTCTCTTTTTCCGTTGTCTCCTCTTCCATGATATGAGATTAATGAGATTGTAATTTTTATGCTAGACCTATATTTAAAATAATATTCTTGAAAAATACTACCATAAATCTTTGTGCTAGATTATGAGTTTGAAGGTTGTTGATACCATTGTATAGGAATAGTTGCCACCATATTCAAATCTTGGTTTTCTACCTTCTTAGAATTAAACTAGTAACACCGGATTTTATATGCCTCCTTTAATATTGGGTTCTTTCTCCAAGCCTATTATCATTTTTGTTTTTAATTATTTTACTCTGGAGTTTATGAATTATTGTTTAATTGGCAAGTTGTTAGATTCCTTTATAAATTGTTTCGGCAACTTGTTAGCTTTTGATTGCTTAGTTTCATTTACTTTTATTGCAGCATGGAGCAACTAATTCGCAAAATCCATTACATTATATCACATATCCCTGCTTTTGAAGGTTCAGTTGAAAAAACTGATTATGACATGTGGAGTGGATCAAATAAGTGTTCCCTTCCCTACCAATCAATACTTAATTGTTCCTTTGCTTCCATTACTGATAATCATGGATCAGTTGCTCACATACATAAATAAAAATAACAAGAGTGACTTTTTCAATCCTTCCATGAACTTCATCATTGTTCATGTTAAAACTAAATGAAATACAAAGATGTCGATCCACAAGTACATAAAAAGAGAATTAATTTCTTAAACATCAAAGAAAATGCTTTCTCTATACATCTTTTTGGGGGAAAATCCAATGAACTAAGTCATTTGATAAGAAAGAGAATCATCAATTCTTCTGACACTAGATTGTTGTTTCAAATGATTTATTCTAGTTCACCAACTACTATTCTCATAGTTTCACTTGTAGAGGTCCTTGTTAGTATATTTGAATCTTTGCAGCTTTATTATATGATTGTCAACTCTAGTTACTTGTAACAAGTTGAGACTGTTGAGCTGTCCTCATGCCTCATATTGGGTGTTTATGTTGAGATATGAATCTCACATCGGGAATATGAGAACTTTTCTGTGGGTTCATAAGGGTTTGTGTCACTCCCTTATTGCCCATCGCCAATTGATTTTGGATGTGAACCCCAAACTACTTTATCATGGTATCGTAGCGGGTTACACACGTCCACGTGCGAATGCATAACAGCCACACGAACTCCACATCACCCAAAATGTTGTCCACATGTTAAGCTTGAAAATTCGTTACACGTGCGGGAGCGTGTTGAGATATGAATTCCACATCGGGAATATAAGAACTTGCTTGTGGGTTTGTAAGGGTTTAAGTCACTCCACCCATCGCCAATTTGTTTTGGATGTGAATCCCATACTACTTTACCAGTTCAGACTACTAAAGATTTTCATGTGACCTCAAAATGAACCTTTGTGTCTTGCCCTGTTTCCCTCTTTATTGCATCTGCTACTTTGTGATCGATCGTAATTCATTTATGCTGATTTCATATCTCATTGTCATTTTTTTTTTCTGTAGGTGAATCTGAAGAGCATTCTAAGATCCAGAAAGCAAAAGATAAAAAGCAAAAGACTGAGAAGCATAATGACACCGTAAGTTATCAATATCTATTGGCAAAGATGTTTCAGTTTAGCTATCAAGATTGGTTTTCATCGGTTTACAATACATGACTGGATTGTCCTCTGTATATTGCCTTATGAGCATAGTATCTTATTCCTGTCGTATTCACAATGCAGGCATTGTCTGCAGCCAACATTGTCAAAAAGATGAAATTAAAATTTACTAAAGCATGGTTGTCATTTCTAAGGTTACCACTTCCTCTTGATGTGTACAAGGAGGCAAGATAAATTCTCTTCCCTGTTCTGTGGTGCCTCTTAAACATAAATGTATTGTTACTTTACTGTCTTGACGATTGGTTTGATGTATCTCCAATCCTCTTCCTGTGGACTCTACCCAGTGCAGTAGTAATAAAAGTTATGTGCATAATATTTTTGTATCACGTGTCATGGGTAGCAAACGATTTTAAAAGTGCCTATAGACAGAGAAGCCTCAAACTTGCAATTTAAAAGTTATTTTTATGTCTTAAATTTGATCTAGACGTTATTTTGTTATGGTGCTTGTCTTTCCAATTTTTATTTTATATTGATGACATTGGATTCTCATGCTTCATCATATTCTGACCTGGCTTCCTTGTGTGCTCAGGTTCTTGCCAGCTTTCATCTGGCAGTCATTCCTTATATATCTAACCCCATTGTGTTATGGTATAGCTACATTTTGAAATAGTTCCATGTTTTCACCTTTTCTCTTTCTGACTGAACCTAATTTTTGACTACATTTTATTTTGACGACGTACAGTGACTTCTTAACTAGATCATATGGCATTGGTGGTGTTATCAGCGTCATGGCTCTTAGCAGTCTATTTATCATAATGACAAAATATGGTTTGGAGTACCCCAACTTCTATGAGAAGCTTTAGGCATTACTGATTCCTTCGATTTTTATGGCAAAGCATCGATCAAAGTTTTTTCAGGTAATGTTAATCACTACTGCAGTATCAATCATCTCGTATGTAAATTTATGTAATTCAAGTGGGGTTTACTTGTATTAAGTGTGTATATGCATGCACATGACATGCGCAGTGATGTTTCCAGCAATCAAAATGGAAAGTGAATCTTAAGTATTATAACAAGTACATAGATGTCTGTCATCTTTGTTATTTAGAGTATTCTTATTTTCCAATCAGACATGGTTATTTGGTTGCCTTGGTCATATCATATGTCTTTCATGTATATTTTGGCACCATTTGCATCACTACTTGATTCATAAATCTCACTATCATGAAGAAAACAAGGGGGTTTGACAAAAAGTTGAGCTTTGAGTGTTGATAAAGAAGGCCGAAGTTAGAGTTGAAACTTAATAGCCAGCTTAAGTGTTTGTGATGGTCATTGATTATTTGTGCTATTTACTGTTTTCAGCTTCTTGATTCTTGCTTAAAGTCACCACTTCTTCCTGCTTATTTGGCTGCTGCTTTTGCTAAGAAATTGAGTAGGCTGTCACTTTCAGTCCCTCCTTCTGGAGCCTTGTTGATTCATAATCTTCTACGGAGACACCCTTCAATCAACTGTTTGGTGAATCGGGTAACTGTACAATCTATATTTTGTCCTTTTTCAATGTATTTACTTTCCTATGATGTGAATGCGAACGAGCAAGCTGGGCTTATGAGTAAGTAGTCCTGTCGACGAGTTCTTTTGTATTCAACAACCTCTGACTTCCTTTTCCTATATCTCTTTCATCTTCGCCTCAGATAAACATTGATAGGTTTATTAGAAGATAATGTGCCTCAGTTTTCAGATATTATTTTTTTATTTTCATTTTTTTTTTTGGAAAAGAAACAGCTTTTATTGAAACAAAAAGCAAAGTACAAGGAGGCAGACAAGGTGTCTGCTTTAAATAACTAAAGAGGGCAGCTTGGGCTAAAAGCTAAGAGGTTCATCTAATTGTGCTAAATTTAAACTTAGGGGCTTATACTACAGCTGCATCCCAGTTAACAATAATGGAAGAAAAACTATAATCCTTAAATTCCTTAGAAGTGGAAGCAGAACTTGACTTTCCCTCAGTTTTTCAGATATTGGATAAGTAAAATAAGTACACAAGGTTTATCCATCGAAATACTTTCTGTTCTCTGAAAAGAACTATTCACCAGACATATTGATGGCGAAACATTTGTATAAAAATGGCAGCAAGTAATTCTCCATATTATGCACCCTGGGGGATGGCAAATTCGGGAAGAGCCATGAACCTCACTATTTGACTGATATGCTTTTCACTTTTGGGTTTAGGTTTTTTTCTTGTGATTATACGATCTTTATATATTTGCCTCTACTGTGAACTAAATTTTTGTGAACTCATTTTATTAATTCATAACCAAATTTTAATTCATCTCATATATCTGAAGGTGCAGCAAGGTGATCAAGATACTGTGAAAGTTGATCCAGAAGCTGAGGCAAGTACTCCTGAAGGTGCAGATGCCAATGTTACTGATGCAGCAGATCAGTCGCTCAGAAAACCAGTCATTGATCCCTTTGATAATGAACAAAGTGATCCTAAGAAATCAAATGCCATGAGTAAGCTCCCCCCTCTTTCCCGCCTCTGATAATGTGATACTGCATGCCAAATCCTGATGTTACCCATGATTATATTGAAGTCATCTCACATCTCATTTGCCATCAACATGCACACATGCATGTTGATGGCAAACCATGAGCGAACAAAGGCATGAGAGAAAAGCATATTGGCTAGTGATTGTGAGGCCAAAATTCTTGGAACACCAAAGGCCTCTGCCCTCCCTTCTATCTATCCAAGGGATGGAAGGGCAGAGCTTTTGGTTTTTCATGTTGTCAAAGAGTTGCACCAAATTTTGTCCAAAACAGTAACTCGTTTATTGTTGTACTTCTTTGCACTTCATACCTTGAACTTGCACCGAAAGAGATTATTAAAGCCAAGTTCTTGAAATCAATTGTATTACATTTTGTTATGCACGTTTACCCTTGAGAGAATATGAATGGATGGACGTTTTGACGTTATTGGTTGAATCTTTGTGAGGTCTTCTGGGAATGCTTCTTTTGACACTGCCATTTTCTTTTGTCTTCCCGATACCTGATTCTTCATATTATTTGGTAAGAGTTATCAGAAAATCAATTTAAATCAAATTACCCTTCATTATTCTTTTTTGTGAGTTTTTTCTTCTTCTTCAGTTGGTAGCTCTTTCGTTTGAGCTTGCTTTTGGCGTAATGGTGTCTTGTGTTGTTTGTATGCAAGCTCTTCTATTTGGATATGAGTGAAACGTTTTTGGGCTCGAGTTCACGAGAACTCAAGGTGGCTCATTAGCTGTGGGAGATCAGTATGTTTCTGGAGAGATAATTTCTTAGGTAGGCCACTTCTTGAAACTTTTAGGAATGATAATACAGGTTTGGCTGCGGTCATGGATGGGTTGGTAGCTGATTACATTGTTAATGGTGCTTGGAATTTTCCCTCATTGCTTCAACTACATTATTCAGGCCTCTATGATTTAATTAGTGGTGTTCCTATTGCTATGTCCCCAAATATGCCTGATAAATTAATATGGGTTTCATCTGCTTCTCGTGAGTTAACTGCAAATGATGCTTTTCACTTTCTACGTTCGCGACTTCCTCAGACAAATTGGGGTAAGCTTATATAGTCTAAATATATTATTTCTCGTATCTCTATTCATTCATGGAAAGTGTTACGAAGGTAAGGTATTGTCAGAAGATGTGTTGCAACGACAAAGATTTTCCTTGGCTTCTCGTTGTGTCATTTGTGGCTTGGAGGAGGAATCATTGCTTCATATTTTTTTTTCTCATGCTCTTATGCTTATTCCTTGTGGGGATGTTGGGTTTCTTGGTTTGAGTTGGGTGCTATGCCATCGACTATTATGTATTTGTTATTTTATGGTTTGAATGGCCGTAGCCAACAACTTAGAGAATTGTGGCTACTTTGTTTTACTACTACTCTATGGTTTATTTGGAAGGCAAGGAACATAATGAAGCATGATGATCGTTTATTCCTTGTGGGGATGCTGGGTTTCTTGGTTTGAGTTGGGTGCTATGCCATCGACTATTATGTATTTGTTATTTTATGGTTTGAATGGCCGTAGCCAACAACTTAGAGAATTGTGGCTACTTTGTTTTACTACTACTCTATGGTTTATTTGGAAGGCAAGGAACATAATGAAGCATGATGATCGTTTCATTAGTGTGGATGCTTTACATAGGCTTATTTTGGGGCACATACAAGCTACTAGCGACAAGTTGTATGTTCAACTCTTTGGAGGAGTTGCAGGTCCTGAAGAATTATAATATTTCATGTCGTCTACGTAGAACTCCTCGTATTATTTAGGTTAATTGGCATCCTCCAATCCTTGGGTGGGTGAAAATTAATACTGATGGTGCGTGGCAGTGTGTATCAGGACAAGCCGGCTACAGTGATATTTTTCGTGACTTTCGTGGTTCCTTTCTTGATGCTTTTGCGTCTAATTTTAATATTCCTAGCTTCGTTGAGGCTGAGGTCATGGCAATAATCCAAGTTATTGAGTTAGCTTGGGTTAGAGAATGGAAACATATATGACTTGAGGTGGATTCAACTTTTGTCCTTCAATATCTTCGGGATCCTCATCTTGTTCCTTGACAGTTACGGGTGGCTTGGAGAAATTGCTTGCACCATATCTCACATATGCATTTTTGGTCCTCTCATATTTTAGGAGAAGGTAATCAAATGACAGATGCGTTTGCTAATATTGGGTTGTCATTGACTGGCGTGTCTTGGTGAGATGTTCCTCCTCCTTCCGTCGTTGATCATTACCGGCGAGTTGCACTTGGTCTCCAGAATTTTTGTATTTGATAATGCCTTTGTTATGTGTTTATTGATGTTTTTATGTGATTATTTGTTCATTTACAAAAAGAGGTTATTTGTTATTTATGACCGGTTTTTGTTTAATCTTCCATCTTCTTGTACATTATTTTATCAATAAATTTTCATGGGAGGATGATGAGTTAGTCCCTCTACGCTTACCAAAAAATAAAAAAAAATTACCCTTCAACATAGAAATCATCAGTTCACTTCACCACGATAAATTTTCTGATCGGTCTTGAAACCAAAACCAACTGGTCCAAGAAGATGAAGGGTTGAAGATAAGACCGGTAATCATATCCATTTCAAAATAACGCAGAGGCCAAGATCAAGGAATTGCAAATATTTGATAAAAATAAAAGTAGTTTGGGAAAGTCTGAGGGGATTTAAGAGCACAATTTGGCAATATTTGGATTATTTGCACCGAACAAAAAATATCTAAAACATTGATGGCTACTTGAGATTGAAGTTAGTGAGCAATTGAAGATGAAAACTAATTTATTTACTATTAAGAATTATTATGTACAAATAATACCAATCAAAAGCCAGACAGATTAATTAGAACCCGCTACAAGCAATGGTTGGCTGTTGATGGCATTTTGAATAAAGTAATAAGAAGAGAAAAGACTGATCTTTCAATAATCAATAATCAATATCATCCACAAACATGATGTTTGATAGCATCTAATCTGGTCATACATTACTATCTAGTACCTCCTGCAGAAGATTCAGACCTTCTGCTGATATACTCCTCTTGAACTTGAATTTTGGGATCTCAAGCTGAGGCGGTGGTTCTGGGGAGAAACATACAACTACAACGGTCAAGTTATCACATGTATCGCGCTTGAGAGCTTCCCTAACAAGCTCTCTTGAGCATCTTTCAGGATCATTGTGAAGCATCAATTCTTTCCTTGCTATTGTGACTGCGCACTGGCTGCTCATCACATCCCACAACCCATCACAGCCTAAGATCAAGAACTCATCTTCCTCACTCAGAATTGTCTCCTCAAGCTCCGGTTCTGCACTTAAGGGACAAGTTGAACCTTTGGATCCTTTCATGTGCCAATCTCCAAGTGCTCGTGCCACTGACAATTGGCCGTTGAGATATCCATCGTACACCACGCCTCCCAGTTTTTCAATTCTTACTCTTTCTGTGGCGCAATTTGGTTTATGGTCTTTGGAAAGTTCCACTGCTCTGCCTCTTCTTCCCAGAACAGCTCGACAATCTCCAGCATTGGCAACCAGCATCGTCCTAAACAAGACATTATGTGTAAATCATGACTGTCTCATCCATAAAAAGGAGAGGTAATAGATATAGAGGGAACCTTTGTAACCTACAGGAATCCTCCAGCACAGCTTTGAAAACAGAAAAATCTATCTAGTTTACCTGGCCAAGACTCAAGATGATAAAGATATGTTATAGCTGTATCCATTGCACAACGGACTGGGTTTACACAAGTGACCCCTTGCCTCACACCCAAAATTTCTATTACCATGTTATAAGCCTCTATATGGATGCCAGGAAATTCAAAGGCATGAAAGGATTCCTGGATGACATGGCAATAGTAAGAAGAGTGTGAAAAGAATGGTTGACAGGAAAGACGAAAGTTTACCCGTGGAGCTGGGCCAATAGACTAGCCTATACCATAGAATGATCTAAGCATCAATCAAATTTTCACAGTAACCATTCTCCACCATGTAATCCCATAAGCTCCAAAATATCTCAGTACCACTTATTCACTAATTATTTCCAAGAGCGAAGTAAAGAAGGGTGACATGCAACTGGGGAATGAGATACAGTGTCATACAGCGAAGAGTCAAAGACTAATTACTTCAAGGTCATAATAAGTGTTTACTGGAAGCTATTTGAATGACCAATACCACATTAGAAAAGACACCATAGGATGACAATGATTCTCACCTTCCATAGATAAGGGCAGTAAGTGCAGTGGTACCGGAGGAACTATCAAGAGTACCAGTGTCAGCAAAAGCATGGTCAGCCTTCAGAAAAGCACTCTTAATAGCTTGCTTAGCACAAAAAGGGAAATGTGAATCCTCCACTATAAACCTCAAAATGTTCTCTCTGATAAAAGAAGCTGCATCTGTACCCCCATGGCCATCAAAAACCTGCAATAGAACAAATATGTTAACAGACCATGGCATGTTCTAGTTGTGCACCCAAAACTAACTGTACCACCAATTTCATCAATCAACAATAAAAGTAGCAATATCTATATAACCACAATGAACTGTACTGGTTTAAAATTAGTTACACACCCCATAGAAAGCTCCGGAAGAAGGAAAGTCTGTAGTAGATCCTAGATGTTCAAGAATATTGTCTATACAGATATGCTCATCCTCCATAAATAGTTTTGGTCCAATCTCTGAACAGCTTCCAGACCGAAAAACAGGTACAAATGGTGAATTACTATCTGATGAGGATTTTGAGCTAACAACTCCACTGTCGAACTCCTGAGTGAACACACAATATCAATTTCCATCAAAATTATATACAAATGAATTACGAATAAAGCTAACTGATACAATGATACAGTCGGAATATAGGCAATCTCACCATTTCAGTAACAGGAGCCAACTGGGCAGAGCTGACACAGTACCTAATAGCTGATAGATGCCTGGGAGGTTTGCCGAAGTTGGGTTGCTTCATGTTATCAAAAGTATTTGATTTCTCGTCCCTTGTAATAGTTATGTTCTTTCTGTAACTGCCATCTAATATGGAAAGTGAAGATGGGGTATCTGTCCCTGCAGCCATTTTCTTTCCAAAACATAATCCGCTCCTTGATCGAAAATTCGATCCGAAGTATTCCCTCTCCAGCGCTCTTTTTTTTTATTATTACAAAAAACTAATTCAAACTTCAAGAGCTTTGATTAACCAAATCACATACACACCCCAAACGGTACCACACAAGTAGTTTCAATATCAATCCTCCTTTTCTCTTGTTTATTCAAATACTTTGTTGGGTACCTGAGTAGAAATAACCAGAAAAAAAAAAAAAAAAAAAAAATTCTCAACTGACTTCTCCAATACTTTATTTTGCTAAACAGAAAGATCAAATATCCCAACTAAATATATGGAACCAAAATCTACAACTAAATAGTCTTAAATTCAACTAAAATGAAAACACAAACTCCCTAAAAGCACATCCAGATCATGTTGACAAAACCCATACACAAATCCAGCAAACCAAAGTCTACCACAACTCAAAACCCACAAAAACTATCCTAACTCTGGAACAAACAAAGCACAAAGCTTTTCATTTCCAAATCAAAAAAGCACAACACCCAGATTCAGACTCCAAAGAATTCAACCCAAATATAGAAACCACCACACAAGTAAAGCAAAACAAGTCAAACCAAACAAAACGCAAAATCACTAGCATCAGAAAACTCCAACTTGAATCACACACCGTATTACACAACTCTTTAACCCACACAAAGATTCAAGCTTTGCACACAAATCAACACCAAAACAAAAATAGTTGGTAAAAGATGATGACGAAACATACTCGCCGTACAGTTGAGGTAAGCTGAGAGACCAAAACAATCTTCAAAGGAGAATTTGGAAAAGGAGAGAGCAAAAGCGTTTGCCAAGTCTCCAAAGCTTTCAAACTCAAAAATGAAAATCGTTTTTTTTTTTTCATAAATATTTTTCAGGTTTTCAGGGTTGATGTTGATTCGTTGAATAAAGGGGTTGAAGAAAATAGAGTGAACCGGCACGTGGCTCTGGGCGACCGGCTATGGCAGGTGGATGTGATGAGATTGTGAGTAAGGGTAGCGGGGTGGACCGACACGTGGCGGGGGAGGGGGTGCATATTTGGGGGTGTTTACCGGGTAAGGGGGGAGGTGGTAAAGTTCAGCAATTGCGGCTGGGGTTGGCCTACTACCGTTGGATTGGAACAGTTAAGGATGGACGGCGAGATGGGGGCTGACGGTTATCACCAAACGTGGGAATCGGTAGTTGACGGTCGTTGACTTTGCGGTCTCGGAGGTCATCTTCTAATCTATCTAACCACCAAAAATGGGGGCTTGCAAAGAAAACAAGGCTAGATTCTATAACTTCATCAACACTCAACGTCTACCTTAATCATTTTTAAGTAGAGTACCGGGAAGTTCCTAAAACTACCTTAATTATTTTAAAGTTTGAACGTTACTTGCATAAAACATGTTATATTTCTTAAATACGTACAAGCTGACTATAAATGTTGTAAATTTAAGCTATTTTTAAAGATTTTTCTAGCAAGGTTTTCCATCATTGAAATTTCCATTCGTTTATTATTTGTCTTATATGCTGATATATTATTTTGTCAAAGTATGTAATTTTAAATTTTCATAATTAGCCCTTAAGATTAAGCCGTTGTTTGATATGGTATCATAAAGTTAATCATAACATATGAGATCGGAGCGAATCCTCACATGAATCATTTATTCTCGTTTATGATTAGTTATTGTCTAGAAGGTCTCAAATTGTACTTGAATTTATAGTTTTCCTCAAAATTTCACACTTTTTAATTTTTATCTTGGTGACGAGCCAAATAATCAAGCCAAGGAAATGAAGATATGAGATGCCCTTATTATTTTCTTATTTAAGATTTGAATTATATATCATGTTTCGATTTAAAGATACCAATGAAATAATAAAGAAAACAGATGCCCTTCCCATATGAATTTCCTATCGATCAACCAAATGAGAGGGACTGTCATAACATGTTTTTTGTTCTTTTCTTTTTGATGACATGTTTTTTTTCGTTCTTTGATAGTAAGGTATAAACCAAAACAGTACCTTTGAAGCTGATCAAAACGGTCCCTCCTTACATTTCACTGATGTGATCAATTGTGTGCATGACATATAGTTCAGCCTGCAACATCAACCGTCATCTTCTTTTCAGTAGGTAAAACATGGGTTTCATTTTCATGCTTATAATTTGCTGCTATCTGTCATAGGATTTGACATGAATGATCATCAGCTACAAATGCCACATTCATAGATTCCTGTAAGCATAATATTGCTGCCATTCTTCTCTGAAGCACTTGAGATTCTCAAAGTTTTGCTAGTTTCTCGGATTAATTCATACCAAAGTATGTTGATAAGAAGTTTTCCGAAGCGTTACATGATTGTAACTCTAACTTTCATCAGCACATGTATTTGCTACATCGAACGAGTTGGATTTTCGATTGCATACACAGCTGCAGCAGATGCTTCTGCTGTAAGTCAATCAAGCAAAGGCACCATTCTGTCTACATTCTATTATGGTTATGCCTGTTCACAAATTCCTGGAGGTTGGGCACCCTTGAATGATAATGTACCTAAACATTGGTCCTGAAATCTCTTCCATATTTTAGAAACAAATAAAACAGCTTTCAACCGAAAACAAATGAAACAAAAAATAAAAAAACACTCGGGGTTCAGTTACAAGAGCTTTCATGGCGTTTTGTGTTACTAAACTACAATGTTCCTAAAGATTCTAAGTACAATATCTTAGAGAACAGCTGGATTCATGGGGGTTGGTTTGTCTCTGAGTCTGAGGTTGTTCTATTTCCATATCCCAACCTTTTTTTTTTTTCTTTTTTTCTTTTTTTTCGTGGGGTCCTCTCCATATTTTAGCCACTGTAATTGACAGCCTCATCAACAGCCTGGAAAAGGTGGCCGGCACTAAAAAGCTTAGACCTTGATGAGTTTCTATGGTGGGCTTCACGTTCTAGTGCACACCCAGTTCTCTGTGCTGCAGAAAGTTTCAATCTTGCTCTCTCATTGAGGTAAGGTCTTTAACAAAGTTCAAATCTTTTTTGGTTTATCTGTTTGTGTTGCTGAACTTGGATTTGTTTGAGTTTGGTCTACATTGGAGCAACTGTTAATGCTTTTATCTTTTTTGGCAATGCTAGGATTTTCCTACTTGGTATAGAAGAACTGGGTATTTGGGATTGAGTGCAATAGATCTGAGGTGTTTGAAGTTGTGGAGTTTAGGCATTTGGGATAGTGGGGCTTGTGCTTTGTTGATCTTTTGGTGGGTTGGTTGGTTGGGTTTGATTATGGTGAAGATGAAACTAGTCAGTTGGGTAGCTTTGGTTCTGGCAATTGTTGTGTTTATGAGTCATGGAGCCTTTGGTTTATTCAATCCTGTTGATAACTATTTGATTGCTTGTGGTTCTTCGAAAAATGTCACATTTGAAGGCCGAACCTTTGTTCCTGATACACTGCAGTCTTCCCTTGTGCTGAAAGGTGCTAATTCTTTAGTTGCTAGCTCCAGTTCCAATGCCCCATCTCCTATTTACCAATCTGCTCGAATTTTCAAGGAAACATCTTCCTACAAATTCAAAATCCAGCAAGAGGGCCGCCATTGGGTTCGCCTTTATATCTACCCTTTAGCAAATTCGGTCCAGAACTTGGCATCTGCTCCGATAACTGTGGTCGCTGATAGCTTTGTACTCTTGAATAACTTCACTTTTCAGAACTATAATGGTTCTTATCTATTCAAGGAGTATGCAATCAATGTGACTTCAGATAGTTTGACCCTAACCATCATTCCTTCAAACAATTCAGTTGCTTTTGTTAATGCAATTGAAGTTGTCTCTATCCCTGATGAACTGATCCCTGATCAGGCATATGCTATAAATCCATCTGCTCCTTTTAGTGGTCTTTCGGCACTTGCTCTTCAAACTATGTACCGATTAAACATGGGGGGTCCTTTGCTCACTGCTGAGAATGATACCCTTAAAAGAACTTGGGAGAATGATGAGAAATACCTCCATGTCAACAGCTCAGCAGTAAATGTATCAATCAACCCTGCCAGCATAAAGTATCCGGTCAGTGTAACACCAGAGATAGCACCTAATTGGGTCTATGCCACTGCTGAAGCCATGGGAGATGCGAATGTACCAAATGGGAATTTCAACATAACTTGGGTCTTTCCAGCTGATCCAAATTATTTGTATCTTGTTCGGGTACATTTCTGTGATATTGTCAGCAAGGCACTGAATAGCCTAGTTTTCAATCTTTTCATCAATTCAGACAATGTGCTCTCGAGTCTTGACCTTTCTTCCATTACTGGTGACTTGAATGTGCCATATTACAAAGACTTCGTTGCCAACTCCTCAGCAGATATAAATACTTTGACGGTCAGTGTCGGTCCAGATTCAATGGCTGATATCACTAATGCAATTCTGAATGGCTTGGAGATTCTGAAGATCAGCAATGACTTGGGGAGCTTGGATGGGTCTTTGTCAGTTCAGAGTCTCCTTCCCAGTTCACCATCTAAGAGTAATAAGATAGTAATCTTAGTTGGGTGTGTCATAGGAGCTGTAGCTCTTGTGGCAATAATTGCTCTCTTTTATTGCTGCCTGGCATCACGCAAGTCAAAGACTACTCCTAACCAAGGGCATCCGTGGCTGCTTCTGCCCTTGTATGGAAGCTCTCAGACAATGACCAAAATGTCCACAACTTCACAGAAGAGTGCAACAGGTAGCTGCATTTCATTAGCTTCCTCTAATCTTGGCCGCATATTCATGTTCCAAGAAATCCTGGATGCAACCAACAAGTTTGATGAGAACCTACTTCTAGGGGTTGGCGGTTTTGGCAGAGTTTACAAGGGAACACTAGAGGATGGGACAAAAGTAGCTGTTAAAAGAGGAAACCCCAGATCCGAACAAGGTATTGCTGAATTCCGAACTGAGATTGAAATGTTATCAAAGCTTCGTCATCGCCACCTTGTGTCTCTTATTGGTTACTGTGATGAAAGATCAGAGATGATTCTTGTGTATGAATATATGGCTAATGGACCGCTCCGGAGCCATTTGTATGGAACAGATTTGCCAACCCTATCATGGAAGCTACGCCTTGAAATCTGTATAGGGGCTGCAAGGGGGCTCCATTATCTCCACACTGGTGCAGCTCAAAGCATAATTCACCGAGATGTGAAGACAACAAACATTCTCTTGGATGAGAACTTTGTAGCCAAAGTTGCAGATTTTGGCCTCTCAAAAGCAGGTCCAGCTATAGATCAGACTCATGTTAGTACAGCTGTTAAGGGCAGCTTTGGTTACCTTGATCCTGAGTACTTTAGAAGGCAGCAGCTCACTGAGAAATCAGATGTGTATTCATTTGGTGTAGTTCTAATGGAAGTTCTTTGTACAAGACCAGCTTTGAACCCGGTTCTTCCAAGAGAGCAAGTGAACATAGCAGAGTGGGCAATGACTTGGCAAAAGAAAGGCATGCTGGACCAAATCATGGACCCAAATCTGGCTGGGAAGGTAAATCCAGCTTCTCTTAAGAAGTTTGGTGAGACAGCTGAGAAGTGCCTTGCTGAGTATGGTGTTGATAGGCCATCAATGGGAGATGTCTTGTGGAATCTAGAATATGCTCTTCAGCTTGAGGAGACTTCGTCTGCACTCATGGAACCTGAAGATAACAGCACAAACCACATACAGGATATTGAATTGACACCACTTGAGCCATTTGACAACAGTGTGAGTATGATCGAGGGAGGGCACTCTGGCACAGACGAAGACGCTGAAGATGCTGCAACAAGTGCTGTGTTCTCTCAGCTAGTAAATCCTCGTGGAAGATGAGAAGAAAGATGCTTTGCCTTTCACATTCTTGGTCCCCAATGTCCCAGGGAAAGAGATACTGATCATCCTGGCCTTGGTTCATTACTAGTCTGTTACCTCAATTTTTAGTCCACTATTTACTTTGTAATATAGATGTGGTGGATGACAGTTAGTCTATCATAAAAATTGTAGGTAAGGTGCCAAAAAAATTACTTGTATTCATATAAAATTCATATGGGTTACAGAGTTCCCATGTTTTTACCAAAGTACATGATGTCATTGTATTCACATATAATTTTTTGTTCATAAGGTATAGAAAATAAGCAGAGTTAGTGATTATGATATTCTAATCTAGCCATCTTCATACTGTTCTGAGAATCATGTTCATGTAGAAATTACAAACTATTCATATTCAGTCTCTTTCAAGTATCTCAGTAAAGTACCTATGTTCTAAACTTTGAGATCTTGGAATAGACAATCATAATGCTGTAAGAGCAGCCTTGGATTGAAAGTTACACTCTTTATTTTAGAAATTGTGGATTTTGTTATCATCCTTTGTCCCAGGTACCACATTAACTGAAATTTCAGCAGCTTGAGGAAGTGACTAAGATAGCATTCTTGTATGAAGTCCTCTCCACTCTAATAGAAGCTTCCTGAGATTCCTGAACAGAGAGATGTGATTCTGGATGATTGGCTCCTCTCCATGTCAAAGAACTTCACATGGTCAATTTCATAGTCCCATGTTGCTGATGGGGTGACCTCAAGTGTGAAGCTGTTAGAATCCAAGGAATTGAATGAGTTGAATTCAGGTATAGTCCCTGCTTCAACCTTTGGGGCTGAGACCAATGAAGCAAGCATTGGTTTGGAGGTTTGGATCGGAAACTGAGCTGAAATGCTTGTTTTTCCCATGTTTGTTGTCATTTTACCAACTGGATTCACATGCATCATTGCTTAGCTGTGTTAATGAGTTTTTCCAGAGGGCCTGGTAGTCGTAGCTTTATTTAGCTATCCCAAGCTTGGCTACAGATTTTGAGTGGAACACAACTTTTAAACAATTTCATTGTTAGTGGGTTGTGAAATGTGGATATAAGAAACTGCTTCTTAAATTTTTCTTGCTTTGGGTGTAGAAGAGAATTGTGGAATGGTGTTTACCGCTTGTTTTTGAGAACATGTTTGGTACTTGATGAATTGAGTTGGTTTCTAAGATCAAGTGTGTTCGAGAGCTGAAACTATAGCATTCAAAAGCTTGGGTTTTGGTAACATCACTATTATGCAGGTGTTTCCTTGCTGATTCAGCAATGAAGCTTAAAGCTTGGGTGCATGCTTGCTTGCTAATTTACTATATACTAAAGCTTGGTCGACTGTTCATAAGCACTGTTCATAAGCTTATGAACAGTGTTTTTGTGAGTGGTGCGGGTTGTTCGCGGGCACTGTTCACAGGCTTATGAATAGTGGTTCGCGGGGGTCACTGTTCATAAGCTTATGAACAGTGGTTTTGTTTGTAGTGCGGGCTGTTCGCGTGGTACTGTTCCTAAGCTTATGAACAGTGTTTTTGTGTGTTGCAAGCACTGTTCATAAACTTATGAACAGTGGTTTTGTGTGTTGTAAGTGACTGTTCACAAGCAAGTAAACATTGCTTTGTGATCTCGCCAGAGAACAGTGATTTATAAACAGTGATTTGTGAACAGAATCCGCGCCCTTCTATTGGACGGAAAATAGAAAAATCTAGAGAGATTGAGAGAGAGTTCGCCAAAAAAATGATCTTCCAGCGGACTCCGCGCCCTTCTCTGAGGCGGAGAAATAGAAAAATCTAGAGAGTGATAAAGAGTTTGTCCAAAAAAAATATCTCGCTTAAAAGATATAAAAATCTAGAGAGATTGAGAGAGAGTTCGTCCAAAAAATAAATAAATTAAGAGACAATGATATCCAAGCGGAGTCCGCGCCATTCTCTGGGGCGGATAAATAGAAAAATCTAGAGAGACTGAGAAAGAGTTCATCCAAAAAAATAACATAAAATAAGAAACAGTGCGCGTATACATTTGCAGAAATAGAGAGAGGAGAGAGTTCATCCAAAATAAATAAATAAATAAAGTATTGATCTCGTCAAAAAGATAGAAAAATCTAGAGAGATTGAGCGAAATTTCGCCCAAAAAAAAAATAATTGTCTCCCAGCGGACTCCGCGCCCTTCGCTTGGGCGAAGAAATAGAAACATCTAGAGATACTGAGAGAGTTCGCGCAAAAAAATAGTAATCTCTCTAGATTTTTATATCGCGAACCGAGAAGAGAGGAGGCGAGGCGAACCGAGGATAGGCGAGGGGAGGCGAGGCGAGGCGAGGAAAAGATAGGCGAGGCGGAAAGAGATTAAGGGGGGTGAGGAAAGGATAGGCGAGAGGAGGCGAGGCGAGGAAAGGATAGGCGAGAAGAGAGGAAGCGAGGAAAATCGAGAAGAGAGGGGGCGAGGCGAGCCGGGAAGAGAAGAAGCGTGGCGAGGAGAGAATAGGCGAGGCGAGGAAAGGAGAGGATAGGCGAGAAGAGAAGAAACGAGGCGAGCCAAGAAAAGGATTGGCGAGAAGAGAAAAAGCGAGGCGAGCCGAGGAAAGGATAGGCGAGAAGAGGAATGGCGAGGCGAGGAAAGCATAGGATAGACGAGGCGAGGATAGGCGAGGCGAATCGAGGAATGGCGAGGCGAGGCAAGGAATGGCGAGGCGAGGCGAGGAATAGCGAGGCGAACCGAGGAATGGCAAGGCGAGCCGAGGAAAGTGTTGTAACAAATGTAAGAAAGAACACAGATTTACGTGGTTCACTAACGATGTGTTAGCTACATCCACGGGCAGAAGGAGAACAGTTTTATTATCTTGAGGAAAACACTGAATCACACAATACAATTAGGGTTTGGTTGTTTATATACTAAACCCTATATACTAAGCCCAACAGGAAACCATAACCCAGCGAGATCCCCGAATAGCTGGTACCCCCGGATGGCTGGTTCAAGGCATATATTAACAGAAAGGATAGGCAAGACGAGCCGAGGAAAGGATTGGCGAGGCGAGGAATGGCGAGAAGAGGATAGGTGAAGCGATGAGAGGCGAGAAGAGAAGAAGCGAATAGTACTTTGAATTTGAAGGTGATGTGATATGGTCATCATATTCATAGGCTAGCACCTTGTCATGATCCGGTCAAGTTTTTAGTTGAATTTGAAGGTGAAATGATCTTCAATTTGTATGAGGTGTTCATGGATTTGATCTTAAGTTGGTATGAGATGCTTGGTGATCTAATTCCTCATTGTCTCTCATTCATCTCACTCAGTAGCAGTGATATAAATGAGGTTGATTGGTTTGGGTTTGGGTTGATTAGTAGGTGATTTTATATATGAATGAGGTTTGTTTTGAGGACATGAATAAGATTTGTTGATCTGAATGAGGTTTGTTTATCAGGTTAAACCATTGTTGTGGTAGATGCAATTTTAAAGTTCATTAGCAGTGATACATACAGTAGCAGCAACACTATCATCAAAGTGGACAGTAGCAGCGCGCTCTGATGTGTAGCAGAAGTAAGCAATAGCAGAGTGGGATGAGTAGCAAATGTAGGTAGTAGCGACAATAGCAGCTTTATTTGATTCCGGAGAATTGCCTGAAAAAAATTGCAATAGCACCTTTTTATCAAGAGCTACTATGCTACTTGGCAGTAGCACATGTGCTACTGTTGGGTGCTACTACACCCAGTGTGCTACTGTGCTATTATAGTACTCATTCGGCAGTAGCAGTTGATATGTAGTGAAGGGTATTCTGGTAAAATTATAATGACAGATGGTATGTGGCTATTATTTTGTCCTAATTTGTTAATATTTGTCCTTAAATGTGTGAGATATTATGTAAAAGATGTATTTGTAAACTGAAATTTGGTTAGTAACTTTATAGTAATTTACTTAAGGAGAAAAGATAACGAGAATAACGGTCTACTCATTCATTGATAGAAAAAGCTATTTATATGCATTACAGAGAGTCTCCCGAATGATCTAGAAGATCTATCAACTGTAATCTATTCTAATAAAGAAACTAGATTAACCAATCTTACGTGTATTAGGGCAAGACACATAACAGAAAGACAAAAACATAATTTCCTTAAACACTCCCCCTTGTGTTGCGTCTCTAATACGATATGGTGCTTATGATGTTGCCTCGGTAAAAACCTTACCAAGTAAAACAAAAACTTCGTGGGTAAAACAAAAGACTTGGACGAAGGGAAAAAGAGCACAACACACCAACTACAATTGAAGATAACATGTGATGCATGTAGACTCCCCCTGATGTCTACACAACGACTCCCCCTGATTGGTAACTCAATCTCGGAATACAGATAAACGGCGCAAGCCAATGCACTTCACATACTTCAAAAGTAGACTTGGGCAACGATTTAATCATTAAATCCAGCCACAACATCCTTAGATCATACTTGTTATGCTTAGCATTACTTTGATCTTTAAAGAGAGTGGTGCCTAACAACTCAAAACATAAGTTCGCGTTGAAAATCATATTCACTCATGGCATGACCTTTGTGTACTTAAACAGTCATAACGTCTTCGATACAATAGGTATGGACGAACCGTATAAAGTTATGGAAACTAGATACATGTAGATTTCCAACCATACAAGGTACATAACCCAGTTCATCTTGAAATGATCACAACGCTCTGTCGAAGTTGACTGTTCTGCCAAAAGCAGATTCTTTGACAGATCCGTCCTACTTAACGAAAATAGCCATAACTCACTCAATATGATAGGTGTGATCAAATGGTTGGTGTCCCTGGAACGTAGACATATAGATATTTCCAATGGTACCAATTTAACCATTTCCAATGAGTGGGCTATCTTGTAGGTCTCACGGAAGTTAACCTACGAAACTGGATAGATTCTGATTTCGTTGTTAATATGTCTTTCTGTAGGGATGAATAAGACACAACCTTTCATAGAATGAATCACTGCCATTACATTGGTGTTGCCTGGGCGCATCTAGCCACTACCTTGATATTCATTCACACTCATCTAAAAGGGAGCGAAGTTGCTCGACCGCTAGGAAGAGAGTTGAAAGACTAAGGAGAACTTGGCCTTACAAGTTTGTAGTGAATGAGATGCATGTCGAGTTGAGCATATTGTAACAAATACATGAATGTGTTACCGTACTTAGATGGAGAATTTCTCCCAAGACTTCTTTGTCATATGGACAAAACAAGTCTTCTCAAGACTTCGACAGATCAAGGGATACATATAGGTATAACTTATTCATTCTTTTGTTTGTCTTAAGCCGACTGATGAATAAGCATCATCAATAACGGTTCTCACTTTCAAGACCAAGTATTCCCAAGATCTTTTCATTCTTAATTTTGGATTAGTGGCATCTCTTAGATTAACAAGAGTTCATCACGATTCGTCCAAAATTTACACACAAAGAGGCATAATTCTTCATATCCCTTCCCTAATCAAGTAGATAATTAGCAAATACCATGCAAACATGCTCCGTGGTCAAGAGCCACTTGATTTGGGTGAAAACCGATTTATTCAAGATCTTTATGTACATCTCTTAGTTCCCAACAGAGATAAGTTGTGACTACAAGTTGCATGTTTAGTTTTTCGAAAACTACCAAACTGATAAGGTAGTGGAGTGCAATGACATCCATTACAAGAGTATATCTCATCGTAGTCGATTCCAGGGCGTTTGTGAAAGACCATGCGTGCCAGAAGGTGAGTCTAAACCCTTTTTCTCACTATGCTTTCTAACAAAGACATAACTGATAGAGTTTACACTTGGGGTGTCGGTGTCACCTAACCAAAGCACTATCTCTTTGTTTAAACTAGATCACATCTTTCCTTTGAGGCCAATCTACAATGTTGATATTTTCTGTTACGTCCCGACCCATAATTTTTACTTTTATTACTGGCATAGTGGTAATAAGAATTTTACTGTGTTCATCATTAAGTGTAAAATATAATTGATCCCTAGAGAGGTGTAGGGGACGATTATTTTGTGGGATTATTCTACGGAAGAAATTTTGACGACAGTAAAAATGGTAATTTTTTTTGCTAGTAAAATGTAATTTTATTGGGGTATTATTTTTGGGATCTTAAAGTTGTGGAGTGGGTTGTGTATAAGTGGACCGGGCTTTGTTTTTGGTCAAAGCCCGAAAGTTTTTTTGTTCTTTCTCTCTCTCTCTTTCGCTCCAGCTCCCGATTCCCTCTCCCTGTCAGATTTTCCGGCCGTCCGTTCGCCGCCGTCCGGCCGCCCCAGACCGCTGCGCTGGTCTCGATCGATCGGTCTCCGTCCCAGCTTCAATTCTGGGACTGCCGCCGTGAGGGAGAAAAGGCTGCCGAAAGGTCCGACTGCCGGGAAGAGTTTTCTCGCCCGGAACTCCTTCCTCCGGCCGCCATAGCTCGCGCCGCCATAGCCGGCGAGCTGTAGCTCAAAAGAAAGCACTCCTCCTGTGCTTCAATCTCTCCAAAGGGCTCGCTCCATCTCGAGCTAGGTAAGGAGAAATCGGTATTTGAAATTCTAGGGCTTTTATGTGTATTTTCGTTCGATTGGCTTGGTTAGGCTTAGAATTGGAGTTTATGATAGTTAGGAATGTTGTAGAGGAGGTTGAGAGGAAGATGCTGCCAAATTTTGGTGAGCATCGAAGGTCGCCGGCCGCTGCTGCCGGCAGGAGCCGCCGCCGCCGCCGCCTCCGAGAAAATGTTTTTGGTGGGAAAAAATGTGAGGAGTTTAATGGAATAAGTTTTAAAAATTTTGGAGGAGTTTTGGATAGGTTTGAGAATTGTTGAAGTTTGGTATTTTTTACGGATTATTAAGTTAGAATCCGGCCATTGGTTTTTTTTGTGGAATGTGATTTTTGAGGATGTCGGTAAAAATTGTGGAGTTTTGAGGTAAACAGTGGATTCAAGATTTTGGAGTATTAGGCTTGGTTGAGCGCGTGAAGCATATTTAATTATGTCTGTTTTGCTGTAAGCGTCGGTGTTTTATTTATTTGGAACAGGACGTGTGGCGGCTCGAGCAGAAGAGACCTCCGACCGACATCAGGCTTAGGCCTAACCTGTGAGTGGGCCTTTGTTTTAATTATTGTGTTTGAAATGCTTTATCGTTTTGAATGATTTTCCGTTGTTGGATATTTCCTGAAATTGAGAATTTCGGTGACTATACTCTTATATGAGAATAGTATGTATATGATTAAATGCTAGCTAGCTATACGTGATTTCCCCCATACTGAGGTACAATTCCGGTATAGGGTGACGTGAGCGTTAGACGCAAGTGTCGTAGCTCTGTGCGACTTTTTATTTTCGTATTCATTCATAGATTTTGCACAAGGAGTAAGCACGTATATATACCACTCAAGCGCTTCCCCCAGCCTGAGGTACAATTCCAGTGTGGGGTGACGTGAGCGTTAGACGCAAGCATAGTAGCTTTGTATGGTATCTATTTTTCAAGTCTTTCATAGATATCGTACAAAGAGTTAGGCGAGTGTACATACATACAAAAATATATAATATCCTAGCCTGAGAGGCAATTTCTTAAAGTTTGGGAATTTAGCCAGGCTGGACCCCAGTTTAGAATCTTTCCAGTGGAGCTTTTGTTTTTGCCGCTGAGGAAGCGTTTTCTTTGAAAGCATTTTTGGGGAAATATTTATTTGTTGTTGGAATCGTTTTGTCCACTCACTCTGACGTGTTGAATATTTTCCCCTGGGCTCTTCATTTTTAAAAGTGCCCAGTCTGCAGAGTTCGCGTGAGGTCTAGCAGGAGACGTCGAGGCATAGTCACCCATCTATCTGCTACATTTCGCCAGTAGGTTACCTGTTTAATCTACTAGGGGTTTGTTAGCTTTCGCTGTGTATTATTTTATTTTTAGTAGCTCTGAATACTGTTGGAATTCTTTTGTATTATATTCTAGCTACTTTTGGGTTGTAGCGGAGGATTTATTTTGGAGTAAAAATGTGGTTCTTAAATTCTTATAAGTTAGGGTTGTCCATTTTCGAGGGAGGTTTGCCGAGTCTTCGGTAAATTTTCCTTGACATTCAATGATACTCCCCGCAGGACTCATCTCGAGTTTCGGGGTGAAATTCGAGGCGGGTCTTGACATTTTCTCAACGAAGTATGGTTCGATATCAAACTCATTAAACCACGTCATCATGTACACCGATGCAATTTCTAAGTGTATAGATCTCTATATAGATTGGTCTTGACATTGAGACGTCCCTCAATGATGACCATAATCCAGTATAAACAGACGAATGAGTATCATTGATCAAATGATCAAGTTGTGCCAAACTCGCATTCTTCCTTGGTGAGTATGTATCAAACCAAGTGGTCTCGCCCTAAACCGTGGGAGCCACGGCCTAGCGACACCATCTACCACATTAGTGGAATCACCATGCCACCATCTATGGGTGACGACATATATGTCCTCTTATCCGGACATCAACATGTCATCTTATTCGAACATCAACATGTCCTCTTATCTGGACATCAACATGTCCTTATTCGGACATCAATCCTTGCAGGCATGTTTGCAGCATGTATATGTGATCTCGTCACTTTAGGAAACTTGATGAGACACAATAGGAACAAACCACGACAATTCTAAGTCGTTCTACTTGAACATTCTTGTTCTTATCTCCCCCTAAAGATGGGAAGACTGGCTCATCAAAGTGACATAAAAGAGATTGCCTATCAAGGTCCTTATATAAGCAGACTATAGTCGGAAACTCATGTCTTATTCAAAGACAATATTCATCAAATAACCCATCACTATGCGCTTGTGGAGACGCAATTTGACACATACAAAATGTGGACGATATAGATTATAAAACGTTAACTCAATCCGTTAAAAAATTTGTATACTGTTACAACCGTAACATAAAGATTTAAATGATGATGGGTAAAGATGAATAAGTAAAACTATGACTCTGCTACAACCCGTAGTTGTTGGTCTTACAAGTCTAAAAAACCGCTGGCCTCACTGTCGGGACCGGTCAAAAAGAATCAGGTTGAACCGACCGCCAACATCACCCGATCTTTGTTTTACACTTCCTTTAACGGTTCACTCTCCTCCAATGCTCCAAACGCTACTAAAGTTTGTAAGCAGGTAGAAATGGAAGTTAGGATTGCAAAACCGCTAGCCTCAATGACGGAACTGGCCTAAAACCTGCCGAACCGTCCGTCGGAGTTGCTGGACATCCGTGAACACTTATGTTGAGCTGTTCACCACCTTCCAGATCTCCAAATGCCACCAAATTTTGATAGTAGGTAGACTTGGATGGTAGTAATCTGTGACTTTAAACAGAACCTTTAGAACCGGTCTAAAGGTAGGTGAACCAGAACTCATAATGACTGGTCCGCAAGTTGAAAAACCGGATATTCTAGGTTTTGTCAACTTTTCAATTATTGTTAAGGTTCCTCATAACAGCTAATTGTTATGGTGTTATGACTTGAGTTAAACCATTGTGAACATCACCATAGGATTATTATGCCTCAAAGTGAACAATGAGAAGCCATTAAGCCAACATCTTATGTATCATTCTTCAAAAAACACTCATAGATATTGTAATTAATGTCTTACTTAGTGAACAACGACTTAATATATTGTTTATATACTAGTCTCTATATTTTATTGTCTGTAGCGTAGAAGGGTGTCGCTCTTAATCTTTGCTAAAGAATAGGCTTTACAAAACAAGTAATGAGCATGACCAATGTGAGCTCATAGGGGGTTCTTTTGCGTCATATTTACTTATGAAAGTATGAATAGTGCCTCCATTTTATAGGAGGATGACGTGAATGGCTTTAAGGCCATCCATAGGCCGTGAGCATTGCTCATAGCTCCACCAAATTGTATTTTGGTGATCTTTGATCTCAGTGGTTACTTTGCTCAAAAGAAAGGATGTCCGTGAGAGTTTTTACTCTTTAATATACAGATCATCAAACACGTCCAAAATTGTTCCGGACAATTTATGTTAAAGCTTACATGAGTTGATGTCTTCATTCTCATCATTGGAGACAATGACCGATTCAATTAACCAAATCTTAGTGACTCATGAATGTTACACATTCATTATAGTGGTACATAAAAAATTCTCATCAATTCTCATAATGTGTTTCTAGGTGATAAACGTTGGCATGAATATCATTAAGTCATAGCACGGTTCGATTGCTTCCTTATGCATGCATAAAGAGCATATGTGACTTGAATTAGAACGCCATTAGGCATTGAAACTTGAGCATTAATCCGCTCTTTGATTATTTGTGATGATCTAGTCATCGTAGTCACAACAGATTTATAAAGAACTAAATTCATGAATAGTTGTCTATTCCTTGCAATATTGCAATAAGCTATGCACTCAATCTTTCTACGACACATTCGTATACAAGAATATAGAGACGAATGTAGAGACAACAGTCTTATGTCAAGACATAGAAACCGAAATATGTTAATAATTTTGATGAAGATTGAAAAAGGTATTGGAATCATTTAAAGTGCATTATATATATGACGTGTAATACTATATAGATGGACGAAACAAGGCTTAAAACATGCCAAAACTTGACAAAATTGATCGTGAGCACTATATAGGGGCGGCGGCACCGCCAACGGCCCACTATTTGATCTTGTAGAGAAAGAAAAAGATTTTTCAACATCTAATTTTGAATGACATTTAACATAACACAATTTTATTTTTGCAATTATGAATTTGCTCAAGAGTGTAGAAGACTACTCTTATTTATAATGTCTTTGCAATTGTATAAGTGTGCATTGTGCCACACTTGACATTGCAAATCCTCTTTTGATCCAAAACCGATGTGCATTGCGCAACATCGTGATATGTCGAGTGTGCATTGCGCCACACTTGGTTTAATTATGATGCCCAAGTATGGATTGCGTCATACTTGATGCGATTTCAGCCTTTATAAACGTCACCTTATAATAACTGGTGATCTTTTGTAGTCCAATGTAGTGTCATATTGTAATGCAATATATTGCATTAACATATATCTTATGTAGATTGAAACATATGTGCTAAACAAAATTTGAATATATATGTCAACAATGATAACGAGGTATTCACCATGAATTTAATTCAAAACATAACAACTAAGTAACTATAGTAATATGTTAGGTATATGCCTTCACAAAACTTAGAAAAATAAACGGATTTGTAGTCACTTAGACTATTAAACAGAAGTTATATACTTCATAACTGTGAGAATAATGTTATCATCTTCTTCCATATAGTGAGTTTCTTGTTAAAAGAACTTCATATATTTCTTGTATACATTGACCTTATTATTGCTTTCTTTGCAAGTAGTGAACCGATGTAGAATCACATCAATAACAAGATTTTTCTTGTACTAGCCCACCTTTTAATATGACATGTGGGGCTCAAGACGTTGCCTCTCCCTCTTTTCAAAACTCGTGACATGAAATTCGGCACTTTTTTTATGTCAAATTTAGGGCTCATGTTTCGGTCAAATATTTCAACAACAAGATGGAAGATTAACTATTATCGAAATTCGATAATTAATTCCAAGTAATGAATTATGTCAAGAGACCAAAGTTTATGGTAACTCAATTCGATATAAACCATGACAAATTTCATCACAAATCGATATTAACAGCGACAATATCCGTCGCAAATCGATGTTTGTCCCTTTATTAACCACGACAATATTTTTGTCATAATATCGTGACTTGTCAAACCGTCACAAATTTCAAATTTGATATGAGGGGTCAAAATTCCTCACATCAACCCACACTATAAGAAATGTGGGGGTAGAAGAAGGCTACGAAACCTGGCTATGAAATTAAAATTCAAAATCAGTAACTTTTAGAAAAAGCTTACTTGTTAGTTTGCCAAATAAACTGCTTTTAAGAGAAGTTGCCTTTGCAATTTTTATGTATACTTCCACGTGCGTGCAGAAGTTACTCTCATAATTTCATCGCGATCCATCGCGCGAAAAATTTCATGAAAAATATAACATATGGTTAGTGATATTCACCATATATATAAAAACAGTAAAACTAATTAAATAATTACTTCTGTAAATAAACTGGTTTTACTCGTGTGGTAAAACCGTTTTTACCTGGAGGGGCAAGTTTTACCTTTTTGCCCCTCATAAATAATCTGATTTCCCAGTAGGGTAAAATCCCCTTTTCTCTGGGTCGGATCCAGGTCGGGATATTTTGGGATCGAAGGAGATCCAGTCGTTGGGATCGAAGGTGCGGGTTTGGGTCGAGGCCGGAGCAGCGCGCAAGGCTGCTGGGTTGAGCTGCTTCCGGACGACTACGTTGGGGAGGACCACTGACGGAGACTGGAGCGACGACGCCTGGGCTGACCTTGTCCTTGGTTTGGGAAGCAAGTCGGGAGCAACGTCGTGAACAGAGGACCGGGTTGCTGCCGGTGGCTTTGGGATCTAAGGAGATCCGGGGCAAGGGAAATCTGGGTCGCTAGCTGGGGTAGAGCTGCCTAGGTGAGGAGGCGCGCAGGGTTGAAGGTGAGCGCCGGTGGAGCTCCGAGACAAGGGGGTACGACAGCTGTTGACAACTGACAAGCTAGGGTGCCCACAGTAATTTTCTAGGTGCCCAGAACAAAATCGATGGTAGGGTTTTTCCTGTTTAGGGTTAGGGTTTCGTTATCAAGCTCAGGTTAGAGCATAGTGCTGATAACGTGTTCAAGGAGAAAAGATAACGAGAATAACGGTCTACTCATTCATTGATAAAAATGCCTATTTATAGACATTACATAGAGTCTCCTAAAGGATCTAGAAGATCTATCAACTGTAATATATTCTAATAGGGAAACCGGATTAACTAATCCTACGTGTATTAGGGTAAGACACATAACAGAAGGACGGAAACATCATTTCCTTAAACAAAAATTTAGTTAACTACTTTTTTTTTATAGAAAATGACATCTCACTACCATACCCTCCCTCCCTCACTCCTTCTTTTTCTACTTCTTCTTCTTCGGCGGTCACTGCTCTGACCAAATTGCTTGGAGGCGAGGAAGGGAGGAGGATGAATGTTGACTAAGGCTTCACCGAATCCAACCAGATTTGATTTGATTATTCTTCAATCTCTACAACTTGGTTTACTCAAAGAGTCTTTGGAAATAAAACCTATATCTTTTGAATTTGACAGCAAAAAGCAATCATTTGTAGATAATCTGTGCTCATGCTTCATGCTGCTACTGCATTCTGCTATGTGCTGCTACTGCTACTGCGTGCTATTGTGTGTTGTTGTGTGCTACTGTGTGTTGCTACTGCGTGTGATATTGTTGTGTACTATTACTGCGTGATGTTGTGTGCTTCTATTGCATGTGTTATTGTTGTGTGTTATTGTGTGCTGCTATTGCGTGCTGTTATGTGCTGTTACTGTGTGTGTTATTGTTATGTGCTGCCACTGCATGTTGTTGATTCATGTTGTTGTTGATGTGTGTTGCTACTGCGTGTGTTGTTGTTGTGTGCTGCTACTGCGTGTGTTGTTGTTGTGTGCTGCTACTACAAGTTGTTGATGTGTGTTGCTACTGTGTGTGCTGTTGTTGAGTGCTGCAACTGCATGTGTTGTTGTTGTGTGCTGCTACTACAAGTTGTTGATGTGTGTTGCTACTGTGTGTGCTGTTGTTGAGTGCTGCAACTGCATGTGTTGTTGTTGAGTGCTGCTACTGCGTGTGTTGTTGTTGAGTGCTGCTACTGCGTGTGTTGTTGTTGTGTGCTGCTACTGCGTGTGTTGTTGTGTGTTGCTACTGCGAGTTGTTGATTTATGTGGTTGTTGATGTGTGTTACTACTGTGTATGCTGTTGTTGTGTGCTGTTACTGCAAGTTGTTGATTCATGTTGTTGTTGATGTGTGTTGCTACTGTGTATGCTGTTGTTGTGTGCTGTTACTACAAGTTGTCGATTCATGTTGTTGTTGATGTGTGTTGCTACTATGTGTGTTGTTGTTGTGTGCTGTTACTGTAAGTTGTTGATTCATGTTGTTGTTGTGTGCTTATAATGCGTGTGTTGTTGTTGTGTGCTATTACTGCAAGTTGTTGATTCATGTTGTTGTTGATGTGTGTAGCTACTGTGTGTGATGTTGTTGTGTGCTGCTACTACATGTGTTGTTGTTATGTGCTGCTACTACAAGTTGTTGATTCATGTTGTTGTTGATGTGTGCTGTTACTGCATATGTTGTTGTTGTGTGTTGTTACTGCATATTTTGTTGTTGTGTGCTACTACTGCAAGTTATTGATTCATGTTGTTGTTGTTATTTTGTGTTGCTACAATGTGTATTGTTGTTGTGTGCTGCTACTGCATGTGTTGTTGTTGTGTGCTGTTACTGCAAGTTGTTGATTCATATTGTTGTTGATGTGTGTTGCTACTGTGTGTGCTGTTGTTGAGTGCTGCTACTGCATATGTTATTGTTGTGTGTTGTTACTACATGTGTTGTTGTTGTTGTTGTTTGCTGCTACTACATGTGTTGTTGTTGTGTGCTGTTACTGCAAGTTGTTGATTCATGTTGTTGTTGATGTGTGTTGCTACTGTGTGTGCTGTTGTTGTGTGCTTATACTGCGTGTGTTGTTATTGCAAGTTGTTGATTCATGTTGTTGTTGATGTGTGTTGCTACTGTGTATGTTGTTGTTGTGTGTTGTTACTGTAAGTTGTTGATTCATGTTGTTGTTGATGTGTGTTGCTACTGTGTGCTGTTGTTGTGTGCTGCTACTGCATGTGTTGTTGATGTGTGCTACTACTGCAAGTTATTGATTCATGTTGTTGTTGTTGTGTGTTCCTACAATGTATGTTGTTGTTGTGTGTTGCTACTGCGTGTGTTGTTGATGTGTGTTGCTACTGTATGTGCTGTTGTTGTGTGTTGTTACGGCAAGTTGTTGATTCATGTTGTTGTTGATGTGTGTTGCTACTGTGTGTGCTGTTGTTGTGTGTTGCTACTGCCTGTGTTGTTGTTGTGTGCTGCTACTGTAAATTATTGATTCATTTTGTTATGGTTGTGTGTTATTGTTGTGTACCGCTACTGCAAGTTGTTGATTCATGTTGTTGTTGAT
This sequence comes from Fragaria x ananassa, assembly GCA_034370585.1. Taxonomy (NCBI): domain Eukaryota; kingdom Viridiplantae; phylum Streptophyta; class Magnoliopsida; order Rosales; family Rosaceae; genus Fragaria; species Fragaria x ananassa. The sequence goes on from CP139769.1 coordinate 20,798,646, forward strand.
GTGTGTTGCTACTGTGTATGCTGTTGTTGAGTGTTGCTACTGCATGTGTTGTTGTTGTGTGCTGCTACTACGTGTGTTGTTGTTGTGTGTTGCTACTGCAAGTTGTTGATTCATGTTGTTGTTGATGTGTGTTGTTATTGTGTGTGCTATTGTTGTGTGCTTCTACTGCGTGTGTTGTTGTTGTTGTGTGCTGTTAATGCAAGTTGTTGATTCATGTTGTTGTTGATGTGTGTTGCTACTGTGTGTGCTGTTGTTGTGTGTTATTACTGCAAGTTGTTGATTCATGTTGTTGTTAATGTGTGTTACTACTGTATGTGCTGTTGTTGTGTGCTGCTACTACATGTGTTGTTGTTGTATGCTGCTACTGCAAGTTATTGATTAATGTTGCTGCTACTGCGTGTGTTGTTATTGTGTGCTACTACTGCATGTTGTTGTTGATGTGTGTTGGTACTGTGTGTGTTGTTGATGTGTGCTGCTACTGCGTGTTTTGCTACTGCAAGTTATTGATTCATGTTGCTGCTACTGCGTGTGTTGTTGTTGTGTGCTGCCAATACATGTTGTTGATTCATGTTGTCGTTGTTATTTCATATCAACAACAACAACAGAAAGTAGCAGTAGCAAAGCTTTCGCCCCCTCCTATGACTCCTTCATTATTGTGTTAGTCTTCAAGCAATAATAGAATTAAAGGATTGCCTAAGCATACTTGTGTTATTTCTGAGATGTTAACCCATGTTACTACTTCTACTAGGATGTTAACCTCTGCTACTATTTCTACTAAGATGTTAACATCTGCTACTACTTCTATTAAGATGTTAACATCTGCTACTACTTCTACTGAGATGTTAACCCCTGCTGCTACTACTTCTATTGAAATTAACTACTACTACACTAAGTTATTGAAATTAACTACTACTACACTAAGTTATTGAAAACCTGCTACTGTATTCCATTTAGTGAAAAATCTTAAAATAAAACTTTTCTCTTCTAAAAACATATTTAATTAGTGTAAGATTAGTTTGGTAAATTAAACCATGACACATAGCATGTAGAGAAAAAATTGTTATTAATTGTTAAAAATTGTCCTTATTTGTTTAACAACACAAATATATTTGTTTGTGTTTCAAATCCTTTTAGAGGATATATATGTGATTTCCTTTTTTTTAAACTCAAACACAATTTTGTTATTAGTACTAAAGTAGAATGTACAATACGAATCGATTTGTTGACATGCGTGTAGAGGACAAAGAAGAAAGATCATCTGATTTGTATGAGTGTTGCATCCTCATTACAAATTTTGGCTCACAAGGAGCCTATAATATATCCTATAATCTAATAGCAAATAGATCATAGACTAAAATCCCATATAGAAAACCAGAAAAAGACTAAAAGAAAGATAGACTCATAACGTCAAGACGCCATGAGGCACAAAAAGTGCTTAGAGTCCTAATGAAATGAACTTATTATACTAGAAAACTATAAACTAAAAAACATCCCAAAGCCTAAAAAGAAATTAAACATAAACCCAAAACAGTTGACCTACCCCAAACTTTCTTTTACAGTTGCAGGAAGGACATGAAAGAGGAACACCGTAGCCGTGAGATGAAATTGCATTCATGAGACGTCACCGTCGTGGGACGCCGCCTCCTTGTTCCGCACAGCCACAAGCACACCCCAGGGAGAAGAAACTCTATCGTCGCCACGAACTTAGAGACCAAACAACATCTCCACCAAACCAAAACTCCTCCCAAGAATAGACAAGGACAAAGATGGAATCAAGATAAAATCAGATCTGCTCCTCGAGTCCATGGTGCTATACCTCCACCCTAATTTGAAAACCCACGCTAATCAAAAACTGTTAAGAACCTCTGGCTAATTACCTCTCAAAGCATTTAGTTGCTGACATATATTTCATCCGGCAACAAAATCATACGGCTTCAGCAGATCTAGAGACATGCCTAGCATTAGACCGTCGCAGGATGAGGGTAGGATTTCGTGGTTGACGGCCGACTTAGAGAGAGAGAGAGAGAGAGAGAGAGGCTTTAGGATTTTTTTTTGTTTAATTTTTCCTTGTAGAATCATATTTAATTAACTACTTTGGTTACTTAGAAAATAAGAAAAATGTATTGAGATCATCTATTAATGATTTTAAATATCAAACTTGTAGGAATTTTGTTCTTTTGGGACGTAGTGTATGGGTTCTTCGGCTAAATTTTTCCTCTTCTGCATATTGATGAATTGTTCTTCAATGTTCATCGTCTTTCTTTTTTCTCTCTTTAGTTTTGCTGTTTTTGATTTCTCAAAGTATTAATTTTGTTTCCTTCTAATGATGAAAGAAGACCAAATGATGACTTTTACATGAACCGTTGGATGAATGTTAGAAAGTTTGGTAATATTTTCAAATTTGAAGATGCATACCGTCTAAACATTCATTTATCTATCATACGATATTATTATAAATTGACAATTACTCTACACTTACTGAACTAGTATTTTTTTTAGTAAGGAAAATGGATAACTCCATTGATGATCATCATAACGATCTTACAAAATCAAATTTGAAGGTCATACACGACCTCCTATAATCATCAACTATGCAATGATTGGATTCTACACCTATAATGGAATGCAACTAAAAAATAACCAAAGTTTCAACAAAAGCAAAGCCGAATGAAAACGAACAAGAATTGAAAGACTCAACATAAAGCAAAACTGACTCAACTACTATAGAGACTAAACTGCTACAACATTACACAACTTTAAGATCAATCAACCAAGAGGCTTGGGGCCTATAGACCTTCATGGTGTACCCCTCCACCTCTAAATCAACCAAAAATCCAAAATCATGTAATGTCGTCGCAATCAACCTCATTCCTCAATAGCTGGAACAAGCTCTCCCTCCTCCTCACCTCCGAGATCACACTAATCTCATAAAGCAATGGGCGCCGAGAGCATAGGGATTTCCTCCTTTGGCTTCAGCTTGTTCATGTTGCTACATGGACTACCACGTTTCATAGATCCACTGCTCCTAAATAGCTTTAGCCTGCTTATGTTTTTTTGAAAACTCTAGCTGCTCATGTTGTAGCTCAATAGAAACGTAAAACTCAGATACGGCAACGAGTTTACTGTAAGTCAAACTCACAATCTCACACTCACAAAGAAAGACTTATGTCATTCGACTAAATGATACTAGATTTTTATAATTTTTTTTTTAAGAAACTGATAAAACTTTATTAAAAAACAGAACTATTATATAATGAGAAATTCAGCTGCGACAGCATTTGTATAATAGACGGAACTGTAAAATAAAAAATCTCTCTAGTAAGAGAAGATGAGCGAGCCGCCGAAAAATAAAATATAAATCCAAAAGGGAAGAAAGGTTTTAGTCGCGCAGCCCAAAACTAAAGTCTAAAAACCCCCAAACCCCAAACTCTCACATTGACAGAGTCAGCCATGGCTGTCTGCCACCACCAAGCTCCCTTCAAGCTCTTCACACCCCTCCCACCACCAAACCCCAAACCAATCTTCCGATGCGACCTCTCCCTCCCCTCCCGCCCCACCATCCTCACCGCCGACCCCGAACCCCTCTTCACCTCCGTCAAGGCCTTCGCCCCCGCCACCGTCGCCAACCTCGGCCCCGGTTTCGACTTCCTCGGCTGCGCCGTCGACGGCCTCGGCGACTTCGTCTCCCTCACCATCGACCCCCAAGTCCTCCCCGGCGAGATCGCCATCTCCGAGATCACCGGCGACCACAACTCCAAGAAGCTTAGCAAGAACCCCCTCTGGAACTGCGCCGGGATCGCCGCCATCGAGGTCATGAAGATGCTCGGCGTCCGCAACGTCGGCCTCTCCCTCTCCCTCGAGAAAGGCCTGCCTTTGGGTAGCGGCCTCGGATCCAGCGCCGCCAGCGCAGCAGCCGCCGCCGTTGCCGTGAACGAGATTTTCGGCAGGAAATTAGGAGTGGAGGAGCTGGTCCACGCCGGGCTCAAATCGGAGGAGAAGGTCTCCGGTTACCACGCCGATAACATCGCTCCGGCGTTGATGGGAGGCTTCGTTCTGATCCAGAACTATGAGCCGTTGGATTTGCTCCGGTTGAGCTTTCCGTTGGATAAAGAGTTGATATTTGTGCTGGTGAGTCCAGACTTCGAAGCTCCGACGAAGAAAATGAGGGCGGCGCTGCCGACGGAGATAGGGATGGCCCACCACGTGTGGAATTCCAGCCAGGCTGGAGCTCTGGTGGCGGCGGTGCTTCAAGGCGATGTGGCGAGGCTCGGGAAGGCGTTGTCCTCGGATAAGATTGTGGAGCCGAAGAGGGCTCCTCTGATTCCAGGAATGGAGGCGGTGAAGAAGGCTGCCATTGAGGCTGGAGCTTTGGGGTGCACTATCAGCGGGGCTGGGCCCACGGCAGTTGCGGTGACGGACAATGCCCAGAAGGGGAAGGAAATTGGAGAGAGGATGGTGGCGGCTTTCTTGAAAGATGGGAACTTGAAAGCTGTGGTGAGTGTGAATAGGCTGGACAGAGTTGGTGCTAGGCTTGTTAGTAGCATTCCCAGATGAAGTGGTGAAGTTGTTCTCGGGATTTGAGTGGTGCTCGTAGGTGAGCTCTTTATGTTGCTTTGGAATTAGCAGTAAGTTCCCACATTTGTGATACGAAGAAAGATTGAAAACGTTTTTTAAACAAAAAGATTGAAAACGAGTGATGTATGTGTTTGATTGAGCCTGAGTTTTGCTAGTGACGAGATGATCTATACATTAGTATATAAAGACTAGACGGTGGAGATGTGAAAATTTGATTAAAAAGTGAGTGTAAAGTGAAAATCCGCACCGTAAGAATAAATACGGACATCCGCACATGAGAAAATCTGTATATATATATATATTGTTATTGTTATATTTATATAGATGTTTTAATGCCATAGCTTAATGGAGATAGCGATGATCATGTTTCTGTACATTGGTCAAATGGCATTAAAATTATGGCAAAATCTGTTTAGGGTTGCTGGGATGAATTGGGATTCTCCAGCAGGGTGCTCTGCTGTATTAGCCATTAAGTGGCTATCACAATGTCTTTGGCAAAGAAAAGAAAAAGTTATGTTGCAGTGTTTTGGCTGTAATTTGCGTAATTTCAGCTTTAGTTGAGTATAAAGACCATATTTTCTCCATTTTTGTGATTGGAAGGGGCCATTCGGGTTATTTGTTTTGTCCTAGGGTTTATGTCTCTCTTAGGCAAGTCCTCTGTAGTCTTCTTTGTTTGCTGTTGCTTCTATAGATAGTTGTGAACTTCATGTGCATGGCTTTTGTTTCTTCATGTGTTTCGTTATGCATGAAAGGTAAAAACAAATTCATAATTGATAATCTGATTGCTTTATCTAAACAAAAACCTCTTACAAGTTACAACTGCCATCTGATTTCTCATAATAGTGCTTTGGAGTTTATGCATTTGTTTATGTTTCAGCTTTTATGGACTTGTTTTCGATTTGTTTATGTGTCCATTATGGTGGGTGATGCTAGTTTTTGCTGTTAACAAAAATGAGTATTGAACAATTACTCCGTTAAGGGTAAAATCACATCAGCATCGGTTGTATGTTCTGCAAGTGCTATCTTGTTGTGTTGTCTTTGTATGAAACTCCCTTTATTCCATAGCGTTCTGCTGACTGTATATAGCGAGGTAGTATTCCGACAAAGTAGAACAATTACTTATTTTTTTTAAAAAAAATCTGACAAAAGATACAAGAAGTCCTAAATTGGTGCTCTACTCTGTACAAAGCTTATATCATTAGAAAGAAGAATTGCTGTGATAAATATAAGTCTGGCTTATACTAAGTTGGGGCAATGGGAGGCTATGCCTTTTAACTCTGCGTTTTTTGGAAGAGAAGGTGAATTTTCAGTTGGTTTATCTCATATATATATATATATATATATATATATATATATATATATATCTAGGGTGTTTAAAAATCTCATATTTATCAACTTTTCCTGTTTATTGAGTATGTATATTCTGGCACTGAATTTCAGCTTAATGATAAATGGAATATGGCTGCATTTACTTGGACCATGCTTCTCATTGCTTTGTAGATGCACATTGGGATACTTTGCTTCTGCGGAAGGAACTAAGTATTTGATCATGGGGCTTTTTTGGTGCAGGCTTGGTTATACCAATGGTGAAGCACTGAAGCTTGGTCTTGTTGTGACTTTATTCATTACATGGCCTAGAAGATGAATCCAGTTCTTGAAATTGTAAAGAAGCAGCTTTAGACTTTTGGGGTGGTTGCTGATTCTGGAGGGGAGTTAGGTGGCTCTATTGGCCCAGAGGTTTGCTGTTTTCATGTCTTAGCCGGAATGAGGTGTATTACTATTTTGTGAATTGGATTTTCAATTTTCATTTTGACAACTTTGGTTTTATGAGTTTTTCATTGGAGTTTCGGGAAATTGTTTTCCTCTTCTAGGCACATCTGCTGTCATTGCAAGATATTTGAATATAAACTATTTTTAGCTTAGTACATTCTGTATCACGTACCCTTACCAGCAAAAATATATAGTCACACTCCATAATTCCTAATTCAGGATGTGAATATCAGATATGAAGGCTTTTCTGTTGCACTTGATACTTTGATGATTTACTTGTTTCGTAAAAGATCAAATAGTATCTGTTATGCAATCTATAATTGAACAATTAAGATTGCTACAGTAGTAATCATGTTCATGTATTGGGAATTTGGGATGGTGGAGGAAATTAAGAATAATTAGGAATGAGTGTTTGCAGTGGTCCTTAATCACTTGGTCATCAGCAGCCATCACTTGTTCTCAGGCATAACGATTAATAGAGCTAATTAGATATTTAAATTCGAGTTGATAATGGTTCTAATGTGGTGCCTATCCAAATGTGGAGTTCTAGTTCTAATGTGATTCTTCCACTGTATTTAGTTCTACTTCTACTGTGATTCGAACTCGATCTTTAGTTTACCATCCATCACTATATATACATGTATACAGATGAAACGTGATTACAGAATTGAGGCTTCTTCCTCATCAGCAACCAATATCAGTGCTAGCTCCGATGTCTACAGCTCGAGACTCGACAGTGATGGGGTATCCCGTTGAGCATGAGCTTGCTACCTACTCATCATCATCGACCTTTCTCCAATCTGGTGGAGCTGCTCAACCAATTTCTACCCTCCTGCCAATCCAACCAACCAAGGAGAATTACTTTTTGTGGAAATCCTTGTTCATCTCAGTTCTGAGAGCCTCTGACATGTTAGACCTGGCAGAAGGTCGAGAACAGTGTCCACCACAAAGCGAAACCCTAGCTCATACCAACTGGATCAAGAGGGACCAAACGTTACTAACTTGGATCAACTCAAGTTTATCTGTGAGCTTACTCGCAAGCACAGCAGGCTTCACTAGCGGACGAGCTCTGTGGTTACACTTGGAAAAGCTACTTTCTGATCATGCAACCACTCATGTACGTGAGCTCAGGAATCGTCTAACAAACCTGGACATGAGGAAAGAACCTCACTCGACGCCGGAGGAAACTGCGGACGTGAGGAAAGAACGTCGTTACAAGTCCGGAGTAGAGAGATACCTAGAAACAGCTAAAGAAATCGCTGATGGCCTCGAAGCTGCAGGGTCACCGGTAGATGATTCTGAATTTGTTTCTTGCGTCCTGAACGGACTTACAAGGTCATATGAAGGCTTTGTTGCCTCCATCAGGGATCGGCCTGATCCCCTAACTCGAGAAGAACTGCAGAAGTCACTTCTAACTTATAAACCTGAATCGCGGATCCCTGGGTTTACATTTGTTCTATTTCTTTTTGTTCTAACCCTGGTTGTGTGCTTGGCCGGTGGAATATCCTTTATATTCCCTCTAGTTTTATTTGTTTGTGTGCTAGCAGAACTGATCTGGGACATCATCTTATCAAGTTCAAAGATTAGAGAAAGTGCCCACTGCGAGTATATGAAATTACACACAGAGTCTGTGTGAATATATTAAAGTGTATTTTTCTTTAGAAGATAATGTGATTTCCTAATCTTACTGTGATTGTCTTGTAGCTTGAAATTGATGACATGCGACCAAAAACTCAATATAACATGTGTGCAAAGACTCTTGGATATCAAGTTGAATGTCAAGATTTTTTCTCATAACTGAAGTTGGATGTCAAGATTAGTTTTTAGTTATTTTCTCTCGCCTCCATCGAGAAATTTAGCTAATTTTTAAAGTTGTCAATTATTTGAGTATTTCGTTAAACCTCGGATTTACCTCAAAAATTAAGAAGTTAAAATAACAATTCCATTAGAGATACTCTAAGCCATTGTAAAAAGATTGTTTCCACAAAAAAACTTTTTTCGACGAGTTGGGAGGAATCAGAAGTGGTAACAGATTTGAAATAGGTTAAGAACATGAATTTTATTTGACATTTTTCTGGTAAACCCATCTTCTTCTCTTTTGTTGGTTGCGCGTCTGTATTACGTTTTTGTTGTTGTAAATTCGTAGAACAAATGTGTGCGTCTGAGGAGAAGCATGATTTGGTATGAATGACTCGTCTGTATTCAATTTTGTTTTTGTTTTGGTCAATTAACTCTTAAATAGACATTGCTTTCCAAAACACTATGCTAAACAATGTGCAAGAGTTTGGACCGTTACTTGTGACCTATAATTGCTTTTAGGAAGCGAAACACCGTCCTAACTCTTCACTATAGAGGTATTAGACTTCTTATCTTCCACAAAATCACGCTATGAACAATGTAGAAGATTTTGATTTTGGACAATTGGTAAGCTACATTGCGTTTCTAATAATTTTGATGGTGGTTACCATAATCAGAAACGTGCTGTGTTTCTCATGACCAATCGATTCCATCAGTATCTCAACCATTACCTACCTGTACAAAAACAATTAACTTGAAGTTGGTATTGTTCATTACAGATTAGTCTGGGGTGAGCAGCAGCCGAGTTGCAATCAAAGGTTAGCAAGTTGTCAACCTCACATGTTTAAATAATGATGTGTGAACTCACAGTTTGGTGAACCAGGAGCCCAGCAATTTGGAGTTCCCTGTGGTTGTTAAAGTGTGTAATCTATTCTATAGCAGTCATAGAGATAAGGGTTGTTACTTCTTAAATGAAGACTTAAATGCTAGATTAGGACTTGACTACATTTCTCTCCACCTTGTCTACCCTGAGGTCTTTATATTCTGCACACTCTCATTGTTGAAACCCAGTAGTTATTCGAGTTTTGATCATTCTCTGACATTATGGCTCCCCAGTTCATGTTTCTCATTGGTAAACCTTCTATTGTCATCATATTTCTTCCTTTCTTGTGGATCTTAGCCTCTCTTATTTCCATGGTTACTTTGCCATTCCTATGGCTTGCAAGGTTACTAAACCCCAGAGGCCTTGAGGAAAACATTCTCCGGTCACTTCCAAAGGTCTGGTATACTGCAGAAGTCGATGAAAAGCTCAAGGATTGTGCCATCTGCTTGATGGAGTATGAGGGTGGAGATGCTCTTAGGGTTTTGCCTCCTTGTGGTCATGGTTTCCATGTCAACTGTGTTGATAGGTGGCTAAAGTGCCACTCTTCATGTCCATCGTGTCGCGCCTCTGTGGTTATGGAGAGCAAAGAAGCACAGATACTTGGAGATGCCAAAAGTCCACCATTTTCAGATACTATATGTGATGCTTCAAATCCTTACAGACTGACTTTCTGGCGCCTTTGAATCTCATTAGTACGTTCATGTTTGGTGCAGACATAAAAACAAAGGGCCAAAGAAGACGAGCAAATTTACTAAACTTGTATGTAAAGCGTTCCAGTTACACAATAGCTAAAGTCAAATGGTAAATACCACAAACAAGATGGAGATACAATAATTTGATTTTTAGTTTTAAACCGTTGTGATTATTGGGACAAAAGGGTATGGAAGTTTTCTATTTTCGGAGACAATGTTTTCTGTTTCTCCTTGTCTCAGCTCTGAAGACATAAATAAAGCAGTCATGGATGTTTCAAATGCTTTCATTCCCACATCCTAAACTTTTGAGCCACAACAGCCATGGAAACTTTCCTTTCCTTTGATATTCTACCTAAGGGTTGACATATAGATCCTGAAAAGTGAAAACATCAACTACAATACTGCATGATGCATGAATTCAAAGCAAAAGTTTGGATGCCGAAAATCATTACGGTTACACAAAACGCTATCAAGTCGTTTGTCATGTATAACACAAATGACAGGTAAAAAATGTATACATCATCCTTTCTAAAGGATTCACCGTACAATTTGCAAAAGTAGCAAGAAAGTATAAAGTCGAAGACAAGTTTCTAATTCACATGTAAACTAATTGTCTTTGGCAGCTGCAGCAGCCTGTTTTGCACCAACAGAGAAGAACTCAGTGATAACTTCAAGGGGCATGCCTTTGGTTTCCGGTACTTTGATGAAAACAAAAATCCAAGCGATGACGCACACTACAGCGTACATGCCAAATACGCCAGATAGGCCGACGGATTTGAGCAGCACCGGGAGGGAGTAGGTAACAATGATGTCACAAATCCAAAATGTGAGAGCACAGATGGCAATGCAGAGACCTCGCACTCGGGTGGGAAAGATTTCTGCACAGAGAATGTTGGGGACTGGTCCGAATCCCATCACAAAAGAGCAGAAGTAGATCACAACGCTACCAGTTGAGATTGCTGCATTCACAACACTACCAAAATTCACAAGGCTTCCAAGGACTAGGATCACGAGAGAAAGTATCAAGACGGGGATAGTGGTGAGCAGTAAGGTCCTGAATTACAAATGAAAAAGAGGGTAAATGGTTAAGATACAAAATACAAAACAATTAATTGAAATTGAACCATGTTCTTTTGGTTATTTGATTATGCTCCCTCATCTCATAGTAATAACTTGGGAGTCATTTTGGAAGATCTTTAACTTGTCATTACAGATAACTTCACATGATAAGTAAAGTTTTGGTGATTGGATTACTAGGGAATGTAGGCATAACTTATTTTGAAAAGACTCCAAAATTTCTATAATTAGAGCTCTCACGAAATAATTTACCTTCTGCCTGAGATATCCATGAGCCTCATGGCAACAGCAATACTAGGAAGCATCAACAAGGTTGTCAATCCACTAATAAGCAGAGATGCAGAAGCTGAGCTAAGACCGAGGTTTGAAAGAAGCACTCCAACACCGGCCTGCTCAAGAATTTGAGGTGTGTAGTAGAGAACCCCATTTATGCCGGAGAACTGCATTATTATGAGAAACCCTCAGAGGCGTACGAAATTGAGTAAAAGGGTAAAGAGTATACAAACTTTAAGTATAATCGAATTCAAACTCTGCCACAAAGATTACCTGCTGAAGTATTTGAAGTCCGACACCAACAACCAAAGCATGCTTGACTCCTGGTTCGAAAAGATCACTCCAACTTGTCCCTTTAGCAGAAGCTGCAGCTGGGTGAACCATTGCTGGTCCAACTGGATGATGTTGTTGTATAAGATCTCTGGAATAAAGAGCCGGTTGGCTCACCAAAGCAGAAGCCTGGATGAACTCACTATCTGCTGGTACATCGCCGCCAGGTATTGAAACAATAGACCCACGACGAGATCCAGGTACACCCTCTTGGTGCAAAAAAATTCTTTTAAACCCTCCTTTATGTCCATCTTGGCCATCTCTCTCGGACCATTTCCATGCTAGCTGCCAACCGCCACCAATCCCAGTGCTACCGCCTTGATCGCCGCCTAGGAGACTGTTGTTTCTCATGCTGACAAGGCTTCCATGATTAGTTGGGCCCATGCCCTTTTCAATGCTTGTTGTCTGACGTGAGATCAATGGACTATGCAAATTGTCATCCGAATCACCACCGCCACCTGCATCGGATGCATAGTCATCGCCTTCCCTAGGTGCAATGCTCTCCTCATCCCACTCTTCGTGCTTAGGTTGATTCCCTCCCACACTGAACATGCTGCCAAAGTGTGGGAAAAGCATACTACCCTTGCTTCCTGCATCAGGGAGCTTTTCATGAACACTACCGAAGAGTGTGACAAGAGGATCAACAATCCCACTTTTACTTGCCATGCTCCCATGCCGAGACACAAGACCGATAGTACTTTGTCCAGTCACTGGTCTGGCAACCCATGATTGACCTTGTTCAGTCCCATATAATTTGATTTTATCCTTGTCAACAGGTAAATCATGGTCATCAACGAGGTCATTGTCCGGACCAATTATGTATTCCTCAAAAGATGTTTCGCCCCCAACTCCAAGACCCTCAACAAGTAAAGCCATCTCACCTGTTGATTTGAGAAGGGTCAATATCATTTGCATATGCAGCAGTATGATAGTTGTTATGTTCCTCTATGAATGAAAAATGTCTTGAATGCAGTATACATAAGCGCGGAGAGGACAGAGCATCAAGTTACCAAAAGAAATACTCAGAGCTATTAAGTATGAAAGAAAGAGAAAGCACCAACAAGTAAAGCCATCTCACCTGTTGATTTTAGAAGGGTCAATATCATTTGCATATGCAGCATTAGATAGTTGTTATGTTCCTCTATGAATGAAAAATGTCTTGAATGCAGTATACATATGCGCAGAGAGGACAGAGCATCAAGTTACCGAAAGAAATACTCAAAGCTATTAAGTATGAAAGAAAGAGAAAGCACCAACACCTTGATGCTTACACTAAACATGTTTGATAATATTTATATTACATTTGAGCAATTGCAGTCCTGAAAATACTTATGTGGCATGTTATGTCATAATTATATTTCACCAATGATTTTATCATTTTATGTATCGAAAAACTCAACATCAGGTAATACATTAAGATGGAGTGCTTTAGACTATCCTAATCATGGATATGAAATGTATGAAGCCTATCAACATTCACCACCGATGCAAACAACTATTTTGCAGGATCACTTGGAATTTGAAAGAGTGCAAAGGACTTTTGCTTCACATAACAACATAGAATTAAAGGTAGTCTTCTTTATCCCTTCTTAACTATGTTGATCTTGCACCGTATCTCTCAAGTTTATTATCAAAATGAAGATTTTGGGTCGGAAACCTATAGCTAGGAATGTCAAGGTAAGCTCCTACTGAAACACTAATAAACTTCATGGAAATAAAGCATTTAGTGCAATCAATCTTTTCATCTCAGTAGGGACCAACTATTCACAGTAACAAGAACAAAATGACTAACCAGAGACATCTTCTCTGCTGCGCAGCCTCTGTAAGACTTTCTTTGCTTCAAGCATCCGTCCCTTACTCACTAGCCACCGTGGAGACTCAGGCAAGAAAAATACAGTCAATGCAAAATAAACAAGAGAAGGAATAGATAAAACCCCAAGCATCAACCTCCAACTTGGTGCCTCCGTCAAGGACAACACAAAAACCATACAATATGACAAGAACATCCCACCAGAGCCAGTGAACTGTGGTAGGGTATTCAATGATCCCCTTATTTCAGGTGGAGCTGTCTCAGATATATAAAGCGGGACAAGGGTAACTGCTAAACCAATCCCCAGTCCATCTAAAAGCCTAGCCAAGAGAAGGATGTAGACATTGGGAGACCATAACATTACAATACCACTGAGAAAGTAGAGCACAGAAGAGATTATAAGCATAGGACGGCGGCCTATCCAGTCAGCTACGGCGCCTGAGCATGTTGTAACCAGAGTTGCCCCTATAAGTGACATCGCCACTATCAGCCCTTCCACAGCTGGTTGACTCTCCAAATTGAACTCCCTCTTTATGTACAAAACAGATGCTGCAGCAACAAAAACCAAAAAGGGTCAGTCGGAGAATGTAATCAAAATACAATAACTTCCCATGAAGTAAAATTCCATTAGCAAACGAAAGAAAGCTGAAGAAAAGCACACAAAAAAAAGAAGCTAAAAAGGCCATCTTTTGATGGATCTAAAGTTGGCTATTGCTCTGAATCTAAAGGAATCAAACTTTCTGTAGTGAAAAAGACAGATTCAAAGCTAGTACCTGCGATTGTAGCGTTGTCCCATCCTTGCAATAGATTCCCAACAGCAGCAGCAATAGCAACAAGCACAGCTCCACTCATTGTCAACTCAAATGTTCAAAATTCAATTACTACCCTCTAAATAAAGCCTTCACCGACAATCCAATGAATCCAAATAAGAAGAGCAAAACCCAGATCACTGATCCGTCAATCTTGGTCACCCAAATCAACAAAGTGATCTAGCATCAGTATGAAGAACTCTATCATAGACTAAGGATTATAAGGATTATATAGGCTATTAGAGTATATCAGATCAAGCACAAGAACACAATTGAATAAAACAAAGCAGTATACAACAAATTAAGGTTGTTGGGTTTACCTGTAGCAAGAGTAGCTTGATGGGTGAGTGATGTGTCTATCTGCAATTGCAGACGCCGTAGAAAGTTCGAGTCTTTAGGGCTGATGAAACCCAAAAGCAAAGCCAGTAAAATATCCCAAAAGGTGGCAACTGATTAAAGGAGGAAGAGGCCAAAGAGGAAACAGGAGTCTAGCCTTTTGGAAACAGAGCGAGAGCGGTGGCTGATGGACACCTTCCCTCGTCCTCCTCTCTTAGACTTGCACGTCAGCTCCCTGTATCAAATCACTGTTATCAGTTTCATCATCAATCGCTAGCTGTGATTTTGGGTTTTAAAATCCAAGAGATAAGGACACGAATTCAAATTTATATGCAAATTGAACAACCCAAATGAACAGAGTTTTACAGAGTTACTCTGTTTTTATGAGCAGTAATGTAGAAACTGACCTGAGATTTACTGGGTTTTGCTGAAACAGTCCAGAAAACCCATGATTAGGGATGTTGGGTTTTCTGGGAATCCTTCTTCTGAGAGAATTAGGATATGCTAAAGCTAAACTAGGCCGTCTGAGGTCTTAAACAAAACCTAAGAGATAATATTTATGCCAAAAGTATAGATTTGGTATAAAACCCTAAACTAAGGGGAACTAATCGGCTGCATGCTACACCCAGCTCAGCCCTGAATATTCTTATTCAATTAATGTTCATCATTACCATAAGGACAAGAACCAGAAACAAATCAAGAAAGCAAAAGCATCTTATGAATAAATAAAAATAAAAAATTTATACAAAAATAAACAAACGAATCGTATATAGTCTGGACTTATAGGTGTCCTTGTTTATATGGGGCTAGTCATGTGAGTTAAATCAATCTCTCTATTACAAAAAAGAAGCAATAATTTGAAAGAGGAAATGAATCGGATCAGATCGGATCGTGCTACCGGTTACCTTTGTTGTTGGAACACAACTTACGGACGAGGAATCGAGTTGTAGTTCAGTTACTCCTAGTTGGCTAGTTTCCACTTCCAACAGGCAGGAATAAGTTCCTGTACGGTTTTTACTTCACGATCAAAATTGTTTCAAAGCACTAACGGGTACTTGCACAAACTAAAATGAACAGCTCGATAACATCGAGTGCAGGGTCATTTGCACTGTTGATGGGTAGACGAATTTTCCAAATTTGTTTATCTTCGGTTTTGTTTGACTTAGATTTATTAGTAAAAGATGCATCAAATTGAGGTGAGATTTTTTTTAATTATTTGTACGTAACCTCTAATTATTTTATTTTTAACTAAGTATCGTTGGGTTTATTATCCAACGGCAACATAATAAGAAAACTGCATTATTAGACATTATGATGTGCAATCGTGTTATTACATAATAATCTAGTGATCTTTCAATTATGTCACTGTTGTGACAAAGTAAATAAAATTGTCATTAAAGCAGTACTTTTTACTAGTAGATATTTGTTAGAATACATGTACTTTGTAAAAATTCTCGATATTATTTCGGGACTTCTAGATTCTTATTGTAATAAAAGGTTTAGGTTTCACATCTCCTTTTTTATTTGACAATTTCATTAAAAAAAACTTGATGGCAGCCACACCATCCCTTTATTCAAAAAAAATGACTCTTTAATTTGTTTTCTTACATTTCAAATTTAGATAGAAAATGAATCTCAACGGTCAAATAAAATATCTTATATTTCTGCTATAAGTATCTAAAATACAGGATTTTGGTCTAAATATAAGAAAAAATAGTTTGCTGTATAGTTGGTCGATCAAATTCATGTAAGTTTAAAGACTTGTTACAATGCACCTAACAGGTTGCAAGTTCAAAGGTTGGTCTGTCAAATTTAGGAGAACAAGGGTTATCCCAAAAATAACTTCACTCTCGTAATATGTCCAAACAACAAATATTTCACTTGCTCATAATGTCGATCGATTGACAAGAGAGAATTATGGAATATTCAATTATATGTTCCCTATCATTGGCTATTACGTACAACGAGACCTTCCTCCCGGACCCAGGTGAGGGACCTCCAATAGAGCCATGGCAGTGTGATGTTGCCACCAACCGATGTTCCATCCTTCTCTTTCCTCTCTTAATTTGATTCTCTTTAATTTCTCTATCATTCCAGACAAGCTGGCTTCAAAGGGCCGGGAGGTCTGTGGAAGATGAGTTGAGATTGGTTGGCTTTTATTTTCAGTGCTACACATGGGGAAAATCTCAGCCAACGAATATAATAGAAAAAGCCATGCATTGTTCGTTTATGATCTGCGCGCACTCTCTTTATTTTCTAGACTGTAAACCCAAATTTCACATTCTTTGTTAACTCTTTAGTCTTTACTGTAATGAATTTATGCTTGTATCACAAGAAATGTAAGGAGAATAACAACTACTGTCAGTACTGTGTATGTAGATATATAAAATTTAACAATAATAATAGTCGTTGAATAATCCAAGCAAATACGTGGCTCGTGAATCAACAAAATTAGAAAACCGTCGGAAATAACATGTGGCAACGTGGAAATGGTCGGCTGACAACATAAACTTAAATCCCGATTGAAATCGATCGATTATCAAGTGTCGATTGATGATCAGATTATAGACATGTAAAATTTAATTGGGTTTACAAGTGATGGCTCGCAAGAAGTCAAGGCGGACTGGACTTCGCGAGGCGAACCGGATTTCGCGAGGCGAACCGCATTTCGCATAGAAATAAATGAAGGCGAGGCAGACCGGACTTCGCGAGGCGAACCGCATTTCGCAAAGAAATAAATGAAGGCGAGGCGAACCGCATTTCGCATAAAAATAAATGAAGGCGATGCGGACCGGACTTCGCAAGGCGAACCGCACTTCGCGAGGCGAACCGCACTTCGCTAGGCGAACTAGACTTCGATAGGGGAAATAGACATCGCATAGATTTACATGAAGGTGAAGCGAAATGGCTCTGCGCGCGTGGATTTACATGAAGGCGAGGCGAGATGGCCTCGCGTAGGGGAATCCGCGAAATAGGATCAGAAATCACCGCTTGCTTGGAAATCAAGGTTCCTCGCGAGATATTTTCCATATCTGCGAGATGGTCGCCCCTTACTGAAGATCTTGATAAAAACAGGACAATCAATCCAAAGTGATTTGGGCATATCTAAATCTTAAGATTTGATTGATCTGATTGTCTTAAAATCGGCAAATAAATCAATCAGTCAAAGATTCATTGATTCGATTAAGGAAGTATTATTGATTCAGAATCTTCATTACTTGCCTTAAGTGGAGAAATGTTAACACTATAAATACCCATTCTCATCCCAAGAGGAGGGGGCAGAGACTAAAAGGCGAAAACAGAGAAGCAGAGAAGCAGCGGACTAGAGAGAGAAAAATCTCTCCCGCGAGCTCAGAAGTCTCCCCAAAAAATCCTTGAAGAACTAACAAGCTCATAGCCAGTTCTTCATCAAATCCAAAATTCTTGAAGAACTATCAAGCTCATAGCCAGTTCTTCATCAAATCCAAATCCAAGATATTCGTTACGTGATCAACTCGCGTAACCCTCAAGAACAAGTGTTTGTCACCCTTGAGTTAAACCTACACTCAGACATAGAATCAGAAGAGTTCACAAAGATTGTAACCCGCATTCACATTGATTAAATTAAATTATTCTTTGTACACGTGTTGTTCTGTTATTTGTCGCAGATATTTTCGTGTTTACAAAATTGGCACGTCCAGTGGGACAACTTTGTCTCTCATCTCCTTCTCCGCAAGCAAGTTCAAATTCGTTCGACGTAATGGCCTCCAAAAGCACTCAAGCCATCTCGACGAAGAAGTCTAAACCAATGACCGCAAGGTCAAACAGCGAGCCCTCTGGTCATGTCACCAGTAGCATGGCAAGGAATCAACCAACAACATTTGTGGCTTTGCCTTCCAACCCTCGCGAACCGGTCATCACGTTGGCGAATCTCGCGGACAAGCATGCCTCGCGAAGTGAAGGCAAGCGCGCCTCGCGAAGTGAAGAGAAGGAGACTCTAAACAAATCAAGGGAGCGATTGTTCTCACCTGCCTCAGATGATGAATCAAGCACGGCTTCGTATCATGGGAGTCCAAATAATGATGAAGGACACACGTATGGCATGCCAGCGGATCATTCATCACAATCTATTCCCATGCAAGTTTTGGTGACAGGCGCGTCCACCATTGAAGAGCAAATAGTCAACCTGATGGGAGCCGTTGAGAAACTCACCAGGACAATGGAGGAAAAAGACATGCAAATTGTCGAGCTCTGTAGCAGACTCGAAAATCAAGAGGAAGAAAAGAGGGAAAAGGAAGGCGAGAACTCCAAGAATGATGGCAAGGATGCCAGACCAGTGACTGGACAAAGTACTATCAGCCTTGTGTCTGACGTGATTTTTTCATCGGGGAAAAAATATATTCGCTTTGCGGTGTGTTAGTTGAATAATTCACTATCTTACTCAACCGAAGAATATGTCGGCCTAGGAATTAAATCCGTCGCTCGAGAAACACTATACCAACAGAAAATTATTCGTCGCTGAAAACCATCTACGCCGACGGAATATTTTGTCGTCTAAGACAAAAGTTGTCAGCAAAAATATATTCGTTTTATTCTTCGTCGCTGAAGACCATCTACGCTGACAGAATAGTCCGTCGCCTAAAACAAAAGCCATCGCCAAAAATATATTCGTTCTGCGGTGTGTCAGGTAATAATTCAATTTCTTACCGACGGATTATGTCGTCGACTAGGAACATTAATTCGTCGCCCAAGAGATGAACTATACCGACGGAAAAGTATACTTCGAGCAAGACCTACTAAGCCGACGAAAACGTGCCAACGAAATCTATTCGTCGGCTAGGAATGTCTTAGCCGACGGAAGTTCCCGTCAATCTTCTTCCGTCGCTTAGGTAGATTTTAGGCGACGATTATGTTGTCATATGTGACGGTTGTTTTTTCGTTGCTGAAGTACGACTTAGCCGACAGAATTTGTTGGATTCCGTCGGCTAAGAGGTTTTTTCCACTAGTGTACTTACCTATTGGAGAGACCAAAAACGAGAAAATGCTTGTTAAATCCCATTGTTTTCCTCTCTTCTTTTGTTCTTTTACAATGAATATTTTTCATCTATCTAGTGTGTAATGGGGAACAAGAGATTGAGCATTTTAATAGAGGGTTATGACAGTTTTGTAGCTGAACACTACTAGAAAATGGGTCTTGGGCGACGAAACAAAAAAAACCGAGCGACAATTTTTTTTTTCGTCGCCTAAGAGAAAACTTAGGCGACGAAAAAAAAATCGTCGCCCAAGGAAAAAAAATCGTCGCCTAAAGTTGAACTTTAGGCGACGAAAATAAAATCGTCGCCTAAGGCTAAATTTCGTCGCCTAATATAGAAACTAGGGCGACGAAACAATATTTCGTCGCCTAAGATATTTATATCGTCGCCTAAGTTTTTTAATCCTTAGGCGACGAAACTCAAATATATCGTCGCCTAAGTATTTTATTTTTTTATTTTTACTTGGCCGACGAAATAAAAGAATTTCGTCGGCCAAGAGTAAACCGAATAATTAAAATAAAATAAAACACATTTAAATTTCATTGTACAGGATTTTTTATTTTTACTCTTGGGCGACGAATTTAACAAATATCGTCGCCCAAGTATTATCTTGGCCGACGAATTACCCTACTTTCGTCGGCCAAGATAATCCGAATAATTAAAATAAAATAAAACACATTTAAATTTCATTGTACAGGATTTTTTATTTTTACTCTTGGGCGACGAATTTAACAAATATCGTCGCCCAAGTATTATCTTGGCCGACGAATTCCCCTACTTTCGTCGGCCAAGAGTAATCGGAATAATTAAAATAAAATAAAACACATTTAAATTTCATTGTACAGGATTTTTTATTTTTACTCTTGGGCGACGAATTTAACAAATATCGTCGCCCAAGTATTATCTTGGCCGACGAATTACCCTACTTTCGTCGGCCAAGATAATCCGAATAATTAAAATAAAATAAAACACATTTAAATTTCATTGTACAGGATTTTTTATTTTTACTCTTGGGCGACGAATTTAACAAATATCGTCGCCCAAGTATTATCTTGGCCGACGAATTACTCTACTTTCGTCGGCCAAGAGTAATCCGAATAATTAAAATAAAATAAAACACATTTAAATTTCATTGTACAGGATTTTTTATTTTTACTCTTGGGCGACGAATTTAACAAATATCGTCGCCCAAGTATTATCTTGGCCGACGAATTACCCTAATTTCGTCGGCCAAGATAATCCGAATAATTAAAATAAATAAAGCACATTTAAATTGTAAGGTAATGTTTTTATTTTTATAGCCCCGTCAGCGTCTCGTCGATTGGAAACTATTCTCAGTTGAAGGTCCGGCCAGATTACGTGATTTGGAGGGTCGAATAGCCGTTTCCGTCCGTTTAGGGGTTTGACCGCGCCGATTGACCGGACGGATCAAGCCCTTATCGTTGTCCGATGGAGCTAAATTTTTTCCCACCTACGTAATTCGTTATGCTGGTCATATCTGACGGTAGGTTTTCAGTTCCTCTTCTCCGATCACCAAACTCACGTTATATGTACTAATGTTGTATAACTTTTTTATTTAAGTGTTGAGTTTAAGTGTCGTTTTGAAGACAACGTATACGTAGAGGCCTCAAACGCAAAAAAGTTGTGAAATAAGATATGACCGGAACAGTGAAATACGTCAACCCGTAAAAAATGAAGATATTCTGGTAAAATTTCGGTGCCGGTTGTTCCGGTCAACGAAATTCTCTTATTTCTACCTAGTGGTAGCCCTATCCCGGGTATTTATTTTTTACCAAATTTTTATAGCCCCATAAGCATCTTGTCGATTGGAAACTATTCTCAGTTGAAGGTCCGGCCAGATTACGTGATTTGGAGGGTCGAATAGCCGTTTCCGTCCGTTTAGGGGTTTGACCGCGCCGATTGACCGGACGGATCGAGCCCTTATCGTTGTCCGATGGAGCTGAATTTTTTCCCACCCACGTAATTAGTTATGCTGGTCATATCTGACGGTAGGTTTTCAGTTCGTCTTCTCTGATCACCAAACTCACGATATATGTACTAATGTTGTATTTCTTTTTTATTTAAGTGTTGTGTTTAAGTATCGTTTTGAAGACAACGTATACGTAGATGCCTGAAACACAAAAAAGTCGTGAAATAAGATATGACCGGAACGGTGAAATACGTCAGCCCGTGAAAAATGAAGATATTCCGGTAAAATTTCTGTGCCGGTTGTTCCGGTCAACGAATTTCTCTTATTTCTACCTAGTGGTAGCCCTATCCCGGGTATTTATTTCTTACCAAATTTTTATAGCCCCGTAAGCGTCTTGTCGATTGGAAATTATTATCAGTTGAAGGTTCGGCCAGATTACGTGATTTGGAGGGTCGAATAGCCGTTTCCGTCCGTTTAGGGGTTTGACCGCGCCGATTGACCGGACGGATCGAGCCCTTATCGTTGTCCGATGGAGCTGAATTTTTTCCCACCCACGTAATTAGTTATGCTGGTCATATCTGACGGTAGGTTTTCAGTTCGTCTTCTCTGATCACCAAACTCACGATATATGTACTAATGTTGTATTTCTTTTTTATATAAGTGTTGTGTTTAAGTATCGTTTTGAAGACAACGTATACGTAGATGCCTGAAACACAAAAAAGTCGTGAAATAAGATATGACCGGAACGGTGAAATACGTCAGCCCGTGAAAAATGAAGATATTCCGGTAAAATTTCTGTGCCGGTTGTTCCGGTCAACGAATTTCTCTTATTTCTACCTAGTGGTAGCCCTATCCCGGGTATTTATTTCTTACCAAATTTTTATAGCCCCGTAAGCGTCTTGTCGATTGGAAATTATTATCAGTTGAAGGTTCGGCCAGATTACGTGATTTGGAGGGTCGAATAGCCGTTTCCGTCCGTTTAGGGGTTTGACCGCGCCGATTGACCGGACGGATCGAGCCCTTATCGTTGTCCGATGGAGCTGAATTTTTTCCCACCCACGTAATTAGTTATGCTGGTCATATCTGACGGTAGGTTTTCAGTTCGTCTTCTCTGATCACCAAACTCACGATATATGTACTAATGTTGTATTTCTTTTTTATATAAGTGTTGTGTTTAAGTATCGTTTTGAAGACAACGTATACGTAGATGCCTGAAACACAAAAAAGTCGTGAAATAAGATATGACCGGAACGGTGAAATACGTCAGCCCGTGAAAAATGAAGATATTCCGGTAAAATTTCTGTGCCGGTTGTTCCGGTCAACGAATTTCTCTTATTTCTACCTAGTGGTAGCCCTATCCCGGGTATTTATTTCTTACCAAATTTTTATAGCCCCGTAAGCGTCTTGTCGATTGGAAATTATTATCAGTTGAAGGTTCGGCCAGATTACGTGATTTGGAGGGTCGAATAGCCGTTTCCGTCCGTTTAGGGGTTTGACCGCGCCGATTGACCGGACGGATCGAGCCCTTATCGTTGTCCGATGGAGCTGAATTTTTTCCCACCCACGTAATTAGTTATGCTGGTCATATCTGACGGTAGGTTTTCAGTTCGTCTTCTCCGATCACCAAACTCACGATATATGTACTAATGTTGTATAACTTTTTTATACATGTGTTGAGTTTAAGTTTCGTTTTGAAGACAACGTATACGTAGAGGCCTCAAAAAAAAAAAAGTCGTGAAATAAGATATGACCGGAACGGTGAAATACTTCAACCCGTGAAAAATGAAGATATTCTGGTAAAATTTCGGTGCCGGTTGTTCCGGGCAACGAATTGTTCTCTTATTTCTACCTAGTGGTAGCCCTGTCCCGGGTATTTATTTTTTACCAAATTTTTATATCCCCGTAAGCGTCTCGTCGATTGGAAACTATTCTCAGTTGAAGGTCCGGCCAGATTACGTGATTTGGAGGGTCGAATAGCCGTTTCCGTCCGTTTAGGGGTTTGACCGCGCCGATTGACCGGACGGATCGAGCCCTTATCGTTGTACGATGGAGCTGAATTTTTTCCCACCCACGTAATTCGTTATACTGGTCATATCTGACGGTCGGTTTTCAGTTCCTCTTCTCTGATCACCAAAATCACGATATTCTGAATTTTATGATAGAACTCTTGGCCGACGATTTTCTTCATCTTGGGCGACGATATTTATAGTGAAGAACATCGTCGCCCAAGTAGGGTATCTTAGGCGACGACTTCAAAAAATCGTCGCCCAAGATTAACTTAGGCGACGATTTTGAAAAAACAGGGCGACGATTTTTATAGAATCGTCGCCCAAGAACGCCAATATAAAAGGTAAAAATTCGGAACCCTAACCATTCGCGTAGCCGCTCACAAATCCAAGCCCTCTCTCTCTCTCTCTCCGAAAATCCACCGAAGCCCTCTCTCTCTCCCCCGCAACCCGACGCCGACCCCGACGCCGACCCCGACCCCGACCCCGACCCCGCAACCCGACGCCGACCCCGACGCCGACCCCGACCCCGACCCCGACGCCGACGCCGACCCACAATTTAAGGTATAACCCTAAAACCCTAAATTGGTTATGTTGATGAAAATTTTAATTGTTGTTGTTGTTGTTTGAAATTGTTGAAATTGTTTGAAATTGTTGAAATTGTTTGAAATTGTGAAATTGTTTGAAATTATTTGAAATTGTTGGTGAAATTATTGTTGTGTTGTGAAATTGTTGGTGAAATTATTGTTGTTGTTGTTGTAATTTAGGAAAATAATGGTAAATTAGGGTAAATTTGTGTAAATTATGGTAGGATTTTAGGGTAAATTATGGTAAATTGTGATGTAAATGATAATTGTAAAATATTAGGGTTTACGGTTTAGGGTTTAGGGTTTAGGATTTGTGGAAATAATTTGTAAATATATTGTAAATGATTAAATAATTTTTGATTAAATAATTAAATAATATAAATTATAATTGTAAATATATTGTGGAAATTTTGTAAAAAATAATGGATTATTTTTGAGTAAGGATGTAAATATTCGTAAATTAATTTTTGTGATGTAATAATTGCGAATTAATGTAAATAATTTTTTATGTGAATTAAAAAAATAATAAATCCTATAATAACTATTAATTTTTATTTGTGCTATTATTGTTGATAAATTTTTCGAAATTTATGGTTATTTTTTGTTAAATTAATTATAAGACGGTAAAATATTTTTAATAAATTTATGGTTATTTTAAACAGGATGGGCATGAGGAGAACTTCTGGACAACGTTCGGGTGCGAGGAGCCAATATTCCTCGGACGGTACCTCAAACAACCCGTCGGAATCACCGTCGGTCGGGTTTCCGTGGCAGATGACGACCCGACATGCGGCGCTTAGGGGTGGCGTGAGCGGCTCGCGTTCTGCTGGGCAGTCGGGTCCCGCAGCGACGGCCCCTCGTCATCCAGAGATACTTCCCCGGTCGCGATCTATCACCGCCCCCACACAGTCGTCCCCGACCAACGGTGATGGCGGGTCATCCGGGGTCCCTACGGTGCCGTCCGGCCTCTTCCTTCCTCCGACGATACCGGCGATACCTCGCGTCGATGAGGAGAGTCGACCGATTCGGGAGCAGCTCCCACATGTGGCACCGCACGAGGCCTATATCTACAGGGAGTTTCCCACGCCTCTTCATCCCGTGAGGGTCTCTGAGCAGGCGGACGGAGACGAATCTGTCGGCTCAGCCTCATCCTCAGGTAATTTATTATTACTGTTTTGTCGATTTTAATTTTTTTTTTTGTAAAAATGTATTATTAATATTAAATTTGATTCACAATGTCACAGTCGCCGGAACGAGAAGGCGGAACAGGAGAGGCACCGTCAGCAACAAGAGACTCGATAGGGCGGTCGAGTCCGCTGGACGGATCGCCATCCCGTTTTCCAACGGGAAACCGGTGGACGCCGTGTTGGGAAGCCGGTACACGCGCGCCGCGGGAGGCACCATCCGCTCCAGACTCCCTATGTTGTGGGGAGTCTGGAGCCAGGTTCCTGATGGAGTGAAGGAGATGCTCCATCAGTCGATGTCGGTGAGTTTACTCGATCATTTACTATTTTTTTAACTAATAAATTATTTAATTATCGAAAAAAATACTAACAAGTGGTAATGCAGCAATGGTTTGTGGTTCCCGAGGAGGGACGTGACTGGGCGGACAAGGCCCATAGGGAGAGGTACCTCTATTTAATAATTTATTAAATTTTATTTTTTTAATAATATATTTAATATTTTTTTTTGTATATGTAGGTTCAAGGAGTGGAAGCACGACCTCCGGGAACACTGGAAGCAGTACGGGAGCGACCGTTCGGGTACCCCGAAGGAGTTCGAGTATCGGGAGTACGAGTGGCGGTGGCTTCTTGTCACGCAGTTCAACGACCCTCACAAACAGGTAATTCGTAAACAAATTTGAATATTTAATTAGTGAATTAATTATAATTGTATGTTTTTAAATATTTACTAACTATAATTTTTTTTGAAGCACCTCGCCCGGGTGAACGCTGAGAACCGGCAACAGAACACAACCAACCATCGTGCCGGTTCGAGGCCGTTTTCGGCCATCATGGACGACGTGCGGCGAGAGCGGCCAGAGGAGAACCCCTATGTGGGGACCTTTTAGAGGGCATATCCTCATTCTGAGGAGGATCTTGTAAGTTCCTTATATTTTCTAATTTTTAATTTTAATTACATTTTATTAAATGTATATTAATATATTTTTTTAATATATCCAATTAGGCGAGGGTGAGGGAGGCGGAGCAAGAGGTCATGAGAGGCATGGTGAACGACACATGGCCGGGCACGGCAGAGGATGACATGTCAGAGGCCATGTCCAGAATCGACACTTCAGATCCTACCGTTGGGGCGCGGATTATGGCCACTGCCTTCGCACAGCGTTCCAACAGCTACTACTGCCGGGGTATGGGAGGCGCTGGAAAGGGGATCCTGAAAACGCCGCCAGGATTTCAGCGCAAGGGAGCCGCCGGAGCCTTAAGCAGCAACAGTCGGCTACAGGATCAGTTTGAATGTCTACAGTCTGAGCTGGAAGCCCAAAGAGCGAGGGAGATGGCGGTGATGGCGGAATTATATGCGGCTTCCACGGCTGCGCATATGGAGAGGTTGAATGAAGTCAACAATGCCAACCAGGCAGCTATGGGACAGTGGATGACTGCCTGCATCGCTGCACATGCGGCCGGACTTGATTTTCCGCCCATGCCTACGCCTATACCATTACCTCAGTGGCCCCAGCCTCCTCAGCCTGACCAGCCGCCGCCTCAGGACCCTCTGAACGGGAATGATGAGTTAGATTTCGAGTTTCTCCGTAGGCAGATGGACTGAATTTTTGTAATAAATTATTTATAAATTTATAAATTTGTGTTATTTTTAATTAAATTTTAGTACTAGAAAAATTTAAAGAAATGCCGAAAAAAAAATTCCAGCAAAAATTAAAAAAACATTATTTATATATTTAAAAAAATTATGTAAATATTTTAAAAAAAAATTTAAATATATCTTAGGCGACGAAATTGCTAAATCGTCGGGCAAGGACTTACCATATAAGACGACGAAAAAAAATTATCGTCGCCTAAGATGTAGTGATCTTAGGCGACGAAATATTTAGTTTCGTCGCCCCAGGTTATAACATCTTAAGCGACGAAAAAATTTTTCGTCGGCCAAGGTGTTAAATCTTGGGCGACGAGAATAATATCTTAGGCGACGAAATTCGTGTCGTCGCCTAAGAATTACTCTTAGGCGACGACGGAATGAATTTTCGTCGCCCAAGTTCTTGGCCGACGCACTTCTGGCGACGACGTCTTGGCCGACGACATGTCGTCGCCTAAGTACTTAGGCGACGAAATTTTTTAACAGGGCGACGATTTTTTTTCGTCGCCCAAGTTGAAATTTCTGGTAGTGGAAAGTGGTAAAAAAAAAAAAAACTACTTTCAAGTATGAAAAAAATTTAAAATGCGGTCATCCTTAAATCTTGTTAAAACAAATGAAATACATCCCTTGAATGGGAGATATTTTCCTTCCAATTCGGGTCCATTCTATTTACCTCCAATCCTCCATATACCTTTCTTTTTCCTTTCTAAAATTGGATCCAATATATGTAACAAACTTCTTATATTTAGATATAATTTACATTTAGAATGTTGACTACTTGACTCTCCTTGTCTCACCATCTCCTATCGTTTTATGTTAAAGTCTAATAAAGTCAAGTACTGAAATTTTTAAACAGGACTAAATATTTGTGACACCATGTACTTTATCCTTAAAATCAGTTTTGTCCCTCGGTTTTTAAATTTAAATGGTATATTCCTAGACTTTCATTTTTCAACCTTTTTGTCCACTCTGTCAAATATTAATGTTATCATGATGACATGACATATATTAGACTTTAAAATGACAAAAATACCTTCGTTAAAAGTCACTTTTACTTTTTCTTTCTCTTTGTTTTATCTTTTTCTTTTTCTCTCTCAACTCAAGAAGAACAAAGAGATAAAGATTCTTGTTAAAAAAAAAATAAAGGAAAGAGAAAAAACTTGGATTTAGACTAGGGACATTTTAGTCATTTTGGTGACTTAACGGCTTTTTCGACCGTCACCGACGAAATGAACAAAAGTTTCGAGAAATAAGAGTGTAGGGATATACCGATTAAATTTGAAAATCAAGGGACAAATTATGTTTAGAGGTAAAGTTTTATGGGTGTCACAAGTATAAAATACTTTTAGGTATATGTCATTTTTTTTCATCCAATTAGTGTGTCTCTTTGATATCAGCACTTTATCTCTCCCATACATTTCTCGAACTCTTCTTCTGACAAATTCTAGGTTGAAAATTGGTTGGATTTATAACAATAAGATTGAGCCTTTTGTGTAGACAAATCTATAACTCTATATTGGGGAGTATTTGCCCTTTTAGAATATGCTGAGGCCAGACTCGAATGAATAAGCAACTATCAATGCACATTTCTCTCTCTCTCTCTCTCTCTCTCTCTCTCTATATATATATATATATATATATATATATATATATATATATAGTCTTTCTCTGGTGCGGAGGTCTGCACCTATGGTTTTGGTGCAGATTTCTATTTTTACACCACTTTTCGATCGAATTTCCTCATCTCCACTATGTCTAGTATCTAGATAATATTGTGTAGATTATCTTTACAAAATTTTAGCCAATTTGTTAATCGTTAAGGCCCTCAAACTCGAAAAACAAATAGACGGACTGAATTATGTCAAACATGAACCGTTCATGTTTATAACAGAAATACGTAATTTTGAGGGCCTTAACGATTACCAAATTAGCTGAAATTTTACAGATATGATCTACACAATATTAACTAAATACTAGACGTTGGAGATGAGCAAATTCGATCGAAAAGTGGTGCAAAAATAGAAATCTGCACCAAAACCATTGGTGCGGACATCCGCAATATATATATATATATACAGCCCCATTCTATTGAAGGATCCCTATTTTTGGCCACTTTCTAGGGATAGGGCATTACACAACTTCCCAATTGAATTTTTACATCTCCACCGTTCATATCTTAGGTCTATATGAGTAGATCACCTCTACAAAATTTTATATGATTTGGTGATCGTTAAGGCTTTCAAAAGTTTGATTTAGTTTTAATGATCTTAAACGGTCCAGCTTATGTCAAACTAAAACCGTTGAAGGTCATTAAAACTAAATTGAACTTTTAAAAGCCTTAACGATCACCAAATCATATGAAATTTTGTAGAGGTAGTCTACTCATATAGACCTAAGATATGAACGGTGGAGATATAAAATTATAATCAGGAAGTTGGTGTAATGTCATATCCCTATAAATGGCTTAAAATAGGGATCCCTCGTTGGAAGGGCCATATATATATATATATATAGTTACCTTCCGGAACAAGATCTCACTTTAAAATTAAAGTGTGAAACTCCTATCTCAACCCTTAAATCAATTAACTTAAATCTAACGGCTCACGACTCAATTCTCATAACCAGATTAAACCCACGAGTTAACAAATAAGAAAGGAATAAAGAAAAAAAAAAAAAAAAGACTATCGAAGAAGACGTCTTCTCCTGTGTGCTCGCGCACAGCTCTCTTCTCCTCTTCCTCTGCTGTGCTCGGCGCACCCAAAGCCAACCCATGCATAAGACGCCTCATCAATTTGTCTTCGCCCCTAATCTCTCCAAAGTTTGTTCAATATCTTTCTTTTTCCTCCAAAGTTTGATGATTTTGCTTTTTCTGGCTTCTATGTCGAATCCTTGAATTATGAGGTCAATGAAGGTTTCCCAGATGGATTGGGCGCCCATGACCGAAATAGAACCACCCAAGAAAAAGCTGACCCCCCAAAATGAATCCCTTCTCAAAGACATGATAACCCTCATAAGTTCTTATCTCTTTTTCCTTATTCACTGTAAAATCTAGTTCTTGAATTGATTGTTATTATATTGATTAGTGTTGTGCATATTGGTGTAGTCATGTATATTTGCTTCACTAATGGAATTTTCATATTACATGTCTGCAATTGTTGATGATTTAGAACACCGCGGTTTGATTAATAAGCACTGGGTTTGATTATTTTTACTTGAGTGTTGTCGGCTCAATTATTTTTACCTTGGAGAGATTACGAGGGAAAGATGAGTTTGTTTTCCGGTTGGCTTTGGGTGCGCCGAGCACAGCAGAGGAAGAGGAGAAGAGAGCTGTGCGCGAGCACACAGGAGAATAGGGGTGGCATTCGGCCCATTCGGTTCGGTTAGGGGCCAAAACCGAAAACTGAACTGAAAAAAATTTCGGTTCGGTTCGGTTCGGTTCTCGGTTTTCAGAAAATCCAAACTGAAAACCGAACCGAACGGTTCGGTTCGGTTCGGTTCGGTTTTTTTCAGTTTTTGAACAGTAGAACGGATTTCCACTTTTGAACCACTTCTTGATCGAATTTCATCAAACTTCCTTCTAGACATATGTAGAGCATGTTGTGTAGATCATATCTGCAAAATTTCAGCCAATTTGGTGATCGTTAAGACCCTCAAATCAATGAAACAATCTCAGCTGTTCATTGCGGAACCGTTACTGTGTTTCATTGATTTGAGGGCCTTAACGATCACCAAATTGGCTGAAATTTTGCAGAGATGATCTACACAACATGATCTACATATGTCTAGAAGGAAGTTTGATGAAATTCGATCAAGAAGTGGTTCAAAAAGAGGACGTCCGCCGGTTCATAAAAAAACATAAATCCTTCTCAATTCGGTTCGGTTCGGCCGGTTCGGTTCGGACCCTAAACCGAAACCGAACCGAATTTTTTTCGGTTTTCGGTTTTTTTTTTTTCGGTTCGGTTTTTCTTTCGGTTCGGTTTTTTTCGGTTTCGGCCCGATTATTTCGGCTCGGTTTTCAGTTATTCGGTTCGGAAGTGCCACCCCTACAGGAGAAGACGTCTTCTTCGATAGTCTTTTTTTTTTCTTTATTCTTTTCTTATTTGTTAACTCGTCGGTTTAATCTGGTTACGAGAAGTGAGTTGTGAGCCGTTAGATTTAAGTTAATTAATTTAAGGGTTGAGAGAGGAGTTTCACACTTTAATTTTAAAATGAGATGATGTTCTGGAAGGAAACTATACACAC
The DNA here is from genome assembly GCA_034370585.1 of Fragaria x ananassa. NCBI lineage: Eukaryota > Viridiplantae > Streptophyta > Magnoliopsida > Rosales > Rosaceae > Fragaria > Fragaria x ananassa. The sequence goes on from CP139769.1 coordinate 20,829,607, forward strand.
ACATATATATATATACAGCTCTTCTCAGCTTCGGATGTCCGCACCAATGGTTTTGGTGCGGATTTCTATTTTTACACTATTTTTCGATCAAATTTCTTCATCTTTACCGTTTATTATCTAGATAATATTGTGTAGATCATCTCTGTAAAATTTCAGCCAATTTGGTAATCGTTAAGGCCTTCAAAATTGCCTATTTCTGTTATAAACATGAACGGTTCATGTTTGATAGAATTCAGTCTGTCTATTTGTTTTTGTGGTTTGAGCCTTAACAATTACCAAATTGGCTGAAATTTTGCAGAGATGATCTACACAATATTATCTAGATAATAGACAGTGGATATGAGGAAATTCGATCAAAAAGTGGTGCAAAAATAGAAATCCGCATCAAAACCATTGGTGCGAACGTCCGCAGCCGAGAAAAACTGTATATATATACACACATTCTATCCAGAGCGGGACACCGTTTTGAAATTAAAGTGTGAGATTCCTTATTTGGCTAACTTTTAGGTCACATTTCCACATATACACCGTTTAATATCTACAACATAATGTGTAGATCATTCATGCAAAGTTTTATCCAATTTGAAAATCCTTTAGGTACGAAATTAGATTAAATGAATATATACATATATATATACATACATAATATTTCTCAAGTAAGGATGTCCTAATTTATTCTTACGGTGCAGATTTCTATTTTAGACTCATTTTTCAATCGAAATTTCACATTTCCACTGTCTAGTCTTTAGATATTAATATATAAATCATTTTTACAAAATTTTAACTAATTTGGTTATCATTAAGACACTCAAAACTGCGCTTTTCTGTTATAAACAAGAACAGTTCAAGTTCGACAGAATTATGTTCGTCAAAACATTCGAAAATTGTGGTTTATCTTTATAGTTGGTTTACAATGACGTACACTTGCATATAACATACTAAACAAGTTATACCGTTTTAGTACAGACGTGGTCATAAATATGTGAAAATAAAAATTCTACTGTCCGATGTAGTCATGATAATTAAACAAGTCTACTAAAAAAAATCCATCCCATTTCAGATACGTTAGGTCCCCCATTGAGTCGGTTAACTTCAATACAACCTCATTTTTTACATGAAACGCAGTTGTTATCTTTGTGAGAAACCCCGTTTTTCTTCGTTTTCGAATCTAAAACTCGTATATATGAGATTTAGAAACCCGACAAGGAATGGAAGAAGATGAATAACCTAAACGCCCAACTAACGTTTTTAGCAACACATCCACGCGTCAAAATGGACGGTGAAGATGCCTTGTGCGCTGAATAATTTATGATGTCAGATGATGTTTTATGTTTTAGCTTTGCCTTTTTTATTTATTTTTATTGACATTTGCCTTTTATCTTTCAGTAGTTTATTCAAGCCTTTTGAGTAACATGTAACTTCATTTATGTTCATGGTAAAAGACTAGTAGAGTAGTAGTACTAGAGTTTGTGTGACTTCAGATCATGCAACTGGTTTAGTGGTGTGTTTCATTTCCAGTCTATTGCTATGAAGTTTTAAAATGAAGCGTGTGTTTCATTTCCAGTCTATTGCAGATCTAATTATGTGCATGTAACACAATGTGTAGTTTACACTACAATGGCAGAAAGTTTATGAGAAATGCCGAAAAAAATATGACCGGAATTTTGAAAAATGGTTTAGTGGTGTGTTTCATTTCCAGTCTATTGCTATGAAGTTTTAAAATGAAGCGTGTGTTTCATTTCCAGTCTATTGCAGATCTAATTATGTGCATGTAACACAATGTGTAGTTTACACTACAATGGCAGAAAGTTTATGAGAAATGCCGAAAAAAATATGACCGGAATTTTGAAAAAAAAGTGAAGGTCCGATTGGCCGAGTATAGCGGGCCAGTACGGATCAGGGTGGCACCGACCTGTTATCCTTCCACTGCAAGGACCGGGAGGTGGTCGCTGCTCTGTGAAACCAGCCTCACGCTGTGCCCTCCGCTTTAGGAACTGTGGGACCCAGGCCTTCGCCCAGACCACACAGCCCAACTCCTTGCTTGGAACGGGCAGGCCAGAAATGAGCCATAACTGACCCGACCCGCTACGACTACACCAACGTTCCAACACCTTGGTGCCCCCACTCGGGTGATAAGCTCGCGTGACCAAGCTCGGCGATATCTTGTACCTGCATTCAATATATAAAAGCTTAAAATTTTATATTTCATCCGATGTGGGAAGACTTCCTCTCTATGTCTTTTCTCTTATGAGCTAGCTTAACATGAAGGTCTATTTGAAGCTCAAATTTCGTCCATGACAGATTGAATGAATCGTTGGTTTGAAGCGTTGCGTTTTTGAGTGTAAACATACAACTCAAAACAAGAGATAGTATCCAAATGATTCATTTGCTTCTCCTACTCAGAGCCTTGTTATTTGTTAATATGTGAAATAACACTTCATTTCTGGAACTTAATGGACCTTCGTATACTCTCATCTCCCATCAAGAAGAGTTTTATTTATGAAACTTCAATTCAGTGTGATGCCAATGATCTGAAGCATTACAGGTTCTTCTGTCTATTTCCTTTAGGGAAGCAATTAGTCTACCTCAAGGGAAGTAGGAGTGATAGCAATATTCATGAGCTGGATCCAAAGATGAAAAATGTGCAGCGTATCACTGCATATGTAGTACTTCCTTCAGTGCTTTAAACCATGTACTTTGTCAAGACGTACTTTTCTGCGGATCTCTGTATCTTGATATCAGGTCCAACAAAATCTATACCGAGAACAGTATGATCACAGTGGTTAAAATGATCTAAATGTTTCTGTAAGCTTGGAAATGAATAAATTCTCTCAGGCCAATGAGGACAGCTCTAGCTAGCAGAAGATAACATTAGTTGGTTATAAAAACGTATAGGTACCTGGCTCGTTCTCACAGCATAGTTGCTTTGAGTTGTGTGGTACTGCTAGCTATGTGTGGGATGATGATGCTTTAAATTAAGGGTTGCAGACTATCAAACCCTTAATTACCTTGAACCTTAGGTTAGCCTTTTCTTTTTCTTTTTTAAAAAAATTAGACTATACCATTAACACATTGTGTGAACTAGATTGAAGCAGTCTTCCGCTGAAGTTATGATTTTACTTCCTTTTATCTCTCAGTACCAAACGTACATCACCACAAACCCTTGAACTAGAAACAGTGTCCTTTTGTCACTAGAGATTATCAAATCTCGTAATCAAGGACTGAATTTCATAACAAATGATGCTGTGCAGTATTACCATAAACTCTTACTACTACTTTCAAAGCAGCAAGCCAGCAGCAATCATCAAGGTCCAAGGTACTACACTATAGATCAGGAACATAAACTGCCTTGGATGAAAAGAGTTTGTGCATCATGGCATAATTTAGTGAGTGCATTTTAGTGATTCACTCGACATTTTCAAATACCGAAACATTACCCTAAATCATAAAACTCATTTTTAACGTCTTGTCGATCTATTTTTTGACCAAAGAGTTAATTTTCTGTTTCACCAATAAAAAGTCTCAACAGTGGTAACCAAAACCTAACTCTTTAGAATTTAAATTTTCCATATTCAAGTCAAACTTGCTCTTCGGATAGGAGATCTCAATATTCTCGCATTCCTATATTTCTGTAAGAGAACAAAAAATTTCAAGTCTCTATATTAAAAAATTGAAAAGTACAAAGCAAGAAATGCACAATGGAAATTAAAAGCAACATAATTCAGGGTTGAAATTGGCATCGCCATCACAATTTATAGAGCAAAAAAGCAGGAAGATTTCGAAGCCTATAACTAAACAAAATTGAAGTGATTCACGTAAGAACATTAATAAAAAGCAAAGCAAAGGTTGGGTGGTGTTAACTAAAGCAACGCCATATATTTGGAACCGAAGACGTGGACGTCTATGTAGCGAGGGGAAGCCAGAGAAGTCGTCAATGGAATCGAACTTTCTTCGTGTCCCAATTGACACGTGACACTAACAGCCTCTCCTATATTCCTCAACGGCATAAGCAAACTATCATGTAACTCTTATTCTCTGTCTCTCTCTGTTGCACAGCCGCTATTCCCATTTTGGATTCATTCAGAGGGTTTATCATATGGGTTTTGGGGTTTGATGGAGCTTAGATGATTTGTGGTGAAGAGAGCAAAATGAGAGGTGCCGAGGGAAGAAGGCTGTGTGAGGAGTTCTCGCCTGCGTATTATGGGCTGTGCACTGTGGGTGGAATGCTCAGTGCTGGCGCTACCCATCTCGCAATCACTCCTCTTGATGTCTTGAAAGTTAATATGCAGGTCAGTTTTGCTTTGATCCTTGCTGGGTTTTCTCCTTAGCTTGTGATTCTTTGTTTCTCTGTTTGGGTTTAGTTTTACTTTGCAGGAGTTTGATGTGGTAGTTTAACAGCCCCTGTTTTTGGTTTTTCTCATTTATGTGTTTATGTTTACACATTAGCTTTGAGAAATGCAAGTTTGTCTGATTTGTGTGTAGTGAATAGTGATATATATTCTGGCTGTTGAGGGTTTTGTTATGGGCTAATAGGCACTATGTTCAAGTTTCCTTATTAGTTATCAGATCCTAGTATCTGCTTGTATAGATGAAATAATCATGAAAGAAGGAATAGAAGTTGCCATAAGGAGAAGGGAGGAGAGTTGGTTCAAATCTGCAAGATGGGTCCAGTTTCTTGAAATAGCTAATCATCAAAGGCACAGGTCAAAGACTCGAGACAGTAAACTACATTGTTACATGCACATAATTAGATCTGCAAGAGAATCATACGAGATATATACATCTCCTTATTCTTCCATTGACATATTTTTCGTTGCAATTGTTTTGTATACCCTTTGCACCTTTCAATCTCATTACGAGTGAATGTGTGCGTTTATGTTTTAAGGGTCCTCAAGTTCCTATCTTCCTGTTGTAAACTAGTGTTTCTTTTGAGTCTGGAGGTTTTGTTAGCTGGGGACTAATTATAAGTGTGTTTCTTTATCCTGTAGGTTAATCCAATTAAATATAACAGGATGGGTTCAGGGTTTTCTATTCTCTGGAGAGAACAAGGCCCTTATTCCCTTTGGAGAGGTTGGTCTGGCAAATTGTTTGGATATGGTATTCAGGGTGGCTGCAGAATTGGTCTATATGAATACTTTAAGAAGCTATACCCTGATGTGCTGATAAATCAGAACAGGAGTACCAGATTCTTTCTCAGCAGTGCCTCTGCTCAAGTATTTGCTGATATTGCTCTCTGTCCATTTGAAGCCGTCAAAGTTCGCGTTCAAACACAGCCCAGGTTTGCAAAGGGCTTGGTTGATGGCTTTCCAAAACTATATTCAACTGAAGGGCTGGCTGGGTAAGTTACTGCAGATAACCAGATTAATTTAACCTTTTTGTTTCTTAGTTACCTTACCACCTTATCTAATGACTGCAGCTTATACAAAGGACTTTTACCACTTTGGGGTCGAAATCTGCCATGTAATGTCTCTATATCTCTTCCTCATCAAAGTTTAATATGCTTGTTTGGTAGGATCACAGCTTATGAAGTAAAATAGTCGATTTTTGATAGTGAGATTCGAATATCAAGGGTGTTAATATGCAGCCTTGATATGAATTTAGGTGGACATGAGAATCCATCCTTGAGGTTCATGCTGTCTTATTATTTAAAGAAATGGATTAATGTCCCACTTTCTATCTGGACAATCAGCATCTCATTGTGAAAGTATGGTGATTGCTGCTTGCTGGCTATATGACTTTAAGCATGCATTGTTATTGTAGATAGTAATGTCATTTCTTAGTATGTCTGGTCACTTCTTTTGGCTCATTATTTCTCATTTATTCTGATGATTGATCTTCCTTTTGCTAGTTTCATGTGAAATTTAATACTGAGGATCTCTTTTTCATTCCACTGAATAAAAAGTCACTTGAGACCGATACTGGGATTTCTGTAAATACATTGCTTCAAATCGATTAGTTTCCTTTAAATACAAGGTAATGTTTTGCCCTGAACCAAACCTTCATGTTTGAGTTATTTTGGAAAATGTGGTGATTAAGATATTTGAAAAACAAGGGATGGAAATTTTGGGTGAATTTTATCAGAACAAGAAACATGATTGTTTTGGCACTGCTGGTAAAAGGAATGCACTATGGACTTTGTCAGATTTATTGCTTTGCACTGTTAATGTCATCAAGCATCCAATAGATGTTAGTATCTGTTATCAGTTTGAAGGATGTTATTAATTTGTGCAACGGGAATTTTAACCTTTTATAGTCGCAATGATAATGTTCACGACATTTGAGCATTCGGTGGATCTGGTTTATCACAAAGTTATTCATAAAAGAAAAGAAGATTGCTCAATTGTCCAACAGCTTGGTGTGACATGTTTAGCGGGCTATGCAGCAGGAGCTGTTGGTACCGTTGTCTCTAACCCTGCAGACAATATTGTCTCGTGTTTGTACAATAAAAAGGCCAACAGTGTGATGCAGGTATTTAAATTAAGCTCTTGTTCAGCTTATTTATTGTATGCGAAGTTAAAAGCATCAAATCATGGGATTTCTTATGTTGTCTTCAGGCTGTGAGGAACATTGGCTTTGCTAACCTATTTACTAGAAGCCTTCCTGTTCGAATTACGCTTGTTGGCCCTGTTATTACTTTGCAGTGGTTTTTCTATGACACCATTAAAGTGCTAAGTGGATTGTACGTGCAGTTTACGTGATCCAACCACACACAAACACATTAGATTTCTTTTTCCTCTCATCTAATGACATTTTACTTCTTAAAACTCAGGCCATCCAGTGGAGGGTTTACCAGACGTCTGGAAGAAGCTAACCTATCTGCTTAAGATTATGGTAAAAATAAACAGCAAATCAATGGGATCAATCGCTTTCAGAGCAGATATTTCATCAAATTCTATATCTTCAACAAAATATGAGACTACTCATTCCTTGGTCGGCTAACACTATCAGAACTTTTCGAGTCTGATTGTTCTTTGCACTATAGTAGCCCTATAGGTGCATTAGAACGAATTGTTTCATTTTTATCCAGGAGTTTTGTCCGTGTATTTCACGGATATACAGTAGTTTCAGGAGAGTATGATTTTGGGTACACAAGTGCAATGTAAATAAACTTCCATGCTCATGCTCATGTGCAGCAGCAATTATAAAATGTTAGCTTCAGGGATTTTGTGTATTCGTTGAGAACTGAGATTCTGAGAAGTGTTTGGTTTCACAAATTCATAATACAGAATTACATATAGGCAGAGTGGCATGAAAGGGAAGAGCTCATTGGTGTAAGTCACTGTTGATGTAATTAATTGATTTAACCTAAATTAACAGCTGAACTGCAGCTCTTTGTGAATATCAATTGTTCAATGATAAACTCTAGTTTGATAGAGTTTTAATTTTGTTCCGGGTAAGTTCCAGTTGAGCCAAGAATTTCTGTGTGGTTTCTTGATGTTGCAATTCGCCGGCCATGTTTGTTGGACGTATTGGAGAGTAATAGATCCTACATCAGAAAAGTGACAAATAAAATATAATTCATAAGTGAGGGGATTGTTCTTAATTGTACCGAAACATTTTGTGATAAAAACTCAACACCTTAAAAGTGGTTTGTGGTTAAGTTGATACATTATCGGTACAAGGATGATCTACGAGTTAAACTTATCGTTGTTTAACAATGTTTGGTTTGCGGAAATGAAATGTTTTTGTATGTACGGGAAGTCAAAATTCCCATGAAATTTGCATCCAAGTGTGTGGTAACAATTTGTGATTAATTCGAGAGTGAGTATTAATTCAAAAATTCCCATAAAACTATCTTGAAAAACGGTTATATTAGCGTCTTGGAGAAATTAGATTAGCAATTTAGCATTCACGGCCATACCACTATAACAAGTAAAATGATTTCTATTGACAGAATGACATAATTTTGATCATGATTACTATAAAATAGACGATGTCACAAACTTGATTTGTTTTGCAAAACCATTTAAGCTACTAGAATCAAAGATGAAAACCTTTGAAATGTGTTACAAAATTGATCAGTTGGCCAAGCAAAGTGGCCTAAGAACCTTTCTTAAGGTGCAGGGCATGTTCTATGTACAATGCTAAGTTCTGATAGCTTTAGGCTGGAAAAAAGTGTGCTTTCCTAACCAAAAAGAGTGAAGCGTTAGCTTTCAATTTATGTATAGCAAAGCTTTTTATTGGGGGCAAACTACCACTGCACATCTGCATTAGAAATGAGTAGCATTCAAGCTTTTGAAACAGAGCTTTAGATTCAGTTCCAGGGGACTCATGCATCATGTCTAAGACTCTTAAGTCAAGTCAATGGCTCATATTTTGTAGGCTTTGTCAACCTCAGAAGAAGTGTGTGATTGGCCTCTATCCAAGTTTTGGGTGTCTAGTGAGTTACTCATTTAGATGGTTGAATACTTCAAAGCTGATAGTGCACCACCCAGTTGGTTTTGGAATCCTAACCACCTAAACAGGAATTGAAGTGGGAAAAGAAACCTGTTAAAGTCTAACCATGAAAATTCATCATATTTGTTTATTTGTGTTGAATTAAAATAGATCATTTTACAATCTACACTTCCTCTATTGTTTTTTTTACAATCTACCTATATTTTACATTTAGGTTGATCTTATTAACATACTCTTTTCTTTTTTGTTATTCATCATATTTTCTCTAAAATCAAGCTAAATATCGATTCCATATAAAAAAATCTTCAAATTTGATCATTTACTGAACGAATATAGAAAATTCACAATTTCAACTTCACTTGCATATGAAATGTAATCAAATGGGGTGTTCTAAATTTTTTCTAATCAAAACATATGGATGCTTCACAAGTTGCTTAAGAAAAATAGTGTTCATAAATCCCAATTTTTTAATTTCTTTTTGCCATTTTCCCCCAAAAAATAAAATAAAATAAAAAGAAATGGGGAACATTCAATATTGGAGTCCATGCCATAACAAGGTTGTTGTTCAGAGAATCAAACACCGCCACTGACAAAGAACAAACCTGTCCAAATTTAGCTCCTAGTCTTCCCCCAGAAATAACCCAGCTGCTCTATTTTGACCAATCTAACTTCTATCGTCCACTCCCTTTCCCGCGCGTCTCCTCCACGCACCAATCCCTCCCCCGTCGTTCACCCCATTCTCGGATCCAATCCAAAACCAGGAAGGAATACCTTTTTCACCGCGCATCCACCGGTAGGTCAACACAGTAACTGTCTCCATTTTCACCAATTCTAGGAGTAAAAATCGACGTAAAGGCAGTCGTTAAAAAACAAAAAATTCTTCTGTGCACTGATGTAAATAATTTAGCGTAAATTGATCTCAGCTTTTGATATTTAAGTTAGTGCACTAACCTGTTCATTCTAAATGATTCAAAGTAAAATGGTATATTCTAAATGAGTTGGTGTAAAATGATCATTATATATATATTTGATGTCATATAACTGTTTATTTTATATAATGTGTAAGTGTACCGTAATACTGTGAATCGATTCGGTAAAAAACACGTAAGATGTTATGTTTTGGTTTAATAAATTAGATTTATAAAAAAAAGTAGAGGAAGATAAAAATGAAGGAACTTATATTAGAAATGAGGGATGGCTGGTCAGCACTGACCTCCGATGTTTCTCAGCACCACCATCCCAAAATAACAAGTAACAAAATATAGTACTAGTAGCTGTAAAGAAAGATTCAACCTTTTTTCAATCAGAAATTCTCCTCCTTTTGATTTTTGATATCAGATCATACTAGTTCTTCTTCTTCTTCTTCTTCATCTCCATTCATTCGCAATCCACTTGCTACGTTCTTGAAACTGGTAAAGGTCCCATCTTTCTCTATGTTTCTTTCAGAAATGTATATGCTTTCTTGCTTTTTCTGGCTTTATCTTTATCTGGGTGTATCTGAATCTTGGTCTACTTGTTCTCTGCCTTGATGGGTTGCTTTCTTCTGATTCAAGATTCAAACTTTGTTCTTAGTTTGGTCACCTTCTCTGGGTTGGTTTTTGATGGGTCTGTGTTTGTTTCCAGGGAAAATGAAAAGGGTAATCTTGTGTTTGTGTATCTGACTTTCAATGCTTTGCTTGCGTGGTTTCTTTTTGTATGGTTATGGATTCATAGTTAAGGACACCATATTTCTGATCTGCATATTGTTTTGGGTGGTTTAAATCTTGGGGTTTGTTAGATATGCTTGTTGGTTATGTTGAGTTTGACTGAATGAATGTGGTTTTGTGCTTTTTTGTTGTTGTTGTTTTGGTGTGAGTACAGTGTGAATTGATGAGAAACCACTTGGGTGAGGAAAAGTGTGTGAACAAGTCTTGAGGGGAATTGTGATTGTTTCATGGGCAATACATGCCGTGGATCTTACAGGGGCAAATTCATTCAGGGTGACAATCATCCCGAAGAACAATCCACTGCTTCCAATTCCAAGCGTAACACCCCTACTGACCTTTCCGTTTCTGATCACTCCCCAAAATCTCAAGAACTGTCCAAAGACAACACCAGCCCCAAACCAAAAGGCAAGAGCAACAACAATAACCTACCCCTCCTTAGTCCTAAAAAAGACAACGCGATGAGGAGAAGCCATGAGAACCAAACTTATTATGTTTTGGGACATAAGACTGCCAACATTCGTGATCTTTACACTTTGGGTCATAAGTTAGGGCAGGGACAATTCGGGACTACTTATTCGTGCACTGAGATTGCCACTGGAGCTCAGTATGCGTGTAAGTCTATCTCCAAGAGGAAGTTGATCTCAAAGGAGGATGTGGATGATGTAAGGAGGGAGATTCAGATAATGCACCATTTGGCTGGTCACAAGAACATTGTGACTATCAAAGGTGCCTATGAGGATCCACTGTATGTTCATATTGTAATGGAGCTCTGTGCTGGGGGTGAGTTGTTTGACCGGATCATCCAGAGGGGACATTACAGTGAGAGGAGGGCAGCTGAGCTGACAAAGATTATTGTTGGGGTTGTTGAAACTTGCCATTCACTTGGAGTTATGCATAGAGATCTAAAGCCCGAGAACTTCTTGTTGGTTAACAAGGATGATGATTTCTCACTCAAGGCCATTGATTTTGGGCTCTCAGTCTTCTTCAAACCAGGTAAAGAAAAGAAAATAAATGTTTGCTCTATATTCAGTCTTAATCATTCTATAAATACAATAACTACTCACTTATATTAATATCCATTAATTGTGTTATATTATTGAAGCTTTCTACACCCTATTTTGGTGAAACGGTTAAATTAAATTCTTGTCAAATGTGAATAACTACACTTATTTGTGCACATATAGGATAGTAAACCTTCATTATTATTCCTATTACCTCTAGAGTTTAGATAGTAATTGAAGAGCTGAAATCCATTTAGTCGTGCTAGCTTGATTTTCATGTCTGTTTAACTCTACATGTATGTATCAGGTCAAGTTTTCACTGATGTGGTTGGAAGCCCATACTATGTTGCTCCTGAAGTACTCCTCAAGCATTATGGACCAGAAGCGGATGTGTGGACTGCTGGTGTCATACTATATATTTTGCTAAGTGGCGTGCCACCATTTTGGGCAGGTAAGGGTAGTTTGGTATTCTAGTGAAGCAAAAAAATTTCATCTCGTGCTGTTCTGATTTTTCTATGTGTTTGGTGTACAGAAACTCAGCAGGGAATATTTGATGCAGTGCTAAAGGGATATATTGACTTTGAGTCAGATCCATGGCCCGTGATATCTGACAGTGCAAAAGACCTTATACGGAAAATGTTATCTTCTCGGCCTAAGGACCGCTTGTCTGCTCATGAAGTTTTATGTATGCTCAAACCTTCTTCTGTTTTAAGTTAATTTAGGTGAAAAATTTGCACAGTTTAATCCCACTAGAATAGGAAGCTTCCCTTTATGTGGTGATGTTGGAAGGCCAATTTCATTATTAAAAAGCAGTTGACGCACCGAAAGAGTGATGACTATCTTAACTTTTAAGCTTAATTTTATGTCGAACTTGGTGCAATCATTATTTAAAGACAATGAGCTTTATTTCTCAAGCAAACCAAAAAAGAAAATAGAGTAACTTGTTTTTTTTTCCATGAATAAACTATGCATGTTTATGACAGCAAAATTATCACCTTCCTTACTAATATGAGGTTTCCCAAATTTTAGGAAGTTGAGAACCAAAAGAACTGAAGTAGGTCGGAGTTGGATTTTTGTTACCCCAATTTTTAAGTGATACATCTTCATTTCTAGGTCACCCTTGGATTTGCGAAAATGGTGTTGCTCCTGACAGAGCACTAGATCCAGCTGTACTTTCTCGTCTCAAACAGTTTTCTGCTATGAACAAGTTAAAGAAGATGGCTTTGCGGGTAAGTGCACATTGGAGATTACACTATTTGTTAGGCACTTCTGAGATTTACTTTGCAGTTATTGGCTTTCTTTGGAAAGGACATATGAACTTGATGTTGACTTTTTGGCATGCCCCTTGATTAGGCTTGAGCACATGTACTTATTGTGATGTTAAGTTTCATCCTTATGTTTCATCAGGTAATAGCTGAAAGCCTTTCTGAGGAAGAGATTGCTGGCCTACGAGAGATGTTTAAGGCAATGGATACTGATAATAGTGGTGCAATAACATTTGATGAACTCAAAGCGGGGTTGCGAAAATATGGCTCTACCATGAAGGATGCAGAGATCCGTGATCTTATGGATGCGGTAAGATTCTTCTTTCCAAACAGATTAGAATGAGGTTGGCATTTTACCTGCGTCACTTGTCAGTCTTGTTGTTATTGGACTGCAAAAATAATTAATTTTGTTAATGCTTCGAAGGCTGAACTGTTTTGGTTCTTTTCAGGCTGATGTTGACAACAGTGGGACTATTGATTATGGGGAATTCATAGCCGCTACTGTCCATCTTAATAAACTAGAACGTGAAGAGCATCTTGTTGCTGCCTTTAGATACTTTGATAAGGATTCAAGTGGCTACATTACAGTCGATGAGCTCCAGCAAGCTTGTGCAGAACATAATATGACTGATGTTCTTCTTGAAGATATTATCAAAGAAGTTGATCAAGATAATGTAAGTTATTATAACTCTAAGAGGGAAGTGCATTATTTTTCTTTGTCAAATAGAACACCAGAGTGTGGAGTTCAAATAGTACACCATAGTGTGGAGTTACTAAGATGTATATATAATAGTCACAGACTGAAAAATGAAATAATGTGGACAGAGAAACTTGATTTGGCAGATGGTAACACTATACATATGACATCCTCAATCGCAGTATGTGTTTTTTGTTTTTTTTTAATGTTGTTTACCAAGTTTAGATTTATTTCTATGTTAGTACTGTGATGTCGTTGGTGTCTGGCTTGTTTGGAACTATACTTGTTATGATTCTGATGTTTGCATATTAGACCCAGAAGGTTTCATTTTTGTTTAAATATTTCCCATGAAGGATTTGCTTATAGACATTCTGGATGACATTTATTTATATATTGGGTGTGTATTCGGACTTTTTGGAGATATATATGGCATACTATCTTTGTCAACTTTAGGCCTCTCTGAGTAATGTTTACTGAGCCTTCAATTCTCTCCTGCATGTAGGATGGAAGAATTGACTATGGGGAGTTTGTCGCCATGATGCAGAAAGGCAATGTGAAAGGCAATATGCCTCTTGGAAGACGGACTATGAGGAACAGTCTGAATTTGAGCATGAGAGATGCACCAGGAGCCCTTTAGCTTCCAACTAAACACGTCACCATCGTCATGTAAAGGTATCCATCTTCTGTATTTGATGCTTTTCAATTAAATAGTTTCTTCCAAGATCACATGAGTTGTCAGACGACTTCATTTGCATTTAGATCATGATCTGGATATGAATTGCATTTGAAAGATTTTGTTTATTTGGCCGAGTATCTTTTAGTATTCTGCGTTTTGGCTAACAAGTTGAGAGTGTTTATTGTGGGTTGGACTATCTTAACCTCTGCATCCTATACTCAAACAGTCACTCTTGGCGCATTGGCAGGTTGTACAGCGAAGCAAGAAGAGGAGATTTGGTGGTAGAAGTTTATGAAACATTTTACATTCCTCAACTTCAGTTAGATTGTTATAGGACTCCTGCGATTCGAGTTGTGGAGATTCAGAAGAATTGGGTTGTGGAAATTCTGCTATTTATTTAGAAAGTGATGCTATTGTATTGCTGTATGGCCACAGAACATGTTGTAAGCTTTGTTGACTACAGTGTGAAATGTTTACAACTATTGAAGACGCTAATTTCTTTTTCCTTTTTGGGGTAATTTCGTTTTATTAGGGTATATTTTATTTTCTTTTCGTCTGATTTAATAATATTTTGTATTGATCTCTTTTGATGTTCTACCACTCCAGGCATTCTGATAACGAAATCTATGGTAATTCTGTCAACGGTGGAATTTTTCTTCGGTTAACATTGGTAGGGTAGTTTCAGTTTCAGCCTTGGTAATTAACATACGAGAAAATGGAAAATATGACCAAAATCACAATGAATGGTGGGTGGCGGCTATTTGTCTCTTGTGGTCAAATTTTCAGTCATCTTCAAGATCTGTGATTACTCTATCAAACCCAGATTCGATACGTTTTCAGCTTTCTAAGGATGTTGTCAGTTCAAGTAATCTAGGGAGGAAGCCAAGAACCCCCTGCATTTGGGGGAATGTTTTTGTCAGTATTTAACATGCAACAAATACCAATTCTAGCGTGTAGAGTCTGCTTCATAATGAATCAAACCCAGGTCAGAGAATAATGAACAAATCAAGCAGGCTGCTTATATAACTCTGGGAATTAGCAGGATCCAGAGCATGTGCTGTATGCCACGAATTTGAACTAAATGGGCCAATAGTATTTGATTTGGACGTTGACTGTTGTAGTCACAGCTGCTATACAATAAACATCAACAGATAGTGTACCTCGCCCACCTCAGGATTTTTCTGTAAAACTAGCAAAATGGAGAAAGCCAGAAATGAGATTAGTCCAAGTCCAACTAAGTGATAACTAGCTAGATTGGCCAAGAAAGATTCATTATTCAAAGAGTTTTCAACAAAAGTAGCAGAACTTTGTCTCTTTAGCTAATAATGATACCACAAAACCCGTTTCTTGTTTTTTAAATGTAATGATGCTGCAAAGAGCTTTTTGTATCTCCCACAGTCCCACTTTTCTGGGTGACCTATGCATCTTCATTTTTACTATCAGTGAAAGTTCTATCAATGAGTTTTCTTGAAAAGAGAAGTTACATTTTGATAGTTTTGCTGGAGAGACAATGTGAGAAGTTCATTCTGTAATGTACAAAGCAAGCAGGCTGCTTTCTATTTATATAACTCTGAGAATCAGCAGGATCCAGAGCATGTGCTGTATACTATGAATTTGAACCCAAATTGGAGACAAGTGTTGTAGCTAAACGACGATAGGCCATGTGATGCAGAGCTTATTGTAATCCATCCATTGGAGGAAAAAAGAAAAAACTTAAGATACATTGCTTATCAGTTCTATGTGTTTGAAATTGACTTGCATCATCACTATTATTGTTCCATAATGAAGCTGATCCATAATGTCATAAAAGGCCATCTGTCGTTCAAGCTAGAGTTTCAGAGGCTACTGAGATTTCCTGCAAGAGAAGATGAAATGATGTCAGACTAGGCTACCCTACTTTGTTTATGACCATGAAGAGCTGCATGATCTGATTTTACTGCTTGATTTACGTTACCAGAACCAAAGAGGATTGTGAGACTGAAAGTAGCTAGTAACTGAGCAATAATTACTGCATCGACACGAATGAATTTCACCCCATTCCTGACTATGAATATAGATGATGAAAGTTGTTAAACTGTTAATCACAACCTATTTATTATGATCAAGTTATATATGCTGGGACCCTTGACCATGTTCTAATCTTCAGATGCTGAAAGTAGACTAGTCTAGAAACGCAAACTTGCCTTCAGAGTTTCGGTGCTTGAGAATGTGCATCTTGATGTGATGGCACGTCCTTGATCTAATAACCACCCCACCTCGCTGTACGTATCGCCATCTTTACCTTCTTTTACTGAACACCACAATTGCTTGGGAAGCAATATGAGACCACTTTCATCTCTTACTGAGATCTGCTCACTGTCGCCTAAAAGTTCTTGAAGAAAGTTCTGCATTTATCAAGTTCACATAAGTTATAAACTGGACCATGAAGTTGCAAGGTTTTGGAGGTCCATAAAATGATGTGTAATCATGATAACCTATTAGCTTTAGTTAATGCTAAAACAAAACATGCAAAGGACCAGTCAAGAATAATTAGAAGTTTCTCATAGTGGATCAAAAAATGGGTTGTACTCATATTCATCTAAATGTACCTACATGCAGTCATCACACCCAATGGATTACTAATCTGCATGAGGGAACCGACATAATAAAAATTTGATGTCATAGAGCGGCAAAAAATTAAATTGGAGAACCTCACCTCCCAGTGGGATGGACATATTAGACTGTCAAACTCAAAGGGAGCGAAGCATCCCAACCCCAAAACATCCAAATGAAGTTCACAAAACTCGACTTATCCATCTGATTGTTATATTTCTAATTGGTTTCTACGGTACACCATATAGGTTCCATAGATGATTGTACAAAACTCAATGTCAAATAAATGTTTATGGTGTTACCATATTACATGGAAAGTGCTTAAATGGAATGTAGAGATGCAAACTTTGAATGTGATTCCCAGACATTTGTAGAAGGACAGAATGAAGTAAAGTAAGGGGATTTATAAGCAAAATCAAACCAAAGAAGAATCATGCACACAGTTATATGCAAGAATTTGAGTTTCAGTTCAGCATATCATACACAAGAAACCAAAGTTGGCAACATCTTGAAGTAAAGTAAGGAGATTGATAACTCACATTTTGAGAACCACTAAAATTGGCAACAGAACTGGAGCTCCGCCAAGTACCAACAACTTTCGAAGCTTCCAATGCAGGCGTAGTAGCAAAAGCAGAATCACGGATGGCACATCCACCTAATTGCTCCCCATTTCTGAACGGTCCATACCACTGTTCACAAAGAACTCTAAGACTTTGCAATATCGTCTTCGTATTGTCTATGCAAATGACCTGAATTATCCTCATACGAGACTCCTTATCTTGAGGACTGATCAAACAATACTCCAATTCCAACAACTTATTCGAACTCTTATCCTCCACCGGCAAAACAGACACATAACACCCGCTAGACTGATAGGCAAAGGCAGCAACTTTGTTGTCCACACCACCCACATTCCTCTCAAGGATACTGTATCGCGTAGCAGCATCGGCTTCACATCCAACCGTGGGAAGTAGCTCTATCGTCTTGTAGGCAAGAACTTGGTCTTCCGGGTCAGCAAGAGTGGGACACTGAGTCTGCCAGTCGAAAACCTTGACCTCCCACTCCCTATAAGCATCAGGCACAACCATTTCCGGGAGTTCAATTGGGATCCCTTCGGTTGTGAAGTCTGCTCCATAGCCATCCCATTCACCCGATACATTTCTGGCAAATTCGGACCACGCTTTGAACAAATAAAGCAAATTGACAAGAGATAAATTGAATCATAATACATCTTAATCACTTCAATATTGGTCTGCACACTATTATATCTAACCCCAACATCTCTTATCCAATAAAGGTAGCAACTTTCTTCCTATAGAAACTTGTACAGAAATAAAGCTTTTGTTTCATTACACAACTTTCTCCTATATCAGCTTCTATACAATCAAATCCAAATAGCTTCAAGTTCTCTGCTTTTGACTACTAAAAACGAAAGATGAAATCTTTTGATGCTGGATATAGTAATCAGATGCTTTTACGCAAACCCAGAAAAATATATAACCAAATAAGCAGAAGCATCATTACAAATTGTGGGTTTAGAATAAACTAACCAGAGGCAGAAGTGGAGGTGGGATTGAGGCTTCTGCTATGATCCTCATGAAGTTGGAGTTCAAGGTCAGAGGGGGTGGTCTTGGTGGAGGAGGAGGCAGCGGTCTGGACAATTTGAGTAGCAGAGCGACGAGTTTGAGGGTGTGGAAATTGAGGGGGTGAAGGCTTTTTGTGAGGAGAAGAAGGCAAGGAAGTGCTTAAGCTTAAAGCTCTGGTGTGGGGGATTACACTGTTCAAAGCCATACCATGTGAATTTTGGTGGGTTATGAATGAAGGGTCTTATCTATCCTCAGCAGCCTTCATTCACCAATGGAGCTGAGAAAGAGAAAGACACAGATTGATGCATTGGCTACACAAACAAGATGATGGAATATTCCTAGATGACAGTTGGCGGTTGGAGAATCAAAGAAGTGATATTACTGAACTAGCCTTGCTGTGAAACGGTGTCTTATAGCTTTATATTTCTGCTTATTTCATATTCTGTAAAAACCCAAACTTTGTTTTGAGGTGCTTGCACCGAGAGCGAGGGAGGATGAGCAGGAAAGAAGCTGCAGCTAAAAAGGTTAATTTTTCTGCTCTATCTCCATCTGTTCTATGCTTGCTGCAGTTTGGGTAGAATGGTAAAGTCTAGGCCGGTTCTGATAGGGATTTGGTTCAAATGTCTAAGATATTAAGCTATGTGGTTGTTTGGTTGAACTTTGGACTTTGAGAGTTTTGAGCAGTTGATCAATTTTTATCAACAGGGTGGATTTTTTGAGGGTGGATGAAATGGGTAAAATAGAAGGTGAATTTTGCTGAGGATTACAAGATGCTCCGTCAACTCATCATATGGAACTTATTGATCAGTTTCTTCTTGATGAAAATAGTTTCGAACTTTCGGTTGGTCGTCAATGATAGATGTAACTGCCCCGAATTGAAGAAATTCTGATCAGGATTCCTTTGCATGCCAATGGAAGTGGCACTAATAATCTGGGGCGGTGATGATAATCTACAGAGAAAGCTCAATAACAGCAGGAGATTAGTGATGTAGGAGAATAAGCCAAATTTAGACAGAAAAAAAAAAAAAAATAAAGAAACGGCGAATAAAAAAAAATTATTTAAAAATCGGTAATTCTTGTATCATGAGATTGCTAACCGCTGAAATATTCAAGAAGATGTTGTTTTAAACTTTTCGGGTTTGTCGCACAAAATCTGTTAAATTTAATTTGAAGTTACTTTTGATCAAAACATCTGTCTGGGACGTATATATGATACCTTTCCGGAATGAGAACAACGAGATTTACAAGACTCATTTAAGTGAGCCTTTTTAGATTTAAGCCAAAATATGTTGTCTTAACTGTCTGATTTGCGATTTAGTATTTTTAGGTTAGTTTTATTTTCTGTTTAGGATTCTTTTATTTAGGGTAATTTGTTTCCTTTTTAATTTGGATTCTTGGGTTTCAATGTTAGATTATGATCGTAATTCTTAATATGGATGTCTATATAAGCTCCATCATGTTTTGTATAAGCTCCATCATGTTTTTGTGTCGTCGGCTAAAGTCATCACAGACAACCCTTTCCCGACGACACTATAGTCGACGAAGATTCGTCGGCTAAGATCTTAGCCGACGAATTTTTTTAACAGGCCGACGAAAATTTTTCGTCGGCTAAAGTACTTGTCCTGGTATTATAATAAAACTTTTGAGTTTTCTCAAATTCCTAGTGGATTCCAGAAACTTCTTGTGGATTCAAGAAACCCTAGTCTTATGGATTCAAGACTGCCGTTGGTGGATTCCAACATTATCTTCATTAGTTTTCAACGCTTGACGGAGCCGCCTACTATTATGCTCACGCTTCCGGTATCATTTGGTATCAGAGTGGGTTACGCCCGCTCCTTAGTAGACGATGATCCATGGGAGTAGTTCACCCCGCCAACCTCAACAACTGGTTGTAGAGTATATATCCAAAAGTGAAGAGAAACATATCAAGGGATTCGCCCTAGGTTAACCTCATCAATTCAATTCAAAAAAAAAAAGAAGAAGAAGAAACTAGTATAGAACGTTGGATATTCACATTGCCAGATTACGATGACTTTCAAACAACATGTTTCATCAAAGACAAGGTATGGTCTGCAATAATTGACAACAGCCTGCAAGAGAATTTTGTAGCAAGTAAGGTTGTTGATTACCTTCAATTACCCACAGTGAAACTGAGCGATCCATATTGGATTGATGATCATGCACATATAACAAAGGTTTGTAAAGTTCCCATCTATATAGAAGAATTTTATAACGATGATGTTACTTGTCATGTGATTGACATGGACGACACTGATGTGCTTTTCAGAAGACCATGGCATGAAAGCGTCAATGATGGTTATTACAAAGAAAATACCTATTTAATTAGGTAGGAGTCATGCAAGATTAAAATCAAGCCTTTAGCGAAAGAAGTCTCACAAGAAACCAACCATGATTATCAAGAGGTTAAAGAAGAAAGAGCTTGTTTTGACATGATTATCCACATTGATGAAACCTTACAACCACAAATAAATTTTTAAGATGTCATCCAAGAATGCAACCTTGAGAGCCGAGGAGAATCTATTCAAGTTGCCTATGATGAACTCATCTATGGTGTCGAGTTCATGGTTGTGTCATCCGAGTTTGCAGAAGATCAGGCTTACAAATCACAGGTTTAATTGGTTAAATTATTATTGAGTTTACAAGTTATTGTTTTTAATTCAAGATGAACTCGAGGTCGAGTTCTTTCGTAGTAGAGGAGACTGATGTAGAACGAGAATGAACCAAATTTAGACAGAAAAAAATAAAAGTAAGGAAGTGGCGAATAATCAAAACAATGATTTGAAGATCGGTAATTCTCGTATCATGAGGTTGCTAACCACTTGAATATTCAAGAAGGTTTTGTTTTGGACTTTTCAAGTTGTCGCGCAAAATATGTTAAATATGATTTGGAGTTGCTTTTTGGCCAGAATATTTGTCTGGGACGTATGATACTTTTCCGAAATGAGAACGATAAGATCTACAAGACTCACTTAAGTGAGCCCTTTCAGATTTAAGCCAAAAGATGTCTTCTTAACTGTCCGATTTGCGATTTAGTATTTTTAGGGTAGTTTTCTTTTCTTTTTAGGATTCTTTTATTTAGGGTAATTTATTTCCTTTTTAGTTTGGATTCTTAGGTTTCAATGTTAGATTATGATTGTAATTCTTAGTATGGATGCCTATATAAGCTCCATCATGCTTTGTATTAAGCAATCTTTTCATCTTAATAAAACTTTTGAGTTTTCTCAAATTTCTAATGGATTCCAGAAACTTCTCGTGAATTCGAGAAACTCTAGTCTTGTGGATTCAAGGCTGCCATTGGTAGATTCCAACGTTATCTCCATTGATTTTCGACGCTTGACGGAGTCGTCTACTATCTTGTTCACGCTTCCCGCATCAATTGGCATGATGCCTACAAATCCCATGTTTGTCAGACTGACGATATCATGAGTTATACTTATTTGAGTCTAGTAGCGCCGCCGCTCCACAACGCTCCTCTAAGTTGCAACAGAGACCACCCTTGGATGTGCCACTATAGTTTCTACGATGGTGTTGTTGAGTATATTTCGACGGGGCAAAAACATTACTATTGTGTTTTGGCCAAATTGGTAAACATCTAAAATTTAATTAGCACAATGTTCATTTTTAATTTATCAAATTTTAAATGAGCGAATATAAGAATGAGTCTTTATAAGAATTGACTAAGTGATGGAGGGAATTCATGTTTTTACAATCCAGCTGTGCAATTGATCAAGAGGGTATTGCCACCATAAAAGGCTCCAGAAGACAAGCATTCAGCGTGGAGAGTATGAGTATTGTCTTCTCTTTCGATGCAGAGTATGAATTTGGACCAATGAACTTCAGTCTGGTCGCTGACGACGTCGTCCTCGTCGCTCTCCACGTACGTCGATGGACCAAACAAGAGCCAATTTCAGTACATCTCTCTGGAATCGCATCAGGAATGCGGAAACGACAGGTCGCTCAGTATCCAAGGAGGGAAGGATGATGCCATCGTTTAGGAGTCCCTCTACTGGTTTAGATGCCATTCACCAAGAACGATATTATACATACAATGCTAGACGTGTTCGCCATGGGATGGAAATCTGCATAGCATATAAGAAAATCTCTCACCAACAGGGTCCCGCGAAACAGGGACGGCTTCAAGTCCGAGCTTGGATGGCTGCACATGCGGCAATCATAAGTATCCATACTAAAGTTGCCCAAAAATCCGAGTTCGTTACTTCGTTGTTGTACGGAGGCGTATATAGAAGCAGGTTGGACCAAGAAGAAGCAAGCAAGAAACTTGGCCAAACATGACTAGGCAGAGGGGGAAGAAAATGCCCTTCTTCGACATTGCAGCAGTGGAACTGGAGCACTTTATCTGTTGTTGCCAACACATAAATCGAATTGCCGTCGTAGGAAACAACCGCCCCATTCACAAACCTGATAGCTTCACCCCATTTATTGTATCTCTTCCAAGAGAAGTCGCTCCGTTGCTGCTGCAAGTCAATGTGGACATTTCCATTGTCTTCCACGATAAAATGATCCCTCTCGGTTTGGCCACCGACGAAGAATAAACGGGAATTGGAGACGGCGAAATAGGTATCGTGGATATCATAATTGAATTGAGGAAGACGTAGATCTCTGACTCAATCTTTTACACTTTTACGGATCCAGTGTTCCTCCCTCAACTCATCGTCTGCGGCTGTTTCTTGATCACCTCTCTCCTCGATCACATACCACCGATACCAAGGGCTTCCGTCGTCAGACTCAGCGTCCTTAAACTGTAGGTAGATCGGCATATCCATCTCTCTCTCTCTTTTGTAACAAGAAATTTAATCACTTAATACACACCATTATTATTTTATATTTCACATCAAATTTTATAGGTATGTTTAATTACAAAAACATCCATCAATTATTAAGAAAAAATAAATAAAAATTAAAAATGTCTCTCCTCTAAAACCTAACTGTTCTCCACTATTACTACGCATCAAAAGAAAATAAATAAAAACATTTTCTCTAAAATTCATCACCTGATTCATTTGGTTTTTTTTTATCAACTTTCAATTTTATCTTGCAAACTAAAACCTAGTTTTTATATTATTGTACTTCTACTAGTTTCTTAACTTTGAAAAAATTATTTATGTTCAATATTTTTATTTTCTTCAAATTCTAGTCAATTGATGTCATATTAGAGATTTGAAGTTCGAATATAATATTACTCTTTTGATTATAAATTAAAAAATATAAGGAAAAAATTTATAACTCGATAAAAAAAATCTAATAGAAAATAAAAGAGAATACGTAAAGAGAGTTGTGAAATAGTAAATATATAATAATTATATTAAATAACATATTATTATTAGTTTTATATATTAAGGGTATTTTAGGCAGTTTGAGATGTGTATTTAGTATAATATTGAAATGAAAAACTAGATGGGTAGTGTATTAAATAAGGGGTGTATTAAGAGATTAGAAATGTGTATTTAAAATTTCTCTTTTGCAAATCTTGTTAGGTATTTATAGATAATTATGAATGACATAATCCCTATGCTATTAGAACTAGAAATCCCATTCAGACCAAGTAAATAAAAAATAGAATAGAAAACCTATTCAAGCTAGGAAAGAAAGCCTGTAACATAAGTAAAACTAGGAAACATAGGCTTTTGGTTGGTCCTTTCATGTCATGCTATCTTGACTCATGCGTTGGAATTCAAAAACCATTAGGTAGATACTAGATTACTAGATAGATAGATACAAGTACATTACTATGCTGTTAAACACTTAAACCCTAATACTCTTCTGTCAATGTGATGAACAAAGGAATCGACTGGCTCTAAATCAGAGTTTTTAAGTTTCTATATGAAGGCTGGACATCTTGTTGTGCTCGACAGGTATGACCATGGACATACGTACAATGCAATTCATAGAAAATCAACAAAAAGGTACAGTGACTTGAACATTAAGAGCACCAACTGTTTGAGCCCAGTGGGCATTTTGGTCCAAGACTGCATGAATAAGTTTTGAATAACATTTGGGCCAATACATGTGGCCCCTTTAATATAAAGTATTTTAAGTCTCGCGGGCTTCAGGGGCGCGCGAGATGGAAACAAGCTTAAGGAGCATGCGAGATAGGTTTCTACAAGGATTGTGACACCTCACGGGATAATGATGCTCATAGTTCGAGTCCGCATAGGAATTTACAGTTGAGCAGCGCGGAGGCGATGACCTATACGAAGTCTGTTGTGCGCTGGACACGTGTCACGCAGATGGTTGGTTCACGCGGGTGAAGCAGTGTCCTTGTGGTATTCTGCTTATGAGTCCGACTTGGATTGTGATTACATCTCTCCTGTCAAGGTGAGCCACTATATAAGAAGAGCTCGAGGGCTCTCTCAAGAACACAATCAATTCATTCAACAAACAACAAAACTTTTCGAGCCTCTCGAAACCCTAGTTCTAAGCGCATCTCGCCTTAGTTCTCAGAGCCCGTTGGGACTCGCCATGATTACTACCCTAATATTGTTGCTCTGCTTGCTACAATCAGTGAGTATCGACGAAAGGTGGAAGTGAGTACTCGTAATTCCTCGTCCGCGAGGTGGCACCAGAACTCCCCGCTTGTTAGAAAGTCAAGATTCAGCGCACATTCTTTCCTCGTCCGTGAGGTGGCACGCCCCGCACCTTTTTTACTTTTGATAGAAATTACCACTACGCCCCTTACTGAGGATCATGGCCAAAACACCAACCCCAACAAGAATATGTGGAAGAGATCTGGCCAGTTCTACCAATGTGCTTTGCTTGTTGCTCCGTTTTTGCAGCTTGTTGGTTTTCCTTCACTACAGGAAAATCGGTCTTAGCCTAAAAAATCCAAAAAAATTCGTCGGCTAAGACATTATTCGTCAACTGAAACATAACCGTCGTATAGGACAACACAACCGTCGCCTAAGATCTTTCTAGGCGACGGAAAATGACTGTCAGGAATTTTCGTCGGCTAAGCTATTCCTAGCCGACAAATTCTTTACGTCGTAAGTTTTCATTGGCTTAGTAAATCTTAAGAAACGGAAACTGGCTTCGGACACTGTCCATTGACTAAGATTTTCCTAGGTGACTACAAATTTTCGTCGGTAGAGACAGTTTTAGGCGACGAAAATTTTTCCGTCAGCGTAATATGTCTTGGGCGACGAATATTGTTCCGTCGGTGTAGTGGGTCTTGAATATTTTTCTTCTTAGCCGACGAACTTTTCTGTCGAGTAAGAAATTGAATTATTGCCTTACACAAAGCAGAACGAATATATTTTTGCTGACGTCTTTTGTCTTAGGCGACAAAAAATTTCATCGGCTAAGTAAACACATCATTTCTACACCTTCTGCCTAGAAGAGAACACATAAGAAACATACTGAAGTCTCTTCCCCCCCCCACATACCCGATCTAAATCTAGTTTTTGAAGCATTTCTTCATGATTTTGAATTAATCGATCTTTAAGAGCTACTTCTCTCTTAATTGGTATGTAACTAATTTAATTCAGCTATTTTCTTCATTTAGATATATTTTCTGGCGAATTTCCGGTGGTCCAATTACTGGATTCCTTGATGCATGCATGATGTAACATCCCGAATCTAATTTTATCTTTTACTGGGTGTTTCTACGCGTTACTGAGGAATTTCACTGTGCTCGGTAATTTTGTAATTTAACACTCTAGTTTATTGTCGAGATTTTTCTAAAAATGTTAAATTCTTCTTTTAAGGTTTCGAGGTCGTAGTGCACGACGACACGAGTTTTCCGATGTCCTTGGATTATTTTTAGATTTTCATTGATTTATCGAAAAATCTGGGTTGTTGATCTTTAATCATCGATCACATGTTGTCCTTTTTATTTTGTTGTTGTTGATGTTAAACAGGTGAAGACTGGTCAGACCCAGTCAAAGAACCCAAGTCGGGTTTGACCGAGCCCAACCAATCTCTCTCTCTCTCTCTCTCTCTCTCTCTCTCTCTCGTCATTCATCTCTTCACGCCGGAGCACCGCCGTCCGACCGTTGCTGGGCGAGCAACCACCTTCAGTCGGCTCATCTCTCTCTCTTCTACGTTTTTCTACTCTTTGATTCGTCATTCACCCATCATAGAGGGAGATTGAGCAAATTGAAGCCCGACTGTGTTCGTCATTGTCCAACGAGCTCCGACAGGGACGGCGGCTTTGAAGGATATATTCTTGTTCTCCTCACTTCCCTCTTCCTTCCTATGTTCTTGAATGTGCAAATCGAACCGTAATTGGGAAACCCCTTTCTTCTCTTTTCTGGGTTTCAAGCTCCTAGCTCCGGCGACCGGCATTCGATGGTTTCTGGCGAGTGCTTCGGGTTTTGTTGGAGCCGATGAGGCTTCATGATACCTCTTGTCTCTTTCCCGACGACCTGCTAAGCGCTAAGAGGCCAAGACAATCGTGTGTGGAGACTTGAGGTGTTGCTGCTGCTCTGTGGGAGGAACCACGAACCCGGAATCCAGCAAGAGAGCCATCGCCGGCAAGAGAAGCTTTGCTATCGTTTGAAGGTAACCTTGTTGCATCTAGAGTTGTTGGGTTGTTGCTGTGTTGATTTTGGTTTGAGAAAGTTGGAGTATGGTTGCAAAATTGAATGTTTTGGTTGTTGTTGTCGATAACTTGGTATTTAGGAGAATGCAAGGAGGTCATGGCAAATTTCCGGCAAGTGGCTGGAATCCAGCGATCGATTCCGGTGAAGGAGCAGTTTTTCCGGCAGTAGCTTATTTGGTAGTTTTCGAGGACTTTCTTTCTAATTTAATTTGTAGTTCTGAAAAAAGGAATAATCGAGTTGTGATCAGAAAAAAAATTGCCAAGTTAGGAAAATTTAATATTTTGGGAAACTTTCCATTAATGGAAACCCATTTGGGTGTCCTTAGTAAATTTTCGGGTGAAGTTGTGTAGAAAGAAAATGAAGGAAAATTGTTGGTTGTATTTGGGCATGCTTGATCGTAGAAGACCATAAAATAATTTTTGGAAGTACTTTGGTTGATGTGTTAAGGCATGGAAATTGATGGTGACTTTGACTCCAAGTTAAGGTTTGGTATAGAACCGAATGAGTTTTAGTTGTGAAGTTAGTCGAAAATGATTATTATTATCCGTAGATCAAACTTGGTCAATGCTAGTCAACCTAGGAAACCTAGTCAAAATGGGAAGAAGTCGGATTGTTAATGATATATATGGAGTTCGGTCTGACCAATTTGTTCTTCTGTTTATCGTCAGACGTGGAATTTGGCCAGAGATGGTGAATAGTTGGAGGCAGCGCTTGAGGAGTATTCCGAGCATTGGAAGACTTATGCCTAATCTGTGAGTTGACTTTTGTTTTAATTAAAATGCATGCAATTGTTTACTGTTGAGTAATTTATGCTGTTGAAGCATTTGACGTCATTTTTATTTAACGATTTTATGTAGTTTGGAGAATTACAGCAAATTAGATTTTATGTAAATTATAAATATATTTATGAGGAGAGTATGTATATAAATGCTAGCTAGCCATATGTGTCTGTCCACCATAATGACATATTATATAACTACATTATGGTGTGACGTGAGCGTTGGACGTAAGCGTAGCAGCCCTATATGAGTGTATAACTCATATAGGGGGTATGGGCACATATTTATATATATGTTTGTTCACCTTAATGACGTAGTGTAACACCACATTAAGGCGTGACGTGAGCGTTGGACGTAAGGGTAGTAGCCATATATAGATTATTTTAAATCTATTAATCTATATTGGGAGTATGGGCATGTGTAAATACATACGTATATAGATATATATTTTTGAGCTGAAGAGACTCGATATTTATGAGATAAAAGATTTTTCATTTGAAGCATGCATTCGATTTTCCTTTAGAAATTAAATTGGGAAAACATAAGTGTTGATACTTATTTTTCTTTCCTTATTTATTTTTGTCCACTCACTCTAACATTTCCGGATGTTTTCCCCTGGACCCTTCATTTTAAAAATGCCCAGTTTGCAGGATTGCATAGTTGAGGTCGGGCATTCATGGAGTGAGGCATAATCAATAGTATAGCTTCCGCTCATTTTTATGTTTTTGTCTCTTTTTCTTCTCTATTAGTATTGCTCTAAACCTATGAGTGGTTGGTTATAAGATTATATTTATATTAGTGAATAAATATATAAGAGATGTTGTGAATTTGGGGAGCAAGAAGGTTCCAGAAGTTTAAGGTTGGATTTGGTTTTTCAGAAGTGCTTGCAGTTTTTTTTAGGAAGGGTTGTCCATTTTCAAGGGCGGTTATATCGAATTTTCGGTAGAATCTCCTTTGGAGATGATCCCCGCAGTGTTTACTTCGGATTTCAGGATGAAACTCGGGATGGGTCCTGACAATTGGTATCTGAGCCTGGTTGTTCGATTCCTTCCTCTTTTCCTTACTACCTCATATACTTAGTTGTACTTAGTGTCTATAGAGTAATGGTCTGACCGCGGCGGATCCATTAGCACTATGTGTTGATTAAGTTTGTGATGTAGTTGTTCTTATTTTATTTATGGACAGTTTTGTGACATAAATATCCTCATCTCTAAGACTATGCCTCCGTACGCCGACCTCTTGAGTGATCATCCATTAAGTATTGAAAAGGTGTATAGATTGCACCTATTCCAAGGATCATTAATTTAATATCTTTGATATTAATTGTTGGAGTCGAATTTCGTGAGGGGAACTTAAAAGCTGGATAGCATTCCTTTCATGTATCCAACGATTTGTTTGGGTTAAGATTTTGATGTTAGGTTGGGCATCTTGCATGTTTCAAAGGTCGGTGAAATTTTTGAATTTATGTCTTGGGAATTTTCTATTTTTGTTGGGCATGTAAGGAGTTGAGTAGTCCGATAGAAAATCTTGGCATCGAGTTACGTGGTTTATGGGAGCGAAGAGTTGGAAGGAAAGTTCGGTATAGTGATGTTCTCTATAGATGTAAAGGTTGGTTAAAGTGATGTGGTGAGGTACCCATACTAATTCCAAGAGGTACATTTACGAGTTGTTGAGGACCCTAATCTTGAGCGAGTTGGCCACATCGGATTTGTGACTAATTTTGGGTTATAGAAAGTTGCTGCATAAAAAGATAAGTGTCAGTTTAGATAAGTCATGAATGAAGGCCAAATTGCCGACTATCTGATTTGCAACAGGAATCAATTGGAACATGTTGGGATATTATTGGTTGTGGCGGTATATGTTCTGGTTCCTGTTGCTCTAATTATGAATATGTTCTTATCCTTCGAGCATTTTATTAAGATGGTAGTGGCGAGAGGTAAATAGCGAACAAATCAAGGGGATTTTGCGGGCGTGCCACCTCGCGGACGAGGAAAGAGTGATAGGTGTGAGATCTTGACTTTTGATCAGGCGAAGGGGTTTCCAGGTGCCACCTCAGATGAGGAATTACGAGCACAAGGCGATCGATACTCATGGTGGGACACGAGCAGAGCAACTATAGGGAATCAAGGAGATCGGGGGCGAGTCCAGGAGGGCTCTAAACTAAGGCGGCAACACACTTAGGGTTAGAGTTTCGAGGTAACTCGAAGGGTAACTGATTTGCAATTTGTTTGTTGTTGTTTGTAAAGAGATTGTGTGTTTAGAGAGTTGTGTTCGACCCGTCTGACTTGGGGCAGAAGAAATTTAACTTGGAATCCAAGTCGGGCTTTGAAACCCTAATCCCACAAGGACACGGTTTTCTCAGCACGGACCAACCACTTTGTGACACATGTCCAGTTCGCATACTCCGCAGGGGCTACTGTTTCCATCTCGCAGGTATTTCTAGCTCGCGAGCTTTAGAAGGGCTTTTTATAATAAAATGGCCACAGGGATTGGCCCGAAGCATGTCAAAGACTTGTAAGAGTTTTCAACGATTAGTGTGGTGTACGCGGACTCCGCCTATGGCTTTTATGCGAAGTCTCCCACGCGAGCCAGTTCGCTAGCTCGCCTTGATGTATTCCACCTTGCCTAGGACTTTTACGCTAAGTACCATTGCGCCTCGCCTACATGCGAGATCATTGAGTGTGTGAGCCCTGTATTTCGCGCGAAGTCAGTTCACACCCTAGCTCTGTAATTCAGCTCGCGTGGTCTTACTGGGGGGCCATTACTTGTGAACTTAAAGAATTTGGGCTCGCCGGTTGCGACGTGGACCACGATCGTAACTAATATTCACTTGGACATTTTACAGTTTAGTAAGGTATTATTACTTGGACAAAAATGTCATCTGGCTCAAACATTACCCCATAGGCCTTGAGCTTTGAGACTAAGCCAAATGGCCTTATTGAACAAGTCATGATGATTCTAGATTTGGAAGATGCTAACGTTTTGGCGCCATCGTGACCTTCATCTCACTGGGGAGAACCAAAGTTTTAAGGCGCGCATTCCCAACTACCTCGCAAGACAGCTTTTGTCTTTAAGGGGTGTCTTACTCGCCTGCTCTTTGCTGCCCCCTCCCCCAGTGCGAACTAAAGAGAAGCAAACAAAAGGGTCGATGAACGGCAGCATAAAGATGGTGAACCAACTTTGAAAATTTTAGGCTGTCTAAATAATGACTAAGACACTTGAAGAAGGTCTAAAGTCTGAAAAACAGAGAAAGGGGAAGAAAATGTAATGTTTTATTTAGGGCCTCTAAGATAGGCCCCAATCTTATACTTGTCTTTTGGTTGGACTTTGCATGTTTATGATGAAATGGAAGAGAGAAATGAAGAAAAAATTAGCACGACTAAACTGCATGTAAAATTTAATTTAGGGCTTCTGGAATAGACCCCAATCGTGTACTAGTATGTTGGTTAGACCTCGCACGTTTGCAAAGAAATGAACTAATTACATGTTTCTCTCTAGGGTTGCCCCCTAGTGGGAGGCGGCGGAGTGCTAGCGCGAAGGCTCGGAGCACTATGAACCGTGATCGCGGGGTCAAGAGGTGAAGGGTCTACGCCCTCCCAGACGCCAGTGATATGACGCTTTAAGAAACGACCATTAATAGGATTAGGATGGAGTATACCGTCAAGGTCGCACAAATGGTATGCCCCCTTTGTCAATATGTGGTGAATAATAAAAAGTCTTTCCCACCAAGCGGACCACTTCCCGCGGCCTTCGGTCTTCTCACCTAATGGTAATATGGCTCGCCATACTGCATGTCCCTCGACAAAGCTCCGACCGCGGGTAACTTTACCATAGGACCGCGTAATGCACTGCTTCTCAAGGATGAGATTGTTGAAGACAGTGATGCGGTGTTCGTTTAGGTCTTCAAGTTCTTGCCACATTGCCTAGACGTAATCGTCACCAAGCAATTGGTGCTGCTCTTGGACGCGAAGCAAGGCAACGTGAACCTCAAGCGGGAGAACGACATCATGGCCAAACATGAGAGCATATGGGGTGGTAGCTGTCGAACCGTGCTTGGAAGTTCGGTAGGCCCACAAAGTATGGTAAAGCTCTAGATGCCAGACGTGGGGGTTCAACTATAACATCTTGCGCAAGATACTGAGGATAACCTTATTGCTCACCTTTGCCTGACCATTAGACTGTGCATAATAGGGGGTCGAATGTAAGAGCTTGATACCATAGCCGGTAAGGAATGTGACTACAGAATCGGTCATGAAAGCCGCCCCCCGGTCTGTCATGATGCACTCCGGAATACCAAAGCGGGAGATAATGTTGCAGAAGATAAAGTTGCGAACTGAGGTCGTGGAGGCAACCTTGAGTGGCTCGGCTTCAACCCACTTGGTAAAGAAATCGGTGGCCACAATAATGAACTTATGCTGCTCCGAGGAATGGGGGTGAATGATGCCAACAAAGTTTATTGCCCATCCTTGACCTGGCCATGGCTTAACAATCGGCTACAACGGGATGTTGGGAATGTGTTGCACGGGTCCGTGAGCATGGCAATCCTGAAAACCTTTGGCAAAAGTAATACAGTCCTTGAGAATGGTAGGCCAATAGTAGCTGTGGTGACTGATTAACCAACGCATTTTTGGGCCTGCTTGATGCGAACCACAAACTCCAGAATGAACCTCGCACATCAGCCGCTTTGCCTCGTTGCCATATACGCAGCGGAAGTCATTTTCATCTTCGCCGTGCTGGCAGAGCTCGCCGTTGCGTAGCACAAAGTTGAGGGCGAGAAACCGCATTTGTCGGGAATGAGTGGTATCATGAAGGTTTGTGAGGTAGGAGATGAACGGTAGCCGCCAGTCCTCATCGATAGGGTCTAAGGCAGCGACGTTAGGAGAGTCTGTCTGATATTGCCCCTAGCAATAAAAGAAGGAAGAGTGCGTAGTTCGACCTTGAGCAGTCGTTCGCGCACTCCGTCTCGCAAGCTGAGGCCAGAGGCAATCTGTGAGAGCTCATACGCCGCAAAGTTGAACTCACGCGAAATGTGCTCAATGCGAACGTCATCAAAGCGATCCAATACGTCAAATGCCTTTCACAAATAGGGCTCAATGGACGAACTCAAGCACTTAAACTTCTCCACCAACTGGTTGACAACCAATAAGGAGTCGCCAAAGACTTGAACCTCGTGGACTCCTAAGTCCAACAAGATTTCCAGTCTGATGATGAGCGCCTCATATTTCGCTTGGTTATTCGTACATTTGAAATCCAGCTGGAAGGAGTAAGAGAAACGATCACCTGCAGGGTTCTCAATGGCGATTCTGGCACCTGCAACGAGTTGAGTACGCAATCCATCAAATTAAAGAGTCCATGGAATGAGGGAGACAACGGCGAACTCTAACTCGCGAAACGTTGTTATCTCAGTTGGTGGTGGTGAGCGAGGAAGTCCGCTATGGCCTGTCTTTTGATTGCTTTCTGAGGAACATACTGCATGGAGAACTTGGACAAAGCCAACATCCATTCATTTACCTATGTGTCCCGGTAGGACAGGGCAGGAAAGCATGTATTTGACGAGGTCTGACTGAGCGATCACCACCGTGGTAAAGGCTAACATGTAGTGGCAGAGTTTGCAACCTGCAAAGAATAGGGCGAGACACAACTTTTCCATTGGAGAGTAGTGTGTCTCGCAATCGATTAACACCCTGCTAAGGTAATAACCAGAGTGTTCCACCCTGTTCTCATCCACTTGTGCCAAGAGTCCGCCAATGGATAAGTCAGCAGCGACGATGTAGAGTTTAAGCGAAACGCCAGGGCGAGGTGAAACCAAAACAAGCGGGTTCGTAAGGTAGTCCTTGATAAGATCAAAAGCTTCTTGGTGTTGTGGCTCCCATACGAACTCGGTTTCCCCCTGGAGCTCTAAGAGAGGTTAAAAGGGCTGAACCTTTCGTGCCGCGTTTGAAATGAAACGACGGAGGAAGTTGATTCGCCCGATCAATTGTTGGAGCTCCTTCTTAGTTGTAGGAGGTGAGGCATTTATTACCGCCTGCGCCTTGTCTTTGGGGATCTCAATGCCCCTTGATGGACCAGAAATCCTAGGAAGTCACCTAATTCTGCAAAGAATACACATTTGGCGGGGTTCATCTTCAGGTTATGTCGTCGCATCAGCATGAAAACTTGTCGGAGGTCCTTAACGTGTCTTGCCCGCGTTTTGGTTTTAACTACTACGTCATCTATGTAGACTTCAATCAACTTGCCCAGGATATCATGAAAGATGACGTTCATGGTGCGCTGATATGTTGTCCCCGCGTTCTTGAGCCCGAAAGGCATGACAACATATTCAAACGCGTTTGCAAACCCCGGGCAGCGGAAGGCGGTCTTGTGGAGATCTTCTTCAGCGACAGGAACTTGGTGGTATCCAGCGGTTCCATCCATAAAGGATAGCACTTCGTGCCCCGCAACCACATCAATGAGGAGGTCGGCGATAGGCATGGGGTATATATCTTTAGGCGTTGTGTTGTTGAGGTCCAGGTTGTCAACATAGACGCTCATTTTGCCATTCTTCTTGCAGACATGAACTACATTGGATAGTCATTCGTTTTACTTGGCCACGCGAATGATACATGATCGATGCATGTTCTCAATCTCTTCCTTGACTACGATCTGGGTCTCAGTTCGCATGAATCTACCGTCTTGGCAGACTGGACGTCTGTCAGGATAAGTGGGCAGCCGGTGACAAACCAAGTTTGCAGACAATGTCTTCATACTTTTCGACGAAGCAATCCCTATATTCGCGTAGTGGGCAGCCGGTGAAAAACACCATTCCGACCTGAAAAGAAAATTGCACGCGGTATCAGCGGAGCCTCAACTACCCCATGTTCATCTTCAAGCATTGCTTGCCCCCTAGTGGAAAGCGGTGGAAGGCTAGCATGATGGCGCTGAGCGCGTTGGATAGTTAGCGCGGGGTAGATGGTGACAGAGCAGCTCGCTCCCATACGCTAGCAACATGGCGTTTCAGGAAACGTCCGTTGATAGGATTAGAATAGAGTGTGCCATCAAGGTTACGCAATTGGAACGCCCCTTTTGGCAGTATGCGATGTATAATGAAGGATCCTTCCTACCGCGCATACCATTTCCCCCGGCCTTCAGTCTTCTCTCCCAATGGTAACATGGCATGCCACACCATTTGGCCCTTGGCAAAGCTCCGACCACGGGTAACCTTGTCATAGGACCGCGCGATGTGTTGCTTCTCAATGATGAGATTGTTGAATGCAGTGATGCGGTGTTCGTCGAGGTCTTCAAGTTCTTGTCACATCGCTTGAACGTAATCGTCACCAATCAACTGATGCTGTTCCTGGATGCGAAGCGAGGCGACGTGAACCTCGAGAGGAAGGACAACTGTCAAGACCCGCCCCGAATTTCACCCCGAAACCCGAGATGAGTCCTGCGGGGACCACCTCCAAGGAAAATTTATCGAGGACTCGGCAAACCTCCCTCGAAAATGGACAACCCTAACTTAAAAACTTACGAATCACCTTTTAATCCAAAACAAATAAATCTTCAGCTACACTCCAAAAGTAGCCAGAATACAAACATAAGAATTCCAATAGTATTCAGAGCTACTAAAAATAAAATAAAATACAACGGAAGCTAACAAACTCCTAGTAGCTTAAACAGGTAACCTATTGGCGAAAATGTAGCTGATAGCTGGGTCACTATGCCTCGACGTCTCCTGCTGGACCTCACGCGAACTCTGCAGACTGGGCATTTTAAAAACGAAGAGCCCAGGGGAAAATATTTAACACGTCAGAGTGAGTGGACAAAACTGATCTGGCAACAAATAAATATTTCCCCAAAAGAAATGTTTTCCACAGTGGCAAAAACACGAACACCACTGGAATGATTCTGAACTGGGGTCCAGCCTGGCTAGAACCCCCAAACTTTAAGAAACTGCCTCTCAGGCCTGGATATTATATATATATAGTATGTATGCACACTCGCCTGACTCTTGGCATGATATCTATGAACAACTTGAATAAAGTAGATATCATACGAAGCTACTATGCTTGCGTCTAACGCTCACATCACACCACACCAGAATTGTACCTCGCATATGGGGGAAAGCGGCCGAGTGGTAATCGCTCAATAAAATACAGCCTCTCAGGCTAAAATAAAATATGTATGTATTACACTCGTCATATCCCTTGTATGAATTTTCTTGAAACAACAAACACAATAGAAAATTCACACAAGACTACAACGTTTGCGTCTAACGCTCACGTTGCACCATAATAGCATTTTACCTCATTATGGTGGAAAAGACGGTGTATAAATATCCGCGCATATCCCCTATATAAATTATTATTTTTATATAGGGCTACAACGATTGCGTCTAACGCTCACGTTGCGCCATAATGGAATTTTACCTCAGTATGGCGGAAAAGCACGGTGTATAAATATACGCGCATATCCCCTATATAAATTATTATTTTTATATAGGGCTACAACGATTGCGTCTAACGCTCACGTTGCGCCATAATGGAATTTTACCTCAGTATGGCGGAAAAGCACGTATAGCTAGCTAGCATTCCCTCATATACATATTATTCTCATAATCATCCAACTATGGATATATATACATACTCATCGAAATTCTCAATTTCGGTTATTCTCTTACATACTATTCTCGGAATTGTACCTAGAGTATAATCCACCGAAATTCTCAATTTCGGGAAATATCCAATAACAGAAAAATCAATCAAATGATAAAGCATTTCAGATATAATATTCAAAACAAAGGTCCACTCACAACTTAGGCCTAAGCCTGACGTCGGTCGGAGGTCTCCTCTGCTCGAGCCTCCTCGCGTCCTGTTCCATATACATAAAACCTTAAATGAAACATCGACGTTTAAATGCAAAACATGCATAATTAAATATGCTTCGCGCTCAACCAAGCCTAACACTCCAAAATCTTAAATCCACTGCCAACCTCAAAACTCCACAAATTTTACCGACAACCTCGAAAAACACTTTTCACCAAATAAAATCCAATGGCCGGATTATTAATTAATAATCCGTCAAAAATACTAAACTTCAACAAATCTCAAACCTATCCAAAACTCCTCCAAAAGTTCTAAAACTTATTCCATTAAACTCCTTATATTTTTCTCCACCAAAAACATTTTCTCGGCGGCGGCTCCGCCGGAGGCGGCGGCCGGCAGCCATTTTCCGGCGACCTCTAATGGTCACCAAATTTTGACAGAATCTTCCTCTCAACCTCCTCTACAACATTCCAAACTACCACAAACTCCAATTCTAAGCCTAAGCACATCAATCGAACGGAAATGCACAAAAAACCCTAGAAATTTCAAATTCTGATTTCTCCTTACCTAGCTCACGACGGAGCGAGCCCTTTGGAGGGATTGAAGCACGGGAGGAGGGCTTCCTTTTGGGCTATGGCTCGCCTGATATGGCGGCCGGAGGAGGGAGTTCCGGCGAGAAAACCGGTTCGGCAACCGTGGCTTTCGGGCGGCGTTTCTCCCTCACGGCGGCGCTAGGGAGGCTGCCACCGGTCTAGAAATGTAGCTGGGAGGGAGACCATTCGAACGGGACCGGTCCGGCGGCGAACAGAGGCCGGACGGCGGCAGACGGTCGGTCGGAACTTTCCTGGGTGTAGAGAGGGAAAAACTGGGTGCGGGAGAGAAAAGAGAAAATCGGGAGAAAGAAAAAAAAAGACTTGGGCCTTTAGCCCACCCGGTCCAACACCTCTATAAACCCAAAAATCCAAAATTCAACACCCCGAAATAATACCCCAATAAAATTACCTTTTACTAGCAAAAATTACCATTTTTTACCGTCGTCAAAATTTCTTCCTTAGAATCATTCCCTCAAAATATTAGTCCCTCAACACCCTCTGGGGACTAATTAAATTACACACTTAGTGACGAACACGGTAAAAATCTTATTACCGCTATGCCAGTAATAAAGGTAAAAATTAAGGTTCGGGGCGTGACAACAACATCGTGACCAAACATGAGAGCATATGGGGTAGTAGCTGTCGGACCGCGCTTGGAAGTCCGGTAAGCCCATAAAGTATGATAAAGCTCTAAATGCCAAACGCGAGGATTCAACTCGAGCATTTTGCATAAAATACCAAGGATAACCTTATTGCTCGCCTCCGCCTGACCATTAGACTGTGCATAGTAAGGGGTGGAATGCAGAAGCTTGATACCATAACCGGTGAGGAAGGTGACTACAGAGTCAGCCATGAAGGCAGCCCCCCAATCCATCACAATGCACTCCGGAATACCAAAGCGGCAGATAATGTTGCAGAAAATAAAATTACGAACCGAGGTCGCAGAGGCAACCTTGAGCGGCTCGGCTTCAACCCATTTGGTAAAGAAATCGGTGGCCACAATGATGAACTTGTGCTGCTCCGAGGAATGGGGATGGATGATGCCTATGAAGTCTATAGCCCATCCTCGACTTGGCCATGACTTGATAATTGGTTGCAACGGAATGTTGGGAATGTGTTGCACTGGTCCGTGAGCTTGGCAATCTTGACACCCCTTAGCAAAAGTAATACAATCCTTGAGAATTGTAGACCAATAGTAGCCGTAGCGGCAGATTAACCAACGCATCTTTGGGCATGCGTGATGCGAACCACAAACCTCGGAATGAACCTCGCGCATTAATCGTTTTGCTTCATCGCCATACACGAAGCTCGCCGTTGCGCAACACAAAGTTGTGGGCGAGGAACCGCATCTGACGGGAATGAGTAGCATCATGAGGGTTCGTGAGGTAGGCGATGAACGGTATACGCCAATCCTCATCAATAGGGTCTAAAGCAGCAACGTCAGGAGAGTTTTCCTGATATTGCCCCTTGCAATAAAAGACGGAAGAGTGCGTCGCTCGACTTTGAGCAGCCATTCGCACACTCTATCTCACAAGCTGAGGCCAAAGGCAACCTGTGCGAGCTCATTCGCCATGAAGTTAAACTCGCGTGGAATGTGCTCAATATGGACATCATTGAAGCGGCTCAGTACGTCAAATGCTTTTCGTAAATAGGGCTCAATAGACAAACTCAAGCATTTGAACTTTTCCACCAACTGGTTGACCACCAATAAAGAGTCGTCAAAGACTTGGACCTCGCGGACCCCTAAATCCAGTAAAATTTCCATTCCTATGATGAGCGCCTCGTACTTTGCCTGATTATTTGTACATTTAAAGTCCAGCTAGAATGAGTAAGAGAAGCGATCACCTACAGGATTCTCAATAGCGATTCTGGCACTTGCGGCGAACTCAGTACGTGAACCATCAAAGTACAAAGTCCACGCAGCAAGGGAAATGGCGGCGAACTCTAGCTCGCGGAACGCTGTTAACTCAGTTGGTGGATGATGAGCGAGGAAGTCCGCTATGGCTTGTCCCTTGACTGCTTTTTGAGGAACATATTGCAAGGAGAACTCGGACAAAGCCAAAATCCATTTGCCTATGCGTCCGTGTAATATTGGGCGGGAAAGCAGGTACTTGACAAGGTTGAACTGAGCGATCACCACCGTGGTAAAGGCCAGTATGTAGTGGCGAAGTTTGCACCCTTCAAAGAAAAGGGTGAGACACAACTTTTTCATTGGAGAATAGCGCGTCTCGCAGTCAGTTAGCACCCTGCTAAGATAGTAAATGGTGTGTTCAACCCTGTTTTCATCATTTTGTGCCAAAAGTCTGCCAATAGATAAATCAGCAGCGGCGATGTAGAGTTTAAGCGGAATGCTAGGGCGAGGGGGAACCAATATTGGCGGGTTCGCCAGGTAGGTCTTGATACGATCAAAAGCTTCTTGGTGTTGTGGTTCCCATACAAACTTGGTTGCCCCCTGGAGCTTTAGAAGGGGTGAAAAGGGTTGAACCTTTCCTGCCGCGTTTGAAATGAAACGACGGAGAAAGTTGATTCGCCCGATCAGTTGTTGGAGCTCCTTCTTAGTTGTAGGAGGTGGGGCGTTTATTACCGCCTGCGCCTTGTTTTTAGGGATCTCGATGCCCCTTTGATGGACTAGGAACCCAAGGAAGTCACCTGCTTCCGCGAAGAATACACACTTGGCCGGCTTCATCTTTAGGTTATGTCGTCGCATCCGCATAAAAACCTGTCGGAGGTCTTCGACATGCGTCGCCCGCGTTTTGGTTTTGACCACCATGTCGTCTATGTAAACTTCAATCAACTTGCCCAAGATGTCATGAAAGATAAGGTTCATGGTGCGCTGATATGTTGCCCTCGCGTTCTTGAGTCCGAAAGGCATGACAACATACTCAAACACACCTGCAAACCCCGGGCAACGGAAAGCAGTTTTGTGGCGATCTTATTCGGCAACAGGAATCTGGTGGTATCCAGCAGTTCCATCCATAAAAGATAGCACTTCATGCCCCGCAGCCGCATCAATG
This sequence comes from Fragaria x ananassa, assembly GCA_034370585.1. Taxonomy (NCBI): domain Eukaryota; kingdom Viridiplantae; phylum Streptophyta; class Magnoliopsida; order Rosales; family Rosaceae; genus Fragaria; species Fragaria x ananassa. The sequence continues at coordinate 20,869,293 of CP139769.1, forward strand.
AGGAGGTCAGCAACAGACATGGGGTATATATCCTTAGGCGTGGCGTTGTTGAGGTCTCGGTAATCAACACAGACCCGCATTTTGCCATTCTTCTTGCGGACAGGAACCACATTGGATAGCCATTGGTTGTATTTAGCCACGTACACGAATGATACCCGATCTATGCATGTTCTCAATCTCCTCCTTGACCGCAATCTGGGTCTCAGTTCGCATGAATCTTCCATCCTCGCGGACTGGTCGTCTGTCAGGATAAGTAGGCAATCGGTGACAAACCAAGTCTGGAGACAAACCGGGCATGTCTTCATATTTTTCAGCGAAGCAGTCCCTATACTCGCGTAGTAAGGCGAGCAATTCTTCTCGTTCTTCCTCCGCCAGTTTAGCACTGATGGAAATGAGAAGAGGCTTCTCTACAGTCCCGACATCGACTTGTAAGATGGGGTCGCGGACTTGAGGTGGTGTATCATCCAAGGCAGCAGGTGCTAACTGAATAATTTCCTCCTTGGTGTCGGCATAATCCACTATTTCATCCACATATTCAATTGTCGCAACCTTATCGTAGGCTTAGCGTTCCGCCCAGTATGAAAGGAGTCTTTCATACAAGGACTCGCCAGCCTCGCGTGCTTCTTCTGAGGACGCACTAGACATTAGAAGGTTGAAGGGGATCCGCGATGGTGTGAGGACGTTGTAAATCATCCTTCGCCTGGGTGAGTCCCCATCGCGTTAGGTTGGAAGCAGTGACCCCATACGGGCGACCTTTAGAGTTGATGCCTTGAACATCCAGCAGGCCCAGATCAGTATTGTAATAGCGGGCATCGTTAAAGTTGGCGGAGACTGAAAAAGGACGCGGGTCTGCCTTGATGAGGACTGCCTCGCATGCCTTTGTATCCCACACCATGAGCTCTTGGAGCATAGAGGAAGGCACGCAGAAGCTTCTATAGATCCAATCACGGCCTAGAATCATGTTGTAGGATGTGGAGCATTCGGCCACGAAAAATGTATACACCCGTGACGCTGGACCTACCTTGACTCGTAGAAATAGCAAGCCAAAAGTCTTAGAAACTTGCCCGGTGAAGTTCTTGACTATCAAGGACGTGGTTTGGATCATTGAGCGTGGGATACGAAGGAGTCCCATGGTGCGGGTGGTAATAACATTTACCGCAGCTCTAGTGTCAACCATGACCTTGTTGACTATAATCCCTTCCACTTCAGCCGAAATGTATAATGGCCTCATATGAGTGGCCATGTCTAGGGTCGGTGTGGAGAAGGTCAAAGTCGGTATGCGTGAAACGCTGCTTGTTGCCTCCAATAATGGAGCATGCGCGGGTTCGGTAATGACTTAACCCATCTCGCTGTTGCAAGGCGGGGACATGTCACAGACATTAATAATGTCTGGAATATCCGTTGTATTGCATGTTGTGTTTGGCGGGAGGGCATATCTCTCAGATATAAAAAACACCATCCCAACTTGGAAAGAGAATTGTTTGCGAACTGGGGTTAACGGAGCCTCTATTACCCCACATTCACCTTCAAGCTTTGCGAATGAGCTTGCCATAGAGTTGACTTCTTCGTTCCCGAGCCATGCAGAGACTTCAACCACATTGCATGTGAATGACTCCTCTGGCCCTTCCTCTTGGTCGTCGTCCAAAGGAACACGAGGCTCGGAATGGGCCTCGTTGTTCGATGAGTTTCCACCGAGGAACATGGCCATCTGTTGGGTGAAGTTAAGGCTAGCAGGAGTACTTTCAGCTACTGGTGGCGCTTCAGTTTCTAGCTGCCTTGGCCGCCACACAAGCTTGGTTGAGGACTGCTTGTCCTCGGCTATCTGCTCTCCTACGGCTAAAGGAACTTTGGCGAAACCATCTTCCTTTTTCCTAGGAGAGGTTGGGACTTGTGATTTCCTCTTGGCCTCTGACTCGGGATCAGGTTGTAGTTTCTACCGATGTGAACGTGGTGGTTCCTTCCTTGCTTCAGGTTCCTGGTGAAGAATTTCTTGGGGCCGTGATGAGAGAGGCGACTCGCGCTTTGGTTCAGGCTCCGAGGTAACAAAAAGTCTTCGCCGTACTGGAGGAGGTGGCTCCCTTCTTCGTTCAGTCTCTGGCGAATGCCTGCGCCTTGGTGAAGTTGGTGGCTCCCTCCTTCGGTCAGACTCTGGTGATGGCCTGCGCCACGAAGGTTGTGGATCTCTTCTGCTATCTGGCTTTGGGGATGGTCTCCTCCTTGGAGTATGGGGATCGTGCGGTGGTACGGTGAGCATACAGAAAACACTTGCCTTCGGGGCACGGTCATCTACTACCTGCGCACACACCCGTGGAGGCGTGACAGGTGGCCTTTAGAGTATAGCTCGCAGACCTTCAGCTTCTCTCCACATCCTTTCGGGTGTCTGTGCAAGCTGCGAGGGACGGATGGCGTCATTGTCAACAGCTCGTAAGGCACGCAGGATGCTGCCATACTTCTTCTGCAGTTTCCGTTTCCTGGATTTGGAGATGGTAACTGGTCTTCCTCCTTGCTGTGTGTACCATATCCCTTCCTTGATTACCGATTTGGATGCCGGTGGAATGTAGGGATCGGACAAATACCTTGACGAGGGCTTAGAGCTTCATGGCATTCGCTGCTAGAAACTGATATGTCCATTTCGCTTGAAGTTGGAGACGACGATATTTCCTCTGTCCAATGTGATTGGACGAATGTCTCTAAGCGCTTGATCCTCTATTCTAGCTCCTCGCGAGTCTTGGGGCTCATGGGCTGGAAATTCTCAACAGGGGACGCTTCATCATCCCGTATGATAGTTTTGTCCTTATCTTTCCTTGAAAGGTGATCGGGCTGTGATCTGGTGACTGATTGCCTTGTCGGGTCACGATTCCCACTCTGGTTCGCCAGCACGGTATAATCATTCGCTGGTCTCTTGCGGTTTCTACCTGGCGGTTCGCGCGAAACTGCATTTGGGGAGATCTCCAATGTGATCACGCGATGGCCGATACGAGGCCAAGCAATGTCAGCAGTTGCAATCATGAATCCACCTTTGTCTTCAAAGCGAATATACTTGAGATCGAGCCAGTCCTGGACTTGTTCGCGAAGTTGGTAACACTCGCGGGTTCTGTGCCCCTAGCTATTATGGAATTTGCAATGCATGCGACCCTCTTTGTATTCAATATATGGTAAGGCCCTGTCCACCGTAACCAACCCATCATCGATAAGGTCGTCTAGAACCTCATACACGAGGTTGACGTTATAGGTGTACTGGCGAGATGGTCGAGTTGCATTAGCATTGTCCTCCTCGCGGCCCCTCTTAGACGCTCGGGCGGATTTTCATCCTCTGGGTGGTCAGACAAGTCCAAAGTGACTCTTCGCTGATTTGGCTTTGGTGCACAGTGATGCCCTCTCTCCTCTGTGTGGTCGTTCCAGTTTACTTCGACCATACCAACCGTGGATGGAAAAAGATCCACATCCATCAGAGAGGCGGAACTCCCTGGCGTCTGCAGTTTTAGGGCACCAGAGTTCAGCCAGGTCTGAAGCTGGTCAAGAGCTTGACACAATCTTTGGAGTCGTGATTGTGGACGTTATGGAATGCATAATACTTTTTGTCTTTCAGCTCCTCCTTGGATGGGATCTTGTGATCCAAGCGCACATACTTCGCCTCTATCAAGCCATTAAAGACAAGATGGGCGTTTTTAGCATCATATGTGTATGACTTGTACTCGGGCTTGGTCCATGCAAATGACTGAATGATGATTGGATCGTGGGTCATCTTGAGATTTTTTTGGTTTGTTAGCCAATGGCTTCCCAGTCAATTCAACCGCTCCGATATCTTCATAGTCCTGCGCGGGCTCCGACTCTTCTTGCCTCTGGTAATACGGGTCGTACGTGGATGACTGGAGGCCAACTGCCCCCACTGTCCTGTTTCTTCCTGGTACGTATGTCCCTTTCGAAGCGTTTGCCTTCTCATCCATTTCATTGAGTATAAGCTCATAGCTACCGACCTTGTTGATCAGGTCGCCCATGGATGTGAAGCGCTTTCCATGGTGCTTCAACCTTTAGCGATGCTCGAGTCCGCGGACCGCCAATTTAATGGCTTCCTGCTCAGGTAGGAGGAAGTCACATTTGGCTTGTTGAATCTTGAAACGCTGGAGGAAAGAAACAGCCAACTCCCCGCTCTGTTGGCTCATTTGAGTGAGAGATTCAAGGCCGACCTCGGGCTCGATAGTTCCATACGTTTCCCGAAACAATCTCTCCATGGTGGGCCAGTCCGCGATGGATCCTGGCTTCAACCTGGAATATCAACTGAAAGCAGCTCCGGACAGAGAAGTCCCAAAGAGCTTGAGCTTGAGGATGTCATTGTTCCCATATTGGCCACACTGAACTTTAAAGCGTGTCATATGCGTTGCTGCATCCTCCTTTGTTTCCCCAGAAAATGTGGTGAAGACAATGTTCTTGAAGCCATGGGGAAACAGATACTGTGCCACACTGTCAGGGTAAGGGTCGCGATACTGGAGGTCAGCATCACCTTTTCCGGTCTGCCCCTTGACGATGGATGATATAAGCTGGCGCCAATCGGCTGCAGTCACCGGCACCGATTCGCCCCTCTCTTCATGGTTAGGCCATGCAAAAAAACCGACGGCCTGACCAATATTCTTGGAAGCTAGGGCAGAAAGAGCAATTATGGGGTCTTCTTGTGTCCCGCTTCCTTGGCGTGGGGCGTTGTTGTATCCCTTGGAAGGAGCAGAAGAGCAGCGCGGGGGCGGATTCTTTGAATTGCCTGCCCCTAGCGCGAGCTGCGGGGTATTCTGAGCCCTGACTTTTGGATTTCCTCTAGGGCGCTCATTTGGCGGAATATACTTGGATGTCCCTCATTCACGCTCGCGCCAGCAAGTTCGAGGGTGAGATTCTTTGGCGCTTGCACCCTCACCCAGTCTTCGACTTCAAGGAGCCGCAAGTTCAGGCGGTCATGTTTCTCTTTGAATTCATCTAGCTTATCTAGACTGTTTTTGTTTCCGAAGAATAAGGCGTTTTGCTGATCCCGCAACTTGGTATCGTGGCCGTCCAAGCGGCGAGTTTGCTCATCCAACGTGGCGCATTCCGGGCTCTCTGCATTCCACTTCACTGCCTCCAAATTCTGGTCCAAGTCCGTGTGGATTTGCTGGACTAGCTTCGACGAGGCCCTTGGTTTCGATGAATTCGCCCGCTAGTTGACCATAATCCTCACTAAGTGTGGTGAGTTTGTCCTGGTTGGCCTTCCAGAGGGCTCTGTCTTGTCTGAGCTGTTCAGTTAGGTCGGCGATACTCTGTTGAGTGGCCATACCCTGCTCGGTGACACTTTGTTGAATGGTGTCCAGACCATCCATCCGATCGTTGAGCTTCGCCAACATCTCGAGGACTTGCTCCATAGGAGGAGCATATCCCATGTCTTGGGTTGATTGAGAGCTTGCCATGTCGGGTTTTCCGAAGTCTGGATTGCCAAACTTAACGAGAACTTATTCTTGAGTCAGCGAACGGCAAGCCGCACTATTTTGGGGCTTGTACCGTAGCGATCTGTGTTTGAGACAAGAAAGCTGATGCTTCCTGTATGGTGTCTCCTCAGATTTTCCTATATTGTTACACTTGAACTCCTAATTCCCACTGGGCGTGCCAATGTTTTGGCCACGATCCTCAGCGTGTGGAGCGGAGGTGAATAGCGAACAAAGAGAAAGGGGGAGTGTTGCGGGCGTGCCAACTCGCGGACGAGGAATAAGTCTTGACTTCTTGAATCAGGCAAAAAGGGGTTTCAGGTGCCACCTCAGAGGAGGAATTTACGAGCACAAGACGGTCGATACTCACGGCGGCGTGAGCAGAGCAACTATAGGAAAGATTCCAAGAAATCGGGATGAGTCCAAGAGGGCTCTGAAGAATTCTAGGCGGCGGTGTGCTTAGAATCGGGGTTTCGAAGTGGCTTCGAAGGGAACTGGGTTGCAGTTTGTTTTGTATTGATTTAGTTGTGAGAATTGTGAGCTCTGTAAACCTTCGAGCTTATTTATATAGTGGGAGCAAACCTTGCCGCAAAAGAAAGACAATCAAAATCCCTGTTGGACTCTGCAACGTGAAGCATGAGGACACTATTCCTCCCATGCAGACCAATCCGTATGTGACACATATCCAATTTGCACAGTCCGCATAGGATAAGGTCTGGACTCCCATGCGAAGCGGAATTAAGAGCAATCCTTATCCCACGGGGTATCACAGTCCATGTAGAAAACTAACTCGCGCGAACCGCGGACTCTGTAGCTCAATTCCACCTCGCGGGCTATTGCAGCTCGCGGGCTAAAACAAGACTTTTTAATTAATAAGGGCCACAGGGATTGGCCCAAAGCGTGTCAAAGACTGTAAAAAGTCAGAAACGATTACAAGCATCCGCGCGGACTCCGCGTACGCTTACTTCGCAAACTAGCAAGTCAATTCGCCAGCACCTAGATGCATTCCGCCTCGCCTAATGCCAAAGTCAACAAGTAATTCATTCCGCGCGAACTGTGTGTTCCGCGCGATGCGCGAGAGATCCCCACTCCGCGCGAAGTCATTTCGCGCGCGAGCTTTGTTTTTGTCTGAAAGCGTGCGAAATCCGTTAGTCCGCGCAGAGTCATTCCGCGCGCGGACTTTGCAATCATCTCGAGTGGGCTAGCTGGCGGGCCATTATTTGTAAACTTAAAAGGAACTTGGGCTCGCCGGTTGACATAGACCAATAATTTAATTAATATTTACATAGACAATTATTGTCCTGTAAAAAATATTAATTTAGGCGTAAACAGGAACAACACCTTGACGCGACGGAGAATGAGATTATGGAGAGTGTTCAGTCCCAACAAATCGAGATGTTGGGTACGGTGCTCAATACTTGGAAATGAAAGGAGATCAGAGGAATGGGACGAGGAGGCAAGTGAGACTTGAGCCATTTTTCAAATGATTCTACTTCATGTAGTTGTCCTCCTAGAGTTGATGAACAACAACTCCTAGAGATGCAGGAGCGTTATGAGCAGAGACTAAAGGAATCAGAGGAGCGTGCCCAACAACAATTCGAAGAGGTCGAATAGCGTGCCCTGCTTGCGGAGTCTATGTATAGCATTGTGCAGTCCCAATTTACAGCCATATATATGAGCGCCTAGGTATGCCACATCCTCCTCCTCCATAATTTCCTCCTCCTCCTCCAGTTGCTTCTCCTCCTCCACATGTTTCCCCACAAAACAATGATGATCTAAGCGGCATAGGATTGGACGAGAATGCCAATTGGCATTATTGATTTTGTACTAGTTAAGCTAGAGTATGAACAATTTTCTACATAGTTCATTAATTATTTTGTATATATGAACAATGTTTGTCCATATAGTTATCATGATCAATATATGAATATGTTTTCCAAATCCAATGCTTCTGGTATATATGTATCTATATGTGTTTGATTATTGTTACTAATATGTAATTTTTTGAAACAATGAATAAGGTAATTTACACAAAAATTATATTTTTTTTACAGTAAAAAAAATACTTAGGCAACGGAAACAGAACATTCCGTCGCCTAAGATAAAACACATAACCGACGAATACAAACATATCCGTCGACTAAAAATTGATACGAATTTGTCTGTTTAAAGCTTTACCGACGAATATTCCGTCGCCTAAGAACGGAACAAGATTCATCGGTAAACATACATACCAACGACATTTTCGTCGGCTAAGGAAATTCCATGTTCGTCGTGTAAGAAACTGTCTGACACAACCGTTTCGTCGACATGGATTTCTATCGATGAATATTCGTTGATAAGGTAAAAAAATATATGTCGGGTAGGAACACTCTTAGTCGAGGACTTACTTCATTTACGTCGCCTAAGTGTCTACCTCACGCCACTTAGGCGACAGAACTTAGACTACGAACAGTTCGTCAGCTAAGATCCTAGGCGACAAATAGTATGTCTTAAGCGACTAGTTGTTTCCGTCGGCTAGGACGATGTTTCTTGTAGTGCTTGGCCTCGGCCGCTGCTTGCTTTTCTTGACTCTTGTGCATGCCTTGCAGCTGCTACTTTATTCATTAGCTTACTAGGTGTATCACATCTTTGCTTAGAACAAGTCTCATTTTAACTAAAAAGCTTCATCAATTGTTGGAGAATGTGGGGTAAAAATCAGAATTAACCATCTGTATTTTTACTTTATCTTTTTACCATTTGTTTTTATTATTATTATTTTGATAACAGTATCAACGAATGTATCTATTGGAAGAGATTCAGTTGGAACAGAACATTACAACTTCTAGGTTCTAACTAGAACGACCGATCTACACCTCTGTTCGTCAAAAGTTGTCTATCGTCTTTATAAAGACAACTAGCCCAAGCAGATGGATTCATTCGTATCTCTTCTCTCTTCTCCCCTTATTATTTCTAAGAAACACAAAGTAGAGTTTGCCAAGGATTCAATCGAAGTGCATTGATTGGATTCGATAGTTGTATCTTGCAAGATAGACGTCCAAGATCTACGTGCACAAGAGTAGGGATGAATTTCTATCTTAGGAGATTGCTGCAAGCAAGCCTCTATCAAATTCAATAAGTTAGTTTCATTGCTTTCAATCATTTGATTTCATTTCATAGTTTCAATTGATATTGTTGTTCTTAATAAAATAAGAGTTGTGTTCTTCAATTTCATTCAAGTTCTTATATATATATATATATATATATGTGTGTGTGTGTGTGTGTGTTTAGTTAATTTGTGATATACAACATCTTGTGTTGATTAGGATGTTCTATAAACTTACTGTACCCTTGTTCTAAAATCAATATTATAATAAGGATTAAATTCATTTTATCCTCATGAGGATTCGAGTTGACCTCATTTCAGCCCCCAATCTCCTAATTTTGAAAATTTATCCCCTGAAGTTTCTAAATTTCATCAGCTTTGCTTATTTGCTAAGAATTCGTCAAAATTGAACGTTAATTTTGACTTTATATCTCACTTTTAGGGCTAGATCAGTCGGTTAACGACAAAAATCACATTTTATGACCCAATTTTTAAGATTTCATGTTAGCATTTAACCTTCAAATTAGACAAAATCTTAGCAAATATGCTAGACTGGTGAAAATTGGAAACTTTAGGGGTAAATTTTTAAAATTTGGAGATCGAGTGCTGAAATGAGGTCAATTTGAAACGTCAGGAGGATAAAATGAATTTAATCCTTATAATAACTTGCAAAAGTAGTTATTTTATAAGCTTCACTTCATTGAAACAGAAGAGGTGCCCTTTCAATTATCTGCACAGTTTTGGTTGCCATGAATGTACGACCAGCTACCGCCGACCGATTCAATGATAACCAAATCAATGTTCTTTTCTATGTAAACGAAAACATAATCGAGGTGAATTCGTGAAAACTAAATAATACGATTATATGAATTATGAGAATGATCGATATTGAGCATTTGAGCTTGCATGCAATCCAATATGAGGTAAAAGCTAAATATATGCCGTAATTTGTGTGGCGGAATCCTCTTCCGATCCGGCCACCGGAATCATCTTGTGTTTTAATATGTGATTCATAGTACCTTATGAATGTAGTTCACCTCGATCCGGCCGGGACAAGTTTTGAATTTTTGAGTGATTAACACTACATATTAGTTAGCATGTCCGTCCTGCAGTACCTCATAGTAGTATATAGTAAATTAAGGAAGAACGAAATCCATGATTGGCATTTGGCAGCTTGATTAACTATACGTTCCACAAGTTAGTCGGTGCAAAAAGTCATGGGATCCATGTGCTTTCCATGTATGCTTTGGTCAAACACTCACAAACCTAAAACAAATCGCATATATAAATCTCTTTTCCCATTTTATCATCTTGTGTTTGGACACTGAATGATCCCTCCAACACATACACAACCGACACTTTCTAGCTACTTGGTTCGATCACGTAAAAACGAAAATGAAAGACATACAAGTCCTTCAATTACTTTGTTATGATAGTCTCAAGTCACATATAACATGTCGATATATCAACCCCACAATCCTAAATTTTGGTACGAGCTCAAGAAGAGAGTATAAACAGAGGACCGTAATAGAACTTTCATGGGATAATCTTTGTCTATAGAAACTTGTTCATGATCGATGTCATTTGTTTGGTGACAATGTATGGCATACATCACCGACAATCCAAGTTTCTATAATTGAAATGCCAAACTCAACGTGCATCTTTGGTTTTGTCTATGTTCTTGAGGTAACTTTTTTTAAACAAAAAAAATTTAACTTACCCATCTAAAATACAGGAAAAGGAAAACACGCAAAAAGTACTTCAATATGTAAACCGCGTGAAACAAGCTGAAAACTCAAATACTTTATGTCGAGGACTCATTAGATAGGTGTAGAAAGTTACAACACTACAAAATTTTGTTCTGTGAGCTTCACAAGACTTTTCCTTATTAATGATGTGGAAAGAGAGAGCTATACCTTCACTCGCAAGGCATCTTCACCTTAGATCTACCACGCAATAAGAATATGTATTCAGAACTGAAGCAAGATCTCCAGTGAGAATATAAATAATGAAAGAACAGCTAATAAATATTCCATGATTACTAGAAAAGCTAGCAAATAATATTGCATTGGTACTAATTAATAATGGAGTTGTCTACAAAGTGCCTTCAATTCAAAAAATAAAAAGAAAATAATAACAATTCATAATAATAAGATTGGTATTTACTAATGAATGAAATGCTATCTAGCTAATTATTAAGAAGATGTGAAGCACCAGCAAAACCCTGCAATTTCCATCTCGGTTGGCTCTTCACCTACGCCGACGACCAGAACTCGTTTCTTCCGGAGCCCCGAGACCCGCACCGACAAAATAAATTGCAGAGAATCCAACCCGAAGAGCAACGTCGACCAAAGCAGCAAGTAGTTCTATAACAAGCTAGCTCCCACGCACATATAATAGAACAACAAAAGATATCATCTAATTACAATCGTATAATCAATCTTCTTCATTCTGGATTCCGGTAACAAGAACAGCAAGAACAACAAGAACATACAGAACCTTGTTCACTTCTTGGTCTTGAACGAGTCGTAGGGCCTGTAAGTTTGAGGAAGAGTGGTGACGTTGTTGGACGAGGTCATCATGAGCTTCCGGAGCTCAGACCGGACCTTAAAAAAGACATGTCGCCAGCTGCCTCTGTTGTAGGAGCCGAGAATCTTGGTCTCTTCCTCGTTCATCTCCAGATCCTGTGCGAAGATTGGCTTTCTGGAAAGAACCCAAGTCCAGCCCCAGTCCCACCATCTCTTAATTGACCCGCCGGCGTACTCCCCCATGGCGGAGACGGACTTGGACCGCTGCATGGCCCATGTGGTCGCCGGGGATGAGATTGGCTGCAGCTTGAGGGAGAGAGACGACAGCCTTCGCCGGAGAGCTGGTGCCTGGTCTAGCCCTGATGAGCCGCCCTGGGAGACGGGTAGGGCGCCCAGCTGGCTGGTTGGCATTCTCTTCTGGAGGCTCTGAACAATGGAGGTCATGATGAAGATGGAAGAAGAAGAAGAAGGAGAAGAGAGAATGAAGGAGGAAGGGAAATGGGGTTTGGTGGTGTATATGTGAGAGAGAGGTGGTGAGAGGTTGTGATCAGAGCTCCTCCATCACAGGCTGTTCTTATTCGTATTCGAGTTGTGGGGGCTAGCTATAGGGTTGAGGTGGGGTCCATTTCTTCTCCTTCTTCTTCGATTTACAGCAATTTCTCCTCTGTGATGGGAGACAGGACAGAGAGAGGTGGTTTCCCGCGGTGGCGAGATTTTATATGTTCTTCTTTCTCGGGATATAATTGAGGGGGTCTTAATTTGGGGGTTAAGTGCTAATTAAAATAGGGTTTCTTATAAAATTTTGGGGGGTTTGAGTGCTAATTAGAATAGTGTTCTTAATGTGGAGAACAGGTTTAATATAGCTGGAGTACTCATCAATTAGTACTATTCTTAAAATCTAAATTCGATTGATTTCTGGGTCCATGAATGTCTTTTTTAAATATAGTAGGTATGTGGTTAACTGTTATAAGCATATGTAAAAAGTAAAAATTGTTTATGAGATTTTACTAACATCAAGCATTTGATTACTAACGTAATATGAAGCACACTCATGAGTTCACTAAAGCAGCAATCATTACCTTGAAATGAATTAGAAAGTATTTTCCTTTCATTTCATTATGCAGCATTTGAAAATCTTACTGGAAAACCTTAAGGTACTTGTTTGCGATCAAGTTATATTCGTACCATCAATTTACAAGCAATATTGGTTTATGAACCATAATTAGGATTGTAATGTAGCTTTGAGTCGGATTCTTGACAAAATTTCAAATTAGATTCATATTAAGATATAAGATCTCACGTCAAGTCTTATTGGATAAGAGGTCTAAGTCTTTGGTTTTGGTTCTAAAGATGTCGTTTGCCATTAATTAACCAAGTTTTTGATACACTTGGTAGGCTTCTTTTCCTTAGTGTTTGGATCACGACTTTTATGGTGTCGGTTTTCAATTTTCGCACTAGCTAGCATTGTTGGGTGGTTTACATCGATTAATTATTGTTGTAGAACTGTATAATCACATATGCTTGATTGTCCTATGTAATATATTGGTCGATGTTTCTCGGCATTTTTGGTTGCGGTTATTTTCTTAGTTCGCGTCATTACTTTCTACTGTATTTTTGATGTATTTGTGCATCTACCTTATTTCTCTCTCATCTCCCCCTTTTACATAGTCAATCAATCAACTTTACCAATAACTTCTATATCAAATCACATATACATCATTCAAAAGGATTTGAAACACAAATAAATCAACTTGTGTTGTTGTTAAACAAATAATGACAGATTTTAACAATTAAGAACAATTTTTTCTCTACATGGAATACAATAATTTAATTTACCAAACTAACCATACACTAATTAAATATGATTTTAGAAGAGAAAAGTCTCTCTTTTAGAGATTTTTCAGTAAATAGAATACAATAGCAGATTTTCAATAACTTAGTGTAGTAGCAGTTACTTTCAATAAAAGTAGTAGCAGGGGTTAACATTCAAGTAGAAGTAACAAGCAATTAATTCCAGTAAAAGTAACAACAAAGGTTAATATTCCAATATAAGTAGTAGCACATGTTAACATCTCAGTAGAAGTAGTAGCAGCAGTTAATTTTAATAGAAGTAAATCCACTTGTGTTATTGTTAAACAAATAAGGACAGTTTTTAACAATTAAGAACAATTTTTTCTCTGCATTTCATGTGCCATAATTTAATTTACCAAACTAACCCTACACTAATTAAATATGATTTTAGAAGAGAAAAGTCTATCTTTTAGAGATTTTTTAGTAAATAGAATATAGTAGCAGAGTTTCAATAATTTAGTGTAGTGGCAGTTAATTTCAGTAGAAGTAATAGCAGGGGTTAACATTCCAGTAGAAGTAGTAGTAGTTAATTCCGGTAAAAATAGTAGCAGAGGTTAACATTCCAATATAAGTAGCAGCAGAGGTTAACATCCTAATAGAAGTAGTAACAGTTAATTTTAGTAGAAGTAGTAATAGTTAATTCCACTAGAAGTAGTAACAATGTTTAACATCCATGTAGAAGTAGTAGTAGGGGTTAATGTCACGCCCCGACTCATAATTTTTACCTTTATTACTGGCATAATGTTAATAAGAATTTTACCGTGTTCGTCATTAAGCGTAAAATATAATTGATCCCCAGAGAGGTGTAGGGGACGATTATTTTGTGAGATTATTCTATGGAAGAAATTTTGACGACGGTAAAAAAATGGTAAATTTTGCTAGTAAAAGGTAATTTTATTGGGGTATTATTTTTGAGGTGTTGAATTTTGATTTTGGGTATATGTTGGAGAGTGGACCGGGCCTTTATTTTGGTCAAAGCCCGTTTTCTTTTTCTCTCTCTCTTCCTCCCGGTTTTCCCTCTCTGCCCCGAGCCTGTTTCTGCCTGATCCTTCCAGCCGCCCGACCGCCGCGCCGGTCCCAATCTATCGGTCTCCGACCCAGCTGTCGTTCTAGAACGGTGGCAGCCTCCCTAGCGCCGCCGATCGGGAGAAAAGCCGCCCGAAAGCTCCGGCTGCCCGAAGCCTCTTTTCGCCGGAATTCCTTCCTCCGGCCGCTATAGCCGGCGAGCCGTAGCTCAAAAGAAAGCCCTTCTCCTGTGCTTCAATCCCTCCAAAGGGCTCGCTCCATCTCGAGCTAGGTAAGGAGAAATCGGTTTGTGAAATTCTAGGGTTTTATTGTGTGTTTGTGTTCGATTGGCTTGGTTAGGCTTAGAATTGGAGTTTGTGGTAGTTAGGAATGTTGTAGAGGAGGTTGAGAGGAAGATGCTTCCAAATTTTGGTGATCATCAGAGGTAACCGGAGTTGGTTGCCGGCAGCGCCGCCGCCGAGAAAATGTTTTTGGTGGGGAAAAATGTGAGGAGTTTAATGGAATAAGTTTTAGAATTTTTGGAGGAGTTTTGGATAGGTTTGAGAATTGTGGAAGTTTTAGAAATTTTGGAGGAGTTTTGGATAGGTTTGAGAATTGTGGAAGTTTGATATTTTTGACGGATTAGTAAGTTAGAATCCGGCCATTAGATTTTATTTTTGGTGGAAGGTGTTTTTGAGGTTGGCAATGGATTTAATATTTTGGAGTGTTAGACTTGGTTGAGCGCGAAACATATTTATTTATGCATGTTTTGCGTTAAGCGTCGGTGTTTTATTTAAGGTTTTATTTATTTGGAACAGGACGTGAGGAGGCTCGAGCGGAAGAGACCTCCGACCGACATCAGGCTTAGGCCTAACCTGTGAGTAGATCTTTGTTTTAAATATTGTGTTCGAAATGTTTTATCATTTTGAATGATTTTCTGTTGTTGGATATTTCCCGAAATTGAGAATTTCGGTGATTATACTCTTATATGAGAATAGTATGTATATGATTAAATGCTAGCTAGCTATACGTGATTTCCCCCATACCGAGGTACAATTCCGGTATGGGTGACATGAGCGTTAGACGTGAGCGTCGTAGCCCTGTGCGACCTTCTAATTTCGTTTTTAATTATTCAAAGATTTCGTACAAGGAGTAAGCACGTATATATTACCACTCGACCGCTTTCCCCCAGCTTGAGGTACAATTCCAGTGTGGGGTGATGTGAGCGTTAGACGCAAGCATAGTAGCTTTGTATGATATCTACTTTATTCAAGTTGTTCATAGATATCGTACAAAAGGTTAGGCGAGTTTGCATACATACTATATATATAATATCCTGGCCTGAGAGGCAATTTCTTAAAGTTCGGAAGTTTAGCCAGGCTGGACCCCAGTTCAGAATCTTTCCAGTGGAGCTCTTGTTTTTGCCGCTGATGAAAGCATTTTTTGGGGAAATATTTATTTGTTGTCGGAATCGTTTTGTCCACTCACTCTGACGTGTTAAATATTTTCCCCTAGGCTCTTCGTTTTTTTTTTAAATGTCCAGTCTGCAGAGTTCGCGTGAGGTCTAACAGGAGACGTCGAGGCATAGTCACCCATCTATCTGCTACATTTCACCAGTAGGTTACCTGTTTAATCTACTTGGAGTTTGTTAGTTTCCGCTGTATTTTATTTTATTTTTAATAGCTCTGAATACTGTTAGAATTCTTCTGTGTAATTTTATATTCTGGCTACTTTTGGGTTGTAGCGGAAGTTTTATTTTGGAGTAAAAAGGTGGTTCTTAAATTCTTATAAGTTAGGGTTGTCCATTTTCGAGGGAGGTTTGCCGAGTCTTCGGTAAATTTTCCTTGGAGGTGGTCCCCGCAAGACTCATCTCGGGTTTCGGGGTGAAATTCGGGGCGAGTCTTGACAGTTAACATCCAAATAGTAGCACAAGTATGCTTCGGCAATGTCAAGACCCGTCCCGAATTTCACCCTGAAACCTGAGGTGAGTCCTGCGGGGACCACCTCCAAGGAAATTTACCGAAGGACTCGGGAAACCTCCCTTGAAAATGGATAACCCTAACTCGGAAGAACAGAAAATAACCGTTTAATTAACCAAAATAAATAAAACATTCTCCGCTACAACCCAAAAGTAGGCAGAAATAATTAAACAGTATTCAGAGCTGCTAAAAATTTAAAATACAGCGGAAGCTAACAATCTCCTAGTAGATTAAATAGGTAACCTACTGGCGAAATGTAGCGGATAGATGGGTCACTATGCCTCGACAACAAATAAATATTTCACCAAAAATACTATCAAAGAAAAATACTTTACCAGCAATAGCTTAAAAGCTTAACTCAGAAAATGCTGAACTGGTGTCTAGCCTGGCTAGACTCCCAAACTTTAAGAAAGAATGCATCTCAGGCTAAAATATCATATATATCAGTATGTACTCACACTCGACTATCTCTTGTATGATATCTATGAATAAACTCGAAAAATAGATAAGCATACAAGACTACGACGCTGGCGTTTAACGCTCACGTCGCTCTATACTGGAATTGTGCCTCAGAATGGGGGAAACTTCCGAGTGGTATATATACGTGCTGATTCCTTGTACGAATTCTATGAATGAATTCAAAGAATAGAAATTCGTACAAGGCTACGACGCTGACGTCTAACGCTCACGTCGCCCCATACTGGAATTGTATCTCAGTATGACGTATAGCTAGCTAGCATTTAATCATATACATATTATTCTCATAATCCACTATATATTAGTATAATCACCGAAATTCTCAATTTTGGGAAATTTCCAACAACAAGAAAATTATTCAACAAAAAGCATTTAAAGCATATTATTTAAAATAAAGGTCCATTCACAAATTAGGCCTAAGCCTGATGTCGGTCGGAGGCCTCGTCAGCTCGAGCCTCCTCGCGTCCTGTTCCAAAAACATAATTAAATCCTTAATTAGCACACCGACGCTTAAGGAAAAATAGGTGAAATCAAAAAGGAGCTCCGCGCGCTCAACCAAGCCTATCGCCCAAAATCTTAATTTCACTACCAACCAATAAAACTCCACAAACTCTTAACCGACATCTTCTAAACACCTTCCAACTTTCTAACCTTAAATAATCACGTGGCCGGATTTTAACTTAATAATCTGTCAAAAATACCATACTTCAAAAATTCTCAAACCTATCCAAAACTCCTCCAAAAATTATAAAACTCATTCCAATACACTCCTCATAAAATTCCCTACAAAAAACATTTTTCTCGGTGGCGGCCGGCGACCAGCTCCGGCGACCTCCAATGCCCACCAAAATTTGACAGCACATTCCTCTCAACCTCATCTACAACTTTCCTAACTAGCACAAAACACAATTCCAAGCCTAACTATGCCAATCAAACGGAAACACACAAAAAGCCCTAGAATTTCCATTACCGATTTCTCCTTACCTAGCTCGAGATGGAGGGAGCCCTTTAGAGAGATTGCTGCATGGGAGGAGATCTTTCTTTTGAGCCAAGGCTCGCCGGCTATGGCGGCCGGAGGAGGGAGTTCCGGCGACGAAAGCCTTTGGGCAGTCGGAACTTCCGGGCGGGTTTTCTTCCGATTGGCGGCCCTAGGGAGCCTCTAGTTGGTCTAGAAAGGAAGCTGGGATGGAGGCCAATCGATTGGGACCGGCGCGGTGGTCCAGGGCGGCCAGACGGCGGCGAACTAGCAGCCGGAATTTCTAGGCAGAGAACGGGTCGGGGAGAGGTTGAGAGGGAGAGGGAGAGAGAGAGAGAGAGAGGGAGACGCGCGGAAGAGAGAGAAGAAAATAGCAGACTGGGCTTGGCCCAAAACCGGGCCAACCCAAAAACTAAATACCCACTCCAAAATTCAACACCCCGAAAATAATACCCCAATAAAAATTACCTTCTACTAGCAAAAATTTCTATTTTTACCGTCGTCACATTTTCTTCATTCTAATAAATCCATCAAAATAATCGTCCCCTAACACCACTCTGGGGACCAATTAAATTAATCACTTACTGATGAAGATGGTAAAATTCTTATTACCACCGTGCTAGTAATTAAGGTAAAAATTAAGGGTCGGGACGTGACAGACAATCCTCTAGTTCTGCTACTGTTTTATCCTCCACTTCTGCTGCTGCAGTTATCCACTTCTACTACTAAAACCCTAACATTACAAAACTAGCAAACTATATATACATCCTTGGAAAAGATTCAATACACAAATAAGGACATGACTTATGTTTTACGACTTATAAGGACAAAATCTTACAAATAAGGACAAACTGTTTTTATGTTGTGTGGAAAAATTCATTTACAATTATAACCTTCACACATGATGAATAACTATAAATTATTATTTAGATTTCCAGCAAATGTAAGGTTTTTAATGGCTCAGCTAGTGTAGTAGCAGTTACTTCTAGTAAATGCAATAGCAGTTACTTCTAGTAAATATAGTAGCAGTTATTTCCAATAAATGTAGTATCAGGTTTTCAGTGGCTCAACCGATATAGTAGCAACTACTTCCAGTAAATGCAGTAGCAAAGCTATTTCCAGTAAATGTAGTAGCAAACTTTTAGTGACTCAGCTAATGTACTAGCAGATATTTTAAAAAAAAAACATAGTAGCATGTTTTTAGTAGCTCAATTAGTTGGTAGCAACTATTTCCAAAAAATGAAGTAACAAAGTATTACCAGTAGAGTAGTAGCAAGCTTTTAGCGACTTAGCTAGTGTAGTATCATCAACTTTTAGAAAATACAGTAGCAGGAGCGAAATCAATAAACATTAGCTTAATTAACATATATTAGTATAAACTTCATCTGATTATCTTATCTATAAATTGTTATTCTAATGTGCAAAAATTGATTTATTCTCACATCATAATTACCAAACCAGTAACAATTAGATTATCAACATATAAAAGGGTTTTGTATAACAATAACCTCATTGAGTTCTTTCATCTTATGTGCATAACTCCCATTGTGCCTAAAAACCTAAAAAAAGATAATCAAATCTTTTGAAACAAATACACCCATTTGCCTAAAATCAATTCAAGTTTCCCAAATAAATTCCAATTCAAAACAATACTCATTCAAGGGATCCCACTCCTTCAAATGTAACAAAACTATTAAAATTGCCAATTTAGCTAGCAAATCTCCATAGCTCTTTCGTATAAGAGGAAGAGAGGAGGACTTGGTCGACAACGTCAAGGTCGTTGAGGATCCAACTAGCTCTGATGCTACTACCTTGGGGTATTGCTTCTCTGATTCTCTAAGAATGTGAAAACGAAGAGAGAGATAGAGAAATCTTGAAGAGCTTGAGGATTTCGATGTGTGGGCGATCGATGTGTTGCTTGAGAGATCTTGCAATGAATCAAATCTAGGCCGTGGGCGTCGGCGGGCTGCTTGGAGGCTACTAGAGACGCATATCCGATTATGGAAGAAGCTTTGTCAGATCGAGGGTTTTAAGAGAGAAAAATGGTAAAACATGTAATTCTGTTTATAAACTGGACATTTTGGTCATTTCATGATGAAAATTGCAGTCAACATATGATATTATTGACTTTGAGCATGAGCATATGTCCTTATTTGTTTAAATTTTTTAAAATATGAGTTTTCTGTTTTTTACAACTGTTTAAAGTAGTGAGATGTCATTTTCTAATAATTCTAACGAAATTTGAACTTATCAAAAAATATTTTATCAGCAAAACATTCAACCTTGTTATGTATAATCTCTTTTTAAGGGATCCGGCTCCTCTAAAGTTAGTAAACTTTATGTAAATTTCATAAAATCTTACACATATCCTTCTAATCTAATGGATTTCAATTATGCCACATAAGCTAACATTCATTTTTACATTTTAGTCATGCAATGAACGTTAACGTGGTTAAGCTGCAGTGAAAGAAAAACAGAAAAAAAAGAAGAAGAAGAAGAAGAAGAAGACTCAATGAACTGAATTCATGTACTTTTGAGTTCTGATAGCCCTTCTATCGTCTTATTCTCCTCTTTTCTATCTTTCTTCCATGAACATAAAGTGTTTCTCTTTTCATTCTTGCAAGTAATCTATTCTACATATGATTCTCAAATTCTATTGTATAATTTCAAATATTTGATTTGATTTGAAATTTGTTTTGCCTTCACGGTATCTGACAACTTTAAAAGGTGTGAACATTGATTCTTTATTCGATGAAACAATCTGGTGATGAAGAATTGCGTCTAAACACAGAAGAAGTAGAAAAAGTGGTTACGAGAATATGGGCCATGTGAGGACTGAGAAATATGAGAATCACATTCTGGGGTTTGATTCAATTCAATGATGGATTTGAGATTAGCAGATCAAGTACTTCACCTGCTGGTAACTACATCACAGATCTAGGTTATACTCCATATTCTGAATTTGGTGAAATAGCATCTTTCACAAGGACTTAAGGACTTGATTACCGAAAATCAGATCTAGGTCCCTATCATATATGAGGAATTGAAGAACATATATACTTGGCTGCTGATATGAATGCATGTGATCACAATGCATGATATATGTTCATATGAGAGAAGCAGTGGAGACGGAATAGAAGGTAACGACAGAGTGAATAATACCGTCATGTATTGTACGTTTTTTTCTTTTCTTTTTTACATCTTAATTTATTTTAATTATCATTGTCTAATCTAGACCATCAAAATATTTCCATGGTGTAGATTTTATGAACTTCACCTAAAATTACTTTAGAGGAGCCGAATCCCTTTTTAAGACTCATATCTCTTGTTCACCTAGACTTAAGATCGGCCATTTGATTTCAATACTCTTTTTACTGGCTCAAAATGTTGTGCATTTCTTATAGCAAATGTGGTTAAACACTTAAGAGAAAAATAATGTTAAGTGAATCACGTTTTGGATAAACACTTAAAGCCCAGCTTAAGTGACAATATGACATAATTAACCACTTCATCAAACCCTATGTTCAACTCTTTTATATTTTTATATTTTTTTAATTACGGAATTCTTTTATCTTTTTTCACTTTCATCATTTTATCTTTTAACTCTATCTTTTACTTCTTCTCTCTGATCTGATCGGTGCCGTCTTCCTCTCCGGCCATCACACCACTTCATAAAATTAGACTATTAGAAAGCATGAGTCATAGGCTTATACGGTAGGAATGGATTTTCGGTTGGTACATTATTCTCAAGTTAGTAAAACATAATAAACAAATTTGCTGATGCGTTGTTCGTTTTGGCCGTTATTTCGGGCAGAGGGACGGGGTTGTACCAAGAACCGCAATCATTAAACATAATACACATCGATACCTTCATAATTACCACAGAGCAAAGCGATGACGAATATATCGCGAGAAAATGAGATATTTATCGTATCGGCCAGAAAACGTGGGGAGAAGAGGAGCCAGAGTGTGATAGGAGGGTCCACCTTTCAATTGTCGGTTGTAAAAGTCTGGATCTGCAGCTTAAATATTTGCATACATTCCCTCTCCCACATTGCTTGCATTGCTGTTCAAATAACGTTGTTCATGAGCACAAATTATGCTTACACTAATACTAGGACTAGTACCTTCACTTATACATCTATTTCATTGTGTACGCCTAGATCATACTTAGTTAATCAATATAAAACTTGTATAGCACAATATGTAGTGAACGTATTCTAATCATAATCGAGAATAGTTTATCAAACTGAGAACTAAGATCGAAAATTATATTCTAGTCGACAGATGTGGGAGGGGGTGTTTTAAGGAGCTTTGTTAAGTAGTTTATTTTTGTTAACCATCAAAGAAAAATTGATTCCGTAACTTGTTCGACTTCAAACTTCAGTACCAACTAACAATATATGATAATTGAAGACGCTGGAGTTGAAATTAGAGTTTTAATCATTGTCATTTATTGCTGAATTTTGTTTTTTGTCTTGATTTATTTCAATAAGAATTGTTCACTCACACATTTTTTTCATAAATTCTATTTTATATATGGGATATTTTAGCCAATAAATCATAGTTTATGCACCTTTGATTTACACAC
The DNA here is from genome assembly GCA_034370585.1 of Fragaria x ananassa. Taxonomy (NCBI): domain Eukaryota; kingdom Viridiplantae; phylum Streptophyta; class Magnoliopsida; order Rosales; family Rosaceae; genus Fragaria; species Fragaria x ananassa. Next base: position 20,891,226 of record CP139769.1, read on the forward strand.
ATGAGAGCATTATTCTTTTGTTTTTAGCCACTTAAGGATCTCAAAATTAGAAATTGAAAATGACGGAGTGAACGTGTTTCTTAGACCATTTCGGTGCATTTGATGTATGAATCATTTTCCGAAAGCAATTCGGAACACCGTCTTGGGGAAGGACATTGGCTAAAGGAAAACTACAGTTGCACGATGATTTGACTATAAGGAACCAAAGGGGTACTTCTATCACACTCACAGCAACCAAATGGTACCTTCTTATAAATCATCTCTCAAGAGAAGGGTTTTCTTCCCTAACTAGAGTTTTGTTACTGCATCTGCCATGAGAACTGCTGCTGCTGATAAAAAGAGGTTAAAAAGATGGACGTCTAAAACGTCAACGAGCCAACAATGGGCTGCTCTTCCTCCACCTACTGTCAAGTACTCGTCGCCTTTGTCTGCAAACCATACTATTAGGTACCCTGATGGTGATTCTGATTGAAAAGAAGAACCAGCTGGTGCTACTAGTACAAGTTCGTTCATCCTTGATGCCAAGTATGCGTGGAAGGTTATGGGATTGGTTCCGACTTTGCCAGATGACTTGTATCCAAACTTCAATGTGGAGATGTTCTCTTCTGAGACCCATGAATGCAGAGTTAAAAGTATTGAGCTCCCGACTGGTTTCTTCATTTGCCACTTTGTTTTGCCAGTGCTTACATTGGAATGTTGTAGTGGTGACTAAATGATGGCTCTACTTTAGTTGGATGTCCATATCCACCAGTAGTAACAGTCTACCAGTAATATTGTACATGTCGGTACATTGAGCTGGTCGAGGGTCTAAAAACTCGAAAAATAGGCCATTTAGATGTGAGCAGAGGGAGTCTACGGTTGTGCGAAATTCTTGCATTCCTCCATGACACTGACGGTCAGCAGGTATAGAGTTTGGGAGTTGAAACAAGTTGTGGAAGACAGCAAAGGCAAATTTAAAAAGATGGTCAACAAAGTTCCCCCAATAACTTGCAAAGATATTCAGGTGAACAGACCTTACCCGATTTCAATGATAGCTTTCGACCAAAACAATGATGATACCGTGAATTTAAGATATGGTCACGACATTAGCAAGTGCTACCTCCGACACAGAACGTTAGAGATGACAACACAAATTAAAATTATTGGGCATAACAATGAATTCTGCAACCATTTTCGCTCCCATGTTGGCCAACCCCGGTTCCTAGACTTTAGAACCTCTAGACTAGCTAGAGTCAGATGCTACAGCTAAAAGAAAGGCTTTCTTCTAGCTTGCTGTATTGATTCTATGCTGATGGTGTAATGTCTGTCAAAACTCAAAAACAATGTATGCATCTTATCTGACAAAAAGGATATCTGTGTTGCTTCACAATGTCAGAATACAGTGGTTCCACAAACCTGCATCTGACAAATTCTACCTCAGAGGCTTCATGTCCTTAGAAGCCCTAAGCTCATTGACTGCCAATCGGAGAGAATCATCAGAGAGTATTAACTGAGAAAGGGCACCTGTGCTTAACCCCAGATACTTTGCTGCCTCTGAGACAGAACCATCAACTGCATAAAGTAGATCCAACAGAGCTTGCATTCCGAAAACAAATTTCGCATTGTTGGGTCCAATTTGGTTACCAATATCTGATGTTCTTATGGAAGATGATTTGGGAAGAATTTGAAGAAGCTCACGGGGAGGGGAATAACCATTGAGATCCACAGGGTTCCTGACTCTGAGAGCTATAAGAGTGCGCAGGCGAGACAATGCTGAGGCACGATTCATGTGCTGGGACCGGTCCTCAGAAGCCTGTGCAATGATACCAGTTGGGAGGTGCTTGAGACGTACTGCAGACTCTCGCTTGTTCCGGTGCTGACCCCCCGGCCCTGACGTCTTGAAAGTACCCATTTCACACTGGCTCAACAACTCTAGGTCCGTAGATTCCAGATATCCCTTCCCGCCATCGGTGCTAATACTACTGCTACCATATTTAGAGCTCCATATGAAGAAGAAGGCATAGCTCTTCCTGTCTTCTGGCAACTGTGGTTGCTGTTGAGACCACCTCCACTTGGTTAAGCTACTTTTTCTCCGTATTTTCAAGGCGATGGTTGGAAGTGGAAATGGATATGATGCATGAAGTATAGCAGCTGCTGCACCACTACTTGTTCTTGAAACTCCTAACACTCTAACCCATGAACACGAACATGATGATTTCAACAATGATCCTGCCATTGCCATTCTCATTCCCTGATACACAAATTCATTCAAAAATCAAGACATTGTCATATAAAGAACCCCCAAATTAACACCTGGTGTAACAACCTTAAAAACAATCCTACCAAACCACCATTTTGATTGCTTTCTGTTCTTTTCTTTTCTTTTCATCTACAGCTCTAAGCTTCTAGGTAATCGAAACCCGCAGATTATAATTTCTAGAACCCCAAACAAATCAGGATTACTACCATCAACCAATTAAGTTGATCAATAACAAAATGCTCTTATCAACTAACCTATGAGCCATTTGCATACCATGCCAGTCCAGGATGAAGTCAAGCTCAGCGCCCACCTTACTTCAAACGGCTAAATTCCCAATTCTTCAAAACCACATGTTAATCAAACCCTGAATCAGAAATTGAGAATCTTTACAAATGAATCAATCAATGTGGGAATACGCAAATGAAGCCAATCTGTAGTCGCAAGTATATAAAAGATTTCAACAAGAAAAGCTTACCTCTTTGAAAAAGAATCACAATTTTGAAGCAGAATATTAGATAGAACGGAGTGGCTGTGTGGTCAAGCACTATAAAGGTAAGAATGGGCCTGGGCTAACGTATATTACTCCCAATAGGCCCACCCGCCAACGGTGTCGTTTCGTTAGGCTATCTTCTGCTTGTGACAGTGTGTGTGAATCGCAGTAGTGAGTGTGGTCCGTAAATGGCTTAAAGCTTCTTAAAGATCTAGAATAGACCCAAGATTTTACACACCAAAAGTGTGAAAATGGAGTACAGGAAGCTCAAAGATGAGGTATTTACTTCCTAACAATATCTAATTTCTGGAATTAACCTCAAAGTTTGAAGCTTTAGATTCCAATCTGATCAAATTTGTAGGATGAAGATGGAAGTTCAGCTGCCGACGAAGACATCGAGAATTTACGCGGAAAGCCACTTTCTGTTGGTAGCTTTGATTTTCTTTCCTCTTATTTCGGTTACTTAGAAATCCCAATTAAATGAGTTGAATTTTGATGCTTGATTTTTGGTGTTAATCTGAATAATGTAGCGGCCAGTTTGGGAGGGGGACCAGTTGACCGGAAATGGAAGCGAAAGTATGTAAATTTATACTAAAGCATCGAGTTTTGGTTCCAACTGAAACCAAGTGTTGTTGCTTTGATTTGATTTTGGGTTTGTTGTTGTGCAATAGGTCAATGGTTACTCTGGCTTTGACTCTTCTTACAAGCTCACAAGCGATATTGATTGTGTGGTCAAAGCGAGCTGGAAAGTATGAGTATAGTGTTACCACTGCTAATTTTTCGGTGAGGACTGAGCTGGTTGCATTCTACATTACAGTTCAAAAGTTATGTCGTGTCAATTTTTAGGTGACATGGAATTGGTTGTGTTTTGGGAAGTAGGTGGAGGCTTTGAAATGTGCATTGTCGCTTGCTGCTTTGGCACGAATTTGGAACAATGAAGGTGTTACTGACGATAACAGGTCTGTCTCTTAACTTCCACAATGCTATCAGTTAGTGAGATGTTAGAAGAGACTAGTCATTTGCAAGAAGTATAGTTCATTCAGAAGTTTTACATGATATATGAGTTAAGGGGATTAAACCTAAATGTACATGGTTCTGTTACAATTTTTCATGACCATTTATGTTACTTGTGTCATTGATTAGGTTGAGTACAACACTGGATGAAGTTATTGTATACCCAATTCCTGCTGCACTTTACCTAGTCAAGAACTTGCTTCAGGTTGGTTGTATGTTTCCTGTTTGTATCAATAAGTTTGGTCTTCTTACTTCCTGCATTGTAATGGCTTCAACTATCTATTGTTACGTGGCAGTACTATATATTTGCATATGTGGATGCCCCGGGTTATCAAATACTGAAGAACCTGAATATTATCAGCACTGGAGTCTTATACAGAATCATACTAAAGAGGAAGTAAGTCACTTTTACCATTTATGTTTGTCTTTACCATATTAGCTTATGACTCCCTACATAGAGCTAATTGTTTTAGGTTCATTCCTGGAAAATTTTACATAAGATCCCTTTACAGGAAAATATGACGTAGCGAAGTTGCCTTACTATACTTGCATCACAGATATAAACAAACTAATGTCATGCACCTTTGTTTTTACTCTATTGATTGCAGGTTAAGTGAGATTCAGTGGGCAGCTTTCATAATACTATGTGCAGGGTGCACTACGGCACAGCTGAACCCAAGGTATTAATGCTCACTACCATATCTTCTTTTTATTTCATATTATCTGCTCAGTGAATGTTTACTTCTTTGGCAGTTTGAGTCAACTGGTCCTTTTAATAAGATTGATCCATAGTGCTCTATAATGTTTACCACATTTTGGTTATACCAAATCAATTGTATTGAATATGTTTATAAGGAACTCAAGTTATTAAAATTGTAGTGCCTTAGTTATGTATGAAAACAAGAGTGCATTGGACATGGTTGACCACTTTTTTAGTTTGTGTTATATAAATTTCAGCTTCTCTTAATTCAATAATTTGGTTACATGGCAATGTTTATGCAGCTCTGACCATGTTCTTCAAACTCCATTGCAAGGTTGGGTAATGGCCATTGTGAGTTTTCAGCCTTTTTTAAACTCTGAATATGAATTTTTTTTTTCTTAAGAAATCTTTTAGAGCTTGCAATGTTCGTTATGGAGATCCTGAAACTTGTTTATTTGTAGGTCATGGCACTTCTCAGTGGTTTTGCAGGAGTATACACCGAGGTGAATATTTAAGTAGACAGTCTCTTCATGAATTCTTGTTTTAAGCATCATACTGGTCAAGTCACTAAGCTACTTGATTTGATCTAAAGTCGGGGTTAAAATTTTTTTAAATTAGAAAACTGGATTTCACTCTTTTGAATGAATGCCTATGATATTGGCAGGCAATAATTAAAAAGCGGCCGTCAAGAAATATAAATGTGCAGAACTTCTGGTTGTACGTCTTTGGGATGATATTCAACGCTGCTGCTATAGTGATTCAAGATTTCGATGCTGTGGTTAACAAGTATGTAAATCACTTTTCTCTATTAATGATCATGCATTTTCTGCTTACAGTTATGCCTGTATTCCAATTATATTCAACTCATTCTTCTACATTCAGGGGATTCTTCCACGGATACTCATTTATAACAGTTCTCATGATCCTCAACCATGCACTCAGGTATATTTCTAGGATGCAAGATATTGTAAGCATGTTCTATTTGTCATGAGTACTGCAACAATTAGTTAAGTTTTTGATAATGAACGGGCTATCTCAATTAGTTATGTTTCTCTATCTCTCACGTTTAGTTATGTTTCTATACAAGTTTCTTATATCTGCTTCATTTACAGTGGCATTGCTGTGTCTATGGTAATGAAGTATGCTGACAATATTGTCAAGGTAAGATAAGGAAACCACTACTTTTATTTGGTAAACCCTCACTACTTTTACATGCATCTGAATAGTGTTCTACGATTGCCCTGGCAATACTGTTATGACATTCTTTGTCTAGTTTAATTTTGCTGATTTGAATTTGGGGTGCTGTGATATCTTCGGTGCATAATAAATTTTTTTTTTTCTTTATAAATCTTAGTCGGGGTTGGCAGCTCTCCTACATGTCTTTGCCCTGTTGTTATGTTGTGGCTTGTCAAGTATTAATTGCTATTTTTTTTTTTCACTCTTTTCCCTTGTTATGGTTGTCGTCAATATATGTTTATTATAACTGATGGAAGGTTGTTGAAATCACAGATTGGTAACTTCCTGGTTTCTTATGGGTTCTGATTTGATTTGGTTACGTTGTGCAGGTGTATTCTACTTCGGTAGCAATGCTGCTTACAGCTGTTGTTTCTGTATTCCTATTTGGCTTTCATCTGTCCCTTGCCTTCTTCCTTGGCTCAACGTAAGCATGAAATATCTACAACTAATTTATATTTGGCCATCCATCTCAGATATTCAAGGGCGTCTGTGTTTAATACATTTCTTGTGTTTCCAGTGTTGTCTCAGTGTCGGTGTATCTGCACTCAATCGGGAAGGTGCGATAGTGACAGCACCATTTCTAGCCAATTCTGCTGTCCATGTAAAGGATTATTACCAAGATTTTTGTCTTCATTAAAACTTTCCATAGATACATCTTACGACTGGTTAGGTATCAAGAAACATACCCTAGCCTTCTGTAATTTGTGCTGGAAATTGATCAATATAAATGAGTTCAAGGTTCTAGTTTCTTGTGGTTGATTCAAAATTTTATATTTGTAGAAGTTTCTCATTAGCTACAGTAGTGAATTCTGATGTAATGAATCATTCCACTTGTAAAACACATCTGGTAATTCTTTTATTACTTCTTCCTGGTTTGGAATAGCATCACTACACATTGTGCTATAATGTTTGACAGAATTTTCCTGTTTGGAAGTTACCGGTCAAAACCATTATCTTGTACAATAATTAGTATGCCTTTATGAGCAAACATGTTTCAATTGTATGATTATGGGAACTGAAGCTCAGTACCATTCGAATTGGACCCAAAATAGAAGTGCAACTATTATTTCCATTGAAATGTTTTCTTTAGTTTTGCTTCTATTCAAAACAATTTATTTATTTTAGCTATTTGGTGCAAAACTATTCATAACAAGTTATTAAAAACATCATTTCCTTCTACATATCAACCATAAATCATTGAACTATTTCAATATTTCATAGCAAATGTTGGACGACTTTTTCATTTTGTTCACGACCTAACTCAAAGTTAATAGTATAAAAAATCAAACTGTAACTCTCAAGCTTCTCAGAAATTTTTTCTTTTGTTTCTATGAACACAACTCCTTAGACATGAGGTGAGATCACCAATACCCCATTAAGCTAGATATAGTAGAGCATGTCTAACCTTTACGGAATACAGATGATGGAGTCCGCAACTTCAAGTTTGAGCTTTGAAAATACACCATAGTGCATACCTTGCAAGTAACAATTAGCCAAAGAAAAAAAAGAAACACTGAAGAAGGAAGACAATAGCTTCTACACAATAAAGTTACAAGGGCAGCAGAAATTTTCTCACTATTTGAAAATCTTACTTGATCTAGACCCTTAAACAAATGAGGATGCTTGGGACAAAAGCCTGCCATTAGAACCAACAGTAAAGCCTCAGTTTTGTAGAAAACAATTCAACCACTTCACTCGAAAGCAACCCCAATACCATGATATCAAACACTATATAAGTCCATTCATTCCCTCCTTCACATTCATCAATTCATATCTTCCTCTCTTCCCTCTCTTCTCTCATTGCTGAGCTCTAATGGCTTTCTCTTCATTTTCCAAAGTGTCCCTTCTGCTCTTCATTGTGCCATTTATTTTAGGCACTTGCTCTCTAGCTCATGAGTTTTCGATCGTGGGTTACTCACCTGAGCACTTGTCTTCCATGGACAAGTTCATTGAGCTTTTCGAGTCATGGATATCGAAACATGGCAAGATTTACCACAACATGGAGGAGAAGCTCCATAGATTTGAGATATTCAGAGACAATGTCAAGCACATTGATGAAAGAAATAAGAAGCTTGATGTTGATAGCTACTGGCTTGGTTTGAATGAGTTTGCTGACTTGAGCCATGAAGAGTTCAAGAGCAAGTACTTGGGGCTAAAAGGTGAAGCCCCAAGAAGGAGAGAATCCTCTGAAGCAGAGTTCAGTTACCGTGACTTCGATGTAGAGGCATTGCCTAAGTCTGTGGACTGGAGAAAGAAAGGAGCTGTTACACCAGTCAAGAACCAAGGTTCATGTGGTATGTGCCAAAACTCACACACTATGTCGAACTGTGCTTTACAATCCAATAACATAGCATGTCATATATCATATATCTGGCAAGTGAACAGTATTAACAAGCAATCGTGTATTGTTACGCAGGTAGCTGTTGGGCATTTTCTACAGTTGCTGCTGTTGAAGGCATAAACCAGATTGTCACAGGAAACCTAACATCACTGTCTGAACAGCAGCTGATCGATTGTGACAAATCATTCAATAATGGCTGCAATGGAGGTTTGATGGACTATGCTTTTGAATTCATCATTGCTAATGGTGGGCTTCACAAGGAGGAAGAATACCCCTATATTATGGAGGAAGGAACTTGTGAGGAATCAAGGGTAATATTAGCTGCAGCTCACCTAATGCTTTATACTCCTTGGATCAAATTTACCTATCAACCAACTTTGGCTTGTTGCTGACATTTGCTTTTGTAATCTTCAGGGAGAATCAGAGGTGGTGACCATAACTGGTTATCAAGATGTGCCTCAAAACAATGAACAAGCTCTCCTCAAGGCCCTGGCTAACCAGCCTCTGAGTGTTGCTATTGAGGCCGATGACAGAGATTTCCAGTTCTACAGTGGGGTGAGCTTTCTATATCACTATGCCTCCTATATTTAAACTCAATACTCAGAAGGTCGAGTAATGCTAGAGAAACTTAACAAATCTTTGCATGAATTTTTCGGTTTTGCAGGGTGTGTTCAACGGGCACTGCGGAACTGAGCTAGATCATGGTGTAACAGCAGTTGGCTATGGGACATCAAAAGGGTTGGATTACATCATTGTGAAGAACTCATGGGGACCAAAGTGGGGAGAGAAGGGATACATAAGGATGAAGAGAAACACAGGAAAGCCAGAAGGAATGTGCGGTATCAACAAAATGGCTTCGTATCCCACCAAGAACAAGTGATCAACTTAAATATGAAAACTATTCCGAAACCAAAGTCTTTCTTGCTTTTCTTCCCTGCTGTAACACTTCCACAGTGATGGATTTTCAACTGTGTAAGCTTTCCCTTCATGTTATATATTCAAGTCTAAATGATTGTTATATGGTCTCAAAAGAAATTAAACGATAGATAGTAAACCTAATTACTGTGGAATACCAAGTGGGACGAAATCGGTCTCTCCCCTGCCTCATCAGACTGGTGCAGATCATAACTTTCTCTCTAGTCATTTCCTCAATTTTTCTTCCAAGATCTGCGCTTTTACTACGGCATTTCACGAATCTTATTCCTTCATCTGACCTCCACAATCGTATCCAAGTTTTTTTAAACTAGAACCATAAGCTAAAATCATATTTAACTGGGTATTCTCCATCCACTCTTTTCTTATCTTTCTTACACTAATTCTCATCCCTCCCACATAAAAATAGAACAGCAAAAGCAACAGCATTGTATTAGCGAATTCGGTGCTAAACGAGGTTTCACATTTTCTCATTGAAACTAAGATTTTGTTGGGTTAATTGTGTGCAAACCTGCTCTCACGCACATAAAGCAGAACCACATGTGACAATTTCCATTTTTATTTACCAGTAGAGCAAATTTTGAAAGTTCACATATATAAGATCTTCCAGTCGCTAAAGGACCTAATGATTCATCTACTGAATGATTTAGAATAGAATGGGCCAGGAGTACTACAGATCAGCATACTGTATTTTCAACTCAAAACTTCATTGTATTTGAAGACACAATCGTATAACCGTCCTCCAAGAAACTGGGCAACCTCCGGATGTTTCACCTGGAATATTGATGGAGGAGGGATACAGAAGTTTCACTAGATAAATATAGTGTAGAAAGGAAGAAATGGTGATTGACTGATTTAGCATAAGAGGCAGCAAAACATTACCATTCCAATCTTCAGGGAATCACACTTGAACTGTGCATAAAGATTTGTCTCGATGCCACGACCCTGTCAAAAGCAGCATAAGATATGCGAAGACAATGGAGACAATAGCATAAATAAACATTCAACACATCCTATAGACCCAAACTTCCAATACAACTGTATTATTCTTAGCATCCACATCAATCAAACAAATAAAAAAGTCATTACTTGATTTCCAGAATTCATATAAATTCATCTTCAACATATAGTAATTGGTTCAAAAGTTTAACCAATAGAAAATGCTAAAAGGGATAGGTTTTTACCATCCCTTCCAAGATAACTAGGTCTGCATCACTGGCCAGGTAAGCAAGCTCTTGTGAAACACTTGCAAGATCAATAACCTACAATGAATCGAGAAGCCACAAAGGCTTCAGTTAGAGTATTCTTTCATAACCTCTTCAACATATTCTTTCATAATCTCTTCAACATAACAGACTCACATAAATTCAATCCAACAACAACTAAGAAATTACATTTCCTTACCGGAAAATCATTACCCCAATTGGCAATAAAATGATTTGTAGTATCAACACCTTTGAGCTTCCCATGGTTGTCCTTCAACTGGTAAATTTGAACTTACAATCTCAGAATCAACCAAGATAATGAATAAAGAAATAGTTAAAGTTCTTCTATTCCTTTTGCTATAATCTCAATCAGTTCATGGTAGGTCACGTCATTGATGGAAGGCATGTCGTTGGCAGCCAACACAACCTGCACAACAAAAAAGAGGTCATCATGTCAAACTAGACCAAAGAATGCAGCTCATTGAAAAGGTAAGCATAAAAGCAATTCAATTGGAAATTAGAAAAGAATCAGCTCTTCAAACAATATTCCATTTCATGTCACAACAGCCCAAATTATATGATCCTGGACTTTTCTATGTCAGCAACCAGATATATTGCACAAAAGAAATCCAATCTGACTGCATACCTGTGTACCACGACGGAGTAACTCTCTTGCAAATGGTAAGATACCCAAAATAACATCAGCACCAGAATTGTCAACAAATATAACAGCCTGTGAAGACAAAAAACATAACTGGTTTACATAAGAAGCATATCTAATGATATAGCTTCTTCCAAAGATATGTATTGTAACATACACAATATACTTGCCTTTTTCCAAGACTTCTTGCTCCATTTCAACTTGAAAGTGTCCAGGTCATCAATAACCCAAGGTCGAGGGACAAGGTTTTGACAACTAGCTAGAAAAGACATACCATCCTTTGAGAAAACTTCAGCAAGCTTCAATAATGGAAAAAGTAAAAGGTCAAGTAACTCCACTTAAAGCACTTGCATGAATCAATTATTGCTTTAGTACTAATATGTAGTTGCATACAGAAAACCATTAAGTGTCACTATGATGTAAGCTTAAATGTAACTTCGATGTGACCAAAATCCAAGCGGTTGAGAATTGAGCCTTAGCTGGGTATTAAACTACAAATAATTCTGTGTAACCATAAATCTGCATACCTGTGCAGAACCAAGATCAAATATATTCCCGGCAAATATCCCTCTAACCAGATTCTCTACTCGCTTCCCTTCATCTTCAATAGCATCATTAAGATCCACCACATTATCAAGCAGGGTTATCGCCTTTGCATTCTCTTCATCCTAAAAAAAATTGTCCAATCACAATTCCAAACTCCAATTCAGTCAAGCACACAATTCATCACGATAAACTACTACACACGACAGTTAACAGATTCACTGACCTTGACTTTCTTGAATATATCTCTGAACCCCAACTCCCTAAGAATTATCTCCCGAAGCCTGCAAAGTAGCTAAAAATCCCCAACGCCAACACGAAAAAGCTCACATCATCACAATAACAGTAACAACTAAAGCAGCAACCAAAATGAAGAATATGCTTACAATGCAATCAGGCGGACCGCCGTGACTCTCCGGATCCTTCTTCAAGTCCTCAAGCATCTCGGAGTACCTGTCAGTCATAATCACAATTCAGCAAATTGACCAGAAAGCAAAGCAATGAGTGATTGAGTTTACCTCTGAGCAAACAATTCAGCTTTCGCAGGAGCATCACTGACTGTAGCATCACTCTGAGCTCGCTTCTTGAAGGAAGGGATGGAGTTGAGGAAGAGGTCGATCCAGGCAATCTCAGTGGGGGTGGGCTTGTGGGGATTGTCGGAGGGGAAACGGTAAGGGATGGTGCAAGCTCTGTAGTTCGATTCGATCGGCGTCGTCAGCAGTGGAAATGCCACCATTTCTGATGCGCTCTCCATCTCTCCGATTTCAACTTCTTCTTCTCCGACGGGGGTTTATATCTGTGTCATTACACGACAAGGCACCCAAACAGAATCCAATCTTCTTATTATTCTTTTATACCCATTTTCCTTTCTCGTTTTTAATTTTAACGATAACCATACTCTGTGGATGTCACTCATGTGGGTCGGTGAGATTTAAACTTGTGATCTCTGACTTGAATGCTTGTTATTATCATCAGTTGCGTTAAAATTATACCATATGTTATTGTACGAATCAAATTATATTATGTTTCAAACTATAAAGTTAGGCTCTTACAAATTTCATCAAATTGTGAATTTCTATAATTATCTTTAATGAATCAACTAATACAAATAAAAATCAAGGGTTGTTATAGTAAAATCAAAATAAATTATATAAATAAATAATCATAAAAACTACCGATTAGGAGGACTGAATAATTGTATAATATAGTAAACTTAATTAACCGCTCACGCTTATCTTTAGTTGATCGTGATTATATTTCCGTGCAAATATGCACGGGTAAAATGCTAATTACTTGAAAGCCAGAAACCCTCTTTGGTGTCATAATGAAACCTTTTTTAATTACCTAAAAACCCAAGATAATAGAAAATACTTAAAGAAAATAATATAAGTTACTATAGGTATAACCGTAAAACACCACTCGAATTTTATAGAGAAAAAAAAGGACGTGGTTTGTTCCTATTTTTAATGGAGCAGTTATTTAAGAAATAAGATAATCAGATTCATTCCACTTTAAGTTGAGCAGTTCAAGTTAAATTTCTCTCATTTTGTATACCTACGTGCAGTTGCACGGGTAAAAGGCTATATAAATGTAACAACTGAAATGAGTACATTATGTTGATATACTATTATGTGTCCATTCTATTAGATCATATTTCCGTATAGTGATTATACTGCAACAAGCACAACTAAAAATTTAAAGAGATCAATGAAGTTTTGCAATTGTTGTTATTATGAGACACTAAATGCTGCCATCACCTGATCTTGGTGTTTGGTTTTGACCAAATGAGTATAGACTAACATATCTTGTGCAGCTTGAGTGTACCTAACCCTTTCCATTATTCACTAGTCACTAGTATCTCAACCAACATCAGCCTCCAAAATTGGTGATATTGTACAATAAACTTGTTGAAAAAGAATTTCATGATTGATTGTTATGACTACTACTAATTCCTTAAAGGTGTCTTTGATCCTTATTACGCCCTTTGTTATATTTATTTGAGGCAGAAATCCATAAAGAAATGTCAAGTTATAAACCTTACTGAAACAGCTAGCTAGGATTGCAGTTCAACATCAATGTTCAAGTGGAAACTACTAACTAGGACTTATTTCAATCCACTGAACTAAGTGAAATCTAATTAAGTACATGGAGGTGGGATTTGAGTGCCAATGAATTTGGCTTTAACATTACTGCAAGTTGAAGTGACTTCCTTCTTCCCAGATGCCAAGTTCAGGTGAACATCTTCAAGGTAAATATTCTGGCATGGTATCCCTTTGCTACATTCAAGTGCAACTGCAACTTGAGACGAAGATGTGCCTCTTATGTTCTTGAAGTATATGTCACTCAGCTTCACGTTCGATGGCGTCTGCAGATTGTATATAAATTGTTGAGTGTGTATGAAGCCTAGAACAGAGACCAGAACAGTGAACATGCATATTTACACCTTATGGATTACCTTAGAAGCGCAAGACCTGAATGGACAATACAACTGATCGATTATGATGGGGTTGGTCACATTGGTCATGACGAAGTTTGTGAATGTCATGTTGGTGGCTGCACTTCTACCTGGAGAGTTAGCCCATGTCTTGATCCTAATACCATTTGTGGTACCTGAAATGGTGCAGTCTCTGACCACAAGCCCACTCACATCTCCTTCATTCGGATATTTTCCCAAACTTCCCACACTAGAAGTACAATAAGATCGATTAAGCTTCATAAATTAGTAACTGACTTAGTATATTACTCACAGAGAACTTGAATGTGATACCTGATGCCATGACCAGGTCCACAAGCAATGCTAGTTATGGTAACGTGAGAGTTCCCTTCTCCAACTGATATGCAATCATCACCAGTAGCAATGTGTGACGAAGAGAAGTACACGCTTGAGCTTCGTTCGATATGGATTCCATCAGTATTAGGACTAGTTTCTGGGGCTTGAATCTTGAGTTTACTGCCTTTGAAGTAATGACAATCTACAACTGCTATATGAAAGAACTTGCTGTTCACCGAAGATATTCCCCGGATCACTGTCTTATTCATGCCAATAAATTTCAAACTCTGAAAAAGGAACAAGTAAAGAATTTTATGGATCATTTAGTACTACTAGTAATTAAGGCCTTTTTTAATTTTAACTAAAAAGAGCAAGGTGTAGAATACAATGACCTAAAGGAACAAAAGGAGCAAGGTGTAGAACATGTACATACAGTTGGAAGGAGTTTGCAATTGGAGTCCTTAGAGCACTTGTTGTGAAGCCAGGCTTTAGCACCTTGACCATCAAAGGTTCCGCCTCCGGTCAAGGTTAGCCCCTTGGTCCAAGCAAATTGAATCCAACCGCCACCGAATTCATACTTGGACAACTCGGTTGTAGCCTTCAAGTAACCCTGCAAGCAAGTATTCATTTCTCAAAATCAGGCATCAGTAAATAAACTGCAAAATGTCAAACTGATAGAGAGACACAGTCGACCTACATTCATTCGAAGATTTAGAGCCGATACGTTTCTGCAGGGGCCTGAAAACTTAAGAGGGCCAACCATGTATTTTCCTCTTGGGATTATGAGGTGGACTCTACCTTTGGACTGACACGCCTCTTTCCACGCTGCTGTGAAGGCCTGCAATTACAAGCACCATTACTAAGTACTCATCCATGCTTAACATGAAGCTGGGTAACATGTTTTATGTATATAAGAGGCCAAGAGCCATCCGTGGCTAAAATCACTTTCAACTGGATCAAGCTTCAACTTAAAATGAGTGGTATTCTAATAAAACGGATTCTGAATCAAGAGTACTACTAAAAAGGATTCAAGAAAATAAGGGTATGAAAGAAATAGAGAATTGAGATCGAACTTTGCTGTCATCGGTTTGGCCATCTGCTTTGGCACCAAAGCTCTTGACATTGAAAACAAAAGAGCTTTTAGCCTTGTGATCTACATTGATGGTCTGCAAGCCT
This sequence comes from Fragaria x ananassa, assembly GCA_034370585.1. Lineage (NCBI taxonomy): Eukaryota > Viridiplantae > Streptophyta > Magnoliopsida > Rosales > Rosaceae > Fragaria > Fragaria x ananassa. The sequence goes on from CP139769.1 coordinate 20,906,534, forward strand.
ACTGAATCTGCTGCTCTTTCTCTGCCAAACACACATTGGAAGCAAAACAAGGAGAGCAATAAGAGCAATCTAACGAACGAGTAGTCGAGGCTCATCGTATTGCTCCTCTTTCACTTCCTCCCTCTGCTTGCTTAATTTGCAGTTGTTCCTCCCTCTCTGCTTGCTAGAGTTGCAGTTGTGAGCGAGTGTTAGTGCTAGTGTTGGCCATTTTATTCTCCGTAGATTTTGAAAGTCGGTGAAAAGGGCGGGAGTTTGGATCCGGGTGAAGGATTCATAACTGCCGTTGTTAACTCCCTCTCCACTACATCAGAAAGGAGAGCGTATTCAGCTCCGGGCGCACCCGTCCATCTCCGCCGTCTATTTGACGCGGACTTTTGACTTTTTCAAAATGGACGGCGGAGATGAACGGGTGCGCTGTATAATTTTCGTCAGAAGAGTGGCCGTCAACGGTCAACCTCCTCGTAGTGGCTAGGTGGTTTTTTTTTTTTTTTTTTTTAACAAGAAAGCAAAGGTGAGTTAATAAAGCCAGCAGTCAAAAAAATATTTGTGAACTGCCATATCTGCCCCTCAATCACATGAATCTGACGTACAAACGCAAGGGCTAATATGGTAAAAAGGAATAAAAAAGAAGTTTTGTACATATAGTGGAGAGAAACATGGGTAACAGGAACTCACCCAGTCAGTCAACTCAGAACTCCACTGATCTGAATACGACGTGGGGAGTTATCGGGGCGGATGGAGTTACCACGGCAAAAGGAAGAAGGTGAAGAAGAAAAACGAAGAAAACCAACTTCCTACCTGTTGTTTCTGAAAACGGACGACCAAGCCAAAGCGTGTGCTCTTATTCCCCTTGACATTCAGGTACTCAATTGTTTCTATTATAAATCTATTGATTGTGCAAATTGCATTCTATCCCCGCTGTCTTGGTCAATTTTGTATATTTTGCAATTCTGGGTGCGTACATCATTGATGGTTGGGGACTATCTTCATCCCTTTTCGTTTTATTCTTGGATTTTCCTTTTGCAATTAGGTACTGAGGAATTGGATTCGTTGAGTCATTAAATAATTTATTTGGTAATTATAACAGGAGGGTGCAGTTGTCAAGAGAAAGTTAGAAGAGTTCAAGAGGCAGATTGATGCAGATTCACTTGAGGTCAGACTTGATAATTGTCATCAGTAACTTCCGACATTTTGTTTCAAATGATTTTTTAGTTTCCTAAGTAATTGTTTTTTTTTTCTCTTTGAATCTTGCAGGTATCTGAGCTGTTATCATTACAGGTAACCCCCTCTATTCTTCTTCATTGAACTAATTTGGTCATCTAATCGCACAGCTCTTTCTCATTAAATTGTTTTGTTTATTGGAATTGTGTGTTACATTTAGTTGTAACTTGATTCTGATCGGACAAGGGTGGTGGCAGGGGTACTCGGTTTTGCCGATGGCGATACGCAAGACACTATTGTGGCGATTAGGGGGGACTGAGGGGAGAAGGTTTTGAGGATATGTGTTGTAACATTCTCGATACTTTGATACTTACCATGGAAAGTTGATTCAATGTGTGGAAGGATCCACTGCTTTCGACTTGCAAGTTATGTGATCAAGAGAATAGTGCAAAGCCGGTCGTGGCTGACAAAAAAAGAGCAATCAACTGGTTGTTCTGTTATTGGGACAGATGCTTGGGTGTTGCTCACTGGAAGTATTGAAGGTTTCTGTAGGCACACAAAGAATCATCGAACTGGAGCCAAGGACCAGGTTCTTTATCTCACTTATCTGTGTTTGTACAGACAGCTTGATCCCACATGCCCTTTTGATCCATGAGATGAGTTTTAATTTTACACCTAGCTATAGGTTTGAGTGAAAGATCCCTTTTTTTTTTTTATAAAGAAAATGACATCCCACTACCCTAAACACAGTTGCATAAAACAGAAGACCCATCTTTTAACATATTTAAACAAATAATGACATTTTTTTACGCAAGATACCTAAAAAACCATTCTTTTTTGAAATATCTACAAAACTGCAACTACCTTAAAACCAAAGTCGCAGTTTCCATTCATCCTCACTTCTCACCATTTTCAGATCTGAAAAACACGATTCTCTCCCAAAAAATCCCAAACCCTAAATTCCACAGTAGCAGAATACCCTAAATTCCACACTAGCATATTGACGTCTCTCCTGATTTAGGTACTTGTTCAATCTTCTATGGCTTCTGCTTTCAGTTTTTTAGTCTGAGATTTAGTTTTAGCTTCGCGATTTTAATAGTAGCAATCAAAAATGAATAAGCGATTTCTCTAAATTTGAACTCGATTTCATTCCCACTATGGGAAAACGGGTAGAACTCCTTAGGTTCCACCCAAAATATCTGGATTGGCTTTGTGTTTGTGCATTTCGGTTAGACTTGGGGTTATTTGAATTTGAAATCATGATTTCTTTTTCGATTTCATATTCGGGCAGTACCTTTGAGCTTAATAGAATCCGAAATTCATATTTTACAGTGCTTTTGGAGGTAGTAGCAGTTTAAAGATTTGATTAATAGAGGAACTGGGGTCTAGAAGGATACTAAGGAGCCAAAAAGAAACAGAGGTGGACTAAGATATTGAGGTAATTCTCTATGCATATGCTCATTTGTGATTTTCTTTTTAGAGATTTGTAGTAGTTATTTGTTTATGTATTGTGTGCTTTGAAATTGAGAATGTGTTTTGAATTTGAGACAGTAGCAGTTTCGTTCTACATAGACTTATCTACTGCTACTGTTTCAATTCTTTTCTAACTCGATCATGCTCATGCTACTGTTAAAGTAACAATAATATATACTACTGCACATAAAAAAATAGCACGATTGTGTATGTGTGACCAGGGCCTTAGACATTAGATTAGGCATTGTGTATATGTGTTCTATTACATGGTCAAATATGACATAATACACTTTGAATTTTACTTGCTACTGTAACATGAGTTGTTTAATTATGAGTTTCATGCTACTGTCCGCAAATGCAAAATGACATGAATGACAAACCGAAAGGGAAGCAATTTAAAACTCTAGCGCGTAGAAAAAAGTTTGAAAAGGGTAAACAACAGCAAAAAAGGAAAGGAAAAGGTATTGAGAAAGGTAGCGAGGAAGTAGACAATGAGGGTAAAAAGCTAAGTACAGTGAACTAAAATTTCGTCAATACAAATGCAACATGTTGGCATTTGAAGAAGTATTTAGCAAGGTTTGCAAGGACTTAGGTGAGGACAAGGATATATTAAGAAGTGAGCTAATGAAAACACCATTTTGGGAGCTCATATCGATATATGATAGACGTTTAGTGTCGAAATCCACTGCAAAAAAGTTGGATAAAGAAATTCAGCAATTGATTGAATGCTACGTGCCGAAATTAAAGTTCAAGTTTGGAAGCAAGGTGGCTGAGATTAGTGTGTTTGATATAGAGGAGATTTTTGGGCTGGAAAACCCAAAAAAAGGGCTCAATGTGCCGAACCCACTTGAAGATTCGAAAAAGCATATTGATAATCCAGTCGTGCAAGCTTTTTTTCGCAATGAAAGTAGGATAATAAAGTCAAGGATATTAGACTTCCTAAATGCTAAAATGAAAAACAAAAGGGATGGATGACCAATAAGAGTCACACAGCTACTGCTACTGCATTTATTCACCACATTGTTGTTTGCAAGTTCAGGTTCTACACTTAGTTGAAGCTTTGTGAAATGCATCACAGATTATGACACGATGAAAAAGTACAATTGAGCTAAAGGAGTTAGGGACTACTGTTATCATGCTTGATTACTTTGGAGGACGGGAGGGTTTATACTAGTAGTGGATGTGTTGTATTTGATCCCGGTAAGCAATAGTGTTGCTGTTACTGTCTTTGAATTATGTTCTAGTACAGATCCCGATAAGCAATAGTGTTGCTGCTACTGTCTTTGAACCTGGTAAGCAATACTAGTAGTGTCTTGATGATGCTTCTTTCTCAATCTTATCTTCTGCTCGTTGTCTTTTCTTGCCTTTTGGCTTTGCAGCAGCATGCTTTGATGAATGAGTCACAAAATTATCATCACTTTGTTCTTCGTTATCCTCCGCATCTGTCTCATCCTTAGCATTATGAATTCACGAGCAACTGTCCAACTGTCTTTGAAAATATGAAATTGGGCCTCCCGTCCAACTGTCCAAGGAACCAAGTCCAAAACATGCAAGCAAAAGCAAAATGAAATGTCATCAACTCATTCGCTACCAGAAAACAATTAGTACATGTTGTTTTCATTAACCTAACACTTGTAAATTATTGTTTAATTCGAGCAAAACTGACGTCCCATTTGTTATATCATGTCAAATGATGGGAGCAGAAATTAATTTCCTATACTATTTGATATAGCCATATAGGTGCATCCGGCTGAATTGAAATTAAAATGACTGCACTTCTAGTTTCTGTTCATGTTTTTGAGATTTGATTAAACAGCCGGCTTTGAATTCATGAGCTTGTTTCGATTTCATAGCGTTCTGTATGTGTTTCGTTTAGTCCATCATTGGTGCACCTGTCACGTGAGAGTATTTGATATCAGTTGTGATCTAGACTCGTAGATGTAAATCCGAAGTTGTCTGGAATGGACCGGCAGCCAACTTAATGATCTGCAAAATGCTCGTCTGGTGAGATAAATTGCTGAAACTCACCGCTTAATGATCTGCAAAATGCTCTTGCATACTATTTTCGTTTCTTCTTATGTAATCTTGAAAGGAGTCCTTCCTGGAAATTGCTTTGTTCAATGCACATCACAAGTTTGAAGTCATATCAATATTTGTGTACAGTAAAGAGTATTATTAACGTCACTAGGATTTTTTTTTTCTTCTGAATAAAAGGAAAGAGTACTTTTCAAAGCAAAGATTGTTGGGTATGAATTGCAATCTTTGAGTTGGGTTTTCATGCACTGCAAGTGTGGGAGCAGGATGTCTAGGTGAGTATTTTTTTGGTCTTTCCCTTCCAATTTAGGAGAATCCCTTTTGTTTATGAGAATGAAATGTAAGACAATTTGACTACTTTTTCTGCAAAGTTTAAGCTTTATGATCAGCACTAACTTTTATTTAAAACAGTATTCTTAGAGAAAAAGATCTTGCTGGTGTGTTCTTCCACCATCTATTGCAAAATTACCCTACCTTATACAAATGTAAGGATTTTATGATGTACCATGATACCATCTGAAATCTTTAGTTTCTCTCAAATGCTAGTCTTATGATTGATATGTTTGTCCTTGTTTACAGGGAATTCGTAAGGAACTTTCTTAGTGGTAATATACCGAGTGAATGGGGTTCTACAAAGTTGGAATATACATAAATGCACATCTCTTCTTTACATTCATGGTTCCCCAATAATGGCTTAAAATGATTGAACTAAGACTATGAATAAACTGCAGGTCCTTTAATGGGGATCTACATGTACAGCTCACACTGATGCTTCATTTAGAATGCTTTGGCTGTAAAGCTAATGGGATTTTATTATCGTAAGCTCTGTCATAACCTGAAGTTGTCGGTTCATGGGTGTTTGTGGCACATATTTAGCTCTGTGAGACTGTGACTTTAGACTGAGTTAAGTATCACAGATTGCTATATTTTTATTGTTCTTGTTTTCTTGGGTCTACTTAGGTTGAACTGTTGGAGCAAAGCATCTGAGGTGCCAATCACACCTACATTTTGACAAGCTGTTGGTGACTATGAAGGCTAGGTTGGCTACCATTCAGGTTAATGGTCCTGTGCTTGTGGAAGACACTTGCCTCTGCTTCAATGCCCTCAAGGGTCTTCTTGGTTAGTCCTCAATTCTCTTTTCTCCTTCCCCACCTTTTTGGTTATTGGTATTGTTTGGTTCTATTTGATTGTTTGAATTTCAATGCAGGGCCTTGCATGTAAGCTTTATCATCTTCTTTGCTCTCACCAGGTAAACTTATCTTTTGCTCCTCAATTTGACATCTTTATCATAAGGAAAGTAAAAAAATGATTGATACTAGAAGTAAAAAATGATTGTTTGATTGAATTTGGCTCTTTATGTTAAGTCCTGTCAGAAGTGAAATGATTGATATTAGAAGCAGAAATAATTGACAACCAATGTACAACTATTTATTTGTGAAGATAGACAGTGCATCTCCCAGCGAGATGTAAGCTATGCAAGAATTATGTTGTTTCAAAACTCATGAGGTCAGTAGCATGGGACAATGCACTAGGAATCATGATAGCCCTTCTATGTGTTTAAAGACTACCTGAAATTTTCATTCACTTACCTTTTTTTTTTTCTGGTAATTTTGTTTGGTCAATATACCCAAATTCGGTACGACTATATTACTGATATCTTTTATTAATATAGTTTTGCCCAAATGTATTGCATTTTGTGGTACTTGTATAAAGGATCAAAGATTGGAGCTTTGTTGTTAATGGAGAAATATGCTAAAGCTGTATTAGCAACTTGTGTTTTTGTGGTGGTTAAGATTTGTTAACAATTGTACCGTGAATACTCAGAGCCTTGGATTACTAAGACTTTGCTAGCTTGAAGCGTACATGTCTTATTTATTTACCTATATGTATTTCTGATTCTTATATTTACATTATCATCAGGGCACCACAGAATTATTGGTCAATAATTTTACCATCAAGGAAGCCACGACTGATGATCTCTATCAAAGTATGAGATGCTAAAGTTGGAGATTGTAATGCATTTTCTATGATATGCTAAATTGTATGAAATATATCAGGTTCTTGAGGTGTGTATATATTGTTCTAGAGAAGTTAGAACTCTATGTCTATTATAGATTTATAAAATATTTAAGTTCCCAAGCAACTATAGATTTTCTGCATGACAGTATAATTTCTCTGAAGATTCAATTCATGATGATGATGATATCTTCATTGTGCAGTTGTTACATTATCCAAAAGCAAATGGACCTAAGCAAAGCTCACTAGCTTAGATTGGAAGTAATTGTCAATGCATTTGAAATGTACATTGATGTTGATGAGTTACGTCCTTCATGTATGATAGTTAATTAATTCGAGTATATTAGAGAAATCTTTTCTATTTAACAAGAAAGTAGAAGAATGCTCGGAATTAATATAATGTGACCTACAGGCTCAATTTCATGTTCTCTGTTCCAAACACATTTTCATTCATAAAAAAGCCGAAAAACCATTCAAAACAGTTATTAAGAACATCCTAGCATTCATCTTTGTTTTAGGTTTGCTTCAATGGACATCTATCACATTCTTACTACATTCAGAATAACTGTACAAAACTACAAACTAACTGAATTATGTATAAGCTTTGCCTCTCCTATTAACACTCCACCAAAGCTAGAGCAATTACTGATTAAAAGATTGCCCCTATGAATTTTCATACACCAAAAACAAAAGAACAACAATAAGCTATTTACATTCAACAAATGTCAATTGACAGATTCATCAAAGAATGAACACAGCAAATGCTAAACCACAACAGTTGCATCCTCCAATATCACTGTAAGCTGTACCAAACGTCCCCTTCCCAAGTACCTCAGCTGAATCCCTCAACAAATCCTCCAGATCAAATGCATAATGACAACCCTCCAAGAAAACCAGCCTGTTATTCGCATCCTGACTCCTGGAAATCACCTTCTCCGGCGACATGCCCCCTTCTGCATCTTCCCCGAAACCTCATCTTCCCCTTTCCTTCTTAAGCACACAACAAGTATCAGACCAGCAAGCAACGCCGGAGAAGATGAGTTCGCCGGAGAAGTGGCCTTCAAACAACGCATGTTGTCTGACAGGATATATATTTTCCTATCCAGCAACTGTATCCTGGCAAAGAAACACCGCCTAACTTCAAATCCTTCGAAATCTGGGGATCGATGTCGCAGTAAAATTAGCTAGTTACCGTGACGACTGGAAATCACAAAAATACCCTTATGTTAACGACTCCGTCAGGTACGACACCCGTAGTGCAGCTTTTGCCTGCTTTAATTTAGCTACAGCTTCTCTTCAATTTTTATGCAAGGGAGTTTTTTTTTTTGAGGAAGTCATTTCGCACGCATAAGCAAATAACTAAACTCTTGGCTGAGCACATTTATTGTCTCTATCAATGAAAATTAAAGAAAAAGGATCACATATCGGAATAGGACAATTGGCCGTTCAAGAGACATACTAATTTTCAATACGACAATTCACTTGTAAGGGCAGTCATTCTGCATAGGCATATGCTCGTGGACGAAGGCTAGTTAAACATGAGAAAAACTAGACCAGAATACTCAAAAAAACAAAGCAACTAAACCAACTTTTCTCTCCCCATCTTCTAAGATGAAGACACTTGGACAAGTTTCATCTACTAGCTAAAATACTTCTATTCATTCTCAGCCTTACTTTGTCTCTCTCCCTTCTCTCTACCCATCTTCTATTCCCCTGTTCTTCTCTTCCTTCCTTTGGGAAACAACGGGGTGTTATTACGATCAAGAGGATCAAGAGGAAGGTTGAGCCTGGCAAAAAAAAATCCACTAACAATGCAATATTGCTTTATAATTAGGGAGGAATTCCCCCCCAAGTTTTGCAGACAATCGATCTGCTAAACTTCAACAAATCACACCAACAAAGTATGAGCAAAATAGATGTTGAAACTTTTTAACTTGCAATATATGAACAATCCAGGAATTAGTTAATCATGTAGCACTAAACGGTCAAAGTGTCAAACTACACTACTTACCAGATATGGGTCAAGGTATTTCGCAGTTGAGACCTAATCATTCCAATATTAGTTTGTTTTCGAGCACACAAAACCTGATTTACCCTTTTGAATCAAAACCAATGATAGGACTTGGGACAATGCTTGCAATTATATGCCCGGATATACAGGAATTGGAGCTTTCATACAAAGAATGAAGTTTGCAAAATCCCCAAGCAACTAGAACTTCTAACATAATCAAGGCCAGCATTAGCTTCTTCTTCTTCTTCTTTTTCCCTTTCATCCTCCTTTCTAATGCGTTCATTTCTTTGCCTTGGCGAACCTAAGACATCGATACTTCTCGCCACTTACAGTAATTTCAAGAGCTCCATCTTGGTTATCTTGGTTTGATGCAGTTCCCATCAGAACACTCTTCTCTTTCTCGAGGTTTTCCTTCTCTATTTTCAGCCTTGCTTCTTGTCTGGCAATTTCAGCCTGCAACAATATAAAATTTATGAGGCTAAAACAGAAAACAGTGTTGCAGCATACATTTTATTAAACAATGGTGATTACATTGAATATTGATGAATACAATCACATTAATAGCCTTGGATGAATGTCCTGAGAAGTAGTCTAGACTCTAGACAGGTAAAAAAAAAACAATAACGATGTGTATGAAAATTGCAACCACTACACAGCTTATCAGAGAAAATGATATAGTCACGAACATGAAGTGCAACTAAAAAACCAGGTCCAAATCAGAAGATATTGACAAAATGAGTCTGAGTGTTCAGTGATTCATTATAAGTCGATGAGAAATGCACAAGCTTTTCGGTGACTATCTCTCTAATTCTACATAGCTTCAACTACACATCTCACTCCATTCCTTCATTGCTAATCTTGAAAGATAAGACTACACATCAAGAAACAAGAACCCACTTTGATGTAAAATTGCCAATGCAAGATTATTGGTCAAGCATTCAGTGGTTCATTAAGAGTCAATGAGAAAAGGCACAGATTTGGGTCACTATCTCTGCATTTCTAATGTAGTCCACACAAAACACAGCTCATTCTACAGTTAGTCATTGTTGAAAGAAATTCAAGCATATCAAGAAACAAGAACCCAGTGTGATGTGAGCCTGGCAAGGTTGAACCCACCATAACCTTTAACCTATGGGGCTATAGCTCCATTGAGTTCCTAAACCCTAAGCAAAAAGCATGAAAATTGAGAATGCAAAACCCAAAGAGACGAGACCCAGTAATGAAAAACGCAAATTGAAGCAAGCAATGGGATTCAAATAGAGAAAAGGGTAATAGGGGAAAAGAGACCTCACGGCGAGAGAGCTCGGCTTTCCAAGCAGCTTCGCGCTCGGCGACTTCGCGTTCGCGTTCTTCGATGTAGCTCTGCATCTCCCTCTCCTTCATGATTCGGTCTTGAATGTCGGCATCCAAAGCTTCCTTGAGCTCCTGTACGAACTTGTCCACCACCACTTTGATTCTCAGAGACATTTCTTCACAAACCCCACAATTCTAATTGAGAAGAAAAGAAACAAGGAAACACTGATAGAGAGACGATCACTCAAACGTGGACATGATTGGTTGCGTTGGTGAGTCGGGAAATCGGGAGGCTCCGACTAGGCGGCGATCGCCGAGATGGAGAGATGGGGACAAACGGATACGGACTTTTCTTTGCTTCCCTGCCACGTCTTTCTATTTTTGGGGTTTTATGGATTTAAAAAGGACTCATTCGGTCATAGGCATCGAGCATAGCCCGTATAGTTTGAGGCTTTGAGCTCGGTTCATGTCTGAGAACTGATAAATTTGTTAATTAAGAAAAGAGCCCAAATTACAAAGCCGTAAAACATAAGACTGTAATAGCTACAAATAACAAAGAGTATTGGTTTCAAACTCGATCAAACTAGAAAGAGTGAAAGAAGGCTGATAACTCGCTATTCTATAGATCAAAGGCCTAACATCCAAAAATATAAATGTAACAATACAAACAAATCTACCACACACACCACCTATGTATGCTAACATTGTCGTCGTCCGCAGTTATGAAGTAGTAAAGAGTGCCAAATCGAAGTGTTGATGCCCGAAGAATTGATGTCAAACCAATCTCAATGGAAATCAAAAACCCAAAGAAAGAGGTCCCTCAAAACAACATCATACAATCCACCATCGAAACTCAAATCATGAAGGAACTAAGACTAACAAGAGAGGACCAAGGACTGAATCTAAGAACCAAAACCAAAGAAAATTGGGGGGGGGGGGGGGGGGGGTGATAAACTCACGCGTGAGCACCTATAATCTAATAGATAAGTGTCATAATACACTTTAAGCGTGCAACCACAACTCTCATGAAGGTTTTTAGTGGTAGTGGATGGGTTGCTTTCGTGTTGGGTGACAAATAATCTGAGAATTGATGGAATTGATGAGAAACCTAGTTCTTTTGTTCTGAACCTAGCCAGTATAATCCACAAAAGAAAAATGAATCACAAGGGTGACACGAGTCCATAAACATGGAGCCTGGGATATCAATAAACAATAAAGAGCAAAGAAATCAACATATTTCTTGAGATCTTAAAAAGAATAAGTGCAAGCGTGACTATTTTTCTGATATAAACTAGGATTAATTTCAGTTTACACCCTTGAGATTTATGGTTAACATCATTTCACTCCCCATACTTTTAATTTTGAAAATTTATCCCCTAAAGTTTTCAATTTTCATCAATCATGCCTAATTGCTGAAATTCTGTCTAATTCGGACGTTAATTTTGACTTTATAACTCACTAAAATGGCTAAATAGTCTTATAACAACATAAATCACTTTTTAAGACATTTTTTTCTAAAATTTCATGTTATCCTCTAACCTCCAAATTGGACAGAATTTTAACAATTGTGTTTGATTTATGAAAATTGAAGACTTTAGAGAGTAAATTTTTAAAACTATAAGTATGGAGAGTGAAACGATGTTAACCCCAAACCTTGAGGGGTAAACTGAAATTAACCATATAAACCATAAAGAGTGTCTCTATTCGACCTAAAAAAAAAGTAGTCTCTATATTAAGCTCAACAAGTATGGGTGAGCTTGAATTTCTTTTTCTCAACACTAAAAAACCAAACAGAAACTCAAAACAATCTCTTGGAACTTTCTCTCACAACTAATCTAAATGGAACACTCTAGATACAACAAGGGAAAAACAACGAAACTAGATGGCACAAGATGGATGCTCATGAGCATATGACTTATAATCACATAACAGAGCCACGTAATCAACATCAAGGGCTCATGTAAAATCGGCCTTTATGTTTTTTTTATCAGAAAATCGACCTTTTTTACTCATGTACATTGTGCCATACTGCTCTCACCTTCATTGCATTTGTTGTTGCATTTCATTGTTCCATGATATGACATGTAAATATACAAGATCTTTCTACTAAGAGATCCCTTATTTTGGTTTATATGAGGGATGAAGGATTACACAAACTTTTTGATTATATTTGTCACATCTCGGTACTTAAATTAAATTACGGTTATTTACTTTTGGTATTATTTTAGCTTTTACCATTTTTAGTAACCGTTTACTATTTAAGGATCCTAGAGTTAACTTTTTTTAGGAAAATATTTTGGGAAAATTTCTTTCAAAAAGTCATAGAGGACATTAATACGAATTTGTGGACATGCTATACATTAAAATCGGAGTTCGCATGTGAAAGTTATGATGTAAAATGTAGAGTTACTATTTTGGTTAGGGGTATAAAAATGGAAACTTACCATATGATGTAAGTTAGAAAATCAGTTTCACCCCCCCCCCTCACTCTCTCTCTCTCTCTCTCTCTCTCTCACTCTCCCGCGCCTCTCCTCTGACCAGCAACTTCATCACCTTCGTCCAGCCGAACTAGGTGGCGTGCTTGGTATCAATTTGAAGCTTGGAGCATCCTCTACAAGTCTAGGTAGATGGCAGTAGGTATCGCGCCGCCGTGAAGGAGAAATCATGCCGGAAAACCGTGGCTGTGTGTGGCGAAGTTTTCGCCGGAAAAAGGATTTTTCGGCCACCATAGCCGAAGCTGTTGATAGCATTTGGAAGCTCTCCCTTCCAGCAGCAAACCCCTAAAAGGATTCGGTCTCAAGCTAGGTAAGGAGAATCGAAGGTTTGAAATTCTAGGGTTTTAAATTTGGGATTTTTAATGTTTGATTTCAATTACCCTAGTTAGGCTTGAAATTGGACTTTGTGGTAGTTATGAAAGTTGTTTGGAATGTTGAGAGGAAGATTTTGTCAAAATGTGGTAGCCATTGGAGGTCACTGGCGTTTGGTTGCCAGCCGCCGCCGCCGCGTAGGGGTAGTTTTTCATGTTTTTGGGTTTGTTTTAATGAGATGAGTTTAATGATGTGAAGTTTGAAATTTTTGGAGAAGTTTTGGTTATGTTTGGGACTTTTCAAAGATTGAGAAGTGTGGCGGTTGTTATTGTGAAAATCCGGCTGTTAGATTTCCTTGGTATTTATTCTCGAATATTATAATTGATAAATTATGGTTGTGGTGGAGTTTAGTGTGAATCCGGTAAGAGTAGTGGGTTAAGTGGAATAGATTTGGATGTTTAGATTCAAGTATTTATTTTCCAGAATTAAAGTTTGGTCCTAAGCATATTTATTGTGTCAGGATATGAAGGGAACCTCGTTTGAGTGGTGATGCGGATACGTCAAGCTTATACCTAAATTTATGAGTGGACATTTTGATTTTAAATAAATATGCATGCAAGATTTTATAAATCATAATTTTATTTTCCGAGAGCATATTATAATTTCAACTTATAAAATGATCTTGGAATTTATTGGAGTTTGATGCATGGAGTGAGTGTTGTTCATGATTTATGGATTTGAGCTCGGATTATTATTTTGATACTTGAGTTTGGATATTCTTTATAAATTCCGGATCTCATTATAAAAGTTTTATTGGTGGATTTTGAGATTTACAAAAGATTACCGAAAATGAGATTTTCAGTAGTTCTCTTTTCATGACTTTCTCATTTACTTGTGGATTATCGAAATTGACATTGAGAATATTTTTAGCGAGTATTTTTAGATTAAAAAAGTATTTACAATTTATACTTGGTAATTAAATCTCGCTTTTATTTATGGATTTGAGAATATATTGACGTGTGAGACACATCATTGAATTTTAATATAATTCCTGATGATGATTTTTAAGTACGGTTAGGAACCCTACCATTCGTATGATCTTGGGGAAGTTTAATGAATTTAAGAGATTTCGTATGTTTTTAGTCACCATAACATAGGGTCGCTTATATTGATTATTGTTAGCTAACCATTATTAGCGGCTATTCACCATAGGTGAGTAGAGCGCTTAGCGTGAGACGCTATTATAGCTTAGGAGGTAACCGATCGGTATTTATATTTATTTGTTAGATAGCTATTATTAGTAGTCCTCACTATAAGTGAGTAGAGCACTTATCGTGAGACTCTATTATAGCCTCAGAGACTTATTTTCATGGTGATAACTCTTTCTCTTATTTTATTTTTCTTATTTATATAATTGATTAACCAGCGGGGCTGGTTTATCTCTTCTGACGAGATTTCTATATTTGATTAACCAGCGGGGCTGGTTTGTCTATTTTTATGTTTATTTGGATTTATCAAAGTTGCATGTTGTTAAGTTTTAAATGTTGAAACTTGAGAAAATATATAGTTTATGTATTTGCTAAATTATTTAATTTATTTTTGGCCACTCACTCTAACGTTTTTAAATTACTTTCCCATGAACCATTTGGTTTTAAATGTCGTGTCTTATGTTAAATGTAAACTTTGAAACTTTCACATTCGATTGATTCAATCTCAAGAACAATTTTGATTTCCAGAAAGTCTACTTTTCTATGATTTAGCTCATTTAAATGGTAGACATTTCTTATGAAAAAAGTAGTTATGTCTATGTTAATTGTAGACTTTGCAACTTTCATCTTCGATTGATTCAATCTCAAAAACAATTTTGATTTCCATTATGTCAACTTTTATGTGATTTAACTCATCTAAATGGTAAACATTTCTTATGAAAAAAGTAGTTGTGTCTTATGTTAATTGTAGACTTTGCGACTTTGCGACTTTGCAACTTCGATTGATTCAATCTCAAGAATAATTTTGATTTCCAGAATGTCTACTTTTCTGTGATTTAGCTTATCTAAATGGTAGACATTTCTCATGAAAATAGTAGTTGTGTCTTATGTTAAATGTAAACTTTGCAACTTTCATCTTCGATTGATTCAATCTCAAGAACAATTTTGATTTCCAAAAAGTCTACTTTTCTGTGATTTACCTCATCTAAATGGTAGACATTTCTTATGAAAATAGTAGTTGTGTCTTATGTTAAATGTAGACTTTGCAGCTTTCACCTTCGATTGATTCAATCTCAAGAATAATTTTGATTTTCAGAAAGTCTACTTTTTTGTTATTTTGCTTATCTAAATGGTAAACATTTCTAATAAATACAATAGATATAAAGAGACTTAACGAAGAGTTAACAGTGTTAGTTTGCTTTAATCTGCTATAGCAAGTTAAAACTGGTTAGGTATGCATACCCTAAGGCATACAATCTAACCTATTTTAGGAAAGTTATATTTGTGTCCTTTAGTTGGCTCGTGACAACTCTTTTTTGGATCTACTGTAAATCTCTTATGTCCAAAAACTTTCTAAAACGAGTTGGCAGCTTTGGTTGCGTCATCTCTTTGATGTCTTGTCTGCCTATATATTGTTATAGCTTTGGCTATGCTCAAGGGTTGTTGAAAATTGTTATATTGCATTTTTCTTATTTGAGTCTAGTTTTAGCTTGCATTGTTTATGCTACTCTAAGTCTTCCCTGTGATTATAAATCTTAGAGCTAGCTTGTACTAAAAACTTCTTTTATAAACTCATATCATGTTGCATACCATGAGGGATGTGTAGTGCAACCAACCCAAGAAGTGTTCACGGTTAAATCAGCTATTGGGTAGCTGAATTCATGAACAAGGCTTCTGAAAATGTTCCAAGTTGTTGCTGCTTAGAAACAAGAGAGGAAATAAGTCTAGACTAGTTTGGGACTAGATAGCATAGTGTTGTTGTATCCCTAGATCTGTTATTCTTATAACAAGTCACTTCAACATAATGAAAATGTTTGTCCCTCAAGAGAAAAGGGCACACGGTTTTTCTCCCTGATTCAGGGTTTCTACAAGTAAAAAACATCTCTATGTTGATTGTTTATCTACTGCAATTTTCTTTCTACAAATTTTTATCTTGTAACCTGTGATAGCACAAGCCATTACTGTCATCTGGAACAGAAGTCAACGAAAATTTGAAAAAGTCAATGAAAATTTGAAAAGGCATTCACCCCCCCTCTAAGACCTTTATGTACATAATTGATCAAGAAAGCTAAAATCTAGTGGTTGAGAATGTTGAGAAGGGAGACTCTAGTTTTAATGAGTAGCCTAAGTAGACACTTGAGTCCTTCTAATTGGTCTTGAATGCATGACTCCAGCTTGCTAAGCTGGTTCTGTGCATTTGCATTCTTGATTGAATTAAATGCAGCATCCACCTCTGCAAATTCATTTACTTTTGCTTCTTCACAAGCTATTATTTTGGACTGCACCTCCTTGGAAACCAAAGACCAGCTGCTAGGCTTTGACTTTGGCCCAGAGATGAAGGAGAGGACTAATTGGAACACTGTGAGAGTGACTGTTTCAACATCTCTCAGCTGTCTAGCAACAGCGATAGTCTCTTGGTCGTTGTCGAGTACTGTGCCCACCACACTGTCACAAACATTCTTTTCTATGTGCATCACATCTAGGTAGTGCCTGATCAACAACTTACTCCAGTATGGGAGTTCCCAGAATATGCTCTTATGTGTCCAGAATTTGTACATGTCGGGTCTTTCAGGTATTGCCGCCACAATGTTGGGATGATTGCTGAGCTGCCCAAAATCGTACTCATTAAGCACTGCTAAAATTTCTTCCCCCGTCCATCTTCTGGGAGGCACACCGTGTTCTACGGTCCCATCAAATGCCTTGTCATCGAACCGCCATTCGTGATTATATGGAAGGAAAGCACGGTGACCCAATTTGCATATCTTGTTGCAATGACTGCTGCTCCCCTCATCGCTGAGACACTCTGGACAAGCCTTGTATCCCCTAACAACGTTGCCCGACAACATCCCACGGGCAGGAAAATCACTGATGGTACCAACAACCATGACATGCATCTGGAACATCTCGTGCGTGTACTTGTCATAAGTGGGATGACCAATGTGGTGGAGGATAGAGTTGTGTGGAGATTGGAAAAGCAAGGCAGATTTTTGGTGAAAACAGCTTATAGACATTCGTTTGCTTGTTCCATAGATTACCAACCCAACAACCTACAGGTAGGAGGCAAGTTTTGGAAAAAGGTTTGGGGAGTTCATATACCAAATGGAGCAAAGGTGAATTTTTGGCGTGTTTGTAATAATATCCTTCCCTCCTTAGAAAGGCTTCAGTCTAAGCATGTGGAGTTGGAATCTATCAGTTGTCCTCTGTGTTCGAATGAAGTGGAATCTACAATACATCTGTGCTGAGATTGTTCTTTCACCAAAGAAGTCTTGGGTACTAGTCCAGAGTTAACACAGGTTTGTCAAGATCCTGATTTTGTTTCTTTGAACTTAATTGAGTGGTTGAATTTATGCTAAAGAGTACTATCTGTGACTTCATTGGGAGATTTGATCTTCTTGTTAATGCTTATGGGGAGTGTGGATGGAGAGAAATAATAGGGTGTGGAAGGAGAAGTCTAGTACTGTTGTAGATACTGTTATAGCTGCTATGGCGAGACTGCAAACTTTTAGAGCTATGAGCTCAAATGTCAAAGGGAGCAGGCCTAATGATCGAGTTGAGGTGTGGAAGCCCCCACCATTTGGTCTATACAAGATTAATGTGGATGGATCCTTTTCGATAAATAATAATAGTACTGGGAGTACATGTTTTGTTATCAGAGATGCATTGGGAATTTTCATAGCTGGAGGTGGAATGAGTGACTCATGTTTTCTATCTGCTGAACATGTTGAGGCTGTTGCATGCAAACAAGCTATTCAGTTTGCAGTTGATAATAATTTTTGGCCTGCCATTATTGAAACAGATGCACAGGTAGTGTACCTGCAATTGTTAAACAACTCTTCTGTGAATTTATCTATTTTGGGAAGACTGTATGAAGACATGGGACAGTTGCTGCAGACTCATGCTTCTGTAAAGGTTAAACACATTCGACGCAGTGCTAACAATGTGGCACATATCATGGCAGCGAACTCCAAAGGCCTTACTTCTCCTGTTTTTTATTCTTCAGTACCTTACTTCCTTCAGTCAGCACTTGCAGCTGAAATAATCCTAGTCACTTCCAGTATTCAATAAAGTCTGACTTTTTTTATCAAAATAAAAATAAAAAATGAATAGTCTTGCATCGATATGAAATATCAATAAGTTTTTTTTTACCCTCTCACTGATTATCAGTGTGAAAAAAGAATAGTAATTAAATCAGAAGTATTAGTAAACGACCCCTTAAGGGTGTGAAGAAGGAATAGTGTTTTGGCCTTCTGGGTACAACACTTTGTCTGCTGCTTCAAAACTGACATAAACAAACAAATAAATATCTCACGAAATATTGTATTTTGCGAATGCTTATAGCCATTACATGCTTGGTTACTGAGAAAATTTTAATCTTTTATTTGAGTCGGTGTTCTAGTCAAGTTTTATTACAATTAAGTACTGTTAACCATGGTTTGACATTGTTAAGAAAAAAGTCCCATGTCATTAAGTTGGGTGGGTGGACATGGTCGGTAAATTTGCATCCGCGGTCCAGTATAAATTTAGGGTCCCTAAATTTGAAAAACATGTTAATTACATAGAGAAGATTCTAATCTTGATGTTCACAGGACAAACCAAGCACTTGGATTGCATCTTCAGCTTCTTCAACAACCTGATTAGGGTTGGGACGTCTGGGCGAGGGCACCATACGAAGAGGGGGGCATTCACAAAATTCAGTTCTCAACACCTCAACGAGGAAGACGAGAGTGCGTGAACAGTAGTTCCATTCATCCAAAAGGCGACGGGAGAGCAAACCTGAGGTGGGGTTAACCCAGCCTGGGTGGATGATCATGTCTTAGGTTGACTTAAGGTACACTAACGGACCCTCGAGCGGGTATTTCTCAGGGAGCCAGATGATGATGGGGATGTCGTAAATCTTTGTCCGATATTGTATCCGGATTGTGCCCCCTCTATGTTAACGAGGTCGACGCTACAGCCGTCACCGTGGGTGAACGATTAGTGAGATATGGAAGGCGAGACCGTTAAGTTTGTGTTGGTGGTAGAGAGCATCGCCTTTCACTCAATTGGCTACAAACAACTTTAACAATCATTATAATTGTTTAATCATGACGGGGAAGGGAACGCCTGATGTGACTGTCAGAGAGTTCACCAGGTATGTATCGGAGGGTTGCCGTGTTTACTTGTTGGATTGGATCCTCGTGGAATTGAGATTTACACCGTCTACAAGTTTGGGTCGGCCTATATAACATTTGAGTCTATGTATTTGGCCAACCCAAATACGATTTGGCGGGGTATTTGACTTACTGACGTGATCGCATACCATTAGTAAAGAACATCAAATGCGGTCACGTCGGTAGACCAAATACCTAGTCAAATCATATTCGGGTTAGCCAAATTCATATAATTAAATGCCATATTGGCTGACCCCGTAGACGGTGTAAATCTCAATTCCACAAGGATCACAATCTGACAAGTAAAACACGGCAACCCCAAGCACCTCCGATACATACCTGGTGAACTCTGAGACACTCACATCAGGCATTCCCTTCCCTGTCATGTTTAAACAATTATAATGATTGTGAAAGTCGTTTGCAGCTAATTGATAGTAAACGGCGAAGCTTTCTACTACCAAAACAAACTTCCATCATATCATCCGGAACATGGACACCATGCGTTTTTAAGTATATAAGCATATCACTAATCGCCTTCCCCTCTATTGAGTCTTTTCGCACCAGAGAGGGGCACTGCATTTCGAGCTTTTTGAGTTGGTTCAGCCTAATCTTCCAATAATCATGTTTATAGGAAGAGAGGTCTGTTGGACTGTCGAGGTCTCAGGTCTGAGTTACGGCATGGTGTCATCGGAGTTGATGAAACTCAACCCACCCATTATTATATTGACGAGGATCCCTCTACTTCGAAGAAAATTAAGTGAATAACATGTTGTACATAGCATGCTTATATATACATCATACATTGTTCCTATTAACTTCTGAAGTACCTTTTTCTTTACTATCTAGGAAAGTATTGATATTTCCTACATTCTCTCTTTTTCTTGACTAGCCAGGAAAATATTAGGAAGATTTACTTTCCCATTATAAATCCTATTTTCAATATAGAAAGCAAAGTTAGCCCTCATTGTAGGGCTGGACATACCTACGATTTTTTAAACCAATCTGCAAATTCCCTGCTTAGAATATCCAGATCAAAATAAATAAAATAATAATGAAGATATGAAAAGTTTCATGAGTTACATAAGTTACATGAGTTACACAAATGTTACATGAGTTACATGAGTTACACAAGGGACATAGATGATTTTGGAGTTATGGTCAAGGCATGAGTTACATGAATATTCACGAAGCACCATTTATTAGAAGAGCACTAATGAGAGGTCTAGATGGATCAGTGGCGGATCTAGGGTTTAAAAGTTAGGTGAGCGGAAAAAAAAAATCATCAACAATGTAAAATTCTTGATAAACCTAGCTTAACCCCTTATCCCTATTCCCTAGTTAGACCAAAATGAGAAATCCCCAATTCCCAAATCATAACCCTAAATGCCCAAATCTGATTTTCAAAATGCAATTTATGTTGGGAATAAAATAGAGGATTAAGAGATTAAGAAAAATACATTTGTATTTGAGATGAAAAGGATTGAGAGTGGATGTAGCTTAGATGAAGAGATTGAGAGAGTGAGAGATGAAGAAAAAACAGACCAAGAGAATAGAGATGATGTGATGAAATAAAACGAAGAGATTGAGACTTGAGAAAATTGAGAGATTGAGATAGAGATTGAGAGATGATCACTATTGATCATATGAAGAAAGAAGAACAGAAAAAGAAGACTGAAGAGGGAAGAGCAGAAATACGTAGAGAGAGAATGGAGAGAAGAAGAGTGCACGAGAGATACGTACTGCTAGATAGCAGTTTTTTTTTTTGGGTAAGTTGGGCTTTGGGTTTTCACCATATTTACCCAAGCGGTAATTTTTTTTTCCATGTGGGCTTTGAAAAGTTACCCAGCGGGAGCTGGGTGCGCTCCTTACTAGGTCCGCCTCTGAGATGGATCCTCCTTAGCCTAAAAAAGGAGAGTCATTTGCTCATTCCAAGCATCTCATCCATCTCAAGCATCTCTTACAAGAGAGAAACATCCATCTTCCAAGTAGAGAAGAGTGTCCACTCCTAGTTGAGAGTGTAGAGTAGTTGGTAGCAAAATAAGTGTGAGAGAGGGTTTCCTTCAAGTACTGTTCTTGAAGTTGTGTATCTCTTGTGTACCCATTATTTCATAGTGGAAGTTCTTGTTATTGCAGCCCCATGGACGTAGGCACATCGCCAAACCACGTTATACCCGATGTTCCATTTCCTCTATCTTTTACATCTTTGCATATTTATCCTTTGTGTGGTTTTGAATTGTTACTTCCATTATATTATTTTCCCAACAGTGGTATCAGAGCCCTTGGTTCGTAGGGCGTGGGCGTTAAAATGGAAGGTTCAAGGAGTACAATGGTTCGACTCAACCACTCAAATTGGATTACATGGAAGCCACGAATGGAGGACATACTCTATTGCAAAGATTTGCATGAGCCCATCGAAGGAGTTGAGGCTAAGCCGGAAGAGACTTCAGATGCTAATTAGATGAAGATGAATCGTAAGGCAATCGGCCATTTCCGAGAGTGGATGGATGATAGTGTATTCCACCATGTGGTAAATGAAACTGATGCGCATGAGTTGTGGACAAAGTTGGAGTCGTTATTTGAGAAGAAGACCGCCGCCAAGAAAGTTTTTCTAATTAAAGAGCTTGTTAACATGAAGTATCGTGAAAGCGTGAGGGTCACCGAGCATTTAAACAACTTCCAAAGCACAATCAATCAATTGACGACCATGAGGATGACGATCGATGATGAATTACAAGCATTGTTGTTGTTGGGGTCGTTGCCGGAAAATTAGGAGACCTTTATTGTCATCACTGTAAGTAACTCTGCTCCTGATGGTAAATTGACTATGGATAATGTTAAAAGTAACATGTTGATTGAAGAGACAAGGAGAAAATCCTCTAGCTCCGACAATAGCCAAGTCTTTGTGGCAGAGAATAGAGGTAGGAGCAAGAGTAAAGGACCTAGAGGCCATGGAAGAGTGCAAGCCAATCTAGAACAAAGTTCAATGGAAAGTGTCATCATTATGGTATATTTGGGCACATGAAGAAAAATTGCAACAAGTTTAAAAAGGATCCTAGGGAGGCTCAAGATGGCAATACTTATCAACCCAAGGATGACACAAAGAACACAACCGCTATTGTGTGCAATGATGTGTATGAGTTCCTTTGTTTTGAAGGAGAATGCCTACATGTTGACGATACTCCTGGTGTTGCATGGGTCATTGATTCCGGAGCCTCTTTCCATGCCACTCCAAATAAGGAGTTTTTCTCGACATACAAAGGTGGTGAATTTGGGATTGTAAAGATGGGCAATGAAGGCTACTCCAAGATTGCAGGAATTGGAGATGTATGCTTTGAGACCGATTTGGGCAACAAGCTGATGTTGAAAGATCTTCGACATGTTCCAGGCCTACGTCTTAATTTGATATGTCAACCGACATGCTTGATCGAGAAGGTTTTCATCATCACGGAGGAGATCGAAAGTGGAGGCTTACCAGAGGATCACTAGTGGTGGCTAGAGGGAAGTTGTGTTGCACCCTCTACAAGACATATGGCAAGATATACAAAGGGGAGTTGAATGTCACGGATGACTCTTCTCCAAGTCTGTGGCACAAGCGGTTAGGCCATGTAAGTGAGAAGGGATTGTAAGTTCTGGCAAAAAAGTCTCTGTTATTACATAGCCAAAATACTTGGCTGAGCCGAGAATAAGGCGAAATTACCCGGTCACTGAAGATCATTCCAGGCGAGATAGCTCTGGCGAGCCCTTCACGGATATCCAAAGAGTGAAGGGCCGGTAACAACCTGCTTGCCAAACCCACAAAGGTTAACAAATAGTCCCACATCGGAGACTAAGGCCACAGTGCCTAACATTGGCCTATAAAACAGGCACAAAGTCCCAAAAAGGTAAGGACAATTCTCTTCTCACACTCCCGTACACCGCAAGTAGTAACCTAAAGCTAACTTAAGCATCGGAGAGTCGAAGACTGGGCCACCCCAGTCCCGACTTCCTGACGCCCTGTTACTTGTGTAGGTATCGGGTTGCGAACCAAGGATTCTATCTCATCCCGACCCGCAGTATCTTCCTGACTCGCAACCCTTTCCCGGCTCGTGGTATCTGGATGAGACAGGTAGAAACAATTGGCACTAGAAGGAGGGCCCCTTCTTGTGGAACTCCCATTTAACTCGGCACAATGGTGGAAATCATTAATGACCCTACGAACCCTGGCACTCAGGTAGAGAAAGAACTTTTCCAATCCGGCGACACATTCCTTCCCCAAACCGGCAATGCAGCCCCCATTAGCCATCCCGACCCCACCACATCCCTCGAAATTCTAAAGCGAGATTTTCATTCGTTCCGCGAGCAAGCGGCGAAAGAGAGGGTAGAAGCGGAAGCATACCGGGTACGCATCGCCTAGTTGGAAAAAGAACAATTCTTGCTCCGCGCCACGTTAGAACATTGTAACGTGTACAACGACAGCTTGGACCGTGCTACGCGAGTTGCCGGAACCCCGGACTCCACCTCTTCTCTTCCTAATCAAGGCCAGGCCGGTTCCATGTTCCCGGGAGGCCCTAACCAGATCATATACGTGTCCCATCCCCTTACCCACCCCTCATTTCCACTCCCAGCCCCCCAACATTCTACAATCCTCAATGACCCCCCTGCCACATTAGCTTAATCCATCTGCCCAACCTATCTCCACTTCTACCATTGCCAACCCCCCTAACCCACCTCTTGACATGTCAACCCGCCTACTGCTCCAACTCAGCCAGACTGTCACACAGTTGGCTTCGTGGATTGAAAGCGTCAAGAGTCGCGGGGCCCAGCGACCCTTGTTCTCTGGCTATGGACATCGCCCAAGCCCCTTCACGCCTTGAGTGCAGATGGACAAGCGGCGTCCGGGAACCAAACCACTCAAGGTGGACAAGTATAAAGGCATAGGGGACCCCCATCTCCACCTCGAGACATTCTTCTCGCTATGTAGCTCCACTGGCTACAGCGACGCCATGGCCTGCCACGCCTTCCAAGAGACCCTCTCTGACGAGGCCCTCAGTTGGTCCTCAATCTGCGGCCCAACTCCATTGACAACTTTGACCAACTCTCGGAACGCTTCCTCAGCCGTTTTATACTACACGCTAGCATTTATCGCAGTGTAGATGCCTTGTTCTACATCAAGCAAAAGGACGGCGAAGGCCTCCATGACCTGCTGTCCCGATGGCAATCTGCCACCGCGAGATGCCACAACTTGGAACCTCGCATGGCGGAGCAGGCTTTCCGTCAGGCCCTGCTCCCCGACAGTTTTCTAATGGAGATCAATAGGAACCCTCTAGGATCCTACGATGCCTTGATGGACCTGGTTGTACGATGGGCCCGTGCTGAATTTGCCACTTTCGGACGTTCCGCCCCCGCCACGTTAGCACTTCCCACTCCGCCACCCAAGCAACAATCTCCGCCGAACTATGAGCAATTTGACCGCGGGCAAGATAAAGGGAAGCCACGTGGCCCCTCCCGAGACCAGGGGCGCAGCTCCGACCGTCGCCATGGGGGGCAGAGAAATCGTGACCACCTATATAAGTCGAGGGACCAGAGCCCTCCGCAACAACAGCGCCGTTCCCCCCCCCCGCCGCCTTGTTACGAGGTCCACACTACTCTGACCACCACATATAAGGACATATGGGCCAGGCACAAAGATCTCATTCCCCCACCTCCCAAGAGCAGGTATCCAAAAAGCCCCGGCGAGCTACTGGCAACAAGTACTGTGCTTATCATGATGATAATGGCCACACAACAGAACAATGTCATGGCCTCCGCAATGCAATCAAACATCTGGTCCGAAATGGGCAACTCCACCAATATTGTACTCCCGCCACAGGCGCTAACGCCATTGAAGTACATGGTCAGATTCTAACCTTGCATAGTGGAGCCCCACGATTCCCCCCACGCAAACCTTCTGTAAAACGACAATGCACGACACCCTCAGAAATCCTATACATCCAACGCGGTGTCATGATCACCCCATCAACGTGGGATCAAGTGACATTTCGCAGAGGGGAGGATACCATAAATTGCCACCACTGTGAGCCATTCATAATCAATGTGCAGGTGGATCATTACAGGTGCCACAGAGCCCTAGTGGACACAGGGGCCGCCGTAAGTGTCATGTTTTCTGATTGTTACAAAGGACTCCGACGAGACCGAACTAAACTATACAATAACCACGACCCCCTTGTCAGCTTCTCTGGCGAGATAGTACAACCGTTAGGCTCAGACCGCCTAACCGTGTCGGTGGGAACTGCTCCTTGCCGCTCTTCCATTATAGCCCGCTTCCTCATAGTCGATTGTCCCTCGTCCTATAACCTCATCTTAGGCCGGGACATCCTTTGGGGGCTGCAGTGCTTCATCGCCCGTCACATGCTTCTCATGAAAGTTCCTACCCCAGGTGGCATCCTGACAATTTAAGGGGATCGGGCGGCCATTGAGCATTGTCATCTTAACGCCATCCAGCAAGGGCGCGGAGCCTATGAGATGTTACCTCTCAGCCCTTAGGAGCCCATCGATGACCCACGGGACGACCTAGAGGGGAATGAGAAAAAGAGAGGCCCGCGACCTAATCCAACGGAAGACACGGAATGGGTGTCCCTGTCACCCACCGCCCCGGAAAGAAAAGTCCGCATTGGCTCAAGTCTCGGCCCAGAACTCCGCCACAAGCTCATTGCCTTCCTTCAAGAAAAACAAGCAGTCTTCGCTTGGTCCTATGCTGACATGCCAGGAATCTCCCATGATGTCATCACCCACAAACTCAACATCCTCCAAGACCACCCCCCTATCAGGCAAAAGAGACGTGCCTTTCACCCAGAAAAGTATCGAGCTATCCAAGCCGAGGTCCAACGGCTCAAGGAAATCAAGTTCATCCGTGAGGTTTCTTACCCGACATGGGTCTCCAACGTCGTCATGATCCCCAAGCCTAACGGCAAGTGGCGCATGTGTGTTGACTACACGAACCTTTACAAGGCGTGCCCCATGGACAGCTTCCCTTTGCCACGAATCGACCAATTGGTTGATTCCACAGCTGGCTTCAAGACGCTCAGCTTCCTCGATGCCTACTCGGGCTACAACCAGATCAAAATGCACCCTGCCGACCAGGCTCACATAACCTTTGTCACCGACAAGGGACTGTATTGTTACGAGGTCATGCCCTTTGGCCTCAAGAACGCGGGGGCGACTTATCAACTGCTGGTCAACGCGCTGTTCGAGGATGAAATTGAAGAGGCCATGGAAGTATATGTCGACGACATGTTGGTCAAGAGCAAGACAGAGGACGACCACATTACCAACCTCAACAGAGTATTCACTAAGCTCCTAGAACACGAGATGCGCCTCAACCCTCAGAAGTGCATCCTTGCCGTGGGGGGCGGCAAATTCCTTAGCTTCTTGGTCAGTGAAAGAGGCATTGAGGCCAACCCGGAAAAAGTTCAAGCCATACTGGACATGACTACCCCGACCTCCCGGAGTGAGGTCCAGTGCCTTACAGGACACTTGGTAGCCCTGGCACGTTTTATTTCCCGCCTCACAAACAGGTGCAATCCATTCTTCCAACTGCTCAAAGCACAACATAAAAAAGATATCACTTGGGGCCCGGAGCATGACGACGCCTTCAACAACATAAGGGCGTACCTTACCACTGTCCCTCTCCTATTCAAGCCAATCCTCGGCGAAGTGCTTTACCTGTATTTGGCTGTTTCCGCCACTGCCGTCAGTGTGGCGCTCACATGCCATGCTCATGATAACGAGCTCCCAGTTTACTATTGTGGCAGAGGACTCGCGGATCCAGAGACTCGCTATCCAGGCATAGAGAAACTTGCTTCCGCCCTCATCACTGCCGTCAGAAAACTCAGGCCATATTTCCAAGCCCACACAATCCATGTACTCACCAACCAACATTTACGGCAAATATTGCAGAAACCTGAAACCTCAGGCCGCATGGTAAAATGGGCGGTTGAGCTGGAAGAATTTGACTTGCACTACAAGCCGTGAGTGGCCATCAAAGGGCAGGTAGCTGCAGATTTTATTGCTGAATTTATCCCCTTGGCCGATAGCAATCCCCACCCAGACGCCCCCACTGGGGATGCCATTTGGGAACTCCAGGTTGATGGATCCTCTAACAACAGACTCAGCGGAGCAGGAATCATAATCACGGACCCAGAAGGTCACTCGTATGAGTATGCCCTTCGGTTTGAATTCAAAGCCTCCAACAACATCGCTGAATACGAAGCCCTTATTGCAGGCATTCAACTTTGTCGAGAGCTCCGAGCCCGACACCTTCACATCTTCAGTGATTCTCAGCTCTTAGTCAGTCAGGTGGCAGGGGACTTCAAGGCCAACCAGCACAACTTGGGATCCTATAAAAGTCTCGCGGGTGCTCTTCTGCAACACTTCAGCTCATACAAACTCACCCAAATCCCGCGAGCAAAAAACTCCAAGGCTGACGCCCTTACGAGACTCGCCACGGCTTCTCCCGAGTCAACGCCACCTGATGTGCACATCAAAACACTGGACAAGCCTAGCATCTTAAAAGCCTATTCAGAAATTTTTGCCCTTGAGCCCATGGAGCAGCCCTCATGGATAAACCCATTCATCACTTTCCTTTCGGATGGAACCCTGCCCCGGGACAAGCATGAAGCACAGCGGCTATGCCGCAAAGCCTCCCTTTACTTGCTCAGAAGTGGAAAGCTATATCGTCGGGGCCAGTCATGTCCCCTACTGCGATGCCTACCCACGGCAGAGGGGCATAAAGTGCTGAAATCGCTCCACAACGGCATTTGTGGGAACCACGCTGGGGCCCGGAACCTCATGTTCAAAACGCTTCGCGCGGGGTATTATTGGCCAACCCTAGAGCGTGATGCCAGAGCGGTCGTCCAAACATGTCTTCAATGCCATAAATTTACAGATTTTGCACATCACCCCCCAGTGCCCCTGTCTGTCATCATCTCGCCCGTCCCTTTCAGCTAGTGGGGACTCGATTTCATAGGACAGCTCCCCACAGCCCCGGGACAGTTCAAGTATGCCATTGTCATTATGGATTACAACACAAAATGGATCGAGGCAGAGCCCCTTGCCACAATCACCACTGAAAAAGTAATCAACTTCATTTGACAAAATTTGTACTGTCGCTTTGGAGTACCCCAGGCCATCGTTACCGACAACGGAACCTAGTTTGACAATGACACATTCCGAGGATTCTTGCCCGATCAGGGCACAACAATCTTTTATGCCTCCCCAGCACATCCCCAGACCAATGGCCAGGCAGAAGCTATAAACAAGCTCATCAAGCAAAACCTGAAGAAACGCCTGGAAGAGGCCAACGGTTTGTGGGCAGCTAAGCTCCCAGACGTTCTCTGGACACTCCGCACCACCCCCACAACGGCCACAGGAGAGTCCCCATACCTCTTGGCTTACGGCACCGAGGCAGTGGTACCGGTGGAAAAAGAGGTCCCGAGTGAACGTGTCACAGCCTATGACCCCGAGACAAATGCAACAGGGTTACGACTTAACATGGACCTGCTAGAGGAGCGCCGGGACAAGGCATACCTCAGGACCATCAATAACAAACAGAAAATAGCCAGATACTACAACAAAAAAGTCGTCCCCCGCCCCCTGAAGGTAGGCGATTGGTTCATGAAAAGGTCATCCCCTACCCTACTGGCCTCAAGGCAAAGTGGGAGGGCCCACTCGAGATAGTTAACGCTCCTGGGCTTGCCACATTCTATCTCCGAGATTGTGATGGTCACGTGCTACCCCGCCCCTGGAACTCTCGCCACCTCCATCTCTACCCCAGTTAACCAATTTTAACCTTGGCTTCGTAGCCGTTACTTCATTGTTTATGTACTTTAGCCCAATAGCGGCTCCAACAATGCACACCTTGCCCGCTAGCAACTAAATCTAAATGCAATGAAGTGTTTTGTCATTCCAACATGCTACACTTCGTCCCCGCAATGCAGGGCCACAAACCATACAAAATTAATCAACAGCAAGACAAACACACAAAGGCTACGCATAATGCCAAAACATCAACCTGGACTCCCAGGAAAATTAGTATAAACCAGTCACAATGGCTAACCACGCCACTTACATTGTTCCCAACAAAAATAAGCCCTACAACTATCAAA
Organism: Fragaria x ananassa; assembly: GCA_034370585.1. NCBI lineage: Eukaryota > Viridiplantae > Streptophyta > Magnoliopsida > Rosales > Rosaceae > Fragaria > Fragaria x ananassa. The sequence goes on from CP139769.1 coordinate 20,935,829, forward strand.
ACACTCAAGTACATCTCATTTTCCCCCAGCGGATGAGTCACCAGATTTGTTGACACTCCCTTCGCTCTTCAACCCGCCACTACGACCACGGACCTGGCAAAGTTCACCGCCACCCTCTGTCCAAACGAATGCTTCGACTGGTCCCGGGACAAGAATGAAGGCCTCACAGCTACGGTAGGGCGCACAAGTGAATGGCCAGGTACTCCCTCAGGGCCAAGATGCCCCTTTACTAGAGACTTCTGAGCTTCAAGGCCCGCACATGCCAGAAACCTTGGAGCCCGAGGATCACGGGACGGGACGACAGAAGAAGCCACCTGAGACACCACTACTTAGGTAGGTATGGACCCCTCGGGGCCGGTGGCTCTCACAGATGACGCAGCCGCAGTTGTAAGAGGTCACGGGTCATCCACAGCTGAAGTCCCCTTCTGCCCAACAGACGTTGCACGCCACGCCTCATGCTGCTTTGCCAAAGACCGCGAGATCTCGGCTTGTTTACTCTGTTCAGGTGTCATTTGTTCCCACGCTACCTTTGCAGCATTCTTCTCCGCATACCACTTGCGCATGGCTAACTCATTAATCCAGCTCGCCTGGCAGCCAATTCGGCTCAGATCATCTTGCCCTTTGCTATAGGCACCCTTTAGCTGCTGCTTGTACACCTCGCCCTCCCGGAACAACCTCTCCCCTACCCCGGCAGCCAGCCCACACTTCGCCTTTCAGGACACCTCCAGCTCCGCAAGTGACTGTGTCAGCTTCGCCACCTTAGCTTCCAAAGATGCTACCTTGGCAACCGCCACTTCCCAGCCTCCACCTGCTCATCCTTCCTCCTTATGGCTTCCTTCAGCTCCGCCACCTCTCTATCCGCAGCGACCGCCTGGGCCTGGAAGACAGCAGCGTTCTGCTCCACGATTACATTCCTCTGCCTCCCTCAATTGCTGACACTTCGCCTCAACATCTCTCTGCCAGTGGGAAACCGCCCGCTAACTCGCGGCATACATCAACAATGTCGCCTGCAGTTACACAGCAACACATAAACCCCAAGCTCAAAACAGTGGAATTCAAAAGCGTACAGACACTTACCCGAGTCAATTTCTCCTTAGCGAGAGCCATGCCAGCCGGCGGATCCACCTCCTCCAACACATGCATATCCCGGGAGCGGTGACGCATGTCGTATGCCATCTGAGCTAAGTACGGCTACGCTTCCCCCGTCCCTTCCAAAGCTTGGGCAATCTCAGCTAAGCTCCTAGATCCCCCGGACCGACTGTCCCTCCGCGACCTCTTAGACTGACCCTCGCGAGCCGGCTCAGCCCTTTCCTTCCTCTTCCGAGTCCGTGCCGCGCCAATCTCGTCACCAATATCCGCAACCTCCTCCAAGACAAGTTCCTCCCCCTGCGCCTGATCGTGTTCACCCTCGCGATCACCCTCTGTCTGCGCCTCCTCCAACTCCACTTCCTGGACGCCCAAACCCATCACTTCCGCCACCAACGGAGGCACGTAGGCGTAGTCCTCATCCGCCAAGTTCAACCTTAAAAAATCACCACAGTCGCCCAACTCCACTTCCCTACCCTCCCCCGTCTCCAGGTCAATATCATACTGCTTGGCATGGTCGGCCTCGGCCAGCAGCCCATCCAGCACATCCTCGTCCGACACTTTGTCGTACAGACCTTCCTTCTTCCGTGAACCAACGTCGCGTGGCATTGTCACTGCAACAAACAGACAATAGTCAGGCAACGATCCGCAAACCTAAAACAGAGAACGCAACCACTAAAATACAGACCCGGCACCTGGGCATAGCCGAAATGGCTGTATATGCCAATGCGACATATCCGATACGAGCTCCTACATTCGAATGCCCATATCACCCGGTGAATCTGGCGCTCCATCAGCTTGGTCAGCTTATGCTCTTGCGGTACTACACAAAGCTAGTTGTCAGCAGGGACAGGGTAACACAAAACAAAGAAACACAAGGCACAAGTACACGGTACCTATTTTCTGGAACCTCCCAGGAACCCGGAAAGGATGCCCGTGCCACTCCTGCCATTGCCCCCCAACAAGAAAACACTTGCGTCTCCAGGTCTCACTTGTTGATATAGGCAAGTCTTCCACCAAGACCTTAAACTTCCCCCGTGACTTCATCATCACACAGCCCCGGCTGCCCTTCTTCGCGCACCACCCCATGTGCCAGCACGCGTTAAACTCCTCGCAATTAGGGAACTCCTGCTTCAGCAGGCGAAACAACACACCCGTTCCCAATATCGGCTTTAGCATATTGGGGGTAACTTGCCTCGGGGCGACATGCAGACACGCCAATGTGTACTGCACAAACGGGGGCAGCGGAAACATCAACCTGCATCTCAGTTGATACTCGTATACCAACGTAAAGTTACCCGGGGGATCCCAAACTTCACCCCCTACCAAGCGGCCGTAACAAGACATCATCCGGTATACTCCAATTCTGCCGAAGCGCTTTAAGCTCCGACTAGGTCATACTCTCGCCAGGGGGTTCCCAAAACGAATCATCATCCTCCCGAGATCTCGCCATGATAAACTCCTCTACCTCCTGCAAGAGAGGGTTAGACGAGGACACATGAGACCCGGCATCCATTACAGGAATGCCTTCCCCTAAGTCAAGGGCAATTTCCCTTATAAGATTATCCAATCCCTCCTCCATCCGGTGCAAAGTGTCCGAATCCGAACCAGGCAAACTAGAGACCACCACAATCTCTTCGCTGGACACCTACACTAGATCTGTCATACCCCGCTACCTTAACCCTAAACAGCCCGACAACAAATCTCTTACCCTAGAATTCCTACCAACATCACAAACATGTGAACAATCCCACTGACCCCAAATAACCCAAAACAAAAACACCACCACATACAAACCCAAAAACAAACAAACCGACAAATTCATACCTTGAAACAGCGGATCGCGTAGTGGCAGTGAAGCTGGTTGGAAACAGCCGAGCGCTCGCACCTACTCAATCAAGGATGAAATTGGACGTTTCCTAGACTGAAATTCGCAGATTCGCCGAAACCCTATACTGCAAATCATGGCTCACCAAATTTTCAGTTTCGAAAACACGAACTCCCCCCTCCAGTTCTCCCCAAACCTATATATAGACATTCCCCCAGACCCTATCAATCTATACGGTCAGGGTAAAGCCACGTCACCTTCGGTCATCCTAAAAAAAAAAAGCACCACGTCATCCCGCTAGCTAGCGCGAATTGTCTCGCCCACTAGCGCGAACTGTTTACGCCACTAGAGCGGCCCGTCATGCCATTAGCGCGGTTCATCTCACCAGCTAGCGCGAACTGTCTCGCCCACTAGCGTGAATTGTTTACGCCACTAGCGCGGCCCGTCACGCCATTAGCGCGGTTCATCTCGCCAGCTAACGCGAACTGTCTCGCACACTAGCGCGAACTCTTTACGCCACTAGCGCGGCCCGTCATGCCATTAGCGCAGCTCATCTCGCCAGCTAGCGCGAACTGTTTACGCCAAAAGCGGGGTCTGCCACGCCATTAGCGCGGTTCATCTCGCCAGCTAGCGCGAACTGTCTTTCCCACTAGCGCGAACTGTTTATGCCACTAGCGTGGCCCGCCACACCATTAGCGCGGTTCATCTCACCAGCAAGCGCGAACTGTTTAAGCCACTAGCGCGGCCCGTCACGCCATTAGCGTGGTTCATCTCGCCAGCTAGCGCGAACTGTCTCGCCCACTGGCGCGAACTCTTTACGCCACTAGCGCAGCCCGTCATGCCATTAGCGCAGCTCATCTCGCCAGCTAGCGCGAACTGTTTACGCCACAAGTGGGGCCCGCAACGCCATTAGCGCGGTTTATCTCGCCAGCTAGCGCAAACTGTCTCGCCCACTAGCGCGAACTGTTTACGCCACTAGCGCGAACTGTTTACGCCACTAGCGTGGCCCGCCACACCATTAGCGCGGTTCATCTCGCCAGCAAGCGCGAACTGTTTACGCCACAAGCGCGGCCCGCCACGCCATTAGCGCGGTTCATCTCGCCAGCTAGAGCGAACTGTCTCGCCCACTAGCGCGAACTGTCTAGGCCACAAGCGGCCCGCCACGCCATTAGCACGGTTCATCTCGCCAGCTAACGCGAACTGTTACGCCGATAGCGCGAACTATTTACACCACTAACGCGACCCGTTTGTTCACAAGTAGACACAACCTTAGCTCGGTACTTAACCCCCATCACCTTACAACCCTCGCGTGGGGACTTGGGGACTGCACCATGCCTCCAGCACCCGGGTAAAATCTATTCTCGGCATCTATTGAATAACTCCCCACCCAAGAGCTCTCTCGGACTGGGGACTTGGGGACTTGTTAGTACATAGCCAAAATATTTGGCTGAGCCGAGAATAATGCGCAATTACCCGGTCACCGAAGATCATTCCAGGCGACATAGCTCTGGCGAGCCCTTCACGGATATCCAAAGAGTGAAGGGCCGGTAACAACCCGCTTGCCAAACCCACTCTAGCAGCAAAACTCCCCCAAAATGGGAGACACTGCAAAGGTTAACAAATAGTCCCACATCGGAGACTAATGCCACAATGACTAACATTGGCCTATAAAACAGGCACAAACTCCCAAAAAGGTAAGGACAATTCTCTTCTCACACTCCCGTACACCGCAAGTAGCAACCTAAAGCTAACTTAAGCATCAGAGAGTCGAAGACTGGGCCACCCCAGTCCCGACTTCCTGACGCCTTGTTACTTGTGTAGGTATCGGGTGCAGAACCAATGATTCTACCTCATCCCGACCGGTAGTATCTTCCCGACTCGCAACCCTTTCCCGGCTCGTGGTATCGGGATGAGACAGGTAGAAACAGTCTCTTATTCCCTTTCCCAAAGGTACCTCACTTGAATCTTGTGATCATTGTTTATTTGGTAAGCAACATAAGGTAAGTTTTGCTAATACATTTACAAAGAAAGAGAATGTTTTAGACCTAGTACACTCGGATGTATGTGGTCCAATGGAAGTTGATTCACTAGGTCATAGCAAATATTTTGGTCATAGCAAATATTTTGTCACTTTTATTGATGATGCTTCACGAAAGGTTTGGGTGTATTTGTTGAAATCAAAAGACCAAGTGTTTCAAACCTTCAATGAGTTCCATGCCATGGTTGAGAGGGAGACAGGACAAACCTTCAAGTGTCTCTGCAGTGATAATGGTGGAGAGTACACTTCGAATGAGTTTAGAGGTTATTGTTCAAAGCGTGGCAATAGACACATAATGACAGTTCCTGGCACCCCACAACATAATGGTGTAGCAGAGAGGATGAACCGCACCATCTTGGAGAAAGTGAGAAACATGTTAAAGACAACTAACCTGGCGAAAGAATTTTAGGGCACAGCAATGACAATCGCATGTTACCTCATCAACAAAACACCATGTGTAACGTTGGACTTGGAGATTCCAGAGAGTGTGTGGACCGGTAGAAGCGCTTCATATTCTCAGTTGAAGGTATTTGGGTGCAAAGCATTTGCCCATGTTCCAAAGGAGAAAAGATCGAAGCTAGATGACAAGGCCGTGTCGTGCATCTTTCTTGGGTACGGTAATGAAAAGATGGGCTACCGGTTGTGGAATCCAATAACCAAGAAGTTATTCAGAAGCAGAGATGTGATGTTCCATGAGGATCAGACTGGACAAACCTTCAAGTGTCTCTGCAGTGATAATGGTGGAGAGTACACTTCGAACGAGTTTAGAGGTTATTGTTCGAAGCATGGCATTAGACACATAAAGACAGTTCCTGGCCCCCCACAACATAATGGTATAGCAGAGAGGATGAACCACACCATCTTGGTGAAAGTGAGAAGCATGCTAAAGACAGCTAACCTGGCGAAAGAGTTTTGGGCTGCAGCAGTGACAACCGCATGTTACCTCATCAACCTAACACCATGTGTACCGTTGGACTTGGAGACTCTAGAGAGTGTGTGGACCGGTAGAAGTGCTTCATATTCTCACTTGAAGGTATTTGGGTGCAAAGCATTTGCACATGTTCCAAAGGAGAAAAGATCGAAGCTAAATGACAAGGCCGTGCCGTGCATCTTTATTGGGAACGGTAATGAACAGATGGGCTACCGATTGTGGAATTCAATAACCAAGAAGTTATTCAGAAGCAGAGATGTGGTGTTCCATGAGGATCAAACTATTGTAAATTTTGACAAGAACATACTAGAAAATGCAGAGTGACTCTCTTATGACTCGTCTCCGCTCCAAGAAGAGTCTAACAAACCTCAAGAAATGGTTAATGAAGCCGCCCCAGATACGACAGAACCAGAAGGTGCAGGTGCTGCAAATGATGACCAAGAGAATCAGGTTTAGGATGATCATAATCAAGGGGAGCCTAATCAGGAAGAGTCTAATCAAGAAAATGCCCAAGCACTAATTCGAAGATCTCATAGAGTGTTGAAGCCAAGTACCAAATATCATTCTTCTCAATATATTTTGCTCACTAGTGATGGAGATAATCCATATTCCAAATACATTTTGTTGACTGGTGATGGAGAGCCTGAATGCTTTGAGGAGGCAAAGACTCATGCAGACGACAACAAGTGGATATTAGGTATGAAGTCTGAGATGGAGTCCTTGTTGAAAAATGACACCTATGAGTTGGTGGAGCTTCCTAAAGACAGAAAGCACTAAAAAACAAATGGGTGTTCAAGTTGAAGAGGGACGAGAATGAACAATTGACAAAGTTCAAGGCTCGCTTAGTTGTTAAAGGTTTATGGCAGAAGGAAGGAGTAGATTTTGATGAGATCTTCTCACCAGTTGTCAAAATGACATCTATCAGAGTTATTTTGGGTATGGCAGTTAGCATGGATCTTGAGGTGGAGCAGTTAGATGTAAAAACGGCATTCCTACATGGTGATTTGGAGGAAGAAATATACATGGAGCAACCAGAAGGTTTTGAGGTCGGGGGCAAGGAGCACATTCAATCTTCAGAACCATTTTTATTTCCAGAAAATTTACATTTATGTGATTTATCTCATCACAAAGATGGACATTTCTCATGAAAATAGTAGTTGTGTTTTATGGAAAATGTAAACTTTACAACTTTCACCTTTTCAATTGATTCACTAGTAGAAATAAAGTCTTAAGTGACGAGAATAAATCGTCGCTTAAGTGCCAAGTTTTGTCGTCATATGACTTAAGCGACAAAACCGGCGTCGCTTAAGTTTCATCGCATATGACGCGTCTCATAGGCACTTAAGCGACAAAAAAAAATTATCCGTCGCCTAAGAAAACGGAACATGCGACGGGTACAGTTTATGTCATCACAGATCAAGACGACGAAAATATTTCCATAAGCGACGAAAACTATTCATCGCTGAACTGCTCAAGCAATGTATATTATTTTGTCACTTTACTGTAAAGCGACAAAACTTTTTAGTTTAGCGACAAGGTATCTTTCATCGCTAGATATAATGGGACGAAAAAATTTCAGCGACGTATGTTATTTTGTCGCTTTATTGTAAAGCGACGAAACGTTTTAATGTAGCGACAAGTTTTCTTTCGTCGCTAGATATAATGCGACAAAATAATTTTCTTAAGCGACAAATTTTTTTCGTCGCTGAACTCCTTAAGCGACGTATGTTATTTTGTCACTCTATTGTAACTGAAAAATAAATTACTGTAAGTAAATAATTAATTATTGTAAAACCAAAATAAATTAACCGAAATATTTATATTACTAATAAAGATATCTAGTATTGTTTGTACAATTATTTAAACTAGAAAAAAATCTAATGATTTCCTAAGCTAATCGGAGTAGTGTCAAGGCCTTTATCATCATCGTCGTCGTCTCGAGATTACTGGCTTAAGAACGAGGGTGAACACATAGGCTATAGCCTTATTTGAGCCATGATTTAATTCATTTGCAACTTCAAAGCTTGATATTCTGCAGCAGACTGTTCAACGATCTTCTGGGTATTTTGGGCCATCTCGTGTGTCTTAGCCACCTCGTTTTTAGCAGCCTCTATCGCTTCCATCGCCTCATTATTTGGTCTAGAGCGTGAAGTCCATGATGTTGACCTTATGCTCTTCTCTAGGACGCCTGCTCGTCCAATACCACAAAGGTAACACCGTTTTGTTTCTCCCAGAGCATTTTTGACAACACTTAGTTGAGTTGGCCAGTCCAAAGGAGGTAGCTGATCGGGTGGGATGTTCGGGTGTTGAGTGCTCTGCAAAGTCTTGACAATAGCACCATGTTCCTTCAACTTTTCCTACAATTCAAGAATAATATGTACAAGTCATGCAACTATTATAAAATCAACAAAACATGATAACTAAAGCAGTAATCAGCTTTACCAAATGAACATGACATGAAATATGCAACAAGCTAACAGTACATAGAAACTTTGTTATGTGATGCATTTTGAAAGGTGTCTACAATTAAATAATCGTGACATCACTTAGACAAATCATTTGAGACATTTTTAGTTGTATCTTGTTCAGTTTCTAGCACCATTAGCAAATTATAGAGATCCTCGTTCTCATTCATGTTTCTATGTACTGTTAGCTTCATATTCATTATTGTTGGTCTGTTTAGCTATATTTCAAAACTACATAGCTGTTTTTCTGGTGATATAACATAAATATCAATTATGAGATTCTCCTAATTAAACAATCACTCCTACCAAGATTAATAATCTCCAAGCCCACCTAATAGTACTTCAATCTCTATCATACTAGAAACAACTTCCATCCAAAACACAAACTGTCAAGACCTATCCCGGATTTCACCCTGAAATCCGGAATTGACCCTGCGGGGACCACCTCCAAAGGAGATGCTGTCAGAGATCCGACATAATCTCCCTTAAAAATAGACAACCCTTCCTAAAGCCACTTGCAACACATTTCTAAAATCATATTCCAACCTTTTTCTCCTTGAGCCTTCCTCCTCCCCCCTCCCCAAAGTTCATCACATCTCTCAAATGAAAACACTAAACCAAAATAATCCCACAACCAACAACAAGGACCTCCAATAATTTAATAATTGGATTATCAGAGCCTTTCTAAAAATGAAGGAAAAACAATGAGTAAAAATAATAACCGAAAACAGCCTCTGACTATGTCTCGACTCCTTGTATGCTCGACCTCATTTAAACTTATCTTGCATACTGGGCATTTAAAACCAAAGAGCCCAGGGGAAAGTAATTTAAAAAACATTAGAGTGAGTGGACAAAAAATAAATTAAATAATTTAACAATAACGTAATTTTGGTACTTTTCACAACTTTACTTTCAAAACATCGATGCACGCAACTTTGATAAAACATTTAACTTTAAAACCATAATCTCACAAAAGTGGATAAACTAGCCCCGTTGGTTAATCAAATACGGAAATCTCAATAAATCAGCCCTGCTAGTTAATGAAATACATAACCGAGATCAATTTAAAATAAGGGGAAGAGTTATCACCACGAAAAAAAAAAACCTCCCAGGCTCGGGTCGATGCCTCCCAGGCTATAATAGCGTCACACGCTAAGCGCTCTACTCACCTATGGTGAGTAGCCGCTAATAATGGCTAGTTAACAAATAAATATAAATACCGATTGGTTGTCTCCCAAGCTATAATAGCGTCCCACGCTAAACGCTCTACACACCTATGGTGAATAGCCGTTAATAATGGTTAGATAGCAATAATCAATATAAGCGATACTATATTATGGTGACTAAAACATACGAAATCTCATAAATCTATTAAACTTCCTTAAAATCATACGAATGGTACGGTTCCCAACCGTACTTAAAAATCATCATAAAAAAATTATATTAAAACTCAATGACGTGTCTCACACGTCAAAATATTCTTAAATTTATAAACATAAGCGAGATTTCAATATCAAATATAAACCATATAATAATATTTTCACTTGAAAATAATCGCTAGAATATTCTCCAAGTCAAAATCATTATGCCTCAAATAAACAATTAAATTATAATAGAGAACTACCGAAAATCCTATTTTCGGTAATCATTTATAAATCTCAAAGTCATCAAAATAAAACTAATAATTATTTAAATCTGGAGTCATAAAGAATATTCAAACACATAATCCAAAATAAATAATCCGAACTCAAATCCATAAATCATGATCAACCATTACTCAATGCTTCAAACACAAATAATTATCAAGATCATCTCATAAGCCAAAATTATAATATAAGCTCAGAAAATAAATTAATAAATTATAGAATTTTACATGCATATTTATTCAAAACCAAAATGTCCACTCACAGCGCTGCCTCCAACTATTTACTCTCTCTAGCCAGTTCCCACGGCTGATGATAAATAGAATAACAAATTGGTCAGACCGAACTCCAAGATAATCATTAACGATTCAACTTCTTCCTTTGACTAGGTTTCCTAGGTTGACCAAATTTGACCCGTGATTGACCAATAGAGTTGGCTAACTAACGATATTTCGACATTTTCCAATTTAACCTTCGACTTAATAATTCGGGTCATTTCACCAACACCCTACTAACCGCAAATCAAATAGGCGTCGTTTACTAATTCATCTTGGTGAACCTTGATTTTTGATTAATCAACTAATGTAATCTTGTTAACTCCAAAAACATACGAACTCCTTTAATATGAAAAACCAACAAATTACTAAAGGCACACAAAAGAGTTTCCATCAATAGAAGGTTTCCAAATTCGAAAAGTTTCCAAAAATAGAAATTTTCCTAATTTCTCCGATTACAACCCAAACTTTCCTATTTTCAAAATGACATACAACAAAAAAGAAACATTGATCACTACCTCCATCGCTTCTGCTAGCTCCGCCCCTTGCCGGAATATTCTGCCGGAATTTCGCCATGACCTCCCTATATTCCTTAATACACCAAGTACATACAAACAACCAAAAACCCAAGATTAATCACCCAACAACCATACCACAAAACACAACAGCATATCATCATCAAACCATGCAGAAACCTAGAGATTCCTCACCTTGTTATCCACCTCACCGGACTGAGTTCACTCCCAGCCTAGACTGCCCCTGCTAACCAAGGCCTTCAACAACACCCGAGCTCACCAACGCCTCCAAGACCACAGTAGCAAGACCCTTGATCTTCAACAAAATCGTCTGGGTCTCCATGAGATCAAAGAAACGTCAGGGAGAGAAGAGACACCGCAAAACCTCGACGGCGTCAACGACGGTGGCTCGCGGGGAAACCCGAAAATAAAATTAGGGCTTCCTCCGATTTGCCCACGAATCAAGAAAACAAAGACACAACAAGGAAGAGGGAAGTGAGGAGAACAAAAATATACCCTTCAAAGCCATCGTCCTTGCCGGAGCTCGCCAAAAATTGCAGAACACAGTCGCCGTCCTCCTACTTCAATCTCCGTCGAGAGTGGATGCCTCCCGGATTTAAGTACTGGGCTGAGTTGAGGAGGAGGAGAGGATCACTTTGGTGGCAGTCTCGACGCCAGGGGTGCCCAGACGGCGCTGCTCCGACGCGGAGACGACAGAGGAAAGAGAGAGAAGAGAGAGATCGGGAGCTCAAGTCAACGCCCGAGTTTGGGTGCTTGACCTTGTCAACCCCCTCTTTACCCTTTATACCCGAACCAACGGTCAAAATCAAAACCCTACTCCATCAGACGACCAAGATTAAATGAGTTATTCTAATTTCAGAAAATAAATTTCTTTTACCAAACCTTCAATACATCAAAAAAAATACTTCAAAGCTTCAAAGATAAACCGAAAATACCAAAGAACCCGTGTCAATACAAACCACGACACCGAGACCTTAAAAGAAGAATTTGACATTTCTAGAATAACTCGCAAATAATTTCAAGTGTTAACTTACTAAATTACCGAGCACGATTAAATTTCTCAGTAACTCGTAAAATACCCAGTAAATAGGTAAAATTGGGTACGGGGCGTTACACAAACAATAATGAAGTAAGCAGGATACTGCGAAACCAGGAAACCAGGAAATCACTATATAGACTTCTATCTCTAACAATCTACAACTCTCATATGAATAAACCAGGAAACCCCCAAAAATAATGAAGTAAGCATTAATAACCATAAAAGAGCTGAGAACCACCATTGCAACTCAGGGGTCAAGGCTTCACTGTACAGTCCTTGCCCAACTTCCAGCTGCACCTACATGCATTGATATCATCACACTAACTCATCCACCTACACTTCAAAGAAATAATTCCATCTACTTAGGGATACTCCGCCTCCAACAATTAGCAATCTCATCTATTTGGGGTAATTGAATAGCTGGCAAGACATATCTCTCTCACAATCTAACTCCACCAATTAGGGTACCACATAGACAATATACACAAATTAAACAACTAGACAATACACACAAATCCTTGCAACTTTTACATTCGATTGATTCAATCTCAAGAACAATTTTAATTTCCAGAAAGTCTACTTTTCTAGGATTTTGCTCATCTAAATGGTAGACATTTCTCATGAAAAAAGTAGTTATGTCTGATGTTAATTATAGACTTTGCAACTTTCACCTTCGATTGATTCAATCTCGAGAACAATTTTAATTTTCAGAATGTCTATTTTCTGTGATTTAGCTCATCTAAATGGTAGACATTTCTCATGAAAAAAGTAGTTGTGTCTGATGCTAATTGTAGAGTTTGCAACTTTCACCTTCGATTGATTCAATTTCATGAACAATTTTGATTTCCAGAATGTCTACTTTTCTTTGATTTTGCTCATCAAAATGGTCGACATTTCTTATAAAAATAGTAGTTGTGTCTTATGTTAAATATGGACTTGCAAGTTTTACCTTCGGTTGGTTCAATCTTAAGAACCATTTTTATTTCCAGAAAATCTACTTTTATATGATTTTTCTCATATAAAAGTTAGACATTTCTCATGAAAATAGTAGTTGGGTCTTATGTTAAATGTATATTTTACAACTTTTACTTTCAATTGATTCAATCTTAAGAACAATTTTGATTTCCAGAAAATCTACTTTTTTATGATTTTGCTCATCTAAATGGTAGACTTTTCTTATAAAAATAGTAGTTGTGTCTTATGTTAAATTTAGACTTTTGCAACTTTCACCTTCAATTGATTCAATCTTAAAAACCATTTTTATTTCTAGAAAGTCTATATTTATTTGATTTTGCTTATCTAAATGGTACGCATTTCTCATTAAAATAGTAGTTATGTCTTATGTTAATTGTAGACTTTGCAACTTTCACCATTCATTCATTCAATCTCAAGAACAATTTTGATTTCCAGAAAGTCTACTTTTTTGTGATTTTGCTCATCTAAATGGTAGACATTTCTCATGGAAATAGCAGTGTATGTATGATAAGTTTAAATAAGGTCAAGCGTACATGGAGACGAGGCATAGTCAGAGGCTGCTTCCACTCATTCTTTATTTATTATTTTTTGTTCATCTTTAGATATGCTCTGAAAGTCTAGTAGTAAAGTATTGATCGTATGTTGATGGTTGTGGAATTATTTTTAGTTGAGTAATTGTTATATTAGGAGATGTAATGATCTTAGGGAGCAGGAAGGCTCCAGGTGTTGAGGCTGGTATGTCTGGTTATAGAAGTGACAGTTGGTTTTTACAAGTAAGGGTTGTCTATTTTCAAGGTAAATTATGCCAAATTTTCGGTAAATTTTTCTTGGAGGTGGACCCCGTATAATTTACATCGGATTTCAGAGTGAAATTCAGAGTGGGTCCTGACAATATTTTTGAATCTCCACTGTTCAGTTTGTTGGTCCTTATATATAGATCAATTATGCAAATTTTCAGCCAATTTGGTGATCGTTAAGGTGTCGAACAAGATTAAATCAATGAACAAACCAAATCTGCCAAACATGAACCGTTTATGCTTATAATTATAAATCGTAGTGCCTTAACGATTACCAAAATTTCTGAAAATTTGCATAACTGATCTACTCATATAGAACTACATATTGAACGGTGGAGATATAATTTTGTGATTGAAAAGTTGGTGTAATCTCTCATCCCTTATATATGTCAATATATATATATATATATATTAAAGTGCGCACGTCCCTCCGTTAGCCACCGTCCGGCGCCGATGACGGCGCGCCTCCACCCCAAAAGACTCCAGCAGCTTTCCTGATCACTTTCCCTTCCCGGTGTCAGTTTCCGGCGAGATCGACTTTATTTGATGTTTTAGGTGATCTCGTCGAAAAAATGGAAAAGAACGGACTCGCCGGGGAGAGAAAGTGGTCGGAAACACTGCTAGAGTCTTCTGGGGTGGAGGCGCACCGTCGTCAGCGCCGGACGATGGCGAACGGAGGGACGTGCTCAAGTGCGCTCTCTATCATTTTCGTGTGTGTGTGTGTATTTCCATAGCCTGTACAAAATGTAGAACTTCTAATAAAATAAAATGAATGTTGTAATGTTGATGAGTATATGAAATATTAGAGATAATTAAAGTTATTTGTGGTTCATGATAAACAAGATTTAGGAATTGGGGAATTATAAATTGGGGTTTTTGAAATGGATGGATAACTGGTTCATTTTAAGAAAAAGATCGAATAATGTCTAAATATTATTGTACTTCGTTTTTTAAATAATATCCAAGAAACTTAAAATGCAATCAACAATAAGTCGACGAGAAGTTTTGAATCATCATCAATAACAACATATAGTGATATTGCTGAGCAGGATTGTTGTCATATTGCTGAGAAGGATTGTGTCTGCAAGCTATGCTTGGATTTTAATATTGACTTAAAAATCAAGTGTTGAAGAGATGATGATTATGCTGGCCGTCCTAAGATTGAAAGATGGGAAGTTTTGAAGAAAGAATTGAAGGATCAGTTCCTTCCTTGCAAAACAGCATGAGACTAAACTCATACAAGAAGGAAAAAAACAAAAACAAATAAGCATAGAATAGTACTTGTGTGTCATTATCAGTTACGCTCAAATAATCAAGATCTTGTAAATCCAATAATGTAACATATTATCTTACCTCTCTCAGTTATTACTGGCTAATTTTGTCAATTTGGCTCTATCAATTGGTTAAGTTCGTAGTCGTCGTTAGGACCATTTTGACATATCAATTCATAATCTTTCTATCATTCAATATAAAAGTATGTTTCCTTGCTTGAAATAAGAGAGAATGATTACAATATGAAAATATTCGAGTTTATAGACGCAAAAAACGAATTCGTATGACTTTAAGTAGAAGTATTTGTGCGTGCTAAGACATAATAAAATCAAAATAAGTTTAAGTCGCACCTTATTGTTAAAATTCAATTCATGAAATAACCTCAACTTGTTAACCAAAAAGGGACATGAATCTAGGAATCATTTCCTCATCTTCTACGTAATGGTGTCTCATTTTCATGACTTTTTGCATTCCACTAAAACGATGTGTCTGTGAACTAAAACCATCTCCAAGATCAGGACCCGCTCTCTGTTCCCCAAATGAGAGCCGTCTCCAAGTTCAAACACAAACCATGGCCTTCACTTCCACTCTCACGTCATGGCTCTCACATGGCTACCGTCGCAGAATCACCGACTCTGATCGAACACTTCACCCAATACTGCTACCAGCGAGACCTCCCCAGAGCCATGACGGCCATGGAAGCTATGCAAAGACGCGGACTCTGGGCCGACTCCGTCGTCTACTCTGAGCTCATCAAATGCTGCCTGGCTCGTCGCGCCGTTCAACAGGGCAGGCTCGTCCACAAGCACGTCTTCTCAAATGGGCGCCACCCACAAACCTTCTTGATCAACATTCTCATCAACATGTATGTTAAGTTTTCTCTACTGGAAGAAGCACAACAACTGTTCGATGAAATGCCTCAGAGGAATGTGATTTCGTGGACGACTATGATTTCGGCTTATTGTCGTGCCAAGATGAACAGCAAGGCCTTGGAGGCTTTGGTTTTGATGGTTAGAGAGGGTGTGTGGCCGAATAGCTTTACATACTCTTCGGTTTTGAGGGCTTGCGAGGGGTTGTGGGATCTCAAGCAGCTGCATTGTAGTATTGTTAAAGCTGGGTTGGAGTCTGATGTGTTTGTTCGGAGTGCGTTGATTGATGTGTACTCGAAATTGGGTGACTTGAGGAACGCGATGGGTGTTTTCGATGAGATGGTGACTGGGGATTCGGTTGTTTGGAGCTCAATTGTTGGGGCATTTGCGCAGAACAGTGACGGTCATGAAGCGCTGGATCTTTTCAAGAGGATGAAGAGAGCAGGTTTTGGGGCTGAAGAGGCAACGTTGACGAGTGTTTTAAGAGCCTGCACGGTGTTGGCGCTTTTGGAATTGGGCAGACAAGTACATGTTCATGCAATGAAGAATGGTCCGGATTTGATTCTGAACAATGCACTTCTGGATATGTATTGCAAGTGTGGCAGCTTGGAAGATGCGAACGCTGTTTTTACGAGGATGGTGGAGAAGGATGTAATCTCTTGGAGCACCATGATTGCAGGGTTGGCACAAAATGGTTTCAGCCAAGAGGCACTGAAGTTGTTCGAGGAAATGAAGGTTTCGGGGACAAAACCAAACTACATCACAGTTCTTGGGGTTCTGTTTGCTTGTAGTCATGCAGGGCTTTTAGACGAGGGGTGGTACTACTTCCAGAATATGAGGCAGCTATTCGGGGTTGATCCTGGAAGAGAGCACTATGGTTGTGTTATTGATCTTCTTGGAAGGGCTGGAAAGCTTGATGAGGCAGCAAGGTTGATTCAAGAAATGGAATGTGACCCAGATGCAGTGACATGGAGGACTTTGCTTGGCGCATGCAGGGTTCATCGAAATGTTGATCTAGCTACACAGGCTGCCAAACAAATTTTGAAAATGGATCCTGATGATGCTGGAACCTACATCTTATTATCAAATCTATATGCAATATCTCAGAGATGGGATGATGTTGCAGAAGTTAGGAAGAGTATGAGAGCCAGAGGAATTACTAAAGAACCAGGATGCAGTTGGATTGAGGTGAACAAACAGATCCATGCTTTTATTATGGGAGATGACTCCCACCCACAAATAGATGAGATCAATAAGCAACTGAGCATGTTGATTGATAGACTCATGGGAATAGGTTATGTTCCAGATACAAATTTTGTTTTGCAAGATCTTGAGGGGGAACAGAGGGAGGCTTCACTTCAATCTCACAGTGAGAGACTGGCGATTGTATTTGGTATAATGAACTTGCCCAAGGGAACGACTGTTAGGGTCAGGAAAAACCTCAGGATCTGTGGAGATTGTCATGAATTTGCAAAACGTGTAGCAAATTTGGAGCAGAGAACTATTGTGATAAGAGATCCCATTCGGTACCACCATTTTCAAGATGGAGAATGTTCCTGTGGAGATTATTGGTAGAGTCCTGACCCCATAGTAACGACCCCATATATCATTATTCAAACTTGTTTGATGAAATTGGAGATGATAGATGCAATGCCAACTATGGAGGCTTACAAGCAGATATATATCAGGTTATTGGCATTCCAAAAACTATGAACTGCAAATCTTGGATGAGCATCAAATGTTCTCCAACATAGACTGCCTTCTCTTTCTACAGTGGTTGAAAGGTGGCGTTGACTCCATTGAGATGTCTGTGGAATCAGCTGCAAAAGGTTGCTCATTAGTGAACATAAAACAGGGTGGAAGAACATAACTGCTTTTGTTATTGTTGCCTCAAATTTGAACCACCAAACATGAAACTTGTTCAATAAAATTCTTGTGATCAAGTGCAAAAAGATGAAAATAAAGCTATTTGTTCTTCTCATGAATAAATTGCTAATATCAATTGATGCATTATGAAACAATGCATAGGAGCAACTGAAATTTGATGAGGGATCAACTGATCAACATATATCACTAAACCATGTCTATTTACCAAAACATCAACCAACTTGCAATAAATAAATCGTGTGCATAGTTAAGGGGAAACCCTATCTTCCCCCTTATTGTTACAGCATAACGTCTCTGCTCTCCAATTATGTTACAACAATGTAAAAACACTATTCTAAAGAGGCCTCAATCATGTTTCTCCTCTATAACTCATCTCTCATGCCCGCTGTCACATGCTCAGCATAAGATGAATAAGATTTGATAATGGATTCATAAATTTTGATTCCTTTCAAGTATTCGTCTTTGTTTAGAAACTGCAACAAGGTGAAAATATGATGGTCAGATTACAAGAGGCCAATTTGGATAATGAACAATCTTCAATAACAAAAATTTCATGACCAAAAACAACCAAAGAAAGTATATACTATATACAACAACAACAACAACAACAAACAACTTGGATATTCACCTCGTTATGGTCATGGAGCAGAATAGGAGTGTTAGCCATAGGAGAGAATCCAATGCTGGCAGGCCTTGTAACCGGAAATAGCGAGCATCTGTTGACGCAGGAAAAATCTCAGGCTTTCCAAGTTTTCCGTTAGCTTTTTTGACCACTTCTTCTAGCAGGGCCCACCAGGGATTTGAACTGTCAGTTGCTGTAAGGAATGGCCTCCCAGACTTATCAAGCACCGAAACGTTCTGCTTGAACTGCCCAAGCTATTAAGATAATTAGAGAAACTGGCATGGTCTTAAGCAATTCATATATTATCATAATTTTTTTTTTTTGAGAATCATATATTATCATAATTCATTTACACCTGAAAATGGAAAACTTGCAGGACATAATAGCACTATTATACATATGGTAGTTCACTTTCTCCTTCTCAGGTGTCGAGTCGAGAGTGAATGAGGAAAAGCCACTGATGAAAGGAATCAACAGATTCTGTTGTATTGATTTAGCTAGATTTGTTTGGATTTAAACGAATACAACTGTACATCAGCCCATCTTTCTTTTCTTTTCTTTTTTCCTCTTTTCTTTGGTGCTCTTTGCAATCAGTATCAACTGTTTTGCTTATAACAATTACATTGAAATGAATTGCATCAAATGGCTAGAGTTGCATGTTAAGAAAAACATATTGGAAAGAATAAACGAAGCAACGGGAGCAGGTTCTAGCACTTTTTTTTTTATTTTTTATTGCATACTCAAGAAGCAATGCAATTGACAAATTAATGTATGTCAGTTCAAATTTCAAAATATATGCCTCGTTCAAAATGGGAAGATAGTTGGTTCAGACTTCAGGAAACAAAACCCAAAAACAAAAATTAGCAGGTGATATCTTCAGCTTTTCTTCACTTATCCTCCAGCAAACAGTAAGAGCTTCAGCTCCTGCAGCACATCAGATGACATCTCCACTGCTTAATGTCTTGCTGTTTGATCGGTTTTAGCATGAACATATGTGCTCCTTCCTCCATGTACGTGTTTCACAATACTACTGACATTCACATCAATATAACAAAACAAAGACAGAATGAATTTGAGCATAATTCAAACAAGAACTATTAACAATTCTGTATGTTTTCAGGAGACATAATCACCACAGAAACCTCTTTCAAGACTGAGGAAACAAAAGACATGATTCAACTGGCCATTTTCATTGAAACCATTAGGTTTCAAATGCAGAAAAAGCTTTGGCTTAAAGTTCTATCCATAAGGCTTATAACTACTCACAAATCAACAATATACCAGAGCACAGAGTACTAGTGGGTACATATATCTGGCAAAGTGTGTCTATGAATGCATTTTTCAGTAGCTGAACATAAATTAAACTAGGGTCCTACTAAAATACATATTCATCTAGTGTCACCTACGCAACACTCTGATGAGAAGAATTTCAAGCAAAAATCATTCTTTCTGGAAAGCCAATTTTCAGATCATCATTTTCAAGATAGATGTTAAAGTCTAACCACCATATACATCTTGTGGTGCTCATTCATGACAATCATGTTTACTAGTTCCCACCTCAGTTCCCATTACCATTATGAAGACAAATGCACAAGACAATATCATTTATCCCCCTTCTGTGGCAATCCAACTCTAGTTTATACATGAAACAAAACGCACTCTAAAGAACTTGGGATTGCATCAAGAAACTAGAAAAACAAAAAACGAAAAAAAAGTAGGCCAATATGAGCTGAGATTTTCAAACTAATAATCCACTGTTTTAACCGCAAAACTGAATTCAACAACACTTCAGTTCCTCCAAAGAAACATTTCAGTTCCTGGGACATAGCTCCAAGCCTACAATTTCTAGAACCAAAGTAATCATACGCAACTACAAGAGCAAAGCAGATCCTTCACATCATCGCATGTACACCAAATGCACCACAGTAGGTGTCAAAACGAAATACAGTATAGCTTAAACATGAACACACTAACTCAACAGGTTATATAAACCCAGATGTTCAATAATATGCAAGGACAAGCAATAAATCAATAGACCAGTCAGGAGTGAAAGATTTCAGATTCTGAATTCAAATCATCAACAAAGTCATATCTTCACAAGTTTAAAAGAAAAAATGAATATACCAGCAGAACCACTTATTTATACATACAATTAGAGATTTAGGATAGGTATGCATTACTTCTAAATCAAATTTCCGTGCCATATCCAATTTGATGATTGCAACAGCAACATAAATTAAGAAGCAAAATAAGGATTATGGACCAACATACATACACGCTATTTTTGTGCAATATAGCAAATAACGATGAGTTCGACCCTGTTCTATGATCCTAACCAATTTGCCAAATGAGAAACATGTAAACATGCAGAAAAGTTCTCTTTTTAAGATAACAAGATGGAATATACAGTAAAGGGTTTTCACTGAACATAGTATCCTTAGCTTCGGTCGTTTTATTGGTGGTTATTGTCAAGGCTTGGGAGCTCAAGCTGCTTTCTTTGCGGAACTTATGGCTGTTATTTTAGGTGTTGAGTTTG
Organism: Fragaria x ananassa; assembly: GCA_034370585.1. Classification (NCBI taxonomy): domain Eukaryota; kingdom Viridiplantae; phylum Streptophyta; class Magnoliopsida; order Rosales; family Rosaceae; genus Fragaria; species Fragaria x ananassa. The sequence continues at coordinate 20,956,628 of CP139769.1, forward strand.
CTTTTCTCTTTGTCTGGCATCACATTTGGTTGGAGAGTGATTCTACAACGATTCTTCAATGTATTTCTTCTTCCTCCTTTGTTCCTCCTTGGCCATTGCGAATTGCCTGGCACAATTGTTTGGCTCGGATTCGCCATATCTCTTTCACATGCTCACACATCCTTCGCGAAGGGAATTCTGTTGCTGATAGGTTTGCTAATCTGGGGTTGGCTTCCTCATCCTTGTGCTGGCATGCTACTCCCCCTCCTGAGGTTTGTCCTTACTTACGTATGGATGCTTTGGGTTTTCCATATTATAGGCATTCTTAATATGTTGGTCATGAATGTTGGCTGGTATCTTGTGAGCAGCTTCCTTTATTTTTACCAGGCTGAGAAGCTTAGTCTTTTTCAGTTTGGTTTTTTCTTTCTAGTTCTCTTGAATTTGAGAGACTTTCTACGCATTTTTTTGTTGGGGAAGGTTTTGGTTTGGTCCCCCTTCCCTTTTGTTCTTGTTTTTTTTTTATATTTTATCTTCAATAAACTTAAGTGGAGGGACGGGCGGTGGGTTCCTAGATGCGATGGCCCCCTTTCTTTCGGGATTGTGAGAGGGTGCTTGTCGCGCCGAATCGGCTATTGCAGAGGAGCTAATATCGCCTAATCCTCTATTTATTTTAAAAAAAAAAAAAACTATCATGATTCCGTAGATTAAGGGTTGAAACAACATATGTTCAGAATGGTATGTATGTGGCTGCTGTAAAGTTAGAATACTGACACTGCAGATTGTTTCTGTTTCCCTTGGAGCCATACAATCCAGTTGATAATAAGAAAGAAAACGGATCATAATAACTAGATTCAAATGCCAACAGTCCAGTTGTATCGAGTACTACATAATGAAGCTTTTAGAGTTAGAGCAAACAAAGCTACAGGGAAGGGAAATAAAAGATGATAGATTGCAAACAGACAGAAAAGAATCAAAATTGAACCAAATAATAGGTGTTTCTGAATAATGAACATCAAATCACATGGTACAAATGCCACATACAGAGCTCAAATCAGAGTAAATAAAAGATGATACAATTAATTTAAGTAGCAACCAACTCTTAATTTTTTATTTTTGAATTGATAAGACAGCAGCAAGCACCTCTTAATCTGGGAAGGTTGAGCAGGCCAGGCCTTGATCTTAATCTTCTTCTGTTGGCATTGGGTAACGGCAGAGGGGACACAGATGGTTATTCTCCAGGCACTGAACAATGCAGTGGACATGAAACTGGTGTGTGCAGGGCAACATAGTAAAGGGTTCTTGTTCAAAATCCTTCAAGCAAACAGCACAGGAGGACGACGAGGTGGTATCAGCATCAACTACTGTCATTGGCTCCAAACCCTGAATAAAAGACCTGCTCGCAGGAATCGAATTGGGCCCGACGCGATGCGTGGCCTCCCACACCTCCACTACAACCGGGTTCTCAGGAGACACCCGGAATATGGATTGAACAATCGAAGGATGTTCATGTTCCGGGACATGTATCATCTTCAGTTCCGCGGAGATTTTCCTTTCATAGCAATTGCTGTCCTTGTCAGATAAATGCTGTTTGAAACGAGAAAACTGTACCTGAAAATGTCCGCGGCCTATTTCATTTTCGTGATACGATTTAATCGGACCGCCACTCACACGGCGCCATACACTGCACTTATACGACTTCAATATGATCAACAGCCAGTCCTCCTCCCAGGTCTGGTTTATTAACCTTCTTTGCGCAACAAGGCGGGTTTTATATCTAAGCATCTCATTATTCTCGTTACGTTTTTAACGAACACTTATTTATGTCCAACATGTTTTATCTTTTACGGGGTTAGCACTATCGGGACAAAAGACTTTTTTCTTTGTTAGATAATCTAATTCTACTTGTATTGTATTCATAAGTGTTTTCATAATACATTAAGATTTCTTTGTTCTCTAATATCAATGTTGAACCGAGAGACCTCATAAATAACAACATTGATTCATGGACATAACTATATCAGAAATAATCTCATGAAAGATAACATCGATGATCAAAGAATTAGGTTGTGTCTTGTCCGTCTGTTTCTTCCTTGGATGAACATTAACCGAACCAAGCAGTCTCCTCCTTTTCCAATGAGGAGCCACGACCTCCATCCTTCCACTAGGGGCGGTGGCGCCATGGACGACAGCTGTGGTACCGTTTCTCACTGTTGATCCTCTGAAACGCTGAATAGTACTCTTAAAAATTGTTGGTCAACGTTGATCCTCCTCTTTATGATATTCGAAACGGGTGTCTATTTAATTATTGGTTGTGTTGATAACTTTTTCAACGCTCTTGGAGAAAAAGCGCACGAAGAATATTTGTCAAAGTCCATTGATAAAAAAAAACCTAATAAAATGCAACGACACCTAAGCTAATTCTCTGAGACCTTCATATAAGATACAACGAAAACAAAAATATCATCGAAACGCTAAGAGGCACAATAAAAGGCAGGCCGAAACAAGTTTGAACACCTCCGTAAGAGCCACAAATCCATCGATGGAGGAAACGGAATCCAAATCCAACAGGAGATCAATACCACATCCATTAAACATTCGAATCATTAGTCCCTTTTACTATCTATGTCATTAAATGCTTCCTTTTCCTTCACCAAACCTGCCAAATTTTTCATAAGTCCCCCCTCATATTGTACACTCTCATCTACCTCACCGATTTGGCAAAATTCCTACGTGTGCAGTCACACACAGCCACCCCTTAAAAACGGAAACCACCAATAAACTAGTCCACCAAAACACCATTCACGCTGTGACTCACGTCTCATGACTCATCCAAAACCCACCCCCACTGCTTCGCAGCTTTCCAAATCACACCCCCCCCCCCCCCCCCCCCCCCCAACCCGACGACCGGTCACCTCCGTCATTCCCGCAACTTGGGTGTTAAGTCACTAAAACCCTTTCCATATATTTTCCCCAAAACCCTATTTAAACCCCCAACCACGTAAGACTCTTTAACCGAATCCCCACAAATCCAACAGTCTTCGTCTCTGTCGCTCTCACCAGAATCTCACACTCTCTCTGTCTCTCTCTCTCATGGCGGAGGACTACATGAAGGGCTCTATGCGCAAGCTGGCGCTGTGGTACACCCGGACCTTCAAACCCATTATGACCCACGACGAGTTGGAGCCCATCATGGCCACCTTGGGCTTCGTGGGTCGGCCGGCGGCGGCGACGGTGCCGAACTCGGCGGTCATGTGGAAGGAATACGTGTTCTGCGCCGCCGGTGGGTGGAGAAGCAAGTGGGGTGCGGCGAATGAGCCGCCGTTGCTGCCGAGGCCGAGGCTGCCGTACCCGAGAATCGATGGGCTCCACATCTACTCCTACCGGGCTTTCCTCGAGGCCGTTAATTTCTACCTTGAGATGTGTGACATCTCCGATCTCTTCCATATTAGGTACCGAGCTACCTCTCTTCATTCATTTCTGGGTTTTGCTTTTCCCGATTATGTTATTTTTGTTTGTTTTGAGGGTTTTGGGTTTTTTTCTCTGTTTGTTGTTGTTATCTGATCATTCTGGTCAATTTATTAGCGATAATCGTTCTGATTAGGTTGCTTGATCAAGTTGTTACGCTCATTTTTCAATTTTGTTTGCTGGATTAATGGGGGTGGGTGGGTTATTTGTCATTGTATGACAAAAACATGTGTGGCGAATGTGGCAATTTTGGACCATAGTCCCTTGCTAGACCAAGTCACACCAATATTTTGAGTGCCCAAATGGCCAAAGCTATGAAATACACTTTATACTGTATACTAAGAAAGGTTCATTCTTTGGATCGAAATGCAAGATTTAACGAAAGAAAACTTCAAAAGCCGTTGTTCTTTATTGAATTACATTGCAGAAGGCGAGCTTGTTAGTTTTGAAAAATCTGTGAGAGCTTGCTTGGTGTAACTAATTCGTAACATGGTAATGTGATTGGTATGTGGAGATGAAAATGATCGTGTTTGTGTTGAGTTCATATCAAATTTATTACAAAATTAATAACTAGATTGTGCATCTTATCTAATAAGCAAACGTATTTAATAAACGAGTTTCATGGTTTCTCGTTTAGTGATTGTAACGGTTATGTTCTATTATTATTGTTTGTGTAAGATATGATGCCATTAATAAGCCTATCATGTTCAAGTGGTGTTTACTGCTTGTTCTTTTCTTTTTCCTTTCAAAATAAATATGAACCATCTCCTCTGTGTTTGCCCTTCCTCTCTTTTTTTTTCTTTTTAAAAAAAAAAAATTAGGTATACATTTTTTTAAAGAAACAAATAAACTGCAAAGATACTCTGATTTCTGGAAAATTGGGAGTAATGTCATTTTAAAATTGATTAGTCTAATAAGTCTGAAATAATCTGCAGAGGTCAGGTAAGCTCTAGATTTAATTAATCTTCACGAATCTATCTATATACATGGTACATCTATCAACCTTGTTGTTCTTGGGTACATCTTTACTGACATAGAAAGCAAGATAACATATTGTATGCTTTTATCTGAAAAGCTACTAACACGAAACATTGGATTCTGAGGGCTTTTAAACTGAATGAGCTTTTGATATTACTTTGTACTTGGTATATTTCAGAGGAATGCCACTCCATGATCTCCATCGAATTAAAGACCGAAACAGGAAGTGGCGAAAAATGGAAGAAGATGACAGTGTGTTTGTCTACAGAGAAGGAACTCTGGATCAAGCAACATTCAATCTGTATCACTCTCCCAAGACCATCAGCAATAACACCCTTAATAACAGCAATGGCGGTGATGACCACAATTCAATGGTTATCCGGGAGAAAGGCAATAGCACCCCAACAAGCTGCATTGTTCCTTTGAAAGATATCATAGTATGAGTGTCATAAATTTCCATGACTGTTGGAAGTTTTGAAGAATAGAAGTAAAACAAAACCTCACAGATTATTCGTTTTATAAACCAAGAACTTTTTGTTTTCCTCCTCTGCTCATTCTTACTGCCTTTCTAGCATGTTTGTGTTTATAACTTAGTATTTTAAAGGCCAAGGGTTAGAGAAAGGGAAGTCGAGCACATAGGGGATGCTTGCTCATTATAACGGCGTGCTCTTCCATTCCTGTGCTTGAGTATGGCCGTGCTTAAACAAGATTGGTTGGTAGTGGCTTAACTGTTTGAACTCAGGTTCACCATCCAATCACTTATCTCTATCAATATTCAAGGAAACGTAGATGGCTGCCTGCATCAAATGTTGGAATATTGAAAAACAGAAGTAAAACAATGCTCACACTGATACTTATATCGGAGTGAAGCTATATGCACCCAACCACTATCACATAAGCTCATCTCACTTATTCACTACATCCCACAACATAAACCCCATTGCTGGTTGGGTGCATATAGCTTCAACCAGTAATCTTGCTTGGTTTTCTGAATGTGCTATTTAAGAAGTTCAAAAACTTTTCATTCACTCTTTTACTCATTCTTGCTTGGTTTTGGACTTTAATTTGGTGCCTTGATATCTTATTAGGCCAGGCTTAACTATAATAGTTGCAGAGTCGTAGACTTGAGTTATATAGTAGGAGGTTTAATGCAAACATCTAGTTGGCTTGCAAAAACAGACAAGAGACACACAATGCACATATTACGACAAAACCCACCTAGTTGTATCAAATGTTGGTATAGGCTTATTAGAAATTTAGCATCATAAAGTTACAACTATGAAAAAAGGAAAAAAAAAATGACATCAATAGTGAATGATCCCCACTGCGGGCACAAAAACTCTATCGCTATAGGTTTTTTCCAAAACCCTAGCCACGAGGGCGCTGCAAGCCAACTATGGCGATCTCCTTTGGTCTCCGCCATGCTCTTATGGTCTTCCATTGTCGTTCTTCTACGACGATCTTGCGTTCGAATTCGTCCATCTGCAGTGCTAAGATGGTTTTTCATCCATCTCTTGAAGGTGATGATGCGATTAGGTTGCAACAATCTTTCAATTTTTTTTTTTTCAATGGCGGCACGGCTACAACATGGCCATGGCCGGATTTCGCACGGCCGCTGCCGCTTATGATAAAGTGTAATTGGATTTGGTGGTCAAGTTTGGTATGGTGCCGACTGGCGTTGATTTGTCTGATTTCTGCGCAACTGTTTTAATGACTACAACTAAGTTTAGCATTGGTGGGATTATTGGGTTTCTATACCCTTTTTCATGCAATGATTATTTAGAATAGCACATTATTGTGTTTTGCCATTATCGGTTACTAATAGATCCACTTTAGATAAGTGAGCCAGAATACGATCAACGAGTAATTCTATCATAGGTGTCATTGTGGGTTTTCCCTTACTGCTTTTTTGTCTATTTGTACATAATAGTGGAAGATATGTAACAGTTGTTGTCACATCCCGACTCTTAAATTTTTACTTTAATTACTAGTTTTGTATTACTAAGAGTTTTACCGTCTTCGTTAATGAGTTTATAATTTCAAAGGTCCCTAGATGTGTTTTGAGGGACCGTTATTTTGGAGAAATATTTGAAGACAGTAAAAAGGGGTAAATTTTAGTGAAAAAAATGTAATTTTTAATAGGGTATTATTTTGGGTTGTTGTTGGGAGTGTGTATTTTTTTGAGTGGGTTCTTCTCTCTCTCTCTCTCTCTCTCTCTCTCTCTCTGCAGGAAAAGTCCATGCGCCAACGCCGTCCGGCCAATTCCGACCGCCGCACCAGTCTCAATCGGTCAGTCATCGACCCAGCTTCCTTCCAGGACCGGTGGGAGTCTCCTTAGCGCCACCGTGAGGGAGATATTGCGCCCAAAAGGACTGACTGTCCGTAGTGTTTCGTCGCCAGAACTCCCTCCTCCAACTGTCATAGCCAAAGCTGCCTGGCTTAATAGGAAGCTCTCCTCCCATGCAGCAATCCGTCAAAAGGTTTCACTCCCTCTTGATCTAGGTAAGGAGAATCGAGTGTTAGAAATTCTAGGGTTCCATATTGTGTTTTGGTTCGATTGATCTAGTTAAGCTTGGAATTGGACTTTATGCTAGTTTAGGAAGTTGTAGAGCGTGTTGAGGAGAATATTGTGTTAAATTTTGGTAGGCATTGGAGGTCGCCGGAGTAGGCTCCAGGCGGAGCAGATGGCGGCGCAGCCAATGTTAAGTAGTTTCCAGGGTTTTAAATTTGGTATGTTAAGGGGAGTATAATGATGTGAAGTTTGAAATGTTTTTGGAGGAGTTTTGGTTAACGTATGAGATTATTGGGCGATTCCGAAGTTTGGATATTTTCGAGTTAATGTTTATGAATTTGTCGTTTGGTTTAGGACGAGGTCCGGACGCTTTCCTTTACAAGGATCCCTACGCTTGGCATTTCTAGCCGAACACACTGTGAGTGGACTTTTGTTTTTAAAGTTTATTGTATGTGATTTCATTCGGTAATATAATTATTATTTTTAATTACTATTGCAATTTCGATTGGTTTATATGCATGCGTCGGTGATTTCGGAAATGTTTTGATTATTGCATGGTGATATGTGATTTATGAACTTGTGATGCTTTGAGTAGTGATATGGAGATGATTATTGTTTGAGTGATGGTTGGATTCCTATTTGGAGATTTTTGATTTGTGGGTTTGTTGTGTTCCTTTGGCTTTAATTGGTTATTTTGAAATATATATATATATATGTATTTTATTAATTGAGCTCGGGAATTATGAAATACAGAATTGATTGAATTGTTAGCTTTGATTTGTGGGGTTTGGTGTTGTGGTTGAGACGGTAGAAGAGAGAGGACGAACTAGCGATCTCTTAGGATTATAGCGCCGAAAGAGAGGGGATGTACTGGTAGCTATATATAGTGTTGTGAGTTGAGAAACTAGAAGAGATGGGTTGAATTAGTTGTCTCTTAGATACGTAGCACCAGAAGAGAGGGTATGTACTGGTTGCTATATAGATGTGTCGGGTCACTAGAAGAGAAAGGATGTACTAGTGGGCCCCAGGAGTTAGACACCAGGAGAGAGGGGATGAACTGGTGGCTCTAGAAGAGAGGAGATGTACTAGTGTGTGCGTATAGGGGTGTTAGTGTAGTCATGTAGGCCCCAGGAGAGAGGGGATGAACTGGTGGCACCATAAGAGAGGGGATGTACTGGTGTGTGCGTATATGAGTGTTGGTGTGGTCTTATGAGTTCAGTAGAGTTGTTGATGTGGCCATGGGTGAGTTCATTCGAGCGTTGAGGTAGTTGATAGTGTGTGGTGGTAGGCTTGTCGATAAGGTCATATGCGGATGTGATTAGTGACTACGCTTGACAGTTATGATTGCTTGATATACTGATGATATTTGATTTCATATATATATATATATGCCTTTTCAGATTCGAACCTCCGTATTTATTCAAAAGGTACGGATTTCCTTAATTGACATATTTTTTTATCATATTTTCTCATTTCAACCATTCATCTTTTAGGTATATATGAGTAGATCATATCTACAAAATTTTAGCCAAATTGATAATCATTAAGGTATTCAAAACTGTGAATTACACGAACGGTTCTTGTTGAACATATTTTGTCATATCCCGACTTTTAAATTTTTACCTTATTTACTAACATGGTGTTAATAAGAGTTTACCGTTTTCGTAATTAATTCATGTTGAACAGATTTTGTCGTATCCCGACTCTTAAATTTTTACCTTATTTATTAACATGGTGTTAATAAGAGTTTTACCGTCTTCGTAATTAAGTTTATATTTTCAAAGGTCCCTAGAGGGGTGTTGAAGGACGATTTTTATGGAGGAATTATTTGTAGTGGAAATATTTATTGACGGTAAAAATAGTAAATTTTAGCTAGTAAAAAGGTAAGTTTTATTAGGGTATTATTTTGGGGTGTTAATTTTTGAAGTTGAGTTTATATTTGGTAGGTTGGGGAACCGGTTTGGAAATCCCAAACCTTAATTTTTCTCTCTTTCCCCGACTCTCTCTCCTCTTCCCCGATTCTGTTTCCTTCGCCGGTATTCCCCACCACTGCTTGCCGCCGTTCGGCCACCTCCGGCCACCAAGTTGGTTCCCATTGAACCACCACCCTCTCCTTTTAATTTCTGGGTAGGTGACCGAACTCATAGCGCTGCCAATCGGGAGGAAACTCGCCTGAATGATCCGACTGCCGTAGCTCTCCGTCGCCGGAACTCCCTCCTCCGGCCACCATAACCGAAGCGGCTTGGCTCGTTTGGAAGCCCTCCTCCCATGCTTCAATCCCTCGAAAGGTTTCAGTTCGATTCGGCCTAGGTAAGGAGAAATCATGGATTGAAATTCTAGAGCTATAATATCTATTTTAAGTCGATTGCCTTAGTTAAGCTCGAAATTTGACTTTGTGCAAGTTAGGAAAGTTGTAGAGGACATTGAGAGGAATGTGCTGTCAAATTTTGGTAGGTATTGGAGGTCGCCGGAGTCGGCCGCCGCTATTAAGGGAATTTTTATGATTTTAAATGTGTTTTCTTAAGGGGAGTTTAATTAGGTGTAGTTTGGAATTTTTGGATGAGTTTTAGATAGGTTTTGGATTTTTCTAAGATTAGTAGAATTTGGCGGTTAATGGGATTTAATGCAGCTGTTGATTAATTATTGTTAAGACTTGAGAGAGTGGTAGTAAGAATGTCAGTAATTGTAGTAAAGTATAGAGCGAAGTGAATTTAAGAATTAAGATGTTAGGCATGGATGAGCGTGCAAAGCTCATAATTAATTTTACGTATTTTGTTTAAGCGTTGGGTTATAGTTGATGATTTAATTATGTTTTTGGAACATGACATGAGGAGGCTCGAGCAGAAGAGATCTTTGACCGACATCAGGCTTAGACCTAATTTGTGAGTGGACCTTTGTTTTAAATAATATACATGCAAATGATTTATTGATGAATATTTTCTTTTGTTGGAGAATAACTGAAATTGATAATTTCGGTGATTATATATTCATATATGGATGATTATGAGGATAGTATGTATATAAATAAATGCTAGCTATACGTGCTTTTCCACCATAATAAGGTAAAATTCCATTATGGTGTGACGTGAGCGTTAGACGCAATTGTCGTAGCCCTATATAAATATAATAATTTATATTGGGAATATGCACGTATATATATATATATATTCACTCGTGCTTTTCTACCATAATGAAGTAAAATTCTATTATGATGTGACGTGAGCGTTAGACGCCAACGTCGTAGCCTTGTATGAATTTCTATTTTTCGTATTTATTCATAGAATTCGCACAAGGAATATGACGAGTGTAAATACATACTTATATATATATAATTTAGTTTGAGAGACTTTTTTATTAAGTTTGGGAGACTAACAAGGCTAGTCACGTGTTACTCAAATTTTGAGTTAAAGTTTTTGAGTTGTCGAATGCAACATGTTTTCTATGGAAATAATATTTTGGGGAAACATAAATATTTTATTAGATTTATTTTTGTCCACTCACTCTAACATTTCTGAATGTTTTTCCCTGGACCATTCGTTTTTAAAAATGAGTCTGCAGAGTTCGAGTCAGAACTAGTAGGAGAAGACGAGGCATAGTTACCCATCTCTTAGTTACTTTTCACCAGTAGGTTACCTGCTTAACCTACTAGGTTATTTTCATGTTTCTGTTGGTTCTAATAACTCTGAATACTTTTGGGATTATTGTATAATATTTTCGGTGGTGCGCTAAGACCTATATTATTTTATTTGGATAATTATGGATTGAATTGGAGAATGGTTAACTTGTTATAAGAAGGTAATTCTTTAATTTTCCAGGTTAGGGTTGTTCATTTTCAAGGGAGGATTACTGAGTTTTCCGGTAAATTTTCTATGTAGGTGGACCTCGCAAGACTTACTTCGGGTTTCAGGGTGAAATTCGGGGTGGGTCTTGACAGTTGGTATCAGAGCTTTATGTTTCGTTTTATGCTCCTTATCACTATCATATTTGCCTAAGTAGCACGTAGTATCTATAGAGTGATGATTCGCCCGCGGCGGATTTATTGCGGATTTATTAGCAGTTTATGTTTTGGATGCTATGCGTTATTAGGTATGTGTGATAGTTCTGTTAGTCTTATTTATAGACTACGAAATATCTTTTTCCTCAAGTACTATGCCTTCTAGGCGCCGACCTCGTGCGGCTACCTCGACCAACCCTAATGAGGGTGATGAGGTTAGAGGTTTAGCTGATTCCATTAGGGACATGCTGAGAGGTGTTTTGGATAGAGTTCAGCACCCTCGATCCGTGAAGAAGAAGGGTGTTCTTGATGCTGGGGCGGTTGAGTTCAAGGGTGTCAAAGGACCACTTGATGCATACACTTGGCTCGATAAGATGGAGAAGGCTTTTGAAAGCATTGAGCTGCCAGAAGAAAAGAATGTGAAGATGGCAATGACTTTTCTAGATGATTCAGCTCATATTTGGTGAACTCTCGCTAGCCGAAATAATGGTGGTGCTCAGAATATGACTTAGGAGCAGTTCAAAACGCTCTTCTTGGGTCAGTATTTCAGTCATGCTCATCGTATTAGGACCCAGTCAGATTTTCTGAACATGAAGAAGATAGATAATGATGGTGTCATGGAGTTTAAGCAGAAGTTCACTACCTTGAGCTATCATGTGCCATATCTGGTTCCTGATGAGAGGACCATGATTGATATGTGCATTGGGGCACTTGGCGGAGTGTATGCAGATAACATGACCGGTGTTATCTACCCGACCTTTCTTGATGTTGTTAGTGCAGCTATGGCCATTGAGACTAGGGGGACATATAGTACTCGGCCTCAAGGTTTCAGCGGCCCCAGTCAGGGTCCATCCAAGAAGGCTGCCTCCTCATCTGCTTCTAGATCTTCAGCTGGTAGTGGTTATAGCAGTGGATCTAGCTCTAGTGCTCAGAATAAGGCTAGAGGACGTTTCAAGAGATCTTTCAGGAGTCAGTTGGGTAGGCAGCAAACTGATCAGTTTGGTGCTGGTAGCAGTTTCCAGGGTAGTTCATATGGTGGTCAAACTTTTTCTTTCGGTCAACAGCAGTCTTCTGGGTGTTTTGAGTGTGGTGGTCAAGATCATTTCAGGAGAGATTGTCCCTTATTGGCTAAGAGGACCATCCCTTACTGGCTAAGAGGACCATCCCTTACTCAATCAGTCGGTCAGTCTTTAGCCAGAGGCTCCAGTGGTGGTTCTCAGGGTGGTTCAGCAGCCAGGGGTGGCTCTCAATATGGTAGTGGTCAACGTGGGCGTCCCATAACTCGCGCTAGACTTCATGTTATGACTTAGCAGGAGGGTCGTACTTCTCCAAATGTCATCATTGGTATGTTATTAATTTTTGGTCAGCCAACAATTACTTTAGGTGATCCCGGAGCCACACATTCATTTATGTCTAGTAGATTCGTTCTCCACGTCAATGTGTCATCATCATCTCTTCCAGGCGAGTGGCATGTGTTTCTACCTTCTGGTGAGGTGATGAGAATAGATTGGGTATTTAGTAGATGTGAAGTATTGGTAGAGGGATTTAATTTCAAGGCCGATCTAATTCTTTTAAATATAGTGGAGTTTGATGTGATCATGGGGATGGACTTTTTGGAGACTTATAGAGCTATGGTAGATTGTTTCAGAAAAGAAGTGGTGCTTCGAAGTCCAGATGGACTTGAGGTTGCTTTTCAAGGGGAAAGAGATGTTATTTCGAGTTGCCTAAAATCAGCTGTTGCCGCTAGAAAATTGTTGAATAAAGGCTGTCAGGCATATTTAGCTCACGTTGTGGATACAAGTGTGGGAGTGTTGGATGTAGAGGACATTCCTGTAGTAAGAGAGTTTCCGGATGTCTTTCCCAAGGAGTTGCTTGGTTTGCCTACTGTAAGAGAGATAGACTTTTCCATTTAGTTACTTCTTGGAACTATGCCTATCTCACAGGCACCTTACAGAATGACTCCAACGGAATTGAAAGAGTTGAAGACTCAACTGCAGGAGTTGGTAGACAAGGGTTTTATTTCGCCTAGCATGTCTCCATGGGGTGCTCCGATGTTGTTTGTTAAGAAGAAATATGGCACCATGAGACTATGCATTGATTATAGGAAGTTAAATCAAGTCACAGTGAAGAATAAATATATGTTGCCTCGTATAGATGATTTATTTGATCAGTTGAGGGGTGCTTCTGTTTTTTCTAAGATTGAATTAAGATCTAGTTATTATCAGTTGCGGATCCAGGAGAGTGACATAGCCAAGACCGCTTTTCGATCACGCTATGGTCATTATGAGTTTGTCGTGATGCCTTTTGGACTTTCTAATGCACCCGCTGCTTTTATGGATCTCATGAATAGGGTGTTTAGTCCATATCTTGATTGCTTCGTGATTGTATTCATAGATGACATTTTGGTATACTCAAAAAGTGAGAAGGAGCATGCCAAATATCTAAGATTGATTTTGCAGACTTTGGAAATACTCAGTATGGATTCCCAAAAGGTGGAAGCAGTGCCAAATTGGAAAAGACCTACTACTGTGACAAAGATTCGTAGTTTCACTACCAAAAATAAGGCTTTAGGCGACGAAATGGAAAAAACCGGGCGGCTATTTTTTTTTCGTCGCCTAAGAGGGAACTTAGGCGACGAAAAAAAAAATCGTCGCCCAAGGAAAAAAAATCGTCGCCTAAAGTTCAATTTTAGGCGACGAAATTAAAATCGTCGCCTAAGGCTAAATTTCGTCGCCTAATATAGAAACTAGGACGACGAAAAAATATGTCGTCGCCTAAGATATTTATATCGTCGCCTAAGTTTTTTAATCCTTAGGCGACGAAACTCAAATATATCGTCGCCTAAGTATTTTATTTTTTTATTTTTACTTGGCCGACGAAATACAAGCATTTCGTCGGCCTAATAACATCTTGACCGACGAATTACAATAATTTCGTCGGCCAAGAGTAATCCTAATAATTAAAATAAAACACATTTAAATTTCGTTGAATTTTTTTTTTACCCTTGGGCGACAAATTTAACAAATATCGTCGCCCAAGTATCATATTGGCCGACGAAATTAGGGTAATGTCGTCGGCCAAGAGAATCCGAATAATTAAAATAAATAAAGCACATTTAAATTTCATTGAACAGGATTTTTATTTTTACCCTTGGGCGACGAATTTAAGAAATATCGTCGCCCAAGTATTATCTTGGCCGACGAATTACCCTCATTTCGTCAGCCAATATAATACGAATAATTAAAATAAATAAAGCACATTTAAATTTCATTGTACATTATTTTTTATTTTTACCCTTGGGCGACGAATTTAATAAATATCGTCGCCCAAGTATTATATTGGCCGACGAATTACCCTAATTTCGTCGGCCAAGATAATCCGAATAATTAAAATAAATAAAGCACATTTAAATTTCATTGTACATTATTTTTTATTTTGACCCTTGGGCGACGAATTTAAGAAATATCGTCGCCCAAGTATTATCTTGGCCGACGAATTACCCTCATTTCGTCGGCCAAGATAATCCGAATAATTAAAATAAATAAAGCACATTTAAATTTCATTGTACATTATTTTTTATTTTTACCCTTGGGCGACGAATTTAACAAATATCGTCGCCCAAGTATCATAATGGCCGACGAAATTAGGGTAATTTGTCGGCCAAGATAATCCGAATAATTAAAATAGATAAAACACATTTAAATTTTAAGGAAATGTTTTTTATTTTTATAGCCCCGTAAGCGTCTCGTCGATTGGAAACTATTCTCAGTTGAAGGTCCGGCCAGATTACGTGATTTGGAGGGTCGAATAGCCGTTTTCGTCCGTTTAGGGGTTTGACCGCGCCGATTGACCGGACGGATCGAGCCCTTATCGTTGTCCGATGGAGCTAAATTTTTGCCCACCCACGTAATTAGTTATGCTGGTCATATCTGACGGTAGGTTTTCAGTTCCTCTTCTCCGATCACCAAACTCACGATATATGTACTAATGTTGTATAACTTTTTTATACAAGTGTTGAGTTTAAGTTTCGTTTTGAAGACAACGTATACGTAGAGGCCTCAAACGCAAAAAAGTCGTGAAATAAGATATGACCGTAACGGTGAAATACGTCAACCCGTGAAAAATGAAGATATTCTGGTAAAATTTCGGTGCCGGTTCTTCCGGGCAACGAATTGTTCTCTTATTTCTACCTAGTGGTAGCCCTGTCCCGGGTATTTATTTTTTACCAAATTTTTATATTCCCGTAAGCGTCTCGTCGATTGGAAACTATTCTCAGTTGAAGGTCCGGCCAGATTACTTGATTTGGAGGGTCGAATAGCCGTTTCCGTCCGTTTAGGGGTTTGACCGCGCCGATTGACCGGACGGATCGTGCCCTTATCGTTGTCCGATGGATCTGAATTTTTTCCCACCCACGTAATTAGTTATGCTGGTCATATCTGACGGTCGTTTTTCAGTTCCTCTTCTCCGATCACCAAAATCACGATATTCTGAATTTTATGATAGAACTCTTGGCCGACGATTTTCTTCATCTTGGGCGACGATATTTATAGTGAAGAACATCGTCGCCCAAGTAGGGTATCTTAGGCGACGACTTCAAAAAATCGTCGCCCAAGATTAACTTAGGCGACGATTTTGAAAAAACAGGGCGACGATTTTTATAGAATCGTCGCCCAAGAACGCCAATATAAAAGGAAAAAATTCGGAACCCTAACCATTCGCGCAGCCGCTCACAAATCCAAGCCCTCTCTCTCTCTCTCTCTGAAAATCCACCGAAGCCCTCTCTCTCTCCCTCTCTCCGACCCCTACCCCGCAACCCGAAGCCGACCCTGACGCCGACCTCGACCCCGACCCCGACCCCGACCCCGACCCCGACCCCGACCCCGACCCCGACGCCGACCCACAATTTAAGGTATAACCCTAAAACCCTAAATTGGTTATGTTGATGAAAATTTTAATTGTTGTTGTTGTTGTTGTTTGAAATTGTTGAAATTGTTTGAAATTGTTGAAATTGTTTGAAATTTTGAAATTGTTTGAAATTATTGTTTGAAATTGTTTGCAATTGTGAAATTGTTTGAAATTATTTGAAATTGTTGGTGAAATTATTGTTGTGTTGTGAAATTGTTGGTGAAATTATTGTTGTTGTTGTTGTAATTTAGGAAATTAATGGTAAATTAGGGTAAATTTGTGTAAATTATGGTAGGATTTTAGGGTAAATTATGGTAAATTGTGATGTAAATGATAATTGTAAAATATTAGGGTTTACGGTTTAGGGTTTAGGGTTTAGGATTTGTGGAAATAATTTGTAAATATATTGTAAATGATTAAATAATTTTTGATTAAATAATTAAATAATATAAATTATAATTGTAAATATATTGTGGAAATTTTGTAAAAAATAATGGATTATTTTTGAGTAAGGATGTAAATATTCGTAAATTAATTTTTGTGATGTAATAATTGCGAATTAATGTAAATAATTTGTTATGTGAATTAAAAAATAATAAATCCTATAATAACTATTAATTTTTATTTGTGCTATTATTGTTGATAAATTTTTCGAAATTTATGGTTATTTTTTGTTAAATTAATTATAAGACGGTAAAATATTTTTAATAAATTTATGGTTATTTTAAACAGGATGGGCATGAGGAGAACTTCTGGACAACGTCCGGGTACGAGGAGCCAATATTCCTCGGACGGTACCTCAAACAACTCGTCGGAATCACCGTCGGTCGGGTTTCCGTGGCAGATGACGGCCCGACATGCGGCGCTTAGGGGTGGCGCGAGCGGCTCGCGTTCTGCTGGGCAGCCGGGTCCCGCAGCAACGGCCCCTCGTCATCCAGAGATACTTCCCCGGTCGCGATCTATCACCGCCCCCACACAGTCGTCCCCGACCGACGGTGATGGCGGGTCATCCGGGGTCCCTACGGTGCCGTCCGGCCTCTTCCTTCCTCCGACGATACCGGCGATACCTCGCGTCGATGAGGAGGGTCGACCGATTCGGGAGCAGCTCCCGCATGTGGCACCGCACGAGGCCTATATCTACAGGGAGTTTCCCACGCCTCTTCATCCCGTGAGGGTCTCCGAGCAGGCGGACGGAGACGAATCCGTCGGCTCAGCCTCATCCTCAGGTAATTTATTATTACTTTTTTGTCGATTTTAGTTTTTTTTTTGTAAAAATGTATTATTAATATTAAATTTGATTCACAATGTCACAGTCGCCGGAACGAGAAGGCGGAACAGGAGAGGCACCGTCAGCAACAAGGGACTCGATAGGGCGGTCGAGTCCGCTGGACGGATCGCCATCCCGTTTTCCAACGGGAAACCGGTGGACGCCGTGTTGGGAAGCCGGTACACGCGCGCCGTGGGAGGCAACATCCGCTCTAGACTCCCTATGTTATGGGGAGTCTGGAGCCAGGTTCCTGATGGAGTGAAGGAGATGCTCCATCAGTCGATGTCGGTGAGTTTACTCGATCAATTACTATTTTTTTAACTAATAAATTATTTAATTATCGAAAAAAATACTAACAAGTGGTAATGCAGCAATGGTTTGTGGTTCCCGAGGAGGGACGTGACTGGACAAGGCCCATAGGGAGAGGTACCTCTATTTAATAATTTATTAAATTTTATTTTTTTAATAATATATTTAATATTTTTTTTGTATATGTAGGTTCAAGGAGTGGAAGCACGACCTCCGGGAACACTGGAAGCAGTACGGGAGCGACCGTTCGGGTACCCCGAAGGAGTTCGAGTATCGGGAGTACGAGTGGCGGTGGCTTCTTGTCACGCAGTTCAACGACCCTCACAAACAGGTAATTCGTAAACAAATTTGAATATTTAATTAGTGAATTAATTATAATTGTATGTTTTTAAATATTTACTAACGATAATTTTTTTTTGAAGCACCTCGCCCGGGTGAACGCTGAGAACCGGCAACAGAACACAACCAACCATCGTGCCGGTTCAAGGCCGTTTTCGGCCATCATGGACGACGTGCGGCGAGAGCGGCCAGAGGAGAACCCCTATGTGGGGACCTTTCAGAGGGCATATCCTCATTCTGAGGAGGATCTTGTAAGTTCCTTATATTTTCTAATTTTTAATTTTAATTACATTTTATTAAATGTATATTAATATATTTTTTTAATATATCCAATTAGGCGAGGGTGAGGAAGGCGGAGCAAGAGGTCATGAGAGGCATGGTGAACGACACATGGCCGGCAGAGGATGACATGTCAGAGGCCATGTCTAGGATCGACACTTCAGATCCTACCGTTGGGGTGCGGATTATGGCCACTGCCTTCGCGCAGCGTTCCAACAGCTACTACTGCCGGGGTATGGGAGGCGCTGGAAAGGGGATCCTGAAGACGACGCCAGGATTTCAGCGCAAGGGAGCCGCCGGAGCCTCAAGCAGCAACAGTCGGCTACAAGATCAGTTCGAATGTCTACAGTCTGAGCTGGAAGCCCAAAGAGCGAGGGAGATGGCGGTGATGGCGGAATCATATGCGGCTTCCACGGCTGCGCATATGGAGCGGGTGAATGAAGTCACCAATGCCAACCAGGCGGCTATGGGACAGTGGATGACTGCCTGCATCGCTGCACATGCATGCGGCCGGACTTGATTTGCCGCCCATGCCTACGCCTATACCATTACCTCAGTGGCCCCATCCTCCTCAGCCTGACCAGCCGCCGCCTCAGGACCCTCCGAACGGGAATGATGAGTTAGATTTCGAGTTTCTCCGTAGGCAGATGGACTGAATTTTTGTAATAAATTATTTATAAATTTATAAATTTGTGTTATTTTTAATTAAATTTTAGTATTAGAAAAATTTAAAGAAATGCCGAAAAAAAAAATTCCAGCAAAAAATTAAAAAAACATTATTTATATATTTAAAAAAATTATTTAAATATTTTAAAAAAAATTTTAATATATCTTATGCGACGAAATTGCTAAATCGTCGGTCAAGGACTTACCATATAAGACGACGAAAAAAATTATCGTCGCCTAAGATGTAGTGATCTTAGGCGACGAAATATTTAGTTTCGTCGCCCAAGGTTATAAGATCTTAAGCGACGAAATAATTTCTCGTCGGCCAAGGCGTTAATTCTTAGGCGACGAATATTTTTGGGTGACGAGAAATATATCTTAGGCGACGAAATTCGTGTCGTCGCCTAAGAATTACTCTTAGGCGACGACAGACTGAATTTTCGTCGCCCAAGTTCTTGGCCGACGCACTTCTGGCGACGACGTCTTGGCCGACGACATGTCGTCGCCTAAGTACTTAGGCGACGAATTTTTTTAACAGGGCGACGATTTTTGGATTTTTTTTCGTCGCCCAAGATTCATTTTCTGGTAGTGTTTCTTGGGTTTTGCAGGTTATTATCGACGCTTTATGTAAGACTTTTAAAAGATTCCTACTCCACTTTCAAGATTGACAATGACGGGAGTAAAGTTTGAATGGTCAGATCAGTTTAAGCAAAGTTTTTAAGAATTAAATAATCGCCTGACTAGTGCTCCTTTTTTGGCACTTCCAGATGATAGTAGGGAGTATGTGGTTTATTATGATGGTTGTAGACGAGGTCTAGGCAGGGTATTGATGCAACATGATCGAGTTATTGCCTACGCTTCTAGATTGAAGCCGTATGAGGTGAATTATCTCACTCATGATCTAGAGCTTGCAGCGGTAGTTTTTACTCTCAAGTTGTGGAGACACTATCTTTATGGAGTCAAGTGTCATATTTTTATCGATCACAAGAGTCTTCGGTATGTGTTCACTCAAAGATAGTTAAATATGAGGCAGAGTAGGTGGATGAAGTTGATCAATGATTATAATTGCACTATTGAGTATCATCCTTGAAAGGCTAATGTGGTAGCTGATGCTCTTAGTCGAAATCCCTCCATATCTTTGTCTCACCTGAGGATGGTTAGAGTTCCACTTCTTTTTGAGTTGCGAGCTTCAGGAGTGGATTTAGCGGTGGATGAAATGGGTGCCTTGGTAGCTAGTTTCTATGTGAGGCCAGTTTTGATTGATAAAGTGCGGGAGACGCAGTATATTGATCCTTCCATAGTTCGGTTGATTGAAAGAGCAGCGAATGAAACCATCGTGGATTTTTTGGTAAGAAGAGATGGAACTTTATTGTTCAAAAATATGCTTTGCGTTCCAAAGAGGAATGAAGGGTTAAAGAAAGAGATAATGGAGGATGCTCATAGTTCTGCATATGCTGTTTATCCAGGTAGAACAAAGATGTATCGGACTTTGAAGGATTTTTATTGGTGGCCAAACATGAAGAGGGAAATTGCAGCTTCTGTGAGTAGGAGGTGTCTGATTTGTCAGCAAGTGAAAGCTGAAAGGCAGAAACCTTCAGGGTTGCTTGAGCCATTGTCGATTCCAGTGTGGAAGTGGGACCACATCACCATGGATTTTGTCTTCAGTTTACCTCGTACCTGTGAAGGGCATGACGGTATTTGGGTGATTGTGGATAGACTCACCAAATCCGCTCATTTCTTGCTGGTAGGAAAGAAGTATACACTGGATAAATTGGTTGAGCTGTATGTTAGTGATATTGGAGACTTCATGGCGTACCTAAATCCATAGTGTCAGATCGGGATCCTAGATTTGCTTCTAAATTCTGGGGAGCTCTTCAGGCAGCTTTAGGTACCCGACTACACTTTAGCACTGCTTTTGATCCTCAGATTGATGGGCAATCAGAGAGGACTATTCAAACTTTGGAGGATATGTTGAGATCGTGTGCCTTGTAGTTCAAGGGGAGTTGGGATAAGAACCTATCTTTGATGGAGTTTGCTTATAACAACAGCTATCATTAGAGTATCGTTATGGCTCCCTTTGAGGCACTTTATGGGAAGCAGTGTCGTACACCTTTGTGTTGGAATGAAGTAGGAGAAAAAAAGTTTTGTGGTCCTGAGATTATCCATGATACTAATGAGAATATTAAAGTGGTCAAGGATAGACTCAAAGCTGCTCAGAGTAGGCAGAATAGTTATACAGATGTCCGTAGGAAAGAGCTTGAGTTTCAAGTGGGTGATTGGGTGTTCTTGACACTATCTCCTTAGAGATGGGTAGTACATTTTGGTAAGCGTGGGAAGCTTAGTCCAAGGTATATTGATCCTTACGAGATAATATAGTGAGTTGGCTCGCTTACTTATCGGTTAGTTTTGCCTCCAGAATTATTCAGGATACATAATGTGTTTCATGTATCCATGCTTCGCAAGTATATTGCCGATCATTCTCATGTGTTACAAGAGCAGCCGATTAGTTTGCAAAAAGATTTGACATATAAAGAGGAACCGATTCAGATTCTTGACCAAAATGAGCAAGTGCTGAGGAACAAGTCAATCCCACTTGTCATGGTGTTTTGGAGGAGTCATCAAGTAGAGAAAGCTACTTGGGAATCGGAGGAGCAAATGAGGCAGCAGTATCCTAACCTCTTTGATTGACAGGTACGTAAATTTCGAGGACGAAATTTTTATACGGATGAGAGAATTGTCACATCCCGACTCTTAAATTTTTACCTTATTTACTAGCATGGTGTTAATACAAGTTTTACTGTCTTCGTAATTGAGTTTATGGTTTCAAAGGTCCCTAGAGGGGTGTTGAGGGACGATTTTTATGGAGGAATTATTCGTAGTTGAAATATTTGTCGACAGTAAAAATAGTAAATTTTCGCTAGTAAAAAGGTAAATTTTATTAGGGTTGTTTACGCCCAAATTAATATTTTACTGGACAGTAAATTTTCATGTGAATATTAATTAAATTCTTGGTCCACGTCACACTGGCGAGCCCAAATTCTTTGGGTTTTCGAGTAATGGCCCACTAGTGAGATCATGCGAGCTGGATAGCAGAGTTCGCATACGGAATAGACTTTGCATGGAAACATGAAATAGACTTCATGTAAGCAAGGCGAGATGGCTTCGCGTAGAAGTTGAGACGAGGTGAAGTACATTGAGGCTAGGCGAGGCGAAATGGCTCCGCGGAGGAGACTTAGCGAAGAAACAACATGCGGAGTTCGCATGCACGTGATCACTTACATTTATCGTTGAAGATTCTTACAAGTTTTTGGCATGCTTTGGGCCAATCCATGTGGCCCTTTTAATGAAAAAGTCTTTTAAGACCCGTGAGATGGAAGCAAGCTTCAGGAGCACGCGAGCGCCTCGCGGATATGGATAAGGATGCTCATAGTTTGAGTCCGCATAGGAGTCTACAGTTGAGCAGTGAGTGAAACAGTATCCTTGTGGTACTCAATTATGTCTCTCCTGGCGAGGCGAACCACTATATAAAGGAGCTCAAAGGCTTACAAAAAACTCTCTCACACAACTCAAACAAAATACAATACAACTATCGACCCAGTCGAACCTCCAGACGCTCCCCAAAGCTTTGCTCTCTTTTCCCTGTACGCTCCCCGGAGCTTTGTCCTTTTTCTCTTCCTTCCCAGTTGAAGCTCTGCTCGATCTTACGTCGAGTATCGATATTGTGACGCTCAGGCAGACTACTGTAAGTTCTTGCCCGGTACACAAGGCGAATCTGAAGAACCCTGCGGTGGAGTTGGTGCTTTCTCCATCCTCAGTCGCTTGATTAGAAGCAAAATGCTAAGCGCACCCTGGTACTACAACCACTACTTTCTGCGTCCGCGCGGTGGCAAGCCCGCAACGACTAAAAGAGACTTTGCATACCCAAAATTACTAGTGAGGCCAAAATAAAGGTATCATTTTAGGGTGTTAATTTTTGGAGTTGGGTTTATATTTGGTGGGTTGGGGAATCGGTTTGGAAAGCCCAAACCTTAATTTCTCTCTCTCCTCTTCCCCGATTCTGTTTCCTTCTCCGGTATTCCCCACCACTGCCTGCCGCCGTCCGGCTAGATCCGGCCGCCAAGTTGGTCCCCATCGAACCACCACACTCTCCTCTTTATTTCTAGGTAGGTGACCGAATCCATAGGGTCACCAATCGGGAGAAAACTCGCCCGAAGGATCCGACTGCCGTAGCTCTCCGTCGCCGAAACTTCCTCCTCCGACCACCATAGCCGAAGTGGTTTGGCTCGTTTGGAAGCCCTCCTCCCGTGCTTTAATCCCTCGGAAGGTTTCAGTTCAATTCGGCCTGGGTAAGGAGAAATCATGGATTGAAATTTTAGGGCTATAATTTCTATTTTAAGTCTATTGCCTTAGTTAAGCTCGAAATTGGACTTTGTGCTAGTTATGACAGTTGTAGAGGACATTGAGAAGAATGTGCTATCAAATTTTGGTAGGCATTGGAGGTCGCCGGAGTCAGCCGCTGCTGTTAAGAGGATTTTTATGGTTTTAAATGTGTTTTCTTGAGGGGAGTTTAATGAGGTGTAGTTTGGAATTTTTTTATGGAGTTTTGGATAGGTTTTGGATTTTTCTAAGATTAGTGGAATTTGGCGGTTAATGGGATTTAATGCAGCTGTTGATTACTTATTGTTAAGACTAGAGAGAATGGTAGGAAAGTATAGAGCGAAGCGAATTTAAGATTTAAGAGGTTAGGCATGGATGAGCGTGTAAAACTTATAATTAAGTTTACCTATTTTGTTTAAGCGTTGGGTTATAGTGGATGATTTAATTATGTTTTTGAAACTGGACGTGAGGAGGCTCGGGCAGAAGAGGTTTTTGACCGACATCAGGCTTAGGCCTAATTTGTGAGTAGACTTTTGTTTTAAATAATATGCATGCAAATGATTTATTGATGAATATTTTGATTTGTTCGAGAATAACCGAAATTGATAATTTTGGTGATTATATATTCATATATGGATGATTATGAGGATAATATGTATATAAATAAATGCTAGCTAGCTAGCTATACGTGCTTTACCGTCATAATGAGGTAAACTTATATTATGGTGTGACGTGAGCTTTAGACACAATCATCGTAGCCCTATATAAATATAATAATTTATATATGGAATTTGCACGTATATATATTCACTCGTGTTTTTCCGTCATAATGAGGTAAAATTCTATTATGATGTGACGTGAGCGTTCGATACCAGCGTCATAGCCTTGTATGAATTTCTATTTTTCGTATTTATTCATAGAATTCATACAAAGAATATGACGAGTGTAAATACATACTTATATATATATATATAATTTAGTCTGAGAGGCATTTTTATTAAGTTTAGGAGACTAGCAAGGCCAGTCACGTGTTAGTCAAATTTTGAGTTAACGTTTTTGAGTTGTTGCATGCAACGTGTTTTCTATGGAAATAATATTTTGAGGAAGCATAAATATTTTATTAGATTTATTTTTGTCCACTCACTTGAACATTTCTGAATGTTTTCCCAAGGGCCCTTCATTTTTAAAAATGCTCAGTCTGCCGAGTTCGGGTTGGAACTAGTAGGAGAAGACGAGGCATGACTACCCATCTCTCAGCCATTTTTCACCAGTAGGTTACTTGCTTAACCTACTAGATTATTTTCCTGCTTTCGTTGGTTTTAGTAGCTCAGAATACTCTTGGGATTATTGTATAATATTCTCGGTGGTGTGCTAAAACCTATATTATTTTATTTGGATAATTATAGGTTGAATCGGAGAATGGTTAACTTGTTATAAGAGGGTAATTCTTTAATTTTCCGAGTTAGGGTTATTCATTTTCAAGGGAGGTTTGCTGAGTTTTTCGGTAAATTTTCCTTGGAGAGGGATCCCACAAGACTTACTTCGGATTTTAGGGTGAAATTCGGGGCGGGTCTTGACAAATTTGGTTCGTTCATTGTAATCATATAGTTTCGATACCTTAATGATTATCAATTTGGCTGAAAATTTGTAGAGATGATCTGATCATATATACATACAATGTGAATGGTTAAGATGAGAAAATATGATCTAAAAATGGGTCAATTAAGAAAATCCGTACCTTTTGAATAAATACGGATATTTAGACCTAATAATATATATATATATATATATATATTGCGGATTTCTAAGCTCGATTATAAGATCTCATAATTGAAATAGATTTTTAGAAAATATGTTATGAGTATTCTTTGTTTTAATTCAAATTGATCTCATGCTTGCCTTATGGATTAATAAAGAAATTGGGAAAGTATTAAATATTTTTGTTGTATTAACTTTCATTGTTCTTGGTAGTTTTCACTCTAACGTAGTTTTCTAAAATTTTTTCCCCTAGGCTCTTCTGTTTCAAATGCCTAGTCTGCAGATCGTGGTTCGGCTTAGTAGGAGTTGAGGCGTAGTACACTTCTGTTGCTACACATTTTATTAAGTTACCAGTCAACCTATTGTATCTATATCGGTCTATTTCTTTAGAATGCTCTGAACCATTAGACATGTCTAGTCATTTCGGGATTGTATTTTTAATTTATGAAGTTTATGAAACTACCTATGTTGAGTAGTGGATTTATGGCGGAGTTTGTTTAACATGGGGAGCACAGTGGCTCCAGGAGTTAAGGTTGAATCTTGATTATAGAAGTGTTTTATGATTTTGATTAGGTAAAGGCTGTCTATTTTCAAGGGAGGTTATGCCGATTTTTCGGTAAATTCTTTTTTGGAAGTGGTCCATGCAGGATTTACTCTGAATTTCAAGATAAAATCCGAGGTGGGTCCTGACAGCTATTCTAACCTGATTACCTTTTTACATGAATTAAAATCCAGTGATTCGCTGTTTAGAAAAAGCCCCACCTTGGGTACCCTCTTAAAGGAGAATCATAACATATGTTGTCAAGACCCGCCCCGAATTTCACCCTGAAACACGAGGTAAGTCCTGCGGGGACCACCTCCAAGGAAAATTTACCGAAAGACTGGGCAAACCACTCTTGAAAATGGACAACCCTATCTCGGAAGAACAGAAATCGAACCACTTAATTAACTAAAATAAATAAAACAATCTCCGCTACAACCCAAAAGTAACAAGAATAAATTTAACAGAAATCACAACAGTATTCAGAGCTACTAAAAATTAAAAAACACAGCGGAAGCTAACAATCTCCTAGTAGTTTAAACAAGTAACCTACTGGCGAAATGTAGCGGATAGATGAGTCGCTATGTCTCGATGTCGCCTTCTAGACCTCACGCGAACGCTGCAAACTGGGCTCTTCGTTTTTAAATGCCCAGTCCAACGCCGACTAGGCGCCGACCCCGTGTGGCTACCTCGTCCAACGCCAATGAGGGTGATGATGTGAGAGGTTTAGTCGATTCTATTGAGGACATGTTGAGAGGTGCTTTGAATAGGGTTCAGTATCCTCGATCTGTGAGGAAGAGAGATGTTTCTGATGCAGGGGCAGTAGAGTTCAAGGGTGCCAAGGGACCCCTTGATGCTTATTCTTGGGTGGACAAGATAGAAAGGGCTTTCGAGAGCACATAACTGCCAGAAGAAAAGAAAGTGAAGATGACAGTGTCTTTTCTGGACGATTCAGCTCATCATTTCTGGACTCTCGCCAGGAGGAATAATGATAGTGCTCAGACCATGACTTGGGAGCAGTTCAAGACGCTCTTCTTAGGTCAGTATTTCAACCACTCTTATCGTAGCAGAATTCAGTCAGATTTTCTGAGCATGGCGAAGAGAGACGATAAGGGAGTCATCGAGTTTGAGTAGAGGTTCACCACTCTGAGCTACCATGTGTCATATATGGTTCCTGATGAGAGGACCAGAATTGATATGTTTATTAAGGCACTCGGCGGAGTCTTTGCAGATAAGATGGTCGGTGTTATCTATCCGACATTCCTTGATGTAGTTGGGGCAGCTATGGTCATTGAGACCAGGGGGACTTATAGTGCTCGGCCTCGAGATTTTAGTGGTCCCAGTCAGAGTCCATCTAAGAAGGCTGCTTCTTCGTTCGCTTCTAGATCTTCAGCGGATAGTGGCAGTAGTGGAGGATCAGGTTCTGGTTCTCGGAGTAGGTTTAGAGGACGTTTCAGGAGACCCTCCAGGAGCCAGCAGGCCGGTCAGTTTAGTGCTGGTGGTAGTTCCCAAGGGGGATCATCTGGTGGTCAGACTTTTTCCTTTGGTCAGCAGCAGTCATCAGGGTGCTTCGAGTGTGGTGGCCTTGATCATTTCAAAGAGAATGTCCTTTTTTGGCACAGAGGACCGCCTCTTCTCAGCTAGTTGGTCAGTCTTCAGCTAGAGGCTCCAGTGGTGGTTCTCATGGTGGTTCAGCCGCCAGAGGTGACTCTCAGCAGGGGAGAGGTCAGCGTGGACGTCCCATGACTCGCGCTAAACTTCATGCTATGACCCAGCAGGAGGGTCGTACTTCTCTAGATGTCATCATTGGTACGTTGTTAATTTTTGGTCAGCTAGCTTTTACTTTAATTGATCCCGGAGCCACGCATTCATTTATGTCTAGTAAATTCGCCCTCTATGCCAATGTGCCATCATCGTCTCTTCTAAGCGAGTGGCATGTTTCTCTACCCTCTGGTAAGGTGATGAGGATAGATTGGGTGTTTAGTGGGTGTGAAGTGCTAGTAGAGGGATTTAATTTCAAGGCCGATTTAATTCCTCTAAATATGGTGGAGTTCGATGTGATCTTGGGGATTGACTTCTTGGAGACTTATAGAGCTATGGTAATTATGAGTTTGTAGTGATGCCTTTTGGACTTTCTAATACACCCGCGGCGTTCATGGATCTCATGAATAGGGTCTTCAGTCCATATCTTGACCGCTTCGTGATCGTGTTCATAGATGATATTTTGGTATACTCAAAAAGTGAGAAGGAGCATGCCAAACATCTAAGATTGATATTGCGGACTTTGAGAAATGCTCAGTTGTTTGCCAAGTTCAGCAAGAGTGAGTTTTGGCTGGATAAAGTGGGGTCCCTGGGTCATGTAATTTCAGCCGAAGGTGTTAGTGTGGATCCCCAGAAGGTGGAAGTGGTGTCAAGTTGGAAAAGACCCTCCTCTGTGACGGAGATTTGTAGCTTCTTTGGATTAGCATGTTATTATCGGCGATTTGTGCAAGACTTTTCAAAGATTGCAGATCCACTCATAAGATTGACTAAGAAGGGAGTAAGTTTGAATGGTCAGATCAGTGTGAGGAAAGTTTTCAAGAATTAAAGAATCTGTTACATCCCGGTTCTTAAGTCAATTTGCAGTTATTTACTATTGGGTTACTTTGACATTTTACCGTTTTAAGTAACCGTTTACTATTTAAGACTCCAAAGTTGACTTTCTCTTCCGTTTGGAATTCGGGAAAACTTCCTTCATGAAAGTCGTAGAGGATGTTAAACGGGGTTTGTGGACACGCGGCATACTTAAAACGGAGTTCGTATGAAGAAGTTATGGTCTAAAAACGGGAAGTTACTATCTCGGTAAATGATATATATATATATAAAAGAGAAACTTTTGGAAAAAAAAAAAAAAAGAAGGGTCGAGAATCTGGTGGAGAAAGGAGGAGATTATAAAGAGGAAAGGAAGGTTCGGGAGAAGAAAAAGGAAGAGAGAATTCAGACCCAGATGGGTCATTCTTGACCCGAATGGAGTGGACGGGTCAACCCGACTGGTTCTCCGTTTTCCGGCGAGGAGAAAGAATGGTAGCGGCAGCTTCCTCTCGTTCTCTTGGTCATGCCCAAGCCCTTGATTTTCAGATACGAAGTCTGGAGTGAGAGATTCGAAGTGGAGAAGGAGAGGCTGGGTTGCCGGCGAGTCTCCGATTCCGGCAGCGTCGACGCCTCTCACTGGTATGGATAGCTTCATCTCCTCATCCTCGACGTTCCTGTATCTTCAGCTTGCCTAGACGAGGTCAGGTGAGGGAGAATCTAAGAGGAGGAGTTTCTAAGTTTTCCGGTCGTGTTCTTCGTTTTCTGGCGGCGACTGGTTTCGATCAAGGTATGAAACTTTGTCCATTTTTCGAGCTCTACCTCTGTATGTACTTGAAATTGAGTTTGGTAGTGTTTGGGAGAAATTGGTTTTTGGCAGAGGAAGAGCGCCGTGTGTGCTGCCGTGCACGGCGGCAGCAGTGAAGGTGTTCTGACTATTTTCTAGGTTTGGTTAGGCTTGGCAGTAGCATTAGAACATAAATATGTTATGGTGTTGCTTGAATTCGTATTTTGTTGAGAGATGAAGAACTAGAGTTTTGGGATTTTGGGCAGTCGTCTGCCACCGTGTGTGGTGGTGGTGCTGGCTTTCTCAGTTTATTATTGATTTGGTTCTTGCTATTGCATTAATAAGGCTTGAATTACAGAGAGTTAAGGAGTTGGAGAAGGATGATCGGAAGATTGGACTGTGTTGTTAAAGGGTGCAGATGTTTATGAGCTTTGGTGAGTTTGGCAGGAGCATTAAAACATAATTATATTGCTGTGGCATGTTACTTGATTTCCAAATTGGAGAAGTGGTGTGTTGACAATGTATTTGATAATTGATATTGGAATGGTGTTGGAGAAATTGTGAGTCGGTGGATTGAGTTTGGATACAATTATGGGAGAAATGCAATACAAGATTGGGTGTCCATAGAAAAAAAATCAGAGATAGGTTAGTAATTGAAGTGTTGATATGAGCAAGCCTAAAGGTGAATTGGAATGTGACGATGAATCTTAATATGAGCGAGCATGGTATGTAATTAGGAAACTATTGGAGAAAGTGAGAGGAAGTGTATCAATTTGAGGACTTACACCCATACAAATTCTAGATTCCATACAGTTGTTGTTGAAGGTGGAGAATTAGTATAAAATGATGAACTACGAGTGGCTTGATCCCTTTAAAAAGGGTACGTAGGCAGCCCGATCAAGTTTTGGGTGCAGCCACAAATTAACAAAATAAATTTAGGTTTCAAATGCAGTAAAACTGCGTTGTTGTTTGGTTTGAGAATGAGATCCTATCTCATTTTCGATTTTAAGATTTTCTTTATG
Organism: Fragaria x ananassa; assembly: GCA_034370585.1. Classification (NCBI taxonomy): domain Eukaryota; kingdom Viridiplantae; phylum Streptophyta; class Magnoliopsida; order Rosales; family Rosaceae; genus Fragaria; species Fragaria x ananassa. The sequence continues at coordinate 20,986,374 of CP139769.1, forward strand.
ATTTCTGGATTTGAGGTATTATATTGAACTGCATATTATTTGGTTTTTTGGAAAGATGATAATCATTGAAGTTATTTATTTCATTGAGCATTTTAACGTGTGGGACACGTCGTTGAATTTAATTAGTTTCTTTACTCTTTGAATTCTTTGAGTACGGTTGGGAATCGTACTTATGCTTTAATTATGAGTTTTGGGGAAACTCACATGGATTATGTTTCTTTATTTATGTCATACTTGTTGGATCGATATTATTCATGATAGCATGTTTTTCCGCCTTTCGAGGCGATGTAACTCCCACGTTTGAAGTGGGGTTACGCAAGCCCTTTCCGCCTTCGGGTGATGTGATGTAGTCGACGACATCACGCAAGCCCTACTCCTCTCTGTTATCATAACATGAAGGTGTAGGGAGTATGGGAGTATTATTGCCTGGGAGGCAACCGAGTCTGGGTGGCTCACTTGTATAGCATGTCGTTCCGTCTTTCGAGGCGATGTAACTCCCACGTTTGAAGTGGGGTTACGCAAGCCCTTTCCGCCTTCGGGTGATGTGATGTAGTCGACGACATCACGCAAGCCCTACTCCTCTCTGTTATCATAACATGAAGGTGTAGGGAGTATGGGAGTACTATTGCCTGAGAGGCAACCGAGTCTGGGAGGCTCACTTGTATGGCTAAAGCTGTTTCTTATTTATCGTTGTTGATTTGACTAGCGAGGCTAGTCCCTTGTTTTGGTACCTTCTTCTATGAAGGTTATTATTTATCTTTGTCATTAATTTGACTAGCGGGGCTAGTCCGTCTCCTTGGGATTTTCTTTATGAAAGATTTTGGTCAACATTTGCATGCAACGAATTTATGGCATATTGGAAATTAGTGAAAGTATTTACATTTTGGTTATCTTTTGGGTTGTAGGATTAGTTTAAGTGAGGAATTATTATATTGGGAGATGTGTTGAACTTGGGGGAGCAGGAAGGCTCCAGGTGTTGAAGATGTATGTTTGGTTATAGAAGTGTTAAATTGGATTTTTCAGGTAAGGGTCGTCCATTTTTAAGGAAGGTTATGCCGAATTTTCGGTAAATTTTCCTTGAAAGTGGACCCCGCAGGATTTACCTTGGATTTTAGGGTGAAAATTCGGGGTGGGTCCTGTCAGAATCGCCGGACGAGTGCTCCTGTTTTGGCACTTCCAGATGATAGTGGGGAGTATGTGGTCTTTTGTGATGCTTCTAGACGAGGTCTAGGCAGGGTTTTGATGTAGCATGATCAAGTGATTGCCTACGCTTCTAGGCAATTGAAGCCGCATGAGGTGAATTATCCCACTCATGATTTAGAGCTTGCAGCAGTAGTTTTTGCTCTCAAGTTGTGGAGACATTATCTTTATGGAGCGAAGTGTCAGATTTTTACCAATCACAAGAGTCTTCGGTATGTGTTCACTCAAAGGGAGTTGAATATGAGGCAAAGAAGGTGGATGAAGTTGATCAGTGATTATGATTGCACTATTGAGTATCATCCAGGAAAAACTATTATGGTAGCTGATGCTCTTAGTCGCAATCCATCCATATCTTTGTTTCATCTGAAGATGGTTCGAGTTTCACTTCTATATGAGTTGCGAGCTACAGGAGTGGATTTAGTGGGGATGAAGTGGGTGCCTTGGTAGCTAGTTTCCATGTGAGGCAAGTTTTGGTTGATTCAGTGCAGGAAGCGCAATATAGTGATCCTTCCATAGTTCAGTTGATAGAAAGAGCAGCAAATGGAGCCGCCGTAAATTTTTCCGTGAGAAGAGATGAAACTTTGTTGTTCAAAAATAGGCTATGTGTTCCAAAGAGGAATGAATAGTTAAAGAATGAGTTCATGGAGGAAGCTCATAGTTCTGCATATGCTGCTCACCCGGGGAGTACAAAGATGTATCAAACTTTGAAGGACTATTATTGGTGGCCAAACATGAAGAGAGAAATTACAGCTTTTGTGAGTAGGTGTCTGATTCATCAGTAAGTGAAAGCTGAAAGGCATAAACCTTCAGGGTTGCTTGAGCCATTGCCGATTCCATTGTGGAAGTGGGACCACATCACCATGGATTTTGTCTTCAGTTTACCTCGTACCCGTGAAGGGCATGACGGTATTTGGGTGATTGTGGATAGACTCACCAAATCTGCTCATTTCTTGCTGGTGAGAAAGAAGTATACACTAGATAAATTGGCTGAGTTGTATGTTAGTGAGATTGCGAGACTTCATGGCGTACCTAAATCCATAGTGTCAGATCGGGATCCTAGATTTGCTTCTAAATTCTAGGAAGCTCTTCAGGCAGCTTTAGGTACTAGACTACAATTTAGCACTGCTTTTCATCCTCAGACTGATAGGCAATCAGAGAGGACTATGCAGACTTTGGAGGATATGTTGAGAGTGTGTGCCTTGCAGTTCAGGGGGAGTTGGGATAAGAACCTTTCTCTGATGGAGTTTGCCTATAATAACAGCTTCCATTCGAGTATCGGTATGGCTCCCTTTGAGGCACTTTATGGGAAGCAGTGTCGTACGCCCTTGTGTTGGAATGAAGTCGGAGAAAGAGAGATTTTTGGTCCTGAGATTATCCATGACACAAATGAGAAGATCAAGGTGGTCAGAGATAGACTCAAGGCTGGTCAGAGTAGGTAAAAGAGTTATGTAGATGTCCACATGAAGGACCTTGAGTTTCAAGTAGGCGATTGGGTGTTCATGAAATTATCACCTTGAAAAGGGGTAGTTCGTTTCGGTAAGCGTGGGAAGCTTAGTCCGAGATATGTTGGGCCTTATAAGATAATAGAGCGAGTTGACCCTCTTGCTTATCGGTTAGTTTTGCCTCCGGAGTTGTCCAGGATACATAATGTGTTTCATGTATCCATGCTTCGCAAGTATATTGCCGATCATTCTTATGTGCTTGAAGAGCAGCCGATTAGTTTGCAGAAGGATTTGTCCTATGAAGAGGAGCCGGTTCAGATTCTTGACCGAAAGGAGCAAGTGCTTAGGAACAAGTCAATCCCACTTGTCAAGGTGCTTTGGAGAAGCCACCAAGTAGAGGAAGCTACTTGGGAATCGGAGGAGCGAATGAGGCAGTAATATCCTTTCCTCTTTGTTTAGTTGGTATGTAAATTTTGGGGACGAAATTTTTATGAGGAGAGAATTGTCACGCCCCGACCCTTAATTTTTACCTTAATTACTAGCACGGTGGTAATAATTACCTTTATGAGCACAATTTTATGTGCTTGAAGAGCAGCCGATTAGTTTGCAGAAGGATTTGTCCTATGAAGAGGAGCCGGTTCAGATTCTTGACCGAAAGGAGCAAGTGCTTAGGAACAAGTCAATCCCACTTGTCAAGGTGCTTTGGAGAAGCCACCAAGTAGAGGAAGCTACTTGGGAATCGGAGGAGCGAATGAGGCAGCAATATCCTTTCCTCTTTGTTTAGTTGGTATGTAAATTTTGGGGACGAAATTTTTATGAGGAGAGAATTGTCACGCCCCGACCCTTAATTTTTACCTTAATTACTAGCACGGTGGTAATAAGAATTTTACCGTCGTCGTCAGTAAGTGTTTAATTTAATTGGTCCCTAGAGTGGTGTTAGGAGACGATTATTTTGAAGGATTTATTCGAAAGAAGAAAAAGTGACGACTGTAAAAATGGTAATTTTTGCTAGTAAAAGATAATTTTTATTGAGGTATTATTTTTTGGGGTGTTAAATTTTTGGATTTGGGTATATGGGAGGTTGGACCCGGCTAGGCCGAGCCCAACCCATTTCCTTCTCTGCCCAAGACCGCCGCGCCGGTCCCAATCGGTCGGCCTCCGACCCATCTCTCATCCTAGACCGGTGAGAGGATTCCTAGCGCCGTCGGTCGGAAGAAATCCCGCCTGGAAGTTCCGACTGCCCAAAGGCTTCCGTCGTCGGAACTCCCTCCGCCGGACGCCATAGCCAGCGAGTCTTGGCTCAAAAGAAAGCCCTCCTTCTGTGCAGCAATCCCTCTAAAGGGCTCCCTCCATCTCGAGCTAGGTAAGGAGAAATCGGTAATGGAAATTATAGGGCATTTTGTGTGTTTTCGTTCGATTGGCTTAGTTAGGCTTGAAATTGGTGTTTATGATAGTTAGTAAAGTTGTAGAGGAGGTTGAAAGGAAGGTGCTGTCAAATTTTGGTGGGCATTGGAGGTCGCCGGAGCTGGCCGCCGGCCGCCGCTGCTGGCAGAGTCGCCGCCGCCGGGAAATTTTTTTTTTGTAGAGAATTTTATGAGGAGTTTATTGGAATGAGTTTATAATTTTTGGATAAGTTTTGGATAGGTTTGGGAATTTTTGAAGTTTGGTATTCTTGGCGGATTATTAAGTTAAAATCCGGCCATGTGATTATTTAAAGTTAAAAAGATGGAAGGTGTTAGAGGATGTCGGTTAAGAGTTTGTGGAGTTTTATTGGTTGGTAGTGAAATTAAGATTTTTGGGCGATAGGCTTGGTTGAGCGCGCGAAGCTCCTTTTTAATTTCGCCTATTTTTCCTTAAGCTTTGGTGTGCTAATTAAGGATTTAATTATGTTTTTGAAACACGACGTGAGGAGGCTCGAGTTGACGAGGCCTCAGACCGACATCAGGCTAAGGCCTAATTTGTGAGTGGATCTTTGTTTTAAATAATTTGCTTAAATGCTTTTTGTTGAATAATGATTTTTCTGTTGTTGGAAATTTCCCGAAATTAAGAATTTCGGTGATTATACTCATATATAGTTGAACATGAGAATAATATGTATATGATTAAATGCTAGCTAGCTATACGTGATTTTTCCCCATACTGAGGTACAATTCCAGTATGGGGTGACGTGAGCGTTAGACGTCAGCGTCGTTGTCTTGTACGCTTATCTATTTTTTGAGCTTATTCATAGATATCGTACAAGAGATAGTCGAGTGTGAATACATATTGATATATATATATATATATAATATTTTAGCCTGAGAGGCCATTTTTCCTAAAGTTTGGGAGTCTAACGAGGCTAAACCCCAGTTTGGAATTTCGAGTTAAGCTTTTAAGCTATCGCTGGTAAAGCGTTTTCTTTGAAAGTATTTGTGGGGAAATATTTATTTGTTGTTGGAATTGCTTTTGTCCACTCACTCTGACGTTTTTGAATATTTTCTCCTGGGCTCTTTGTTTTTAAAATGGCCAGTCTGCAGCGTTCGCGTGAGGTCTAGAAGGTGACGTCGATGCATAGTGACCCATCTATCCGCTACATTTCGCCAGTAGGTTACCTGTTTAATCTACTAGGGGATTGTTAGCTTCCGTTGTGTTTTAAATTTTAGTAGCTTTGAATATTGTTGGGATTTCTGTATATCTCATTCTGACTACTTTTGGGTTGTAGCGGAGAATGTTAATTTATTTTGATTAATTAAGTGGTTCTTTTCTGTTCTTCTGAGTTAGGATTGTCCATTTTCAAAGGAGGTTTGCTGAGTCCTTCGGTAAATTTTTCTTGGAGGTGGTCCCCACAAGACTCACCTCGGGTTTCAGGGTGAAATTCGGAGCGGGTCTTGACATATGTCCTCAAACGGAGGATGAAATATATCATATTTCAAAAAGACAGGTCATCTAGAAGGTATCAAAACATTTAAGGGGTAAAAGATAACATTAGTGACATAGGATCTGATTCCAGATACCAAAATTGCAATAAATTAGGCAGTATCTGACATTAGTAAAATACAATCCTTCAAACCGTTATGAAGGTGATGATGCAAAAACATCATAGCAAGGACACATTATTTGATAGCAATTCCAAGACTTTTAAGCTGAGGTTCATCTGCTTTGAAGACCTGGTACAATTAATTTTTGCTCGTAGATGTGATGGACTACAAAACTGAATTTGGATAAATTCATCATCATCATAAGCACAACCAGTGAGGTAAAATATGATCCGTTATGTGCTAGAATTGTAAAAATCATAACAATAGTGTGACAAATGCATATATTTATTTACGGTATTGAGAGCGGATTCCACGCACCAAGGTGCACTGTCACCATTAATGTAAAAGTCACCTAATTGGATATGCAAAGATAGAATGAAGAATGAAAACTGTCAATTTCTTCCTCTAGTATTTTCATTTTTGATTCAATCAGATTAAATGCGTATAACTTTTCGACCTCAAGTCCTTACCTCTTGTGTTTGAAATAATTGAATTAGTTTTTTGACTTTCAGTTTTGTTGACGGCCTTCGCATATGTACATTATAGTGTCACATGAATGACTAAATAAAATAAAAATCTGAGATTATATATTAAGTGTTTGGTACACTTATACCTTGATATATACAAGAATTTTCTAATATTTACATAAAGTCACGTATTACAACAACAAGAAAGATACTTACAATTTTCGAATATTTGCTTTTGTCTTCAATATATTTGTTCCAAGATCCCAAAAACAAAATATATTTCAATACGACAAAAAAAAAAACACTTGTTATCTTTCGAGCTTTCCGTATCTCTGTCCATCAGTACAATACAAAGGCTCAAAGCGTAGACAAATGCAGGCGCCAAAGCCCCCTTTTCAGATTTTCCGAGTCTCCATTCGCCGCTAGAAAGAAATAAAAGAAATAAAGCATCCATCTTTTAGAGTTACAGAGACCAACAGTCCAACACACCTCTCTAATCTCGCCCTCGGAGAATGTGCCCTCCAGTGTGAACCATGGAAGCCCATTGTAGGCACCCCCCTTGTCAAAGTGTTTCATCTTTTCCATTAGAGCTTCAGTTCTAGCCTAGCTTCATCTAAGTAAGGAGATTCTGGTCATCTGACACAGAAAGGTGAAAGCTTTCTTTCTTCACCCACAAAGGAACCCAGTTCAAGTTTACACACTACCTCTCACTGAGAGGTCTTGAGGTCTCAAATGGGAGCCCTTCAAGCCACAGTTCTTCTCTGCTTGGTCTTATTGCATCTGTGCAGCAGCATTCTTGCCCAAGATGAAGATTGGAAGACTGCTACTGCAACTTACTCCAAAGAAACAGATGGGTCTATCATTACTGGTACTCTTCTTGCTTCTAGTCTAAACAAGTTTGCAGAAGTTTCAAGCTTTTGACTTCATAATGGGTTCTCAAAGCCTATTGTATGCAATTTTTCTATGTTTTGACTACATAATGCTTAATGGGGGTCTATTTTAAGGTAGAATTTGCAGAAGTTTCAGGCTTTTGCCTATATGATGTTACTTCATGTTGACAGGTTTCGAATTTCATTAGAGGATTCTCGAGGTCTGTTATGAATTTGCGGTACTTAAAGGACTATGAGATTTTGGATATTCCATGTTTAAAGTATTCAGCTTTAGTATGGGTGCTGAAGGGTTTGCAAGATTTACAAGTTTTTGACTGCTTAAAGCAGCTCTATGTTTCCATATTCTCACTCGATTGGTAGGTTCTTACAGTTTGTTGTTTATTTTCTTGCAGAAGGTGCTTGTGGTTATGGTGACCTTCACAAGATTAGCTATGGGAAATACAGTGCTGGGCTGAGCGGGATTTTGTTCAACAGAGGAAGTACTTGTGGTGCTTGTTATGAGCTGAGATGTGTTGACCACATCTTATGGTGCCTGCAAGGGAGCCCCTCTATAATACTCACTGCTACGGATTTCTGTCCTCCGAATTTTGGGCTTTCGGCGGATTATGGTGGCTGGTGCAATTTCCCCAAAGAACATTTTGAGATGTCAGAGGCAGCATTTGCTGAAATTGCAAAGAAAAAGGCTGATATTGTGCCAGTTCAGTATAGGAGGTAAAGGAGATCTGCTGCTCACAATTATCTGTTCTTTGTTCTGGTTTTAATTGCTTCCACTAAGCAAAAAGGTCTGTGGATTTCCTGTGCAGGGTGAAGTGTGACAGAACTGGAGGACTACGGTTCACTATGAGTGGAAGCTCGCACTTATATGAAGTCCTGATTACCAATGTAGGTTCGGATGGGGAAGTGGTTGCTGTGAAGGTGAAGGGTTCGAAAACAGGGTGGATACCGATGACTAGAAACTGGGGACAGAATTGGCAAAGCAATGTCAATCTTCAAGGGCAGCCTCTTTCTTTCGAGGTAACAGTCAGTAGCGGAAAAACGCTCGCATCTTACAATGTTGCTCCATCAAAATGGCAATTTGGTCAGACATTTGAAGGGAAGCAGTTCTAGTATGGGATTAGAAATCATATGCATTGATGCCATTGAAGAACAGAACGCTGCTCCTGGTCACGAGTCCTTGTCATATTAATTTTTCTGCTATCCTTAAAAGTTTAGGTGGTGGTCAAAAAGAAGGAGAATTGTAGAAGCAAGTTGCAAAGAATGGGAATACGAGGTCCCAGTTTTGTCTCGTGATGATAGGAGGATTAGGACGTGTAATACTTGATGGAACATGTAATTATTTAAAGTGATGCTACTGCATTCTTGTTTATATTTTGACTTTTACCGGTTGTATTTGATTTGTGTTTAACTGTATACGTTGTTCTTGGAGATGGCTTACCAGATATTGTTTATAAATGAGCCTTTTTAATAAGGATTCTTAAGTTGAGAGTTTTTCGGTTTATAGTTTAAAAGACATATTTTTCGATCACATCTTGGCATCTCATCCGTTCAATTTTTAGATTTATGTGTAGATCAGCTTTACAAATTTTCAGCCAAATCGATGATCGTTAAGGTAACAACTTAGATCAAATTAATGGACGAACCAAATCTGTCAAACATGAACCGTTTATATTTATAATTAATAAATCACACTTATGAATGTCTTAACGATTTTCAATATGGTTAAAAATTTACAGAAATAATATACTTATAAATACCTATAAACTGAACGATCAAAATATGAATATAAGATCGAAAAGTGAGATAAGCTGAAAAGTCTTTAACTTAAAGGTCCTCGTTAGAAAGGCTCCCTTGCTTCTACAGGTAAAAGTTACCCCATTCTGGAACTCAACAATTGATTTTCAAAAATGAGCTAGAGTATCATTTATCCAAGGGTCAAAAATTGTATCAAAAATCACCAAGAAAAACCAGAAGATGACTGAGCATGTCAAACTGCAGTGCATTCAGAAGGAAAAGGAAAAAACCGCAGAAAAATCGAAAAAAGAAGTAGCAGAGAGACTCTGGTGTACACGAGAGGAATTCAGAGAAAATGTTCTGTGTAATATTTTATTAACAATTTTCATACTAAATAACATTGATAATTCATCCAGACCTGCTGAAGCTAGAGACAGATGCATAACGCAAACACTTTCAGACTATTATTCAGCCCTTTATATCAGTTGCATTTGTGTTGACATCAGTACCAGCTGGTACTTTTGGGCATCTCAGTGACATGGTCTTCAGCTTCCTTATAATTAATTTGTTTAGAGGTCTCATACTATTACCAAAAGCATTGTTCTCCAACGCATACGAAACTGTGCATCGGCTTCTCCGACGACCGGTTGGGATGGGGTTTGGGTCTACAGGCCCTGAGAATGATGCAGCAGAACTTTGATCATAGTTGGGACCATCTTCCAAAACATGGAGATTTACAGCGGAACCACCAGGCTGGAGAACACTTATCATTTCCTGGTGGAAATAATTATAGTTTTGGAAGAAAAAGAAGATCCTGACTACGATCCTGGTTAGCAAAGTTTTACAGCATTGGTTTCAGAGCCTGCACACCCACATAAGTTGTTAATGAACAACTAAAGGAGGGTAACGATTTTCAATTTAGGGTTTAACATAATAGAATACCCATAACCAACTTCCTAAACATTTTTGAACCCACAATAGTGACAGTGTATGAAAGCAAAATGAGGATATATATGCAACTCATTGAAAAATGAGGAATATCAAGAAAAATGAAAGAAAAATAGGGACATGCAATATATGTGCCTCAGTCCTCAAAGAAGCTCTATCATTGGTGTATTGTCGTGGTAGTCTAATGACTTTAGATTAAAAATGAAACGATACGAGCGAACCTCGTCTTTGAAATAGTAAAATTTAATTTCATCACTTCTGCTATGCAGCCATTTTCTAAGAATTGTTACTGTAAGACAATTCAATATACAAATCCTAAAACAGAAAAAGGTTCTTAATAGACAGAAATTAGCCTAATATCATATAAAAGATCAGATAAGATAAAAGGAAGTGGCTGATAATCATAAAAGCTGTACAGCAATTAGTTATTCTTGTATCTGTTGCATGTTTGTTAGCACATATACAGCAGTTGATACTGATGTAAAGCATTACAACTTTCAGGCTATAAGTGGTGACAAGAAGTTGAGAAAGAGTCAAATGGGTTGCGTATGGAAAAGAGAGTGTGCAATGGCAAGTTAAATCATGATTCTATTATATAGCCAAAAGTGACCAAAATATTTTCTTAAGTGAATGAGAACTCTGACTAATAAGAACCAACTCACAAAGTATTTAAGTTTTACAAAGAACTAAGTTGATCTGTTCCCAACTTTTAGGCTAAGCAATACTTCTCCAACCAACTAAGTCTTACCAAGAACTTGAGTCTCAGTCTCAGTTTATCCTATGGGAGATGAAGTCAATATATTTACCCATCATGACCAGATTTTGATACAATTCCTTGCAAGGCAATATCATATGATCTTATCCAATTGAGTCATCACTGACTCGCTGCCATTTCTTCATTCTTCCCTAGAAACTCCAGAGACTCACCATACAAATTTTGAGCATCCTGCCTTACAATACCTAAAGGACCTGTCTCTCCCATCGACTCTAGACCTTTTATAAGCATTCTAAAGGATGACCTATCTGGTTCACATCCTACCCCTTTCATCAAGTAGTAGTACTCCATTGCAAGATTAGGGAGGTTAAAACTTATTGATGCTGTCAACAGAGCGTTAAAGCCCTCAATGTCAGGCTGTAAATTAGCATCTTTTTTCAAGCACAAGCAAAGAAGTTCAACTTGTTCAAACAATTCATTTTTAGCCATTACCTTGATCATATCAGCATAAAGCAAAACCTGTGGCTTATACCAGTATTCCTTTCTAATGTCTTCAAAAACCTGTAAGAAACAACGCATAAACAATATCAATGCAAGAACAGTATATCCATCAAATAGTTCACAGAAATCACAAGAACAACAACAATAAATACTCTTAAGGAAAAAGCATCACAAAACAAGCAAAGGAAACAGATGGAAAAACAAGTCATATGCAAACCTTTCGGTACCCAATTCATAATCTAATTTAATTCAAGCAACCAAATAGTACCCAAGTCAACTTTTTAGATAAATTCATGGAAACACGGATTGAAAGCTATGAAATGAAATAAGATTTTAAAGAGGAAACCTTGAGGGCCAAGAAGCACTCATTTTGGCGTAGAAGGTCTTTGAGTACGGCCATCATGTCGAGCTTCAATAAGCGCCTGAACTTGGAATTGAAGACTTGCTCCATAAGACTCTCGTTTTTCTGGGCCCTCTTCAACGCTTGAATGGTCTGAATGGCTTCGATGCTGAGATTCCTTCCCTTCTGCAAAGGCCTTGGGTTCTTGCTTCTGTCTCTCATTGTTATTATCAATGAATATCTCTTGGGTTTTGGAAGATGCAGATATTGAGACTGAGGCTGTGCATCAAAGCTTGTGAAGGTTTTGGGTACAGAGCTGAATGTGGCGACGGTTTGAAGTGCGGAAGGCCTCATTACGTTTGGATGTTGCTAACCAAACCAGTCTTTTTTGGGAAGACGATAGTCGTATATATACCACTGCGTAGATTTCTCGGGGCATAGCAGAAGAAATTATCTTTTTTAAAATGAGTTAGCAATTTACGTCGATTATGTTAGCAAGTTCGTAATACAGTCATTTTTTGGATTGCGGTACACTAATATTCTAACAAAATGAGACTGATCCCTTGTCATAACTCAAATGCCCTCCAACTTGGTGGCCACAAACTTCAGACATGAAGATTTTACATTAAACAGCTGTATCAACCTTACCATATTAGGTCTTAGATGTGTTCAACAAAATACTTTAGATAACTTTCTCAAATATTATATTATACACGCAATCATTATATATTAAGTATTGGTGTTTCCTCTTATATATCGGTCTTTAAAATGATAGGTGAGTGAGCTATTAGTCAGTGGTTTGGAGCAATTTAGATATAGTCCATCTTAAGGGATGTTTTTCACATGTTCGAACCAAGAAACTCTTCTCGTTGAGATAATCTCAACAACATACTATGTGTCATACCCTATTTCCCTCCGCCTAAGTCCAATGTCATAGCATTTCACTTCCTCCTAATAAATCCCACGGTCACCAACCTCTCCTTGTGAATACTACATCATATCCTCTCTACCAATCTCACAATTGCCACATCAACCCCATCTCATATATAAATTATTTGATCACGTCTCTTCTTCAAACTAATAAGTTCTTTCAAAACCAAAATCTATTTTACTAAACCATTTTTACACCCATACCGATCAGTATTAAGTACAATGTTGTCGGTAGTCAGTAAACTACCTTCCTCGCTCATAGACCAGTTATGGAACTTGTAGACAGACATCTCACCTACCTCGCCATGGAGAAAGATCATCAATGCAGCTATGGGAATGTGCTCTTCCAAGCTCCACAAGAAGGCACCATGATAGAAGTTATATGCATTCTGTCCCATATTAGAAATGTAATGTAAGAGGGAACCTTCCTTATCTATAAAAGAAAAGCTTCTCCTCTAGATATAGGGATCTGGAAGACAATAGGATCAGATAAAAAGCCCACCCCGCGAGATATAAGGAGGAAGATAATACTCCACCCCGCGAGCCGTAAAGTAGATTAACTGTACTCCACCCCGCGGGATGGATCCCCCCCCCCCCCCCGCGCGAGATTAGTAGCCCGCCCCTCCCCTATTTGTAATCCTCCAGACCGCGCGGGATGGTTCCCCTTGTAACCTGCGCGGGATGGAAACTCTTGTAATATCAAAGGCCTATTGGCCATGATAGTAGAATTTTAAGTGGACGTAGCCGTGCTCTCCAATGACATGGTGAACCACTATAAATATTGTCCTTGTTCATATTCATGTTCCACCGTGCTTCTGCAGAGCCTGCTGGATCTTGCAGAAACAATTGGCGCCGTCTATGGGAAGTGTTACTAAAAGTCATGTTGTTCTACCACCCGAGAGGCAGGATAGATGCGAGGCGAGATGGCTTGCATGGGAGGAAAGGCGAGATAAATCACATGGAGGCGAGGCGAGATACCTCCCTTTGAGTGAGGCGAAGTAGCTCGCGAGGAAGCAAGGCGGGATAGCTTGGGATGCAGGAAAAGAGAAGGAAAATTGTGAGTCCCGGATAATTGTCAACGAGAGGAAGCATGCAACAACTGCTTAGGAAAATTTTGACTCCCAGATAATAACTAACGGGAGGAAGCATGCAACAACTGCTTAGGAAAATTTTGATTCCCGAATAATAACTAACGGGAGAAAGAATGCAACAACTGTTTTGAGGTTTTTATACCCGAGCAAGAACCAACGGGAAGCATGCGCACGAACTAGAAGGCATGCATACAACCCCGAAAACGTACCACCGGGAAGCATGGGTGAAACAACTAGAGCCATGAGAACCATAAGTCCCTTGTACAGCTCCCGTAGAGTGGGAGTTGGGCAGTTCATATCATTCCCTTCATACGGAGAATAGTGGCCTGATAACCCACGCGAGGATAATACCCCGCGCTCGAGCAGAAACACATGATATAAAAAGGTTCACTACATTCCTCCATCAAAAATAAGACGTGATAAAACACATCATGAGTCCAAACTTTGGGGACTGGGCACAGTTCGCGCGAGGGGCCTGAACTCGCCCGAGTGTCAACCCTTCAGCGCGAGGCGGACTCATAGTCTCGCGCGCGGAGCGAACCGACCAGCTCGCGCGTATTCCTTGTACGGGGAACGGATTCCATTGCTCGCGCGCGGAGCGAACCAAATAGCTCGCGCGATAGTCATTGTAAGAGTGAGCGAAACCACACAGCTCGCGTGGTAATCCCCGCTCGCGGAGCGCACTTGTCAGCTCGCCCGTGTGTCAGCCTTCCTGGGCAAGGCGGAGGCCACAGCCCGCGTGTACTCCTTGTTCGCGCGAGCGGCCACAGCTCGCGTGGTAATCCCCGCACGCGGAGCGCACATGTCAGCTCGCCCGAGTGTCAACCCTTCTAGGCGGACCCCTCAGTTCGCGTGCAAGTATCATGTGCGAAGATAGAACTCTCGGACTCCACGGTTCGCGAGTACTCCTCTTTCGCGCGAGCGGTCTCAGCTCGCCCGTGCGTAAGCCTTTTTGAGAGCAAACTCCTCCGCTCGCCTGAGTGCATGTCCACCTATGCGGCAGCTCTTTCCACAGATAAGTCCTTCATTTAATTGCCTCTTATGAAAGTACAAAGCATGCTTCACGTACGAACTATATAACATGGTCTATGATCACTATTGTCCATTCATATTTGTGAGTCCCGGATAAGTGTCACCGGGAGGAAGCATGCAACAACTGCTTCGGAGAATCTCGATTCTCGGATAAGAACTAATGGGAAGAAACATACCAACCATTTCATGAGATTCTTGTACCCGAGCACCAACGGGAAGCATACACGAACTAAAATGCATGAACCATTTTGCCTTTTGATAATTATTATGTCATATCCGTACTTGGTTAGCCCCATAATTGTGTCAATCATTTGTTCATTGTGAAGATACAACAAACCTCGCCCAGTCGAGTCATAGGCGATCTCCACAGCTCGCGGGATAGTCTAGGCACGCGAAACGAACTGATCAGCTCGCGTGTATGACATGTCTGCGAGGCGAACTCCATATCTCGCATTGAAGTAGAGGCACGCGGAGCGAACAAATCTCGTGCGGAGCCATCTGATTCAGCTCGCGTGTATGACATGACCGCTAGGCGAACTCCATAGCTCGCGCGTGGTTCTTGCACGCGGAGCGAACTCAACAACTCGCCAGTGTCACCGACATCCATCTAGCGTGTGTCACCGAGACCCATCTCGTCAGTGTCACCAAGATGCACCTCGCGTGTCTCACTGATATAGTCATTATAAGCGGAGAGGACTCCTCAGTTCGGCCCCCGGACTCCTCAGTTCGCGCCCGTGGACTCCTCAGCTTGCCAGCTCGCCCGAGTGTCAAACCTTCAACACGAGGCAGACTCATCCGCTCGCGGGTGCCTGTTGATAAATAACTGATCTATGGGCCTTTTATATGTTAAGTCCCCACTCAAGACATGTCTTGAGTGGGAACTTGGGGGGACTTGTTGTCGGTAGTCAGTAAACTACCTTCCTCGCCCATAGACTAGTCATGGAACTTGTAGACATACATCTCACCTACCTCGCCATGGAGAAAGATCATCAATGTAGCTACGGGAAGGTGCTCTTCCAAGCTCCACAAGAAGACACCATGATAGAAGTTATATGCATTCTGTCCCACATCAGAAATGTAATGTAAGAGGGAACCTTCCTTATCTATAAAAGGAAGGCTTCCCCTCTAGATATAGGGATCTGGAAGACAATAGGATCAGATAAAAAGCCCACCCCGCGAGATATAAGGAGAAAGATAATACTCCCCCCGCGAACCGTAGAGTAAATTAATTGTACTCCACCCCGCGGGATGGATCCTCCCCCCCTCCCCGCGGGATTGGTAGCCCGCCCCTCCCCCATTTGTAATCCTCCAGACCGCGCGGGATGGTTCCCCTTGTAACCTGCGCGGGATGAAAACTCTTGTAATATCAAAGGCCTATTGGCCATGATAGTAGAATCTTAAGTGGACGTAGCCGTGCCCTTCGATAGCATGGTGAACCACTATAAATATTGTCCTTGTTCATATTCATGTTCCACCGTGCTTCTGCAGAGCCTGCGAGATCTTGCAGAAACACACAACATAACCCGTATCATGTCTACTCTTACTAGTTACCATCCAGCTTGGGAATGAGGAAACCCTTTGGATCTCCCTTTGTGATAATAGTTAATAACAAAAATAGAAACCAACGAAAGATATTAGGGAAAATGCCCATTTAGTACTAATTCAAACCCTTTATTTCATATTCCAATGATAATCTTTTGCATTAGCCCATTCCAATATAAGGTAACCTTTTTTATGCCCAAATGCACAAATTTTTACTAAAGTCTTAACAAACCATATTATTTTAAGACTATTTTGCCCTCACCTCTTCAACATGAAAAAACTTGGCCGGAACCTCGGACTCCGGTCACCGGCCGCCGGACTCCGGTCACCGGATTTTCCCTGACTGCCGGATTCCGGTCACCGGATTTTCCCCTGTAACCAATTACTGACCCCCAATAATCAGTTACTGACCAGTTAATGACTCATAATAACCAGTTACTAACCCCCAGTAACCAGTTATTGATTAATTAGTGAAACCCAGTAACCAGTTACTGACCCCCAATAACTTTTTAGTTTTCAGTTACTGACACCCAGTAATCACTTAGTTTTCAGTTACTGACACCTAGTAATCAGTTAGTTTTCAGTTACTGACACCCAGTAATCACCCAATAATCACTTACTGACTCTCAATAATCAGGTTACAAATCTCAAATAATAACTTATTGGCCCCAATAATCAGTTATCAATCCTCAATAATCACTTTCAAAGGTAAGGATAAAAAAAATAAAAAATAAAAATAAAAAAATAAAAAAACTGACTTAAACTGGGCACCCATATTTCTTCTCTGGGCACCCACCTTCCCCGATGGTGAGCACACCAGCCTCCTCCACCGAACCCGGCGCACCTCACTCTGCATAACAAGTCCATATCCGGCGCACCTCACCTCACTCCACCGAACCCGACGCACCTCACCTCACATCGACAAGCAGTGCCCTTCCCCAGCCACGATCCAGCCCGGATTGAACTCCAGCCAAGTTGCAGCTCGCTAATATCTACACCATCTCGTCGTCGTCGGCTTGGCGCAGATCGGAGTCGCTCCGGGATCGGATAGGAGATCTGGTGAGGTGGAGGAAGGACTAGACGCCGTCGCAGGCGTAGGAGATCTGGTGTGGTGCGGTGGAGGCGAGGTGATAAGGTCTTGGTTGATGAAGAGAGAGAGAGAGAGAGAGAGAGAGAGAGAGAGAGAGAGAGAGAGAGAGAGAGAGAGAGAGAGAGAGAGAGAGAGAGAGAGAGAGAGAGAGAGAGCCATGGCTGAGAGGCATTGAATCCGGCGAGAAAGGTTACAGAGAGAGAGAGAGATACAGAGAGAGATCGGAGGTTTAAGAGAGAGAAGAGGACATACTTGTAATTTTATTAAAAATCATTGGAATGGGCTAGGAGAAAAGATTTACATTGAAGTGGGTATTAAAATCCCTGTTTTTGTGCATTTAGGCATTTTCCCAAGATATTAAATATTAAAATTATTATCCATTTTGACCTAAAGACAAAATTAGAAAAGGAATAATAATCCATAGAAAAAACGTAGTCTCCGGGTCAAAGATATACGTAGCCGGTAGCTCCCTGTCAGTATACGCAAAGGCCACAGAGACAAAAAACCATCACACACAGTCCTCCCTCCCTGTTAGAAATTTCCGATTACGCAAAATCGTCAATTCTCAAATGCACCACCGACGCGGCGGCGGATAATCCTCCTCCGGATCCGTCAATGTCGGCCTCTCAAACCCTAGGCGGGGTTTCACGCGCCGGCCGCATCCTCGGCCCTTCCCTCGACAAAATCATCAAGAACGCGGCGTGGAGGAAGCACTCGCATTTAGTCTCCGCCTCCAAATCCGCCCTCGACAAACTCGACTCCCTCTCCGACTCCCCTCTCAACGACCCCAACTCCCCCGTCGTCGGCTTCCTCTTCCCAGACGCCGAGTCCGTCCTCGCCCCTCTCCTCCTCGCCGTCGACTCCGCCCACCCCAAGGTCGTCGAGCCCGCCCTCGACTGCGCCTTCAAGCTCTTCTCCCTCGGCCTCTTCCGCGGCGAGATCCACTCCGCCGCCCCCAAATTCGTCCTCTTCCGCCTCATCGACTCCGTCTGCAAGACCGGTGGCCTCGGCGACGACGCCATCGAGCTCTCCGTGCTCAGAGTCCTCCTCGCCGCCGTCAGATCGCCGCTCGTCGCGATCCGAGGGGACTTTCTGGTGAGCATTGTGAGGAGCTGTTACAATGTGTACCTTGGTGGATTGAACGGCACCAATCAGATCTGTGCTAAGTCGGTTTTGGCTCAGATTATGG
This sequence comes from Fragaria x ananassa, assembly GCA_034370585.1. NCBI lineage: Eukaryota > Viridiplantae > Streptophyta > Magnoliopsida > Rosales > Rosaceae > Fragaria > Fragaria x ananassa. The sequence goes on from CP139769.1 coordinate 21,004,499, forward strand.
TGATTGTCTTCACCAGAGTCGAGGCCGATGCTATGCACGTCAGCATTCCCAGGGTTTCGGTGAACGAGCTGCTGGAATTCACTGATAAGAATTTGAACGAAGGGAGCTCCATTTTGTTCTGCCAGAACTTCGTCAATGAGGTTATGGAAGCTAGTTATGGAGGTCCTGATAGTGTCAATATGGCGGCTCCGTCCCCTAGGAGATTGCAGAATGGAAATGCCGGTGAGTCGGGGGATGGAGAGTCCAATGATGGAGCTGAATCGGGCGAGGGAGGCGGTAGTAGTAAGATTCGGGATGACGGATTTTTGTTGTTTAAGAATTTGTGTAAGTTGTCGATGAAGTTCTCGTCGCAGGAGCATTCGGATGATCAGATACTATTGAGGGGTAAGATATTGTCCTTGGAGCTTCTAAAGGTGGTCATGGACAATGGGGGTCCTATTTGGCGCACCAATGACAGGCAAGTGATTTGATCTAAATTTATTATTAAACGATTCCGGTCTAGTAACTGAGCAGAGTGACTTAGCAATATGGATTGTTGTTTCTGTTTGTCATAATATAAACTAGTGAGTAAGCAACTTATGATGAATTCATATGTAATAGTGTAAGCAATTATATGGATCCGGTATAGTGGAAAACAAGTGAGTAAGCAACACATGATGAATTCATATGTAATAGTGTAAGCAATTATATGGATCCGGTATAGTGGAAAACAAGTGAGTAAGCAACACATGATGAATTTATATGTAATAGTGTAAGCAACTTATTGATTCCGGTATGGTGGAAAACTAGTGACCAAGCAATGATATTAGTGCAAGCTAAAATATAAACCAGCTATGATGATGGACTAGTAACTGAGCAATGCCTGTCTTTCAGTTTCTTTCATTTGCTTTAGGAATCTATATAGAGACTGAGGGAAACTGAACTAGTGACTAAGCAATGTATAAAGCATTCATATATACATATGGTGCTTCAAGTGGCATTTTGTTGTTGTTGTTAAGGACTTTTTGGTGAATGTACATCATTTTATAATGAGAAAAAAGAATATATATGTTCCATCACTTACACCCGCATACCTTTTATCTGGGAGTTGGGTGGATGCTGGTCTATATGTTATTTTGTGCTATTAAAATACTAAATGGTTATAATAAGCGTCACTCCTGAGCCTGGTTATGTACTTATTATAGAAACTAAGTTTGACGGATGTCAGTTTGAAGACTGGAGTAAGAAGAGGATATAATGCTAAATATGTATCTGTTGCTTTTTTTTTGTCTGATGTGTATTGTTTATATATATATATATATATATAGATGTAGAAGATCCTGTTATTCAGGCACATTTTGCAGCCGATTTTAAGAATTAAGCATGAGAAATCTAATAGTTTCATTTTCTTGACCAGGTTTCTCAATGGCATCAAGCAGTTCCTATGCTTATCATTGCTCAAAAACAGTGCGTTGTCAGTTATGTCTATATTCCAGCTGCAGTGTTCTATTTTCACGAGCTTGTTATCAAAATTTAGATCAGGGTTGAAAGCAGAAATCGGTATATTTTTCCCCATGCTCGTCTTACGCGTGCTTGAGAATGTTCTCCAGCCTAGTTTCTTGCAGAAAATGACAGTCCTCAATCTTTTAGAGAAGATCTCTCATGATTCACAGATTATCATTGACATTTTTGTCAACTATGACTGTGATGTGGATTCTCCAAACATTTTCGAAAGGTATTGCACTTGTCTGTTGCAATTCTTACTTGCATACTGAGATGCTATTAGAACAAAGAATTTCTTTTGGTAGCTAATTGTTGGTTTTGCGGTAGGTAACATGTTGTAGTTTGCCTCACATATATGACAACCTTTGGAGAGAGTTAAATTCTTTTTAGGTGACACAATCTTCTGTTTCATAACTTTACTCATGACCTAGATTGCATAATTGGGGTGCTTTTGTTTCAAAATGAAACCGAGACTTTCAGAGGTTGAGAACTTATATGGTAAGAAGCAATAAAACATCTCCATAATATATTTTGAAGTAGAGGATCTAAGAAAAATGTTGGTCACATGTATCTTGATTCTTAAGTAGAGGAAAAATCGTCTTTCTGTCAGTTTGTTTGAATGATTTCCTGTTGAGATTCTTTCTGAGAGATAGTCTGAAATCTTATTTAAAATTGCGAAATGGTTATTATTTCAGCTTGAATATCTCTGGGACAGATACATGCGTATTTCACCTTTTGTAAATGTCATTCCTTTTATGCATTGTGGCTTTTTGTAAAATGTATTAAAACCCTTATAATTCCATCAGATGCGTGCAGGATTGTCAACGGCCTTCTGAAAACTGCTCTAGGTCCGCCTTCTGGTTCGACAACAACATTATCTCCAGTCCAGGATATTACTTTTCAGCATGAATCAGTGAAGTGCTTGGTTAACATCATTAAGTCAATGGGAGCTTGGATGGACCGACAGAGACTGGGAGACTCCTATCTTCCAAAGACCAATGAGAGTGACACTCCATCAGAGAAAACAGATAATCAATTGACCCTAAACGGTGAAGAAGGAATTATTTCAGAAAATGAAGTACAACCAGAAGGAAATTCAGATGCTGTAACACTCGAGCAACGCCGAGCTTTTAAACTTGAACTGCAGGTTGAGATCTGCTTTATTTGTGTGGGGGCATATATTTTCAGTGTTATATTCCCTTCATTTACAGTTGGAAATTCTGTATATGCAAGAGTATCCCATCAGTTAAATGTTATTTAGGATAAATCAATTTCCCTTCCTTCTCGTGTTTTATGCTTATTTGTTCTTTCCAGGAAAGCCTAATAAGCCTGGCTCTCCCTTTAATGACAATAATTCTGTTTTCAATGCAGAAAGGTATCTCACTGTTCAATAGGAAACCTTCCAAGGGCATTGAGTTTCTGATAAGTACCAAAAAAATTGGGGGTTCTCCAGCAGATGTGGCGTCTTTTCTGAGAAACAACACTACGGGCCTAAATGAAACCATGATCGGTGACTATTTGGGTGAAAGAGAAGAATTTCCTCTGAAAGTTATGCATGCTTATGTAGATTCCTTTAATTTTAAAGGGATGGATTTTGGTGAAGCAATTAGGTTTTTCCTGCGGGGATTCAAGTTGCCCGGAGAAGCACAAAAAATTGACCGGATCATGGAGAAGTTCGCTGAACGCTATTGTAAATGCAGTCCAAATTCATTTACTAGTGCAGATACTGCTTATGTCCTTGCATACTCTGTGATAATGCTCAACACGGATGCCCATAATAGCATGGTTAAAGATAAGGTTCGTAGCATAATCTGTACCTTTTGGGTCATGCTATGTCATTTATTTTCATATGAAAGCACTTGGATTGAATGTTCAGATATTTTTGTTTCCTCATTATCATCGTCTTTTATTGGTTGTTGTTTCCCAAGATGTGGTTTATGTTGTAAAGTTATATCTCAAGAGGTTCTCATTCTTGTAGTCATCAAGTGGTCAAATCCATTTCTTCATGGTAACATCATTAATCTATGTTCCATCCCTTTTTTTTTTGAGATAAGATATTATTCCATCAACCTTTTATTTTCCAGAATTTTTCTTGGATTTGTTTTTCTGTTCTTTTTTTCTTTTTCCTTTTTCTTTTCTTTTTTGTTTTTGTTTTTGTTTTTGTTTTTTGGTGGAGGATTGAGGTGATTGAGGGATACTACCGACTCTACTTGTAGAAATTTTAAATGTCATTCTATAATGGATAAATGAAAGCGATTAGAACTGCTTGTATCTTATTTTTGTTATATATTTGGCGCTTTAGAACTTATCTTCTACGCTATATACTTCGGGTTTGAGGCTTTCAGGGGGTGGGGGAGCTGGGTGATTTGTGGGAGAGGATTCAATTCTTTGCTTCATTATGGCCTTCAAAAATCCAGAGTTTAGGGTTAATGATTTCTTAATTTATTTTATTTTTGCTAATTTAGATGGAGGAGCTGTTGTTTCCTAGTTGGCTGTTATCTATGTTTCTTGTTGGCTGCTTGGTTTTCGGCTAAAATATTTGAAGTTCAGTTGATTCATTAATCCCGATTGTTTTCTCTTAGAGAATTCAATTTCCTATATAGAAAAAGAATCTCTGTGCTGATACAGTATTGGCTGATTATCCAGATGACCAAGGCTGATTTTATACGCAACAACAGAGGAATAGATGATGGCAAAGATCTACCTGAGGAATATCTTGGTGCTCTATATGATCAGATTGTTAAAAATGAAATTAAGATGAAGGCTGACTCTTCTGTACCACAGAGCAAGCAAGAAAACAGCTTTAACAAATTACTGGGCCTGGATGGTATCCTGAATCTAGTAACCGGGAAGCAGACTGAAGAAAAAGCGTTGGGTGCAAACGGGCTTCTTATAAAGGACATCCAAGAGCAATTTAAGGCGAAGTCAGGGAAATCAGAGTAAGCTAAGATAAAAATTATAAGAGATAACTGTTTTAACTATATTCATGGACTATAAAATTTTTCCCAACAGTGTTTGACTTATTTCTAGACTAGTAGACTGATCAAGCTTGCAAAAGTGAGAAAGTTCAGTACTGGTTTAGCTATATGATTTTATCTGATAATATTTAATGATATTTGTTTTTGCTGAATCTGTGCCTTTCTAATTTCCTTTATTGGAAAAAAAAAACTATTGTGAGACATCTTCTTCTTTGTTCATGTAAGCTGGGTTGCAATTCAACTTTTTTTTACTTTGTCTCTTACAAAGGAACATGATAGTGGTAGGTTGAAAGTCAGTAGTAAATGTTCACATCTCATAAATCTGTCTTTCATAATGGTAATTAAAGTAATTAATCCCAGTCAAGCTTATGGCTTTGCTGATTTGGTTTGAGAGCTGAGATTAGAGATAAGAGATGAATTGGGACAGCTTTTGTCTGTCTATTACGAGTCTTTTAATATTCGGGAATTCATTAGTGCTTGGTACTGCAGGTCTGTTTATCATTCTGTGACAGATGTGGCGATATTGAGATTTATGGTGGAGGTCTGCTGGGGTCCTATGCTGGCCGCATTCAGTGTGACTCTTGACCAAAGTGATGACAGGCTTGCTACTTCTCAATGCTTACATGGTTTTCGATATGCCATTCATGTTACTGCTCTGATGGGAATGCAGACCCAGAGAGATGCATTTGTCACATCAATGGCAAAGTTTACTTATCTACATAATGCTGCAGATATGAGGCAAAAAAATGTGGACGCTGTGAAGGTAAGTACATTGTGTAGTATATCATATTGTACTTGTATTATCTATAATCTTTTTCAGATATGGATTTTCTTGGAAAATTATGTTATTTGTATTTTTTTAATACTATTTAAGATATTATGAGTGCTCAGATCGTTCCAGATGGAATATATAATTAATTCTTATTTATTAGTTCATGTTCAATGTATACTCTCAGTTAGTCTCATCGGATTGTCACTTTGCACATCAGTTTTACCTAATTATTTGCTTCTACAGGCAATAATAACAATTGCCATTGAAGATGGTAATCATCTTCAGGAAGCATGGGAACACATATTAACATGCCTTTCGCGAATTGAGCATCTGCAATTGTTGGGTGAGGGCGCACCTACTGATGCAACCTTTTTCAGTGGATCTAATAATGAATTGGATGACAAATCACCAAGGCCTATTGGTTTTGCTTCTCTAAAGAAAAAAGGAACCATCCAGAATCCTGCTGTGATGGCTGTTGTTCGTGGGGGTTCATATGATAGCACTAGTATTGGAATCAACACTTCGGGACTGGTATCTCCAGAACAGATTAATAACTTCATTTCAAATTTGAATTTGCTGGATCAGATTGGAAACTTTGAGTTGAACCATGTATTTGCTCATAGCCAAAGCTTGAACAGTGAAGCCATAGTTGCTTTTGTGAAGTCCTTGTGCAAAGTTTCCATGTCAGAATTGCAGTCTCCAACAGACCCTCGTGTTTTCAGCCTCACAAAAATAGTTGAAATAGCGTAAGATCTATCTCCATTTCTGATAAACTTCTGCTACAAATGATAGTTCATCTCGTGTTCTTCTATGATTCAAATTCTACAAATTTCTAAGATCTTCTATTTGAGTAGTTTCATGCGGTCCTTTTCGTGTAGAACTTAAACCCCCCACTCCCATGTGGTGTTTTTGACAGAGTTGATACACCAGTTGATTTCTCTCTCTCTCTCTCTCTCATTCATTTTTGCATTATTTTCGTGATAATGTGTTGTGCCACTTTATCCTGAATACAGATGTTGGCCGGCCTTTGCTAATCAAAGCTGAATATTTGTATTTGCAGGCATTACAATATGAACCGTATCAGATTAGTGTGGTCTCGAATATGGAATGTACTGTCAGATTTTTTTGTATCAGTTGGCTTATCAGAGAATCTTTCAGTTGCAATATTTGTGATGGATTCGTTGCGTCAGCTTGCTATGAAATTCTTAGAGCGTGAGGAGCTGGCAAATTACAATTTCCAGAATGAATTTTTGAGACCATTTGTGATTGTTATGCAGAAAAGCAGCTCTACCGAGATTAGGGAATTAATAGTTCGGTGTATTTCACAGATGGTCCTTAGCCGGGTCAAAAATGTGAAATCTGGCTGGAAAAGTGTTTTTATGGTATGATGAATATCATATATATGCTTAACTTTGCTACATTTTAAACTCAATTGGTATAAAATTTGTCACCGGCAAACTATCAAATTCTAGAATTTTAGCATCAGTAACGTTGTAGTATTTTTATGCTGTGTTGTTGTTTCTATATGTCAACTCAAGCTTCAGTATATTTTCTACGCTGCTTGTTAACTTTTATCAAGTTATAAAACTTTGATCATGGAACATGGCGTGTCATCGTTGTCTGGTGTATTATGAGAATTATTTAGTTACATAATCAGTTGATTGTTTAAAGTTTTATTTTTTTAATTTTTTTTTGGGTTCTAGTAAAAGTGAACAAGGCATACCAGTCAGCTGGTATTACCGTTGTTAAATAACCAAGAAGCTTACAACTTCCCCCTTTTGTAAAATGCATTGACTATAATGTGATGTTCCGTTGTCAGGTTTTCACAACTGCTGCCGCTGATGAGAGGAAAAATATAGTCTTATTGGCTTTTGAGACCATGGAAAAGATAGTCAGAGAATATTTCCCTTATATTACGGAGACAGAGGCATTGACTTTTACTGATTGCGTTAAATGCCTCCTGACCTTCACAAATAGCAGATTCAATAGTGATGTTAGCCTCAATGCTATTGCATTTCTGCGTTTCTGTGCTGTCAAACTTGCCGAAGGAGGCCTTGTTTACAATAAGAACAGTGAAGTTGATGGTTCTTCAATTCCTAACGCAAATGAAGGTGCTCTAACTGTTGAAGATTTCAATGATAAAGATGATCATACATCTTTTTGGGTTCCATTGCTAACAGGTATCTTTTAAAGCTGCTTCTCTACAACTTTGCATTTTAGATTGCAAAAGCACAGATGCACGTGCAGGCCCCTGCAGGCACATACTACTTTGCCACTTGACCTACCCAAGCTCCAGCTAGCTTTTAAGCGATATGCATAAAATAATTACAATACAAAATGTTGGGTGGGAATTTGAATTGAAGATCTCTTTTAGATGATAGGTTTGACTACTAAGTACTTAAAGGATTATGACTCAATGATATCATGATCCTGAAATTTTATGAAAAAAATTGTTTCAGCTCTTTCATACATTGATATTCTGTACTGTTGCAGGTTTGTCAAAACTAACAAATGATCCTCGATCAACTATCAGGAAGGGATCCTTGGAAGTTCTTTTCAACATTTTAAAGGACCATGGTCATCTTTTCTCAAACCTGTTTTGGACTGCGGTTTTCAATTCTGTTATTTTCCCCATTTTTAAAGGTGCCAGCGATAAGAAAGACACCGACATGAACAATGGCCAGTCCTCGTCAGTTTCAATGTCCCCACGTCTTGAGGGAAGTACATGGGATTCTGAAACTTCGGCTGTTGCGACGGATTGTCTCATAGATTTGTTTGTCAGTTTCTTTGATGTTGTTAGGTCTCAACTACCAAGTGTGATATCCATTCTGACAGGACTAATCAGAAGTCCTGTTCAGGGTCCTGCTACCGCAGGAGTTGGTGCATTAGTGCGTTTGTCCAGTGAGGTGGGTAGCAGGTTTTCAGAAGATGAATGGAATGCAATTTTTCTCGGTTTAAAGGAGGCTGCCACATCTGCTGTGCCTGGATTTTTGAAGGTCTTGAGAACCATGGACAATATCAATGTTCCTGGTCTTTCTGATTCTTATAGTGATATCGATATGTCGTCTGATCAGGGGTACTCAAATGAGGATCTTGAGGATGATAATTTGCAAACAGCTTCATACGTGGTGTTAAGAGTGAAGAGTCATGTTGCTATGCAGCTACTCATCTTACAGGTTTCTCCCCTCGTATTTATATACTTTTTGCTTAGTTGTTAATACATATGTTGTCTGTATTTTGGTGGAAATTCTTATAATGAAGGCAACAAGATTTGATATGGTTTTAAATTGTGAGTATGATACCAAATATGAACAGCTAGCTGACCCCTAGTATATGCTTTAGACTTGATATTACTAGTATTCTTTCCATCATATTTGAAAAATACTGCGATTAAGTAGATAAAGTTAGATAGTGAACTATATCTCTGTGGTGTTTTTACTTGTAAACACAACTGTGCCTCTAATGTGATTTTGTTTTTCAAAATTACGCCATTTCATTTTCTCGTATTCTATCTTTTTCAGGTTGCTGCTGATTTGTACAAAATACACCTAGAAACCTTCTCAGCTGCTAACATGACAGTTCTTCTTGAAGTATTTTCTCTTGTGGCATCACATGCTCATGAACTGAACCCTGAGACAATTCTACAGAAGAAGCTGGAAAAAGTGTGTTCCATCCTAGAACTCACTGCACCACCTATTGTTCATTTTGAGAATGAATCTTACAAAAACTTTCTCAACTTCCTCCAAAACTCACTTGTGGATAATCCGTCTCTTTCCAAGAAAATGAACATAGAAGCGAAACTCGTGGCGGTGTGTGAAGACATATTGCAGATATACCTAAAATGTACTGAGCTTCAATCTTCTGAACAGAAGCCAGTTTTGCACTGGATTCTTCCTTTGGGTACAGCAAAGAAGGAAGAATTGGCTACCAGGACTTTCTTAGCCGTCTCGGCACTGCAGGCATTGAATGGTTTGGAAAAGGCCTCATTTAGGAGGCACGTTTCTCAGTTATTTCCTTTGTTGGTAGATCTTGTGAAGAGTGAGCACACTTCTGGAGAAGTTCAACATGTTCTAAGCAACATATTCCAGTCATGTATAGGCCCAATAATAAGGGAATGACTTTATATGACCAATTTTATTAGTGATATACTTCACATACCATTACAGAGTCGCAGTCTTCTTTTCCAATTGGCTGGAGTATATAGCCAAATCATCCATTTATATTTTGAATTTTGTAGTATATACCAAGGCTGGGTTTTCCACATCTTCTCCTTTTCACCTGCCTATTGAAGAATGTGTGATCTATATATCTATATACTCAGAGTACCTGTAGTTGGTTTTGTGCGGACAGTTATGAAATTAAATATCAGCATTTGATTATGGATTTTAGCATAGTGCCTCAATCGTTCTTGTTCTTGTGTTCATTTATATTTGCAGATTATCTCATTAACTGAATGAAAGATATTTAGTTTCCATAATCGTAGTTAATTGAAAGTGAGAAATCATGGATAGCGATGTACATTCCACAAAAGGCTTGCAAACTGCTGTGCTTGAAAGAAATCACAACAGGGTTTCCACATAGATCTTGCAGAAAATTTACAAAGAAAAAGACATTAAAGAATCCAGGGACCTAAACAGGAGAGCGTATTCAGCGCACCCGGGTGCGCCGCGCACCCGTCCATTTGACGCGGACTTTTGACTTTTTCAAAATGGACGGCGGAGATGGACGGGTGCGCTGCCGTTATATCTAACGCTGCAGGAAGCTTTGCCTTGAAATCATCTACTCTGAAGGCTTCTAAACCTCGGCGTCCTGAAGCACTCTTATGCGGAAGAAACAGTCGTCACATCTTTACTAGATCTGTTGTACTTCATGTGGCTCTTAACAAGTTGTCCAGCAGCAATAGCAGACATGAGAGAAAGCTCTCCCGCAAGAACTGAACCAGCTACAACAGTGGCCAATTGCCTTGCGTTTGATCCTGGTGCCTCTCTGTTGGCACCCTTCACTCCAAGCAAGTTCAGGCAAGCGGACTGCGATGCAAGTTGGGTACCTCCTCCTACTGTGCCGACCTCAATAGAAGGCATGGTCACAGAGACATGAAGATCCTTGCCATCATTGATGGCTTCCATCATGGTGAGACAGTGAGAACTCTCAATGTTCTGAGCAGGGTCTTGACCAGTGGCAAGGTAGACTGCTGAAACAATGTTGCTGGCATGCGCATTGAAACCGCCAAGAGCACCAGCAATAGCAGAACCAGTGAGGTTCTTGAGCATGTTAAGCTCCACCAAGGCTGCCACATTGGTTTTCAACACCTTTGTCACTACGTCTCCCTTGATCACGACCTCACAGACTACCGACTTGCCACGGCCTTCGATCCAGTTGACAGCAGCAGGTTTCTTGTCGGAGCAGTAGTTACCAGAAATGCCAATGACATCCATGTCAGGGAAGTCATTCTGGAGGAAATCCAGAACGTTTTGAACACCTTTAGAGACCATGTTCATCCCCATAGCATCACCTGTGCTGCAGCAGAATCTCATGTACAAGTTCTTCCCAGCAACGGCGCACTGGACAGACTGAAGTCTACCGAATCTGCTGGATTTGTTGAAAACCATAGAGATGGTTTCATAATTCTCGGGGTCTTCCATGTAGAACTTCAACTCAGCAGCTCTCCTAGCCGAGTTGAACCTCACAACAGGTGCTCTGGTCATTCCATCCTTCAAAAGCACACTGCTAGCTCCACCGGACAGGTTAATAGCTTTGCAGCCACGGTTGGTACTAGCCACCAAGCAGCCTTCAGTTGTAGCCATGGGGATTGAGAACTCTCTTCCATCAAGCATAAGAGGCCCAGCAATCCCCACAGGAATGGTGACATACCCCACCGGCATCTCACAGCATTGACCCAAAATCGACTGGTAATCGAAACCCTCCAATGGCAAACCCTCAAGAGACTTGCCTGTAATTCTCTGCAGAGCCTCACGCCGAATAGAAGCAGCCCTCTTGCAATCTCCTAGCTTTGACTCGAGTGAATATGAAGGAATGGTTCCGGCAACGACAGCCTTGATGATCTCCTCATCTTCCGCAGTCGGTGGTGGCGTCTCCATCGCTGGCTTTTCAACAATGGCCTTCGGGGCAGGTTTAGGTGAAGCAATTCCGGCAATCTGGGGACGTGGGCACTCGAGGGCTTGGCCGCAAGGGACTATACGAGCATCCTCCTGGACAATAATGTCTTCTTCCTCGTCCTTGAGACTCGGGGTCTGAACGAAATCGATGCCGAAGAAGCCGAGGAGGTAGACGAAGGAAGCAACCAAGACAAGAATGGAGACGATCTCAGAGAGGTTGAGCACATGTAACGGCGTGTGGGAACGGATCTTCTCACGCCAGCTGGTGAGTAAGAAGTAGGCGACGGAGAAGAAGAGGGTGAAGAACACGGCATTGGTGAGGTACAGAGGCAAAGGCAAGGCGTCTGAGGCCTTGACGACTTTGGCTTCTTCATTTTCAGCGAACTTGACTTTCATCTTCATGGGCTTGCGGGTTTGCTCCATCTCAATGCGCCGGGATCGGAAATGGAGGACTGAAGCGGCGGCAGGGTTTGTTTGAGGTCGAAGAATGGTGTGGAAAGTGTATTGGGTAGAATTTATAGAGCAAGGTCAGGGATAGAGTTACTTGGGTCGACCACGTTTGAAACTTAACATGGGACCAAATAGTCAAATGAAAAAGTCCATTGTTTATTGGGCAGAGCTACTTCGTGGATTTTTCTCTTACACTCTACCATGTTATATGTCTGGTCCTTTTCTTCTCTTCACCTCTGTATTTGTATATTTGTGGTAGTGGTGGTTATGGCGGCCAGCCTAGGCTTCCTTTGTTTGTAGTGGAAGCCAGCTTATGCTATGGGGAAGAAGGGATATCCTATGTTTTTTCAGAGAATATGTGGTTGCATTATCCAATCGTGACGGTTATCAACGGGTTGGATTGAGCTGTTTATAATTTGTTTGAACTAACATATGATTAAACAAGTAGCATAACTGAACTACAAAACAAACCATCGTGACACACTATATCTTGAAACATCTAAATATAATGTTACGGACAAGAAAATGGGAAGAAAAAACAACTAGCATATGGTTAAAATAATTCAAACTCTGATTTGTATTAAAAATAAAAAACTTAGAACTTAGATTTTTATGTCTGATCTCTCTTCAAGAGAGAGAGGGCATATAAGCTTGTATTATAACCGATGAAATGAGTACAATCATAGCTTAGAACATTCCTCTAAACATAAAGAGGAATAGAATCAAGCCATGTATATGGATTCAAAAGGTTCACTATTAGCTACCTTTGTGCGCCACTACGTTTACAAATCGAGGTGTGAAGGAGAAAGAGACATTCTCATGTCATCTAGGAAATTTCCATGTTCGAGATTAAGGTAATATAGTTTGGATTATGCAGTTTCGAGAATCATTTGTTTTCAGCCATGACGGGATTCTAGTTCAACTTGCTTTGCAGAAGTAAATGTTCACATCCATTACCTTGTTATGTTGAGATATAAATCTCACATTAGAAATATGAGACATTATATGTGAGTTTATAAGAGTTTGTGCCACCTCCATCCATTACCAATTAATTTTGGATGTGAACCAAAGACTATTTCATCGAGGTATCAGAACGGGTTACCCACGTCTATGAGAGAATGTATAAACTACTTCATCACATTGGCTTCCTGGTTATGGAGGTAATCATGGATGGACCGGAGGCCAATCCCACCATTGGGGCGGCTCAGCCTCAACTTCTGCTGGTCTGGGTTTAGGGCTACCTTCAATCCAAAACCTGTTTGCCAATGTGATGTTGAGCCCTCACTCTCTCTACTTGGGAAGAGGATTGCAGCGAACTTGACCAGGTCTGCCAATCCTTGTGTGGTAGTCGTGGCAGTTTTTCGACTGCTTCCTTGTCTTCGTACGTGGCGGTGCCGGAGGCGATTACCGACAAGAAATAATTTGGTGCAGTATATAGAGTCTATATATAGGCCATAGAAAGCGTATAAAGCATTGACATGCTAAGTTCCTACACTGGATCATGTTAATCTTGGTTTCGAGCTCGAGTTAGCTCTGAAGACTGCGAATGACGTTCTACCTTTAGGTAAGAAAAATAAGAAGAAAACTTGGCACCTAAGAAACTGCAAATTGTTTGGATACCATAAAGTAGAAGAAGCAGCAACTTAAACCTATGTTGTAGAACTTGGTAGCTGAGGAGCTAGTTGATGGTTCATCTTCTAAGGTGATGATGCTAGACACACTGGTGGTCAAGTTGTTGGCCGTACTCCTGGTGAGTAGAAATCTCGCATGTCACTTGATAAGTTAAGGAAAGTGCTTGAGTCTGTTCTGATTCCTTGGGTTTCTTTGTTTTAATTACGTATTAGTTGCATGTTTTGTTGCCTATCTATTGCTTATGTTGGTTTTAGACCGTTTAGAGTTTCATACAGATGACTCAATTTAGTGGCAGCCCTCTTAAAATGAGCTATTTGTATGTAACCTTTGCAATTTTAGTAGATTGACACCCAATTTAAATATATATATATATATATATATATATATATATATATATATATATCTGATATAGCCATAAGAAGAATGCTTGATTTTCTTGATCTTTACCTAGACAATTGATGAAAAATTATTCTTGTTTAACTCTCAATTCTACTTAGTTGTACATCAATTGAGGTTCGCAGTCGACTTGTATTATCGCTATATGAGAATTAGATATAACTAGTTGGAAATATCTTGTATTAGGTGTAAAATGAGCGCATTTACAATGAAAACACATGTCATTTTGTTATTTCTTATTACCAACTAATTTATTAGTAATGAGTACGTAATCTGATGTATGCGACTTCTGGTTATAAATAAGTAAGAAAATTATCTATTGATTCAAAAAAAAAAAAACTTGATATAAAGATTCATTTCTTGGTCTATGACCTCCTCAAACACAAGGGCCTTGATCATTTCTATATCTTGACTAGATAAAAAAAAATGTAATTCAAATCTTTCAAGCTTGAACAGATTTGAAAGATTTATTAGCATGTTCTCTTAGAAGAAATCAACAGTATATGATATATATATATATCCAAACAATATTCTTATAGTTATGAATGGCCAAACAAAGAATTAATAAAGAGTCGCATTCACTTATTTGGCAGACTAATAGGAAGTCGTGCAAACAAGATTGGGCAACCACTGAACTCCAGAAGAGAGCATGGATACCTACAAGTCGTATGTAGTTTCTTATGTTAGTTTAGACTGGAATCATATATTGAAAGGATCTTTTTTTTTTTTTTTTTTTTTTTTTTCACAACGTCAAAATCAGTATGTTTTTTTTTTCAACCAAACAAGCCTATGTAATTCATAAAAAGAAAGAAAAAAAAGAACAAAAAGAGAGGGGGACAGGAACCAAAACCTCTCCAAGAACCACATCAGGGAAAGTACTCAAAAAGAGCACTAAGGGTTGAAACAAAAGAGTAGAGAGTGAGTGAAAAGAGCAACAGCCTAAACATGACCTATATATATATATATATGTCTGTAGAAGCAAATGAAACAACCAAACATACATATGTGAAGACAATGCAACAGCCAAAAAGATGGAACACACCTCCAAAACATCAGCAACCATGAAGCCTATACCATTAAAAACTAATCCCACATCTACTAAAGGTAACCACCAACCCAAAAGAGAATCAAGCATATCGAATTCAGGCAATGCGAAAATTAGGTAAACCCTGCAAATTATGAACAAAAGCAGCTGAAGCACATGAAGGGCAGGAGTCCCACCAATATTGTCCCTCATGATCCACCCCAAAATTAGCTAAACAATCAGCTACCTGATTCCCTTCACGAAGAATATGAGAAAAACGAACTTGCATGGAAGAGAGAATGGAACAACAATTGATCCAATCAGCTCTTAAGCGCCAAGGGACTGAGCCTTTGTTATTGGCAAGAAAATGAATTGCAATTGCTGAATCACACTCAATCCAAAGTGAACGCCATCCCTTTCTTGAAGCCATAGAAACTGCATGAATTATGGCTTGAAACTCCGCTTCTAAGGCAGTAGCAATGCCCATGGAACCAGCAAAACAACCCATACAATTACCCCAGTGGTCCCGGAAAATACCACCGTAGCCTGCCGGCCCCGGAGAACCACGAGCAGCACCATCAGTGTTGACCTTGAATTCAAAAGAATTAGGAGCGTGCCAATTTACTTCACGAATTTGATGAGGTTTTGAGGTTCTCCCGTTCATACCAAGAGCACGTAGAATACAAAGCTCATCTACGGAGTTGCGCATTGTTCCCAAACCCCAAGAATCAACCTCACGAATTTGCAGCTTGATAGAGTGAATCAAATAATCTGGTGTTAAGCAGTGCTCATCAAACCGAATAGAGTTTCTAGCATTCCAAAGAGAATAGAAGCCAGCTCCCATCATTCCCCACCAAAGCAGTTGCAATTGAGTACCAAAACCACATTGAAGAGGATAAGAGAAGAAAGTATAAATATCCAGAAAATAAGTACCGACCTTAAACCAAGAAAATATTTCACTCCAGACCTTCCTAGAGAAAGAGCACTCAAAGAAAAGGTGGTGGGCTGTCTCAGTAGATGCATGACAAAGAGAGCACCTGGAAGCAAAGTGAAAGCCTCGCTGAAGCAAAAGGTCATCTGTTAAAAGCTTACCATGAAGAAATTTCCATAAAGTAATAGAGTTTCGGGGGCGAAAACATTGACGCCAAACCCACCTATCCCATGGAACAATTGTTTGCTTACTTCTCTTAACCTCATATGCCATAGATAAAGATAATAATCCATCAGAAGAATCTAACCACACTAGCTTATCCTCCACATTTGAGTAAGAAAGTCTTATAGATAAGATTTCTGACCATAGAGTAGCAAGATTTGTGTTCAAATTAGAAGGGCAGTACCATGTGCCATCCTTAATGAAATCTGAAACTTTAGCATTCAAAAGTTTGGCAAGCTGCTGCTCAATACCCAAATTTTCAACAACCGAACCATGAAGCCAATTAGCATGCCAAAAGTCGATTGACTTGCCATTACCTACCAACCATTTAGAGCTGTAGAAAATATCCAAAAACAAGGGGCGGATACCAGGCCATATAGATGATCTTTTATAGTAAGAACATGGCTTACCTGAGCGCCCAAGAAACCTAGCAGAAAAAAACTCAGCTGCCAATGAAGACTTGGTTAAGCAGTCGCAAAATTTTTTAAGGAGGAAAGCTTTATTTAGAACCATAATATTACGAACTCCGAGCCCACGCCCCTCATTCAAAGGAGCACAACATTTCTTCCAAGCAACTAGATGATAGGCTCTAGAGGACACACTACCTGTCCAAATAAAGTTTCGCATCCAATTTCGGACCTGCTGCAAGACAGTCTTAGGCCAAGCATAAATCATGAAACTATGAGAGAGCATACTAACCACCACAGAGTTCACCAAAGTTACCCTTCCCGCCATGGAAAGAGACTTACCCCTCCAATTAGACATAACATTTCGAATTCGATCAGCCAAAACTTGGAAGAAAATTCGCTTTGGTCAGCCCACAAAAATTGGTACACCAAGATAAATGAAAGGAAATTTTCCCACTGGAACACCCAACCAAGAATTTATTAATGTACGACGATGAACAGCTGACTTACCCAAATAAACACGAGTCTTGGCTTTGCTCACCAACTGCCCCGAGTTTATCCCGTACTCCTCAAAAAAAGCCATAAGACTTACTAGGCTTCTTTTATCACCTTTACAAAACACCATAATATCATCAGCAAATAAAACATGAGAAGGCACTTTCACTGCACGCGGGGAGGAAATAGTCTGAACATGCCCCAAATCAACCAGACGCAAGATGCCAGGGCTAAGAACCTCTTCAGCAAGACAAAAGAGAAGAGGGGAGAGAGGGTCACCTTGGCGAACTCCGCGGCTACAACCAAAAAAACCCACTGGAGAGCCATTGAAAAGGATGGACAGGCGAGCTGAAGCCAATATAGAACTGATCCAGTCTACAAAGGTTGCATGAAAACAAAAAGGCAATGAGAACCCTTCGAAGAAAGTCCCAATTCAGAGTATCAAAGGCCTTCGCTATATCAAACTTGATAGCCACATTCCCTCCACGACATTTATTATCCAATAAGTTGATACATTCAGAAGTCAGAAAGATGCAATCAGATATTTGTCTTCCCTTTAGAAATGCAAATTGATTTGGCAATATAAATCTAGAAGCAATAGGAGCAAGACGGTCTGCTAGGATGCGAGTAATGATTTTAAAGGAAAAATTCGCCATAGCAATGGGCCGAAATTGGGTGATAACATCAGCTTCTTGAACCTTAGGAATGAGGGCCACAAAGCTGGAATTTAAATTAGGCAAAATATGACCTGTCTGAAAGAAAGAGGTAACAGCATGAACCACATCTAACCCAACAAAATCCCAACAAACCTGAAAAAAATGACCAGAGTAGCCATCCGGACCTGGGGCACTATCAGCATTCATGGAGAACACAGCATTTTTAATCTCTTCAACAGAAGGAATAGCAAGCAAACAACAATTTTCTGAATATGAAACCAATGAAGGAATAATATTTTCAACTAAACCTGTATCCCCAATATTTCCATCATCTGAAAAGGCAGTGGTGAAATGCCGGACGACATGATCACGCAAAGAATTGACATCCTCCACCAAGTCATCTCCAACACGAAGAGAAGTGATAAAGGAGCGTGATCGACGAATTTTTGCCAAAGTATGGAAGTAACCTGTATTTCTGTCACCTTCCTTAACCCATCTCACTTTGGCCTTGTCCGCCCAAAAATTTTTCTGGACCAATAAAGCATTCGACAGAGCATCATGGGCAGTAAGTTCTTCAGAATGACGAGCATCTGTAAACCCATCACGCGATATGGCTAACTGAATGTTTTCAAGAGCAGTGCGTGCCTTATCCACAGCCGTGTGAACATTACCGAAAATATTAACATTCCAATCCTTTAAAATATGTTTCAAAAGCATAAGCTTTCTTTGAAGAATAAACATAGGACAACCACTTACTTCAAAGGACTGCCATGCTGCTTGAACAGTTTTTAAGAAATCTGAGTGCCCCGACCAAATCTTCTGAAAACGGAAAGGAATTGGGCCTTGTGCAACATATTTCTTGAAAGAAATCAAGAGAGGGTTATGATCAGAGGAGTGTCGAACCAAGGTGGAGCAACTAGTGACTGGCCATGAGTCCAACCACGGAATTGAACAAAAGCATCTATCCAACAACATTTCAATATGCGAGCCAACTCCTCGACCATTTGTCCATGTAAATGGTGACCCCTTTAGATCAATCTGTGTTAAGTGACACACATCAACCATATGCTGAAACTCATGACAGGAAACACGAGTAGGCAGCCTCCCACCAGATTTTTCATGCGCTCCTAAAATTGCATTGAAATCACCAACTAATAATAAAGGACCCGTGAAGCTTGAATTAATTAGCTCAATCTCAGACCATAAAGGTCAGCGTGCCACACTGGTTGTTGCCGCATAGACAAAAACCAGACCATGAGCAATACCACCAACCAAAAACTGCACAAACAGATGTTGACTAGAAGAAGATATCAAAGTAGGAGCTGAAAGATTTAGTGAACGAAAAACCCAAATATTGGGAAATAACTGACTTCTATCATTGACGCCTACCAATTGCATACCGATTGATCTCCAGAAAGAGTCGGGAATACGCGTCAAAGATGTCATTGGTTCGACTAGACAGAGGAAATCAGGGGAGTGTTTCCTAACCAAACTACGGACAGCAGTTCTTGTAGGATTATTAGCTAACCCCCGAGTATTCCAGAAAATAATCTTCATAAATTTAGCTTTTGAGGAGGACCCCTATTTCTAGCGGGGTAACGATCCACACTGCCCTCTTCTGGCTGCTTCCCATCTCTTTGATTTTTTCGGAGTCTTTTTTTCTGCCCTTTAGACAGAACAAGCTTCATATTGTCAAGCCCTCCACCACATTCACCCCCCATCATAGAATTTACTACCTGCATTTCAAGTTGTCCTCTAGAAGGGATTCCAGTAGCATTAGATGTGCATTGGTCCTCCTCAACTAAGTCATTCCAGCTAGTGTTCCCTTGAGTATTGTCACCTGTTGTATTTTCCAATAGCAGACCCTCATCAAGATCTTGCTCAGCTGCGGAGCTTGAATCATCATCCCTTACATCAACAAATTCATTAATTGCATCAGTTTGCTCATTGATGACTTTATGGTTAACAACTACCATCTCATCCCTAATTGCTATTCCGGCAGAAGCTTGTGCAGAACAAGCAATTTTTGTTGATTCTCTTTCAGAAGATTGGATCACAAGAGAGTCAACATTAGCTCTCATGGTTGGTGTGCTTTGGACCAAACCTTGCACGGGAGTAATTTCACTAGCTGTAGTCCCAACTTGATTAGCTGCGTTGGGTGGAGAGTTATGACCAACCTGCATATATTGAAAGGATCTCATATATTTAAACAAGAACATTACAGTTCAATAGCTAGCTCTAATAGTATATCATAATCATCTATTAGGTACAAATAAATTCTCATCTATTTGGAGTGATTAAATTCTTTCTATTATCAGAAACATAATAACAAGTTGGTTGTACCATGAAACAAAATATACAGATGTGGGCGACCTCATTATGCATTCACAAACAGCTACGCATGCACTCATCAACAAAGATTGATGATTGTAAATTAAGCTCAACAGATATGAGGGATGTGATATTAGTGATAAACTCCTGCATATGTGCCTATTTGTTTGATTCAAATGTAAATGCACTAATACCATCACTTAGTTATTCACATTAATCCAGTGTACTTTTCATCTACAAGGTTAATAGAATGCTTCAGCTGGTTTGGGCAATATCTTCTAAGATTTTCTCTTTTCTAAGTACTTACTTGGATCTGATATTTTCTTTTCGTGCACAAATTGTGCATTGAAGAATGAAAAGGATATACAAGGTCTAAAAACATTTAGAGAACACACAGCAATAGTGCAAGCAAAAGAACTCAGAGCTCCTTGTATCGCGGTGGTTGGCCACAAATTAGTCTTACACATCAACCCAGAGGAGGCTGGGCGGACACGCAACAGAGAATTAGGTGTTTAAAGGGCTAGGGTTCTTAGTGCAAGAGTACTAGAGAGACAAGTCTGTTCATTTTGGTAGCTCGATATACTGTTATGCTAATCAAGCGAGAGCAAAGGAAACAGAAAAGACATGAGCTAAACATATTTTGAGGATGTAAGAGAGTCAATTTACTAAAATGAATTGTGATTATATTTCTGAAGAACTTTACACAAGGATCCGTATACAAAAATTTCTCAAGTCAAAACGGTTTAAAGTTCTCTTAAGCAGAGGAAACAGTTGTAACATCTTTGTTTGATCGGTTGTACTTCATGTGACTCTTGACGAGCTGTCCGGCCGCGATAGCAGACATGAGAGATAGTTCTCCAGCAAGAACAGAACCAGCTACAACACTGGCCAACTGCCTTGCGTTTGATCCTGGTGCTTCTCTGTTAGCACCCTTTACTCCAAGTAAGTTCAAACATGCGGACTGCGATGCAAGCTGTGTACCTCCTCCAAC
Organism: Fragaria x ananassa; assembly: GCA_034370585.1. Lineage (NCBI taxonomy): Eukaryota > Viridiplantae > Streptophyta > Magnoliopsida > Rosales > Rosaceae > Fragaria > Fragaria x ananassa. Next base: position 21,025,382 of record CP139769.1, read on the forward strand.
TGTGCCAACCTCAATGGAAGGCATGGTCACTGAGACGTGAAGGTCCTTTCCATCATTGATCGCTTCCATCATGGTGATACAATGAGAACTTTCGATGTTCTGAGCAGGATCTTGGCCAGTGGCTAGATAGACTGCTGAAACGATGTTGCTAGCATGCGCATTGAAACCACCAAGAGCACCAGCAATGGCAGAACCTGTAAGGTTCTTGAGCATGTTAAGCTCCACCAAGGCTGCCACGTTTGTTTTCAACACCTTCGTGACTATGTCTCCCTTGATAACGGCCTCGCAAACCACAGATTTGCCACGACCTTCGATCCAGTTAACAGCAGCAGGCTTCTTGTCTGAACAGTAGTTACCGGATATGCCAATGACATCCATGTCAGGGAAGTCATTCTGGAGGAAATCGAGAACGTTTTGAACACCTTTAGAGACCATGTTCATCCCCATAGCATCACCTGTGCTGCAGGTGAATCTCATGTAAAGGTTCTTCCCGGCAACAGCACACTTGACAGTCTGAAGTCTACCAAATCTGCTAGATTTGTTGAAAACCATGGAAATGGTTTCATAGTTCTCAGGGTCTTCCATGAAAAACTTCAACTCAGCGGCTCTTTTGGCAGAGTTGAATCTGACAACAGGTGCTCTGGTCATCCCGTCCTTCAAAAGAACACTGGAAGCTCCACCAGACAAGTTGATGGCTTTGCAACCACGGTTGGTACTGGCCACCAAGCAACCCTCAGTTGTGGCCATGGGAACTGAGAACTCTCGTCCATTGAGCATAAGAGGCCCAGCAATCCCAACAGGAATGGTAATATATCCAACAGGCATTTCACAACATTGACCCAAGATTGACTCGTAATCAAACCCTTCCAAAGGCAAACCCTCCAAAGACTTGCCTGTAACTCTCTGTAGAGCCTCACGCCTAATAGAAGCTGCCCTCTTGCAGTCGCCGAGCTTTGTCTCGAGTGAGTAGGAAGGAATGGTTCCGGCAACCACCGCCTTGATGATCTCCTCGTCTCCTTCAGTTGGTGGTGGGATCTCGATCATTGCTTTCTCTTCAAACACTTTAGGGGCAGCTTTAGGTGAAGCAATTGGAGCAATCTTGGGAATTGAACAATCAAGGGCCTGGCCGCAAGGGACTTTGCGAGCATCCTCCTTGAGCATAATCTCATCTTCGTCATCATCGGCAACCCAGATGTCGTTACTGGGCTGGAGAAAGAGGGACTGAACAAAATCGAAGCCGAAGAAGCCGAGGAGGTAGATGAAAGAGGCTACAAGAGCAAGGATGGCAACAATCTCCGAGAGATCAATCATGTGAAGAGGGGTGTTGGTACGGATCTTCTCACGCCAGCTGGTGAGCAAGAAGTAGACAACGGAGAAGAAGAGGGTGAAAAACACAGCGTTGGTTATGTAAAGAGGCAGAGACATGGCGTCTGAGGGCTTGACGACCTCATCGTCGACAAACTTGACTTTCATTTTCATGGGCTTTCCTCCGTGCTTCATTTGGTTGTGTGAGATCGATGCTAAACAAGAAAGCAAGTGGAGTGAGCTTAAAGGAAAGTGAGGAAGCTAGGCTAGAAGTATGTGTTGGTTTGAGGGTTTAAGTGTTCGGGGTTGCAATATATATAGTGCAGTGGGGGTTGGATGTATGAAGGTGCCTAGAGGGTGATCAGTCTAGAGTTGCAGGTACTACTATACTTGGGTCAAAGCACGTTTTGAACATTCAACAGACACTGTAGTCAAATGAACACACCCCCAGTAAACTATTGGGTGTCTCCTTCCTCGTTCCTTCTCACTATCATAGTACATTATTGTTTTTTTTTCTTCTTCTAACTAAAATAAAAATAAAATAAAATGCTCGAATAACAACGATCGTAAGATTAAAATAGAACGTTCGAATAATAACGAATGTAATGCTGAGTCTTGCAGTAAAATTAAGTTCTTTTTTTATCAAAAAAACAAAATACTTAAAAAACAATTTTAGATTTTCACTCTCGCTCACCACTTTGTTTTAAGGAATCATTCTGATTCCAATGAGGAGAATATGTATTGATTCTTTATTCACGAGTGAATCAACTTTTGTTTCTAATTTGATTTGTGATTCATAAAACTACCCTCATGATTTTGATCATCTTTCTTTTTATATCTAAGTATTTGTCTCATGTTTTTGCAATTAACTGTATTACAATTTTGATTCTTACATGTTAGTAAATACTTGAATGAGAATCAACTTCTTTTCTATTCTTGATTCCGGATAACAAGTAAACAGAGAAATATGACTTATTCTTTCTCTTTCTCTATTTCATATTCCTTGTCAATCTCATTTTCTCATTCAAGTTTAGGAAACACACAATACTAACTAATCGACAGTAAGCAAAATAAAGATCCTTATCAATTACAAATGATGCGTCTACTTTTCTATTTCTTGAAGCAAAATAGAAATAATAAGTTTGAAAATCAACTAAGGGAGCATGATATATTTAATTTGAACAGGTATGAAATATCTTAAGCATGTGCATTTGTAGGTGAGCAATAATGTGTCAAAGATAGGATCATTGCACCACAAGATATCCAACAAATTCTTCAAATGTGACCAGCCAAAAAATACTAGTTTGATAGAGTAACACTTATCGGCTCGGAAGTCAAACAAGCAAGCATGGTCCGCTTTAAGAATTTAGGAACTTAAGGCCAAGTAGCATGACATGACATTTGTAGGTAATGTTGAAAAAATGTGGTTTAGATTAGAGTATTTTGGAATCTCAGATGAAGAGTCATCTTTGGTTTATAACTATAATTAAGGAATTGTACCACACACTAATATCGAGGTCTTTTGTGTTAAAATCTCATACCCATTTCGCATCCGGGTGGCTAAATTGGAGAGAGTATCGACATTGTTGGACCCGTGTGTGGGCCCGTTGGCCGCTTCTGCATAACAATTGGTATCCGAGCCCAGGTGATGCATGTGACTTAGTGTATCACATGATCGAGTTGCTTGTGATCGAGATTGAGCTATTGAGACTACGATCGTGAGATTAATTTGGAGATGGCTCGAATCACGCTAGGTGAAGATTGTTGGAAAAATGTAGCTTAGATTAGAACCATCTGGAATCCCACCTTTAAAAGGTAAAGAATCATCCTTGGTTTATATGAAATGGTACCACACACACTAATGTTGATGTCTTTTAATTTGTGTTAAAACTCCATACCCGTTTCGTATCCGGGTGGCTAAATTGATGAGAGTATCGACATTGTTAAATCTGTATGTGTGAGACCGTGGGACCCGTCGACCGCTTCAGCATAACAGGTAATATATAAGTTTCCATCAACTCAGGTGAAGATTGTTGGAAAAATGTAGCTTAGATTAGAACCCTCTGGAATTCCACCTTTAAAAAGTAAAGAGTCATCCTTGGTTTATATGAAATGGTACCACACACACTAATATTTGTGTCTTTTAATTTGTGTTAAAACTCTATACTCGTTTCGTATCTGGGTGGCTAAATTGATGAGAGTATCGACATTGCTAAATCCGTATGTGTGAGACCGTGGGACCTGTCGACCGCTTCAGCATAACAGGTAATATATAAGTTTCCATTTTTTTATATTCAAGTATATGAAATGAGTCATACATAAGTCTAGTGACATAAGTCTTATGAGTAGGAGGTCGTGAGTGTTGTAGCATCTAAACTGTTTAACTCATCAACAAATGAGTGATACATTTTAAACAAATGTTAGATTGCTCTGCTTGCCCCAAAAGTTTGTCCGCATTGTCTTTTCTTCCCAAGAAGTTCTGATATACAGCTACACATCAAATATACAGCCACAAATCAACTCAGGGCATACAATAAAACTTCTTTGTCTTATGGAATGATGTAAATTGTAGTTACACATACATATAGTTGTATAAATCAACTAAACAGAGAAGGAGGTTCTCCATTTTTGTCTAAATAGGACTCTCCTAATATCTTACAGATATGGTAGTTTATGGTAGTTTTACGTACGTATTACAAGCACAAGTTCAAGTACATATCATAATGCATGTATACCTAGAAGAATACTAGCTAGGCAATGCTATCATTCATTCATCGGTATGTTTATGCTGTGGGATAAGAGGCTTCCATAGCAATACCACAGAGACCTTCCGGTGCATCAACATCTCTTTGCATTCTTATGTACCCTTGTTCACCCCATTCTGCTCCCCATGAGTTCTTCACCAACCAGTACTTAGTTCCATCATCGCCGACTCCATAACCAACAGCGGTAACACCATGGTCTAAGCTCGTTCCGCATGTACCTGTGAAAACACCACTTGAATAGAATTGGAAATCAGATCCGCTGGCATCAATGGCAACAGAGATAGGTTGATTAGCGACAGCCTTAAGAAGGGCGCTTTCACTGTTTGCAGGAACATCTTCGTGGCCGGTTATCGAGGCTGCATGGCTTGCTTCCTTCTGAGCATTGCATGTACCATCAACGCCTGTGTAGGGATAATTGGCCTCTGTACTAAGTCCATGGTTTTGATTGATGAACTCAAAGGCATCATCCATCAGGCCACCCTCACAGCCTTGGTCTTCACCATTTACATCACAGTCAACCAGCTCTTGCTCAGACAGTGAAATCAATTTACCAGTTGTGAGTTGAGTAATTCCTTCCATGGCTGCCACCGCTGAGAATGCCCAACAACAACCTGTAGCAAATTAATGGATGTTAAAAATTTTATGGAATTAGTAGAGCATGATCTCTAGTACAAATCATCTGAAGAGTCATTACCACATTGGCCTTGGTCCTTGATTGGGGTAACCGCTCCTTTCTGTCTCCAGTCCATTGTTGCTGGCACAGTAGCATTTTCATATTTGAAAGAAGTGGTCTTTTTGGAACACTCATGACCCTTAAATCGATTTCTTGAGGCTGTGAACTCTTCATTTGTAAGGTCTGCAAATCCATTGATACTTAGTTTGTAAGGTTTGTTTGCTTCGTCAGTGGAAGATTCTATAAATGCTACATTATCCTTGAATATCTTGAAGCGCTTCTCCTTCTCATCAGTGCCGCTGTATATGCGTCCATAACGAATCATCCATTTCTCGTATCTCCCATACATTAATGCATCCTGCAGGGTGCGAGAAGTGGCTTCAGATGACCAAGCCCCCAATATGAGGATCAGGGCCAAACAGATAAATTTGCTCTGGTTGATGAACTCCATCACAGGCTAAAATATGATGGAAGTATATGTATAATGTATTGATGAGAAGGTATACAATGAAAAGGCCTACTGCTGAGTTTATATAGAGAAAAGGAATGGCATTACTTGTTATCTCCGTGCCCCAAAAGTTGATCTGCCATATTTGTGCCCCATAAAATGTCTTCATACCAACTCATTTCCTATCAATATCTAATTTGATGTGAAGACAAATTACAAGCCAAATGATATGGTTATTTGTTCTGTTGTTCATACAAAAGGCTAGTGTTTTGTTTTACAAGTACTCAGAGGTCAACAAATCCCATTGAGGGGGTAATTATTAAATTATATCACCCGTAAGCGATATTGTTCAAGGGCCAAGATGCAAGATCAGTACAGCCTAAGTGAAGAAGCAATTAAGTGCTTAATTTGATGTCAAATGGAGAACAAGGTTTAACATTACATTTCATACCAAAGATTTCATCTGGTTTTCCTTTAGGGTCAGTCATGTGCTTGTAAGAGAGGTATGGGTGATGAACTATGTTTTATCACTCAACCTCCTTTATTTAGGTTTGTAACCTTATTTCTTAATTACCAAGAAGAATACTAGAAAGGCTTCTGCAAGTTTTGTGTTTGGTTTTTCCACAAAAAGATTACATACAATATAACACAAAGCAAATGACCGAAAGAACTCATTATCATGTATATAGTAACTACGTTTTTTGATGTTTCTCGTATTTTTTTCTTTGCAGGCTTAAGAAAACAGGTAGAAATGTTAGTTCAAAAAAAAGAAAACAGGTAGAATTTAACCTTTTGGCATAGGTGAGCAAGGCAATTCTCTGAGATCAAATGCACAAACCTAACAATTCTTGATATTTTGGGGTAACTACTAGCTAGCATGCTACTAATTAACGATCTGGGTGTTCCGTAAAAATTGACCAACGGATGTCCTTTATTGTTTAACATACACGCCAGGTACTAATACTAAGCATGGAAAAAAGAAGACAAACATTTCACTTCCACCATTAAATCTTTGCATATTTATTATTGAAACTATGTAATTTAGTAGGCTAATTTTGTCTCTCTTACATATGCAAAAAGTTTAATTGCTTCTGTTCGAAGCTTGATGCATCAGAATTGTTCTAGCTCTCAGGGACTGGCCAATCATGTCCTCAACAGAACAAGTATTATGGAATGTACAGATGCTAGCTAGGTGACTAAATATTGGCAAATGCAAGCAGCACTGGCAATAGGCTTAAAATCCTCAAACACCTCTCTCCATGAAAAACCAAAAATCCTAATTGCGAAGAAACCAAATGGATAGAAACTGCTCGTTTAATTAATGATTACCGATCTGCTCAAAAGACATTGAATTTCTCATCGAATTTTTTTTACAAAGGAATAGTTTACAAAAGAATCTTGAGGATCAAGGGTCATCTAGCTCTAAGCAGAAGTAACAGTTGTGACATCTTTGTTTGATCTATTGTACTTCATGTGGCTCTTAACAAGTTGTCCAGCTGCAATAGCTGACATGAGAGATAGTTCTCCTGCAAGAACAGAACCAGCTACAACACTGGCCAACTGCCTTGCGTTTGTTCCTGGTGCCTCTCTGTTAGCACCCTTCACTCCAAGCAAGTTCAAACAAGCAGACTGAGATGCAAGTTGGGTTCCTCCTCCTACAGTGCCAACCTCAATAGAAGGCATGGTCACTGAGACATGCAGATCCTTTCCATCATTGATGGCTTCCATCATGGTGATGCAGTGAGAACTCTCAATGTTCTGAGCAGGATCTTGACCAGTAGCTAGATAGACTGCTGAAACGATGTTGCTAGCATGCGCATTGAAACCACCAAGAGCACCAGCAATGGCAGAACCTGTAAGGTTCTTGAGCATGTTAAGCTCCACCAAGGCTGCCACGTTTGTTTTCAACACCTTCGTGACTATGTCTCCCTTGATAACGGCCTCGCAAACCACAGATTTGCCACGACCTTCGATCCAGTTAACAGCAGCAGGCTTCTTGTCTGAACAGTAGTTACCGGATATGCCAATGACATCCATGTCAGGGAAGTCATTCTGGAGGAAATCGAGAACGTTTTGAACACCTTTAGAGACCATGTTCATCCCCATAGCATCACCTGTGCTGCAGGTGAATCTCATGTAAAGGTTCTTCCCGGCAACAGCACACTTGACAGTCTGAAGTCTACCAAATCTGCTAGATTTGTTGAAAACCATGGAAATGGTTTCATAGTTCTCAGGGTCTTCCATGAAAAACTTCAACTCAGCGGCTCTTTTGGCAGAGTTGAATCTGACAACAGGTGCTCTGGTCATCCCGTCCTTCAAAAGAACACTGGAAGCTCCACCAGACAAGTTGATGGCTTTGCAACCACGGTTGGTACTGGCCACCAAGCAACCCTCAGTTGTGGCCATGGGAACTGAGAACTCTCTTCCATTGAGCATAAGAGGCCCAGCAATCCCAACAGGAATGGTAATATATCCAACAGGCATTTCACAACATTGACCCAAGATTGACTCGTAATCAAAGCCTTCCAAAGGCAAACCCTCCAAAGACTTGCCTGTAACTCTCTGTAGAGCCTCACGCCTAATAGAAGCTGTCCTCTTGCAGTCGCCGAGCTTTGTCTCGAGTGAGTAGGAAGGAATGGTTCCGGCAACCACCGCCTTGATGATCTCCTCGTCTCCTTCAGTTGGTGGTGGGGTCTCGATCATTGCCTTCTCTTCAAACACCTTTTGGACAACTTTAGGAGCAGCTTTTGGTGAAGCAATAGGTGCCATTTTGGTAATTGAGCAATCAAGGGCCTGACCGCAAGGGACTTTGCGAGCGTCCTCCTTAAGAACAATGTCTTCATCATCATCGGCAGCCCAAATATCATTACTGGGCTGGAGAATGAGGGACTGAACGAAATCCATGCCGAAGAAGCCGAGGAGGTAGATGAAGGAAGCTACAAATGCAATGATGGCAACGATCTCGGAGAGCTCTATGACATGAAGAGGAGTGTTGGTACGGATCTTCTCACGCCAGCTGGTGAGCAAGAAGTAGACGACGGAGAAAAAGAGAGTGAAGAAGACGGCATTTGTGAAGTACAGAGGCAAAGGCAAGGCCTCTGAGGCTTTGACGACTTCCTTTTCATGGTCGACAAACTTGACCTTCATTTTCAAAGGCTTCCCTGACTTGGTCGTGTATTGCTCCATCGCCGATCTCTTTCCGACTTCCATCTTATGTGTTGGATATTGAAGATTGCAAGAGGTTGAAGAAGAGAGAAAGGTGAGCTTTGGAAAACTGAACAGGCTTGGATATTCCTGTTGTTGTATTCTGTGATGGTTTGAGTTTGATATAGAATGGAAAGGAGGGAGTTCTATATATAGTGTTGGTTGAGGCGTGTGAGTCAGAGCTCGCGTGCGAAGAAGGATGCTACGTGCATGATCATCACTGAGAATGAGTAAACAGTCAAACGAGTACACCTATTATTCCATTTGAGGTGTTTCTTTCTCAGCAGTTTCTTACTCTCTTATTTGTCCCGGTATCTTTTCGATCTCTTACTATATTGCTTGAAGCTGTGTGCGTTTCTTGTCTTTATCTTCATCTTTGTTAGAATTTTACTCATATTTTGAGTTCTGGTAATATGGTATTGAAGCCAGTCTATGCTCAAAATTTGACGAAAAGAAAAGATTAATGGTCAAGGTCTATATATCATTATATCCTCCACGATCGATAGAACCCTATCCAAATCGTGTTACTGGTGTTAGTGCTATGAGCCACGTACTGTGGCCAATTTACAATAGCTAGTGTTCACGTACGCGTTCCCATTTTCGATATATATGTTCACTAATCACTACACTTTAGTCTCAGGAATCTTACAGAAAGTACGTGCCCCGAAAAAAAAAAAAAATTGCCGATGATCTGGACTCTGTGATCTGATCTTTTACTTCTAGCTAATTAATGGAAGTTAGCATTAGAAAGTTAATTGAGAATGGTGATGTTTCTTCAACAAAACCTATGAATAGGTTTCTTTTTCTTTTTCTTTTCGATTTCAACCTATGAATAGGTCGTGATGTGTTGTTACTTGAATCGACAATAGTGACTTTTAAATAATTATTGTACCGATAATGTCTTAATTAACTTAACAACTTTTAAAGTGTTGAATTTTAACTATAAAATGACTCGGTATAATTTGGTATGATGTGATATTTCCTCTCTAACATTGATCACTATTACGTACGATTGAATACATGATGTTGCTCATTATTGCCTTCTTTATTCCTTTCATTTTCTGCACTTTAGCTTAATATATTATCCATGGTTTCTGACTTGTTAGGAGTACCGTATCATTGAGACAAATTTCCTGCTTTTATAACCGCAAATCGCCTAGGTAGCCAACCAAACAAGAATAGTTTGGAAAGAGTAACAGAGTCGGTCGTATTCGTCTAACTCATAAGTCAAAATGTGTCCATCGAAAAAAAAACTCGCAAGTCAAATGACATGTTTGATTGCTGGATCGATCTCTCTGGCAATTGAAAATCACCTATAAAGTCTTTGGCAATATTGTTTTCCATAGAGATACATGATTAAATGGCCAACAAACAATGGCCTCCATAGTCTGAACTGGCTGGCGGGCGCGCCTATTTCCTTTACCAAGACATAAATATATTCCGGCCACTTGATCAATTATATATATATGTGGTAGCTAGTACCGTAGTAGTAATTCTGGTATGCTGTATATATATGTGTGTCTGTTTTGTTCACGCAGTTTTTACCCAGTCAACAGAAAAATTATAAACCCTAGCTATGATGCCCTACAGGCATGAACTTCAATAATGCGAAGAATTTTGACAAAGGAAAAACTGTTATGACTCCTATAATTAAGATCATACATGTGCATTATTCTGTTGAACATGTTGGGCAGTATAGATGCTCCCTCCTTTTCTGAGAATGCATGCCATTTGTTTTTTCATTACAAACGTCGAAGAAGAAATCAAATATCATATTGATGGACACGTTATCTATGAAAAATGCAACTTAAAACGTGCAAATATGAAATGCTACTCTAATAATGGAATCGATCAACATTGGGTGGAGGGAGATCGGTTACGTAGTAGAATGCCAAATCCAAATTGATCCAAGCTCCAAAAATAAAAATAGAAACCGAGTCACTGCGCTGACTCAATAGTTTGAATTGTTCATGCGTCATTTGAAAACTACAAGTCGGAATTAGAAAATCCACCATACAATTATATAAATAAATTTATATGAATAGCTAGATCGGCATTGGCAACTAACTATAGGCCGGTTCTCTTTTTTGTAATCTTATAATCATAGATTCCGGCCAGCAGCTACGTACGTCGACTTGGCTCATCTGTTTTCGTCTGCATGCTTTGTTTGTTTCTGTACGTAGTACTACTTCAGATTTCAGAGACAAAAGAAAAGATGAAGAACAATGCATGTTCTTCATTTTACCTATTCTGGGAGAAAACTTCATCAGTATTCGTACGTGTTGTTCTTCATTTTGTTTCATTTCTCTTCTTGTTTTGTTATCTTGAGATTCTTATTTGCAGCTTTGACTGTACGACATAAACAACATAAAATCAGGTTTGAAGGATTGAAGATTAATCCAACTCCAAAGCCCCGTGCGTGTGTGTATTTATTACATTTGATTTGATCTGATAATAACAAGAGTAGAGAGGAGAAAGAGATTACGTACCTAATATTATTTTCACATTAATTTCACATTTGCCGGTAGTGTGCTGCTACGCAAGATTAACTACGCGCAAGCATGCTGATAACTTATATTTCGTAACCGTGTTGGGTGCCGATACTATTTGAAGGCCAACTAGTTAGCGCACTGACACAAGATTTAGAAAGGTCTTCATGCATTATTGCTTAGGGTTTTTCTCAAGTGAAGAAAACTTAGAGCATGGAAAACTAGTCGTACGTATACAACTTACTGTGTATATAAATTTTGAAACTGTTGTGCATGGCAAGTTTCAAAGGAAAAAGGAGAACCGTGGGGATCGATTTGTTGATATTGTATTGTAATCTTCTTAATTTCCATCGATATGTTGATCGATTCTATGATTTCAGTTGATATATGCACGTTTTTTAAGTTGCACCGTATAAAATAGTAGAATCAGTATTTACATCGTGGTTGATCAAGATAATATTTGAAAAAACATCTAGCGGATGAAATTATGATATTAATTAAGAAAGCGGAGAAGATTAGATATCAATTTACAAATGAAGAAATAAGGTAGATCGATGTATAATGTAAACTCAAATATCGATCATATATAGCACACTCGTACCACTTTACATATGAGATGCATGTTTCAAGATGATTCAATCTCAATCAACTGTTTTTTCTCGCTCAATTATTTCAAATGGGATTGAAACCATGAATAACACATTGTTTTCAATGTTTATGTATTTCTTGATACAGAACGACACTCCAAATCACTCAAATCAGCGAAGAGTATTATGTGGCAGAACTGTTTTCGTTTTCTTGCAAATTTAAAATGCATGCTTTGCGTTTGTCTCATGGAGGAAATCGGGTGGCAGGTTACCCATAATTTAGGTTTTGTTGATTTTCTTCTTGCTTGTATCCTTTTGATTATTCAACATATTCAAAAGAAAAGAGACAGACATGGATGCAGTTGGTCCATGAGGAGCTAATCCTGCGTAATTAATCTCTTCTTATATTACACTAATAAAATAAAAACAACAAGAAACATCAAAGTCTCTTTCGGAGAACCCTGGCCTTACGAAACCTAGGTTTCATTGATGCGGCGGCTGGCCTTGTGCTTTGTCGCCAGCAGTTGCAAGATGGCGGCAACGCCAAGTTTCATGCGATGGTATTCTCTGGGGATTGAGAGTGTTGCAGGTGGACGCCCTTTCGGCGACCTTCGTCGGAGGTTCGTCTGCTAAAGTTCAAGAACCTCCTTGTTGGCCTGAATCTATGGCGGCGATGGAGGCTGAAGACCCAGATGAAGATTACGTGGCAGTGGCTGTGAGTTCGGTGCAGAACTGTATGGCCTCGTCGGAGATTGGGTTGGCGATCCTTCAAGCGAGGTTGTGCTCTACAGCTTTCATGGGGGCCGGGGAAGCCGTCGGAGAGGCCGGCCTAGCTTGGACGGCAGGAAACCCTAACCTAGGGTTGATTATGGAGGAGATGATTGGGCTGGACCTGATAATTGGATTCCCACATTGGGTCAGATGGGTTTGAGTTTGGGCCCGATAAGGTGGATTCATTTGAAACTGCTTTTGGACTTGGGCTGCTTTTTCTGATTGCAGATGCTGGTGAGGAGTTTTGCCCTAATGCTAAAGGCAAAGGAAAAACTTAGAATTCGGGTTGCCCTCAGCCTGAACATCAAAAGTATATTTACTGCTTATTTCTTAAGCTTATTAGGTGTATACCAATTGAGGTGTTAGGTAACTAATATTATATTCCAAAGACTTAGGTAGTAGGTTTTGATTTCTCTTGCTTCGAGCTCTTTTTGAGTCTATGTGTAATCAATACAAGTCTTGGTGCTTGTAAGTCTCCCTCAACATACTTTGTGAAGGACGACATTTGGATGTACGTGTCTTTTGACCATTAATTAAACAATATAAGTTATCTTTTAAAAAAAAATCAAAGTCTGATGTTATATATACAGTATGCAAATATATAAATATATATATATATATAATCTTTTTCAAATAAGGATATCCTGACCTTAGTTAAGGTACGTATTTTCTTATTTGACCCACTTTTCGATCACATTTTCTCATCTTAACCGTTCATAAGTATCTAGGTATATATTAATTGTTTAGGCCCAAATTAATATTTTACTGGACAATAAATGTCTATGAAAATATTAATTAATTTCTTGGTGCATGTCATACCGGCGAGCCCAAGTTCTTTAAGTTTACCAGTAATGGCCTGCCAGTAAGACCACGCGAGCTGAAGTACAAAGTCCACTCGTGGAATGACTTCGCGCGGACTACAAATCTCGCGCGCTTAGTAGACTTTCTCGCCCGCTTAGTAGACTTTGCGCTGACTACAGAGCCCGCGCGTAGGCAAGACGAAGTGATACTTCGCATAAGAGTGGAGCCTTAGGCGAGGCGAGCTGGCGAACTGGCTCGCTTGTGAGGCTTTACGTGCGTCACATTAATCGTTGAAGATTTATACAAGTCTTTGACATGCTTCAGGCCAATCTATGTGGCTCTTATTAATTAAAAAGTCATTTTAAGGCCAACGAGATGGAAGCGAGCTTCAGGAGCTCGCAGGATTGTTTGAGTCGGCGGCCCGCACTAGATAGGTTTTCCGCAAAGACTGTGACACCCCGCGGGATAAGGATGTGCCTAATTCCGGTCCGCATAGGAGTCTTTAATTGTGCAACGCGAAAGTAGTGCCCTATGCGGAATGAAGTGTGCGAACTAGACATGTGTCACAAGATGATTGGTTCGTGCAGGCGGAACAATGCCCTTGTGCTATTAGGGTTTCAGAGTCCGATTTGGATTCTAAGCTATATTTCTTTTGCCGCAAGTCGAACTGCTATATAAAGGGGGCTCGAGGGTTTACAGAAAAGGACACAATCTCTTTACAAACAACACAGAAAAACTGCAACCCAGTTACCCTACCTCGAAACCCTAACCATAAGTGCGTCCGCGCCTTAGTTCAGAGCCCTTTTAGACTCACCCCCGATTTTCCTGATTCTCTATAATTGCTCTGCTCGCGACATATCGTTAGTATCAAATTGTCTTGTGCTCGTAATTCCTCGTCCGCGAGGTGGCACCTGGAAACCTCCTCCTTCTGATCAAGAAGTCAAGGTCTCGCAACCATCCTTTCCTCGTCCGCGAGGTGGCACGCCCACAACATCTTGTTTTCTCTTTGTTCGCTAGTTACCTCTATCCCGCGCGCTGAGGTTCGTGGCCAAAACATATATGAGTAGATCATCTTTACAAATTTTCAGCCAAATTGATAATCGTTAAGACATTTAAAACTGTGATTTAGAGTTAAAAGAACGTACTGTTTAGAATGAATAGATTCGGTTTGATTCATTAATTTAATACATTTTTGATAACCTACGATTACCAAATTAGCTGAAAATTTGCAAAAATAATCAAGTCATGTATATCTAAATACTGAACGACTATGATGAGAAAATATGATAGAAAAACAGGTCAAATTAAAGAAATATGTACCTTAACTAAGGTAAGGAGGTCCTTATTTTAAAATGCATGTGTGTGTGTATGCAGTCGGATAATTGACTTACCCGTACATGTATAATTTAATTTCATGTAATATTAACGTCATGTATAACTATGATGTGGATATATCGTGTACCTATACGTACGTACGTCCTTCTGCATGCATGGTAAATACGTAATTGCGTACAGTAGGTGTAGAGAGAAATTGGCCGGAGACTGAAACAAATCAAAGAAAAAAAACACATTAGGAGTCTTTCTATCATTATTGTTACGCGGGCACAATTGGAGTACGTAGTACAAATTTTCTGCTCGATCTGCTGGATGTAGTAGCTAGCTAGGGTTTTACAGTAGAGTAGCCAGCATGGTTGGTCGAGTCTTAATCCACGCATGCATGCATCTTCAACCTTAATTATTCCTTTGTTTTGTCCTAGCTAGCGGTTTATCACAGCAAGTTTCATAACGTTAATTAGCTAAGAAAATTAATTAGAGAAAGCAACAAAAAATATTAAAGTCCTGCGTACAATGTGAACTGAAAATCGGGGAGTCTTCATTGGTAAAAGAAATAAGCGAGCGCCAACCAGTTCAGACTATATACGAATCGATGATTTCTTTCTGTGTTGGTGTTTCTTTTGCGTAATATAAACTCTACAGCTAGCTTTCTGTTGGACTTTGTGATAAAGAAACTGATATTGGAATAAGCTTGTATTCTTATTTCATAGAATGCAATTGCATTGGTATATATATACACAAACCCAGACGGGTGAAACCCTAGCCCTAGCTGTACAAGGTAACTACAATCCCTGGAAGTAAGGGATTACAATTAGATTACAACTCTACCAACTTAAGTATCAAGGCACCGTAGGATCCTTTCCTTTAATACTCCCCCTCAAGTTGGAATGTAGGTCGATTACACCCAACTTGTGAAGTAGTGTGCTGAAGTGAGCTGACCCGAGCGGCTTAGTGAATAAATCCGCTGGCTGCTCTTTCGTTCCAATGTGCATAGTCTTGAGTAAACCTCTCTGGATCTTCTCACGAACTACATGGCAATCAATCTCGATGTGCTTAGTTCTTTCATGAAAAACTGGGTTGTTTGCAATGTGCAGTGCAGCTTGGTTGTCGCAAAACATTCTGATCGGATTGAGTTGCTTCACTCTCAAGTCATTAAGTAAGCTCTTGAGCCAAGTAACCTCACAGCTTGTTGTTGCCATGGAGCGGTACTCAGCTTCAGCGCTGGATCTAGCAACAGTGCTCTGCTTCTTAGTCTTCCAAGAAACTGGTGCATCTCCTAACAACACACAATAACCAGTGATGGAACGTCTTGTATCTTTGCAGCGCGCCCAGTCTGCATCACAATAAGCAGTGAGTTCAATGCTTCCTGTAGATGGAAGAAGAATACCCTGACCTGGTGCCTTCTTGATGTAACGAAGCACCTGATGAGCTGCTGCTAGATGAGGCTGCCGTGGCTTTTCCATAAACTGGCTCAGGATGTGCACGGCATAGGCTAAGTCTGGCCGCGTGATGGTCAAATATATTAACCTGCCTACAAGACGTCGATATTGTGAAGGATCAATGAGCAGCTCCCCTCCTTCTTGAGTCAATGAGATATTTTGATCAACTGGAAACGAGGAAGGTTTTGCACCAAGAAAACCAGTGTCCTCTAGTATCTCCAATGCATATTTCCTCTGACAAAGTGCTATCCCTTTTCTTGAACGAGCCACTTCTATGCCGAGGAAGTACTTAAGTTCTCCAAGGTCCTTGAGCTTAAAACGATGTGAAAGAAACAGTTTTATAGCTGTGATTTTTTCCAAACTGTTGCCTGCCAAGATTACATCATCAACATACACAAGTAACACGGTGAGCTTTCCAGAATGAGCCTTGACAAATAAGGAATAGTCAGACCATGATTGAGTGAACCCTGCTGCCTTGAGTGCCATAGAGAGTTTGATGAACCACTGCCTACTAGCTTGCTTCAAGCCGTAAAGGCTTTTATGCAGCCGGCAAACTCTAGTCTCCCCCTTTCCGCCAAATCTAGGAGGAAGTTTCATGTATACTTCTTCAGTGAGGTCGCCATGGAGGAAAGCATTGTTCACGTCAAGTTGATGAAGATACCAGCCTTTGAGAGAGGCGAGGCCAAGAAGTACTCGAACGGTGGTGAGCTTAGCAACCGGTGCAAATGTCTCACGATAATCCACTCCTTCGACTTGACTGTATCCTTTGGCAACGAGTCTTGCTTTGTATCTTTCAACACTGCCATCAGCTTTAAGCTTGATTTTATAGACCCACTTGCATCCAATAGGGCGTTTATGAGGAGGTAATGGTACGAGACTCCATGTGTGATTGCTTTGAAGCGCATCTATTTCTTTGCGCATGGCATCTCGCCATTCTGGAACTTGAACAGCCTGTTGGTAAGAGGTAGGTTCTTTGTGGACAGAGAGGTTAGCAGTAAAGACTCGATGTGGAGAGGAAAGACGATGGTAAGACAAAACAGTAGAAAGGGAGTGAGGAGTACCTTGGTCCATGGAAGATGATGAAGGGGACCGAGAGGGAAGTGCTGCCTCAACGTGGAAATCCTGCAAGTATGTTGGTGTCCTAGTTTGCCGAGAAGAGCGTCTAGGCTGTGGAGCAGGATTGGGAATGACTGCTGGAACAGAATTTTGTATTTCGGGATCTTGGGAGGTTGGATCATGAGGTGGTGTGTCGGGTACAGTAGGAATTGGTGGATCAATGGTTGGTGTTTGCAGCGGAAGAGTGGGAGAAGGACTGTCCAAGATATCTACTGTATCCGAAACCCTAGGAGTGACGGGATCATCACTATTCCTGGGTGAACTAGGAAACTCAATGTCAGTAAGAACCCTAGGCTCACCCGAACCCCTAGGTGGATTTTCATGTTCACTCGCAACCCAAGTTTGGTAAGGAAATTCGGTTTCATAGAATGTTACATCCCGGGAAACAAAGACCCGTTCGCTTTCAAGGTCATACACTCGGTATCCCTTTTGCCCTTGTGGATAGCCTAGGAATATGCAGGTAGTTGCTCTAGGATCAAACTTGTCTGGCTTAGATGGGTGTGTAGAAGGAAAACACATGCATCCGAAAACTCTTAAATGTGAGTAGCTTGGAGATTTATGAAATAGCCTTTCGAAAGGAGTTTGACCTGAAAGCAAAGGTGTAGGAGTGCGATTTATGAGGTATGCAGAGGTGAGAATGGCATCCCCCCAAAACATTTTTGGTAGTTTGGCTTGGAAAAGAAGAGCCCGAGCTACATTGAGTAAGTGACGATGCTTGCGTTCAGCAACACCATTTTGTTGTGGTGTGTTGACGCAGCTTGTCTGATGAACGATCCCATTTGAAGAATAAAAATCTACCATTTTGAATTCGGGACCGTTATCACTACGCACAATTTTAACCCTTTTGTCAAACTGATTTTCGACAAGTTTAATGAAATCAATGAGAAGTTGGCGAGCTTCAGACTTTTGTACCATCAAGTAGACCCAGGTGGACCTAGTGTAATCATCTACAATGGTCAGAAAATACTTTGCTCCAGAAATTGAAGGTTCATGATATCCTCCCCAAATATCAACATGGATTAAAACAAAAGGTGACTCACTTGAAATAAAACTTGATGGAAAAGGGTTCCTGGTTTGTTTAGCCAAGGGACAAACTACACACTTGTTTGAATCACAAGTTTTGCTTGAAATAAAAGGAAATAAAGAAGAGACTCTACTGGAAGGGTGACCGAGCCGTTGATGCCATAGATCACTCGAAATGTTGCTAACAGCATTGCATGTTCCTTGCTTGGTTTGGTTGAGGCAGTATAGTCCGTCCCTCTCATGGCCCGTCCCAATCATCTTCCCGGATCGAAGGTCCTGTACAAAACAAACCTGTTTGAGAAAGATGGTGATACAAAACGAATCATGTGCTAGTTTGCTAACGGATATGAGATTGAGGTAAAACATTGGGACACACAAGACATTTTGTAACACAAACTGGGAGGAGAAGACCATTGTGCCTATATGAGTAACCCTAGTTGTATTACCGTCAGGAAGTTTGACAAAACGATTTTGTGTCGGCGTGATATGAGTAAGTAGAGTAGGGTTGCAAACCATGTGGTCAGTGGCACCACTGTCCAATATCCATACACTAGACTTCTCATGGTTATGAAAACGAAAGGCTTTACCTGAGAGGTTTTCATAGGGTGAGATGTTACCAGCATGGTTTGCAGATGCTGTCTTGTTGTTGTTCAACATCTCCATGATCTTTTGGCAATCTTCCTTTGAGAATGGGAAGTTGCTAGCACTGCCTTCATCAAACATTGCTGCATTGTTGCCTCTAGCATAAGCTTGAAGCCCCTCCATTGCTGCCTTCTTCTTCCGACATGTCTCGACCGCATGTCCTCTCCAGTTGCAGAAGCTACACCTTAAGTGCGCCTTACAGTGCTTAGTAAGGTGGTTGTTCTTGTTGCACTTGGCGCATCTCTGTTCATTCTCCACATGCTCCTTTTCTGGGTTGATGTTCCGCGCAGAGAACGCTGCTCCTTCAGGTTGAGCTGCCAGTTTGGTGCCAGCAGAAGCTTCTGCTTGTTTTTCAGTGCGCAAGGCCATAGCAAACACGGTGTTCAATGATGGCAGCGGATCGATGGCCACTATAGTTCCTCGCAGCGTTGCAAAGCTCTCATTCAACCCCATGAGGAATTGCATCGTCTTTTGATTCTTGACATAGTCACCAATCTTTACTCCTTCTTCACAGTCACAAGTAGATAGGTCACACAGAGCGTCCCTTTCGTCCCACAAAGCTTTGAGCTTGTTGAAGAAAGTGGTGACCGTCTCTGTCCCCTGTTCACAACCATGGATAGAGTTTTCGATGTTGAACAGCTGAACGGTTGTTGCTTGCGAGAAGCGCTCCTTTAGCTCGAGCCAGATCTTCCTCGCTGTCTTACAATGCTTAACGCTGCCAGATATGCCTTTGCTCATGGATGCAATGAGCCAAGTCTTTACCAGAGTGTCACAGCGTTCCCATTGAAGCTTTTCTGCCTCATTGATCGCTGCTTTTACCACGGATCCAGTTACGAACCCAATTTTGTTTTTGATTGTCAATGCCATGCTGATTGACTGACTCCATTCTGCGTAGTTATCTTCCATCAGTGGTTGTGCTACAAGAACTGCAGCAGGCTGGTCTGAGTGATGAAGATAAAGGACATGGTTAGGGTTTTCCCAAGGTTCAGGTGTTCTGGAAGTGCCTTTGGCGGCCTTCTCCTCATCACCGTTTGCCATGGATCTCTGTATGTGTATTTGCCTAGATCGATATAGGCTCTGGTACCATAAAGAAACTGATATTGGAATAAGCTTGTATTCTTATTTCATAGAATGCAATTGCATTGGTATATATATACACAAACCCAGACGGGTGAAACCCTAGCCCTAGCTGTACAAGGTAACTACAATCCCTGGAAGTAAGGGATTACAATTAGATTACAACTCTACCAACTTAAGTATCAAGGCACCGTAGGATCCTTTCCTTTAATAATCGAGCTAGCTAGTGGTGGATCTATCTTAATTTCCACATATCCTAGCTAGCTTATAAAATGATTAGAAACCGAGTCGTGTCATTCAGGTATAAGAACACCATGCATGCAATGCATCGACTTAATTGGTTTCATCAATTAACAGCTGTTTTGATAACAGCTAGCGCGCTAAGAATCGTTTTTAGAACAAATAAATTTGGTTTCTTCTCCTCCTTCGTTTACGAATCTAATATCTCCTCTCTAACCACTTTATCAGCAGAGAACTAATTAAAAAGAAGAGGATCAAAACAATAACACTTGCATTCAATCGATCAAAGCGCGCGCTTGTGAAGCTGTTGGCCGGTGAATGGATCACAGCTTGAACATCTCGGTGGTTGCATTTAGTACGTTGTATAGTTTGATTTGATGACAACAACATTGTGTTTTTACTGTATACAGAGAAGGGTTTTTTTTAGGCAAACATATGGAATGTTGAAGGGTCTCGGTCATCGAATTCAACTATACTAAAATTGTAAACTTTACTATTATGGGTCAATATATATAGTTACCATCAATTGCTTTGTTGTTTGATTTCTTCTAGTTTGAAGGTTTAAAGAAGTACATTTTCAAAAAGTATTATACCATATGGTATACAATAATTTTTCTATTTTCAATATATGATGGATCGATGTTAAATTAATTGACTTCACGGGAATGTAAGTCAGACATATTTAAGATGAAGAATTATTTCAATACATATAAATGCATGCTTGTTCTAGGATATTTTGTATCTTTTTAGATATTCTTTATGTGTGCCTTAACCATATGCTATTATGATATGTAGTTTGATTAGATCTATGTATTCATTATCCTTACCATATTGGTATTGTGTAATTCCCTATATAAATGACTCTTATTAATTATGAATAAGATAATGATTTCTCTATTCTTTTGTTATATCTCTTTGTCTTTGCTGTTTATACTTTATCAAGTTATCATACACTTTGTTCTAACCCTAGTGCCAATAGCCTACCATTTATTTTCCAAACCCTAAAAAACAATTTTTTCTCAAACCAAAAGTTCTCGGCCCCGACACTGTCGTTGCTCCCGACCGCTGCTTCCCGGCCGTCAGCTCCGCCTTCTTTTCTGGTTTCGCCGATCGAGCTTTCGATTAAGAAATCTGAGTTTTTCGAAGAAATTTTATGATATGTTTTAAACCCTAAACTTTTCAAAGTTCAATAAACTCGGGGGAGATAAAATGTTTTCTCCCCTTCTCCATCTTCATTCTATGCTTTGTATTTTGTGCATGTAGGTACCAAAATCCCAGAATTTTATTCGCGGGTCAAGAGTGTGTTTGATCACTCTTGTTTTCTTGTCAGGGTTGTGTATGATCAAACCTGACCTTTCTTCGGATTGTGTTTGATCAATCCGAGGCCTTTTTTCGAATTGTGTTTGATTAATTCATGGCTTTTCCGGATTGTGTATGATCAATCCGAAGGACAAACCATTAAAAGCATCATTTGTGACCTCTATCTAATCTTATAACAGCTTGGTTTTGTATGCAAGAGAAATATAACATTCTGCTCCTTTGAGTTTTGACGTACTAGATGCCTAAGGTGACTCTTCGCTTGGTATCTGTGGAACCTTTCATTAGAAAGAATTAAACGACATGTTTTGACCCCAAGCTAACAAGCCTAGATGCCGAGATTTCACATCTCATGGGCTCAAAGTCTTTGACGCGCCACATTGACAAAAACCTTCAATGGTAATCTGTGCAAAAAGTAATGACCACAAAGTACTGTGGAATGTACTCATGGAGCGTTTCTGAATTGACTACATATTGTCGATGATCTTTTGTTGCATCATGATCCATAATCTTTTAGCAGATTCGATCATCATCAAGTTCTCTAGGTCCTCCAAGTTAGTTTGGAATTACCAACGAGACTTGATTTTGGTTATACAATTGCAACTAACTTGCAAACACCTTTTATACTTTATGGTATTGGTTGAAATGTTAACACACTGGTCGCGTGTTACACTATTATCTACTGTTTGTGCTGCTTATACTTCTACGAACTCACTACCCATTTTTTAAAGAAGTTTATCGGGATATGAGTTGAAGTGTCATGTACCCCATGTTTACACGCAATACGATCTCACTAAGGCTACGACCAAACAACTTTAGCTTGTCACTCGAACATTATTGATGCGCACCAATTTTTCTATTGCGTCTTGTGGTTATGCAATATTTGTATGTAACTTTACTATTCATTTTCGACCCACCATCATTGAATATATTTGTACTACAGCTCGTGACTGTGTACGGAGATTGACACGAAATTGTAATCCTTGAGCTCAAATAGGATTGAAACGGATCTCCAATCATTGAGCTCAGCTAGACGTTATTTCTAGGTGTCAAATCGCATTGTCACTGCATATAATGATGGGTCATTTGAGATGAATAAGTTTCGGTTGGATATAAACCTCCACCTATAATCCGCTTATGTAGAAACTTTGTTAAGCGATCTCATTCACCGTTAAATTGCGGATTGTCACTTTGATGAGACAATATTCCCGCCGTTAGGGAGGATAAGAACACAAGTGTTCAAGTGGAACAACGTGAATTGTCGTGGTTTGTCCTCATTAAGTCTCATCTTGATCCCAAATGCTTAAAGTATTAAAGTGACGAGATCACATGCTGCAAATATGTCTGCAAGGATTGATGTCTTATCAAAAGGACATGGCAGATATGGCAGACATGACGTGACCAAAAGAAGTTGGTCTTGGCGCCATCACCATGAATGGTGATATGATGACGCCATATAGTGACAAAATTTGTGTCACTACGCCGTGTGGCTCCCCAAAAGGAGGGAAGCCCTTAGGTTCGATATTTTCTCACACTAGGAAGAAAGCGAGATTGGCAGAACCTGATCCATTGATCAGTGATACTCAACTCTGTCTCATGAAGTTTGAATTGTGATTTTCGTTGGGGGACATCTCAATGTCCAATTCAATCCATATAGAGATCTCTACAAGTATTACACTAGTGTACATGAGAACGTGAGATAATGAGTCTACTATCGAACCACCCATCGTTGATGGATATCAACTTAGTTGATTGGCCTAATAGAAAGATGTGATCCAGCATTAACAAAGAGATAGGTCCTTAGGCAGGTGATGCCGACACCATAAGCTAAACTCTATCAACTATGCCTTTGTTAGATAGCGTAGTGAGAACAAAATATTACTCACCTTATGGTGCAAAGTTTCTGACTAACACGCACTAGGATCGATTACGATGAGATATGCTCTCGTAATGGATATCATTGCACTCCAATACTCTATCAATTTGGTAGTTTCCGAATAACTGAATATGCAGTCTATGAATGTGGTCATAATAACATCTCTATGGGATCAGAGATATACATAAAGATCTTAAACGAACTTCATTCATCCGAATCAAGTGGTTCCTGACCACAGGAGCATGCATTTGCTAAATGTATTGAAACGCACATGCACTCTACTTGATGTGGAAAAGATATGGTGAATTATGTCTTTGCGTGTTCATTACAGATTTATATGGACTCTCGATGGATCAAGAGATGTCAATATATATCAACATCCGAAGAAAAAGATCTTGAGAAGACACAGTCTCGATAAGGCACTCGATAACTGTATTGATGATGATTTTCCATCAATCGGCATAGGTGCTCTATAACTAGTGAGACCTATATATACTCTCATGATTAGTCAAAGTATTTACTATAAAGAAAGATCCGTTATTTTATCTAAAACAAGATGACAAATATGTGTTAAGAGATGGAGTTTTCATCTAAGTACAATAAGACGCATCAATATACTCAACACAATACGAAAAACTTGACATCTCATTCGCTATGAAAAGTTGTAAAGCTAAGTGTAGCTATGTGCCCACGTAATGCCAATGTATTGACAGTAACTCTTTTTTCAATACTTAATGACATGAAAGATTGAGGCTTATTCTATTTTTACATAAGAAAGACACATCAAAAGCGAAATCAGAATCTGCCAAGTTTCGTATGTCAACTTCTACGAGACCTATATGAAATCTCACTGGAAAATGCTGAAATTGGTACCATTGGAAAGGTCTATATGTCTACTTTCTAGGGACATCAACCATTTGAGCATAACTATCATATTGAGTGAGTTATGGCTGTTTTAGTAACGTAGGATGAATCTGTCCGTGAATCTGATTTTGGCAAAACAGTCAACTTCGACCGGACTTTGTGAACAGCTTCTAATGAACCAGAATGTGTGTAATATACTGTTGGAATGCTAAATGAGTCTAGTTTCCAAAACCATTTACTATTCGTTGATATGTATTTCCTAGAAGAAGTTACGGCTATTCTAGTATGCTACGTGAAAATCTGATTTCCTACACGAACTTATGTTTTGAGTTCACAAGCGGCCTTCTCTTCAAGATCTAAGTGTAAAAGATCATGTTTGAGGACAATGCCATATTTTAAGACATGTTAAAGAGCATTGACATGCTAAGTTGTTGAAACTTCCGTGATTAGTAAGAATCAGGAAGAGCCTTATGATTAATGTAACGATCAGGGGAAGTGTGAACTTCAGGGGGAGTCTAGCACATACATATATGTCACTATCAAATGTGAAGGGTGCGTTGTACTATTTTTCTCCTACGATCAAGGTTCAGTTTTTCTCCCACATGATTTTTATGACTTGACAAGGTTTTAAACGAGGCAACAAATCAGCATCATCTGCATATTAACGCGCGGCACAAGGGGGAGTGTTCTAGGATATTATGTATCTTTCTAGATATTCTTTATGTGTGTCTTGGCCTTATGCTATTAGGATATGTAGTTTGACTAGATCTATGTATTCATTATCCTTACTATATTGGTATTGTGTAATTCTCTATATAAATGACTCATATTAATGAATAAGATGATGATTTCTTTATTCTCTTGTTATATCTCTTTGTCTCTATTGTTTATACTTCATCAATGCTATGATAATGAGTTATAAGTATCCGTCTTAATTTGTCTTATATATGTCAAGTGTTTAAGATCACAAATCTAAACTGTTTACTTGCCATATGAGTTTGCAAATATAAGTGAATGTTACTCTTCCAAACCCAATTCTTCTTTGGCCGGCTGATCCATAATTATAAAACTGAAAACTTAATTTTGTTTCACATGTCTTTTGGTGTGTGTATACACACACATATGTCTTTTCAGATACAAACATCATTAATTATTTAAAAGATACGGATTTTCTGAATTAATTTGACCTCTTTTTCGATCATATTTTCTCATCTTAACTGTTCAAATTGTAGGTATATATGAGTATATCATCTCTATAAATTTTCAGTTAATTTGGAGATCGTTAAGGTTTCGAAATTAAATTAAATCAGTGAAAGAATTGAAACTGTTCAGGTTCTAAATCACATCTTTGAATGTCTTAACGATTATCAATTTGGCTGAAAATTTGTATATATGATCTACTTATATATACCTACAATGTGAACGGTTAAGATGAAAAAATATGATCTAAAAATTGGTCAATTTATTAGAAAATATGTATATTTTGAATAAATAAGAATATTTAGACCTGATAATAATTGTGTGTGTGTGTATACACACACACACACACAAAGCCATTCCAATGATGGATCCTTTTTTTTGTTTATTTCTAGGGATAAGGTATTTGACAAACTTCCTGATTACTAAATCACATATCCACCTTTCAGTTTGTAAGTGTATATGAGTACATCATTTCTGCAAATTTTCAGAAAATTTGATGATCGTTAAGTCATCTAAATGTTTGATTTATTTTTAATGATCTTGAACGGTGTATGTTTGACATAAGTGTTAAGTTTTTTTGTTTTAATCTCAATCATTCAAACCTATTAAAAAACAGATCGAATGATATGAACATATCCTAAAAGTGACAACAACAAAAATCCCTAGTTGGAAGGGCTGTATATACATATATGCTTCCATCTTTGACATACTTGCATATATTGCTAACCTAATAAGTATTCAAAACACATGCTAGGTTTAGGGTTTTCAAATTCATTTTCAGACAAACCCTTACAAGAAACCGTGTGGAAAGAGACAACACAATAAAGTAAAACAATAGAGGTGTATTCCTTGGACTGTTTATTCATTCATTTAATCACACAGTCGACAGTGATGACCCTCCATGCAGCTTCCTTCTTCGCACACGAACTACGACTCCCACGCTTAGCCAACACTATATATACGCATCGTCTCCACCATTCTAACTCAAACTCAAACACAAAACCTTCTCAGTTCTTCAGTTCCTATTTCTCTCTCCTTCGTCCGATCCCCGGCCGGCGGCTTGTTTTCCATCTTCCACATCCAAAAGATAAGATGGAAGTCGGAAGGCGATCGGCGATGGAGTACAGCAACACCAAAGTAGGGAAGCCTTTGAAAATGAAGGTCAAGTTCGTAGACGATGAGAAGGACGTCGTGGAGGCATCAGACGCCTTGCCTTTGCCTTTGTACATCACCAACGCTGTGTTCTTCGCTCTCTTCTTCTCCGTCGTCTACTTCTTGCTCACAAGTTGGCGTGAGAAGATCCGCACCAACACGCCTCTCCACATCATCAATCTCTCTGAGATCGTGGCTATTCTTGCCTTTGTTGCCTCCTTCATCTACCTCCTCGGCTTCTTCGGTATCGATTTCGTCCAGTCCCTCATTCTCCAGCCCAGCAATGACATCTGGGCCGCCGACGATGACGAGGAAGAGATTATTATCAAGGAGGATGCTCGCAAAGTCCCTTGCGGTCAGGCCCTGGATTTCTCAATTACCAAAATGGCACCTATTGCTTCACCTGAACCTGCTCCTAAAGTTGCCCCAAAGGTGTTTGAAGAGAAGGCAATGATCGAGACCCCACCACCTACTGAAGAAGACGAGGGGATCATCAAGGCTGTGGTTGCCGGAACCATTCCTTCATACTCACTCGAGACAAAGCTGGGCGACTGCAAGAGGGCAGCTTCTATTAGGCGTGAGGCTCTACAGAGAGTTACAGGCAAGTCTTTGGAGGGTTTGCCTTTGGAAGGCTTTGATTACGAGTCAATCTTGGGTCAATGTTGTGAAATGCCTGTTGGATATATTACCATTCCTGTTGGGATTGCTGGGCCTCTTATGCTCAACGGAAGAGAGTTCTCAGTTCCCATGGCCACAACTGAGGGTTGCTTGGTGGCCAGTACCAACCGTGGTTGCAAAGCCATCAACTTGTCTGGTGGAGCTTCCAGTGTTCTATTGAAAGACGGAATGACCAGAGCACCTGTTGTCAGATTCAACTCTGCCAAAAGAGCCGCTGAGTTGAAGTTTTTCATGGAAGACCCTGAAAACTATGAAACCATTTCGATGGTTTTCAACAAATCTAGCAGATTTGGTAGACTTCAGACTGTCAAGTGTGCTGTTGCCGGGAAGAACCTTTACATGAGATTCACCTGCAGCACAGGTGATGCTATGGGGATGAACATGGTCTCTAAAGGTGTTCAAAACGTTCTCGATTTCCTCCAGAATGACTTCCCTGACATGGATGTCATTGGCATATCTGGTAACTACTGCTCAGACAAGAAGCCTGCTGCTGTTAACTGGATTGAAGGTCGTGGCAAATCTGTGGTTTGCGAGGCCGTTATCAAGGGAGACATAGTGTCAAAGGTGTTGAAAACCAACGTCGCCGCCTTGGTGGAGCTTAACATGCTCAAGAATCTTACTGGATCGGCTATTGCTGGTGCTCTTGGTGGTTTCAATGCACATGCCAGTAACATTGTTTCAGCCGTCTACCTTGCCACTGGTCAAGACCCGGCTCAAAACATTGAGAGCTCTCACTGTATCACCATGATGGAAGCCATCAATGATGGCAAAGATCTTCACGTCTCTGTCACCATGCCTTCCATTGAGGTCGGTACAGTAGGAGGAGGGACTCAACTTGCATCTCAATCAGCATGTCTGAACTTGCTTGGAGTGAAGGGTGCTAACAGAGAGGCACCAGGAACAAACGCAAGGCAGTTGGCCAGTGTTGTAGCTGGTTCTGTTCTTGCCGGAGAGCTATCTCTCATGTCTGCAATTGCAGCTGGACAACTTGTTAAGAGCCACATGAAGTACAACCGATCAAACAAAGATGTCACAGCAGTTGCTTCCGCTTAAGAACGTACTACAAGACCCCGAAGCTAGTGCCTTTGAGCGTTAAAAGCCATAAGAGTTAATTGTCTATGGGTACAAATGATCATGCCCCAGACTGTTGACAACGGAGCAGGAACATTTAGAGATAGTAGTTACTTGTTTACCAATCCCTTCAATTTTTTTTTTTAAACTGTACGTTTCCTTGTAAATTTCTTTGGAAATCTAATCATATATCTTACTTTATAAAGTTGGTACTCATTATTAAGTCATGCATGCATGTATTACTGGGTTACCCGATCAGTACTTGCCATCGATCGATCTCATGCTTTCTTGTTCATCAATAATCATGTGTGGTACTGTTAGGCTAGCTAGCTACAGTAATTCTCAAAGTAATGAAACCCAGATCAAGGGGATTTGTACCAGAGGTCATATCAGAGATTCATAACATATATTACTTCAAGGAAAAAATAAAACCGATAAGAATCAGAAACAATTCACAAATTCTTTATTCTTTATTCATATATTACTTCAGAGGTGATAAATTCTTTATTTATCACCTCCACTTCGCACAAATCATATATACCAAAACCGATCGACTTTCACTTAATTTCTGATGTATGAGAACGTTGGTTGGTCGAAGTTCCAATTCATTCTCATTTTGAGAGCTCCAAAGGCCTAACCAACATACAACCAATAGTTTAGGGCTTGGGAGCCAAAAACCCCTAAACAATGGTATATTGGTATTCATTGAAATGTAATTAATTAATTATGTATTATTGACTACGGGAACTACGTACTTATTAAATATCAGGGGTGATTTTGACATCGATCGATCGTAATCTTCAATCAATAAATCTGGACATGTATGTATATAGTTTTCTTTAATCTAATTTTTTGCACGTTTAAAGCAACGTACACCTCAAATATTGAAGTCAAATTACAACATCGTTTATACATTATACAATTATTTTATACGTACTACATTTCTTCAAACACAGTAGTAGTTCTTCAATTCGTACGCCTAACACTATTGACCAATAAAAACAAAATTCACACCTAACACTATCGTTGATTTTGTTTAATTTTCACTGGTTGATTTGAATGCATGTAATTATTATAAAAGGTTTGAACAAATAAACGGTAATAACAAGAGGGTAGGTGATGATATGTACGTGTATATTATATTATTCTTTCGATTGTTTTGCTTTCACACACTCGCCAAATTGCCGAGAAACACCAACGTACGTAAGATTTGTTGTATACAATGATGTTCCAAAGACACCCTCATTCTTTTCTTTTTGCTTGGATTTTTTTTTCCGTAACATAAAGAATGACCGTTGGGCAAAAATCGTAAACACATATATACCCAACATAACTTCACCATATCTTATTAACTAAGATAGAGTTTTAATTATGTCTGATTCAACTAATTCAAGACAGATTGTGTCTCTTAATTACAATCCCTTGTTATAAGGGAACACCATTTGATTCCGTTTACCAAGAGATCATTGTAGGTTTGTTTGTTTTTGTGACTGCACCCACATTTGGGAATGAGTTGCCTACGTACCCTGGAGAAGATCAAGTTACTCGTAGTTCAAGGGTTCCAACAAGTGAATAACTCGTTGGAGGGCTTTGACTTTAGGATAAGAGTGGTGTTTGGAAATATGTTTGGATTTGTGTCTGAAGGAATTTGAGCTTTGGAGCGAGACTTTGGCTTCAGGCGATCCGAGAGTTTATTTGGATTGGTGGTTGTATCTAGATTCAAATCCAAACTGTCTACATACCTTTGTAAAGGGATCAAACCAATGTAGTTCGAAAGGTTTGGTTATGGATTTGATTCTCTGGTGCTTCAGGAATTTGGCCAGAGTTATTTGGACTGGACGGATTTGACAGGTGGTGTCAGGAATTCTGTTTTGAATTGTGGTTGCATCTAGTGAGTTGTTAGACTTCCTACGTACCCCTTTGTGGGATCAAACCGACCGTAGTTCATGAGAGGTTTGTAGGCTTTATGGCTTAATTCCGGCTTTTGGTTTAACAGATGTATTTTGAATCCGTTAACTGTATTTCTTGTGTACACCCAATTTGGTAGAGTGTCTGTTGATTTGATTTAGGCACCCGAAACAGGTGATGCAGCAGCGTGACAAAAGGCTTGAATGGCTTTGGCCACAGTCCTTGATAGTGGCGTAGGTGATCTCCACGTGCAAGCGGACTGCCCCTTCATGCGAACTCTGCGCGTACGTCGGTGAGCGGGCTCCGCGTGTACAATTGTGAGCAGGCTCCGCGTGTACAATTGTGAGCGGACTCCGCGTGTATGTCTGTGAGCGGGCTCCGCGTGTATGTTTGTGAGCGGGCTCTGCGTGTATGTCTGTGAGCGGGCTCCGCGTGTATGTGACTCCTTGTGTATGTCTGAAGCGGACTCCGCGTGTTCACTTGTGGGCGGATTGCTTGTGCATGTCTGTGAGCGGGCTCCGCGTGTTCACTTGTGAGCGGACTCCGTGTATGTCTGTGAGCGGGCTCCGTGACATCCTTCATCTTCTGCATGAATGGATCTCGCCTGTGACGTTATCTCGCCTCTCGTGGGCTTAGGGCTTCTAAATATTAGCTTGTCACCCCGTAGGGCCTCTGCGTTGATGTAAAGTCACCTCGCCACCCCTTAGGGTTTCTGTCTTGACACGAATGCGACCTCGCCACCCCTTAAGGTCCATGCTTTGAAACGAATGCGACCTCGCCACCACTTAGGGTCTCTGCTTTGATGTGAAGCACCTCGCCATCCCTTAAGGTTCTTGCTTTGACACGAATGCGACCTCGCCACCCCTTAGGGTCTCTGCTTTGATGTGAAGCCACCTTGCCACCCTTAGGGTTCCTGTATTGGCGCGAATGTTGGCTCGCCACCCCTTAGGGTTCATGCTTGAAGTGAATGTCATCTTGCCACCCCTTAGGGTTCATGCTTTGATGCGAATGTCATCTCGCCACCCCTTAGGGTTTCTACTTTGGCACGAATGTGGGCTCGCCACCCTTTAGGGCTTATGCTTTGGCACGAATGTGGGCTCGCCACTCTTAGGGTTTCTGCTTTGGCACGAATTTTGGCTCGCCACCCCTTAGGGCTTCTTCTTTGGCACGAATATTGGCTCGCCACCCCTTAGGGCTTCTGCTTTGGCACGAATGTTGGCTCGCCACCCCTTAGGGCTTCTACTTTGGTACGAATGTTGGCTCTCCTTAGGGGGAGATGGCTTGCGGGCTTCCGACGGAGTAAGGAACGAGGCCGAAGGATAGAGATACTGCAAAAGAAATAAAGAGAGTTAGAGTGTGGGCTCCACCTTCTTGTTGGCTCGCCGCTTCTTTTCTTCTCTCCTTCTGCTTTTTGCTTCGCTTGTTCTCTTCTCCTTCTTCTCCTCTTTTGTTCTGTCGGTGTTGACTCCACCTGCTTCTGCCTTTCTTTTGTTCCCTGCTTTTTGCTTCGTCTCCCTCTGTTGCGCTCTGTCCGTGTCTTTTCTTCTTCTCTGTGTCTCTTTATATAGAGTGCACGGTTTGGAAGATTGAGTTCGCATTGGACTTTGTTGTCCAACTGTTTGTAAGAGTCACAATTGAACTCAAAAACATTGTGCATGTAGCACAAGAAAAATATTATTATTTTTTCTTTATTTTTTTATTTTTGTAATCATTTTCTTCTTTTTTTTCCTTTTTTTTTTGGTATCAACAGTGACTCTAAACGGATTGTAAAATAGGAAGTGAAATCCTCATTCCGTAAATTATTGATCAAGGATAGTTTAGTAGATCAAAGAATGTACGGTTTAGGTTCTTCATCCCTCCACTCAATTTACATACTTTTTTTTTTCAATGTGTTAATGTATATGAATGATGTGATGTATTAAATAATATTAATCATCGAAGTTGTAATATGAGTCTTTAAAATTATAAATTTTTTTAATTATAACATTAGTAATCATGTGTCATTAAATTAGTAAAATATGTGTTTACAGTGATAATTGAGTCCTTAAAGTGATTAAAAAAAGTTGTTACAACTTTGAGGACTCATATTACACCTTTGATGACTTAATTACCATTTTAACAATAAGTGAGAATTAATGTTATAACTAATTTTTGTTTTTACAACTTTAACTACTTATATATATTATAACTTTGATGACAAATATTACACCGTTGAGGACTCATTTTATAACTTGAGAACAAAGTTGATGTGTCACATGCATTAACATACCCTAGCCTTAACCACAATTTACATACTTATAGTCAATTATAGTCAATCAAACCTCGGGATGTAAGGATGATCCTTCCAGCTATTTTTTTTAAACATGGACGTGAAGCTTTTCATACAAAAAAAAATTGTAATTACAACATGACCCGCCCGCAAAAGCAGAGGGAATGAAACCATGCTAGATAGCTCGAAGGCAACCTAAATGAAACTACCATGGAGTTTAACCAAAATAAAGCAAAAACCACAGCTATAAGTAACAAGAGTGGGCATGCCCTAAACCTGTAAAAAACGAACATCCCAGAATCATCCTATGTAGAGGAGGTTGCCCCGGGATCCACTACAACCACCATATCTAGAACTGGTGAGGCCTCCGAACTCACTCCAAATCCACCCTCAAGGGCAAGGGTTCGTTTGACCGAACCGGTTGTCCTTTCCTCTGCTTTAGAGTTTTGGAAACTGAGGCGATTATCTCCTTGGGTCGATTCTTTAAGCCCAACGGCCTTCCAACGTTGCGTTTTTTGGGAGGGGAACTAATCAGAGTACCTGTAAAGTGAGGTAGAGAAAGCTCCAACACAGAGCCCAGAGAAGCCAAATTGGCTTCAAGCATGGTCACAAGACCTTTTAGCCTCTTCCCCAGATCCAGCTCCACCAAGAAGGAGGCGTCACCCTTCTTCTTCGAGAGGACCGAAATTCCAACTGGCCGGCTGACGAACCTGCACTGGAGCACTCACTGCCGGCTGAGAGAAATCCTTCCAACTACTTATGTTGGGTTCCAAATTAACTTTGTTTTAAAGTAAAAATAGATATAGATATATCTCTACTACAGTAAAGACAACAATCAGGAAATTTACCAAATTGTGAAGTGATATAATTACCATTAATAAGATAACTAAAACAAATAAAAATAAAAGTTATTATAGTAAACAAGAAAATATATAAACAAAATAAAAAAAATTAATAGAGATGATTAAGGAGAACTAAACCAAAATTAACCACGATTCAAAGACTAGTATAAATAAACTGAACATATATATATATATACACACACACAACAACAATATTAGATCAAACAATATAATCATAACTTTGGTACAATGGTCTACGATGATTTCAACCTTTTAATTATTTTTTTGCTTTTGGTGTAAAGAAAGATTATCAAGAAAAGGCACCATTCTAGTGCCAAGTCCTACCTATTGACTTATAGTAAGATTAGTAGCACAATGATCTTTCTCCGACCCTAAATAATGCAAGTACCATGTAATGTTACCACCAATAACAAACACATAATATATATATATATATATATATACACACACTCTCATAAAAATATTAATGAGATTGAATTTTTAGTCTTACACTCTTTAGTAAACTAAATAGGCGCCAACCAGTTCAGACTATAGTTTAAACAAACAAGGGGCAGTAGGCTTGCTCACTATTGTTGCGTGATAATTTAGATTGTCTAATTGGACTTTGTGCGTTATCTCTTTCACTTCATAATAAAACTAAGAACACTGTCATCAGCATTTCGAATATATATATATATATATATATATATATATATATATATATATATATATATATATATGATGGTTGATTCTCACTAGTGAGAGACCATTCAGAGGGGAGATGGACATCTAAAAGGTCGTTTCTTTGGATGAACTATTCGATCTAAATTTAAATTTTGGAACATTTGGTATATATATATAGGTTGTATAGAGACAAATGATATTCTCTAATGTAGAAATGGTGGAATGCGACCTTAATCAAATAAACTATTTTTGAGTTGTCGTTCAACAAAAATACAAATGTAATGCAGGACTCTACGAATAATTATTTTCATCAAAATATAGATCGATGCAGTAGGGACTGTGTCCTAATCCCAGGAGATCAAGGCTCTCCGGTCCCTCACCACTCCCGGATGATATATCATTGGGATCTCGTTTTAATTAAGTAAACGATTAATTTCAGTTTACCCCTTGAGGTTTAGGGTTAGTATCATTTCAGTCCTTAAATTTTTAAATTTGCAAGTCTTGTTTTGGCCACGATTCTCAGCGCGCGGAGCAGAGGTGAATAGCGAACAAAGAGAAGGGGGAGTGTTGCGGGCGTGCCACCTCACAGACGAGGAAATAATGACGGATGTGAGTACGAGATCTTAACTTCTTAGTCAGGCGGGGGATTCCAGGTGCCACCTCAGATGAGGAATTTACGAGCACAAGGCGGTCGATACTCACGGTGGCGCGAGCAGAGCAACTATAAGGAAATAAAAGGGGTTGTGTGTGTGTTGGTTCAACAGGGAAGCGAAGGCAAAGCTCTGGGGAGTGTTGGAGATTTCAACAAGGTTGAAGGTTGTGTTGTATTTGAGTAATTGATTGTGTTGAGAGAGAGAGAGGGTGAGCTTCAACAGGGAAGCGAAAGCAAAGCTCCGGGGAGCGTTTGGAGGTTTCAACTGGGTTGAAGATTGTATTGTATTTTGTTTGAATAAGTTGTGTGTTGACAGAGATCATAAACGCTAGACCCCTTTATATAGTGGGAGCCCGACTTCTGCTAGAAGAAAGATAATTATAGAACCCAAGTCGGACTCTGCAACGTAAAGCATAAGGGCACTATTCCACCCATGTAGACCAATCTTCACGTGACACTTGTCCAGTTCGCACATTCCGCATAGGACACTGCTACCGTGTTGCTCAATTATAGACTCCTATGTGAATTGGAATTAGGAGTTTCATAGTCCATGTAAAAAACTAATAGCTCGCGCGGACTGCGAACTCAAGCAATTCCAGGAACTCTTGAAGCTCGATTCCATCTCGCGGGCTATTGCAGCTCGCGGGCCAAAATAAGGCTTTTTATATTAAAAAGGCCATAGAGATTGGCCCAAAACGTGTCAAAGACTGGTAAAAGTCTAAAACGATTATTATAATGCGCTCGGACTCCGCATGTGTCTTTCTCCCGACACCACCAGAACAAGCACTTTAGCCGACGAAAAATTTTCGTCGGCCTGTTAAAAAAATTCGTCGGCTAAGATTTTTCGTCGGCCTGTTAAAAAAATTCGTCGGCTAAGACCTTAGCCGACGAAGGATCGTCGGCTATAGTGTCGTCGGGAAAAGGCCGTCTGTGATGACTTTAGTTGACGAAATTTTTTTTTTCGTCGGCTATAGTCCCACTTTAGCCGACGAAAAATATGTCGTCGGCTATAGTCCCAGACTTCAGCCGACGAAATTTTCGTAGGCTAAAGTGTGTAATAAATAATAAAAAATAGGGTTAAATGCTTGTGACACCCTGTAGTTTATACCTAAAATCAGTTTTGTCCCTCACTTTTTTTTTTAAACTGGTATACCCCTATACTTTGAATTCTCGACTGATTTGCCTTTGTCGTCAATTGACCATTAAAGAAGACTGTTAAGTTGCTGAGATGACCGGTCTTGCGATTCCAACTCAGCTAGAAACCTGCAACATCGACATAAAATATCCAATATACCCCTGACTATAGTGAGCTGCAGCCGGGTGAGTCGAGGTGGCGGCAGAGAGGGGAGGAGTAAGGGAGGGAGGAGAAGGAGGAGGATTTTCTCGGGTCAGCCAAAAAATAAGGTCAACCCCTCCCACACACAAGACCCCCCAACAGACTCCACTGCTCCCCATTACTCTCCATCAAACCCTCCCACCACAACCACCTCCATCAATCGTAGTTCCAAAGACTCTCTCCTCCGTCCGAATACTCCGGCGAGTCATAATCAGAAGGCGGCGAGTTTATTCTCGGCGGAGAAACCAGCATTCCTTCAGCCATGTCCACCAGCAAATTCGGCATCCCAAAAATCTCTTCCTCGTCCATAAAGTCTGCTCCCACAGACGACGCCAAAGCACTGCTGCTATTAATACTCAGCATATCATCATACTCTTTCTGTTGTTGTCCAACACTTGACGTACTCCCCCTAGAGCCACTCGTCTTCAGTGTTGCCGCGGCTGCTACTGCAGTAGCGGCAGGGTGATGATGCATGTAATGTGCACCGGGGTGTATAAATTGCTGCTGAGGGTCTTTGTTGTCCACAGATTTCTCGGGAGACTCTGGTTCTGCTGCCTGCTTGAACAGAGACAATAGTAAACTGGAACAGTTTCTGCAGGAGTCATAAAGTGTTTGATTGCAGACAACAGATGGATTGGAAGAGCTTGAGACACTGTTATTCTAAACATGACTGCATGCAAGTATTCTAAACATGACTGCATGCACGAGTTGAAGCCAAGCACTTCTGCAATCTGAAAGATCATGCAATTCAGATTTAGGTTAGGTTTTGATGCATTTAAATACACACACACATATATTAATCCTTCTATACATGTAAATGAAAACAAAGGCATAATAGTAGTCGGCATGCGCAACGGCGGCGGTGAAGACAACACCACAAAGCCGCCGCCGTCATCTTGCTTCTGCTGCCCAACCAACCCCACCGTCATCTGAGCAAACTGCTCTTCAATCCCCACCTTCTGATCCTGCGCTCTATTCCCGCCGTGACTACTACCACCCCCGCCGTCTTCCACGTGGACCCGAATCGGAGGCAAATTCGCCAGCGACGGAGACGACAGCACGAATATCCAGGGCAGACATGGATGCCGGGACTGGATACGACTTGATGGAACCAGGAAAGTTGAGAACAGCGTCCTCGCGTTTCAGAGCCAGCACCGCCACGTCGTAGGCGGCTGCAGCCATCTCCGGAGTTGGGAAAGTCCCGAGCCATATTCGCTTGGTCTTGCGCGGCTCACGGATTTCCGACACCCATTTCCCTCCCCGGCAGCGTATTCCCCGGTACCTGGGGTGCTTGCCGGAAGAGCTCGAGGCCATGAGAGTCTTTCCCTGCTGTGCTGTTGCCTCCTTTGGTGTTTCAAGCTGTAGCTGCTGTACTACTGTTGCTTAAAAAGTTGATGATTCAAACAGAGAGAGGGGATGGAGGGGAGGGGGGAGAGGAGGAGGGTGTGGTGGTCAAGGGCGGCAGAGGAGAGGGAGAGGAGGAGAGTGAAAAAGTTGATGATTCAAAATGAGTTTGGAATTGCTCTGTGGGTAAAATTGTCATTTCAATACCTTGGTCTCATACATGTGTCAACATGTTAGCCACGTCAGCTACATAACGGGTTCACTTGACGACAAGGGCAAATCAGTCGAGAATTTAAAATATAGGGGTATACCAGTTTAAAAAAAAAGTGAGGGACAAAACTGATTTTAGGTGTAAACTACAGGGTGTCACAAGTATTTAACCCTAAAAAATAACAATAGCCGACGAAATATTTTATATTTCGTCGGCTAAACGTTGTAAAAAAATTTTAAAAAATAACTATAGCCGACGAAATATAAAATATTTCGTCGGCTAAACCTTATAAAAAAAATTAAAAAATAACTATAGCCGACGAAATATTTTATATTTCGTCGGCTAAACGTTGTAAAAAAATTTAAAAAATAACTATAGCCGACGAAATATAAAATATTTCGTCGGCTAAACCTTATAAAAAAATTAAAAAATAACTATAGCCGACGAAATATTAGGTTATTCGTCGGCTAAACCTTATAAAAAAATTAAAAAATAACTATAGGCGACGAAATATTAGGTTATTCGTCGGCTAAACCTTTTAAAAAAAATTAAAAATAACTATAGCCGACGAAATATTAGGTTATTCGTCGGCTAAACCTTATTAAAAAAAATTTAAAAATACTATAGCCGACGAATATAGTGTTTGAATATCGTCGGCTAAAGTTGCTGGGTTTTGAAAAAAAAAACTGCAGAAACTTTCGGCTAAACTCATGGTACATGTAATTATAAGCCATGATTGATTATTAGGAAACAATCCAAAGTATTATGATCGCGCAAAACACTATAAAAGAAAAAAAAATCCAAAGTATAAGCCATGATTGATTATTAGGCATAATCCAAAGTATTATGCCACCCAAATGCAAATGGCGGAGGTTGGTCATGTGAGCCACCGAAACCGGCAACACGCCGGTGAGGTTGTTGTTGTAGAGGTCAAGAACACGGAGGTTAGTGAGGTTGGAGAGCTCCGGCGGGAACGTGCGGTTGAAGACGTTGTTGGAGAGGTTGAGGAGGCGGAGAGAGCGGAGATCTCAGGCGGGATGGGACCGGAGAGGTTGTTCTCGGCGAGGGTGAGATTGGAGAGGTAGACAAGGAAGGTTAGTGAGATTGGAGAGGTTTACCATCTTCGGCTATATAAAGAACTTTAGCCGACGAAATTCTTTATTTTCGTCGGCTAAACTATTTGGTTGACCGCCAAAAAATTTTGGTTCAAAATTTTGAAAATTTTTTGACTTTAGCCGACGACTTTTCATTAATTTCGTCGGTTAAAGTCCTTTGAAAATTTTGGTTGACCGCCAAAAAATTTTGGTTGAAAATTTCGAAAATTTTTCGACTTTAGCCGACGACTTTTCATATATTTTCGTCGGCTAAAATCCTTTGAAAATTTCGTCGGCTAAAGGTACCAATTTCGTCGGCTAAAACTTGGAAATTCGTCGGCTAAACCTTTGAAATTCGTCGGCTAAAAGTATTTTTATACATTTGGCATGTTGTGATTGTGATGATCAAACTTGAGAAACAGAAATCCAACCGTCAGATCTGACCATCATGATAAAATACATGTATGGGAAAAAATTCAACTTGATCCGAAAAGAATAAGGGCTCGATCCGGACGGTCAATCTCGTAAGTCAAACCCCTAAACGCACGGAAAAAGTCGTTCGACCGTCTAAATTACGTATTTTGGCCGGACCTCCAACTGAAAATAGTTTTAAACCGATGACACGCAACAAGTCGTATAAAAATTTTACGCAAAATAACCACCGAACATAGGGCTATAGTAGGTAATAGAAAAATTTTAGGGTTTAGCCGACGAATACCCTAACGTATTCGTCGGCTATAGTATGTAATTAAAAAATTTTAAAAAAACTATAGCCGACGAAATATTAGGTTATTCGTCGGCAAAAACCATCTTAGCCGACGAATTTTCATATATTTTCGTCGGCTAAAGTCCTTTGAAAATTTTTCTCCAACTTTGGTTTACCGCCTAAAAAATTTTGAAATTTTTTGACCTTAGCCGACGACTTTTCATATATTTTCGTCGGCTAAAGTCTATAAATTCACGAAAACACTCATATCTCCCCCTATATTACGTAGTTTGGTCAAATCTTCCACACGAAAAACTCTCACGTAGATGAGACGCAACCACCTATATAAAAATTTTGAAACATTTACCTTTCGATGATAGG
Source organism: Fragaria x ananassa (assembly GCA_034370585.1). Lineage (NCBI taxonomy): Eukaryota > Viridiplantae > Streptophyta > Magnoliopsida > Rosales > Rosaceae > Fragaria > Fragaria x ananassa. Next base: position 21,064,882 of record CP139769.1, read on the forward strand.
GCTCCCCTTAAGAAATAATAACGGTAAATAGGGTTGACCGCTACTATCGGCTCCGAGACTTTACCTGATTTACGTGATTTTTGAACCATAGCCGTATTTCACCATTATGAACATATCTTATTTCACGAGATTTTTAATAATTTTCCTTCCTATGTAGAGTTGGTTCACAAAGTTGTATAACCTACTAAACAAGTTATACAACATTAGTAGACACGTTGTGATTCCGATGACTAAAATTCACAAACCAAAATTCGACCGTCAGATATGATCATTATGACGAAATACGTCTATGGTAAAAAATTCAACTGGATCCGACAACGTGAAGGGCTCGATCGAAACGGTCAACCATAATCCATCGTCACTTATCACACGAAAACGCTCATATCCCCCCTCTATATTACGTATTTTGGTCAAACCTTCCACACAAAAAACTCTCACGTAGATGAGACGCAACTGCCCATATAAAAATTTTGAGACATTTACCTTCCGACGATAGGGCTCCCCATAAACCCGAATAACGGAAAATAGTAGACACGTTGTGATTCCGATGACTAAAATTCACAAACCAAAATTCGACTGTCAGATATGATCATTATGATGAAATATGTGTATGATTAAAAATTCAACTGGATTCGACAAAGTTAAGGGCTCGATTGAAACGGTCAACTCTAATCGAAAATAAGAAAACTGCATTTTGAAGCCCTAAACGGACTCGGATGGCCAAAAAAGCCTATACATAATGGCACTAGCGATGAGTTTGACTCGTAGCGCCGTTACGCTTGCGGAAAGGTATCACAATAGTCAATCGGACACCAAAAACCAAATCTGCAGCATAGTGAATAATAAGGGTAAGTCAACTATCGGCACCGAGACTTTACCGGAATACCGTCATTTTTCAACCGTAGACGTATTTCACCATTCTGGTCATATCTTATTTCACGACTTTTTTGCATTTGAAGGTTCTACGTATAATTTTTTTTTTCCAGATGAGTTGTTGTCCCAATCTGTAAATATAAGACACTTTAGCCGACGAAATTATATTTTTCGTCGGCTAAACTTTTAAAAATTTCGTCGGCTAAACTCTTAAGAATTTCGTCGGCTAAACTTTTGAAAATTTTGTCGGCTAAACTTTTGAAAATTTCGTCGGCTAAAGTTCACAGACTATAGCCGACGAAATTATATTTTTCGTCGGCTAAACTTTTAAAAATTTCGTCGGCTAAACTCTTAAAAATTTCGTCGGCTAAATTTTTGAAAATTTCGTCGGCTAAACTTTTGAAAATTTCGTCGGCTAAAGTTCACAGACTATAGCCGACGAAAAAATTATTCAGCCGACGAAATATTAATTTCGTCGGCTAAAGTCCACTTTAGTCGACGAAAATTTTTAATTAGCCGACGAAGGACAATTTCGTCGGCTAAAGTCCACTTTAGTCGACGAAAAAAAAATTAGTCGGCCTGGTTTTTTTTTTCGTCGGCTAAAGTCTTTCTTCTGGTAGTGCGAAGTCTCTCACGCGAACTAGCGAACCAGTTCGCCAGCTCGCATAGATGTATTCCGCCTCGCCTAAGCGAAGTCAACAAGTAATTCATTCCACGCGAACTGTGTGTTCTGCGCGAAGTGGGCGAGCTCCTTACCCCGCGTGAAGTCATTCCTCACGAGCTATGTATTTTACGCGAAGTCCCTATACGCGCGAGATCCGTACTCCGCGCGGAGTCATTCCGCGCGAGTTATGTTTTGTACCTGAAGGCGGGCGAGATCTGTAGCCCGCGCGGAGCCATTCTGTGCGTGGACCATGTAACTCATCTCGCGTGGTCTTGCTGGCGGGTCATTATTTGTGAACTTAAAGAGACTTGGGCTCGCCGGTATGACATGGACCAAGAATTTAATTAATATTCACATAGATATTTACTGTCCAGTAAAATATTAATTTGGGCGTAAATAAGTCTACTGTAATTTCCATAAATCAAGCCTAATTGCTAAAATTTTGTCCAGTTTGGAGGTTAACTGCTAGCATGAAATCTTAAAAAATGTCTTACAAAATGATTTATGTTGTTATATGACTATGTTAGCTCTTTTAGTGAGTTATGAAATTAAGATCAACGTCCAAATTATGCGGAATTTCAGCAATTCGACATGATTGATGAAAATTAAAAACTTTAGGGGGTAAATTTTCAACATTATTAAAAGTATGGAGACTGAAATGATGTTAATCTCAAAACTTATGAGGATAAACTGAATTTAATCCTTAAGAAAATAACAAAAAAGGAGAAATACAATAAAAATTTTGCAAATCTGAAAATTTAAGTTACATAAAAAGATACTTGAAGGCACCAAAAGCGTGTAAAGTTGCACATAATAATTGACGTACCCGGTTAGATATAACACGATATTTATGAGTCATAATCTAAGTAAATTCATATTCCACTCTTCTAACACTCAAAAATTTAGATATATATATATATATATATATATATATATTTATTTATTTATTAGTCTGGATTTAGAGAGGATCTCCTTAAACTCTTAAAGTAAGAATATTTTTAGTTCTAGCATGTATTTTGACAATCAAAGCCACCAATTTCTTAGTTACTTACCCACATATGAGTCGTACAAAAAATTAGCCAAAATTAAAAACGTTTAGCCATTTGATTAGCACAATATTTGTTTTAATTTTATCTAACGGCCTACAATTGTTTACGTCAATTTGAATGACCAAATGATTATGGAATTAGTTGAAATTTTGTAGACATATTTCTTGCATATGAATCTAGAGGATCATCGGTAAGATCGTTAAATGAAGTCATCTACTAATGTGAAATAATAGAAATCCTCAAATTCTTAAAGTAAGACAGTCCTCTTTAAATCCTCTCTCTATATATATAACCTAATTGTCGAGTGATAAATGGAACTAATTAAAAGTCAGATTTAACGAGAAAATATGTGAATAATACCATGAATTAATGGATCTCCATGTAACACGTACAAGAGATGAACTTAAGTGATGCATTTTCACAGCTAATTAATTGAATTAACGACGACTCTGTACTTGAGAAGGAAAATGCATGCAAAGACTTGGAAAACGAAGTAGCTAAACGCCAATACCGTACCAATCGTTTCATCTTTAATTATGCATATATGCTGAGATCATAGCCTTTTCTAATCTTATATCACAATCCACTACATCATTATCATCTCTATCTCTAATTTGGTATTGTTCTACTTCCATAATTTCCTCAGTCGACCCTTTTCTGTTTCTATTGCTCGATCGATCTGTTCAACTACTGCGTGTGAGTCATGAATGGTGATGAGGTCACAGCAGCACAACTCCGTCGATCGTTATCAACTGTATATATTGTCGTTTCTATCTATATATATATATATATATATATATATATATATATATATATGCATACGTACCCCTCGTGTAGCACATGGCGCTAACCAACAAATATTTATACACATAACTGAGCGTTAGACGTCAGCGTCGTAGTCTTTTATGATTATCTATTTTTCGAGCTTATTCATAGATATCGTACAAGAGATAATCAAGTGTGAATACATACTGATATATATTTTATTCTAGCTTGAGAGGCTATTTTTTTTAAAGTTTGGGAGTCTAACGAGGCTACACACCAGTTCAGAATTTTGGAGTTAAGCTTTTAAGCTGTCGCTGGTAAAGCGTTTTCTTTGAAAGTATTTTTGGGAAAATATTTATTTGTTGTCGAAATTGCTTTTGTCCACTCATTCAGACGTTTTTGAATATTTTCCCCTAGGTTGAAGATTGTATTTTGTTTGAATAAGTTGTGAGAGAGTGGGTGAGCTTCAACAGGGAAGTGAAAGCAAAGCTCCGGGGAGTGTCTGGAGGTTTCAACTAGGTTGAAGATTGTATTGTATTTTGTTTGAATAAGTTGTGTGTAGAGAGAGTCTGTTCTGTAAGCCTTCAAGCCTCTTTATATAGTGGAGCTCGACTTCTGCTAGAAGGAAGATAATCAGAATCCAATTCCGACTCTGCAACGTAAAGCATAAGGGCACTATTCCACTCATGCAGACCAATCTTCTTGTGACACATGTCAAGTTCGCACACTCCATTTAGAATAGGTCACTGCTACAGGCGCGCCGCTCAACTCTAGAGTCCTATGCGGAATGAAATTAAGAAGAATCTTATCCCGCGGGGTGTCACACTCCATGTAGAAATCTAATCTCACCCGGACTGCGGAATCAAGCCATCTCACGAGCCAAAATAAGGCTTTTTATATAAAAAAGGGTCACATGGATTGGCCCGAAGCATGTCAAAGACTGGTAAAAGTCTTCAACGATTAATAGGGTGCGCGCGAAGTCTCTCACGCGAATTAGCGAACCAGTTTCACAGCTCGCCTAGATGTATTCCGCCTCGCCTAAGCGAAGTGCCAAAGGCATTCCGCGCGCGAGCTGTCTACTCCGCTCGAAGTCATTCCGTGCGAGCTATATATTTTACGCGAAATCCCTATACGGGCGAGATCTGTAGTCCACGCGGAGTCATTCCGTGCGAGTTATGTATAGTCCGCGCGCTGACCATGTAATTCAGCTCGCGTGGTGTTGCTGGCGGGCCATTATTTGTAAACTTAAAGAAACTTGGGCTCGCCGGTATGACATGGACCAACAATTTAATTAATATTCACATAGACATTTACTGTCTAGTAAAATATTAATTTGGGCATAAACATTGCCCCCCAGCCTCGAAGTCATGAATGTCAAGAATGACTGAAGAGGGTTATGTTCATGCTGCTCTGAAGCCACTAGATTGACTCGAGTCATAAGATGAGTGTGAGTAGACAAGCCTGTGAATAGGCCTTGAAACCCAAGCACCCAACATGGCATTGTAGCGAAGTTTCTATACAGCTCGCCTAGTGCCATAGTAAACTGATAAACTTGTCATAACGAGGCACCTTAGACTTGGACTTCAAATGCATTCGCCTTCTCTTCTTAGAAGACATGCACACACCGCGAGCGAAGGTAGCTCGCATGGATATAACATAACTTGAGCAGACGTTTGCGTTGACTAGACTCCAAAAATAGCCCTTCGCGAGCTCTTGGAATGACAAATGATCATGCACTTCGTGGCCTTCCCTTGCGCGAACCAATGAGAAACAAACAAAAAGGATCGGCGAACGGCCTAAATATTTTTTGGCCATATACTTCGCTGCCCCCTAGCGCGAACCAATGAAAAGCAAATAAAAGGGGTTGGCGAACTGCTGTATAAAGTTCGCGAACACTTTGAAAACTTGGAAGCCACAGAGATTGGCCTAAATAATAACTAAGACACTTGAAGAATGTCTAAAGTCTGAAATAACTGAAACACATATACACCATAATGTGCTCCCAATTTTGATGTCTGTTCGCCGATGCTTTAAAAGAATGAAGGACATCAAAACTTTAGTATGCCCCCTAGTGAGGAAAGCGGGCTACGAGGTCATGAAAACACTTTGAAAAAGGCAACGTGCGAATCCGCGCGTATCCTGACCTGTCTGCATTTGAACTGCCATAAGTCTCTCCAAGAATGGCAGAATGACAAACCGTAAAATCCTCTGGGAATTAGACATCCAGGGCTTTCTGTTGATGTAAGGCATGCCAGCTAGTTCTTCCTAGATCAGTCCAGTTTGATTGGTGAAGTAGACTGTTCAGTAGTGGCTGTTGCAACATTCAGCATTGCAATCTGTCTTGACTTCGCTGGCAGCAACTCAAGGCATATGAAATGCCTATTGTTGTCAATCCTCAGGGATAGGCTTCCAAGTAAAGTTCAAGCCTGATATAGGCAAGAATATTGTCCTGCATTTCAGCAAGACCAAGGATCTCTTTTTATGTTTTTTGCTATTTGATTTTTTTTGTATTTTTCTTTTTCCAATACGAAAAACAAAGAAAACGGAAGTAAAAGCTGAATTAAAAGCTAGAAGCAAAGAAAAGAAAAGATCATAGCTTGATTAGGTATCCATCATTAGGCCCCGGGGGAGGCCACCAATGCTTCACTCCAAGTCTCGACGTCGTCATATTTCCAACGTGAGACTGTCGCTGTTGAAAATTTCCAAGTGTTGAGCAAAGTTGTTCCGTGTCAACAACCTAAAAATTTAGGCAAGGTATTTCGTAAGGTACATCTCGTTGCCCCCCATGCATCTTTGTTGTTTGACCAAGCATGATCTTCAACTGCATTCTAGTGGATCGTATGCTGCTAAGATCAGCCTTGGTGCCGATTATCATGTCATAATGCATGGTCTTATTAGGAATAACCACGCATTGGTCCATGTGGCTGAAGAGGAGACTCAAGAGGCACTGGTCCATCTTCAATTCGCTTGTCATGACTTGGTAAAGAAAGCAGGTGAGCTCCGCCTTGCCCCCCATGTGGCTGACATGTGTCCACATATACATCTCGCATGGGAAAGTTGACGTCTGGGTCACCTTTCATGCGAACTTGTGGTTCGTCATCATCATTAGTGCGCGAACCAATTTCTGCTTCAAAGATAGACTGTTCTGTCCTATCTTCCAGTTCATTTTTCTGAGGAACACCTCGCGAGATGAGATTATTATCCATAATCTCGCCGGCCTCGACCCCAAGTTCTTCATCATCATTGATGGACAAAGTGATTTCTTCTTTGGACGTTGGCTTGTCCAAACGAAAATCTTCGCCACTAGATTGGCTGCTAGGCAGTTCAATCTGTTTACCAGGGGTAGTGAGTTTGTTATGACTGAACTCCCAAAAGGCTCTATTTTGCTTGACCTGTTCAGTTAGGTCAGCGACGCTTTGTTGTGTGGCCAGACCATCCATCCGACCTTTGATCTCCGCAAACATCTGGAGGATTTGTTCCATAGGAGGAGCAGATCTCATGTCTTGGGTTGGTTGAGAGCCTACCATGGCGCGAATTGCGCGGAATCGCAGGTTTTCTTGGCTTCCCTATGATGTCTCGCTTGTACTCCCTAGTCCCACTGGACGTGCCAATGTTTTGGCCACGATCCTCAGCGCACGGAGCAGAGGTGAATAGCGAACAAAGAGAAGGGGAGTGTTGTGGGCGTGCCACCTCGCGGACGAGGAAATGGTTGTCTACGTGCACTTGACTTCTTGATCAGGCGGAAGGGGTTTCCAGGTGCCACCTCAGATGAGGAATTTATGAGCACAAGGCGGTCGATACTCACGGCGACGCGAGCAGAGCAACTATAGGGGAGATTCAGAGAAATCAGGGTGAGTGCAGGAGGGCTCTGTAACTAAGGCGGCGGTGCACTTAGTTAGGTTTAGGGTTTCGAGGTAGCTCGAAGGGAACTGAGTTGCAGTTTGTTTGTATTTGAGTAATTGTGTTGAGAGAGAGAGAGAGTTCGCTTCAACGGGAAAGCGGAAACAAAGCTCCGGGGAGTGTCTGGAGGTTTCAACTGGGTTGAAGATTGTATTGTATTTTCTTTGAATAAGTTGTGAGAGAGTGGGTGAGCTTCAACAGGGAAGCGAAAGCAAAGCTCCGGGGAGTGTCTGGAGGTTTCAACTGGGTTGAAGATTGTATTGTATTTTGTTTGAATAAGTTGTGTGTAGAGAGAGTCTGTTCTGTAAGCCTTCAAGCCTCTTTATATAGTGGAGCTCGACTTCTGCTAGAAGGAAGATAATCAGAATCCAATTCCGACTCTGCAACGTAAAGCATAAGGGCACTATTCCACTCATGCAGACCAATCTTCTTGTGACACATGTCAAGTTCGCACACTCCAGTTAGAATAGGTCACTGCTACAGGCGCGCCGCTCAACTCTAGAGTCCTATGCGGACTGAAATTAAGAGGAATCTTATCCCGCGGGGTGTCACACTCCATGTAGAAATCTAATCTCACCCGGACTGCGGAATCAAGCCATCTCGCGAGCCAAAATAAGGCTTTTTATATAAAAAAGGGTCACATGGATTGGCCCGAAGCATGTCAAAGACTGGTAAAAGTCTTCAACGATTAATAGGATGCGCGCGGACTCCGCATGCGTCTCGCGAAGTCTCTCACGCGAACTAGCGAACCAGTTCGCCAGCTCGCCTAGATGTATTCTGCCTCGCCTAAGCGAAGTGCCAAAGGCATTCCGCGCGCGAGCTGTCTACTCCGTGCGAGCTATATATTTTACATGAAATCCCTATACGCGCGAGATCTGTAGTCCGCGCGGAGTCATTATGCGCGAGTTATGTGTAGTCCGCGAGCTGACCATGTAATTCAGCTCGCGTGGTCTTGCTGGCAGAACATTATTTGTAAACTTAAAGAAACTTGGCCTCGCTGGTATGACATGGACCAAGAATTTAATTAATATTCACATAGACATTTATTATCCAGTAAAATATTAATTTAGGTGTAAACACATATCACTCACCACTCTTTTCCCCGTTACTAGAACTAGTTATAGGATCAGTCACAAACAATGACATCCGATTTCCGATCGATCTCAACCCTTAACCATGAAATACTCCATTCAAAGTGGGCTACATACCTAGCTATTACATGAGCAGCCCCATTGGCAGGACATAAGCTAAAACTGCATAGCCAACTTCATTCATTAATTAATTGAAATTTGTTTAGTTATTATAGTTTAAATTCGATATTTGTTCAGTATTTATAGTTTTATTTTAATCTAAATGGTATTTAAAGTCACAATTTTCCTTCTAGATGGTTTTTCCGTCAATTTTCACCGTTAAAATGCTGACGTGACCATTAAAAATATTGTAATTTTTATTGGCCACGTTAGCAATCTAACATGGTAAAATTGGTGGAATGACTATTTAGAAGGAAAATCGTGACTTGAAAAACTATTCAAATTAAAATGAAACTATAAAAACTAAACAGATGTCGACTTTAAACCATAAAGACTATACAATATTTTACCTTTTATCAATCATTCGCCGTCTTACCAACATCCCGCTTCTCCAAAACAATCAATACACCCACTATTATTTACACACCTCCAAACAGTGAGTTTCTATCCTCTTCAATTGCCAAACATGGCTAATCAATACTAAAAATCAACGCTTGCACCTCCGCAGCACAAGACTTGCAACGGGTTTTTGAAATTGAATAACGGTGGAGTCTCTTTATCGCCGTTACATTCTAAATCTTAACAAGACAGACCAAACAACCAAAATTACAATAAATTATAATGTTTCAACAGGGAAAGTTACAAATGTCTGCGTTTATGGATTCCGATCTGTTTCTCAATTTAGTCATCCAAATACTGCGGATATTTTTCTCTTTTCTTTAATCCAAACATGGTAGAAGTTAAGAGGCGGGAATCCAAAATTAAAATAATACAAACAGAGAATCAGTACAAAATTAGTGAAAACCAATATTACAATACACTACAGACAAACAACGGACTGTATTCCTTTGACCGCGTGTGCGTTGTAACTCCGACACGTGCCATCTCTGCAACGCACTTTTTACTAGTTCATCAAATCTGGAGACGAGCTTCACCCAACTCCTCCACACGTGCGGTGTCACACACTCACACGCTTCCGGAGCCTCGATCCGAACCAACTCTATATATACTCCCCCCTAAACACTCGCTCCTCCATTCACAGTTTCAAACTCCAAAAAACCAACTCAGAAACGACACACCGAATCTCTCAAACCCCCCCCCTCCTCCTTTCTCTCCGATTCCCTAAATCCCCCGGGGCTCCGATCGCCAGACGACGGCGGCGCTGAAGCCATATCATTCACCGATGGACGTCCGAAGGCGATCGGCGGGAGGAGCAGGCAGGCCGGTGAACGGGGCGGTGAAAATGAAGGTCAAGATGGTGGATCATCATCATCATCAAAACGACGCCGCTAAGGCCTCAGACGCGTTGCCGCTGCCGCTATACCTCACCAACGCCGTGTTCTTCACTCTCTTCTTCTCCGTCGTCTACTTCTTGCTCACTCGGTGGCGCGAGAAGATCCGCACCTCCACTCCTCTCCACATGGTCAATCTCTCCGAGATTGTTGCTATTCTTGCCTTTGTCGCCTCCTTCATCTACCTCCTGGGCTTCTTCGGCATCGATTTCGTTCAGTCCCTGATTCTCCGGCCCAGTCACGACGTCTGGGCCGGCCAGGATGACGAGGAGGACATTATTCTCACGGAGGATGCTCGCAAAATGCCGTGCGGCCAGGCTCTTGATTGCTCGGTTCCCAAGATTGCGCCGCTGAAACCGGCTCTTAAAGTTGCACAGAAGGTGTTTGATAAAGAGACGGCACCGCCGAGTGAGGAGGACGAGGAGATCATCCAGGCTGTGGTGGCTGGGACCATTCCCTCGTACTCACTCGAGACGAAGCTGGGAGATTGCAAGAGGGCGGCTTCTATTCGGCGCGAGGCTTTGCAGAGAGTTACAGGCAAGTCTCTTGAGGGTTTGCCTTTGGAGGGATTCGATTACGAGTCGATTTTGGGCCAATGCTGTGAAATGCCAGTGGGCTATGTCACCATTCCTGTTGGGATTGCTGGGCCTCTTATGCTCAACGGAAGAGAGTTCTCAGTTCCCATGGCCACAACTGAGGGTTGCTTGGTGGCCAGTACCAACCGTGGTTGCAAAGCCATCAACTTGTCTGGTGGAGCTTCCAGTGTGCTATTGAAAGATGGAATGACTAGAGCACCTGTTGTGAGGTTCAACTCCGCTAAGAGAGCCGCTGAGTTGAAGTTCTTCATGGAAGACCCCGAGAATGCCGACACCATAGCCACGCTTTTCAACAAATCCAGCAGATTCGGTAGACTCCAGTCAGTTAAGTGTGCTGTTGCTGGGAAGAACCTGTACATGAGATTCTGCTGCAGCACCGGTGATGCTATGGGGATGAACATGGTCTCTAAAGGTGTTCAAAATGTTCTCGATTTCCTCCAGGATGACTTCCCCGACATGGATGTCATTGGCATTTCTGGTAACTACTGCTCAGACAAGAAGCCTGCCGCTGTCAATTGGATCGAAGGCCGTGGCAAGTCAGTGGTCTGTGAGGCTTTGATCAAGGGAGACATAGTGACAAAGGTGCTGAAAACCAACGTCGCCGCTTTGGTGGAGCTTAACATGCTCAAGAACCTTACCGGTTCCGCTATTGCTGGTGCTCTTGGTGGTTTCAATGCACATGCCAGTAACATTGTTTCAGCAGTCTATCTTGCCACTGGTCAAGACCCTGCTCAGAACATTGAGAGTTCTCACTGTATCACCATGATGGAAGCCATCAATGATGGCAAAGATCTTCATGTCTCTGTCACCATGCCTTCTATTGAGGTTGGTACCGTAGGAGGAGGGACCCAACTTGCATCTCAGTCAGCATGTTTGAACTTGCTTGGAGTGAAGGGTGCTAACAGAGAGGCACCAGGAGCGAACGCAAGGCAATTGGCAAGTGTTGTAGCTGCTTCAGTTCTTGCTGCGGAGCTTTCTCTTATGTCTGCTATCGCTGCTGGTCAGCTCGTTAATAGCCACATGAGGTACAACAGATCCAGCAGAGATGTCTCAGCAATGGTTTCTGCTTAAGAGCTACAAAACTCCAAAGTGCCTTTCAGGGTTCAAAAGCCTCCAGACTTGATGGTGTAGAGCAGTTCAACAAAATAACGTTATATAAATGAACCGTCAATTTGGCATGGAGAGCTTAATTTGGATAATAATGAACAGACAATACATAGCAGGGCTAGTGAAGAAAGAGTACTATTTGTTCGTTCTTTGTTTAACTCGTTTCCTTTATTTATTTTGATGTCCTGTAAGAGACTTTGTTGAAAATTTGTGTACAATGATGATGATGATGAAAAGGTTTAGTTTCACTTTTACCGCAGAAGTGTTATACATGGTGTTCAGTGCTTCAATCTTAATATTTCTGGTCATAATTAAACATGGCATGTTACGTAGTTGCTGATTCCCCTTTCTATTATCAATCAGAATCTGATCATATTAGTCTCCTTTGCAGGTAATAATAGTATGGGGAAGAACAGTTCATGCTGGCCTTTGCAGTGAATCTTAATGAACTCAGCTCGTCAAAGTATGTCCTTCTTTTTGTTTTTCTCTCAACTTTTGATCTGTTTCTGTCATTTCTTATTTGATTGGGATGTTACGTTCTTTGCTATTTTCACGTGTATGCATGTTTGTGAAATTATGAAGCTTAAGACTTTCTTTTAGCTGGTATTGCCGTTTGGATTTGGATCTTATGCTACATGGATCACAGTCATAATGTATACCAGATGACTAATCTAATAATTTAGTTGGTGTAAGTGGATCCCACTTTTATTCGTATATGGTACACAATCTGGACCACATTTGTTGGTATCCTTGATTATGCTTTCTGGTTGATAACAATGTTTTCTGGTTTTGTCTGTTTTTCTGGCTTTCCACATTGTATGCATCTTGGTAATTATTTTGTTCATCAGATGTCAGATTAGATCGATGTGCAGATAGCTTGTGAACTCTTTCTTTTTCTTGTATAAATTAGCGGGATAAATTAGTTTGTCTTTGTTGTAGAGTATACAACAAAGACAACATCAGGGATCCAAATGATATAGGTGATCAATAATTAGCTATGCTCACATGTCCCAACCAGCATCGCCTCTGAGTATCTCGGGAGACAGGATATTGAATATTTTAGTTTCTGTGGTTGAGGCCTAGAGCTTTCTGCAATATTATATTTGAGGTGCTTTACAATATTTGAGGTGCCTTGGATCCAGATCATTGTTAATATAAGAGAAAATTGGATAAAAACTTAAAATATTAGGTCTCTTTTAAGATAAACTCATACATATTTTTATTTTATTTTACACATATTCCACATAAGCAAACATACCATATAAAACAAATGTCTACAATTAATAGTTTTTTTTTTTCGGTTTATCTGATTTGCCCTTTAGACAGTAGAAAACTAAATTTGGTATCTTTCTCAATTTTAGCATCAATTTGAAACTCAAATACTGAGTTAAAATTTAGTTGGATTTAACTTTGTCATAATCAATTACATTCTTTAATTTCTTACCTTGTTATTACTAACTTGAGTGTGTGTGTCTATATATATATATATATATATATATATATATAGAAGTATGTCATTTGTAATAGAATAATTATTTTCATTCCTGTGCTCACATTTGATGTCTCTTTACATAGTTGAAAAATGTGTAATTGTAAGGTACACATTTTTGTTCTTTGATTAATTTTCCTCTTTTTAAGTATATTAATATATCATTTCTCATCCTAATTGAGAGAACATTTTATTCTCAACTACTTACATTTCTAATGTACCTATTAAGTAGGGTATGATATGATAATATACCTAAAAAGAAGAAAATCAAAATTGGGTTTAGGGTATAGGGTTAGGGTATAGGTTGAAGGTATAAGGTTTAGGGTATAGAGTATAGGGTTTAGGGTTTAGGAATTGAGAACCACGTCATAAGTCACATGATTCTACGGTAACACTGTAAAATTTCTTCATTTTACTCTAATCAGATATCTTATTTATATTATATTCTACCTTATATATAGATCAGAGAATGAATTCCTTTTACCTAAATTTTTTCATAAAAATAAAGAAAACTGCATGATTCTTACAAATTGATTGAAAAATGTTAGTGGGTTTTAAAACCACTCTTTAGATTTGGGTGTATATGAAAATCCCCCTTAATATAAAGATTGCTTATATTACTTTAAGAGGTGGTCACATATATTTTTGCAGAAACCAAGTCCAAACTAGAATGAGTCATTGAGTCTGTTCAATGGTTTAGAGTTTAGATATGCAGCTCTTGCGTTTAGGATAGTACTAAGAACAATGCAGAACCCTATGCGACTATAATGGGTTGATTGGACTGGTTATATGAACAGCTTGCAGATATTAATCATAAATTTGCCGACTAAATCAGGAGTTAGGAACTAACACCAAATTGAATAGATTGGATTGGTAGCTGTCTCTATATTAGCCAAACAATTGTCCTAATCAGTATGGAGCACAGAAATTAAGGAGTTATGGTAGAATATGGGTTGTCACATGATTGTATCATTAATTCTTTCTGTTCTTTCTCATCCTCAGAGGAAATAAAAGCTGTTTTCATTTACTTGACTATGTCAGTTTCTTAACAACTCGAGTTTTTAGGATTCGATGATTATCTCACATGGTATCAAAGCTTTGGTTATGGAAGATGGTTGCCCATCTGTAAAACCTTATTTATTTCACTTAGATATATGTCATTTTAAGTTTCTGAACTGCAAATATATAAAGTTCAGTGATCATCTCACATGGTATCAAGGCTTTTGTTTATGGAATACCGGTTGGCCAGCCATGAAGACCTTTTTTCTTTACTTGCGCTTAGATATGCATCATTCTCAGTTTTGTTAACTGCTACATGATAAAGTTATCTGACATAGTGACAAAGTTACACTTCAGGATATGTATAGTAAAACCTCTAATCCTTTGATTTCCACTTTGCAAGGTTTGTCTATCTCTTCACATGCACGATGAGGCTGTAATCGAGGAAAACGTTGATAGTCTCATTATTGGCTTCGGCAATGGCTTGATTCATTCGTTTAACAGCTTTCGTGTTTTGAATTTGTATGGCTATTCAAAAGTTCTCCAGTCTCCACCCAGGTGAGTCATAAGAATTGAAAAGTGGTGCATACAACTTGTAGTTTGGGACTGAAAAATGTCAGTTGTGGCTGGCTGCTACTACTGCAGGCGAGCAAAGTTGACTTGATCAAATCATCAAAGCAGGTGTGCTAGCTTTCTTTTGGTTTACACCATTTTAGACTAATATATATCTTTCTTTTGGCCATGACGGCAACCACCATTGAAGCATTTGACTACCACTACATTGTTCTTCCATATATAAAAGATTATATGTTGCATTTTCTTGTATGCGTGTTTTTGATGTTACTTCCCTATGCTAGGGACAACAAGTCTTAAATTGCTGTCTGCTACATGCTGAGTGCTTAAAGTCTATATAAGTCTATTATCAGCTTATGGTGGTAGCTGAGACTGGAAAGTTCAGCAATTGGTACCTTGATTCTTAACACATGAAATTATGAATGACGCAGAAACACCAAAGTCATTCTCGTAGTTGCAGTAACATGTCAATCACATGATCAGTAGCTGTGTATGAGCACATAAGTTGTTGTATTGCAATGAATTTCTCAGGTATGTTATTTGGTTGGAGGCGTTTGCTTGGATGAAAAGGAGCCACACTAGAAAGTAGAAACCTCCTATGACAGTTTAGTTCAAACTTCCCTGAGAATTTCCTATCATCGGTTGCTATGTTTACACAATATTCCATTATGATATGTTGCACTGAAACTCCTAAAGAATTCCCTTTCTCAATTAAATTATTCGGGCAAATCTCAATCGCAATCCGTCTTAAATTAGAAAATTGTTTGGTGTTGCACATGGAATGGTGATCGAGGTTGGATCACATGATGCATGAGTTGTGATTTAATGGTGATTATTAGCTAATTAAACAAGTTGATAACATGACAAGATGGGCGTGGGGGATCAGTACTTTTATCATTGCTGTTTTTTTTTTTTTTTAATAAAGGGTTGGTGCGGTTGTTCTTCTCCTGCCTTCGTTAATAACACTGTCGAATACAAAAAAAAAAAATGACATAAAACTTAAATCTCTGATTACAAAGACCTAAAATAATATCGAGAATTTCTATAGCGTATCTATATTCTAATTGCTCTTTTTTTTTTGTTTGGAGAATTATATCTTGTTTTTACACCTCATCTACTGGGACTTAAAAGTTAAAACATCATTTATTTTTAGTTTGGTCATCGGTTACTGTATTAAAGCATGTCCTAATGTGTTATTGTTTTTTTAAAGGTTTGGAACTCAGCCAAAGTGGGAGGCTTAACCCTATGTCCTGTTCCAATTATTTTATTAAAAAAAAACAAAAGAGTACATAAAAGGAGAGGGGGACATAGATCAAAGCCTCTTCTGAAAAAAGAACAACACAAAAACATGGGATCTATTAAAGACAATGAACAACGAAGAACAAATTCGTTGTTGCTGTCTAAAGAGTTACAAAACAAAAAACCATTATAGGATCACAAACTAAAACGATAGTTGGGAAAGCCTTAAATCACGTAAATAAGCTGTAATTACACAAGGTGGACATGAATCTCACTAATGAACAGTGAGTGTTGTACTAATGTGCTATTTGCTTAGTAAAGTACTAGGAAGATACCCACGCCTTGGCGCGGTGTATACATTAGGTTTTTAATTTAATTTAACATATATTATTTTGCGTCAGAGGCAGTTATTGTTCATTAATGACAGTAAAATGACGGTTTTGTCATTTTCATTCTCAGAGATGGGCGCGGAGTCCACTGGCAGATCGGTTTGTTTTTTTTTACGAACTCTCTCTCTTCGGCCAAGAGAAGGGCGTGGAGTTCGCTAGCAGATCGGTTTTTTTTTTTTTGCGAACTCTCTCTCTTCGCCCAAGAGAAGTGCGCGGACTCCGCCTGTGAGATGGGCTTCGAGTCCGCTGGCGGTTTCTTTTTTTGGACGAACTCTCTCTCAATCTCTATAGATTTTTCTCGCTTTCTCTACCGCCTAAGATTTCTCCGCCCAAGAGAAGCGCGCGGAGTCCGCGGGCATATCATTTTTTTTCCCAAAAGAAGGGCACGGAGTTCGCTGGCAGATCACTTTTTTTTGGCGTGGACTCCGCTGGAATATCACTCCGCTAGATTTTTCTATCTCTTGGGCGAGATCACTATTTTTTTTGTTGCACGAACTATCTCAAGGTGCGAAATCACTATTTTTTATATTTTGGACAAGTGAAGGGCGCAGAGTCTGCTGGGAGATCACTATTTATTATTAATTGTTTTTGGACGAACTCTTTCTCAATCTCATTTTTCTCGCTTTCTCTACCGCCTAAGATTTCCCGCCCAAGAGAAGAATGATAGTAAAATAACGATTTTGTCCTCTTCATTCCCAGAGATGGGCGTGGAGTCCGCTGGTAGATCGGTTTTTTTTTTTACGAACTCTCTCTCTTCGACCAAGAGAAGGGCGTGGACTCCGCCTGCGAGTTGGGTCCCGAGTCCGCTGGAGGATTTTTTTTATTTTGGACGAACTCTCTCTCAATCTCGCTAGATTTTTCTCGCTTTCTCTACCGCCTAAGATTTCTCCGCCCAAGAGAAGAATGACAGTAAAATGATGGTTTTGTCCTCTTCATTCCCAGAGATGGGCGCAGAGTCCACTGTCAGATTGGTTTGTTTTTTTTTTTTTGATGAACTCTCTCTTTTCGCCCAAGAGAAGGGCGCGGAGTCCGCAAGTAAATCTGTTTTTTTTTTTACGAACTCTCTCTCTTCGCCCAAGAGAAGGGCGCGGACTCCGCCTGCGAGATGGGCCCCAAGTCCGCTGGCGGATTTTTTTATTTTGGACGAACTCTCTCTCAATCTCGCTAGATTTTTCTCGCTTTCTCTACCGCCTATGATTTCTCTGCCCAAGAGAAGCGCGCGGAGTCCGCTGGCATATCATTTTTTTTTCCCAAAAAAGGGCGCGGAGTTTGCTGGCATATCACTTTTTTTTTTGCGTGAAGTCTGCTGGGAGATAACCATTTTTTTTTGGACGAACTCTCTCTCAGTCTCTCTAGATTTTTCACTTTTTTTTTGGACTAACTCATGTGTGGGAGTTTGTCTAAATTGGATTTTGTATATAAACTGTAAATTCACACCCGCATCAAAGCGCGGGCCTAATTTATAGTGTGTACATAAGGAACAACACTACACATCAAAATATTTAGAGTTATACATAAGGAACAACACTACACATACATAAGGAACAACATGGCATATCAAACCTAAACAGTATGATGAATAATATAGCCCCATCTATTTGTTAACTGCTTTTCACCAAAAATGTAGCAGTGTGATCAAAAATATAGCTCCATCTATTTGTTAACTGCTTTTCCCCAAAAATGCAGTCCAAGTCTACTAAGAGTTGGATATATACATTGTAGTGATTGATATTTAGTCGCTTTTCAGCTCCTTGCTTGGTGAGGACGAAATACCTTCATTGTTTTGTCTGTGAGTTGAAGTCATATTAAATGAGAGGCATAGAACTGACAAAAGAGAAACTACTTGAAATTTTGTAATGGTGAAATAAGAAATAAGAAATAACTTAAATTTAAATGTTATAACTTATAAGAAATAAGATCACTGCATATTTTCATTTTTTGTAGTGTTTTAACGTTCCATTAATCAGTCCCAATAATAATCCCATATTACAGAATGAAATGAAATGTAATAATTTTATAATGAATAATGTTTTTACCTTTTTGATTTCTTATGTGGTTTTACTGTGAATAATGGCCTTGCAGTTCCATCTATTTCTCTTTTTCTTTCAGACATTTTCTTTGGTGTTTCTATTGTTGGATGCAGTTCTGTAGCTGGTTTTGGAATTATTTGATCTGAGAGAATACCTTTTACTAATAGCTGACCATAATTGTTAAATCCCAACTCAAACACATGGGTCTGACCAATTGTGTTTTGAATCTCTTGAGGTAGTGCTTCGTGGGGTGTTTTGTTCAGTAAATTTTCACAACTGGAACCAAAGAGCCGCTCCGCTTACGCCCCTATAAGTGTAACAGTTGCTTCATTTTCATCATCTTGAATGACCATAGATGCACGGTACCTAGATGATAAATGACAATAGTAAATGACAGGCATAGGAGGTTTGATGAAACTGTACATACAACACATATCCGGTATATTGGTTTCTAAAAGAGTAAAGTTTTTATTGAATCAATATATAAATTAGGATAAATGAGAAGGATGTTTATTAAATTAAAAATACAGTATAATCTTACCATGGTAGAGGTGTTTGGACACCATGTTCTTTGCATATTAAGCCAGTGCTATCTTTATTCTCTTTTAGTTCTATGAAGCAATTTGGCGATGAACAACGGTTGTACCACCAGCCTTTTTGTATCAAATATCTTGCAATTGATGTTTTGCAAGGAAATGTCACATTTTGTGATTATAAATGGTATTGCGTGGATAAAAAGTTGCTATATTAGAAAGAAGTTGGTATATCATATTAGCGTATGTTAGTTTGAATCAGAATTTTCTCACGCTATCATTTAATATAAAGATGCAGGCCTTGTATATATACTTTACTGAAAAGATGATAAAATTTGGTTAATAAAAAAAATGAAAACACACTGTCAAAAAAGAGACCTTACGATGAAACTATTATAGAAAAAGATAATCACATATTAAGTTATTGGAAAAGTATTCTATATTTTACCTTCTGAGATTCTTTGTAAGTTTTTGGATCTAGTTCATATAACTGATGAGTCACTGTTTTCATTTCCTGTCCTTGTGACATTTCCTGTTTTGATACCCTTACTTTATCTCCTGGCTTTGAAAACCTGCAATATTTTTTAAATTGTATTGAATGTTTTGAAACATAAGAACTTATTATAGTTTGTGGTGAGATAGCTTACTCTGCTTTGTATTCTTCTTCATTATCAACATGTGGGTTGATGAAAATGCATGTATGATTTGTGCTTCTTGCTATGATTTCTCCTGTGAAATGTAGTTAGTTATAGAACTTGTGGTTTTGATAGTGTAAATTATTATTGTTCATTGTTGTTTACCTTTGAGATTTGT
Organism: Fragaria x ananassa; assembly: GCA_034370585.1. Classification (NCBI taxonomy): domain Eukaryota; kingdom Viridiplantae; phylum Streptophyta; class Magnoliopsida; order Rosales; family Rosaceae; genus Fragaria; species Fragaria x ananassa. The sequence continues at coordinate 21,084,443 of CP139769.1, forward strand.
TGCCTTTAAGCTGGTGATCACAGCAAATGTTGATGATGGTAACTCATCAACTGCTTTTACATCAATTTTGTTTTTGATATCACCCCAAAGGGAGACTTGCAGTTATTCTCTCCTGCCTATGATATTGGGAAAGTTTAGTTTTTTGTTTTTCCTTAAAATTGTAATTAGTGTGAATACGCAATAGATATATATTGAGATTTGTAGATACTATACCTTAGGTTTGCAAGCACAATATTGCGTACATGCACCATCTTTTTTTTCTCAGCCACAAAAACTTTATATTCATGTGATATGTGTTTGATGCAACCATAAATATCTTGTGTATATATAAGGGGAAAAAAAACAATGTTAGTCTAATGCATATAGGAGAAAAAAAAAAAAAGATAGGCTTGCCTGCATAGACATCTTGTTTGTCAGGTTGGGCAGTGAATTCATGAAATTGTAGAAGGTGAAATCCATATCTTGGAGGTGAAGGCACAATTTTACCGGCTGGCTCAAATATGGTGTATCTGTTGAAGAGAAGTTGGATGGGGTGATTGGTTACTTTAACATTAGAAGGATCTCTTCTATTTTGAAACTTATAAATGTTATAGATTTCTCCTTCGTGCATCTTTTCAGTTACGTATTCGTAGTATTCTTCATCATTGATAGCCTCAATTGTATCTCCCTGTATGTAATAAAAGATGCAAATTAAGGAGCTGTATATGAGAGTTTAGAAATTACTGAAATTTTGTTTGCATAAGTTATATTCAGGAATTTATTTTGACCAAAGAAGATTGGTCATCGAGCCTTTGTTTCTAAGGTTGCGCTATATTTGAGATAGGCATCATGGAGTGGACGGAATTCGTTCTAACCAATTTTGTTAATTTAATTTGTGTTAATTTAATTTGTGTTACTTTAATTTGTGTTAATTAAATTTGTGTTAATTTAATTTTTGTTAATTTAATTATGTGTTAATTTAATTATGTTAGTTTATGTGTTTATTTTTGAATATATGTGTTAATTTATTTTTGATTTCGAATTTAGTTTTATGATATATTAGTTAATTTATGATGATGTTGATATATATAATATTGTTATGTAATTATTAATTAAGTATATCTATATATATATATTGGTATGAAGTTATTTTTGATTTCGAATTTACTTTTATGCTATGTTAATTAAGTATATCTATATATATTGTTATGTAATTATTAATTATGTATATCTATTTATTGAATAAGTATAATTTTAAACATGTATAATTTTTTGTACAATAAAGACAAAATAATCTAAAGCCTTAGATTAATATTTTAAATAGGATGAGCGGCTTTTTTCGATCGAAGAAGAGTTCGAAGGGCCAAAGGTCCGAATCGTCTGAGGGAACCTCTAGCAACCCTCAAACGACGTTTCAGGGCCACATGACAGCCAGGCGTGTGAGTCTTCTGGAGACGGCGCCGGAGGTGCCCCTTTCATCGAGGCAGGCGGCCGTCCCTCGTTCCTCGAGGCCCTTGTGGCCTCAGACCCAGACGAAGGTGTCTGCACCCCGTATGCCCGAGATACACCGGGCGCCCACTCCGGGTCCTACTTCTTCGGATAGTAGGTCATCTGGGGTACAGATGCCGCCGCCTCATCTGTTCCTTCCGCGGATGATACCGGCGTTACCTGCAGTCGATGGCTCAGGGACGCCGATTTATCCACTGCCCCCGCCAGTGGCTCCATCAGCGGCGTACCGGTTCGTGCCTTTTGATACGCCTCTTATTTCTGCGAGGGTATCATCATCGGCAACAGAGCCGGAATCAGGCGCGAGCTCCTCAGGTAATCAGTGATGCATGATTATTTATAAAGGGTCATATATATTTTAATAATCAATTTGGTCGAATCATGTGATAGGCACAGAGAAGAAGAGAGGCCCCGTCACAGGGAAGGCCCTCGAGAAGATGGTGGGTACCGTGGGGAGGATCGTCATTGATACTGACGGGGATGGCCACGTAGTATCGGGCGGGAAGTCGAGGACGTACTCCGGCCGCGTGGGAGCTCTCATTAGGGATAGAGTCCCTATGTTGTGGTCCGACTGGGGCGAGGTCCCGCAGGAGGTTAAGGACATGATCCACAACGCGATGTCGGTGAGTTTACAAAATAATATTATGTATCAAATTGTTGATTTCTCGAAAAGCTAAACTAATAAACGGTTAAATACAAGTGTGGTTTGAGGTTCCCGAGCACCTGAGGGACCTTGGGCCGACGTTGTGCATGGGGGAAGGTACGTTGGGAAGTTAATGAAAAACAAAATTGTATGTGATATTAATAATATTTCTAATATTTTTGTTGTATATGTAGGTACAAGGAGTGGAAGAACGAGCTGCGGACTCATTGGACTACGCACGGGAACGCACGTTCTGGTACCCCTGCTGAGTTCCAGTACAGGGAGTACGAGTGGCGTTGGCTTCTGACATCAGAATTCAACAACCCTCGTAAACAAGTATTTAAATAAATTAGTTAGTTAATTTAAATATAGGTACGTGGGTTTTAAAATATTTTACTAATAGTTTACTTTTTTCTTTGAAGGCGGTTTCCCGGGTGAACACTCAGAACCGGCAACGCAACACAAGGAACCATCATGCCGGTTCTAGACCGTTCGCTGTCTTCATGGACGAGGCGGCCAGGGAACATCCAGAAGTCAACCTGTACGTCTATACGTACGAGAAGGCATATCCTGACTCCTAGGAGGATATTGTAAGTCACCTTACGTTTTTAAATTTTTAAATTTATGTAAAAATTTTAATTAATAATTTTTTTCCTATCCATATAGGCGAGGGTGAGGGAGGCTAGTGACGAGGTCATGAGTACCGTAGTGAGGGAGACATGGCCGGACACGCAGGAGGAAGAGATGTCCGAAGCCATGTCCCGGGTCGACACTTCGGATTAGACGATTGGGGCGAGGATCATGGGCACAGCCTTCCCACCGAGAGCAAACAACTTCTACTGCCGGGGTCTAGGAAAGAGAGGCGAGGGGGTCCTGAAGACCACTCCAGGATTTCAACGAAAGGCAGCCTCGACCAGTAGCAGGACCACGTCCACGATCAACAGGACGACTCAGCTAGAGTCGGAAGTTCAGAGACTACGAGAACAACAAGTTGCTCAGGCTGCCTCGCAGGCAGCCTTTAATGCCGCGCAGGCAGCCTATATTGCCGAGATACATGCCATCCAGCAGGCCCAGCAGCAGCAGATGTTCCAGTACATGCAGAACTTTGCAGCTGCCCAGATTCACGGACTTCCGCCTCCGCCCATGCCTCCGCTCATGACGCTACCCCAGCCGCTGCAACCTCCGCAGCAGCCCCCAGAAGAGGACTTTAATTTAGACGATATAGAATTTATGTAGTTGATATATACTTTTATGTGTTTGATACTTTTATGTGTTTGATACTTTTATGTAGTTGATATATACTTTTATGTGTTTGTTGTTGGTTATATGGAATTGTTTTGGTGTATTTTGCAGCTTGCTTGGAATGGTAATTTAGAAATTTCGGGGTTTTTTTTTACTGGAATGGACTTATAGCCGACGAAAAAAGCCTTAATTCGTCGGCTAAAGTTTTTTTTTTTTAAATAAGTTTTAACCGACGAATTAAAGCATATTTCGTCGGCTAAATCCCTATAAAGCCGACGAAATATACTATATTTCGTCGGCCATAGTTGTTTTATATTTTTTTATTACAACCTTTAGCCGACAAATATTTTAAATTATTTGTCGGCTAAAGTTTGGAAGATAACCGACGACACAAAATGTCGTCGGCTAAGGTATGGACTATAGTAGACAAAAAATTCGTCGGCTAAAGTTTGACTATAGCCGACGAAATAATGTCGTCAGCTATAGTCTGGACTATAGCAGACGACATTGTCGTCGGCTAAAGTTTGGACTATAGTAGATGACATTATTTCGTCGGCTATAGTCATACTTTAGCCGACGAATTTTTTTGTGTCGTCGGCTAAAGTCATCACAGACGACCCTTTCCCGACGACACTATAGCCGACGAAGGTTCGTCGGCTAAGAGCTTCGCCGACAAATTTTTTTAACAGGCCGACGAAAATTTTTCGTCGGCTAAAGTACTTGTCCTGGTAGTGCTAGAATATATGGTGCCGTTGGCGTCTCTCAATATCCCTATCGTTATTGCTCCAACCTATGGAAAACATTCCTGGAATTATGGAGTCCATTGACGAATACTTTACATCATGGAATTGGAGAAATGAGTATATCATTATGGGATATGAGGATGCTTGGTGGCTTGCCGATTTCAGGGATTCCCTATGAAGAATTTATTCCTGAAAGTAAAAGGCTGCAGCGTGAAGGTCCATACCCTGCTACGCTTTCTGAGCTTTTATGCGTACATTCCCGACTATGCGTCTTGAGTAAGCAGAAATTTGTCTGTTTGGGAGATTGGGTTAGACATTTTTATAGAGGACATCTGCTATACTCAGGTTATATATGGAGAAAACACGCAGTGCATAAGCCATACGCAACATGAAAGTTTCATGGGTTTCCGGCCTACTTTGATAATTTCAAAAGAAGGGGGTCTGACTGCATTCTTAGCTTATTGGCTCAGCAGTTTTGTTTTTCCTTCTTATCATTATATAATTAGACCTGAAACCTTTCACATGACATGTTTAATGGCTCAAGGGATCAGAGTGTCTCTTGCGCCAGCAGTGTTGGGCCATATTTATCATAGTCTTGGGAAAATCGTGGCCAATCCACGAGGGCCTGGAGGGTCACGAAGTTGCTTCCCTGTTCATTATGGATTGGTTGGTTGGGAGAACACTTCGACTGTTTATATAGACGTCATGCCGACAACGAGTTTCCTGAAAACTATCCCCAACTAAAGAGATATGCAGGAATTAAAGCTCAATATTTCAATATCACAAGAGCTCGGCTTGTTTTTAGGATCAAAGGCTCTGTAGAGTATCGTCATAGTCCCTTTATTGAATCAAAATGTTACTTTTTGATTGACGATGAGAACTTGTCTGAAGAAAACTTTGACTGGCTGATTTGTGTACGTTCTTCATTACATCCTGTACAAATTGGTGATGAGCTCTGGTTAGAACCATACTATCCCAATAGAATTGCTCGTCAATTTGGCTTTGATCAAGGGATTCCAGCCAACAATCTTCAATTCAAAATTGAGCAGATGAGCAAATGTGGCGTTGAAGATTTAGCGAAAGCGTAATTTAAACTCCTTAAAACTGATACCGGTTCCCGTTTTTACATTCCCCATTCTTCTTATGAGGGGATGTGTTCTGGACTTATTGCAGGTGGTGGATGTCAACATGTGCCCCCTATCTTGGTCGGTCCGTGTCTTTTGTTTACCTGACCCTGTAGAAACGTGTTCTCGCCAAGCAGAATAGTATTTTCCCGCCAGAATCCCTTAAAGGTGTATCCGCTGGCGGACCAGGAAAAATACTTTTTTCTGACTTTGGGGAAAGAGATCCAGCTGTTTATCCCGGAAGTACTTCTCCTTTTATGAGCAAGAAAATTCATAGAACAAAACTTGATGAGGAAAGTCGGGACAACAAGCGAGCTCGGTACGATGATCTCGCAGATGAAATTGGATCACTGTCGACTAATCATGCCTCGCGTAATGGCGACACGACCGCTGTCTCGAAGTTGAAATCAGTGGTGGTACATGACCTGATTTCAAAGCCGCGAAGTCAATATGACTTGATTTCAAGGCCGCGAAGTCCCGAACCAAGTTTAAAGGACTTGTAGAAGCCAAGGTCTACGTCGAAGCAAGTAGAAACCGAGCGTAAGGATTCGGGATGCAAGACATATGTTCTTGAATCAAGAAGGAAGAAACTATTGCAGAAAGAGCATAGCATTAGACCCTCCTTGAAAGAAGTAGATCAAAATCCGCATAAGTCCACTTCACAGGAGAATCTGCGCCAGTCCACTTCGTAGGAGAATCCGCGCAGGTCCACCTCCCAGGAGAACGCTTTAGGGTTTCCTCAAAACGTACCAGAGCCGCTTATGAAGGATTTGGTATTGAGGTTACCATCCCCTGAACCTAAAAACTTGGAATCAATCTGTGAGAAGACTCAGCATGATGTGGAGCCGTCATTGATTGGAACAAAGCCAAGATTACTTCTGCTAACATGGAAAGAACCAACTCAGTTGAGGGAGTCAGGACTGGAAGCAGGGAGTTTTAGCATATCACCAAGAGATCATTCTGACTCTAAAGGTGGTAGTACAGAGCCAGTGGATCTTAATGCATGCGAGCCTGGAGATGAAGGTATTTGTTAGCCAAATGAAACTTCGTCTATCTTACATATGATCTTCAACTCAGGCCCGAATGAGCGCTGGGGTGATTTTATTATCTCAGAGGTGGAAGACATTTTGCGTAAGATAAGCTTGTCTCAACCACTGGAACTCATTACTGATTGTCGCGACGAGGTCCAGAAGTCACTTGAGATGTTGGGCCCAGTGGTTAGGTCTTATGGATCACGTTAGGACAAATTTGAAAGGTTTGTGGAAAATGTAAGCAAAACCTTTGAATTGGCGGATATGATTTCCAAGAGCTCACGTGTCGTTGAGGAGTGTTCCAAAATAGATGTTGAACACATCCGTGATTTGATACGTAGCCATGAAGAATGTCATCGCACCAAGGCAATGTTGGACTTGGAATTGTCGGGACTTAACCAAGAATTTGAGGTTTTGAGGGCTAGCGAAGAGCATGTTATAAAGGAAGAGCATCAAGCACAGCAATTACGTCAAAATTAAGAAAGAATTGTCTTCTTGAAAGACTCTGCTGCTCAACAAAACAGGCGGGATGAAGAACTTCGCCAGGCAAGGATGGAAGCTAAGGAAAACCAGCTTATAGAATTCGAGCTCCTCAAAAGTTCACATGAAGCTCAGGAAGAGGAGTTCAAACGGCTAGTCAATTCTTTAAGGACCTTTCGCGAGGCGTAAGCATGAGACCGTGTACGGACTGCGCGTCTTGCCTCGCTGCCTTCCCTTTGCATGGCTATTTTGTCTTGCCAAGTCATTTTGTCTTCATGTGTTATTGTTTTCCTTCCCGTCTTGTTTTGTTATTTCTTTATTACTTCGCTTGGAAGATTTGATAAGATGCAAAAGAATTTGTTTTAAACATCGACTTTTTATTTATTTATCATGTGTACACGTATACAAGGAATACGTCTTGGCGGGGCGGGATATTTGAGCCCGCGTGTCTTGCTGCCAGTATTCTTTTCTTTCTTGACTTGCGGACTTGTACTTGGTGTATGCTCAACTTTGATACCATTATTCAATGATAATGGATTTGTCAAACTATCCTCTTTTACATGTTTACAATCACAAGAGAGAAAATGGTTAATTTGAAAATATGGCTAGATCTAGTTTGTCACCAGACTGCCTACGTATCCTGTGAAGGAATCAAGCCAAACGTAGTTTACCCACTTGATTTTGGGAAAAGATTTTTTTTTTTTTGAAAACATTTTTTTTCACAGCTGGATCCAGTTTTAAAACTAGATTGCCTATGTACCCTATGAAGGGATCAAGCCACACGTAGTTCGCCTGATTGATTCATGATGATTTTTTTTGTGGGGTGGCTGTATCTAGCCTTTTAGGACTAGACTGCCTACGTACCCCTTTTGGGGGATCAAGCCGTCATAGTTCGGGAGGTTTTGGGCTCTAACTTTTGCTTAGACCGCCCTCCCGGCTTATCAATCCAGCAAGCTTTAGAAGGCGTAGAACTTTTTCACGAACTTTCCATTGACACATGGGTAGATACAATCTCCGTCTGTATTTGAAAGCTCGTATGCACATTTGGTGAAGATTTTAGTGACTATATGAACCTTCCCATTTGGGCTCAAACTTTCCCTTTGACTTCCTAGTGACGATGATGGGCCTTCGGACTGTTAAGACCAAGTCGCCTATTTTGAATGACCTGAACTTAACTCTCTTGTTGAAAGCCCCTGCAATTTGAGCCTGATAAATCTTGAGTCTTTGTTACACTGCAAGTCTCTTCTCATCGAGGGCTTCAAGCTCTGCAAGCCTGATTTGTGTGTTTTCATCTGGATTTGTCAACCTTGTAGCTATCCTCAAAGAAGGCGCAATTGGACTTCTAAAGGGAGCACTGCTTCAGAGCCGTAAACTAGGTTGAATGGAGTACAACCGGTTGTTGTACTAACAGTGGTCCGATAAGCCCATAATGCCTCGGGGAGGCGATCATGCCAGTCTCTCTTGTTTGTTGAGACCATCTTCTTTAGGATGTTGCAAAGCACCTTATTGAAGGCCTCTGCTTGGCAATTAGCTGTTGGGTTATAGCTAGATGAAAATGCATGTTGAATTTTATACTTTTCACACATCGTAACTATGGCTCTGCACTTGAAGTATGAGGCGTTGTCAGATATTATTTTGGAGAGAACACCGAAGTGATAGATGATGTAAGTCTTGATGAATTTTGCCACGTCCTCTGCTTTTACCGCTTTGAGAGGAATTGCCTCGCTCCATTTAGAAAAGTAGTCTGTTGCAGCCAATATGTACTGATGCAGGCGTGAGGATTTAGGGGCTATGATTCCCACAACGTCCAACCCCCATGTTTCGAAGGGGTATGAGAGAGACGTGGGATGAAAAGGTAATGGAGGCCGGTGTATAAAATCCCCATGTAGCTGGCAGGCCTTGCATGACCGTGCATAATTTACTGAGTCTTGTACCATTGATGGCCAGTAATAGCCTATTCTCTTTAACTGGGCTGCTAATTTTGGACCAGCCTGGTGGGCTCCGCATATTCCAGCATGGGCTTCTTTAAGAGCTTTCGCCCCCTCTTCTTTTGAGAGACACCTTAAGAGTATCCCATCGAAGGACATCCTATACAAAGTGTCACTAAGGTATGTGTATCGAGGTGCAGTCCGCCTGACGTAGACTCTTTTCTTTTGATCTGTAGGTAGCATGCCTGACTGACAATACTTGATCATGTCCATTCGCCAATTTGATTCTTCTTCGACTTCGAACACGGAAACCACATGTACTTCGTTGACGTCCTGCATTCTTTCAAGTAGTGTAGGCAGCAATTGTCGTTCCCCAACCGTAATCTGGATGTCCCGTTCGCCAGGTTGGATTAGAGAAGCTGCTAGGTTAGCCAATGCATCTGCTTTGTCATTCTCTGATATGGGAATGTGGCTAACATTTATGTTTTGAAATTGTCCCATAAGGTATTTGACCCGTCGGTGGTATGGAACAAGACTCTCGTTTTTGACCGCATATTCGTCATTCACTTGTCTGACAATTAATTGGGAGTCACCAAACACTTGTAAGGAGTCAATCCTCATCTCCAAGGCGATCTCGAGGCCAATCATGAGTGCTTCATATTCTGCAACATTATTTGAACATAAAGCCATTAGAAAGAATGAGTAGGGGATTATACCGCCAAAAGGCATGATGAACACGATGCCAGCTCCAGCTCCTTGTTTTCTAGCTGCCCCGTCAAAGTATAACTGCCATGAGGGAGTCTCGGTTGAGAAGACATTTTCATCTGGCAAGTCTTCGGGTAATTCATGATCATCTGGCACTGGATGTGCCGCCAAGAAGTCTGCAAGTGCCTGCCCTTTTGTCGCCTTTTGGGGTACATACTTTATTTCGAACTCTGAGAGGATCAAAGACCATTTAGCAAGTCTTCCCAAGGGCATGGTCTTTGTCATCAAATACTTTAATGGATCAGCTCTGGATATCAAGGTGACGCTGTGAGCGAGCATATAATGCCGTAATTTTTAAACGGCAAAGACTAAAGCTAAGCAGATATTCTCTATTGGCGTATAATTGTGTTTAGCTCCTACCAATGTCTGACTTAAATAGTAGAGAGCGTTTTCTTTCCCCTCATCATTATTTTGTGCCAGCAATGCCCCCAAAGAGTGATCAAGAGCTGCTATGTAGAGGATTAAAGGTTTCCCTTTTATAGGCGCCATTAGGACCGGTGGGTTGAGCAAGTATTGCTTGATACTATCGAATGCATTTTGACATGCTTGATCCCAGACGAAAGGTACGTCTTTCTTCATCAGTCTTGAAAATGGCTGGCACCTTCCAGAAAGATTTCATATAAACCTTCTTATGTAAGTGAGTCTTCCTTGCAATCTTCTTAACTCTCGAAGATTTTTTGGCGCTGGCATTTCCCTTATTGCCGTGATTTTGGTAGGGTCGACCTCGATTCCTCGGTATCTAACAACAAAGCCAAGGAATTTTCCAGACGTGACCCCGAAGGCACATTTTAAAGGGTTCATCTTCAGTTTGTATTTCTGAAGCCTCTCAAAGACTCTCCTCAGGTCAGCTAGATGGTGTTGCCTTTTTCTTGTTTTGACCACCAGGTCATCGACATAACATTCAACGGTGTTGTGTAGCATATCGTTGAAGACGTGAGTCATTGCTCTCTGATAAGTTGCACCTGCATTTTTCAAGCCGAATGGCATTACTGTGTAGCAGTATACTCCTTTTGGTGTACGAAAGGCTGTAAACTCCTCGTCCTCAGGTGCCATCTTGATTTGATTATAACCTGAAAAACCGTCCATGAAGGACAAGGCCTCGTATCCTGTTGTGGCATCCACTAATAATTCTGTGATTGGAAGTGGCAACTCATCTTTTGGACAAGCATCATTGAGGTCCCTATAGTCGACACAAATACAAATCTGCCCGTTCTTTTTCTTAACGGGTACGATGCTAGCGAGCCATGTGGGGTATTTAACTTCTCGAATGAAACCAATATCGATGAGTTTGTCGACCTCAGATTCGATTTGAACAGCAAGCTCTGAGCAGAAGCGTCGGGGAGCTTGTTTCACCCATGGTTTTTCCTTTGAAACGGCAAGCTTATGGACAGCTAAACTAGGGTCCAAGCCAAGCATATCTTGATAGCCCCATGCAAACACGTCTTTGTATTCTTCTAGAAGATTGTTGTAGTGTTGAAGTTCTTCTAGAGTCAAAAGAGAGCTCACAAATATAGGTTTTGGGTCTTCATTGGTGCCTAAATTTATTTCTTGGAGTTCATCAACTGTCGCTTGTTCTCCGTCTTCTATCTGGGGCGGGGCAGGTTGGGCACTATCGATGAATTCGTATTCTTCTTTGTCTTCATCTTGATCTTCTTCAATGGAAGTGCAGTTTGTTGATGCAAATCCCACTATGCTCTCGTCCACTTGTTTAGCGATGAGCACCCTTTGTCGTTTGAGCTTCCACTTTCTATTCTTTTGTGATTTGGGATGAATTTCGCCCAATCGTTGAAATACAGAAACTCGAGGTTGGGGCTCTTTCGTAAGGCGTTGAAAGACAGACAGACAGACGAGGCCGATTTTTTTGTGTTATGTCTTCATCACATAACATAGTTTTCTCAAGATCCTTAAGGGCAACTGTCTCAGAGGAATCTGACTCAGGAACTTTTACCTTAAGCATGCTATTTACTTGCTTAACTGTGTGTAGACATATAAAATTTAACGATAATAATAGTCGTTGAATAATCCAAGCAAATACGTGGCTCGTGAGTCAACAAAATTGGAAAGCCGTCAGAAATGACACGTGGCAACGTGGGGATTGTCGGCCGACAACAAAACCTTAAATCCCGATTGAAATCAATTATCAAGTGTCGATTGATGATCAGATATCAATTAAATTAAATTAATTATCAAAACAAAGAAGTCGGACATCCCCAATCATAATTGGTGATGGTTCGCCAGGGGTCAGGCGAGCTACATAGTAGAGTTCGCGAGGCGAACAGGACTTCGCGAGGTGAACCGTACTTTGCGAGGCGAACAAGACTTGGCGAGGTGAACTAGACTCCGCGAGGCGAAACACACTTCGCTATTTGAAATGACTTCGCATGGAAGTAAACATTGGCGAGGTGAAATGATTTCGCATGGAAGTAAAACAGTGGCGAGGTGAGATGGCCCTGCGCGAGTAGATTTACATGAAGGCGAGGCGAGATGGCCCGCGGAAGGCACTTCGTGAAGAAGCTAGACGACAGAGTTCGCATGCATGCCTGGATGTACGTCCGAGATAAGTCCGCAAGGTGGAACCAGAAATCACCGATTGCTTGGAGATCAAGGTTCCTCACGGGACCGCTCCTTATCCGCGAGATGGCTCGCCCCTTACTAATGACCTTGATCAAAACAGGATATTCAATCCAAAGCGATCTGGGCATATCTAAATCTTAAGATTTGATTGATCTGATTGTGTTAAAATCGGCAAGTAAATCAATCAGTCAAGATTCATTGATTCGATTAAGGAAATATTATTGATTCAGAATCTTCATTACTTGCCTTAAGTGGAGGAATGTTAACACTATAAATACCCCATCTCATACCAAGAGGAGGGGGCAGAAACAAAGGCGGACAGAGGAGCAAGAAACAGAAGCAGCAGACTAGAGAGAGAGAAAAAAATTCCTCCCGCGAGCTCATAAGTCTCCCCAAAATCCTTGAAGAACTATCAAGCTCATAGCTAGTTCTTCATCAAATCTAGATCCCCCCTTGAAGAATTATCAAGCTCTCCAAGTAGCCAATTCTTCACTAAATCCTTGAAGAACCATCAAGCTGCCAAATAGCCGGTTCTTCATCAACCTCAAGTCTAGAAGTTGTCAAATCCCAAAGAATCATCAAGCTGCCAAATAGCCGATTCTTCATCAACCTTAAGCTTAGAAGTTGTCAAATCCCGAAGAGTCATCAAGCTGCCAAATAGCCAACATCTTCACCAACTTCAAGTCAAAGAATAAACCACCAAGTGAAACCGCTCGTGGATCAAATCTGATCAAGAACAAGCCTCTACGGCCCTTGGTCAATCGACTTCTACAAATCGTCAACATGACAAGAAGTCCAACCTACAAACAATTCGTCTCAAGAACAAGTGCTTGTCACCCTTGAGTTAAACCTACATTCGGAGATAGAATCAGAGGAGTACACAAAGATTGTAACCCGCATTCGCATTGATTAAATTAAATTATTCTTTGTACACGTGTTGTTCTGTCATTTGTTGCAGATATTTTCGTGTTTACACTGTAATCTTTAAAGGAATGGATTTTGAAGCCGCCTTTCTACTCCCGAGGTTGATCTTTAGAGGGCCCGTTGCTTGCTTCTGATTTCTACTTTTGAAAGATATAAACCGTTTATGCCTATTATGCCCATTATCGAGTGTTGTAGAGATCACAATACCACTCTTTGGGATGGATTGGTCAATTTTACGAAGAGGTCGTGCATAGCTTGTCATGAGTGTCTCCATTATGTCCTTGATAGGCGTCATTGCCTTTTGCCCAGGTTCTCGCTGGTCTTTTTTCACATACCTGAAGACCATCTTTGGCTTCGATACTTCTGAGCTTGGAGCCTTTTCTTTTGAGGACAATGTTTGGGGAGTTACACTAACCCGGGGTCTTAATGGCTTTGGCACTTCCTGCTTTCTTGCTTCTAGCATAGGTTTGGGAGCTTCTTTTATGCCAGGGTCATCCGATGACTTGTAGAATTTAGCATCTGAGTAATTTACCTCTTCGCCTTTGAAAAGATCTGTGTCTGCTACGACCGTTTTGACCTCTCCATTTTCCAACCACTTAAAGCATTGGTGTAGTGTGGAAGGGACGATACCATAATTATGAAGCCATGGGTGCCCTAACAATACATTGTAAGAAGTAGGAGCATCAATCACATGAAACAAAGCGGTTGAGAGCAGCTTTCCGATCTCCATTTGTAGGATAATTGTGCCCATTGCTTTTTGACCAGCTTGGTTGAAACATTGGATGGTGAGCATGGACGGGGTGAGCTACTTAGCGTTCATTCCCATGATATGTAGCGTTTTGAGAGGTAACAAATTTACAGCCGAGCCACAGTCGAGTAATATTCTATTGATCATCATATTACCCACAAGCCTTGTGACATAGAGTGGTCTATTATGGTGTTCTCCTTTTAATAGCAAATCTTTCTCCAGGAACGAGATGCAATTCCTGCAATGAGGACAAACTCTTGTAGTAGTTATATTGACTTCGACAACGTCTTCTTTATACAACTCTGGGTATAGCAATGCCTCAATCAATGCTTCTCTCAACTCCCTTGTCATACACAGGACGTCATACATGCTTGAAGGTGAGGGGATACGCTTCAGGTATGGCAACACGTCACATTTGCTCTTTTGAGGAGGCTCTTTTGATGAAGTTTTTACCTTGTCAGTGACCTTCTTTGCGTCGTCTTTTACCCTATACTTCATGGGCTGTGATTCATCCTTCTTTTGAGCTAGTGGGAAGCTAGAACATAGCTGGACTTCGTGTACGCTTTCAACCTCTGTATCTGAGTTAGGAGGCGAAATGGTATTAATGGTTACCATGCAACATTGAAGCGTGTCCCCCTCTTTCTCTCTTTCATGAGTGTGGACTCCGCCTGTGCGCGAACTGCGCGTGTCTGCGGACTCCGCGCCCTTTTCAAAGAATTTTTTAGGTAAGAATTCCGCAAGAGTGATTAGAGTTCTTGGCGGCTGCTTGTATTCCTCCACGTCTTGGTCTTGAATTTTCTTTGCGGCTCTCCCTTTCTTCTTATTCTTTAAAAATGACCTCCGCCGGTATTTGTTTGAGGGAGGCGGAGGGGTCTTCACAGTAGAGGGGCGAAGTTGCCTTGTATTACTCTCTACTATGCTCCACTCTTCATCTGAATCTTCCAACCCGTCTGAATCCTCCCATATATCAAAACTTGGTGTTGTCATGAGCTCGTATAAAGATGGAATATTAGGGTTTCCTGGGCGAGGCATGTCTGGATGTGCCTCGACAATTGTGACCTCGTTATCGACCTTGAGGGCAACCGATATAGCACCATCTGGTCTAGCTGAACCAGCGGTTGTTGCATTTGCGGTTGTTTTCATGATCTCATTTTTGTTGATCATATCTTGAATTTTGTCCTTAAGAACGTAGCAATCCTTCAATGTATGACCCATTAGGTGGTGGTACCGACAGTATTTTGGATCGTTGGTCTTGTTCATTTTGGCAAGTCATTTTGATTCAAGAAGCTTAATACTTTCTGATGCAATGAGTTCATCGAAAATCACTTCAACATCCTCATCATCAAATGAATAAGTGACGTTTTTCCTTTCATCAAGTGTGAGTTTGCGAGGTCGATCACTTTGCACCCTGTTGCTGTCATTTTTTCTTTTGACATTGTCATTTTTCCTTTGGTTATTTTGGACAGTGTCCTTTTTCCTTTCATTCTTGACGAATGTCGCCATTGTCTCTCCTTTCTTGACGACCGACTACTTGGAATCGTTCTTCTTATCCATAATTTGAATTTTTGCAGATGACTTTTGGCGAGCAACTTGCCTTTCCACATTGCATGCCTTTGAGACCAGAGCATCAAAAGTTTGAGGCTCTGCTGTGCCAACATACGTAGCGATCTTTGGGAGGAGGTTATTAGCACACATTTGAACAGCAGAGGTCTCGGATAACTTGTCAGGACATTGGAGATTGAGAGTTCTCCACCTTGTGATGAATTCAGTGGAACTTTCTCCAACTCTTTATCTTGTGTCTGCCAAGTCAATAATAGAGACTTTCTTCTTAGAGCTGACGAATTGTGCCAAAAACGCCCTTTGCATATCATCTTATGTCTGAATGGAACCTGGCTCTAGTTGGGTGTACCATGTAAATGCAGCACCTTTGAGGGATTGCACAAAATGTCTGACCAGGAAGGCATCAACTTGTGAAGTTTCGCCATAAGCTGAATAGAAGTGAGCTAAATGCTCTCGAGGAGAGCTATTTATTCCATCAAACTTGTCGAATGTCGGCCTTTGATATCCCTTGGGGAAAGGTATCGCATCATAGTGGTCTGGATATGGCTTGCGGTATCCAAGGACCGGTGTAGACAAAGACAATTGGAAGTCTCTGATCCCTTCGTCGATCATGTTCCTAATCCCTTCAGGTGAGAGTGAATTCTCATTATCCTTAACGAATGAAGGTTCATGACGCCTATTTTCCATGAGTGCAGCACATTTTGCTACAAGCTCAGCAACCTCAGCCTCTTTTTCAGCCACTCTCCTTCTCGACTCGTTCTCGATAGCTGCTATCCTTTTGGCTTCCATCTCTCTTTCTATTTGTCTTTGTAAAGCATCGCGTTCAAGTGGAGCTAATTTCTTTGTTAGTTCCTCCATCTGTTGTTTTAACTGCTCTTCTGGGCTTGATGAGCTTGCCATGAGAACTTGAACATTGTTGGAATCAGAGTCACAACTTTCGCTAAACCTGGCGACTGATTAAGGTACCAATGTATGCGAGGAAACATCAGTTGGGGCTGAAGTCTCAAATAAGGGATTACCTTTCCATAAGACAAATGAAGGATTATCTTTTAGAGACGAATACCCTTCTTCTGGCATAGTACTTGCTAATGATGCTTCGAGCATCCTCCTTCTAGCCATATTGCGAGTAATTGATCCTGTGTAGGAATCATCTCCATAAATAGGATACTCTTTCGTCTTGGACCCCCTTGGCCTCGCTGGTCCTGCTGGTGCGTCAAGAGCTTTTGAAATTTCCTCCGCTAGCTTCTTTGGGTCAAGTTCTTGACTAGCTGTTGTTGGCTGTGAGGACGTTGTGGAACTTTGTGAGCCTTGGAGGGGAAGCTGAGGTTCATGCTCATCCCCTCCCTTGGTGGAAGTCACCATCACAGTCTCCACACATGGTAGGTTGACCCGCATGGTACCAACCATAATATAAGGTTGCATGGGAGTCTTCCCCTCTTTTGAAAGAATCTTTACTTCTTCCTTATTAAGTCTTGGCTGGGCAAGCTCTGCCAAGATAGCCTCGGCTGCCTTAGCTTGGGCATTTCTCTTCCTCTGAGCTTTTGCAACTCGCTTCCTCCGATTTCTCAAAGCGTTCTTGGAGGCAGCTTTGAAAGTCTGAGTCTTCTCGGTACTCACGTCTAGCTTGTCTTGTTTTGCTTCAAGCTTCGCCTTTGTACAAGTGATAGGAACGTGGCCGATCACGAATGACATCCGATGACCAGCTCGATTTGGATGAGCAGCAGTTGTTGGGAGCTTGTGGAAGAAAACAGTTACTTATGGTGCCATTGTTTTGTTTTTCCTGAAACACACACAACAAGTTTAGTGACTTTATAAAAGAGATGAAAAGGAAAATGGTTCCTCAGCAGAGTCACTAAAAACTATGTTGGGCGAAAATTGTAAATACAAATATATACCCAACATGATTTCACTCCATCTTATTAGCTAAGATAGAGTTTTAATTTATGTCTGGTTCGACCCATTCAGAATAAAATGAATTCCTTAATACAACCCCTGTATTTCAGGAGAAAACCCTTTGATTTTAATTATAAAGTATTAACTGGGAAATGTGTGTGTTTGAGGGTGGTTGGCTTGGAAAGAAATGAGGGTTTGGTTTTTGATGTTGTTGTATCCAGATTTGAATCCAGACTGCCTACATACCCTTGTAAAGGGATCAAACCATTGTAGTTCTTAAGGTTTGGTTATGGATTCGATTCTCTGGTGCTTTAGGAATTTGGCCAGAGTTATTTGGACTGGATGAATTTGACTGGTGGTGTCAGGGATTCTGTTATGAATTGTGGTTGCATCTAGTGGGTTACTAGACTGCCTACGTACCCCTTTGTGGGATCAAACCGACCGTAGTTCATAAGAGGTTTGTAGGCTTTATGGCTTAATGCCGGCTTTTTGTTTAACAGATGTATTTTGAATCTGTTAACTATTTTTCTTATGGACACCCAATTTGGTAGAGTGTCTGTTGATTTGATTTAGGCACCCAGAACGGGTGATGCAGCAGTGTGACAAAAGGCTTGAATGGTTTTGGCCACAGCCCTTGATAGTGGCGTATGTGATCTCCGTGTGTAAGCAGACTCCCCCTTCATGCAGACTACACGCGTATGTCGGTGAGCGGGCTCTGCGTGTATACTTGTGAGCGGGCTCCGCGTGGATGTCTGTGAGCGGACTCTGCGGCTTACTTCATCTTCTGCATAAATGGATCTCACCACGCCTGTGACTTCATCTCACCTCGCGTGCGCTTAGGCTTTCTGAATATTAGCTTGCCACCCTTAGGGCCTCTTCTTTGATGTGAAGTCACCTCGCCACCCCTTAGGGTTCCTGCTTTGACACGAATGTGACCTCGCACCCCTTAGGGCCTCTGCTTTGGCACGAATGTTGGCTCGCCACCCCTTAGGGTTTCTACTTTGGCACGAATGTTGGCTCGCCACCCCTTAGGGTTTTTGCTTTGGCGCGAATGTTGGCTCGCCACCCCTTAGGGTTTCTGCTTTGGCGCGAATGTTGGCTCGCCACCCCTTAGGGCCTTAGGGTTTCTGCTTTGGCACGAATGTTGGCTCGCCACCCCTTAGGGCTTCAACCATCTCGCGAGTGTCTTCTTTACACACGAACTCTGCTTGGCAGGACTTCGTCTTCTTTTCCTTGATTTCGTCGTCTTTTCCTTGATGAAGTTGATGAGATCGTATGAACCACATAACTCCAGACGTCTATCCCTGTCTGGTTGGGAGTTGGACTTAAGGAAATTGCTTTTCTATAAATTGAGATATGTCGTCTCCTTCTCTTTGATATGGTCAAGGATTCTCCGAGTCGTCAAGGGTAAGTTCATGTTCTTCAGATTCGCGTTACTTGTTTGTTTCCTTCCCCTTGCATGGCTTGTTATGCGAGATACAAGGCCATATGTTTGTTGTAACAAGAGGGGAAGAGGGCGAGGTCATCTCGCCTCCTTTTTGGTGACTACCTCGCGTGGTCATCTCGCCTCCTTTTGGTGACTACCTCGCGAGGTCATCTCGCGTTAAGGGAGATGGCTTTGCTTCCGGGCTTCCGGCGGAGTGACATAGAAAGATAAAGGCACTGCAAAAAAAAAATAGTTAGAATGGGGGCTCCACCTTTGTTTGGTTCGCCGCTCTTCTTCTGCTCTGCTTTCTTCTTCTCCGTTTCACCTTCTTTCTCTCTCTGTTTCTCTCTCTGGTTCTCTCCGGTCTCGCCTTCTGTGTCCCTCGCGCTCCGTCCGTGTCCCTTTTTTCTCTTCTTCTCTGTGTCTCTTTATATAGAGTGCACGATTTGGAAGATTGAGTTTGCATTAGACTTTGTTGTCTAGTTGTTTGCAAGAGTCTTAATTGAACTCAAAAGCATTGTGCATATAGCACAAGAAAATTATTATATATATTTTTTTAAATCCCTTTTCTTTTCTTTTTTTTTCTTATTTTTTTTGCCGATCAACAGTACCAAATAATTAAATTTGTTTTTTGAAGAAGTTCTGCGAGTGGGGTTCCTTTGCTTATTTGACACATCGGATGATCAGTTACTTTAAGTGGTATTTTAAAACGGGAATGTGCAGTTCTACCATTTGGAAGTAACAATGATGCGATTCCAGAAGAAGCAACAGTCAAAATTATTTTTCCTTCGGGTCTTATTTTGCTAGTTATTGCATGCCATAAAAATGTTTTTCTAGTTCCACCACTGCCATGAACAAAAACAGTTCTAGATTTTTTTTGTTATACTATTTCTATAATATAATCATACACAATTTTTGACACGCATTTAATTTGGTTATAATATTGTCATGTTGATGTTTTAATAGTTGTACGTCATAATTGAGTTCTTCTTTTAACAATCTATTGTTAAGTTCTGATATTTTATTTATATCTGGCATTGGCAAATTAAAATTTCGTAACGAATTAGATGATATTTTAAATAATTTTTCTAACTCAAATAAAAGACTATTTTTCAATTCAGGTTCAGGTATGATTAAATCTGGATCTCTGAATTTTGTTCGTGTTTTATATAGGGTTAAATGCTTGTGACACCCTATAGTTTACACCTAAAATCAGTTTTGTCCCTCACTTTTTTTTTTAAACTGGTATACCCTTATACTTTGAATTCTCGCCTGATTTGCCCTTGTCGTCAATTGACCGTTAAAGAAGACTGTTAAGTTGCTGAGATGTCCAATATACCCCTGACTAAACCAAGAACTCCAATCCACACAGCATAAGCCCTCCCCATTGAAATGACAATTTTACCCCTTGAAATTCTTGTAATTGACCATGCCATCTCCGTCGACGTCGACCTTCGTAATCATCCTGGTGCAGTCCCGCTCGTCCATTATGGACTGGTAAAGCTCCCCGAACTCGTCCATTATGGACTGGTAAAGCTCCCCGAACTCGTCAATGTCGACGCACCCGTCTCCGTCGACGTCGATCTTGTTGATCATGTTGAACAGCTCCTGGTCGGGGATGAAGATTCCCAAGTTCTCGAGCGAATGGCTCAGCTCCTCTTTGCTGATGCGCCCGTCACCGTTCCTGTCGAACATTTGGAACACCCGCTTCAGCTCAGTCGGCTGCATTTCGACCTTGTTGGCCGCACCAGCACTGCTTCAGCTCAGTCGGCTGCAATTCAACTCCGATCCTTTCACGGCGGCCATGGAAGAGACTCGGAGAGATTGTTACAGAGATGAATATGACTACGCAGAAGAAGAGTTTCAGAGCCGACGCGGGAGAGAAAGAATGTCGAGAATGCCTTCAAGACACGTCAACGCTTCAATCCGAAAAGGAACCAGGTCTTTATCTCCGTTGAGGATTCCGGACATCATGTTCGACGACGTTGTATCACCTGCTCCGACTACAAGTCATGCCTCTAACAGCTCGATCAAGCCGGCCACTTCTCCTTCTGTATCTTCGGCTTACAACACGATATTGTCAGCTATTTCGTTCTCGAAAGTGAATAAGAAGTGGAAGCTGAGGGATATGTTGCTGTTCCGGAGCACATCGGAAGGTAGAGCCACGACGGGGAAGGATCCTCTAAGGAAGTATTCGCTTTTGTCGACAAAGAAGAGTATGTCGGAAGATGTGAAGAATTCGAGCTTCCGGTCGACGGACAGCGTTGGCTCGGTTAGCTCGAGGAGGAGAGGACCGGTTTCACCTCACGAGCTTCATTACACGGTGAATCGGGCGGTAACGGAGGAGATGAGGAGGAAGACGGTGTTGCCCTACAAACATGGGCTGTTGGGTTGCTTGGGGTTCAACCATGGCTTGCATGAAATTTCCAGGGGTAAAATTGTCATCTCAATATCTTGGTCCCATACATGTGTCAACATGTTAGCCACGTCAGCTACATAACGGGTTCACTTGACGACAAGGGCAAATCAGGCGAGAATTCAAAGTATAAGGGTATACCAGTTTAAAAAAAAAAGTGAGGGACAAAACTGATTTTAGGTGTAAACTATAGGGTGTCACAAGTATTTAGCCCTTTTATATATAATATCATCACACATACTTAACCAATGTGTATCCAACAATTTGTGTGGATTTGCAACTTCACAATATATAATTATTGTTGTAAACAATCGACGCATTTCTGATGCTATAGCAAAGTGTGAGGAATTTGTTAATGCATCGTCCCATTCTTTATCATCTCCTAATAAACCCAATGCTCGACATGCTTCTTGATAAGAAGAATATTTGACACCAGTAATTGTTTTTATCGAATCATAACTTGTGCAGCCTTTTTGAACAGTTAATAACATTCTCATGAAATACACTTCACCTCTTGAGGGATGTACATGGGTCATTCTACCTATAGTTTTATATTGTTGTCTTGGTACCCATTTTTTATCTTTTGAAATCCAGACATATTTAGTTGGAAATTCAGCGTAAGTTAGTTGCCTTGCATCTTTAGATTTCTTGTTCACTTCAAACTAGCCAGATAATGTAGTGTGATCATTCCCTTGATATTTGATGACTGATTCAAGAGAAGTAGATTGGTTAAAGATAATATTTTCTTCTGAAGGTAAATGGACAACTAAATATTGTACTGTTGGATATCTCAAGTGAATTGAATATTCAAACAATCTCCATACAGATTCGTGGGGACTTAAATAGCTACAGTTAAGATAAGTTTGAATTTCGTCATTTTTATTCTCGTTTAACAAAATTCGAGCTCTGTCCGGACCTTTATTAATGTATTTGAACAAATATTTAATCAACATTGATTGCGAACATGATTCAACATTAATATGAGCATTAGATCTTAATAATAATTTAGAATTATAAGGCACAACAAAATTGTTTCCAATAGGGACTCCATTTATTAACACAAATTGTGTTTTGTCATCACGTCTTCTATATACGGGGGGTTTAATTCTCTCAAATATGGTATCAACATTGTAATATTTTGGGAAAAAATTGAAACATTTTCCATCTCGCATGCAAGGAGATTTTAAGTTTATTGGTCCGTAAGGTCCATGAATCATAAATTGACTAACAATTTCAAAAAGATGTGAATCAACGTTTTTATCAGGAAGTTCAGCGGAAATAATAGAATCTACATCGTTCGCTGTATAACATTTGTATGATTTTTTCAACCAAAACAACATATGAGCATGAGGCAGTCCTCTTTTTTGGAATTCAACCGTGCATACATTTGCTTCAACTTCTCCAAAAGGCTCTCCCGATTTAATATATGTGATCATATTCTCCAATTTCATTTGGAAAATTCTTGAAGTAATATCAGGTCTATCTTCTTGTTTATATCCATGGTTGTTTTTAAAGTATCTTATTATTTCTGGCCATTTAGGATTACAAGTAAAAGTTATAAATAGATCTGGATTACCATATTGTCTGCAAATTGCCATCGCATCTTGATAATTGTTAATCATGTCTCGAGGGCTGCCAGTATGAGAACTTGGTAGAATGATTTTTTTTGCGGAGTCCGCTTGGAGAACAGTCTCTTAATATATATATATATATATATATATATATATATATATATTTTGGACTAACTCTCTATTACTCTCTCTAGATTTTTCTATTTCTCCGCTCAAGAGAATTCCCAGAAAAGGGCACGGAGTCCGCTGGGAGATCACTTTTTTTTTTGTTACGAACTCTTTCTCAATCTCTCTAGATTTTTTTCACTTTCTCTACTGCCTAAGATTTCTCCGCCCAAGAAAATGGTGCGGAGTCCGTTGGCATATCACTCTTTTTTTCTTTTTTTTTCTTGGACGAACTCTCTATCACTCTCTTTAGATTTTTCTATTTCTCTGCCCAAGAGAAGGGTGCGGAGTCCGCTAGCAGATCACTCCTTTTTTTTGGATGAACTCTCTCTCAGTCTCTCTAGATATTCTATCTCTTGGGCGAGATCACTATTTTTTTTGGACGAACTCTGTTCACAAATCACTGTTCACTGGTGAGATCATAAATCACTGTTAACAAAATCACTGTTCACTTGCTTGCAAACAGTCAATTACAACACACAAAATCACCTTTTTTTTTTCTTGGACGAACTCTCTATCACTCTCTATAAGGGCGCGGAGTCCGCTGAGAGATCACTTTTTTTTTGGACGAACTCTCTCTCAGTCTCTCTAGATTTTCTATCTCTTGGGCAAGATCACTATTTTTTTTGGACGAACTCTGTTCACAAAATCACTGTTCACTGGCGAGATCACAAATCACTGTTCACTTGCTTGCGAACAGTCACTTACAACACACAAAATCACTATTCACAAAATCACTGTTTATAAGCTCATGAACAGTGATCATGAACAGTCGACCAAGCTTTAATATATAGTAAATTTGCGCTCTTTTTCCTTCTCTCTTCCACCTTGGCGGAGAATACAACTCTATCAATAACAAGACGAAAGTAACATATTTCCTCGGATAGTATCAGAAAAAAAAAAATTCCTGGCTAGAAAGTTTTGAAATATCAATTTGTCTTAGAAGGACATCATTCACAAAAATTTATTAACCAAGTAGAATAGTACTTTTCTTCATCAACTCGCGACTCCTCATTACCAGTGTGGGTCTAGAACTACAAGCCAAAACTAACCTTTTGGGAGTGTATTACAAGCCCAACATTAGAATTGAAAGACATTATAACTGGGTGTCTGGGTATAGCTGGGAGGTGCTGAGTGCTGAGCTCCCAGTATGGAAGAAGAGCTAGCTAGCTAAAACTGCTAGATGGTAATTTGACTATCGCTTTCATTGTTGCTGAGAGTTGAAACAGCACAATGTGCCATTGATATAGGATTACAGGCTAGTTGCCAGTTTGCCACAGAAGTTTTCGGTGATCTTGCAAGGCTGCAACCACCATCTTAACATTGTGGCAGGTTTAATACTTGCTGCATCAGCTGACTTTGATCATAAAAAGATTAATGGGTTATATGATTTGTTTATCATTTTGCAGGTGAAAATATATAGTTAATGTGGTGGGATGTGTCTTGTAGAGGAGGATATTAGTTTTACTGAGATGGTCATTTCATATTGTGTTCATTAATCAGGCAATATATAAGTTTTTTCTTGCAGCTGCAAGACTGCAAGTAAAGTTTATCAAAACAACTGTAAAACTTATTCTCCAATTAAGTTTCATACATGGATTATAAAAATATCATATAAGAGAGGATGGTGTGATTGCAATGCTGTAATATTCTATTTATTCAGATTACCGAACTAGATGGAATTCAACTTACCCTATAAAATCTGCATTGAAATATAAGGATGTTTTCTCTCGCGAAGTGCGAGGCTATATTATCGACCGAACAAGATCGGGCACTGACAAAGGTAATTGCTGATAAGTTGAATGTGTTCTATAAGGTCACCTTGCTGTTTTATGGGTCTAAGTATTCTACTGCAAACTACCAAATGTGTGCGATATGAAAATTGGGATCAATGGTTAGTTGAAGTCTGAACACAATGAAGTGAAAGATGATGGCAGAGACAATGTCATTGAAGTTTGACAAGTATTGGAATTACATTCATGGCATGATGGTTGTTGCAACCATATTGGATCCGAGGTACAAGATGTGACTGATTGAGTACTACTTCCCTCTAATTTATGGAGATACGCCATTAGAACTAGAGTGGATTAGGAAGTTAATTAGTAACTGAGAAAATTACATAATAGCACATGATCAAATTTAAAAACATAAAAACTCATTTTTAATATTTTATATACAAATTATGACATAAGCCCAAACTCAAACTAATAATATTAGATCTGATCTAGACTTTCATAGGCAAAATGACTAAAATACCCCATTTTCAAATAAATTTACGCAAAATGACACGGCAGTAGCACGTCTCCAATCGACACAATAGTAGCATATCTCTCGTCGACACGGTAGTAGCACGTCTCCGGTCATCACGGTAGTAGCACCTTCCTACACGGTAGTAGCACCTTCCTACACGGTAGTAGTATGTCTCGGGTCGACACGGCAGTAGCACCTCTCCGGTCAACACGACAGTAACACGTCTCATGTAGACATGGCATTAGCACGTCTCATGTCGACACAGCAGTAACACGTCTCATGTCGACACGGCAGTAGCATGTCTCATGTCGACACGGCACTCGTTGACACGGCAGTAGTACGTTTCTCGTCGACAAGTCAGTAACACGTCTCCGGTCGACACGACAGTAACACGTCTTTCGTCGACATCATAATAACACCTTCCTACACGACAGTAGCATGTCTCTCGCTGACACGACAATAGTACGTCCATAATAGCAGTAGAATATGTAGTGAAAGGTAGTTTGATAAAATATTTAGTGACAGATGTCATGTAGACATTAGTTTGTCCTAATTTGTTAATTTTTGTCCTTAAATGCATAAAATAATATGTCAAAAATGTATTTATAAACTGAAATTTAGTCTAGTTTACTATTAGTAACCTCACAAGTCATTATCACTTGAGTCTACACGGTCAAGTGTCATCTCAGTTTTCCGCATCTCATCTTCGATACCTTTTGACATACGTCCCTAATTAGAAAAAAAATAGCATGACTTCCGAATTAGAGGATCACTTGGGAGAAAAACTGATATCTGTAAGCAAATTTTTTGCATAATTTGATATTTTAGAGTGGTGGAAGTTTAATGAAATAAGGTATTGTATTCCATCCCTAACCCAACGCGAGAGAGTTATTTCTAGTTTAATTGTTGTTCTGTTTCAGTCATTATTTAACAATTCTTTAGTTTCCCCTAATTTCTTACACATACAACACTGCGATACAACATAATATAATGTTAAAACCATCACTTACAAAAATACTAAGACGAGAATATACTTATTCACTTGCTTCCATTTCTATATTATTTTCGCCTGATGGGCATATCAAAGAGTACACACACAAATATATCTATATCTATATACACAGTTCTCTTGAAGAGCGGTGTCCCGCTTTGAAATTAAAGTGTGGATATCATTATTTTGCTCATTTTCAAGACGCATTTTCACATCTCAACAGTACAATGTCTAAAACATAGTGTGTAGATCATTCCTGCACAATTTTATTTAATTTGGAGATAATTTGGGTACCAAATTAAATTCAATAAATCAAAAGAACAAAAACTGTCCAAACAGAACCGTTCGTATAAATCACAATTACGGAAGCTCAAATGATCCTCAAATTAGATGAAACTTTGCATAAATGTTCTACACACTATTTTCTAGACATTGTACGGTTGAGATGTAGAAATGCGCAATTATATATATATAGGACTCTTCCACTAAGGGATCCCTTTTTTGACATATATAAGGGATGAGGGATTACACCAACTTTTCGATTATATTTTTGAATCTTCACCATTCAGTTTGTTGGTCCTTATATATAGATCAATTATGCAAATTTTCAGCCAATTTGGTGATCGTTAAGGTGTCGAACAAGATTAAATCAATGAACAAACCAAATCTGCCAAATTTGAACCGTTCATGCTTATAATTATAAATCGTAGTTTTGAATGCCTTGACGATCACCAAAATTTCTGAAAATTTACAGAAATGATCTACTCATATTGAAATACATATTGAACAGTGGAGATATGATTTGGTGATCGAAAAGTTGGTGTAATCCCCCATCCCTCATATATGTCAAAAAAAAGGGATCCCAAAGTGAGATCTCGCTTTGAAATTAGAGTGCGGGACTACTTATTTCACTCACTTTCATGTTGTATTTCCACATCTCAACCATACAATGTCTAAAACATAGTGTATAGATCATTCCTGTAAAGTTTCATCAAATTTGAAGATTATTTGGGTACCCAATTAGATTAAATAAATCAACAGAAAAAAGTTGTCCAAACAGAACCGTTCATGTAAATTACGATTACAGAAGCTCAAAGGATTTTCAAATTTGATAAAACTTTGTATGAATGATCTACACACTGTGTTTTAGACATTATATATATATATATACACACACACAAACATGCATACAGGAGGGATGTGAAGTGGACGTCCGCTATATAGCAAAAGTGCGGACTTTTTGTGCGATAGCCGTTGGATCGCATTTAATGAAAATGGAGGGCTGGATTTGAAAGATAGGCGCGCGGGTCGCTAAAACGAGAAGACTGGGCTCACTATTCAAATCGGTCTCGTCCCTCTCTCACTCTGTTGCGCTCTCTCTCTCTCTCTCTCAACTTGATCCTTGATCACTTCTCCACCCCAAATCGATCTCGCACATATCGTTTCTCGCTCGATCTCGCACAGGAACACGATTCTACCCAAGCCCAGCTTTCTCACTATTTAAATCGATCTCGTCCCTCTCTCACTCTGTCGCGCTCTCTCTCTCAGCTCGATCCTCTCTCACTTCTCCACCCCAAATCGATCTCACACAGATCGTTTCTCGCTTGATCTCGCACAGGAACACGATTCTGCCCAAGCACATATTCCTTTTATTCCTTTCTATATCACAAGTTGCAGCCTTGTGGTACAGAGAGCTAGTTTTTTGAGTTTTGGCGCCAAAAGTGGAGCTTTTGAAGCATATAAACTCATATAGATCGGTATTACTTCTCTCCCTTCTGATTTGTTTGATTTTCTAATTACAGATTCTAGGGTTCATCATATTTGGGGCTTTTGTTGTTATTGTTTCTCTGTTTGATTTCATTCTTTGTTCATGTCATTCATTGATTAAAGACCTGAAAAAAAAGTCATTCATTAATTCTCATTCAGTTAAATGGAGTCAGAGGATGATCAACTTTATATTCCTCAAGTGAAGTTTAAGGTGGTTCCTAAATTAAAACAAGAGTTTGAAACACTTGATGTAGTTGCTAGTTTCTACAATAGATATGCAAAAGGAGGGTTTAGTACTATAAGTCATACTAGTAAATTGGGGAAGGATAACACCATAGTTACGAGGAAAGAGTATGTATGTTCCAAGCAAGGAGATTCTAAGATTGAGGGAGAAAAACGTAAGAGAGGATTGCCAAAAATGGGTTGTAAAGCAAGGATTGCAGTTGTAAGAAAGAAAACTGGAAAATATGCAGTGTCTATGTTTGTGGATAGTCATAACCACCCTTTAACAAGCCCAAGCATAGTACAATTTTTAAGGTCTCATCGTGGTGTTTCAAAAGTTAGCAAAGTACTATCTAATCAATTGAGCTTGGTAAATGTGAAGAGACATAAACAGTTTGAATTTTTTGGTGTTCAAGCTGGTGGGATAGAAAATGTTGGTTTCATGTACAACGTGATCTTTATAATTATGGAAGCAGCATTCGTGAACAGAAGAATGGGCATGATGGAGATCTATTATACATGCACTTTGAGAATGAAAAAGAAAAAGATCCTTCTTTTGTCTATAAAATGGAGTCAGATGAGGAAAAGAAGGTAACACAATGTTTTTGGGCTGACTCAAGGTCAAGAAGGGCTTATAGCTTTCATGGGGATGTTGTTATTTTTGACACTACATACAACATAAATCGGTATGGAATGATTTTTGCACCATTAACCGGTGTTAATAATCATGGGCAGACTATCATCTTTGCTTGTGGATTCTTGAATGACGAGACAACCGATTCTTTTGTTTGGTTATTCAAGGGGTTTCTAAATGCTATGCCTGGAAATGCCTTATAAAATGCCCCTAAAATGATCATAACTGACCAAGATCCTGTTATGACTAAAGCCATTTCAGAAGCACTCCCACATACATTTCATAGATATTGCAGTTGGCACATTCTAAATAAAATTTCAGAGAAGCTAGATGCGATTAAATATCGGGATCACTACCAAGACTTTCATAGCTGCATTTGGAATTCAAGTAGTGGAGATGAGTTTGATTCAAGGTGGAATGAACTTATTGAGAAGAGTGGATTGAGTGATAACAAGTGGTTGAAGTCGATATACAAAATATGTTCATCATGGATACCAGCACATGTAAATCATTGTTTCTTAGTAGGAATGTCAAGTTCTCAAAGGGCAGAGAGTGAACATTCTTTTTTCAAGGATTATGTTTCTCAGTGGAATACGTTGGTGGAATTTATGGTTTAGTTTAGGAGGGGACCTCTTCACCAACGCAACCATGAGTTAAGGGAGGATCATATTAACATTGAAGAGAAGGTAAAAACTGCAATGTCCCTTGACATAGAAGATGATATGGCCAAGGTCTACACACGAAAATGCTTTTATGAAGTTCAAGAACAGTTGAAAGAGAGCTTCAAATATAAACTTGAACTTCTAAGAGAAAATGAGACTGAATCCATGTTTAAGGTCATCCGAAAGAACATTGATACTTCTAAGTCTTGTGAAGTCATTTACAAAAAAAGGTTCTGATTTTGCATCATGCAACTGTAGGAAGTGGGAGAGTGAAGGGCTCCCATGTTGGCATATTTTGTGTTATTTGATTAAGATCCAAGATGTTGATAAACTGCATGTTCAGTATATCTTGAAAAGATGGACTAAAGTTGCAAGATAGAGTGTTGTGTTGGATTCTAATGGAGTGGAGATTAAAGATAATAAAGCTTTATTTGTAAGGAGGACTAAATTGTTACAACATGCTACATATGCCATTGATAAGGCAATTGTCAGTGATGAGACGGCTAGCCAACTCCTAATGGAGTCTTTAGATGCTTTCTTAGAGAAGTTTAACAGATTGTCAAATGGTAATATTGCACCAGTTTTAGAGACCAAGACTCCTACTATTCAGCATGTTTTTAATGAACCCGATGAAGTTAGAGCAAAAGGGTGTGGCAAAAGGTTGAGGAAAGGAAAAGAGAAGAGGAAAGGTAAGGCAAAGGAGAGTCAAGGTAGGAAATGTCATGGATGTGGATTATATGGTCAGTCACATGACAAAAGAAATTGTCCAAGACTTCTTGCCAAGTAAGAATTTTCAGATAATTGTGATTGATATTAATATTTATATTTCTGTATTTTTTTTTATTGATATGTATCTCTACAATGCTTATTTATGCAGACCTGCTATTAGTAAGGATGGGGATTCAAATTCGAGTAATATGGATGAGGATAGTTGTTCATCTACAGGTGAATACAATGCTTATTTTTGTAGACTGATTGGTTGTTTTATTGCTTGTAAGTTTTACATAGTTATTTTTTTTAACTGATCCGTATATGGTTGCTTGTTTTGCAAATCTGTTGCAATTGGAATGTTTTTTTTTTTTTTTAAATCTGATCAGCCTATTTAATTTTTTAATTGATTAGCCTATTGCTTGCTTTCTTGCAGATTTGCTATGCTACTATAACTGGAATATTTTATTATTATTTTTTCTATTTTTTTATTTTTACCAGATCAGCCAATAGTCCTTGCTATTATGAAATTTGTTTACGCCTTTTGACCAAAATCTGCTATTGATGTTTTGATTTGCTTGATGATGAAGTTACTGTTGCAACTGCAACTGGTTTTTCTAGTGTTTTCTAGTTTTTTTTTTAACCAGATCAGCCTTTTGTATGCTTGATGATTAAGATATTGTTGTTGTAGGAACTGCAAATGTTTTTTTTTTAACTGATCAGCCTATTGCTTGCTTTGTTTTGCAGATAATATGTAAGGACTATTGATTGTTGTTGTTTCTGTGAATTAATCATTAATCTGTAAAGATGTACAAATTTTGTGTACAAAGTAGTAGAACCAAGTTTGTTCAGATCATATGTATTTTGCTGTTTGGAACATGTTTGTTCAGTTCAGATGAAGTTGGTAATTTGGGACATGTTTGTTCATATCAGAGTAGCAAGTTTGTATATAGGAACATCTTTGTTCAGATCTGATTTTGCATCACTTTGTATTTTGTAACAAGTTTGTTCATATCAGATCACAACCAAATGTATATCAGAACCAACTCTTCTTGTATTTATTTTCAACTCATGCAAAAACAAGAGACAATTGAAGTTTCCTACTGTAAATATGTTTTTCCTATACACAACTAAGTTTCCTACAAGCACAAGTTTCTTGTATTCAACTTTCTTGTAGCTTCACCATTCCGGAACTGTTGCAACTGCATCCTGAATTCAACTTTCTTGTAGCTTCACCATTCCTGAACTCCAGCCACTGCATCCTCAATTACAATACACTGCCAAAACATAGGCAACAACTCAATTACAATAAAGATGTGTGTACACAGAACAAGAGAAATGCACAACTCCATTTTATAGACAATAATGAAAGCTTATAAATTCAATCTTATGGAGAAAATTTTGCTACACATTAACAAAATTTAGTCCCAATCATATATAATTTTACCACAGAATTTAACTATTTTACTCATTCTTCTATCAATCTGCAACTGAGTAGTAACATTTACAACATTCATAATGCAGAAACAAGTTGAAAAGCCTCAAGACACTCATTTATCCTGAAAAGGCTCAAGTCACTCTTTTACAAACCAACATTGACATCCATGGAAGCACCACATTGAGAATAGAAAAAAATAATTACATCAGAACAATAGAAATGCACAACTCCATTTTTGTTTTATTTCCATCAAAGTGATCAGCTAGTGTCTTTTAAGACCAAAACATACATCATCATTTTCAGTAAAATTGGCTCTTCCCTATTTTTCAAATTCATTTAGTCAACGATTCAATAGACACAATAAGACCTGCATATATATTTATGGACTAAAAACCAGTAGAAAAAAAAATTCACAAGTCATGAGAAAATCTCTGTAATATGCAAGTCCATAATTTTCTAAATGACAATGGCATATATACTCTTGTTGTACGTAGGTAATATCACAGTTTTAATAACATGTAGAACTAAGTTTAACATGCAAATAAATTTTATCATCTAAATCTCAGAAAGAAGTATAACTTAAAATATGTACTTACTAATGTATATACAGTAATAGAAATATATAAAAGGTTGCAAGTCCTACAATGAATCATCAACAATTTCTAGAAAACTAACATACACATAACAAAAAGAACCTGTCTTGTAATTACCTAGAAATCAAGCATATCAAAAACAAGATCAAGCATATCCAAATCAACTATATATCTGATCAAGCATATCAAAATTAGATAAAAACGAAAACTTAATCTGTAAAAGAAAGGAAGAGGAGAAAGCTGGGCTTCTCACCAATCGGGCAATCTGGGCAAGATCAAGCATCTATGATTTCGACACAAGATTGGGTTGAGAAAGGAAGAGGAGAAAGCTGGGCTTGGGCAGAATCGTGGTTCCTGTGCGAGATCGAGCGAGAAACGATCTGTGCGAGATCGATTTAGGGTGGAGAAGTGAGAGAGGATCGAGCTGAGAAAGAGCGCGCGACAGAGTGAGAGAGGGACGAGATCGATTTGAATAGTGAGAAAGCTGGGCTTGGGCAGAATAGTGTTCCTGTGCGAGATCGAGCGAGAAACAATCTGTGCGAGATCGATTTGGGGTGGAGAAGTGATCGAGAATCAAGCTCAGAGAGAGAGAGAGAGCGCAACAGAGTGAGAGAGGGACGAGACCGATTTGAATAGTGAGCCCAACCTTCTCGTTTTAGCGATCCGCGCGCCTATCTTTCAAATCCAACCCTCCATTTTCATTAAACGCGATCCAACGGCTGTCGCACAAAAAGTCCGCACTTTTGCTATATAGCAGACGTCAGCTTCACATCCCTCCTGTGTGTGTGTGTGTGTGTGTGTGTGTGTGTGTATATACAGAAAAGTTATGAAGCAGACGTCTGTACTCGGCTTAAAGTGCAGACGTCCCTCTGTTCTCCTCCGGACGGCTCCGACAACGACCCGCCTCCACCTAAGCGGACACCAGAGGCGTCCCCGACCACTTTTCCTTCCCGACTAGTTCGTCAAATTCCAGTTTTCTGGCGGGATCGATCTTGTGTGAAGTTTTAGGTAGAGGTTGTTGCCCAGACCTTTAAATCGATCTGGTAGGGAAGAAAAAATGGTCGGGGATGCCTTTGGTGTCCGCTCGGGTAGAGACGCGCCATCGTCGGAGCCGTCTAGTGGAGAACGGAGGGACGTTCGCACTTTAAGCCGAGTGCGGATGTCTGCACGCATGTATATATATATATATATATATATATATATATATATATATATATATATATATATATATATATATACACACACGTTGTAGAAGAGTCACATAAATTGTAGCTCACTTGCACATGATTCATATATGAGTATAATCAAATCACAATTTTATCACCGTTCCATTGTTCATCAAAATGTTTCAAATTATGCTTTTTATACAAACTTATCTAAAAAAAGTAGAATATGAATGAATGTTAAATCCATGCATGCATAACTTTAAATACGATGTGCTTCATTCCCTCCACAAACAGATTCCTTAAAACTCGTACACAGGCTCTAAAAACAGCATACCAGCAAGGACTTGGTCTCTCCACATAAATTCTACCTCTTGGTTTTTCTGCTTCCCAAATCTCTCCCTGCATTCTGTTTCTCTCTCTTTCTCTCTCGTCTACGTGCCCTTTCCTCCAATGTCTCCTTCCAATTCCTCTTCAGCTTGTCCAGGCATACGAATTCATAGGATACATTAACGTTTATCCCAAACCTATCTGGGTTTTCTGACTTTTCTCCCATTTTTGATCAATATGTATGCATAGTTACACTGTAGAATCATTAACAGCAGTATTGAGTGATTAACTTTAATTAGCTAAGTATATTAGATAGGGGGTACGTGAGAAATGGCGTCCTTGAACAGCCAGCCATCTAAGAAGGCAATACGCAGTCCCGGCGGCTCAGCTGGAGGCTCTCAGGGCAAGGCTAATTCAAGTGGCCAAACTGTGAAATTTGCTAGACGAACTTCGAGTGGAAGGTATGTCAGTCTTTCAAGAGAAGACCTTGACATGTCAGGGGAATTGTCAGGGGACTACATGAACTATACGGTTCATATTCCTCCCACCCCGGATAACCAGCCCATGGACACTTCCGTGGCTGTCAAGGCGGAGGAGCAATATGTTTCTAACTCACTCTTCACCGGGGGATTCAACAGCGTTACGCGTGCTCATTTGATGGACAAGGTAATTGATTCGGAGGTGTCACATCCACAGATGGCCGGAGCCAAAGGTTCGTCATGCATGATGCCTGCTTGTGATGGTAATGTGATGAAGGACGAGAGGGGAGTCGATATAACTCCTTGTGAATGCCGGTATGAAGAAGAATCTAGACGTCTAATTATGTACTTAGACAAATAGTAACTAAAATATGTTGTGTTTGTATAAATATGTAGGTTCAAAATATGTAGAGATTGCTATATGGATGCACAGAAGGATACAAATCTTTGTCCTGGTTGCAAGGAGCCATACAGATCGGACGATTTTGATGATGATGGACCAGAATATGATCGTAGGGGAACACTGCAATTGCCTGGACCAGATGGGGGAAATAGGGATAACATGTCAGTGATGAAGAGGAACCAAACAGGTGAATTTGATCACAATAGGTGGTTGTTTGAGACCAAGGGTACCTATGGTGTTGGCAATGCATTTAATCCCCCAGAGGACAGTGGTTATGATAATGAAGGGTTCGGACCAGGATCAATGGATGCTACCGAAAAGGCTTTCAAGCCGCTAAGTAGGAAGATACCAATTGCAGCAGCCATTATCAGCCCTTACAGGTGAGCAAGTGTTACTAATGTACCATATACTTTTTGTATGCCTGCACATTCATCTGTTACCCAGCAACATTAATAAGAACAAGAGATTTTTTATTAAATATTTGCAGGTTACTGATCTTTGTTCGATTGGTAATTCTGGGTTTCTTCTTGCATTGGAGAGTAGTGCATCCAAACAATGACGCAAGATGGTTGTGGATGATGTCAATTGTTTGTGAGCTGTGGTTTGCCTTTTCCTGGATTCTAGATCAAACTCCAAAGTTCTTCCCTATTAATCGTTCTACAGACCTAGAAGTGCTCTTTGAAAAGTTTGATATGCCATCTCCTTCTAATCCCACTGGTCGTTCTGACCTCCCCGGCATTGACATGTTTGTGTCTACTGCCGATCCTGACAAGGAGCCACCTCTCACCACTGCCAACACCATTCTTTCAATCTTGGCTGTTGATTACCCTGTGGAGAAGGTTGCATGCTACATCTCCGATGACGGAGGTGCTCTTCTTACTTTTGAGGCAATGGCAGAGGCTGCTAGTTTTGCAGATTTGTGGGTGCCATTCTGCAGGAAACACAATATTGAACCAAGAAATCCAGATAGTTATTTCGCCCTAAAAGTCGACCCTACGAAGAACAAGAGCAGGACAGACTTTGTGAAGGATAGGAGGAAGATCAAAAGGGAGTTTGATGAGTTCAAGGTAAGGATCAACGGGCTTCCTGACTCTATTAGGAGAAGATCTGATGCCTTCCATGCTAGGGAGGAGATGAAAATGTTAAAGCACATGAGGGAGACGGGTGCCGATCCTCTGGAGCAAGTCAAGGTCCCAAAGGCCACATGGATGGCTGATGGCACACATTGGCCGGGTACTTGGTCCGTCCCTTCTAATGACCATAAAAAAGGTGACCATTCAGGAATTCTACAGGTAAGAACCAATGTTTACATTTGTTTCATTGGCGTCTCTAAACAAAAGAAAGATAGATTCTTGACACATTTTGAGTATGTTGTACAGGTGATGCTCAAGCCTCCTAGCCCCGATCCGCTAATGGGAGGGCCAGATGACAAGCTCTTAGATTTCACAGATGTTGATATACGACTCCCTATGTTTGTATACATGTCAAGAGAGAAGCGGCAAGGCTACGATCACAACAAGAAAGCTGGTGCTATGAATGCTTTGGTACGAACTTCAGCTATCTTGTCCAACGGGCCATTCATCCTTAACCTCGACTGTGACCACTACATCTACAACTGCAAAGCCATCCGAGAAGGAATGTGCTTTATGATGGATAGAGGTGGAGAAGACATCTGCTACATTCAGTTTCCTCAGAGATTCGAAGGCATTGATCCCTCGGATCGTTATGCTAACCATAACACTGTGTTTTTCGATGGAAATATGCGTGCTCTCGATGGTCTTCAAGGTCCAATGTATGTCGGAACTGGTACAATGTTTAGGCGGTTCGCCCTTTATGGTTTTGACCCTCCAAATCCAGACAAGGTTGCCGCACAGAAGGCGGCAGCAGCAACTACGGGTAACTCGGCAGAGGCACATGCACAACCCTTGACTCCGGGACAGACCCTACAGCCCATGACAGCTAGTGAGCTCGACCCTGAACTTGATACCAATCTTCTGCCTAAGCGTTTCGGAAATTCTACCATGCTAGCTGAATCCATACCTATTGCTGAGTTTCAAGGCCGCCCCCTAGCTGATCATCCTGCAGTCAAATATGGACGCCCTCCCGGCGTTCTGAGGGTGCCTCGTGATCCACTTGATGCTACAACTGTTGCAGAAGCTGTCTCCGCCATTTCTTGCTGGTCAATTAACAACCTTATATCTTAATTAGTGAAATCAACTACAAGAAAAAAAATGAACTAATTGGCTACATGCATTTGCTTGTGTGTAGGTACGAGGACAAGACTGAATGGGGAGACCGAGTGGGTTGGATTTATGGATCAGTCACAGAAGATGTTGTGACAGGATACCGAATGCACAACCGTGGATGGCATTCTGTCTATTGCATCACCAAGCGTGACGCATTCCGGGGTTCAGCTCCGATTAATCTTACTGATAGACTCCACCAAGTGCTTCGGTGGGCAACTGGCTCTGTCGAAATTTTCTTCTCCAGAAACAACGCCATACTCGGTTCCATGCGCCTGAAAGTACTGCAGCGTATGTCATACATTAATGTCGGCGTCTACCCTTTCACCTCCATCTTTCTCATTGTCTATTGCTTCCTCCCTGCACTCTCACTCTTCTCTGGACAGTTTATCGTGGCTAATCTTGACATCACCTTCTTAGCCTACTTGTTAACCATGACAATATGCCTCATTGGACTAGCCGTGCTAGAGGTCAAGTGGTCTGGCATAGGATTGGAAGAGTGGTGGAGAAATGAACAGTTCTGGCTCATATCCGGAACCAGCGCTCACTTGGCTGCTGTGGTGCAAGGGATTCTCAAAGTTATTGCAGGAATTGAAATCTCCTTCACACTCACTTCCAAGTCTGCAGCAGATGACAACGATGATATCTTTGCAGACCTGTACCTTGTTAAGTGGACTTCCTTGATGATTCCCCCGATTGTTATCGCACTCGTCAACATAATTGCCATTGCTGTTGCAGTTTCAAGAGAGCTTTATTCTGTAAATGCTCAGTGGGCTAAGCTTGTTGGTGGAGCTTTCTTCAGCTTCTGGGTGTTGGCTCATTTGTATCCTTTTGCAAAGGGTTTGATGGGAAGGAGAGGGAAGACGCCTACCATTGTGTTTGTCTGGGCAGGTCTCATTGCAATCACACTATCATTGCTCTGGATTGCCATTGCGCCACCGGGTGGTGGTGGACAAGCGGCTGGACAAGGATTTCAATTCCCGTAAGCCACAAGCGACAATCTGCCGCCGAATTCCTTCCCTTTTAGTGTCGATCAGTATGTATGTACCTTTACAAGTACTCAAATCTTTCATCTTTACAAAACACATCACTTCAACCATACATAGCTGATTCATATTATGGATCAACCATAAAGTTATAGGGTCAAGAGAAAACTATAGAGGATTGTAATGGTTTGAGTTAAATTGCACGTCTTTATTGAACGAGCAAGGAGTGATGCTAGAGAAAATACTGTATACTGAACATTTTCATTCGTTTTGTAAAGATTAATTGTATGCTTCTTCACTTTACAAAATCGATCTCCTAGTTCTAGCAAACCATCCTAAACTTTATGAGCATAACAATTTCAGAGCATACATCTGATGGCTCCTATCAACTCTTCGGATCCCTATCACACACACACACAAAAGAAAACAACCTCTTCGGATCCCAATATTTCAAACTTTATATGCAAGGACAGGAGGACTCGATTACATGATGCACACATATGCTTCCTATTACTTTTATCTATATAAATCTGAAGGAAAATAAGAAATGCATTTCCAAACACGAGATATAACATTAAGGCACAGATTGGGCCATAAGAGCATGTTTGTACAGAAACCATCTCATCGACAATCAGAACTATTTGCATCCAAAAAACAGCTCATCCATAGACAAATCTATATGCTATAAACCGATTCCAAAAAAAAGAAGATATAGAATAGCGAACAGACAAACTATATAGGCTTTTCCAATTGCGAACCAACCAAATTATCTTCTACCACCTAAGTAACTTGGGCTTTTTGTACATGCCAGACAGACGGGATATACATCCCTACATTTCAATAATCTGACTGTTCAAATGGAACACGCACAAACAACTGGCCATTCAAGGTCACTACAGCAGATGTCTGATGTGGATCAATTCTTGAAGGTAAGCTGACAACCTAGAAAGAAAATTATTGTTATTCTACATCTTTAGATTGATAGCCACACTGCATGACAAAGTACACATCATGGTATGCGAATAACTACTGGAGATCCAGGATGATTATATCTTAGGCTTACGTCTGGGGCTATAAGAAAGATTACGGAGTAATCAAAGAAAACAACCCGCTTTTTATGATAATATCTTAGGCTTACGTCTGGGGCTATAACAAAAATACGGAGTAATCAAAGAAAATAACCCACTTTTTATGGATGCTTTTCCCGCATAATTAGTGGTCAGTCATTACCTAGAATGCAGCACTATAATCTAAGCAGAACAAAGCTCCCTAACTGTGATAGTTAAAAATTGAAGAATGTCAAGCACCATACATGAAGCTATATGAGTTTGAGTTACGCAGACCTTCTTAAAGGGTGTGACACCCCAAGGATTGTCCAGTTGCAGAGGTTGACCAGAAATAATCAAGCGTCCAATTGGATCAGATTGAACATGCACCTACATCACCAAAGATCATTGTTGACAACAAAGACATACGGAACTGATGTACCACAGGTTCTTACAGACATCATAAAGATGCATCAGTGTAATAAAAAAAATTAACAAATGAACATATATCAGCAATTAATGCATTTTGAGGGGTTCATAAACATTCATTCTACCAAATTATCTGTTAAGCGCCTATAAAATCTCTTTTTAGCCCGGAGAAGGATCCCAGAATATAATCTTTGAATAAGACTACTAGAGAGAAACTCTCAATCTATTTTCTACTTTCTTATTTTCCCTCCAGGTTCAAGGTCCTAACAGAAAGGTCTCTCTACAACCCTTGGTTTTTTCCAGATAACAGTTCTTTACTTGCTGCCCCTACATTAGGAATATAGCAAGCGGAAGTGGGACACATCTTTGAAAAACAAGTACCCATGGTTGATCAACTACATTCCTACCTGTCAATTGTTGGTTTAGACATTCTTTGTCACAAAGTAGTAAAATGATCATATGCCTATATTGATCTGGGGAATAGAATACTGAATTTAACAATGAAAACAAAGATTACAATTGAAAAAACAGAAAAACAAACGAACATATATCAACAATTAATGCATTTTAAGGGGTTCATAAACATTCCTTCTACCAAATTACCTGTTAGACATTCTTTGTCATATAGTAAAATGATCATATGCCTATATTGATCTGGGGAATAGATTACTGAATTTAACAATGAAAACAAAGATTACAATTGAAAAATCAGAAAAACAAAAAACCAAAAACAATAAGAAAGCAAAAACAATGGGTACTGTCAACAAACTAGTTTAGTAGCTAACCTCCTCACGCAGAAGTCCAGGAACTAGGGCATATACCTCGAAGCAGTCGCACTGTTGTCAAATTTAAAATTCCAATAAGACATAATCAAGCCAATATCTTCAAGTCCGAACAAATAGATAGAAGAAACTTACAAATCGTTTCACATTAATCTTCACCCAATCTGCTGGGGGCCCAATATCAAATACCGTCATATCTAATCTATAAAGAAAGAAAAAGGAAACATTGAGCTCTAAAAAGAGAAACGGTAAAAGGTACTTATTAAAACTATTACTAATATGATTGTTATTATGTATGTCACTGCTATGTGGATAAAACCAATGACACCTAAGAAAAAGTAATAACCAACTAACCGTGGCTTTGTCGCTCTCATGTCAGTAACCTGGGCAGCGTAATCTCCAGGAGATAGTTTTTTCCGCTTTAGCAAACCTGAGTAGAGACACAAATTTTTTTATAGAGAGAAGACCAATACTGCAGCTAAATGCGATCAAAATTTTACACTCATGATACCAGAGCTTTTAAGCGGCTTGTCAATTTTTGGCATAGTACTCAAAGGCTTCTCCTAACATACAAGGCAAAGAAAAAAAGAATATCAGGAAAGGAAAAAGGACAACAGAAGAGATAAAAAGATAAAAATAAAAGCGACTATCATCAAAATTCTCCGGCCTTAATAATTGCATCACCAACCTCGCCATTTCCAAGAAGGCGTTGAGAGTGCCAACCCTGCATGGCACGAGCTGCAGCATCCCTTAGTGTCCTGCCTGATCCACAAGTTTGACTACCATCAGCCTGCATTATACATCCAAAAGCATCAATTAACCAAAAGCAAAAGAAGGATCTTAAACAAATACAGATGAACATTTATTTCTGCAGATACAATTGCAATAACTAAGTATTACTGATGTAAAACTGAGCATTGCTTTGATCATCTTATGCAGAACCATAAGCTACTATCTTCCATATCCAATAACACATGCATGCAGAAGGGGAAGAGGCAGAAAAAATATCACACTTTATAGCTGTAGAGAAAAAACATCAATCTTCTTAAAGCACCGTATAAAATATTAGCATCACATGTAATTAGCTAACTTTATTACCCGAATCTCAACTCTAGAAGGTTCAGGAAGAGCAAGCTCACTCCCATGCCATCTATGCTTTTCAAACTCAAGTAATGCCTGAAAAAAAAGTGATAATTTGAACTCAAGACCCATCCAGTAAGGCATACAATAACCAAAACATAAGAGATAGAGCATAACCTTCTCATAGAAAATCCGAAAAGTCCATGAGACAGTAGTACAAGTCCTGTGCAGCAAGAGAAATTAGCAATTGGAAGTTTGGAACTTAAGTTTATAAAAGAACTCAAAGCAGCAAACAGTGTTCAGGAGTTTACTAGCATACAAGTGAGAGTTTGAATGATAGAAAATGAGGTTTCTTCAGTGGTTACACCAACGCATCATACTACATATTCCGCATACTTAAGTTACAATGTTTTTAGTGTAGTCCACTAAAGTGCCTAATATTTCCATAACCTGATAGATGCATACATAATATACAAAATGAAGATGCATTCATGTCTTATTTATTTCTGGTCAAGGGTCACATTGATGATGTTGCTTACTTTGGGGCATTGAATGATTCTCCAACCTGCCGCCACAACTTGCATGCAGTAACCTACAGACAAACACTAACAGTAATTACAGTTTCTGATGGAAATGACACTGCACAGCATATTAATTTTTGCCTGGCTGACATAACAGGAAAGGAGTCGAATCAATGTAGTGTGTAGACAGGCATAGAATACAGCTGCCCACATTTACGTAAACAAACTTTTAATTTTCAATATCCTTGACACACGAAAGATTTGTAACATACATAACAAGACAATTTGTTTTTGGTCTACATATATTGAGATATATCTTATTTATCTAACCAGGAATTGACGGTTTCTCTCTGAATTGTTGCAATAACTCTAAAGGGCATAGAAAGGTATTGCTCGCAACCAAAGTTTTGAGCTTCAGTATCCTTGATACAAAGACAGATGTGAAACAAAGCTAATATGACATATATTTAGAATTATGTCTTACACTACCAGGAATTGGGGGATTTCTTCATAAATTGTGTGAAATACTATCTAATCTAAATGGAAATAATCGAATAGGCCAAAAATAACAAAGGAACCAAGATTTCGTGAAAACTAGACCATGGCAAACCTTTTCATAGCCGCCAAGTTTGATCACAGCTCTCCATAACCTTAAGAAGAAACAAAAGTGTTACCATGGAGAGGAAGTGCTTTGTAACTAATTAAATTATGCAAAATCAACAGACATAATCAGAAAAGTTTACTTGAGCAAATTCAATTCCTCTTTGTAAAACTTTGGGGGTTTGAATTCCAAGTGCTTCTCTTTGTAAAAATTATCCACCTCCTTCATGAATTCAGCTTGCTCCTCTTCAGTCCCTGACTCATCACCCTCCTCATCTGGATCCAAGAGAAAGGTTCTCTCTGTACCCAAACTCTTCATCCCAACCTCTCGTTCTACATGAAACTTGGGTTTTGAAAGTTGTTGATGTAGAGAGAACTTTGTTTTGCTGCTCAACTGACCAGTTATTGCATGTCCTTTCTCATCGTCGTCATCAGACTCAGATTCAGTCTCCATTGATACCTCATTATCTTGAGGCATGCCAC
Source organism: Fragaria x ananassa (assembly GCA_034370585.1). NCBI lineage: Eukaryota > Viridiplantae > Streptophyta > Magnoliopsida > Rosales > Rosaceae > Fragaria > Fragaria x ananassa. The sequence continues at coordinate 21,126,971 of CP139769.1, forward strand.
GCTCTACCTTACAAACATTACTGGCTTTAAGTTGTTTAACAATACTATGTGGTCCACTGGGGGAGCGCTTGGCTTTTATGCTCACCGCATCGACCAGCTTCTCCTTTACAGTCTTACTGTCACGAGGCATATAGTTCTCCAACTTACCATAAACACAATCAGTTTCAGCACTTGTAAGTGGTTTACTGGAGGGGTTAGCCTTGCTTCTCGCCCCATCCGTCAGTTTTTCCTTTGCTACTTCACTATCACAACACATATCAGGTTCCACCCGACTGACAACAACATCAGTTTCAGCATTCGTATGCACTTCATTGGAGGGGTTGGCCTTGCTGGTGACCCCATCCTTCAGCGCCTTCCCTTCCTTACCATCATTATCTTTCTTTTCAGTCTCCATAGTATTCTGAGCTGTTTGGTCCCCATTACTATCAAGATCACCAGTCTGAGCACCACCATCTAACTCGACAGCTTTGCTAAGCTTCACCTCTTCCCTTTTTTTACTTTTCTCTTCACTTACATTCTCCACACATACCTCACTTTCACGTTGCACATCAGAATACACATTCTCCACAACATTATCACCTTCAACCTTCACAGCCACCTCACTCTCACGTTGCACATCAGAATCCACATTCTCCACAACATTATCACCTTGAACTTTCAAACACACCTCAGTCTCACAATGAACATCAGACTCCACATTACTAACAACCTTATCACTCTCAACCTTCAAACACACCTCACTCTCACAATGCACATCAGACTCCGCATTACTAAAAACCTTATCACTCTCAACCCTCAAACACACCTCACCCTCACAATGCATATCAGACTCCGCATTACTAACAATATTATCACTCACCACCTTCAAACACACCTCACTCTCACGATGCACATCAGAATCCATATCACTAACAACCTTATCACTTCCGCCCTGCATTTCATTGTTAGAATCAGCACCAATTTCAGCAGTGGGAGCTGAATCAACCTGACCCTCGATTGCACTAGGCATTTCAACACCACTGTCACCAATAAGCTTCTGCATCTCCACTATAACACTATCAACAGAGTTGGGTTTGGGTTCTTGAGCCCCCTCAAGCTGTGCATGGTCAAGGGTTTTGTTCAGACCTTCCTCCTCTATAACTTTCCCCTCTTCCTTGCCTATTTCCTCCATGTTATTCAAAATCTCTCACTTCAGAAAATAAAACCTAAAATTAGTCTGGAGACACGAAAATTGAAATAAAGAAAAAGAGTGGAGCTTTGTGAAGGAATGGGGATTTGGAGGAGGAGGAGTTGTTCATAAAGTAATTAAATTTGCAGTAATGGAGAAAATGTGAGATAAATAAGTGAAGAAGAGAGTGGTTCTAGCTATCAGAATTCAGAAAGAATGAGGTAATATAAATAAGAGGTGAAAACGACGAGAGAGGGGATTACCGAGTTACCCAAATGGGAGGAGAAGACGGTGGAAGTAGGTGGCGGAACGGTGGCTTCCGAAAGCTCCCTGTTTCGGTCGCTGGTTTTGCCGCGTGCAATGTTTGATCTGACGACTATGGGGGCTGTTGCTGCTATTCTTTCCCTGGCCTTGTTTTGCGACTTCTATGAGTTTTATCTCCTCTTTTTTAACTTCCACGTGTCAGTCACATGGAGTGTTTTTTTTTTTTTTTTTTGTAGATGGTGAAATAACAAGACATCTTAGTTACTTTAACAAGTTAGTAAAACATTCATCTAGTTAGTGTTCAGACTGAGACACCATTTCTCATTAAAGCCACATTAATTTCCCTCTGCAGGAGCACGATACCGGACTTCCCTCAAACTTGTTGGTCACAAATTGGTGATAGTTGTGACTCGAACTCTTAAACCCAACCATCTTTACTCCCTTGCAACCATCGCCGACCTGACTTTCGATGGAAGACTTTTTAACCATAGCTCTAGCAGTCGAATTTACCACCCAGGCCTCAACATCATGTCGAGACCGCCGAAGGTTCTTGTCAAGACTCACCCCGAATTTTACTCTGAAACCCGAAATAAGTCTTGCAGGGACCACCTCCAAGGAAAATTTACCGAAGAACTCGGCAAACCTCCCTTGAAAATGAACAACCCTAACCCGGAAAAATTACAGAACTACCCTTTTAACAAATATATCATTCTCCAATTCAATCCATAATTATCCAAATAATAAAACATCGGTTTTAGCACACCACCGAAAAAAAAAATACGCAATAATTTTAATAGTATTCAGAGCTACTAAAAACAACGGAGGCAGAAAAGTGGTTGAGAGAGAGGTAACTATACCTCGTCGCCTCGTACTAGTTCAACCCGAACTCTGCAGACTGGGGATTTTTAAACATCAGGAAATGTTAGAGTGAGTGGACAAAAATAAATAAAGAAAAATAAGTATCGACATTTATGCTTTCCCAAAATAATTTCCAAAGAAAAACAAATATATGCTTCAAATGAGAAATCTTTTATCTCATAAATATCGAGCCTCTTCCGCTCAAAAATATATAACAATATACGTATGTATCTACACATGCTCATACTCTCAATATAAATTAATAGATTTAAAATAATCTATATTAGGCTACTAAGCTTGCGTCCAACACTCACGTCACGTCTTAATGCGGTGATACACTACGTCATTAAGGTGGACAGACATGTATATAAATATGTGTACATACCCCTGTATGAATTAAACGCTTATATAGGGCTACTACGCTTATGTCTAACGCTCACATCACACTATATTGCAGTTATATACTATGTCATTAAGGTGGACAGACACATATGACTAGCTAGAATTTATATACATACTCTCCTCATAAATATATTTATAATTTACCGAAAATCTCATTTTCAGTAATTCTCCAAAATACAGAAAATCGTCAAATAAAAATGACGTCAAATACTCCAACAAAATAAATTGATCAAGAATAAACAATTGCATGCATATTATTTAAAATAGGAGTAAATACTTGTGACACCCTGTAGTTTACACCTAAAATCAGTTTTGTCCCTCACTTTTTTTTTTAAACTGGTATACCCCTATACTTTGAATTCTCGACTGATTTGCCATTTTTCCAGCTGATTATGACTGTGAATAGGGGTATACCAGTTTAAAAAAAGGGTAAATCAGTCGAGAATTCAAAGTATAGGGGTATACCATTTTATAAAAAAAAAAGTGAGGGACAAAACTGATTTTAGGTGTAAACTACAAGGTGTCACAAGCATTTACTCCTTTAAAATAAAAGTCAACTCACAACTTATGTCACACCCTAATTTTCGAAAGAAATTTTTTAAATGTTGGCATGATATAACTTAAAATATTACAATCTCAAACCTGCTTTCAATGACAAAAACAACAACAACAACAACCTTATACATTGTCGCCCTCATTTTACATGTTATTCCTTTAATTTACTAATAAATATATATATGTCTGGAAAATTAATATTAAACAATAACCTCGTAAATGGATGGTGTATATATATACTTTGTATATATGATAATTTCTCAATAGCTAACTGCATGTACAGGTGAGACTAGCTAAATAAGGGTGCCATTTTTCTCAATGCACATAAAAGCTTAATATATCCTTTTATACCATTTTTCTAGAAGGCTAGGCTGCTTCCCTTCGGCGTCCCAAAGGGTGCCATAGTTGGGAAGATCTCTAACATTCATTTTGAAATAACGCATAATCTCTATTGATACTAGAGGTTGGCATAAAAAACCGAAATCCCAATATCAAACACTGACAGACGAACTAGAGCTCTATTCCTAACCATAACCAACCACCCGGCCAAAGGCTTGGAACCCGGTTTAATTGTCTAATATCAAAACATAAAAATGATAAATAGCATCTTAACCGCAACCAATCACCCGATTAAAGGCTTGAAACCCTGCTTGGCTATTTATCCAACAATCACAATATCAAACTTCCCAAGTTTCCGACCTAACGAACACCAAGAATATACTTAGCACCTAAGATGCAAAAACTCAAATCAACACTTAGTCTTCACACACAAACACACCCTAGCAACTACAAAGACTAGCTAACACAACAACCAAGGCTTTTACCTTTCCCGGACACTCTCCCAAGCGCCGCCATAGGCAGTGGCAAGTGAGCCTCAAACGCCTCCACCAAACTTCAAATTTTGGGGAAACTCAAAACATGAAACTTATTGATTGAAGCATGGTGAACAACTTTCATACCTGAGGTTTTAACCAACTCTGGCCGGAACCGGCCAGAAACTGCCCCGAACAGCAACCCGAAAAAAAAACAAAATCCAAACTTACAAAACCAGCCCCAAAACTTGATTTCTAGATCACCAAAGGGTATAAACATCTCTAGAAGAGAGAGGAGAGCAAAAGTCACCTAAGCTTGGCCGGAATCGGCGTCGAAATCGCAGACTTTTCGGTGGAACAACAGCAGCTTCGCCACTTCGTAGCAGCTTCTAGGCGGTACGACGGCGGGCGAGACTGCCCCAGCATTAGAGAGGAGACCCGTGCCGACCCAACGGGACCAGCGGCGTCCAATTTGGTGGCCGGATGAGGAAGAAAACAACCGGAGAAGAAAGTGGGTGTGGGAGGGTCGGGAGAGAGAAGAGAGAGACTGAGAACAACTGCTGCAAATATAGGGTTTCCTAAAAAACATATCTCCCACACATTTTTCTACTTAAAAACTTTCTATACCCGAAAACTAACTTCCTCTAACCATAACTTCTTCATGCGGCAACCAAATTACGCGTGCCACATGTCTACGAACTCGTATTGACGAGCTCTACAACTTTCATGAAAGAAGTTTTTGTAAATAACATACGGAAAAAAAGTCAACTTTTGGCCTCTTAAAAGTCAAAGCACCTTAAAAGAAAAACTCCCGAAACTTCAAAATTCGCATCACTAAAAAGAATTTTCATAAATAATCCTTCATTAAATATGGGAATAATACAAGATAAATGATATGAAAATCTGAGGTATTACAACTTAAGCCTAAGTCTGATAACGATCTGAGGTTTCTTCTGCTCAAGCCTTCTCACGTCCTGTTCCAAATGTATAATTAAATTCCCAACCAAAATCCAATAATTATACAAAATAGGCAAAATTAATTGTGAGCCTTAACTACACTCATCCTTGCCCAACTTCGCCATTTTTAACTCACTATGATCCAAACTTCACCAAAAAAATAACGGCAGCCTTAACACAACCTTTCACAGTTTAAACACCATTAATCCAATGGTCAGTTTCTATCTTATTAATCTGCCAAAATTACCAAATTTTAAAAATTCTCAAACCTATCCAAATCTCCTCCAAAAATTTCAAAATTCACACCATTAAACTCCCTTTAAAATTTCACATTTAAAATCAAGAAAATCCCCCTAACAGCGGCGGCCGACTCCGGCAACCCCTAATGCCTACCAAAATTTAACAGCTTCATCCTCTCAACACACTCTACAACTTTTCTAACTAGCACCAAGTCCAATTTCAAGCTTAACTAGGCCAATTGAACAAAAACTTACAGTAAAACCCTAGAACTTCAACTTCTCATTTCTCCTTACCTAACTCAAGAGAGAGCAAAACCTCTTGGAGGTTTGCTGCACGGGCGGAGGGCTTTCCAACGAGCCAAGTGGCTCCGGCTATAGCATTCGGATGAGGGAGTTCGGGCGATGGAATACTACGGGCAGTCGGGGCTTTCGGCTGAGTTATCTCTCTCACGGCGGTGCTACACGATCGGTCACCAGTCCAAGAAGGGAGAGGAGGAGACGGTGGTTTGATCGGGACCGGTGCAGCGGCCCAGGTCGGCCGGATGGCGTCGGACGGAGGCGGAGAAATCCGGCAGGGAGAGAGAAGCTCGGGGAAGAAGAGAGAGAAAAAAGAAAGGGTTTGGGCTTTTCCAAACCGGTTTCTCCCGATCCACAACCTTAATACCCAACATCAAAACACCCCAAAAATAATACCCTAATAAAACTTACCTTTTTACTAGCTAAAATTTACCGTTTGACCATCTTCAAATATTTATCTTACGAATAATTCATCCGAAATAAGTGTCCCTCAATACTCCTCTAGCGACCTTGAAACCAAAAACTCATTGACAAAAACGGTAAAACTCTTATTAATATCAAACTAGTAAATAAAGTAAAAATTTAAGAGTCGGGATGTGACAGTTATGGTGAAGCACGCCTTGTCCAACGACGATGTCCAACCCGACACACCATTTGCCGCAAAAGCCCTCAATCAACACCAGCGTTGGCTCCGTCGTCATCCTTCTTGTGTTTCTTATTCTTTTTAATCAGCTAAACAGTTTAGATACAACATTGAGTCTATTGTGTCAAACATTATCTCCCTTATAAAGTGGAAATTATTGAACTAGACTTTTCTTTATCTTCTAAAAGTCACCTAAACGAACACATGATCATACTTCAAGGTTGTTCACTGGTTTGACGGTTGGGTTAGAGGGGTACAACAAAATGGTCGTTAGGCCCTGAGCTAATCTAGTTAGATGTAAGAGTTAGGGTTGTGATAGAATAAATTTAGTTGTTTGTTGTCTTTGCCCTTTTATGATTTTAGTTTGATTGTTTGTCCTTTTGGAATTAGTACTTAATATTTTTCTTGTAGATTTATGTTTTTTGCATCATCCATTTGGATCGTCAATTGTAGCAGAGCGATTGTAACATTCTAATCTTTGGATCCCTTAGCTCTACTTTATACGATCGTTATGATCTTTTTATATACTTTCCATTTCTGATTACTAATATAAAATATGCAAAATTACAAAAAAGTTTTTATTATTTTCAAAAAAAAAAGAGTCTTTATTATTTTTCTTCCTAGCTGATCCAAATGAAACATTGAGGCACTATGAGAGGAAGACAATGAAACCGAGTTAGAAGAGGAGAAGAAGAATGTCTTAAGGTTGCAACTCTGTCCCCTACAAAATTAGCACAATGAACATATATGAACAAACAAGCTTGAAATGAAGAGGCCAACCATAAGATGTGTCAACCAATGGACTCCAATTAAGGACCTTTGCTTTTGGTATGTGACTTCTGTTTTGGCCACGATCCTCAGTGTGCGGAGCCGAGGTGATTAGCGAACAAAGAGATAGGAGGAGTTGCGGGCGTGCCACCTCACGGACGAGGAATGTGTTGAAAGAGTGCGCAAGCTTGATTTCTTGATCAGGCGAGCGGAGTTCCAGATGCCACCTCGCGGACGAGGAATTTACAGCACAAGCGATCGATACTCACGGCGGGGTGAGCAGAGAAACTATAGGGATGTTTCTGAGGAAATGAGGGCGAGTTCCGGAGAGCTCTGAGGAATTCTAGGCGGCGAGGCGCTTAGAATCAGGGTTTCGAAGAGGCTTCGAAGGGGTTTGGCTCCTGGAAGAGTTGGAGGTTTCGACGGGGTCGAAGGGTTTTCAACGAGGTTGAAGAGTTTTGTATTTGTGTTTGATTAATTGATTGTGTGTGTCAGAGAGAGTGTGCGAGCTCCCTTATATAGTGGAGTAATTCTTGTTGCGAAAGACAATCAGAATCCCAAATGGACTCTGCAACGTGAAACATGCGGACACTGTTCATCCCATGCAGACCAGTCCTTGCATGACACGCATCCATTTAGCACAATCCGCATAAGATAAGGTCTTATACTCCCACGTGAAGCGGAGCACAAAACAATCCTTATCCCGTGAGGCAACAAAGTCCATATAGAATACTAACTCGCGTGGACCGCGGACCATTGCACCTCGCGGGCTATTATAGCTTGCGGGCCAAAATAAGGTTTTTAAAATTGATAAGGGCCACAAGGATTGGCCCAAAACATGTCGAAGACTGTAACAAGTCCACAACGATTACAAGTGCTCGAGCGGACTCCGCGTATGCTTTCTTTTGCTAGCTCGTGAACTAATTCGCCAACGCCTAGATGCAGTCCGCCTCGCCTGCTCTAAAGTCGAATTCCGAGCACAGCATTCCGCGCGAAGCGCCCGAGATGGATCCTCATTCCGCGCAAAGTCATTTCGCGCGCGAGCTCTATTTTGTCCGGAAGTGCGCGAGATCCTTAATCCGCGCGGGACCTGTAGTCCGCGCGAGCAGTACCTTTGTCCAAAAGCGCGCAAGATCTTTTAGTCCGCGCGCAGTCATTCCGCGCGTGGACTTTGTGAATCACCTCGTATGGTCTCGCTGGCGGGCCGATATTTGTGAACTTAAAAGGAAACTTGGGCTTGCCGACTGATATAGACCAAAAATGTAATTAATATTTACATAGACAATTACTGTCCAATAAAATATTAATTTAAACGTAAACAACTTCAAGCAACTTTGGTTTGTTCTCTTTTTGGAAGACACACCTTTGGTTTGTTTGTGATGATTCAGTAAAATGAGTAATCTAAACACATCCAACGGTGTAAAGGCCATTTCAACAGAAACAAAGGAACGGCTGATACGAGTTCACGCAAGTAATAGTCAACTACTAGATCCAAACTCCCACAGAGAGCTGGGTTACAATAGAATACGCAGAAGCCTACCCTGCCTTCTCAAGCTCCCTCTCCCTCCTTCGCTTCATCATCACTCTCACTCTCTCCCCCAATTTTTCTTTTTAAATTATTTTTATTTCCGCAACTTCCTTCAATTCAATTTGAAATTCAAAACTCTCCCACCCAATTTCACCCTACCATCACTCAATTCCCCCAGATTCTAGGGTTTCTCTGCTCCTGAAAACCCTAATAAAAATCTCCCCCTTCTGCCCCTCCACTCCTATTGGCTGTGCTGAAGATCCACCAGAGCTTGACATGATGAAAAGGGTCAGTCTTTCATGCCTTTTTGCCTATTTATTGAATTCAATTTTGTGTTTTGCTGTGTTTCCCGCTAAGACTTTAGAGAATATACCTGTTTATTTTTACACAGAATCACTAAATTTTGAGGCTTTGAGGGAGTTTGACCCGGAAATTGTAATTGGTTTGATTCTGTTTAACAAGTTGAAATGGATAATGAGATGATTGAATTCGATATCGGGTTGGGAGGCAGGGAAGGGGATGATGATTTTGTCGAAATTGAGCACCCTGTCGAAGATGAGGAGATGGTTGATAGCCCTCTGATTGGGAGTGCTAGTGGAAGTGTTAATGGCGTTGGGTTTAGTGGAGGGAGTGGAGAGATTTACCTCCCTGAGGGGGACCTGTTGGACCTCGAGCCTTATGATGGCATGGAGTTCGAGTCTGAGGAGGCTGCCAAGGCCTTTTACAATTCATATGCCCGCCGTGTTGGGTTTAGCACTCGTGTCAGCTCCTCACGGCGTTCCAGGCGCGATGGGGCGATCATACAGAGGCAATTTGTTTGTGCTAAGGAGGGGTTTAGGAATTTGAATGAGAAGCGGACCAAGGATAGGGAGATCAAGCGGCCGAGGACTATCACTAGAGTGGGATGCAAAGCGTCCTTGTCTGTGAAGATGCAAGACTCGGGGAAATGGGTTGTGTCTGGTTTTGTTAAGGAGCATAATCATGAGTTGGTTCCTCCTGATCAGGTGCATTGTCTTCGGTCGCACAGGCAAATATCTGGTTCTGCTAAGACCTTGATTGATACACTGCAGGCAGCTGGAATGGGCCCCAGGAGGATCATGTCAGCGCTGATTAAAGAGTATGGTGGAATCAGCAAAGTTGGATTTACAGAGGTTGACTGTAGGAATTACATGAGGAATAATCGCCAGAGGAGCTTGGATGGGGACATTCAGATGCTCTTGGATTATTTGAGACAAATGCAAACAGATAACCAGAACTTTTTCTATGCTGTTCAAGGTAATGAGGACCAGGCCATGGGCAATGTCATCTGGGCAGATCCAAAGGCAAAGATGAACTATAATTACTTTGGTGATACTGTTACGTTTGATACTACCTACAGGTCGAACAGGTACCGTTTGCCCTTTGCACCTATCACAGGGATAAACCATCATGGACAGCCTGTATTGTTTGGTTGTGCTTTTCTGATAAATGAGTCTGAAGCATCTTTTGTTTGGCTGTTTAAAACATGGCTTATGGCAATGTCAGGACGCCCTCCGTTGTCAATTACCACTGACTATGATCCTATGATACAGTCAGCTATCATGCAGGTCTTCCCACAGACTCGTCACCGGTTCTGCAAATGGCACATTTTCAAAAAATGCCAGGAGAAACTATCCCATGTGTTTCTTCAACATCCAAATTTTGAAGCAGACTTCCACAAATGTGTCAATTTGACCGAGTCAATAGAAGAATTTGAGTCTTGCTGGTTGTCTCTTGTTGATAGATATGATCTCAGGGATCATGAATGGCTTCAAACGGTATACTCTGCTCGCAGGCAATGGGTCCCTGTCTATCTCCGTGACACCTTTTTTGCTGAAATGTCCATAACCCAGAGAAGTGATAGTATGAACTCATATTTTGATGGTTATGTGAATGCTTCAACGAATCTGAGTCAGTTCTTTAAGCTCTATGAGAAAGCTCTAGAGAGTCGCAATGAGAAAGAAGTGAAAGCAGATTTTGATACGATGAACACTTCCCCAGTTCTTAAGACCCCATCTCCAATGGAAAAGCAAGCCTCTGATTTTTACACAAAAAAGATATTTATGAGGTTTCAAGAGGAGCTAGTTGGGACATTAACTTTCACAGCAGCCAAGGGTGATGATGATGGGGAGTTCATCTCATATCAAGTAGCGAAATTCGGGGAGGACCATAAAGCATATTATGTTAAACTAAATGTTCTGGAGATGATAGCAAATTGCAGTTGCCAGATGTTTGAGTTTTCTGGTCTTCTTTGCAGACATGTATTAGCAGTCTTTCGAGTGACCAATGTGTTAACTCTGCCACCTCATTACATATTGAAACGATGGACAAGAAATGCCAAGAGCAGCGTTATATTAGAAGAACGTTCTAGTGATGTATATACCAATTATCTAGAATCTCATACTGTTAGATACAATATTTTACGCCATCAGGCCTTTAAATTTGTAGATGGAGCAAAGTCTTCAGAAACTTACGACCTTGCCCTGGATGCTTTGAAAGAAGCTGCAACAAAAGTGGCGCATGCAATGAAGAATGATGGGAGAAATGTCATGTTGAACGGGCATATCAGAGGAAACATGGTTGGTGGTGGAAGTCGGGCCGATTATACCATTGGGGATCATGATGAGAGTTCTGGCCAGAATTTGTCCGAGGTCAGTCATGTCCCCATATTTTTGTCATTTGATCACTGGTCTCCTTATACTTGTTGTACTTAACACACAAATTCTTCGCCTATTCTTTACTAATAATTTGTCTAATTAGATGCTTCTTTGACTGTGTTCTTGTAATATAGTTAAGCGTATTGGGATCATGATTTGCAACATTTTGCAGGATGATATGGACAAAAAAATTCGGGAAATTACAAATGAGCTGGACTGTGCTAATCGAAAGTGTGAAGTTTATCGAGCTAACCTGCTTTCACTTTTGAAAGACATTGAGGATCATAAGTTGCAATTGTCAATTAAAGTGGAAAACATTAAGATTAGCATGAAAGACAGCTTCTAAAGGTGCAATACAGTCACACGTGTACTTATCTTTTATTTGATTGCTTTTAGGCCAGTGTGTACCAATGCTTTCAGGATAAGTTCCTTCACTAATGGAGGAAATTAAAATTCTGGAAAATATGTGTTGTGTTTCCAGTGTATTTAATCTCTGTAGATGCATATGTCATGAACTTGTCTTTGTTGGATCTGTCAAATTATGCTGATAGTTGGCCCTTGTGCAGAGGCATTATCTCAGTTCCCAATCTCATAAGATCACTTTGACCTCGCATATCAGAAAGGAAATTTTTGTGAATGTTATATTCTTTGTGAGGCTTTGTTGGGGGGTGAGTTGTAGACTTGTAGACTTGTAGACTTCTAGTAGGATCTGATTTTCTGAGGTATAATTCAACTGTCCTGTGTTATAGTAGTGTCAACAGTTAATTGATCTCTGAATAGGAAGGGGAGCTATATTACCCGTAGTCAAGTCACTCAGTTGTCAATCGTTGATGTATATGATTGTCAATCAATTGGTTCATTCTGAGCTGCAAATGGTTTGACCATCATCTTAAGAACGCCAGATACATTGCTGTACTTGCAATTCAAGAATGTAAATGCCTTGATACAATTGGCAACGAATGACAAATTAGAGGTGAGAACAAAAAAAAGTTGGGTCAAATGTCCAAGGTAACTGCCCATATGTGGTTCATGAAATAACTTCCAAGATGCTACTTTCTACTAATCCTGCAGGGTTTGGTGTTGTTACTCTTTCGCCAATCCTTTACTTTGGGACTCCAATAGTTACATAGCATGTTATTCCTAGTTATCATCAAATCACGCCAACAAGTGATTCCTATTTGTTAAAGAAAATCTCGAAACTGACCATTCTTAAAAAGGAAATAGGCATTGGATGCTTGATCCCGTGTTGAAGGAGAAACAATCACACCCTCAAAATGTTCTGCTACCGTCAAGTAGGGTGCTAAATATGAATGTCATGCACTCATGCATGCTACAAAAAATTTTAGAGACAAGGGTCCGGATCAAGGGTAGAACTAAGGTATCAAGGGTCCGTTTCACTTAAATCTAATGGTTAAAAATCGGTGTAACAAGATGTGTAAAATAAGATATCTTTTGATCCGGACCCTAGAGATAAAGCTTGTTGTTATAGATTGAGACGATAGTTCTACGAAAGTTAGTACCTTATAGATGCTTGCGAATTTTCATCCTCTTGCAGTTTCGCAATTATCTTGTTTTGAAATAAATCAAACTTAGGTTTGAGGAGATGATACATGATAACTGAAAATTGAAGTGATAACATTTTCTGTTTTGGCTATAAGTATGTACTCAAGTGAAAGTTACAGGCAACACATGTACGCTTTTGTTTCCTTGCTTTCATTTTTAGTTCTTGATTCTTCGTACTTATGTCTTGTAATTCTTATCATGTGATGTAATATTCTCTTCATATGAATACAATTTCACATTCTTAAAAAAAAAAAAATTAATAATCAAACTGCATTCCACCTTTTTTGGGTCGATAAAAGAGATGTAAAAATGTAAGAGGAAATTTTATAAACCATACCTCAAATAAAAGTCATTTATCAGTTTAATACATCATATTTAAAAACTCTTATATTGGTACTCAAACAATGGAACAGAAATTACTTTTAGTATTTGCTATCAATGATGTTAACTCTATACTTTTAAAGGGATATTTTTGTCTCCATGGTTGATACAATTTTCTTTGACGACGGAGGCCGTTTTGCTGCCACTCTCTTCTAAGAGCACTGGACCTTGCGGTGTGGTCTGACGAGATTCGATAGCTAGAGACCCAGAGTATGTTTTTCTTTTGTATCCTAGTGAACCCCATGCCCCATTAAAATGGGTGTCATTAATTTAATTCAATATTTGGATTCACAGATTTTGCTACTTGTGCTTCTTCTATAACTATTTATCTTAATTACTAACCTAAACATTAATCTTTGACAGAACCAATGAGTTTTAGTAGAGGGGATTCTTGGGTCGAGTTTTCCAACCGGTTGGGTCGGAAACTTGAAATGGAGATCGAAAAATTGAGAATTGTTTACGGAGAAACAACAAAGTTTTGTGACTAGTTAGAATTTGAATTCTGAACTTTGGGGGAGTTTTAATTATTGGAGAACTAATACAAGTACAAGAAGAAAATAATGAAAAACAAGAAGAGGAAGGTTCAGTTTGCAACAATTTTGTGTATGATTTTAGAGATATATAGATGAAAACATGTGCTCATGTGTGGTTGTGTGTGGCGGAGGGAGAAGGAGAGAGAGAAAATGCCGAGAAAAATAAAAAGATGTAATTGTCCATGAAACTATCAAATATCGACTTAACACTGTTAGAGACGGAAGCTATCAAATTTATATCAACTTCATATGTTAGGGGTACCAATATTATAATTTTGAAATGTCATATACATGATGAATGGATGTTATACGAGTACCATTGGTAAAATTTCATCAAAATGTAATCATAATTCAGATGATATTGACATGAATCGAAAAAATAAAAAATAAAAATAGAATGGAGATGATACATAATAAGTGAAAATTGAAAAAGGGTACTTTCGAAAAACCCTATTTGATGGCCAAAATTTTCCGACTTTAAAGACAGACTTGACGTTTTACTTCCGAAATCAGAAGAGCTTGCTCTGGTTATCACTGTCAACATATTCGCCGGACAGAGACCACAATCACGTGTCGCAGAGCTTGACTACGGTCTCCGGTGAGTTCAATTCAACTTATCGAATGTGCTCTATTTCGTCCCCATTACATTCATCTCACTTCAATTCATTCATCCCTTTCATTCATCTTTGCATTTTTGGATTAGATTTGATTCAGGCTTTCAGCTACCTAATACTCCTGAACCCAGTTCCCTACTCCTTCAACTTCACTCTCAGACACACCCAAAACACCTTTTAGGATTTGTTATGTGCCTGCAATTTGAAGCTTTTTCCTGGGTTCTCATAGTATCTCTATTAATTGAATTTACTGCAGTGTTCATGATTTGGTTAGAGAGGAAGTTAGGTTGGATTATTTAGAGTGATTTGTGGGAGCAATTAGCTTAATCCTTAGCTTTGATTAACAGTATTCGGACAAAATTTTGTTGCTTTGATTATGTTACCATACTTGGACTGCGAATTCGCCATTAAACCACTAGTTTGATATTTTCTAGACTTGTTAGAATTGCCTGCTAGTGAGGTCTTTTTACATCCAATAGATATATACCTTGGATCGAAAGGATAAGGATGTTAGGATGAGCCTGGTCATGATAATGAGGACAACGATGAGCCTTATAGGAAGTGCAATGAGGATATGATGAGTTAGTTTGAGTGTCAGTTGACTTCTTTGGAGGAACTGTTGCTAACTGTGGTTTTAATTGTTGTCTATAGTTGAAATTTGAGGTTAGATGAGTGGCGGTAGACAGAGGACCCTTGGGGGTGGGGGTCAGCATGTGTTGGACTATCTGAAAAGAATGCAGGCAGAGAATCCTGCTTTCTTTTATGCAGTTCAGAGCGACAGTGATCACTCTGGTGGGAACATATTTTGGGCTGATGCAACAGCGAGGTTGAACTATAATTACTTTAAAGATGCTGTTATATTTGACACTACGTACAGGAAGAATCGCTATAGGGTACCGTTTGCCTCATTCATTGGGATTAATCATCATGGGCAGCCGGTGTTGTTTGGATGTGCCTTGATCCTCAATGAGTCTGAGTCCTCATTCATATGGCTATTCCAGACTTGGCTCCAAGCAATGTCTGGACGCCACCCTGTCTCTATCACCACTGATCCAGATAGGCTCATACAAGTTGCTGTTGCACAAGTTCTTCCTCATACCCGACACCGTTTCTGCAAGAGCTCCATATTTAGAGAAACAAAAGAGAAACTTGGTGGCCTATACACTTCTCATTCTACCTTTGAAACCGAATTTAAGAAATGCATCAATGAAAGTGAGACGATTGATGATTTCGAGTCACAGTGGCATTCACTGCTTCAAAGATACTACATCATGGATAACGAATGGCTTCAATCAATGTACAATGCAAGGCAACAATGGGTCCCAGTTTACATGAAAGACGCCTTTTTCGGAGATTTTGCTGTCAACGAGGGAAGTGGAAGTTTAACTTTGTTTTTTGATGGGTATGTGACTGAAACCACGACCGTACAGATTTTGCTTAAACAGTATGAGAAGGCTGTAGTTAGTTGGCATGAAAAGGAATTAAAGGCAGATTATGACACCACTAATACTATGCCCATTCTGAAGACACCATCCCCTATGGAAAAACAAGCTGCAAACCTCTATACTAGGAGAATGTTCAAGAAATTCCAGGAGGAGTTGGTTGAGACTCTTGCAAATCCTGCAACAAAAATTGATGACAGAGGAACTGTTGCCACCTATCGAGTGGCTAAATTTGGGGAAGTCCACAAAGCACATGCTGTTAATTTCAATTTTTCTGAGGCGAAAGCTAGTTGTAGCTGTCAAATGTTTGAATATTCAGGAATAATCTGTAGGCACATATTAGCAGTTTTTAGAGCAAAGAATGTTCTTACACTTCCTTCTCCATATATATTGAAACGATGGACGAGAAATGCAAAGAGTGGAGCTGTGCTGGATGAACATTCTTCTGATTTGCCAAGCAATTCTAGAGAATCTGTAACAGTTAGGTATAATAATCTACGTCAGGAAGCAATTAAATATGTTGAAGAGGGAGCAAAATCTATCCATATTTACAATGTGGCGATGAATGCTCTTCAGGAGGCTTCTAAGAAAGTTGCTTTTATGAAGAATCAAGGTTCCGGAACCATGCATGATAGTTCCCTGGCCAATGGAGGTAGCCAAGAAATGCAGGCAATTGAAGAAAATCAAACAGCAGTATTTCAATCTGTGGTAAGTTTCTCCCAATTGGTATCTGATTAACTGCTACTACTATCATTATTGACATTTCATTATGGATCCATTGTCTTGAAGTCATCTATTCAAAAGTAAAAGAAACTTGTCTTGGTTTTTGTAAATCTGGAAAGATTGATTTACTGTCTCAGTTCTTTCTTATTTGCTTCTATGCTACTAGAAAAACTAAGAAATAAAATATCTCTTATGCTTCATGGTCACAAAAGTGGTCATTTAGAAATTTGACTCATGGGACCAAATTTGTGAAGTTTTGATGTTTAGATGGGACAAATTTGTGAAGTTTGGATGTTTAGATAAAGTAAACACATACGTTTTTAGTTGTGCTTGTACATTCAGTATGGCGATGATATAACACATCTATGTTCCATAGGATGAGAAGGAGAAGAAAATTCACGAATTGTCTGCAGAATTGGACAATACCAATCAACGATGTGAAGTTTATCGAGCAAATCTGCTTGCTGTTCTGCGAGACATGGAAGAGCAAAAATTGAAGCTTTCAGTTAAGGTGCAAAGTGCAAGGCTAAGTCTGAAGGAGTGACTTCACTTGTTGGAGAAAACAAAACCATTCTGTGTCCCAATCTCTTGGCGTGCAGTGTGAGTCATTGGCATCTTCATTTCTCCATCCCGTGTGCAAGGGGCTACCTGCTGTAGAAAGTGGTGGGGGTGAAAGGAGGGGATTATATAGGAAGGCACAATGTTTGTATTTTAGACTTTTTTTTTTTTTTTTCCTTTTGCACCTTTAGAATTGTATGAATCTGTTGAGATCCTGTTGGATGGCTTGTATAAGGAGGGCCTGCCATTAGTCCAATTCGGTGTATAATATCTGTTTCAGGTGCAATTTCTAGGTTTTAGAAGTGGGATTGTAAAGCGTGGAGTTGTATTCGGGGTGCTAATAGCCTTACTGGGAGTATTCAATAACATACTCTTTCGGAATTCTGCATCTTTTCTACAGTTCTCATATCCCACTTTGAATCTGCTAGTTGAGTTTGTGTTCATTTTCTTTTGTACTGTTGTTAGTTGATGCCTGGAAGGAAAGATAAATCCAAACACTCAGTTTGTAGAGGGTACAACAAGCAAAGAGATAAAGTAAAGGAGCAAGAAAGGGAAACAAAGAGAATAAGAATCAAATAATGAAAGTGAGGGTAGATATTTGGTTCACAACTGCACATAGAATAAGAAGAATTTGCGTATGGTCTATAGAGAAACTGCTTTAGTTGGCAAGTGGCATCCCCTTTAGTCGACTGCTTCCCAGGTAAGCCTTCAACTAAAGAGAAACTCAACTGTTGTGTCACTTCATTCATCTGCAAGAGTTAGCTTCAGTGTTTAAGAGCATTTATTTACATTTTAAGACCCGACTACGAATCTTATAAGGCTACATTTTGGCACTTGGCAGCCAAGAGATTAACATCACAGTGATAATGACTCATGACATCTGTGAAGTTGCCATACTGAAACTATCCCATTTCTTCTTCTTTGCTTTGTCTGAACAAAATAAAGAACCTTCCAGATAGTCCAGGCTACTACTTTAGCAGAGTTGAACAGTTCATTCATCAAAGGGATGAGAATAAAATCCAAAGCAACCTAGACATCCACCTGTTGGGGTCAGATGAATTTTAGGGAGTTGCAGTCTTTTACTTCTTTTGTAGATTCTGAAAGAGAGCAAAGCAAAAATTAACTAAAGAAGAAGACTACGTAGTGGCTGCCTAACATTCCGTGAAGCTATACAATTATTAGTTACTTCTTTTGTAGATTCTGAAAGAGAGCAAAGCAAAAATTAACTAAAGAAGAAGACTACGTAGTGGCTGCCTAACATTCCGTGAAGCTATACAATTATTAGATCTGCAGGAAAAACCATTCCCAAGCATCTGATTCTTCATCATCAAGGACCAGTTTATATATGTTAATCTCATCGTATTAATGATAATATTGTTAGTGTTCTATGTTTTTGGTGCTGATATTGTACTTATGTCGAAAATGAAGGTGCATTGGAGTTTAGAAAGATTGATAGGATTCTGAGTTAATAGGAATACTAATCCCATTAAGTAGGCAATAGCCAAAATACAACATCCTTCAAGGGAATTAGATTCCAAAGCCAAAATATACTTCCCTGATCCCTCTTTCAATCAATCTCACGTTAATGTAATTGTATGATTTGTATCAACGTGGCCCATTTGTTATTCTCCACTTGTGAAATTGAAGCAAAGAATCTACCTTAGCTACAAGATTGCTATGAACCCCTTTAGCTAGATAAATTCAACCCCTTCCATCCATCTCCATATAAACATTTCTCAAGCCTCATCTTGGTACTTCCAAATTGGCTAAACTAAAAGCAATGAAGATTGACAAGGAAATCACTCACCCTATCCATCCTAGACACAAGCTCAAGATTGAATGCACAGAGATCCCATTCTACTGTGATGGGTGCAAAGAAGCAGGGATTGGCCTCAAATACAAGTGTCAGCAATGTGAATTTGATCTTCACAAGTCATGTGCTGTGGCTCCTCTCTACATCAACCATCCCTTCTACAACAAATGTGAGTTTCAGTTTCTTTATAGACCGCCGGGGGCTCTCAGAAGAGTATGTGATGCGTGTAGGAAAGATGTTTCCGGGTTTGTGTACCACTGCAGGAGATGTGGATTTGATCTACACCCTTGTTGTGCAAACCTCCCACAAGTCCTAGATGATGGGAAGCACAACCTTTACTTGTGCTTCAAGTTAACCAGCGCTTGTCATCGGTGTGGAGGCAAGGGACCTGGTTGGTCTTACAGGTCTGACTGCAAGACCTACAACCTTCATGTATCATGTGTGAAGGAGTTGCTTGTGGAGAGCTGGCAAGACATGTATCTCAATGTGGACAAGAACAAGGTTAGGGAAATGCAGACTACAATTCCTAGCCTTAAGGGCACACTGCAAAACCATCATGGAAAAAAAGGAGGGAAGGTTGGCAAATGTTGCCAGATTGCTGGTGGCGCTGTTCGGGTTATCGTCTCTGCCATCCTCGGAGATCCTACTGCTCTAATAGGTGCTGCTGTTGCTGGTTTCATGTCCAAGTAAATTAAAGGGATGAGCGGAAAATTGAAAACCAAGTATATATGCTTTGTTGAGTCATGTAATTCCTATTGATTGTGTCTGTCACGTATCAGTTATTACTTTGTTACAAACTTGTAAATTGAAGTAGTATGTGAACGATTTGGATCTGGCATCGAGTTGCTTATATATGATATTGTTTGTAATGGATATGCATGACCAGAACCTTTCTTCTTTTCTTGTACTTGGTGGCTGGTACGGACCAAATTGGGTGAAATCCTTTGAGGCCTTCTATACTATGCCCCCCTCTTCTGGTGATACCAACAACAACAAAGGAAGTCTAGTTGGTGAGGAAATTTTAGCTTTTCTTGTGTAACACAATCGCATTATATTGAGGAGATTGAGGATCAAGACTGTTACTTAGCTCCCTGCTCTCGGCCCTCTTATTATTTTCGAGAACCAAAATGCCTTTGCTCCCCAGAGTTCTTTCAAGACAATTTGATCTTAGGTCACGTGGCATATCACTACCTAAATTAAAACATTCCAATTCAGATCATGAGCTTGTTGGCCGAGTTGAGTGAGACTTTGTCAAAGCAACCTCTTGGAATTTGGCTTTGATCTGGCTTAAGGCCATCTCAGGTAGGAGGGTTATATTGGGTCAGCGATATAATTTAGTCTTAAAAAATATTATTTTTTATTTATAGACTATTAAACTATCTTCAGTAAGAGAGGGCTAAAGTTTAGCCCCATCAAATATTTTATGATTTCATAATATATTTTTCAATATTTTTTACTTTACCTATAAATATGTTGTCACATTTGTAAATGTGAGTATCACATACGAGTAGTATATACGTAGAATTTTTCACTTACGATTTATTTTATTATAACAATATTTGAAATTGGACCAAAATTAATTTTTGAATTATTTTGAGATATAAAATATTTTGCATATATATGTTGTAATTATGAGATGAAAATGAAATCATCCGATAGAAATTTGACAATTGTCATAATTTGAGTGTTTATCAATCAACCCCATGCACACTTTTAATTTTTTAATTTGATTTGAGACCAAAATTTGGTTTGGCCTGTGCTAGCTAAAAGACTATGTTTGGCCCTTTTGATGGCCCTTTAACCCTCTTTTGATTTGTTGTTGGAGACTAAAATAAGGCTAAAATTTAAAATTTGGCTCTATTATTGGAGGTGGCCTAAGAGAAGCAACTCTTTGAAATTAAAAAGATATTTGAACATGTTTTGATAGTTGAAAGTGCTTTGGCATGCTTTATCGATTTTCCCCACCCCACTTATCACATGATGATACGAACTTGCAATCTTCATGTATTGGTTATTCCAAACATTCGATAGTTCACCAACCCGATGAAAAGAAAATAAGAAAGAAAAAGAAGATTTATTTCATAAAAATAGAAATAAAAACATTAACTTGTAACGAATTATTCTTTGTGTAGCCTTAATGATAGAGTGTCAATATGCAAAAACATATACGAGATCATCAATTTTTATAACGATGCCCAATTTAAAAGGAGGTATGGTGTTTTATTTATTTAAAAGAAAGATAGAATTTTTCAAGAACAAGCCTCATTAGAACTTGTCCTCTCTCTCTCTCTCTCAAAACTCAAACGGGTGTCCTCTCTCCAAACCCGAAACCCGTATTTGATAATGAAAAAAAAAGAGGATAAAGAAGGAAAAGAGTCGTTGTGGTTCGACCGACCTAAAATCCCTAGCTGTATTTGAAATTCAAATTTCAAACCCAGTTTAAATAGGGGTTATGTACAGACTAGAGAGAGAGAGAGAGAGAGAGAGAGACCGTTGGATGGATTTGAGATCATCGATGGGATCCTTTCGAAGCGGTTCTCTCTATTCGTTCCGAATTTGTTTGGGTTTGTTGCCTCAGAAACACAATATTGTTGAGACAGAGAGAAAAAGAAGGGAGAAAGATCAAATATGAGAGACCCAATTCCATTTCTGGTAAATTCTCATAGTTTCTTGAATTGTAGTTTGATGGATTTGTATTTCTTTTGCCCTGATTCTCTGTGTTGCCCCAAAATGTTGCCTTGGATATATGAGTTGCCTTGGATTAATATGTTGTCATGGATTTATGAGTTTCCTTGGATTAATATGTTGCCTTGGAATTATAATTTGCCTTATATTGATATACATGTAGCCTTTGATTTATAAGTTGCCTTCGAATAATTGGTGGTGCCCAGTTCATGATCTGTTGCCTAAGATATTTTTGTTACCTTTCAAAGTTCATGATTCTGCCTTTCAAAATTTATAGAAGAAAATTTCTTCATTCTGAGTCTCTTTTCGATTAATATGTAGCCTTCGGTTTATGAGTTGTCATGGATCAATATGGTGCCCTTGATTTGTTAGTTGTCTTCGATTAATATGTAGCCTTCAATTTATGAGTTGCCTTGGATTAAAAAATTGCCTTGGATTTGAGCTGCCTTGGATTAATATGTAGCCTTCGATTTGTGAGTTGCCTTCGATCAGTATGTTGCCTTTACTAAAAAGTTTTCTTCACATGAAGCTCAATCAATACTCAAGATTCATGTTCATCATTCTATGTTTCTAATTTATGCACACATAATGTCCTCTTGTACAGGATGGTGCTATGAGAAAGGAAAGCTTCTTTTAGTATATGATTTCATGCCAAACGGTAGTGTCGATAGGCACCTATATGAAGCTTCAAACCAGAATACACTCAGTTGGGAGCATAGATGCAAGATCCTAGCTGGTGTGGCATCAGCATTGCATTACCTGCAAAATGAGTATGACCAAAAAGTGGTGCACCGCGACCTCAAAGCTAGTAACATATTGCTCGACTCTGAGTTCAATGCTCGCCTTGGAGACTTCGGCCTTGCCCGAGCCTTGGAACAAGAGAGGAACTCATATGCTGAACTAGGGCTAGCAGGCGTCGCTGGTACCCTAGGCTATGTTGCTCCTGAGTGCTTCCATACAAGGAAGGCTACTCCAGAATCTGATGTTTTTGGTTTTGGGGCAGTTGTGCTTGAGATTGTGTGTGGGAAAAGTCCTGGGATTCAGATTACTCATGGACAACACCAATTTTCTTTTGGTTGATTGGGTGTGGATGTTGCATCGAGAAGGATGTATTGAGGAAGCTGTAGATGAGCGACTGAATAGTAATTATGAGTTGGATGAAGCAAAGAAGCTTTTGCTTCTCGGGTTGGCATGTTCACATCCTATTGCCAGTGAGCGGCCTCAAACACAAGCCATATGCCAGATTATATCTGGAACCATGTCAGTCCCTAGTGTGCCTCCATTCAAACCAGTTTTCACATGGCCTTCCATGGATACTGCATACACCAGCACCGACAGTACAGTTTCTAACATCACTCTTTCTAGGATCACACTAACACTTCCCTAGTTATAATTAGTCTTTAAGCTTCTGGGAATGGGGTTAACCAGTCATAATGGTCAGTGACACGGTCACCTGTCACCATTAGGATTGCGGATTTGTACAGAAACCAAAATGTTTAGTATACCTAGTGGACTCTTATGTACTACCGATTTTGTTGAATCTACCTCAGAAATCTATCAACTTTATAAGTCTTAACACTATCTATCTTAAACATTTGTGAACCACCTAATCAGTTCTGATATACCTGCGATGTATGTAAGGTAATTTTCAGCCAAGGTTAACACTAATTGAAGAGGATTGTTGGTCATTGATTTTACATTAAATTATTGCATAATCTTGTAGTGTTTTGGTTCTTATATAAACAACAGGCACTACCTCACCATTGTTCTACCATATGGAACTTTTATCAAGGGAAGACTTCATTGAAGTGTATCGAAAATACATTGTCACACTAGGCTACAATACAAGAAAAACAAATATGGAAGTACAATTTAAAAGAGACATAGTACCTTAGGCCTGTTCTTCAAGCCAAACCAAACTTCAAGAGGAACTTCTTTTGATTACAGTCCAGCATTTCACTTAAGCTGCAATCTGTCGTCGTCGTCTGTTTCAAAAGTTTGTGTCGCCGCTCCACTTTTTTCTTCAAACCGTGGCGAAAGAAGTCAGGATAGTCAGTGACTTCATCAATTCGTCTCCCCATTACCTCTACCAAAAACTTGATTCTGGGTTCCAAGGAATTGTGGATGCTCTTGATCAAAATTGGTGGATAACCAGTCACTAGAGCTGCTATCTGCCCATCTTCAAATCCAGATCTTTTTAAAAAATCAAAATTGGGTCTCAAAATCTTGTCCACATCTCTACACAGAACTTCTGGAAAGTGTATTGCCACTGTCTGAATACCCTGCTCTGTGAGACCAAAGGATTTCAAAAACTCTGCAGTAGGCCGCAGTCTTTTATCAACACTATAACCCATGATAAATGGGTTCTTCACCAGTACTTTGCCAATCATCCCGTCTCTGGCAAGGCCAAGATCAGCAAGAAAGTCCACAATGTCCTTCAGCTTTGTGTCAATACTGTAACTGATGAGCCTAGGATTGAGCAAAATCATTTTACCTAGTTGCTTCTGAGGAACACCCAACGCCTCAAAGAAGGCCAACAGTGGACATAGCTTCTCTTCCACACTATGCGACAGAATGTGAGGGAATTTGGCAATGGCGGACGCAACTTCACGCGGTTTGGTACCAAGCGTGGCGAGACACTCAACAGTAGGAACAAGCTTCTCATGGAGGCCTAAAGTAAGTATCTTGGGGCACTTCGACACAACAGAAGGTAGCTTCCTCTCCTGAATCCCAATACTCTCCAAATAAGCCCAATTCTCAGAGGCACTCTCCCTATTCACATTCTCAAGCCGCTTGCATTTCTTGAACATTTCACTAATGCTCTTATCATCAAACCCTTTATCCCTAAAGAACCACATGATACCACTACTACCATTCTGAGTGGTGCTAGTTTCCATCACCCCCTGATAACATGTAAAACACATCAAACCCAACCGACATTTGCAAATTTCATATGAAACCCAGAAACAAATTCAAAAACACCAACACGGAAGAATGATCATAATCAAACATATTCTGTACATGGGCAACTGTAATATCAAAAAACAAACTGAACACTACCACACAATTCCATCAAAGACTTAATCTTTCTACTCTGAATTTCTATACAAAGCTAAAAAGATAACATACCTTTGATTGAATCAGGGAGAGAGAATTTCTTCTTGTGCGGCCAGCCCAAAATTCATAAGCCTTATCTCGAGCACAGAAAGCTGAGGCTCCATACTTACTGAGCCTACTGTTTTTCTCAAATACCATTACCACCCTCCTCATTTCTCCAAATGACCGATGTGCCCTCTTCTTTAGCCTCACTTGGTTTAAACCCCATGTTCTACACACACTCCCTTAAACCCTAGAAAGCAAAAAGATTGAAACTTGAGGAATCAAATTGATCAAAATCCACAGAGGCCATGCCATCGTTTCATGCCCGGGTTCCGAAGCACATCTTCTCCACAGTTTCCAACTCTCTTGGCCATTCAGAACTACGTCGTTTTAGCTCCGGAACTGATCGCGGCCGTGAAATGGAAGCGCCGGCGAATCAACCGCCGGAGCCGATACCCAATAGGCCGTTAAGAGGCCAGAGAGCGTCGAACCCCCAACCCAATTTAGAAAGAAGGAGAGAGAGCCCTTCCAATTTGGAGAGGAGGAGGGAGAACCCTAATCCGCCATTGCAGGACAGCAGTTTTCTTGAGAAGCTGAAGATGGGTCTTGAGAAGTCGAAGAGAGAGAAGCCCCAGGAAGCGGCGGAGCCACCGCCGCCGCAGCCGCAGCCAACAGAGGAGGCCAATGAGATATTCAAGAAGATGAAGGAGACGGGTCTGATTCCCAATGCGGTGGCAATGCTTGATGGGCTCTGTAAAGATGGGCTGGTCCAAGAGGCAATGAAGCTTTTCGGGTCGATGCGTGAAAAGGGGACTATTCCTGAGGTGGTGATATACAGTGCTGTGGTGGAGGGGTTCTGCAAAGGCCGGAAGCCCGAAGATGCTAAGAGGGTTTTCAGGAAGATGCAGAGCAATGGGATTGTTCCGAATGCGTTTAGTTACAATGTGTTGGTGCAGGGGCTGTGTAGGTGTGAGAAGATGGAGGATGCTGCTGAGTTCTGTGGGGAAATGTTGGAAGCGGGCCACTCGCCGAATGTGACTACTTTTGTGGGGTTGGTTGATGGGGTGTGCAAGGAAAATGGGGTGGAAGGAGGTGAGAGTGTGATTGGGAAGTTGAAGCAGAGGGGATATGTGGTTAATGAGAAGGCTGTTAGGGAGTTTTTGGATAAAAGGGCATCGTTTTCGCCAATGGTTTGGGAAGCTATCTTTGGGAAGAACCATTCAAAGAAACTTTTTTGAGTTGAATTGCTTCTTGGAAGCATAAGAAATTGTAAGTTTTTCTGTTCTAGTGTTGATTATAAAGTATTGAATTTTTTTGGATATGGTTAAACACTGTAGCCCCCATCTTATGAGGGCAGCATGATAAGAACATCAATGTCACTGATAAAACTTCATTTTGTTAATGAGAGAGATAGCTATGATTCCTTGTGCTTTATTGTTGTATTTGAGCATTTTTCAGCCTAAGTTGTCTAATCCATGATACAGTAGTTACAATGATAATATGGAGTTGATAACTTGATATAGAGTGCACTGTTGCTTTTTAATCAAGTTACAATGCTCAATTTCAGACCTCAAGTAGAATTTACTAAATGAGGTTGCAGTAGTCAGAAAAGAAAGGGTGTCATTATGCTGTGATACATATATAGCTTTTTAGTTCACTTTTAAATCAGAGGTCAAAATCTCAATGAACTTCTCATCCTTGCGAATGCTGGATATCTACATTTTTCACTTAAGAAACCTACCTATAACTTTGTGAATCACTTTTGGGATTGTATTTGACCTTCCTTGGCTGTTAGGACTACAGTTGGCCTTGCCATCATGGATTGGATATTGAACCTTATTTTTGTTTATGCTTCCACCTGCTTTAAGTCGCACACAACTGGTAGGCAAGCTTTTATGCTCAAAAGTTGTAGACATCTATACCAAATTGCTGTTCAGCTCTGTAAAGAAGCATATATGGCTTGGTTTTTGTATTCATATTTTATTTGTCCAGTTGAAGTTTGCTTACAGAAACAGCTACCTCATGTCTTGTTTATTCTATGCCATGTTTTTCATGAATTGAAACTTAATGAAGCAGCAACATTTTGAGCACATTTAATGATTTCAGACCCAGAAAAAGAATATATCACAATTTAGTTTTCTGTCTATGCATTTACTTTTTATGTGTTGTTGAGTCATGGTTGAAATGCTCATTGACTAATTATGATTGAGAAAGCATAGGCAATAAATTGTGATGGAGATAGTACATGTGAATTGTAGGGGCCTAAAGGAGAGATCAGCGAGGCGGCAGTAGGCCAGTAGCTGTACTAGTGCAATGTTTGATTGCTAGATTCCCTCACATTAGGTTTATGACTGCTGAAGGGTTTGCTTGACATTGTGATTAGACATGAAGGGGGCCTAAAGGAGACATCAGCAAGGCAGCAGTAGCAGTACTAGTACATTCTTTGGTTGCTAGGTTTCCTGAAATTAGGTTTGGCTTAAGGGCTTAGTTCGACATTTTATTTGACTATGAAGAGCAGGAGAGATAAAGGATGCTACATAGGTGGTGATGGTAGAATTAACAGGATTAAGTTGTAGCAATGCGTAGTCGTAGACTCATAGTCAGATCAGGAGTTAGGTTTATAGAAGTCTGAAGGTTAGCTTTGTGTCAACCAAGGATGTGATTAAGGTCTGGTTGTGCAAGATCAGGATAGTTTCTGGTGTTAGCTCCAGCTTGAGCGACCACCACCTATGAACAGTTTTTTTTTTTTTTTCTTAGTTAGTTAAAGGAATATACTTTTGGCAAGGTATGACTTGGCATCGATAGCTCGAACATGATCCCAAATACCTTGTAGAATACATGTCTAGGATCACTGATCATTCTGGGTTGCCATAAGCATACGCATTTGGTCACACTATTGTTGCCAACCCAAATGACTCACAGCCCTCAAAACATGCCTTTTGTTGCCTATATTCTCACAAAAGGCAATAGCAGTTTGTGTGAAACAAAAAACTCATGATGGTTGGTTATTGTTTATTACTGACCAAAACTGAAGAAAGACACAGTCCCTGGACTAGATACATCTCCTCCTAAAAGGACCTTGGATAAGCACCAATTCACCAACAAAATTCTTTTTGCTCTATAAGATCTTTGAGATTTTGGTCGGCTTTAGTATATGCCTCTGCTAGTTTAAGGTAGTCTGTACTTCTAGTCCTGCCTAGGCTAGAATATGAAACTGCCCCATTAAGGGTGGGGTTGACCTGATAAGTTAAGCATATACATCCAAAGTGTTTGCCTAGATCATGTGGGAAAAGAAAAATATATGGGGATGCTACAACTTAGGTGATGTAACTAATGGAATTGTTGATTGGCATCACATGCTTGTTTGTGCATCTATCTACATATCAAATTTAGAACTAATCAAATTTTCCCATTATAGCAGTCAAACTTTCCAGATCATGTGCACTTGATCATTGACCAGGTAAAAGTAGTATATGCAGGATTTTTTTTTTTTTTTTGAATAGGGGCTAAACGGCCTGTTCAAGCCTTAACTATTAACAAAACCGCAAAATACAAGAGGGGACATAAAGCCTAAACCCCATAGTGTAATAATATCCCGAAATAATATCAGGAGTTTCCACAAAACCTATGTAGTAGTTTATGCAGGATTAATTTATAGTAGCAACCTTCTATTTATTCATCTCCTTTAAATTCTTCTCTGATTCTTTCTCATCTTGTAGATGGTAATGTGTTTGGGACAGTTCATAGATAAGATTTAGACCAAATTCTAAGATCGTTTGTGCTGTTTAGTAGTTTTGAAGGGGTGATTCATGAGAAGTGAACTGTTTCTGAAACGGCTCATCTGCTTAACACAATTGTATAACGAGGTAGAGAGAAAATTGGTGATTAAAAACGAAAAAGAGAGAAAATTGGTAGACTCATGTATATAATAGCATGCAAACAAGTACAGTTACCTGAGTCGAGGAGCAAATTACGCAGTCATTTGAGCTTGGATTTGTATATTAAGCAGAGATTACTGTTTAATATATGAGAGGGTATAAGGTGGTATACCTATCAAAACAGACGGCCAGGCTCAACTAAAATACCAGACAATTGAAAACCAGAAAAGATATAGCTATTGGAATCTTGCTTGGACTGTGCGCTTTCATATTAGTTTAAAATTAAGAATAAATTAGTATAGATAACTAGAAGAGTCATATGGCATTGAAATTTGATCATCTGCTGTGTATTTAACTATCTAGTAAGATCTGATGTATTGTGCTTATATCAGGAAAACATCATTCATCTGATTATTTATGAAACAGAATTTTCAAGTATTTATCGGTAAAAATTGTACAACGACATTGTTTTTGACATAGTATGCTAAGAGAGTACAGCTTTGCAGTTCTGAAGTTTTGCAATTTGTTGTTGTTAAGTGAGTGATTTATCCAAAGATCATGTCTGAAGATACCTCTGCATTGCTCCAGGTTCAACAGTTGAGATTCACCTCAACATCATAAACTACCGTGCTTCTGGTGTTTCTGTAGATTTAGAATCTAGCATGGACCTGCATTCGCATGCTTAATCTGCTTAAGTAACACTAAACAATAGTTAAGGAATGAGTTTTTGACGCTCCATCAACTAAGAAGAGCTTCCCAATAAATCATAACTTGCTTCATCCAAGGTCAAGTCTTTTACTAATTAGTATTATAAACTGAGTTAGATACAACTTGTGCTTGCATGTTAAACTTCACGAATGCATATATAAATTTCCTCTTACTGTATAAATTTTTAAATACAAATTAGTTTCATATGAATTGGTATGAATTATGAAGCACATAGTCATTACAATAATATAACATCAAGGCAGCCCTGCTATATTTATATCAAATTCCAGAAGTCAGAGCTAAGAAATCAACTAAAAGCATTTAAATTGTTTCCTGAAGACTACGGAACACTCGAAACTAGTTGCTATATAAAGGGTGTCATTAGCCTTGTTAGGACTCTCGGAAACAAACACAGTTTTGAGTCTTCTGGAGTGAAAGAGCAAAAGGGTTTGAGAGAAAATTAGGTTAAGAATTGAAGATTGATCAGCGAAGATGATATGTCTAATGGTTTCTCAGTCGGGTTTGACTATGGCCACCATTTTCTTCTACACCTGCTTTTGGATCCCATTTATGCAGTTCAAAAAAGCTCTAGCTGGTATAATTAGTGATGTTCTATTTCTCACGGATATTTTGAAGCCAGAGGATCACACTGCTTGCTGCAATCTAGACCAGCTGAGTCTTCCTGTGGCTAGATTCCAGGACTTGCAGGGTCATTGTAGTACCGAAAGGAGTGGACAGGACTCACACGAGGCCGAAACCTGCTCAGTCTGCTTGGTGGAGTTTGAGGATGAAGATGTGGTGAGCCAATTGTCTAAGTGTGGCCATGTTTTCCATATGGATTGCATCGAGAAGTGGATGGAGAGAAACAACTTCACTTGTCCACTTTGTAGGTCATTGTTCTTCAATGTGAATACTTGTCATGTAAAATGTGATGTTGATTTTCTTCCACATTCTTGGCAATATTAATCAGTTGAGATTACGAATTAGTTCTTCTTCCTGAGGGCTGTAAATGGAGGCAGATTTTCTCTTTTTGGATTTAGGGGCTTCCATACTTTCATGTAATTGATTGTTATGTGATTAACTGGTTATACATGTTCCTTGCTGATCGATCAATTTAAGATAAATGTTTCCCTCTTTGTGATGTAAATTTGTAAGAGAGTTGCAGTAAGAGAAGAAGCATTAAGGAACCTTTTTTCTTCTTCTTTGATAGCCAAAGTAATTTCATTACTAATCAAAAGAGTATTTAAACAGGTCCTGTTGGAAATGAACCCTAACAAAATTGAACAACCACGTTGTAATGTTTACTGATGGGGAAAGTTAGGGCTGGGCATAAAAAATGGAAATCCCGATCTCGTCCCGGTTCCGTCTGGGATGGGATGAGATTTTAATGTAAAAATACTAGATCCGTCCCGTCCCGTCCCGTAAGAAAAATAACGGTCCGTCCCGTAAGAAAAATAACGGAACGGACCGCATGACAAAAAGTTTAAGGCCCGTCCTATCTTGTGTATAAATTAAAAGTAATCTTAGCCGTCGGTTTTTTCATCTCAACGGTTGGTTTTAACCCCTAATACTAACCGGTAACCCTTGTTTCATTCGCAATTTGCACATCTGACTATCTTGAAATCCTTCTCTCTCTCTCTCTCATCGCAAAACCCCATTATCGTATTCGTCGTTGTTCTTCAAGACCGACGACTTTTCCGGCTCCTCGGCCTTTCTTACCAGTAGGAAGATGATCGAATTATCAAACTCTACAAGATTGTTTAAGTAGCCCTCCAATTTGATTTCGTTTTTAGATTCAATTGGGTTTTTACGGAATTAGTTTTCTGGGTTATTGACTATTTTGTTCACCGCCAAAACATTGGTTAGGGTTCCATGTGTCAATCCTCGATCTTTAGTTGAACCTTGAGCTTGATTATTTCTCGTCTCAATTCAATTGACAGAGTCAAAGATGAGCATAAACTTTGGAGGCTAACAGTAGTACTTTCATTGGCTATGGTGACTTTGGCATATGATGCTTATGTATGAATTGATTACTGGACATAATTGAATAAAGTAGATGATACTGGAAACGAGGAAGAGATGTTTATATTTGGTGGCCTTAATAAATCTAGGTGCCTCTCATATGAACTGAGCTTTCATTGTGATTACGAATACATTAGATTTATGATTGGTTAATTCTAGTTTGATTATGATTAATTGTGTTATTCTAGTTTTATTCTCCTTTGCCATTCATCAGACATTTTGGACTATAGATGTTCAGATTTTGAGATATTTTCATATGGATGTAGAACCAGATCATTAGAACCAGGTTATTAGATTTTGTTTTTTTTTGTTTTCAATTTTAGAATTGAGGTGGGATGGCCGGGACTACGCCCGTCCCGTCCTGATCCCGTCTGGGACTGGACTTGGCTGGGATCAACTCTCTAAAACGCAAGACTGGTCCCGATCCCGTCCCGAGTACAATGTACGGGACGGGCCGCGGGATGACCTCAATCCTGTCACATCCCGTCTCATGCCCAGTCCTAGGGAAAATTGAAATAATTTTCGATTCCATTTCTGAATTCTGATAAGTTACTAACACAACCACCTAAACTGGATTAACGAGGAAAGCCAAGTGATCTCATTCTCATTATTTTAAAAATTTATCTTCGAATTATTGTAATTTCATTGAGAATATATAAACGTGTCATTGTTTGTTAGATAGCTAGTTTAGAGGTTCCTTAATATATTTTTCTCATCATGGTAGATTTAGTGATAATAAAAATTACATAGTTTGACAAATGAGTGTTAATATTTATTTATTTTTTAGGCCTCTGGTGTCAATATCATATATGTTTGTTGGAAGATGATTTTAGTGCTAGGTCAACGAGGGGCATGAAGGCACTCTTGGTTTGTTTTATATGTTAATATTTATTAAATTAGCAAGTCGATCAATTGAAAATTTATTTGATCAACTTACCCTGAATCGAAGAATATATCCCCCACATTACCCTGAGTGCATATAGCTTCTTCTTCTTTTTTTCAGCGAAAGAGTGCATATAACTTGTAGATGAAAAATTTATGATAACGGATGATGTCTATCTTTAAATGATTGTAGTTCACAACTTTAACATGTACATATGATATGCTATCATCCTTTAAAAAAACTAAGTTTAATCATGCTCTAATTATTTGTCGTGTCATGACAAACAATCATACTTAAATTGTTTAAGTTCAAGCGTGTATAACTCTTGAACTACAATATAAAAGTGATGTGCTTTTGGCGAAACCAAAACATAATGGTGAACTCTGCTTTGTTTGTTTCTTCAATTATTTGTTCTTATTTACAGATTTGTGACCTTGTTTATCTTGAGCTTTTACAGCCGAGTAATTTGAGCCTTCATCCCTTCCATTGCCTCCGCTATCTCTTGAGCTTTTAAGTCTCGTGGCTCTCCCTCCGGCGTTTCCTTCCGGATACCTCTTCCTGCTAAGCCTGGGACTTTGGATCCGAGAACCGGTGTGATCCGGTGGAACCGCACCGGAAACTAATGGTTCGATTCGATTCTAAAATAAATAAATATTCATTTTTAATGAACCGGACCGTTTTGTGTTTCCCGGTTCCGGTTCCGGTTCTTTGATATGCTAAAATTTTAGAACCGGTGGAACCGATATATATGCAACTATATAAAAGACAAAACCCTAGTTTTAGACTTTGAGTCATTTTAGACTTTTTAGTCGCCTCCCAGGCCCTCCCTTCTCATTTTAGTCGCCTACCTCTTTACAGACTCTACTCTCTATACAAAGAGAGAAAAGCCTGAGTCGCCTCCTCCCTTCTTAATTCCCGATTTCCCATCGTCCTCAGTCCGAACTCATTCCCTCTTCTGTCCCACATCAGCAAATCCCAATCCTAAATTCCCATTTCCCAATTGATTGTTTGATTCTGTTCCTAAACCATGAATTCAGAATTATCTCAATCAACTGATTCGGAGAAAGAAGAGCAAGCACCCCAACATTCCAATGCGAAGGGGAAATCTGTTACAAAGAGGAAAAGGGCTGAGAAGAAGACCAAGTCTACAGCGTCTTCGAAGCACACGAAGCTGCGTTCATGGGTGTGGATGCATTTTACTAAGGAAGAGCACCCTCTCACTGAAATTGTGGATGGAAAGGAGGAGGTAGTTGGACACACCACAAGAGCACAATGTAAGTATTGCAATACCCATCTTGCTGCTAATTCTAATGCTAATGGTACTAGCTCTTTGATGAAACACATAGAGCAGTCTTATAAGGGTTATCCGGGGAGGGACGATGAAGAAAAGGGGCAGACTCATTTGAGTAGGGATGGTCAAGATGATTCTAGTGCAGTAGGTTTTAGGCATTGGAGTAAGGATGCATGTGTTGAAGCTGCTACTGTGATGATAGTGATGCATGAGCTTCCCTTTAGTGCCATAGAAAGACCAGGTTTCAAACACTTTTGCAGTGTGGCTGTTCCCAAGTGGAAACCACTTCCATGTAGGAAGGTGATAGTGAAGAATTTTTTAGCTATGTATGCTTCCAAGAAGGAAGAGTTGAAGATGGAATTAGGAAATCATTGTGTATGTCTGACCACTGATACATGGACATCGGTGCAGAACATAAACTATATGGTCTTAACTGCACATTTCATTGATAATGGGTGGAAAATGCATAAGAGGATTCTGAATTTTTGTGTGATTCCAAACCACCAAGGAGTCACTATTGGAAAATTACTCGAGTCATGTTTGAAAGCCTGGAACATAGAGAGGGTTCTGACTATTTCTGTCGATAATGCTTCAGCGAATAAAGTAGCCATTGACTACATTAAGAAAAGAATGATCAATTGGGAGAAGGCACAGCTTTTCGGAGGGAAGTATTTGCATGTCAAATGTTTGGCTCACATAGTTAACATAATTGTGAGGTCTGGACTTAACTTACTGGATAAGTCTGTGGCTTCCATTAGGAATGCAGTGAGATATGTAAGGAGTTCATCTTCTAGATTAGATGAATTTAAGGCATGTGTTGAAAAAGAAGATGTTGACTGCAAGAAAATATGTGTCTTGGATGTACCAACAAGGTGGAACTCGACATACATTATGTTGGACACTGCATTAAAGCTTAGAAAAGCATTTGACAGTCTTGCTGAGGATGAGTACTCCAAGTATGAGGGTTATTTTAATGAAGAGGAGGAACCTGAGGATGAGGAAGGTGAAGAACAAGATTATGTTGTGCAAACGAATTCTAAGAAGAGGGTAGGGCCCCCAACAGAAGCTGATTGGAACAATGCAAGTGTTTTTATGAAGTTTCTTGGAGTTTTTCATCAAACAACCTTGAGAGTGAGTTCTACAAACCACCCGGCTTCACCAAAAGCATTTCATGACATAATTGGCATCAACGTTGAGATTGACGAACTGCTTAACCAACAATTGAAGTCTGATGAAACCAGGGCTGATAAGGTTCTAAAGGAAATGGCACAGAAGATGAGGGCTAAGTATAACAAATACTTTGGAAGCTTTGATGACATTAACCAACTCTTTTTTGTTGCATTAGTGTTGGATCCAAGGTATAAATTAAAGAACTTTGAGAGAGTTTGCAAAACAATGCTGAAGTTTGATAATCTGGAGGTGATGAGGAGATCTGATCAAGTTAAAACATTTTTGGTGGATCTAACAGACTTGTATGCTTCCTCTATTGGATATTCAAGCTCACAGAAAAGCAAAAGTTCAACTGAAGTTGGTTCAGGTAGCAGCAGCGGTCGTGACTCTCAAAACATATATGGAAAAGTGGCAGACATGTTAGCCGATTGGGAGCAAGTCCTTGAAAATGATGAGTCTGTGGTGGTGAGTAATGAGGTCGACAGATATCTTTTAGATCCCATAGAAAAGCCACAAGCAGATAAGAAGAAAGAAGAATTTCAACTTTTGCTTTGGTGGAAGCTAAATGGATCTAAATACCCTAACTTGGCAGCTGTAGCTAAAGATGTTCTTGCAATTCAAGTTAGTATTGTGGCTAGTGAGTCAAGCTTCAGCACAGGAAAGAGAGTTATCGATCCACATAGGAGTTCATTAACTCCGAAATCAGTTGAAGCTCTCATTTGCCTTCAAAATTGGTTGAAAAGTGACAGCATCACTAATTTGGCTTATGTGCCTACTCCGGAAGAAATGGCTTGGTTAGAAGCAGTTGAAGAAGGTCTGCTATGTTTTTTTTTCCTTTACAGATTTTGTTAATAATTGTGTATTTGTGTTGGTTAGTTCTCTATCTTTATGCATTTGTCTAATTTTCCAATTTTCAGAACAAAAAAAAGAAGACCACGAAAAGAAGAACAAGGAACAAGAAGCTTCTGAAGCTGCTGCTTCAAAGTCTTCCAAAATTGCCAAATCCTCATCAGCTGCGGATGTGTCTAAAACATATAAGAAAAGCTCTGGTTTGTTTTTATTCTTTTTCTGCTCTGCTTTTGAGTTTTGATATCATGTTGGATTGTTGGAATATGGTATACATGCAAGTTTTGTTTTTATCAGTGCTAACCAAATCATGAACTATTGTAGAAGGTAAAACAAAGGCTCATGGAATGGCTGTCAAGAAGAAATAAAGAGCAAAATTATATATTGAAGGTATTTTCTTGAGATATGTTTTGATGATCAAGTGTTTGGCTCACATAGTTCATTTGACTTTATTCAGTTTCATTGACTTAGTGTTTTGTGCAGGAAACCATCCTGAACTGAAATATGTTGAAACTGGAATACATGGAAGCAATGAAGCTGGGAAATCTGGAATAAACATGATGAAGTCTATTGTTTTTGTATTTCAGTCTTGACTTTTTATATTTATCTTTTGCATTGGAATTTAGAACTTTGCTTAATTGGGATTGTTTTAAGTCTACCAATCTGTTTGTTTGGATTCAGAACTTTATTTGGGATGTTTGAAGTTTGAATTTTTAAAGTTTGAAGTTTGAACATTGAAGAATTCTGGAACTAATATTTGAGATTACAGGAAATTTTTAGAACCGTAAAAACCGGGAACCGACTTTTTTTTCCGGTTCTGGTTTCTACCGGTTCCGGCAACAAAAAGTCCTAAAACCGGACCAGTTTTTCTTTTCCGGTTCCGATTCCGGTTCCAGCAAAAAATACAGTTTTTGGAACCGTTCCCAGGCCTACTTCCTGCACCCCGCGAGCTTCCTCTTGCTTCCGAGGTTCTTGCAACTATCGGTTCTCTTTATTCTTCTCTTCCTGCCTCCCACTCTAGGTTGTCGATTGATTTGGCCATTGAGTCACGTTTGTTTTTAGTACGAGTTCCCACAGACGACGCCAAATGTTTCTGCACAATCCCGGATAGGGTATGCGGAAACTAATAGTTGGTCTAATAGTTTGTTACCTCCTTTCTTGGTACCCTGCAAGTGAAAGGACGACCGGGAGGCTCCGATCTTTCCTCCTTTGATGATTAAGTAAGTTTCTGATGGGCTAAAGAGTATTAACAGGGGTAGTAATTGTACCTGACAAGCTAATGGTTGGGCTGTATTTATAGCCCAACCGGTGCTCCTTTTTCTAGGAAACCGATGTGGGATTCCATGTCCAGTTTCAAGGTAAATTTCTCTCGTGCTTGTAATCGTCCTGAGCCCAGTATTACGACCATGATTAACCCGGCCCATCCAGCTTATGGGCGGGATCCTTAAATCGGTAAGAGTTATGGTGTCAAGACCCGCCCCGAATTTCACCCTGAAACCCGAGGTGAGTCATGCGGGGACCACCTCCAAGGAAAATTTACCAAAGAACTCGACAAACCTCCCTTGAAAATGAACAACCCTAACTCGGAAGAACAGAAAAGAACCACTTAATTAACCAAAATAAAATAACGTTCTCCGCTACAACCCAAAAACAGCCAGAATAAAATATACAAAAATCCCAACAGTATTCAAAGCTACTAAAATTTAAAGCCCAGGGGAATCTAACAATCCCCTAGTAGATTAAACAGGTAACCTACTGACAAAATGTAGCGGATAAATGAGTCACTATGCCTCGACGTCGCCTTCTAGACCTCACGCGAATGCTGCAGACTGGGCATTTTAAAAACGAAGAGCCCAGGGGAAAATATTCAAAAACGTCAGAGTGAGTGGACAAAAACAATTCCGACAACAAATAAATATTTCCCCAAAAATACTTTCAAGAAAATGTTTTATCAGCGATAGCTTCAAAGCTTAACTCAGAAATTCTAAACTGGTGTATAGCCTCGCTAGACTCCCAACTTTAAGAAAGAATGTCTCTCAGGCTAAAATATCATATATCTCAGGATGTATTCACACTCAACTATCTCTTATACGATATCTATGAATAAGCTCGAAAAATAGATAAGCGTACAAGACTACGACATTAGCGTCTAACGCTTACGTCACCCCATACTGAAATTGTGCCTCAGTGTGGGGGAAATGTCCGAGTGGTATATATACATGCTGATTTCATGTACGAATTCTATGAATGAATTCAAAGAATAGAAAGTAGTACAAGACTACAACGCTGGCGTCTAACGCTCACGTCGCCCCATACTAGAATTGTACCTCAGTATGAGGCAAAATCACGTATAGCTAGCTAGCATTTAATCATATACATACTATTCTCATAAACGACTATATATGAGTATAATCACAGAAATTCTCAATTTCGGGAAATTTCCAACAACAGGAAAATTATTCAACAAAAAGCATTTTAAACACATTATTTAAAACAAATGTCCACTCACAAAATAAGGCTAAGCCTGATGTCGTTCGAGCCTCCTCGCGTCCTGTTCCAAAAACATAATTAAATCCTTAATTAGCACACCGACGCTTAAGGAAAATAGGCGAAATCAAAAAGGAGCTCTGCGCGCTCAACCAAGCCTATCGCCCAAAATCTTAATTCCACTACCAACCAAAAACCTCCACAAACTTTAAACTGACATCCTTTAAACATCTTTCACCTTTCTAACCTTAAATAATCACGTGGCCGGATTTTAATTTAATAATCTGTCAAAAATACCAAACTTCAAAAATTCTCAAACCTATCCAAAACTCCTCCAAAAATTATAAAACTCATTACTTTAAACTCCTCATAAAATTCCCTACAAAAAACATTTTTCCCGGCGCTGGCTCCGCTGGCAGCGGCGGCCGGCGGCCAGATCCGGCGACCTCCAATGCCCAAGGATTAAAATATCGGTATCGGTAGATATATCGGTCCGTTGAAAAAGGGAGATTTCGGATATATCGGGGATATATCGGGGAAACCCGGGAAAAAAATATCGGTATTTTGGGAAGAATTTTTTTTCTGAAATATTTAATTTATTAGATTTATATATAAATATTACAAATATCAACTTCATCTACATCCAGAATGAGAATCTAGGTTATTGATAAGAGTCATAAGACACACGTTGATCCACAAAAGTACAATAATCAGACCAAGACATATGACTCATATAGTACAAATTGTAGTGTTGAATATGATAATCATATATGTCTTTGGAGCTGCCAACTGTTTCCCCTATAAGTGGATAGTAAGGATGATGAAAACTGGATGACTGATCATTGACTTCCGTTTATTGATTATAGCCATAAACATTATAGCCATATTGATTGTTGCCTTCTTGGGATTCATTTGAGGTTCCAGTCCCACTACCTAAACTGATAGAATCAAAACTTAGCGCAACTGAAACAACATCTTGATCATCATTTGGACCTCTAGTCCTCCTCCCATACATGGTATCCTCTTGCGCTCCATGCCTAATACTTCTATAGCCATGATCATGGGAGGCATGATCGTAATTTTCTTCAGATGAAAAATTGTTCAATCCACCAACTGTAGAAGATTGTCCATATACAAACTCGGTGCCAGTATTTCCACCACCTTTTCCGCTTCCACCATCTTCATCATCATCTGAACTATCTGGAGTTGCTATGCCGCCCCATGCATCATCACTGTCTAAATTATCTTCTGGGTTTCCAACAACTTCTTCAGATAATACCTTTTGTACGTTGATTCCATTGGCAGTTGCAGTTTCAAGTCGAGACCACCACTCGTTATTGGGATACACCTCGAGGGAATTAGTTACTTCTCTTCCGGATAACATTTCAATTTTTTACAGATATTTTTTTAATATGTCAGTGATATATCGAAAATATCATAAATGTCGGAGATATTTCCTAAATATCGGAGATATTTCCTAAATATCGGTGATATTTGAGGATATTTCCTAAATATCGGGGAAATATCGTAGATACGGTGGAAGATAAGATATTGACCCCTAAAGATATATCGGTCCTTCGAAAAAGGGAGATATCGGAGGATATATCAGATATATCGCAGAGATTTTAATCCTTGCCAATGCCCACCAAAATTTAACAGCACCTTCCTCTCAACCTCCTCTACAACTTTCCTAACTACCACAAACACCGATTTTAAGCCTAACTATGTCAATCGAACGAAAACACTCAAAAAACCTTAGAATTTCCATTACTGATTTCTCCTTACCTAGCTCGAGATGGATAGAGCCCTTTGGAGGGATTGCTGCACGTGAGGAGGGCTTTCTTTTGAGCCAAGGCTCGCCGGCTTTGGCGGCCGGAGGAGGGAGTTCCGGCGAGAAAACCACCACGGCAGTCGGACCTTTCGGGGTTGATTTCTCCTTCACGGCGGCGCTAGGGAGGCTGCCACCGGTCTAGAATGGAAGCTGGGTAGGAGGCCGACCGTTTGGGACTGGTGCGGCGGTGAACAATGGCCGGACGGCGGCGGGCTGGCGACAGGAAGTTCCGACAGCGGGGAGCTCGGGGGGGAGGAGAGAGAAAAGAGAGAGGAGAAGAAAATTGGGCTTGGCCCAACCCGGACCAACATCACCAAATATATCCGATCCAAAAATTCAACACCCAAAAAATAATATCCCAATAAAAATTACCTTTTACTAGCAAAACTTACCAATTTCACCGTCGCCACTTTTTCTTCTTTCGAATAAATCCTTCCAAATAATCGTCCCCTAACATCATTCTGGGGACCAATTAAATTAAACACTTACTGACGAAGACGGTAAAATTCTTATTACCATCGTGCTAGTAATTAAGGTAAAAATTAAGGGTCGGGGCATGACATATGGTGGAATGCCTACAGATTTACAGGCTAAAGAAGTTGTTTCACGCACAACCAACTACACTATGTATGTTTCATGAACGGAATTTTATATATATAATAGCGTAAAGGGTTAACATTGTTCATTCATCTAGCATAATGATAGTGCTGCCCTTGTCTGCATTTAATTTACTTGATTGCCCTGGATTTTCTGTCGTGACATGTATCAGGCTCAGTTGTTGTTGTGTGTCTTAGTTATAAGCACGTGGATGTGTCATTTGCTTGCACAACTGAGAAGTAAAGAAGTGATGCTTTCAACCTAGCTACATGCATATGGTCTTCTTTCCTCTATCGCTCTCAGTTGCCGAACTTTTTTCTTCTCTCGCTTTCTACATCTTCCACTACTCTCTTAATTTTGCAAGTTTAGCAAAAATGAAGAGGAAGATGAAGAAGAGGAAAATGAGAGGATGGAAGACGAGGAAGAGCGGAGCTATTGCTAACTCTCCACCAAGATGACTAATCGTTTAGGCTTCATACTATTTGCTAGGTTTTATACTATCTTCAGGTAAAATATCTATCACTACATGATTCGTTTATTTGATCAAGTAAATTGACTATGAAAGAATCTCGGATTTGAAAATCCGTAATTTGCCATTATTTTTTGAAATTTTGCTATTAGAACATAATCCCTATGAAAATGTTAAGTCTTCCACAGGTAGAGTTTTGATGAAATCCCATATATCTGCCCTATGACTTTGTATTGTCACACCGTAAGTCTAAAAATATCTCTAAAGATATTCCTACTGCTTTGCATCACTATGATTAAAGGAATAAGTTTGAAGATGGACAACAACCTCCTTCCTTTGTAATATTACTGAACTTGGATTATTCGAAAATATAACGCTTAAATCTGTTTGAAAATAAACATATTCAGGATGCCAAATTGGCGGTGTATTTGGTGAATTTGTTCACTGAACATCCTCAAAATATGAAGGAGTTTATATCTATAATTGTAATGATATTTGACTAATGAAGTTATTCATTCCTCTCAAAAAAAATATTTAAAGGTGATGCTTAGCAATGTGTGTATTCACATCATGTGGATTATCTTAAAAGTGATACAAAAAATAAATAGCAAATCATATATATATATATATATATATATATATATATATATCCTTTAAAATGATTTGAAATACAAATAATTCCACTTGTGTTGTAGTTAAACAAATAAAGACAGTTTTTAACAATTAAAGACAATTTTTTCTCTACATGTCATGTGTCATGATTTAATTTACCAAACTAACCTTACACTAATTAAATATACTTTTAGAAGAGAAAAGTCTTATTTTGAGATTTTTCAGTAAATGGAACACAATAGCAGAATTTCAATAATTTAGTGTAGTAGCAGTTAATTTTAGTAGAAGTAGTAGCAGAGGTTAACATAACAACAATACACAACAACAACACGTAGTAGCAACACACAACAACACAATGTAGTTGTACACAGTAGCAACATGAATCTACAACACGTAGTAGCAGCACAACAAGCACGCAGTAGCAGCACACAACAACAACACGACACAATAGCAACACATAGAAACAACATGAATCAACAACACGCAGTAGCAACACATAGCAGCACGAAAAGCACGCAGTAGCAGCACGACAAAACAACACCACACAGCAGCAGCACATAGAAACAACATGATTCAACAGTAGCAGCAACAGCAGCACATAACAACAACACACAGTAGCAACACACAACAACAACAACAACATTAATCAACAACACGCAGTAACAGCACACGACAACAACACAAATTAGTTGTACACAGTAGCAACATGAATCAACAACACGTAGTAGCAACACACAACAACAACACACAGTTGCAGCACGAAGAGCACATTAGCAGCAGATAGCAGGAACAAACAGCAGCAGCAGCACATAGCAACAAGCAGCAACAACGTAGTAGCAACAACGTAGTAGCAACACACAACAACAACACACAGTTGCAGCACGAAGAGCACATTAGCAGCAGATAGCAGGAACAAACAGCAGCAGCAGCACATAGCAACAAGCAGTAGCAGCGCATAGCAGCAACAAGCAGTAGCAGCGCATAACAGCAAAAATCAATAGCAGCACATAACAACAACACACAGTAGCAACACACAACAACAAGACGTAATAGCGGCACACAGTAGCAACATGAATCAACAACACTTGACAGAAAAATTCATTTGTGACTGCTACTATTGATAGGGAAAGTTCATTTATGAATTATGCTACTGTTCGGTTCTACTACATCACTTGTCATGGTCTCTGCTACTGCAAAGCACTTATAATTTTTTTTATTACACTCGCTGTATTCTTGTTGTAGTTATGCTACTGTGCTCATGTTTTTCAAGTTTTTGCTATTGCATGAAAATTAAGTCTCATCCAATTATATAGTTTTATGCATTCATCCATCCAATGTCATCACCCTGTAGGCATCGACATCATTTCTAAAAAACCTGCTTCTACACTAGCTGAATTTTGCATTTTTTCTCACCTCAATTTTGCCCTTATTGCCTTTCAAATCCCTAACCCCCAATTGACTCACTTTAACTTCCAAATCCTAAACCTAGCCTCTCCCCCCATACTCGAAAATGAATTGGAGTAGAGCACCACAAATCCATTGTAGAGAATGAAGGCGTTGGTCTGAGGCTTTGTCGTCGAGTTTCAACGTCCGTCGTCGAGCCCTATCGAGCTCAATATAATACTGCGACTCGTTGGGCTTAGTAACTGGGTCAGCCTAGGAGGAGACCTGAACTCGGCTGATGGATCCTCGGCCAAACAAGCTGGAGCGAGATGAGGATCGGTGGAGCTCGACGAGGTTGGAGGAGGAGAGGGAGGGAGAAGGCGGTTCCTGGTCGAGTCAGGAGGGACGGTGACGTTAGCTGGAGGAAGTAGAAGAGAGTGCAGGGGATTAGAGAGCCGAGAATGAGGCATCCTCGGCCTTGGACGACGCCTTGGAGCAAGACGATGAGTCTCATCCTAGTGGGGACTATACATTGTGGGTTTGGACTTATGTCCTTATTTGTTTAAATCTATTTAAAGATTGTTTTTTTTTGTTTTATAACTGTTTATTTATGGTAATGATTTGTCATTTTTTCAAAAATAAACGGGTAATAAAAAATTTACCTCAAAATATAACGTACAAGTAATAAAACAATTACTGCCGGATAAAACAAAAAAATCACTATTTAATGCATAAGAAGACTAACATCAAAAAGTTTCATTCACAGCGTCAAATCGCAGAGGGGAACCCAAAATTGAGCTCCAGTCTGGTTTTTGCTGAAAGCTTGGAGCACTCGATCGACAGCTATGGCAAAACCCTAACTCCATTTCCCTTTCTTCCTTGATGAACTCATCAATCGCATACTGTTTCGTTTTTCTCACCATTTCAATTTCCTAGATTTCATTGCTACTACTCTTTTAGATCTGGATCGAATCGCTCTCATGTTATATAGGCCTTTTGCTTTTCGGTTTCAATCTTTTT
Source organism: Fragaria x ananassa (assembly GCA_034370585.1). NCBI lineage: Eukaryota > Viridiplantae > Streptophyta > Magnoliopsida > Rosales > Rosaceae > Fragaria > Fragaria x ananassa. The sequence goes on from CP139769.1 coordinate 21,170,745, forward strand.
GGTTATGAACAAATTCTCGGTGGTTATAGTTGTAGAAAACAAAAATGGATCCAAATCTATGAACTCTGCAAGTAGTGAGGGTTTTGGAAAAGCTTAATTGATGAAATTTGTAAGAAAATTATGCTCTGGTTGTTGATATGATTTGTTCTTGTTGCAGATTCAGTTCGTGCTTCTGATAAGTAGGCAAGGAAAAGTTAGGTTGACTAAATGGTACTCGCCGTATACCCAAAAGGAAAGAACTAAGGTAATTCCTTGCATAAATCATCTACGTTGTGTTTTCGGTCTGGTAAGACGTTTGATTCGCAGAAAAACCGTGTTAGCTGTGAGAATTATTTTATCTTGTTCGATAAGATTCTGTAGCTCGTATGTGATTATGTGCTGTTGCATTTTGCAAAGGTGCTTCGCGAGCTCAGTGGAGTGATCCTTGCCAGGGGTCCCAAGCTCTGCAATTTTGTGGAGTGGAGAGAATACAAAGTTGTTTATAAGAGGTGTGCAGAGATGTAGTTATGGTTTTGCTTGTGAAAAGCTGTCTTCTAAAGGCTTTGTTACTGAATTGGTTTTGTGGATGTGTTGTGCAGATATGCTAGTCTGTATTTCTGTATGTGTATTGATCAAGATGATAATGAGCTAGAAGTCCTTGAGATCATTCATCATTTTGTCGAAATTCTTGACCGATACTTTGGCAGTGTGAGTGGAACATGTCATTATGTTATTTGAGTTGTTATGATAAAAGCTATGTTGTAATAGTTTTTCCATGTTTACAGGTATGTGAATTGGATTTGATCTTTAACTTCCACAAGGTATGTTTATTCTGCTTGTTGACCAACATTATGTTTCTTGATATTCTTTTTCATCAATAAGTTGTTTAGTTCACGTGTTTCTATGTCATGCTATGGAAGGGAGTGTTTTGAATGCATTTTCATTCATTTTTTATACGAAAACAAGCCAAACTTTGTTCTAATGGTTTTCTACTTTAAAACCTGGAAGGCCTACTATATACTGGATGAACTTTTGATTGCTGGTGAACTTCAAGAGTCGAGCAAGAAAACAATTGCACGGTTGATAGCAGCACAGGTATAGTTATTCTTATACCAGCGCCGTCTGTTTGCTGCAAATATTTCGCTCCTACTAATTGCATTATGTTAATGGGTTGCAGGATTCTCTGGTGGAGACTGCAAAAGAGCAGGCTAGTTCATTAAGTAATATGATTGCACAGGCCACCAAGTAATGAAGAACAAACATATACTGTCACCTGTTGTATTATTAAATTCAAATTAAAGAGGTTCTGTATTGATATGATCATTATTTTGCATTTCCTTTCGGCTGATGAGCATTTCTTTTGATTATGTATGTCTCTTCAAAGATTGTAAACCACATTACTCGCTCGTTTGCTTTTGCACTTGTCTTGTGTAGCTTAATACATTGGCATTCTTTCATATGCGCTCATGTCCAGATGTTTTGCAAATCAACTATGTGGTGTTATCAGGCTATCAGCAATTGAACACATGGTTTGCAATATTTCTGAATGGCTCCATTTGTGTTTCTGTACCATCCAATTCAAAAATTCAAGGCCAAAAGTTATGAATGGCCCTAGTCTGGGGTTGAACTCTATTAGTTTGAAAGTCTTATGATATTATGGAACTTGTACAATGACCTAATTTTTCAAGCTAAATAATTGGTGCAAAACTCATGAAACGATGCAATTAACTGTAGTTATCTCCCTTTACCCATTTGGAATTTCGTAGTATCGTAAAATATGAAGTCTGTAGTTGGACTACGATTGAGAAAGATTAATCTTTAATTCCAGCAGGCAAATATCTGTAGATTCCAACAGATGAATTTGTGTTTGTTTCATCACCTTCATCCTTTGCTCGTGTTTTCCATGTCAGTTAAACTTAGAAACAGGGAAGATAACATGAACTTCATAGGATACTCATTCATATCAACATTATAGCCTAAAAGTGTTGAGTTATAAAGAACATTTATTCATGGTTAAATATAGTTGCTTGCAACTGCTAATTCTCCAGTCTAACAACTTCCTCTGAAAACCCAGCCAAAACTCCTAATAAGCTCCTTGTTCGACAAGCCTCTTAGCTCATCATTAAATCCACTTCAGTGATTCGAAAATTCATGCTTTTAATGGCAAAGTATCCACAAGCGCCAAATAGGAAGGATATGACTTAATGCAATCTATGATTCCATCCATAACGGCATGAACGGTCCTGCAAAATTAACAGGAAAAGTATTAAGGACAGAGTGGAGCATCAATCAGATACCAGAGACTTTGATGAAGCCAATCAAGGATGATTTGGCTGTAGAAGAAGTCGAAGTATTCTGAATCAGCAACCAGACATAATTCTACTCTCTTTAAGTAATGAAACAAACCTTTAGAAAATATCCATATCCATTGCATTTACAAGAACCCCATCATCTTCCCACGATATATCCTTGGCCTGTGGATCAATACCAATAGGCTGAAGAGGCACCTCTAAGGGAGGAGGGCTCTGCATACAGAAAATACAAACTTTCAAAACAAGTGATTGCATGGGAAATCATAATAAAACGTTATTGCCTTTTATGAGATTTACTAATGTTTTATAGATCTTGGGTAGGCTATTCATATTAGTGTTGGTATAACAACATTGATCCCTAGACAATGATGGAAGTAATAAATACGGAAGGAAATATTACTACCATGCAACGGATCAAAGGCCAAGTAATTCCACGGAAAAAAGGATGTTGTTTGATTTCATTTGCACCAGTAGTGGATCCTAAACGTGTGGCAGGGTCTCTTTGCAACAACGCATTGATCAACTGCCGCGCTGCAAGGCTCACCTGGAACATCAAAAAACGTAAGAAAGTGCATAATTAGGTTCACTGCTTCAAAAAAAAGACATTACAAATGTAGTATTAAAATTTTAGTGCTCAAATGGTAGTCAACAGCAGTTTAAATGCATAGCTTGACTCAAGTTTTTACCGGAATGCTACTTGGAAAGGTCAGATCTTTATGCAAAATGTTGGCGAATGTTCTCTGTCTATTTTTCCCCCTGAAAGGTGTGCGGCCATATAGCATCTCATACAACAATATACCTGGAATGCAAACAAAAATCAATTCAAGATGTAACAATAAAACATGTTCAAGCACACAAAGAAAATTAAGGACACACACTTGTCAGAAACAGGTGAAACAAGTTATCTTTACTTCCTTGTGCACTCAGTAAACTTTATGACAACATAGATCCTCTACGATAGGAATAATGGTACGCTACTGATATTATAGAAAGCTACAGCTTAGACACCAAAATACTTGGGAGTAAAGAAGTGAATACTCGGATGCATACACACACACAAGACACATAAAGTTCTTACCAAGAGCCCACCAATCAATAGCACTGCTGTGGCCTGTACCAGTAACAATTTCCTGAAACCAAGCACCAGTAAGAACTTTGGCAAAATATACAAGTACATGATCATTCATCAATATCTTGCACATATAGTCGCACAAATATACTGTTTCTGTAATCTTTTGATTGGTGAACTCAGCTGTATATGTGGAACATTGATGCAGCAATGCGTGAAAATCTTTTTCTCGGATGTGTATGAAAATTGCAACCATTCTAGAAGTGAATGAAATCAAGACATATTCTGTCTAATGCACTATTGAAAGTAAATATGAAGTTCCCAAATCATAATTGAATATCACCATACAGGAGCAATGTACTCTTCGGTTCCAACAAAGGAATTTGATTGATTAACTGGTTCTGCAACAAATGTTGGAGGCGGTTGACTTCTAGATCTCCTTCTATTCTTAGGTGACTGATGCCTTATAATCTGCAATGGTTAACAAAGTATGTTAACAACTTAGAAGAGTAGGCAGTCCCCATTTCATGCCCCCTAATAGGCAGAATAAAGATTCTAGAAGCAAATAAGAAGAGTAAGCAGTCTCCATTTCGAGCACTAATAGGTAGAAGAAAAAGTCTAAACACTTTGCTGTCAATTAAACTCTCAAAACTAACAGGGCACATGACACATAATGAATCAATGATAAGAATCTGAAGATATGTCTCCCATGAATGATCAATATTAATCTTTATATCAACAAAAAAATACTTAGGAAGCAGACGAATCTGAAATCCTTAAAGAGGGAATAATGCATCTTGAGGAATATGAATTTGTACCTGTGGTTTACAGGACGCCAGAAATGATAAATCGAAGTCTGTTAAGACAATATGTCCGTCCTTCTGGAGTAAGATATTCTCAGGCTTAAGGTCGCGATAAATTATTCCTGTAAGAAGCCATTAATATAATAAGCACCCAGGCACCTGAGAATTTTTTTTTCCTGATCAGAATTGATGCAAACTTTCTAATAAGTCAAGCCTGAATTGGACTTCAAGAGCTAAAGCTCAGGGAAGTATTCATGTCTTTCAATTTAATCATATCTGTGGGGATAATTCATAAACAATAAACTTGGGCAGAACACAGATCACGTTATAAAGTTTTATTCTCATTTTTCTTTTTATATACAAGAGAAACATGAGGTGTTTAGAACTATAGGTACATTTTTGATGAAATAATACCTAGACAGTGAAGGTATTCCAAAGCAATGACAACCTCTGCAGCATAGAACCTGGGATGTAATAGCAAGTTAAAACAGAGTATACACTAACTGTAAATAGGGTGAGAAGATGAGATGCATTTCTTATCCCAATGATTTAAATTTAAACAAATAAATTTAAATTTAAATTTATCTTATCTCATTTCTTATCCCAATGATTTAAATTTAAACAAATATTTAACTTTCATATGTTACAAAGATAAATTCTGCTTCACATTGGGTCCATAACAATGGAAAACAGAGTTAGGTACCAACTGTGGCAGAATATAGTCATGGCTAAAGAAAACGTGTACACCACCATCCCCCACCCCAAGGGGAAACAAAGAATAAAGAAAAAAGATCCATAATCCCTAAAAAGTAGAACTGAAGATAGAAGATTCCAGCAGAAGCATAAGTCTAAAGAGTAAGATAATCAGATTGAACTTTCGTACTTACGGATTACAAGCAATAGTGAGGCAAATATGGTTTTGGGACTGAGAGATATTAGGAGACAAAAATTTAAGTACCTAGCAGAGTCCTCCTTGAAAAATTTCATAGGTTGCTTATCAAGCAAAGCAAATAACTCTCCGCCTGAGCAAAAGTCTGTTATCAAACAAACGTGTGTAGAAGTCTGAGGAGATCATGAAAAGAACATCAGTACACTTGGCCATATTCCATAAATTTTATTGAATAAGGAAACTTTTAAACATGAAAAGGTTTAAAAAAGAAGTGCTGCTGCAGCAATGAAAGACCTCAAATGAAGTGTATAGTGTAGGAAGAAAAGGATGATCCAGTTGTGAAATTATTTCCCGTTCTGTGCATGCTCGGTGAACCTGAGACCATCACAGTAAAATGTGACCCTCAGAAGAATCAGGGATGTTAAATATGTCACTATACCAGCTCTAAATAAGCAATGTACAGAGCACATGTATACATGGGAATGACACCCATGAACTTATGCAAACTAGAGGGCATATACATACAGATTTCAGACATGCATTCATGAAAAAGAATGTGAAGCTTCTTTACGGGAGATACATAATTCTCTGTTGCTTAAAAACATGGGTTCTCTTATATGTACATACCTTGTTACGATTCAACATTATTGACTTCTCCATTGCCTTCATAGCATACAATATAGAAGTACCACGTAGTTCCACCAAATGGACACTACAAATATTACATAGAAATGTAAGAAATATAAAAAGACAAATATTGTATGACAGACTACAAATTGCGTACTTTTTTCCAGTTAACATAGTGAATGACATGCAACGCAGCATCTCAGTATATCAACAAATCTCAGCATTTTACAGTACCTGCCAGTATCGCCACAACCCAAGGGTTTTATTGGCTTAAAATGATGCAGATCAATTTTTTCGCCACGTGATGTAATCTAGAGGAAATGTATAAGAATGAAAAAACACAAGACGTAATTCAGGAGACAGCTCATGATTGAGAACATATCGAATTTGAAAACTATCAGGAAGTAACTATTAATTACAAATTGGTACCTCTTGTATTGCTAGCCAACTAGCACTATCCCTCTTGTGAGGTTTCGGGAAGACTGGCTGAGCATGAATTGCCCACAGATCTTCTGGTCTCTAAATAATGAAATAAGATTTGCATCAGCTATAGTTGATAAATATAGCCATAGATAAAATCACATTATCCTTGGATTAAGCATGTAGAAACTAACAAAAAGATAATGTCTTGGACAGTTTCTTTTGGTACATATCGCCAAAGACATTTTAGTTTTTCCCAATCTAGATAGATACATGCAAATATTCAAAATCTTATATTCTTTTAAAAAAAGACATGTATAAGAATCTTCTACACCAGCATAATTCAGAGGAAAAGGAGTACCTTACCAAGTTTGCATCAGGAAGTTCTCGGACAGCCTCGTTAACATTTACTGCAGTAGCTTTCACCTGTAGTGAGAGAGAGAGAGAGAGAGATTCTCTTAAGAAATAATATAAACATCTGGAAGAAAATGGTTCTTCCACAAGAGACAATAAAAATGCTAAAGCATCAAAAGGAGAAGGGCTATTCATTTCTTCTTTTATTTCTTTTCAGTTAATCAGATATTTGGAATGATCAAAAGATAAGAATTCCAAGCTAACTTCCTTAACTATCATTGCTCTGCACAAATATACTTGTGACTGTTTGGAAAAGACTATGAGTGAAGCACAATTTGGTAAACCACTTAAAAAAAAAAATGGTGAACCACTTATAAACCACATAATGTGGCAGTCAAACTTTGGTCTACTCATTTGGTATGTTTGACATGATCGTATGTTTAACTGCCACATCAATTGCCACATCCTGTGGTCAAAATGTGGTACACTTAGCATTAATATTTTGAAAATGGTGCATTAGGGTTAGGCATAATGATTAGAAACACTCAAACTACTCAATTTACATACATGATTGAGCATAAAAGTTATACAAACAGTAAGAAAATAATAGAAACACAATTACCACTTTAGCACTTTCTAGCTCTGCTCTCTCTGATAGGCGATTCCGCAGAGGTTCTACATGATCACTACCATCCAATTGGACACCAATGAAATATTGAAGTTCACCCTACATAATTTACAAGACGCTCAGAAGACAAAAAGACCAAAATGATATATGAAGCCTATATAGTTTCATATTCAACTAAGAATAAGAACCTCGTAGTTACCTTATGGTCACGCATGGGTTGCAAGTGGAACAAGTTCCAAAACTTCTTTCCTGAAAGTCAGGTGGAAAATCAGAAAAGCAAAACTAGAGGACAACCTGAAGTCTTTTACAATAAAAAAAATTAAAATTAAAAAAAAAAAATCCACACACACTGACACACAGAAAGTACAGCTGAAAAAGAAATATACACCATATGACGCTTGACGCTTTGACTTTTATGGTGTTGCAAGCAGAATGAACTAGTGAAACTAATCTCATAAAATTGACATTTGAATTTTTATAGCATTTTGTGGAATCAAAACTCCGATGAATGTTCTTACCACTCTTAGTATAGTTGATTAACTGTACAGTAATTTCACGTTGTTCTCTGATGGCATCTCTTATTTTTTGGACTGTTGCTTGATCTGTTTCGGGACCTTGAAGAAAACTACAGAGTAGAGAATTAAAAATTAATCATATTTCCATTGGTAATAGAAAATTGACAGATAGTATTAGTGGGAGATTTGATTGCAGTGTTAATAGAAAATACTGACTTTTAATTCCATATAATAAAGATGAATAAATTCCACTATTATTCAAAAATAAAAACAGAAAAACAAAAAAGCAAATGACAGGAATTCAGTGCTGTCATCTCAAGTATAAGTGTGAATTCAATGCAATAAAATGAACTTTGCAAGATAAGGCATAAACATAATGGACTTCTTACCGACAATTTCTTCCCAGAATTTCCTCACGTGTATATTCTGTCAGTTCTAGAAAACTATCAGATGCAAATATCTGCAACGAAAGAGGAAAGGGTTATCAGAGTCATTTCAAAATAAAAAATATACAGTGTCTAACTGCATTTTTAAATGGAGTTTGCAAAAGAGATGATAATGCTCATAATGTTTATAAGATCTCGTAAAGACTTGGCACTGCAAGATACAGAAGCGTGATAGATAATGCTACAAGAAAATTGTAAATATTCCAAAAAAGTGGATAGAGAAAAGAACATAACAACAATAAAACTTGAGGTTGGGTATTCGGAGATCTTCAGAGTATTTCTTCAGGTCGTTAGTGCATGTCAATATTGACATGGAGTTTGAGAAAGAAAATAAATACATGAGTACGAGTAGGAGAAAAGTTTCCATGTTTAACTAAAATATATATAATAGTTCAAAGAAATATATATATTCTTACAATTGGATTATCAGGAATTCTAGGATCAGAAATCACAAAGTTCTTTTCAATGCGTTCCAATGTGGTTGCTAGGTCAATCCCTTGGCGTATATCCCTTTCTCTTTCAGTGCTGTCCCAACTATCAGAGCGTTCTATATCCGTGGTCATTAAAACCTCTGGTTCAACAACTGGTTCTTTTTCAAGCCTTCCTGCAGTTAGAGACTTTGATCTAGTTCTGCAGGAAAATATCAACATTTAATCAAAAAGTCATACACATCAGGCTGAATAGAGATGACACAACTAATGAAAGAAAAGGGTGCATAATGCTGAATTTCGAGGTTTAATAGTTAGCCTCAAGCCCTTGACCTTTATGGAAAGCAACTAATTTGGGTTCGTAAAGATAAAGTACTAACCCCAATGAGGGGCTGCGCTCTGACTTTTTAGGATATTTGCCTGCATCCTGGGAAAATCTCACCCGAGATGCATCACCCTTCACATCCGCCTGAGGAGTTTGGCTGCTGGGCGTGCTCATTGCAGCAGATTTAGGAAGAACATAATCAAGGTTCATGTTATCAGGCTCTTCATGATTTTTACGTGGATGTTTCACAGTTTGTACAACTTCCACAATAGAACCTAATGCCTTCTCCTTTTGTCGAGCTGTAATATGAACATAACAAATAAGAAGTGCAGTAACACTGATGCTACCAACCCAATTGAGCAATCAAGCTTACCGTCATAACGGATGAGTGACTTGGGCAACCCATTTGGCCTCAATGCCTTCTCATTCACCCCTTCTGTGTACTTGCTGACCTCAACCTGCATTCTGCACAAAACCAACATGTAAACTTTTGCTACAAGACATGGTCAAAATTCATGAAACACCAGCACAAAACTTAAATTGTCCATATATAACTCATTCCTTGCATTATACACATAAAGATACCATCTTTGAAGTACATTAGAACTTAAAGATAGCATTTTTAAGTACATTAGTATGATTGAAACTAGACAAAAGGCAGAGAATTTGAGAAATTGAGGACTGACCCAATAAACTTGATGGTCTTTCCAGTGTCATCTTTGATTGGGGTGACGGTGAGAAGATTCCAGAAAGGAGTGCCATCTTTCTTGTAGTTGTAGAGCCTACCGCAGTAGCTTGAACCAGTTTTGACTGCGTTTCGGATTTTGGCCACTTCATTCTGGTCTGTTTCCGGTCCCTGAAGAAACCGACTGCAACCAAAAACATATCAGAATCTTAGATCACCCAACTCCTTTGTTTCTTTACTTCTTTTGGAGCTACCCAGAATGGGGTCTATGAAAGTAAATGGAAACTAAAACTTACAAGCAATGCCGCAATGGGCAAAACTAAGTTTGATAGAAGTTGAAGTGTTCATTTGTGAAAGAATAAAGGAAAGCCGTGGACGGTGGCCCGGTGGCGGGTGTTTGTGAACTGAACAAGAGTGAAGACTGTGTAGTGGGTTCGGACATTTTGTTTAGGATTTATACGACATGGTCGGCTCTTTTGGCGCCTCTGACACCGTGCCGTATTTCGGAGAGTATTTCCTAATGATGTAGTCTAGTGTATGTACTATGGATAATCTTGGTATCATGTATTTATACAGTAGTGTAGACTATGGATGTAGTCTTACTATTGTAGTGGAGTTGATTTACATTTTATGTGAAAATTTCTGTTTTTGAACATATTTTAGTTGTCTTATAGATCGGATTAATATGTAAAATACATATTGTAAATAATAATTAATTTACCAGGTTTACAACTTTCTTTACGCAAGAACATTAAGACACTCGGATGGATGAGAACATTTGGTTTTTAAGTAACAATGAAATAATAGTAGCTTACCAGTTTTTTCCAATGACCTCTTTTGAAGAGTAACCAGTCATGGTAAAGAAGCCACTGCTGGCATACATGATTGGGCAATCAGGTTTTGTGGCATCAGATACAACAAAAGTCTGCTGCAATGTAGCCAAAGCTGTCTTCAATTCACTTGACACCCTTGGATTAGCCACTTGATCAGACCCATGGTTTGACTCTGATGATGTCCTTGTTGATTCAAATCTCCCTGATGTGTTTTTGCTTCTGTTCCCATCATCTGAAGACCTCCCTATGACCTTAAAGGTCCCCTCACCAACATCATCCGGCTTCACCACAACTCCCCATTCTGCTGTCCTTGCCACTATGCTCGCCTTCTCGGTTATGATTTTCGAATCTACAATACCATCAATGTCACCAGAAGAAGCAGCAGCAGTGTTGCTAGACTCTTCAGCTGCTTGTGTATCGAATGCCATCCACTTAAATGAAGTACTTGATGATCCACTTTCCAGCTTACTACTAGGATGTATTCCGACATCATTTCTCTCTTGCGCTGCTAATTTCTTCTTATTTTCAGCAGCTCCCTTTGATTTCTCCATTACTATATAAATCTCTCTTCAGTCAATACAGAAAATTGACCACCTGCCATCATTATAGAAGTAGAATGTTTCACCAAATTAAGCAGAGGGTGTACAACAATTGTTGAAATACACAAACTTGGACTACAGGAGTTTATAAATGGAAATCTTCTTCTCTTTTGTGCCTATATATAGTGAAAATTCTGTGGACTATAATTTACTTGAGTAATTAAATCCCAAAACTTCAAGACCAAAACCCCTTGAGCATGGATACCAAGAAAATCCAGCTAGAAATTGAGTTGGAGTTGCTATTGCACTACAGAGCCTTTACTTTTATGTAATTCAATGATCATAAAGTAATTAAGATGATGTCCTAAATGACATAAATTGCAAACAAGCAATAAAGAAATTTGGTATGAGAAAAACCTGCCTGCAAGAACTATGGGAATGGAGCAAGTTCTTGATGTTTCATCAGAAAGAGTAAACAAACTGTTCAGTACTGCTGCAATTTGAGTAATGAAGCCAAGAGTGCTCTTCCCGACAACTTGACAAATATGGCAAATTTATAAGGTATCATCAACTTCTCCAATCATCTCCATCCTCATAACTTCTCTTCACTGACTTCCTCTGTCTCCACTGTACACAGTATCAGAAATGTGAAGCTTTATCCCAGTGTAGTCTATCTGGGTCAGGTTGTAAAGATAGCAAAAAAGATAGACTACCAGAGAAGATAAAGTCTCTCAGCTTCCTTAATAAATATGCCTCCCAAACCACATTTAAGCATGCATATAGTATACTTTGGTTTTCATCAGAACCCTTGTTTTCTACTCTCTTACTATGTACAATTGCACATAGACCATTGATCTCCTTCCTCTTTATCCAACCCCCATTATTCTCTGCAAGTAAATCTGTCACATTTCCCTGCCCATGAGGTAAAACTGCAGGCAATAATTATGACATGCCAAACATAAATGCAGATGGGAACAGGTTAAACTAGCTATAGGGCCACATAAACTATGAGACTTTACATATGGGTTTATAAAGGTTTAAGTCACTCCATTCATTATTAATTGGTTTTGGATATGAACCTCAGACTACTTTATCATGGTATCATAGCCAGGTTACCCACGTCCACGTGTGAAGCTCAATGGCCACACGAACTCCATGTCACCTCAAATGGTGTCCACGTGCTAGGCTTGAAAATTCGCTACACGTGCAGGGACGTATTGAGATATCAATCCCACATATAGGGCCACAGAAATTATGGGACTTTGCATATGGGTTTATAAAGGTTTAAGTCACTCCATTCATTATCAATTGGTTTTGGATGTGAACCTCAGACTACTTTATCATGGTATCAGAGCCAGGTTACCCACGTCCACGTGTGAAGCCCAATGGCCACACGAACTCCACGTCACCTCAAATGTTGTCCACATGCTAGGCTTGAAAATTCGTCACACGTGTAGGGACATATTGAGATATCAATCCCACATCAGGAATATGAGACATTGTCTGTGAATTTATAAGGGTTTAGGTCACTTCATTCATTGTCAATTGGTTTCGGATGTGAACTCTATACTACTTGATCAGAAACAACTTTATCAGAAACAACACCAGTAGGACTTGAGGCATTCCTTCAATCTTGTAAAGATAAATTTCAACATCACTTTGGAAACTTGTGTCTCATAGGCTTGAGGACCACAGAGCAGTACGGGTTTGTATACTTCCACGCACACACAAACAAGTGTTAACATCCGCTGGGTGAGACATTTTGTCGTACACATGGCCTGCATAGTCGGTATTAATCTCGTTTGATAGACAAGTCTCTACCTTGATAACTTGATTGCACTAAAGGAACTTCTTGCATATGAAGAGTGTATACGAGTCGCATAAACACCCTTTTGCATACTAGTCACAGTAATCAGTCATTAAGAAATGAGTGGGGAAAATAAGTCCTACCTTGATAACTTGATAGCATTATAAAGAAATTATTTGTGATTGAGTGTCTATACGAGTAGCATAGACACTATTCTAGTCACGTATTGTGAAATGACCGATGAAAATATTGGTCATAGTTTACTTGTAACACAAATGTACGAGCATGGGTGACAATTATGGGTCTACTTGTCCATGGATATGGAAGGGGAAGAGTAAAGACTTGGCTAGGGGTGGAAGTTTGGGGATGGCATCTCATCTGTCAAATAAAAGAAGAAGCAATGCTAGCTTCCTTGTCACATAAGAAATACATTTATCCCTTCATATCAATGCAAATGACATTTGCATTATTGTGCTACCATGTTGAATAAGTAGGGAAAACCTACCAAACTTCAATTCCTAGCATGATTTATGTTTGAGGATTACATCGAGTGGTGTCATCAGATCATAACATTTAGTTTCTTAACTAGACAATTGCTTAAGTCGCATACGTGAGTTAAACTTGTAGAGTAAATTCTAAATCTCGAAAATGGGTTTAAGCAGTTGTGACTTGTGAGAGCTAGTACGGTTTTGGATTATTTTGAATTACATACCTCATATACATTGTAAGATACTCTAGACGAGTAAGAGCGTTTTAAGTTAAATTTTAGTTAAATTATCTAAAATGTTATTTTAGCTAGCTAGCCACTTTAGAAATGTGGCTGCATCAATGCTCTATATTTTAGTTAGCATTACATCAACATTATTCTTCAAATAAAGATTAAATAGTTTAAATATATTTATATATCACGTAAAATATCTTACAATGAATGTATTAAATTATAACTAGCCTCAAATGAGTCATCCCGCTCTCTAAATTTAGCTAGTGAGATAGCTAAAAGTTATAATAGCTAAACTTTGACTAAAATATCAAAAAAAACTATACATGCTCTCCAAAATAGCTAAAAGCTAAAATAGAGAGTCTGTTAAAGTTGTTCTAATTATATTTTATCTTGCATCAAAAAAGTAAAAACGTGTTACTTGTGAAATATTTTTGTTGTCTCGGATCTGTTATTAGGTCTATATGAATAATTCATTGATACAGATGAATCTATGTTTGTCAAGACTCACCCTGAATTTCACCATGAAACCAGAAGTAAGTCTTGCGGGGACCACCTCCAAGGAAAATTTATTGAAGAACTTGGCAAACCTCCCTTGAAGATGGACAACCCAACTCGGAAAAATTATAGAACTACCCTCTTAACAACAAATAAATTATTCTCCAATTCAACCATAATTATTCAAATAATAAAAAATTGGTCTTAGCACACCACCGAAAAATATTATACAAAAATCTCAAGAGTATTCAGAGCTACTAAAAATAACGGAAGCAGAAAACAAATATCCTAGTAGGTTAAGCAGGTAACCTACTGGTGAAAAATGGTTGAGAGATGAGTAACTATGCCTCGTCGTCTCCTATTAGATCCAACCCGAACACTGTAGACTGGACAATTTTTAAAATGAATGGCCCAGGGGAAAACATCCGGAAATGTTAGAATGAGTGGACAAAAATAAATAAAGAAAAATAAACATTAGCGCTTATGTTTTCCTGATTTAATTTCCACAGAAAAACGAATGCATGCTTCAAATGAGAAATTCATTATCTCATAAATATCAAGCCTCCTCAACTCAAAAATATATATCAATATACGTATGTATCTACACATACTCATACTCTCAATATAAATTAATAGATTTAAAATAATTTATATTGGGTCACTACGCTTGCGTCCAACGCTCACGTCACACCTTAATGCGGTGTTACACTACGTCATTAAGGTGTACAAACATGTGTATAAATATGTGCACATACCCCCTATATGAATTATACACTCATATAGGGCTACTACACTTACGTCCAACGCTCACGTCACACCATAATGCAGTATATAATATGTCATTAAGGTTGACATACACATATGGCTAGCTAACATTTACATACATACTCTCCTCATAAATATATTTATAATTTACCGAAAATCTCATTTTCGGTAATTCTCCAAAATACATAAAATCGTCAAATAAAAATGACGTCAAATGCTCCAACAAAATAAATTACTCAACAGTAAACAATTGCATACATTTTAATTTAAAATCAAACGTCCACTCACAAATTAGGCCTAAGCCTGATGTCGGTCAGAAGTCTCTTCTTCTCGAGCCTCCTCACGTCATGTTCCAAAAACATAATTAAATCCTCAATTAAAATACCGACGCTTATAAAAAAAAATAGGCAGACTTAAATGTGAGCTTCAAGCGCTCATCCATGCCTATCGCTCTAAATCTTAAATTCGCTGCCAACAATATTTTTCCACAAATACCGACAACATTAAAATCATCTTCCACCGTCCTAACCATAATTAACCCACTACTGCATTTTTACTCCTTAACCGCCATAATTCACAAATCGCAGAAATATCCAAAACCTATCTGAAACTCCACCAAAAATTTCAAATTACACTTCATTAAACTCCTCTTAAAATTTCACATTAAAAACCTTGAAAAAAAGACCCCTTTACAGAGGCGGCGGCCGAATAGATGGCCCGCTAGATGGCCTGTCAGCAAGACCACACGAGCTGAATTACAATGTCTGCCCGCGGAGTCACTCCGCGCGGAGTATAGATCTCACACGCTTAGTAGACTTCATGCAAAACACATAACTCGCGCGGAATGACTTCGCGCGGAGTAAGGAGCTCGCGCGCTTCTCGCGGAATGCCTTCGCGCGGAATTACTTATGGACATTTTGCTTAGACAAGGCGGAATACATCTAGACGAGCTGGCGAACTGGCTCGCCTGAGAGACTTCGCGAGGAAGCAACCTACGGAATCCGCGTGCACTACATTAATCGTTGAAGATTTTTATCAGTCTTTGACATGCTTCAGGCCAATCCATGTGGCCCCTTTAATATAAAAAGCCCTACTAAGGCCCGCGAGCTAGAAAGACCCGCGCGAGATTAGTTTTTCACGAGGATTGTGACACCCGCGGGATCAGGATGCTCTTAATTCCAATCCGCATAGGACTCTACAGTTGAGCGGCGCGCCTGAATCAGTAACATATACTAACTGGAGTGTGTGAACTGAACATGTGTCACAAGATGGTTGGTCCGCGCAGGTGAAATAGTGCCCTTGTGCTATTATGTTGCAGAGTCCGACTTGGTTTCTATGATTTTCTTCTGCTGCAAGTCGAGCTCTACTATATAAAGGGCTCTAAGGTTTACATAAAGACGCACTCTCAACAATTACAAATACTCTACAAAAACAACACTGTCGACCTAGTCGAACTCAGATGCTAAGCATCTTGCCTTAGCAACTCTTCCTTACAAGCTCACCAGAGCTTTGCTCTCTGTACGCTTTCCGGAGCTTTGTCATTTTTCTCTCCCTTCCCAGTTGAAGCTCTGCTCGATCTTACATCGAGTATTGATATTGTGACGCTCAAGCGGACTACTGTAAGTCCTTGCCTAGTACGCAAGACGAATCTGAAGAACCCTGCGGTGGAGTTGGTGCTCTCTCCATCCTCAGTAGCTTGATTAGAAGCAGAAGGCTAAGCGCACCCCACTACTACAACAACTACTTTCCGCGTCCGCGCGGTGGGACGCCCTCAACGACTAAAAGAGACTTTGCATACCCAGACTTATTGGTGTGGCTAAAACACCTACCAAATTTTTATAGCATCTTCCTCTCAACCTCCTCTACAATTTTCCTAACTAGCACAAACACTAATTTCAAGCCTAACTATGTCAATTGAATGAAAACATTATGAAAAAAACCCTAGAACTTCCACTCACCGGTTCTCCTTACCTAGCTCAAGGGGAAGTGAAACCTCTTAGAGTTTGCTGCACGGGAGGAGGGCTTTCCAACTAGCCAAACCGCTCCAGCTATGGTGACCGGATGAGGGAGTTCCGGCGAGAAAAACACCACGGCAGTCAGACCTATCGGCTGTGTTTTCTCTCTCACAGCGGCCCTAGAGAGGCTGCCACCACTCCAGGAAGGAAGCTGGGTTAACGGTCGATCGATTGGGACCGGTGCGGCGGTCTATGATGGCCGGACGGCGGCGGACTAGAGGCTGAAAATTCTGGTAGGGAGAGAGAGAGTTGGGAGGAAGAGAGAGAAGGGAGAGAGAGAAAAAGAGATTGGGCTTGGCCCATCCGGTCCACACCATCATATAATCCATTTCAAAATTTAACAACCCAGCAAAAAATTACATTTTATTAGCCAAAATTTTTCATTTTTACTGTCGTCACAGTTTTCTTCTATGAATAATTCCTTCGAAATAATCGTTCCCTAAAACCTCTCTGGGGACCAATTAAACTATAAATTCAATGACAAAGACGGTAAAACTCTTATTACACTACCAGAACAAGCACTTTAGCCGACGAAAAATTTTCGTCGGCCTGTTAAAAAAATTTGTCGGCTAAGACCTTAGCCGACGAAGGATCGTCGGCTATAGTGTCGTCGGGAAAAGGCCGTCTGTAATGACTTTAGCCGACGAAATTTTTTTTTTCGTCGGCTATAGTCCCACTTTAGCCGACGAAAAATATGTCGTCGGCTATAGTCCCAGACTTTAGCCGACGAAATATTCGTCGGCTAAAGTGTGTAAAAAAATTTAAAAAAATAACTATAGCCGACGAAATATAAAATATTTCGTCGGCTAAACCTTATTAAAAAAATTAAAAAATAACTATAGCCGACGAAATATAAAATATTTCGTCGGCTAAACCTTATAAAAAAATTTAAAAATAACTATAGCCGACGAAATATTAGGTTATTCGTCGGCTAAACCTTATAAAAAAATTAAAAAATAACTATAGCCGACGAAATATTAGGTTATTCGTCGGCTAAACCTTTTTAAAAAAATTTAAAAATAACTATAGCCGACGAACTATTAGGTTATTCGTCGGCTAAACCTTATTAAAAAAATAAAAAATACTATAGCCGACGAATATAGTGTTTGAATATCGTCGGCTAAAGTTGCTGGGTTTTGAAAAAAAAAAACTGCAGAAACTTTCGGCTAAACTCATGGTACATGTAATTATAAACCATGATTGATTATTAGGAAGCAATCCAAAGTATTATGATCGCCCAAAACACTATAAAAGAAAGAAAAAAATCCAAAGTATAAGCCATGATTGATTATTAGGCATAATCTAAAGTATTATGCCACCCAAATGCAAATGGCGGAGGTTGGTCATGTGAGCCACAGAAACCGGCAACACGCCGGTGAGGTTGTTGTTGTAGAGGTCGAGAACACGGAGGTTAGTGAGGTTGGAGAGCTCCGGCGGGAACGTGCGGTTGAAGACGTTGTTGGAGAGGTTGAGGAGGCGGAGAGAGCGGAGATCTCAGGCGGGATGGGACAGGAGAGGTTGTTCTCGGCGAGGGTGAGATTGGAGAGGTAGACAAGGAAGGTTAGTGAGATTGGAGAGGTTTACCATCATCGGCTATATAAAGGACTTTAGCCGACGAAATTCATTATTTTCGTCGGCTAAACTATTTGGTTGACCGCCAAAAAATTTTGGTTCAAAATTTTGAAATTTTTCGACTTTAGCCGACGACTTTCCATTAATTTCGTCGGCTAAAGTCCTTTGAAAATTTTGGTTGACCGCCAAAAAATTTTGGTTGAAAATTTCGAAAATTTTTCGACTTTAGCCGACGACTTTTCATATATTTTCGTCGGCTAAAGTTCTTTGAAAATTTCGTCGGCTAAAGTACCAATTTCGTCGGCTAAAACTTGGAAATAGAGAAATTTTAGGGTTTAGCCGACGAATACCCTAACGTATTCGTCGGCTATAGTATGTAATTAAAAAATTAAAAAATAACTATAGCCGACGAAATATTAGGTTATTCGTCGGCAAAAACTATCTTAGCCGACGAATTTTCATATATTTTCGTCGGCTAAAGTCCTTTGAAAATTTTACTCCAACTTCGGTTTACCGCCTAAAAAATTTTGAAATTTTTTGACCTTAGCCGACGACTTTTCATATATTTTCGTCGGCTAAAGTCTATAAATTCACGAAAACGCTCATATCTCCCTCTATATTACGTAGTTTGGTCAAACCTTCCACACGAAAAACTTTCACGTAGATGAGACGCAACCGCCTATATAAAAATTTTGAGACATTTGCCTTCCGACGATAGGGCTCCCCATAGGGAATAATAACGGTAAATAGGGTTGACCGCTACTATCGGCTCTGAGACTTTACCCGATTTACGTGATTTTTGAACCATAGCCGTATTTCACCATTTTGAACACATCTTATTTCACGAGATTTTTAATAATTTTGCTTCCTATGTAGAGTTGGTTCACAAAGTTGTATAACCTACTAAACAAGTTATACAACATTAGTAGACACGTTGTCATTCCGATGACTAAAATTCACAAACCAAAATTCGACCGTCAGATATGATCATTATGACGAAATACGTCTATGGTAAAAAATTCAACTGGATCCGACAACGTTAAGGGCTCGATCGAAACGGTCAACCATAATCCATCGTCACTTATCACACGAAAACGCTCATATCCCCCCTCTATATTACGTAGTTTGGTCAAACCTTCCACACAAAAAACTCTCACGTAGATGAGACGCAACTGCCCATATAAAAATTTTGAGACATTTACCTTCCGACGATAGGGCTCCCCATAAACCCGAATAACGGAAAATAGTAGACACGTTGTGATTCCGATGACTAAAATTCACAAACCAAAATTCGACTGTCAGATATGATCATTATGATGAAATATGTGTATGATTAAAAATTCAACTGGATTCGACAAAGTTAAGGGCTCGATCGAAACGGTCAACTCTAATCGAAAATAAGAAAACTGCATTTTGAAGCCCTAAACGGACTCGGATGGCCAAAAAAGCCTGTACATCATGGCATTAGCAATGAGTTTGACTCGTAGGGCCGTTACGCTTCCGGAAAGGTATCATAATAGTCAATCGGACACCAAAAACCAAATCTGCAGCATAGTGAATAATAAGGGTAAGTCAACTATCGGCACCGAGACTTTACCGGAATACCGTCATTTTTCAACCGTAGACGTATTTCACCATTCTGGTCATATCTTATTTCACGACTTTTTTGCATTTGAAGGTTCTACGTATAATTTTTTTTTCCAGATGAGTTGTTGTCCAAATCTGTAAATATAAGACACTTTAGCCGACGAAATTATATTTTTCGTCGGCTAAACTCTTAAAAATTTCGTCGGCTAAAATTTTGAAAATTTCGTCGGCTAAAGTTCACAGACTATAGCCGACGAAATTATATTTTTCGTCGGCTAAACTTTTAAAAATTTCGTCGGCTAAACTCTTAAAAATTTCGTCGGCTAAACTTTTGAAAATATCGTCGGCTAAACTTTTGAAAATTTTGTCGGCTAAAGTTCACAAACTATAGCCGACGAAAAAAATTATTCAGCCGACGAAATATTAATTTCGTCGGCTAAAGTGGACTTTAGCCGACGAAGGACAATTTCGTCGGCTAAAGTCCACTTTAGCCGACGAAAAAAAAATTCGTCGGCCTGGTTTTTTTTTTTTCGTCGGCTAAACCCTTTCTTCTGGTAGTGTTAACATCATGCTAGTAAATAAGGTAAAATTTAAAAGTCGGGGCGTGACATTGTTTGTCTCATTTTACCTATAGGTACTATTTACTTGTCTAGTAATCTCTTACCATCTTATCTGGATGAGAAAATTTTAAGAACAGTACATGACAAACGATCCACTCTCAATTTTAATATTTCAAGTTTCAAAACAATCAAAATGATACATGACGTTTAAAAGCAGACACATCTTTAGTACATGTCATTAATAACACTGTTAACTTTATGTAATTTCTTATTTTTCAAATGGTGGTTTCAAGTTTTCTCCATTCTCTCTTTCTTTATATTATGTATTCTTTTTTTTTTCTATTTATATACCCTTTTTTTTGGGTGAATAATTTTTTTCTATTTATATACTTTTTTAATCTTGTGAGTACTCAAACCATATATTCTCAAAGATTTATTTAATTAAATCATCTTCCAACTTCCTCCCATAGTCCTACCTTGATCGTCATTTTTATGTATGCTGGGTTTGAAAGGGGACGAATAAGAAAGACAAAAAAAATTTTTTTTGTTACAAAGACAACAATTTTTGTTCCTTTCTTATTTCCCTCTCCTTATTAATTATTAATTTAATTATTGATTTTAATAATTTATCATTGTTAAATTAAGGAATGACGGATTTGCCTGTTAAAATGTAACAGAAAACATGTTAAATAACAGAGAATGTAACGATATGTATATATTTTCAGTTGAGATTATAAGTTCATGTACCGTTATAATTGTTTTGAAACTCGAAACATCAAAATTAAGAGTGAACAATTTGTTATGTATCGTTCTTAAAGTTTTTGAGGTGATAATCCATGCTGATATAAAGACAGTAACAGGATTGACTGATTGAGGGACAACCCTGTAAACGGGCTTCTATCAACTTCTCCCATCAAATCGGATAATCCAATCCTTCTTGTTCTTCTTCTGATGAGATTTAATGTTTGTTCAGGCACCACTGCAGTGAAGTGATGTTGTTACCCAGCTTTTACATAATACACGCGAAGAAACGTCCATGTCACACAGGGTAGTGACGGACACGTGGCAGAATTTGCAGCCTCAGGATCACTGGTTGATCACGTGGACACGTGTCCTTAATGTCAGTGTCGGGCTACCAAGATTTTTCTGTGGTGGCTGTGAGGCTTCTCATCCAATTACTTGGGGTCCAGACGGTACAGCAAGCAAAGAATCTCCAGGAAATGACAGAAGAATACGTTAGGAATTCTTATTTTCGGGGCACTTTGTCACGCACAAATCCGAACGCCCCCTCGTACGTGTTGGTTATAGACTGATAGAAAGTTGGGACTCGAAAGCTAGACATGATACTTCATACAAATCTTACTGTATAATTTCATTTAAAATAAATGAAAAAAATATTGTAGAAATTGACATCGTGTACAAGAGTGTATCCAAAAGTAGAACTCCTCGTTCAATACCAAGGTATTGGACCATGAAATAATCATTGCCTTAGTTTATTGACTTCCCAAGTCTAGACATTTATTTACTAGGGCAAGATAGATCACAAAGCATAATGTATGGCTAGAGTGGAGAAAGATGTCCTTGCTCCACCAGAGAGGCAATGCAATCATCAAACATCTCTTGGATGGTCTTGAACTTGAATCCTAGACTCTTCAACTTTGAAGTGCTCAAATCATAGTGTGGCCTTTCCAGTTCCTCAAACCTGAAAAATCCCATTTGAAAAAGACATTCAACAACAGTTCATCATCAAGGTGAGTCCAGTTAGTGTACTATTGAAGACAAGTGAAGACATCGATCTTAGAGGGATTTATGTTTGTGCCGGTTATATACAAACCTTTCGGGAATAGGTAAGGAAGGATATCGTGTGCATAGCAAGGATGCTAACTCATTATTGTCAAGCACTGTCGAGTTGCAAATGTATCGACCATGAGCACTTCCATGCTCATAAACCAGGATGTGGCAAAGGGCAACATCATCGATGTGAACATATCCCATTCTTCCATGCCAATTGAACTTCTCTGTTTCACCTGCTTGATGTTTCAAACAATGAAGAATTTAACAATTTGTAAATCATATAACTTAAACGAGAATGAGTGTTAGATTACCCTTGAGCAGGCCAAGTATATCAGATGCAGTAGAACATAGATCAGGTGGCAAACTAGGTCCGATGACAAATGTGGGTAGAACGGTTACTAAGTTGATCCCATTTGCTTTGCAAAATTCCCATGCTGCCTTCTCAGCTAAAATTTTTGATAAAGGGTACCAAATCTAGGGTGCAGATAAATTGTCAGTAGCATTTATACATGTATGCAAAAGAAAGCAAATATGAGCTTGAGAAATGGACTAGGCTACTAGCATAGATCAATGCAAAAACACATTGCTTGACTTGCTTTACAAGTGCTAGATTTATATACAAGAAGAGCAGCTACAATTCAAAATTAAGACGAATTCGACAGAACCCGTGACTATTACACACCATCTTATACCTAACTATTTGTACTAGGGAAGAGGCAACAATTTGGAAATGAAGATCAACAAATTGGAAACTTCAACAAGGACAGAAAGAGGGAGTGGTTTGTTAAGAGTACCTGAAGTTTCTCGCAGAGTTCTACAGAGCTCCAAGATGACTCATCCAATGGGATATTGGGGTCAAAATCATCACCAGCTCTCACCCTTACAGCTGAAGAAGACGAAGTGAGAACCACACGCCTTAGAGATGGATTCTTCTTACATGAACGAAGCACATTCAACGTGCCCTTAATAGCCGGATCCAAGATTTCTTTCTGTGTTGCAAAACACAAAACACCACAATACTCAATTTGTGTACATTGTACAATGATCTTAGGCAAAACGTTACATTGCTATCTGATGTTGTAAGACTGTCCATCCGAACATGGTCTAGATGCATAGTGCGACAACATAACATGTTACATATTCTTATCTCAGATTATGCATGCAACATGCCTTTGGATCAGATGAAGGTTTGAGTACAGGAGAAGCTGAGTGGAAAACACCATGGCACCCCAAGATTGCATCATCAAAGCTACCTTCTTCAACTAAGTCAGCCTTCACCAATCTCAGTCTTTCTTTAGCTCCTTCCAGCCTCCACAAATGTGCCAGTTTCTTCTGGTTGCCTTTGAACACATGTACATAAATGATATAAATCAACCAGATCATCATTGTCTTATAGTGAGGACTATATGCAGTCCATATAAACTTATTTCAACATAAGTGATACCTGGATCTCTGACAGTTCCAGTGACATGATATCGTGACAAGAGAAGTCGCTTAATAAGCCAAGATGCTAGAAAGCCAGAAGCTCCCGTAACGCAAACTCTGCCTTTGGATTCAAGATTTTGATCCATCCTCTTCAAAACAGAAATGTTTCACTACTTTGTATATATGAACTATATATACAGTTGATCATACATGACAAATGCATTAGGTTTATTACTGGTGGGGGTTTGAAGAGTATGAATGGGAGAAGGTAAGCCATTCTATGCTTGTGTTCTATTAATTAATATAAGCAAATGGTTTTATTAGTTTTAGCTTGAGCTATGGTTGAAAGTAGGAAAGCCAGGCAAACAGGGCTATTCTCTCATTGCCATTCTTGGCTTTCTTGATTCCTCCATTACAATAGCAATGCCCAGAGTTTGTGCATTAGATCAAACAGAAGCCAGTCAAAGTGTAAGTTGGAAACTGCTCCTATAGTTGGGGAGCCAAATAGCAATTCCCACCGCAAGGGATTTGGCCAATTTTTTTGAAGGCTTTCCCAGACAAAACATTCATGATATATGTCACTGGCCAGATGTTTTGTCTCTCATCGTATTTATTTTGAAACCAATGGCTCTGTTTGTCAAATGGTTCGGAAAACAATTTGTTAGTACATAGTACAACATCAGTCATACTCGCCTAAGAAGATGCGTGCCGCCACATAAAACGGGCTTGGGCCTTAGCTAAGCCCAAGAAACCTACACTATCCTTTGAGGGCATAATGGTAATACACCCTCTAAGTAAGGGCAAAGTGGTATTTTTAGGATCCATCCACCATATCCCTATAAATATCACTCATCCCCCTCATTCTCTCTCTCTCCATCTTCACTCCCTTATCACCTTATTTCTGCTCACTGACTTAGGCATCGGAGGGTCGAAGGCCGGAGCACCCGGTCTTCCCTTTGACGTTGTCCACTCCTTGATTGACAGGTTATGGGAGCTTGAAGACAACTCCTGCATCTGGGTGATCCCCCCCCCCTCAGAGATCACGCTAGAACAATTGGCGCTAGAAGGAGGGTGTCCTCAAGTGGAAACCCTCACGTCGCTCACCATGGCCATCATCTGCCCAGAAATCCCAAGGAGAGAGAAAGTAGATCTGATTTTCTCTCTCCTTCACTTGGGCGTGCCACAGCAAGGTAGCTCACCTTCCCAACCATCACTGTCTTCCAATGAATCCAGCGTGGCCACCCCAACCTCCGGTCAAGGCCCACGCGCCTAGAAAAACTGATCTGGACACCCAGCTTCCCTCAACCGAAGCTGGAATATGCTCTCGGTCTTGCGACCCCAATCTTGGCACCCTCCCCCCGGGACATGCCTTCGCCTTTGGCACCCACTTGATACTTCTCTCCAGGGGATGCCCTCCCGTGTCTCGGTGCCTCTCTCCCGAGACCCTCGCGGACTCCGCTGGTCAAGCCAGTCCTCAAGGACTCACATTTCCGCGGACTCCGCTGGTCTCGCCAGTCAGCGCGGACTCCGCTGGTCTTGCCAACCCCTCGCGGACTCCCCTGGTTAAGCCAGTCCTCGTGGACTCACATTGCCGCGGACTCCGCTGATCTCGCTAGCCCCTCGCGGCCTCCCCTGGTCTCAACCCTCACGTGGGGACGTCCCTGGTAGTTCCCCTGGCGGACCCCCACATTGCTCTCCATCCCGACCTCCCGGGACTCCTCTATCCTGACAGAAGGATAAAAAAAAAAAAAAAAAAAAACTCAGCAACCCAACAGCCTGCCCCCGGCACCTCCCCTTCTTGAGACTGAGTTACATGTCCTCCACAATCAACCAAGGGTTGAATGCAGAGCTCATAAACAACTACATATATTCTGGGCTACATGCATTTATATATCTATGACTCTGGGCTCTGGCTGAATACTTCTCTCCGAGACCGCTTGAGCAGCCCTCCGCCCAGAATTGATCTGGACACCCAAAACCTCCACGGCCTCCCGGGACGCCTCTCCCCTGGTCAAAGGATACAAATTATGGACGCCCATCAGAGTAGCGAGGCCAGTCGCGGCGGCCACACTGTCCCGGCAGGATTCACCTTCGGAACCCGAAACCCGGAACCAAGAATCCGCCCTCCCGACACGGAGTCTAGTCATGACACGTGATATTGTCCCGACCCAGGATCCCGTGACAAGAAACAAGTAGCTTCATCCAAAGCTCCGGGAGCCCTTCCCACATGGCCCCCCGAGTTCTCGAGGCCCCCTCCCGTGCTTACCTTACTCTCGAAACATGCCAGCATAAGTGACCGGCTTGACAATTGTTTCTATCTGTTACGTCCCGAGCCGGGAAGTGGTCGCGGGGCGTAACGAAGCAGAATTCTTGAGAGGCTTTCACTCGGTACTTGCGCAAATGACAGCGTCACGGGGTCGGGACTGGGGTGGCCCAGTCTTCGACTCTCCGATGCTTAAGTGAGTTATGTGCACTTGTACAGGTAGGGGAATGAAAATAAGAGAGAGAGAATATATGTGTCTGTAAGTGTACCTTGAGCTTGTTTTATAGGCTAAGCTTGTGTACCTTGAGCTTGTTTCCAATGTGGGACTCTTTACCCTCCTTTGGAGTGCCTCCTCTTTTGGGGGTGTTTTGCCGCTAGAGTGACTTTGGCAAGCGGTTTGTTACCGGCCCTTCCTTCCTTGGATGTCTGTGAAGGGCCCACTAGGGCTATCTCGACCGGGTAATTGTACCGTATTCTCGGTTTAGCCAAGTATTTTGGCTATGTACTAACAACAACCCTCTCCCGTGTCTCAGAGCCTCTCCCGATGCCATTCCTCTCTTCCTCTCTCCCGGGACCATCCATTTCTCACCGCTTGCCACGCCAGTCTCCGCGGACTCCTCTTGTCTCGCCATTCCTCGCGGACTCCACTGGTCTCGCCAGAGTCCCCGCGCAACTCCAATTTTTCTACAATGACTATAGCGGCTCTACACGGCTCCAGATAAGTGTCACTCCACACTATTCAATTGAGTTATTATCATACAAATAACATGCCTCATGCATCATAATATATTCTCATGTACATGCTAAACACACATACTTGCAAACCATGTGCAAACCATATGACACTTGCTTCACATGATTACAAGCCAAACATTGTTGTACATCTATCTATATCAATATCAGGCTACATACACAGCATGTGTAAACAGCCATCATTCAAACATGCATTCTCTAGCTACACACGCCACTAGCGCGACCTGCCCCGCTACCTTAACCCTAACCAGCCCGACAACAAATCTCTCACCCTAGAATTCCTACCAACATCACAAACATGTGAACAATCCCACTCACCCCAAATAACCCAAAACAACAACACCACCACATACAAATCCAACAACAACACCACCACATGAGCGCGAGAGTCTCGCCACCTAGCGCGAACTCACTCGCCCAGTAGCGGCCCGCCACGCCATGAGCGCGAGAGTCTCGCCAACTAGCGCGAACTTACTTGCCTAGCAGCGGCCCACCACGCCAACAGCGCGAGAGTCTTGCCAACTAGCGCGAACTTACTCACCTAGCAGCGGCCCGCCACGCCATAAGCGCGAGAGTCTCGCCAACTAGCGCGAACTTACTCGCCCAGCAGCGGCCCGCCACGCCAACAGAACTGCTCGGTAACGGCATGCAACGTCATTAGCGCGTTTCCTCTCGCCATTTAGCGCGAACTGCGTCGCCCCGTACAGCTCTACACAAGCCCTATCGGCAACATCATTATGCCCTAGCGGCACCCATCGTCATACCTTAGCGACACTCCTCGCCACACCTTGACGACACACTTGCCTCGATGGCGAAATGGTGAACTACGTTTGGTTTAATCCCATAAACGGGTACGTAGGCACTCTAGCACTCACATAGAGGCAACCACAAAATATGCCACCATAATCTCCCCCTCGAACGTATGCTGGAATAACCCAACTAGCTCGAACATATAGCTAGTACATATCAAAGGCTACTAAAACGCCAAGGCATACAAACATGCCGGTACCCGTGGCCCTCGCGAGATGCTCGCCAGGGATACCTCAACTTCGACCCCCGATCGCCCTGCCATCTCCAAACACTACATGGGAGCAACAACCCGGTGTCACAATCATATATAGCGATACACGGCATACCCCACTCGGAGGGAGCCGGTCCATCCCCTCCCTTGCATGGGGACTTGGGGGACTGGGGACTGGTTATGTCGCCACTAGTAAGAGACTCGTACTCCAGATATTCTATCAGATAAAGTCCTCACCCAAGAGAGTCTCTTGACCGCAGACTTGAGGACTTGTTAATACATAGTACAACATCAGTCATACTCGCCTAAGAAGACGCGTGCCACCACATAAAACGGGCTTGGGCCTTAGCTAAGCCTAAGAAGCCTACACTATCCCTTGAGGGCATAATGGTAATACACCCTCTAAGTAAGGGCAAAGTGGTATTTTTAAGGTGCATCCACCATATCCCTATAAATACCACTCTTCCCCCTCATTCTCTCTCTCTCCATCTTCACTCCCTTATCACCTTATTTCTGCTCACTGACTTAGGCATCGGAGGATCGAAGGCCGGAGTACCTGGTCTTCCCTATGACGCTGTCTACTCCTTGATTGACAGGTTATGGGAGCTTGAAGACAACTCCTGCATCTGGGTGATCCCCTCCTCAGAGATCATGCTAGAACACAACTTAATTTTAAAATAATATTTCTCACTGTTAAATTTACATCCAATAGTGATTGATGATTATATTATTTTACTCATCAACATATAAAACATTATATGATGATTATTTGTCATTATATCGTTGATTATAGAAGATTTTTAGGCAGAATTTTGACAGTTCAACAGTCAGTACCTCGTCTATCTAAAACATAGATTGTTTCGTTTTTGAACATCTAAGCAACTTAAAACCATGCACTATTCAAGCTCCAAATACATTGTTCCTAAAGAATTGAATAGTTTCATAGCAGTAGCATTCACCTGGTCAGTTATTGACTAAGAGAATCATGGTCAATCATCATTAGATGTAAATCTAACGATGAGACTGAAAAGTATTATTTTAAAGTTAAGTTGTTTTGTTTTGAACTCTTAGATTTACATCTAACAGTGTTGATCATGAATCTCTTGATCAGTAACTGATCAATTGCACATGACCGTGGAGTATTAATCATTGTTTGATTGTACCTGCGTTCGTCTCCGCTTGACCATAAGTCGATATTGGCTATAATAAGCCTAATGGAATTATCCTCTTACCTCAAAGAAAAGAAAAAATGTAATAATGAGTAAAACTTCTCTACCGATAAATACCTTGCACAACTCCAAAAGTCTCTTTCGTTTCACCACAAAAGTTTGTTATATATGACCGTATGAAATTGAGAAGATGAGAGCCAAAAGGTATATAAATTGCTCTATGATTGATGTTTAAGAGCTTTTTTTTTTTTAACACCTTTGTGTTTCTTCAAAATGTTTGATCCATTATCATAGCTCTTCTGGCCTCCTGGTTGACATTATGAATATTAATATCAAGATGGTGTAACACATTTTATAACGCTTCATAAGGCTTAACCAATTCATCTACAACATCAATTGTTAACATGTGAGTTTTATTTATTTATTTAATTAATACTCATTATTGTGACCGACAATTAGAAGCCTTGTGCAATCACACAATCCAAACGGCTCAAGTACCATCCATATGTAGTCAAGAAGCTCAAAATTTTGCATTCATTGAAGCAATCAACAAACTTGTATCACAGTTCATTCGACATCACATAGCAATTGATCGAAAAATCTCAAGAACTATAACGAAAGACATTTATCAATGGAATTTTTTTTTTTAGAGGAATTTATCAACGGATCTAAAGTTTCTAAACATTGGAACGTGGAACTGTTGTTTTGTAAATGACTACACAAAGTTTCGGGTTTAGCCCATAAACCAAAGCAAAGCCCATCTAGGTGGTTAGAGAGAACAAAACACCAAGAGCCGGTTTAACATCTGCGCCTCTGAAACTAGAAGAGAACAGAAGAGACAAGAAGACAAACCCCCCACATTCACCACTCTCCTTCTTCTTCTCTCTTCTGTACTTCTTGGCTTCTCTCCTCTTCCAACTCCCAACCAGGTAACTCACTCTCTCTCTCTCTCTCTCTAATTCTAATCTCACTTACTTTTACCCAAATCACAAACCAAATCAAAATCCTTGCTTTCTTGCCCTACCCTTCTGATTCAAAAACCCAAAACCCCAAAAAGCACCAACCTTTAAAACAAAGAAAGCAGCAAACTTTGGAGTAAAAATCAAATCTTGATGTGTGGTTTGTAACAGGGAGGACCGATGGACACCGGCGGCAACTCGCTGGCGTCGGGCCCCGACGGCGTGAAGCGCAAAGTGAGTTACTTCTACGACCCAGAAGTCGGAAATTACTATTATGGACAAGGCCACCCGATGAAGCCCCACCGCATCAGAATGACCCACGCCCTCTTAGCCCACTATGGTCTTCTCCAGCACATGCAGGTTCTCAAACCCTACCCGGCCCGGGACCGAGACCTCTGCCGCTTCCACGCCGACGATTACGTGGCGTTTCTCCGGAATATTACCCCTGAATCGCAGCAGGACCAGCTTAGGCAGTTGAAGAGGTTT
This sequence comes from Fragaria x ananassa, assembly GCA_034370585.1. Lineage (NCBI taxonomy): Eukaryota > Viridiplantae > Streptophyta > Magnoliopsida > Rosales > Rosaceae > Fragaria > Fragaria x ananassa. The sequence goes on from CP139769.1 coordinate 21,200,989, forward strand.
AATGTTGGGGAGGATTGTCCTGTTTTCGATGGGTTGTATTCGTTTTGTCAGACTTATGCCGGTGGGTCTGTTGGTGGGGCTGTCAAGCTCAACCATGGGATTTGTGACATTTCAATTAATTGGGCTGGTGGGTTGCATCATGCTAAGAAGTGTGAGGCTTCCGGGTTTTGTTATGTCAATGACATTGTGCTCGCAATCCTGGAGCTTCTTAAACAACATGAGGTTCGTCTTTGTTTGTCTAATTGCATAGTGTAATGCTTTTAAACTTGATGTGGAATATAAAATGTATGTTGTGTGATTGTGCTCATGTGGAATTGAAGTGTGTTAATGTGTTTAAACAGAGAGTTTTGTATGTGGACATTGATATCCACCACGGAGACGGTGTTGAGGAGGCGTTTTACACGACAGACAGGGTCATGACGGTTTCGTTTCATAAATTTGGAGACTATTTCCCGGGGACGGGGGATATTCGTGATATTGGGTACGGGAAAGGGAAGTATTACTCACTGAATGTTCCGTTGGATGATGGGATTGATGACGAGAGCTACCATTACTTGTTCAAACCCCTGATTGGGAAGGTTATGGAGATTTTTAGGCCTGGTGCTGTTGTTCTACAGTGTGGCGCTGATTCCTTATCTGGGGATAGGCTTGGTTGCTTTAATCTTTCAATCAAGGGTCATGCTGAATGTGTTAAATACATGAGATCCTTCAATGTCCCCCTCTTGCTTCTAGGGGGTGGTGGCTATACTATCCGTAATGTTGCTCGTTGCTGGTGCTATGAGGTATACTAGTATTTCATTTTATCTAGTAAGATTCCCAAGGCATTCGATTGTGATCATTTATGTTTGAATATTTAACGTAATTAGAATTCATTTAAGCTATAATCTGTTACCACAAACAACAGATGTTATGTCATACAGTCATAGTATCAGAGGACTCAATTGATTTCAGTTGGTTGAGGGTTGTGATTATTTGGTGGATTATCTATCATTGCTGCACTGTATACTGGGCACAATGTGTTTATGTGTTCACTCTTGAGTCACGACTAATACTATGATTTTATATGTTGTTTGTAAAATAGACAGGGGTTGCTCTTGGAGCAGAAATTGAGGACAACATGCCACAACATGAGTATTACGAGTATTTTGGTCCAGACTATACTCTTCATGTTGCCCCTAGTAACATGGAAAACAAGAATTCTCATCAGTTGCTGGAAGAAATACGATCAAAACTTCTTGAGAACCTCTCCAGGCTTCAGCATGCACCTAGTGTCCAATTTCATGAAAGGCCTCCTGAAAATGAGATTCCAGAGGTATGTCTTTGCAAGATAATTTCTTGCATGATGATTGGTATGACTTATCATATGAAGATATGGTTCTTTGTTCTTGTTTTACTGAAATAGGTTTCCTTGATTCCTTCTGCCTATTTTCTAAACAAGTCACTTTTTGTTTTTATCATTGTCAAACCCTGTTATAGCTGATTGAGTGCCACAACAAGACTTAAAAATCACTGAAGGAGCTGCAAGTGTTGACTTTAAAGAAAAAAATCTGCTTGAGAAGGCTCCAATTTTATTCTCGCTTAACCAATCCCTTTAATGACTATCAGCATGCTATTATAAATGTTCCTGTTTTCCATTTCCTGAATGATGATATCTCTTGTTGCTTAGCTTTTGTAATACTTAAAAATTAAAAATTGATATTTTTTAATAGAGTGGTGTAAAGAATTTGTTTCTAAAATGATATGAAGATCCCATCTTTCTGATTATTATTGAATTTCTTTGTAATGAAAGTAGCATGCTAGTTCATGTAATTCTAGTGGAGTTGATATGTAGTTAAACTTGAGAGCTCTTTGTTTTGTGCTCGTATTTTAAATTCCTTGTTCTTTTATTAAAAAAATTCAGGAAGATGAGGATCAGGAGGACAGAGACGAGAGATGGGATGCCGATTCGGACATGGAGCTTGATAACGAACGGTATGCCAATTCTCATAATATGCTTATGAAAATAATATACTCTCCCAAATTTTCTTTCCTTACTCCATTTTTCCTTAAAATATACTGATTTATTGTTTATACAGAAAACCTTTACCACCAAGCAGAGTAAAGAAAGAAATTGTTGAACCTGAGATTAAAGACCCGGTATGCTACAATTGATCTCATGATCTTGATCTATTATTTAGAATGTGCAATTATATTGACTATATTTTGTTGAAAGTTGTTTATCACTTCATGTTCTAGTCTCTATTAATTGATCTCAATGCGGTCTCTGTTGTTTGGATAGTTGATGAATGATTGTACTCTTTTTGTTATTGCAAAGACCAAATATTGTTATAGCAAAGACCAAATGTCTTGACCCGAGGTTAATGATGAAAGTAGAACAGAACTACAGAAATATTACTCTAGCATTTATAATTCATTTATTTAGGATCATCGTTAACATATTAGATGCACTTTATGTTAAGTAAACAAATCTGGACTAGTCCATTTCAAGTCATCACGTGATATGTGTTATGGTCTCTCCGTGTTGTAATTCTTCCCTACATTTGTCCCATTTCAAAATGACGTACCTAAAGCGTCATTGAATATTGTTTCAAGCTCTGGTAGCTGCTGCTTATGCTTCATACATTTACGTTTTCTTCTTTGCATATATCTTGTGATGTACCCACTTTTACTATTGTGCTAGCTTTAACCCCAAATATGCGTCGTTTATATCCTTTTGTATGACAAGTTGACAACATTTGGACATTTTTTCTGCCTTTGTATTGATTGCTGCTTGTTTGTGTAGCACTGAATCATTTCAATCCTAGTTGTCATCTTCGGTTATCTCGAAAATTTCTAAATTTTGGTTACATGGCCTATTCCAGAAAGGAGCCGCAGAGAACTCTCGAGCCTATGATGCTGGACTGGATGAGATTACAACAAGCGCAAAGGTTAGTGAAATGGGTTAGTGCACAGATAAAATTAGGATTTTGTTGATTTAGAATTGCCCTGCCGCTGATAATTGTTGATATTAATATCTTCACTTCTGCAGGCTTTGGATATGGGCTCTGGCCCTATGGAAGAACCAAGTGTGAAAGTGGAACAAGAGTCTCTAAATAAGCCTGCAGATCAGATGTAACCCCAATCATAAACAAACTACTTGGTTATATTTTGGCCTCAACTCTTTATTGATTTGTGAAATTGGTAATTTATTGTTCAGTAGCATTTCTTGTACTTCCAAGCGCTCTACACTTGCTCTGTGGGTATGCGTTGGAGATAGATATCCAATCTGACCTCTGTAGAGTGCTTGGAATGATTATAGTTGAATAGGACAGGCAAGAAGCTGTAAGTTACCACTGTTGTACTCGAACAGTTAATTTCAAGAGATGTCATTTCCATTAGTAGTTTATGCATCTCTTCTAAAAAATGTTGGTAGTTTATGCATCATTTGGGTTATGTGCAAGTATATTGAGTTAGAATATCTATTGAGGGTGTACATCAGGCAAATAGATTTGACCAATTACTCCCATATTGTCGACAGTTCTGCTGGATTAGACTGGATATCAATATCGATGTCAGAAGTTAAACCACATAGAAACACAACTTGCAAGAAACTAAAGGCTTGTATTCTTTGCCGTTGAGAATTTCCAAATTATGGGCAATTATCTGGACAAAAGTTGGAACACAATGGGGTGAACGAGTTTCTGTTGAGAAATTTGGGGTGATTATCTAGACAAAAGATGGAACTCCTTTGGGAAGAAAGCGCAGTCCTGAAGATTTTGCATTGTGGTAGTCTGCAAAGCCTGGAGAGCCAAATTGGGACAGCCCTTGGGGACGAGAAAGGCCGTGGTGGCACATTTTGAATGCGGTGCCATGAGTGCTCATCATCTTACATTCAAGTTTGGTATTCATGGTGGTGGTATCGACTTGATTTTTCCACATCATGAAAATGAGATTGCTCATCAAAGTTGCGCCGGAAGGTGCATCAGATGCAGTGCGAAGATGCTTTATCTCATACAATACTCGTGAGGATGCTTTATCTCCATTTCAAGAGAAGGAAAGTGCAGAAGAAAATGGTAGAACAGTTAGAATGACTCAAGAAGCCGATGTATTGATCAGTAAGTTAAACTTCAACTTCAGAAGTGTAAGCATATTGACGGGTGATTTTCAAGATGCGTTGAGATACATAAACACTACTGAAGATGATGTGCTGCTAACGATTGCGGACATGACAATAGCAAGGAAGAACAAAGACTATGCAAAAAGCAATGCAGGGGAAGGGTATTCGAATTATGGATGTGGGCAATGAGGGTTTCTCTAAACCTCGTGGCCTAAAAGAACAAGAACAGTAGAAATTGTTCTTAAGATCTCATCAGACATAACTGATGTTGTAATATTTTTGAGTTGTCTGTAGTTGTAGTCAGTCTCTGAAGTTCCTTGGATTTTGTTTTGTCTTATAGTTTTTCCCTGTTAGCAGAAAGGGAATACTGCCTCAAGACTAGTCAAGCAGCATACTATACAGGTTCTGCATTGTACAACTTAGCTATATGAATGTTGGTTTGATATCCATTATAAAAAGAAAATAGGAGATAAAGTCATTGTGGTGCCTCATTTATATTTATCTTTACTCACCAAGGAGATAAGTTTCTTTTATGTGCAATCAAATAAATACAGTGCGGTGAGAGTGTATGAGGTTCATTTCTGTTGCATCTGTTGTGACCTAACTACGAAGCAAAATGTTGACAGGAAACACACAATTGGTTATCCCAATAGCCTCGTACATGTTGTCATGAATAATGTCTCTACTCTTCGTCAGTTGCATTTAGATTTGGTAGTTGGTCTAAATTCCAGACTGGTTGTATTTGAGCAATTGAAAACCAAGTGGAAGACTTTACCGAGTGTGGGCTGCGGCACTCTGAAGCAGCAATCAGGTGGATGCCTGAATTGTATGTGCCCATGGTAGTTTGACACAGTATTATCAAAAGTGTGAAAACTGTGATGAGTATTCTGATTATTTACACAAAATTTGCCATCCAGTGTTTTATGACTACCGGAGGGATTCTCTGGTTGCTAGAGCTCTGCATCGAAACAATTAGTCAGTCGACATGACAAAAATATTGTGGCAAAGTTATAATCCTGAAAATGAGCTTTTCTACTTTCATCTTAAAACAATATCATTATATTTTCATCAACCACATCACTGAATAAAGTCCATCAAAGAAGAAGTTATAGTACTTGATGTTTCAAAGGATCTCAATTTATGTCAAAAAATAAAAATAAAAAAAGAAATTCAGAAAAAAGCATGGCTGTAAAAGTAGTGATAGGTTGATACCTGCAAGTTAGGCTTATACAGTCTCTGTCTAAAAGGCCAACTAGGTGCCCTCTCTGATCCTGAGGATGCTCTGTAACAACTGGTATTTCATTCATTTCGTATCTATTCATGATATTCTGAGCAGAAAATAGATCCATACTGGGTGTAGCAGTCCCTGGTACTTTGCATGCTTCCCCATCAGAAGAACACATTTCATAAACAATAAGTTCCTGCAGAAGGTACGGCCACTTAGTCACGCTGATTAAGTTACAAGTTAAAACTAAGTATTTGCACTACAGCATTACTACTAGCTTTCTAAACTTTGACCTAACATCAACATGATCCCAAAATACATGCTCAACATAATCCTAACACATTATTAAAGTTAAAAGAATTCTCTGATTATGCATGAGCTTTCCAAGCAAATTGCTAAACTAACCAATTATATGCCACAGGTCCTTCAATCTTGCTGCCATTTGAAATGGAATGGATAAGTTTTATATCTCGAAAATACAACATGCAAACATTTCATTTCATCACATTTTTTTTTCCCAGGGACATTGTCTCGTCCTCGCTTTCTACCAAAATCAGTATGGCAGGGAATTGATTGCAGTTACCAGAAAGGAAAATTAGCAGATATTTATATTAGTAAGTAACTATTACCTTAGGTTGTTTTCTTGATTTTGCATATTTATTGCTGAACTTTTGAATGTCTTCTAGTGTCAGTATACCAATTAGAACTTGATCACTATCAACGATCATGGCACAGGGCTGCTTTTCTGCAAGCATTAGAGCCACTGCTTCTGTAAGTGAAGTGTTCATCCAAACAGTCACGTATCTTGTTCTCATGGCTTCTGAAACGAGTATTTTCTTTTCTAACTTTTCCGTATCAATATCAAAATCATCAATGCAGAGTGAGCTTTCCATTTCACAAAGGTCACTCATGTTAGATGTGCTTTCTGTGAATGCTTTTCTAGAAGATAGCCCACTCACCCTAGAGAAACGCTCTTTAGGTTGTTGAATGCTACTAGTTTCTCCCTTTGAGAGTTTCTTACTCTTTGAGACATCTTTTCTTCTTGTCTGCCCAGATGTAACCCATGAAGATAACCCTACAGCTCCAAGCAGCGGTAGAACAATCCGATAATCTTGTGTCAATTCAAAAAGTAGCAACACTGCTGTAAGAGGTACCTGACACACTCCTGCAAGAGTAGCAGCCATTCCAACCTGTAAAGGAAAGCTCTCCAGCAGTCAAAATCTCTAACTTTTCCATAACAATTTCAAATTAAAGCAAATAAATGCAAAAATAGGTATATTCATGCAGAAAAGGTTAGGGGCTCTATCAGCTGTCGAAGTATGATTCTGAATTTTTAGAGTCAACTAAATAACTGAATTCAACCTTCTCTAATCCAAACACAGGAAGCACAAAATCACAAGATATTGTCCCTGAAGGTATTGGCATATTACCAGTCTCTAGATAACTACAACGCAAATCCATTTTAATTATTTGTTCTGAGGTATATCAAAACAGAAATGCATCTAGAAACAAACATTAGATATGCAAGTTGCTCATAAGTGTGAAGGCAAACTAATAAAATAGAAAAGTACCAGTCCATATGCTTGTGGTGATGCTACTTCCAAGTAGGAGAGGTGAAGTAGAGGATTGGACTGAGCAACTGCGGAACCAATGAATTTCCCGTATGCCATTCCTGTTGCGGCACCAATGAAGAGTGATGGAGCATAATAGCCTCCAACTAACCCAGAGGCACGGCACAAAGAGGTTGCACCTATCTTAACCACTACTAGCTGAACCAAGAGATCAGCTGAGAGGCCTTTCACAAATGGTCGAGATTCTAGCAAAATGTCAACATTCTCAAATCCCCAATAAAGGATTTCAGGATATGCCAATGCTATTAGCCCAACTGATAAGCCTCCTAGTATAGGAAACAAACTTCTTGGCAGGGAAGTAGCCTTCTGAAGATTGTCAACGACTAACAACATGTACGATGTGCACTTTGAAAAGGTTAACGACACCAAGCCACATAAAACACCCAGAAGTAGATAAAGCGGTAGCTCTGAAAACGAGTTGAATACATCTCATTGTTAACACCACACCTTAAACATCTAACTCAAGATATACTAAAACAATGCCTGAAAAACATTCATTTCACTACAGTGAATAATCTAGTGCTGTAAAGATACCATATAAATCAGAAGTGAATGATTGTGCAATATTGACCAAATAATGGTGTCCAAAACTATATGTGGTAAAGGCCAATCACATCACTAGGAAACAAGTAAACAAGTCACATGTAGTGATCCACATTTAATAAAGGAAACCATGTAAATGGAAAGCATCGGGGCGTATTCGGTTGATATCACAGATATATCTGTATCATGTTACAGATAAGAGAGAGGTGTACCAGTAGGTGAGCGGAAGTCATAGCCTGGGACCTTAAATGCAGGTTCAGAACCAAGACCAACTTGTGTAACTACAGAAGCTATCACTGCACTAAGAATAACCATCGAAGTGGTATTTGTGAGCGAAACAGATGAAGAAGAAGAATCCGCTGGTGATGGCCATAGCACTGACTCTACGGCAAAGAAGCAACCGGAAACAGCAGCATTGAACCCTGAAAGATGAGAACAACATTATACAAATTCCAGTTATTCTATACAAATTGATAATGGGAGCATCGAGAAACATTAATACAAATACTAATTTACTCACCAGAAGCAATTCCAGCGGCTGATCCAGCAGCCACAAGAGAGAGCTTTCTTTGAGAACTCTTATCGAACACAGCACCAACACCTTTGGCGATGGAAGTCCCAATCTCAACACTAGGCCCTTCTGGACCCAAAGAATTCCCAGTTCCCAGAGTAACACAAGCAGCAACAGCCTTAAGAAATGGACGCGACGCAGCCTTCAAGCTATCAAAAACCGAAACTGGCATTCCCATTTTCACCAACACATTCTCTTCCTTTTCCTCTTCTTCTCCTTGTTCATCTTCCAATGCACCTCTAAGCACGTTCAAAATGGCCACAATCGAACCCCCGGCAGCCGGAACAAAAACTACCCGCTGCCACATATCTGTAATGGGCTCCTCTCTCAGCCACGAAGCTCCTCTCTGAGGTATCCCATCCCAAATCACATCACGTATCTCATGCACCTTATTTACCATTGATACAAAAATCTCAGATAAAGCTCAAAACTTTGCAAAGCAATCAAGCAAGTTTAAACACAAAGCAAAAATGGGTAATTGGGTAAAGCTGAAACGTACTGAGTAGTTGAACAGAACGACACCGAGGCCAGTGAGAAGACCAACCAAGCTGGATGACAGTACTATTGTCCAGTTCCCATTGCCACGGCCTTGGGACATGCTGTCGTCATCTTCACCTTCTTCTTCGTCATCATCATTGTTTCGATCATTGTCTTCTTGTACTTGTTGGGTTTGTTGGTTTTGAGAGAGACAGAACAGAGGTCTGAGAATGAGAGCTCTACTTCTGGTGTTTGGTGTTGTAAACTCAACACACCTGACTTTGGTTTGTGATAATGGAGAGAATGGAATTGAAGTGATTGATGAGAATGGTGGAAATGAAGGAGAGGACGGTAGACGACAGAAATGACGGTTAAAGCGGGTGTTGGGGAACCGCCATTTACAGTGGAGACCGCCCATTGGGTACACCAGTCCCGGAGCTAAAGCTAGCTATTCAGCCAAGCACAATAACTAATGGATAAATGTCTAATAAATTTTAAAAAATAATAATAAATGAAAATAAATTCGGTTCTTGCTACAAAAATAAGTTGAACTACGATTTGGATAATTGGAGACAGACAAAGGGAAACTAGCTGTTGTTGAGGGTCTGAAAAGCCAAGTTTGATGTTTGGGTTTCCCTGGCATGCATTTCTTGCTTGAAACGGAACATGAGTTATTCGTTTGAGTTTTCTTTAACATTTACATTTTAAGTAAGTAACTCCTAAGACATAATGTAACTCGTAAGTACACAACCTTTATGATGATACTGTTACCAACTATAATAAGGCTTTTTCTAAATAACAAATTGTTGATACCAAAAAAAAGAAAAAAAAGAAGAAAGGATTACAAAAAAAAAATAATAATATTTTTCTTATGCTACATGCACAATGTTTTTAAGTTCAATTGTGACTTTTGCAAGCAGCTGGACAACAAAGTCCAATGTGAACTCAATCTTCTAAACCGTGCACTATATATAAAGAGACACAGAAAAGAAGAAAACACGCACGGAGAGAGCGCGGGGACCGGACAAGGCGAGAAGGCGAAATCAGAGCTAAACAAAGAGAGAGAGAGAGAGAGAGAGAGAGAGAGAGAGAGAGAAAAGGCGAAACAGAGAAGAAGAAAGCAGAGCAGAAGAAGAGCGGCAAACCAAACAAAGGTTGAGCTCCCATTCTAATTATTTCTTTTTTTTTGCGGCGCCTTTATCTTTCTGTGTCACTCTGCCGGAAGCCCGGAAGCAAAGCCATCTCCCCTAACGCGTGATGACCTCGCGAGGTAGTCACCAAAAGAAGGCGAGATGACCACGCGAGGTAGTCACCATAAAGAAGGCGAGATGACTTCGCCCCCCCCCTCTTCCTCTTGTTACAACAAACATATGGTCTTGCATCTCGCATAACAAGCCATGTGGGGAAGGAAACAAACAAATAACGTGAATCTGAAAAACAAGAACTTACCCCTGACGACTTGGAGAATCCTTGGGTAGATCAAAGAAAAGGAGGCAACATATCTCAATTTATAGAAGATCAGTTTCCTCAAGTCCAACTCCCAAACAGACAGGGATAGACAATCTAATCAACTTCATCAAGGAGAAGACGACGAAGTCCTGCCAAGCAGAGTTCGTGTGTAAAGAAGACCTCATGAGATGGCTAAAGCCCTGAAGCAAAGACGAGCTAACATTCGCGCCAAAGCAGAAACCCTAAGGGGTGGCGAGTTGACATTCGCGCCAAAGTAAAAGCCCTAAGGGGTGCCAAGGTGACATTCGCGCCAAAGCAGAAACCCTAAGGGGTGGCGAGTTGACATTCGTGCCAAAGCAGAAATCCTAAGGGGTGGGGGGTGGCAAGGTGACATTCGCACCAAAGCAGAAACCTTAAGGGGTGGCGGGGTGACTTCACATTAAAGCAGAAGCCCTAAGGGGTGGCGATGTGACATTCGCGTTAAAGCATGAACCCTAAGGGGTGGCGAGGTGACTTCACATCAAAGCAGAAGCCCTAAGGGGTGGCGAGGTGACATTCGCGTTAAAGCATGAACCCTAAGGGGGGGCGAGTTGACATTCGCACCAAAGCAGAAGCCCTAAGGGGTGGCGAGTTGACATTCGCGCCAAAGCAGAAGCCCTAAGGGGTGGCGAGTTGACATTCGCGCAAAAGCAGAAGCCCTAAGGGGCGGCGATGTGACATTCGCGCCAAGGCAGAAGCCCTAAGGGGTGGCAAGGTGACATTCGCGCCAAGGCAAAACCCTAAGGGATGTCGGGACATGAGTTTCGAGGCATAAACCCTAAGGGGTGGTGAGATGACTTTCACGCCAAAGCACTAAGGCTGGATGACTCTCACGTCAAAATAGAAGCCCTAAGGCGAGGGTTCACCTGCATCCGTTAGGTCACGGGTTCGAGTCTCCTGGGGGGTAAGTGGGGAACCACTATTGATCCTCTTTATATAAAGGAAAAAAAAAAAAGGCGAGGCGTGATGGTTTCACAAAATTAGGAGTCCAGGCGAGGCGAAATGACGTCACAGGCAAGGCAAGATCCCTCCATGCAGAAGATGAAGCAAGTCGCGGGGTCCGCTCACAAGCATCCACACGGAATTCGCTCATAAGTATACACGCGGAAGCCGCTCACAAACATCCACGCGGAGTCCGCTCATAAGTGTACACACGAAAGCCGCTCACAAGCAGACACGCGCGGACTCGGCATGAAGGGGGAGTCCGCTTATACACCAAAGCTGGAATTGCAGAAATCACCTACGCCCCAAACAAGGACTGTGGCCAAAACCATTCAAGCCTTTTGTCACACTGCTGCATCACCCGTTTCGGGTGCCCAAGTCAAATCAACAAACACTCTACCAAATTGGGTGTCCACCAGAAATATAGTTAACAGATTCAAAATACATATGTTAAAACCAAAAGCCGACATTAAGCCATAAAACCTACAAACCTCTTATGAACTAGGGTCGGTTTGATCTTACAAAGGGGTACGTAGGCAGTCTAGCAACCCACTAGATGCAACCACAATTCAAAACAAAATCTCTGACACCACCAGTCAAATTCGTCCAGTCCAAATAACTCTGGCCAAATTCCAAGAGCACCAGAGAATCAAATCTATAACCAAACCTTAAGAACTACAATGGTTTGATCCCTTTAAAAGGGTATGTAGGCAGTCTGGATTTAAATCTAGATACAACCACCAACCCAAATAAATTCTCGGATCGCCTGAAGCCAGAATCTCGCTCCAAAGTTCAAATGCCTTCAGACACAAATCCAAACACATTTCCAAACACTACTCTCATCCTAAAGTCAAAACCCTTCAACGAGTCATTCACTTGTTGGAACCCTTGAACTACGAGTGACTTGATCCTCTCCAGGGTACGTAGGCAACTCATTCCCAAATGTGAGTGCAGTCACAAAAACAAACAAACCTACAATGGTCTCTTGGTAAATGGAATCAAAAGGTGTTCCTTTGTAACAAGAGATTGTAATTAAGAGACATATTCTGTCTTGAATGGGTTGAACCAGACATAAATTAAAACTCTATCTTAGTTAATAAGAGGAGGTGCAATTGTGTTGGGTATATATGTTTTTACAATTTTTGCCCAACACAAATTAATGTAAAGTTATTTAGTCGAATCGCACAAATTGTTACCTTAATTTACGGAAGAAACGGAGTGTATGGTGACACAAATAGTACGTGTTTGAATTGTTCTATTTGGTATCTCAAGTCTGCAAATTATCAAAAACACAATATTTAAACTATGGAATCTTTCACAAAATTAGTATATCAATCCAAGTTTCAGTTAATTCCATGATTAAGTACTAAATTGCCACAATCATATATCCCTCACCATTCATATATGAAGTGGCTGTGAGTCTGTGACCACCACCAGAAGAGCTGGTGAAAGTGAAACAACATGCATGTGAGGTAACGAAGTATTGCACAGTTACAGAACCATTTTGATATTTTGTTCTTAGTTCTTCGAACTAAGGGAGTAGAAACAACCCTTCTTCTTCTTCTTCTTCTTCTTCTTCTTCTTCTTCTTCTTCTTCTTCTTCTTCTTCTTCTTCTTCTTCGTTTGCTCGTCATTTCTAGTCCTTTATGATGGATGATTAGTTTTTCTCATGTCATCAAACGTTAATGGACTCTCATGCTTCTGGATTAGGTGGATGATTAATTAGGAATTATATTGAGGTTCACAAACCTCACACATCTCCTCATTGATTGTATTTTGTGTTTAGCAATGTGATCCAATTTGAGAAGAACTTGGATCATCTGTAATGAAACATCTTGCTAGGATCTGCTCGACTTCTCTCAGACTGCCCGCCGTAGCTGAAGACGAGGGAAGTAAAGACACTCCATGTGGGGTTCTACTTGTTCTGCATTGCAAACTCAATCCTGCTACTAATGGGTTGATGATAATTGAATCAAAGTTCTTGCTTGAGAAGAAAACCTTCTACTCCATTTGTATTTGTATGGTACAGCCTAGTTAGGATTGGCAATTGGTAGGGTAGGGTAAACGGATTAAAATATTATACCCATATTTTTTTACATTTCTTATCCCCGTACTCGTCTCTCCTCGTTATTATATAATAAGGATTTCCCGTACCCGTACCCTTTAGGGATTACGTTTCCATACCCGCTTTGATCCCTATTAATATATGTATGAAATTAAAATCAAATACCAAAAATAAATAAGTTTCATGTTTCAATCAATAAAAATAAATATAATTCTCGCTTAAAAAGAACAATACCGGTAAATGAATGTCTATGCATTCGACAAAAAAATCCACAATGCATGCGTGCTTAATGCAACAACATAACAACTTGTTTATATAACTTTGTTTTAAACTAAGGTCTGCTCGTTTGAGATTTGGGTTTGGATTTGTTATATATTATTTTAATAAACAATTTTTTTGGTGTAAAATTTCATTAAGAGAATAAAAAAAATATAATAAAAAAGAAGTTCCATTAAATATTTATTAAGAGAATTATTTTTTTTTACATAAATATCTATTTATAAATTATATATATATATAATTAACTATATAATAATATTTTTATCCTTAATAGGTGGGGATAAAGAAGAATATCAAAATACCATACCCGTCACATACCCAATTTAAAAATCTGAATACAGGAGATATCTATCCCCGTTACCTGTTTATTCTCGTATATCTTCCTCATTAGGATCGAATACCCGTGAGTACCCTTTCCGCTCAGGATTATTGTCATCCCCTATGCCTAGCATACCCAGCATTTTAGTACTTTGTCACTTCCATAGAATGATGAAGTCCTAGAATGATTCCTCAGACAATATATGCACTCGTCATCGGCATCCCTCGTCATCTTCCATTTGTTTTCTTACTTATTACTCATACACAGACAGAGAATCATCACCGGAATCTGGGTAAAAAGTACTTTCAGACAGTTGAGTGTTATAAAGGTAAAGTACCATAAATAACTGTACACCAACGAATAAAGTTGAAGACTTTACATTAGTCTGGTTCAAATCTGAGAATTTCATTGGATTCTGGTGGTGATATATATTATTGTCTGTATATCCATACTGGCTCAAGGTAAAACAAACAGGTAGCTTTTTTTCCAGAACAAGAAAGTATCCAAAAAACTAATATACTGAAGAAAGAAAAACACAAAAATTACTCAATTGTACTTCTTCTCAGTACTGGAATCCATATACAAAATATTTTACAACCATTAAACAACTCGTTCAACCTAAATTTCATTATTAAGTAAACGCTTCCTTCTGCCACAATAAATAGACCAAAAAAGAACATTTTCTGTGAATAAATAGAATCTGGTGCTGTAATTAAAGGATGTGTTGGATGAGTCGAAGATAATGGTAACTTTATAAACCTATACTTTAGCCTCACCATTCAATGGGGTTTCTGCAATTTCCTCTTTCAGTGGTTTTAGATCTTCTTCTGTGAGAGAGGTTGGGAGGGAAGTCTTAGTTAGCTTCTCAGCCTCTACAGCCCAACTGTATACTATCATGCCGACAACTGCAAGAGCCATTCCCATTAAGTTCTTAAATCCGAGCGCTGAATCAAAGAGTAGCCACCCCAATGTCAAGACACAGACGGTCTTCATGTGGCCTAAAACCTGGAATGACACGGCTGAGAATCTTCCGATGCAGAGGTACTGACTGATGTTACAGAACACCGCTAGGGAGCATGAGAGTACTATGAAAGCCTGCATACATTGGGATAAACGTTTCCTTGTTAGTTTCTTCATAAATGTTTAGTTTACTCATAAACTCAGGAAGCAGATTCTGATCAAATGGCTGGCAATGCAAACACTTACAAATGCACCAGAAGTCAATTTGTACTCTGTTAAAAGTTTTCCAGTAAGAAAGTAATCAACGAATGGACCAAGAATGAGAAGGGATATAGCTTGAATCGGAGCCGTCTTGCTGAGCAATTCAAAAGAGCCTACCGAGTATTTCTTCTGTAACGAACCTATTGACTGTTCCCCACAGGACAAGCAAGTCAGATCCACAATATTTCAAGGAACTTATTAGAGCAACACCATTTGAGAAATAATACTCACAATTTGTTGTAATGATGTACACAAGATGGCCACACATGCACAGAGAAAACCTTTGGTATTAACTTTAACATCAGTCACGGTACATATGCCCACACCTATTACCACCACTGCCACAGCGATCTTGACTTCCCTTGAGAAATTTTTACCATGGATAATCCACTCCATCACACAGACCACTGGAATCATGCTCAACTTCGATATCTATAATACAATAATGCAAAAGGAAGAATGTCAGAAATCTGAAGAAAATTTTGCCTGAAAGGAAACTGGTTAAGCTAATCGAATCTGAAATCCACCTGATAAAACCCGACAGAGTTAAGCATGAGACTCAAGTTCATCCCGGTGATTGAGGCATTGGCTACAAGTGAGAACCAAATCAGTTCCCACAGAGGAATATGTTTTGATGCTGAGTACCCAGATGCATTCGAGATGAAACCAACCAATGCAGTAACAGAGAAGTGGAAGCCAGTCAAAGTTGTAGCTGAAAAAAAATACAACAAAATTTATCAGTTGCAGCAATGAGATCATCATATGAATTAGGGTCCTAGTTCAAGCCTAACTAACTGAAATCAGCCTAATCAATCTAAAATGCCGTCAGATCTACAGGGAATGATGACAAGTCTAGAAAGGGTAGCCAGCAGAAGAAGAGCAGCCATGAGTGGAAAATAATGGTCCAACTGTCCAAGTTTCACATGGAATATGTCATTGGAATCTAATTGTGTCATTGTCTGAGAACTACGAGGCCAAACACAATGAATCAATAAAACAAAAGTGGAAAAAAAAAATGTGGTTCATCATCTTCAGGATTATGCATCTGTAGAACTGCCCTCACCACAATTCAGATCATGCAATCATACAAAGCTGATGAAGAGAATTCAGGACAGAACTAAACAACCCAAGACTCATTGAAAGAAACCCATTAAAGGGTAGTGAGATTCGAACATGAAATATGAATTAAGATGTTGCTCCAGATCTGAAACTAAAGCAAAAAACAAAAAGAGTTGGAACACAATTGAAAAACAAGAAGAAGAGGGTACTAACCAAAACCAAAAGCAAAGCCAGCAGGGGACATAAGCTGCTTGTTGGCCATGATAATGCCCACGGAGCTCACAATATTCATGCCCCATGCTCCCACATCAGAAACTGGCGACTTCTTTTCCTTCTCCATTCTTCCAATCTAAATCAACAACCCCAAAAACCCAAATCCTCTGCTTCTCTCTTTTGGATCTTCCCTTTTGGATTTTCCCAATTTATAAAACAAAGGGAGGTAGAGACAGAGTGCAGGCTATGCAAGCACTCACTCACCTCCGGCAGAGAGAGAGAGAGAGAGAGAGAGAGAGAGACAGCAAAGATTAGACCCTTCACCCTTTGTAATAGTGCATATAAAAACCCCCAAAACACAAATGTAAAAGACAAAAGAGAAGGCTAGGCTTGATGGGCTGGCTTCTTCATATTCCCTTTTCTTTTGCTTTTGCTCAGCAACCTTGGCATGTTACCCATATGGGCTCTTCCTCAATCTTACAATTAATAAATCACCACCAAAAATTATTGCCCATAATCAGATTTCAGTTTTACCTCCACCCAGTATCACAGTAGAAAACCATTTAGGTAAAACCATAATTCCTCAAAATCACCCACCAAATTTTTACCTTTTAAACCCATTTTCATGATATCTTCCTTGTTTTTGCCCAATGCCCAATTATATGCTTTGCAAGTTTGCAGCATCCTAGTAAAAAATTCTCCAACTTTCCTCCATTTGTTGTATTATGTAGTGTTCTGGAGTATGCAATCTGATATGTGTTACTTGATGTTTAGTAGTATTTTGAAATATTGAAACTGTTAAAGCATATATAGTTTTTTTTTTCTTTTTTTTTTTATCGAGATCACACAGTTTGCTAGGGTTTTACAGTCTAGGGACTAATCCATGTGAGGGGATAATGTCAAAACACTTCATTCCTCTTAGCCATCAATAATAGATTGAGATTTAACTCAATTTAGCGTGGGCGGGTTTCAAATATGAATATGTTAGAAGAGTTTTTTTTTCTAGACTCATAATAATTTAACCAACTGTAATGATTTCGTGAGTTTAAATTATTAAATTAGATAATTGAATGAGACACATTAGACATAATTTGTCGTATAATAGTTTATAACTCCAGTATTTCAGTACCCTAGATCATCATAATTCATAAACGGGTGCGTCTATTGCCACCCCACAAACCCTTTGTTCACCCCACGTTCTCTTCACACCCCACTTGGATACTTTTTATTGTAAGTCTACTTTGTTCACCCACTTTCAATACCTAAAATACCATTTTCTCAATTCTACTTTGTTCACCCTACGTTCTCTTCTCACCCCACATATATTTTTTTAATTTCAGATTTGCTTTGTTCACCCTACATTTTTCTAATTTTAAATTTATTATATTCACTCATTTGCACAATATCATGCTCTTCCAATAGTGATCGAACTCCAAAAAGAAAATAAACTAAGGAAGACTATAACATTAATATCATTTGTTCTGAAAGTATAAGTCCAAGGTAAGTAAAATCACCAACTGAAGAACAAGAAAAAAATCTCAAATTTAACAATTCATTGATATCAATCGATATCAAGATACGTAATGTCTATAAATGTATCTCTAGTAGCAACGGTCTCCATACTTCTGAGGTTCTTGAACTGATCTATACGTTGTTCATAAATACGGTACAGTTGTCCATTATCTACTTGGTATCTATGCCATACAGGACTAACAGGAGGAATTGGAGCAGATTGAGATATCAAATTTACCTACAGCATAAACAATAATGTTAGTTACGAATAAGTAAAATGAACACAACATATCTAAGTTTCTACTTGTTCCATACCTTAACAAAATGACGGCCAACATATCCAATTGCAAATTCACCACCATCGCAAGCACCACGGTATTCATTTCGACGTTCATTTCTTTTATATAAAGGAAGAAAAGTAATGCACATGGTGGACGATAAATGAATTATTGTCACCCCATAACATGTGGCAATAATGTGTTACGTCCCGAGCCGGGAAGGGGTCGCGGGGCGGAACGAAGTAGAATTCCTGAGGGGGTTTCACTCGGTACCTGCACAAGTAACAGCGTCACGGGGTCGGGACTGGGGTGGCCCAGTCTTCGACTCTCCGATGCTTAAGTGAGCTATATGCACTTGTACGGGTAGATGAATGAAAGTAAGGGAGAGTATGAATCTGTGTGTGAGTATGTGTGTACCTTGAGCTTGTTTTATAGGCTAAGCTTGTGCACCTTGAGTTTGTTTCCAATATGGGACTCTTTGCCCTCCTTTGGAGTGTCTCCTCTTTTGGAGGTGTTTTGCCGCTAGAGTGACTTCGGCAAGCGGTTTGTTGCCGGCCCTTTCTTCCTTGGACGTCTGTGAAGGGCCCACCAGGGCTATCTCGACCGGGTAATTGTACCGTATTCTCGGCTTAGCCAGGTATTTTGGCTATGTACTAACAAGTCCCCAAGTCCCCAGTCCGAGAGAGTTCTTGGGTGGGGAGTTATTCTAGAGATGCCGAGGATAGGTTTTACCCGGGAGTAGGAGGCATGGTGCCGAGTCCCCAAGTCCCCACGCGAGAGTCGCGAGGTGACGGGGGTGATGTTCCGGAAACCTGTTGACAAGAAGACAAGTTTAATGTTACTCTAGCGAGTCAGTCCGCGCTTGGTTGGGGACTGTCGCGAGGTGGCCAGTCAGTCCGCGCTTGATTGGGGACTGAGGCTTATGTGGCGAGTCAGTCCGCGCTTGATTGGGGACCGTGGCTACATGGCGAGGCAGTCCGTGCTTGATTGGGGACTGTCGCGAAGTGGCTAGTCAGTCCACGCTTGATTGGGGACTGAGGCCTATGTGGCGAGTCAGTCCGCACTTGATTGGGGACTGTCGCGAAGTGGCCAGTCAGTCCGCGCTTGATTGGGGACTGAGGCTTATGTGGCGAGTCAATCCGCGCTTGATTGGGGACTGTCGCGAAGTGGCCAGTCAGTCCGCGCTTGATTGGGGACTGAGGCTTATGTGGCGAGTCAGTCCGCGCTTGATTGGGGACTGTCGCGAAGTGGCCAGTCAGTCCGCGCTTGATTGGGGACCGTGGCTACATGGCGAGGCAGTCCGCGCTTGATTGGGGACTGTCGCGAAGTGGCCAGTCAGTCCGCGCTTGATTGGGGACTGAGGCTTATGTGGCGAGTCAGTCCGCGCTTGATTGGGGACCGTGGCTACATGGCGAGGTAGTCCGTGCTTGATTGGGGACTGTCGCGAAGTGGCCAGTCAGTCCGCGCTTGATTGGGGACCGTGGCTACATGGCGAGGTAGTCCGCGCTTGATTGGGGACTGTCGCGAAGTGGCCAGTTAGTCCGCGCTTGATTGGGGACCGTGGCTACATGGCGAGGCAGTCCGCGCTTGATTGAGGACTCGCTACTGATCGTTGCGGGCCGTTGCCTTGATCTCTGAGAGGGGATCATCCAGATGCAGGGGGCTTCCTCCCGTAACCTGTCAATTAAAGAGATATGTGTCAGAAGGTTTAGGGTTTTAGGGGATCGACAAACCTCAGATTTGGGAAGCGTCCCATTTCACCCTCGATTGAGTGGGCGCGAGTGCTTGGCTGTTTGCAACCAGCTTCATTGCTACTACGTGGATCCACTGTTTCACGGTATGAATTGGTGGCGTTCTTTGTCTTTGGATTTATCGGGGGTGAATGAGGCGGTTCATATATCTGTGATGTTGGTAGGAAGCTTAAAGTAAGAGTTTTGTTGTCGGGCTGGCTAGGGTTAAGGGGTGGCCAGGGGAACCGCGTTAGCCGTGTGGTGGGCCGCTATGGGGCGAACAGGTGGCGTTGTGTGGAAATGAAGTGTAGCATGTTTACATGGCAAAGCACTTCATGGCATTTAGAATGAGCCGCTAATGGGCGAAGTGTACATTGTTGGTGCCGCTACTGGGCTAAAATACATGATGTAATTATCTGGGATAGAGATGGAGGTGGCGAGCGTTCCAGGGGCGGGGCAGCACGCGACCATCACAATCTCGGAGATAGAATGTGGCGGGTCCCGGAGCGTCAACTATCTCGAGTGGGCCTTCCCACTTCGCCTTGAGACCAGTAGGGTGGGGGATGACCTCTTTCATGACCCAGTCTCCTATCTTCAGGGGGCGAGATACGACTTTTTTGTTGTAGTACCGGGCTATTTTCTGTTTGTTATTGATGACTCTTAGGTATGCCTTGTCTCGGCGTTCCTCTAAGAGGTCCATATTGAGTCGTAGCCCTGTCGCATTTGTTTCGGGGTCGTAAGTTGTGACTCGCTCACTTGGGACTTCCATTTCCACTGGCACTACCGCTTCGGTGCCATAAGCCAAGAGGTAAGGGGACTCTCCCGTGGCCGTTGTGGGGGTGGTGCGGAGTGTCCAGAGGACGTCCGGGAGCTTTGCTGCCCACAAACCCTTAGCCTCATCCAAGCGTTTCTTTAGGTTTTGCATGATGAGCTTGTTGATAGCTTCTGCCTGGCCATTGGTTTGGGGGTGTGCTGGGGAGGTGTAAAAGATTGATGTGCCTTGATCGGCCAAGAATCCCTGGAATGTGTCATTGTCGAACTGGGTGTCATTGTCAGTAATGATGGTTTGGGGTACTCCAAAACGACAGTACAAGTTTCGCCAAAGAAAGTTGATTACTTTTTCAGTGGTGATTGTTGCGAGGGGCTCTGCCTCAATCCATTTTGTGTTGTAATCCACAATGACAATGGCGTACTTGAACTGTCCTGGGGCTGTGGGGAGTTGACCGATGAAATCGAGTTCCCATTGGCTGAAAGGGACCGGCGAGATGATGACAGAGAGAGGTACCGGGGGATGATGTGCAAAATCTGCAAATTTGTGGCATTGGAGGCATGTTTGAATGACCGCTTTAGTATCGCGCTCTAGGGTTGGCCAATAATATCCCGCGCGGAGTGTTTTGAACATGAGGTTCCGGGCTCCTGCATGGTTCCCACAAATGCCACTGTGGAGCGATTTCAGCACTTTGTGCCCTTCTGCTGTGGGCAGGCACCGCAGTAGGGGACATGATTGGCCTCGGCTGTACAGCTTTCCACCTCTGAGCAAGTAAAGGGAGGCTTTGCGGCGTAGCCGCTGTGCTTCATGCTTGTCTTGGGGCAGGGTGCCGTCCGAGAGGAAGGCAATGAATGGGTCCATCCATGAGGGCTGCTCCCTGGGCTCAAAGGCAAAAATTTCTGAATAGGCTCTTGATATGCTTGGCTTGTCCAATGTTTCGATGTGGACATCCGAGGTCGTGGACTCGGGAGGAGCCGTGGCGAGTCTTGCGAGGGTGTCAGCCTTGGAATTCTTGGCTCGCGGGATTTGGGTGAGTTTGTATGAGGAGAAGCTTTGCAGAAGTGCCCCCGCGAGACTTTTATAGGATCCCAAGTTGTGTTGGTTAGCTTTGAAGTCCCCTGCCACCTGACTGACAACAAGTTGGAAATCACTGAAAATGTGGAGGTGGCGGGCTCCGAGCTCTCGGCAAAGTTGAATGCCTACGATAAGAGCTTCATACTCAGCAATGTTATTGGAGGCTTTGAATTCAAACCGGAGGGCATATTCATACGAGTGGCCCTCGTGGTCCTTGATGATGATTCCCACTCCGCTGAGTTTGCTATTGGAGGATCCATCCACCTGGAGTTCCCAGATGGCATCCCCGGCGGGGATGTCTAGGTGGGGACTGCTATCAGCCAATGGGATGAACTCAGCAATGAAGTCTGCAGCTGCCTGCCCTTTGATGGCCACTCGCGGCTTGTAGTGCAAATCAAACTCTCCCAACTCAACTGCCCATTTGATCATGTGGCCTGAGGTTTTAGGTTTCTGTAATATTTGCCGTAGGGGCTGGTTGGTGAGCACATGGATTGTGTGGGCTTGGAAATATGGTCTGAGTTTCCTGGCGGCAGTGATGAGGGCGAGAGTAAGTTTTTCTATGTCTGGATAGCGAGTCTCTGGATCCGCGAATCCTCTGCCACAATAGTACACTGGGAGTTCCTGATCGTGGGCATGGCGTGTGAGCGCTGCACTGACGGCCGTGGTGGAAACAACCAAGTATAGATAAAGCACTTCTCCGAGAATTGGCTTGGAGAGGAGAGGGACAGTGGCGAGGTATGTCCTTATGCTGTTGAAGGCTTCGTCATGTTCCGGGCCCCAAGTGATTTCTTTCTTATGCTGTGCCTTGAGCAGTTGAAAGAAGGGGTTGCACCTGTCTGTAAGGTGGGAAATAAAGCGTGCTAGGGCAACTAGGCGTCCGGTAAGGCACTGGACCTCGCTCCGGGACGTCGGAGCAGTCATGTCTAGGATGGCTTGGACTTTTTCTGGGTTGGCCTCAATGCCTCTTTCACTGACCATGAAGCCAAGGAATTTGCCCCTCCAACAGCAAGGATGCATTTCTGAGGGTTGAGACGCATCCCGTGTTCGAGGAGCTTAGTGAATACTCTGTCAAGGTTGGCGATGTGGTCATCTTCTGTCTTGCTCTTGACCAACATGTCGTCGACATACACTTCCATAATCTCACCAATTTCATCTTCAAACATGGCGTTAACGAGCCGTTGATAAGTTGCCCCCGAATTCTTGAGGCCAAAGGGCATGACCTCGTAACAGTATAATCCTTTATCGGTGACAAAGGTTGTGTGGGCTTGGTCGGCGGGGTACATTTTGATTTGGTTGTAGCCTGAGTATGCGTCAAGGAAGCTGAGTGTTTTGAATCCAGCTGTGGAATCAACCAGTTGGTCGACTCGTGGCAAGGGGAAGCTGTCCATAGGGCAGGCCTTGTTAAGGTTCGTGTAGTCAACACACATGCGTCACTTGCCGTTAGGTTTGGGGACCATGACGACGTTGGAGACCCATGTCGGGTAGGAAACTTCCCGGATGAATTTGATTTCCTTAAGCCGTTGAAGGCGCGTCTCTTTTGTTTGACAGGGGGGTGGTCTTTGATGATGTTGAGTTTGTGGGTGATGATGTCAGGGGAGATCCCCGGCATGTCGGCGTGGGACCAAGCGAAGACTGCTTGTTTTTCTTGGAGGAAAGTAATGAGCTTGTGGCGGAGTTCCAGGCTGAGACTTGAGCCAATGCGAACTTTCCTTTCCGGGGCAATGGGGGACAGGGATATCCATTCCGTGTCTTCGATTGGATTAGGCCGCGGGGCCCTCTTTTTTTCTGTCCCCTCTGGGTCGTCCCGCGGGTCATCTATGGGTTCCGAGGGGCTGAGAGGCAGCATTTCATAGGCGTTGCGCCCTTGTTGGATGGCGTTAAGATGGCAGTGCTCAATGGCTGCTCGGTCCCCTTGAACTGTCAAGATGCCACCTGGGGTAGGAACTTTCATGAGGAGCATGTGGCCGGCTACGAAGCATTGCAGTCCCCACAGGATGTCCCGGCCTAAGATAAGGTTATAGGACGAGGGACAGTCGACTATGAGGAAGCGAGCTGTAATGGAGGAGCGGCAAGGGGTTGTTCCTACCGCCACGGTTAGGCGGTCTGAGCCTAGCGGTTGTACTATGTCACCAGAGAAGCTGACCAAGGGGTCATGGTTGTTATACAGTTTGGCGCGGTCCCGCCGAAGTCCCTTGTAACAATCAGAGAACATGACACTTACAGCGGCCCCGGTATCCACTAAGGCTCTGTGGCACCTGTAATGATCCACCTGCACATTGATTATTAAAGGCTCACCATGGTGGCGATGTGTGGTATCCTCATCTCTGCGGAATGTCACTTGATCCCACGCTGATGGGGTGATCGTGACACCGCGTTGGATGTTAAGGATGTCTGAGGGTGTCGTGTATTGCCGTGTTACAGAAGACTGGCGTTGGGGGAACCGCGGAGCTCCGCCATGCAGGGTTAGGATCTGGCCATGAGCGCAATATTAGTGGAGTTGTCCACTCTGGACTTTGGCGTCGATGTGGCCAGTGGAACTGTATTGCGGGGAGAGTATGTCGGAGTGGAGATAGGGGTCGTTCGTGCCTTTACATTTCTCCGTCTTCAGTGATTTGGTGGAAATGGGGATGGGTTGGGGAGATGGATTAGGTTGATGTGGCAGGGGGGAGTCATTGAGGATTGGAGATGGCTGGGGGGCCGGGAGTGGAAATGAGGGATGGGCAAGGGGATGAGATATGTATACGATCTGGTTAGGCTCTCCAGAGAGTACGGGACCAGTCTGGCCTTGAAGGGAATCCGGGGTCCCGGCAATTCGCGTTCGTTGTACACGTTACGATGCTCTAACGTGGCGCGGAGCAAGGATTGCTCTTTTTCCAACTCAGCAATGCGTACTCGGTACGCTTCCGCTTCTGCCATTTCCTTCGCCGCTTGCTCGCGGAACGAATGGAAGTCTCGTTTGAGGAGTTCAAGGGCTGTGGCGAGGTCGGGATGGGTAATGGAGGCTGAGCTACTGGTTTGGGGAAGGGATGTGTTGGGTTTAAGTTCCACTTGAGTGTCAGGGTCCACGGGGTCATTAATAATCACCATGGTGCCGAGTTTTAAGGCAAGTGGGAGTTCCACAAGATAGGGGCCCCTCCTTCTAGCGCCAATTGTTTCTACCTGTTACGTCCCGAGCCGGGAAGGGGTCGCGGGGCGGAACGAAGTAGAATTCCTGAGGGGGTTTCACTCGGTACCTGCACAAGTAACAGCGTCACGGGGTCGGGACTGGGGTGGCCCAATCTTCGACTCTCCGATGCTTAAGTGAGCTATATGCACTTGTACGGGTAGAGGAATGAAAGTAAGGGAGAGTATGAATCTGTGTGTGAGTATGTGTGTACCTTGAGCTTGTTTTATAGGCTAAGCTTGTGTACCTTGAGTTTGTTTCCAATGTGGGAACTCTTTTCCCTCCTTTGGAGTGTCTCCTCTTTTGGAGGTGTTTTGCCGCTAGAGTGACTTCGGCAAGCGGTTTGTTGCCGGCCCTTCCTTCCTTGGACGTCTGTGAAGGGCCCACCAGGGCTATCTCGACCGGGTAATTGTACCGTATTCTCGGCTTAGCCAGGTATTTTGGCTATGTACTAACATGTATGGTCATCCAAAAGTCAGTAGGTGCACACCCATTAACAAAATAATCAAGGAAATTCTCTAGCTCACGAAACCGTTTAGCCCCATAAATGGAGTCTTCATATAAAGTTTGATTCCCTCTAAGCTCATCTTGTAAATGTTTACGTACCGTACACCAATCATCATGACCAAACCCCATTGAGATAGCAATGACTCTATATCCACAGTTTCCATCCATATCAACATCTGTTTGATTTGCAATGTATTGTTGATACATAATAGGAAATAGTGTCGTATAGTCGTATGTCAATCTAGGTAGTACAAAGGAGCAAATGTTGTTTGAAACTTGAATAACAAATAAACTATTTCAATAAGCAAAACAACTTTAGATAAAAATGATATTATATTAGTAAGTGCTTACCTTCTGGTTTGAATTGTTGAGCACCTTATTTTTCCTTTTTATGGATACTTGCGACTCTTTGGGCTCTGATTGTTGTTTATTCTTTGAAACCTTCTTCAATTTTTTTCTCCGAGACCTAACGGTGGGATTGGATGACTGACTATCATGACCTGATAATGCACTCACCTACTCAAAGGCAGAAGGTAAACGACGAGTGGGGGAATCTTCTTTACGTGGACGGCCTCGATTATTGGTCTTCATGTGTGGCTCTTTAAGAGATGTAGAACTCAAATTCATGTACTCCTCTAACTTCAATAAAAGTTGTTTCTTCCTCTCCTCATTTTGTTCCTCAAACCACTCCTCTAATCTTATCATATATGGTTTAAGATGAATAACATTTGATCTTCTGCTACTGCTCTTTGGAGGGAGAATACTAAAATCTAACTTCTTCCAATGAGGATGAATACACTCAAGTGGAATGGGATTGTTACTACTTTTGTATGAGACAATCTCGTGAACACATGGCAGCTGATGTATATAACGAAGAGTACATTGACATGAATTGACATTTCCTTCACACTTGTCAATCCTATATATTAAATCATATTAGCATAATAATAAATAAATGAGGACTAATGATCAACTAATAAGAACAAAACATTACATTTTCAACTCGCAGATTATGTTATTTAATGCTGTGATAGATACAAAGCCTCTTAACTCTCTCAACTCCTCATGCTTAGCAGAATGTTGGATAGTGCAACGACTCTTTTCAAATTATGCTTTAATATCAGTATGTTGCAGCTCTATTAAAGAATGGATGTTATCCCATGACAAATTAAAGTTAAGTTGGCTAGACCCAAGTTGTCGTTTTAGCTTTGTATGTGCACTTTCAACCCTATAAAGAAAGGGGGGGGGGGAAGTTAATTAATCTATAAACCATGTAAGAAATATAAACATATCGAAACACATTCAAATTACCTATTGGAAGTAGTAGTACCAAAATGCATAAAGTTGTTTGTCCATGCTGATACAAACTTTTCCTTGTGCACTAACCAAGTGTCCTTCAAATAGGAAATAGCATTTGAATATGATTTGTACCTAACTTCAAATGACTTCAGCCTCTCCCGATACTCCTCCTTAGTTTTGGAAGTAATCACAAATTGCCAAACATCATTAAACATCTCAAACATTTCTTTGGTTTCAAACATGCTATTGCATTTTGCAAACACCCCATTACTAATATGCCATGTACACAACATATGGTGGCTAGTAGGAAATATTCTATGTATGGCATTCATAAGCGCCAAGTCTCTATCTGTAACTAAAACATGAGGAAGATCATCAATAAATAGCTCCTTCAACCAAGACAAAGTCCATGAGTAATTATCTTCCTTCTCTGAATTAAGGTATGCAAATGCAACAGTGAATGTGATGTTAGTTGATGTCACCCCAACAATCTCCAAAAGTGGAAAACGATACCTATTAGTCTTGTAGGTGCAGTCCATTATAATTACATGTGGGAATGAACGTAGAATATCAACATTCGTGGGATGAGTCCAAAACAAGTCTGACAAAACCTCATCTTGTTCAATACTTCTGTGATGCTCAATATAGCTGTGAAGAGATAATTTACTTAACAATTGCTGCATTTATGTTCTTCCGGCCAAATCTTTCGTCCTGTACCTTTGTCTAGCATTATATATTGTCTTCAACGTTGACACGTTTAGCCCATCTCTTTTCTTTATAGTAGTCAAAATTTGCTTAGGTCGCACAAAATTCTTAGACATTTCCACCAAGAGCTGATTTTCTTCTTCAGTCAACCTCGCTGCATAACTATGTCCCTGGAGATAGTTTGAAGCGTCATGATTATGCACCCCACGTACAACTTCCAATTTCCTTTCATTTCCATCTCCAACATTCAATCCCCTCAATAAGAATGGGCATCCACACTTTTTGGTACCAGTGTTCCTCGGGCATGGACGCTTCCCTGTTTTACTTTAAGAACCAAAATTTGACTCATCGGAATGATTAGATTTCCTTGGCCTATACTCACCACTTCTTTCACAACAAAATGTTATCCTAGGTCTCTTCCGTCTTTTTCCAACACCCCCAGAATCAGACCTCATAGTAATCACCACCAGATTATTTTGCATTGCTTGTGCGTGAATCCATTCAATCAATGCGTGTTTGCTCTCAAATACCTATGTATATGATACTATTATTATTATGATTACGACAATATAACGTACAACATTACAAATTCATATTACCTCATTAGTTGTGAATATGCTTGTAGAGTCTAATAGGTAGTTTGATGAAACCCTACTACCCTTAACAAAAGCCTCATCTATAGGTCCCTGCATTTGATAGCACCTGGATCCTACCAAAATAAAATAAAAATAAATAACTGAACCAAACTGAAAGTATATATGCAGAAGTAAATATCTAATCGATAGAAAGTATATATGCAGAAGTATTTAATCGATAGAAAATATATATGTAGAAGTAAACTGAAAATATATATGCAGAAGTAATTAGTATCTAATCAATATATGCAGAAGTAAGTATATAATTGATATATGCAGAAGTAAACTGAACCAAACTAAAAGTATATATGCAGAAGTAAGAATCTAATCGATATATGCAGAAGTAAGTATATAATGTTAGATTGGTAACAGATGGGAAAAGGAAATCTGTATACAAAAGTGATATGGAGACAAAGGTTTTTGAGTTGCTACTGTAGAGCTCTTGTTTTCTATTGATTTGAATTGTTACAGCAATACAACAGCAGGGGGAAAATTTATATGCAGCCTAGGTCTCTAATCGGTAGAAAGTATATATGCAGAAGTAAACTGAAAGTATATATGCAGAAGTAAGTATATAATCGATATATGCAGAAGTATATAATTGATATATGCAGAAGTAAACTGAACCAAACTGAAAGTATATATACATAAGTAAGTATTTAATCGATATAAGTTCTTTTTCTTCCCAAAAGACCTAACAGGTTCACCAGTTCAGAAACTCTATACTAAATGACATCAAAATATCACCCTAAATTACCACATACATGGAAGCTTTATCATCAGAATCTGTTTGGCAAAATGAGGATGCCACTTCCACTTCCTGTTTCATGATGGGAATCATAACTTTGTCATACCATTTACAGGAATGCAGTTCCAATTTCAATATAACAAATCAAGTGCCACTAAATTTTCATGTGTGTGTGTGTCAAGAAAACAATTAAATAGTGACATAACCATAACAAGTTGAATAACCACATTCAACACCAACCATGATGGCAGAATGAGAAAGATTCTGACACTCCACTTCTTTCCCAATTAAGAAAGGATGCTGCATACAATTGGCGAGCTTCGTCTGCTTCGACGATCGTGAAGAAGAATAGACTAGAAACACAAATCCTATGATTCCTATCTACAAATATTCTAGAGCAAACAAAGATGAGAATCTACCTGTATCCGACTACAACGTGGAGAGCATGCTAGCGTCTTCAAACTCCATAGAACAACAAATGTGATAAATTTTGGGTTAGGGTTTATGAAATACGTGTTAATCCAAAACAAAATCATTAAATAAAAAGAATTTGTAATTTGTAACAACATGTCGTCCGTTGCTGTAATTTTACATCAAGGTATTTTGGTCTTTTAATAAATCAACAACATATGATGTGAACAAAGAGGTTTGTAAGGTGACAATAGACGTACCCTTCATAAACCCCTACGTTTCTTCTTAATCTCCTAACCCGAACGGTGAAATTTCAACAAAAGTGAGGTCAAATGTTACTATAACAGCGGAGACACTCCAGATTTGGGCTTTACGTGGTTCTGTGATCTGCAACCCCTTTTTTGATCTGAAAGTGATCTGGAGCATGATGACGCGCAGAACAAAATTATTAATTGGGGAGATGCAACCACGAAGGTTGATTATTGCAGAAAGTGAGAACTCAAGAAGAAATAAGAAGCAACCTACGAAGCTTGGAATCATCAAAAAGTCTAAAGAATTGACCCCTTGGACCCGGCAAGAGAAGTCGACGAGTGGAATCCTTCCCGAACTATTAGGCAGCATTGCAATTCCTTCATCAAAAAATCTTGTGCCCGTCAATCTTGAATATTTTTCATGATTTTGTTCTTCTGTTTGACCTGCCTTCAATTCTTTAAGGCCTAATTTCTACAAGTGATACACCTTACATGTTTTCATCATTTGGTCAGCTTGTATAATCATACGGTAGAGATTGCGATGTATGGTATGCATTGTACTTGCCTTTTCAAATCAGATGCTATTATTTTCCTCATGTTGCAGCAAGTTTGAATTTCTCGATGCTTGTGATAGAAAAATGTGGTGTGTTTAAAATCGACTAACGTTATTTTTAAGCCATTCAAAAGTTCTCAAGTTCAAAATCCCACCTAAAGAAAGAAGAAAAAAAAAACCATGTTTTCTAGCATCAAAGTGTATGTCACATATTAGTTTGTTTTTTGAAAGATAGACGTCATTCCATTAACTAGCAAAAGTTACATAGAAATAGCTCACTCTTAAAAAGGCTACGACAAGATTGAGTCATCTGTATGAAGCTTTAATTTGTTTAAAATCAAAATAAAAACGGTACAAAAACAATCTAACATGCAACTAAAACTGAATGAGCACAAAGAAACTCAAATGCTATTTCCTAATTGTCACATATTAGTTGAGGGCAGAGCTTATGTGACTATAAAACCTGTGGTAACTGGTAAGATCCAAATTGTTGTTTCCAAAATAGTTTTGAAGTTCACCTCGCCTAAATTAGACAGGAACATAAAGAAAAAAGAAGCACAATACTAATTCTCCAAAGGGCATCCTCTAATTCTCTACTTTTATAGAATGCTTGATATCTTAAAAGAGCAGATATTAGATTAGAATAATACCAAGGTATATTCTCAGACCTACTGTATAATTGGCTGGATTCGGATGCAATAAAAAAAAAGGGTTAAAAAACCTTTGTTTACTATAACAATTAAAAAAAAATACTACAGCAATCCATGTTAACCCGCGACAAAAGACAAAAAACAGAAAGGAAGAAGAAAAAAGCTAAATGTTTCTAGCAAGCAAGATAGAATAAGAACAAACACCTCACATCGGTCGATTGGCCTCTTCTGTCCTTTTCTTTTATCAATCATTAGAAGTATTCGGAATTGATCGAACTCATTCAACTCGAAGAATTACCGTCTTTTTAGTTTAAGAATCAGTTTAGAAAAATGAACAACTGTCTGTTTTTGAACAATTAGCAATCTCAGTAGGTGATGATGAGATAAAAAAAAAATGACATCTCACTACTATAAACAGTTGTAAAACATGGAAAACCCATATTTCAAAAGATTTATACAAATAAAGACGGAAGCTCAAACCCAAAACAATACAACATCAAGCCTAATTCAAATTCTTAATGCATAATGACCATAATACCCAAAATTTTGACAAAATTATAGACCATGCCACTCTCTCTCTCTCTCTCTCTCTCTCTCTCTCTCTCTCTCTCTCTCTCTCTCTCTCTCTCTCTGATGACCATGTTCAACAAGACTCGGACTCCGGGCCTCGCCGGTCACCGCTCTGATCATATCTGCAGGCGTTGAAATTGCAAGGAGGTGAGGAAGGGAGGAGAAGACGCATGATGAAAGGATGAATGGTGATCAAGGCTTCAATGAATCAGACCAGATATGATTTGGTTCTTCTTCTTCTTCACCAGATCTGTTGGCGTTGAAATCGCAAGGAGGCGAGGAAGAGAGGAGGAGATGAAGAATGAAAGAAGCTTCACCGAATCCGACTTTAATTATTCTTCAATCTCTACAACTTGGTTTACTTAAAGAGTCATTGGAATTATAACTCATAGCTTTGAATTTGTCAGCAAAAATTGATCATTTGTAGCTAATTCGTGCTCTTGCTTCATGTTGCTATTGTCTCATGCTGCTACTGTATTTTGTTATGTGATGTTATTATCTGTTGTTGTGTGTTGCTACTGCATGTTGTTGTGTGCTGCTACTACGTGTGTTGTTGTTGTGTGTTGTTGTGTGCTGCTACTGCGTGTTGTTGTTGTTGTGTGCTGTTACTGCGTGCTGCTGCTACTACTGTGTGCTGCTATGTGCTGCTACTGCGTGCTGTTGTGTGATGCTACTGCATGTGTTGTTGTTGTGTGTTGTTACTGCATGCTGCTTTATGTTGCTACTGCGTGTGTTGTTGTCGTGTGCTGCTACTGCATGTTGTTGTTGATGTGTGTTTCTACTGTATGTGTTGTTGATGTGTGCTGCTACTGCATGTCTTGTTGTTATGTGCTGCTGTTGTGTGCTGCTACTGCCTGTGTTGTTGTTGTGTGTTGCTACTGCGTGATGCTCTGTGTTGCTACTGCGTGTGTTGTTGTCGTGTGCTGCTACTGTATGTTGTTGTTGATGTGTGTTTCTACTGTGTGTGTTGCTGATGTGTGCTGCTACTGCGTGTGTTGTTGCTATGTGCTGTTACTGCAAGTTGTTGAGTCACGTTGCTGCTACTGTGTGTGTTGGCACTGTATTTGTTAATTCATGTTGTTGTTGATGTGTGTTGCTACCGTGTGTGTTGTTAATGTGTACTGCTACTGTGTGTGATGTTATCATGTGCTGCTACTGCGTGCTGTTGTGTGATGCTACTGCATGTGTTGTTATTGTTGTTGTTGTGTGTTACTACTCTGTGCTGCTCTGTGTTGCTACTGCGTGTGTTGTTGTCGTGTGCTGCTATTGCATGTTGTTGATGTGTGTTTCTACTGTGTGTGTTTTTATGTGTGCTGCTACTGCGTGTGTTGTTGCTATGTGCTGTTACTGCGTGTTGTTGTGTGCTGTTGTGTGTTGCTACTGCCTGTGTTGTTGTTGTTGTGTGTTGCTACTGCGTGCTGCTTTGTGTTGCTACCGCGTGTGTTGTTATCGTGTGCTGCTACTGTATGTTGTTGTTAATGTGTGTTTCTACGGCGTGTGTTGTTGATGTGTGCTGTTACTGCGTGTGTTGTTGCTATGTGCTGTTACTGCAAGTTGTTGAGTCACGTTGCTGCTACTGCGTGTGCTGACACTGCATTTGTTAATTCATGTTGTTGTTGATGTGTGTTGCTACCGTGTATGTTGTTGATGTGTACTGCTACTGTGTGTGATGTTGTTATGTGTTGCTACTGTAAAGTGTTAATTCATGTTGATGTTGTTGTGTGCTATTACTGCCTGTTGTTGAACTTCCGTATCAACAACAATAACAGAAAGTAACAGTAGCAAATCTTTCCCCCCTCCTATGACTCATTTATTGTTTAAGTCTTCAAGCAGTAACAGAACTAGAAGATTTCATTTACTGAAAAATCTTAAAAGGAAAGACGTTTCTTTTTCAAAAACATATTTAATTAGTATAAAGTTAGCTTGGTAAATTAAACCGTGACATATGACATGCAGAGAAAAAAAATGTCTTTAATTGTTAAAAACTATCCTAATTTGTTTAACAACACAAGTGAAACTATTTATGTTTCAAATCCTGTGGATATATATATATATATATATATATATATATATATATATATATATATATATATATAATTTGCTATAAGAATAACCTTTCACTCGGCAGACCTGAACTTTTCGCCGATGGGGAATCGAGCTAAACAAGTAAACAAAACCAGCAATACAACTAAGAACCAACATACATTTTTTCCTTTTCGCATTTACCAATGATTCGAATAAAATCGCAAACTAAATAGTGAAGCTGCTTGTCATATGGCACACCACATATTCCATGTCTCCCATCAAAAGATTTATGTTACTATCAAATTCTAACGAATGTAGGAATCACAAAAAGAGTAAATATAACATAGACAAAGCAAGCATTGAGTTGTGGTGTTGAGCTTCTCAACTGACATAAGCAAAACACAAAACAGGACCAGAACCGTCACAAATGCGACCTGATGATCTAGAGGAAAGCATCCTTCTCGAGCAACTTAAGTACATCGTTTTGGTTGTTGAGCTTGGCGACATCAATGGGGGTCTTCCCAT
This sequence comes from Fragaria x ananassa, assembly GCA_034370585.1. Classification (NCBI taxonomy): domain Eukaryota; kingdom Viridiplantae; phylum Streptophyta; class Magnoliopsida; order Rosales; family Rosaceae; genus Fragaria; species Fragaria x ananassa. Next base: position 21,234,523 of record CP139769.1, read on the forward strand.
CCATGTTTGCGAGTGTGCTGCAGATACAAGAACAAAGCTTAGAAAACTAAGTATAGCTAAGTGGGTTAAGAATCAAATTTTACATGAACAAATTAGGATATTTTAAACTTTCAGAGAAAAAATGTTGGCTTACACAGCTGCGCCGTTTTCCAATAGAAGGGCCACACATTCCTTCCTGCCATAACCAGCTGCATAATGAAGTGCAGTGTTTTTATTCTTATCCAAGGCATCCACTTTTGCTCCAGCCTCTAGAAGTACCTGAGCACACTTTGCCTGAAATGAAATGATATCTATTTAAAAACTCCAATGGTAACAAGTATTGGCATGCAGAATCAAGAAAGTCAAATGAGAGGAAAGCTTAACTTCTAGAAAATATCATACCTCGCCATAGCCGCAAGCAAAATGCAATGCTGTTCTTCCTTCTGAATCTTCCTCATCTTTGTCAACACCAGCAGCTAGCGCATTTTTCAAACCCTGATTAACAAAGTAAAAATTAACACTATATATTTCCTAACTTGGCTGAAACATATAACCAAATATAAATATGTAAGTGAAAATTGATGCTCGTGCAAGGATACTAAAATGCTTGACCAAAAACGAAAGCTTGGCTGCTTGAGGGAAAAACACAAGTTTTGAACTAAACTTTACAAGTAAAAAAGAGGTATTGAAGGGGACAGAGGCAGATGATGCAGTCCGGTGTTATACCTCCACATCACCAACACTAGCAGTGTGATGAACTATGGGTTCATCCTCAGCTCCAGCATCTTCTGCTTCTTCAGGTGACCAGGGCTTATCCCCTGAAACTTCAGAAGGTGCTCCATCGGGCCCAACTGCAAGACCCATTGCTTCTCCCAACTTCTGTAAAACATCTTTATCATTCCAGTATCTGCACAGCAGTATTCCATCATTTAGTTAAACCAAAGTTAAGAAATGCCCAAAACCCATGTGAAGAAGAAAAATGTTATAGTTAAAAACCATCATCCTGTAGGAAGTCTAGCATTCCTAACCTCATCATGGCAGCAGGACCCCCAGTCTCTATCTCTTCTAAAATAGGCTTCAAAGAAGGATCTTCTTTGATGCGTGCCATACGCTCCTCAAGCTGATCTTTGTTTGATGGATTCGTGAAACTCTCAAGCATTGAATTCATGGATGGATCCTGTGGTCGGAAGATTAATAAGATTTAAGAAACTCTTCCTTGTGCAACACTAAGAAAAATACAAGTATAGTTTTGATTGCTTAAAGGCCACCAATACCTGCATCAAAGCACTACCAAGGCGCTCAGCCATGTTCATAAACTGAGGATTCTGCATAACCTGTTGCATGGTGGAATAGTATTGTTGACTATCAAACTGAGGGACACCCTCATCAGCTGGGGCACCTTGAAAAGTTTTCTGAAGTTGCTCTGCCATCTGGGTGAATGAGGGGTCTTTCGCTATCTGTTCAGCTAGTTCCTTGATACTTGGATCCTGTCATTTAAGACATTTGTGAGCAAAAAAACATAAGATAGAACTTCAGCACTTGAGCACGGATTGTTAAGAGGAAGTGAAAACGCCTTAAATATCTAAGAGTTCCAGTGGTAAAGGAAAAAACAAAAGATTGGAAGAGGTAAGAGCACTTCATTTATTAAAGAATTTTTCCACCTCTTGTGAATTTTCATAATATACCGAAATCCAATACTAACATGAACATCAAAACATAAATAATTGAATATCTTATAACTTAGCCCTGCCTAACAAGTTCATAGCAGTAATTGGAAAACAGGATCACTTATTGAGTCAAGATTTCACCTAACATCTAGCTCACGTCCATTACTAAAGAGAATCTAAGATTTTGTAAATTGGATAACATCATACATATTCCTCCATTAGAATTAGTCAGAGAATGGACACGTGGATCAAGGGAAAAATGAGATCTCCATGAATATAAAATGCCTGAACATTAGTTCATTAATTTTTTTTTTTATTGTAAGAGAAACTATAACTTCCATTACACCATATAACTCATTGTTTCCTTTTATGCTCATTCGTTAAAACGGTTTGCCCCTTCTTTCTAAACCTAATATATGAATAAAACTTAAAAGTATTCAAAAGATGTAACATACATTCAGCAAGCCAGTCATGGCCGAGAAATCAAAAGGATTGGGACCAGCGCCTCCAGCTTCCGGGAACGGAAAAGGCATTCCTCCTGCTCCTGCTGGAAACGGGAACCCTCCCGGCGCTGCTTGTGGTGCCGGCGACTCCCCAGAAGATGTCTCAGATTTGGAAGTCTTCTCTTCCTTGGGAACTGTCTTTGCATCTGTTTGAAACATAAAATGAACATCAGAACAGCAACTTCAAAATTTTATATGGAATAAAAAGATCAGTACATAGCGTCCAATTCCAAGTAAAGACACGACAACAGTTATCCAAATAGCCATCGATCCAACTTCACCCCAAATACAGCCAAAACCAATCAATTCACAAAATTGCCTCTACTTGGATACAATCACACAATAGTAAGCATTCGTTGATCAAAACTAGTAACTCCAAGCAAATTGAACACTAAACACTAAAAATTCTCTCTTCCAACCCTAACCTAATCCCAATCCTTCACCAGAAACACTATGTTCTACATCGATCAATTCAATTCAATTCAACAAAAGATGGAATAACTAATCAAATCAATACAGAAGAAACGCAGAAGTAAAAAGCGTACCAGCAGGCAAATCCTTCTGAGCAGAAGCCATAGTATCGCCTGAATCGAAGCACAAACAGAGTCAGAATCACAATCACAATCAAATCAAGGATCAAAAACCTAAGGAGCGAATTGAAACCTGAGTCTGATTCGATTGAAGAAGAAGCAGAGAGAGAACCTAGGGAGCACGCAACAGCGAACAGTGAGAGAAAGAGAGATGCTGGGCTTCGCTGGAGTTGAATCAGACCCCTCTTGGAGTTGTAGGGAGTGACGATATAAGAAAATGAAGGGGTTTTATCTAATCTAGGGGAAGGCTCTCAATCTCACCACCGATCTTTCTGAACCACTCAGTGGGCCACCTCAATCCTCACCCTATTCCCCCATTTTACTCTCACTTGGGCTCATTGGGCCAGCATTTGGGTAAATCTCATCATCTACCTCTTGTCCAAGAATTCTTTTTTTTTTTTTTCCTTAGTGCACAAGTTACTAGTCCTCATCCAAGAATTGGAAGCTTTGGTAGCAAAAGGTGGAAAAGGTATACTTGTTGGAAAAACAAAGTGCCCTACACCTTGTCATCATCTGATAACCTTGTCATCATCTGACTTCTGAAATACTGAAGGGGTCAGAATGTAAAACATTTCCTCCCTATATATATGGCTCTAATAACCTTGTCATCATCTGACTTCTGAGTTTGATATGCCAAACCAGGCATCCCTTGATGATGCACGATCAAGACTAACGAATATCCCAAAGACAAGACAGTTTCTCAACATTTACATCGTCAATGGGATCCAAAACCTCCATTTGATCGTGAATGAGTGAGGATGTCCCAACCCGCTCCTGAGGTGTCCTACAGGTAATTCCTAATCCCATTCCTCTGAATCCGATTCTCATTTTCTTTCTTCTCCCAATTTGAATCCTACAAGATTTAGGTAAAGTTCAATGCCAATTCCTCAACATTACTGAATAATGGGTATACTTGAGCTTTCATCTCAATTGGGCTGATCTCAATTGGGTCACTGTGTGTTTACCAGAACTTGATCCTACTGGTGAAAGTTGACCATTGCCTAAAACATGCATTGTTGGTCATCTTTTTACTTGTTTTTGGGTGATTGATACTGAAGTTACAGCTCTCTGATTGTTGAATCCCTATGAATATTGGGTCTTGTGGATTATGTTTCTGTTGTGTGCTTGAAACTGGAATTTACAATAGTTTTATTTTTATGCAGAAATTGATTTATCTTTTGAATCCCTTATTACAGTTGTGGGTCTTGTGGATACCCTTTGCATTTGTCATCTGCAAATCGTATTGCCTCTGGTTCTGGGATAGGCTCTGATTATCAGAAATCTGTCAAGAAAGGTTTTATTGCCTTCGATTCGGTTGATCTTAGTCGCTTCACGCAGGTTGATGAGGTAAATTGTTTTCCTGTCTCTTGGGGTCAGCGTTCAAAGACTAAGCTCCTCTGCCGCAAATGTGGAGTTCATATTGGTTATGGATATGGAGACTCATCTGTTCTTTGTGGTTTTGACTCTCCCACCTTGTCTACTTCAGCATATAGAAAGTTCTCTGTGAAAATTCGAGCTTTACAGCCATCTGAAGAGTGCTAAAATGCTGCAACAAACTGCTTGTAATTCTAGTACTTTTGCTCTTACTTCCATTATGGACTTGCCTGATGATTGTCTCTTCTTTATTTTCCAACGCCTTGATTCTTGCTCTGACCGTGAATCCTTTGGCTTGACTTGCCATCGCTGTCTTCGTATTCAAAATCTTAGCCGCCGGTCCTTGCAGTTTCAGTGTTCATTTACGCAACTTGACATTTCCTCATTATCACATTCCAGCATTACCATTAACAGTTCCCATGTCCATAGGCTGCTTACTCGCTTTCAGCATTTGCACTCATTGTCCCTATCTGGTTGCACACACTTACCTGATTCAAGCTTGAGCCATTTGGCAAGCTATGGTTCAAAGTTGCAAACACTTTGCCTGGATTGCTGTTTTGGTATTACTGATAATGGGTTGTCTGTGGTAGCTACTAGTTGCCCCTCATTACAAGTAATCAGCCTTTATCGCTGCCAAATTACTGATTCTGGGCTAGAAAGTTTGTCTAAATCTTGCTCAGTATTGAAGGATGTGAATCTCTTGTACTGCCATGCTATTTCTGACTCTGGGTTAAGAGCTCTTTCACAGAGGTGTCGTCAGCTTCAGGCAGTTAAGATATCAAATTGTAAGGGAGCCGCTGGTATTGGCTTTCAAGGTTGTTCTTCAACTTTAGCTTATGTAGAAGCTGAATCTTGCAAGCTTGACCCAGAGGGCATTTCGGGAATCGTCAGTGGAGGTGGGATTGAATATTTAAACCTATCTGGTTTGATTTGGCGTAAAGGTGGAACTGGTTTGGGAATAATTGGAAGAGGGTTTGCTCTGAGGCTTAAGATTCTTAACCTCCGGATGTGTAGAACCGTTGGTGATGAGTCTATTGTAGCAATTGCAGAAGGTTGTCCACTACTTGAAGAATGGAACTTAGCATTGTGTCATGAGGTTAGGATAGTTGGATGGTCTTCTATTGGGGCGAACTGCCAAAAGTTGGAAAAACTTCATGTGAATCGGTGTCGCAATCTATGTGATCGTGGTTTGGAGGCTTTGCGAAATGGTTGCAAGCAGCTCTCTATTCTGTACATGAACGGTTGTGTTAAGGTTACACCTACGGCAGTAGAGTTGTTCAAATGTTATAGGGGTGATGTTACCATCAAGGTAGAAGAAAGAATGTGTATAGGGCCTTTGTGGTCATTAAGATGATTATGTATGATTTATTGGACATGAAAATGTCAATCAGATGCTTCAGATTTAATATGCTTGGAGCTTGGACATGAGACTCTGAGCTAGTGCTTTGGAGGATGATCAATGATTTTTAATTTTCTGATACTGATATTGATGAAAGCAATAAGAGGCTGTTTGGTCTAGGGAATAGTATTTTTGTTTCTTTTCACTTCCATTTTCATGATTTATCTGATATTGATGAAAGCAATAAGAGGCTGTTTCGTCTAGTGAATAGTTTTTTTTTTTTTTTTGTTTCTTTGTACTTCCATTTTCGTAGGTTATCTGCTTCCTACCCGTCCCCATAAATCATCTGATTCTCATAATGAAATCCAAAAGTTATAATAACACAATGTCAAGAGAACTCAGTTCAGTTGTAATAGATATATGCTATATCATTATTTGCTGAAAATAATACAAGGAATTACTTAGAATAGATGTTTATTTGCTGAATCACGAGATACTGAAAATAACACCACTCATTGAGTCTGCTTCATAGTACAGATCATTTTGTGGTTCACAGTGCTGATACTACTCAAGATGAACTGGTACTCTCTTCTGTACTATCATCTGGAAACACTGCCTCATACAGTTTATTCCTCCAGAAGTCGATCTCTTTTCTCATATCTTCATTCATGGCTGCCAGAGAATATAAAGAATTAGTACGTTCATTATGGATAATTCTTTATCAACTGTATGCAGGGTTTCGCAACACCATTACCATCTTGCCGTTTGATCTTCTCCAGCAAATTGTGATGGATTGTTTTCAATTCTGTGTTTATATCTTGAAGCACAGATTCCTCCTTCTGCACAAAAAAACATTGGTCATGATTAACATCAATTCAGTTGCGGAGTAACAAGGTTCGATGTCGATATACCTCGACAGCAGCTAGCTTGTACATTTGAGCTGCACTTTGAACTACCAATCGTTCTCTCCTCTGTCTAAGCTCTACACATAAAGAAAATTTGTGTTCAGTTTACCAGTACTACCAAAATAGTTCAAAAAAGAATGCATTAAAGAACATACGGGCGATTTGCCTAGCCAGAGCATCGCTTGGAGAATTTGGGTCAGCCATATTCCTATCTGCTTCTTCTGCTGAAAGAACTCAAAGAACAATTACAAGAAGATATAGACATTTTAATTTCATTTTAGTTGCAACAATTTAAATTGGAAAAGACAATTGATTACTTCTCCATTATCTTCGTATCTGGAATTACTACACATATCCATTTTTTTTGGTTTAAAAAGATGGCAACAGTAGATTTCATCATGTTTTTCAAAACTACACATAGAAGGTTAGAAACGGTAGATCTCACAAATAATTTCCTCTTTGCCCAAAAAAAGAATATCAGATTTGACATTCATACTTATGAGTTGTGACATTTATGATGCAATTATTTCAATTGACCAGTAAGTCACGGCTCACTCGCTAACTATAAATGTCACACGTGCGTGATTTCGTTTCAATCATATACTATATGTAAAGTATTAATATCTATATACGTGATTTCGTTTCAACCATATACTATATGTAGAGTAATATATATCTATATATAAGTGATTTCGTTTTAACCATATACCACAACCTATCATGTTGCGGTACTAACATAAGATTTCCCTATACCCCCCTACCTAAGAACTTTTAAAAGAAAAGATTACTAGCCAGCCAAAACATAAGCTTTTACTCAAATAACCCTCAATCATTAAAGAACTCAAGAAATTTTAAATGTAAATGGATAAAACTGCAAATTAAAAAAAGAAAAACAAGAGAACAAAACAAAATAGAGAAAGCAAAAGTAACGAGAATGTTAAGTAGAAGAAAGTTCATCCATTGTGTTTACAATACTACAACCTACAAACAGTCCATGAATAAATATTGGACTTGAAAGAAAAGATCAAATATGACGAAAATATCATGTCAATACAAAACTTTATTGCAAATGCAGCCTATTGACTACTTACATGGTCACAAAGCTATTTTTCTCTGATGCGATTGCAATGCAATTTCTAGCTTGTATTTATAGCTCATTTGACACCTTATGTGACACTCTCGTATTGATTTTGATTTTTCTAGGACATTGTTCTTTTACGATTAATTACGTATATATGATGTGTACATTATTAGGTCCAGAAAACAAGTGTGTCATATATGTTTTCCTTTTCAAATAGGTTTTTAGATGGAATGAAATATCATAGAAGAAATGAGCAGACGTCCTACTACTTGTTCTTGAAGAAGTTCATGCACTATACTGGATTCAGCTCTCATATTCAGTTTTATCCAATTGATTGTATAATTTTGCATTCCTAGTATATATATATATATATATATATATCATTATATAACAAATTGTGATAAAAAGAATCATAATTAACATAATTAAAGAAGGTCAAACCAGATTCCATGTAAGGACAAATTTATTTTTGATTTCTGATCAAGCTAGCAACAATTTTCAATCATTGATGAGTTGTAGATTCTGGATTTTTCGAATTTGAAATTTAAAACTGAGATTTATTTAGTGAAATTAGAATTATTACCTTTTTTAGTTCTATAGGTACAATGTCTCTTTGATAATATTGTTGAAACTATGGTCAAATGTGTCTGTTGTTATTATTCAAGATGTGTTCTATGAAGATCGTATCGATCTCTCTCTAAGGCTTGTTTTAATTCCTCACCGACTACCCGTTGTTCTATGTAATCTATAATTAATATAAATATCAGACGTGGGCCTGGCTGAGTTTAAAACCATGTTTCAAAAATAAACATTGCCGCACAAAATTACAGACAACATCCAACTTTTATTTAAGAAAATCTGAAAATAGACAATATTAGATGTAAAAACCTCTTTGTTTTTGGGGAAAAAAATGTATTTGTCTTATTTTAGATGAGCAATATGTAGGAGAGTAAGGAGACCGATGAGAGTAGAGTTTCAATTAGTAAAAAAATTGATTTGTGTTATCTATTACAGTGCAAAGTTACTAATGAACAAACAAGATTGACAAAAATGTCACGACACTTGCTTGAGTGAAACTCTTATTTAAGTTCGAGTTTCAACATTCACAAAGCCCTTGTTGGTTATGTGTTGGGTATATAGGACCAGCATGACCCATATGACGTTGGTAAAAAACGTCAGCATTCAAAAAGTCTGTCGGATGCCTACATGTTTTTAAAGTGGAAAACCTTGGGTCAACGAGGTCTTACTGCTCATGTGAAAATCAACTTGGACCTAGATGAGTGGGGTTTCTATGGATCACATGTGGTTGATAAAGTTCATGCGTTGGTGTGGTGCCTCCCTCGGATCCAAATAGAGAGATTCTAGTCGCTCATCTCAATTTGCTTTGTATAACTCTATTAAGTTTTGTCCAAATTTATTTTCGGTTTTACCCTCCAATATTATTTGCACTTTAGTTTTACTGTGTTCTTTCTTGAGGAACAAAACCTTCTTCTTTTTCTATCTCAAAAATAACAATCTCTTCCTCCTCCTCAGTGGCGGATCCAGCCATGGCTTACCTAGGCTTAAGCCTAGGTGAAACTTTTGAGGTGAAGAAAAAAAACTACTTCATACAAACATAATTAAATTGTACCAGAATTTTCTAAGAGAAGGCTTTTGGAGCAGATGTCTTGAACTTAACAAGCTTATTTTTAGTATGTAATAGACAATATATGTACGATATTAGGAAGCTAAGCTTGATTAAACATCAAGGCAACTGAAACTTATTGAAGAATGTCTCTGTGATCATGACTAAAATGGCTTCTTTGGATACATTTTAATTTCAAAATAAATTATATTGATACTAGAATGATATCGTTTTGGTAACTAGTTAAGGTTTAAGACTACTGCTGAGACTCATCCGTAATTTTCAATTCTTAAAATTTCAAATTCTCAATTGCTGACTACTCGAGTCAATTGTCTTTCTACTTTCCTATTCCTTATTTTGTAAGGTTCAGTTAGTTTTTTCACAAAAAATTCGGCCTTGTTTTCTTAGGTTTAGTTAGATTTTCTCACAAAATTTTGGGTCTTGATTAAAGATTTTGAAGCTTTGCGCATTTGTTTTGTAAGGTTTAGTTAGTATTTTCACAAAAATTTCTCACACTGTCAAGATTTGTTTGATTTCTTTTGTTACATTTAGCCAGGGTAACAATTTCATCTGCTCCTCCTCCCACTTCTCTGTTGATGGCATCCGGGTCACCAAGCTCCTCCTCTCCCTTTCATCCTCCTCCCGCTATTATGAGCTCTTCTGATAACAAATATTTGTTATCAATTCCATTTCTTTCTGGTGAATAACAAGCAAAATTGATCACCTTTTCAACTTGATTCTTGTTAAGCCCAACAAGCAAAATTTTTGTTATCATAAACTAAAATTGTTGGCTTGATTCTGAGATTGAATACAGGTTTTTGTCTCTCTTTCTTCTATGATATAGGTTCCTCAATGCTCGTGTGCTCAATTTTTTTTTTTCTTGATGAACTTTCTTGCAGGAAATCAAAAATTTATATGGTAGACAATGGATTCCCTGTTCATGTGGATGAAAGAATAAGGATGCTAGTCTTCAATTAATGTCAATACAAAAGAGTGAGTACAGCACAAGAAACACTACAGTTATTTTCTAAACCACAATTTTAACTCGAGAAAAACAGCAGTAACAACCAAGATAGCCAGAACGACTCCATATCCAGCATTCCATCCCTTTCCTTCTCCTCCCAAATGGATTCCGTAGAATATATTTGCTACTGCAAGAATTATCAGAAGCCTTCCCACGCTTTGATGGTACCAATTCCAGTATTTTCGTGCTTTCGACACCTTATCTGGTCGAGCCAAAAATGCCATCACCTACATATTTGTCAGACTCTCAGTAATCAGGATATATCATTTATCGGATAGATATCGAATCATGTCCGGAAGTGCATTTTGTTACCAAACAGCATACGAGATTAATAGAACATGTCAAGTTATGCTTGTGTGCAAGTGAAAACAAAGAGTAATGACAAACCTGCAGACATCCAAGCACAAGAATGAAGATACCAAGAGCTTTGTGGGTGGAGACATCAGCACTAATCTTATTGTCTAAGACAAATCCACAAATGACACCTATTATTCCGAAAACAAATGCGAATGATTGGATGCCAATATGAAGGTAAAACCAAAGAGGTTCATACGACTTTAAGTGACGAGCAACTATTACTCCAATCAGTGTTTTAAAAAACGCGCCTCGGGCGCGCCTTGAGGCTCAAAAAGCGCGAGGCGGTGCTGCAACTGAGTCAGCCTTGATGGGTTAGGCGCAGAGGCGCAAAAAATGCAGAACAAGGCTTGAAAAGCGCAAAAGGCGCACATAAGGCGCGAAAGGCGTGCGCCTTCAAAAAGGGGGTCGTTTTGGGTTTTTGAAAATAAAGCCTTGGTTTGTGCAGTTTGGCCATTTCGAGCCTCCCTCTCCCGGCCCCCAAACACAGCCTCCTCCTTCCCTCTCCCTCTCCCTCTCCCGATTTGCCTCCCTCTCCCTATCCCGATTTTCGTCCTTCCCTCTCCCTCTCCCTCTCCCTATCCCGATTTGCCTTCTCCCTCTCCCGATTTGCTTCCTTCCCTCTCCCTATCCTGATTTGCCTCCTTCCCTCTCCCTCTCCCGATTTGCCTCCTTCAGTCCTTCCACAATGCGAACACATCTGGGTTTGGCTGGGCTTGGCTTCAGCTTCCGGTCGCCGTTGAATTTGAGGTACGCACATCTGGGTTCTTCATTCGTTATCTTAAAGCTTGTGAATTTTTGGTTTGCGCGATTAGATTGATCATTCATTCTGATTCAACTGGAACCTTCTTGATTGTTCAACTTGTCTGAAATCAAAGCTGTGTGTTTTCTTAATTGTACTAGAGTATATATGCTGTTTTACAATATTTGATAGTGATGGTGATGATAGTTTGGATGGGGATATCTTAATTGATGATGATGATGATTTTGAAGCATGAAGTTTATTTCAATTATTGTACTATTTTCTTTTGATCTTTCAACTTGAGCCTTTGGATGTATTTTATGTTTGATGATTGCTTGAATTGCATTGTTTGAGTACTTACTAGGAATGTATGACAATATATAATGTTGTGTTGATTGCAATATATATTTTATATATAGGAGGAATAATAACATAAATACAGGTTATTTTTCAAAAGGCTTACGCCTTAAGCCTCAAGGCAAGTGTCTTGGTGAGGCTCTCGTGCCATTGCCTCGGCTACACCTTAGCCTTTTAAAACATTGACTCCAATTATCATCAGAATGCCCCATCCAAGAATATTCAGTACTCCATGGCTCCTTCTTAGTCTTGTATATGGACTCCCTGTGCTCGATGTAGTTTGACCTGTTTCATCATCAAACAAAGAATAGTCATCTTCTGAAAGAAGATCTTAGTTTTGCAGCTCCATTAATCTTCATTTCTTATTACTATGAAGCTAGTGAGGTGCAACCAACTAATACCGACCAAGAAGAAAGCCAAGTGACTCTAGAAATACTGCAGCCACCCTAAAAAATAAAGCTTGATGATCAACATCACCTATACACAACCTTCAAATCAAAATGCTAACTCAAAGTGATTAAAGCACCTCCGTCTAGAAGCAGAAATGATATGAATTCCATTAGTTGTCATATCACAATCACCTTGAAGTATAGGACTATGTGTTACCTATGCATTTGATTTGTCACTTGGTTTTCTTATCAACTTCAATCCAACAATTCCTTATCTCCCTTTATAGTTTAGGATTAATTACAAAAGATCACCCGAACTATATGGTTATCTTCATTCTCATACCCAAGTATCAACTTTTTGCGTTTTGATATCTCAACTTTGAGTTTAATAACGAATTGATACATTAACACACTCATTTTTGTTATTAACACACCTTATCTATTTCTCTATCATCCTATCCACATATTTTAATTTCATTTACAAACTTGCCACTTAAATGTGTTTAATGATTGGTTCTCATCACACATATGGTGTGTTAATAACAAAAAGATATATGTTAATAATATCACCGTAAAAATAATCCAATTTACTAGGTTAATCATCACTATTCTTTGTTTTTTTTTGGATTGGGCAATAATCTTTAATAAATTGTTCGATGAAGATTAATGACGATACATTAATAAAAGTGGGTTAATGAAATCATTTTTTGTTAAAGATTAGGATTAATTACAAATGACCCCCTGAACTATTGGGTCACTTTCATTTTGGTACCCAATTATTGAAATCTTACGTTTACATACCCGAAGTTCTCTCCGTTTAACAAGTTAGTACCTCCGTCAGTTACTCCGTCAGTTACTCCGTTTTCTGCTGACGTGGCATGTCTGGGACCCACAGTTGTCAGTTTTTAATTATATTTTCTGGTGTTGCTCTATTTTTAATATTTTACTTATCTTTTTTCTCTTGGCTGACAGAGTTATATTGGCGCCAATTCTTTACGCATTCCCGCCAATTCTTTACTTAATTATATTTTCTGGTGTTGCTCTATTTTTAATATTTTACTTATCTTTTTCCTCTTGGCTGACAGAGTTATATTGGCGCCAATTCTTTACGCATTCCCGCCAATTCTTTACTTAATTATATTTTCTGGTGTTGCTCTATTTTTAATATTTTACTTATCTTTTTCCTCTTGGCTGACAGAGTTATATTGGCGCCAATTCTTTACGCATTCCCGCCAATTCTTTACTTAATTATATTTTCTGGTGTTGCTCTATTTTTAATATTTTACTTATCTTTTTCCTCTTGGCTGACAGAGTTATATTGGCGCCAATTCTTTACGCATTCCCGCCAATTCTTTACTTAATTATATTTTCTGGTGTTGCTCTATTTTTAATATTTTACTTATCTTTTTCCTCTTGGCTGACAGAGTTATATTGGCGCCAATTCTCTACGCATTCCCGCCATTTCTTTACTTAATTATATTTTCTGGTGTTGCTCTATTTTTAATATTTTACTTATCTTTTTCTTCTTGGCTGACAGAGTTATATTGGCGCCAATTCTTTACGCATTCCCGCCAATTCTTTACTTAATTATATTTTCTGGTGTTGCTCTATTTTTAATATTTTACTTATCTTTTTCCTCTTGGCTGACAGATTTAAGTAAAATAAGGAAAAAGAATTGGCGCCAATTACTCTGTCAGCGCCAATATAACTCTGTCAACCAAGAGGAAAAAAATAAGTAAAATATTAAAAGTAGAGCAACACCAGAAAATATAATTAAGTAAAGAATTGGCGGGAATGCGTAAAGAATTAGCGCCAATATAACTCTGTCAGCCAAGAGGAAAAAGATAAGTAAAATATTAAAAATAGAGCAACACCAGAAAATATAATTAAGTAAAGAATTGGCGGGAATGCGTAAAGAATTGGCGCCAATATAACTCTGTCAGCCAAGAGGAAAAAGATAAGTAAAATATTAAAAATAGAGCAACACCAGAAAATATAATTAAGTAAAGAATTGGCGGGAATGCGTAAAGAATTGGCGCCAATATAACTCTGTCAGCCAAGAGAAAAAAGATAAGTAAAATATTAAAAATAGAGCAACACCAGAAAATATAATTAAAAACTGACAACTGTGGGTCCCAGACATGCCACGTCAGCAGAAAACGGAGTAACTGACGGAGTAACTGACGGAGGTACTAACTTGTTAAACGGAGAGAACTTCGGGTATGTAAACGTAAGATTTCAATAATTGGGTACCAAAATGAAAGTGACCCCATAGTTCGGGGGGTCATTTGTAATTAATCCTAAAGATTATTTATTAAGAGATTGAATCCGGAAAATAAAAAGGTATAAATATAACTGACGTCACCTTTAACAACATACGGTTACGTGCAACCCAGCATGGTGGTAACATTGGTCATTTGTGCTCGAGGGGTCGTGGGTTCGATCCCTTGGGCAATGATGTGAAAGTTCAGGGATGAAAACGCACAAATTTGATACATGGGTATGAAAATATAAACGACATGTGTTCGGGTGTGTTATGTAATTAATCCTATAGTTTATATTAATAAGAAAATGAAGAGCTAAAACAGTAATCACATTATATGAGGTGGACTGACCTGTAATGTAATTTATGGAGGTGGCGACCTTGTCAAAGTGCTCGGTCAACCTGTAGTTAGGTGCTACAGGAAGCAACCCAGTTGGGCCAACTGAGTATATGAGCTTGGTTTGTGGTTGGTCAGTCACCAACTGGAACCCCATGTATACTGTAGCAGACTGAGTTGTGATGAAGGAGTAATTGGTAAGAACTAGGTTCCCTTTGTCAACCTCCACAAGGCTTGGTGAAGTCCCACCTAAGTAGTAACTCCTAATTACTCCTTCTGTTGGGGACATCCACCCCACAATGGCACTGGAGCCAACCATCTGGCCATTGCTTGAGAACCCCATTGCTATGTAGGAATCTGCTGCAGGTGCTGAGAGAACAAAGGTCCATGTTCCTGGTGTGGTCTCTGAGTACTGCAAAAATGTATGTTTTCATATAACACCTTGATCATGATTATATCATTTATATGTAACTGGAACAAAAGGAAATGCTCTCTTGCCAAATAATCTGGCTAGTTATGTCGTCAAAAACTGTAAAACTGAATTCATAACATTAATATTTACAGTTTAACAACATAACATATTAGACCATCTCCGAGAGAATAAATAAGCAATATAAATATCTACGAATGATGGACGAGATGTGGCTGGTGACTTACTCTGAGGATGTAACTATGAGCATCCCAAACAGCACGGCAGTGAAGGGAAGCTGCATCAAACGGCAGAGTGACACTCTGGAGGTTTAGAGTTGAGCTGCAGGAATCTGTTTGTGAATTCACTATGGCTGACAAGCCAAATATGGTGATGGTGATGGTGATGAGAACCATGAAGGGAGAGTTTCCTTTCATCTCTCTCTTCCTCTTTTCTGCCTATTTCTCTCTTTCTGCCTTTGTTTCTTGGTGGTGGGCTAAAGCAGGCCAAGTAGCGGGTGATCATTTCAAATTTATCAATATATGTCACCTAGGCGAAGTTGACAATGATCATCATACAGAATAAAATACTTCAAACTGTTGCAATCAAGAAGTTATACCTTGTGCAGTGATAACCCAATGACAATACACAAGAATACATTATTAGGTAAGCATCATGAGCAAGGCTGTCATCTCAAGAAGCCAAGTTGAGATTTGTGACATAATGAAGAATGACTTCAAAGCTTATGACAACATATGCCAATATTGAATTCACAGTTCAAGGTAATAACCAGATGATGAATCTCATCCAACATTGACATTAACATTAACATTTTCCTAGACCTGATCAGCAAGACTTTGTTTCAAGATAATAAGATAAGCCATCACGCTATGATGTTGATCTGGTAAGTCATTAGAAACTAGAACCAAGATAAGTCATCAAGCATGCTGATCTGGTCAATTTGTTGAGACCAACTTGTGTCTCACCCTTTTCTTATCTGTAATTATGGAATGATTCCATGCTAGGAATACAACAGTGAAGCAGAAAGCAAGACTATATGGGCGGCTGAACGACCTCCACAAAAGACATAATAATGAAGTTCATATAACAGAATTCAAGGAAACCGGTGTTCTATTCCTGAATACTATTTTGTAGCTTCAGGGGGTTATGAAATTAAGCAAGCATTTGCATTTCCCAGCTTTTATTTTTGGAACTGAATTTACATAACATTTTAAGAGTACAGATGATGAAGTAGAGCCAATCTTGATAAGAGGAATGCTAAGCAAATTCCATTTTAGGATCTGAATATACACAACATTTTGATCATACTGGTAGAGACTAAAAAGTTAGTGACGTTGCTTAAGGAACACATTTGAACTGAATTGGGCAATTTACAACCTGTCCACCCACCAAGACCTCAGAGAACATCCTCTGGCACCCATGAAACCTCACTTTCCACATTGCCTTCCCCTGAACATAAAGAAAGAGTAAATTACCCTGAACTCAATGAAACAAAAAAGTTCCACTATAATAGGATAAAATCAGTTATCGACAGCGTTCCAACTTCCATGTCTTTACCAACCAACAACAAAACCCAATGCTGTTGAGACCAACACTATGATAGCGACAAAAGAATAGACTGGAAAGAGGTATAATGACTTCAGAAAGTAAAATGGAGGGCCAGCCATGAATCTAGGCTTTCTAACAGATAGGTTCCAATTTAACAGATTTGTCTAATAAAATCGAGAAAACTTGTTGAACAAATGTAGGGTTCACAATGTTTCACACACTAGGTATGTACGAATTGCCTGGACACACAAACAGAGAACTTTCATATGGTTAGACTTCAACGGGGTTAAAAGAACAGGCAGCTCATAAAAGAAAGACAGAAGGAAAGATAAGAGACCTCAAGCACAAATACTTTTACCAGATTTAAATTTAGGATGCAAAAGACTAATGACAGACCTGAACTGTACAATAAAGCTACAATCAGATAATTACAATGTAAGAAACTTTACCCAGTGATGCATATGCTGGTATGCTGATATAATTGGGACATGAGCTACTAGAATACAACATGTCGTTTGAACTGCTAGATGCACCGGCACAATCCCGAGGCTGCAATAATACCAATCAGTTAATTACATAAGAAAACCACTGCATAACATAGATATAATCCAAATGGGACGCAGAATTCTTCAGTGCCTATCTCAGATATTCTCAATCATCCAACATGTTGCTGTTTTTTTTTTTTTTTTTTTCCAATTTTTTCAGGAAATGGACTAATTCAATCAATGAAATTTCAGCCACAAAGGCCTCAGATCAGAGACACTGACAACCCATGAACGACAGTTTGATTCCTCAATCTACAAGTGTAGAAACACTTTGATCTTCTACTATATTATAGAGGATATAAGATTGATTATGTACGAGTGTCTAACCTTGAAATCCTTGTAGAAGCAAAGATGAAGTTCCTCCACAGCACCATTTCTGCAGACCAACTTTGGGGTTGCATGGAAAGCATTCTGAATGGCAGAAACAATGCCTCCAAGAGGATATTTTTCAGTATTAGAAGGTACATATCCTGCTTCATTCAGGACTGCCTGCACAAAGGGTAAGAAAACTACCATTAAATATCAATACATACATTCGCTAATACCAAACAAGAACAAAATGACATATATGCATGAAAAACCAATTCTTAAAGTAGCAGTTTGAGATGTATACTAGAAACATAACGGAACTGCATAACCAAAGCCAAACAATCAAGGAAACAATGACCTCAAAACAAGAGGGAGCATAAAATTTACTAATAACTTTTTATCAAAACGAACAATTACAGATCATCATAACATGTGTATGTATGTTTCTATATTCTCCATGAATTGCAATTGCAAACATGACAAAGGATTGTGGAAATACTTGAATTAAGTGAACATCTCACTAACAAATGTCCCTTGTTTTCAATAGAAGTCTATCAACCAGAAAATGGCAACTGATAATATATCCATAATCTTGCGATACAAAGAAGAGGTGTTATTACTACAACTGCCAAAGAAAAAACTGATTCTGTTCACTGAGCCAAACTTCCCCCACATTCATATTGGGTGTTTGCATTTCTTATATTGAAGTGTGCCTTGTAATCAGCATGCAAAATAACTAAACAGAAGCCACTGTATCAGAAATAGTAGAGATATAATTAAGCTCACAAATCACACATGGATGACAAGTAATTAAACCGTTCTAGTACCTTAATAAAGAAGCAACAAAGGAGATTCTAACAACTTGCTATAAATATTTCATTATGTTATGAGCATAACCAGCTCAGAATTGATGTACAAATTTCAGTATCTGAAACTTACTGTGACATTGTATTTAAAATACACATTCAGGGTTGTCAAAAAGTAGTTGTATTCATCTCCTGTTACTGGAGCTGAGCAAGTCCCATGCTTCTCTGCAGGTATTAATGAAAAATGAGCAAGATAAATGCAGAAACCAAACTCATCATGCAATGCATTTCCAAGAGAAAATGCTTTTTCAAAGAAGCAGTGATTGAGCTGCCATAAATAATGATTGCATTGGTCTAAATTCAAAACAATTGTTGGTAAAACCAAATAAGTGTCTATTCATAACAAGTGATGATGAGCAAAAGATGTAGATGATTACCCCACTGTCATTGTAATATCCCCCAATCCAGTAATCATGGAAACATCAGAACGAAGAAGAGTTAGACCTCAGTTAGGGTCATCAAAAATATCACAAACAAAATAAGTCAAAATCTGAGGACCACCTCATGACCCCAAAATGATCCTTTTCCACCATGGCAAGATGATGGTTTACCACAACTCAATGATGGCCAATATTTCTCCAAGGGGTCAAGCAATGTTGAGATCTACAAATATGAAAAGAAAGAGTGGTGAGATTTAGGCACAAATACTACTATTAACTATTTGGTAGGGGGCAAAATGTTGTAACTGCTGAAGCATGTTAATTGTTAAGATGCTTCTTGCACTATAGAAAAGTGAACTGAGGTGCCTCAGTCCCTTGTTAGAGATGATACCAAATGAGCATGGGTGCAATTCATCAATCTGTAAGGATTTTTCTTATATATCTAAAGCAAAAGAATAACGTGCATTCGAAACAAGAACACAGACCTCTTTCTCATCAAAAGTCTTCCTTGTGCAACAGGCAGGCCAGCTTCCATCATTGTAGTCAGGCCACAATCCATCTGCCACAACACATATGGAAACCAGTTAAGCCTATGCCCATGAATATAGAAACACTTATGCATAGAATATCCCACCAATCAACGACTTTGATCATAAGTCCAACACGACTTCGAAACCCTCCTCCCTTGTTATTAAGATAAGATTCCAAGACACTTACTGACCATTTCCCAATATGTCTTTTAATTAAATATAAATAAATAAACACACTACATCTCTGAAAAACCCAGAAAACCCAGAACAAATACTGCATTCTCAGAAACAAATACTGCATTCTCAAAATTTCCAAGAACAGACATTTAGATTCTAACATAGACGTAACTTCTAAGCAAAAGATTCCAACTTTAAGTCAAGAACCAATCAAGTAAAGTTTTTTCATCATTAAAATATATCAAAACACATAAAAGCATTAAAGCAGCTCTATACTTACGGATTGTGAACACAGTCGGAGAATTTGAGCTGGGGAATAAGAAGCAAAAAAACAAACCACATCAAACAACCAAACCCAATCCGTAAACAACCATACAGAATGAAAAAAAAACATCAGACACTAACCCACGGCAGCAGGCGTTGTTGGGGCAGCAATACTGGGTGCGTTTACAGTAAGTCCCAGGCCATTGCAGGGCCAAGTTATAATAATCAAACTCTCTCTGCTTTGGCCTCCCTATTCCAATTCCAAATTGTTTGGCTTCGATCACACAGAGCGAAGCAGCTACAAGTATCAATGCAAGTACAGAAGAGGAGGAGGCCAATTTAGCAGAGAGAATAGCCATTGAGATGAACCCTGTGGAATCGCGGAAGGGTCTGGTGTGGGGGGAGGATCAGGGGTATATTTGGGAGGACAAGGAAACCTGGACAGGCACGCCAAACTTTCTACCCCTCAATTAGTTTCGTGATTCGTATGTATCTGTTTTTTAACCACTAACGACGTAAACTGCAACTCGGTTTTTTCCTTCTTCTTTTGACTCGTCTCTGCACTATACCTTTGTTTCGGGATTTCTGTTTGAATTAGGGTTGTACTCGCCCATGTTTTGGGTTAAATCTCGAACCGTCTTTACCTCCTCTCGTATAGGTCGCCTACCGGACGATGCACTTTTGGCTATCTATATCTCCACGTGGTATGTGGTTCGCTAATTTTTGATATAATATGTGTAGATACACCATGGTATGGTAAAGATTGTCCGCATTCATATTATTTCATATAACTTCAACTCTTAGTAAGATGTTAGCAACTAGTTTTGATTTTAGCTATCTAGTCCCCAGTTTTGAGTCTCAGGGTGCTTAACTCTGCCCTATTTTTTAAATGATCAAATCATCAAATTTTTTTTTTAGTTATTACTCCGTCTACTCACATTTAACTTGTAATAATTGTGACTCGGCGCCCTCACAATTAGTAGCGAATGACGATGGTCATATGAGAGTGACAAATATATTTGATAAATGTTGTAATTTTTTTGTTTACTTTGTTTCATAATTAAGCCAATTAAAACTTACTAATCATGAGCTCTCGTTTGAACATCAGTAGATAAACAATGTATTACATGTTTTAATAATCTAACGATTTGAATCACAACAATTCAAAGTGACTAAATATCTAATAAACCTTGATTAATATCTTATCTCTGCAGAATAAGACACAAATATCACAATGATTTCATGTTGGAATCAAGTAACAAAAAAATCTACTCCAAACATGTTCCCAATCATATGGTCTTAACTAGTACAAGCACAGATGCATGATGTTTCTTCTCACCCTTTCCCCCTTTCCCAATTTCAACAATAAAAAGCCAAACCTCACAAAAGAGGGAAGAAAATCTCTGTCTCTATGATTGGGTGAGGTCGGAGCACAAAAACGGCGCACACACACACCTTTTGATCTTTTGAGGGACTTGTTTAGCTTCACTCTCATTTTCTCTCCATATATAAATATAAATATAGAAACCCAACCTCACTCACACTCCCCAAATAAGGAAGGGAGAGAGAGACTTGAAACCCCAAAATAAAAATAAAACCCTAAATCCCCAAACCAGAGAGAAAGTGAAGAACCTCTCCAAACTCGTAACCCTATTTTAGATTTCGTTTACATCACACCATATATATAGATATATATACACTCATCCTCCCACGGCCAGTGTTTTGCTTTTTCTTCTTTGAATTGTTTCTTTCTCTCGCTCTCTTCCTCGAACCTTCTCGATCCGCCGGAGGCATAAAGCTTCTCACTTTCCGACTCCTCTGTGCCCTAATTCGAGGTTCAGTGACCGGAACCCCCAAACCGGACGGGGTGGGCAGTTTCGTAAATTGGCTCAATTGGGAGGTCAAATTGGCGCGCGGTGCTATTGAGCATTGGGTTCGTGAAGCTCAATCAGTCAATTGGGGTTTTGGGTTTCTGAATTGGCAGCTGCTTTGAGCTTTTGGAGCTCACCGGACCAGTGGGCGAGAGGACGAAGAAAGAGTTGAATTTACCAAGTTGTCCTTCGTGATCTGGTGTAGTACTAGTTGAAGACCGATTCGGGATTCATGTCAGAGGTTAATGCTTCCTTTCTGAAGCTTCCCTTTTCTTGAAAATTTTGAAATTTTGGCTTGTTATATTTATCTTCTTCTTTTAAAGATCAAGTCTTGTTAAGATAGATTGAATGCTTGCTGTTTGTTGTGTTGTGGAATGTTTGTTTTTCGGTACGTTCAGAAAGGTTTTAGATTCATAACCTAGCTTTGGTGGAAGTAGAGTTGTAGGGATAGGGAAAGCAAGTACAAAGAGGACAGAGATTTTATTTTTTTTGGGGGGAAGAATTAACTATCTTGAAGAAATCATTGTTATTGGATATGGAATTGTGAGCTCATTAGATATTCAGTTGCTTGCCCTAGTCCAATTAGAATGGTAGCCTGTAGTTATTACTGCTAGAGTTAATCAAAAGCTTAAGGGAATAATCTAAGTTCTTTCGTTAAACCCTGCTAGAGTTAATCAAAAAGCTTAAGGGAATAATCTAAGTTCTTTTGTTAAACCCCGCTGTAGCCTTTGCTCAAGTTGTTATGTGGTCAAAGGTTCGGTCCAATGAAAAGGTCATGAAGCAGTTAGTACTGTTGCCTTAGGAGACAAGGTGTTTAACATGTAGTTTTGGATTCCTACGGATGTGGGTGGAGATGATAAAAAGGAAGGAATAGACTATTCCTAATCCTGTTGGTGTAAAGATCCTGAAATTTTTAGTTGGTTTATGGAGAAGGGAAGACATAGTTTGGAATTAGTTTCCTAATCAGTGAAGAACTCTGATATCCATATCCTTATGTCTATTTAAGGAGGGTTCTGTTCTTGTTTTTGCACAGAGACAGAGCAAACTGTATTTCTTTCTTGGAGAAAGAGGGTGAGTAAGGGCAAACAGGGACAGTTGAAAAGATTATAATATAGATTCCTTGTTTTCTTGTTTTTCCTGGTTGTTCATAAAGTCTGTTAGAGGCTTGGTAAGATTCTGTACCATGAGAACTACAGTGGAAGACTGTTTTCTCCCCCATAGACGTAATTTGCCGAACCACATTATATTTTTGTACTTTTCTGTGTGGGATCCTGTGCCTAATTTGTTATGCATGATATCCCATTGAAGGGGAACACTAACTGACGCTGTGAAAGCAAGCCATTGATTATTCATTGTACAGGTTCTGTTGCTAGCACAGGAAGCTTAGTTTTTATGTCATTGGCTTGCTTTTTAACTGTATAGTTTATTCTAGAGGGTGGTATTTTATAAAAGATTGCTCATGTAAAGTTTTGTTTCCTACCAAGGTGACATAACATAGGTAGTCTCCAAAAACTTTTAAGTAATAGGTCTTGAATTAAATGATGTCTATCTGCTCACTAAGCCAGTTGAACAACTAATTCTGCCACTGCGATTTTGACTAATTTGCATGTATAGTTAGTGGAATAAATAGTTCAATATCCTTTTGTTGATTTGCTGTTTCTACATTTGTCATTACTTCCATTTATTGTTTTAGTTCTTTGTGATATCGCAGTTGATAACTGGCCCCATTTCATGAGACATTGACCCATGGATCCTGAAGGAGCAAAGTTTGGAAGAGGTAGAATGCTTTTATATTCTCCAAATATGGTGGTGTCTCATTATAGTTTTCTTAAATTTACATTTGTCAATTGATTCTTCTTTTTGTCATTACATATAGAACAAATAGCTTGAACTACTCTTAGACACGTCGTCTGTTCATGTATGACAGTACTGTCAAGCACCCAATGAAAAAAAAAATTTCCTCCCATCTTTTTTTTCCAAAAGATTTTATATATCTAAGATGTTAAAATTTTTAGAAAAGCTCTTAAAACTTTATATTAAAAGTTTATAAGCTAATTTATCTAACTGAGAAATCTACTCTGGGATGCATATTTTCGTACTGTTAAGATTTCTTGTTTAATGTCATGTGATGAAATGTCTGATGGATTTAGGACCAAGAGAGCTGACTGGTGCCGTAGATCTCATAACTCACTACAAATTGCATGCACACCATGAGTTTTTCTGCAAGCGTTCGCTTCCTGTATCAATTTCAGACACACACTATATCTACAATGTGGTGGGAGACACAGAAATCAGGAAAGGAGAGGGAATGCAATTGGATCAACTTATTCAGAGTACATATTCCAGGGATACTAAACCTCAGATACAGCCTTTTGACCTAGATAGTCTCAGAGAGGCCTTCCAATTTAAAGAGACTGCTCCTGTTGATTTACCAGCTGTGAGACCTTTACTTTCCTGTGTTGAGAGTTTTCAGGCTTTTGTACTTGTAGTAGACAATCTTATGTACTTTTTTTTACCTTTTTAAAAAATTACAGTTCAGAGTCATCAAATTTGATATATTTTTTGTCTTCTACAGGCAGATAAGGGGGCTCCAACTATTGCCGGGAAATCAAAGAGTGGGTCTAAAGATAAGGAGAGGAAACACAAAAAGCACAGAGATAAAGACAAGGAAAAGGAGAAAGAGCATAAGAAGCACAAACACCGTCATAAAGATCGAAGTAAAGATAAAGAAAAGGAGAAGAAAAAGGATAAACATGATTCGGGTGGTGAGCCCTCAAAGAAACATGAAAAGGTTGGCAATTTATACACTCAGCTACATTACTTTTCTCGAGCTAGCTTGGTAATCCTTTAAAATAAAACAGGAAATAAATGGGACATGAAATTCTCCAAGTAGCTCTGTTATGATCTATATTGATCTGTTATACCTGGACACTGAGTTGTAGTTTCAACTGCTCCTTTTGTGGCCCAATATAATTACTGCTCTGCTTGGTGATAATTGAAGTAATAAACAGGCCCCCACACATGCTGTTTATGTAGCCAATAGTGGTTTATTATTCTTTTGACCAAGGGATGGGTGGATTTTTCAAATTCTTTTTACTTTCAATAGTTGTCTATTAAAAATATTTGATGTTTAAACTTTTGAGGCTGTTTTCTGTCTTTGACTCTTACTAGCACTTTCTGTTGATAAGTTGGGTTCTCTACTACTCTTCAATAGGGTAGATTATTACTAAAATTATCTTTGGTCAAAGTATTTGAAGTGATTTACATGAGTTATTCTACTTTTGTATAATTCCAGAAAAGGAAACATGATGGAGATGAAGATCTTTCTGATGTTCAGAGACACAAAAAAAGTAAGGTAATGTAAACATGAAACTTTTTCTCAGAATTAGTATCTACATCCTGTTGGCGCATGATATGCCCCGCTTAAACAAGGTGTCTGATTCTCACTATTGTTTTCAGCATAAGAGCTCAAAACTAGATGAAGTTGGTGTGATCAAGGTAGCTGGCTGAGTGTTGGAATGTTTTAGTTAATTTGTTTTCTTCAAATGGTTGTCATTCATAGTTTGGAGGGGCCTTTCATCTGATATTGTTTTTCTTAAGGTACACACCTTACCTTTCCTGTAATATTGAAATTAGCATTTCCTGTATTTTGAAAAAAAAAGAAAGAATTATTTTACACTGAAGCCGTTATACAAAATGGTTCTACAATTTTTAACTTATTCCCAGTTTCCTGCACGTTCCATGTGTCTTTAGATTACTGAGATGGGTTGGTCAATTCCAGTGGGAAGGAAAATAATTGATTTTGAGTAGCTGTTGGTATCATTTAGGAATGTTATTCTAAGTTCTTCAAGGACTTATAAAACATCTAATTATGTATTGGTCTCCTGCTCATTGGGCGGGTGAAAAGAGATGTGTAGTGTGTGTATTCAGTTAGGGAAGATTTGGTGTGTGTGTGTGTGTGTGTATTGTTCATCATGCGGGAGAAAATACATTCATTTTTCTATATACACATCAATTCGGGGACTGGCACATGATTAGGCTTATAAACTACTTTTGTAGGCTCCTCTAATTCTGGAACACCATCACTTGATGTATTACAATACTCCTTCTGACACTTGTCATTATATGTTCTAGTTTCTTTCAAGCACCTTTTCTGCTTATAATACTAAATTTTGCTCATAACTATTACCTTACAAATACCATAAACCTCGGTTTTCTTTTTTTGACAACTTTTCTTCTTTTGTAGCCTTAATAGTTCGATTCCCGTGATCACTTGGCATGAGGTTTGGGTACATGATTCTTTTGGTTTATGTGCAGAATAACTAGGAACTGACTAAAGATTGTGAAGAAGGTGAATTCACCTGCTGAGAAATATGTGGATTGAAGGTAAAATGTACTGAAAATGAACTCCTCTGTAGTATAACAATGATCTAATATGGCCACTGGTAATTCGAAAAAAAAAAAAAAAAAGGAACACTGATCTGTTTTCAAGTGAGATTGGATTTCATTGCATGTCCACAATATTATGATCCTTTTGGATTTTCAGCAAGTACAGAGTTTATGATATTTGTTGTAGCTTCCAGATGTAGGGTAAATTGGTTTAGGAAGAGATTGTTTATATTGATCCGTGTTCCTATTTGTTGTTCAATGGCAAGAACCAACGATCTATCCACACAAGGATCTGGTTCAGTTAGAAATTTAATATACCTGTGTTAGAGAGGAAGTAATGGTAGGTTTACGGGAGAATCATTTTTCTTGCTGGTTCATCTATAGGCGTGAGATGCGTGACTATTTGTTTGTTTTTTTAAGGAGTAAATGCTTGTGACACCCTGTAGTTTACACCTAAAATCAGTTTTGTCCCTCATTTTTTTTTTAAACTAGTATACCCCTATACTTTGAATTCTCGCCTGATTTGCCCTTGTCGTCAATTGACCGTTAAAGAAGACTGTTAAGTTGCTGAGATGACCGGTCTTGCGATTCCAACTCAGCTAGAAACCTGCAATATCGACATAATATGTCCAATATACCCCTGACTATCGTCATCATCTTCAACCTCCAAACCTCCAACCTTCAGCCACCATCCTCTTCAACCTCCAAACCTCCATCTACTACCTCTTCTAAATCATCAATTTTTCAGCTGATATCTTCTTCTATTCCATTCAATTTCTAATAGTTCTCTGTGTACGTCTCAACTGAGCTGCAGCCGGGTGAAGGAGCCGTCAGAAGGTGAAGGAGCCGGCGGAAGGTGAGGGTTTCGGTGGAGAAGTCGTCGAAGGTGAAGGAGCCGTCGCCGTAGGAGACTTGGTAGAGGCAGGTTTTGGACTTTGAGCTGCAGCCGGGTGAGTCGAGGTGGCGGCAGAGAGGGGAGGAGCAAGGGAGGGAGGAGAAGGAGGAGGATTTTCTCGGGTCGAGGTCGCGTGAGAGGATCTTGAAGATGGCGTTGAATGTGGCGCGTGTGTGGCGGAAGCTGCGCTGGCGGCCAACCCAATCGAAGAATTTCAGGCAGGAGAGGACGTCCTGCTCCTTTTCGCTGCCGTAGCGGAGGACCTCATAGCAGTTATTGCTTGGAACATTTCCCTTCTCTCTCATTTCCTCAAGCAACGCAAGTGCAAAATCTGGTTTTCTAGCCTTGGACATACCCATGATCATGAGGCTGTAAAGTCTTCTGCCTAAATTTCTTCTCTGACGCAGATCGTTGAAGTAGTTCAAAGCATCTGAATATTTTTCCTTCTTCAAATAACTATGCAACATAAGAACATGAGTTCTCAAATTAGGTACAATCCCACTCTGCTGCATCATCTGTAATACTTTTCCAGCTAAATCAGGCCTTCTGGCATGCCCAGCTCCATAGATGAAGTAATTGTATATCCGAGTAGTACCTTTCTGGCAAGACAACTGCATCTCCAGTAAGGTCATAAATTGATTGTCTGGATTTTCCGTATTACATAAAGAGCAAATTACATCTCGGAACACCTTATGATTTGGTAAGTGACCATGTTGTTGCATTTCAATCAGAAGTCTAGCAGCAATTTCACCCTTATTTAACTTGCAAAAACTGTTTATCAAGCTGACGTACGTACTCTCTCTACAAACTAAACTTGCTTCACTTATTCTAATAAGTTGCTCATATATCAAATAAGCATCATCTACCCTGTTAGTCCTGCAAAGAGTAGCAATGAACTTGTCATAGGTGGAACCACTCGGCATAAGATTCCACTCTAAAGCAAAAAGAGCCAACTGCTTCATCTTATCAAGCTTTCCCTCTCTACATAGAGCATCTGCCAATATAGAAAATGTTTTCCTGCCTGGAAAATAACCTTGGTCAAGAGAACATTCCAGCATTTTGTATGCCAAATCCACACTGCCATTCCCGCAGAAAGTATTGATCAAATAATTGTAAGCCATGCTATTGGGGGTGAGCCCAAACTCGAACCTTGAATTATACAATTCAACTGCGATATCCAGCAGTCCCACTTTGCAGAAGAAGCATAAGACAACATTCATAGTGACCATATCGGGTGAAACCTCACGCTCCTTCATCTCCAAAATGAGATCACAAACCTCCTCAAGTCTAGCCTCCCTCAAAAGTTCACTAATCAAAATATTATACCTACAAACATCCGGAACATACCCTTCCAACGACTGCTTACTCAGTAAAAACTCCAATGCCTGATCTAACCTCCCCACCTTAGCAAGATCTCCAATCCACACAGCATAAGCCCTCCCCATGAGGCGGAGGTCAAGATGCGAGAGGGCGAGGTCGGCGCGGTGGTGGAACGACACGTCATACGACGAGTCGCGGAAGCGGTCGGCGTCGTCGGTGGCTTTGAGGATTTGGAAGATTTGGTGGAGGAAGAGGTTGTGGCCGGACTTGAACCATTGCTTGAAGGAGACGACGATGTCCTTGGACGGGATCGTTGCGACGGAGGAGGAGGCGGTGGAGAATGGGAGTGAAGTGGAATCAATGCCGGAGACGAGGCCAAGGGACTTGGTCCGGTAACAACAAGAAGAAGATTTGGCTAGATTTTTGAGTGAAAAAAGCATAGCTCAAATCTGTGTATGGGGATCGTGGAGGGGTAAAATTGTCATCTCAATACCTTGGTCTCATACATGTGTCAACATGTTAGCCACGTCAGCTACATAACGGGTTCACTTGACGACAAGGGCAAATCAGACGAGAATTCAAAGTATAGGGGTATACCAGTTTAAAAAAAAAGTGAGGGACAAAACTGATTTTAGGTGTAAACTACAGGGTGTCACAAGTATTTACTCCTTTTTTTAATGTCAACTTCTGTCATTGTACTGTCATTAAGTAAACAGCATTGTTCATCATTTAATACCAGCGCATGATTGTTTTCAATTGGTTTCTAGTCTAAGCAAGAGTTGGGTCTTCCCAACTGAAGGAAGAAAAGGAGTTTGAATAACTTGCAGACCTTAGAGAACTGCATGCTTATTAGTACCAATTGTAATCCATTGTCTGCGGATATATGATAGTGGATTACTCTATGACCCCGAATCCTTCAAGTTGAAATCATGACTTCGTTTCCCTTCGTATTCTCATGTTTTGATCCCTTCCTATGTTCCCTTATTATATCTAGCAATGATTTACTTTTTTCTCGACTACCAGTCCGTTGGAAAAACTTTTGTAATCTGACAATTCCTTTTTGCCAATGTTTGCTGATCGTTACAGTACTCCAATCAACATTCTAAACATCAAAAATGAAAATTTGAAGCACTAAACCAACTAGCGAACCTTGAGTCGTAATGATATTTTTCTCTTGGCCCTAATCCCCAGATGCTTAGGAGTGAGCGTACGCTCATTTGTGCTGGTTGAGAGAAGGTAATTTTATCGTTACCTTTTGAGGAAGAGAGTTGAGAATTCTCATGCAAATACAATGAAGAGAAAAGGAAGATGAGTTGCCGATGGAACCGATCGACAAGCTTCTGAGTTCTGATAGGTCAATTTTTGGCGACTTCCTTGGGACGTTATGCTAGTTTTTTTTTTCGATAATAGAGTAATCTAGTTAGATACAAAAGTAGAGCAGTAGTGGAGTAATGTGAAATTGGTTTTATCGTGAAATCAGTTTATTTCTGAATCAATAATTCTAGTCTGTGTATCACCTTGAATAGAGAGGTTCCGATTATAATGAGGATTGAGTGTGGACTTGAATCGTTGAATGATGACATGTACATTGGAATTTGAAGATCTCCCCCTCACTACTGTAAAAAACTGATTTTGTCTACCGTTTTTGAGAGATGTCCAAAGTTTTTTAACTCCAAAAAATGACGGGAAAGAAAAAAACACTTACCCCCGGCCCTAGACAGAACATTTTCTCCATTTTGGTTTGTACAATCCAAAAACCAAAACTTCACTGGTTAACCATTACCCCCATAAGCAGATATCTAGTACAGATAATGGACCTAGACAGCAGGACGGGGATTGATGGAGGTCTAACGCAAGTTTTATGCAGACTAGAGATTTATTTTTATTATATCTAAACAAAATTGATGTCAAGCAGCATATACTGTATACGCCTGCTATTTGGTTCTGTCTCTTTCCCTTGCAGCAATTGATGCCAACCTTATGTGATGCTGTTGATGAAAGTCTAAATTTCCTACCCATAAGAGGCCGCTATTTGCTAATTCTGAATTATCATTGTGCCTTGTTCCAGAACTTCAATTAAGCAATATAACATATAGATATAATTTGTCAATTGAGGTAATGCGATAGAGAAAGTGAAAAAAGATTCTAAGATAATCAGAGTATTCCATAGGTTCTTAGTGATTTCAACCTAAGCAGAAGTTGATTTGTTCCTAGCCAAAACAAAAGCATAGATAGCTGTTGTACACCCTACCTGTAGCTCTTCCAAGCAATAGACAGGATCGCATGAACAATATGTATGATCAGTTCATCGCCAACAAAACCCATATTAATTCCAAGGTTTTCACCAAGAAGTTGCATCTTCCACACAAAACATCGAAGTCACCAGTCAGGTAAGCTATTGATGCAATTTCCTGACATCAAAATTACAGTAGGGCTTTCAACAAGTTATCTGGAATTCCAAGCTAGTTTGTGTCTTTCCCATACCTGCATTATGATTTTGAACATTTTAAGCCAGTGTATTCTACCCGATGTTATCAAGCCAATACACAAACAGGAGTGACCAAAACGACAACTGGATAATTACATCAAATTAATAAAACCTATAGATAACATATATAAAACTCTAAAAATTGCCAAATGGTCAAATCAACAAACCTTTTTTAGTCGAGGAGGAGCAAGCATACTTAACCAAGAATAATTGATTCTAGTTGTATTGCATATGAACTTTTTGTCATTAGTTTCAACTAGTTCATTGAAAATTATGCAATCTGGTTTCTTCCCAAACAACACAGAAGATGGGTGAATCTGGACAACCAACTCATTCGCCAAATCAGATGTTAAAATCCTGTCATTTTGGTGTATAACTGTGAGAGGTCTTATATACCAAAAGGATAAACCCGAGTAATGACATATGAAAAGACAAGACATGAAAATTCTGGAAAAGATGTCAAGGTAAGTTCAGGACCGCAAGCAATACAAAAAACGATCCCCTCATAGGGGCATTAGAAAGAACCGTTCAGTAGAAACTACTACAAATCCACCTAAATAAGAGTAAACTAAATTAGTAATCTCCTAATATACCCACATTTTTGTATGAAACCCAAAACAAAAAAAATAAGAGCCTCGGCTAATAAAATTTCCCCATAATGGGGTCACCGATGTCTCTTTTCCTTTTGCGATCTCTCCCGCTCAAGTTGACATAATAAAAAACCCATCATCCCTTTGTAAGAAAAGATGTGAGCCCATAATAAAGATAAAAATAAAAATAAAGAACAGAACAACAACTACCCAAGAGATCAACATATGAACATTCCAAGTTTCAACTCTAATATCCAAGAAAACTTAGTAAAATGACCCATTTTGTTACCCTGAATAGACAATTGTAACATTCTTTTGAGATTTGAGAATTTTCACAAGTACAAAGACTTGTCTTTCTAAATTGTTTCAAGATGCACTCTCCAGCGCGCCTTCAGTGTTGGGTTATGTGGAAGAATAAACTGTAGAATGGAATCAGAAACTCACAACCATAAATGTAAAATGTAACGAAAAGAAAATGAGAAAGAACACCGGGAATTAACGTGGTTCGGCAAAGTGCCTACATCTACGGGACAACAACAACAAAGAACCTCCATTATACGAATAATGGTTACACGGAGAGAAACACTACTTCAAGACTCACTCTTGAAGGGATACACTCTCACACATACTTTGTTTGCTAAACACACAAACTCTTGACTTGGAGTTTTCTCTCTATCTCACACTCTTGTATAACACAGATGAACTCACCGGTACTTCTATTGCACCATTGCTCATGCCTTTATATAGGCAAACTTCTTCATGCATTTCCCATGCAAATCCTTCACGTCCATGTATAAGGAAGAGAATTCCACAAGTCTTCCTTGTTTCAAGCTCAATGTTTCCATGCCACATTAATGCATGCTCTTCCATTTCAATCTTTGCAGCCACCCACAACACCTATATACATAGGTTGCTATCTTGCATTTCAACAAATGCATGCTGCACCAACTATGCTAGCTATAGAATAACAACTTGCCTCATTGTAGATTAATGGGCATGAGGCAATTGACTTCTCCTCCAAATAAAGAGGGATGTTTTTACCCATCAATCTCCCCTTCCCGACTTAATTGGAGGGATGCGTCATCCTTGACACACTTCTGTAAAACTCGAACTTCTCTTTCGGTAGAGACTTCGTCATTATATCTGAACTGTTCTTATTTGTATGAATCTTCTTTAGCAATATCTCCTTAGCTTCCAACACATCACGTATCCAATGATACCTCACATCAATGTGTTTCGACCTCGAGTGAAAACTTAGATTCTTGCTCAAGTGAATTGCGCTTTGATTATCACAATGCAGAACAAACTCTTGTTGTGCATGACCTAATTCCAGTAGGAATCTCTTCAACCACAAAATATCTTTGCACGCTTCCGTAGCTGCAATATACTCTGCTTTTGTAGTTGATAAAACAACACACTTTTGTAGCTTTGATTGCCACGAGACAACTCCCCCTGAAAATGTAATCAAGTACCCTGATGTGGACTTTCTCGTGTCAATATCCCCGGCCATATCTGCATCTGTGAAGCCAACCAGTTCAAACTTGTCACTTCCAAAGCATAGACTCATCTTTAAAGTTCCCCGCAAGTATTTTAGAATCCACTTAACAGCATTCCAGTGTCCTTTCTTTGATTAGATAAAAATCTACTAACAACACCAACTGCATGTGTTATGTTTGGTCTGGTACAAACTATCGCGTATATCAAGCTCCCTACTGCTGAGGCATATGACACTGTTGCCATTTCTTCCTCCTCCTTCTAACTTGTAGGACTTTGCTTTGAGCTGAGCTTCATGTGACTGGCAAGTGGAGTAGCAACTGGTTTTGCTTTCTCCATGTGGTACCTCTCCAGTACTTTCTCGATGTATTTTTCTTATGATACCCATAATTTCTTATTCCCTCGATCACGGGTAATCTCCATGCCCAAAATCCGCTTAGCTAGTCCCAAATCCTTCATATCAAAGGACTTTGATGAATTTGTTTTTAACTGCTGAATCATAGCAGTATCTTTGCTGACAATCAACATATCATCTACATAGAGTAGTAAGATGATAAAATTACCTCCAGCGGATTGTTGAATATACACACACGGATCAGCTGATGATTTCTTGTACCCATGACTCCCCATGAAGGAGTCAAACTTCTTGTACCACTGTCTTGGTGCTTGCTTCAATCCATACAAGTTTTTCTTCAACTTGCAAACCATATGCTCCTTTTCGTTAACTTCAAAGCCTTCTGGTTGCTCCATGTATATTTCTTCTTCTAAATCACCGTGAAGAAATGCAGTCTTCACATCCATTTGCTCCACCTCAAGATCCATGTTCGCAGCCATGCCCAAAATGACTCTAATCGAAGTCATTTTGACAACAGGTGAGAAAATCTCATCAAAATCAATTCCTTCTTTCTAGCTGAATCCTTTGACAACTAAACGAGCCTTGTACTTCGTCAGCTTCTCATTCTCATCTTGCTTCAGCTTGAACACCCACTTGTTCTTGAGTGCTTTCCGGCTTTTAGGAAGCTTCATCAACTCGTAGGTGCCGTTCTTTAGTAAAGATTTCATCTCAGACTCCATGGCTAGCCTCCATTTGTCGTGGTCTTGATGAATCTTTGCTTCCTCATAACTTTCAGGCTCTCCGTCACTAGTCAAAAGGATGTAATTTGCATAAGGATCATCTCCATCGTTAGTCACCAAAATATATTGTGATGATGGATACTTGGTGGATTGAATCAGCCTCCTGGTGCTTCTGTGAACTGATGCTTGATTATTCACAGGCTGCTCCCCCTGATTAAGCTCCCCCTCATCTTCGGCTTCAACATCAACCATGTTTGGTACACTTTCAACTCTATCACCTTGTAGCTCAACATTATATTCCTGCTGCAACGGTGAATCATAAATGCGGCTGTCAGTTGCTACATTTCTCTGTAGTACCTCTTTGTCGAAATCTGCAATTGATTGGTTTTCATGAAAGACCACATCTCTGCTTCTTATGAATTTCTTTGTTTTTGGATCCCACAACCGGTAGCCAAACTCTTCATCTCCATAGCCAACAAATATGCATGGCAGCGCCTTGTCATCCAGCTTTGATCTTTGCTCATTGGATACATGTGCGAATGCTTTACATCCAAATACTCTCAGATGTGAGTATAATGCATCTTTACCGGTCCAAACTCCATTTGGAGTCTCAAATTCCAAAGGTACACACGGTGCTCTGTTGATGAGGTAACACGCAGTCTTTACAGCTTCTCCCCAAAATTCTTTTGACAATTTGGCCATCTTCAACATGCATCTGACTTTTTCCATAATGGTACGGTTCATCCGCTCTGCTACGCCATTATGTTGGGGTGTTCTAGGAACCGTCTTCTCATGTTTGATGCCATACTTCGCACAATAATCTCTGAATTCATATGATGTGTACTCTCCGCCATTGTCACTGTGAAGGCATTTCAATTTTCTTCCAGTCTCCCTTTCCACCATGTTGTGGAAAATTGTAAACGTCTGAAACACCTGGTCTTTGGATTTCAACAAATAAACCCAAACTTTCCGTGAAACATCATCGATATAAGTAACAAAATACTTATGCATAATCAATGATTCGACTTCCATCGGACCACATACATCTGAATGTACAAGATCTAAAATATTTTCTTTCCTCGTGAAAGACTTCGAAAAACTGATTTTCTTCTGCTTACCAAATAAACAATAATCGCAAGAGTCTAGGAGTTACTTTTGGTAACAGGAATTAGCGACTTCTTCGCCAACATCTGTAATCATTTCTCACTCATGTGGCCAAGACGTCTATGCCACAAACTTGGAGAGGATTCCTCGACTGCATTTAGCTCACTCTTGCAAATCTTCTCATAAGTCTTGTAGAGCGTGCAACACATTTTTCCTC
Organism: Fragaria x ananassa; assembly: GCA_034370585.1. Lineage (NCBI taxonomy): Eukaryota > Viridiplantae > Streptophyta > Magnoliopsida > Rosales > Rosaceae > Fragaria > Fragaria x ananassa. Next base: position 21,269,542 of record CP139769.1, read on the forward strand.
TAGCAACTACAAGAGATCCCTTGGTAAGCTTCCACTTTCCATCACCGCCATGATGATGAAAGCCTTGTCGATCAAGTACACCAGTTGACATAAGATTGAGACGTAGACCAGGAACATGTCTCACATCTTTCAGCATTAACTGGTAGCCCACATCCGTCTGCAAGCAAATATCTCCAATCCCAGCAATATTGGAGTAGCTGTCATTGCCCATCTTCACTTTACCAAAGTCACCTGCTTTGTACGTAGTGAAGAACTCTACGTGGGACGTGACATGAAACGAGGCTCCGGAATCAACGATCCATTGAACTCCAGGATGATCTACCAGTAGACATTCACCTCCAAGTGACAGGAACTCACACTCATCATGAGACACCGCAGCAACAACATTGTTCGTGTCCTCTTTTTGTTGATGAGTAGCATCTTCTCGCCCTTCTTTGAATTCTCGCTTCAACTTGTAACAATTTTTCTTCATGTGGCCTGAAAGACCACAATGATGACACTTTCCGCTAAATCTTGTTCTGGATTTGCTCATACTTCTTCCATGGCCTCTTGGTCCTCTGCTCTTGCTCATTCCTCTATTCTCCGCAACGAAGAATTGACCATTTTCTGAACTTGACGAAGAACTCTTTCTAGTTTCTTCATTCATCATATTATCTTTAATATTTTCCATAGATAATACATCGATATCATTAGGAGCAGAGTTACTTACAGTAACAACAAATGTCTCCCAGCTATCTGGTAACGACCCGAGCAGCAACAAGGCTTGTAACTCATCATCAATCTTCATGCTCATCGTGGCTAATTGATTGAGTACACTCTGGAAGTTGTTGAGGTGCTCAGTCACTCGAACGCCTCCCCGATACTTCATGTTGAAGAGCTCTTTAATGAGAAAAGCTTTCTTGGCAGTAGTTTTTTTCTTGAACAAGGACTCCAACTTCAACCGTAGCTCATGCACACTGGTTTCGTTGGCAACATGGTGGAACACACTGTCGTCCACCCATTCACAAATATGACCGATGGCTTTGCGGTTCATCTTCGTCCAAATTGCTGGTGTAGTCCCTTCTGGCTTGGCATCGTCTCCCTCGATCGGCTCATGCAAATCTTTGCAATAGAGAATATCCTCCATTCTCGGCTTCCACGTAATCCAGTTGGAATGGTTGAGTCTGATCATGGTACTCCGTGATCCTTCCATTCTAGCAGCTCCCGGTCAGAACCAAGAGCTCTGATACCACTGTTGGGTTATGCGGAAGAATAAACTGTAGAATGGAATTATAAACTCACAACCACAAATGTAAAATGTAACGGAAAGAAAATGAGAAAGAACACTGGGAATTAACGTGGTTCGGCAAAGTGCCTACGTCCACGGGGTAACAACAACAAAGAACCTCCATTATACGAATAATGGTTACACGGAGAGAAACACTACTTCAAGACTCACTCTTGAAGGGATACACTCTCACACACACTTTGTTTGCTACACACACAAACTCTCGACTTGGAGTTTTCTCTCTATCTCACACTCTTGTATAACACAAGATGAACTCACCGGTACTTCTATTGCACCATTGCTCAGGCCTTTATATAGGCAAACTTCTTCATGCATTTCCCATGCAAATCCTTCATGTCCATGTACAAGGAAGATAATTTCACAAGTCTTCCTTATTTCAAGCTTAATGTTTCCATGCCACATTAATGCATGCTCTTCCATTTCAATCTTTGCAGCCACCCACAACACCTATATACATAGGTTGCTATCTTGCATTTCAACAAATGCATGCTGCACCAACTATGTTTTTACCCATCATTCAGACCAAACAGTCAATTTCTTCCAAAATATAGCTGCTTTTGATTATATGCAGTCTTCTTTCCATTGAAGTTTGTCAAATCTAGGATGTCTCTTGCACTTGTAACAACCACCTCCCCAAATACTCGTCCATCTAGTTATCATGTGTTCTTGAGTTTCAGGGGTCAAGAAACTCGCAAGACTTTTACTGACCACCTCTACACAGCCTTTATCAGTTCAGGTTTTCGCACGTTTCGAGACGAAGATGAACTTCCAAAGGGACAAGACATCAAGCCAGAAATTCGGAAAGCCATCGAGATGTCACGAAGCTCTGTTATTGTGTTTTCCAATGACTATGCGTCTTCCCAGTGGTGCCTTGACGAGCTTGTGATGATCATGGAACGCAAGAGGACAGCCGATCATATAGTTTTACCTGTATTCTACGATGTCGATCCATCGCAAGTGAGGAAGCAGACAGGAGCTCTTGCAAAAGCACTTGCTAGACACGAAAGAAACCGATGCTTGAAGAGCAAGGTGAAGCGATGGAGGGAAGCACTTGCAGAAGTTGCCGATCTAGCAGGAATGGTCTTGCAAAATGAAGCTGACGGGTATGTGTTTCATTTCAACCTAGCTGGCAAATCCATTAGAAACTGATTCGATTTCTTCTTGTAGTAAACAACGTTTTTCTTATGATTCAGCAGGTTCATACATTCCACATCCACAAACTAATTGTTGACTAATAGTAATCTTGCTATGATATTTTCATGGAGCGGTATTTGATGATAATCATAGCTCTGACTTTTTATTTATTTGCAATGTTTTAGGCACGAGTCTAAGTTTATCGAGAAAATTGTAAGGGTAATGGAAGATAAACTTAGGCGCATTCCCTTAAGTGTTGAACCGCACCTAATTGGGATAGATTCTCAAACGAGAGACATCAATTTATGGTTAAGAGATGGATCAGCTGATGTTGACATACTTTTACTTCATGGAATGCGTGGAATAGGAAAATCAACCATAGCGAAATTTGTTTATAACTCAAACTTCAAAAGATTTGAGAGATGCAGTTACCTTGAAAATATCAGAGAAGCTGCAGAACAACCGAATGGCTTGCTTCGGCTACAAAAACAACTTCTTAATGATATTTTGAGCGGAAGAAAAGTGAAAATACCCAATATTAGTGAAGGGATAGCTAAGATTGAAGATGCCATTAGCTCTAGAAGAGTTTTTCTTGTTCTTGATGATGTGAATCATGTGGACCAACTTTCTGCATTACTGAGAATGAAAAATCGGTTTCATCCAGGAAGTAAGATCATCATAACAAGTAGCTGCGCCGGATTGTTGGAAGCTCACTGCCAATTTGCTAAGGTGCATATGGTTAGGATTCTGGATGAGGACGAAGCATTAGCGCTATTTAGTTGGCATGCTTTTGGACATGACCATCCCATTGAAGGTTATACTGATCATTCCAAAAGGGTAATAGATCATTGTGGAGGACTTCCACTAGCACTTAAAGTTTTAGGTGCCTCTTTATCAGGGAAGAATCTTGTTGTCTGGGAAAGCGCATTGAACAAACTGGAAGTTATTCCAAATGGTGAAATAATGAAGAAACTCAAAATAAGCTATGAATCGATACAAGATGATCATGACAAAGCTTTATTCCTCCATATTGCATGCTTCTTTATTGGAATGGAGAAAGCTGTCGTTCTCACCATACTGGATGCTTGTGATTTCTTCACAGAGGTTGGCCTTGAAAATCTCATTGATAGATGTTTAGTAACTATTGACAAAGATACTAAGTTGGTGCAAATGCATAACATGATTCGTGACATGGGAAGGGAAATTGTCCGCCTAGAATCAAAGGAGCCAGAAAAACGTAGTAGGGTTTGGCATCATAAGGATTCGTTTCAAGTATTGTCTCAAAATATTGTAAGAAACATGCATGCATGTTCTTTCATGTATTTTCTTTGCATATGTATATTCATCAACTTATCTGTGAGTATGTTTTCCATTTTGTTAGGGCACCCAGACAGTTGAAGGACTTGTTCTCAACATGCAAATGCACCCTGCTTCGAGAAATTCAAGTAAGGTAGTAATGGAAACCAATGCGTTTACAAGGATGCACAAACTAAGACTCCTCCAGCTCAGTGATGTGCAGCTCAGTGGACGCTACGGTGAATTACCTGCAGGACTAAGATGGTTTTCTTTGAGTAAATTTCCTTTAGCTTCCTTACCCTCTGATTTTCCGTTGGAGAGACTTGTTGCTCTTGAAATGTGTTATAGCAGTTTGAGACAACTTTGGAGGGGAATAAAGGTATGCAACTCAACCTAAATTTTTTTCCTGTTTGGTAAATTACTTACAAGTGATACATAACTTTTGGAGTTCTTATTTCCTTTACCTATTATCTCTCTGCAGTATCTCCCATCACTAAAAATATTAAATCTCAGCCACTCTCATGACTTCACTGAAATCCCTGACTTTTCCTGTATCCCTAATCTAGACAGACTCATTCTTGAAGATTGTACAAGATTGATAAATGTCCATGAAAACATTGGACTCCTGGAGAGGCTTACTTATTTGAGTGTGAAAGACTGCAAAAATCTTAGGAACATTCCAGAGAACATTTCTATCCTACCCTTCCTTGAAACACTCATTATCTCTGGTTGTTCAAATCTTGGAGAGTTTCCGACAGAAATGATGAGGATTCAGTCGTTGAAAGTGTTTCAAGCAGACGGAGTTCCAATACATCGACTACTAGTCACTACCAGTTGCTCAAGTCCGATTCCAGTAATTTCTTGGGCATCGTATCTTCCGAAGAATTTAGTAAACTTGAGTCTAAGAAACTGCAATCTTTCGGATGACGATTTTCCAAGGGATGTTGCTAATCTGTTCTCTTTGCAATCATTGGATCTCAGTGGGAACCCAATTTCTAGGCTACCGGATTGCATCAGAGATCTTACTGACCTCCAATCTCTCTTTTTGAAGTCTTGTAAGAAGCTCAAATCACTTCTCAGGCTACCAACAGGATTAGTTGAATTGCGTATGCAGTCGTGCACGTCGTTGGAAAGGGTAACATATCAATCTTGTAAGCGCAAACGACTGTCCTATACATTTTCTAGTTCGATGCCTATTGTTGAATTTCTAGATCTTTTCAAGTTGGAACCCATCGAAAGAGTTGATAAAGAAATGCTTAAACTTTTGAGCTTAGAAAAACTCGAATCCCTGGAAAACATCTTGATGGACACATCATTGGGTAAAACCTATGTATGCAAAGGAATGCAGCCTGTCCAGGTCTCTCTCTCTCTCTCGCTCTCTCTCTCTCTCTCTCTCTCTCTCTTCATGATATAAGACTGTGCGTACGAAAATGGCATATTCAGCACATTCTCTCTCATATCTGATTTCCATGACACAGGGATTGTATGAACATGGTATATTCAGCACATTCCTTCCTGGAGACCAAGTTCCAGGCCAGTTCAGCCATAGAAGCAGAGGGTCCTCTATATCCTTCACTGTGCCTTCGGTTCCCAATCTCAATATACGAGGGCTAAATATCTTCTCGGTTGTAACGAAATCCAACAACAACGATTCCAATCTTATAACCAATGTTGTCAACATTGATGGTTCAAAATATCCGACAATTACTGTTGTGAGTAATAACAGCAGCGGTCAGAAGTGGATCTATGGTCCAACATATTTTGGCGTTCCCCGAGAGGGAAAAGATGTGATCTGGTTAAGTCACTGGAGGTTTGGGAATCGACTGAAAGGCGGTGATGAGATGACTATTCTAATATATACAAAATCTGATTTCAAGGTCAAGGAGTGTGGCATCCAGTTTGTTTACTACAACGACAAAGATCCAGAAGAGATAACTAGTACCGAACTTGTGGCTGCCAACTTGGACGATCCTTGTTTTATTGGAGCAGGAGTTTCGTCAACAATAGAGCCTCACACTGTGGATGGAATAACGTTTCAAACTCCTAGGTTCAATAAAGGAATTAAAGGAAATATCGATCTCATTAGGGACATCAATGAAAAATCAGGTATGCATGCATATGTCTTTAACTGTTTACATGTATACGATAATGAAATTAGTATATCGATCACAGGCTACTTCATGAAAGCATTCCCGATCGATCCACATTGAATTTATGTGGGAATTGATTTCTTAGTACTATTCTATATGCTTACTTTGCAGAGAAAAAACAAGGGGCAGAGGGTGACATGATGATCCTCAAGCATGCAGCACAGAGTGGCAGTAATAGCAATAGCAACAAACGAGGTTTCTTCAGAGGTTGGAAGGGGATCATGATGGCCACTACTGTCTTCCTTCTTTCTCTTCCTCTCGTTGCTCAGCATCGAAAGAAACAACAGTCCAAAAGCCCTCCATGATTTTTTTGTATTAATTACTTGGACAAAGTTGTATCGTAAATAATCTGCTTCCCTCTCTTATTTCAGACAGTTCTGGAATTATATCTTCGGTTCGTTAGTTATCTATGTTGTTAAGGATAAAACTGTAATTACCCAAGTCAAGTCTGTTTAGGTAGAAGTACCAGAAAATCACTGTAGCTAAATACATTTTTGGTAAGATCTACAAGAAGTTGTTGTGCTTCGAAGCCTTGGATTTGCTTAATTTCTGTTCGATTATAGATTTCTACAAGTTTTAGTTGCTGAATTGGAAAAGTGTGAATTTGTTGATGCCATAAATCGAACCCTAGAAATTTGGGGATTTTAGTTCAGAGGTTCTCTTTGTTATGTTTTGGGGTCTCCTTTATAATTTGGATGTTGACCGATGAAAAATTGGTGAAAGAAAGAAGTGTATTTTGGTGTATCGTCAAGAGGAATTGAACTTTGAAGATTTGTGAGTAACTTCTGCATCATGAATAATAGTAGTGTGTTACAAAGTTGTCTGCTGTCCAATTTCCAAATTCTAATTTCAGTTCGCTTAGACATCTCCAACTATGTAACATGGAAATTTCTGGTAGAGACAGTGTTAGCTGGTTGTGCTCTCATTCGATATATCGATGGATCATTTTCTTGTCCACCACAGAACATGGTTATAGAAGAAGGTAGGGTTAAGTCTGATATGACAAAGGAGTACAAGGATTGGGTGCAAAATGATGCTGCTGTTATGTCTATACTTGCTGCTACTCTGTCTAGTGATGCTCTCTCCTTCATTGTTGGAAGTAAGACTTCTAGGGAAATTTGGTGTCGACTTAAGGAGAGAGATGTTGATGATTCACGGTATAACATAATGAATCTCAAAATCTCATTGGACAACATTCAAAAAGGCTCAGATTGTATTGACAAGTACTTGCTTCAAGTCAAATCAATTTGTGATCAGCTTGCTGTTATGGGGGTTGATATGGCTGATGAAGATATAATTGAGCCAGTTCTTCATGGTTTGTCGTCTGAGTTTGCTGTCATCAAAGCTTTAATCAGAATAAAAACACTGAATTCCTTTGTTTCAATGAAAGAATTGAGATCTCTCTTGCTAATTGCTAAAGATGAGATTGATCAAACAATGAAGTCCAGACCTTTGTCTTTAGAAACTGTTGTGGCTGAATTTGGTGATACTTCTAGAGGTACTTCTGTTATTTCAAATACTAATGCTCTTACGGACTATTCTTCAAAACCTGTTTCTCAAGTTGGTACTGTGCCTCATCAAACTGTTTTGTCTACCATTCCTGGTGTTGCTTCTCCTATTGGATGCACTATCCACTATTTGCCTAATACTGAGTGTATGATGTCTGCAACTCATGCTGCACTAAATGGCTGCATCATTTACCCTTCTCCTGCACCATTCATGTCGAATGTTCAACCTCTTAATGGTTGTTATTCTTCTTTCAACACTGTTTTGGATCAGTCTCAAGTCAACACAAGTTTTATTCAACCCAATGGTAGTATTCAAAACAATAGTGGATTTGTTGAATCTCAAGGTTTTATGCAGAAAGCTATTGATAATTTTCAGCAAAGCAATGGTTATTGTGATCTAGATAAGAACAATGGTGTTTCTGAACAGAGATACAATACCTTTCTTGTTACAAGACATTTTAACCCAAAGAATCAAGGTAGAAAGCATTTTGATTCAAGTCGTGGCAAGTGCAACTATAGTTTTGGTAAGTATGGCAATCAATATAAGTGTGCTCCATGTTGGAATTATAATTGCTTCACATATGAGAACTTCAATGCTGGTTCTGTTGAATCTGCTGGAGCTATCAACCAATGTGAAAACTTTAATCATTGCAACACTGATGGTGTTTCGAGAAGTCTTGGCTTTGCGAAATCTAATGAGTTTAGCAATTCAGATGATTGTCGTAAGTCTTTTGCCGGAGTTCTTCACAGCAACGTTACTCAGAATTTAGAAAATGGTAGTGCTGGTTCATTTGATCAAGCTGGTGAATTATGTGGATATAAAAGTTCTAGTGATGTTTGCCAAATATGCTCAAAGGTTGGTCGTATTGCTAAAACTTGTCCTCAAATATCATCTCCTAGGCAAGTTGTTCCTTTTGGATCCTATATGCAATGTCAGATTTGCTTCAAGAAAAGTCATAGTGCAGTTGCATGTCTACATAGACATAAGTTTCCAATCAAGTTCAATACCAAGAATGCTTTCCAGGCTTGTGGAATTTCCCATCAGGGAGCATTTGATCAAGGCTCATGCAATAAATTTTATCGGAACATGCCTGGCTGATACACAAACACATATATGAGATCTTGTATTGTTCTCAGTTTTGTTGCAACCTGATGTTAGCTTCCTTCCCATCAGCTTGAAGGGGGGTGTTAAGGATAAAACTATAAGGAGTAAATGCTTGTGACACCCTATAGTTTATACCTAAAATCAGTTGTCCCTTACTTTTTTTTTAAAACTGGTATACCCCTATACTTTGAATTCTCGTCTGATTTGCCTTTGTCGTCAATTGACCGTTAAAGAAGACTGTTAAGTTGCTGAGATGACCGATTTGCCCCCATCTCATCTTTTTCACTCTCCTCCTCTCCCTCTCCCAGCAAAGAAAAAACTCCCAGAAAAGAAAACTAAATCCAAGTTTCTTCTTTTCTGGTACTAACTGGTGAAGAAAGAAGCAGAGAGTCATTACAGGCAAACCACTATATAAGTTTTGGCAAACCATAACAACACAATCAACTGTAGAATACTGTGTATATAGAAATCGACTCAGAGATTTAGGCATTAAAACACTTGGTTTAGTTAGTTGGCTGGTCAACTAAAAGATTACTATTGGCCTAATCAACATGACACACAAATATCTATAAATGATACTGTAGTCTCCTTGGATGATGTATAGTTTATTGAGAAAGTTTAAGATCATTTAAGTATCATTACTGAATACAATTAACCTGATATTGCCAGTTGTTTAATGAGACTGCATGATAAGGTTAATATACGTAGCAGAAGTTGATAATTAAAAGATACCTCGCTCATGGTAGGACGCCATGTCGACGATGCTCGAATGCACAGAGATCCTGCAAAGAACTAACCAGCTTTGTGAGACGAGTTCGATGCTCTCCAGCTTTACAGGTCCTTCAGCAAGCCTCACCGACGGCGCCGACGAAGAGGCCTTCGTTGTCGTGGCCGCAGCCGAGGGCGACTTTGGGGATTTTGGAGCGGCGGAAGGTGAGGGTTTCGGTGGAGAAGTCGTTGAAGGTGAAGGAGCCGTGGCCGTAGGAGACTTGGTAGAGGCAGGTTTTGGACTTTGAGCTGCAGCCGGGTGAGTCGAGGTGGCGGCAGAGAGGGGAGGAGCAAGGAAGGGAGGAGAAGGAGGAGGATTTTCTCGGGTCGAAAACCGGGTCGGTTTGGGAGTAGCAGCGTTTACAAGGGGCGCATTGGAGCCAGACGACGTCGGAGCCGGTGTCGAGGACCATGCACAGTTCTTCTTTACTACGAAGGCATATTTCGAGATACCAACCTCATGCAGAAGCTTCTCTTGATTAATCTATGCTGCCATTATGAGGTCTAAAGCCCCCCAGTATAGTAGAACCTTCAGCGAATGGTGGTTTCAGAGTCCATGAACCCCAATACTGGTTTCAAGACTATTCTTCTCATAAGGGAAACTGCATGAAGGCACTTTGGACTTTTATTTACTACCAGCAAGATCACGTCTCCCTTGTATTATCTTCTTCTGGCAGCTTCTTCTCCTCAATCATCTTTTCGCTCCAAATATAATAATTCTTTGATGGAGATATCAATTCATGCACAACTCATAGCCACTGTGTTGGCTAGATATATATCAATCCACTTACTGGAGAGATCAGAGGCTTGAATCGCTGCACATGTACGCATAAGGTCTCGCAACTAAACCTTTGATGTCGCTTTAATTGGCATTAGAATATAAACCACAGTTACTGGTTTAACGTGCTAAGATATCACAAAGCACCAGAGATATAAGCCCCCCAGAATGTGAAAATAAAGCTTCGCATACCTTGATAATGGTCTGTTTGAGCGCACAGTTGTTGGCACGAAAATATTTTGAAAACCACTGAAGCGGAAGGAGTCGCGGCGGAGGCGGAGGTGGAAGAGTTGGGAGGGGGTTTGGTTGAAGGAGAAGGCGTCGAGGTGGTGGAGAGGGAGGGAGAGGGAAGATGGGTCGGAGTCGGGTTCAGATGTTTCTGAAAAGGATTCGGGTTGGGAGAGAGAGGGGGTGGAGGGGAGGGGGGAGAGGAGGAGGGTGTGGTGGTCAAGGGCGGCAGAGGAGAGGGAGAGGAGGAGAGTGAAAAAGAAGAGATGGGGGTCTTCTTCTCCTCCATTTTGTTTGGGCGGTGGGGAAGTGGGGAGATGAGGGAGAAGAAGTGGGAGAGAGAGTGGGGAGATGAGGGAGAAGAAGGTCCAAGAATCAGATCAAGAAAATGGAGGAGAAGATACAGAGAATATATAGCTGGTGCAGCAGAAGATACAGAGAATATATATGACTTTAACTATATATATATAACAGCATAGGAGGAATTGCGTGGGTAAAATTGTCATCTCAATACCTTGGTCTCATACATGTGTCAACATGTTAGCCACGTCAGCTACATAACGGGTTCACTTGACGACAAGGGCAAATCAGTTGAGAATTTAAAATATAGGGGTATACCAGTTTTAAAAAAAAAGTGAGGGACAAAACTGATTTTAGGTGTAAACTACAGGGTGTCACATGTATTTACTCCAAACTATAATTACCCAAGTCAAGTCTGTTTAGGTAGAAGTTCCAGAAAAACACTGTAGCTAAATACATTTTTGGATTCAATAGACTTCCTTTTTTTTTTTTTTTTTACAATTTTTGCATTTCAATACAATAAATCTATAATTCATTTCATATGTGAGTCAAAATTAGTCGATCTGCAGAGGTTTTCTTCTTGTAGGACATTGATACTATGATTTTTCCTATGGAAATGAGGACAACTGATCTTCAATCCTTTATTGCCCTTTCGACACTGCAAGTTAATTGGATGTGTTTTGACTTATGGTAATGATTTTTTTAGCTTTCCCGATTCTTCCAAGGTCACCCTCTGGCCATTGGTTGGACCGAAGAAATAAAAAAACTTTCGTCTCTTAAGTAATTAAAAATCTTGAGACGAAAATACTTAAAATAGTAAGAGTCGTCACCATAATATTAGGGGACGAAAAGTTCTAATGACTAAGTGTACCAGTTATCCTCACCTTAGTGTAAGAGCACGAAATATTGTTTGTCGCTTAAGTAACAATTTAGGCGACAAAACATTTTATTTTGTCGTCTAAGTTTTTACGTCACCAGGTTGAGACCATGACACTTAAACGATAAAGGTTTTGTCGTCTAAATATTTAGACATTAAACAACGAAAAGTAACATTCACGAGACGAAACTATTCCAGCACCTAAGTTTTTTATTCTAGTAGTGTAATGAGCCGATGAGCTGTGGTCTGGTTGGTTAAGGTGTTTAGTTAACAACTTTAAAGTCATCACTTCAAACATCAATGACATATGTAGGGTATGTGATTGTAAAAAAAAAAAATAGAACAAGTTCATAGATAATTGTATGGTGGTTAAAACCTAAAATTTGACTATTAGTTTACGTTTAACAATGACCCGAAGTGTTTTTTTTTTTTTTCTTCCATGAACACAAATACACAATGACCCCAAACCCCAAGGTTACTCCAGATGTGAGCATATGTCATTGTTTTGAAACACTTGATGAGGTCGGCTCAATATCGCACCAGCACAACCTCAAATATAAAAATCGTCACAAAATAATCACTCAATCGGGTTGCAATTTACTATATATCTATTCTTTGAGATGACGTCAGCTACAGTTTTTAACAGTGTTGGGTTGGGTTGGGCTTCAGTGTTGGGCTTCAGTTATTCCACACGTGCTTCTCTCATCTTCTGGTGTCTTCTTCAGCGGTCTCATCTTCGAGACTGTCTTCAGACTTCACTCACCGCCTCTTCAAGACTATCTTCACAGACCACTCACCGCGAAGCAAGTTCATCGTCTTCAACAGCTTTCTTAACCTCTTCTGTATCTCCCTCGCCTCAGATTTTTTCCGTCGCGACCGCCGCTTAGGTCTCAGCCCCAAAACCAAATCACAACCGTCGTCTTGCTCATAGTCGCCTTCTAGCTAGCTCACGCCGAACTGGTATGTGACTTTTCCTCTCTCTCTCTCTCTCTCTCTCTCTCTCTCTCTCTCTCTCTCGCTTTGGTTAGAAGAAATAGTCCTTATGGTCTTTGAATTTATGCGATTGATAAGGCCAGTTCTTCTGTGGAATTCGGCTTCCAACCTATCATTTTATGTTGTTGCGTTCTGTGGATCTGTAATGTTTATGGTCAGAAGGTGTTCGAGGTTTGATTTCGCCGATCACTCTTATTGCCAGTTTGGGTTTCAATCAAGCATCAAAGGTTTTTGGTGAATTCAGTTTGGGTTTCAATCAAGCATCAAAGGTTCCTTCTCTGAAATTGTGTTTTTTTTATGTTGATTTTGTATTCTAGGAGTCGTTTATCTTTTTGGTTCAATTTTAGGGCAATTTTCACACATCACTTTCCTTCTGAATTTGGGTTTCAGTCAAGTATTGAAGGTAATTGGGGTTTGGCTATATCATGGTTTTCTTATGTGAGATAGGGATGCGAAGATCACCGATGTCTACTTGGCTGCTCAATATTGGTTGCTTCATGAAAGATTTTAAAAAAGAATTCAAAACCACACAGATTTCTATGGATCAAAGATTTTTTGAGAAATCTATGGATCAAAGATTAATGTCATGTGCAACAGAAAATCATCACTGCCATTAGCTTATTCAAAAAGTGCAAAATTATCCTATATAAAGTAGATAGAACAATTCCCAAGTTCTGCATCTTGCCGGTAGAAGTTTGGAACCATTGGTTGCATTATAGCAGGATTTAAAATACTTTTGATGAACTTTTGATGACATTTGTGATTGGTATGGCTGTTGGACTCCATGTATAGTTTCACAAAATGTACTATAGCATGTACCATATTATGATTTCCTTTTTGTTCCAAGTCTGAGGATTATTTACATGTGATGTTTGTTCAAGTTTTAGCATGAAATAATTCTGTTTTTATTTTTTGCAGCAATATTCCGTTAAATTTTTTATGGTTTTTGTTACTGATTTTACTACACAATTTATATCTTCAGTCTGGAATATAGAAGTTGGAAACTTCTCTGATTATGTATCTTGGAGTCTATACCTGGACACTCTGCTCATCAGTACCCTATTCTGACTTCTATATTGCCTTTTTCATTACAACGATAAAAATGCAATGTTTTTGTGTGTGTGTGTTATTGTCAGATCTCTCTGTAAGTTATTCACTGTGATTAGGCTCTCCTAACCCTCTGCTATTTCAATTTACAGCGGCAGCCAGTCACATAACTGTAGATAGAACAACCGGGAATACCTCAGACGAGTTGACCTAGAAAGTAGTCTGTAAGTGTAGAGCTGTTTTTTGTTCAAAATGAACAATTTGAAGTTCTATCTTTTGAAAAATGTAGAATAGACAAGTCTGCTGAAAGCACCAGCTTATGAATTATGTAAATGGAAATATGCAACACTGATCAATCAAATGTACCCCCAGCAATGCGGGGGCACATTTCTAGTAGAATAACATCTGTTGAAGATATCTAAATTTTTTTAATTCTGAGAAACCTTTGGCCAAGACAGAGAGGGAGGGCATTACACATACAGACAGATCATATTAAACAAAGAGGAGGATGAATGGTATCTTGGGTTGTAGCAGATCCATAATTAAACTAACATAAACACTTGGATTAATTTACGAAAAAGGCAAATGAGAATTAGGGTTCCAATGTAAAATGTACCTTCTTCAAGTTTCCATTGTTTCAGCAATCGTGCAGTCTCCCATTGGTTGGCTAAATTTGGTACTACAATGCCAATAATATTGACCAACTATTGTACTCGAGTATAACTAGAACAATAAAAATACAAGTGCGCTTGCTTCAAATGAATAACAATGCCCCTATTTTTCTAAGTGTCGGTGCTCCACAGTTTCCATGTTCTTACAAAATTTTACACATTATTAGTATTATGATATCGATCAGTGCTTTGCTTTCGTATGCATACTCCTGTGCAGAAGAAGCCAAAGCCAATAGGCCATCCTCATAATCATTTCTCAACTTTTTGTGTAATCTTGAGCTCATAATATTGCCCAATATTGTGCATTGATCAATCTAACATGGAGGTCACATGAGGGCTGAGGCTGTGGGTTTTTCTCATCATTCTGGTTTTGCAAAAAAGCAGAGACAAAAGCTCTAGCTGCATGATTCGCTCGAACAAGGGTTTATGTTTGCAAATCCATTGGTTCCATCAAACCAGGGCTTTGTGGAGTTTGAAGTTTTCTGATGATCGTGGGTTTTAAGAGAGACTACGGTACGTTTTGAATATACAGGACGGTGGTTCTGTGGCATTGGTTACTGTTCCGGTTTAGAGTAAACATAAATCGGCCGGCGGGGTGACACACGAAGACGAAGCAGTAGAGCAGTAGTGATCTGGGTTACGTCAACTTTTATACATGCATGGGGTGGTGCATGCTTGCAGTGGGAAAAGTTGAAGACCATAAAGAACGTTTTTGTTGACCTCCGCCCTGAAATGGCGGGCGCCATTCCCGCTATTTGCATGTACCGGCGTTTATTGCATATTATTACTTGTTCTTGTTACTTTATGATGCTTGCTTTATGGTTGATGGAACATCTAATCTATTTGGAGTCTACAGATTGCCCACCACTTTGTTCTATACGGAAAATTGAAAAATTGATTAAGGAATTCGAACTTGAAACATTAGCCCTAGTCCAAAATCGTATATAGATGAAAATTAGTGGTGTATTATGTGCAAATCTATTTACGATTTTATGAGTACGTGGGGGGTTCATGGCGATTGATTATTTGATTACATAAAATTCGAATAAATAACGTGTAATTGTCGATTAATCAGATAAACTCAACACCAACATATCATATTTAAATTTTTTACCAAAAGCAAACAAAAACTCAATATAGCAAGGGGCAAGTGAAAGTGCACACTCAGTGAGAACTGAGGAGCAGCAAAAGAACCAAAACAGAATCTTAGCTGGATGCACCACCATCACAACAGCAGACCAACTCCCCCATTTTTCTAATCCCCCCTCCCGACCCTTTTCCCCTTTCACTCCCCAGATTCAACCTTTTCACATTTCTCTTAATTCCACACCCTCCTTCTTCCTCCTCTCTCTTTCTGTCTCACCCTCACTACACTCTGGAGTCTCCTCTGCAACCACAATGCCCTCCTCCTCCTTCTTCTTCCTCCTCCTCTTCTTATTCTGCTCGCCACCCTTTGTAGCCCCTCACCGGAGGATCCTCCACCAGCCCCTTTTACCCCAACACTCTCTCCCTCCTGCTTCCCCTCCCGCCCCTTCTCCCCCTTCTCTCCCTCCCAACCCCAACCCCAAGTACCCTTTTTCCTCTTCCACTTCTACCCCTACAGATTCCCCATTTTTCCCAACCTACCCCGCCCCGCCTCCTCCTCCGCCTTCCCCCGCCACCTTCGCCTCCTTCCCCGCCAACATTTCCTCCCTCATTCTCCCCCAGGCCCCTTCCTCCCACTCCAAGTCCCACAAGCTCATCGCCCTCGCCGTCTGCGCCGTCATCTCCTCCGTCGTCGTCGTCTCCGCCGCCGCATTCGTCCTCTGCCGCCGCCGCCGCAACAACAACCGCAACTTCCCGGACGACGACGACGACAAGACGTTCAGATCCGACAACCACCACAGCAGCCGCCTCTTCCAGGCCAGCAGCATTGCCCGCTCCAGCAGCGGGACCCACAAGCTCCGCCCCGTCTCCTCCACCAGTTCCGAGTTCCTCTACCTCGGCACGCTCGTCAACTCCCGCGGAATCGACGAGCGCGTGAGCTCACGCGCTCTGGAGAGTGGTCGGAAGGTCGACTCGCCGGACCTCCAGCCGCTCCCGCCGCTGTCCCGGCAGTGCTCCAAGCTCAGTAACTGCACCAATGCCGAACCGGCCGGGACCGGCGACGACAAAGACGAGGAGTTCTACTCGCCGAGAGGATCTTCCGGCGGGCGTGAAAGCTTCAATGGAGCTGGATCAGGATCCCGGAGAATATTGGCCGCCGGTGATCTGGAGGAAAGAATCAGCGAAACGACGTCGTGTTCATGCTCCTCTTCGAATTCCGGTTCACCGGCTCGGTCACAGTCTATTAGTCTATCTCCGGCGGTTAGTTTAAGTCCCAGAAGACCATCACTTCCTAAATCTCCGGAGTCTTCTGTTATGCAGCCTTTGCCTTCACAGCCATTGCAAGCTCCGACGCCGTCGCAGCAGAATCTGCGGAGTCCAATGTCCTCACCGGAGAGAGATTTGGAGAAGGAGGCATCTCCAAAAGTATTGCTATTTTCATCGTCACCAGATAGATTATCAAATGCTGCTTCTGATGAGAAGAGCCCAGTTGCATCGCCAAGAACTTCAAATGCTTCTGATCGATCATTTATTCATTTGGATCCAAAGAGGCAGTCTTTTTCATCTTCGCCGGAAAGAGAGTTGGGGAATGATTCACCAAAAGTCTCCAGTGTTTCTAATCACACTGAAGAACCTCCTGCTAGACTTAATGGTGCTTTGAAGATGCCTCTTTCGATACCGCCACCTCCTCCTCCGCCACTCCCTCCTTCACAAAGACTGTGGGAGACTCCAAGTCCCAAAACACCAGCTGGCCAACCAATCTCTTCAAGGCCTTTTGTGTTTCAAACCCCAGGAGGGGTATCTGTTTCGCCAGTGGGGCTGCCGCCGACTTCTGCACCATTGGAGACTATTGAGGAGATTCCGAAACCCAAGCTAAAGCCATTGCATTGGGATAAAGTTAGAGCTAGCTCTGACCGTGAAATGGTGTGGGATCAGCTAAGATCAAGCTCTTTCAAGTAAGATATCTAACTCTTGCAGTTTCTATTTTTGCCCATATTGCACTAGAATCGCAGATGTTTATTTACTTACTTTAATTGTCATGTTTGCTTACAAATTATGTTGCTATTTGGTTGGTATACTAAATCTGTAGCATGTCGGCTGTTACAGATTGAATGAAGAAATGATAGAGACGTTGTTCGTTGTAAATACACCCAAACCGAATCCAAAGGAAACAACCCCACGCTCAGTTGTTCCGTCACCTAAGCAAGAGAACAGAGTACTCGATCCTAAAAAGTCCCAGAACATTGCAATCTTGCTCAGGGCACTCAATGTGACCATAGAAGAAGTTTGTGAAGCGCTCTTAGAAGGTATATACATCAATTTTTTGCTAACAAGTTGTCTGTTTCGTTACTGAAGAGTGTTGTTGAATCTTGTTTCTGGATATTCCCAATAATAATGGTGGTTGGTACTTGTTATAAATGCAGGTAATGCAGATGCTCTTGGAACAGAATTACTTGAAAGTCTACTGAAGATGGCTCCAACCAAAGAAGAAGAGCGTAAGCTGAAGGATTTCAAAGATGACTCACCAGTTAAGCTTGGTCCTGCCGAGAAATTTCTGAAAGAACTGCTTGATGTTCCTTTTGCATTCAAACGTGTCGAGGCAATGCTTTACATGACTAATTTTGAATCTGAAATCGAATACCTAAAAAAGTCTTTTGAAACGCTAGAGGTACACACCATTCCTCTCTCTTTTACACTAAACTAATTTTTTTCTTACATTATTTTAGTCTCACGTTTGTGTGCTCATTGAGCTTATATTTCGTTACTATAGGCTGCCTGTGAAGAATTGAGAAATAGTAGAATGTTCTTGAAGCTTTTAGAGGCTGTGCTCAAGACTGGAAACAGAATGAACGTTGGGACAAACCGTGGTGATGCCCATGCCTTCAAACTTGACACACTCCTCAAGCTCGCTGACGTTAAGGGAGCAGATGGGAAAACTACGCTCTTGCATTTTGTCGTACAAGAAATCATAAGAACTGAAGGTGCTCGTCTCGTTGCTGGTCAATCTTCTTCAAACACAGCTTTGAACGACGATGCCAAGTGTAGGAGACTTGGTCTGCCAGTTGTTTCAGGTCTCAGTTCAGACCTCACTAATGTGAAGAAAGCTGCTGCCATGGACTCTGATGTGCTTGGCGGTGAAGTTTCCAAGCTTTCTAGAGGAATTAGCAACATTGGGGAGGTTGTGCAATTAACTGAGACAACGGTGTCAGATGGAAGCAGCAGGAAATTTGCAGAGTCCATGACCATGTTCATGAAAATGGCCGAGGAGGAGATTATAAGACTTCAAGCTCAAGAAAGTGTTGCTTTGTCCCTGGTGAAGGAGATCACGGAGTACTTCCATGGGAACTCCGCTAGGGAAGAAGCTCACCCATTTCGAATCTTCATGGTAGTCAGAGACTTTCTAACAGTTCTTGATCGGGTATGCAAGGAAGTTGGTCTGATCAACGAGCGAACCATTGTTAGTAATGCCCAAAAGTTTCCAGTTCCAGTAAACCCCATGCTACAACAACACATCTATCCAGTAAACCCAATGCTACCGCAAGTTCTTCCTGTAAATCCAATGCTACCGCAAGTTCTACCTGTAAACCCAATGCTGCCCCATGTTCTTCCTGGAACCCATGGAAGTCGACCCTATGATTCATCCGATGATGAGAGTACGCCATCTCCCTAGCCCCTGACTCATTTGAGGATGACATTTTGGTTCTGATTTAGCAAGAAATGCCTGAAGTAGGTGGTTTCAACAAGCTTTAGGATTGTCCATGCCTGCCTTTATATAGCTCCCTGGTTTCTCCCCCCAAAATTTGTACTTGTAAAAAGTCATGTAAGCAATTTTGCGTCTATATAGATTATATATATACAGAGGAGATTTTGTCTGGGAATAATAAGCTGTCCAGAACATTAATGGAAGTAAAAAATCCACAGCTGTAGATAGATAGTTTCTGTAAATTATGTGCATTGTATTAAAACTACTGATTCATTCTCTACAGCTCTCTCTTCAAATTACCCTTTGTTTCTCACCTCTGAAATAACCTGACATTTCTGTCCAGTCATGCAAGTCAACCTGTACAAGAGCAGTGCAGGCAATGTTCCACATATGACAACATTTTTAATGCGGGAAATCTAAGGTTATCTTCATTTTAACGGATACATCACATGATACAAGCCCTGGGTTTAAAGGAAAAGATTCATATAGCTAAAGTTGGTGATGCTTTGAAGCCTTGGATCCAACTAGGATGAATGATTCTTCTGAGGGAAAGTGACCTTAGGGTCCTGAGTCTTAATTGACAATTTTAGCTCTTTCCCTTTTCACGTGAAGAAATCCAAAGTTTTTTGCTTTTTTATCTGGACCCCCAGATTTTACATTTTACAGTATATCCCCAGTATTTTAACCAATAACGAAAGGCACTTTATAAAGATTAGTTTCTACTTTTATTCTCTTCTTTTATGTGGACATCATTTTCTGCTCTCTTTGTAATCAGAAAATGAGTGTCGGCAAAGTAAAAGAGGGGAAACGATATGCAGTAAAAGAAAATGTCAATGATGATGCTGTTCTGCAAACAATGAGACCATCTGCAATAGGACTTAAATCATCAGGGAATGATAAAGATGCAGTTCTGAGGATCATAGTAGCTCATTTCTTTCATGCATCTAAACTTTAGGACGTACATACGAGCATTATGCTTAACTCACCTGTGTATAAGTTACATTACTTAGCAAAATAAATAAAATTACAGCCTATTTCTTCAAGGTTTTATTTCACATCTTTTCCCTACAGTGCCTTCTGTATAACATTTTTTTTTTGGTCGAAAATTTTTATAACATATTTTGAAGTTCATGTTTGGTGTTTATTTGCTCACAATGTTGATGAAAGCAGGGCCGCCTCAGCATCCTTGCGCTCTATGTGCTTCTTGTTCCGTTGCTGACCAGATTCTGTATCCCAAATGCATTTCAAATCTTCGCATATTTTTCGTGAAGGTAATCATGTGGCTGATACTTTGGCAAACTATATATGGTGCTACCTCCTCTAGTTTGACATGGTGAGATTTGCCTCCATCCTTTATGGCACAATGTAATAGTGACCGTTCCGGTCTACCCAAGTTTTGTTTTCGTTAGTTGTTTGTATAGTTGGTTTTACTTGGGAGGTTTGGTGTTATTTCCCCTCCCCTCTTGTAATCTTATTTTCTTTTAATAAAGCCTGGAACTAAGAAGGCTTTTTGCCTTTTCTTGGTTTCCAGTTACTACCCCCAAAAAAAAAAACCTATTTTTCGTGGCTTTTACCTCAGGGCGTACTGTGAAAGTAAAGTACAATGTATATGAGACCAGTGGTCAAACAGGAGTTGGTAAAGACATGTTTTAGCTTCTGATGGCAGTCATTCTGAGGCTAAAGATTTAGCTGTGCTGTTCACTTGTTCTTTAATGTACAGTTGTAGAACATACCTCACTGGACATGAGTTATGGCCTGGCCTGGTCAAATGAGGATTGCCTCAATTAGAACAGGATTTTAATTGGTTTAGTTCTATCGTGCAACTTTCAAGTTTGGTGAAAACTTGCACAACATGGACTAGAAAAGAGACAGACCTCCATGAATGTGCTTGCAGTGTCTGAAATTCTGCAAACTGTGACTCTTCGCATCCACAAAACCTAGATTTTGTTAACCAAATAAATGCAGGAGACATGAATAAGCAATTCAGGTTTAATGATTTTACGATTTGATCTATGGAATTCATTTTTGTATTTTTGAATAATAGTCAGACCATCTGGTATACAAGATATGTCCTTCAAGGCACTACATGGAACAGATGTGATTCGAAAGGATCACAGGAGGTTTATGCTTCCTCATCTGTAGAGTTACATTTCCTAGCAAAATAAACAACAGCCTACTCTTCAAGGTTTTATTTTTTCTTTCCAATATGGATCATGATATTCGGATCTTCCCTACACTACCTTTTGTATTACATAGTTTGAAATTCATGTTACGCGTTTATTTAGTCACAAGTGTTGATGAAAGCAAGGCCTGAGCATCCTTGCGCTCCAGTATACGTCGTGCTTCCTCTTCTGTTGCTGGAACCACATTCCGTATCCTAAATCCATTTTTTGTGGCCTTTGCCTCGGGACGTACTGTGAAAGTAAAATAAAATGTATTCGATACCTGTTTCAAACATGAGATAGTAAAGATATGCACGTCTTAAATTCCCAGGGCAGTCAGTTTACAATATCTTTATTGTTTACATATGCAACAGGTATGAAAACATACCTCACTGGACCTGAGCTCAGGCCTGGTAACATGAGCAACAACTTCAATTGTGATCAGAGGCTGATCTGGATTAACTTCTGGTAGGGAAGCCAAACTTACGGTGGATTCGATCAATTGTAATTCGCAAGGTGTACCTTACGCAAGCTGTTAAGGTTTTATTGATTCAAGAAGTGCAGAAAAATGCGACATTAGTTCTTGTGGTGCAGAGAAGGAGATGTTCTTAATATTTTTAGTGGTGTTCTTGAATCTGAATCGTTCTTTCCTAGTAAGCATAACCTAAACCTCCCAAGTCAGAACAGTCTGAATTAAAAAAGTCTTGCTGTCAAAATAAACAAACAGACAAGTAAATAAATAAAAAAAAAAGACATGTTATTCATTTTTATTGTCAACTTGAGCATCCCACTTACTACCATAACCACATTGCAGAGGGTGACAAGAGTAGTAAAACCTTATATCTCAGCTAGTCTTCCCCTGCTAATCAGGATTTTGTTGTTGGCCAACACCGCGCTAATTTTAATTAATGAATTGCTAATCATCAATAGTTTACATATGGTATCTAACAAAGATACTTCAATTACGTATATGATCACTGACTAATTGAGTGGTGCATCACACTAGTCAGTTTATGTATTTTATTTTGACAAATTCTTAACTATACGTAAAATTTGCAAACATTCATTTGAACATCAGACGTAACTACCAGGTCTATTGGCATAAAACACCACAACAGGAGGACCATGACCGGTCGATGATGATCTCTAATGTTTATAGCAGAAGGAATATCCTAAATGTTGTTTAGTGGCTCAATTTGTCTATGTTAATCTTGTATTAGATTAAGAGTTTTTGTGTAAAAGTCATCCTAAGGCTTTATAAGGGTAGTAAAAGGGCTTCTCCAAGAGGGAGAGAGTTGTTGTTGTTCTGCTGCCGTAAAACACTATTTGGGAGCTGCTTTGATAACAGGGTTGTTGTGTCACTTTGTAAACCCTCATTCGTTAGTGGATTTCATTCTCACTGCTGCTCCGTGGACGTAGGGTATTGCCGAACCACATTAAATCTGTTGTGTTTTCTTTGTTCTCTGTTCTTGCATAGATTTGATCTATCCTGTTAGTTGCTGTTGTTTCTTGGTCTGTGCTCAACAACAGTAGCTGTTATTGCTGCTGTTACTTGGTTTGAGCGTAACACTAAATTATAGACATGATATATCACGTTCTTCTACATGATCTTTCTTGATAGCTGGTACTATAAAATTGCTGTTGGTCATAGATTTCAAGACAGTTCAAATAACTTGCACTACTGCTATCAAATGTCAATAGTGCAATTGAAAATATGAACGAGCCCCATATCATCTTAAGAAACTATGCTCATAGCTCATAACATTCAGTTTTCTCGGAACAACGCCAGGAATGGAATAAACTGCCCCAAAACACTAAGAATCTATGATAACCTAGTGAAATGTGAACAACACTCAAAACGTAAACATATTCGTCAATACAGTCAAAATTCTAATTCAGTGAAACAAAAACTCATCCACTAATTCACCCGAAAAGCAAAATAAAGTGAGAGAGAGAAAGCTGGAGGGGCATGCCTGATATATTCTGAGAAATTTGATGGATCCGGCTACTCTTAAGTGAGGAGTCCGTAAAGTTAATCTAAGTTCATAAAATCCACACTCTCTATCTAATTCAAGGATTATGAGCAGGATACATCACCCTTAAATTAATTTAGCCTAAACCATGGTTAACTTAGGTTAACTCCAAAAAAAAAAAAAAGACTTCAACGTTAGGTACACTGCTTTGCTTCAACTATCCTTTGTCTACGCCTGAGATCGATCGACTTACTGGCAGCACTGCGTTGTTGTTTCTTTCTGTTTCTCGACTTGCTCCTGCAACTATTATATATTCTTTTAGTTTCTTTTTATTTTTTATATATAGAATCAAGGAGGCTGCTATCTTTTATTCATTAGGATTATTAGATTGATAGCAAGTTGCAGGCAATTTCCATTCAAGGATTACTCAGTTTGTTCTATGAAGTATCGAACTGCATATACCTCAAACGTATCTTAATGTTAGAGTTCTGATCACAAAATCAAGATAGATAAATTAGATTATGATTATCCGAAGCAATATATACTAATGCTCTTGGCGGCCAATTCTTTCTGGAAGCAATAATTAGATATATTAGATTATGAACTATTATCCCTAATTCTTTCTGGGATCTTTAGACATGAAGGATTGTTAACTATATGTAGTTTTCAATTAGGTTTTAAAGTATATGACAACTGACAAGAGAGTTTAACCTAATTCCTTCTCAGCAGAACCGCCTGACTTCAATTTGATTAGGATCCGGACGAGTTCCATAGAAACAGCGTATCAAGTCGATCATAGACGTAGAAGAAAGATAATTGATGCGAAGTAGATCCATGAGTTCCTAACGTAAAAGATATGTTTTTTTTTTGGAGTTAACCCAAGTTAGCCATAGTTTAGGCTAAATTAATTCAAGGTTGACGGTCCTGTTCAGAACCCTTAAATTAAACAAAGAGCGAAGATTTTATGAACTTATACTAACTCCACACACTTCTCATTTTAGAGGAGCCGGATCCAAATTTGATATCACATTAAGCAAGAGCAGCTCTCAAACTTGTGGAATACGACTCGCTCGATCATCTTCCGGAGACCAACTATGTCTGAAACACAAATAACTCAAATGAATTTTCCATCCCAATTCAAACCCGAAGGAGCGAAAAGAAGAAGTTAATAAACAGAGTAAGGGTAAATTCAGTAAAACATGGATTGAGAACAGTGAAGTAGAAAGGAGAGCAAACTTGTGGGAGTTGTTCATGGAATGTTTCTCGTAGCAAATGATGAGAAAGACTATAAGCAGATGATTCCATTCATCTCGACCGCCACCGCCGACGAGTAAAGCCTGCAAATGATCATGATCATGTAAAAGACAGACACGGGTACACGAAGTCGAGCAGAGAAGGAGTGTTACCAAATTAACTTGGGCCTGGTTTATTTGCTCCGGCCTGTATAGACACTGAAATACAAATAACTCGGACACCGAAATTCTGGGAGTTGATTATGGAATCTTTCTCGTAGCATACATAGTCGATTCCATTCATCTCGACCGCCGCGGCAAACGAGTAAAGGCTGCAAATGAATGAATGATACTCAAATTAAAACCCAGACGAACAGCCAGAGAGTAGCTACAAAATTAACTCGGGCCTAGTTCATGTCGGGCACAATTGGAAAGCATTGTAACTCGTCTTCTTTCACTTTATTATCTGATGTAAAAACAGCGAAACTTATTCCCTGCACCGATGGGACAGATGCACCACGCATCAGAACCGTCCAATTTGAAACGTGGACCATTTTTCTAACAACGACGTTAGTTGCCGTTTGGAGACTTTTAGATGGGCGAGTGAGAGTGCAGAAAGGGGATGTATCAGTCATCATCGTTTTCTTAGCTCCTCCCTCTACTGAGTCTACTCTCTTCTTTAAAAAAATCACAGACCGGCTTCATCAACCATTCTTGCACCCTTTTTCCTTAGACGAGCGTCGGCTGCGTCGCACACCATTCATCTCCCATTTCATTTTCTTTCTCATCCACCAAGACGATGGAAGCGATCCTCATCTTCTCATGGACGAGAGCCACATTACAAACCCGAAGGTGCCCGAACAAAGTCGACGGCGGTGTGAGAGGCGGAGCCGGGAGCGCAGGGAGGGAAGGGGTCAGTGTTGGGGATGACTGATGCGGATGGTGGAGTGGTGGTGGCCGATGAAGGAATTGTGGCAGTGGTGACCGAGGAAGGTGGAACAGTGGCGGTTTCCAGCGGCGCGACGGCGGAGGCAGAGTGAGTTGAATCGGATCGGCAACAAGCTCTGTGTATCTTGGCACCTTTCAGTTCAGATACCCTATGACAATGCTCTCCTCCTGCAAATGTTTCAAAATATCAAATTTAGGTGAGAGTGTGATCATGTTAAAATAAAACAAATAAAAAAAGGAGAGGTTCAAAGAAGATGCTCTCACAGCAAAAGTGGAACTAAATGGTGGCCTTCAAACAAGAAATTCACCACTGATGATTGAATGCGGCAATGGAGTCACAAAGTAAAAGTCAAGCTTGTGTGCACAACTCACACAGCTCACCTCCCTCGAGTCTCAAGCTCACCAAAATTTTCAAGCACGGCGACACCAATGATGAAGGCCAAGACAAAATATCAGTTTATGGAGCATACAAATCGGAAGCATGGAAAGAGAAAATCAAATCCTCACATGTTCTGTGCGTATAAAGCCCGATTGCAAGCACAAATCCTTCTGGGATGCGAACCCAGCCATCACCCAAATACAATCCCATCTCGGACTTAGCTTCTGACTCGAAATCCATCTCTGTTTTGACTCGACAAGAAGACATTCTCAAGCTTGTGTTCTTCAGGGATTTGGAAAAAAGTCAGTGTGAAGAAGAAAAGAACGAGAAGGGAAAAAGTTACTGGACCCCCAAGAAAATTGGGCCTCAACAAATGACAAGCCCAATAAATGTGATTCAGTGCACGCGTGAAGACATGGGTGTCCAGATCAAATACCTGAAGTTTAGTTTCGTAAAAAGAATGCTTCAAGACCTAATAAAACATACATAAAAAAATTGCAAAATTCCACTTGGTACAAAACCGAGAAATCCCAAAATATCCAAACTTTTTGAACTACAATGGTTTGATCCTTTCATAGGGTATGTAGGCAGTCTGAATTTAAGTCTGGATACAACCATATTTAAAACAAAATCCTTGGTTCTTTCCAAGTCAAATTCTCAAACACATAATCAAACCTTTCGACAAGTCATCTACTTCGTCGAGACCCTAAAAAGTCATAAAACTTGAACTACAAGTGACTTGATCCCTCCCGGGGCACGTAGGCAGCCTGTAAAACAAACCAGGTGCAGTCGCAATTCCCCTCAAACACACATACCCCGTTTAGTATTTTGTAATTAGAATTAAAGGGCGAGGAAGGTGGAAAAGTGGCGGTTTCCAACGGCGCGACGGCGGAGGCAGAGTGAGTTGAATCGGATCGGGTTCGGCGTGTGTAGGTGATGACTGGTTCCGATGAGAGGTTGAGAGAGGGAGGCGGAGTTGGTGGTGCCGGAGGTGAGGCCGGGAGCGCCGTCGAGATGATCGGAGGTGACACCGATACGACCGGAGGCGAGGTTGGGTGCGCCGGAGGTACGTCTGGTGGGAGGGATTGGGAAACTGAGATTGTTGGCGTCGTTGATGAAGAAGAATCGAGTAAGGCATCTGAGGTGGCTATTAGGCCGTGGATTAATGTTGGGTGTGGGCTCGGCAGTTGGGCCTGCAGAAGAACAACATGACTTGATGGTCTGAGTGGGGTGAATTTCATGTATTCCAAGCTTGTTAGAGGTGTAACCTGCAAATCTTGATAATGACAACTATTTTCGTTAAATAAGACATGAGGCGAAATGTAAATAAGATGTGCGAGATCTTATTTTTTCCCGTTTTCGAACAAGAAGCTCGTATATATGATTTTATTTGTTAAATTGACCCTCCGGTGTTTAGACTCCCCTTAGGAGAGCCTAAGCGTAATTAAGGTTGACCACTTTTATCGAGACCCAAACGTTACCGGAAGTTTGAGATTTTTCATCCCTAACTGTATTTCACTATTTCGATCACATCCTATTTCACAAGAATTTCAAAAAAATTATTTTGTCTGTATAGTTGGTTCACAATGATATACATTTGAACATACCTTACTAAACAAGTTATATCGTTTCAGTAGTCACGCTGCGATCCGAGATCATAATTACGTGAAAATAAAAATTTCACCATCTGATGTAGGCATGATAATTAAATAGGTCTACTGAAAAAAATTCACCCCATTTCAGATTATTTACGCTCCCCATCAAATCGGTCAACCTTAAATATATCTTGTTTTTTACACGAAATGCGGTTGATTGACATCGTGTGAGATCCTATTTTTCCCCGTTTTCGAACAAGAAGCTCGCATATATGAGATTTAGGATCCCATGAATATTTTTTTCCTAAATTGACTCTCCGGTGGTTAGGCTCCCCTTAGGAGTGCCTAAGAGTAATTAGGGTTGACCGCTTTTATCGGAGCCTAAACGTTACCCGAAATTTGTGATTTTTCATCATTAGCCGTATTTCGCTATTTCGATCACAACCTATTTCACAAGATTTTTAAAAATTTTGTTTGGTCTGTATAGTTGGTTCACATTGATATACATTTGAATTTAACATACTAAGCAAGTTATACCGCTTTAGTAGACACGTGACGATCCGAGGTTATAAATACGTGAAAGTAAAAATTTCACCGTCTGATGTAGGCATGGTAATTAAATAGGTCTACTGAAAAAAATCCACCCCGTTTTGGATTTATTAAGACACTCATCGAATCGGTCAACCTTAAATATTCCTCGTTTTCTACACGAAACGCGGTTGACCGACATCGTGCGAGATCCTATTTTTCCTTGTTTTCAAACAAGAAGCTCATATATGAGATTTAGGATTCCATGAATTTTTTTTGTTAAATTGACCTTCCGGTGGTTAGGCTCCCCTTAGGAGCGCATAAGCGTAACTAGGGTTGACCGCTTTTATCGGGGGCTAAACGTTACCGGAAGTTTGTGATTTTTCATCTCTACATGTATTTCACTATTTCGATCACATCTTATTTCACATGATTTTCGAAAATTTTGCTTCCTCTGTATAGTTGGTTCACATTGATATATATTTGAATTTAACCTATTAAACAAGTTATACCACTTTAGTAGACACGTGATGATCTGAGGTTATAAATACATGAAAATAAAAATTTCACCATCTGATGTAGGCATGGTAATTAAATAGGTCTACTGAAAAAAAATCCTCTCCGTTTTGGATTTATTAAGCCCCTCATCGAATCGGTCAACCTTAAATATACCTCGTTTTTTACACGAAACGCGGTTGACCGACATCGTACGAGATCCTATTTTTCCTCGTTTTCAAAAAAGAAGCTCATTTATATGAGATTTAGGATCCCATGAATTTTTTTTGTTAAATTGACCTTCCGGTGGTTAGGCTCCCCTTAGGAGCGCCTAAGCCTAACTAGGGTTGACCGCTTTTATCGGGGCCTAAACCTTACCGGAAGTTTGTGATTTTTCATCTCTACATTTATTTCACTATTTCGATCATATCTTATTTCACATGATTTTCAAAAATTTTGCTCCCTCTGTGTAGTTGGTTCACAATGATATACATTTGAATTTAACCTATTAAACAAGTTATACCACTTTAGTAGACACGTGACGATCCGAGGTTATAAATACGTGAAAATAAAAATTTCACCGTCCGATGTAGGCATGGTAATTAAATAGGTCTACTGAAAAAAAAATCCACCCCGTTTTGGATTTATTAAGCCCCTTATCGAAACCGTCAACCTTAAATATACATCGTCTTTTACACGAAACGCGATTGACCGACATCGTACGAGATCCTATTTTTCCTCGTTTTCAAAAAAGAAGCTCATATATATGAGATTTAGGATCCCACAAATTTTTTTTGTTAAATTGACCCTCCGGTAGTTAGGCTCCCCTTAGAAGCGCCTAAACGTAATTAGGGTTGACAGCTTTTATCGGGGCCTAAACGTTACCGGAAGTTTGTGATTTTTCATCTCTATATGTATTTCACTATTTCGATCATATCCTATTTAACGAGATTTTTGAAAATTTTGCTTCTTCTCTATAGTTGGTTCACAAAGTTATACTCTTGCATATAACCTACTAAAGAAGTTATACCACATTAGTAGGTACGTTGTGATTCCGATGACTAAATTTCACAAAATAAAAATTCGTCCGTCAGATATGATCGTCATAGTAAAACAGGCCTATGGTGTAAAATGAAACTTAATTCGGCAATGTCTGGGGCTCGATCCAAGTGGTCAACCCTAATCTATCATCACTTATCACACGAAAACACTTTTACCTACCTCTCCGTGACCTAGTTTGGTCGATTCTTCCAAACGTTAAACTCTCACATAAATGAGACGTAACCACACATGTAAAAATTTGGAGACGTTTACATCCCGAATATAGGGCTCCAGTAGGGAAGATTAAGTGTAAAAAGGGTTGCCCGCTTTTATCGGCACCCAAACGTTACCCGAAATACGTGATTTTTCAACCATAGCCGTATTTCACTGTTAGGATCGTATCTTATTTCACGAGATTTTTGAAAATTTTACTTTCTCTCTATAGTTGGTTCACAAAGTTATACGCTTGCATATAACCTACTAAAGAAGTTATACTATATTAGTAGGTACGTTGTGATTCCGATGACTAAATTTCACAAAATAAAAATCCGTCAGTCAGATATGATCGTCATGGTAAAACAGGCCTATGGTGTAAAATGCAACTTAATTCGGCAATGTCTGGGGCTCGATCCAAGCGGTCAACCCCAATCTATCATCACTTATCACACGAAAACACTTTTACCTACCTCTCCGTGACCTAGTTTGGTCGATTCTTCCACTTGTGATTTTTCAACTCTAGCGGTGTTTCACTATTTCAAGCACATCTTATTTCACAAGATTTTCAAAAAATTTGCTTTCTTTGTATAGTTAGTTCACAATTATGTACACTTGTATATAACCTACTAAATAAGTTATACCGTTTTAGTATGCGCGTGACAATCTAAGGTCATAAATATGAGAAGATAAAAATTCGACCGTCCGATGTAGGCATTGTAATTAAATACGTCTATTAAAAAAAATTTACCCCGTTTTGGATTTGTTACGCTCCTTACCGAATCGGTCAACCTTAAATATACCTCGTTTTAAACACACAACGTGGTTGACCGGCATCATGCGAGACACTATTTTTCCCCGTTTTCGGAAGTATAGATTTTTTCGAATAACAATTATATTTTTAGGTATTTTTGAAGTTTCAAAATCATAGCAAATAATAATAATTTTATAACTTTTGAAATTCCGAAAATCATAAAAAATAGATTCGTTACTCGAAAAATTCTCTGAAAATTGACACGCTCTCACGGTGGCGCGCTTTGCTCATCCGTGTAAAATTTGTAACATATTTACATCCGCTTGACATAGCCGCTCACAGTGAGGAATAAACATATATGAGGTGGACTAAGTTGACCGAGACCCGAACGATGACGAAAATAGGTAAATTTTCTACCATAGCCATGTTTCATTACGTTGATCGCATCATACAGATGGATTTCACAAATTTCATTTCCTCGGTATAGTATGTTCACAAAGATGCACACTTAGGTAAAACCTTTTAAGCAAATTATACTACATTAGTAGAAACTTTATGATTTTAAACCAACTGTATCGAGAAAATGAAATTTGTGAAATCCGTCCGTAGGATGTGATCAACATATTGAAGCACGACTATGATAGAAAGTTTACCTATTTCCGACATT
Source organism: Fragaria x ananassa (assembly GCA_034370585.1). Taxonomy (NCBI): domain Eukaryota; kingdom Viridiplantae; phylum Streptophyta; class Magnoliopsida; order Rosales; family Rosaceae; genus Fragaria; species Fragaria x ananassa. The sequence continues at coordinate 21,300,461 of CP139769.1, forward strand.
GTTTGGGCCTCGGTCAATACAGTCAACCATATGCATCATTCTATCTGTTTTAGGGCAACCGTGTCAAGCGGATGCATATTTCTTCGAATTCTTAAATGGATGAATAGAGATGGTCTTCGGGAGAGTGTAGTAATTTTCATAGATATTTTCGAGTAACAGTTATATTTTTAGGTATTTTTGAACTAACAGTAAATCATAGTAATTATATAACTTTTGAAATTTCAAAAATCATAAAAAATAGACCCGTTACTCGAAAAGTTCCCTGAAAATTCATACGTTCATGGTGACGCGCTCTGCCCATCCGTATAAAAATTATAAAATATATATATCCGCTTGATACGATTCAGTGTATCGAAACAACAACAAATTAAGTGTACTTTTTAAAAAATAACTATTTTACAACTACATTATTTTTCTTTTAATTACACATCCTCTAAGGAAACAATTGTTCCAACTAAAAAAGAAGAAGGAAACAACTGTTTAACTAAAAATGATTTTATTAGATAAGTATTAGGAAGTATTAGTATTAGTATTAGTAGTACAAGGTTGCTGGTCATTTGGGTGGTCTGATGGCTTTGCTTTAATTGCAAAGACCACGTTCCTTAATTAACCAAATGTCAGAATCGAATATTGGTTTAATTAATCAATAAACATGTTCTTGTCCACGTGTGTTGCAAGAGTAATCATATGATCTCTCATTCACAGGTGTTCGTCGGAAAAATAAAAAAAAATCAAACCCCAGAACTGGTAAATCATCTCTTCTGCTTCAATTATTTCCCAATCTACCCTTCCCTTCTCGCAAAACCCTCACCCTCAAACCCAAATCTCTAACGGCTTCACTGCTCAACTGTCGGGTATACCCAAAAACCTCGATGACGTTCTCTGCTCCGCCCAACAACTACTAGACGAACCTGAGCCGGCCCAAGTTAATCGTAGCTCCGATGGCGGACAAATCCGAGCCGGGAATTTCTGCCGAACCACCATCACAGACCTAATGGCGAATTGAGCAGAGGATGAACGAACCCAGATCTTCTTAGGCAAAGAAAAAGAAGAAAAGACTCAGAACCCAGAATTGGGCAAGAGAGTTGTGATCAAGATTGAGGTGGATGTTTTGATGGAGGAGTTGGGGACGATCGATGAATTCGGCGAAGGATTGGGCCTCAGATAAGTCGGATTTGTGGAGAATGGGAGATGGTTGATGTAATTGAGGGAGATGAGAGAGGAGAAAGGAAGACAAAACAAGACCAGTCGAAACTAACGTTGTTTAGCTTGCACGCGCTCTTAGACGTCCTGGTGAAGCTGTCCCACTGGTGCAGGGAATAGGCTCTCCACTAGCTAGAGATCAACATAATCTGAAGTCATTTCGATGGTTTAATTTGCATGGTTTTGTGAAGTTAGGCATACCGTTTTGTGCAGATCATATATGCTTGATCGGTAAAACTACATAGCACATCAGATATACCACAAATGGCTTGCCTAGTATACATACTTACAAACTAGTGCTATTGTTTCAGATCCGAATTGTTGCTTAACATGCGATTGTGGTTAACTACTAAATGTAATCTACGTTTATTTAGGATTCTTTTTATATTGATATGCGACTGTTCTAATAGATTGTTGTGGCATAGGAAGTGGATTGGATGTCAAAGTTCTGACCATCATTGAGGACGATCGGTCCAACCATACCATCCATGTACCTGGATAAACGACATGAGGATGACAAAGAATATGGCTTCAGCCTCTTCAAGCCAAACAGTGATGCCTGCCTGAAATGGCTAAACGAACGACAAAAAGGATCAGTAGCGTACGTCTCATTTGGCAGCCTAGCGGAGCTTGGACCGGAGCAAATGGAGGAACTAGGATGGGGTTTGAAGAACAGCAACATCTACTTCTTGTGGGTGGTCAGAGAAAAAGAAGCAAACAAGCTTCCAAAAGGGTTTGCAGAGGCGATATCGGAGAAGGGTTTGGTGGTCTCATGGTGTCCCCAGTTGGAGATATTGGCAAACGAAGCTGTTGGTTGTTTTGTTACGCATTGCGGTTGGAACTCGACTTTGGAGGCATTGAGCTCAGGGGTTCCGATGGTTGCAGTGCCGCAATGGACTGATCAGAGCACTAATGCAAAGTATATTATGGATGTGTGGAAAATGGGGCTTAGAGCTCAAGCTGATGAGAAAGGGATAGTGAGACGGGAAGAAATAGAATGTTGTGTGAGAGAAATATTGGAGGGAGAGAGAGGGAAAGAGATAACAAAGAATGCTTGGAAGTGGAAAGAATTGGCTGGAAAGGCTGCCGATGAAGGAGGAAGTTCTGATAGAAACATTGATGAGTTCACTGCAAAACTGGTTCAGCATGCAAATGAACATGTAGCGAGCTAAGTTTCAAGCTATATACAGTAAGTGTTTCTGAAAATAGCTAGCAATAATCCTTTAATTCTGTAAAAGTACGTCAATGTATATCTTCATTTAAAGTGTGTGCTGGTGCAAATATATGAATCAAAGTCCCTTCATCAAACTCCAAAGTTATTTAGCTTCGAAAGCGCACAAGAACTATTACACGTATTACAATAATGTTCGTTTCGGTTCTATCACACAAATTATATACGTGTGTGTGTGTGCGCACTTACTTGGCTGCGAGGTTAGATATAGTTGATGAAGAAGAATAGGTTATATATAGTTGATACTTGATAAGAATAACGAGCTTGGCGATGAGGGCGCGCATATTGTTAGGTTTTACTGAGTGTTTAAGAACTGGTAAAGACCATGATTGGTTCTGCACTTGAGACATTTTTGTTAAACGATTGCTGGGTACTCTTTGTGGAATTGTGAGATCGAGCACCACATGCCTCATATCTGATTTTAATTCAATCGTACCGGCCAGAATAGGTCCACAAACCAATCAGTCAATTGAAAGCAATTGCAAACAACTAGCAAGTTAGTTTGAAACTCTGACTGGTAGAGTATATATGATACAAGTAGTTAGCAAAACTATATATATTCTATACATGCGGAGACTAGCCCAAAAATCATGCATGCATGTATGCACTGTTAATTGAAGTTAATTAACGAACATTAATTCTTGGCAAGCGACGCTAAATGTCGTTCCTATTAAGCCTCTCCATTCAGGGAAATTCTTTACGCTATTATGTGTTCTTGCAAGGGCGAACGGAAACATCTTAGTAGCCATAGGATCGGAAAAGAAAGCAAAAGCCGTAGTTGCGGCGAGTGAGATGGTTTACGCCCATGCGTGCAGCCCGTGGTTTACTCGATAGTTGAATTCTTCACCACTTCACCAGGAAGAACACATGCATGCTTTGCGAGTGTAAATATTACTGCCTGGATCGAATGGAACGCATGTAGCGTCTCGCTCATCTCTGCTGACCCCAAAACCTGTGTTTCTCATGCTAGAATAATAAGAGATGGTGGCTGCATGATTGATAAAGTCACATTGTTTGTGGCTGAAGTTTGTTGGTTGAAACATCAATGGAGACCGGCCATGTACATTTTGCTGCAGTTTTTTTTTTTCTTTCAGAAATGATTGAACAAATGCATGATTGCCTTCATTTTCATTTTTCTTCTTCTTCATAACATTGCATCAGCTTTTGTTTTACTTAAATCTTCCACCATAAATTTTTTTGCTAGCTAGGTCTGGTTTTCAATTTAAAGCTGGAACTACACCTTGTACTCGATCTTGTAGAAAGAAACACAAACGAAAAGATATATGGAGAGGGAACAGAGAGCCTACGTACAAAGCTCATTGTTTTGGTCCTATCCTTTCCAACATGGCCACACTAATCCCATGCTCCAATTCTCCAAACACTTACAGCTAGCTAAGCCAAACTCGCAAATTAAGGCCTCAAAGTCACACTAGCTAGTGACAACCAGGTCATTTCACAAGCTCTCATCATAGCCGTCCACATCCATTATTAGGGAGCATCTCCGATGGCTATGTATGACCAAGGCAGGATGGCAGTAGCAGGGAGCATTGAGCCATTGATGATGCCTATCTATATAGACCGGCCGGTTCCGTGAAGTCAGGTGCATGACTGATCAGGTTTAAGACTTTAACGGAGCTCATCGAGAAGCTCTCGGACTCGGAGCACAAACTGGTAGCATGCTTATAAGCGCTCGATCGGGGTGTATGTATTGTAATTTGTAACACTATAAATTAATTTAATGGGCTGAGATTTATTAGAACATCAAATATCTTAACTATAGCTCCCAAGCACAACAGGTACATCAAGTTCGAGTTTCCGACTCGCTCTTGACCTATTTACTGTAACTACATACAAAATAAAATAAACTCGGAGGATTATCTCAATCCAAAGCTTTCTATTGAAAAACAAAATAGGAAAAAGAGAAAACGTAACCAATACCAAAACCAAGTGCTCCGAACATGAGTTCAGCGTGGGACTTGATCGCCCTCACTATATCCTTTGACCACTTGTTCTGAGAAGATGACCGGCAACTCTCCAGAGGAGCACCACAAAGTCCATGATTGTTTGCATAACTGTCAACTCCGATTGTGCCATTGTTGAAGTTGGGGACTGGCCCAGACAGTTGATTGTTGGACACGCTAAATGTTTTAAGCCTCCTGAGCTGAGCAAGTTCTGGAGGAATCTGACCCGTCAATTTGTTGTTGTCAAGTTTAAGAACATTCAGAAGTGTGCAATTGGAGATGCTCCTGGGAATTGGCCCTGAGAAGCTGTTGGACGAGAGATCAAGCGACGAAATGTAAGAGATCAACTGATGAATATCCTCAGGAATAGGTCCACTGAGGTCGTTGCTCGAAAGATCTAACCCTGTTAAGCTTGTACAGTTCTGTACGCCACGAGGAAACTGGCCTTTGAGTCCCATATTGTTGAGATTGGTGATTCATTCTCATACAACAAGGAACCATGTGATAGTTTGATGCAGCAAATATTGACATGGGTGAATAGCTAGCTATGCCATAGCTAGGAACAAAGCTTTAAATGATGTTTGTGGAAATTGAAAGCTATATATGGAAGTCTTCTATGGTGTGCTTGCAGCAAATTGAATAGGTGGGAAGAAAAAGCCTTGGCTTTTTCACATGGTATGATTGTTGCCTATAAATAGGCTGCATGGAAACTCATTTGAGGTATGCAAGCAAGTTTGCATCAAGTAAGCATCGGACAAGCAATAGAGAGCTTGTGGGTTGTGCATGAGAGTGAGAGAAAAAAAGTGCTAAGAGGGAAATTCTCTTAGGTGAGATATAGTGTTCTTGGGTATTCTATGAGTAAGGGTGTACAAGGGTTTGGGATTTGGATTATGAGATTTAACTCATGTATCTTGTACTAGTTTTATTCTCATAGTGGAAGAGTTATATCTTGGGGTGGACGTAGGTAGGAAATTTGCCGAACCACGTTAAATCTCGTGTCAACTGTTTTTTTCATTCTTGTTTGTTATTCTACTTTATTGCGGTGTTGTTGGGTGTGTCTGTTTCTGAATCTCGGTTCGTTCGTGGGGTTAAAATCCCAACAAGTGGTATCAGAGCCACGGCTCGAAGTTGCGGCGGTTCGTTTGAGATTCAAGGCACCATGATTACAACAAAGAGTTATGCAATTCAGCAGTTCGATGGCAAAGGCAGCTTTACTCTTTGGCAGAGGAGAGTAAAAGATATTCTTGTCCAACAAGGCTTGGTTAAAGCTTTGAAAGGCAAGGATGGGAAGCCAGAAGGAATGAAAGATGATATGTGGGAGGAGCTGGAGTCACAGTGTGTAAGTACGATACGACTCTATATAGCTGATAACATTATCAACAATGTTATGGATGACGATTCTCCGTCGGCTCTGTGGGATAAGTTGGAAAAACTCTATCTTGCAAAGAGTTTGACCAACAAGTTACATCTGAAGTGGCAACTGTACAAGCTGAAGATGGACGACGACGATAATCTCATGGACCACATGAACGTGTTCAATGGATGCTTGGATCAACTACGGAAAGTTGATGTGAATATTGAGGAAGAAGATAAGGCCCTTCTACTTAAACCTCTCTTCCCGATTCGTATGAAAATCTGGTGACTACCATGTTGTATGGTAAAGATACAGTGAACCTAGAGCAAGTGCAGGCGTCGTTGGTGTCTCATAGTACTCAGAAGAAAGCCAATCTCAAAGGCGAGTACAAGTCTGTGTTTGTTGCTCGGGGTGGAAATCGTGGAAGGACATTCGATGGTAGATCTGATACAAGCAGCAGGTTCAGATCTAGTTCCGGAAGAAAGGGTGTGCAATGCTACAGGTGCAAAGAGTTCGGTCACATCAAACAGAATTGTCCTAGAAGAAAGGATGGTAATGGTCCGAATAATTATGTTGGGGTAGCGGAAGATTATGGAGACATCCTCACAGTCTCCGAAGGTATAAACACTTCTCCTTGTGATGACTGGATTTTAGATTCCGGTTGTACTATGCATGTTTGCTCCATGAGGGAATATTTTGAAACATTCCAAGAAAGTAAGGGAGGTAGCGTATTATGGCTAATGGTGTCCCTTGTAAAATTGATGGTGTTGAAATGATGAAAATAATGATGTATGATGGAGTGGTTCGTCAGTTAGACGATGTTGCATATGTACCAAGAATACAGAGGAATCTAATTTCGCTTAGTCGGATGGACTCCATGGGATGCAAATGTTCATTTGCGGATGGAGCCATGGAAATCACGTGTGATAATATGGTCCTGGTGAAAGGAAGGAAGTGTGATGGTTTATATTGTCTGGAAGGAAGTACGGTACTTCCAAACTCGATGGGCTGCTGGAAACAAGGTGCGCAAATAGGTTTCCAGGATACAGACAATGGTGAGGGGTTTAATCCTGCTGGAGGAGAGAGTGCATCGAGACTCTCCCCTGAAGTTAACTAGCAAAGTTAGCTTGGTGCAGTTACACATGGTTGGCCGAAGTGCTGAATCAAGGAGGACCAAATTTGATTGATTCAGGGTGTGTAACTGGTCTATATGAAGGCCAATGACTTTCTGGTGTGGTGCAGGTTTTTGCATGGAATTCTCACCAGGGTGGATGTTGAGATTGGTGATTCATTCTCATGCAACAAGGAACCATGTGATAGTTTGATGCAGCAAATATTGACATGGGTGAATAGCTAGCTATGCCATAGCTAGGAACAAAGCTTTAAATGATGTTTGTGGAAATTGAAAGCTATGAAAGTCTTCTATGGTGTGCTTGCAGCAAATTGAATAGGTGGGAAGAAAAAGCCTTGGCTTTTTCACATGGTATGATTGTTACCTATAAATAGGCTGCATGGAAACTCATTTGAGGTATGCAAGCAAGTTTGCATCAAGTAAGCATCGGACAAGCAATAGAGAGCTTGTGGGTTGTGCATGAGAGTGAGAGAAAAAAAGTGCTAAAAGAGAAATTCTCTTAGGTGAGATATAGTGTTCTTGGGTATTCTATGAGTGAGGGTGTACAAGGGTTTGAGATTTAGGTTATGAGATTTAACTCATGTATCTTGTACTAGTTTTATTCTCATAGTGGAAGAGCTATATCTTGGGGTGGACGTAGGCAGGAAATTTGCCGAACCACGTTAAATCTCGTGTCAACTGTTTTTTTCATTCTTGTTTGTTATTCTACTTTATTGCGGTGTTGTTGGGTGTGTCTGTTTCTGAATCTCGGTTCGTTCGTGGGGTTAAAATCCTAACACATATCTCCCAACTTGATATTTAAAACTTTGTTCTCGTGAGGGTGCCAGCACTCCACTCCCAGAAAGTTACAGATGAAACCTTCAGTGGCATTGCTAAAATCCCATGAAGAGCTTAACATGTCTAAAGGGTCCTCCAATTCTGCTCTTATACTTCTCAAGCAGTTTATATCACTCTCAAAACCAGAAATGAATCTACAAGCAAGCAATAACATGAAAACACCCGCAACAAAAACATTGCAAACATCACGTCCAGGCAACAACATTATTGCTATATGTTTAGCAAACACTAAGCTAGCAACAGAGTTCACAACCAAAATTTCTAGTAACTATTACAATACTCAAAGCTCAAGCGCTGAATCCCCACACAAATGCATGCGCGCGGTTGGATATATAGCTAGCTAGCATCAAAGATTCAATGATATATATATACACTGATATATTCCCTTTCCCACAAAGACTTCAAAGTCAATAAATCAAAGAACTATATATATATATATATATATATATATATATATATATATATTTTTTTTTTTTGTGGTAACCAAAGAACTATTTGCAAGTGTGTATCATACGTCCAGTTTGTTTATTTGACCACACCTTAATTATTGGTTTCCTCTGTTAAATTGATTGACGGGACAACGAGGTAAAGGAAAATCCGGGACGATTTGGACTTGATCATTGTGTTGGCCGGCTATCCACTATTCATCAGTAACATACGGCAAGTAAAAATATACAGTGACACGTCCCCAGTTTCTCATCAAAAGAAAAAAACAAAAGAATTTAAAAAGGAACATTTAGTTATGTCTAATATCATTAGGTTATGTTTTATGAATGAGAGGTGATGAGTTTGACTCAACAATACCAGACGAAGAATAGGTTTTAGAGTTTTATTTAGGCTTTAGAATCGTCGATGCAAGTTGTGGGTTCTTTCAAATTATTACGTTAGTCTACAAACTGAAGAGCTATAGCGACAGATGCAGAAAATGAACGCTTAGAGGGTTCAAAGTTAGAAAGACTACTATGAAACTATCACAGAAACTACTCCTGAAGGAAATAGAGGGGTCATCACTGAATCATCAACGACAAAACATTAATCAAGTTTTTGTTTTTCCACAAAGAGATAAAACATACATTAATCAAAGTTTTTGGTTTTCCACAAAGAGATAAGTCGCCGTACTGGAGTTTCATTTTCATTATTTGACCAAAGAATTTGGAGAAGGCAGATCAAGGGAATGAGTAATGACGAACGCACTTGGAAGTTGGAAAGAAAAACCAACAGGAAAATCTATGATCTATACTTCTTTGGTCTTGTTTTTCAAGGGATTTTAGTCGACAAATTAAAGTTTACATTAGTAATTATAAAGGCCAGGAGAAGCTCATCAAGCCAGTCATCTGTACAAGTAAACTAGGATTTAGCTAGGGATCACTTTCACTGCTAGTGCGGGCAGAGAAAGACGCTAGGACATGCAGGGTGCTTGACAGTCCCATATTGCTCAATTTGAACACAAAAAAGGTACTTGTTTACTGTCAAAAGATGTCGACCTGATTTTGTCTAATACCGACCATTTTGCGATGCAGTTTCTCGTCTTCCTTTTGAAAGATCAGTTATAATTTCTGTCAAAAACACCTAAAAGAAAACAAAGTTCTTTCTCAAAAATGGTGGTGGGAGTACCTTGCAGAATAAGAATACGGATAAAGACAGAAAGTACAAACTGGGTTCGTTCAGCCAAATATGGGTTACATATCTGATGAATCCATATTTCTATCTCAGCTAAGCGCAAGCTTTGCTCAAACGCTACCAGTTAGCAGTTAGCACCATGATCTTTTATGCTTCTTGCTGCATTAACAAAGTTTGAGGACTCCAATTTACAAAATTTGAGGACTAATATTACTAATTTGAGAACTGAATTTACAAGGTTGATGCATCACATTATTTACATGTATTAACACAATCTTCACAAGTAACAAGCAGCCGAACTAAACCTTTTCAAGTTTAGCTATAAGATGTGGGAGCGACTAGCATTGACAGTTTGGACTTCCATGGCTATGCGGTAAAGTCAGGGATTACACAATTCTTAACCTATTGATGAGCAGGAATTGCTGGATGGATGTTCTGGAATTCGTCAAAACAAAGAAAAATTAAAAATTAACCCAGTGTCCAGTTGGGCAGAAGTATGAGATGTTTGTTCTTTTCAAGATTTTGTATCTGTTATGCATCAGAGTAGTTCCCATCATGGCTGTCAGAATTTCTATGACGTAGCACTGTAGCTAGAAAGAGAATGTATGACATACACATACTTGAAGATGAGTCAGAATAAGAATCACCGGATGGGCATTAAAGTTTAACATATGACATTTTGAAGATAAGAAAACAGAGAAAGAAACATAAGGTTCTGGAATAGAACAAAAAGTTAAAATGTCAAGCTGGGGAAGCTTTAATCATATTACCATTGCCTTAAATGAAATTAAAAAAGAATGCAGCAAAAAAAATATATAGACATAGGGAACGCACACAACCTAGCATTTTATATGGTTCAACTGCAGATAATATAGATCTTCATCTTCAAAATGCTACCGTGCTACTAATTACTTCCATCTTATTGTTAATACAAAAACAAGTACTAAAGGAAAATAATCTAGAATAAATAACTAATAGGCAAAATCATAAGTTTGCGGTCTTTGGGTACCCACTCATTGATTTAACGTAACCTTTGGAAAAAGAACCAGTGCATAGACCAGCACGAGTAGCAGCAAGTTATTGTATAGGAAGTAATGCATCAACTAATGCAATATCAGAAACCTACCAAGTAATCAGGGGCAAATGTGAAGACAAAAAAGACTAGTAAATTTAAATTGCAAACAAATAATATTTAAAAAGTCGGATATAACAGACTTAAAATACACATCCAATGGTCATAATATAATGATTTTACAGTTGTATGTCTAAGAAAAGCAGGTTGAAACACTAACTAAAGCATAGTGGGTGCTTGCAGCTCTAGTTGTTAAAGAAAATTTCCCATCTATAAATTACCCAAGCATAAATAATATATGTAATGATACGTTTATTTTTAACAGTACACAAAACAGATAATTACAAAAGGGTAATGCCCACATACTAGTATACTACCCCGTACCTTTTCAATTAATCTCCATCATCTCTCGAGCAACAATGAGTTCTCCTGCACAATCATCATTATTTGAAGGTGTCAACATATCTTCTTCAATCGTGAAGTTATATTTCTGTCCAATTGCTCGTAGAAGCTGGAAAACTTCAAACATAGTAGGCCTCTCCTTGGAAGTAGGAACCACACAGTTGCAAGCAACTTTAAGGAACTGGAAAACCTCTTCATCCACACCCTTTCCAATCAAGGATTTGTCAATTGCATCTGTGAGTTGAGATTTGCTTGACAGCTGCAAGATCCATTCCACCAAGTTTCCTTTGAAATCTTCTGGAGCTTTAGAAATATGGATAGCTCTTTCACCAGTAACCAACTCAAGAAGAACAGTTCCAAAACTGTAAACATCCCCCTTCGGAGTGGCCACTAAAGTCCTTGCATACTCAGGGGCCACATAACCCAGATCTCCAAACTCCCCATTCACAAACGTACTCAAATGTGTATCAATTGGATTCATGAGCCTAGCTAGGCCAAAATCAGATATCTTAGGCTCAAAATCTGCATCCAGCAAGATGCATTTGGAGCTAATGTTCCGGTGGATAATTCGAGGGTTACAGTTATGATGAAGCCACGCTAATCCTCTGGCTGCTCCTATCCCAATTTTTAGCCTAGTAGGCCAGTCCATAATCTTGGCACCATCGGCTTCCACAGGATGTAGTTGGTCATGGAGGGTACCATGAAGCATGTGCTTATACACCAAAAGCCTTTCCTTCTTTGCCACACAAAAACCCAAAAGGGGAACCAAGTTACGGTGTTCTACACTACCCAGAGTAGACATCTCAGACAAAAACTCTTTCTCAGAGTATTGAGATTCCTGCAACCTCTTGACCATAAGTGAGGTGCCATCATCAAGCACTGCCTTGTAAACAGTTCCAGTTCTTCCTGATCCAATGATATTGTCTTTGCTGAAATTGTTGGTAGCCTTCATGAGATCACTCAGTCTCATTTTAGAAACCGACTTCTTGAACATGGAAACCTGAAGTTAACTCGCTTGTTAAATTGCAGTACAGCTCAAAATACTAATAAAAAAAAACTTAATTTCTTAATTAAGCAATTTAACAGAACCATATAACTTTTCTAATATGTCAACACAATATACAGAAGACAGATACGAGAGTAAGACATACACAGAAAGATATAATATATATATATATATGAGAGAGAGAGAGAACAGAGTCGATTAGACTAAATATTTGAGAATGATAAATTGTTTCTATGAAAGATTTTCAGTATTAGCTTGCCTTAATTCCTTTAGTTCCCTTCAAACTCCTTGCCCATTTGTTCCCTTCAGGGTCCTCTTCCTTCTTCCTTGCAGACACTCTACGCATGAAGAAGAACAAGGCAATAATCACAACTAATGCTGCGAAAGTTGCACCCCCGACACCTGCTGCTACTATAACTACACTGTTAGACTTCTTGACAGCTGCCTGGCAACTTTTCAAAGGGAAACCACAAAGTCCAGGATTGTTTGCAAAGCTATCTGCTCCGATTGTACCATTTTTGAAGATGGGGATTGGCCCAGATAGTTGATTGTTGACCACGCTAAATGTTTTAAGCCTACTGAGCTGACCAAATTCTGGAGGAATCTGACCCGTCAACTTGTTGTTGTCAAGTTTAAGGAAATTCAGAAAAGTACAATTGTAGAGTTTCCTGGGAATTGTCCCTGAGAAGCTGTTGGAAGAGAGATCAAGCGATGTAATGTAATAGATCAAATGATCAATATCCTCAGGAATAGATCCACTAAGGTTGTTGCTCGAAAGATCTAACCCTGTTAAGCTTGTACAATTCACTACTCCGCGAGGAAACTGGCCTTTGAGTCCCAAATCCACAAGCTTGATATTTAAAACTTTGCTCTCATCAGGGTGCCAACACTCCACTCCCAGAAAGTTACAGATGAAACCTTCGGTGCCGTTGTTAAAATTCCATGAAGAGCTTAACATGTCTAGAGGGTCCTCCAATGCTGCTCTTATACTTTTCAAGCAGTCTATATCACTCTCAACACCATGGCTGAACCTACAACTAAGCAATAACAATAGCACAAAAATGCCAAGATCCCGTCCGTTCAACTTACACCTTAAGAAAGCCATCTCAAATCCAATCACTAAGTTACTACTTAGTGATAACAGAGTTCAGTATACCGAAACTACCAAACCCAGCATCAGTAACACTGAAACCTGAAACAAATTCAAGGGCAGCAGAAAATGAACCCAATCACAATTTAAAAACACAAAAACTCTACCTTTTAGTAAAACCAAGTTAGGAAAAAATTCAAAAGTAGTACAAACAACAAAACCAATCCATCACTCTACCAAAATATCCACAAACAGAATTAACAACGAACAATTTAATTGATCAACCTACAAATTCCCAAATAAAGAGTAAAACAAACAGATAGCAAGTTCAAGAAACCATACTTGATCCAACTAAGTTGACCCAGGTATCCACAACAACATAAAAATTCTTCCTTGATCCAATTGAAGTGACCCAAGATATAAACTGAATAATCCAGCTAAAGTTCAAAACTTTGGGAGAAATATAAAGAACCCACCTGAGATATCACTCGCAACAAACACAGAAGAATCAAGAGCCCGAAGAAGGGTTCTTGAATCAACAGCAAAGCTTCCCTCTTTCCACAAAGACGAAGACTTCAAGGGTCAACAACCAAGCGAGTTCCCACACACAATTATTATAGCATCCACAAATCAAACAAAGAAATCAACTGGAAAAATGGGTGTGAAAAGCTGGGTGGTTTTGAGAAGAGAGGAAAGGAGAGGCCTGACGGGTCAAAGAAGGCCGGCCATTTTTGTCAAGCTTAGCGACGACTCGGGGGACTCACTGCTTAAGAGTGCTTGACTCGCTTTTTTGCTCCGAAAGAAAACTCATATATTAAAATGTAAAAAAGGATATGATGTTATTGGTCACTGATTAACTCAACTGTTAAACTGTGAATGTGCCTTTGTGTTCAACCACTAATATCCTTTAATCTTCCCTTGCCGGTTGGAAAAGCTTTGGATTAATACGCACTAAGATTCACCATCATGATGAGGTAGTTTACATATCATATTCCTAGATGCAATTCTAACAGAGTGGAGCTAAATCAAGTTTTGTTCTATTCAGACCAAAGAAAATGACAATTTTTGGAGTAATGAGAGATGTTTGTTTCCTGCTGCTATGCATTGACTAAGAATCGACGTCTGAGTTGGTCTATCCTATTGTTCGGCAATAAACTAATATGGAAATAATTCTAGTCGAGACATTCCAAATTTTCAAGATTGCTAAACAACAAATTCCAAGTTTCCGATACGAGTTTGTATCAAGTGTCATTTGTTGACACAAGTGATCTCATGTATAAATGGGAGATTGAAAGGTCATGAGTTCATCTTATAAATAAATAAGATTTAAAGTGTACATGGTATGTCTCAAAATGAATTTTATTTCCTATAATTTGTCTTCTACTTGGGCTGAAAGCAATGTTAATGTGTTTTGACAATTTTTTATATATTTTTTCCTATATATGAGAAGACTTGATTAAATTCAAAAATATCTCGAGCAACCACAATGTACAATGTGAACAAGTAAAACATCATAGACTTCACCAAGAATAATATTGGTCCGGAAAGACCCATTTACAACAGTATGACCTAAGTTTGATATAACATCCTCTACAAAGCTTGCCTCTATGAAAATATGTTTAAGAGTAATGGAATGAAAGGAAGCACCAAGAAATCATAATGTCATTTAAATGATCTCAAGTAGTCTCAGTGGCGGTTTGATGACTCAATTGATGACTAGTTTCGAGTCACTCTCCACTTCAATTCTCTTATAGCTTTTCTTTTGAGCATTTGGTTAAGCTATCTCTCAATGTTATGTCTTCTACTATTGATACTGTGGTATTTCACGAGTTTCTAGCAGCTGCAAAAAGTGGTTTACCATTATAATTGTAACAGTCGTGTTCAACTGGTCAGTAATTGACCAATAAATTTATGGTCAGTCACAATCGGATGTAAATCTAAATGTGAAAAAAATTATTTTTAAGTTGAGTTGTTTTGTTTTCAACCATTAGATATAAATCTAATAGTAACTGTTTCTACCTGTTGCGTCCCGAGCCGGGAAGTGGTCGCGGGGCGGAACGAAGTAGAATTCTTGAGGGGCTTCCACTCGGTACCTGCACAAATGACAGCGTCACGGGGTCGGGACTGGGGTGGCCCAGTCTTCGACTCTCCGATGCTTAAGTGAGCTATGTGCACTTGTACGGGTAGAGGAATGAAAGTAGGAGAAAGTATATATGTGAGTATGTGAGAGAGTATAAATGTGTGTACCTTGAGCTTGTTTTATAGGCTAAGCTTGTGTACCTTGAGCTTGTTTCCAATGTGGGACTCTTTGCCCTCTTTTGGAGTGTCTCCTCTTTTGGGGGTGTTTTGCCGCTAGAGTGACTTTGGCAAGCGGTTTGTTACCGGCCCTTCCTTCCTTGGATGTCTGTGAAGGGCCCACCAGGGCTATCTCGATCGGATAATTGTACCGTATTCTCGGCTTAGCCAAGTATTTTGGCTATGTACTAACAGTAACTGACCATGAATCTTTTGATCAATTACTCACCAGATGAACACTACTGTATTATTATATATAATCAACGCGAAGCTACATACAAGCATGTAGTGGCCATGACACAACTGCTATTTTTCTTTTATATATTTTAGCCTTTGAATTTTGTCAATTCAGTTCATGTTTTTGATAATTACATGCAGTAACCACGTTATTACTAAATTCTATCGGATTATAATTATAAATAATGAAACGAAACCGAGTTACTATATGTAAGATTAACTTTATGAGGTGGTAAGAATATTCATAAATATTCACTCCCTCAAAAAACAATTCTCCATATTTCGACAACATTCATAAAGAATACCTTATTTCTTAAATTTTTCTTACAGCAGAAAACACAAAAATTCCTCCCACCGTAACAGAATTCGGATAAAGATGTCCCCCATAGGTCCAGCGCATAGAGTCAGCCCGGGCAGGTGGAACATCCCCCACTTCCACTCCTCCTTTCACCACAAACCCTCCCCCGGCCCAAGCCCACTCCCTCCCTCCACACCCTCCCCACCTGTCCAGGTTCCTTCGGCGTCCAAACAGCCGAAACGAGAGTGCCCCATGAAAAGGCAAAATAAAGAAAGACAGGAGGCTGCGACATAAAACACTCTAGCTTCCTTGTCTCAACTTTCCTCTCTCACTCTGAGCGGCAGCAGCGGCCGCACATCCACCACGACGCCATGGATTGATCGCCGGAGTTTCCTCTCAATTGTTCGGTAATTGTACTCATCTTTAACTTGTAAATAACAACGCCGAAATATCCGGGAAATGTTTTCGCGGGAAGGAAGTGTAGGTGTAATTTGTTTGTTTTTTGAATTTTTCAGGGTTAGGGTTTTTTACTGTGGTTGAATCTGACATTTGGGGATCTGTTACTTGGAGGATTGGGTTTTCTTCATTGTGTTAGTTGAAGCTTGCTGCAAGTGCTGGTGAGCTATATTGAGGGTTATGTTATCTCAGATCTGGTCCAAACCTCCTCAGTTAAATATGTCTTTTAAGGTCTGAAAGGACGTATTATATTTATATAGAGAACATATATTTTTATTATTGTTGTGAATCTAATTACGTAGTCAGATTATGAAAGGGATATCGTTTGGGAGTAAAGTTTAGGATCCTGGGCTGTCCAAGGAGTTTATATATGTGCCTGACATTCCTCATTTTTGTCATCAGATCTTTTGACCATGGAAGATACACACTCAGTTTCTACGCTTATAGATTCTACAACTTCCAAGATACACCATCTGCAGAAGGCATTTGCTGAACTCGAGGGTCACTGAGCGGTTACCCTGAACTTGAAGTGGAAAGAACTTGAAGAGCACTTCCATGGGCTTGACAAGTCCTTAAAGAGGCGTTTTCATGAGCTGGAAGGACAAGAAAAGGAGTTTGAAACTAGGACAGTAGAGGCCCAAAGAATGCTACAGAATCGGCAAGCAGCCGTTGTCGCCAAGGAAGAAGCTCAACTGGAAACTCTTCAAGAGAAGAGAGATGCTGCTGTATATGCCATCACTAATGCTCGAGAGAAGCAAAGGAAGGTATCGACTGAGGAGTCTTCTTGTATCACTGATGATGGCCAAGGTGGGTCACCAACTGTTGAAGAAAACCACCAGATGTGATGGTTTCTGATAGTAACTTGGAAGAAGTTACAAGTCCTGAAAATGGGAGCATAGAGGTGATGTCCTATCCCCAGTTAGTGAGCTTTTGTGAACAGATGGACTCAGAAGGGCTCCACAAATTTATATCAGATAACCGAAAAAACCTTGCTGCAATTAGGGAGGAGATTCCACTTGCATTTAGAGCTGCGGCCAACCCTGCCCTCTTTGTTTTGGAATCATTGGAAGACTTTTACCGCCTGGAGGGTCCTGCTATGGATGTGAAGAAAGATTCCAACCTGTTGGGTATCTGTCGAACCTGCATAATGTTGATGGAGTGTGAGCATATTGCTGGCAAACCCAGAGATGGTCTCTGCTTCTGATATTATTACAGAGGAGGTTAAGGATATGGCAGAGACGATTGCTGAAGAATGGAAACCAAAGTTGGATGCCCTTGACATGGATGCTAGCAATGGGAACTCCCTGGAGGCCCATGCCTTTTTGCAGCTTCTTGCTACTTTCGGTATTGCTTCTGGTTTTGATGAGGAAGAATTGTTCAGGCTAATACCGATGGTTTCACGTCATCGCCAAACAGCTGACCTTTGCCGTTCGCTTGGACTGACCGAGAGAATGCCAGGTTTGTTTATTATTTTCTGAAGAATGAAGACATTCCTTTTTAGATGAAAAGTGTCATTCTATTTTGTTTTTGATATAAACTATACTGATGTTAATTGGATCATGCTGTTTGTTTCAAACTAATTTGGATTTTCTGTATTAATCATGTGCTTTATCACTCATGCTTTATTAACAAATTTGGAGTTACGGAAGCTTAAACCTATCATAAGCACTGAAATAAGGGTCTGATTGAAAATATAAAGTATGCATTGACCAATCTGATAAATCGCCCAGCTTGGAATATCTTGTTATCTAAGAAATTCTTTTGTGTAACGGGTTCTTGCATTTCATTCAATGTATTGCAAACAAGTTTGGCAAAATCAAACACTAATCTCCTGGTATTAACTGGGTAGGTGGTATGATATTCATATGAATGTATGCTTGGATACATGGAGAAATAAATGCTGGAAAACTCTTTTTTTTCTTGCATGATTATATCTTCCTCTAGTTGCTTGTGTTCATAGTTTAATTGGTATGTTACAGGTGTTATTGAAGTATTAGTGAACAGTGGAAGACAAATTGATGCAGTCAACTTGGCTTTTGCATTTGAACTGACAGAGCAGTTCTCTCCAGTGCCTTTACTAAAGTCCTACTTGAAGGAGGCAAGAAAAGCTTCTTCACCGGTCAAACCTGGGAATACATCTCCTACTGCACAGGTGTGTTTCTTACTCTTATATACTCTTAAGTAATTTCTATGTTGCATTTAGTAGTTGTGACTAAGAGGAAAGGTATGGGAAAATGAAGCCCCGTTACGATGATATAGCACTGATTATTGTCCCCTCTCCCAATTCATCCATATTTTGTTTGGTAATTTTTCATCATTATTGTTACATCAGTGTCATATGAAGTTGAAATTATCTGCCACTATCTAATTATAACCTGGTATAGCACTGATGCTTGATAAGTATGGGGTTTGTAAATGCAAATGTATACATAATGATACATCATTGTTTCAGAATGAGGTGAATGATAGAGAGTTGACTGCTCTCAAGGCAGTGATCAAGTCCATTGAGGAGCATAAGCTTGAAGAGCAGTATCCAGTGGATCCACTACAAAGACGGATTCTTCAGCTGGAAAAGGCCAAGGCGGACAAGAAGAGGGTGACTGAAGCTGCAAAGCCTCAACCCAAGAGACCTCGTGCTAATGGTGTTGGATATGCCCCCCGGGTCACTAATGTTGTTGCAGAGAAGACTTTCTATCCTAGAGTCGCTGATAATAGGTACCCACAGTACGTTTATGACCGACAGTTTGTTTACCCTGGACCTGCTGACAACCACTGCCCACCTCTTCTGGGTTCTGCTACTTACAACATGCCCCCTGCTCATGGCAACTACTTTGCAACTGGCTACCAGTATCAGCCTGCATATCTTCACTAATTTGATGGCCAAAAAAGGCCTCCCATGGTCCATGATAAAAAGGGTGCATTTGAAATGCGATATTCTGCCTCCAGTTACCACTCAAATTAGTCTGAATTCCCATCTTCAATAGTATTCTGAAGTATTCAAAGTTTGGAATGGAGATTTATTAGGTTGCAAACTGTCTTCACCCCAATTATGTTAACGGTACTCCAACCTGTTTATGTAAATCGGTAATGTGGAATTTTCAGACGTGTCTATTGATTTGGCGGATTATGAGTGTTCTCATCCTGCTTCAGTTGTCTGGTTTAACTTCATCACTTTCAACAAGGCTATTCCGGGACGACACCCTATAGCTGGAGAGCTCAGCTATTACAAAACGACGACGTTTGCTAATACCACGCCACATGTCGTCATACCCAAGTATCTCGTACGACCCTTTTCTCAGTGTCGTATGGACTCTTCCCTTCCTCTCTCTCCAATACAAAATGGTACTCTCTTTCCCTCCTTCATTTTACCCCAAACTCGATTCAAATTCCCGCTACAGATGAGAATCGCCGAGATATCAACGCCGGAGCTCCGGCAAAGCCACAACGACTCCACCTCCCAACCGCAACCTCATCAGCACCTGATCTCCCAGATCGAGTCCTCAATCAACCAAACCGAGAGCCTCTCCCCTGAGAATCTCATACCGGACACAATCTCCGCCGATCTCCGGCGAGCCTTCACTCAACTGAGCCACCACGCTCCGTTCCCTAACTCTCTCAGGCTCGTCATCTGGAAACTCAGTTACCGCCTCTGGAACGCCTGCGTCGATCTCTCCAACACCACCTCCCTCCGCTCCCTCCCTTCTTCCAAAGCCGAAGAGCACGCCAAGCTCCGCCACATCGCCGCCGACCTACTATTCGTCGCCGGTGAAGTTTCCGGCGTTCCTTCCCCGGCGATCAAGTCCGCCTCGTTTTACCACAAGACCGGCGTCAAATGGCACGAGCTTCAGAAGTTCGACCTCGCTTCGTCGTGCTTCGAGAAAGCCACCGATCTGCTCTCGAAGATCGGAATCGACACAATCTCCGACGCCGGCGAGAAGAAGCTGTTTCTGGATTTGAGCATCGCGAGGTCAAAAACCGCCTGGGAGGTATCGGACCGGAATCTCGCGGTGGCGCTGCTGAACCGGGCCAAGAGCTTGCTGTTCGGGTCGCCGGAGCACTACAAAACCCTAGCCAGTCAGTACTCGCTGTTCGGAAAGAGCGCTCTGTCGAACAGCGAGAGTAGCTCTCTGAACAAAGCGTTGAAGCTCATGAACGAGGCTCTGGAGCTCTACGAGAAGGGGCTGCGCGTGGCGAGGACGCGCGAGGAGACGGCGGATCTCAAGGCGTTAAGGTCGAAGACTCTCCGGTTCATCTCGGCGGTTCATTTGCAGATGAACGAGTTCGAGAGCGTGATCAAGTGCGTGAGGGTGTTGCGAGACGGCGACGCAGGTGATCAGCACCCTAGCCTTCCGGTGATGGCGATCAAGGCGTGGTTGGGGTTAGGGAAGTACGGCGAGGCCGAGAAGGAGCTCAAGGGCATGGTGGTAAGTAACGGCATTCCGGAGGGGGCTTGGGTTTCGGCGGTAGAGGCTTACTTTGAGTCGGCCGGGACGGCTGGGGCAGAGACGGCGAAGGGTGTGTTTCTGGGACTGCTTGGACGGTGCCACGTCAGCGCCAGCGCGGCGGTTAGGGTTTCTCACAGGGTTCTTGGGGAGAGTTGCAGTGAGGGTTCAAAAGTGAGGGCTAAGGTGGTTTCGGAGCTTGTATCTGATGACAGAGTGGTGGCTCTCTTCTCCGTTGAGGCTGCTGCGAAGCAGAGGACTGCAATGCATGCTGTGCTTTGGAATTGGTAAGGTTCTTTGTTCTATTGCAAGTTTGCAACTATCAAACTTTGGGGCTTTTTAGGAATTCAATTCAATTGGTTTGTTATCTGAACTTTACAGTGCTGCTGATCATTTCCGGTTGAAAGATTATGTAACAAGTGCAGACATGTTTGAGAAAGCAATGCTGTATATCCCATTCGACATAGAGAATCGAATTCTTCGAGCCAAGGGCTTCAGAGTTTTGTGTCTCTGCCACTTGGGTCTTTCCCACCTTGATCAAGCTCAAGAATACATTAACGAGGCCGAAAAGGTTTGCCTTATATAGCTAGAGGTTGAGGTTTTTGTTCAAATGGTGATCTAGTTTTTCGGCTTATTAATATCACTTTGGTTTCTGCAGCTTGAGCCTAACATAGCTTCAGCTTTCCTAAAGGTACCCCCCATAGCTTCCTCTGTTTATTATTGCTGTGGCAATCGATATTTAGCACTTTGCAACTTGACTCATCCTCTTTTTATGCAGTACAAGATTTATCTGCAGAAGAAAGACCAGGATGGGGCTATTAATCAGATTCAGGCAATGACAACCTGCCTTGATTTTACGCCAGACTTTCTCTCCCTTGCAGCCCATGAAGCTGTTGCCTGCCGTGCTCTTGCTATTGCTGTTGCTGCACTATCAAATTTACTGAACTTTTATGCTCCAGAGAAATCCATGCCAACAAGTGAAGTCGTAGTTCTGCGCACCTTGGTCACAATCCTTACTCAAGAACATGGGAATGAGCTTGAAGCCCTTAAGTTTGTTAAGCGCGTTCATAACCGGGCATCTGAGCTTGGGCCTAATTGCTTTTTTGGGACTGGGGAGGTCGGAAGAAGGGAAAGGAACTGGTTTGCTGTGACTTCATGGAACCTTGGGACGAAAACTGGCACTGAGAAAAATTATGAATTGTGTGCTGAATTCTATAGACTGGCATCAGAGTTTTATTGTCTTCTGGTTGATGGGCAGGTAGGAGAAAACTTGGTCTGCAAAGCACTAATATTGACTGTATCTGCAATTATAGCTACAGAGAATCAGAAGAAGATCACATTGCCCGAAAGTGAGGTGAAACAAGCTGTACAGCTTCTAGATAGAGCAGGGAAGGTATGGATTTTATTACCTTTACTATGGATAGCTTGACTTTCATATTGATATATGCTTCATATCGGTCCATGTCGAGGATCTGCTTCCTTCCTCTAATAGCATATTGTACTGAATCTACTGATGCAGATACTGAAGTCAACCTTACCAGGGAATCGGCTTAGTGGTGATCCAGTTGCCACCATGGAACCTGACCTATACTTCATCTACACCTTTTGTGCCTATGACATACACGGAAGGCTCAATGATTCAGGATTACAGCTACAACTTGTAAAGGCTTTTGCTAGTTCAAAGGCCTGCAATCCCAAGTTCCTCCTTCAGATTGGCCTGACTGCTTCCCAAGGTACACAGTGCAATCACGAAGTAGCTACCTATGCTCTGAATGAATGCCTCTCAGCTTTTCTCTCTTCCTCCTCTCCGGACTACCAAAATGTGGCTCTGATTGTCAGGAAGCTCATTGCTGTGACCAGCATTCACAAAGGCGATACAGATGATGATGCTGTGTATAACATGTACAAGCAAGCTTACAGAATAATGGTGGGACTGAAGGACAGTGTGTACCCCACTGAAGAGGGAAAATGGCTAGCCATGACGGCATGGAATAGGGCGTCAGTGCCTGTGAGACTTGGCCAGATTGATGCGGCAAGGAAATGGATGGATGTCGGTATGCAGCTAGCTAAGCAAGTTAGTGGAATGGAGACTTATAGGGCATGCATGGAGGACTTCATTAACGGGTTTGAGAAGAGCTTTGGTGCCCCAAATGATGGCGAAAACAGAATAATTCGTGTTTATCAGGGTAGGAAGATGGTGGATTTCTCGTATAGAAGACAGGTTGCATTACAACAGGAGATGCCATGGTCTGGAAACTCATGTCAAACTCTAACATTAGTTAAACACCCAAATAATTATAGACATGGTGAGCAAATAAGAACCAACCAACCAATATCGATAAGGCCATGCTTGGTTCATGCAATCAAGACTTTAAGAAAAGAAACAGTACTTTTCTGTGTCTAGAAATGGAAAGAAAAAAAACAGGAAAAGAAAGTGGTTCTCCAATGAAAGAAAAATTAATGGAAAATAGTATGCTTTAGCTTTTGGGTTATAGAACATGTCTCTAGCTAAAATACATTTTTACAGTTAACCTTAAAAAAAACTTAACCCCTTTTGTACCGTAAAAACTGAAACATGATTTTACATTTTTACCTCACCCCCTCGCAATCAATGACCATCTCCCTCCCTCGCTTCCTTCCACTCTCCCATGGACTCTGTTTCCATGGTCCTCTCCTGTTCTTCTCCACCTTTCCAAACCCACCTCAAAACCCACAAACCAATCTCTCTCCCCAAAATCTCCATCCTCACTTCCCACCGCCCTCATTTCCCTTCCCTCAAAAACCTCCTTCAACCAAGAACCCACCTCTCCTTCCTCCTCACCACCACCATTCCCTCCCCTTCTTTCGCTTCCGAGCAAGTGTCGGACACAATCAACTTGGAGTCAATCCTTTTCTCAGTTGATGAGTTCTTCAGCAAGTACCCGTTTTTCGTTGCGAGTTGTACGTTTGTTTGGTTGGTTGCTATACCTGTAGTTGAGTATTACTCTAGAAAATATAACTTCATTTCTGTTTTTAACGCGTTCCGGAAACTCAAAGAGGACCCGGCTGTTCAGTTGTTGGATATTAGAGACGAGAAGAGTTTGAAGTATTTGAAGTCTCCCAACTTGAGGATTGTGAATAAGGATGCTGTTCAGATTGGGTTTGATGAGAATGATGAAGATGGGTTTGTGAAGAAGGTTTTGCAGAAGTTTGGAGAGCCGGGGAACACTGTCGTGTGTGTTTTGGGGAAGTAAGTGTAAACATTTTGCTCTTGCTAGCTTCCTATTTTTCGAAAGAGGAACAGTTGGTTGAAATATGTATATGGCATTGGTTTGGTTTAGTTTAGTTTAAATGTATGTGTAATCTCAATATCAATCTCTGTTGTTGTAAGGTAGTTTTGATGGTATTTCCATCAAAGTGGCCGAGTTACTAGTCAAGAACGGTTTCAAAGAGACGTATGCGATCAAGGGAGGGGTTGGAGGCACCAAAGGGTGGTTGGTAAGTTTCTTTCCGTATCTTGTGGTTGCTACATTTTGAGTGTTGTCTGCGATTACTTGTCTATGGTTGTTGTCTTTGGGGAATTCACTGCGTTCTACATTCTGTTATAATGCTTGTGCACAATGAGAAGTATATGATTCGATTATTTGCTAGTGATATATTGATTGGATATATTAGCATTGAGCCTTTTTGTATAGGGAACTCTATAATTCTATATCGAGGCACATTTTCCCTTTTCCTTAGTGGACCATTAGCATTGAAGTGCAAGCATTACACATATATGCATAATTTGAATGATCTGACTTAATTCTTGCTGAATTTTGAGCTCTGCTAATTCCTATGTTTACTTCCAATGGCCCAACTAAAGTAAGATTTGCAAGTTGTTTGGTGAAATGATTTTTGTGAGGTTTATATTCTTCTAGGCTGTTTCAAGGACTATTCTGTTAGTACATAGAAGATTTCTGAGGCTGAAGGATTATAGTATTGTGGAACAGTTTTTGCTTAACAGAGAGCTTAGGTTTCGTGTTTATTATGTCTTTTTCATTCTCAGGAATCACAGGAAACTCTTTTGCCACATTCTATGCATATGTACCCCAAGAAGAAGGTTAAAAATTCAAAAGAATCTGGGACAAATGGTGGAGTTGGTCAGCGAAAAGAAGATGCCGATAATGCTGCATCTTCTCCGGGAAATGTTGCCGTAGCAGAAAAACAAAAGATCGACAATGGACATATAACCAAGTCCATGGAGGCTGTGTCACTAGTGAAAGATGGCTCTAGATCCTCTTCTCCCTACCCAAATGTGTGATTGCTTCTCTCTCAGAATTCAAACAATTCATTACAGCAAATTCTGTGATCTGCGAAATGGCATGGTTTTGAATTATAATAATATTATCATCTCAAATTACTTGCATGAACTAATTGCGAACTTGCAATACGCTATATGTGTCAACAGACTCGAGATAAATTACTTATGCATGTTAAAGACATGTAACTATAAACCATGTCTACCTTTCAGCATGTTTATTTCATGCTTTTTGGTAGAATTTACATTGGGGCATTGCCTGTCTGTTAGTTTAATTTTTCTATTTTTTGCTTTTTGGATGCAGTACCCAGATTTGAAACCACCATCTTCCCCAACTCCATCAAAGCCACGAAGTTGATGCTGTGAGTGGAATTTCTCAGAAGTGGGTGAAACCACATTCTTTTACAATATTTTACAATAACTAGGTCCATGTTTATTAGATTAAGCCGAGGGTATTGAGAAGCGAGTGCTTTTGTATCAATCTTTTTAGTGACAGCAAAGTGAGTGTTCATCTATTGTACAATTCTTGTAACTAATCTATTCTGGTTGTCTTAGCCAATACTTTCCGGAGTACTAAATGAGGATCACTGCAGAGAATTTTGTGCCGAAACCATTCCGAGTTCTTTATACTGTAGTCCAGGACAGTTTTACCATTCATGTGTATACTTTCTTATAGGGCAAGCATTATAGTGAGGCAAGGGAAAGACAACAGAAGCGACATGCCGTATTTGGCACTGGACTTGATATAATAATATCACATTCCATCGAATTCTAAAATAAACCCAAAAAAACCTTGACCCTCTACAATAGCTACCTAGTAACCCAGTTAGCTCGAATTCAGCAATGGAGGTTTCGTCATGGGATGGAACCCTTTCGTCACGTGACTTCCAGGTTGCAGCACGCGCTTTGGCAGAGAACTGGAAGCAATACAACCCGGCCCCCTTGCCTCCATGGACGTGGGTTCCTTGTCTTAAACAACCTTCTCGTCTCTCTCAAGAGCAGGGCTACTTGTCATTGGAGAAGATATGCCTTGTTGGATCAAACAAGGAACATGAGGAGGAAGCTGTAGATGAAGAAGAGCTTGAGCCTGTTGATGATGCCACTCTTGTAAGTTGTTTAACTTGTTTTGCTCAATGCAGATTATATCAATCACTCTGCATTTATCAATTTGTTCTTTTCTATCTGCAAGGTTGA
The DNA here is from genome assembly GCA_034370585.1 of Fragaria x ananassa. NCBI lineage: Eukaryota > Viridiplantae > Streptophyta > Magnoliopsida > Rosales > Rosaceae > Fragaria > Fragaria x ananassa. The sequence goes on from CP139769.1 coordinate 21,326,570, forward strand.
GAGTAGTGGTTCTCAGGTTTGTTACTATGATTTCCATATAATATACAGTGATTCGTATCGAGTTCCTGTCCTGTATTTTCGTGGGTACTACATTGGTATGTTGATCTTTTTCTTGCCAGTGTCACATTTTGTTTTGTAGATTTTGTACTATAGCACATGTAACATGTTGAATTTTGCGACTGATGTGTAGATGGACAACCTTTGGGATGGGATGAGATTGAAAAAGTCTTACCTGCATGCTCATCGAAGGTGTTACTGGAATCGAAATGGACATTCGTAACTCAGGAGGTACATTAGTATCTCTGTTGTTGCTCATCTTGTTTTTGCAGTGAAATTTACTTGTTAAAGAATCATATGTGATGAAAGATTTTGATTTGGAGCTTTGAATGCTTAATGGAATGCCTGGATTATGGTAACTGCAGGAGCATCCGCACTTGAATAGGCCATGGTACAAGCTGCATCCATGTGGGACTAGTGAGTGGATGAAGCTGCTTTTTCTTGGTGATGAATCTCTGCAGTTGAGCAATACTTGGTGTCATGGCTCTCAGTTGTTGGTCAAGTAGTTGGTCTTAGAATCCCATTTGAAATGTTGAATCATCATAAAAGTTGAAATATATTCTATGAATAGGAGTTGATGGCTAAAGACTCATCAAATCAGTCTTAGAAGTTTAAGCATATTTATTACTACCAAAAATGAGATCTATTTGACGAACTCAGCCATACAGTTTTACAGAAGGCTTTAAAAACAAGCCAATGAATTACAAGTAATAACATCTGGGTGATGTTACTGTTCCTGCATCCTCAGTTTCATGGCACTCTTTGGTTGCAGAATCATAATCAGGGCAAGTTAACCGATTCTGTTATGCAGTAGTACATTCTAGTTTGTCTGCACTTTTCTCACTTGTTCGAGTAAAGTGAACTAGAAATTCTGTATTGCCCTCGGCACCCTTAAGTGGAGATTCGATCCATCCTTTGCTGCTAAATCCAAAATTCTCTACACCTTTGATGATCCTCTCAAGAACCTAAACAAGTTAATCGATATCAGGCCGATATCAGGCCGTATTTCATAATTTCATTCCACGTGCCCAGCAAATAACAAAAAGAGGAGTTATTCACACGACCAATATCATGCTGTAATCCATTCATGAGTTTTCAACTTAATAATATTGTAGCGTTATCATGAAGCTATTAAAATTGCAATTAGTGAATCAGAGAGACACCAAGAGGCATGCATTAGGAATTTATAATAAAGGGTAAATTAGGGCTAAATAACAGTACATTGAAAATCTTAACAAAAGGGTGAAAATAAATTACTGTTTCTCCCAAACCAAGGCTGAAAGCCTGAAAGAAATGTATAACAAAAAGAAGAAATGCTTACTTCTTGATGAACTAATGGATCTCTTACAATGCTGCCACTCCCTACCTGCAAAGAAGATTTTTTTTTTCTTATCATCATGAGGTTGAACTTGTAATTTTTTTGTAGAGCATTCCGAATTTTTCAAAAATATTGAAAGCCAAATTGTATCTTGGGCAGAAAAACGAGTTCACCAATTATTTGCAAATTATATACAATTTTTTTCCCACAAATTGGCAGAATAAGGATCAGAGAAATTGACCAGTGTAGACTTACTCCTAAGCTCTACACAAGACTTTGCATAAAGAGAACAAATTGTTTGATCAGATCTAGCATCTTATACAGAATGGTCACATGCACAGGAACTAATCATCATGGAACCATCCAGAACTAATCATCCACAAGAACTTGCATAATTCTTTGTAAAGAAGGGATCCTCAAGGCAAACAAAAACGCAGTTAGACTGTTGACGTTTTTTAGGTTTCTAGCCCTGAGAACTAAGGTAATTATTTTCCTATATTGATATCTCCTCTATACGTTCTATGTGTCTTCTCAAAAATGTACTGGGCAAAAACTAAAATGAACCTTTAAAAGATAACTAAAAGTTGATGTAAAAAAATTATCTTACTTGTGATCTGCCAGCTTCAAATTGAGGTTTAACCAGGGTGACTAGTGTTGCCTCTTCTTTCATCAAGTTGACTACAGCGGGCATGACCTGCTTGCATATTATGAGAATCCACAACCCAAGTAAGACTCATATGCATATCAGAGAGAAAACATAACTATACATCACAGATAAGATAGGTTTTCTTTGGATTTAGGAAACCATAAGATCCTTGGAATCAAACCTAAAAGAAAATAAAAGAGATTAAAAGCATCAATGAAATTGCAATTTTACTATCACTTGACAGCTTACCAATAGAATAGAGATGAATGACAGATCCAAAGTCACCACATCTACTTTTTGCGGGAGTCCAGGAAGGTGTCTTAAATTTGTCCATTCTATCACACTCACACGTTCATCCGTTCGAATTTTTTCTGCTACCTAATGAAAGCAGCATCCATAAGCAATAGAGAAATAAACAAGACAAAGAAGAGAATTGAAAGCTAATGGGGGAATGCCATGTCCACTGCATGTTTTGTACTCATGAAACTTTTCAGTAAGATAATAACTCTGCTGATAGAGCATACTCAGACCTATAGGTAATAACACATCATTTACACAAATAAGGGTGTTACCTGTCCGTATCCAACATCAACTCCATAAACAAACGATGCACCATACTGAAGCAAACAGTCAGTAAATCCACCAGTTGACAACCCTGAATTAAGAGCTACTTTGCCAGAAACATCAACACCTAGCTGTTCAATGGCAGCTTCTAACTTGTGTCCTGCTCTGGACAGACCAAAACAGAAGAACAAATTAGCATAACAGGTCTCGCCAAAGTTACTGAACAAAATGAAATCTCATATCAAAAAGTGTAGATTGGTTCGTTAAAGTGAAGTAATCACCTACATACATATTTGGGGACTTCAGCCATAATCTTAACAACAGATTTATCAGATACTGGAGTCCCAGCTTTGTTGACCACCTTCCCATCCACCAATACTTTCCCTACACAACCAAACATGAAACCAACTAAGTTAACTACACCATACAACAGCTTTTATACAATATAATGCATTGGAGTATCACATTCGAATGTGGATTTTGTAATTCAATTGTAAAGCTAACCTTGTAAGATCCATGACTGTACATAAGTTCGGCTATATTGTTCATATCTTTCATGGCACACTTCATCCAATCTCTACTTCCTAAAAATGTCATTAACCAAACACAACAGTGAATACTTATAAATGGGCTTCTAGAACAACCAATCAAACACTAAACATATTGAGAGGGACATAAAAGCTCACTTCTTTGGTGCTTGATCCTTTGAAAACTTCACAGAAGAAAAACTTCTACATGGACAATGCATTGGCACTCCAACCCATGTTGCTGAACATTTTAAAGAAGAAGCTTTGAATTGTTAGAACCAAAAAAAAGGGTGGCCCAGAAAGAATTCGAATATAAACAATAGGCTGGAGAAAGAGGGAAGTACCAGGAAGCTTATGCGAGTTGAATTCGGATAGGAAATGGAAGCCTGAAGTTCTGGCAAAACTGCGCGAGATGATGTGAGTTGGAAATTTCAAAACCTGAAATGCCATCTCTGTGTTTCTGCCTGCTCTGTATCTCGGGTTGTGCCTCTTTGAGAACTTCAACTTTGTGGTTTGGGTTGGGTCGGGATTGGGCTTCAGCATTTATCACTACTCTAAACACAAACGCTAACGAATAACAAATTAAGAAAGTGATATTCACTCGTCATCTCATCGACTAAGAGATAAAGTGGCTTCATGAGTTCATGCATTAGTAGAGACTAGTTAGAGTCTTTGAGATCACTCTCAATTATTTATGTATCGAATTAAGTCTACTAAATGTACTGTAAAACTTTGATTGGTTAGATATAGTTTACATTTACCGGTTCTATGTGTAAGTTTTAGAAAACCAAATTAATCCCTTGATACTTGATAAAGACTGATGCAAGTAATGGAAGCGCAAAGAGCTTCATCAATAACCACGTTTGCTATATGACAAGTATGATGGCCTACAATTGTAAGTTTGTAACATCCTCAACCAAGTTCAGTTCTATAAGAGCATGATTAAAAACTTGGATTTGGTAGCCAATATTTAATCTTGCTGGGAATATATAGCATATACTTCTCCTTGTACTATAAAGCATACCAAGCAAAATATGTGTAGGGTGTGAGGCAGAGGATGAGGTCCAGAAAATCTCTATCCCCAAAAGCTGACCGTACTTCATGTTGCAACCAACGGTTAAAATCCCTCACTCCCGCCTCACTACCGTTATTACAGTTTACAAAGCACCATAACAACCATGGCTACCCAAGCCAATACCCCTTCTCTTTGTTACACTCATAAACTTCAATTCTTCCTCCACAATCCTATTCCTGCGTCCATTTCTCTTGTTGGTAACGGCAGGGGCCAAAAGAAGCCTCTCAATCTCAGTTGCAGCTCCTTTGGCGATGATGTAATGCTTCTTTATTTGATCAGAGATTCAGAATTACACAAACTAATTCACTCATTTTCATATTGATGGTTTTGTTACCTTACTTCTGTTTGCAGGATTATTACATAGACGCTGATTATCAAGCGGGTGATGGCTTTTCTTTCAGTGGAGGTGCATATTCTCTTCTCCAATATCTCTTTAACTTCATAACTGGTATTTGCAAGTTTTTCAATTTAATTAACTTAGGAAGTGGGTATGTTTTGAACAGGAAAGTATTCAGGTGAACCAAGCCCTTCTGATGAATGGTTCAAGCAAGGGAAGATAGTGAGTCCAATTTCTTTTCTTTTTAAAGTAACCACCCATTTGGAAGGAATTTAGACCAAATTTAATTTGGGTCATGTGGCTGTTGTTTTTTGTAATCATATTTTAGGTGAAAGCTTATACTTCTCTTGGTTCCGGTGAGAAGGCGAAAGATCCAATCTTTGGACTTGCAATGGGTGCTGATTCTCAGGCAGCTGCTGATGTCTTCAGGTAAATGTGTACATTTAGCTTTAGAGGACTAGTGGTTGACATGTTTGAAGCAATGAAGGATAGTGTGGGGTTATTCTTTTGTAGTATATGAGTCATGCAGACAATGAGTTTGTACTATTTGCAGGGTTTACCAATTGAAACATGCTCTATATATCTGATTTTGTGCAATAGATGGTTCTGCGTTGAAACCGGAAGTGCTGACAATCCTTCAGTTATACTGATTCATGGCTTACCTTCTCAGGTGAGTGAGTCATAGCCTCTTGGTTTCTGTCAGTCCTAGTATTCTCAACCATGCATATATGTGATCTTTTTTATATATCTGAAGGATTCACTTCAATTAATTCGACACACATCATCTCTTATGCTGCTTGAAACTTCCAGTTAAAATGTGAGTAGACTTGCTTGTTTATTCATCTTGAGTTTGCTCAAACTGATGTTGTCATCAGGCTTACTCTTACCGCAAGGTTCTTCCAATACTTTCTAAAGCCTATCATGCCATTGCTTTTGATTGGTTAGGTAAGATCATAGCTTTAGCTTTGTCCTCAACTGTAGTTGACATTCTTAGTTTTATAGTATTTGTTTTTTATTTCATGACACAATGCATCTCTCATTTAACTGAGTAAAGTACGCTAAGCTTGAAACGTTCTTGCCTGTTTCCCCACAATTCCAGGCTTTGGATTTTCAGATAAACCTCAACCCAAGTATGGCTTTGACTACACTCTCAATGGTAATTTCTTTTAGTCTTAGACTCATAAAGGGAGCACATAGAAGCTTATTCTTAGTATCTGTTACTAAAATTATTTTGAGAACTATTCTGATGTCCAAGAAAACAAAACTCTTGTTTATGTCAAGTTCTGTCATGGCTTGCAGAGTATGTAACATCGTTGGAGTCTTTTATCAATGAAGTTGCTGTTGGAAATGTCTCACTCGTTGTGCAGGTATCTTATTTTCTGCAGTATTAGCAAGAGTCACATTTATTTTTGCATGTTACGAAACTGAAAAGAACTTTTGATTTTTCATGTGCTTCATAGGGTTACTTTGCACCGGCAGCTGTTAAATATGCCAGCATTCATCAGGAAAAGATTGACAACATAATACTCTTAAATCCCCCTGTATGTACTCTCCAGAATTGTTCCATTCGTTTTCTATATATATTTTTCTTTCAAATCATTTGTTCCATTGTTTTGAGTAATCTATAAGATCCTTATTATCCTCATCTTTATTATAGCTAACAGCGAAGCATGCAAACCTTCCTTCAACCTTGTCCGTATTCAGCAATTTTTTGTTAGGTGAAATCTTCTCTCAGGTATGAAGTTGTAGTATAACTCCCCAATTGATCTGACCCAATTGATCTGACATGTTTGTTCGATTAAAATCTGTGTGCATTTCTGTGCTTGCATATCGTGACCAAGCTTCTTTCTGTGCTCAATAACTAGGATCCTTTAAGGGCAAGTGATAAAACCTTGACAAGTTGCGGACCTTATAAAATAAAAGAGGATGATGCCATGGTTTATAGAAATCCCTACCTCACATCTGGGGCGGCTGGCTTTGCACTAAATGCAATCAGTAGGGACATGAAGGAGTTGAAGGTGAACCTTCTTCTACTTGCATGTTACTTTTACAGTCTATCAGAGTATTACTTTTCTTCTGTTGAAGTGACTGAGCTGCTGCTGATGTGCTGTTTTACATGGCAGAAATATGTGGAGGAAATGCGAACAATACTAACAGATGAGAACTGGAAAGTTCCAACTACAATATGCTGGGGAAAAAGAGACCGCTGGTTGACTTATGATGGAGTGGAGGATTTCTGCAAGGATTCAAAGCATAAGCTTATAGAAATTCCAATGGTACTGTCTTCTTTATATATGACACATGCATCCAGGAGAAATGTTGGCTTTATAGTTTATACACACATACTGCTTAACACATACAGATAAAATCCTTAATGTTTCGATATTAGCCTAGTTTAATTGTTTGAGGGAGGTTAGTTTTGAGAACTCACACAATCAGTTTGTTGGGATTTGCAGGCAGGCCATCACGTCCAGGAGGATCGTGGTGAAGAACTTGGACAAATCATTTACGATATTATCAGAAAAAAGAGATTCGGTTTATGATACTCTATCATTTCTTAGCTTTAATTTTTCTTACTTGAAAGAACATCATATCATTTTCTTTGATTCAAAGCAAATTGAGAGTTGAGAATTTGAGAGAATAAAACTTCAAGAAGCTTATGATCCCACAATGTGGGATAGATAGCCCTCATGGAACAATATAAATGTAAATTTGTCTCCTCCTCAGAAATAACTAAATTACAATCATTGGATGGTCATCCGATGATGTAATGCAGAACTGAATTGTATATTGAATAAATTGTAAAAATAAATGGATAATCCAATTACAAGCTTATGTTACTGTAGCATTGTATACATTGATCTATGTTAGGAGAAAAACAAAAGGTATACATCAAACTTGTTGTGTTAGTAATGAATAATCTAGAATGTTAAAGGGGTTGTATATATTTCGGAAGCTGCTTTATTGTCTTTTTTTTTTTTTCATATTCTGTATGCTGTGAGTTTTCGTAAAATCAATCTCTTTGTCTAAAAATGGTGACTTCTGCTGATAAGCACTAATTTTTACTCTGCTGTGGTGGCTTTTGGTATGGATCAACCCAGCAATTATCTTCTCTAATTGCCTTTTTCCATCTGTTCTTGAATCTTTCTAGTTCAACTAAGGATAGCTTCCTCACCTGCACGAATCAGGTATGCAAGTGCAATGAATTAAAGACTCGCTTATTAACCAAAGAACCGCCTTTGCGGGAAAAAAGTTTGTCACAATTCTTACCTCAGTTCTAGGGTCAGATGGAGGTGACTGTGATGGTGCCTGCAAATTCAAAGTTATCAAACTGAACTGAGACTAGTGTAAATATTATGCACCACATTAGTTTTGATTATATACCAGTTGTTCTGAAGTAGGCAAGCTTATATTATTAGCAGCTTGATCTTGTTCTTCAGCATTCGTCTGCAGTGTTGATGATCATCATTAGTGAAGAATAGGTGATACGAATTACATGAAGGTTTCCGTCGTAAAATTAAAGGTACAGGCTTCTAACTTTGTTTGCTGCAGAACCCCCTAGTGTAGGAAGACCATAATGAACAATGTACTCAGAATCAACAATTCCTATGTTTTTGGTTCGATCACCCTGTGAAGAATTTATTCAACATAAGAAACATGTGGAAGAGAAATATGTAGTTGAGACAGGAGGAGGGAACTACCTGTGCACAATAACCAAGCTGAAAATCCAATCCCCATGCATGAACCAAGTCATTCTGTTACAATATCAGGCCAAGAAACATTAAGAAATCAGATCTATTTACCCTATCTACTTGTATGCTAACCAAGTAAAACTTAAACATTGATATGCTATAATCAAGTGAACAAGCTAATTACTCGCTGATCATGTAAATCAGCAATCTGAATGTTTTGAAAATATAGTAAAGAAGCTGTACCTGAATCATATGCCACACACAGCGCCAGGATGCTCTGGAAAATACAGGAGCCATCATTTCAACAAACCTGCATATCATATGCAGTATATATTGTCAATTCTCAACTTCAGATGCATATGTTACTACTTGATTACTACATACTGCTAATATCATGAGAACTTGAGCTTGCTACCCTGTGCATGGAGGATCTGTGCTATTTTCATCGCAACGCCTTCTACCACCAATTGTCTTGTTTATCTTTCTGTCCATTCAACACCAAGACATGCACAATGTAAACAGCAATTTTACACATGTTAAAGTTAAACAGAAAAATCTGATGAGTTTTTTGTTTTTGGTCAGATAAAAAAATATCTGATGAGTAGAATAAGACAATAACGCTTGGGATCAGAAGTATCATTAGGGGTTTAGCACTGCAGATTAATCAGAATCCTAATACTGTGTGCGGTATAGATCTCCAAATATATTTAGAAATGATAGATACCTATGTACTTCTGATTTCTTGTCTCTTGCTGTAAGATCATGATGAACCTCCGAGTTGTCAGGATCAAGTGCTGGCTGTGATATTTGAAGCCCCTCTTTTTTAATAATTGACAGATACCTGCATAGAAGAAATCAAGCTATAGAATGTTAGTCTTACAGTTTTTAGAGCATAAATGCATCTAAAACATAAATAAGCAGGTGCATGCACACATGTACCTTCCAACATTAAAGTTCTCAATTCCAAGGTCTTCATCCCAAAGGAAGATGAATGCATAATCAGAAACAATATCTGGGTGTAAGAATCGCTTCGCATACCACCTAAGTGACATAAACATACCTAACAATGTTATTTGAACTGACTATGCACATCCAAGGAAGTACCAATATCAAATTGCATTTGTGGATAGGGAATCATTACCACTTGGTTTGATTCATAGCAGATACATGTATGGCCTGACCACTCCATTCCAAATCCCTCCAATCATTTACATTACCATCATAATGAAATAGCATTACGCTGAAATCACTTGATAGAAACTGTACAATCAAAAGTGCAAGTAGAAATTGAATCCAATGAACTCAAAGATACAAAAACTGAAAAAAGTGCATGACAGATAATTTGGTTACTGTACATTGTTTACAATTTTGTTTGCACTTTCTTTTTGCTTGATTCCAACTGCCATGGCAAGTAAATTTGTTGATGACTTTGGTTTCTAAACAAAAGCAATGAGGATCATATATCTTTGCATTCAAATATCACCAGAAAGAAACGAAATTTGTAGTAATCACAACTCTATTTAGATCTAAGTAGCAAATTATTCAGGCCTATAAATATCGGCACACCTTTGTAGTTCGGGGTCCCCATAACGGCTGCATTACAAAATCAGAGGTCTTGGAAACAATTCCTTTAGGTAATGCCTCTGTTCCCTCAGGTGTGCATTGAGCCTGTACATGAACATAACACAACATCAATCAAGTAAGTTAGAACATCAGCCATTTATAAAATCGAATGCCATAGAAACAAACCTCGCATTTTTTAGACATTGCATTGGGCATAGCATCAATCAATCCCCATGATAAGAACTTCTGTGATTAAATGAAATGCCTCATCAAGCCAGAGAAGAATCGAAAGAACAATTACACATTACTTATATGGTGCAATAGTATACCTCTTTATAATCTGTGACAACAAAATGGCTCCCAAAGAAGAAAACTGCAGAAAGCATAAGCAGGGTAGAAAGGAGACATGAACGAAAGAATAACCTCCTTCGTTTAGGGTCCTTCTGAGAAATCTGAATCCAATAGCTAATGAGAAAACATATGAAGCTAGCAGAACATGAAAGCTCAAATCATTCTGTCACAGGAAGAACTTACAGAAATGGTGGTCTTCTTCATCTTCAACAAGGCTAACTAGCTAGCTAGCTAGATCCTTGGTATCAACAAAATAAAGAACAAATCTCAATGAATTGAAGAGAAGGTGCGAGTTAGAGTAGAAACTAATCTTGTTTGTGATTTGAGAATTGAATAACGAGGTTTGTCAACGAATGAGCTTAAAAGAAGTGCAGAAGGTGGAGTGGTCTACGTTACTTTGATACTACCAAAAGAGTTTGGTTATAAACAACTCAGAGTTTCCTTAAGCGGGCGGCCACAGCTAACATTGACGCCACGTACCCAATGAATGGCCTAAGTTTACGCGCCAAGAAGTGGGAAGAGTGTGGACCATTAATCAGCTTAAGGCCAGGCCCCAGATTTGCGGCCTTTGTAACTAGGATTAAAATGCATTGCCGGTTTTATCAGTATTCTATGACATATTCTACAATATGAACATGAAAGATGAATAGACCGTTGGATTACATTTATCCTATCATTTAATATTTAAATAAAAAGTTAAATATAAATATCAACGGTTAAGATTTTCTAATAAATACTTGGTTCACTTGTACCTTGGTGTATGCAAGAATTTTCGCATGAAAGAAGCGTAAAAATAGTACTTGTCGGTGAGCCGTGTTTTTATTGGTTAAAGTGTTTAATTAATAATTTTGAGGTTAAATTTAAATTTCACTGACATATGTAAGACATGTGAGTTATTAATAAAAAAAATTTAAAAACAAAAAAAGCAAAACATAGAAATAGTATTTTGAAACGACTTGTATAAACATTTTATTTTCGTTCTTCAATAATGGAGAAATATTATGCTAAGTGCGCCTCAGACATTTTTATAAATGATATTGATTTTGACAACTCGTACGAATTAACAAAAAAGAAAGCAAAAGAGAAGAAAAATATTCTCTCGTATGCGACAAACCTATTATTTAGTGTTCAAACTAGTTAGCTTCCTTTCATTCTCTTGCTTGAGTTAGCAATGTTATTGATTTGATCAAAGTGGTATAAAGATTCCCAATGTTATCTTATATTATTACTTTGATCAAACCAATGGGTCTATCCAACGAAATAACGACTTTCTCATATTATTGATTTGATCAAAGTGGTATAAAGATTTCCATAAACATCAGAATCCATATTTTCATACGTGGTTTGCTAAGCCCTATAAATATTTGGAACTCCCATGTTAGAATTTGCTCTTCAATGAAGATTCAGAGTATGAGAGCATGAAACAAAAATAAAAGAAAATAACTTGAGATAATTAAGATTCTTATTTTATAACTCAACATGAAATATCTTGGGCTTTTCCATTTTGTATACAAAAATGAAGAAGACAACTTCCAAATATCTTGAGCCTTTCCCTTTATTATCATCTTCCAAATTATTACTAGCTGATACACAATTAAGGATATTAGCAGGGATAGTCACAATTGCATACAAAAAATGGACCACGGGGGTTGAGATCACAATGTCCAACACCACCTTTCCCATAATAAACTTTACAAATATTGTCGCAACACGCTAAATTGCATTTCTGATCACATTTACCCACGGCGGCTTTGCAAGATTTATCAGTCGCTGGTGTTAAGTTTGTTTTCTCAGAACAAGAGTAATGGCAATTGCAAGTGTTTCTCTCGTCACAAATTCCGGCGCCACCAGGATGATCATTGTCACAAACAGCATTGCAGTCAAGGCTTTCACAAGAACCCATTGGTTTGGTGCACATAGATGTTTCTGCCTTCACAAACATCCCCATCACCGCAACTGCATGTCATCGATCACCATTTTCATCAGTGTAAGTTAAGTTAGTTACCACAAATCTGTACGTTAATTTACTTTTGGTATTAAGGCAACTAAGATAACAACTTGATAGGTTTGGAAAACAGAAAATCGAGGATAGTAACTCAAATTGATAGGAGACAGGATACACTACTGGATTATGGCTATTAGCCGACGGAACCGTTCCGTCGGTTAAGACATATATTTCGTCTGCAATTCCGTCGGCTAAGATCCGTAGGCTAAGCTTCGTCTGCTAAGACAATAGCAGACGGAATTGATTATTCCGTCGGCTAAGTGGGACTTAGTCGACGGAATAGTTCCGTCTGCCAAGATTTTAGTCGACGGAACTTAATCGACGGAAATTACTTTTCCGTTGACTAAGTTTTTCTTAGCCGACGGAATATTTCGTCTCCTAAGATCTTAGTCGACGGAAGTAAAAATTTAAATTTTTTTTTTTAGAATAATTGGCGCGGTTTTTTTTTCTCGTTTTTTTAGGTTTTTTTTTTTTTTTCCTTCTCTTCCTCTTCTCCGGCGACCACGACGGTTATGTTTGCGTGTTCCCGAACAACTCCACTCCACCTCCGACGCTAAACTCGCCGGGAGGAGGAGGAGGTGCCACCGAGAAGAGGAGGAGGAGGTGTCGCGCGCCGAGAAGAGGAGGAGGAGGAGGAGTTGCCGCCGAGAAGAGGAGGAGAAGGAGGCGGCGCTGCTTGGAGGAGGAGGAGGTGCCGCGGCGAAGGAGGAGGAGGAGGCGCCGAGAAGAGGAGGAGTAGGAGTTGCCGCCGAGAAGAGGAGGAGGAGGAGGCGGCACTGCTTGGAGGAGGAGGAGGTGCCGCGACGAAGGAGGAGGAGGAGGCGCCGCTGTGGTGGGGGAGCAACCAGACGAGGGAGAGAGAGAGCAGCAGACGAGCTAGGGAGAGAGAGATGAAGAGGATGAGGGAGAGAGAGCTGAAAGTTATAGAATGGAACCGAAAAAAATTTCAAAATTTTTGGCGGGATAACTGCCGCTTAAAATTTTTAAACTTAGTCGACGGAATATATTTTTCCGTCGCCTAAGTTCAAAATATTTAAGCGGCAGTTATCCCGCCAAAAAAATTTTTTAAATTTTTTTTTTAAATTTGGTTATTTTTTTTTATTTTTTATTTTTTAAATTTTTTTTTTAAATTCCGTCGGCTAGGTAAAAATTTCCGTCGGCTAAGATTTTCTTAGCCGACGGAATATTTTTCCGTCTCCTAGGTTATCATAAATAATCATTTATATTTATATATAAATATTCCGTCGGCTAGGTAAAAATTTCCGTCGCCTAAGATTTTCTTAGCCGACGGAATATTTTTCCGTCTCCTAGGTAAAAACTTAGGCTACGGAAGGTTTTCCGTCGGCTAAGTAGATCTTAGGCGACGAAAATATTATTTTTCCGTCGGCTAAGTGATTTTTTCCACTAGTGATATATATGTACCGGATGCAAATGCAAGTAGAGCAAGCTGAGTGCAAGATATGATAGCCATCTGGGAGAGCTTGCTATACGTACTGTAATCTATGTATTGTTGCCTGTTTCATTTCTGTAGAAAATTTTGATGGATATATATAGGGACACAGCATGAAAATGATATGGAAGGTGTTCCATCCCAAAAAAATCGTGTAGGTGTAAATGTAATTTACTAAAATTTTCTTCTTATAGAAGAATTTAATGGATTTTGGAAATGTATTTTAATATATTTTTCTTCTTATAGAAGGATAGATTAATGAATTTTGTCTTTCTTTTGTGGTAGATTATGTACATTGTTTGCACCCTCATACTAGATAAATTACCACTTTAAATAAAAATGATTAATATAAACCTGAATGTATATTTAATCCTTGAAAAAAACATGAACGTATATTTGACCTAAATTATTATTTTTTCTTCTTATAGAAGAATACTTTATTGGATTTCTTTTTCTGGTAGATTATGTACATAATTGGCATGTTTCCTAACCTGGAATAGAATTGAGAGTAGTATAATTGATTCCGGAATGGGTGAATTCCGACGTTTACTAACATGTTAAGGTATTGAAATGAATGTGGGTCTCACTTGTTTATCAGAAATCACTTCCTGACAAAACCTCTTATTTGATACCGAAAGGGAGAGATATAGGTATCATAATCAAGATAATGAAATCAATTTTTTCTTCCCAAAATATCCTCACATAATTATAATATTTCTAAATTACCCAATCCTAAAAATATATATTGATTTTAGGGGTATTTTAAATTCATTTCTTGTAGGGGTATTTTAGTAATCAAGCTAATTTTAATTCTGATTTCATATGGTAGGTAAACAACATCAATCATAATTAGTTTCATTCATGTTTTGATTCTTTAATTATGATAAGTCAACAATATAATGATATGAAATATTCTCATACTGATTGTTGTTGATACCGATTAATGATAATTTTCATTCAAAGTTAGTAAACGTGCATAATATTTGAAGTTATTTGCCAGTAAATAACTTAACACTTTATATGTGTATTAGATTTTTTCAGTTCAAATGATGATCATTTCATTAGAAGATGCATGCTCATCAAGATAGTCATTACGTATATCCACATGCCTCGCAATGGACAGAGTAAAACATCATGGTGGTAGACACCACAATGATACATAGGAACAATATCACATGAACAATATCCACATGCCTTTCAAGCTTTTATCACCTATATCTTGATGTCATCGTTCACTTAATTATTTAAAGCAATCCTACTACATGAACAATATCATAAAAGCTTGAAAGGCTCGTTATATATGAACGAGCTTATACTTTTTATTTACATAAGAAACCAGCTAGGCCTGTCGTTATTTAGAATTTTTGGAAGGCCTGACTTGAGTTGAGTTAAGCAAGTGCAATAACAGGACTGAATAAGTGGGATTAGTGTCAAACGTGGTTTTCTCTTCCTTTGAAAAAAAAAATTGAATAAATTAGAATTGTATTTTTATATATATAATCAAGAAAACAATTCTATATTATAATTATCACTCAATTGAGCAAGTTGAAACAAATGTATCGTAACACATTCAAATAGCTTGTTGGAGTCACTAGTGGAAAAAATCACTTAGCCGACGGAAAAATAATATTTTCGTCGCCTAAGATCTACTTAGCCGACGGAAAACCTTCCGTCGCCTAAGATTTTCTTAGCCGACGGAATATTTATATATAAATATAAATGATTATTTATGATAACTTAGGCGACGAAAAATTATTCCGTTGCTTAGGTTATATCTTAGCCGACGGAAATATCTACTTAGTCGACGGAACCAAATTTAAAAAAAAATAAAAAATAAAAAAAATTTTGGCGGGATAACTGCCGCTTAAATATTTTGAACTTAGGCGACGGAAAAATATATTCCGTCGACTAAGTTCAAAAATTTTAAGTGGCAGTTATCCCGCCAAAAATTTTGAAATTTTTTTCGGTTCCATTCTATAACTTTCAGCTCTCTCTCCCTCATCCTCTTCATCTCTCTCTCCCTAGCTCGTCTGCTGCTCTCTCTCTCCCTCGTCTGGTTGCTCCCCCACCACAACGGCGCCTCCTCCTCCTCCTTCGCCGCGGCACCTCCTCCTCCTCCAAGCAGTGCCGCCTCCTCCTCCTCCTCTTCTCGGCGGCAACTCCTACTCCTCCTCTTCTCGGCGCCTCCTCCTCCTCCTCCTCTTCTCGGCGCGCGACACCTCCTCCTCCTCTTCTCGGCGGCACCTCCTCCTCCTCCCGGCGAGTTTAGCGTCGGAGGTGGAGTGGAGTTGTTCGGGAACACGCAAACATAACCGTCGTGGTCGCCGGAGAAGAGGAAGAGAAGGAAAAAAAAAAAGACCTAAAAAAACGAGAAAAAAAAACCGCGCCAATTATTCTAAAAAAAAAATTTAAATTTTTACTTCCGTCGACTAAGATCTTAGGAGACGAAATATTCCGTCAGCTAAGAAAAACTTAGTCGACGGAAAAGTAATTTCCGTCGATTAAGTTCCGTCGACTAAAATCTTGGCAGACGGAACTATTCCGTCGGCTAAGTCCCACTTAGCCGACGGAATCATCAATTCCGTCGGCTATTGTCTTAGCAGACGAAGCTTAGCCGACGGATCTTAGCCGACGGAAATT
Source organism: Fragaria x ananassa (assembly GCA_034370585.1). Taxonomy (NCBI): domain Eukaryota; kingdom Viridiplantae; phylum Streptophyta; class Magnoliopsida; order Rosales; family Rosaceae; genus Fragaria; species Fragaria x ananassa. The sequence goes on from CP139769.1 coordinate 21,342,795, forward strand.
CCGTTGACTAAGATCTTTGCAGACGAAATATATGTCTTAACCGACGGAACGGTTCCGTCGGCTTATAGCCATAATCCAGTAGTGAGTGTGTTTCTACTTGCTTCGTCCCGAGTCGGGAAGGGGTCGCGGGGCGGAACGAAGTAGAATTCTTGGGGGTCTTTCACTCAGTACCTGTACAAATGACAGCGTCACGGGGTCGGGACTGGGGTGGCCCAGTCTTCGACTCTCCGATGTTTAAGTTAGCTTTGAGCACTTATACGGGTAGAGAAATGAAAGAGAGAGAGTATATGCGAGTGTGTGTGTGTGCCTTTTATGATAGGTTGAGCTTGTTTTATAGGCCAAGTATGGGTACCTTTGCCTTAGCCTCCAATGTGGAACTTCTTGCCATCCTTTGAGGTGTCTCCCCTTTTGGGGGTGTTTTGCCGCTAGAGTGACTTTGGCAAGCGGTTTGTTACCAGCCCTTCATTCTTTGGATGCCTGTGAAGGGCTCACCAGGACTATCTCAACCGGGTAATTGTACCTTATTCTCGGCTTAGCCAAGTATTTTGGCTATGTACTAACAAGTCCCCAAGTCCCCAGTCCGAGAGAGTTCTTGGGTGGGGAGTTATTCTAGAGATGCCGAGAATAGGTTTTACCTGGGAGCGGGAGGCATGGTGCCGAGTCCCTAAGTCCCCACGCGAGAGTCGCGAGGTCACGGGGGTAATGTTCTGAAAACAGGTTGGCGAGAAGAAACGTTTGCTGCTGCCCTAGCGAGTCAGTCCGCGCTTGATTGGGGACTGTCGCGATGTGGCGTTGCGGCCGTTGCGTGACGAGTCAGTCCGCGCTTGGTTGGGGAGACTCGCTATTGAGCGTTACAGGCCGTTGCCTTGGCGAGTCAGTCCGCGCTTGGTTGGGGACTATCGCAATGTGGCAAGTCGGTCCGCGCTTAGTTGGGGACTGTTGCTATGCGGTGAGTCAGTCCGCGCTTGGTTGGGGACTGTCGCAATGTGGCAAGTCAGTCCGCGCTTGGTTGGGGACTGTTGCTATGCGGCGAGTCAGTCCGCGCTTGGTTGGGGACTGTCGCAATGTGGCAAGTCAGTCCGCGCTTGGTTGGGGACTGTCGCAATGTGGCAAGTCAGTCCGCTCTTGGTTGGGGACTGTCGCAATGTGGCAAGTCAGTCCGCTCTTGGTTGGGGACTGTTGCTATGTGGCGAGTCAGTCCGCGCTTGGTTGGGGACTGTCGCAATGTGGCAAGTCAGTCCGCGCTTGGTTGGGGACTGTTGCTATGTGGCGAGTCAGTCCGCGCTTGGTTGAGGACTGTCGCAATGTGGCAAGTCAATCCGCGCTTGGTTGGGGACTGTCGCAATGTGGCAAGTTAGTCCGCGCTTGGTTGGGGATTGTTGCTATGTGGCGAGTAAGTCCGCGCTTAGTTGGGGACTGTCGCAATGTGGCAAGTCAGTCCGCGCTTGGTTGGGGACTGTTGCTATGTGGCGAGTCAGTCAGCGCTTGGTTGGGGACTATCGCAATGTGGCGAGTCAGTCCGCGCTTGGTTGGGGACTGTCGCGATGTGGCAAGTCAGTCCGCGCTTGGTTGGGGACTGTTGCTAAGTGGCGTTGCGGCCGCTGCGTGGCGAGTCAGTCCGCGCTTGATTGTATATTCTCTTGAGTGTATATCAGAAAGCGAAACAAAAAGTGCTTCAGAAAGCTATGAAAACGAAGCAGAAGAAGATATAGGATATCGTCCTATATGTTTAATTTATTACAAATAAAAAACTGGAAGGAAGAAACCTCTTATATTATCAATACCTTCCATCCCAATCCGGGAAGGTTTACATGTGACTATTGCAAATGTGATGATGATAATCACTACCAGAAGAAAGGTTATAGCCGACGAAAAAAAAAAAACCAGGCCGACGAATCATTTTTTCGTCGGCTATAGTGGGCTTTAGCCGACGAAAATTTCTTTCGTCGGCTAAGGTAAATTTTCGTCGGCTATGATGTCCACTTTAGCCGACGAAATTTTATTTCGCCGGCTATTTTAAATTTTCGTCGGCTATGACACACTTTAGCCGACGAAAAAAAATTTCGTCGGCTAAAGAATTTATGTCGTCGGCTAAAGTTCACAAACCATGGCCGACGAAATATTTAAAGGTTTAGCCGACGAAATTCATAGTCGTCGGCTAAAGTGCTTTATATTTGCAGATCTGGGCAGCAGCAGCTCATTTCGAAAAAAACGGGAGAAGAAAAAAGGGGAGAAAAAGTTTGGGTGTTGTCGAAATCTGTCCATAATCAGTTTGTGGAGCCATATATAGGTACGTATATGTATATATGTTGATTAATTGAGTTTTATTTGAGTTGATCGATTTTAATTAGTGTGATTAATTGAGTTTATTGATTGTGATTGAGTTGATTAATTTTGAGTACGTTGGATGTATATATATATGTGTTGATCGATTTGGTTGATGATTTGAATTGATAATATATATGAATTAATTTGTTGTTAATAAATAGTAAATATATGTATATATATATATGTTAATATTAATTTATAATATTATTGTGTTGATATGGTATGAAGTTGTTGATGATATATATGAGTTCATAATGATAATTTTGTAATTAATTAGTTGTAGTACGTACGTAGAATATATATATACTAAATGAATTGAGATTTTATATATGGCATGAAATTTTATTAATAATTAGCTAGCAGCGTTATAAATATATATATATTTTGTTATATTTTCAGGATATGGATAAGAGTTGGATTTCGCTTCCAAAATGGGACAAAAGATACGGTGCAGGAGTTATGAGTTTTCTAGAATATGCGATGGATAATGCTAACGGGAATACAATTTTCTATTGCCCGTGCACGAAATGTCAGTGTCGCAGCGATATGTATCGATTTCCCATTGACAAAGTATGGCAGCACCTGAGGAGTAACGGGTTCTGGGAGAAGTACACATGTTGGTTATATCACGGTGAAACATCATCAGGGGGTCCGCATGATCATGGCCAATTTTCCGAGACGGGCAGTGCTAGTACATCCAACGATCCAACAACGACATTCATCAACGACATGTTTCCTTATGAGAGCGGTGTATGCGCTCAAGGACAGTATATGCCTGACCCGGTGCAGCCCTTCCCTAGAGCTGTGAACACTGCTGGTATTGAAAAGTACAACAAACTGCTTGCTTTCCAACAGACCCCTGTGTACCCCGGTTGTCAGAAGACCGTTCTTGAAAGTGTGATGGACGTAATGAGGATTAAAGTTGAGACAAAATCGACCGTGAAGGCTGTTGATGAGTATCTATAGTACACTGCTTCGATGCTGCCCAACGGTCATCGTCTTCCTACCACTCATCGGAAGGTCCGATGTATCCTGAAAGATCTTGGGCTTTCCTACATCAAGATCCATGCATGCAGATATGACTGCGTTCTCTTTTGGGGTAAAGATCCAGAAGGGAATGACCTTGGTGGCCTTGACGAATGTCCAGTATGTCACACTGACAGATATAAGCTGACTCCTGCAGGCAACAGGAAACCTGTAAAGGTACTTCGGTATTTCCCTTTGACGGATAGGTTGGAGCGGTTGTACATGTCTTCACACACGGCCGAAGCGATGAGATGGCACGCTGATAGGGAATTGCATGACGAAGATACCCTTATACACCCTGCTGACGGGGAGGCTTGGAAGCATATAGACAGGGAGTTTCCTCAATTTGCGTCAGAGGTCCGAAATGTGAGGCTCGGGCTCTCATCCGACGGGTTCAACCCTTTTGGGAACATGAGTCTGCAATACAGTATATGGCCGGTGATTTTGGTACCGTACAACCTTCCCCCATGGATGTGCATGAAGAAGGAGTACAATATGTTGAGTTTGTTGATTCCGGGGCCCGGTTATCCGGGGAAGTGTCTCGATGTGTACTTGAGACCTTTGATTGAAGAGCTTAAATTTTTGTGGGACGTTGGTCATCCCACTTATGACAAGTACACGCACGAGATGTTCCAGATGCATGTCATGGTTGTTGGCACCATCAGTGATTTTCCTGCCCGTGGGATGTTGTCGGGCAACGTTGTTAGGGGATACAAGGCTTGTCCAGAGTGCCTTAGCGATGAGGGGAGCAGCAGTCATTGCAACAAGATATGCAGATTGGGTCACCGTGCTTTCCTTCCATATGATCACGAATGGCGGTTCGATGAAAAGGCATTTGATGGGACCGTAGAACACGGCGTGCCTCCCAGAAGATGGACGGGGGAAGACATTTTAGCGGTGCTTAATGAGTACGATTTTGGGCAGCTCAGCAATCATCCCAACATTGTGGCCGCTATACCTGAAAGACCCGACAGGTACAAATTCTGGACACATAAGAGCATATTCTGGGAACTCCCATACTGGAGTAAGTTGTTGATCAGGCACTACCTGGATGTGATGCACATAGAAAAGAATGTGTGCGACAGTGTGGTGGGCACAGTGCTGAACTTGGAGGGGAAGACGAAAGACGGTCCTAAGGCACGCATTGATCTAAAAAAATGCGGAATAAGAAGACATTTGTGGTTGAAAGAAGGGAAGAAAAAAATGCCTCAAGCTCCTTACACCGTGAAGCCTGACCAGAAGAACCTAATTTTCAGGTGGATGAGTTGTGTGAAGTATCCTTCAGGCTATGCAGGAAATATTGCCCGGTGTGTGAACTTCCGGGACAATAAGATGTACGGGTTGAAGAGTCATGACTGTCATATCCTGCTACAACGTCTCTTCCCTGTTTTCATTCGACCGTTCCTTCCCCGTCAGGTGGTGGAGCCGTTAGTAGCGTTGGGAAGGTTTTTCCAGAAGTTATGCACACGGGAAGTGTCTCGATGTGACCTCAGGGAAATGCAAATGGACATCATTTATATCATGTGTAAATTTGAGAGGATATTTCCTCCAAATTTTTTTGACATCATGCCTCACCTGATGATCCATCTTCCCGAGCAATTGTTGCTTACCGGTCCAGTACACTACACTTGGATGTATCCCATGGAAAGGTACGTTTTTTACTTTCATGAATTCCTCAATACATATACATGTTCAATAATCATAACATTTTGCAACTTGATTTACAGGCAACTTGGAGACTACAAAGATTATGTGGCTAATAAATCCGCTCCTGAAGGATGTATAGCTGAAGCATATATTGCGCACGAGTGCGTCACCTACATGAAGTTGTATTTAGGAGCGTTGAAGGAAACTCCGCAAACCATGCCGGTAGATGTACCGAAGTTCAATCTTTCCATAGTCTCTAGTGATGTTGAAGTGTATGGAATTTTGTCAAACTCCTACAAGTTGCAACCACATGAGCTAGTCATTGCCCACTGGTGGGTATTGATTAACTGTCCAGAAGTTGAATACTGGAAAGACATCCATCTCAATCATCCCAACATTGCCGGTGATCTCGAGTACCACAACAGGGAGTTCGCAGATTATTTTGGCGGTTGGGTACGTAATTTAATTTTTCTCTACGGGTTTATGTTTATTGCATAATTATCCATATTTACAGTTGAGATGGTTGGTTGCAGATAAACCATATTCAATCTGATGGTCACCCAAATTGGTCGCACGAACTAAGACTTCTAGCCATGAAGCCGATAGTCTCAAGAGTTTATCCGATGTGCAAGGTGAATGGCGTGCAATTTATATGCGAACAAAGAGACAGCAGAAAGAGAACACAGAATTCTGGGGTCATGGCACATGGTGGGCGGAATGGAGTTGACTATTACGGTGTTCTTGATTCAGTGGTGGAACTTGTTTACGGTGAAGGCATGACAGTGCACCTCTTCAAGTGTAGATGGTTTGATACTAGGCCGCAGAGCATGAAGACCGATCAGTACGGAATATTATCGGTGAACACTGCTACAAGTTCTTACGAGGATGACCCCTTCGTTTTTGCCACATCGGTAAAACAAGTGTTTTATCTTGATGACCTTGCTAAGGGTGACGCGTGGAAAGTAGTCAACCTTGTGCACACTCGAAACATTTATCGGGCGGCTACACTTGGAGAGGCCGAAGACGAGGAAGAAGATGTTGCGTATCAAGAGCCCAACGCAATAGGTATTCCTAACTCCTCTACCATTCGCCTTAATAATTTTAAAGCGGGTCGTTCGGTGCGAATTCGTGATGAAGAGCCAAGGCTTGTTGATGTTGATCCAAATCAAGAGTCAGACGAAGACTCTGGCGATGAGGAAATACATATATTACCAGAAATTAATTCTGACACCGAAGAAGACTCATCGGATGATTCCGATTACGAGCCTTAGTTTTAATGTATGATTCCGATTAATTTGTATAATTTTTCAAAGACTTTTTCCTTTATAGTTTACACATGTTGAATTCATATTTCAGTTATGAATATATGAGATTTTGGTGATACATGATGAACAGGGTTTTTTTAATGTATGGTTTATGAATATCGTCTGTTTTTTTTTCCTTGTTTTTTTACTTTAGCCGACGAAATATACTATAATTCGTCGGCTAAGATGTTGTTTGCCGATGAAAAAAGCCTTAATTCGTCGGCCATAGATGTTTTTTATTTATTTTTATTACACACTTTAGCCGACGAAATAAACTGTGATTCGTCGGCTAAACTACCTTAGCCGACGAAAAAAGCCTTAATTTCGTCGGCTAAACTTGTTTTTTTATTTTTTTTAATTACTCACTTTAGCCGACGAAATACACTGTAATTCGTCGGCTAATATGGTTTTAGCCGACGAATAACCTAATAATTCGTCGGCTATAGTTATTTTTTAATTTTTTAATTACATACTATAGCCGACGAATATGTTAGGGTATTCGTCGGCTAAACCCTAAAATATTTCTATTACCTACTATAGCCCAATGTTCGGTGGTTATTTTGCGTAAAATTTTTATACGACTTGTTGCGTGTCATCGGTTTAAAACTATTTTCAGTTGGAGGTCCGGCCAAAATACGTAATTTAGACGGTCGAACGACCTTTTCCGTGCGTTTAGGGGTTTGACTTACGAGATTGACCGTCCGGATCGAGCCCTTATTCTTTTCGGATCAAGTTGAATTTTTTCCCATACATGTATTTTATCATGATGGTCAGATCTGACGGCTGGATTTGTGTTTCTCAAGTTTGATCATCACGATCACAACATGTGTACTAATGTTGTATAACTTGTTTACCAAGTGTTATGTAAATGTTCCGTTTCAAAAACAAACTATACGTAGATCCTTCAAACGTAAAAAAGTCGTGAAATAAGACATGACTAGAATGGTGAAATAAGTCTACGGTTGAAAAATCACGGTATTCCGGTCATGTCTCGGTGCCGATAGTTGCGGTCAATTCAATTTTCCATTCTTTCTCCCTATGGGTAGCCCCGGGTTCGGTGGTTATTTTGCGTAAAATTTTTATACGACTTGTTGCGTGTCATCGGTTTAAAACTATTTTCAGTTGGAGGTCCGGCCAAAATACGTAATTTAGACGGTCGAACGACCTTTTCCGTGCGTTTAGGGGTTTGACTTACGAGATTGACCGTCCGGATCGAGCCCTTATTCTTTTCGGATCAAGTTGAATTTTTTCCCATACATGTATTTTATCATGATGGTCAGATCTGACGGCTGCATTTGTGTTTCTCAAGTTTGGTCATCACCAGAACAATATGCCAAATGTATAAAGGTTTAGCCGACGAATTTCAAAGGTTTAGCCGACGAATTTCAAAGGTTTAGCCGACGAATTTTAAATGTTTAGCCGACGAATTTCAAAGGTTTAGCCGACGAATTTCAAAGGTTTAGCCGACGAATTTCAAAGGTTTAGCCGACGAATTTCAAAGGTTTAGCCGACGAATATATGTATAGCCGACGAATAATTTGTTCTTTAGCCAACGAACAAATTATTTCGTCGGCTAAAGTCCTCGGGTTTTAATTGCGAACCCTAGCCTCCTCCCTCATTTCTGCAGTTTTTCAACCCTAGCCTCCTCCCTCCCGGTCTCCTCCCTCCTCCCTCCCGGTCTCCAAAACGCTAGTGGTGTTGTTTGTCTGCTCAAGGTACGCTCCCATAAACCCCAAATTCATCGATTTCTTTTCTGCAAAATATATGGATTGATGATGGTGTGATTATTTCATTGTTAATTTGTGCCCTCATTGTTAATTTCATCTATTGACAAAAACCAATTAGCAAATTGAGTACTGCTGCTTATGTACTGCTGCTTTTGTTAATTTGTGCCCTCATTGTTATTACATGGTGTGATTATGTACTGCTGCTTTTGTATTGAGGTATCTCTCTCTATTGTTCTTAAACTGGAGTCTAAAAGTCTAAATCATTATAGAGAAACATTCGAAGCACAAAAATAAGGCAAATAAAAGCCATCTTATGAAAAACATTGGAATTGTTGTTTTAATATTATTGAATTGTTGTTTTGTAATTTTTAATATTATTAAAAATTTAACACTAGATTAATTAGAGAATCGGGATGAAAACGCGAAGTTGAAGAAAGGAATAAAACTTGTAATTTAATTTTTGTTAATTTAATTTGTGTTAATTAAATTTGTGTTAATTTAATTTGTGTTAATTTAATTATGTTAGTTTATGTGTTTATTTTTGAATATATGTGTTTATTTTTGAATATATGTGTTAATTTATTTTTGATTTCGAATTTAGTTTTACGATATGTTAGTTAATTTATGATGATGTTGATATATATAATATTGTTATGTAAGTAAAATATATATATATATATATATATATATATATATCTATATATATATTGGTATGTGTATCTATTTATTGAATAAGTATAATTTTAAAAATGTATAATTTTTTATAAAACAAAGACAAAATAATCTAAAGCCTTTAATTAATATTATAAATAGGATGAGCGGCTTTTTTCGATCGAAGAAGAGTTCGAATGGCCAAAGGTCCGAATCGTCTGAGGGAACCTCTAGCAACCCTCAAACGACGTTTCAGGGCCACATGACAGCCAGACGTGCGAGCCTTCTGGAGACGGCGCCGGAGGTGCCCGTTTCATCGAGGCAGGCGGCCGTCCCTCGTTCCCCGAGGCCCTTGACGGAGGTGTCTGCACCTCGTATGCCCGAGATACACCGGGCGCCCACTCCGGGTCCTACTTCTTCGGATAGTGGGTCATCTGGGGTACAGATGCCGCCGCCTCATCTGTTCCTTCCGCGGATGATACCGGCGATACCTGTAGTCGATGACTCAGGGACGCCGATTTATCCACTGCCCCCGCCAGTGGCTCCATCAGCGGCGTACCGGTTCCTGCCTTTTGATACGCCTCTTATTTCTGCGAGGGTATCATCATCGGCGACAGAGCCGGAATCCGTCGCGAGCTCCTCAGGTAATCTGTCAGGCAACTTGATTACTTTTAAAGGGTCATATATATATATTTTAATAATCAATTTGGCCGAATCATGTCATAGGCACAAAGAAGAAGAGAGGCCCCATCACAGGGAAAGCTCTCGAGAAGATGGTGAGTACCATGGGGAGGATCCCCATCGATACTGACGGGGATGGCCACGCAGTATCCGGCGGGAAGTCGAGGATGTACTCCGGCTGCGTGGGTGCTCTCATTAGGGATAGAGTCCCTATGCTGTGGTCCGACTGGGGCGAGGTCCCGCAGGAGGTTAAGGACATGGTCCACAACGCGATGTCGGTGAGTTTACAAAATAATATTATGTATTAAATTGTTGATTTCTCGAAAAGCTAAACTAATAATAATCGGTTAAATGCAGGTGTGGTTTGAGGTTCCCGAGCACCTGAGGGACAGCTGGGCCGACGTTGTGCATGGGGGAAGGTACGTTGGGAAGTTAATGAAAAACAATTTTGTATGTGATATTAATAATATTTCTAATATTTTTGTTGTATCTGTAGGTACAAGGAGTGGAAGAACGAGCTGCGGACCCATTGGACTAAGCACGGGAACGCAAGTTCTGGTACCCCTACTGAGTTCCAGTACAGGGAGTACGAGTGGCGTTGGCTTCTGACATCAGAATTCAACAACCCTCGTAAACAGGTATTTAAATAAATTAGTTAGTTAATTTAAAAATAAGTACGTGCGTTTTAAAATATTCTACTAATAGTTTACTTTTTTCTTTGAAGGCGGTTTCCCGGGTGAACGCTCAGAACCGGCAACGCAACACAAGAAACCATCATGCCGGTTCTAGACCGTTCGGTGTCTTCATGGACGAGGCGGCTAAGGAACATCCAGAAGTCAACCCCTACGTCTATACGTACGAGAAGGCATATCCTGACTCCCAGGAGGATATTGTAAGTCACTTTACGTTTTTAAATTTTTAAATTTATGTAAAAATTTTAATTAATAATTTTTTTCCTATCCATATAGGCGAGGGTGAGGGAGGCTAGTGACGAGGTCCTGAGTACCTTAGTGAGGGAGGGATGGCCGGACACGCAGGATTCCGAGATGTCCGAAGCCATGTCCCGGATCGACAATTCGGATCCGACGATTGGGGCGAGGATCATGGGCACAGCCTTCCCACCGAGAGGAAACAACTTCTACTGTCGAGGTCTAGGAAAGAGAGGCGAGGGGGTCCTGAAGAACACTCCAGGATTTCAACGAAAGGCAACCTCGACCGGTACCAGCACCACGTCCACGATCAACAGGACGACTCAGCTAGAGTCGGAAGTTCAGAGACTACGAGAACAGCAAGCTGCTCAGGCTGCCTCGCAGGCTGCCTCGCAGCAAGCCTATATTGCCTCGTTGGCAGCCTTTAATACCGCGCAGGCAGCCTATGTTGCCGAGATATATGCCATCCAGCAGGCCCAGCAGCAGCAGATGTTGCAGTACATGCAGGACTTTGCAGCTGCCCAGAGTCAGGGACTTCCGCCTCCGCCCATGCCTCCGCCCATGACGCTACCCCAGCCGCCGCAACCTCCGCAGCAGCCCCTAGAAGATGACTTCAATTTAGACGATATAGACTTTACGTAGTTGATATATACTTTTATGTAAATTGATACTTTTATGTAGTTCATATATTCTTTTATGTGTTTGTTGTTGGTTATATGAAATTGTTAAATATGTCTTTTGCAGCTTGCATGGAATGGTAATTCAGAAATTTTGGGGTTTTTTTTTTACTGGGAATGCACTTATAGCCGACGAAAAAAGCCTTAATTCGTCGGCTAAAGTTTTTTTTTTTAAAAAAAAAAAAGTTTAGCCGACGAAATAAGCTTTAATTCGTCGGCTAAATGCCTATAAAGCCGACGAAAAATACAATTTTTCGTCGGCCATAGATGTTTTATATTTTTTTTATTACAAACTTTAGCCGACGAATATTTTAAATTATCTCGTCGGCTAAGGTATGGACTATAGCCGACGACATTATCTCGTCGGCTAAAGTTTATACTTTAGCAGACGAAATAATGTCGTCGGCTATAGTATGACTATAGCCGACGAAATAATGTCGTCGGCTAAAGGTTGGACTATAGCATACGATATTATTTCGTCGGCTTTAGTATGACTATAGCCGACAAGATTTTTTGTCTCGTCGGCTAAAGTCATTACAGACGACCCTTTCCCGACGACACTATAGCCGACGAACCTTCGTCGGCTAAGGTTGTAGCCGACGAATTTTTTTAACAGGCCGACGAAAATTTTTCGTCAGCTAAACTGCCTGTTCTGGTAGTGAATACAATTCCCATGTATTGTGAAGATACAAGAGAAACTTACCATCAAAAATGTTTTATTGCTGAATTAAGAAGGAAAACCAAGGATAGTAAGGCTCATATCCTGGTAGAAGAGGAATATAATATATTCCATAAAAAAGAACAAGAGAATAATCTCGAAGAAGAGATAAAAAAGATGAAGTTTGTAACTTCATTAAGCCAAAACAAGGAAATCAAAGAATCGCTTGATTCCCTTGATTCCATGCCTCCTGTGATAAGTAGTAATCCTCTCGATTTAGTAACTACTGTGAGAAGTGTCAATCATTTCACAAAAATGTTTGATGCTTCAAGACAGTAAGAACAAGTAAAGCCAATCCAAACCAGTATATATAACAATTATATTACTATTGGATTGAAGTTTCCCAATTACAAATAATACCATCTACATGCCTTCGTAGATAGTGGTTCAAGATATACTCTTGCTAAAAGATATGCAATACCTGAAGAGTATTGGAAAAAATCTTCGAGAACAGTTACTGGAATTGCAATGGAAGAAAATGAAATAGTTATGGATACAATATATATAGCCCGAAATGTAAGAGTTTCCTTAGGAGGAGAAAATTTTATCATTAAGAATCTCTGGCAATGTGAAGACCAGACCGCTGATTTGTTGATAGGAAATGAATTCCTCCTTCAATAAACAGTAATTCAAAAACCACAGATGATTGGATTCGAGAAAAATCAAAAATTCTGTTGGGAATCCCGATTAACAGAAGCTGTATGCGTTACAAGTCAAGGTTTTACAGATCAATATTAGAAGTCACCAGCATAGAGTGGTGATTATAAGCCAGTTTTACAACCAATTTTGCTGCTACGAGACCAGCTTAAGGGTTACGATGAAATATTAATCAATGAAGCAACTAGTTCAGAAGACTCTGAATCAGAGAAACGTTTTGAATATCAAATTTCTGATAATGAGAATTCTAATGGAGAAGAAGAATACATCAGAGAGCATAACTTGAAGGTATATGCTAATAAGGTAGAACAAAAGAAAATACCTACTCTCGCAGAAATAGAAAAATTGTTGAAACCAGTAATCAGTGAAGATCCTCAGTTGTATTGGGAAAGAGACCCAATATATTGTCGATCAGCTAAGAATGCATGATGCAAATGTTATTTGCCATGTTAAAGCCATCCCTCACTATAAGGAAGAAGGTAGGAAAGAAATGGAAAGTCAGATCTAAGAGCTTCTTGAAAAGAAGTTAATAAGACCTTCAAAAAGTCATCATCATGCTCCAGCATTCTTAGTAAGAAATCATGCATAACGGCTAAGAGGAAAAACCAGAATGGTAATTGATTACAGATATGTAAATATAAGGACCGTTAAAGACGGTTATCAAATAGCTCAGGTGAGTGTTCTCATTAATAGGCTTAAAGAAGCAAAAATATTCTCTAAGTTTGATGCAAAATAAGGCTTCTAGCAAGTTAAAATGCATCCTGATTCCATTGCTCTTACAGCTTTTGGAACTCCTTAAGGGCATTATGAATAGTTAGTTATGTCATTTGGCCTTAAGCAAGCCCCGTCTATTTTTCAAAGGAAAATGGATAATATCTTCAAACCCTACTCAGATTTTTGCATAGTTTATATAGATGATATACTTGTCTTCTCTAAAACTATGAATGAACATCTGAAGCATCTAAAACAGGTGTGTAAGCTTATTGTCCATAAAGGAATCATCCTTGGACAAAAAAAGATTCATCTCATAAAAGGAGAAATTGACTTTCTTGGTATTCATGTTAAGGATGGAGAGATTCGTCTCCAAGAACACATTGTCAAGAAAATTAGTCAGTTTCCAGATTATATCCAAGATGCAAAATATTTACAGAGATTTTTTGGAGTTGTTAATTTTGCGAGAGATTTTATTCCTCAGGTCAGTGGTCTCACTACACTTCTCTCTCCAAAAACAAGTTCAAAAAAGAAATAGTCTTTTACAAAGGATGACGGTAATACTATTAGAAAAATCAAAGAATTAACAAAAAAACCTTCCTCCATTACAGTTACCTGAAGAAGGAGATTTGATCATTTTGCAAACCGATGCAAATGATTACTACTGGGCAGGAGTTGTTTTAGTTGTTGCTCCAGATACAAATCATGAAAAGATTTGTAAATTTCTATCAGGAAAGTTTAATGCTGCAGAATTAAACTATTCTACTTGAGACATGAAGTCCTTGCCTTAATCAAAAGCATTAAGGGTGTTGAGGCATTCTTAAGAAACAAATTTTTGTAAGAACTGATAACAAAAGAGTTAAAAATTTCAAAAACTACAAATTAACAGATGCTGCAGATAGAGGAAGAGTTTTGAGATGGCAAATGTTTTTAGCTCAATATGAATATGATGTTGAAATGGTTGCATGTGACAAGAACTATTTGTCGGACATTCTTACGAGAGAAATGATGATGTTTGAAAGAGAAGGTCGTAATCCAAGAAACCAAAAACCAGTATCAGAGGAGAAGAAGCTCTAGGAAAAATACAAGAACATTGATAAAACCGTAGGACCTCTCCATGATGGTCCTGGTTATCAATACATTATTCGGACATAATCAGTCAGTCTTCGGACATAATGAAGCAAAAACCCAATTCTAAATGGGATAAAAGGCTGGACCGTTCAAAACCTACCCTGAAGAATGAAGAGCAGTCGGATGGTGCCAATGAAGAAAAACATGCAAATAAGTTCTTACTGTGTCCAAAAGGAACAGCCTCAACTGACCGGTCTCAGGGGAAAAGACCGGTTAGCCCGTCTCAAACGGCAGACGATAAAGACATGTCAAGTCCGTTTATGGCTGCTGCTTTGCCAAAAAGCAGAATAATCCCTTTTAGGGCAAACAAACTACCATTAGTTACTGGAAAGAAGGTTGTTTATGATCAGCCTTTAAAGATCTTTCAAAAACCATTTTTTAGAACATAAAGGCTATTGGCCTTTAAGCAGAAGATTAGTATTGATAATATTCTGTATGCTTTCTACGAAGAAAATGAAGCTCACTTGCTTCAAACACTTAAAGCTCTAACATAATAATTATATGGATTCCATACAAAGGACAAGAATGAACAAACAAAAAATTCAGCAGGAACTTCTAAGGCCATATACCTTGAAAATCCTGAAAGTGCTAAAATCCCAATATTAGCACTAAAAGAATCTGAATGGTATAGATTTCGCAATCTCTTAGGAGAAGGCAAAGATGTTCTTCCAGGAACATTACCAGCTGTTCATGACCCATATTATGGGAGATATTTGGTTGATGTTCAAGCAGAACATCCCCAAAAGCACAAGTTATGGCTTGTAGAAAATGGTTTTGTTCATAACCTTTGGACAAAAACTAATGAAGCTTTCCAAGGATTTCCTGATATAATATCTGAAGCTTTCAAGAACATTAGACCTGATGGATGTATTTTGATATTAAAATTCATTTCTATCCCTCCAGAGTGGACAGTGGTAGATGGACAGACAAATTACATATCACCATAGCATTATGTTAGGTTAATCCAAAGTCCAGTTTAAAAATCAGCCGCTGAAAGAGGCAATGGTAGACCAAATCAAAGCATCCCATGGATGAAAGCAATGGCTATAGCCATTATTAAAGATGTGGTCTTAAGAGACTAGATTCAAGTCTTTTGGCAAGCGGAGAGAAAATAATGATCACTTGCTATAATCACCCTTCACCAGAGAACTATGACTTTTTCATAGCTCTTATGAGGAAAGAAGTGGATTGCACTTTGGCTACCACTACATGACTAGAAAAGGTAGAGAATGATGAAAAGTATAAGAATGCTTATCCTCTTGATTCAGATCTTGACAATGAAAAAAATGACACTACACGAGAATGAGAATATAGTGGTCCCAACTCTTCAGCAGGATATGAAGAAGATCCAAAAGAATATCACAACATAGTAAATATGTTGAAAAAATAATTGGTTGTCGAAGCATCTGGACAAGCTTTTTTTCTTTCAGAAATAAAGTGGGTGGTCGCCGACGCATGAAGACAGAAGGCTTTACTTTTTTCAAAAGTAAATTTATCAAGATAGGTTTCCTTTGGTCCTCCACTGAGTCTTGAGTTTTTTTTAGTAAGGGGTTCTCTCCCTATATAAGGAGTCTTAAAAGTCTGAAGGAAGACATCGATCAGAATCT
Organism: Fragaria x ananassa; assembly: GCA_034370585.1. Classification (NCBI taxonomy): domain Eukaryota; kingdom Viridiplantae; phylum Streptophyta; class Magnoliopsida; order Rosales; family Rosaceae; genus Fragaria; species Fragaria x ananassa. The sequence continues at coordinate 21,358,589 of CP139769.1, forward strand.
TGAGATAGAAGTCCAAAAATTCTGTCAACCTTTCTCAAGAAGTAAAATAGCCAGAATACAGTCATCTACTATAGTGTGAGAATAATAGAATGCTTATTGTGTGATGTGTTATAATCATCTAGTGTGGAGTGCTTATTTACAAATAAGTATTTAATCTTGTAATTATAAGTATGAGTAGCTCGAGGCTCTGGATTTTGTATGTGTTTGAATAAATAAATTATATTTTGTGCCCTATAATCCGTCACAAAAATATCTGGTTAAAAGTTTGCTTGGTTGCTTTATATTATTTTGCATGTTTGGTTACCTTGCTTATAAGTGCTAGGAAGTTTATCTTACTAAGGCAGCAGTGATTCCGCCAAGACAGTAACCAGAAAGATAGGGTGTCGTTAGGTGAACAATGACATGTTGAATGCTAGTCCTTAGAATGGTAGGTCTTAGTCTTACTAAGAAAGGTAAATTAAAGTATATAAAACAAAAAAAGGCAGTAAAAAAAAGAGTATGGCTAAACTGTGTTTTTAAAATGTATGTGGACTTATTTATTAAAGAAAATGTTGTCATGTAGTATTTCGTATTTCTCCCTTTAATCATTATATATCATCATTTAATCACACATAAAGTGAAACTCAATTAATTGTTTAATTATATCATATCATACATAACTAGTTTATATTAATAAAAGCTGACACTGTCCCACACCCACTCACAGAAGAATTGTATGGATTCAATACAAAGGACAAGAATGAACAAACAGAAAATTCAGCAGGAACTTCTAAGGCCATATAGTGGGTTGGAGATGAGATTTTATAAATTCTAAATCTATTATAGGTTTTAGACCAAATGTTAGAAATAGTCTTAAGAATTAGAAATCGTGTTATATATTTAATGATCATTTTATTATGTAAATAATTCAAGCTTTAGCAGCTCGAGCTCCATAAAAAAAAATCAAATATGAACACCTTGATTTTAGGCCGGACCTAACTCGTTTCATTCTTATCCAAACCACGGTGGCCACTGTTGCAAGTCAAGGTCAAGGACGGTAGCATTAACCCTAACACCTGCAGCCGCCGACCGCCGTACGAGAGGGAGACGAAAGAAACAGACGTAACATCCGACACCAAGGACGATAAAAATTTTATCAGAAAACATATCTTCCCCTTCCTAACCCAGCCCCACACGCCCTCATTGACACGTGCTCTCCACTTCTTAGTCCGACATGGTAATCCCGGTCAAGTGTTTGGGACCTGACCCCGCGCGTGACTGTTACCCTTGGATCGGTCTTTTTGGCTTATGCGTCGGCCCAAGCGGAAGATTGTGGACCGTTAATCAAGTGTACTAATAGACAAGTGGGTGATGGGACTCGTCATATAATGGTACCGTTAATCCATCATTATTAGTACTTAATAGTAATTAACTTTAAGGTTTAATCTGAAAGGCCATTGGCTCAGGGGTTCGGTGCTCTAATGCCATTCTCGGTAGTCGTGTCTCTCTCATCTCTGTGTCGCTCTCTGTATGGTAAACCTGTTAATTTGCCACTATTTGTTTGCTTTTTAATAAATATCTGGTCTTTGGCCGAACCAGTAAACAAAACAAGACACAAGTTCTGAAAGAGAGTGAGTTCTTTACTCTTCTGAGAGACTAAAGCTTTGATCTTTCTAGCTTCTTCTTCCAATATCCAGACTAGTGGGTTCTCACTCTCTTGCACGTTTTCTTTGTTCTTCTGGCTTTGGTGTGTGTTTGTTTTGTATGACTCTGATTTTAGGGTTTGGAAGTTATGTATGTTTCTTACTCTTTTGTTTCTGCTTGAGGAAATGTTTAGCTGTTTGCTTTGTTGATGTGTGTGGTTGATATGCCTGGGAGATGGAACGTTAGGGTTTCCTTACAAGTTGATCTTCATGCATTACTTTATATATGGGTAGTAAAGACTAGAGAAATGATTGGAAGAATTACTGAAAATATGATGATATTCTTCTTTTCTGCAACTTGATAGTGGAGTTTCAGTTCTGATGTGCTAGGAAGAGGAAGAGGTGCGCGCGTGGAAGATTTTTCCTTTAGAATTTGAGTATTCCTGAATGTTTGGCTTATACTCTTGCAAAAATTCTTGATTTAAAGGTTCAAGCTTCAAAGGATTTTGATTACCGTTTAAAGCTTAGAATACAGATTTTTCTCAATCAAGTCTGTTGACGGCTCTTCTGCATGTTTTGATTGGCTTTATGTCTTTAAAGTACATAATTTATTTCTTCTTTGAAGTACTTTCATGTTTCTGCTGATCTGGCTTTCACAAGTCCATGGATCTGATTTTCATTTTCAGATTTCTATTTTCATTTTGGAGTTTCTATGATCACCAACTTTGCAAACCGGCCATATGATTTCCCAGTTCTTTGGTCTATACTATATGATAAAATTTCTTTGATCTACAAGCCTTAGGTTCTATATATTAAAGATTGCATATTGATGATGTTGGGGGTACAAGAAAATTTTCTTATCAGCCTGTTAAACCTGGTGTACTTTTGATCCATGGAGCGAGAGCCCTATCTTGCATATATATGATAGTGTTCATTATCATCAGGTTACTGGCTATAAGAACTTACATTAATAATTGTGTTTATTTTTTATGAAACGTGTGGAGATTGTTTTGTGGCAAACATTTAAATCCGGCTTTTTGCAGTAACTTTATGAACTGCTCTCGTCCAGGTCTATCCTAGTTGCTATATTTCATGTATTTGCATCTTATGCATGTAAACTAGCTGGTAAGCTTATAACGTTGTGTAATTTTATCAGTTATCTTTGCCAATCACCTAATTCTTCAACATGTATAAGGTTAGCATTTTAGTTGGATGATGTATGTATTGATATGATTTAGAGGTTAGATGTTGTTGAAGTAGAATAGTACGTCATTAATTGTTCATGGACCAATCTCTTAGTGCATCAGCATGGATGTGTTATCTTGTTATACATCACTGTCACTAGCTTGTTTGGAAAAGTAAATATATTATTGATTCAATTTACATAATTATATTTTTGAGCTCAATAAAATCTTGGCCAACATAATTTTGTTAAAGTTCTCTAAATACTTCTGATTTTTTTATTATTGTTTTAAAAGATAGTTCAATATCTTGAGGTGTAGCAGTGATATAACTCATATAAGATGATTTGATTTGGTAGAGATCAACATTCAGGTATCAGTAGGCATGCAAAAAAAGACAATCAGCAGTCAGCTTTGTTTCACTTGAAGTCTGGAATTGATATTTCCCTGCTAACCAAGAAAAAGTTTGAGCAAAACACTTGGTATATATGTGATATAGTTAAATTATTTTATATACAAGTAATAATTAAACAAATAGAAGACCATATATGAAACAGCATGATTTCTAATGTGATCACAAACAATGATGGTCATGATTTTAAGGCATCAAAGTGAAGTGATGAATTTGTATTGGCCGTGCTGAATTGGGGGTTGATGTTGGGACTCGACACAATCTTGCATGTGATGCTGTATGTGTTCGTTAATTTCATGTGGTGGAATGGACTTCGGGTGACAAGCAGGGCATAGATTTTATTTAGGTTTATTTATGATCATGGTTGATGTCTCATTCTTGTACCATTGGTCTTAACTATGTCAGAGTTGATCATATCAACTATCATACAGTGGTTCCAGTCTGGGAGGATTCTATTGGTATGTACTGCTATAATCATTTTCTTTTTGCCTAGATCTGGCTGGGTTGATTAATTGGTAATGATTGCAGTTTCAGTATTGGTACTTCTGTATGATTTGCCCAAATTTTGTTTATCTTGGAAATGACATGCAAGTGTGGAATTTGCTAGCTAGCTTTCTGAATAATGTCATCTCGATTGTTGAAAACATTCTGATCTAGCTCTTTCCCATTACTGGGGTGAGCTATGATTGGACTTGTTTGACGATGAGAGAGAGCACGCTTGTCAGCATCCATGAAACAGTCATGCGTGTTTACCGGCGTGCTCCCTCTCATCGTCATACAATCGATCTAATCTTGTGCACCTTTATCATACAAACTGGCTGATGAATAATAATGTCATCTCTTGATTGTTGAAACATTCTGATCTGGCTCTTTCTCATTATTGGGGGTGATCTATGATTGGATATGTTTGACGATGAGAGAGAGCACGCTTGTCAGCATCCATGAAACAGTCATGCATGTTTACGTGCGTGCTCCCTCTTCTCGTCATACAATTGAGCTAATCTTGTGTACCTTTATCTTACAAGCTAGCTGGTGATTATAACAGTGTACAAGTTGGTATTTGTAAATGTCAATCTCAATGTTCCTTTCATAAGGGCTCATAATTTGCCTTTTGGTGGTCATGCTTTTTATGATATAAAGTTTAAATGTTGAAGAAGTAGAGAATAGTCATTTGAAAATCAAAAGTTTCATAATGCTTTTACTTGTTCATGTTTGACGAACAAGAACATATGACTGGCAATGGTAAGGTTTGGTGGATAGTAAGTTGATGAACATAAGCTTATCTGTGACTATAAGCATGCAAGATATTCAATTTTTTTTTTTTTTGAAGACTTGGTTGATTTGTAGTCTGCAATCTTTTGACTACAAAAGAAAAAAACATCAAACGTAGTTCTTGGTTGTTCAAACTTCAAACAGGTATGGTGGTCAAAACTTGTGGTAATTATAAGCTTATCGGATACTCCTCCAGCCCCCTCCCAGGAATCCACGAATCCTACAAGGAAGGAAGAAGTGCTACCTGGCTCTACTTGGTTACTAAGCTTATGGTAAATACATATTAAGTTTCAGCACAATTGGTGAATATTACAGATATTAGACCTCAGTTTATTTAACATGATAGCTAGGATTTGTTCTTAAAGTTTCTTTACTCAGTTTTTGTACTGTATTAGTGTATGACTAATATTCTTGGAAATGCAACAAGTGGCCATAGGTTTGGTAAGAAAATAATAAAGGTTAAATTTAACAAGTGGCCATAGGTTAAATTCCTGTGTTCCTAAAAAAAAGTTGCTAATTGCTCATTCAACCACAAAATGAACAACTATAGGTCTGTGATCTTTTTTGAAAAAATAAGATATGCTTATAAGTTATAACTCTCTAGTTGCATGTTGTTTATTTTGGGATGCCCAAGATCTTTGATTGCAATTAGACTACAGCCAGATTATAAAAGGATACCTAAAGGCATGATAGGCTAAATGCAGCAATGCCTCTGGTAAAAGCATGCAGGTGCAAAAAGTGCACAGCAGGGAAAAGCATAAGCCAGCTGAGGCTCTTTTTCTTTGCCTGAAAATAGTAGATAATAATAATTAGGACTTACTGAGCGATGAATGTGATCTATTCCTTCAGATGTTCAGTATCTTAATAATGTTCTTCTTGTATAAATCACTTCTGCTGAAGTTCAGTGGCAAGTCTTCTGTGTTATAATAGTTATATATATTACAAAAGGCCTACACCATTCGGAAAGCGCTGCAGCTTAGCCAAAATAGCCTCAGCTAAGCCTTCCCCTTTTAAAATCTTGATTCCAAGTAGTGTTCATGCTTTGTGTCCACATGCATGAGCCATGCATAACTGGAAATGGATTGAGTCACCAAATTCACATCCTTGCGACTCATCCACAACCAGTTGTATTACCTAAATGAATGGGCTGGACCTCTAATTTATAATAGAGAAATTTTGTCTTTGTTTCTGATGATGCGGGTATATAGATAAATCATTCCTTTAGGTGAACGCAGGTATTGCTACTATACCGTATTCAAGTCAGGGTTTTGCTTATGTTGCATTCACTTATTTCTCTATGCTTGCCTTTCTGTTCTTAACGTAGTCCTTTCACGTTTTGCATATATCCAGTGTTCATGGGATCTACATTATCTGAAGAAATGTTCCCCAGAGATATTCTTATTTAGCAGCTGCTGTTACAACTTACAAGGTTGTGGATGCTGTCTCCTTGTTTGGTTTGGTGAATAGTCCATTCTATTTTTCTCACACCTTGAATTTATCCTTGTTCTGAGCAGTACAAGGGTTTGGTGAATTCCAATCCTGACTGAGACCCTGGCTCAAAGGTCTAGTGTGCATGCTAGATGATTGAATGCATGGTGGAAGCTTCACAACAGTTAGAATGTTACAGACGACGACAAACAAGTCCAGTACAATATATATCACTGACATTCCAAATTTAAGTATTTCTGGCATACTTCTTGAGACTTTTACAGCCTTGTAAGCATATTTGCATCTCGTGCAATGTCATATATAGTTGGCCATGGGATAGATCCTTTCCCAGCTTGGGAGACAATCTTTGGACCAAGTACTGTAAACATGGGATGCCATATGACTGAGACTATACCTAATGTAGCCAATGGTAGGTTATTGCACAGATGGGAACCTCTTTATGGCGGTATGTGATGATTGTGATCATCTCTATATTTTCAAACTTCAGTTGTCTTTTCCAATACAGAGTGCCCCAAAATCTGACTAAAACTAAGAAAGGGAAAAATCCATATCTCCAACCCTTCAATGAAGAATATGAAATTACTGATGAATACTGAAATCCTGAATTGGTAAAAGGTGAAAACATTCTTAGCATCCCAACTTTAACGTAGAGAGGTAAGATAGCAGTGCTGGAACGCCCGTTGCAAGCCAAAGTAGTAACGCTGTGTCTTCTGCTTTGGCTAAATACACGTTATTGGAACCTCTAAATTCCTCATTTGATTTTGATCTTTCATAGTCTAATTTACACCTCCAATTTGATTTAAAATACAAACCAGCGCTCATTTTTAGACCTTCCCAATTCTTAAAAAATCCTTAGTGTTTCACTTGCAAAACAATAAAGTACTCATTATACCTCCGGTTCACTCACTGAACCCTCTTTTATTTTGCGATACAAGTCATAAACTAAACATTTACACAATAAGAATCAACTCTTATAATCAATGAAGCATTACAGACGTAGTAAACAAAAACCATAAAAAAAAAATAAAAACAAAACAAAAAAGAACATACAGCTCCAATAACATGAACACCTAAAAATAAAGGAAACAACAACAAAAATCACCATCTCCTACCCATAACTCACATCCTCCAACCAAACCTTGGAAGGAGCCTAGCCACACTCAATAAGAGCTACGCAACAATTTCTCAGTCTTTTAATTCAAATAATACTAGTTGAGGATAATAGTTGATTGCGCGCAGTCTATCGTCCATCATTTTACAGCATGGATAGACTGGCATTAAATTATTTTCCCTGGTGCTTGATAATCTTCCTAGGTTAGAGGTTTGTAGTTGTTCATGCATAGGCATGCAAAAACTTTCATGTAATATTTGAGGCCAATAAGATCTCTGAATTTGCATTCAAAGACAGCATGATGATTTCATCCGAATCTGTGTGATGATGCTGTTCACACTTCACACCCTTCCGAAGGTGGTACTCAATGGTCAGTACTCACAGCATCCAATACCCAGTTCAGAAAGGCTTGTAGCCTGTAGTTTCTCGTCTTGTGATTATTTTCTTCCACCAAAGAAAGGGACAGTTTCACTGTCTTGATTTGCAATTGAAGTTTCAAATAATAATAATAATAATAATAATAATAATAATAATAATAATAATAATAATAATAATAATAAAGAAAAATAAAAGAAAAGGTGTCCTGATAAATAAGACGACTACTTTGAAATAAGGATAAAGCCGCCAAATGCAATGCCTGTTTATACACTCATCAACTCGTTATCTGATATCAAAAGAGAAGAGGTTAAAGAATCGATAGCACACTTGATTAATACTACACACGCCAAAGCTTACATGAACAAAAATTATACACAAGCCTACTAGCTACTTCAAAATGGTGTCCCGCTTTGCCACACAATTAGCAGAATAAAGGGATCACCGCGGTTCCTTTACACGACAAATCCCGTGGAGCTTCTGGAAAAAAAAAAAAATCACACATCTGGCAGTCACCTGTGCCACAACAGGTTTCTACCTATAAGTTAATTAAGCCAATCATCACTTATTGGCAATCTTGCTGGCACCTGCGGTCGGGTTTGTAATGGTGGTGTAAGGATTGGGACCTGTGGTTGTGCCACTTGCGATGGGGCCTCCGATTGTGGTGCTTGAGAGGGGGCCTCCGTTTGTGGTGTTTGGAATGGAGCCTCATGTTGCTCCGCTGGGGATGGGGCAACTGGCTGTTGCGCTTGGGATGGGGCCTCAGGTTGTGGCCCTTGGGATTGGGCCTCAGGTTGTGGAGCTTGGGATGAGGCATCAGGTTGTGGCGTTTGGGGTGCGGCATCAGGTTGTGGCACTTGGGATGAGGTGTCAGCTTGTGGCTCTTGGGATGCTCCATCAGATTGTGGCACTTGGGATGCTGCATCAGATTGTGGGGCTTGCGGTGGCGCCTCTGATGGTGCCACATCATTCTTAGAATTTTCTGGGACACTTGCTCCAGAAGCAGCTGGAGCCGGATTGCTGTCTGCTGACAAAACAGGATTTTTATTGTCTGAAGTGGGTTCACCTGATTCGGATTGTTGTGGCGCACTTGAAGGGGCTGGTGTAGTAGCAGGGGCTGCTTCTAACAGCAGCGGCTTGCCTGGTTGCTGCTGTGAATTCTGAGCCCCTGGAGGCGGTTTCTTTTGAACAGTCATAGCAACTGTAAGAGATGGCATCCCAGGTGGAAGGATTTCAATTGGTGGTTTCTTGGCGGCGTCTGCTAGACTAGTAAGCTTGGGTTCCTCCAGAGAAGCCAAAAATGCTGCGGCAGCATCCGTCTTTTCTAATGGGGTGTGCTCAACCTCCTTTTGTAGCATTTTATTCCATGCCTGAACCAAGTTCTTCAATGTTGGTCTCCCATGAGCCTGCAATATTCATGATGTCAGCTCACAGTAATACTCAAGTTATATGTACATGGAGATGTGAAATTGTTATACATGGGCATGAAGCACAGCCTCAGCAAGCATTCCAGTATCCTGCCAAGCCTTCTCCATGAGGGCATTGTCTCCTAAAACTGCAGCTGCAAATGCTGCTTCTCGTCCGGCGCCAACGGAAATTAAATTGTTTACCAAATTCTGCATTGCATGTCACTGATTTTAGAAAGCTTGATATGAAAATGGAGAAAGAAATCCTATCAGTAAGAGTAATATGGAACACAGCTAATACAAAAGTAGACCATTGACATTACACAAAGGAAGACAGGTGTCAGGAATTGGTATGCTGGAGAAGCATATCCTTTTACTTTCCAGAAAAAAAAGGGATGTGAAATTCACTCCCTATTTCACAATCCATACTCCATATTTCTTTTTTTAGTATCTTAAATTTTGTTCTCTTGTAAAGACTAAGTGGAGTTTGTCTTTTCATTCTGAAAGAGAAAAGGAGTGTGGATTGCAAACTTGGGAGTGTGAATTTTATTCTCCTCTCACATGTAAATCAAAAATGTTAGAAGCACCAGAAAGCAAAATAACATGTCAAGAAACAGATAACATACACTAAGCCGTGTCAACTCTCCATGATTGGCTAACCGAAGAGCTTGTCCTCTTAATTCATGACCCTGTAAAGCTCCTTTCACAGAAGCCGCAGCAGCCAACCTCTTCAGAGCCTCCCGAGCAATTTCAGCCTGTCCAGTAGCATCTGCGGCATCAATAAGATCCAAAAACTCCTTGGTAAATTTCACTATCCCTTGGACAGCTTCCAATATATTCTCTTTCTTAGTTGTTATAGTTAGAATGTCCTTCAAATCAAATCCTGAATTATCTTGTCCCAAGTCCCTGCTGTTGCTCATTGTGAGAAGGCACTGGAGAGCTCTTTTCAAATCACTGCTCTGCATAGCCAAATCAAATTCCAACCTACAAAACGAAAATAGCATTCTAAGTTTCAAAATGAGATGAAATGGAAGCTGCTTGGATGCTGTAATTTAGGAAATGAGTTGACAAGCCTTTTCATTTCATATGATTGCAGAAAAGGATTCAACACAGGAATAACATTCAGTCTGCCGGATCAGTCTGCCAGACCCATCACTTATTGAATAGACATTATAGACCGGTATACAGGTATCAATATAGCCAGGTTAATACACAGTATTCCACTAAAAAATTATATTTATATACAGGAAACAAAATAGAAGAGACCCATAAAAATATAAATTTATGAATAAGAAATAGAAGAGAACTATACTGTGAGTCTGTGACATCAAATATTCAACCGCCTGAATTAATTCATAGTATACCTCTTAGATATTCCAGGTAAATGAAGTGCCTCAGTAGCATAACCCATCCCTAGCAGAAACTGTGCTAAATCATCATGATGTTCTCTGCCTAGCCTACTTGCCCTGCGTAAACAAATAACTTGAACAGTCAAATAATCATTGTTAAATCTCATAGATGACACCAGGCAAGGAAACTATATTCTCATTTAAAACTGTAGAGAGAATGACTGATACCATTTCACAGCACTAACAGCATCTCCATAAGCAGCAAGGCAACGGCAGCGGATACCGGGGTGGCTGAGGGATAAGGCATGAGCACTCATGTATCTGCCAGTAAGATTTCAAGTAGTTATACGATAGAATTTCTTCCATAATCAAAACTTCAGCTATAATGATGCATGAAGTAACTCCCCTATCATCTAATAATAAGACTGAGACCACAGTACTCGGTAACCAGTCAAAACATAGAAGTGAAGTGCAAATTTACTGCACTAGAAAACCAGGAAAAACTGAACAAGTTATTTTAAAGATTTCAGTAAAATGACGGGTACTTTCTTTCAGGTCCAAATAAAAACTCACCAAATTTTGTAATACTCACAAATCTATGAGCAACATCAAACATTACTATCTATATGAAGGACTTCTTTTGTTCAACTTAATATTGTATATGATAAATAATGGCCTGAGATAAAGGAAATCACTTGTGTTCATATTCATATACTTATTGGAAGACCTGATATGATGTTTTACGCGCATGAATATCCTTGAAGAAAAGTGGGTACATTACCTATCAATTAGCCAAAGAACCCCGTCTTTGACACCCACCACAACAAGAGGTCCTACAGGTCGTTTCTGCTCTACTGGAAAACGAGTAACTGCAACTGAGACCCCTCCACCACCAACAGCCACCTCATTAACCTTTCTTTCTTCTGCCATCCCAGAATCATCCCCATCAACTCTAGATTGCTTTGACAAGGTTAGGAACGGGGGCACAGATGGTGCATGCTGAAATGAGGCTAATCGCACCACCTAAAACAAGAAAAAAAATTAAGACAGAATCTGAACATTTCAATCAAAACAGTGATACAATTTTAGTATATAGCATTTGGATGCAACTTCAATAAATTTTCCACCTACTATAGTTCCATATAAATTTGCTCATAATTGGCAGAGGTTTTCAAGCTGCATAATATATGAAAGATGAAGACAACAACTTGGATTTAAAAACTGAAAGATGGAAGAACAGTACTTACAGGTTCTAATCAGTCTTTCATAGCTAATAAAGAAGAGTTTTACGGGAATTTTCTTAATAGTTTGGCGTGCAATTTGAGTAATCCAATTCTCAGAAATCAGAAAGAGAAAGTATCATTTTAACCTAATTTTAGTGAAATCAGTATTTGTTCAATCAGAAATAAACAACCGTACAATGAAGTTTTCCAAAAAGTTTGCTATAAACATCAGATGCTTTCACCCCAAAAAGGAGCAAGTCCGAAGAAACTGAAGGAAAACTTCATTAATATATATGCCAATTATGATGGATGCACAAAACCCCAGCTGGACAACTGCCAGTCACGATCAACCTCCCCCTTCCCCTCCCTATAGGGAGGAACAGAGGGAAAAGAGAGGGTAGTAGAGGGTTATACCATTGCTATTTATGTCATCACTATTCATGGCAAATGAAAGGTCGTCACTAACTCATACATTTGGGAACTCTTTTTACCTGTAGCATTGGGGGCCTCAATGCTATCCTTTCTTGGCTAGCAGATTGAGGACCATCAACTGCAATCAGTGCTAAATCACCATGCACAGCAAGGGCTTTTGCTTGTGCCTCCTTCAGCAGCATCTCCTCTTTCCTCTTTTTTGTTTCGATATCAATCGCTGCAACCCCAGCATCCACAAAAACACATCTGCAGAAAGCAGCAACCAAAGAGGCAGGCTTATACATTAGATTATTTTTAACAGGCAAATATCCAGTTCCCGATACAGAAAACAAATGGATCCAGTGTATTCATGACAAGCCAGAAGCCCAGAAGGAATTGAAAACAAAAACTTTTTGGACACTGGTTTCACCAACCAGTATTAGTTTTATAGTCCTTGATAAATATAATGGTATCGTTGCTTCTGAGGGCAAAGGAAAGTTAAGTCCCCTCCCAGTTTCTTGAAACGCACTATAGTTACAACTTACACCTGAGTTTGTGTTTTCTCTACGGTCTATGATGCTTGAAATGATTAAAAAAAATTTCAATAGTTATCATTTATTTATGCACCAGCTCATCTAGTTCTGAACCAAGAAGGTCAAAAGTATCCATAGAAACGTGACGAGGACGGATCAAGAAGGAACACAAAAAGTAGCTTGCCTAATACTATTACAGATGAAGAACCGAACCCCCAAACACTTCAGTTTTGAGAATTCTGACATTGTTGTAGCAACCCATACCCACATGTAACATCATATGAACAACCCTAACGTACTAGAGATCTAGCCCTTCTAAATTGCATAATTGACTTAGAATACTGTATAGCTAACATCTTAAAATTGCTTTCCCCACCAATAAAATCACATATAAATACTAGAAACTGGCTTTAATAAAAAGATGGATATTGTGGGGCAGTATATCTTACTCGATGGTGGTAGGGGTAACAACAAACAGCTTCCCCACCAATAAATCACATATAAATCCTAGAAGCTGGCTATAATAAAATGATAGAAATTGTGGGGTAGTATATCTTACTCGATGGTGGTAGGGGTAACAACAAACAGCTGTCGCCGATGCCAAACAGCACCAGTAGCATAAGGAATTGCAACATCTCCCAGGTATCTATATTGTGGGCGCAAGGAAGATATGACAATGTATTTCTGATATGCAAAAGCGCAATACTCAACTGTTTGATCCCAGGCTGTCCATTCTGGATGAGGAAGTAGACCACCAACAGGTTGAAAAGTTTCCCAACTGCATAGTTAGAACCACTTAATATTAATAGTAAATCTTATCAAGATCTTATAGCCATATACTCATGAAAAACACTTTTTTTAAATACAGCACAAAGTATTCTTTAGCAATCAACATTAAAAATATCTGGGTGGAGATATTTGGAGTAGCCAAACATATTTAGGAGTCTGTAGCTTCTCAAAAGAGGCAATATTGGCAACCACTGATTGGAAGCAAAGTTCAAGCATCATATCTGAATTTTATGAGTACTTAATACACCAGGGGGAAATGGGTGAAGTTGGAAGAAGCTAGACTAGCTTTATTTTTGTTTTTAAGAGAGATTCCAATCACCAAAACATCCGATTTGCAAGCTATAAACTATAAAAGGCTATTGAAATGCAATAGGATTAAAATATTTCCTAATACAGAGAATTGATACAAACTTGCAAACTCTTATCTTCACCTTTACAGCACTGACAGGAAAATTAACATAACAAAAATCTTTACCTATATAGCTGAAAGTTTAGGGCTGTAGCCTCAGCTGGAGACTTATGAGAAGAAAAGCCATCGTCAAAAGTGGAAAAAGAAGAAACACCAGCACCTCCAAATCCAGACAGGGGCATAGATTGAATTGTTGAAATAGCTGTTGCAGCAACTGGGCTAATTCTCCGAGATGTGCGATATGCAACACCAAGAAGTGCCCCTCCGTGCAAGCCAATGACCTGGGAAATACAATTTTGAGTTATAGGAAGTACCAAGTGTTCCGCAACAAGATTTTGAAGGATGAGTCCATCATTGATGCACTTTCACTAATTGGGTGCAGGCACATTATATATCCAACTAGGTAACAGAGTTTGTGCTGCAGATCAACATTTCCTAGAGTTCTCGTTCAGGCTACCGCATTTCTCTACAATGGCAAGGCCCAAGCTTGCTATATAACCATTGGGCGCATCCAGGACATTCTTTACCATGTGGTATATGATCAGGGACTGTCAGCCAACTTTTATCAGACAGTTGTTTCTCAGTTTTTTATTTTTATTTATTTATGGAGGTGAATATAAGATGAAACACAAGGGAAACATGTATGGGTAAAATTAATCTGAAAAAAGCTTGATATGGGTAAAAGTAACAGGTCTGCACCGTATTGCACTGAAAACCTACTAGAAAAGAAGCACGCTTCATTTAAATGTGAAAATAGAAGGTTTCCTCAGATTTCAGATTGTCTGCATGACGGACATATATGTCCGTCATAGATACAAGTGCTTACACACATGTGGGCGATAAATGTTGAGGAGGGAAGACAAACACAAAGGAAGCAAAAAAGGTGTTAACATTCAACAGGTATCTCAACCTGAAAGCAAGCAAAGGTTTGTCTAATTGCCATCATTGTAAAAACAATGACATGAGAAGCAACTTCTGTATTGACAACCAGAGGCAATTTACCAAAAATTATTAAAATATCAACCTCTATATATATTATATGATTAGATACTCAAATGCTAGAACAAAACGACTCTAATAACAAAGCAGGCAGAACAGAATACATACCGGCTCACTGCGACCACCTATGGATCTCATTAAAATATTTGAGGTGCCATCATCCAGCAAGATACGAACTTGTACATTGGCTGCAGAAGCAGCTGATGCAGCGGCCGCAGCAGCTTGTGCTGCAGCTGCAGCTGCTTCTTTTGCTTTTCTTGACGAACTACCCTTCTGAACTACAGGAATCCGAGGAGGCAATGTCGATTCCAGTATGGCAAATCTGTCACGGCATGTATCCCAAGCCAACAGCCTTGCACTGCCTGAATCAACGATGGACCAGTCACTAACTTTGTAAATAGAGAAGTACGGGATATCTGGCCACACAATCGAAAGATACCTGCAATAAAGCATACAAAATGTCAGAACTGAAGCTCCGCACCACAAAATGAAAGTATACTTATTCCCATGTTAGAACTAAAGCTCCGCACCACAAAATGTTGGACTAACACCATACAAAATTTCAGCTGAGACATGCACAGTCACCAAATGAGGTGGCAGAGTCTCATTTATTTTAAACATGTGCCAAATCAAGACTCAATTATTTCTAATAAACTTGTATTCTAATATTCATTACATAACATTTCCTTTCACTGGCATGTATCATAACAGGAATTTGAAACACAAGTAGATGAATGATTAAACACAGGCATATTTTTGTTGCTGCTATGAAAGTTCATAAACATGCCATGAATAACCAATCGAACTAATACTGCAATCAATCAAACAAAATAATCAGTGCACCGCATGAAATATAGGTAGCTAAAATAAAACAACTATAGGGCACGATGCAACTTACTTTCCCGAACTGCTTACAGAAAGAACTGAATACGAGTCATGCGGAACAGGCATACTAATGTGCTTCTTAATCTGTTTGACATGTAACGTTTCAAGTGAATCTCCCCTCAAAGAAGCATTATTTCCCAGAGTTGGATTTGCTGTCTGGGATAACTGAAAGTTTATTAGCTTAAGTTCCCTTTCAATAACATACACAGCAGAATGCTCTCGACTTCCTGATGGTGTTAGGAGGGGAGCTACAGCTGGAAGAGATTTGGGGTCAAATTCACTGATAATAATACCGACATTGGTTCCAGTAGCAACCAGATGGGGCTGTAAAGGATGTGCAACCATACAGTAAACCTGCAATACAGCCGATGAGTGAATTGGTTATTAGAAACTTGACAGCATTTGTTGGAACACTGACAGACATACTTCGACAATATGAGCGTTGGGTACAAGGAAATGGTTTGATATGTCACAACTGAATGATGTTTGTTGGGTACAAGGAAAGTGGTTTATCTCTCTTATGAATTCCAGCTCTCTATGTTTTCACTTGGACCACTCCTACTTTGGAGTAGCTCTCACAGGCAACAAAAGTTTTTGTGTTTCTTTTAGATTCCCTATGAAGTTATGGCACATAAAGAACAACGGGTCAAACAGTACTTTCCCTAGACGAATTGATAACGTACATGCAAGTTAAAAAGCCTAGATTTTGGGGGGGGGGGGGGGGGGGCGAACTGTGCGGCTTGTGGATTTCCCAAAAAAAAATCAGAAAACTTAACGCGTTGCCCCCCAGAAAAAAAAAAATCTGGTCATTTGAACACAAGAAATATGTACAGTTGCAGGAAACAATATAAAACTTTAGCTATAACAGACCCAAACTATCATATAAAGGTGTAGGAGTCAAGTTTCTGCATTCATTTTTGTTGCTAAGTCTACGGCCTTGTATTACAAGATTCTGACTTGATGAAAACAAGTTCTGTTTACACAACAAGTTAAGAAAGCTGAACAAGTTCTCCCCTCCATGCCCCGAAAATTCTTGAGAAGCAATTGAAGTGTCATATTTAGTAAAGACAATGAGTAGAGATAAAAAGGGAAACCTCTGCAAAATAGTCTGTAAAAAATTCACTATAATAATGGGACCATCGTCTTTTTTTAATATTGGGAAAGTCAACAGGTCATCAAAGACTTGGTTAAGGTTTTACTTTTCAAATAGATGACAGCCTGGATTTATAGCGTGAAGGTATTTTATATAGAACAATATAAATTCCAGATAATTTTTTTATAAAAGAGAATCTTACCCTAATTTTCTTATTGGGAGCGATCACATGTGGAGGGATCAGAGAAGAAAGTTCACACAACGGCCTTGTGAGAGCAGAGTATGTTGGGTGTTCAATGGCCCTGAGAACAGTTTCAAACAATTCTTGTTGATATCCATCATATGTAACCAGAAGAAAACATTATTTTATCACAGTTCATAACCAAGCTATAACTAACTTTTCTTGGTCAGTACCACAGGTTTAAAGAGAAAGGCACACTTGAGAGCTAAAAGGAATGATGAATGGATGGTGCATACCACTTGAAACAAAATTTAGTACATACCATATATTGGAATCTTTAAC
This sequence comes from Fragaria x ananassa, assembly GCA_034370585.1. Lineage (NCBI taxonomy): Eukaryota > Viridiplantae > Streptophyta > Magnoliopsida > Rosales > Rosaceae > Fragaria > Fragaria x ananassa. Next base: position 21,375,631 of record CP139769.1, read on the forward strand.
GCAAGTCAGTATATCAAGGTTTGGAGCACGAGGGTGGCACCAGGATGCCACACTATGGCAAGCCAGTTTTGAAACAGGTTTGATGCGCCGCAGCTCCTGAGATATAAGATAAAGAGAAAAGCAGGAAAAGATAAAAGACATCAGTTCTAGGAAAATAATAAGCTCCAACAGATTTCTGGTAAGGATAAACACTTTTCATATACATTTAAGGCCCTTTCTTAAATATTTAGTACCTTAAAAGAAATTGTGTCCCATATAGCTAATGTCTTATCTGCACCAATTGAGATAAGCTGAGGAGCTGATCCAATCACTCTAGAAAGTTCAACAGCCACAACCCCACCATCATGTGCCTAAAAGTATCATGAAAGAATTGTATGATATACCAACTCTGTCAGTTCTACAGGTCAATAGAAATTATGTACTGCATTCATACAACAGACAAAATGTGCATGCACAAAGCTCCTAGCATTCAGGAGTGCACACAGAGGAATTACTAGAAAAAGGAAAGAATATGTTAATCAACACATTTACTAGAAGAAAGATTTACAAACTTTACTAATAAAAATGCAAAGGAACATAAATACTGTGAACGCAAAGTCCATCAGATCCAGCACAACGTCCTCAGCCACTAACTTACAGTCTATTCTAAATGATACTTTAAAATTAAAGAGTAGAAATAATCAGTAATATGGAAGAGATGTCCATCAAATCCAGCTCAAGTCCACAAGATAAAAACTTACATTCAATTCAAAGCTCCCCGTTCCATCAAGAAGAAACAAACTAATAGTATTATTTTAACATTGGTAAAACAAAGATGCCAAAAGAGAAAATAATGGCTTAATCTATAAAACCAAAAGAAACAAGATCATCAAACCCCAAATTCCCAAAGTAAAGTATTTCCTTCCATAGACAACATAAGTGCGCAAAATCACAATATTGGATGTCTTAGATCTATATCAGAGAAAGCAGTCTGAACGTATGGTCATATTGTCATTAAATAAATTTTAATGAAATGACAACATCTACAAGGCTTGGTGCGAAAGAATAACGAGATAGTTACCTTTATACTGAGCTTGGGTACAAGTTCTCTTGAATCTTGAGCATGATCTGCACTCCAAACTACGAGCAAACCATCATTACCCCCTGATACCAGAAGACCCTGCAATCAAATTTCAATTAGCGTAAAGAGAATATACAAGAACCTACATACACTAGAAGACATTAGGCATGCATGTAGATATGATACTTATATCTCTAACACCTGATCTTTTATATCTGCAAATTCCCAGAACCAGAATTTCCCAATTCAAATTTTTTATCATCACTGCTGATTGAATGAAGAACCACTTCCATGAACTTGGTATAAAAGCTATCTTTTAGAACGAAGAAACAGTAACAATCCATGAACCTTCAGAGGTTCAATCGATATAATACAGGATACTGAACGTAAATATCTAGAATCAAACAAGAATTGTAAAATGAAAATAATGGTTGAGAACAAAGCCAGCATAAACACCATAAGAACATACCTCACCAGAAGTAGACACAAATGTCATCAAACAAGCTATGGATCCTTTATGACCTCCGGTGTATCTTCTTACAAGCTAAATGAAACACGAATATCAGACAAAGCAATGGTTTTTCAGTGAACAATGATGGAAAATTTAGAAATATGCAAACCTTCCATGTCATCATTGAAAGTACTCTAATAACTCCATCAGATCCACCAAAAGCAACAAGGGGAACATCACCAACAGCAGATCTGGAAAGAAATTCCATACTACAAGAACCAGAGGAGAAAGAAATAAATGGATAGCACCAAAAAAGTAATTTTTATGAAGAGAAACATAGAACAGAAAGTTTATTATGGCTTGAAGATTATGTCATAACAACACCAGATTCAGTTCCAAGGAAGTATGAAAGCTATTTCCTTTGGAGAATAACAACATGAACAAAGATAAGGAGGAAAAGAATGTGAACTTGCCAGAGAAGTGATTTGTTGTCAAGTTCCTGCTTTGGCACATCACGGCCACGCATTGTCACTAAGTCCAAAAATATGGCTTTGTTTTCACAACAGATGACAAGAAAGTGTCTTCCTTTAGTTGTTGGAGCAGGAGAACTAAAAGGTGATGCTACATTATTTATAGCCGATGGAGCCTCAGCAGCTGCAGTACGGTTACGCCAAAGTTGCCAAAAGCGCACGTCATCGTCGTAAAAATTTACCTGCTTCACACTTTTGAGACACAGCTTGTCCTCAGGCCTCAGTGTTTATAGAGGTTTCAATTAAAACAGGAGAAAAACAAAAGACAGAACAACTGCTGTAGAATATTACCTCCCTCCACGCATGGCTTCAGTGGGCTTACCCTTGGAGTCTATCAACCACATACAAACAAAAATAATATCAGTACCAGTAAAACTACAAATAAGAAATAATTACACATTATGGAGTTCTTTGGTTTACTGACACAAGCTAAGAAATCCTACCGAGCCACACTAGCTATTTGTTCAACTAATCCACTTGGTGACCAAAGTTCCAGCTAAAGCAAAACTATGCGAAAGATGGCAGCATTCAATGCTCCTCATAAAACTGAGCATCCATTTTCAAGCAAAATATTGTGGCAGATGTATCATCTCAATTACATCAAAGTTCTAAGTCAAATTCTATGGCAGCAGCTTACAGAGGCAAGTCTTTCTGAAATCATGTATGTAAATCTTACAGAAATGAAACTATTCTTCATGAAGCTTTTAGGTACTCCCTGAGCTAAATTTGTATAATTAGGTATAAGAAATTGAGAAACAGCGCTGAAATTGAATTAAACGATTCGGTACCTGTTTCACCCTCGGCGAGTTTCTCCAACTTGGCTCCGACCAAACGCCGGTGGTCGACGCCGCCGGCTTTGAGCTCGTAAATGACCTGAGAATCCAAGCAGAGTTAAACAGAAGAAGAAGAAGAGGAGGGAGATGAGCGAGGTGAGATTAAGCACCTGGCGATGCTCCCAATTCCAAACGGAGACGAGATCGGAGGCGTCGGCGGTGACAAGCCATGGATGCGTGGGATGCAATTGAATCTTGACGATCTTCTCGTTCGTCGGCCGGAATGCTCGTAACCGCAACATTGGGCCGGAATGCCAGAGTTTCTTCTTCTTCTTCTTCTCTCTCTGCTTATTATGACGAAGGAGATCGGGGGAAAGACTGGGACTTTCTTTTTCTTTGCTGCAGCGGCTTAATTTACCGGGCGGTTAATCTATTTGACTAGCCGCAGAAAAAGACTGGGACTTTCTTTTTCTATCACATATATATCTATATATATTGCTCTTTCTCTTCTCCTACCCCGAACAGCAACACGATCACAAAGCTGGTATAGTCACCATGGGACACTTTTCAGGTGTGTATATTTCGATGACTCTCCCTCTAAATTTATGTAATTGCTTTGTTTCAAGCTATCACTGCATCCCTTTTCATGATCTTACGCCCATTCTGAATCAGACGTCAAAGTAAATATGTGATCCCCATTTGAGGGATTGGCTTGAATAGTTGAATTGTCACCACCCTTACGTTTCTGAATTGCTTTCTCTGGGATTTCTCAGATGAAAACAAATGAAATTCAGAAATCCAGATCATGCATTGTTAGGATGAATCTCAAACAGTGTCTGAGACCAATGTAGATACCCAAAAAGAAAACCTAAATCACTGCACATGTAGCACCCTTAAATCTCTAGTTCTGGACACTACATTAGATTGGAAATAGTGTGTTTCAAGTTGTACGGTTTTCTTCTACTGTTGAAAGTGAAAGGGCTTTCTTTGTTTGTAGAAGTTGGAACAACCTAAATGTTTGCTCATCAAGGCTTTGTTGAAGTTTCATACATAAATTGACATCTTGATTATCTAATGTGTAGTATTATACTGCTTGATTAATCTTGGGTTTTTTATGTTTCTGTGCTGAAAACTTTCACCTGTTATGATGCAGCTACGGAGGAGAATCTAGGATTCCAGTCTGGAGCTCCTATACCAGGGCTGAATCCTACATCAAATCAGTTTGGAAATGCATTTTGTGGAGCTGGGTCGGGACTCATTCGAGAGGGATTGGGTGCTTATGGGAAGAGAATTTGTGGATCCAGTTCACAGTATGTGCAAAGCAATGTAAGTAGCACTTATCTGGCATTGAGGACTGAACTATAAATTAGTTGTTAAGCAACTTCAGTTTATATGATAATCACGCTAGAATGTAGTTATGTCAGTATGAATGAATATCTTTCTAGCTATATATTGTCTTGAGACCTTGCAATTTTGGCTGTGACATACCCGAGAAGCCAATTATTTTGGCACAACTTAATCCTCTTGTGATGTTCTTGAATGTGATCCACTGTACAACGCAATGTTTTTAGAAAAATGGTATAATGGATTGTGTTCTTGGTTTGAGTTTTTTCACTTTCTTTACCATGTACTCCCAAATGAGCAGATAATAAAGTGCTTCTCGGATCCTCAATACTACTTTCAAGTGAATGCGCACTACGTCAGGAACAAGCTGAAGATAATTCTATTTCCATTTCTTCACAGGGTATGTAGAAATCTGATGTTAAAAGAAGCTTATGAAGTCCGAAAAGATTCAGATTCATAATATATAACATTGTTTACATCCTATATCTCCTTTGCTTTAGGGACACTGGACCAGGATAACAGAGCCAATTGGAGGCAGGCTTTCCTATAATCCTCCAATTAATGACATAAATGCTCCAGATCTATACATTCCATTCATGACATTTGCAACATACTTGGTTCTTGCTGGCATCTCACTCGGCCTTTCTGGGAAGTAAGTCTAAGACATCCTTTAAATCCAATTTTCAAGTAACATCCTCTTAAGTTCTCCTTCAAATTTGATCTATTGCCTCACTTTATATCCTTTCATACAATTGTATGATAAAATAGTTTCAACATTTTCAATTCCTATTCCATGCCAGATTTAGTCCAGAAGCCTTAAATTGGCAGTTTGTGAAAGGAATGGGAAGCTGGTTGTTCCAAGCAATGTTGTTGAAGGCATCATTGACTTCGCTAGGCGGAGGAGAGGCACCATTGTTGGACATGATAGCATATGCTGGGTACACATTCACAGGGTTGTGTGTGGCTGTTGTAGGGAGAATCACATTGAGCTATGCGTACTACTTGATAGTCATATGGACATCCATGTGCTCAGGCATCTTCTTGGCTAAGACAATTAAGCTAACTTTGTATGCCGAGGCTAGGAATTACGATGTCACCATTCATAACTATCTCTTGCTTGGTATTGCATTTTCTCCTTTCCCATTCATCTTCTGCGTAAGCAACCCTACAGGGAATTGGATTTCTTGAATCAGCTCAGTGCGTTCAGAACTCATTGCACAGATACTAGTTGTAGCAAGAATGCTAGCTAGATCTTCCAGTTCGATCAAACATCCTTGCACGCATGACTAGGCTTGGATCTTTCAAGCTTGGTTGAGGGATTTAGGATTCTCTGCCATGCTAATCTAATTTCTAGTATTATCATAGAGCTAGATTCATGATTCCATTTTTGCAGCCTCATTGAATTTATAGTAATACAAGTTCATGAACTTCTTTATGTTTCTTTGCTTAGCATTTTTTGATTCTATCAGTCTTGTAACACTTTACTTTCTGTTGGACCTTACTACAATCAGTATAAATTCAAGTCATTGGCATTGCAGTTCACTTTTTCCATGACGTATATTGGGAGTGCATTTCCTACAACTCAACTTGTTTGTGAAGTCTTTACCTTGAAGAATGTTCCATGTAAATTTTACTCTTATGTTTACTAAACTAAAAAAGAATTGAATCCGATAAGAAAATTAGGAATTAGTCTCTCACTTCCTTAATTTCATGACGTCAGTGAGATTCAAACTTGTGACCGAAGGGTTATTCCCAACAAACCACAACCCACCGACATTGTTATAGACTTGGCATAACTTAAGCCTTGAGCTACACCTATGCAAAATTGGTTGCGCCACTCTTCACAACATTGGCCGCCAATAATATGAGCTACTCAACCACAGTGGCTCTAGCGAACCCAGCATTCCCGCCAAATTCAAACTAAAAACTCAGAAATCCCCAAAACCGTAAAGAACTCATCTCCCTATTACAGAAATGCAGACACTGTCAGATTCCACAAATACACACTAAATAATCAGAAACGGCCAAGACCAAGACCCGTTCATCGTCTTCGAGCTTCTTCGTCTCTGTCCCATCGACTACACCTCCAAGATTTTCCGACGAACCCGATCCCCAAATGTGTATCTCTACACTGCTCTCATTGATGAGTTCGTGTCGTCTGGTCATTGTTCGTCTTTACTTTGAAATGGTGAATGAGTATATATTTCCAGACAAATATGTCATCACTTCTGTGTTGAAAGCTTGCGGTTTTGGGTTGGCTGTGGAGGATAGTAGACAAGTACATGCGCAGGCTTTGAAGCTTTGGCTGTCGTCGAATCGGTCAATAAGATTGAAGCTGATGGGTGTTTATGGGAAGTGCCGTGAGTTTGAAAGTGCACGCCAGATGTTCGATGAAATGTCTGAGAGTGATGCAGTTGCTGCGACGGTGATGATAACTTCTTATGCTGATCATGGACTAGTTGATGAGGCGAGTGGTGTTTTTGGCCGGCTCAGGGAGAAGGATACGGTCTGCTGGACTGCGATGATTGACGGGTTGGTTAAGAATGGGGAGATGAATAGGGCTTTGGAGGTGTTTAGGGAGATGCAGAGGGAGAATGTGAGGCCTAATGAAGTTACATTGGTTTGTGTTCTATCTGCTTGTTCGCAGTTGGGAGCTTTGGAGCTCGGAAGATGGGTTCGGTTGTATATGGAGAAGAATAAGATTGAATGTAATTACATTGTGGGTGGTGCTCTGATTAATATGTATTCGAGGTGTGGTGATATTGATGGGACGGTAGAAGTGTTTAGTAGGATGAAAGAGAGAGATGTCAGTACCTATAATTCCATGATTGAGGGTTTTGGTATGCACGGGAAGAGCACCATGGCTATTGAAATGTTCCGGGAAATGATGGAGTGAGGCCTAAGGCCAAATAGCATTACTTTTGTTAAAGTGTTAAATGCATGTAGCCATGGCGGTTTGGTGGAGTTGGGGTTTGAGATATTCCATTCCATGACTAGTAGTCACGGAATTCAACCACAAATAGAACGCTATGGATGCATGGTTGATCTTCTAGCTCGTTCAGGACAGATTGAAGAGGCGTATAGTTTCATTGAAAGAATGAAAATAAAACCAGATCACATCATGTTGGGGACTTTGCTAAGTGCTTGTAAAATCCATGGAAACCTCGAATTAGGAGATAGGGTAGCCGAAATGTTGGTAAATTGTAATGATGCAGATTCAGGAACTTATGTTTTGCTGTCAAATGTGTATGCTGCCTCAGGCAAGTGGAAAGAGGCTACAGAAGTGAGAGCCTTGATCAAGGAAGCTGGAACTCCAAAGGAGCCTGGTTGTAGTTTGATTGAAGTGAACAATGAGATCCATGAGTTCCTTTTGGGAGACATCAGACACCCAAAGAAAGAACATAACTACAGAAAGTTGGAGGAGCTAAACCCTGTGTTGAAAAGGGAAGGATATTCGCCTGCAACACATGTGGCTTTGCATGATATTGATGAAAGGCAAAACGAATGGGCTCTGGCAATACATAGTGAGAGGCTTGCCATATGCTACGGACTAATCTCTAATAAACCGTGTACCACTTTAAGGATTGTGAAAAATTTGAGGGTCTGCAATGACTGTCACTCGATGATCAAGTTGATAGCTAAGATTACTAAGAGAAAGATAATAATGAGGGATCGCCATAGATTCCATCATTTCGAGAATGGGGCTTGTTCTTGTGGTGATTACTGGTGAAAGACAAGATTACAAATATCTAACAGCCACTGAATGTATATTTTGTTTGTTTACCTTGCTCTGTCTTTTCTTTTCTGTGATCTCGATAATTAGGTTTCCAAAAATATTCAAAAATAAATGTTCCAGCTTGAATAAGCTATTCCTCAGGTTTGAAAAATGTAAACGGTCTCATATGGCTCAGCAAATGATCAACTGAGCTCCAGTTCCATTATATGGAAAATGTTACATAATGTTTCACACAGTCACATAACCTCAAACGCTGATAATTAATCACCATGTTACAAGCATCACAGAATACAAGTCCTAAGAATCTAAATCCAAACATCAAAAATAGTTAACAATGCATCTCTATCAAGAACTTTGAGGCTGATATCCATTATCGCTTCCTTTCTGTTTGGGACTTTGAGGCTTCAGAATCTGGAACATGCAGAAACACAACAATGATGCTACTGGAAATAAATAAAAAATAGCCACAAAACCACGTAACCCACAGCACTCTTCAAGTCTCTTTATCTTGTCTTGTGCTTCTTTGACTTCTTCATATACTGATCATTATTGAAAGACAATGCTTCGGTACCAGTTGAACTAGGCCCTTCCTTAACTTTTGTATCAAGCCCTTGAATAACTGTTGTACTGGGCTGTTGCATAAACACAACAATGATGCTACTGGAAATAAATAAAAAATAGCCACAAAACCACGTAACCTACAGCACTCTTCAAGTCTCTTTATCTTGTCTTGTGCTTCTTTGACTTCTTCATATACTGATCATTATTGAAAGACAATGCTTCGGTACCAGTTGAACTAGGCCCTTCCTTAACTTTTGTATTAAGCCCTTGAATAACTGTTGTACTGGGCTGTTGCATAACTGACTCCCCCTCATTTTCTCTTCTCCTCTTACTCCTACAAATTCTTGCAACAGTTAGAAACTTAGAATGCAGAATCCACTGAGTACTTTTTTTTTTTTTTTGCACAATGAAAAAGTTTCGAAGTTTAACCTTATTAGTCAAAGAAAATTAAACAACGAACTTTTTCAAGTTATAGAATTTCTATTAGTAAAAACCTGTCTGTAAGCGCATCATCTCCCATATTTTTATCTAAAAACCGAATGCTCCCTGTGTCAACCGGACGCAAAGAGCCATATATGTGCAGCGTATCCACATCCATACTGCAAATGTGAAATAGTGACACGAAGAATTGAAGATACGTGCAGGCATTAAGAATTCAAAATACAAAGCTAAAATACTAAGGGAGGATGAAGATTGACCAAGTAGCCAAAAACGTAGGAACTTCATCAGTATAGCAATTCCAAATACAAAAGTTGAAAACTATTACACCAAAACACTATCATGTAACATTACTTCCACTTTACCATTGATTGACAAAATAAGTTCCCCCGTCCCCCCTTTCCGTACCTCCCCTCACTACCTCATCAGAGTGACTTGTTACGTATGCTGGAAATGGTTGTGAACTATTCTTTAACGATGGCAACACCATATAGTTTATATGCAGAACAAAAACAAATGCCATTTCACCTACTTTAGCTCTAAAACTGCTGCATGTAAATCAGTTTAAGATATGAAACATCGGCTTCAAAAGGCCTGATCCAAATACCCATAACATGTCCTCTGATAACCATTAACATTCCTCTGTCAGATGAAGAAGAAGAAGACACCAGAGGACATATACCAATATGTTTGTATTAAATAAATAGAGAAGGAAAAGTAAGTGTAGGTTACCTATTGACTGAGAGTCGTATCATGGTTCCAACTTTTATTACATGCCGCTTCTGATATCTGCTAATATATACTTGCTTGCCATGTTTCTAAAGAATATTGACATATCAGAGAGGCCAAGTGAATTTGAATAGTTAAGAAGATGAACATTGAACACAGTAATGAAGAAATCCACTTACATTTTTATATTTAAACTCTTCGCGAATATCTTCGTCCTTTATGAAAGCACACGAAAAGCCAAGCACAATGACAGAAATGGATCCTCGTGTGAGTTTCACCACCTTTCCTTCTGAAGTTCCATCACGTTACAGAATAGTCAGTAATATAGTAGTAAGTTCAACAAACAGTACAGCATGTGTACCAGATACAACAACAAGATGATGAAAAAGGTCCCACTTCTTTTCTTTTCTTAATGACAGTACAACTCAATTTACAGCTTAGAAAACTCATATTATTACTCTAAACGGGACAAACTCTAGTATCTATGTTGTTGCATTAGTCAACATCAAGGACAAGAAATACTACCTACAAGCATATTTGGCTTTGGAGAGAAAAGTAACAGCTTTGCTCTTAGGCTCACAGCAAAATAAGGATGAATCCCATTCAGAATTTTTGCATCCTTAGATGAAATGTCAAACTTATAAGCAACTAACGCACCATCCAAAGTATCATCAAACCTGTGTTGACACCAGAGAAAAACTGTTAAATACAAAAAATACTTGGTAGCTATTCACTGTAATTATCATAATACGTAACACCAGATATTCCAACCAAGGCCATAAACGGGCAGATAGAGATATACAAGAGCCTGAATTCGGTCGATTACCAAAAGTAATGCTCACTAGTAGTTTCTGTACCTTGCAGCCTCTAATACAACATAAAGTGGGTATCTTCAACTGAAATTTTTGTACTTATCTACGCAAAGAGACCAAACCAGGGCTATATCTACAGTGGGAACACTGCAAAATTTTGTTAATTGCAAGAAAATTTTCATTTTTCCGATAAATTGGTGAAACCTCCTTGAAACCAAATAAAGGAAAAGCCTTTGCTTCTCCACATGAATAGTTTATTGTTTTTACTGCAAACATAGTCTCAAAAAGCTCAATTTTTTATTTTTCTTCAGGAAATTCGACTAAACCAACTTAGCCAATACAGAAAGCAAGGATCTTTATGAACAATTTAAGTAAGCAACACTGAAACCAACCAAAAAAATGTCCAAGATTACATAAACTAAGAGAAAGAAGGATTGAAGAGTACTTGAAAATCATGGAGCTCAGCAGTTGATGAATTGCGCCGTTGACGTCGCCGCTCTTCGATGGGTGTAAGAACACTTTGAGATTTGAATCGGAAACCCTCAACCCCTCCATTACCGGAGCTAGGGTTTTACACCCTAGCCTGGCCACTGTTTTAGGTAATTGACTGCGGGTCAGTTTTGCTCAGGGTTCTGTCTTCCGCGAACAAGACACTGGTTCTCTCTCTTTGAATTGGAAGGGTTTTAGTTTAGACGGCTAACGTTGTTAACTTGGCTTGGGCCGTGAACCGGGTCGGGGCAGACTAATTTAAGAAGGCCCAACCTAGCGGGTCAGGTCCCGACTATAAAGATCTTGATTAATGAAACTGATTATGATAGATGGATATAATTACGGTAGAACTTTGATAATTTAATACTCGATTAATTAATAACTTTGTTAAGATAATATAAATATGAGAATATAATAATTTTATAAATTAATAATTAGTTAAATTTATAAGATAATATAAATATAAGAATTTACATAGACTTCAATGAATATATAAACTAATAATTCCTTAACACATAAAATTAATTATTCATTTACGAGGACTTTATACAAGATGGGTAAATTGTGACTTGTTTCTTCTTGAAAATTGAGGTCATCTTGAGGACTTCTTCTTGATCGCTTGATTGTATTTGTTATCGTCTCATACTCAGTTACAAGTCAAACTTTTCTCAAACTCACTGTTGCAAATGTTTCTGAGTGCTACTTGAAATATCTTTGTTGTACTTGCAGAATGCTTTACGCATTTCATGTGTTATTGTCGATTTTTTTACTTGTTTGAGATGAGAAGCCATTTTTGTGTTTCTGATATAAAAACATGTTGATCCTAATCATCATATATCATACTTTTTTTAAATGAAAAACCCGCAAGGCAAAAATCATTAATCATAAGCTAGAATGGAGTTGATACATGTTTTCTCTTGTCAAACATTTAGGCAAGTTAAAGATTTGACATGTATCATTCATTACAAAATTCGTTCATTTATTTCTAAACATAGAGAAATATTGAAGTACTAATACTTGGAAAAAATACACATCCTAAATAAGGGTTTTACAATAAATAGACTAGCTAAAAACTTTGGACTTGAGCTAAGGCACAAACCCTAGCCCAAATTTAGACCCAAGCCACCTTAACTGGATCCAGCCTTCACCGCCGCCGCTACGACCTTCGTGAAGCATCATATAAGCCGTCATCATCGAACGAGACAGATCCACCATATTCACGCATGACTGCAAGAGGTACGCCATGCCACCATCATCAATCTGTCCCAATATGACTGGCTTTGCCGTCAACACCATAAAACAAGAAACTTATGACGACAATCGCGCCACCGTTGTTGGACTCAAAGATCCTATATCATACTTAAGATTGCCTTGTGTCTCAAAAGTCTTCGAAGATATAGGGCTATTATTCTCATCCAGAGGGAAAATGTAGAGTATACTACTTCTCTATGTCTCTCGACTCTTATTGCCACTTGTATATCAAGTAATGAATATTGTAAAATTTATGATTTAATTTTGGTATGGGAATGATGTCACGTCGAGACTCTTAAATTTTACCTTATTTACTAGCATAGTGTTAATAAGAGTTTTATCGTTTTCGTCATTGAGTTTATAGTTTAATTGGTCCCCAGAGAGGTTTTGGGGGACGATTAATTCGAAGGAATTATTCGTAGGAGAAAAATATGACGGTAAAAATGATACATTTTGGCTAGTAAAAATGTAAGTTTATTGAGATATTATTTTTGGAATGTTAATTTTGGAGTGGGTTAAATGGTGTGGACCAGATTGGGCCAAGCCCATAATTTTTCCCTCCTCTCTTTTCTCTCTTCTCCCTCCCGATTCTCTCTCCCTCTCCCTCCGCCCAGAAAAGTCCCTAGCCCGTTCGCCGTCGTCCACCACCCCAGACCGTCGCGTCAGTCACAATAGATCAGCTGTCGACCCAGCCATCTTCATGGGGTGGTGGCAGCTGCCCTAGCGCCGCCGAGAAGGAATAGCCGAGCCCGGAAGTTCTGACTGCCCGGAACTTCCCGTCTCCGGAACTCCCTCCTCCGGCCGCCATAGCTAGCGATCCTTGGCCCATTGGAAAGCTCTCCTCCCGTGCTTCAATCCCCCAGAAGGTTTCATCCCGATCGGCTTGGGTAAGGAGAAATCGATGTTTGAAATTCTAGGGCTTTTATATATGTTTTCGTTCGATTGGCATAGTTAGGTTTGGAATTGGTGTTTGTGCTAGTTAGGAAAGTTGTAGAGGAGGTTGAGAGGAAGGTGATGTAAAAATTTGGTAGGCATTGGAGGTCGCCGGAGCTGGTCGCCGGTCGCCACCGCTGAAAAAGGGTTTTTAATGTGAAATTTTAAGGGGAGTTTAATGGTGTGAATTTTAGAATGTTTGGATGAGTTTTGGATATGTTTGAGAATTTTTAAAGTTTGGTTTTTTTTTGGCGGATTAATAAGTTAAAATCCGACCATTGGATTATTGATGATTAGGAAGGTGGAAGGTGATTTTCAGGATGTCGGTAATTGTAGTGAAATTTAGTTTGCGGCGAAATTAAGATTTAGGGCGATAGGCATGGTTGAGCGCGCGAAGCTCATATTTAATTATGTCTATTTTTCTATAAGCGTCGGTATTTTAATTAAGGATTTTGGAACAGGACGTGAGGAGACTCGAGCGGAAGAGACCTCCGACCGACATCAGGTTTAGGCCTAATTTGTGAGTGAACTTTTGTTTTAATTAAAATGCATGCAGTTGTTTACTGTTGAATAAATTATTTTGTTGAAGTCTTTAAAGTCATTTTTATTTGACTATTTCACTTATTGTGGAAAGTTACCGAAAATGAGATTTTCGGTAAATTATAAATATATTTGTGAGGAGAGTATGTATACAAATAATAACTAGTCATATGTGTTTGTCCACCTTAATGACATATATATAACTGTATTATGGTGTGACGTGAGTGTTGGACGTAAGCGTAGTAGCCCTGTATGAGTGTTTAATTCATATAAGGGGTCTGAGCACATATTTATACACATGTCTGTCCACCTTAATGACGTAGTGTAGCACCGCATTAAGGCGTGACATGAGCGTTGGAAGCGAGTGTAGTAGCCCAATATAGATTATTTTAAATCTATTAATTTATATTGGGAGTATGAGCATGTGTAGATACATACGTATATTGATATATATATTTTTGAGCTGAAGAGACTCGATATTTTTGAGATAAATGATTTCTCATTTGAAGCATGCATTCATTTTTCTTTGGAATTTAAATTAGGAAAAACATAAGTGTTGTTATTTATTTTTATTTATTTTTATCCACTCACTCTAACGTTTCCGGATGTTTTCCCTTGGGGCTTTCGTTTTAAAATGCCCAGTCTACAGAGTTCGGGTTGGATCTAGTAGGAGGGGACGAGACATAGTCACTCATCTCTCAGCTACTTTTCACCAGTAGGCTACATGCTTAACCTACTAGGGTATTTTTCTGCTTCTGTTGTTTTAGTAGCTCTGAACACTCTTGAGGTTTTTTGTATAATTTTTTCCAGTTATTTATGGGTTGAATTTTAGATGATGGTTTATTTTTGTTAAGAGGGTAGTTCTGTAATTTTTCCGGGTTAGAGTTGTCCATTTTCAAGAGAGGTTTGCCGAGTTCTTCGGTAAATTTTCCTTAGAGGTTGTCCCCGTAAGACTTAATTCAGGTTTTAGAATAAAATTCGGGATGAGTCTTGACAAATAAAAACTTTGACGCATGTCCAAGAACCAAACGTATATATTTTCTTGGGTCAATGGGAAGGATTCTTGGGCAAGAGGCCATGGAAAATTTGTTATCCTCTGGTTGGATGCTAGTTTAAGCTACCAGTCAATCAAATATTCAAATTATTGCCACATAAAACAAATGGTCTAACTAGCTAGGAAAATGGTTCTAACGAGAATCACTAAGTTAAGGACTAGTTAAAGATTTTTTTTGTTTCACCCATTTTTTGATCACATATTCATATCTAGACCATCTAATTTGTAGATACATATAAATAGATCAACTCTACAAATTTCTATCCAAATTGAAAATCGTTAAGGCATTCATAAATGTGATATACCAATTATAAACATAAACGGCTCTTGTTTGACAGATTTGGATCGTCTATTGATTTGATTTAGTTTGATTCCTAAACGATCACTAATTTGACTGAAAATTTGTATAAGCGATCTACTTATATAGACCTAAAAACTAAACGATTAAGATGAAAAAATGTGATTGAAAAATGAGTGTAATAAACCAGTTAATAGAAAAGTCATTAACTAGTCCTCAACTAAATAGTCCTCGTTAGAACCCCTCACAGCTAGCTTGTATTTATATTGAAAATTTTTGCTAATCCAAGCTCTTTTTACACGATTTTCACATGTTTGCTTTCTCTTTGAATTTTATCTGTTAGAGCATTCCACCGTTTAGCATAAAACATAAGCCAAGGGTTGTAGATTTGAAGGGGGTGATGCGGACGCAAGTTAGTATCTCAGAATTATGGGGTTTATCTCTCTCGTATTCTAATAGCGGAACGTCCGGCCAATAAAAACATGGATAGAGTATTATGTGTATTGCACATTAAAACAACACGACTATCTTTCATATTAACATAAAGTCTTTTGCATTTCTATTGATCAACCATAACGCCATGTGGTAAGGAGTAAGGATGACGCTCCTAATGTATACATCCATCCAAAGAGGTAAATTTATTCATCTACAATTTTTGAAATCTTTTGAAGCCAAATACTCAACGTCATTTTTCGTCAATGTTTTTATTGCAACTTTTTTAGGTTGGGAAATTAATTCTGTTGGAAAATTGAAACAGCCTTGGCCAATTCAATGTCTTTAATCCCTCACCCACCTCACAAAGCAAAGAAAGAAAAAACTAAAATCCTTGTAAGTTTGGAACTTTAAAACCATCTCAAAAGGCACAACATAATAAAAGGAAAGCATCTTCCTTTGCCTCAATTTCCTCTTCTAATTTCCTCCTCAATCAGTCAATCTCCCCAGAAACAAACACAAAAACCCTTCCAGCAAACAACGATATAAAACAGTAACACAAAATCTGAGTCACCAACAACCCATACTAGAAGCAGCTGCAGAAACCAAAGTACAACATAGCAATTTCAGACCACCATGGATGAGTACTAGTACACACAAAGCTAGCCTCTCATTTTTCATTTCTGGGTTTTGAGCCACAACCCTCCAAACCCACCAAATTGACCATATTTTTGTCTCTGTTGATTCATTTTTCAGATCTGACGACTACCCAAAAGAGCATTACTCCGGCCAGCAAAGAGTGACATCCATGTCGTCGTCCTCATCCACCACAAGCGTCCACGTCACCGCCCTGGACGGCCTGGTCAACGTCAACTCCCTCTTCACCATCGCAGTCTTCGTGGGCCTGTCCCTGACCGTTCCGGGACAAAAGAGCCTCGAGAACCGGACAGCCTGCGACGCCGGCAATGACGTAGCCAAGAAGCTTCTTGTCTTCGAGGTTGTCTCCTTCAGCTTCTTTCTTTTCTCGTCCCTGATCGCCCAGGGCCTCAAGCTCGCCATCAACTTGCTCAACAGCAAGGACGTCGACGAGGCCTTCCGGGCCCACATCAACCTTAAGGTCCTCAGGTTCGGGATGTTAGGGTCGGCGTTCGGATCCGTCATGGGTTGTCTGTTTCTAATGTTGTCGATGGTGAATGTGATTCAGATCCGGTTGGGGATGTTGTCTTGTGGGAGCAAATCTGCGGTTCATTCTGTTGCGGCTCTTGTCGTTTTGGTCAGCTCGGCTCTCTTGGTCTATCTCACTACTGCTATCTATGCTTTTCTTCACTAGCAATAGTAAAAGCCCAGTTCCTTATTCAATTACCGTAAGATTTGTAATACC
Source organism: Fragaria x ananassa (assembly GCA_034370585.1). Classification (NCBI taxonomy): domain Eukaryota; kingdom Viridiplantae; phylum Streptophyta; class Magnoliopsida; order Rosales; family Rosaceae; genus Fragaria; species Fragaria x ananassa. The sequence continues at coordinate 21,392,443 of CP139769.1, forward strand.
CAGTTTGAGCTTTGGATGCTAGACTCTGATGCATTTCAGGGTTTATGGGGGTTATTGCCTTATTGGTTCCACTTCCACATTGTGACATTGGTTAGACCAAACAGGGCGTACTGTTTTTTTTTTTTGAGTGTAGAATACTATTCATGCTCGTATTTTCTGGGGTATAAGTATTTCAAACTTGGGAGAAGGCATTACGCTCGAGGCACAAAACCTACAAGCAAAGAAATGAGTTGTGTACACGTAAATCTATGTATGTATGAAAGGAGGATAAGAGCAATAACAATGGTTGAGGCGTATGATGGCATTGATCCCTGGAGGGTGTGCTGCAACACTTGGAACCCGATTTTGTGGCCTTTGGATTCTCTGGCCCTTGCCCATTCGAACTCTCTATCATATCCTCATCCTTACTCGAAGATGGTTGTTCATCCACTGCCAAACACACAGTTTGATAAGACTCAGGCGCAATTCTTTGCAATCAAATACAAGAGATAAAATTCGTTCTTTCTACCAACACTAATACTAGGTGACCTGTACAAAGTCTCACATTACAATGTCATAGACTCATAGGCTCAGAGCAATAACTAATAAGTCAACTAGTTTCTGGCGTTTCGAAGAAATGTATTCTATAGCGATAAACGAAAACCTATCAAATTTCATTTCACAAATGTAAATGGTATGTAAACTTGCTACTGGAAAACAGTTCTCAGGATAGTAACTACAAGGACCACAATCCTAGCCTAGGCTAACCAATTATTCAAAAGGGCATTCCTTTGTACCAAAATTCACATATGATACCGAAATCAGCTCGAAACGGAAGGCCAAAGAAACTCAATTAAGCATGGTTAGAAATACTGGGTATGTAGTAAGTTCCGTTTGGCTTCAGACAAATACAAGAACAAGCTAATATTGGGTTTCTCAAGAACTTCTCAGCAGTCAAAAACATAGAGGACTTCCAAACACATATAAAGCAAAAGTGAATTGAAGAACCGATTTCATGATCGAAGCTTGTTGTAAAGTAAACCAAGTACGGATTTACAGAAATGAAAAATGTTTAGCTCACTTGTAGGCAGAGAGATCCAGACCCAGTAGTTTGGTTTGGTTCCAGACTGGTGAAAAGGTTTCCTTTTTGCGTTTCAATGACGTTGGAAGAGTTTGACAGAGGTCGGAGCTCAAACTTGAGAGGGGGTTAATGTGGCTGATGGAAGGAATGATCCTATGTGGCGAAGACCAGGCACCACTTTAGTCTCTAAAGATTTTTTTTTTTTTTGACATAATCTACATCTAGGCTTTTTACATAATCTACTCATAATCAAACGGTACCGACATTGCTCACTTATTCAGTGAGCATCAATATTACAGTAGATGTGCTAGTTATTTCTAAATTACTTGGTCAGAGGGGAAAAAATATAGAAGGGATTGCGGATTTGATTGGAAGGGATCGGTTTCACCAGAGAAGCGGAAGGAAGGAAGAAGAAGAGCTGGGAAAAAAAAACACGTGTCGTCTTGTAACTTGTGGATCGCACAGTCCAGTTGGCATAACCGACCTACAAAAGAATTTCTCTAATCTTTCTGGCGTGCTGTTTTTAGCTACGATCATGGAAATTCTTCAATGCACCATGGTGGAAGTGAACCAGTAATTAAAATGAAATCTCAGCCGTTCATTTCATCAGCCCACTACACGGCACTAACTTCAATATTAACGTTGTTAACAATTGGAACCATGGTTAATGTTAAGAACTGAAACCAAAGTAAATATTCGATCGAGGAAGTGTTCAGACTAGCTCAATCTCATGATTCTCATAAGATGGAAAAGTGAAAAAAGGGTGTGAATTTTTTGGAAGAGGAGGAGAATTTCGAGCTCATATTAAATCACTTGTGTCATATGCTCGTCAAAATGACGTCGCTTTTGTCCGATTAGATTATTCGACGAGATGGAATCGCCTATCCAATATATTTGCAAAGCTCGGCGATGATGGAGATGAGCCTTGGTTGCCATGGTTCGATCTGAATCTAGTGGTGGACTGGTGGGTTTAGAGAAGAAATGGAAGCGCGGTTTGTGAGACCCAGGAGAACTAGTTTCATGGTTGATAGTGAAGATTCAATCATCAAAGTGGAAACTGGTAACGGGTACAAAAATGTGAAGAAGAAAATTGAAAAAGGCCGTATTGCTTTCTCAAAACCGATTCATGTGAAATTTGAAATGGGCATAGTTGATTGATGACAGTGAAACGGATGTGAGTGATTCTGGTATTGCTGGAAGCATATATGCTTTCTTGTTTTGCATTAAGGGGTTATTTGAGAAGGTGGAACAACGTAAAACATCCATGAGCATATAGATATGAAAGTTTATGGTTGTGGACTTGTGGACTTGTGGTTGTGGTCCGGTGGAGAGCAATAATGTCGAGGAGGAAGAAGAAAGTAACAGATCTGGATTTCTAGATAATTAACCATGGTTCTCTAACTCTGTTAACGCACGTGACTCGGTTTAAGTGCATCAAGGTGCACTGAATCCGCTCCGCTACGATCATTCTTTGATTCCCGATTTATTTTTTTCAGATAGATTTGAAAATTTGAGGTCTAATTTTAGGTCAAAGACTCAAAGTGAGGGACACGGACATGAACACGGACACGGACACTATAAAGACAGGACAGTTGGAATTTTAGATGACTCGGAACACACAGTGTAGTAGCAGCCCAATCTAAAACGGTACCACGCTCGGTACTTTCAGTTCCCCAATAAAAACTAATATGTGAAGTAAAAACGCAAAAGAAAGAAGAAGAAGAAGAAGAAATTAAACTACACCGTCTACACTCACTGACGAGGTTTGACCCTTTCCTCTTTGTCTTCCTCTGCACCTGTCTCTGGTCTCCCAAATCAGTCCGCGCAAGCCCAGAAGAAGAAGATCTTCGGACTCCGATACCATTCACAACTACTCTGACCACTCAATTTCCGGCTTTCGTTAAAAGTAAGTATCTTTGTTTTTCAGGTTAAGCTCATCACTCTTTCAACCAACTCAACAAATTTTCTTATTGTTTTATGTGAAAAAATTGTGCAATCTGGCCTTTAATGCCTACCCAATGCCGCAACTATTCAGCAGCAGTTGAAAAGTTGTTGAAAGAGAAGTAACACATGCAATACATTGTTGATGAGAAAATGTGGTGAAGAAGCTTTGATTTTTGAGTTCTCAGATCTTTTAACTGAGCCTTTGTGTAACTATTTGGGTTAGTAGCAGTATTTGGTGGTATAGATATCATTGCTTAATCTATGGCTTTTGGTGTTGATTTCATCCATATTAATCATCTGGGATATTGGTCTAAATGTATGAAAGCAGAAAGCTTTGTACTTTGAGTTACCATCAGTAAATTTAGTGGAAAGTAGAAGTTGATATTGCTTCAAGATGAAGGTAGTTTACATGTTGACAACTTGATTATTGAAAGTAGCAAATTTCAGTTTAGTAGCAAATTTTGTATGCAAAAACCAGACCTACATAAATAAATGTTCATGCAATTTATCACATTTTAATGATCTTATGACAGTGGATTTGGAGGATGAGGAGGATGAAGAGGAGGAAGTTGGGGCAGTTGGTGGGCCTGCTGAAGTAAACATGGGCGGTTCAGAAGGAGGTCCTGTTGGAGAACCATATGTTGGTATGGAATTTGATAGTGAAGAAGATGCCAAGAAATTTTACACTGAGTATGCCAGGCGAGTTGGGTTTTCTGTCCGTGTTATGCAGCGTCGACGAGGTATTGATGGGACGACTCTGGCCCGTCGCCTTGGATGTAACAAACAAGGTTTCTCTCCCAACCATAAGGGGAAACTTGGACATGAGAAAAGGCCCAGAGTTAGTGCACGAGAAGGTTGCAACGCGACAATCTTGGTGAAGATGGATAAATCTGGTAAATGGGTGGTTACAAGATTTGTAAAGGATCATAATCATCCTCTCATTGTTACTGCCAATGAGTTCAGCACAGCAGTGAGCTTCTTCACGTTACTTAACTACCTGGATTATCTTTTTCCTTATTCTCATATATATATATATATATATATATATATATTGTTATCTGTCTAAGGGGTCCTTGTTTCTTGGTTGATCTTCTCCATTTTCCCCCAAATATTAATGTTTTGGTGATCTTACAAACCCAAACTGGACATAATGTCCTAATGATTATTCGCTTTAGTTGAATTTGATTATGCTTTGCAGTTTGCACACACATGTTATAACATATAAGAGAAGTTTTATGTCATTAGGGGCAACTATACAAGAGACATATATAGCATGGTAAATATACTATAGTAATGTTTATATCAGTTATATATCTTTGCATGGTCGCTGTATCAGGCATGTCGTTTGATTCTTTAGTGACAGACATTAAAGTATGGTTCCCTCGTCTTATATTTCACTTTACTGTATGAACTATTGATGAAAGGAAACCAAATATGGATCTGAGTAGTAGGGATAAGCAAGCACAGGAAAATGTTACAGTTTTCGTTGGAATAGTCCTTACTTTTGGGAAATTTCTGTGAATAGTGGTCTTATTACTGAGTTAAATGTAAAACGCTATACTCTTTCGGGTAAGGGCATCTCTCTAGCAAAAGACTTGGATGTGACTTTGTTGAAACGCTAAAGTTGGAAGTTGAAGCTCTCACAAAGTTGTATTATTACAGAAACTGGTGAAAACCAAAAGGCCTGCCCTGATTTACAATTTGATCATTTAATGTTGGAGAGTGAAATGTATTCTGTAAATGTTTGTTTTTAGTCTTTTTATATTTACTTTTTTATAGGTCTAACACATTTTGAATCAGATCAGTACTAGAGTTTCTACAAATGACTTGTCTGCTTATTCATGCTTGTAGGGTGACAAGGATAAGAAAATAGAGGAACTTATGATGGAATTGGATCATCAGGATCAACTATGTGCAGCTTATCGAGAAAAACTACTCAGTTTCATAAATAACGTTGAGGCAGAAACAGAAGAACTTTCTGCAAAGATACAATCGATTGTTGACAATGTGAGAAAAGTTGAATCCGAAACGCAGAAAAAATCTCGCTGTAGATAGCATTGTAATGGAAATTACCTCTAAGCTTATTTGCAACTTATGGGCTGGGTTTGTGAATCATTGGAATCCCACTCCATGAATGTACAGTGTTGAACTCTTGGTTAGAATCAGTTTCTGTTCATTAAAGAATGTGTCTTTTTATCTAACAGTCCACATTTTGACACAAACTTCAATTGTTTCAGCATAGGAACACCATTACACCTCTTCAGAAGACGCCACATTTTTATAGAGTTATAACTCCCAACTATCCTAGATAGCTGTTCTTATCTGTTCTTCTGTATTCTTTCGGATTTTACTGCCAACGATATGGTTCACATAATCGATCTTGATGTTCAATGAGCTAATGTATCTTCTGATCTTCTTTTCCTTGACAATGCATGCATCCTCAAAAACCTGGTGTTGCACGGTTGCCAACTAACATGAATGTTCATTGTTCAGTATAAAGAGGATTAATTATAATAAAAATCCCGAAATATGTTGTTACTTTCATTTTCATACGTAACTATTAAAAACTTTCATTTTCATACCTCAAGTTTCATTCCGTTAGCATTTTAATACTTTATTCACTAACACTATTAGATATTGAGGGCATTTTTGTCACTTCAGTTAATTTATTATTTCTAATATTTAATTAACAAAATAATATTTTTTTGAGTTACTTTCCAAAATCTTCAAACAAAACATGAAATAGAATACACAATAATTTCTTAAAACATATATTATTATGGATAATTCAATCCTATAGGTGTGTGTGTATATATATATATATATATAGGAGTAAATACTTGTGACACCCTGTAGTTTACACCTAAAATCAGTTTTGTCCCTCACTTTTTTTTTTAAACTGGTATACCCCTATACTTTGAATTTTCGACTGATTTGCCTTTTTCCCAGCTGGTTATGACTGTGACATGCTCATTAACAGTCTAAATACCCCTTCACTCTTATCTCTTCTAGCATAGTAATAGGGGGCTTAGACCTTGCTCTTAAAACCCAACCATTGAAGCTCTCACAAGCATTGTTAATGAACATGTCACAGTCATAACCAGCTGGGAAAAGGGTAAATCAGTCGAGAATTCAAAGTACAGGGGTATACCAGTTTAAAAAAAAAAAGTGAGGGACAAAATTGATTTTAGGTGTAAACTACAGGGTGTCACAAGCATTTACTCCATATATATATATAGGCCCGATCAGAGGCGCACGTCCGCACCGGGCTTAAAGTGCGGACGTCCCTTCGTTCTCCACCCTCTGACGCCGATGACGATGCGCCTCCACCTCAGAAGACTCCAGCAGCGTCCCCGACCACTTTCCCTCACCGACGAGTCTGTTCTTTTCCAGTTTTCCGACGAGATCACCCAAAACTTCAAACAAAGTTGATCTTGCCGAAAACTGGAATTCGGCGGACTCGTCGTGGAGGGAAAGTAGTTAGGGACATTGCTGGGGTGGAGGGGCACCGTCGTTGGTGCCGGAGGGTGGAGAACGGAGGGACGTCCACACTTTAAGGGCCGTGCGGACGTCCTCTCTCAAACGGCTCCGTGTGTATATATATATATATATATATATATATATTAAACGAAATAACATAAAATACCACAGTGGTGTTCCCATGGTCACCTAGTGATTAAGGAAATCATAGTCAATGACCGTTAGATGTAAATATAAGGGTGAAAAACAAAACAACTTAACTTTAAAATAATACTTCTCACCCTTGGATTTATATCCAACGGTGATTGACTATGATTTCCTTGGTCACTAGGTGACCATGTGAACATTACTGTAAAATACCAAAGCTAAATTAACTTAATAAATTAGAAGCCAATAAGAATAAGTGCATTGATGAAAAGGGGATGTTCTCAAGTTTGAACAATTTTAATGAAAAACCTAATTCGAATAACAATTTTAATGTAGAAGTTTTAATTTTAATTACAAAGATAATGAATTGACAGAAATACCCTTGAAATTAGCAAATTTTAACGGTATTAATAGATAAGATATTAAAATACTTACCGATTGAAACTTGCGGTATATATGAAAGTACAAGTTTTTAATATTTAGGTATACATATGAAATGAGCATCATAGTTCGGGGTGTAAATGTAATTAATCTTTATAAAGACTGTACACCTAATTTTTATATTTTTTGTTCTAAAATTGTGTTTGCTTCCAAAGTTCCGGTTCTACTTCATATACCAGAATATCACGTTCTGTTGAAGTGAACCTGGTCATTTTTGTTATTTATTCAGATTTTGGATTCATTTTGAATGGTCTAACATGCATGTGTTTCGATTTAGAATTCAGATTTACACAATAAGCAACAATACTCTTTTGTTTATTATAGTACATTAACATACAGATTTCAAGAACTGGTATGGTAGCGACATGCTTTTAGATACAAAACAAAAACAAAACAGAACAGATCGAATACAAGTACAATAATTTATTAAAGCTATCAAAAACATTAATAATTTGGAAGTTCTAGCCGAGAAGATTGTGCCTAATGGAATGCAATTCAGATAAAACATCACCGATATCCTTTCTGTTTGTTGGGGATTCAACAGAACATGAAACTCCTACACCAAGTATTGAAGTCAAGCACTCTTCAATTTTCTGTGCTCTAACACTCGATTGGTTGCGCTTGTTAGCTTCAGTGACATTGGTGGCGCCTTCTTGAAGAAATAGTGATTCTGAAATCTCCGAAACGCATTTAAGGTTCACATAAATATGAAGATTCAAGTCATCACGGAACATGTGATCGGTGGGTCTCTTCCCCGTAAACATTTCCAACATGAGAATGCCAAAGCTGTATACATCTCCGCAACGCATTTCTAAACCATACTAAATAGGTGTCATTGTGGTAAAGTAGTTTAAAGTTCACATCTAAAATCAATTGACAATGGATGAGGAGGCTCAAACCCTTATAAACCCACAAACAAAGTCTTATATTTCTGATATGAGATTGATATCTCAATACGTCCTCACACGTGTGGCGAATTTTCAAGCCTAGCATGTGGTCACTGGGCTTCACACGTGGTCGTGGGTAACCCGCTATGTTAGTGTGATAAATTGGTATAAGGTTCATATCCGAAACCAATAAACAATGAATGTAGAAGCCCAAACACTTATAAACCCATAAGCAAAGTCTCATATTTCCGATGTGAGATTGATATATCAACACATTGTTTTTGAGCTACACTAAAGCAAGGGAAGATAAAATTTTGATGCATAAGAAAATTACCTGGTGCAGCATAACCAACCGATCCTCTAATTCCAATGGAGCTTGATTGATTTCCAAAAACAATTGTGGTTGGTTCTGAGAGAAACCTTGACAGCACAAAGTCGGAAACATGACCAGTCATGTCACTATCCAAAAGAACATTACTTGGCTTGAGATCACAATGAACGATTGGTGTTTCACATTGATTGTGAAGATAACCCAATGCACTAGCAACATCAATGGCAATTCCGAGCCTCTGAATAAGACTTAAACTTTTGGGTGCTTTTGTTACTTCTTCGTTTCCAGTAGATGGATGCAGCCACTCCTCCAAGTTACCGTTGTCCATGAACTCGTAATCAAGAGCCTTAAAATCATTACCGTTGAAATTGATACTTGAACATGCAGTTCAGATTTTGACCAGATTTCGATGTCTAATATTTCTCAAAGCCTCACATTCGGCCAGAAAACTTTTAGATGCTCCCCGGTGTAACATGTTAAGCACCTTCACAGCGACAACTACGCTATCATGAGAAATAACTCCTTTGTACACAGACCCAAATGCACCCACACCAATCAAATTAGTTGACGAAAAACCATCAGTAGCTTTGAGGAGTGTAGCATATGAAACTTGCAAAACAGAGTTGCCCAAGTGCTTACTTCAGTTTCTTTTCTCTTCTTACGAAGAAGGAAAAGAGACAGAGAGACAGCACCACAGTCAGTCCCAAAAGAGTGAATCCGGACACCAACGAGATCATTAGCTTCGTTCTACGAGACAACCCTTCTCCTTTAGAGTCATTAAGCTCGCATCCATGAAGTCGAAGAATAGCCATACCTCCGCAGAGTCTATCATTTCCAGCAACTGAAGTCGCACTTGCATTCCTAAAAATACCACCAGTTGGTACTGCTCCCGAAAACTGGTTGAACGAAAATGTGGAATATCTCCTGACAAATTGTTGAGAGAAAGGTCTAAATCTCGAATCCCTCTAAAATCCTGCAAAGACGAAGGGATGAGCCCATCGAAGAAGTTGCCTTGCAAGTATAGGACTTCTAAGCTCTGGCAACTGCCGTGGCTATTGGGAAGTTCTCCTGATAACATATTGTTAGAAATGTCTGGCTGACCTACAACCTTCAACTTTCCAATCTCAACTGGAAGGGAACCAGTGAAGTGATTTCTTGACGAGTCCAAAAATATTAATGAAGAGAATAGACCAGTAAGTAACTGTTGAGGTATAATGCCATCTAAGCTATTTTGAGAAAGACCCAAATCTAGCAGCTTGTGACATTCTCCTAGGCTTGAAGGGATGCTGCCATTGAGATTATTTCCATCCAAGAAAAGATAGTTTAACATTGTTATATTTTCAAGAGAAGATGGAATGCTCCCGGAAAATTTGTTGCCCACAAGAGAAATTTGCCCAAACCTGGAAACTTTCCCAATATCTGTGGGGATGTTACCTCTGAAATTGTTATCCTCCATACCCAATACTTGCAAGTTCACGAGATTCACTAATCCAGTTGGGATGCTTCCGTGTAGATAGTTTCCTCCTAGTGAAAGCCACCTTAGATTGGTTGATAGATTGGATATTGATGCGGGAAGCGTTCCTCCAAAATTGTTGTAGGCCAAAGCTAACCGAGTCAGTCTTGTGGCATTGATCAAATCTGAGACAAAACTCAAGTCACCATGTAGATTATTACGACCGACACTGAATTTCTCAAAGTTATGGAGATCTCGTAAATCTGGGACTTGTCCAGTGAGGTTGTTGAATGCACATTGAAACACCACAAGATTTGTTGCATCAGATAACGAGGAAGGGATGGCACCAGTAAGTTGATTTTTGTCAACAGAAAACCATAGGTTGGGATGAGCATTGCCCATATTCGAGGGAAGGCTTCCTTGAATTTGGTTGAGTGATACCTCGAAAATAGCTATAGCAGAGAGGTTATAAATGCAGGAAGGGATGACACCAGATAATCGATTTCCGGGTAAAGAGAAATATGTTAGTTTTTCAAACTGGCAGAGAGAACTAGGAATGCTTCCTGTTATCCCTTGCATAAAATATCTCAAGAGACGAAAGGTTCCCCAAAGGAGGGATCTCTCCTGTTAAATTGTTGACTGACAAAAGAAAAACCTGAAGCTTTGACAAGGAACGCAGGTGGGGAGGAATTCTACCCACCAGATTGTTTACACTAAGATCTAGAGAGATGAGTTGGAAGCAATTGGATATGTTGGGAGGAATAGTGCCAACAAGTGAGTTATTATTTACATACAATACCTACAACCTATGCTAATGCCCAATTTGAGGAGGGATTTGATGAGTGAAGCTATTGTTCTCGAGATTTAGCACTCTTAAGAAGCTTAGATTTCCTACATATGGAGATATGGATCCCACCAACGCTAGAGAACCCAGCTCCATCTTTGTCAACCCTTGGCGATGTCGTCGGCCACAAGTAACACCATACCAAAGGCAAAAGTGAAGGGATTCATTCCATGAGCTTGTGACCCGGTTCGGATCATTTTGTATCTGAGCTTTGATTGCTAGCAGTGTCTGCCTATCAGTCTCATTCACGTCGAATTTCCTAGGATGGTTCAATTGCATGGAGCTACAACAGCTTAGAACTAATGAGGACACCAAAATCAATTTCATAACCAAAACGTCCCCCATCTCTCTTTTTTCTTTGGACTAAAGGGACTGAGATAAATACGGGTGGCGTTGGTTCATGAAATTGGTAGTTTTATGAGAGTCTGAGAGGCATGACAATCTAATTTATACGGTAGGAGGATTTAGAATATGTGATCAACAACTCAACAAGTGCGCAAAGGGATGGAGAACCACTGTTTGATTCGATCATTGCGTTCTTCCAGAAGAAGAATGACTAAACGCACTTGCTTCCAACTAGAGACGACTCTCATTTTCCAAAGACAGCTGTTGGTAGTAGTACTGTGTGCTTAGTGGTTGCGATACAAAGGGCAGCTACTATCTAGTTTCGTTTGGCATGATATTGATACAATGCCAGCTATGATAAGACTTAAAGCAGGGGATTGTTGAAGTAAATCATGATCCGAGAGCAACTTCAAACATATTGACAAAGTATTCCCCAATTCTAAGGGAGTACTTCCTGGGCCTCAATTTGGTTTTGTGCAATGAAACAATTGAGAGATGGGCTTCTCTCTAGTAACTCTCATGATAATCAAGATCAAGTGCAAGACTATAAATAGCGCTACCCGCGTCAAAGTTTATGTATCGGTATTGTGTGTGTGACAATGAGTAATTCGGCTAAAACGTGTCTAGTTCAAGACATAGTTCACTATGATTCCTTCGAATGAATGTTGTTTACACTAAAGCCTCGTTTGTTTCATGGAATTAAGGATTTGGGAAAGGAAAGTTGTTACTTTCCTATGTTTGGCGTGCACAAAAGAAACAACTTTCATTTAAGACAGAAAAATATGAGGGAAATTCAATCATTCCATCCTCCAAAAGATTCACTTTCCCTTTATGGTCGGTAGTCAGTGAACTACATTCCCCGCCCATAGACCAGTCATGAAACTTGTAGACCGACGTCTGGGCTACCTCGCCATAGTGAAAGATCATCGGTACCACATCGGGAAGGTGCTCCTCCAAGCTCCACAAGAAGGCACTATGATAAGATAAATGTATAGTTAGTCCCACATCGGAAACATGTAAAAAGATGGAACATTTCTTAGCTATAAAATGAAGGCTTCCCATATGTAAAAAAAGGTCTCTCTCTCTCTCTCTCTCTCTCTCTCTCTCTCTCTCTTTCCCGGGGAATGGTAACCACTCTATCCTGGAGAACTCTTGTAACACCTAAAAGCCTATTGGTCCAAATAGTGGAATCTTAAGTGGACGTAGCCATGTCTTCCGATGGCATGATGAACCACTATAAATATTTTCTTTGTGCGTATGTCTATGTTCTACCGTGCTTCTACACAGCCTACGGGTTCTTGCAGAAACAATTGGCGCCGTCTGTGGGGACCATTACAAAAAGTCATGTTGCTCTACCATCGGGTTAATGTAGGGAGGTCAGCCTAAAGTAACTAGTATGTAGGCCAAGAGATCCAGTAGGCAGGCCTAAGCCATAAGATGACAATGCAAGACCCGCCAGGGATATCTTTACCATCGGGTCCTCACCAAGGGCCCGACTACAACGTCTCCAAGCAGCACCCGGAAATAATTAATCGGGATCTTGGAGAAATAGTTAATGTGGGGATCAGCCATGCATCACTGGTGTCCCGTTGGCAACTTTACAGAAATCTATTTCCAATTCATCGCCTTCAAATTCTCCCACCACCCAGCATGAAAGGGAAATGCAGAGATGTCAAATTCATGATATGAGCACAAGGAAGGCAAGCTGTGTTTGAGCCAAATGATATTTTTATGCTAATAATAATACTTTACTGGACTGTAAAATGTCTATGTGAATATTAATTACTTCCCTAGCCGTTTCCAGCCGGCAAGCCCAAGTTTTTTTAAAGTTTACAAATAATGGCCCGTCAACAAGACCACACGAGATGAATTGCAGGGTATGGAATGACTCCGCGGACTAACAGATCTCGCGCGCTTCACGCGGTATACACACAGTTCGCGTGAAATGCCTCCGCGCGGAATAACTTTGGCATCAGGTAAGGCGGAGTGCATCTAGGCGAGCTGGCAAACCGGCTTGTTAGTTCGCGAAGTAGACGTATGCGGAGTCCGCGGAAAACCTTTTTAATAGTTTTAGACTTTTACCAGTCTTTGACATGCTTTGGGCCAATCCCTGTGGCCATTTTTAATGAAAAAGCCTTCTTTTTGGCTCGCGGGCTGCAATAGCCCGTGAGGTGGAATTTAGCTTCAGGAGTCCGCGGTCCGCGCGAGTTATTAGTTTTCTACATGGACTGTGGCCCCCCGCGGGATAAAGATTGCTCTTAATTTCGCTTCGCTTGGAAGTCCAGGCCTTTTCCTATGCGGACTGTGCGAACTGGATATGTGTCACATAAGGATTGGTCAGCATGGGAGGAATAATGTCCTTATGCTTTACGTTGCAGAGTCCAACATGGATTCTGATTATCTTTCTTTTGCGGCAAGTTGAGCTCCCACTATATAAGAGTCTCGAAGGCTTACAAAAGAGACACACAACAATCAATTACAAATAACACAAACCAACTACAACCTAGTTTCTTTCGAGCTACCTCAAAACCCCAATTCTAAGCGCACCGCTGCCTAGGATTCTTCAGAGCCCTCCGGACTCTACCCCGATTCCTCGGAATCTTCCCTATAGTTGCTCTGCTCACGCCGCCGTGAGTATCGACGGCCTTGTGCTCGTAAATTCCTCATCTGAGGTGGCACCTGGAACCCCTTCCGCCTGATTCAAGAAGTCAAGCGCACGCAATCAACCTTTTCCTCGTCCGCGAGGTGGCACGCCCGTACCACTCCCCCTTTCTCTTTGTTCGCTATTCACCTCTGCTCCTCACGCTGAGGATCGTGGCCAAAACAAGCTGCATCCTATTTGTCTGATCTCGCCGGTAGGTCTGCTCCGCTTGTATTATGTCATCTTTAGAGTGCATTCATGATCATTCTCGATACAAACCGGCACCCGATCAACCGGGCAAATCCCCCAGAGAAGCTTCCGGGTAGGACCCGATTATCTCTCCCGGGTCTTGTTCATCAAATCACCAACCAGAAACAATTTGCCGGGCTCTAGTAGGCTTCAGCGGCCTACATATAGTTGTATCCATTTTTTGAGTTCGGTATCTAGGAGCATCCATCTGCTCGAAGGGCCAAGTGAATCATCAGAATCCGCTGGTTTCTGGAAGAAGAGTTATCAGGGTCTACCTGGTGAGGTCATACATTGCGCGCGAAGCGAACTAGCTCGCTGGGTGATGCCACTCCGCGCAAAACGAACTCAGCTCACCTGGTGATGCCACTCCGCACGAAGCGAACTCAGCTCGCCTGGTGATGCCACTTTCCCCGGGAAGCGAACTCAGCTCGCCTGGTGATGCCACGGGGGACGTGTAATCGATAATCGATAATCTATCATGGATCGGTGAGACCAATCGGGATCACGACGCCGGAGCTCTCCGGAGACCAATCTAGGGGAGTTCACTCTGTACACCCAGCACCCTACTTTGGCCACCTGTAAGGCGCCTTCAGAAAGCTTCTGGATGATATCCTTATCTGTAATCCTACCGATGGCACCCACTTTGCTTACGGTGCCAGGGAGTCGAGAATGCAGCTCTAAACGAAGTCATGCCCGAGAACTCGTATGAGGCAAAAGAAAATGAAAAGATAGGCCCCTAGAGAGTTGCTATAGGCACTGAGAAGTTGATTTGTGCACCATGTTGTAGAGCGCAAACCATTAGGATCATCCGGACATGCCTCCAACCTCCTACTCCTGAATGAGTTACTCACCAGGCCTCTACGAATTTGATAACCCGCTGATTTGACAGGTGGCCAGGTTGGGACAGTCCACAGATCTGATGATCGGAGTTCAAGCAAGAAACAAATGTCACCTGTCGGTTTCATCAACGAGCGGGAGCTAGAACGCGAAATCTAGCTTTAAGTTTCTCGCCTTGGTCAGCATGCCCGACAAGCCTGTTATCTTGTTGATAGATATCTTCAGGAGAAACTCTCTTTTCTTAGAACGATCACCCCGGGAGCTAGTTGCCGGTTGCAGCTAGCTGGTCAAACACTGCCCAGGAAAGGATGTGCGGAATGAGGTTGGCTGATTCGGACTCTGCCATTTGCTTTTTCGTGGAGTCTCAGCACGCGAAGCCATCTCGCGCTCGCCTCTACACTCATGCAAACTTCGCCTCTTGGTCCTCTGCAGAGTCTCAGTGCGCGAAGCCATCTCGCGCTCACCCCAAGTGCATGCGGACTCCGCCACTTGGTCCTTTGCGAGGTGTCTCTTGAGCGAAGCCATCTCACCTTACAGACTGCTTCTACAGGAAGCCACTTCTTAATTCCATGCGAAGTCCTCATGTGAACTCTATTATGCAATATCGCTGGCAGGCCATCACTTATAAATTCATTATGTTGAGCATGTTTCGTTGTCGAACCAAATTATGACATCAACACCTATCTTGGTTCGGAACCCGAAAACAACTCTCTGGTATAAAAATGAAATCCTGTTATCGGAAGCACAACGATACATCTCTATCGGGAGGTTGGGTCATCCTCCCGGCAGGCAACAACTGCCAGGAAGGAATCATCGGCTCCTGATGGTTAGGGTCTGGCAATAGGAATGCATGAACTTAACTGGTGATGATCACAATCCTGTAGATGAGAGCAACAGGACAATCATCTGCTCTCGGAAGGTACTTATTTCGGCTCCCCAACTACAGGCCAACTGCTATGGACACCCATCTTATTATGTCCAGAATAAGTCCTTCCCGAAAGCAATTTAATCTCCTTGTGAAACTCGGTCCCCATGTGTTTCAAATGTTTAAGTAGTCTGTGATCAAAGCTTCATCTCCCTCCTGCTGTTGGGTTCGCTCTTAAGGGCAGAAGGATATCCGAATTCCAGGCTTCCCTATGGGTGATCATCTCCGGGAGCCTCCGTCAAGCATTGTCTTTTGGTCTGGACACCCGTCTTCGTATTATGGTCACCCGGAGAGCCTGGAATGAATTACACCGGGACTAAAAAAAAAATACTATGGACACCCGGAGCTATTTATCTGGAAATAGGCAGACCCCGACCGTACTGGCAACAAGGATTCATCGTCCGGGAGTAGTACGGGCATGAATCAACACCTCCTATGTGCACCCATTCGGCATCTCTTTCCACAGATAAGCCTTCATTTAATTGTCTTCTAAGAAAATACATGCTTCACGTACAATTATATCATGGTACGAACTATGTAACATGCAGTCCATGACCACTATTATCCATTCAAATGTACGTAGATACTCCTGCTTCCCAGACATTGAATAGAGAGTTCCAAGTCTTTATGATAGGGACGTTGTGAGAAAAGATAGCAGGAAAATTGTAAGTCACGGATAAGTTCCACTGGGAGGAAGCATGCAACAACCGTTTCATGAGATTCTTATACCCGAGCAAGAACCAACGGGAAGCATACACGAACTAAATTGCATGAACATACCCCGAGAATGTATCACCGAGAAGCATGCATGCGTGAAACAACTAACGCCATGGAAACTGTAAGTCTTTTGTACAGCTCCCGTAGATTGGGAGTTGGGCAGTTCATATCATTACCTTCACACGGAGAATACTGGCTTGATAAACCATGCTGGGATAATACCCCGCGCTCGAGTAGAAACACATGATATGTAAAGGTTCGCTACCTTCGTCCCACATTGGAAATAAGACATGTTCAACATATGTCCTGAGTATAGACTTGGGGGGACTGAGCTCGCCCGAGTGTCAGCCCTCCTGGGCGAGGCAGACACCTCTGCTCGCGTGAACTTATTTTGAGCGGAGCGGACTCCTCAGCTCACGTGGTCATTATGCGCAGAGAGAACACAGCTCACGTGAAAGTATTGCACGCGGAGCGAGCTCCACAGCTCGCTTGTAGGCAATGTACGCAAAGTGAACTCATCAGCTCGTACATGGTCCCGGCACGCGGAGTGAACTCTACAGCTTGCATGGTAGTCCTGGCTCGTGGAGCGCACATGTCAGCTCGCGTGTTTAGTCTTTATGGTGGGAGGCGAACAC
Source organism: Fragaria x ananassa (assembly GCA_034370585.1). NCBI lineage: Eukaryota > Viridiplantae > Streptophyta > Magnoliopsida > Rosales > Rosaceae > Fragaria > Fragaria x ananassa. The sequence goes on from CP139769.1 coordinate 21,409,379, forward strand.
CTCAGTTCGCGTGTAGCATATGAGCATGCATGCTGGTCAGTAGGTTTTGGCATTCGTCCGAGAGGGAGGCATAAGTCAATGAGATCCCCAATAAGACCAGGCGGGATCATGTTACTAAAATCCCCATAAAGACCAAGCGGGATAGGCATGAAACTATCTTCCCTTTAAAAACGGAGCAAGTGGCTTGATAAACCACGGACGACGTTAACACCCCGTCACTCGAGTAGTAACACCGGATATGGAAAGGGCTCGCTACCCTTGTCCATGAAAGTATATCAATTGGCACGAGACGGACTCCTCAGCTCGCCGAAGTGTCAGCCCTTCTAGGCGAGGCGAACTGTACAGCTCGCTTGTAGGCATTGTACGCGAAGCGAACTCAGCTCGCCCGAGTGTCAACCCTTCTAGGCGAGGCGAAGCGGACCCCTCAGCTTGTGTGTAAGTATTGTACGCGGAGCGGACTTGGGGGGACTAGGATCGGGTGCCCGTTGATAACTAATTGATCTATGTGCATTTTATATGTTAAGTCCCGTCCAGATTATGATTGTTATAATCTCATTGGTTTGTTAAAATTCATAATATTCTACTTGTAAGTCAATTTGCATATATGAGTATGCGTGTAGGTCAGTAGATTTTGACATTCCACCGAGAGAGTGGCATTGGACGTTCAGTATTACACAATTGCATGGACCATTTTGCTTTTCGATAATTATTATGCCATATATATACTTGGTTAGCCCCATAATTGTGTCAATCATTTGTTCATTGTGAAGGTACAACAATCCTCACCCCGCCGAGTCGGGAGGGTTTTTTTTTATATCTTATAGGCGGACACCACAGCTCGCCCAGTAATGTAGTTCTGTGCGAAGCGAACTCCTGCAAAGCTCGCATGCAAACTCACCTCGCGTGGTAGTCATAGTGCGCTGACTCCTCAGCTCGAGTAGTCATTATGCGCAGAGCGAACACCGCTCGCGTGTAAGTATTGTAAGCGGAGCAGACTCCACAGCTCGTGTGTACTCAGTTCGCGTGAGCGGACTTAGCTCGCCCGAGTGTTAGCCCTCCTGTGCGAGGCGGACACCATAGCTTGCCTGGTTGTGTCAGCCTTTCTGTGCGAGGCGGAGCCGTTCAACACACTTCTTGAGTACAGACTTGGGGGGACTAGGACCGGGTCCGTGTTGGGGACATATGACTAGTCTATGGGCATTTGGTATATTAAGTCCTCATTCAAGATGTGTCTTGAACATGAACTTGGGGGGACTTGTAGTCGGTAGTCAGTAAACTATCTTCCCCGCCCATAGACCAGTCATGAAACTTGTAGACCGACGTCCGGGCTACCTCGCCATGGTGAAAGATCTTCGGTACCACATCGGGAAGGTGCTCATCCAAGCTCCACAAAAAGGCACCATGATAAGATAAATGTATAGTTAGTCCCACATCGGAAACATGTAAAAAGAGGGAACCTTCTTTAGCTATAAAATGAAGGCTTCCCATATGTAAAAAGGAGCTCTCTCTCTCTCTCTCTCTCTCTCTCTCTCTCTCTCTCTCTCTCCCGGGGAATGGTAACCACTCCATCCCGGAGAACTCTTGTAACACCCAAAGACCTATTGGCCCAAATAGTGGAATCTTAAGTAGACGTAGTCATGCTCTCCGATGGCATGGTGAACCACTATAAATATTGTCTTTGTGCGTATGTCTATGTTCTACCGTGCTTCTACACAGCCTACGGGTTCTTGCAGAAACACCCTTTTACTTTCCCAACATTAAATGTGTATTAATTACATAGCATAAATACATTTATATCTTTTTGAAAATTTTTATTAACAATTTTATCTATGAAACTTGTCAACTATATATTTTGATATATGAGGATATAAATGAGATTTCAAAATGATTTAGTTTCCTTTCCTTGCACAAACCAAACATCAAAATGAAAACAAACTCATGTTTTCTCATTGATTTCCCAATGATCCCAAACAACGGAAAGAAAAACTAATGTGAAGCTTATTTTACTTTCACATGGAAATACAAAGGAACAAATTTCTAATTGGTATCATGTGTGTGACAATAAGTAATTCGGCTAACACGCGTCTAGTTCAAGACATAGTTCACTAGGTTCAAGTCTGGAAGACATCTACACTTATTACATGGTATTAAAGTTACCCAAATTTGTGACTACAAGGATTGTATCTTGGAGTTTGTAGACGACCTTCATAACCTCCACGTGAGGAGACATCTACAGCATAAGGACAACGTTACTCTCCAATCCCCTTCTTCTTTTATATTATTTATGTTTATATTACATGCTTACTTAATTTGATTTTTTATTATATTTATAATATATGATTTCTAACACAATATTTCCAACATATACTGCTTGGCTGCTTGATGCCTTTGTGCCGACTATGATTGTGGTATCACAACATCATAGAGGTTATTACACTTTTGATTTTTATTTGTTTCTTCTAGACTATAATGGTGTTTGCTTCCAAAGTTCCAGTTCCAGTTCTACTCCAGATACCAGCATATCCACAAACTGTTGAACTGGACCTTGTCAAATTTAATTTATGATTAATTTCAGTTTACCCCATGAGGTTTAAGGTTAATATAGTTTCATTTCTCATAATTTTGAAAATTTACTCTCTAAAGTTTCTAATTTTCATAAATCAGATACAATTGCTAAAATTCCGTCTAATTTGAAGATTAAATGATAGTATGAAATCTTAGAAAAATGTCATAAAAAATGATTTATGTTGTTATAAGACTATTTTAACATTTTTAGTGAGTTATGAAGTCAAAATTAATGTCCGAATTAAACGGAATTTTAACAATTGAACATGATTTATAAAATTGAAAACTTTAGAAGGTAAAACATCAGATAAACTGAAAGTAATCTTTTAATTTATTTATTCCTCTCTGCTTAAACGTCGTCGTTTGTGCACCAATGCACTAGATTAATTGACCGGTACGAACCTCTGGGTGTACAGACCTCTGCAAATTCGACGCTGAGTTACACTGTTTTGGATTCTCTCATTTCGTTTTTTTTTTTTATTATTATTATTTTTATAAAACAAGTGAGAACTGATGAAAGACTGAAGCTTTGGTATTTCTCACCTCCCGATATCCAGGTATGAGATTCTTTTCCGAAATGCAAGACTTTGGGTTTGAAAGTTGTGATAATTTAGAGCAAGCAATTTTTCTGAACATTTGACCTCAATTATACATGGGTGCACTTGAATTCGTATGTTTTATATTAGATTATGTAGCTTCCTCAAAGTAGCTGAATAATCTTAGGTGGGTTTGCTGCTTGCAGAGTTGTGATGGGTGTAGAGCTTTTTGTAAGAATTTGGTTCTAGAAGTAACAATGGAAACCGAGAGTTACAACAACATAAATAACAACCCATTTGATTCAGATGAGAGCCAAAGTTGTGAGCTTCCAAATGACATTGATTTATGCTCAGGTGAAGTAGATAAGATTATAGAACAGTCTAATGGAAGCTCACATTTGATGGGTAATCCGATAGAGCCTTACATAGGAATGGAGTTCAAGTCTAGAGACGGTGCTCGAGAGTTTTACATTGCTTATGGCAGGCACACTGGGTTTACAGTTAGGATTCATCACAACCGTCGTTCGAGGATGAATAACATGGTGATTGGCCAGGATTTTGTTTGCTCGAAAGAGGGTTTTCGTGACAAGAAGTATGTGTATAGGGACAATAGGGTTCTCCCTCCACCACCTGTTACAAGAGAAGGTTGTGCTGCAATGCTGAGGGTAGCTTTGAGAGATGGGGACAAGTGGGTTGTTACCAAGTTTGTGAAGGAGCACAATCACACATTAATGTCTCCGAGTAAAGTTCCATGGCGAGGATCTGGGAAAACCTTGATCAATGAGGTGTGTGTCTAAATCTCTATGATAAGTAGGACGTTTTATGACATTTATGAAGTGATTTTGAGCTGTAAAGTGTGTGCAGACATGACAGATTATGCATTATTCTACTTTCTGACTGATAAGCTGATCAAAATTTTTTGGAACAACGTAGTTCAGTGTATGGGATGAATTCCATAGTTTTTTTTTTTTTTCCTGGTACTTGACTTATTTTGTATGCACATTTTTGAACTTTTTGAATGAAATTGCTGCTGAGGGCAATGTTCTTAAAATAATGAAAGCATAGAACGAATTTTCTGTAATGATGTGACAATGATTCCCAATCTTTTGTTTAACTTTTGTAACTGATACTGCACCTCTTATGGTATCATTTGTAGGATGAGAAGGATAGGAAAATTAGGGAGCTAACCATTGAACTGAGCAATGAAAGACAGCGATGTAAGCGAAGATGTGCTGCTTATCAAGACCAACTGAATAGGCTTCTGAAAGATATCCAAGATCACAGTGATCACTTGTCAGAAAGAGTTCAAGATATAGTGAAGAACATAAGAGAACTAGAGAGTGAGCAGTATGAAGACTCAGAATAGCAATGCTACTTGTACATTGTTCCGAGGCTTGATGCAGATGCTAATTTAACATTAATTTGTCTTGGCCAATGACTTAGAGTTTGATGAACACCCTAGAGGATATTGATGTCATTGCCTCCTTCAACGTATTGCTTAGTTTAGGGCCCCGAAAGAAGAAACATTTGTGCCTTCTTAGAAGGCATCATTTGTCTGTAATCTATTTCATAATTTATGGGAGGCCATTTTCTCAATACAACATTTTAGCACAAAAGAAAGTTATCCTGGCTCCAAATGTTAACATTCACAAGAAACTAATCTAACAATTGCAATGCAATCTTAAACAATTTACAAGCATCTCATCTTCTTTTCTTCTTTAAAAGTGAAGCAGCACGCAGAAATATCCTATCTACCTCATCAAAGTTTGGCAAGCCAGCATTTTCGTTCGGTGATTTAGCCTTCTTTGAGTCCATGGATATTTTACGCAGATGATCCTCAAAATCATCAGGCTCTCCATCACTTTCAACTTGGAACTTCTCAAATTCTTCCAAATACAGAGGTCGTTGCACTTTGTTCTCACTCTCCTTTTCAGAATCGGTCTCAAAAATATCTGATAAATCTTCTGAGTCCGAAGCCATATCTTCATCTGTTACAGGGTCATCCTCAGGGATCTCCTTTGCTCTATCCAAAATTTCTTTGAGCTTATCTGAAGGCTCGAGATTGATGTTTGAGGAGCTCCCAGACTCTACATTCTGAATGCCTTCTGAAGTTTCTTCAATTGCATCAGAACTGAATTCAACTTTTCTTTTGGCTTGTGCTCTAAGCAACTCAAGGTCCTGTTTGAGCTTTGGAATGTGCTTCCTTACTGCTCGAAGGCCATCCATATACTTCGATTTATCCAAAGCCTGTAAGGGGCAGGAGAGAACAAAAGGAGAAAATTGAGAAGTAATGATGGACAGTTTCAAGTATATTATTAAGGCTCTAGTTTTAATTTCAACATCTGACCGGTGTTCTGTGATCAAGATATCTAGTTTCTACTATGCAAAGTGGACACGCCCTACCAAATTCTATGATGAAATTGCATAAAAAGCAGCATACACCCCCAAATTACAGCCGACAGAATTAAGCACTCACAAACTTTTGAGAACATTTTAAGAAAAATTTGCAATCACTTCCATCGAAGACATATTTAGCACTTGAATGGAAAAATGTATGTGGAAGTTAGAAAGCAGACCACAACATTATGCAGTGTTAGGATGCACTCAATGCAGAACACAGATATGTACAAGTCATAAAATAAATAGAACTAGAGGGAGAGCACAACCTTCTTCCTCGAGAGAGTGATCCTAGGTGACATGATCTCTGTCGGTGGCTGAGAATAGTTCTTCCCTCTATACATAATAATCGTGTATTCCTCGTGAATTCCAAGCACAATCCCTCCCGTTAGCCTCGCCAGCTCAGAAGCAATATCCTTAACCTCCTCAGGTGAGAATGTCCTCACTATCACCTGCAGAGTCTGATGTTTCTTCCAATGCAAGTGCATATTCAAAATCACACCCTGGTATATCCCCCGCCTTCCGACAGGCACATAATTCTTGCACTTGAGCCCCATCTTCAAGAAGAAGAAATGCTCCTCTGGTGTCAATATCTCCGGATCATGCGCTGTTTCTGCCGACTCCCTAGGCTCGATCTTCCTAAGAGCTTCCAAAAGCCTTTCCTCTTTCTTTTGAGCCTGCTGACAACACCACCCAAATGCATAAGCACTTAAATCATAAACTCCAACACTTTACATTATCATAAACCCAAATTGTTTACCTTTCTCAATTTGAATAGTATCTTTTCTTCCTGGGTCATTCTCTCGAAATCTTTCTTCTTCTTGTACCTAAAGAACTTGAGCCACCTCACCACAGCTCGTTTCCCCTTGAGCTTCTTCCTCTTCACTTTACCATTACCATTACCACCGCCATCCCCCGAATGCTCCAATGGCGCCACAGGTTTCAGCTCCGGAGCAAAATGCACCCATCTGTGACCCTCCAATGGAAACATGGCAATACCAACTGGGTCAACACAAGCAGGCATTTCGTCGAACACCTTGCATACAACACCACCCAAGCTACTGCATTGTGAGATTATAATAAGAAATGCTGAATTGGATTAAAAGGGTATGTAAAATGATGGGATTTTGAGATAGAAAGGTACCTGCTTTTGAGAATGTTGAGATAATTATGGGGTTTGAGAAAACGCGGGGAACAAGAAAGAGTCATCCGGACTAGTTTCTGCATTTGGGTCTCAGCTATTTGGAAACCCAAAATAAGAAGAAGACGAGTTTAGCACATTTGAGTTGTACCCTTTTGAAATGAGGCGTCTGGGAGCTGTAGTGGTGATGGAATTGAATTGAATTTGCTTCAGTTCAGTTATGATACAAACTTGCCAGTATAGCCTCAATTTGGGACCAAGTGAAATCAGCGGCATACAACTGACGACTCAGGCGCTAACGTTTTATGACAATTTTTATATGGATTAATATCAGTTTACGGTCTTAAAAATTAGGGTTAACATCATTTCACTTTTTATATTTTTTATTTTAAAAATTTATTTTCTAAAGTTTTCAATTTTCATAAATCATGTCTAATTGTTAAAATTTTGTCTAATTCGGACGTTAATTTTGACTTCATAACTCACTAAAACGGCTAAAATAATCTTATAACAACATAAATCGTCTTTTAAGACATTTTTTTTTCTAAGATTTCATGTTATCATTTAACCTCCAAATTAGACGGAATTTTAACAATTATGTCTGATTTATGAAAATTAGAGAATTTAGGGGGTAAATTTTTAAAATTAAAAGTATGGGGAGTGAAACGATATTAACTCAAAATTTTAAGGAGATAAACTGAAATTAATTCTTTTTCAATTGAGCCCCTCATCGTAATTCAATTCTTTTAAGATTTTTTACACCAACATAATTTTTTCTTCGACTGCAAGGTAGAGTAAACAAGATTACATAGAACCTAATGATAATCAGCACCAAAAACTCTAAACGCATGATTAGCATGGAAAGGTAGGCTTTGAGATGATTAGAGTGTTTAAAATACGTCAAAGCATCAGCAACAAAATTAGCTTCTTATCATTATCAGTCTCAAGGCCACTCTCATTTAATACCAGTCTCGGTTCTGCTCCGAGAAATTAGGAGAGCTTTCTCTCACCCTAGCATTCTAGCGCAGCCTCAAACCCTAACACCCGTCTCCTCCACTCCATCTCTTCCATCCCAGCTTCTCCCTTTCGTCATTCCCTCAACACTCTTCTCAGATGTAATACGCCATATTTTCATATCAATTTTCTTGTATTATTTCTGAAATTAATGAAGGATTATTGATGGGAAATTCTCATTCGTTTGTGTGAAGTTAAAGTTTCGGGAGTCAATTATTTTTAGGTGATTTGACTTTTAAGAGGCCAAAAGTTGACTTTCTTATCTGTAAGTTATGTTCGATAACTTCCTTCATGAAAGTTGTAGAGTTTGATGATATGAGTTCGTAGACACGCGGCACGCATAAAACGGATGTTGTATGAAAAAGTTACGATCAGAGGAAGTTAGGTTTCGTTTTGGAAAGTGTATAAGTAGAAAATGTTTGAGCCAAAGGGCATTTTTGTCTAAATAATAATACTTTACTGGACTGTAAAATGACCATGTGAATATTAGTTACGTTCTTGGTCCGCATTGTGATCGGCGAGCCTAAATTTTTTAAGTTTACAAGTAAAAGCTCGCCAATAAGACCACGTGAACTGAATTACAAAAACTTCGCGCGATATGATCTCGCGCGGGATTACTTATAGACATTTCGCCTAGGTGAAATGAAATATATCAAGGCGATGTTGGCGAACTGGCTCGCATGAGGGACTTCGCAAGGAAGCCATAGGCGGAATCCGCGTACATCACATTGATCGTTGAAGACTTTCACCAGTCTTTGACATGCTTCGGGCCAATCCCTGTGGTCTTTTAATATAAAAAGCTCTTCTAAGGCCCTCAAGCTTGAAAGACCCGCTAGATGGAATCAGTAGCCCATGCGGAGTGTGCGAAATGGACACGTGTCATAAGTTGATTGGTCCGCGTGGGGTAAACCTTGTCCTTGTGGGATTAGAGTTTCAAAGTTTCAACTTGGATCCTAAGTTATCTTTCTTTTACCGCAAGTCGGACTACTATATAAAGGGGTCGAAGGCTCTCACCAAACACACATAATCTCTTCACAAAAACAGACAAAATGCAAATCAGTTACCCTTCGAGCTACCTCGAAACCCTAACCCTAAGTGCGCCGCCGCCTTAGTTTCAGAACCCTCTTGGACTTACCCCCGATCTCTGATTTCTCTATTGTTGCTCTGCTTGCGATATACCGTGAGTATTGATCGCTTTGTGCTCGTAAATTTCTCATCTGAGGTGGCATCTGAAACCCCCCCCCCCCCCCCGGCTGATCAAGAAGTCAAGATCTTGCACGCACTCATACAACCCTTTCCTCGTCCGCGAGGTGGCATGCCCGCAACACTCCCCCTTTCTTTGTTTGTTATTTACCTCTCTAATTTCTACCGAGAGGATCGTCGCCAAAATAGAAAAATATGTGAGTTATTTTTAGAAACCCTAAAATTGCACAAAGCCCTTTCGGTTTCTCTCTCTTCCTCCCGACTCCGTCTTGCACCCTCACCTTCACCAACTTGAAACTCAGCCGTCCGGCCACCATTCGGGACGTTGTCGGTCTCGTTGGGTTCACAGGACCACCGCCTCCAAGTCTAGGGCAATGTGGCGCGGTGGTGAAGACGAAGACGACGCTAGCAGTTGATGCCTTTCGGTCAGAGTCAGCAACGCTGTCGCGATTGGAATCGCCGTTTATGGCGGTGACGAGCGACCACCTTAGGTGAGTCTGGGTCCTCTCCTCCTTCTGGTTGTGGCTAGGCATAGATTGAAACAAGTTTTTGAGTTTTTGAACCCCGAATTTGCAGATTGAAGCTTGAGTCCGTGGTGATGTTTCGAGGTGTTTTCCGGCCTATTCCGGGCGAACTGGTTGAACCTTCAGGTATTAAAGTTGCTCACCATGCTTTAATCTACAAGTTTCATGTTATAAGTTTGCCCAAATTTTAAAGTTGGTGGAGGCGCGTAGAGCTCACTCGCCGCCGCCTGTGGCAGCGCGTCTGGTTGTGTTGTGGCTTTAGTTTTCTGTGGTTAGCTAGCTCTTGCTGTTGTGAGTTTGTTAAAAGGTGGAAATTCTAGGTTTTGAGCAAGATTTACGTGTTAGGACTTTAAGTTTAATCTTAGGCTTGTGTGAGATTTGAGTTTAGGTTTTAAGGATTAGAGACAGCTTTATTGTGTCATTAAGTTAGACGACTTTGAAAAGTTGTCCTCTCTTGAGCTAATGGTTAGTTTAAGGGTGTTGTGATATCCTATAGTACTTTGGTTACTAAGGTTATTAATTGTGTGATTTTAGGTGATTTGTGAAGTTGTGATTTGACTTACTCTTGTTGTTTTGTGGAAATCGCAGTGGGATTATATAGGTGAGTAAATCTCACCATTGTTCACTTTTGGACCAAATTTTATTATGGTCATTTGATGTTGATGTTGAATTTAATAATATGCTATTATTTGTTTTAAAATATATGAGCTTGATTGCCAACGGCTCATAGGTAAGATAAAACAAGTTTTCCTTATATGTTTATTTTTGAGGTTCTTGTTATCATAATTTTATTGATTATTGATAAATTATTCTTATGGAATATCTATATTGATCATATAAATATATCTATGTGGAATGACATAATTTTATGATGTGATCTTGTGTTGTTGATGATGATGTTGTTAAGGTGAGCTGTGACTTGGTTGGTTAAGTTGTTTAACTGACAACTTTGAGGTCATGAGTTCAAACCTCACGACATATGTAGGGTGTGTGAGTTATTAATAAATTTTTTTTTAAAAAGAAAAGAAAAAAGATGATGTTGTTATATTGTGAATTGTTGTTAAATAATCAAATCGGGTTCCAAACCTTTAATCGGGTGATTGGTTACGATTATGATGTTATTATTATTTTATGATTTATTATTGGACAGTCAAACTGGGTTCCAAGCTTTTGGCCGGGTGATTGGTTATGGTTAAGAATAGAGCTCTAGTCCGTCTGTCGGTGTAGGTCATGAAAGATACCTTATGATATCTGGGACCCATAGGTACATAAATTGTTGTTGTAGGTCATGAGAGGTATTTATTAATATCTGAGACTCATGGGTACATGTTATTTGTAAAAATGTTGGATTTGTGGAATCAATTATTGATGTAAATTTCTCTTGTGATATAATTGAATGTTAGAAGTATTGAGTTATTTTTTGGAGTTACTCATACAAGTTTTTTAGTTTTCCGGGTTTGTTGTTACAACCCGTTACACCAATTCTTGGTATAAGGGTTAGACTTAGAACTATAGGTGAGGATTAACAGGGTTGAGGCGGAGGCTTAGTGGTAGGGGGTTTTTTTTGTACACTGTATATTTTTATATTTGGGTAGACAATATTAAACTCATGTGAGTGTTTTCATTATCTTGATTTTCAAGATTATGTAAACAAAGAAATGTAATATTTAACTCAGTGTTGAGTTGTGCACTTGTGTCACATTTACATTCCCGTATTGAGTTTTAGTTTTCTATGAAGTTTGTTTGAAACAGGTTTTGAGATTATAATATTTTAAGATATATCATGCCGAATTTTTGAAATTTATCCTTTAAAAAAATTAGGGTGTGACATCAAATCCCTACATAATCTAGAGAACCCTATTACTATAATTTGATTGAAGGCTTCAATGGTCCTATCCTTGGATGGCGTCGTCCCTGAACTTTAACAACATCAGATTGCAGTTGGTTGTGGTGGCAGCTGACTAGCCACAGCCTGACATCGTGGTGAGATTGATTGGGTCTGGGCACTGGTCCCTAACAGCTGCGACAAATGTTGTAATGTACCTGAAGGTATGGCTGTCGAAGATTCGTAGATGGTGGCCGGCAAGAGAGACGTTGTTGGCCTGGAAAAGAGAAGGGATTTGATGCTGATAAGGTATGGGCTTGGATCTGGGTTTTTGGGCTTGCATTCGGGCTTATTCCTTTATGCAAGGTTTTCGGTGGACTTGAGCTAAAGCTTTCCCATAAATTATCTACTCTGTCTCGCATGACATCCTCGAGGTCTGATCGGGGAGAGGCTAGCCCTATTAATAAGGGCAAGGAGGTAACTTAATTCTTTGTTTCTTACCTAGAAATCTAATGCAAGACTATTTATTGTTTAGATTTCGGTATTACATTGTTGTACACCAATTGAGGTCCGTAAGCGATTGGTATTACCGCTACATGTAATTTAGATAGGTGTAGTTAGAAATTAGATGTGATAGGTTTAACTGAGCGCATTTGTAATGAAGACTACTTGTCTCTTTGTTATTGTTTGCTGCCAGTAAGGCTGATTGGTCGCAAGTAGGCAAACTGATGTAAGCTTCTTATAGCCGTGGACAAGTTAATGAAATTGTCTATTTTCTTAACATGCAACAAAAAATAGCTTCTTTCCACACTTGGTTAAAATGATAGAATTAAAATCGACTAATTGTCTTTTTAGTGACTTGAACTAAGAAATTGATTCTCCATGGCGTGCTCATATACACAAACAACTGTTGAAGTGTTGCAAATGTTGAATCTTTGGGTTTGGTTTAGGTATATTACTAGGCATATTGGTGCTTCCTCTTCCCAAACCGAAGTCTTAAAATTTGAGCTACCTTATTATATCATCCTATAAAAAGATTATGAAAAAAAGACGTAGCATGTCTAGAATATTGTTGAGTTTTAGGAATGAAATGATCATCTGCTGCAAAGTAATTTTTTCATGGCCGAGTTCAACTCGTTTACAGCTCAAGAACATCCAACTCTATAGAGGTTAAGTGCTTTGAAGGTTCACCAACATTAACATGCTATTCCATAATGTTGTTCAGTAGATCATGATGATTAATTCATACTAGCCTTTTACCCGTGCATTTGCATATGAGTTTACAAAATGTGAGAAGTTTAACTTGAAATACTCCACTTAAAGTGAAATAAATCTCTTAGATAACTGCTCCACTAAAAGTGAAAAGTGAGAACAAACCACGTTCTTTTTTTGTTTCTATTTAAAACTTCAGTGGTGTTTTACGGTTATGCATATAATAATTTATTTCTATTTCTTTAAAACTAAGTTTTTTGGGTAATTCAAAAAATGACTTCATCAAAGACATTAAAGTTGCGCCTCACTTTCTAATAATAGAGATATAAGTCATCCTTGAGTAATTGCGTATTCAATTTTCTTTTCTGAAAGAACAACATAATATACAAGTAATGAAGATCATAACAAATAATCAAGACCACCATTACAAAAACAAAATAACAAATCAATCAAATCCAAAGATACACAAGACAAATGATATGAAATGAAAGAATTTGTCTTTCTTTTGATAAAATTACACAGAGAGAGACCTCTAAATCCTTTACACAAAGGGCAACTCTTCTCCTCTAACAAATTCCCCCTTTAAAAAAACTTGCATTAATTTGAAGTCAAGGCAGCAAATCCAACCCCCTTCATCATCTGCTTAAACTCCTTGAAATTCACCCTCCCATCTCCATCCACATCCACCTTCTTTATCATGATCTTGCAATCCTCCAATGTCCTCCCTTGCTTGAGCCCCAAGGAAGCCAACACCGACCTCAACTCCTCCACAGTAATGAAACCATCCCCGTTCTGATCAAACACATTGAACGCTTCCCTTATGTCCTCCTCCGGGTCCTCTCTGTCGTCCCTCTCGTCCATCAGGTTCTGATACAACGCCCCGAACTCGTCAATGTCTACAAACCCATCTCCGTTAGCGTCGATCTTCTCTATCATCTGGTGCAAGTCCTTATCGGGGATGAAGATGCCTAGATTCTCCAATGAATCACTCAGCTCCTGCTTGGTGATGCGCCCGTCCCCGTTCCGATCGAACATCTGGAAAACCCTCCGGAGCTCTGCTCTGTCCATTTGTTGCTACAATGTAACAACACAAAATGGGGTGAAGCTAATTGCGAAAATGAAGTGATTGGGAGCACAAACATGCACACAACAAAGACAGAAGGGGAATGGAGGAGAGAGAGAGAGAGAGAGAGAGAGAGAGAGAGAGAGAGAGAGAGAGAGAGAGAGAGAGATGGAGAAAAGAAGTGGTTGCTAGAGGTGGTTAATTGTTGGGGAAATTAGGAAGGGCAATGTGATGTGTGGAATGGAGTTGTTATGGAATGGAGGTGAGATTAAAGAAAGGGAGGAAAGAGTCAAATGGAAGACTGGGTTGTGACGCCGGCCATCAAACGCGTTCCATCGTCGGTTATGGAGTTTGGTTCAAATTGGAAAATACGATTCCAAATCATCATTTTCTCTTTTTCAAGTAGTTTAACTAAAAACCGCGTTGCCTTGCAGACAAAGAAATATTTTAGCCCGTTCAGGGTGGTGCCGTTTTCTTAATTTAGAACCAGACTTCTATGTTTTTGTTCATCCGACTTTTTGTGTTGGAGTTTTGTCTTCGTTTTGTTGATCAATGAGAATTGAAATTCCGAACTTGGAACATTTTATTGACCGTTGTCGTAAAGGTTCCCTTGTGTTCTCTATTTTTAGTTTTACATATCTATTTTTGATTGAACATGTCTACGTTTAGATCCCATTGTTTAGGAGGCGCAATTTTCTCGAATTAGGACTAATACTTTGCAAGTGTGAGACTTCTAATTGAGAATTCAAGCTTGACACGTCTAGAAACACAATGTTGGAGAGAACCAAATGCTAGTTGTTTCTTGACCAAATCCAAGTTTCAACACATCTCGGCCTTATGAGCTGTGCTTAGTTCCTTGAAACAAAACTACAGATGTTTGAGAACACAATTTTGAGGTTGTGTACGAATTCTTAACACCAGATGGAAACAGCAATATCATACCCACATTCAATTATGAGGTTCAACCAATGGTTATGCGCGTTTCTGGTCTAACTACACTATAGCCCTAACCCTTCCAATAGGGATTTCATCAGCTACTTCCCTCAGAAAATTTGACATTATCGATCATGCAATAATCAGCATTAGCATGGTTCAAACTGACACATCACCGGGAAGCTGAAGCTTTTGAACCAATATAACACACAACCCAGTATAAACAAAACAAAACCCACAAAATTGGTATAGAATGTAATCCAACCATGTGCCGAGAAGACAAATCGAATAGAGATCTTCAGGCGAGTACGGTGGATTTTTACGATTCAATTTCGCAAACGAAGAAATTGCCTCGAAACATTGAATTTGCTTAATTCAGCAAAAAATATAAACAAGAGCAATCAAATGAAGGATGAAAATAAAATGTGCCAATAATATAAGGGCCTGAAGAATCAGAAAGAGGTCAAATTCAGGCGAGTGATCCTGGCGGATTGGATTTCGCAAGGTTTGTAAATCAATTGGCTTGGGTCGTCGAGATCGAGACCCAGTCAAGAAGCTATTACTTGCTTATTGTTCCAAACCAACAATCATGAAAGCATAAACAAAAAAGAAGAAGCAAAACATAGAGAATGGAGGATAACGCTAAGCAGATATGGAGAAGCAGCGGCGACTGGGAGACCCAGGGGGAGAGTGACGCTCTATTTCTCTGATTGTGGTATTTATACAGAAATTGGAGACTAGGGTTTTCTTTGGTCAAAGTGGTACGTTGGTAATTTCAGTAGCTGCAGTTATGCTTAGCGGATCGCGTCCGGTCGGGTCGGATAGACTTAAAGTCCTAGCCCACAATATATTAATATCCCATTGCGGGCTTCTCGTTCTCTTCTTTTCTACCGTCGTGGTTACTTTTGAGTTTATTGCCACGGCGTATTTGCTGTTGCAAACAGCATCGGTGTCGCAAGTATTTGCCACTGATGTTTCCTCGTCGCTAACGTCTTTTTTTTTACGATGGCTAAAGAGCCTCTTGTGATGGTTTTGTGTCGTGGCCAAAAGTGATGTTTTCTTTTGTTTTTTTCTTCTTTAATTGTCATATGAATTCTACATATTATGGTTACAGATGTCGCTATGGTAACCATGTTTGCCCTAACAACACCTTGCGTTGCAAGTTATTGTGATGTTGCGCTACATCTTGCTTCCTTCAAGCGGCTGTGGACGAAGAGACTGCCGACTCCATCTCTAGGTCCTTGCTTTGCCTAGACAGGATTAGGTCTTTCTTTATGATCCTTTGTGAACTACCTTAATCGATACTCAGTCAAGTGAGCAATCAATATGGGATACATGTGGTGTTTTAATAAGGCATTGTGTTAACTTCGCTGGTCATCACTGTGGCGGCCAGCAAAAGCAGCCAAGTTATGCTCTGAGGGAGGCTTTAGGTAGAGTTGGCAAAGATGCCTGGCAAGAGTCGTTGTGTAAGTTTTATGAGACTGTGAGAGAGAAACTTTTTCTGTCTTTAAACCCTACTATAGAGGCGTTATCTCAGCTTCGCTAGTTATAGCCCAGCAATCAGGGCCGATATGACTTTATCAATCTATCAGTATTGGCTAAAACATAATATGTATAAATACCACCATTATAAAAAGAATCGAGTTAGGTTAATTATATGGTGAAGCCACAATGCTGGTGTACTCTAGCCGGTATTTATCCATAAATCGTTGTAACTCATTCATTATCAATGAAGTTATTATTTGATAACAAAAACTTCAAGTTGAAATTTGAATTCGTCACTTTCTTGAATCCATCCCGCTTTATAGCTAGACAATTACAAAACAAGCATAGGTGTAGCCACTCAAACATTACATTTGTGACACATCACTTTGAGTTCATCGACCTCTCACGTTACAGACTTTATTTTTTTGGCAAACAACAATCAAGTGAAAGAACTTAAAAAGAAGAACAACCACAAAACCCAGAAACTAGCTAAGCAGGAAAAACAAAGCCACCCAAAGCAAAAACACAGACCAAACACAATAGGCCGATACATAAAAAGAAAGACTACGGGCCTAAACCAAGCATGCAAAGAGCCAAGGAGAAAGAGCCGAAGCATATTAGTAGAATGCAAGTAGCCTAGTGCAGTACGTATTGTAGTGTTACTTCATTCTGAATCACCTAGCTGCAGTTTTGTTGCAACTCTGGAAATCTACAATAAATGAAAAGCCTGAACGTTATAAGTATATGAAAATCCAGTCGTAGAGAGAAAGTTATAACAATCAATCGTTAGTGTTAATTAGTTAAAATTTGCATGCTCATTCTTTTGGTCAGAAAAGCTATCAAAATATATAATTTGGTAGACTTTATTAGACAGATAGTTTAGAGAAGAAATGTAGCAGTATATAAAACATAATGGATAATGTGATTCTTACATTATGCTTTAAATTTGAAGTACACCAGTGTGACATAGTAACATAGTGTGATATGTGAGTGACAAACATATATATCTTAGAAGTCTTAATTTTCATCAAAGTGACAAGCATATGAAATTGATGCATACCATGATAAAACCCACAATGTTTAGTATGAAAGCCACACATTATATTGTTCAAGATATCGATATAAAAATAAATAAATCAATAAGTAGTAGTTAGTTCCTTACCTAATTATCACTTGAGATAACATTGTGATCGTGGAAAGCACCTTCATCTTTGTCTTCCTCTTCGTCCGTATACACATCGTTGAGTTCAATCTTTGCCTCACCTGCGAACTTCGACCAATCCTCACCTTTAAATTGCCTTTTGCAGCTCTTGCTCAGTTTGGGCCAATCTTTAATTTTCAATTCTCTCAACTCAGTGAGGCAATTTAACCCTTGCGGTAAAGCTAACAAATTGGAACAACTTCCAATCAATAGTTGCTCGAGGAATGTAAATTTTTGCAATTCCGAGAGTTCAGTCAGATTATCACACCCCTCGACTACTATGCTTTGCAAAACTTTTGCAGAATCTTCAAACCAGGGAGGCAAAGCCTCCAAATCTGAAGTGTGGATCCCAAATAATCTCAGACCTTGAGGGCCTTCTCTGGTTTTCATCAAATCAAGCTTTTTACACTCATTTATATATAAAGTATTCTGAGCGGTCAAAAGTTTCATATTTGGTGGCAAAGATTCTAAATTTTCACAGCGGACAATCACCAATTTACGAAGGTTAGTGAGGAATTGGACCTCTTCCCCCAAAGTCATCAGATTGACACATCCAGCAAAATATAAAAGTTGGAGTGAAGTGAGGCGACTAATTCCTTTTGGCAAAAACTTCTGCTGTGTAGATATCACCAAGCTTCGGAGGTTGATCAGCTGGTTCCCTATGTCTTTGGGTATCTCCTCAAGTGCGGTACACATACCAAGGTTCAAGGAGTCCAAATTCAGTAACATAGAGATGGAATTCGGAAGCCTTTTTATCTTACTATTATAAGACAAGTCGAGAAATCTCAGATGAAACAAACTACCAATGGAACTTGGGGGGCGACCCACTGAGATCTAGCACCCGCATATATTTGAATCTCGAGATGCATGTCTTCACAAAACGTTGATTCATCATCTTGCTATCTCCAGATAGAATTAGAAAGGTTCGTAACTTGTTTGACTTGTATATGAAATGTGGCAATGCATCATAGCTCAATTTGAGTGCAGGTAGAATATGGTCATTTCCTGTACTCCATGTCATCATCTCTCACACTCAACCATCGCTCTGGTTCTCTGTTCAAATAGAGCATGCTCCCTAGAGTCGCTATAGCCAAAGGAACTCCTCCACACTTGTTCACAATATCCACTCCAATTTTTATCTAGTGTGGATAGCGTTGTTCCTCTCCTTTCTTGAATGCCCTTTTGATGAACAAGGACATGCAGTCTTTGTGGGGGAAGACCTTTCAAAGAATGCATGTATGAAGGATTCACAAGGATTGAAATAACAGAAACATTCTCCTCATTAGAGATATCAGTGTCATGTAAGAGATGACTAAAAATTAGCTCTTTATCATCATCTCTCCCAATAACTTCTGAAGCCTCTACCAAGGAATCAGTTTCTCTTTGACTGTATTGCATACCTTGGGGCACACTATGATCTTCAGCTATCTTGGTCAACTCATCGAGAGCAAACTCAGTCTTATTTTTTTCAATTTCAACTAGTCGCTCTCTAATCTTTTTCACTTTATGCCCCATTCTGAAGTTAAACACAACTGGATTCCAACGCGAAAAAAAGTGGCGTACCTGTCCTTTGACACGCCCATGGGTTGTTGGCCAGCACTTTCTTCCGCAGCTTTCGAAACTCCAGTTCGTCAAGGACATCATCGACGTCGTAACAAACATCTTTGAGCTTTCCCAACCAATGAGCGATTAGGAGATTCTTCACTTGCTTCTTCTCTGCATCCTGAAGCACTAGATTGATGGTGGATAAAGTCTTCGTGAGCTTTGTGAGCTCAAGTTGGGCACCCCATGCCAAAGAGACCTCTTGGGAAGCATAGGAAGCTAGCCTTCCCAGGACGTTCTCAGCAATGATGGCGGCAAACTCCATGAAGAGAGAAAGAGAGGTTTTATGCGAAAATTGAAGTAGGAAACAGAGTTATATATGAAATCATGAATGCAGCAATCGTTCTCAGACTGGAATAATGAGTGAATGAAGTCCAGTCATACATGGCTTATAGCTATCATCCATTTAATGGATGAGAAACATATGGGGCGCGTCATCCTTTTTCTTTGTCGTCTTCCGCGTGTTGTCAACACAGACCAAGTCTTGAGTGTTCCCTCCCTTAATGTGTGTCTGTAGACTGTTGGTCCCGCGCCCAAGTGAAATGGGTTTCCTCCCTCAGACTCGACCATTTTGGGTCGACTCCTCGGTAGGAACCATATATGAGTTTGGGAGAGAAGATTTTTTAGGTTTTGAGTACGAGTGTAATAGGTTTTCATGCTATTATTGAAGATGCCCTTACACGCTCAAAGTTTGAAACAGAGCCGGTAAATATATAAATATGTTTTTCGTCACATTTGTTACTTCTTCTTCTTCTTCTTTTGGTTACTTCTGTCCCTTATATCTAGTTCTGGTGGCATCAATGTACAGGTCAAACTTCAGACAGTACAATGATCAAGTAAAGATGATGAAGCATTACTAGGCAATTGCCAAACTGTCTCAAGAATCCGTGGTTGTAAAGTACCTATGTGGCTATGTGCCATGATTAATCTGTTGAACAGGAATTCAGAATGAAGGATGATGCTGATGATCATAATAATGATGAGTTCTCTTTGAGCAGTAAGTTCAACTCACCTTTTAACAAATGTGATGTTCATAGGATCTCAGAAGAAATGTATAGTTGTATTAAACATCAACTTCCACACAAGATCACATCCAATGCATTCCCATAATTGTGTTAACAGACATAACATATACTGATCTATTTATCATTTATTCTTACAAGCATTTCCAACTCGGTCCGATGGCCAGAAAATGTAACTGTACAGATCAACTGGCCAATACAAGTAACCTGAGCCCCGGGAAAAGCCTCTCACGTAATCCAACACAAGGCAAATATCCATTCTGTATGTGCACAAGATCAGATTGGACATTACAACTAACTAGATTTAATGCGTGTTAAATGAAGAAGAGACTAGTGAGAAAGGGTTCATATCTGAAATTCCTTCCCACTAATCGCAACATATTTGTAGTATTGGACAAGTTTAAGATAGCAACCCTTTTAAAACTAATTTATCTTCTACCTCCAAGTCACAACATTGTTCTTGGCTTTCACTATAAATCTAGTCACTTACCCTATCCCATTGTATCATAGGAGCCTCAACGGACTCTCCTAAGCAAGAGCAATCATCCACATGGCCAACAGCTATCCCATTTATGTGTCCATGTATATGATCTTATATATTACAAAATGTAAGATCAATACCATGTATATGTGTTTCTTGAAGGGTTCTAGTAACTCATAGTAAAACTACAAAAGCCTCTACCTTTTTAAAGCAAAAGCTTCAAATTTGAACCTCTATTCCTAACACAACTCTCCCCCTTTCCAGCATGCTGTTAAATATGCTCCAGAACAGCATGATGGAAAGATATTATAGAAGTGTGTATATATTCAATTCCTAGGGAGCTAAAAGTTGGCTCCCATGGGTGCTAACAAAATATCATAACTAAAGAGAAAAGTCAAGTCCAACATGTTAAGGCTTATTATGAACTACAGGTTCCCTGGGTTCCCAGTGCAGTCAGGAAAAGGCTACGGCAAGACAACCGGGTTATAACCTCTCCTGTCGAATTGAGATCTTTCATGTACACTAATACCTGCAGCATTTTCCAATAAGCAGAGTTGAATAACTCTAACAAACCCAATTAGACTAGAATCATAATTCTACTAGACTTCGAATTTTATCTAATTGGGGATTTATAGTTTGTCACTGACAGTGGCATGTCATCTACATCCTTCCTAGAGCCACCCACATTTAGACTTAGTAAAACTCAGAACCTCAGGATCAGATCAGGCTAATGATAAGCAAACCAACTTATATCGCTTCTTACACACTATATCAACCCTGCATGCTATGATGATTTAGTACTACACATTACTAGATCAAGCCACTAGAACCCACCCATGAATATTATAAAGGATCAACAATCAAAGTTTAACAATCTTTTTGTAATTGTTACCTTAACGCTACTTCAAACTGCAAACCTCCTTTTCCCCATTCCTTGCTTTACTTTCTCTTTATGCAACATTTCAAAATGATCAACCACTTGATTTTCTATAAAACAAAACAAACTGAATGTGCTGCTTACACACCTACAGAAACGCACATTAAGTCAAATTTAAAGCTCTCTTTCCTCAAGATGCTCCTATTTTAAAAAATGAACTGCACTAGAACTAAAGCAACAATTGATTGCATCACAACGCACCAGACTTGCATTTCTGATCCTATATTCTACAAACCCTCCCAAATTTTCATACATTTAGTCAATTAAACAATACAAAAGCATTTTAGCTAAAATCACAGAGACTGCAGCTGATACCAGAGCAAACATATTGAACATAACCAATCATGAATCGAACAGAAATTCTCTTACTAGAGAAAGCAATTAAACATGATAACCGAATCATCAAATTGAACGGCAATTCTCTTACACAGAATGAAGCACATTATGCCACCACAACATAGAAACCTGGTTCACAAAAAAGCCACCAGAGCTAGCAGCAAGCACAATTATTATATCCAAAAGCAGCACAATAGAGCTATAGCCTCCATTTCAATTCAACACATTATTCAATCAAAAACTCTTACGGAATGTCCCAGGGCTTGGCCTCGGGGATCGCGACCACCATACCTTGGAGGTCATCGGTGAGGACGATCTGGCATCCGAGCCTGGAGTGCTTGTTGAGAACCCTAGCCCTAGCGTACTTCTTCAGCAAGTACTCCTCGTCGTAGGTCCGCGGCGGCAGCTTATCAAACCACTCCTGAGCGATGTTGACCTCGCACTCCGACGAGCAGGCCTCGATGTCCTCCAGGCGGTGGGAGGCGGGGTCGATCAGGCCGTTGTTGGCGAGGGCTTTGAGGAGGGTGTGGCCGGCGAGTCCGACTATCTCGCGCTTCCGGCCGTCGACGTCGATCGCGAAGAGCTTCACGAGGCGGTCGGAGACTTTCTTGGAGTGGGAGGTGGTGGTGGAGGCGGCGGCAGTGGCGGATGATCTGGAGATTAGGGACTTTGAGAGGGATGGGAGGCGGTGGATTTGGGACCGGAGGGAGGTCATCGCCATTGTTGTGGTGCTTTTGGTTTGGGCTGTGGTCGATTTGTTGTATGGTAAGTTTTTTTTTTTGTTCGATAAAGGAGTCAAAGTAAAAGGCAGAACTCATGGAAGGAGGCAGCGAAAAGTGCAAGCCTTGGTGTCCGGAGAGTGTCTCATCTTTGATAATGCGTCGGCTACTGATAGATCTATAAATGAATCGGATTTGAAGCGGATCGACCTAGATCCGGATCCGGATTCGTAATAAAAATTTTAGATCCAGATATGACCCGTTACCCGCTGAATCATTAATAACTCGATCCAAATCCGGATCCGACGGGTTAATGGATACCCGACCCGTTAATCTAATCCGTTTATAATAATAAAAATTTGTGTTCTAGAATATTTCATATGTGTGTCTTGGCCTTATTCCATCAGGATATTTAGTTAGAATATGACTATATATTCTTTATCATTACCATATTGGTACTTTGTAATTCCCTATATAAATGATACATATCAATCAATAAGATGATAATTCTTTTATTATCTTTGTCTCTACACTTTATCATTCATCACGTTATCATGCACTTTATTCTAACCCTAGTTATAATAGCCCATAATTTGTTTTCTAAAACCCTAAAAGTGTTTTTCGACTCCTTTGTCCGACTACCACCGCCGCCCGTTTTCTCGGCCGCCGTCCGACTTCACCGGCTGCCAATCCCTTGGCCGCAGCGTGCCGACGATTCTTGGTTTCCTTCGACTACAATTTTCGACTTCATCAAGTATTTGAAGTTTCGAAAGGTATGTTTTGAAACCCTAAACTTTTTCAAGTTCAATAACTCAGGGGGGATAAAATTCTTTCCTTCCTTCTCCATCTTCATTCTATGCTTGAGATTTTGTGCGTGCATGTACTAAAATCCCAGAATTTTATTCGCGGGTCAGGAGTGTGTTTGATCACTCTTGTTTCTTTGTCAGGGTTATGTATGATCAACCCCGACCTTTCTTCGGATTATGTTTGATCAATTCGTGGTTTTTTCAAATTTTGTGTGGTCAATCCATAGGACAAACCATTAAAAGCATTGTTTGTGACCTCTATCGAGTCTCATAACAGCTTGGTTTTGTATGCAAAAACAATGTAACATTCTGCTCCTTTGAGTTTTAACGTACTCGATGCCTAAAGCGAATCTTCGCTTGGTATCTGTGGAACCTTTCATTGGAAAAGATTAAACCACATGTTTTGAACCCCATGCTAACAAGCCTAAATGCTGAGATTTCATATATCATGCGCTTAAAGTCTTTGATGCGCCACATCGACAAAAGTCTTCAATGACAATCTGTGCAAAAAGTAATGACCACAATGTACTGTGGAATGCATTCATAGAGAGTTTCTTGAAACGTTCATGCAACTCTACTTGTTGAGTTATTAGTCAAGTGGATTACTTATCACTTTAAATGACTACATATTGTCGATGATCTTTTGTGGCATCATGATCCATAATCTTTAGTGGATTCGATCATCATCAAGTTTTCTAGGTCCTCTAAGTTGGTTTGGAATTATCAACGACACTTGATTTTGATCATACAATTGCAAACGAGAATTGTATATATGCTAATGTGATAAACGTATTTGAGATTGTCCTATAATGTGGGGACAACATTATGGGTCACGGCAACGAAAACGCCGTGCCAATGTCTAGGAAAGAGGGGGAGGTGTCGCCAGCCCTAATGACGACAATCTCGATCTAGACACCAATTTGTCAAAACTACTCATGTCAGCTCATGACAATGCAACTGTTGTGGATCTCCAGACCACTGGTTCAAGAGTTGTCGAGTTCTCCTTCAAATTATAAATGCATACAAAAAAGTACGGAAAATCAATATAAGGACAATAACGTCATCCTCATGATCACAAATTTCAAACATTCAGATACAGCTCTAGCTACCCCTGACTTTGACATCATGGGCTAGACATTGATTTTCTTTCCAAACTATATGTAATAAGGCGTCGTATCGTCATCCTTCATCTATTTGAGACCTTGATGTACTCACATTAGCAATAATGAATGTCTTGGTTTTGATCATACACACGTCACTTTTGGCTAAGGCAAAACCTACACACCACATGTAAGCTTCACAGCTTCGCACATGCCAATTCTACGAAAAACCATAATCTGTCCCTTCTGGACAGTCAACTTCGTTTACGCTTTGTGAACAATTCCAGACAAACCAGACAGTGAGCTTTATATCATTGGAAAGAACTACGAGTCTAGTTTTCAGAACCTTTTGCGGTTCATCCATACCTATTTTAACCAAGAAGTTATGGCTGTTTTAGTACGCAAAGGTCATTATGCATGAAAATTTTTATACACTCTCGGGATTGCAGCTTTTTGTAGCTTCTTTCAATCCTTCTAAATGGTTCAAGTGGAACTATTTACTCTTCTATCTACTCTATTTTGTATATCTGTCTTATAGAGACATTGAGTGCTTCGCAGATAGTGGAACTATCCACAACATTCTAAGGAACCGGCAACTATCTCTAGATTTTGTGCCTTGTAAATCTTCTGTGACTACAATGATTGAATCATACCGGTCATTTAGGGACGCAGTTTATCTTGAATCTTGATGCCTCATGGCACCATGATCAACATCACAGATGCCCTCTATGCATTGAGATGCAACCGAACCATGTTGAGCTTTAAAGACATTCCTGGTAATAGTTTTCATTTAAAAACACATTGTGAGAATGAACAAAAGTTCTTTTGTGTATATTTTCTCATGAATGCGAACTGAAATGCATCTTAGAAAAGTTTATAAGTCAATTTAGTGGACTGTATGTCACTATGATTCGAATATCGAATCACATGTTGTTGCCAAACATGATATTTGGGACATCGACTCATATAAGCTTTGGTTTGACCAAATCGGTCATCTTGCAAGAGATATAATGGTTCAAATTTTGAGAAATTCTCATGGACATCCATTCTTCCACTCAAAACGAAGACATTTGGGATCTAGCTTCATCATGAAGCATGATGGTGACACCATAGTTGTAAATGACAGAACTCGGGAGACATTGATATCACCCAAACACGGCTCCAACTTCCCGGAGGTCGTCCGGTCAATTCCTCAAGCAAATAAGGTGCACCGGCCCTCCCTCAATGCTAATTGCTCATTTTGAAAGCTTATTTTTTAGCGAAATTAGGAGCGAGACCATCCTACGCTAAATAACATAAAAGTGAACATTTTATTCTCACATCAAACTATGTAGATAGATACAACCAACTTGCGGACACCTTTTTATGCTTTATGGTGTTGGTTGAAGTGATAACATACCGATCACGTGTTACACTATTATCTACTGTTTATGTTGCTTATACTTCTACGGGCTCACACTACCTATTCTTTAAAAACGTTTATCGGGATATAAGTTGAAGTGTCATATACACCATGTTCACACACAATACGGTCTCACCGAGGCTACGACTAAGCAACTTTAGCTTGTCACTCAAATATTATTGATGCGCTCCAATCTTTCTATTGCGTCTTGGGGCTATGTAATATTTGCATGCAACTTTACTATTTATCTATGACCCACCATCATTGAATATTTTTGTACTACAGCTGGTGACTGTGTATGAGGATTGAAACAAAATTGCAATCTTTGAGCTCGGTAGGATTGAAACGGATCTCCAATCCTTGAGGTCGGCTAGATGTTATTTCTAGGTACCAAATCTCACTGTCATTGCGTACAATGATAAGTCATTTGAGATGAATAAGTACTTAGGTTGATTGGATATGAACCTCCAACTATTTAATCCACCTATGTAGAAACCTTGTCAGACGATCTCTTTCACCGCTATATTGTGGATTGTCACTTTGATGAGACAGTATTCCTGCCGTTAGGGGGAGATAAGAACACAAGTGTTCAAGTGGAACGACGTGAATTGTCGTAGTTTCCCCACTAAGTCTCATCTTGATCCCAAATGTTTAAAATGTTAAAGTGACGAGATCACATGCTGCAAATATGTTTACAAGGATTGATGTCCTATTAAGAGGACATGATGCGACCAAAAGAAGTTAGTCTTGGCGCCATCACCATAGATGGTGAAATAGTGACGCCATATAGTGGCAAAATTGGTGTCATAAGGCCGTGTGGCTTTTCAAAAAGAGGGAAACCCTTCGCACTAGGAAGAAATCAAGCTTAGCACAACCTGATCCATTGATGAGTGATACTCAAATTCGTCTCATGAAGTCTGAATTGTGATTATCGTTGGGGGACGCCTCAATGTCAAATTCAATCCATATATAGATGTCTACAAGTATTACACTAGTGTATATGAGAACGTAGGATAATGAGTCTACTATGGAACAATCCTTCGTTGATGGGTATCAACTTAGTTGATTGGCCTAATGGAAAAATGTGATTCAGTATTAACAAAAAGATAGGTCCTTAGGCGGGTGATGCCGACACCGCAAGCTAAACCCTATCAACTATGCCTTTGTTAGATAGCGTAGTGAGAACAAGAGCTTAGACTCACCTTATGGCGCAAGGTCTCTCACTAACACGCACTGGGATCGACTACGATGAGCTATGCTCTCGTAATAGATGTCATTGCACTCCACTACTTTGTTAGTTTGGTAGTTTCCAAATAACTGAATATGCAGCCTATGAATGTGGTCATAATAACATCTCTACGGGATTAGAGATATACATGAAGATCTTAAACGAACTTCATTTCATCTGAATCAAGTGACTCCAGACCATAGGAGCATGCGTTTGCTAAATGTATTGAAACACACATGAACTTTACTTGATTTGGAAGG
Organism: Fragaria x ananassa; assembly: GCA_034370585.1. Taxonomy (NCBI): domain Eukaryota; kingdom Viridiplantae; phylum Streptophyta; class Magnoliopsida; order Rosales; family Rosaceae; genus Fragaria; species Fragaria x ananassa. The sequence continues at coordinate 21,436,371 of CP139769.1, forward strand.
GATATGGTGAATTATGTCTTTACGTGTTCGTACCGGATTTACATGGACTCTTGATGGATCAAGAGATGCCAATATGAATCAACATCCGAAGTTAAGAATGAAAAAGATCTTGGGAAGACACGGTCTCGAAAAGGGACTTGATGACTGTATTGATGATGATTTTCCATCAATCGGCTTAGGCACTCTAACGAAAGTGAGAGATACATATACATCATGATTAATCAAAATCTTTGCTCTAAAGAGATATTCGTTTTTTTGTCTAAAGAAAGATGACAAATATATGTTAAGCGATGAAATTTTCATCTAAATACAATAAGACACATCAATATACTCAACACAATAAGAAAGACTTGACATCTCATTCGCTATGAAAAGTTGTAAAACTAAATGTAGCTACGCACCCGTGCAACGCCAATGTAATGGCAGTAACTCATTTTTCAATACTTAAGGGTATGAAAGGTTGAGGCTTATTCTATCTCTACATAAGAAAGACACATCAAAAGCAAGATCAGAATCTGCCAAGTTTCGTAGGTCAAATTTTACGGGACCTACATGAAATCTCACTCACTGGAAAATGGTGAAATTGGTACCATTGGAAAGTTCTATGTGTCTAATTTCTAGAGACATCAATCATTGGATCATACCCATCATATTGAGTAAGTTATGACCGTTTTCGTAAAGTATGACGCATCTGTCCGAGAATCTAATTTTGGCAAAACAGTCAACTTCGACGGGACTTTGTGAATAACTCCTGATGAACCATAATATATGTAATATATGGTTGGAAAGCTAAATAAGTCTAGTTTCTAAAACCGTTTACGGTTCATTCATATGTATTTCCTAGAAGAAGTTACGGCTATTCTAGTAACTGAAGGTCATGCTGTGTGGAAATCTGATTTCCTACACGAACTTATGTTTTGAGTACATAAGCGGCCTTCTCCTCAAGATCTAAGTGTAAAAGATCATGTTTGAAGACAAAACGGCATGATCTAGTTAATCATTGCTCAATGCCACATTTGAAGACATGTTAAAGAGTATGGACATGCTAAGTTGTTGAAACTTCTGTGATTAGTAAAAATCAGGTATAGCTCTATGGTTGATGTAAAGATCAGGGGGAGGTGCGAACTTCAGGAGGAGTCTAGTACATGCATACATGTCACTATCAAATGTAAATGGTGCGTTGTACTCTTTTTCTCCTACGATCAAGGTTTAGTTTTTCTCCCACAAAGTTTTTGTTACTTGATAAGGTTTTTGACGAGGCAACATATCAGTACCACCGTCATACCGGCGCACGACATAAGAGTTCTAAGATATTCCATATGTGTGTCTTGATCTTATGCCATCAAGATATGTAGTTAGAATATAACTACGTATTCTTTATCATTACCATATTGGTACTTTCTAATTCCCTATATAAATGGTTCCTATCAATGAATAAGATGATGATTTTCTATTCTCTTTCTGTCTCTCTTTGTCTCTACATTTTATATTTCATCAGTTTTACAATATAATTTTATAAAATGAAAATGAGAGATTGAATTGCAAGTTTTCAAAATCCTAAAATGCATCTGGCAAAAGTATTACTGAAACAAACTTGCAAAACTAAAACAATAATAGTATCGAGTTTGTATATAATCTGAAATTAGTCTTCTCTTTCCTACCTCAGTGTTATTTATATGTATATATTGAAAGATTGACTGTTTTCCATTGAAATTATTCGGGTTCTCAAGTAAATTCTCTCTTGGTCATAAAAATGTTGAGACAAATTGCTTAAGAGATTGGAGAAGAGATCAAATTGCATACATCTAAATCTTCAATCTCAGTTTCAATCTCCTCAGTTCAATTAGTCTGAATACCAAAGCTCCCAAACTACGACCCTCGTCAATTCGTCATCATCAATTTGAAGTTCTGAACCAGATTTGATCGACCACGTTCTGATCAAATCAAAACTTCGACCAATCCTTTCTCCTCTCCTCTATTTAGAAAACGTGAAACTTTTATAAAAAGAAGTGGTCATGAAGAGTGTTGTATTGTAATTTGCAGACCCAATGAAGGAGATGATATATATGGTCATCTGGAAGTTATGGAGGAAGTAGAAGAAAGTCTTGGAGGTCTAGAGGGATGAGACTGTTGTGGTTTTCTTTAATTGTGTGTTGGATGTTTTCCGAAAACAGTGAGAACAATAGAAAGACATTTTCCATATTTCCTCATAATTCCAGAGTTGTATTCTGGAACTTGTATTCCGTGTTTTCAAAACCGTATGCACCGAACTCATATTCCACTTGTTTTTGTATTCAAAAAAAAAAAAAAAAACAGCATTGTAAAACAATGCCGAACAGCCCCTTAAGTGTCCATATTGATTTTTGTTTGCCTAAAACTCGTCGGTGTACATTGCCGCTCTACAGACCAGTGAGCAGCTTCGATCTTGAGGTTCCTATCAAAAAAAAAAAAAGCTTCGATCTTGAGGTTATATATATTAGAGGTGTCGCTCCCACAAAGACCCCACAGATCTAGCCAGGGGCGGATCTACAGCATATGGGACTGGGACTCAAGTCCCACCCAAACTTTTGGAGGGAAAAAAAATTCTTACATGTAGTTTATAATGTCATTGTAATCTTTTGAGCCGAGTCCCACCCAACTGACCCAAAAGTCTCAAGTGTATAATTCTTGGGTTGACGTCCAAGCCTAAGTGACCAACTTTTATGTCCTTTTTTTCCAACAAAAAGAGAGAATAGTCTTCAAAACGTACTTCTATCTTTCTTCTTGTCGTCTTCTCCTCCACTGCCCAAGCAGTTTGTCGTGCAACAACTTGTATCGGCGAGTTTTATGTGATTACATGGTCCTCCACATTAAGAAGGAATATGCTGATTCTATTAGCAATGACTTTACGATAAACAATTTTCAGGTACTCGTAGGGTTAGATTTAGTTAATTGAGTATAAACTTGTTTTCGAGAGATAAGGCTCATTTCGTCCCCTTCTGTCTAGGTGTGTCAATTTTTTTTTTCATCTATAATATTTCTCCTACCACAGCATAGTTTTTTTTTTTAATGGTGGAAAGTCAAGTCCCACCCGGTTTCAATTCCTGGATCCGCCACTGGATCTAGCCTAGCCTATATGAGAAGAAAAGGAAGAAGAAAAGCTAACCAGGCTCAAGTGTGGGTTTTCTTCGGGACACATCATAATGATTATGAAATCTTGCTAGCCCATATGTGTGATCAATTATAAAATAAATAAAAAGAAAAATCAAGAATGTTCGATAGCTTAAGATCCAGAACAATGTACATTCAGAATTGAAGGTAAGCTAGTTCAGTATTATTTAAGCAGTGTCAGAGTCTTAGCAAGTTGTGTGTCTGGAGTTCAACTTAAACACCAAGCTAGAGAACCTATGTGCAAGCAATGAATCAGATGCATGACTAAGAACAGAAGCCAAGGATAAGTTCTTTCCCTTTCACATTGAACTTAATCAAGTTCATTAGAAATGTACAATGACAGAAGCTGCTCGATAATTAGCATAAAATGCAATTCAATTACCAAAGTTGAATTTAGAAGAGGCAGCCGAAAATGCAACACCAGCAGCAGCACCAAGGTCGATCTAGCCTGCAAGATTGCTCGAGTACTTCTAACCCACAAAGCAGACAAACAATCATCAAAGGAGAAATCATCATTGTCCAAAGTGATAAGAAATCAGGTTCAGGGAGATCAGCTTCTGTTTGGATATACAGCTGCACAGAAGTCGATCCAAGTAATTAAGTTCAATCATGAATAACTAGTCTTATTATGAAAGCCTAATATGATTTGAGTAAAATATCAATATTTTCTCTTCTATGATTTTGCTTCAACAGAAACCGGCAAAGGAAAGTTGAGTGAGCAGGCATACCTCAAATGTGGAAAAACCAAAACAATTCGTGGTGAAAGAACTAGAACATATAATGTCAAGTTCCATGTTGAGCCAAACTTCGGGACTCCAGGAGCTTTGGTCATAAGAAACCCAAAGAACAACAGTTTCTTCCTCAAATATGCAGCTCTCCAAATTCAGAACAGTCAGATTATCCAATTTGACTGTTACTCCTGGATATACTCGTTCAAAATGACCAAGAATTTCGATCGGATTTTCTTCTCAAACACCGTAAGTGAACTGACTGTCAGCTTTGCCTGATTTATTTGATGCAAGAACTTAAGAATGAAATTTAGCAACACAGCTTGGTTGTATGGTCACAGAAGTATCTCCCAAGCCAAACACCCCAAGCTTTAATAAAACTAAGGAAGGAAGAACTTAGTAGCTTGAGAGGAAATGGAAGTGGGGAGAGGAAAGAATGGGAACGAATTTACGACTATGACTACTACAATGATCTTGGTGATCCTGATAAAGGTGCAGAACACAAGAGACCTGTCTTGGGTGGGTCTGCATCATTTCCTTATCCTCGCAGAGGAAGAACTGGTCGCCCTCCAAGCAATGCAGGTATAAACAAGTACACCTATGACTAGTTTACAACAACAAAATCATGTAAACAATTGGATATGATATTTTTTCCTGTTACATAGAACTAAAAGTTCTGCACTTTCAATTTCTCTGCATGCATGATCACTATAAGATCCTTTGACTGAGAGCCGGCCATGTACCACTAACCTGGATATATATGTTCCCCCGGATGAGAGGGTCAGCCCCAAGAAAAAATCTGAGTTCATATCCAATTCAATCCAGGGAGCTCTGCATTTCCTGATCCTTGAGGGAAAGGGTTCCAAGCATATTGAGTCATTTGATGAGATAGACGCCATGTTTTCTGCAAATGAGAGCCTAGTGATTGAGGGGTCGCTCAAAGAGAAACTGAAAGCTATGGTACCAGACGAGTTTTATAAAACACATGCAATCAAGAAAACCTTGAAATTTCCACTTCCTCAAATAATAGCAGGTGACACATCTTAGTATTACACCTCTACAGCTTCGTGAAAGATGCTTCATTTCACATTTACAGTTGTCTTCCACTATGCAGAAAATGAATTTGCATGGAAGGACGACGAAGAGTTTGGGCGCCAAATGCTTGCAGGAGTAAATCCAGCACGAATACAATCTCTGGAGGTACTATTTAACCGTTTGAACTAGAACAGAAGATCATGGCTATTAGTATATCCACCTGACCAACCAAAAACTGCTGGAATCACTTGCCTAACTTTGATTTGCAGGTATTTCCACCGCAGAGCAAATATGGAGCGGTGAGCTCAATAAAGACGTCACACATAGAGCACAACCTTGATGGCATGACTGTTGCCCAGGTAAAAACCAAATAAAACAATCCAGAACATCATCCATCCTGCCTCACAAATTGAAAAGTTGGCATATCATCAATCAACACAGCCTAGTTGTAAAGTCGAGAAATACTGTGTTCCAGACCAAATGTATTTTCTTGGCAACATGAATTTTTCCTTTCTGATTTTCTTAACATTCACAGGCAATGAACAACTGGAGGATACTCATCTTGGATCACCATGACTATCTCATGCCCTTCTTGAGCAGAATCAACACAAACGATGTTTGTATTTATGCATCCCGCACATTACTATTTCTGAAGAGTGATTCAACGCTAAGGCCACTGGCAATTGAACTTAGTTTACCAGGCTCAGGAGGTGATGAGATCAATCAGGTACTTGTTCCAGCTAGTCAGGGTGAAGCAGCAGCACTGTGGCACTATGCTAAGGCTCATGTTGCAGTTAATGACTCTGTATATCATCAACTGGTCAGTCATTGGTGAGTTGATCAGTTTCTTGAACCAATAATAATGCACATTCCTTGTCATTGTACTGTGAATTCCTACTGCAAGAACCTTATCCATCATGCTATGCTATTTAGGTTGCATACACATGCAGTGGTCGAGCCGTTCATCATCGCTAGTAGAAGACAGCTAAGTGTGATGCATCCAATCCATTGGCTATTAGATCCTCATTTCAAAGACACCATGCACGCGAATGCACTGGCTCGGAGCAAACTCATCAACTCTGGAGGAATCTTTGAGAAGATACTGTTTTCGGCTGAAATTTCCATGCAGCTGTCTGCTGAGTTATACAAAGAGTGGAGATTTGATGAGCAAGCCCTTCCTGCTGATCTACTTAAAAGGTATTTCAGATTAGACAATATGGGACAGAACTGAAAAAATGTACTAGATGGAAATTTTACAAGCTCATATATAATGATTTATGAACTCATTCCTTGTGAAAACACCTTTCAGAGGTATGGCCTATGAAGATCCAGATCCAGAAAACCCCACTGGGATCCAGCTTCTGTTCCAGGACTATCCCTATGGCTCGGATGGACTTGAGATATGGACAGCCATCCAGGCATGGGTCACAGATTTTTGCATGCTATTCTATACTGATGAAGCTTCTGTAAGATCTGATGAAGAACTCCAAGCATGGTGGTCAGAAATTCGAAATGTGGGCCATGGTGATAAGCGCAATGAGACATGGTGGTATCGAATGACATCAAGGAAGGATCTAATCCAAGGTTTGACAACTCTGATATGGATTGCATCGGCCCTTCATGCTTCAGTGAACTTTGGGCAATATGCGTTTAATGGTTATCCTCTAAATCGCACCACACTATGCCGAAGGTTCATTCCACAGGAAGGAACGATTGAATATGCTGAGTTCTTAAGGGATCCAGACAAATACTATCTCAACATGTTGCCTGAAAGAGCTGAGATGATCTTGGGTATATCACTAGCAGAGGTACTCTCACAACACACATCTGATGAAGTGTATTTGGGCCAGAGGTTATCATCACTACCAATAAAGAATGAAGAGGTTGGCCAGAAGTTTGAAAAGTTCAACAGAGAACTTCGAAATATAGAGAAAAGAATTGAGGACAAGAATGCTGATGCCAATCTTAAAAACAGACAGGGCTGTGCCAAGATGCCTTACATGCTTCTGTACCCTGGTACATCCAATGTTGAATCCAAGGGGGGCATCATGAGAAAGGGGATTCCTAATAGTATATCCATTTGAAATGTTTCATAGTACACACGATAAGAAACTTCTCATGCATAGAAGGAATAACACAAATGTAATTTACATAGCAGGAAAACCTGTATATATATGTTCAGGGCATTTCTTTATTGCAAATATTGTTGAAGAAGACAAAAGAAGCATATGTACTGAAAGATAATAGTGGAAGTAACTAGATATGGAGTACAGGAAATGAGCAGTAAGCTGAAGACACCATACCAACACTGCAGAAACCAAGGTGCTCTGTGGCATGACTTAAGAGAATAAGCTTTGTACATTGCCCAAGAGAAGATTGTGAATTTGTGATTCATAGATAAAAATGATCAGGAACAGATGCATTAAACTTGATTAGTACGGTTCGCTTTATCCTCAACATCGACCATGGGGAGCAAAAGGTGAAGAATTAATCTTCTCACCATTGCCTAGCACCATATCTACAAGCATTTCAGCAGTTCCAAGAGCCTGAAATTGGACCAAAATGGTGGATGATTCTTCTGTTAAATGAAATACAAGTAACAGAACCAGTAATGATTAGACATATGCACAATCCATGGGAATTTGATGCTAGGAAAAATATTTTAAACCTGCAGAATGAATCCCACAAATAATTAAGCACTAAAAGTATTCTCTGATCTTTTGAAGTTCTGGAAGTGTAAGTTACAACTAGGACACACTCTGTACATAAATTATTGGCCATCATTCACTCAATTTCAGTGCAGCATGACATGCAAAATGTTGTAACAAGCCAGAATCTTGGAAATATCTTTCTCACTAACTTTCTATAATCAGCAGAATCAAAATGTGCGAGTATTACCATAGAAAGTCCTCCCCCTTCATGCCCAGTGGCAAGGAACAAGTTTGGCAGACCTGGCACAGCCCCAATCACTGGCTTCCCATCAGGCACTGAGATAGTAAGGTTATTTCAGTAATCAATTTCACAAGACGAGAGTTTTGAGAACTAGTATAAATTTGAAATTGCTAGTGTAACACTTTCAAAAGGTTCAAAGAGATTTCAAGATTCAAACATACTGTAAGGTCGTAATCCTACTCTAACTTCTCTGCTCTTACTGAAATCTGAAAGGGGCTTCTCACTCAATTTAGGAAAGAATTCTCCAGCTCGGTCCCATATACGATTGAGAATGGTTTCTTCCACTTCAGTGCAGAACCCAGCAAATTGGCGGCTGCTCCCTAGAAGTCAGACACTCAGATTTGTAAATATATGAAAGACAGGCTTGTCATATAGCAACGTGATATGTAAAGCTTTCTAAAGACTTACAATATATTGCAATTTAGCATGAAACAACTATCTAGTATGATCTCTTGAGAAGTGAAGCTTATAATTATGGTTTCATGTTTTCTCAAGAAAAGAACAAAACACGAGCTGTGAATGTAAAAGTTTACCAAGAACAATGTTCCCCACTGTATCCATAGTGGCTGTCATTGAAACAGACAAGGTCTGATCAAGCAAGCCGGGAGCCAATATGTTAGGATGTGGAACTGCAGTTTGATGATCAACATATCCCACCTCCATCAGACCATGGTTGACTTGAAAGGAATTAAAATTCTCAAGCACTAGAAGATGACCCTACCATACAGTTTAAGTATTAGGTGCGTCTTAACATAGAACCTAGAGAAACTGAAGCTACTCGTCCAGAAGATGCAAGGGATCAAAACATGTATGAAGAGTTATTTTCGTCTAATTATCCCTAATCAAAGAAACATTAATGACAACATGCATCTGGAAAAGAAATCAAAGTATCGTGATATCCAAGAACAAGTCAAAATTTAACCAGGACCCGCGTCAAAAGACCACAGTACCTTTCGTGGTTTGACAGGGACGTCCAGTACAATTTCTGATTCTCTAATCAGGTCATGCATCAATGATCCACTCCAACAACCAGCTGCCACCACAATGGCCTTTCTACAGTGCAACATAGTCCTGGAAGTCTTGATAGCCTCAACCTCCTTACTTCCACCAGATCTGAGCATATGAAGAATTAAAATGGCATTAGCTTAACGATCTACCTCACCTATAAAAAACAAATTTTCCATTCTTGTCCTAGTAAAAAGTATGATCACAAACCTCAACAAACTCATCACTGGATTATTGTAAAACTCACCATACCGGCCCTCTGATGAATAAAGCCTATTACCCTACACAAGTACACAAACAAATTAGTGAAAAATCACAACAACGCTAAAGCCACCAAAATCATCACCAAGTGACGCACTGATGTCTCATTGTTTAATTAGAACTAAAGAAGCTTCCAGGTAAACAAATTTGGTTATCCCCACAACTCCACACAGAAAAGAAACATTCAGCTAAATAATTTTCCCTCTAATAAAAAAAGAAAACAACAAAAATAGAACCTTTTCAAGAAACTCAACGGCACGATGAGCATCCAGCTGGGAATCATCAGGCAGAAAAGCAGCCCCAGTATCTTTATCAACCCTCAATTCAGGTTCCTTCACACGCAAGTCACCGGCCGACAAGTACTCTGCTCTTATCCCAGCTCCACATTGCTGCTCCACTCTCCTTTTCAACACCTCTAACTCCTCAGCACCTCTACCAACCAGCATGCTTCCTACACAAATTCACAGCACCACTTAAAAACACACCCAAAAGGCCAAAACCAAAACCGCATTACCATTTCGAGTATCAAAAATACCTGTTTTCTTCCAGCCCAATTCTTCTATAGGGTCCAGCCCTTTCTGAACTAAACTCTCAGCCAACTCCTCCCAAAGCTTCTGGCTTCTCAGCCCCAGCTCCCAAAGCTCGCTGCTTGGTGTTTTGTGTGCCATCCATATATAGCCCTGGCCTGAAAAAAGTCAACATTTCATTCTCATCAGAATTGACCAAACATATTTCCAACACTACAAAAAAAAAAAAATTACCGGCGCCGGTAGCACCAGAGCAGGGGACAGCCTTGTCGATTACGGCGACGGACAGGTCCGACCCGATTAGGAACTGCCGGGCTATGGTCAACCCGATTATTCCGGCTCCGATGATCAAAACATCGAATGTTTGGGATGCGGATACCGGTTCCGAAACCGAAGAGCGAGCAGGTTCGGGTCGGGTTGCGGAGGCGGAGAATGAAATCGGTTTCGATTCGAATTTGGATTTTGATTGAGAGGCGAAGCGGCGGAAGGAGTGGAAGCGATTCCGGGAAGAGAATACGGCGTCGTTTGTGTGAGGGTTTGGGTGTGAGAGAAAGGTGGAAGCTGAAGCCATTAGTGGGGGCTTTGAGCGTTGACTTGCTCAGATTGAAACTTTGAATACCGTTTGAACCTGGCGGCAGGTTTGCCTATTACACAAGAATATACGACGAGTCGTTTAATGAAAACTGAGTAATTCATTGAATGAACTGAATAGTTCACCATACAAAATTCAGATACATCAGATGTCACAGAAGTATCTTCAGCTACAATATTCTTCTGAAATTTTAATACGGATATCTATGGACCTCATTTCGTGCTTCGCCTCATTCCTGAAAGTATCGAGTCCCCCTTGGTTGGGATGATAAGCAACGGTTCCTGTTGTGCACCAATTAGTGAGCTAGAGAAAAACTGATCTCATTTACAACACATGGGATTTAGAGGTCATCGAACTTGATCATGGAGTCGGTGGACCAAAGAATTTCTCTGCGATTTGTTGTTGAATCAGCTTCCATATTGTAGTCTGGATGTTCTAAAGCTTTGTCCAAGGAGCCTGCTAAATCTGCCTCCCATAAGCCCAAGTTACAGACTCTCTTGTAAGTTTGGTAACTTGTCGCTCTTAGGCCCTCTGAGACCATCTCCCTCAAAGATCCACAAATGTCTTTGTTACATACAACATCAAGGAAAGTTTCAGATAGACCAGGTTGGTGGAAAACAACAATGGCGCAGCTCTTATCTACTAACCGAGCATCAAAGTCTTCAGAGAAAATGTCATGAGACGTTTGCAGCATGCTCTTGAGCATTCCAGCAGTATACCCGCTTCTAAATCCCCACACAAATGTCAAATGATTACAGCTAATTTTTCTCATATTACTTCTCCAGATTCGGATATCCTCGTTGATTGATTCTTGGGGAATGTTGGATAACCGATTGGATATGTTAGTGTACTCTTCAGTGGCGGGAGCTAATAGGTGATAGTCAATTGGCTTAGCATTCTCTGGAATTTTCAGAATGGTGCAGAGTTTTGCAAACAAATAACATATCTTCACAACATTATGCCTATGACTTTTGCCTTCATTTTCTGTAAAACACAAACAGAGAAATTGTATTTAGTGATAGACTGGGCATTGCATCTGACGAAGTAAAAGATCATAGGAAACATGATATAAAATATAAAATAATTCCGAGTAGTGATTCAATTTGGCATGCTTGCATTTATCAATTACTTCTCAAACAAAATGCATACTTTTCTTTCATTTTCTTCCTCTCCCATATCTTATCCTTTTGTACAAGAAGAAAATCTACCAGAGTAACAATCATGCAGCATTACTGTACACTCTCACTCTATGAGCTCAAAGAAAACTAGGAATATTGACTATACATACCTTCAGGCAAAGTTTCCAAATCAATAGGTGCAAAGTAATGATTATTCAGGTAGGAAATAGCTGCAGGTATATTGGTCACCTTCCTTAAAGGGCCAATGTTCTTCATCAGATGCTTGACATCAAGTATGTGGGGAAACACCATGCTCAAGGAGCCTGTGAACTCCTCTATGTTACCGGGCAAGGGAGAGAGAAATTTTGAATGAATAGATGTGAAATCTGCAGAAAGCAAAATTGTAATTTAAGTTTATAAAATATAGAAAGAGCAAACGTCAATTTAGTGGGATCAAAGGTCACAGATATTAATCAATTCAGGGAATTGTGGGAGACAACAGGTTTCTGTGAAGCAGAAATCAAATCGATCACCTCTCGGAATCCACGAACCCTCTTGTTTTGTTCCTCCTCAACGTTTTGAAGCTCTCTCTGTATATTCAAACCAAAAATTAATTTACACAATGATGTTGATGACGCACAAACAAAAAACTGAAAATTTCTTTTCCTAACCTCAAACAAGTCCTTGTCCTCTTTGGAACTTGTCAAAAAAACACGAACAGACTGAGTACTCCCACCCTTTGATGGGACTATTACAGGAACTAGTTCATCACTGAACTCTTTTAGCATCTGTAATGAAAGACAAAAAGCATTAGATCAGATAACACTCTGATCAAGTTTACCACCTGAAAACTAAGGGATTATACATGTCCAAGCAATGTACCTCCAGTGAAAGCTGTACTTGACGCTCACTGCAAACATATATATTCATGCATGGTCTCGATCCATAAAGTTCAGTCCCCATCACAAGTTTCTTCAAGGAACTCAGCAGAGCATCTGCAAAATGGAAAGTGAACAGAGGTTCTAGTTATAAGATATAAACTAAGAATGTAAGAGGAACAAAAATGGATCATAAACCTACAGCATTTCTTACCATCTGTCCTTGAGCTAGAGTTCTTGCACATATTTTTCCAATTCTTAACTCGTGATTTAGTTCTCTCAATAAACATTGTATCAGCAACAGTATGGGTTACTTTAGAATCTACTACATAGTTGCCGGGCGTCGGATTCCCTATCCGCACTTTAGCCGCAGATTCTTGTGCTTGAGATAAGTACGATATACCTGTCATGAGACAAACAGATACTAAATCTCAAAACACCACCAAATAGATACAAATTCATTAAGTCCCAAATCGAATCCAACAAGCACTCAATATTTTCAGTTGCTTTACTCCCAAATTTCATATATCAAGTGCATCTGCAAGCAGAAAGAGTCAATGCAATCGCAACAAACAACTCGACAAAGCTCCATTTCACTCTCTCAAATTCACCAAAGCGGTATAACATTCGCACACAACATAACATTTCTCTTTTACACATGTAAATCATAATCACATTAACTTGGATTACAAGTTTCAGACTTTGAGTAATAACAATGCTTACCATCATAAACGCAGGCATTAAAATCAAAACCTTCTTGAGCCAAGTATGCCAAATGTGACGTTTGACTTGAAAAACTATAAGAAGGCATCCCCATCTTCAGTTCATCTCTAGGAAACAACACAAAGTTATATCTGCACCAAAACATAAAAACACGTATAAACATACGTACACGTATTCGTACATGACTGTATGCAGTAAAACCAAAAATGTACTAACGGGTGAGCGGTGAGCTTGGAGGCTCTAAGACTGAAAGGGCAGGCGGCGAACTGCAGCACCTGGAAACGCTCCGCCGCGTACTTCGCCTTCAAATACGCCGTGTCGTTCGTATCAAACGGCAGCTCCCGGTGCCACCCCGCCGAAAACGACCCCGTTTTCTGCAGCGACACGGCTACAAAGTCCGACCCGGCCAAGTCCTCCTTGAACTCCTCCAACGCCTCCGCGAAATTCGCCTTCGTCACCTCCCTCACCGCCCGCTTCCTCCCCGCCGCCGAATCAGAGCCGCCATGGTTGAACCACTCCAGTCTGTTTCTCAAGCTTGTCATTGACAGAACATTGGGCCTGGAAATGGGCCGGCCCAAAGGTGAAAATTAATAAAGAAAGAAAGCTGGCACGTGACACGTGTGCGTACGTAGGGCGTGAAGAGAAAACCCAATTCGCAATCGATTAGGGCATTTGAGCTTTATATATGTAAACCACGAGAAAACCTGGACGAGGCTGAGCGACGGCGACTCCCATTCAACTCCTCCGGCTTACCAGCTTCAATCCTCCTCCAAGGCTCCGCCCTTTTCCGCCGCAAGCTCCATTTCCTTTGTCTTCGCTGCTCCAGGTTAGGGTTTTGTTCTCCGCCGCCATTTTTTTCTTTCTTTCCGAATTTCTGGCTGAATGGTTCTGTTGTGCTTTGTTCATCTAATTTTTCTTGTATGAGTTCTAGTGATAGGTTTTGAGTTTCTTGAAAGCTTCATGTTTAGGTGTTTATATAATGAAAATATCTTCTTTTTTTGTGTGGCTTTTTTCATTTTCTGAAGAGTTCATTTTATTTAGTCTGATTAGATTCTATCTTGAACGGACTTTAATTGTGTGATAAAGTAGGTTTGGTTTTTTTTTTTCTTTCCCTGATTCTGTATGAGGAATATGATATTTTGGTCATGTGAATTGGTTTGGTGTAGTTTTTGTTTGTACTTTGGGGCTGTTCTGATTGAAGATTGATTGTCTATGCAGTGTGGAGGTTGTTTTCGAGTCGGTTAAAGAGTCTCCTGAAGCTTATTTGGAGCTTTTGTGAATTTGGCGGTGTTGATCTGTTACGGAAGTTATGGGTGTCCAAAGCAAGCTTCGTCTGATTACGTATTCTGAGGAGATTGTAGATGGGAAACCGATCTATGTTTCTTCGAATTGCCTTCCTGTGAAGGCGCTGGGGAAGGAGCCGGCCGGGCATTCTTTCCATGCAGTGGCTCTTAAGCTCCGTGGTTGGGTAGAGGAGGTTGCTAGTGCTGAGGAGGTGAAGGTGGCTGATAAGGAACAGACTTCTCTGCCGTCGTTTGATTCTTATAGCAGCAGCAAGGGAAAAAAGAAGTCGGGTGGTGAAGGGAAGCAACAGGATCACTATGCTTTACTTGGTTTGAGTCATTTGAGGTATCTTGCCACTGAGGAGCAGATAAGGAAAAGTTACCGTGAGACTGCTTTGAAATATCATCCTGACAAGCAGGCTTCCCTTCTTCTTGCGGAGGAAAGTGAGTCTGCCAAACAGACTAAGAAGGATGAGATAGAGACCCACTTTAAGTCCATCCAAGAAGCGTATGAAGTCTTAATTGATCCTGTGAAGAGAAGAATCTATGACTCCACTGATGAGTTTGATGATGAGATCCCCACTGAATGTGCCCCACAGGATTTTTTCAAGGTGTTTGGTCCTGCTTTTATGAGGAATGGGCGGTGGTCGGTTAACCAACCAATCCCATTTTTAGGGGATGACAATACTTTGTTGAAGGAGGTGGATGAATTTTATAACTTCTGGTACACCTTCAGGAGCTGGAGAGAGTTCCCACATGAGGAGGAGTTTGATCTTGAGCAAGCTGAATCTCGTGATCATAAGAGGTGGATGGAGAGGCAAAATGCAAAACTCACAGAAAAGGCTAGAAAGGAGGAGTATGCAAGGATACGTACTCTTGTGGACAGTGCCTATAAAAGAGACCCTAGAATCTTGAAGAGAAAGGAAACTGAGAAAGCTGAGAAGCAGAAGAAAAAGCAGGCCAAGTATTTGGCAAAGAAATTGCAGGAGGAGGAAGCAGCCAGGGCGGCTGAAGAGGAAAAACGAAGGAAGGAGGAGGAGGAAAAACAAGCTGCAGAAGCTGCATCACAGCAGAAGAAGCAGAGAGAGAAAGAGAAGAAATTGTTGCGCAAGGAGCGGAGTCGTTTGCGAACACTTTCTGGGCCTGTTATATCGCAGCGTTTACTCAATCTTGCCGAGGATAATGTGGAAAGCCTTTGTACGTCTCTTAACATTGAGCAGCTTAGGAGTATATGTGACAGGATGGAGGGCAAAGAGGGGGTAGAGCGAGCAAAAGTTCTTAGAGATGCACATGGTGGAGATAAAAATGATGTAGAGGAAAAGAAAGAAGAGGAGAAGAAACCACCACAACAGAATGGTTCTGTGGTGAGTAATGGTACCGTTCTGTTAAGTAGCTATGAGAAGAAGGAGAAACCGTGGAGCAAAGAAGAGATTGAGCTTTTGAAGAAAGCAATGGTGAAATTTCAAAAAGGAACATCTCGAAGGTGGGAGGTTGTTTCAGACTTCATTGGTACTGGAAGATCTGTGGAAGAAATTTTGAAGGCAACTAAAACAGTTCTCCTCCAGAAACCTGATTCTAGCAAAGCTTTTGATTCCTTTCTTGAAAAGAGGAAACCTGCACCTTCTATTGCCTCACCACTTACAACTAGAGTGGAAGTAGAAGGGGTGCCATCCACTGCTCAGGAAACTGAAAGCAGCGCTGACAAGAGTGACCAGGCAGAAGATAAGGCCGGAGAGTCGTCAAGTGGAAGTGCAAAAGACCAGAGTCCTAATGATCCAAATGCTGCAAATGGATCATCCTCAAATTTAGAGCAAGATGTGTGGTCAGGTGTACAAGAAAGGGCACTAGTTCAGGCTCTGAAAACCTTTCCAAAGGAAGCCAGTCAGCGGTGGGAGAGAGTTGCTGCTGCTGTTCCTGGGAAGAGTGTGAACCAATGCAAGAAGAAATTTTCATTGCTGAAGGAGAGCTTCAGAAACAAGAAGAGTTCTGCTTAATTTGCTGGGGTTTTCTTGATGATGCTGCAGAATACTAAGATGCATGAGGAAATCGCTTAGAGTATCTCACACATCTAATTCTTTCTAGGCAGAGATCTTTCAAGCTTTATGTTAGGTAAAGTATCTGAGAGCACTACCGGGTTTCTGCCATCTGGATTTTGCCATACAGGTCTAATAGCTATTTTGGAAGAGGGATTATGTTTTGTATTATTTTTCAAAGCACGTTTTATATTTACTGTATCGGGGTTCACTGCATTGTGAGATCTGAGATCTCAAGATGCATGAATATAGGAATAGCAAGCATTATGATGAGATTAGCTGATGTTTTGTTTTTTGGGATGGAGTAAATCTCATTAGCATGATTTTACTGATAACCAGATTTATATATTCAACTCAATGTTGTCAAGTCTCCATGTACCTACGGGTTTATTTCTCTGAATTACCCATCCTTAATTTTCCATGAGAAATCGTATACATCGGAGTCACCAGTCTCAGATCATCGGTCTGCGATAATACTGGTTGGCTGCTTCGATCTCCAACTCTCCAAGTATCAAGTAATGCAAGTATGAAGCTCGTAGTAACACAAAAAGTTTACGTTACTGAAATCAAGGAGACAGTTCCTTTTTCATCAAATTATTTCCTTCATCAATAAGAGTTCATACAGTGTAGCAATAAATAGCAACACTGCTCTATTTCTCTGAATTTGGTCTTCCTAAAGTGGTTTTCCAGCCAAGAATCGGCTATATAAATCTAATGCCTCTTGAGGTTTGTATTCTGGAACCGTATGACCGGAGCCCTGCACCATCAATTACGAGTATGAGTATCAATAAGGTTCCTGATCAAAGGGAAAAATGGACACTAAAAACTGTTAGAAGAATGACAACATTCATGTGGTTATGTTCTGACCTTTACGGTTGAAAATGTGAGGTTTTTTTCGTACCCTTGTGTATACCTGCAACAAACACATTAGCTTACTTAGTTTATGTATTCTATATTATTGTGAAGTTGATTAACGACCGTTTGACGTGGTGCAACGAAGGGAAAACAGCAAACGTACCCAGCAATTTGTCCCTTGGAAGTCCATGGCCTCCATTCATCCACAATTTTGTAACCAAGTGATCTAGTCCATGCTTCACTCCCGGTGAATGGAACACACAAATCATGATCACCACTGAGAGGAAACGTAGACATTTTAGCATATCAGTATCGAGATTACTGCAAATGCAAATTGAAATCTAAATAACCAGGTGAAAGCCTGTGCATGTTCAGACGTTCCAGATTAGCATTCTCAGCAGGAAGTCTATTGCATACATAGACCTTGGGATTAGTTTGGTAACTTCCCTGGGAAATCGGAAATAGCTAAGTTACATCAAACCAATACATATCCTATATAACATCACCTACTTCTGTTTCTCGATTTCCTTTTACCTTCTTGCATTTCAGCGCAATCAAACAGAACATTAAGCAAAGGTCAAAATGTTGATGTCTTTTCACAGGCATAATTGAAGATTTACCTATATATAAGTGCATGGTATCCCTTCGAAGTCAGATTCTTGTGGTATGGGATCATACTCCCAGCATCATGGTAAAAACGAATGTTATCTGTACACAATTCCCAACTGGGAATCACGGTTGCCTGTTGAGTAGACAGGAGTTCGAACAAGTTAATGCTTTATGACCCGATTCCATATTTCAGATTCTAGTTTAACAACATTAAGACTGAGAAAGCTCACATCTTCTGCATGGATTGCCTTCCTAACTGCTGCATTGTTCAACCATGCAGTTGCAACCTCATCATCCTGCAAGTGAATATCAAAGTTAATCATGTTAAGCAGTCCCTACAAGATGTTACTGTGTAAAAGTACAAGAATGTTTACTACCAACTTTAGAAAATCAATTCACAATTCCAACAGATCAAAATGGTGTATACCAATTTAAGAAACTTACAGTGCATGGAACTTCCTTGCTATTCATAAGCTGTGGCCAAGTTGGAACCAGTCCAGCTCTTACAGGAGCTCTAAGAGGCCAGGCTCGACCAAACATCCTTTTTCTCACAGCAAGAGGCCTTTCAGTTTCACCCAACCTTCGAAAGCTAGATGGAATGTTACTAGTTACGGTTGAAATTTTCATAGAATCTGTGCTGTGATAGCATGGTTCTAGAATGTCATAGATGTTCAAACCTTCTATGGCCTGGAATTGACAAAAATCATAAGTTCAGTTAAAAACAGAAAGTTACAGTTTGCACTTCATATTGCAAACTATGGAGACTTGTCATACCTTGTCAACTTTTCCAAGCTTGTTGTCACAAGTTTCACTATTTGGCTCATAGTAGTTTCCATTGCACTCATTGATTACCTCCTGGAGCAAGCAAGATGCATATTCAGAACCTATGATTTGGAATTAGCATTACAGTGCTCTAATAATGAAATTGGGGAACAAACCTCAAATAGATCATCTGATATAAGTCCCATCCCATGAGCAAATGGAACAATGGCATTCCCATCGAATTCCTCATCCGTGACTCCATTTCCCACAAGATAACCCTGTGTTATGCAGTTATTTGAGATTGAATCCATACATATTTGAAACTAACAAAAGGAATATGCACATAAAAAATACCTTGAAGTTGATTTTGGGCTTTGTACCAGCATCAATTCCTGTTAAAATTCCACATTGCCATCATAGAAAGATTTCCATGTTTAAAGTTTAACAGATGCAAGAGTTTAGATTTTATTGGCTGACATACCTTTCACAACTTCTGAAGCAAGTGTTGGCACGTATACACCAGCATAAGACTCTCCCGAAATGAAAAACGGGTTGGAGAGGAACTCTGGGTAAAGTTCAAACCACTAGATGCAGGAAAAAAAAGAATATAAGAAATGCATTGATAGTGTACTGCAACATAAGAATAACAATCAAGCCAAATAAGTATGAAAGCATTTCAAGTTGTTTCCATTATCACCTTTAGGAGAAATGTGTGGCTATCAGATGCAGTCTTTAGATCACCAGTAATATAGTCAGATTTGTTTTTGGAGTAAGAAAGCCCAACACCAGCAGGAGAATCCAAATATAAAATGTTGGAAACCTGACATGAGAAGAAGCACAAACAATGAGGAGTTAGCTTCCTCATTTAATATGGAAAACCACAATAGAATGTAACCAAATTCACAATATATAACATAAGTTTTACTATCAAAAATACAACCTTTGACCAGCTGTATGGATTAAGGTGCAATTTGGGCAGACCTCCCTTGGTCTTTGCTGCTTCAAAATTGAATGGCCCTGAAAAAATATTAACCACTGATGTAATAAACTTTTAAAATGCTAAAGAGTGTTAACTCAAGAACCAATTTTGCCAATTTGAAAGTGAATACCGAACCCAAATCCCAGCAGAGTAAATCTATATGGCTGGTCTAATTCAAACATGAAACTTTCTTTCATTGACACAATCAGATTCTATAAGTATGAAATGAAGCTAGCAATTTTCTTATCTTGGGATGAACACAAAACCAGCAATGGAATTTGAAAAATATGACCTTTCTCCTCTTTGGTAATAAAACCAAACATGACATCAGATAAAGAAACAATACCATGCTCATAGACAAAGCCATCAAAACTAGAGCAACCAGGTCCACCATTCAGCCACAGCACCACCGGATCCTCCGACGGCTTCCTCTCTGATTCCACAAAATAGTAAAACAAGTTCCTCCCATTTCTCTCATCAATGGTCACATACCTTCAAACCCCACGAAACAATATTAACAAACTGAAAATTAAGAAATGCATCCAAAACTTCATATCTACCAAAACCTTTACATACCCAGAACGGTGCTTTGAAGGAAGAGTGCCGTTGAATCCAGGAATCTGGGTTATGAGAGCTGCCTCAGGAGCTGATTGGGTTGGCACCAAGCTCAAGAACGTGAATAATAGGAGTGAATATAATACAATAATACTAGTCCTGGCCATGTCTAAGTGTTACAGGGCTAATATCAAAGACTGTAACACAAAGAATATATATTTATAGACGCAGAGATTATTACTCTGCAAGTTGCTTCTGAAAATCGTTGCTTCCAAGCCAAGAGATGAAAAAGATAACAAACTGAGCTCTCAACTTGGATGAAGCACCTGACCGGAGAAGGGAGGAGTAGGAAAACAGTCACGGAGACGGTTCTAAGGCCCAGTTGTGTCACGACACGTGTTGAGTCTAAGCCAATGAGAATCTGAGGCAACTGAAAGTGAAAAATGCCCTTGGCTCAAAATTTTGGGGTCCTTTTGTTGTCTTTGGAAAATAAGGTTAGTGTTGCTTAACGTGGGAGCACTGTGAGGGTGACTGAGGATGAATTGGCACACGAAATTTCGTGGGTGATGATGATGGAGTTGGAACTTGGAACAAGATTTTTTTGTTCAAGAGAAAAAGCTATTGTTTTGTTTGATAAGATCAAATGACCAAGACCTTGATTAGATTTTGACTAATTCACCATGAAATCAATGTATTTGGTATGGTATTAGATTTTAAGTACTCCATTGAAATTATAAATGAAAAATTTTTGTAGCTAAATAGTGGAAAATGTTACTTTTCACAACAAGTAAACAACTCCACGAAGTAACCACCATGTGTGGTTGAATACTTGAGTTAATAAGGGACAAGGTGTGAAATCTCATATCCATTTTTAAACCACTAGTAATTAATCACTGAAATTATGAAAGACGGATATCATGAGTTTGAGAATGAAGAACGTCTTTTTTTTTTTAACAAAGGTTTGGAACCTAATCTAGCTGGGAGGCTCCGCTCCACGCAAAAATGGTATCTTTTACATATGCAAAGTGTTTTTTATGGTAAATTATGTTAGCATGGATTTGTTTCATGCAAATTGATGAATGAGATGTCAAAAGCATTGATAAAGAGGATGTTTGTTTCCTTTGGCTTTTAGAGCCGAGCATGTGATATAAGCAAAAGGTGCTCTTAGGTCCTATATTTGTGGTTTGCACTTGATAACGTGACCAGGAATCATAGACGAAAGCACATGTTTTGTTTATCTAATGGTTGGTTTTCAACTTTGCACTTCTCTCTCTTTTTTCAAAACAGAAAGAACAAACAAAAGTTTACAAAACAACAGAAGAAAGCACAAAAATAAGGTAGGCAAAACAACTAAGCTAATAGGGGTAGAAAACCATGACTAATAATATGCCATTTTACCAAGTTGCATATATTTGAGCTCAAAGGCCATCTTCACTTGTGTTTTCATTGTTTTGTGTTATAATTCATGATTTTGGTACGACTTTAGTTTAATTAGGAAACTTGCATCTTTTTGATACAGAAGAAGTCTGAATTTGATGCAAGCAGGTTGGCCTAGATTCTCCAAGTCCAATTCCTTGTGTTATTGAATAATAATCTTGGGAGTTACAAATCAGACACTTACATTACAATTACAAATTTTACATTGTTTTACAATGTAAAACTACAGTACATGATACGTTACATGGATTTTACCCACTAACAATCTACTCTCATCTCACTCAAAAATTCCCATTTTCAGTGGCAATGCTGTGGTCATACCTTATTCCACCTTGATTACCCAATGAAAGCCTCAAATGCTATGATTAATAGAACCAAAATTGTTGTGCTTGAACAGGACACTGAAGGCGAACCGGAAAACTTGACTCGCTGAGCTTGGTCTCTGGAAAAGATAACCGAATAAAACTACGCATTAGCACCAAGGTTTCACAGGTATTTCTTGTGATATAAATTTCCAGGGACATGGTATAATTAATCTGAAACAAAAGTGTCAGCCAAATTTCTGATGTCTTACTTCTGTAAAGAGGAAAGTACTCCACAGTAAATGACATTATCAGGCAAAGCAGCTTCGGATCCATCACTCTCAGGATTAACAACACTGACATAAAGTTCTTGGCCTAGATACCACGAGTCCAGATTCTGAGCGCGAAGATTCCAAATGCCGGCGCTATCAAGAGAAACCAATATGGCTGTCCAAGCACCTGGGAAGACCTGTGTATATATGAGCATGAAGCAGTCAGCAGAAAATATTTCCATTCATTGAGTACGAGTAAAATACAAGTGACCAAACACCACAATGCAACTAAGTAATGCAAAAACCTATGACATAATGAAATTAATGGTTCAACTCTGCAGATTAATCAATCAAAAAGTATATCAATAAACAATCATGATATACTGTTACAACTTAGTATCTGATTTGAAGCTGTAAGTCCCCTATAAAAAAATCTCCTAACCAATGGGTTCTCAAAAAAGCACCAAGGTACCTGTGTGGTACAGCGAGCAACGCCATCCCATTTGTTGTAAGTGCCTCTGCTATTCTCTGTCCACACTCCAATATCCATACTACAGAGCAAACATTCGATAATGTTTATAAGTCTCCAGTTCCAGAATCAGAAATAGAGACGGATAATGATTTTCAAAATAAGGAACTCATTACTTACCCCACTACAAAAAATGCATAGCCATCCAAATGGTAGTTCTGAACAGTGGTGTCATTGTTCTGAAAGATGATTTCCATGAAACCTTTGAAAGTACCATTGATTAAAGATGTGTCAAGTTTTGCCGGCCTGTTCATCAGTTTACTTGGAAAGTCAAGCTTGTAAACCCCGGAAATGTTGAATTGCTGAGCGAGCTTAAGCGGTGTCGAAGGTGTTAAATATGAAATACCATTGAGGGTTGTGCGCCACTTCCCATTTATAAGCTCTGCAGGTCTATTTAGGATTACATATACATCTGTAACGGTAATTTCACCATATTTAAAAGAACCTTGGGGGTTTGGACGAGCAGCACCAGCAGAGACATTCCACCTACAATTTAAAAACCATCAAGAGAGTAAGCCAAGCACTTGAGTACTAAAATATTCATACAAGAAAGGATAAAAATGATTTTAAGATAATAAGTAGTCTGGTAGGCAAGTACGATCTTTGCCTAATTATTTTGGATCAGCATCATTCAACCTCCTCATATGAATATAAAACAAAAGCTGCTGGAAAAGAGTTATTTGGCTGGCCAGTAATACTGAAATAAAGCGTAAGCAATTGTCAAGCAGTCTTTCCATTTTGAAGAACACTACCATTATCATTAAAGATTTTAGTGGAAGTTAATGAGCGATTTTATTTTCATCAGGTACAATATGTGTTATTAAATAAAAAAAGACACATACTTAACTACAACCTTATAGATCTTGCTTGATTCATTGAGAAATATGTGTCGAAATCATTAGGAGGATCAGGGAGAGGACCTGATGCGGGTCCTTGAGAATTGGAGTAGTGTAAGATGGCAACTCCAGTAGCTTTAGCCCATGAAGATGAATTCACAAAACGGGGGCTGGCTACAACATAGTAATCACTGCTGGCATTCTGATCCATTGTAACCAAGAATGAAAATGACTGACCAACATGAATATCCATATTAGCATAGTTCTGTTGGACCGTGTACGATCCTTCAGTCTCCACGAGGAGTAAGTTATGATTTTGTATCCTGAAATTCAGGCTAGTTGAGATGCCAACATTGTGCACCCGGAAGCGGTATGTCTTTCCTGTTCCAGGCAATTACCAAGTACTGGCTCCCATTAAAACTGGAAGGTAGCAAAATTTTATATGAAAATATAACAGTAGAACAAGAAACTAGTAAAGCCCAAAGTAGAACTGAACCCAAAAGGGGACAGAACTGCAGACCATTCGCTCACCACCCCCTCAAAAGTATGTAAAATGAAACATTATATTTCTCAGCAACTGAACACCATATGATTCTGGTATATGTATAAGACGAATCAAATTCATAACCTAAAACCAGCAAATCATAAATCATTTCCCAGATATGTACCTGCTTCAACATTTATTGTAAGGAAAGGAAAGCTGTCTGGAACTATAGCCTCATCAAAGCGAAAGGGACCAACTCCGTTGATGAGGATGCCGTCAGGAATTCCCAGGTTAGTTCCACTTTCAATATCTTTCCGTAGTTCCTGTTTAAGTATGATTCACCTCAGAAACCAAGTTGAAAGGTGCTTTGAACGACCAGTTACTGGCCCAAAAGACAGTTTATACTCACCTTATGACTCTTTGTATACCAGTCGGTAATAAAGAGAGTAACATCTGCATCTGGCAGAGCAAACGGTAACGGAATAATAGCTCTGTTATTTATGGTGATTCCCCCATATCCACCAGCAGCTCTCTGGAAGTTTAGGGAAGGGAAATAAAAGAAACTCCCTATCTGATCTTTAACCTGAAAGTCATATGTCCAATTCCAACCAGCCTGAATTGGACAATTAGTCCCTGACACACCATCTTGCCAAGAGTTTTTCCTATGTTGTATTCCATTCCTGCATTCAACTAAGAAGATTAGCATTGAAATATAAACTATAATTTGTGACTGATACCAAAAATACATTTACTAACCATGTGAGAAGCAATGGCTCATCCAGGTCATTCTTTACATTGATAACAACATTCCAATTTGTAGTGACATTAAGCACCGGTCCTGGAAACTCTCCATTAATCCCAATAACCTGAGAAGTATTAACCAAACAATGGCTCAGATAGAATCAGCTAAAACCACTTTAGCACCTCTACACTTTCTCACAGTTCTAGTACATTTTTTGTATCAGTTAATAGCAGTTCTGGCAGACAACCCAACCATTAGATCTCATGGCCATTTCTCTCCCACATGTCCCTATATATATAGTTGCTGCCCACTTCTTAGCAGCACCAAGCCTAACATCCTAAAAAGTTGGTTACCGTAATGTGGTAATCCAATTATGATACTTGTACTGTTTCCAATTCTACGAGAATTCATTATATGAAAGCAACTAACTTTAAGCATTGACTGATAAAACTAAATTCATCGAACTTAACTCCAAACAGGCATAGAAATACTCCCAAATCAGAACAAGATACTAGAAACAGCACAAGAACTAAGTAAAGTTCAAACCCAAAACTGGAAAAACCAGGGAGCAAGTGAAAGAACCTTTTGCTTAACTCCAAGTGGAGAAGCAGTGATGTAGGAGACAGTCCAATCATAGAACACGTAAGGGTCAGCACCCAAAGCAGGACGCAATGAGCAGACGAGGATGACCAAGTTGAAGAAACACAAAGATGGCATTGGATGATGTCTCAGTAGCCAATCCTATCTCTTTTGGGTAGCTCTCTACTTTCAGTGAGAGAGTTCCAGAGAGAGAGTTGGGGTAGTTACTTGCTGGATTTGGAAGCGAAGCCGAAGCCAAAACCGGGTGGCAGAGTGGCAGTGAAAGACGCACATGGGAGAGTAGAAAAAAGTAGAGAGCTCGGGGGAGCCTGATCAGGCGCTTGTTGTTTCTTGGGTCCCGCTTTTCTACATTATATGGTAAATTATGAAGGCTGTGGAGCCACACCCACCGTGGTTTTACAGTTGAATTCACCGTGTGGGGCCATAAAGGCTTAAAAGCGAAAGGTTGCTGAGTGCTGCGGGCAAATCTTTTGACCCATTTGCTTTGGGAGTTTGGGAGCAAGAGACACAACCTCAACAGCTCTAATGAGGTAGATCATTTCTTCTCTTTTTGGAGAGAAAAACCCTTGTTTTTGTGTGATCCTCTGGGGACGTCTGCTGTGTGCGTAATGCTTCGAGTACTATAGCTATCTGCTGACGTGGCCAAGCTGTGAAATTATAAATTTTTACTTTAGATAAGAGGCGCCCGCGTTGGCGCGTCTCGCGTGGACGTGGAGAGCAGAACTTTTTATTTTCTTTCGTATAAGTTTTAATCCTCAGAGGTAGTGAGGAAGTGCGAGAAACTGAGTTAGGGTTCTTGTAATTTCTTCCTTCTGCTTCTCTGGTCGTCTGGTTTTTCTGGGAATTGATCCGGCCTGTGCGACAGCGACGTTTTCATATCGGGTCGACATCCGTTTGGGCAGCTTTCGCAGATCGGTAAATGGAGTTAGAGACGACATATATGGAACACAGGAAAGCTCTCGTGTGGGCTTCTTGAATCCACTCAATTTAGCCTCCAACTTGTGCTGCATGTTAAAAGAGAACCTCCTTTCCTAGTGGCCCATTTGATTGTTTTTTCCAACTCCCAAGTATTTGAATGACTGTTTTTCCTGTTGGTGTTTGGATTCTGAGCAATTGAGATGATTTTGGCTTCTGGGTTTTTGGTTTCAGTTTGAGTTTTGGTGATTTGGGTTTGTGGGTATTGGTGAGGATGATGTTAATGACATGTCGTAGTCTTGATTTTGGAAGAACTGTATTGGATTTGGTGGCTCGTGGTTATTCTTCAAATGCTTTGTTGGACCATTCTTCAATAAGGAGTTACGCAAAGGTAAATACCAAGGGGAGTAGTAAAGGTTATGGAGCTTGGCAGGTAGTTTTTTGGTGGGAGGGACCGAACCAAGTGTGGAGTTGCATCAATGAAAGCAGCGGAGACTCTGTTAAATGGTAAGACTATATTGTTTGCTTTTTGGTTGAAGTTTTGGTTGATTGAAGTCGTACACATCACGCACTTTTGGGATACAGAATCTTCTCCAACCACTGCTTGACACGTGCTCTAGACAGCCATAATACTCAGAGCACCATGTACATTCCAGAATTCACCGTGATCCCGTAGCCCGTAGGGTTAACAGAAGCTGTGATCTCGTAAGGTCAACATAATTTTGGACGTGACTGAAGTTGTCTCCTTTGATGATGCCTGTAACTTAGTGACCGGGACTTTCCCGTCTTACCTTATCTAACTATTGACATAATTAATGTTATCTGTTACGTTGACTGTTGGGCTTCATTTATATTACATTCCTCCTACCAATCGATACGGGACAATGTTCAGTGCCTTAGTCTTGCCTCACCTTGTATTACTCATGGACCTGGAACACACTAGTGACTGCCATTTCGGGCTCTTGTATGATCCATGGGCTGTGTATCTATACTATTTCTAGAAAAGAGATTCCTCCTCTCCTCCTCCTCCTCCTCGTGTTTATCAGATTCCAATCTCCCACCATCTGCCAACTGTCCTCCCCTACCAGCCTAATCCCGCCAAATTACACATCCACCCAACACATGGCCCTGTCTCATTGGCCCTTATCAAAAACCCTGGCTTCCAGCATTGCACAGAAGTCCAGCTCTGCCTTCAAGGACCCACTTTCCACCACCAATAATTGATCATATTCTCCTCTCTTCCTAATCCTCTCTGTACTCAAGCTGGCACCACTGTCTCCTTCCTTCTACACTTGTTCTACTCTTCTTCTACTCCTTTCCATCCCTCCCCTTTTCTCCCTTAAATCCTTAAACCCTAACCCTAGTCTCCACCTCTTGTAAATACCCAATACCCTGTTTCCCATTTTCTCCTTTGTTTAAACCAAACACCCAATTCACTTCACTGATCACTCTGTTCATCTCAAACCCAAACAATAACCATGTTGCTTCTACAGCTCACTTCCAACTCCATACCGATCCTCTGCTTCCTCTTATTGATTCCGATCATGACCATCACCTCCGATTCAAAGCCGCCCCCGTCGGTCTACGAAGTCCTCCGCGCACATGGCCTTCCGATGGGGCTGCTCCCCAAGGGAGTGACCAAGTTCGAAATCGACGAGGGCGGCAGGTTCCAGGTCCACCTGGATCAGGCTTGCAATGCCAAGTTCGAGAGTGAATTGCATTACGACCGGAACGTATCGGGTACTCTCAGCTACGGCCGGATCGGAGCTTTGTCGGGTATTTCGGCGCAAGAGCTTTTCCTCTGGTTTCCGGTGAAGGGTATCCGGGTAGATGTGCCCAGCTCCGGTATCATTTACTTCGATGTAGGCGTTGTTTATAAGCAATTCTCGCTTTCGCTATTCGAAACGCCGCCGGATTGTACTGCTGCCACCGCTGATGTCGACGGCGGCAGGCTCATCATTGACGCCGTTTCCAAGGTCAACTTTTGAATTTCTTTCACTAACAGATGTCATCCATTTTGTGAAGAATGATAGAGAGACTGATATGGATTAAATTTGACTAATATGCAGAGTAATTTGGGAAAACTGCGGTATGGTCTTGGTCAAGAGCAACATTTTGGGAGAGGTTTTGTGTAGAAATTTTGGGGGAGAAATGTGATAAAGAATTGTGGGTTATACAAAGAGTCTGGGATGGGTTAGTGTGTTTTAAATTTTTAAAGGCCGGTGAATTCGATTCGAACCAGAGATTGGACGAGGCAGAGAGAGAGAGAGAGAGAGAGAGAGGTGTATTACAAAAGATATGAAGACCAAATTCAGGTGATGAATCCGCAACAGGTTTATGTTGTATTTTGTGTATTGTTAAGTCTATATGGTATCATGAAAATCATTGATAGCATAAAGCTTCCAATAAAAATGAACTTTACTTCTTTCCTGAAGCAATGTTTGAGTTGTGGGTGGAAGAGATGAGATGAAGAATGCTAACCCAATTTGTTATTTGTTCATACTAACCAGTTTCACATTTCATAGAGGACTTATATTTGCATTGTTATGCTCAGGTGTAAACCTTGAAGGGCTATGTTTCCATTGTCAGGGAGGTTTGAGCAGAGGTTCTGTTCCACAAGTTCTTTCCAAATTTTACTTTGCTTTGTATTTCTAGTTTACTCTGACAGGTTCTGGGGTTTTGGGTTTTTGCTTCTCTTTTTCTCCTTGTCATAGCCTCGTAGGCTTGTTCTTATTTGCTTTCCACGTTTTCGTTTGTTTGATTCTGTTGCTATCCTATTATCTAGTAGTAGAGTTGGAGACTAACAGTGTAGGGATTCATGTGGACTGCAACTTAACAAATTCCTAAGCTTCAGGCTGAAGTGTGTGAATTGGGTTCTGGACCACATACTCTGAGACTGGTCAAACAATTTACTGAGATGTTGGTGTGGCTTTCTTGCATTTCCAATATGCACATTTCATTTTAGAGAAAAGTTCACCATCGGTCCCTCAACTCTTGTGGCAAGGCCAATGTGATGCCCAACTTATAAAAACTACCAATGTGATGCCTACACTTTATTTTTCGTATCAACGTGGGGGCTGAAACCATATTCCGTCACGGCGCCGTCTGCTTGGTCACGTGTCGCGCACGTGGCTCACTAAAATCGGTCCCTTAACTCTTGTGGCAAGGCCAATGTGATGCCCAACTTATAAAAACTATCAATGTGATGCCTACACTTTAATTTTCGTATCAACGTGGGGTCTGAGGCCAAATTCCTTCACGACGTTGTCTGTTTGGTCATGTGTCTCGCACGTGGCTCACCAAAAAAAGGGCATAAAGGACATTTCGTGTGTTTTGTGCCGTCTCTTCCGATCGGCTTCGTCTACAGCCAACACAGACCCAAGATTCAAATTTCGTCAGACCCGTTCCAGAATTCGTCAGAACAGCTCTAGTCTTTTTTCAAATCTCAGGCCGACATCTTTCTCAGTTTCGGATTAGCATCGTGCTTCCATCTATTCGGCGCCTTCTGCTTCAAATCCCTTTCTGCTGCTGACCTCTGCTTCGTCTTCTATTTTTATTTTTTGTCTCCTTTCATGTGATTACTTTTCTTTTCTTTTTTTGGAAAGTACTCACATGAATTACTGGTCACCCGATCTTTGTTGCCTTCTATATAGATCCTCTTGCCTAGCCACGTGGCTCATTCTAGTCCATTAATTTTGTAAAAGAATGGCACAGCAGTAAATGCACACTTACAATCGTCCACAGTAAAAAAACATTATGTTAGGATAATTTTTAAGGACATTTTTGTCAAATCGCCTAATCATTTCGTTGGTTCTTCCAAAACGGATCCTATTTGCAAGTTCAGCAACAATTTCCGAGCATCTGGGTTGTTTTGGATGTCCTGGAACGCTAATTAATGTTCGACATCAGAGAGGATTTAAAGCATCAAGGTGTACTTAAACTAAGATGAATAGACCGTTGGATTACATTTATCCTATTATTTAATATTTAAATAAAAAGTTAAGTATAAATATCAACGGTTAAGATTTTCTAATAAATACTTGGTTCACTTGTATCTTGGTGTATGCAAGAATTTTCGGTTCGACATAACTTAATTCATTTTGTTGAACAAATTGGATATTTCAAATTGAAAGAGGGTGTTTGAGTGGGTTTTGCTCGATAATTACCTCCTCAAGACCTCTGTTAACTCAAATTCAATTCTTGAAGGTAAATTCATAACTCCGAATCAAACTACTATTATATATAGCTTGAAGAGATTGTAGCACCCTCCATATCTCTTTAGAAACAAATTAGGAACCTTGATCATTTCCCTACCCCCTGACCCGGCAACTGAACTCGAACAAAACTTCCTCTGCTGGCGAATTAAGATTCTGATTTTGGTTAAGCTATGAATGAATTGAGGAACTAGATGTACCTCAAAACGAATCATGCATCCAAGCCATGGAACAGCTAGATTGGGTTTTGAGAGATTCCTGAACTTGTCGCCTTATGAATTGTCTATTCTACCCTGAGTTACAGTCTCGGAAGAAATTTTGTAAAGCCTACCACGTAGTCGTTGATCAAAATGTGTTCTTTACCCTTTTGTTTCCTCCTGTGAGGGCGTGCGGCACGCCCAACCTATTTTAAAATTTAAATCTCAATTCAATTATTAAAGTGAATTTTGATGAATCGGTGTGCAATGAAGTAGCAGCTGGTGGCTTTGTTTTTGGAGACATGGATGGGAGACCCCTACCTGCTGTACGAAGCATCAAAGAGATTCGAAACTCGTCATTGATGTTGTCAATGGAATCATTCACCCCCAGGGAGACTACACAAGGCCATTCAAGACATGTAGGCAATTTCAACTTCCATCACACATATCTCTTTTAAACTCATCTTTAGTGTTAACGTTTGTTTTGCAAATATTAGTCTCAGATCCAGTGTTGTATAGGGTCGTTGCGGAAGGTTCGGTTGTACTTCTCTTTCACTTTGTAAATTTAGGATACTATCTCCACTCTTTAAATTTTTTATTTTATTTTTTCCATAGAAAAGTGCTTGAAAAGAGATGTTTTCATGTGAGTGACCTAGCCATCAAATGAGGCTAAGTTATGGTAGTTTGAACTCTCAACTGACCCTGAGAGTGGTCACATGGGCCACCATGTTGTTTTAGAACAAATCGTCATCGTAAAATCTTTCTTGCGTGTTGGTGTTTTGTGGTGGCTGCGTCAAACTTGTGTGGAAAACAATGTAAAATTGAGCTTTACCTCCATTGACGCTTGGATTGTTGGTGTTTAGGTTGGTTGTAGACACTGATTGACCTACATGGGGACTAGTCAGGGTTGCTGTCCTCGGTGATTTTTTTCCCTTCTTTATTTTCTTTTGTGAATATAGCTCTCTATAAATTTAAATGTTTTTGCCCCCATTTTCGGTCTCTCTTGGATTCATATAAGCATTTCGCCCGATATGAACAAATTTTTAGGCTCGTTGCTGGTTATAGATGGTCAAGCTTGGGCATTTATCCGCAATTAGGCTGAGATTGTGTAGTGATGTTTAAACTTAGGTTGCGAGTTTTGTTGAGGCTGAAGTGCATTTTAATCATACAAGTAGAAGAAGAGAGTCAATCGGAAGCCTATCAAACTAGGGGAGGAGTTTGGAGTACTACACAATTGAGAAATGTCCCCATTTGATTTTTTTTTCAAGGTAAATAAATAATTTTATTACTTATTCATAGCCAGAAGACACTTACAACAATCATCGTCTTACGTCAAAATGCTCCAACAACAACAATTAACGGATTCCCTCACTGTAAATAGGTTTGGCTCACTTATTTAGCAACACTCGTCTCATTACCTAACTCTCTTTGAAAAATAAATCTAGTCACCTAAACACCGCAATTTGTGTATAACTAGAAATACTAAGAATTACATAGATGAAATCAGAATTGCTAGAGCTGTACCATAATTTGATCAGCTGCCCAAATCGGTCCTACCTTTGAGCGAGCCCACCCAAAGCACTAGGTGATACGTGAGGGTGGCAAAAACACGCTCCTTCTCAGCCCAAACATTGGGCTCATCACACCTGCCCCTACTCCCAAGCCCAACCTACATCATTCTCAAGCCCAAAAACCGGAGCCAAGGCCCAATCCAGCTTCAGTCCTACCTTTCAAGGCCGCATCTCCGACGCAGACGCTGGCACCGTTGGTGCCTGCCGTATCAGACCCTGGCCTCTTGTTGCCGCAACCTTCCACGTAGATCCAGTCTCTTCGATATGAGATCCAGCAGACGGCCAAACCTCCTTCCAATCCCAATCTTGTAGTACCACAACCTCATCCTTCTTCGGTGATCGACCGAGATTCATCACCAAAGTTTCGGATTCAAAATCCGGCACCATCTTCACCCACAAATTCAGGCATGACCCAATTGCCTCCTCTACCTCATACCTCCACGCCTCTAACGAAGCCGATGTTGCTGTGACAAGAGACAACGACATCCAAGACCTAAATCCAAACACGATCGAAGAGTTGAAACCTCTCGTCGTCGAAACATGATCAACGCCTAGAAATCCTTGCGCCGCCACCACCACCGCATCACGATCGTCGCCCTTTTGAGGTGAAGGACACCGCCGCCAAATCGAAACTCTAGGTTTCGAATCCGAGTAGCTCCGAGAAACTCGGAGGCTCTCCATCCAATTTTGTCCCCATTTCACAACTCACAAACATGCTGATCAAGATATTTTATGACAAAGAAAATCAAACAATATGCTTGTGCTAGAAGTCCCTATTTAGATTTTAAAATGTTGCGCACTTTAACTAAAATTTGTACTATCGGAATTGCATATGGACCATCACATTCATACTGGGCCAACTTAAAATACTAATCCAAACTCGAAGAAGCCAATGCCTCCTCCAATCTGTATCTAAAATCAAAGTCGGCATCAGAAAATGACGAGAGCCGAAAAGTATCTTCAATTGGGTAATTATTTCCCAACAGGCGTTGGATTTTTCTTTAGCAAATCACAAATGTTAAGAAACATGAAGAAGAAAGAGCCACCAACACGCGGCCAAACACGGCAGAGTTGATTGCAATACATGTGTTTTGGCCACGATCCTCAGCATGCGGAGCCGAGGTGAATAGCGAGCAAAGAGATAGGAGGAGTTGCGGGCGTGCCACCTCGCGGACGAGGAATGTGTTGAAGGAGTGCACGAGCTTGATTTCTTGATCAGGCGAGCGAAGTTCCAGATGCCACCTCGTGGATGAGGAATTTACGGCACAAGCGGTCGATACTTACGGCGGGGTGAGCAGAGCAACTATATGGATGTTTCTGAGGAAACGGAGGCGAGTTCCGGAGAGCTTTGATGAATTCTAGGCGGCGAGGCGCTTAGAATCAAGGCTTCGAAGAGGTTTCGAAGGGGGGTTTGGCTCCTGGGAGCCCTGGAGGTTTCGACAGGGTCGAGAGGTTTTCAACGAGGTTGAAGTTTGTTTTGAGTAATTGGTTGATTGTTTGTGTTTTTAGAAAGAGGGCGCGAGCTCCCTTATATAGTGGAGTAATCCTTGTTGCGAAAGACAATCAGAATCCCAAATGGACTCTGCAACGTGAAGCATGCGGACACTGTTCATCCCATGCAAGCCAATCCATGCGTGACACGTATCCATTAGCACAATCCGCCTAAGATAAGGTCTACATTCTCACGCAAAGCGGAATGAAATATAATCCTTATCCCGCGAGGCAACGAAGTCCATATAGAATACTATCTCGCGTGAACCGCGGACCATTGCACCTCGCGGGCAATTGCAGCTCGCGGGCCCAAAAAAAGGTTTTTAATTTGACAAGGGCCACATGGATTGGCCCAAAGCATGTCATAGACTGTAAAAAAGTCCAAAACGATTATAAAGTTTCGCGCAGACTCTGCGCATGTCTATTTGCAAACCAGTCCGCCGACGCCTAGATACATTTCCACCTCGCCTGCTCTAATGTCAAATTCTACGCACAGCATTTCGCGTGAAGCGCGCGAGATGGATCCTCACTCCGCGCGAAGTCATTTCGCGCGCGAGCTCTATTTTTTCCGGAAGTGCGCGAGCTCAGCTATTGTCCAAAAAGGGCGCGAGATCCCTCAGTCCGCGCGGAGTCATTCCGTGCGCGGACTTTGCATTTCGCCTCGCATGGTCTCGCTGGCGAGCCGATATTTGTGAACTTAAAAGGAAACTTGAGTCCGCCGACTGATACAGACCAAGAATGTAATTAATATTTACCTAGACAATTATTGTCCAGTAAAATATTAATTTAGGCGTAAACATTGCCCCCTAGGCCTTGAGCTTGAATTGGCCAAGCGAAAAGGCCTTATTGAACATATTGCGAGCGGGTAAGTATCCCAATGTTAGACTAGCACAACGATCCAGGTCACCTCGCTGATGCAAACAAGATTAATAATGCAGGAAACAAACCTCGCCGGCCTTAACGCCCTGCGTGTGCAGGGTGAAGCTAAACTTTAGATTTTGGCCTAAAATCGTTTCACATGCCACGTTGCCCCCTTGCGCGAACAATCCCTTTGCTAGGCGACAAACCCTTTATGAAAAAAAAAAGGGTCGGATTTCAAATTTAGAGCCTCTGGAATAGGCCCCAATCTTGTACTAGTCTGTTGATTAAACTTTGTACGTTTACAAAAGAATTAGCTAGTGAAACTAAACTCTGTATTATGTATGTTGCCCCTGTAGTGGAAGGCGGCAGAAGGCTAGCGCGATGGCGCTGAGCACTAGTGATATTACCGCGGGGCAGATGGTGGCGGATCGGCGAGCTCCCATACGCTAGCAACATGACGTTTCAGGAAACGTTCATTAATAGGATTAAGATGTAGGGTGCCATCAAGGTTGCGCAAATGGAACGCTCCTTTAGGCAGTATGCGATGTACAACGAAGGGTCCTTCCCACCGTGCGGACCATTTCCCACGGCCTTCAGTCTTCTCTCCCAATGGTAGGACAGCTTGCCATACCATTTGGCCTTCTGCAAAGCTCTGACCGCGGGTAACCTTGTCATAAGACCGCGCAACGCGCTGCTTCTCAATGACAAGATTGTTGAATGCAGTGATGCGGTGCTCGTCAAGGTCCTCAAGCTCTTATCACATCGCCTGAACGTAATCATCACCAATAAACTAATGTTGTTCCTGGACGCGAAGCGAGGCAACGTGAACCTCAAGTGGGAGGACAGCGTCATGACCAAACATGATGGCATACGGGGTAGTAGCTGTCGGACCGCGCTTGGACGTCCGGTAGGCCCACAAAGTGTGATAGAGCTCTAAATGCCAGACGTGAGGATTCAACTCGAGCATTTTGTGTAAAATACCGAGAATGACCTTATTGCTTGCCTCCGCCTGACCGTTAGACTGTGCATAGTAAGGGGTGGAATGCAGAAGCTTGACACCATAACCAGTGAGGAAGGTGACTACAGAATCAGCCATGAAGGCAGCGCCACGGTCTGTCACAATGCACTCCGGGATACCAAAGCGGGAGATAATGTTGCAGAAAATAAAATTGCGAACCGCGGTCGCGGAGGCAACCTTGAGCAGCTCGGCCTCAACCCACTTGGTAAAGAAATCAATGGCCACAATGATGAACTTGTGCTGGTCCGAGGAATGGGGATGGATGATGCCGATGAAATCTATAGCCCAGCCTCGACCTGGCCATGGCTTGATAATTGGTTGCATCGGGATGTTAGGGATATGTTGCACTGGTCCGTGAGCTTGGCAATCTTGATACCCCTTGGCGAAGGTAATACAATCTTTGAGAATTGTAGGCCAATAATAGCCATGACGGCGGATTATCCAACGCATTTTTGGGCCCGCCTGGTGCGAACCACAAACTCTGGAATGGACCTCGCGCATTAACCGTT
Source organism: Fragaria x ananassa (assembly GCA_034370585.1). Lineage (NCBI taxonomy): Eukaryota > Viridiplantae > Streptophyta > Magnoliopsida > Rosales > Rosaceae > Fragaria > Fragaria x ananassa. Next base: position 21,472,394 of record CP139769.1, read on the forward strand.
TTACTTCATCGCCATACACGCAGCGGAAGTCGTTTCCGTCTTCGCCGCACCGGCGAAGCTCGCCATTGCGCAACATAAAATTGAGTGCAAGGTACCGCATCTGTCGAGAATGAGTGGCATCATGAGGGTTCGTGAGGTAGGCGATGAACGGTAGACGCCAATCCTCATCAATAGGGTCTAAAGCAGCAACATCAGGGGAGTCCTCCTGATATTGCCCCATAACAACAAAAAACAGAAGAGTGCGTCGCTCAACCTTGAGCAGCCGTTCGCGCACTCCGTCTCGCAAGCTGAGTCCTGAAGCAACCTGTGCGAGCTCATTCGCCGCAAAGTTAAACTCGCGCGGGATGTGCTCGATGTGAACATCATTGAAGCGGTCTAGAATATCAAATGCTTTCCGTAAATATGGCTCAATGGTCAAACTCAAACATTTGAATTTTTCCACCAATTGGTTGACAACTAATAAAGAGTCGCCAAAGACCTGGACCTCACGGATCCCTAAGTCCAGTAAGATCTCCAATCCTATGATGAGCGCCTCGTACTCTGCCTGATTATTCGTACACTTGAAGTCCAGCTGGAAAGAATAAGAAAAGCGATCACCCGCAGGATTCTCAATAGCGACGTCGGCGCCTGCGGCGAACTCAGTCCGCGAACCATCAAAGTACAAAGTCCATGGAGCAAGAGAAATGGAGGCGAACTCAAGCTCGCGGAACGCTGTTAACTCGGTCGGTGGATGATGAGCGAGGAAGTCCGCTATAGCTTGTCCCTTGACTGTTTTCTGGGGAACATATTGCAGAGAGAACTCAGATAAAGCCAAGATCCACTTGCCTATGCGTCCGCGTAAAATTGGGCGGGAGAGCATGTATTTGACCAAGTCGGACTGAGCGATCACCACCGTAGTAAATGCCAGCATGTAATGGCGAAGCTTGCATCCTGCAAAGAAAAGGGCGAGACACAACTTCTCCATTGGAGAATAGCGTGTCTCGCAGTCAGTTAGTACCCTGCTAAGATAGTAAATGGCGTGTTCAACCCCATTTTCATCGTCTTGTGCCAAGAGTTCGCCGATGGACAAGTCCACAGCGGCGATGTAGAGTTTAAGCGGAATGTCAGGGCGAGGGGGAACCAATACTGGCGGGTTCGCCAGGTAGGTCTTGATACGATCAAAAGCTTCTTGGTGCTGTGGTTCCCACACAAACTCAGCTGCCCCCTGGAGCTTCAAGAGAGGTGAAAAAGGTTGAACCTTTCCTGCCGCATTTGAAATGAAACGGCGGAGAAAGTTGATTCGCCCAATCAATTGTTGGAGTTCCTTCTTAGTTGTAGGAGGAGAGGCGTTTATTACCGCCTGCGCCTTATCTTTAGGGATCTCAATGCCCCTTTGATGGACCAAAAACCCAAGGAAGTCACCCGCTTCCGCGAAGAAGACACACTTGGCGGGGTTCATCTTTAGATTGTGTCGCCGCATCCGTATAAAAACCTGTCTGAAGTCTTCGACATGCGTCGCCCGCGCTTTGGTTTTGACCACTACATCGTCGATGTATACTTCAATCAGCTTGCCCAAAATGTCATGAAAGATTAGGTTCATGGCGCGCTGATATGTTGCCCCCGCGTTCTTGAGTCCGAAAGGCATGACAACATACTCAAATGCACCTGCAAACCCCGGGCAGCGGAACACAGTTTTATGGCGATCCTCTTCGGCAACAGGAATTTGGTGGTATCCCGCGGTTCCATCCATAAAGGATAGCACTTCATGTCCCGCCGCCACATCAATGAGGAGGTCAGCTACGAGCATGGGATATATATCCTTAGGCGTGGCATTGTTGAGGTCGCGGTAATCAACACAGACCCGCATCTTGCCATTCTTCTTGCGGACAGGAACCACATTGGATAACCATTGGTTGTACTTAGCTACGCGAATAATCCCCGATCGATGCATGTTCTCAATTTCTTCTTTGACCGCAATCTGAGTCTCAGTTCGCATGAATCTTCCATCCTGACGGACTGGTCGTCTGTCAGGATAAGTAGGCAGTCGGTGACAAACCAAGTCTGGAGACAAGCCAGGCATGTCCTCATATTTTTCAGCGAAGCAATTCCTGTATGCGCGCAGTAAGGCGAGCAGTTCCTCTCTTTCTTCATTCGCAAGTTTAGCACTGATGGAGATGAGGAGGGGCTTTTCTGCAGTCCCAACGTCGACTTGTAAGGTGGGGTCACGGACTTGAGGTGGTGTGTCGTCCAAGGCAGCGGGCGCTAATTGAATAATTTCCTCCTTGGTGTCGGTATAATCCACTATTTCATCCACATAATCCATTGTCGCGACCTTATTGTAGGCTTCGCGTTCCGCCCAGTATGAAAGAAGTCTTTCACACAAGGACTCGCCAGCCTCGTGTACTTCGTCTGAGGACGGACTAAACATGAGTAGGTTGAAGGGGATCCGCGATGGTGTGAGGACGTTGTAAATCGTCCTTTGCCTAGGTAAGTCCCCATCGTGTTAGGTTGGAGGCAGTGACCCCATACGGGCGACCTTTGGGGTCAATGCCTTGTACATCCAGCGGGCCCAAATCAGTGTTGTAGTATCAGGCATCGTTAAAGTTGGCGGAGACAGAAAAAGGATGATGACTGCCTCGCATGCCTCCGTATCCCACACCATGAGCTCTTGGTGCATAGAGGAAGGCACGCAGAAGCTTCTGTGAATCCAATCGCGGCCTAAGATCATGCTATAGGATGCGGAGCATTCTGCCACGAAAAATGTGTAGACCCGTGATGCCGGACCTACCTTGACCCGTAGGAACAACAAGCATAAAGTCCTAGAGACTTGCCCGGTGAAGTTCTTGACTGTCAAGGATGTGGTTTGGATCATTGAGCGCAGGATATGAAGGAGTCCCATGGTGCGGGTAGTAATGACATTTACCGCAGCTCCAGTGTCAACCATAACCTTGTTAACTATTGTCCCTTCCACTTCCGCTGAAATGTATAGTGGCCTCATATGAGTGGCCATGTCTAACGTCGGTGTGGAGAAAGTCAAAGTCGGAATGTGAGAAACGCTGCTTGTTGCCTCCAGTAATAGAGCACGCGCGGGTTCCGCCGTGACTTGACCCATCTCGCTGCTGCAGGGCGGGGACATGTCACAGACATTGTTGCTAGTGTCTGGAATATCCGCCGCATTACACGTTCTGTTTGGCGGGAGGGCATATCTCTCAGATATGAAGAAGACCATCCCAACTTGGAACGAGAACTGCTCGCGAACTGGGGTCAAAGGAGCTTCTATTTCTCCCCGTTCGCCTTCAAGCTTTGCGAAGGAGCTCGCCATGCAGTTGACTTCGTTATTCCCGAGCCATGCAGAGACTTCGACCACGTTGCATGTGAATGACTCTTCTTGCCCTTCCTCCTGGTCGGTGTCTAGCATCACATGGGGCTCGGAATAGGCTTCGTTATCTGGTGATTTCCCGCCAAGGAACCGGGCCATCTGTTAGGTGAAGTTAGGGCTGGTAGGAGTATTTTCAGCGACTAGAGGCGCTTCAGTGACCGGTTGCCTTGGCCGCCACACCAGCTTGGTTGAGGACTGCTTGTCCTCAGCTATCCGTTCTCCTACGGCTAAGGGAACCTTGTCAGAGCCACTTTCCCTTTTTCTAGGGGAGGTTGGAGCTTGTGATCTCGTCTTGTCCTTCGACTCAGGACCAAGTTGTGGTTCCGGCCGATGTGAGCGTGGTGGCTCCCTTCTTGTTTCTGGTTCGCGGCGAAGAATTTCCCGGGGCCGTGATGAGCGAGGTGACTCGCGCTTTGGTTCGGGGTCTGAGGTAGCGAACAGTCTTTGCCGTACTGGAGGAAGTGGCTCCCTTCTTCTTTCAGTCCCTGGCGAATGCCTACGCCTTGGTGATGCTTGTGGCTCCCTCCGTCTGTCGGACTCTGATGATGTCCTGCGCCGCAAAGGTTGTGGATCCCTTCTCCTCTCCGGTTCTGGGGATAGTTTGCGCCTTGGAGTGTGAGGATCTTGTGGTGGTACGGTGAGGCGGCAGAAAACACTTGCATTCGGGGCAGAGTCATCTGCTGCCTCCGCACACACTCGTGGAGGCGTGATAGGTGGCCTTTGGAGTATAGCTCGCAGACCTTCAGCTTCCCTCCACATCCTTCCGGGTGTTTGTGCGAGCTGTGAGGGACAGATGGCGCCATCGTCGACGGCTCGCAAGGCACGCAGGATGTTGCCATATTTTTTCTGCAGCTTCCGCTTCCTGGATTTGGAGATTGTGACTGGTTTTCCTCCCCTCCCTGCTAAGTGTACCAAACTCCCTCCTTAATCGCCAATTTGGACGCCGGCGGAATGTAAGGATCAGATAGAATGCCTTGCCTAGGGCTTGGTGACCTATCCTCATGGTACTCGCTACTAGAGACCGAAATATATATTTCGCTTGAGGCGCTTAAGGCTGGGGACGATGGTACTTCCTCTGTCCAATGTGATTGGACGAACGTCTCTAAGCGCTTGATCCTCTGCTCTAGCTCCTCGCGAGTCTTAGGACTCATGGGTTGGAAGTTCTCGGCGGGGGACGGTTCATCATCCCGCATGATAGCTTTGCCCTTATCTTTCCTTGAAAGGTGATCGGGCCGGGACCTAGTGACTGACTGCCTTGGCGAGTCATGATTCCCATTTTGTTTCGCCAGTATGGTATAGTCATTTTCTGGTCTCTTGCGGCTTCTTCCTGGTGGTTCGCGTGAGACTGCATTTGGGGAGATATCCAAGGTAATCACGCGATGGCCAATACGGGGCCAAGCAACGTCAGCAGTTGCAACCATGAATCCGCCTTTGTCCTCAAAGCGAATATATTTGAGATCAAGCCAATCCTGAACTTGCTCGCGAAGTTGGTAACACTCGCGGGTCCTATGCCCCCAGCTATTGTGGAACTTGCAATACATGCAGCCCTCTTTGTATTCAACATAGGGTAAGGCCCTGTCCACCGTAACAAGCCCATCCTTGATAAGGTCGTCTAGAACCTCATGCGCGAGGTTGACGTTGTAAGTGTACTGGCGAGACGGTTGAGCTGTATTAGCATTGTCCTCCTCGCGGCCTCTCTCAGATGCTCAGCGCGAACTCTTATCCTCGGGATGATCAGACAGGTCCAAGGTGACTCTTCGCTGATTCGGCTTTGGTGCGCGGTGATGCCTTCTTTCCTCAGCGAGGTCGTTCCAATTAACCTCCACCATTCCGACCGTAGATGGGAAATGATCCACATCTACTAGCGAGGCAGAACTCCCTGGTGTCTGCAATTTCAAGGCGCCGGAGTTCAGCCAAGTCTGAAGCTGGTCGCGGAGCTTGACACAGTCTTTGGTGTCGTGATTGTGGACGTTATGGAACACACAATATTTTTTGTCTTTCAGCTCCTCCTTGGATGGGATCTTGTGATCCAAGCGGACATACTTCGCCTCGATCAAGTCATTGAAGACAAGATGAGTGTTTTTAGCATCATACGTGTAAGATTCGTATTCGGGCTTGGTCCATGCGAATGACTGGATGGTGATTGGCTCGCGGGTCATCTTAAGATTCTTCAGTTTGTTAGTCAATGGTTTCCCAGTTAACTCGACCGCTCCAATGTCTTCATAGTCCTGCGCGGACTCCGACTCGGGTCGAATGTGGATGTTTGGAGGCCGACTGCCCCCACTGTCCTACTTCTCCCTGGCACGTATGTCCCTTTTGAAGCGTTCGCCTTTTCATCCATTTCGTTGAGTATGAGCTCATAGCTGCCGACCTTGTTGATCAGGTCGCCCATGGATGTGAAGTGCTCTCCATGGTGCTTCAACCTTTGGCGATGCTCGAGTCCGCGAACCGCCAACTTAATGGCTTCCTGCTCAGGTAAGAGGAAATCACACTTGGCTTGCTGGATCTTGAACAGCTGGAGGAATGATACCCCTGATTCCCCGCTCTGTTGGTTCATTTAAGTAAGAGAATCAAGGCCGACCTCGGGCTCGATGGTTCCATATGTCTCCCGGAACAACCTTTCCATGGTGGGCCAATCCGCGATGGACCCTGGCTTCAACCTAGAGTACCAATTGAAGGCAGCTCCGAACAGAGAAGTCCCGAAGAGCTTGAGCTTAAGGATATCGTTGTGCCCATATTGGCCGCACTGAACTTTGAAGCGAGCCATATGTGTTGCAGCGTCCTCCTTTGTTTCCCCAGAAAAAGTGGTGAAGACGATATTCTTGAAGCCGTGGGGAAATGGGTATTGTGCTACACTGTCAGGGTAAGGATCGCGATACTGGAGGTCAGAATCGCCTTTTCCGGTTTGCTCCTTGACAATAGATGATATAAGCTGGCGCCAGTCGGCTGCAGTCACGGGTGCCGGTTCGCCTCCCTCTTCATGGTTAGGCCATGCAGAAAAACTAGCGGCCTGGCCCACATTTCTGGAGGTTAGGACAGAAAGAGCAATTATGGGGTCATCTTGTGTCCCGCTCCCTTGGCGTGGCGCATTGTTAAATCCTTTGGAGGGACTAGGCGAGCCGCGCGGGGGCGGATTCTTTGGATGGCTTGTCCCTAGCGCGAGCTGCAGGGTCTTTTGAGCCCCGACTTTAGGGTTTCCTCTAGGGCGCTCGTTTGGCGGGATATACTTGGATGTCCCCTCATTCGCGCTCGCGCCAGCAGGTTCTAGGGTAAGATTTTTCTGCGCTTGCGCCTTTACCCAATCTTGGACTTCTAGGAGCCGCAAGTTTTGGCGGTCCTGTTTCTCCTTGAATTCGTCTAGCTTATCTAGACTGTTCTTGTTTCCAAAGAACGAGGCGTTTTGCTGATCCTGCAGCTTGGCCTCATGGTGGTCCAAGCGCTGGGTTTGTTCATCCACTGTCGCGCGAGTGAGCGTCAGGGTTTCCGTGTTCTGTTCCAACTCCTTTTGTATCCTTTGGAGGGAACCGTTGATCAACTCCTTGTCTTCCCTCACATCGTCGGCGAACTGGTTAAAGTCCTCGGTGAGTATGGCCAGGTTGTGCTGGTCTGCTTCCCAGAGGGTCTTGTCTCTTTTGACCTGTTCAGCGAGGACATCTACCTTCCCCGCGAGGTAGGTGACATGAGTTGTCAAACTCTGGATCTGTCCCGCGAGTTGGGAAATCATCTGGGAGACTTGCTCCATAGACGGAGTAGAGTCTGTGCTTTGGGTTGGCTGAGAGCCTACCATGGTGGTCTCGCTAAAGTTTGGGTTACCAAACTGAGCAAAGACTTGTTGCAAAGTAAGAGACCGATAAGTCGCGCTGTTATGAGGCTTGTACTTTGGCGATTTATGTTTAAGACAGGAAAGCTGAGGCTTTCGGTACGGCGCGTCCTCTGTCTTCCCTATGGTGTCTCGCTTGTACCTCTGGTCCCACTGGGCGTGCCAAATGTTTTGGCCACGATCCTCAGCGTGCCGAGCCGAGGTGAATAGCGAACAAAGAGATAGGAGGAGTTGCGGGCGTGCCACCTCGCGGACGAGGAATGTGTTGAAGGAGTGCGCGAGCTTGATTTCTTGATCAGGCGAGCGGAGTTCCAGATGCCACCTCGCGGACGAGGAATTTACGGCACAAGCGGTCGATACTCACGGCGGGGTGAGCAGAGCAACTATAGGGATGTTTCTGAGGAAACGGGGGCGAGTTCGGGAGAGCTCTGAGGAATTCTAGGCGGCGAGGCGCTTAGAATCAAGGCTTCGAAGAGGTTTCGAAGGGGGTTTGGCTCCTGGGAGCGCTGGAGTTTTCAACAGGGTAGAGAGGTTTTCAACGAGGTTGAAGTTTGTTTTGAGTAATTGGTTGATTGTTTGTGTTTTTAGAAAGAGGGCGCGAGCTCCCTTATATAGTGGAGTAATCCTTGTTGCGAAAGACAATCAGAATCCCAAATGGACTCTGCAACGTGAAGCATGCGGACACTGTTCATCCCATGCAAGCCAATCCATGCGTGACACGTATCCATTTAGCACAATCCGCCTAAGATAAGGTCTACACTCCCACGCAAAGCGGAATGAAATATAATCCTTATCCCGCGAGGCAACGAAGTCCATATAGAATACTATCTCGCGGGCCCAAAGAAGATTTTTAATTTGACAAGGGCCACAAGGATTGGCCCAAAGCATGTCATAGACTGTAAAAAAGTCCAAAACGATTATAAAGTTTCGCGCGGACTCCGCGCATGTCTATTTACAAACCAGTACGCCGACGCCTAGATACATTTCCGCCTCGCCTGCTCTAATGTCAAATTCTACGCACAGCATTCCGCGTGAAGCGCGCGAGATGGATCCTCACTCCGCACGAAGTCATTTCGCGCGCAAGATCTATTTTGTTCGGAAGTGCGCGAGCTCAGCTATTGTCCAAAAAGGGCGCGAGATCCCTCAGTCCGCGCGGAGTCATTCCGCGCGCGGACTTTGCCTTTCGCCTCGCATGGTCTCGCTGGCGAGCCGATATTTGTGAACTAAAAAGGAAACTTGAGTCCGCCGACTGATACAGACCAAGAATGTAATTAATATTTACCTAGACAATTATTGTCTAGTAAAATATTAATTTAGACGTAAACAACATGGACATGCACTCGCTTCTACTTTCCAACACTTGTAGAACACCCTTGTCCCATTTGCATGGCTTCTCTAGCCATTTTCAGATCGATAACAACAAGGTTGGTTCAATTTCTACATAGTGCTTTCATTTCATGGTTTTCACCAACCATTCCATCAACTTCCAATATTTTGTTGAAACACCCTTTCTAGTAGCCAACATGACAAAAGAGTTCAACCGAGGTGTCAGGGTAATTACCTCTTATACGATTACAATTCATATATAGCTTTAATATATATCTATGTCAATCTACGTTTATCTTTATCACGTATTAATTATTTTCATAATGTTTATCTAAATTTATTTTCCATTGATTGTGCTCTATAACTTTAATAATAGTTATGACAACATTTTAAGTGTACACCGAGATCAGATCTCATGTGAACTTAGAATTTACAATTGAATGTGGTTAAATGGAAACAGAATCGTTCCCATACTCTTTTGGTCTTCTTCCATGATTTTGTCCTTTTTCTTTCAATCACATATTTGAGTGAGACGTATGCATAAATCCCAAAAAGCATGGGTCCCTGACTGAAAATGTAGAAAGGTTAAAGACAATGACAAACACTTCCAAGGACTCTCTTGCAAAAATCACATCCTCCACCCGTGGCCACCATCACCACCGTCCATTAAAGCCATCCTAACTCTTTCCTAACACAGTAATCAATACTCCTTCTCCTCCCCTCTTCTCAGTAAACAACTCATCCAATCTATACCTATAAAACTCGCTCAATCTATCCTCCTCATCTCTCCCACCACCTCTCCTTTGTTTTCCCGCCGGAAACCACCGTTCTCCGGCGGAAAATCCCACTTCACGACAGCCATGTCCACTACCTCCATACCCTTCATTTCTCTCACACCCAAAACTTCAAACCTCCTTTTAAAGCCAAGTACATACAAACCGAGACTACCAAACTCTTCATTTTCGTGCGAATTGTTTTCGAAGAGGGGGTTCAGAAATGGGGGTCTGTCGATAAAGGGTTGCTCGACTTCGCCGTTTATAGGAAGAGTTGGGTTGCAATGGAGGGAAGGGAACTCTTCGTTGCTTTCGTTTGGGATAAACCCACCAACGGCTATGCCCAAAGGAGCAGAGCAGAGTGGTGAGGACTCGTCTCAGGTCTTATCGGCAATGCTTCCGTTTGTGGTTGCCGCCACTGCTGTTGCTGCTCTGGCTCAGCCTGCCACGTTTACTTGGTAATGGACTACTTGGCCTTGTTTCTTTGTTTCTTTTGGGTTTGCTAGCTTTTCATTACTTGCATGTTGAATTCTTGTGGATTATAGCACTGGGATTCTGTTCTGTTTGAAGTTTATTGCAAGTCCAAGTTGGGTTATTTTATTACCATTTTTTGTATCCTAGGGAATAAATCTGAAGACAATGAACTGAAACTTGGATTAGTTTCATTAAATAATGCAATTTTCAGGTGCCCCTTTGTATATTATGTTTATTTCGTAGACTTTTCTATAGTCCTATACCATTCATTGAACTTGATCATTGAAGTTATACTTTGTAGTACCTATTTGGTTTTTGCAAGTAGAAGTTTGAAGCTGGGACTGCTTGCATGTGTTTGATAAAAGGCTCATGAGGAACTAATTTTTCTTGTTCAAGTTATTGTTGTTGCTAATAAGTCAAAAAGACTGATTTTTTTTTTTTTTTTATGTAAAGCTTGAGATTAGAGATGTCCTGATTCAGAATTGATGCAGGGTATCCAAGGATTTATACGCCCCTGCTCTTGGTGGGATCATGCTCTCCATTGGAATAAAACTTTCCATCGATGATTTTGCTCTTGCTGTCAAAAGGTAATGTCTTGATTCACCACCGTGTATATATTCTCATTATTGTCATTATTCCAATTTGTTTGTGAGTTTTTGAGTGTGCTCCCAATATTCTTTATTTCTCATCTCTTGCAGACCTTTACCACTCTCTATTGGGCTTATCGCACAGTACGTGCTGAAACCGGCTCTGGGGGTGTTTATTGCAACGGCATTTGGTGTCCCTAGAATGTTCTATGCTGGCTTTGTCCTCTCCGCTTGTGTTGCAGGGGCACAGCTATCTAGCTATGCTAGTTTCTTGAGCAAAGGAGATGTTGCCTTGAGCATCCTCCTCACCAGCTCCACCACAATTGCCTCAGTAATAGTTACCCCTCTACTGACCGGCCTTGTGATTGGTTCTGTTGTTCCAGTTGACGCTGTTGCCATGGCAAAGTCAATATTGCAGGTAATAGGGAGTTGGGATGCCTTTGTTATACTGGACATACATTTTATTTACATTCATTGTTTTTCTGATAAAAAAAAATGTTTTGGTTTTAATATTATTGACATTGTGATCTGGTGGTTAGGTTGTGCTTGCTCCAGTCACTGTTGGCCTTGCACTGAATACTTATGCCAAACCAGTTGTCACCATCCTTCGACCAGTGATGCCATTTGTTGCTATGATCTGTACTTCATTGTGCATCGGCAGTCCTCTTGCAATTAATCAAAGACAAATTTTGTCTATGGATGGTCTCCGATTGATATTTCCTGTTTTAGCTTTTCATGCAGTGGCCTTTACAGTTGGATACTGGGTATCCAAAATTCCAAGTTTGAGGTAAAACTTCCTTTACCCTGGCATTTTAAGCTTATGCTCTGAAGTCATGTCTTTTTAATTGTGGGGCTGAGGTACAAGCAACCCTCCAATTCCTTGTCATTGTTCTTGTTTCTGAACTTTGATTCCTGTGTGATCATATTTCAATGTTCGACTACTCAAGTATTGTTTCTCTTGTGCCCTTCCAATAGTGAATAGCATGCATGTTTGGTGTAGCGAAAATCTATGTTTCACTTCCATGCCAACCACCTTGCAATTCCACAGTTTTCGAGTTAATACTTGTAACTCATCTTTTTTGTTTAATTGCGGTTTGTTATTATGAAGAGCTTATAGATATACTTGTTACACAGTTATTTAGTTGCCTTGCTGTGGCTCAATTTCTTAGCAGGGTATTCTTCTTTCCCTATATAGCGTTGAATGATTTGAATGATTTACTTGTTACACAGTTATTTAGTTTCCTTGATGTGGCTCAATTTCGTAGGAGGGTATATTCTTCTTTCCCTATATAGCATTGAATGATTTGAATCGCTTGTGTTAACCTGAGATATGGTTCAAGTCTAAATTTTGTGGAGTCCAATTGAAGCCAGTTTAGTTAATGTAAAATTTAGGTGATTTGATAACCCCAAATTCGCTAATATATAATTTTCTTGCTGTGACAGGCAAGAAGAAGAAGTTAGCAGAACACTATCGTTATGCACAGGAATGCAAAGCTCCACCCTGGCAGGTCTCCTTGCAAGTCAGTTCCTTGGGAGCAGTCAAGCCGTACCTCCAGCATGTTCAGTCGTTGCCATTGATAGAAATCATGGGTTATTGAAAATGAAAGTGCAAAACTGAAAAGTAAAGAACGCAGAGAAATGATTTGGACTACATTGTGAATTCTCTTTGTGTTAAAGTGAACAATACAACATAGCCTTTATATAGGCAATAGGTATTACAAGCCAATGACCAAACTACCCTTGCGACACAATATTGTTATACTGTTAACACCCTCCCTCAACCATATGCTTGGTAACAAGCAGAATGGTTGCCTGCAAACTACACAATTATAGCCCAAAGATAACATCCCTATTCAAAAAAATAACCCGAAGCCTTGTAGCAATGAGTGCATTCCATAGATCAATTTGACATGACTTTGCTGGCAGTGGAAAATCATTAAGGCGGCAAGAAGAGAAACACCAGCGGCAGCAATCAGTTGCTCAGAATTTCATAAGAATCAACTTCTGTATCTTGTACCAAATCAAAATCAAACAAACTGTATATGGGGTTGACAAACCGAAAAATTGTAAACTGAAAAATTCAAAAGTGACTGCACACTGCATTTCTCCATATTCTGCTGCAAATATCTAGCTCAAACACGCCTGAAAATTTATCATTCCGTCACATAAAACCAGCAGCCATTACTTGGAATTCAGCAACTCAAAAGCAACATTCAGTTGGATATATACCACAGTCTAGTAACCCTTAGCTTTTAATCACAACCTCCATAGCAACTTGCTGCCAATATCCATACTAGAACAATATCACTATAACTCCAATTTCTTCAATACCATAAGAACAAAACAACTGAAAATTTTGATAGCATCTCACAAATAGGCAGCTCAAGCACAGAGACGCATACACCCAATCCATAATTCAACCCATTAGGCCGATTCACCATTCCAAAAAACACAATTATAAAACTGCTTCGTCACCTTCTCTTTTTGGTTGACGGCAGACAACAAACATTGATAAAGAAAAATGGAAAACTGACGATATCAAGCATAATGACCAAATCAGAGAGAGAATCCATGAATCTAAGTAATCGAATTACCAAATCTGAGAGATATTATCAAAATCTTGCTGTAGAAACTGCACAGTATGAAGAGACGGAGTTTTGGAGAGGGTTACCAGACTATAAATCCACACCTCACCATCAAATCAAAAGCCCACGATATTCTCCCTCAAAATACTCATATCACCCATCCAGATTCATATCCCAAAAGCTCTCTGAACAGTTCAAATAGCGAGAATAAAGAGAAGCTAGAGATGATGATACCAGAGATGCCGGAGAAAGAGATTCCATAGTCGGAAATTGAAGTCGGCGCGAACGGCGAAGGAAGACCGGGCAGCGATGACGATGACCAAGAAGAGGACTGCTCGGCTTCAATTCGAGAAGGATAAGAAGCAGGCGCACCAGGAGACTCCGATTCGAGGCTAGGGTTTGTGAAATTGGGGGAAACTGAAATTGAAATCTACTGAATTGAAAAACGCGGAAGCAAGACTAGATGAACAGAAGCCACAAGGTTCCGGATCAGAAACCATGGGCTCTGATACCATGATAGAAATCATGGGTTATTGAAAATGAAAGTGCAAAACTGAAAAGTAAAGAACGCAGAGAAATGATTTGGACTACATTGTGAATTCTCTTTGTGTTAAAGTGAACAATACAACATAGCCTTTATATAGGCAATAGGTATTACAAGCCAATGACCAAACTACCCTTGCGACACAATATTGTTATACTGTTAACAGCCATGGCCATCATGGGCCTTTTTCTTGCCTCTTTCTGGGGCACAGGTGCTCGAATTCGAGACCTTTCTTCCCTACTTATGCCTCAAACTGGTTCTGCCATGAAGGCTTCGTAGTGAAGCAACAACCAGAGAAAAGCTAATATAGTGCAGAGTGCAGACTGATGGCCAGGGAAACTAACGCACAATTTTGAGGCAAGTACAATAGGAAGGGATCCGGGGTGTTTTCAGCACCTCAACCGGGGTTGGAAAGAATAGTGCGTACAGAGGATAAGGGAGCCAAATAGACAACGGGTAACATAGTTTAGGCTTAGACTCCTTGTAAAGTTGTAAAGCTTTCTAAACTACAGCTATATCTTGCTTTCGCTACTTTGTATAGCCCCTCATTAAGGTTTCCAACTTCCACCCACCTTCACTAATTTCACAATGAACTCAGCTGTGTCTTTGAGTCCGACACTTGCAAAATCACATGATTACACCCAAGCCAACCTAACTTGAGCGCATAAATGCTTTATGGTTTTCAATTTCCTGCAACAGCAGGAACAAACAAACCATAGAGCAAAGCAAACGGCCATCCCACGAGAAGGTAAGGAATAGACCAACTACAAACCAAATAATTGAATTACTTTTCTATCTAACTAACATCTTCACGTCTCTTCAACATATGACCCTCTCCATCAGGCCCGACATGAGGTGAGGCCGACGAGGCGGCCGCCTCAGGCCCCAAAAATTTGGGGGCACCAAAATCCGGCAGCTGCTGAGCAGGAGGGGTTAGAAAAAGCTAAAACTGTTTGGGTTTTGGTTTTTTGAAATGAAAAACAGAGGAGGGGAGAAATGATTGGGTTTAGAAGAGAAGAGAAGGGAGAGAGAAGTTGAAAATGGTGATGATGATGAGTAGTGATGGCTGTCTTCGTCGACAATAGGGCACCATTTTTCGGACTCGCCTCAGGCCCAGAAATCTCAGATCCGGGCCTGCTCTCCATTGTCTGCTTTCCTGGACTTCCATCATTCGAAAAGTGTATCTAGTCTTCGGTATAGTGCATAGCTCTGCTGCTTAAAGTTCCTCTTAAAAGAAGTTGAAAGAAGTTGAAAGAGCAAGCAGGAGGTTACCGTTAGCAATAATGGAGATTAGCAACTATCAAGACTAGTTGATTGATACATCAAGTTCCAGACTTCCGGTTCTTGTGCTTCATGAGAAAAACAAGTAGTATCCGTGAGTTTTACAACTTCGACTTACCAGTTACCATCTTGATCTGTCAGAAGCTAAGGGAAAGCATGTATTCACAGTTAATCTGTTCGATCAACATGCTCACTTGCTCAGATATTAAGTTGCCAGATTCTAATAAGCTATATAATAAAGGTCCCGCAGGCCGCAGGGGGAAAACAAAGTGTCCAAAGAAGTTTGTCTTAACATCAAACCTTTTAAGGGCATCGAAGTACACAGGCTCTCGTATAGGAGCACAGCCCATTCATCAACCGAGCACAAATGCCTGAATGCATTTCTTGTGCAAAAAGCTAGCTATATTCATTAAACCACCCTAAACCCTGATGCTATTGAGTTTGAGCTGATTTCTTGGAAGCATGTGAAGAAGCAAATGACATGCATAGCCCATCGGCTGGCAAGATCGATCGATCGGCGCCGCTGTAGTTGTGTCACAATTGCAAGGATCACAACATATCCTGGATCAGGGACCGTCTTGGACTCTTGGCCTCATGCTGGATGTATTCATCTTTACATTCCAATTCAATAATTTTTGTTTTTTTTGACAATTTTCTTAATTATCAAAGATTCCCAATCGCTACCAAAAACGTTTCTCCATCCTAGACGCGAATCAGCTAGTTTCCTATTATTACTTGGATTCGGATATATTTCAACTTTAAATTCTATAAATAACAATAAGATTTACCAGAACTTTTGCCGGTACTTGATTGTAAGTTTTGTAATTGTAACTATAGGAGGAAACCAAAATCACAATAAAAACTGCAGCTAGAGAAGAAGAGGAGCAACGAAGAGAAGAAAAGGAAAAGGGAAAAGAGACGTTTGCTTCCCCTAGAAGTTAATTTTTTCTTTTTCCCGGAAAAACTTCTCTCTCTGTTGTCGGAGTTTTGGTTCTCTGTAATTTCTCGTTGGCGAACAACAATGAAGGACGACTATTATATGAGCTGCGAGGACGAAAGCTATTACGACGAGGAGGAGGAGGATAATGATGGGGAGAATATGGAGACGGATATTATGACCATCGGTGAGAGTGAGACTGAGTGTGAGGTTTCATCGACCAAGGTGATTTCAAGAGAATCTCTCTTGGCTGCACAGAAGGGAGATGTGCAGAAGGTAATGGATGTTCTGTCACTATAAGAGTACCATGCACGAACCTTGCTCATCCATTATCGGTGGGACGTCGACAAGGTGCTTGCTGTGTATGTAGAGAGGGGGAAAGAGTTCCTATACGAAAAGGCAGGTGTGACTATGGCGGAGCACGGCACATCACAGCTCTCATCTTCGGTTATGTGTGATATTTGCATGGACGAAATTCCGGCTAATAAGGTCACAGTCATGGACTGCAACCACTGTTTTTGTAACGAATGTTGGACAGAGCATTTTATTGTGAAAATAAACGAGGGTCAAAGCAGACGCATCAAATGCATGGCATACCCAGAGAAGAAACTTTCCGAGTGACAGAACATCCATATACTCTGAATATGGAAGACGATGAACTAATCGAGGTTGAATGTGCATGTGGAAACCAATTCTGTTTTCGTTGTTATGCGAAGCACACTCTCCTTGTTCATGCCAAATTTGGGAGCAGTGGTTGAAGTCGTTAGTAGATGAATCACAATCTGTAAAGTACATTGCAGTCCACACAAAGCCTTGCCCAAAATGTGGCAAGGTGGTCGAAAAGAATGGAGGATGCAATCTAGTTTCCTGTATCTGTGGACAACCATTCTGTTGGCTCTGTGGTGCGGCAACTGGTTTTACTCATACATATCAATCCATTGAAGGTCATGAGTGTGGACGATTCAAAGAAGAGGAGGTGGCGAACCTTGAGCCAAGAAGGACCTAATTCGTTATAATCACTACTTCAACCGTTATCAAGCTCATAAAGTATCTCTTAAGGTTGAAGCTACCCTGAAGCAAACCGTACAAACAAAGACATATGATTTGCAAGGAAACTCATCGTCAGCTGAAGATTATAACTGGATAATCAAAGCGCTCGACACTCTTTAGGTCAAGGCGAATTGTCATGTGTTCCTACCCATTTGCATATCACATGTTCGGTGACCTTCTCAAAGAAGAGATGACAAAAAAACAAAGGATGATAAAACAGAACTTGTTTGAGGACCAGCAGCAGCATCTTGAAGCAAGGATGGAGAAGCTTTCGATGTTTACACAGGAACATTTTGAAGAATATTCAGAGAAGAAACTTTCCGAGTTGAAACGGAGGATGATGGATCTTTCAACACTTGTTGATAACCTCTGCCTAAAATTGTTCGAATGCATTGAATATGATTTGCTGGGCAAACTTCAATTTTCAAGTCACCTTCACAGAGTTGTGTCTTACAACCCGAATGGAGTGGAGAAAGCATCAGAAATTAACAGTTTGTCGGGATTATGAAAATGACTCTGCCAGTAACTTGGTAAGAGTTGTGTCTTACACTCTTACCCTTCTTGACCTCTTTAGGTCCCGTTTGGGTTGGCAGGAACTCACGTTATAGAAAAAGAATTAATTTGGTTTTCTATTCCAAGGGGTTAATTAGTTGTACATAAAGACAGGAAATGTAACAAAGAAAGAGATATGACTGGAAATTAACTCCCTCATAAAACCTGAGGGCACGTTTACTAACTTTGAATGAAAATTATCATGAATCGGTTTCAACAAGAATTGATATCAACAAGAATCGGTATGTGAATATTTCATTCCATTCTACTGTTTACTTACCATAAATAATCAAACATTGAATGAAACTAATTACGATTGATGTTGTTTACTTATCATATAAAATCAGAATTAAAACTAGTTTGATTACTAAAATACTCCTATAAGAAACGAAGCTAGAATGTTTGCAATTTTTTAAGGTTGAGTAATATGAAAATATTATAATTATGTGAGGATAATTTGGGAAAAAAAATTGATTTCATAAGCTTGATTCTGATACTTATCTCCCCCCTTGGGTATCAGATTAGGGGGGTTCATAAGGAATCGATTCCTAATAAGCAAGTGAGACCCACACTCATTACAATACCTTGAAATGTTAGTAAACGCTGGAATTCACTCATCCCGGAATTAATTTCGTCACTCTCAATTCCATTATGCTGCGTTTGGATGAGAATTTTCATAATTCTTGACGAATTCTGAAATGATGGAATTTAGATATCTATCAATTGAAATTTCGTTAATTGTAATTTCTATTGTTTGGTTATGTATATTTGGGATTTGAAGTGTGTGATTGATTAAGAAAGTTTAAAAGAAATATAAAAAATAAAATTTTAAAAAACCTTGTTTTGGAAATGAAAATTGAATCTTGTTAAGGAATTTGTAAATGACACCTATTTTTTGTGGAATTCAAGTAAAGAATTTAATCAATGAAGTCCTCCGTTTTCAATTCTATCAAAATTTAAAATTCTCTATCTAATAATACCAAACAAGGGAATTGACTTTTAGAAATTATGAAATCTTTACTTTTAATTAAATTCCAGAGAATTTCCTCACATCCAATTGCAAACACAACCTTACAGTTTAGTAAACATGCCCTCAATTCAATTACTTTGTCAATGAGTGATATTCCAATTCCATTTCCACTGTCAAAGCCACCATTACAAAAATTATCCTCAAATAAATTTTAATGTTGTACGTATTTAGAAATTATAAAAGGGAATTATTGAAAAATATAACTTTGTATTTCATTATAATGACTTAGAGCAACTTTAACACTCTCTATTTTAGCTTTTAGCTATTTTAGAGAACGTGTTTAGCTTTTTTGGATGTTTTAGGAGCTCCAGCAGACTAACTTCACTTAAGCTATTATAACTTTTAGTTATCTCACTAGTTAAATCTCGCTAGCTAACTGAAATGAGGCTAGCTATAATTTATTACATTTCTTGTAAGATATTTTTTGTGATATGTAAATATATTTAAACTATTTAATTTCTATTTGAAGAATAATGTTGACGTAATGCTAGCTAAAATAGAGAGAATTGATGCAGCTACATTTCTAAAATGGCTAGCCAAAATGATATTTTAGCTAATTTCACTAAAATTTAACTTAAAAATGACTAACATTGCTAAAGATGCTCTTAACAAACATTACAATAGGAATTAATATACCTTATTCTATCATTTAATATCTAATATGTACCAAACACCCACATGAAAATACCAAAACATATTCTATTTCATATCTGGTTGGAAAGGAAAATAAATTCATTTCCTATTTTTACTTTCCTACTAACCAAACGGTAGTTAGAAATGATTCCTATGTAGAAATTAGATACGTTTTGCAAATAACCTCACATGTAATCTCAGTTCTTTTGCCAAGGAAATGAATTACCGTAAATATATAAGATGATGTGTTCAGTTGTACACATTCATTGTTCATAAATGAAATTATGACTTTACGCATCTCATAATACAGGAGAACAGTGGAGATATGTTCCCCTTTTTCTTCCTTCTCTTCTTGAGTTGATCATAAAGCTATGAAAATGGCACATCCCAGGAATGGTAGATAATTTATCTAGTTCATATATAATATTTCTATTGTTTTAGGACTTGGGACTGAAGAGACAAATTGGGAGAAAATATATCGAACTTTCATTCCACGGAATTACGTACACACTTGTTACAACTCGACTATTGTAATCCAATTCGATATCTCTCTTTTATCATATTGATCCTAGTTTGACAAGACAAAACAAATTTCCTTAAACACCCGTTGTGTTGGTCACGATTAGGTGATACTTTTATTTATTGTCTCGTTAAAAACTTGGTCAAGTAATAAAAACCTAAGGAAAAAGAGTGTAACACTCTATTTACGTATATTTGACAATAGCATGTATATGTACTTATAAAAATAACTCGTGTATGTTCTACTCTTAAAATTTTCCTTCAATAGAAAAGCTTTACATAATATGCCAGTATTTAATTACTTGCCTAAAAACGATAATGCCATCTATCTCTCTCTCTCTCTCTCTCTCTCTCTCTCTCTCTCCCATGCACTTCTTTATTTAAAGCTTGTTTTCCGATCAAGTTGTAGTTTGTGATAATTTACAAATGGAAACCTCAGTGTAGTATATTTGTTTTCCGATCAAGTGCAATACTCGATATCTCGGTCTATCGGAGTATCAGCTAAACTGCTAAAGAACTAGCTAGCTAGTGATGACTAGTTCAAATACTCGAGTATGAATAAAGCACGTACATAATTTCCAACATTAAGCCATCTTCATAAGCTTGTAATAAATTAACAACATGGCGATTGAATACCAGATCTAGAATACATACGTAAAGTCCATATATTACAACTTTTTTCTGTTTCATCAATTATACTTTCATGGTCGACCTTGCAACGTTACATGGATTTTCAAACTTTTTGTTAATGGCATGATTGAAACTGTTCTTATTTTATAAGTTCATCCATGAGTATGAACACATAAGTAGTCGCTTAATTAATTAACAGAGTAAATATCCGCAATCCTTTTCATCACCTGTACCTGAGTGCTGAGGCTCCTTATGTAGTGAGCAGCCTCATCCAACAAGCTGCAAGCATCCATGGCTTCGCCACCAGGTACGAACTTCCGAAGATCGGTGATCTCCTTACAACACTTGAGCTTCTTCTTCTTCTTCATCTTCTTCCCTAAGCATTTCGTTTTCATGCTTATTCTTCTGGTAGATGAATTAAAGGACCGGGATTGTCTGCTGCTTCGAATCTTGAGAAGCAAAGCACGACTCCAAGCTCTTCTAGACCCAACAGCTGAAGCCATGGATGCATCAGCAGCAATCCTAATTCTCAGATATCGTCTGCACATCTCCTTCGGAGACGATGCAGTTTGTGGCGGTGATGATGATGATGGTGGTGGCTGCCTGTTTAATCTCTTCAGAGCTCGAAGAAACCCTTGTGTGAACCTAGATTTCAAACTGCTGGAACTGTTAGGCGCCCTCAAGGAAGAGTGCTGAGGATTCATGGTGGCTCAGGATAATTTTTGTTGCTAAATATGGTTTTCAGTATATAAAAGACCAACAACAGATATAGATTTTGTTTCTGACACAAATGGTCCTTTGGGCTCTCACAACTCACAAGGACAAAAGGAGAATCAGTTCTGACACAAATTGTCTGTGTTGTCTATGTTCGTGTGGGCGAGAGCTTGAAATTGGGAGCTATAAATAAAAAGAGGGGAGAGGCATCAATTCTTTAGGATACTACAAATAATTGCATCATATATAATTCCTTACTTTTTCTTTGAAGGAAATTATTCTCACACAGTATCTTCTATATATGTTGTTTGATGAATTGTTAATTTGACTAATGGTTTGTTCACATGAATATTTCTTTTATTTGTAATTACAGTAGTCATATCTACATGATATCACACGCATTTGTGTAGTATTTATTTGAATTTACACACTCGATCATCTTCTTAAAATTTCTACTTCTCAAACAACAATTCGAACACACAAAATAATTATATTAGTAGCATTCACTGGTGAGTTACTGACTAAATCAAAAAAATTATGGTTAACTACCGTTAGATGTAAATTCAAAAATTAAAAACAAATCAACTTAACTTAACTAATATGATCGATTCTCTTCTCTTGATCAGTAACTATAATTATATACACATATATATATATATATACATATATATATATATATGAGTTTCTAACATTTCTATCTTTCTTTTGTTTTGGATCTTGAATTTGCAATTTCATGAGGTTGAAAAATATATAAAGAGGGGTTTTCGTGGGGTTCCTAGGGCCAACCACACCGTACGAGCGCACATGGTTCCATCACCCACTTGAATTAACGTGGGGGCCTTAATCAATTTTCTCTTCAATTAATTAGCTTTATTCATTCCGAGTAACTCCATCCATACCTGATTACGCTATCTAATTTGCATTTAAAAATCAGTATTATTAGGTCATTGGTGACCAAATGGTGTTGGCAAATAAGGGTATCAGTTGGTGCTAAACTACCAAAGCACCACTACAAATTCACAAAATGTAATATAATACATGGCAGCATCGATCGACGGCAGTCCGCCCTTTGTGAAATAATTGTACGTGCATGCTCTAAGGCTTATGCATCTAATTGTTCTTTCATTCTAAGTGATAATCGTCGGTGAGTTGTGAGCTGTTTAGTTAGGTTGTTTAACTAACAACATTAAATCAGTGAAAAATTTATTAACATATGTAAGGATGAGTAAGTTATTTGATAAAAAAAAATTAAAACAATAAAACAAAAACAAAAATTCCAAATGAAAATTGTAATGTTAGTTTCTAAATTTGTTGCTCGATTCTCAATTTTAAATTTGTAATCTTTGCAAGTAACATGTTTAAACTTGTGCGAGCAATTTAGCCCCAAATTTTGTGTTTATATTGTGCCTATATCCAATGGATTTGGTCATTTGAGACAGCGAGCTAGACTAATTTGGTTTAAAGCTTAAAACAGTAAAACCACATTATAGCATCTCATTTGCTTGTCTCCTTTCCTTAAAATAGAGACAAACGCATGCAACCCTGCTTGGTGGTGGTTGGAGGATCACATGGCTTCAATCCAAATGAGTATTTCAGAGTGCTGTCGATACATATGCCTCCAAATGTTTACGGGTAGCTCCAAGAACATGGATCTATCAACATGAAAACTAAATCTTCGATGCACGTGCACGGATATGACATTATCGATGAGTCCCTTACAAGAATCGTTAAATCATAAGCATGCTGACCATTACATAGTAAAACCTGCCGACTGTATAAATATCTAGCAGATACTAGCGTATATATCCAGCGGGGTCTAACTGCTCTCATGTAGTACTCGGTTTGAAACCAGATGTTAGTTAGATTCATACAAGTCGTAGTCGGTTCATAATGTTTCTGTGTTGGTGGGCTGCCTTCCCTCCATATATATACATACCTACCACACAAAACAAGCTACTACTGTGCATATCAATTAGAAAATGAAAGAAAAAGGAATATTTGTAGTTTTTACCATGGAGAAGATGATACCTAAGCAATAATATGAGGACTTGATTAAAAAGATGGAACAAAATGACAGATATGCATGCATGCATGCATTGCCAAAACCAACACTGCAGGGATTGGAGGTAGCTATTGTCAACTAGAAGGAATAAGAACAAGAGGATATGCATTAGCCCTTAGCTACCTTCAACAATTGCTCGAGTACGTAGCTATAGCCAAAACACGAACATGGGTGGGCCTTGTTTGCCTAGCTATATATTACATGACCAAGTTCTAGAATTAGACTCGTTAACCAACTCATAATTATTAATTAAGCTTAATCATGTTCGAATAAGCTGGATCAACATGTGCCTGGCTTAGCTAAGCTATCTACCTCTCAATTGATTAGTGTTGTTTGGACGTCCACCGAGTTTATCGATCCATGCTGTCTCACTCGTCCTAATTGATGTGTTGCATCCTCCTTCATCACACAAAAGGAATTTGATTAAATCTTTTGTTGCAGTATATAAACGAATCTTAATTTGGCCACACCTAAGAAGAAAAGCTAGCGCCTAGCTAGCTAGGGTTTGAGGGAATTTGTTTTTGTGGAAAAAACTTCTATCGAGAATCTTATAATGAGGAATAAATGAAGATTTTTAAATAAACGGTTAGATGAATGTTTTAAATTTTAATTGATAGTTTCAAACTCCAATATACATGTCATTTAACCGTTCATTTAAAAGTACTCTTTTGATTCTTATTATAGCTAGGGTCCTCACTAGAAGCTCGATCTCCCCCTGAAATGTTACTCTAATAGTTTAAAAAGTAGTTATAACAAAAACCCTAATTAGTGTTTTGCGTTGCTAGTTTAGAAATTGAATGCCGATAGTTATTCGATTGACACTCTTCTTCGCTTTTTCAAATTCTACCTAACTATGACAGGTCTTAGAGTTTTATTGCTGTGTAAAATCTCTCTCTCTATATATAGTAGTCCAATCGTAAATAATTGCTTTGCAAAATCTCTATATATAGTGCTTAATTTCATCACATACTTGTAGTTGAGGTTAGAGGCTTAGAGCTAGCTAGGTTCGAAAACGATTAAAGAAGTTGACTGATTAATTATATGAGGTACATAGTAACTTAACTGTCTTAACATCCAATTTTGTTGAGAAGTATTGACTGTTGACTAATAATGTAGATATATTTCCTTCTGAAAATTGCAATCCTCCCTATCATTAATAGTTTAGTGATGACAACTAGCTGCATATATACGACCAATTTGTACAAAGGAACAGAAGATGTTATTTGCAGACTTTGGTAGCACCTTAACAAGTTAACAGCAAGAGTCGCTAAGGCGACATTGAAGCTTATTTAGGGTTCTTGTACTCGCTCATCCTTTCTATTTAACCAAATATTATTAGACTAAAGAAGTGCTACTTAATCAATTTAAGTACCAGTTGTTTTAGTTATTCTTTTTCTTATGCATATAATAATTTAATCCCAGATGTATAGGTATATCAGAATTCAGAAATACATCCCAGATGTACCAGTTGTTAAGCCGATGATCGTAGTTCATGTAGTTTAGTTACTTTACTTTCATTAATTTCAACTCTAGCTTTATTATCAACAAGAGTTTAATATTCAGAACAGACTCTCAAGAAAATCTAGAGTTATCTGTACCAGATGATCAGCTCCATGTAGCTGCCATACAAGTGAAGAACATATATATGCACACAAGAGATGAGCTTTTGGTACGTAATCTGAATTCTCTTCTGGACTGTGAACCCTACGACCCTAGATATATACGACTCCAAACCAGAATGCATATGTCCATAGTTATACAAGTGAAAGAACTTAGCTAAAAACTAAATGCATATACATTGAAGAAAATACTTCCATATATTTATGCACGCTAGCTCTTACTAGATTCCAAAGACAACAATATATATTCCAAGTGTAGTACTCATCACTTGCTCTAAGCCACCAGAAATGTATACGCAAAATCTGAGAGCTACATTTCGAGCTAGCTTTAACCGCTTTCCCATTTTTCATGCTTTACCATGAATATTATCAGCAGGAAAACCAGCATATGAAGACAGAAAGTAAACATTTTGCATGTGACTACTTTTGATTCTCATTTCTAAGAAAGATCGATGAGTAACTGGACGAATACCACGGGCACTCATATGGTTTTTCTATGATAAGAGGATAAGATAGACCATGATTATCATGTTCGACTATAAACTTTGACCAATATTTCCAATTCTACTAATGCACTAGCTCCCTCTTAAAAGAATATAAATATTATTAACAATTCTGAAGTAGAGTCGACTGAGATCAGAAGCATTCTTCAATCTTTGTTTGCAGATATAGGAGATGTGTTTTCAGAGAATGACTATATCAAATTGTGAAAGAAGCTCAGGAAAATTCAGATATGGGGGAATTGTGAGGCATTTCATTGAAAGAAACCACACAAGCAATTTAAGATAAATACATGAGAAAATGTTAGATTAAGAAACCACAACCTTGACAGAATCTCAAAAATAATTAACCAGCTATACACACCCAGGCAACATATATATAAAATCTCTTAACATATATCACATCTCCCCCGTTTTACTCTTGATAGATTCCAGAGCTATAGCTATAATCTACCTTTGTATATATAATTATATATATATATATATATATTCTCTTTTCCACTTTTATTCTTCTTGTTTTTTTTTAACATCCAGATATTACATAATAATCAAACAGCTTAGCCTCTAATTCTCTATGGGATTGATATTGTAAATTTCCACAATTCTTGTCATCACCTTTACCTGTGTGGCAAGGCACTTCATGTAATGAGCAGTCTCTTCCAACAAGCTGCAAGTTTCCATGACCTGACCGCCCGGAACAAGCCTCCGGAGCTTCTCTACTTGACCCGAACCACCATCCTTGACCCGGTTCTTGCTGTTATTATTCCCTTTCTGCAGATCACATATTCTTTTCTTCACGGACAACTGACGAGAACTGCTGCCGGTATTTCTCCTCGCTGCGTAGCCTCTACGTCTCTGGTTTCGGATCTTCCAAAGCAACGCCCGACTCCAAGCTCTTCTATTCCCAACAGAAGAAGCCATGGATTTATAAGCAGCAGCCTTGATTAAGCGCTGGCGTTTCCAGATCTCTCTTGCTGATCTGGGTTGCTGATGAGGTTGCTTGTTTATTCTCAACAGGGCTCTCAGCAATCCACTAGTGAACCTAGATTTGAGGGAATTAGGGTTTGGAGATAACAATAAGCTCCTAGAATTCATGGACATGGATAAAAGAATTAGGGTTTTTGGGGGGAGACAAATGAACAAGATAAAGATTTGGTTTCTGACACAAAATTGGGGTCCAGCTTGCGGCTCTCAAAACACAAACCAACCCAACTAAGACAAAGAGGAAGAATTTAGCTCTGAAACTCTGACACACTTGTCTCTCAAATCTTATATACCCAAAGAAACAGGAGATCTGAGAGAGAGAAAGAGATGTGATTAGGCAATTTACGGAAGGAGGAGGGGAAATGAGAAAAAGAAGAGAGAAGAGAATATTGGAAATGGGAAGGAGGTGTAAAGAAGAAGGAGACTTGAAGAATCAACCTTTAATAAGAATAAATATTATTATTAATGAATATTAGATTAGATTAGGGAATACCAGAGTAGCTAGAGCTAAAGAGAGAGAGAGAGCTGTAATGGGGGAATTGAATAATGAGTTTGATCTTTCATTTTCAACATGGAGGTTTTGGAGGTGAAAAGGCAGCTTTGTGGGGCAACAAAGGACCAACCACCATATGAGCGCACATGGTTCCATTTACCCACTTGGACCTTTCATTTTGCTTCTTCTAGCTCATTCTTCATTTTGTTATCTTATGTGTACATCTTAATTTGATTCTTTCTAACTAGCTACTTCATGATCTATCTATGTCTCTATGTCTCTCTATCTATATTTATCTACATATATCACTCTCTTTGTATTTATATTTGAATTCAACTCCTTTTGATGTCTATAAGGCAATGATTTATATCATATATAGTGCATGGTGATGGAGTCATAGTGGTGACTAGTGATGGATGTTTATGGATGATGACAATGAATGGCCGGCGGCCGACATGAAATGGCATATGTGTGTGCAAGATATCCAAATGTTAATGCTTAAATTTAAAAAATTTCATTTTAAAATAGACCGAAAAAAAAAAGTTAATAAATTGTCAATTTCTACATGTAGTATCATTTGGTCTAGCGCTATAACTTCATCTTATTTAGCAGGAGGTTAAGAGTTCGACTTACGAAAGACTAGTTGTAACATTTAAGTTGTTTACCTGATTAAAAATAAATAAATTATACATATATGCACTGGTTGTTTCATTTCACTACAATCTTGCTTCTATGCTAAATATAATGTCAATTATGAGCTAGCTAAATCATTAAGAAATGAAAAACCTAGACAGAGAGGGGCGGAAGACTGAAGGCTCTCTTTTTCTCACCTTGGCGGCTACTAAACCTAGTTTGCTCCCATCCAAATTTATTAGGTTGTGCCACTTCCGCTCACGGCTCTCGTCTGACGAATCCCTCGGGTTCACGTATCCTTTCAGAGCACCCTTCGGGTGGTTGCACTCTCATCCTCTCATCTTGGCATCACATCATTGACGCTCTTGCCTTCAAAGATGTCGGTGGTTGGCAAATCTTCGCATTGGCAGATCCAATTCAAATCTAGGATCCTGGGTTTGTGCCAAACTTGGAAATTACTTCTTCTCTTCCAATGGTGATCCAATATGTGGATGTGGGGTTTTGAAGATGGTTTCAAACTTGGAAAAAATTTATTGTCAATATTTTATTTAGTTTACTCACCCCTAAGCTTCACTCAATATGTGAGTTGTATTACGTTTTAATCGTATCTCTTTCTGACAGCCCTACAAGGGCGGATCACTGTGTAATATGACTTATGCTTATTGAATAAAATCGTCTGATCTCCTTTCATTCAAAAATAAATAAATAAATTAAGAAATGAAAAAAAATTGTAAGGTTTTTTTATTTTTTATTTTTGAATCAAAGTTCATTTCAAGTAGAGGTTACATTGTTCTGTATCATTTGGTCTAGTGACATAGTCTTTCTTTTGATAAGTGAGAGATTGTGAGTTCGACTTACGCAGTTGTAATTTACCTAATAAAAAAAATATAGGTTACATTGTGAATCAATCAACTGTCTTGTGTGTAGAGAGCATTTATTCAAAGCAAATAAGGGAAATAAAGAAAAATTTAAAACCTATAATCTATGGGAAAAACATAGATCATAGGCAATTGTTTATGGTAATAGCTATAAAAAAAATAATTTAAAGCACCTCTTTGCCCTTAAGACAAGGGCTGAGAGGTTTAGGAACCGGGGTGAATCTAAGAGTTGTTTCTTCATTGATGATTGTCTTTTTAGAGTTCTAGTTCTTGGATCCGATTGGACAACCTCTTCTTCTTTTGAGTGTCATGCAACGCTACATACTGAGCAGGTATTAGGATACGCTGTTAAGCAAGTAGCCAGGCTAAGGGATTTGGCAGACAAAGAGGCTAGGAAGGAGGGTTGCATGCTTTAGTTTCTTTGCTGTAGTGATACCACCTTGAGCGTGGAACATATCTGCTAAGAGGAGCTTAAGCTTCTTTGGAGATGGGTTCAGGAGAGGCAAGCCTTGCATGCTTATGTCCAGGGGCTATCACAAAAAAAACAACATTCTCATAAGCTTCATTTGAACCCTCATTGTCCTTCGTCGCATTAATATTGTTAGGTTTTGTATTCATTCCCTCCGAGTCAGAACAATAGCCAAGGCATCATCTGTTGTAGTTCTAGCATGTTGCTTGATGATCACAAGTCATCTGAGCTTGCCAGTTTGCAGTTGGATCACAACTAGAGCTTGCTGATACCACCAAGGTCCACCGTGCAAAACCTTGTTTATGTCCCTTGTGAGATCGAAACCAATGATGAAAATGTTGTTTAAGCGCTCCTGAATTCAGAATTTCCTCTCCAGTACCCAAACCCTATTACAAAACCCCCATAACCGCCAAAGTTGGCGGTTCAGAGTTGAGGGGTTTGACTATCAGATACGATTGTGAAGCATGTCGCTTGGGCCCAAGATGCAAGCAAAGAGACCAACCACCTTGGAACTTGCAAGCGCAAGTGAGACGAAACAGGACTCAGTAACTTTATGAACGAATGAGGTCTGCACCGTGGATGAAGAAACAAACAATTTGTTTGGGGTTTTCGTCATCGACGAAGAGGTGGAGGACTTGTTTAGGGTTGATGTTGATGAAGAGAGGTTAAGCTTTGGAAGGAAGAATGCCATGGAGTGTAATGAAACAAAGGGAGATCGAAGGTTTTGGTGCGAGAGGCGCTAAGGGTTTTGTAGCTTTGCTTGGGAGTGACAGCCTTAGGGTTTCACGTATTCGAAAAAGACTAACTTTTCACTTCTTCTTTTTTTCCAGTTTGTTTGGTTTTGTTGGTTAGTCGTCCTTTCTCTTTGGGCAAGGGTTAAGAATTTTGGTTGGATGGTGTTGTTTGGTCGTGTCGGTTGGGTCATATTTTGGTGTCATTTAGGGACTAGTGGTTTTAACATCGATGTTTTCTAGTTATCAATGTAATAGGGAGGTTGCCACCTACATATATGTTAACAGATTTGGTATACAGTGCTTGGACGAGTTGTTTCTTCTTGAGGTTGGCCGTAAGGAGGTATCAAGACTTCTGAAAAATAGGTAGATTAGAGTTGAACCCATATCGGTTTTTTTCCTCTGTAATCATTGGTGTAGGTAGAGAGGAGAATGAGGAATTTATATTCACCACCGATTTCTCTTATGGTTTGTAATTTTATATTTGTTATATATAGTGACATTTCTATAAAAAAAAAATGTGTTCAAGTGAGGAAGATATACCATTAATAGTACCACTAACTTGGATCTCGTTCGTCTAATTTCTGACAGTACTCTTCTTAATTTTGTTAGGTTTATTAATGAGGCCACTATAAACTTTGTAACTCTGTTATGTAATCTCTCTTTATTGAAATAAATCTCTTGATCAAAAAAAAATCCTGATAATACTTTTTAGATTGAGTAGCTAAGTGGGGTAACGTTATGGTGTGTTAATGCATGTCATGCATTAATTTGGTCCTAAAGTTGTAAAATGAGTCTTTAAAGTTGTAAAAACTCATATTTACAACGTTAGTTCTCTAAGTGGTAAAATGTGTCGTTAAAATGGTAATTGAGTCTTCAAAGTTGCATCAACTTTTCTTTTATTACTTTAAGGACTCAATTACCACTTTAATGACACATTTTATAACATTAGAGGATTAATGTTGTAAATATGAGTTTTTACAACTTTAAGGACTCAGTTACAACTTTGTGGACTTGTATTACTACTTTAATGATCCATTTTACAACTTTATGATCAAGTTGATGTATGACATACATGCATTACACTACCAGAAGAAAGGCTTTAGCCGACGAAAAAAAAAAAACCAGGCCGACGAAATTTTTTTTCGTCGGCTAAAGTGGACTTTAGCCGACGAAATTTTCATTCGTCGGCTAATTAAAAATATTCGTCGGCTATGATCAACTTTAGCCGACGAAATTTTTATTTCGTCGGCTAAATAATTTTTTTCGTTAGCTATAGTCTGTGAACTTTAGCCGACGAAATTTTCAAAAGTTTAGCCGACGAAATTTTCAAAACTTTAGCCGACGAAATTTTTAGAGTTTAGCCGACGAAATTTTTAAAAGTTTAGCCGACGAAAAATATAATTTCGTCGGCTAAAGTGTCTTATATTTACAAATTTTGATGCAATATGGTCCTAAGCAAAAAGGGGTGTAACTTTTGATCCGTCCGTCAGAAATTGCTGAAATTTTGACAGCAGCTCCGCAGGCCCAAATCCAAGCTAACTTACTTTCGGGGCCTATCCGACCGTCGGATTTAGCGATCCGAGGCTTTTTATGTAATTTTTTGTTTTTAGGGTTTGGTCTTTTTCTTTTAAAACTGCGGTCAACCCTATTTACCGTTATTATTTCTTAAGGGGAGCCCTATCGTCGAAAGGTAAATGTTTTAAAATTTTTATATAGGTGGTTGCGTCTCATCTACGTGAGAGTTTTTCGTGTGGAAGATTTGACCAAACTACGTAACATAGGGGGAGATATGAGTGTTTTCGTGAATTTATAGACTTTAGCCGACGAAAATATATGAAAAGTCGTCGGCTAAGGTCAAAAAATTTCAAAATTTTTTAGGCGGTAAACCAAAGTTGGAGAAAAATTTTCAAAGGACTTTAGCCGACGAATATATATGAAAATTCGTCGGCTAAGATGGTTTTTGCCGACGAATAACCTAATATTTCGTCGGCTATAGTTATTTTTTAATTTTTTAATTACATACTATAGCCGACGAATACGTTAGGGTATTCGTCGGCTAAACCCTAAAATTTCTCTATTACCTACTATAGCCCTATATTCGGTGGTTATTTTGCGTAAAATTTTTATACGACTTGTTGCGTGTCATCGGTTTAAAACTATTTTCAGTTGGAGGTCCGGCCAAAATACGTAATTTAGACGGTCGAACGACCTTTTCCGTGCGTTTAGGGGTTTGACTTACGAGATTGACCGTCCGGATCGAGCCCTTATTCTTTTCGGATCAAGTTGAATTTTTTCCCATACATGTATTTTATCATGATGGTCAGATCTGACGGTCGGAATTCTGTTTCTCAAGTTTGATCATCATAATCACAACATGCATACTAATGTTGTATAACTTGTTTACCAAGTGTTATGTAAATGTTCCGTTTCAAAAACAAACTATACGTAAAACCTTCAAACTCTAAAAAGTCATGAAATAAGATATGACGAGAATGTTGAAATACATCCACGGTTGAAAAATCACACTATTCCGGTAAATATTCGGTGCCGATAGTTGCGGTCAATGCAATCACAACATGCCAAATGTATAAAAATACTTTTAGTCGACGAATTTCAAAGGTTTAGCCGACGAAATTTTCAAAGGACTTTAGCCGACGAAAATATATGAAAATTCGTCGGCTAAAGTCGAAAAATTTTCGAAATTTTCAACCAAATTTTTTTGGCGGGCAACCAAAATTTTCAAAGGACTTTAGCCGACGAAAATATATGAAAAGTCGTCGGCTAAAGTCGAAAAATTTTCAAAATTTTCAACCAAAATTTTTTGGCAGTCAACCAAAGAGTTTAGCCGACGAAAATAAATAATTTCGTCGGCTAAAGTTCTTTATATAGCCGCAAATAAACCCAACACTAGACATATTGTGGCTCCTCCTCCTCCTCCTCCTCCTCCACACAACCACCACAAATAAACCCAACATTAGAAATATTGCGTCCCCTCCTCCTCTTCCTCCTCCTTCTCCTCCTCCACCTCCGCCACTCTCTCTCCTCACCCCACCGTCTACTCTCCACCCCCACGCGCCCAATGGCCACCTACCGCGCCCTCCTCTCCCTCAAGTCCTCCCTCGACGACCCCGACTCCCGCCTCTCCGCTCTCCGCCTCCTCAACCTCTCCAACAACGTCTTCAACCGCACGTTCCCGCCGGAGCTCTCCAACCTCACTAACCTCCGTGTTCTCGACCTCTACAACAACAACCTCACCGGCGTGTTGCCAGTTTCGGTGGCAACTTTTCACTGTATATCACAGTTTCTCTGTCAAGATTCTCCACACACACAAAAAAAAATAAAAAAAAGTTTCTGAAGTTTTTTTTTTCAAAACCCAGCAACTTTAGCCGACGATATTCAAACATAATATTCGTCGGCTATAGTATTTTTTAATTTTTTTAATAAGGTTTAGCCGACGAAATAACCTAATATTTCGTCGGCTATAGTTATTTTTTAATTTTTTTAATAAGGTTTAGCCGACGAAATAACCTAATATTTCGTCGGCTATAATTATTTTTAAATTTTTTTATAAGGTTTAGCCGACGAATAACCTAATATTTTGTCGGCTATAGTTATTTTTTAAATTTTTTTACAACGTTTTGCCGACGAAATACTTCGTCGGCTAAAGTCTGGGACTATAGCCGACGAGATTTTTTTCGTCGGCTAAAGTGGGACTATAGCCGACGAAAAAAAAAATTTCGTCGGCTAAAGTCATTACAGACGGCCTTTTCCCGACGACACTATAGCCGACGAAGGCTCGTCGGCTAAGGTCTTAGCCGACAAATTTTTTTAACAGGCCGACGAAAATTTTTCGTCGGCTAAAGTGCCTGTTCTGGTAGTGATTAACACATTGTAGAATTTTTCAGCTAAGTGAGGATAATATACATAGATAATTTGGTATACACACTTCATATTATCCTCACCTAGCTACTCTTATGTCCTTAATCACAAGGAAACAACAAGGAAAAATAATTAGAAAACATATGATTCAATTGGAAGTAAGTGACACACAAGCAAATCAAACACATATATGCAGTAGTTCTGTATGTTGTTCTTCACTTGGCCTTGACTGGCAACGGTTGAGGAATTCATAAGTGTGGGTCTGGCTTTGCCTACAAAATGAGACACACACATCATTTAACCCCTGGGGATTAGACATTAACAAACTCATAATTAGGGTTTGTGTTTAGATAAGCAGGATCACATGCTTGCCAATTTATCTATTCATCTTAAACTCCCGGACTGGACCACTAAATTGGTTTCTGATCAAGTCACAGGTGTTATCCATAATCCATGTTTACTGTAGAACATGCCCAAAAAATTGGTGTCAAGTCACACTAATGTTCATGTTATTATCATCTGCAGTAGTACTACAAAAAAGCACTTGATTAGAAGCATGAGATAGAACAGTATCTGCATATGACTAAACAGCTGGGCAAGTGTCTTTGCTTCTTAAGAAACTTCTCCACAGTTCACATGCCTTGTAAACTGGAAGGGATCATGATGATATATTCCTAATTCATAAACCAGTGCATAATTTGAGAACTTCACATGTCTCATGCATTTTGGTGTAAACTATAATTTGAAATATTTGGGTTTATGGCCAAAATTATGTTTTTACTAAAGAGTTGGCAAAGCTTAATATATAGATTGCATCTCTTTTGACAAGCCCAGCGAAATTTCTGGATTATACCATGTTGAAGTAGACCTTTAACCATATCTTACTTTCATCCAGAATCAAGAACACAGAGAGCTTACCAAACAAACACAGATAAGCCTCATGGAACAGAAGACAGAAAGCAGAAAACAAAGACAAAAATAGAGAGAAAACCCACTGATAGGACAGACTAACAAGACCTTCAAGTTACAGGTCTTCCATACATCAGGATTTTCCATCTACCATCTTCGGCCAAACAACATTTAATAATCATCAAAGGACATCAGTTTGGTTGATCATATTATTTGTTGCCAAAATTTCAATCAATTGCATGTGTAGAGACCAACTTTACTTATAGATTTGGTCCAGAAAATATCAGGCTGTCAAAAAATATGGTTGATTAGATTCTTGAAGGATAAGTATATCTTTATATGTAAAAGGTGAAATGCAACAATGCAATAAGATGAGCACAATCAAATTTCCTTCAAATAATACAAATGTTTATCAGGATGATGGGGGTGACTATTTACATATGCTGCCTGAGCAAAATTTGCTTCAAAGAACACTTAGATTCCTACTATTTCATATATTCATTGTTGAAATCAATTGTAATAAAAGAAAAAATATATATATCAAAGAAAAACTCATGAGCCCTTTGAAATGGCAAGTTGGCAAAAGTTTCCCTATAATAGGATAATTATAGGTTTCCATTTTCCTCCATTGATGACTCAGAAGCAGAGTCATCAAGGGTAGAGTTGGAGATTGTCTCCAACTGGCTGGAACCCTCACTATCCGAAATTGCAGAGGGTCTGTCTTCAGTTGGTTGTTTCAAAAACCAGTACATAATGCTTGCGGTCAATGTAAGGATCATCTTTTGATTCACCTGATGAAGTTGCCATAAACTAGTTTAGGAACATGGATTAAACGATAGACATTGAAGGAGCTTTATATTCCAAAAAGTACCTCAGTTATGTCTTCAGGAAGCAAAAATATCGAGCATCCGAGCTTCCTTGCAATACTGATGATGTAGGTGGCATTCATCTTTTTCTCCTCATCTATATTTTCCAAGGATTGGAAAGACATTTGTGAATATCATTTTCAAATGTACTGATATAATAGAGCAGAATCTATAATTAATAAGAGATTGAACAAAAAATAGCATCATTCCAAGAAACACGCTGAATGCACAATGAGTGTACTAAATCAACTTACCAGTTACTCCTTTGGTAACAAGACTCCAATTCACCACTCTAGGCTGCACAGAACTAAGCAGCTCAAGGAAAAAAATGCCATCTGACAAATTCTTATCCTGAAAAAAAAAATCAAAAGAGTAACATATTAGAAATAGCCCTCTTTCCAGCACAATGACCTGCAGTTATCACCAAATACTAAAAGGAAATTCTGACTAGTTTAAACATTGAATGAATGACAAAAAAAAAATTCTGAATGTTCAATTTTGATGTGATATCATAGCCTATACAGAAATGTCAAGGAGCAAGATTTTGATGATTTAGCCTCCATCACCAATTAGAACATGGCAACTTAACTACTACACTAATCAGCTGATGAACAGTTAATTCTTAAGCATAAAGCCTCTGGGTATAAGTCGTAGAACATGCCAAAAAATTCATCTACTTCACTACGCGATATTTACATTTTTTTTTTTTTGTATTCGGAGGGTCGCTCACCCATCACT
Organism: Fragaria x ananassa; assembly: GCA_034370585.1. Taxonomy (NCBI): domain Eukaryota; kingdom Viridiplantae; phylum Streptophyta; class Magnoliopsida; order Rosales; family Rosaceae; genus Fragaria; species Fragaria x ananassa. The sequence continues at coordinate 21,507,971 of CP139769.1, forward strand.
GCAGCTGATGTCTTTCCTTTATGTACTTCCTCAGCAATAGTATAATGGGCATACCATTGGCAAAAGCACCGGAGTTCATATTTTAGTTTCATTCGAGTTACTACGAGTGAAACTAACATACCTCGGAAAACTTAAAGTAAGTCACGGTTATCAAACACTAGTATACTTAAAACGAGAAAACTACAGAAATGCTAGTATGGTACCTTAAAACTTTTCATGCAGCTCTGGCTTCCTGTGTTGCTGACTTTAGTTTTGGCCCATTCAAGAATACCAGCATCACTAATCTCCTTCCCATGTGAGTGAAATCTCAAGTTCTTTAGAAGTTGGAGAATGTTAAACCGCATCAATTGCCACAAGTAAGCTGAAAGATAAAACCCAACATCTCATGAATTATTACTATATTTTGAAAGATTATGAGAGCATATACCAGTAACTTGATGTTTTGAGAATGCAATCAAAACTCATATGATGCAGTTTCAAGCATGCTTAATATTTTAGAACAGTGATGTAAACTTGTATTATCAATAGAGTAAGACGTACCAAGTATTAACTTTTTATTCCCCTGCACAATATCATTTCCAGCAACATTTACCAAGGAAAACTTCAATTGCTTCCCGATTTTTACAACCTGGTTACAGTTTTCTACTTTTCTGAAAGGCATTTTAATTGGAGGCTTGTTTGCAATTTTCCAATTTACAATCCCTGGTGAAATCTTGTCCAAGGACTCTAGAAGTGCCCACCTGCAGAGAACCAATCAAGCATCAGCTGGTGAAACTTAATTACTTAATGAGGACCAACTTCATAGCTACTCAAGAAAGTAATAAATATAGCCATTAATGTCTAACTCTTCTAATACTTGAATTTTGTTTACATCCGTCATGGCAATTAAAATTTCAAAACTACTTCACGGTTATCTTATAGTTTGAAAAAATTGAAGTCAAGAAATTTGGTTTTATAAGCACCATGATGCTGATGTGAAGATAACATGCAAGGTAGAAGACAATCAGAAGTTGATCTGAGTATGTTATATTTTTGTTCAACAGAAAGATAAAAGCACTACAGTATTAATATCCTCATTGTCTTAAGAGTAAAATAAAATTAGTTTTTACCCATTTCTAAGGTCTTCAAAGACATTATTGATATATGTTGAATGTCCAAGACTATTTAGCCAGAAACGAAATGCTCTCTCTTCTCTGGAAATTAGAGCATCATCTGGAGAAGTTTCAAGGAATGATATCTGCTTTTGGGTTGAAAGCCCGTTCCTGCAGGTGTGCAAGTAAAAGTTAGCAATTCATACTCAAGTTTTTACACAATGAAGGTAGCCAATTTAAAAGGAATGCATTGCTCAGGTTAACAATTCATACTCAAGTTTTTACACAATGAAGGTAGCCAATTTAAAAGGAATGCATTGCTCAGGTAGGGTAATTTCTCACCTATGCTGAAAAACATGTGCTACAAAAGCAAGGTTAAGATTTGGGGATCCTTCAACAATATCTTTTGGAGTTAAATATCTCTTGCAACCCATCCTATCTGCGTGTTCGAGGACTAACTTTGCTCTTTCCAAAGTATTTTTTGCAGCCAGTGCAGATGGTTTACTGTGCTCAGGTGCAAGAACATTTAAGAGGTGAGCATACGCCTCTGCATCCTGCAAGCAATATACGTCTCATATTCTCAAATGATCCTGTAAATATACGTTAAACCAGTATAGAAATTAAAGGTGTTGCAACCCATTGAAACACTGTACTGGCTTCCTTTCTTATCCTCTTATATAAAGATTATAGAATGCTATCTATAGCACCTTGACAAAGCAGTAACTTAATCTCACACCTTGACATCAGAGGAGAAATTTGTGACTATCTTTTTATATTGTGCTTTCTTCAACTGGAAATTCATCCACCTCAGCAATATCTTCTCTGGTGGTAGACTCATCAACTCTTCCACATCCTATTGGTTTCAAATATAAGAGAAACATTAGACATATATAGGTTGAAATTGGTTGAAAACCTCAGCTCCTAATTGTTGTAGGAATCAAGACTTCTGTGAATTAGGCGCTGTTCTTACCTTACTATTGTCAACCAATTCCACCAATTGAGGTGTTTTCTTTAAGTTGAGGTCTGCCAGTAGTTGTATCTGCATTTCATAACAATTAGTACAAAGCATAAATACTTTTCTGTTGCAAAATAGTTTGAGACATGCACCATAATTCTACAAAATCGAACTTCTTTGTGACGAAGTTCTTTATACAAAGTTACGTAACCATGCAAGTCTCACCTTGATAATTTGAGAAATCACTCCAAGTACAAGATGCCGCTGAAAGCCAAACAAAGAGGAGAATATTCATAAGTTTCCACAACAAGGATGTATTTTTTGAACACTCAAGTAAAGCAGGAATACAATAGCAAGTCTATATGTGGGAAGAGTCATGTATGCATACCCTTCCTTCAATGAAGTCCTGAGTCCCTATATTGACTACAGTACATCCAACAGCCTTAGCAGAGTTGAGGCAGAGAGTATGGTTTTCATTTCTCTCCCAAGGATTGAGCACTCTCTTAGTATTGATAGCGCGTTCATCAATTGTTCCAGGCACCGCCACATTGATCAGCTTACTGCAACCAAGACATATGAAAATCCGATCAACATACAGAGAAGCAACTAATTGAATAACAAAAGTAGCACTAAGAGATAGTGGGCAATCACCATAACAGTACTCCATCTTTTACAATCTCAAACAAATCATTGGTGGAAGGATCAATTGGCAAGTATCTCTTTAGAAATTCATCTTCTCCAAGATAGTTATTGATATGGGCCACATAGGAAGCCTTTTCGGATTCGCTAATGGTATGGAGCAAAGTAGTGGTAGCAGCCTTGAGAAAGGCAGATGAGGAGTTGTTCTTTGCACCACTTCCTGGTGTAGCAGTGGCATGAGCTTGGAGTTGCAAATATACCTGCCATTAATCCCTTAACATTTCAAAACTCCATCTCCCAATTCAATCAAAATAGACTCCAAATAAACAGAACCAAACAACAAACAGAGAATTGAGCACAATCTAGCTGATAGATTCCCCAATTAGGTTGAATCAAAAAGCCTAAAAAACCAACCTTGAGGAAGAACTCGAAATCTACATCGTCATCAAGCTTGGGATGCAAATCTTGAATCACAGAGGTCCTTTGCTCCTCAGTGAGATTATCTGATCCCACAACCTTGAGCCTCGACATCTTCGCAGGAAGGTCTCCGATTGTGAGCTTACCACTCTCCCTCTTCATGCTCATGAACTGAAAAAGAACACAATAACTTTCGGGAATCATTATAAATTTCGAACCCACCAAGAAAAAAAGGCATACAGAAGAAGAAGAAGCAAAAAGATCAAAACTTTAAACGTACGTGGGTTTTTAAGCTGCGGAGCTCGACTTGGGTAAACTGGTTCTGCAGCCATGGATCTGAAACCAGAATGCCTACGTACCCCGACATTGTTAAAGCTTCAGTTCAGACAGAACAACAAGCTTCAGGGTTGTGTTGCAGATTGATGTCTTTGTATTATTTATGATTTACTTCAAAGTTAGAAGAAGGAAGGGTGACTGGTGAGGGTGGCCAGCACAGTTGTCAGAGCTGAAAAGCTGTTCCCTTTGGAAATGAATTTGATAGCGAATTTCAAATTATGACACACCTTCTCTCCCAAATCTCAATCAATCTCTCTTCTTCACTATGCGCACTCTCTTCTTTTCCTTTTCTTTTCTTCCTGAGAGAAGAGGAGAGGGAAGAGGGTCCCACAGTGTCGTTGGACAATTCAAACAATGACCGCTGTGTCCTTCGTCGTCGTCGAAGAGAGAGTTGTGGGTTTCATTATTTCAACTGAGCTTTAGGGTTTAGACCGTTACAAAGTTTCAAGTTTGAAACTTGATTAAACAAATGTGTGTCATTGCCGGCCAGGAGTTGCTACTGATCAGTTGGCATTGAGTTGTTCTTACCAGTTTGATTATGGGAGTTATTAGTAATAAACTAGTTTTGGTAATTACTAAACCCGTTACGGGACGTTGGGGATTGAAGTAACACTAATTTAAAGTGGTCGGTCGTAGTCATATGACTCATATCTGAAAATATGGGGGTTGATAAGGCCACCCAAACTGCAAGTGTGCTTGGTCCACCGGACTAAAGGTCTCGTTTTGCCTTTTGGGAAAGCAGAGTTGATGAGAGGACGGTGGTTTCATGGGTTAGGATGTAACAAGTTTAACTTCCAAATGGGAATAGTGCAGTAGTAAGTTGTAGTTGGATATTCATATTCATGATAAAAAAAAAAGGAAAGAAGGGAAAAGTTCCACTCACATACAAATAAAAACACCTAAGTTCAAAATTAAATGTATTTGTATGGCTTAAAACGTTATGTATCCGCAAATGTATTAACGTGACAATATTATATATTAGTTTATTTTAAAAAAATTTATATAAATTATATTGTTTCTTTACATATCCTCCAAATAAAAAAGAAAAAAATATGTGTACTGTTGCTATGATTATCTTTCTCTCGATTCAAATCATTTTACCCAAATAGGCTTAAACCCTATTTAAGTTCTACTCATTCTTTGGTAAGGTATCAATTAGAAATCAAATGATTTGCCGAAGAGGTCAAAGAACTTTTTCAAAGGTAATCCTTTGGGAGTTTCCATCATCTTTCTTTCCTTGTGAGTTGTGAGACAAAAGCTAAAACAGGCTATGTTCCAAAAGAGCGGGAAAGAAAATTTTGTGCCCTAATTGAGCAGTGAGAAAAACAAACTTATGTATACCTGGTTCACATATAATCTTCACACAAATTTCTACCTTTTCTATCTATGTTGTCCTCGTATCTTTACTTCCTCTTTCAACCAACACAGCATAAAGAATTTGTTCAAGATAAGAAAACTAACTGCAACACCAACAACCTTTCTGTTCTACTATTGTTGTCCATCACTGCCATTGAATAGATTGAATTTTAGTGGCTAAGTTGGGTAAATGTAAATCCTACTCCAAGACAAATCATGAATTACTTTCATTATCCTTGAATCAGTGTAATACATATGCTGAAAAATCACAAGAATCACCACTTAGGGTTGAGTTAACTAGAGATAAATATTTTTTTCTTTTTAAAGAAAACATTAGGTATGAAGTGTGGATGAAATATCCCCTAATTGATTTTTCATCCCACATTGATGTATTCAAGATCCTAGCCTCGATTTCATATTAAAAAAAAATTGCATGACCGACTTCTAATTCTTTATGCGATTTCAAAAGTTAAGGAACGAGACTACTAGCTCTAACAACTAAGAGTTTTTTTTTTTAATGAAAGGAGGTCAGATGACTTTATTCAATAAGCACAAGCCATATTACATAGTGACCCGTCCTTGTAGGGTTGTCGAAAGAGACACCACTAAAACATAATACAACTCACTTATTAAGTGAAGCTCATGGGGTGAGTAAACTAATAAAATACTAACAATAAACTTTTTCACAGCATACATTAGAATACTCGCTGACAACATTCGATTAATAATCCCGGCAGTTCCTAGCAGGTATTGATCCCAAGAAAAAAATCGGTACTGAACTAAAAATAGTCCTGAGTCCCAAATTTTTATCGTGAAACCACTTGGATCCCAAATCTGAATCCATAACTTTAGAGGCCTAAATGATGTTGATCTAGGTCTGACATTGAGACTTAGGCCTAATTCCACAAAAAGAACTTGAGCCCAACTTGCACTAGGTCAACCCCAAACAAAAACTGAGCCGGCGTCGTTATACCAAACAATGTTCTTCCGCCAAGTTCTCCGCTGCCACATCACACCAGGAATTCATTCTTCCGCCTCTGTCTCTGGCTCTCTAGAGAAGAGTTTGAATTCTCTTGTTCCATATCTAACATCGCAAGAGTAAAATAAAATTGCATTACACAATTGAGATGGTTGAATAGATATAAGAATATCGTTAATAAACTTGATCGATCAAGTGGTAACCAGACCATTTCAATAAAAAAAATTGTACCGATTAACATGGTGAAATTCCATTTGATTAAGCTTGATATGAACCATAAGATCATCTAGAAGGAGAGTAAGCTATGTACTAACATAGCATCCCCACAGACCATACTCGTGGTTCTCTTTTCTATTAATAATTACTAGGCACATTTTAAGTATCATCATACAATAATTCATGAGAGTTCTCAATCTCTTATACAGATGGAAGAGCATACCAAAAGTGTCATCAGATCCGCGGGTCACAACTTCTATATCTCGTAGAGTTGTTAAGCACCAATATCTACTAGCTTTTCTATATACATGTGGTGTTTATTCTATAAATGAAGAAGCTAATCCAATCGACAAAAACATGGGAGGGACAAGAATGGTAGACCAAAGCCAATGTGGGTCGAGGAATATATAGATGAGAAGTAGGCGTGGTGCCAAATCCAAGTAGGTTACGAGTTCATATACATTTCTTACATATTTTGCTTTACAAATTGAAGAAAAGGCAGAGAGAAAGAAGAAAAGGGGGAATTGAAGATGAACTTGAAGAGGGCGTGGGCAAAAAGCTTTGTCAATTACAAATATAATAGGGAAATGGTGTAGCAATCCTTGCTGTGTTTGCTTCTACTCCTCATAGCATATAAATCATTAGGGAAGGTCCACTGATATGCAGGTTTATGAGCTTTCCCACATGTACATGGTACTAGAGTGTATGGTTTATTGGACTCTTGATTAATCTTCATCATCATGGTTTTGCTGATTCTGGGTGCTTTCTGCTTAAAAAAGTATGATTCTTGGCATATTTTGTGATCGATTTCTACTATCATTGTTTCTTTTTTTGAATACCATTGTTATCTTTCTTAAAATAAAACCGAATTTCATTACAGTGGGACTTGTAATTCTAACCGAACAAACAATTATGTACCTCACAGTGTTACAAGAACCGAATAAAAGTTTTCCCCTTCTACCGCCACAAGAAATGAAAACGACTCTCATCGCATTTGGCTTCTCCTAAATCCATCCCGATCGAGTCTTATCTTCATCACCTTCAGGAAAGCTTTGCGGTAAATCTATGTCGAGTCTTTTCTGCACGTCGCAAAAATTTGTTTCCCTATTTGAAGAGATGTCTCAGAGAAATAATACCAAGATTTTTGGAGATCAAACACTTCAAAAGCAAAGCTCAATAATCAGGATAACTTGTCAGTTGTAAATGACTTAAATCGAAACTAATAACCACTTCAAAAAGCTCTCAGTTGCACACCGTACTTAATTTGCTGCATCATGAAAAATTAAATAAAAAGAAAACTTGATAATTTACAACAAATGACGGAACCAAAATACATCTGGCTATTGTTAAAGGGAGGTAGTCGAAGCCGGCTCTTAGCAGAGACAAACATACCGAAATGGATATAGCTAGCATCAACCAGCAACTTCTATTGCAGAAAAGTACGATTCCTACTTTCACTGGGAAGTATATACCAATTTACTATAATTAGATTTTGGATGATTAATTGTTCGACTTTTTGATAATACCAATGGGTTTAAGCTATTTCACCCATTGCCAATTAGTTTGAACCTCAGACTATTTTATCACTCATAAACTGAATTCTGTAATATATATATATATATATAAAGGTATGATAAATACATACATATATATATGTAGTTATATATGTAGCAGGCGTCGGAAATAAAAAAACATAATGAACAATAATAATCTGCAGAGGCCGAAATAAGTCCTTTTTTTGTTATTATCTCATGGCTAGAACGACCGCCCTCACGCCATAACGCCATAATAACCATTAGAGAAAACACGCTTAAACATATATAAAAGCTACAAATTAAATAAATTCATGACACATATATATATATATATATATATACACACACTCTCTGATAGTCCAGACAAAATTTGAATTTCCAACTTCGACATCCGGTAAAAACCGAGATTCGTTTTGCCTGCATCCATGCAATATAGATTTTTGAACAAAAAGAATATATTGAAATTAGGGATCTAAATATTTAAGTGTATAAGTATATAAATTACCTCGACGAGATCGCATCTCATTTCCATCCACCCACAAAATAGGAATGTCTCGATCAACCATCATATTCAAACTTTCATAAAACTTATGGACGTTTTCAATAATTGGCTTCACTTCTTCTAAATTCTTAATAGCAATAGAACAACATTTTGAACAAGCCATTAGACCTTCACCATGGTTTAAATATTCTATATCCCCGGCTTGCTGCATGAATAGCCAACAAAACTATGAAAATATAATTCCACAAAAATGCAAATATATATGATAGATAATAATCAACTGAAAAGTAAACAAACATTTCTTTGTGTTGTTTCTTCAACGAACTTTGCAAAAAATACAAACCTTCAATTTATGACAAAATTGAACTGATGTTCATAACAGTATCTTTGGTCCCAAAATTTATCATGAAGCAAAGAATTCTTCCTTTGGTCCTGAAATTAATTCATGATGAAGCAATGAATTAATTCTGCAGAAATGAAGGAGAAGATGGATGAAAATAAAAAATACTGATGCAGAATGAATTAGCATGGCATGAGTTTAATAATTCATGCATTTGTACTTCCCTAATTAAAGGGCAGGGTAAAAAATCATTATGAAAAACACAAGAATTTCTCATACTATATCCACCGTGATGTTATGGACCTCTGACCTATTGAGTGTTCGACGTGTTGGAGAGGAATCAATTCCACATCAGAAAAGTGATAAATAAAATATATCTTATAAGTAGGTGGATCATACTCAATTATACCGAGAAATTTTGTGATTAAAACTTAACACCTTGAAGATGGTTAAATTGGGACAATATCGGTGCAACATTGATCCATTGGTCACGCTTGTTGCTATTTAAATAATATGTTACTTTAGAAGCAAAAGTATTTTGCTTTGAGACGTTGAAAGCTTACAAGCTTGGGAACTAAGAATAGAAAGGCTCAACCATGCATGGGCGGCCTCAACCACGTACAGCATGTACACCTAATGCACAAAAAGAAGCCTAGCTTGTATCTAAAAATATATTTTGTTCTTTAAAAGAAACCATGTATTCCCGATTGTGCAAAATTTATAAGAGTGTAAGTAAAACAATGGAGCTAAATAACGAGAGGGAACTAAGAGTTTAATTTACTGACAGGATGTTTTTTGCAAACGCAACAGATACTCATGGCATGCAGGAGTGCCGGAGTGCAGGACTGTTGAAGCTGATACTACAGTGCGCGATTGGAATTAGTCACGACAGTTTTTACTGAAATTATCTACGGTCTTATTTGCTATTTATTTAATTTATTCCAGGATTGGAGTCTCTTATGGAGTAGAACTTTTCTTTTATATAAGAAGTTGGATTCCTGAAGAGCATAGGAAGTTGAATTCCTGAAGAGAATTGGAGTCTTCAAGGCTTTCTTTGCCTCCAAGCACGTCGCATATATATTTCCCTATTTGAAGAGATTTCCTAAGAAATACCTATATCTTCTTTATATGCAAAGCTCAAATCAGGGTAACTAGTTTGTAATTGACAATCGAAACTAAAAACAATTCAAAAGCTCACAGTTTCATCTGTGTGCTTGTTACATCATGAAGAACTAAACAAAAAGAAAACCAGACTCGTCATATATACCAGATGAAGGAAACAAAATAATTCACTTATGCTTGCTGTAGTCGTGGCAAGCTCTAGCAGAGACAAACATACCGAAATGGATAGCATGTATAGGCTGTTGATCAACTCCATCAAGTACATTCTTCATTCGACAAAATATGGTTTAATTTGTAACAGCAGCTAACCCCTTTCAGAAGTTTGAGCAGCTTCCTCCTAGTGCTCTGTACCAGATTGTATGAACTTTTCTTTGGGCTTCACATGGTCAACCCAGCAACTTCTATTGCAAAAGATTATTGTCCCTATTTTCACTGGACAGCAGATAACAATTTAAGTAGTCTTTGGATAATTGGTTGACTTTTGGTTGGCAATAATGACAAGGGATATTAGACTCACCTAAATATTATCCATTTCAACTGCTCCAAATACAGAGGATGACCTAAGACGTTTAAAAAGCTATTTCCTGAAGAACTTCAAGTGTCTTCTGATGAACCTGTACGTGAGACAAGGATACAAAATGAATTGATCACTAGAAGAATGTTGAATAACATCACTGTAAAAGAAGGAAAATATCATGGGAGATGGTATGACAAGCTATTTATTCACTGTAACTTACTGAACCAATCTACAGATCATATAGGATATTGATATGGAAAGATATAAGTGTGTAATTATAGATATTACAAATGACTTCGTCATAATAGAAAATAAAACATACCATTTGGAAAATACAATTTCAAGGCAGTAATTAGTAAAGCTTACCCATTCTAGATGTTGTGCTGTGATGCCAGAGACATTTCCACCATAAATACCACCTAAGACCTGGAAAGTTAAATGTAACCAATCAGGATTCATCCTATAGAGTGAAAATTACTGCATATGTCAGTAAAGTTTGATCAGTGTGACTCAAGCCAACTTCATGCTACACAAAAGTTAATGTTTTCTCAATAAGAAATAACAAATCATGATTTTTTGACATTCTGAGGTTACACAGGGTTTGAAATAACTGTAACACAACTTGAAAGCTAAACTTGGGTGCATCTAGTGATTCTCACCTTGGACACAGTCTCAAGAAACATGCCAGGGCGCACAGGAAGCGCTTTTCGTCCTGTAACACTTTCCTGCCAACAATGATGCATAAGTCAATATAGTACAATATCTATATAGACATTGTGTGTGAGCACACTTACACATGCATGCACTGTTTACAAAAATGTCATAGCTATATACTGTACTTAAACTCACCCTTCCTGCAATTCCACTCGGACCCTTTTTACTGGTTGTATCTTCCTCATCACTGCCGGTGTCTTCTGCACCTTCGTCTTTCCCTTCCATGACATTTTTTATCATCTCCTCCACAGTCTTCCCTGGTTTCAAAGCAACCAGTTTTGTTAAGAAGTTCACCTGCACAGATAACAGTTTCAATATAGTCACATACAATATGATGAAATGATCATGGTATCACTAAAAGTAAAATGCACTTTTAAGTAGAATGCCATTTTAAGTAGAATGCAACTTTCCAAAGCATAGTGATGAGCTCTTAGACAACATTATGAAACCAGATCAACAGAAAGAAACCAATATGGGGCAATGAATCAGTTTGGTATTCTATAAGTATTTTGTGAATGCAGTAATAGAGACCTCTGATTCAGGAAGAGTCTTAAACCCACGATCATTTCTCTCATCTAGTATTCCACCTCCCATCATATTCCGAGCTTCCTCTCTGATCAAAACAAGTCTTGCAAGTAGCTTTCGATCTGGAACTACAGGCCGAGTCTCCATTGTCTTCAAATTTCATATGAAAATGGAATCATAAGCAGAACAAGAATAGGCTTTTGTACTAACTTCAGCTATTGAAAAAACAAAAGAATTAGAAAACCAAAGTCCACATAACATAACAATTTCATATAACAAGGAAACACCATAGTCAGTGGTACCGAATGGCACTACAGACTGCAATATTATGTAGTATATGTAAGCTATGAAACCAGTTCCTTGTTTAATCGCAGTAAAGCATATTACTGGAAAATATTGCCAATAAAATTAACATGATTCAATTTCAAACCTAGAATCTGATGATATTGGCCAACATAAGGGAAAATGTTCTACTCTCGCCTCTCATTTTCAAATTTTGGGGAGACAACATCCAGACTCCCAAGTCAACATTACCCAGACATCCACCGACTACATGGGTGGACGTAGTAACATAATTTACAAAAGGGAAAAGTTAAATCAGTTAACATCAAGTTTCAATAGAAATGTTCAGTAATGATTTTAAAGGAAAATTAGAAAAGCTTGTCAGTATATTTGCTATGTTAGAGCTAGCCAGCAAAAAACACCTAAGATGTTAACTTCGTCTAGGGGGATCAGCAACACACAAAGCGCGCATGATTTGCATAACATGTAATGTTATTTATCATGGAAAAGGCACTCTATTAAGAACCCTGTATAGTGTAAGTTTTTACTGATTTACCTCCAGTAAATCATCAGCTTGGTTAGCAATTTCATTGAGATTTGCAGCAGGGACATGAACTTTGACGTCATTTTTACTTTGAAATACACCACCACCATTAGCCACTCTACGTAATAATTCCTGTCTGCTGTCTTTCAGTGGAGTTCTACAGAGTAGGCCAATCACTTGAACCTACAGATAAACAACCTAAAGCATTCAAACAGAGAAGTACCTTATTCGCCAATGACTGGCATTACGCAAGAATCAGAAAATTCACTTAAAAGAAAGTCCTTACATGTGGAGGGCATTTTTTGGTAAGGTAGGATAAGACTGTGTCTTTAATCACCTCCAATAGTGATTTGCGCTGATAATAGAAGATCATACCAGTCAGAACTAACAGTTGATATCTAAACTAAATTGAGGTCATTGGTAGCTCAATCATATCATTCTTAGAGCATTAGCAACATGTAAACTCGAAATCGAAAACCTTGTCATCTTGGTCATCCTCAGCAAGCTTGATCATGTAATCCAGCGCCATCATGAAACCGGCCTCCATCTCATCAACTCTCTTCCCCAGCACCCCTTGCGCAGCTATTTCCACTGCCACCTCTTCAGACGCCTCATCCATCTTCATATCTTCCAACTACACAAACAACATGCCCAACACAATAATCGATATAAAAACAATCAAATGAAGAATTGGATTTTAGAGTGGATAAGTAAAAAGGGGTAAGTAAGAACTTACGAGGGTGATCATTTCTTCGAGGACAGAAGTGACTTGCTCTCCACCTTTGAGAATGGCCTCAATCTGGGCCGGGTCAGTTTTTTCTTGGGTGGTTGCATTCCGGTCTTGGGCGTCTGGGAAGCCTCCACCGACCTCATAAGAGCCACAAAGTCGCTGAAATTGCCTCTTTTTCGGGGCTGGTTGATTTGGATGGCGCTGGGATTGGGTGTGGTGAGAGGGAAATAATGGGAGAGAGAGAAGAGTGATATGGCGTAGAGATTGGGACGGTGAAAACGAAAGAGTGGGGAAGAAGATGGTGGTGCTCTGCAACATTTTTGGGAGGTTTTTGGTTGGGTTTATGCGTTCCCCGCAGATAAGGAGGATTAGAAACTAGAAATTTTAGCTTCTTAGGAAATTAAAAGTAAAATAATAATAATAACTCGCCGTCTGTGGGAATCGAACCCACGACCACACGGTTAAAAGCCATGCGCTCACCAGCTGAGCTAAGAAGGCTCACCCTTGCTTTTGTCGTTTTATCTAAATTTTGGTTTATTAAAAACCAAATGGATGTCCTTAAATTTCCGGTTATATGGCTCATGTGCTCGTATGGTCGTGTCTAAAAATGTGTGATCAAAAATTTTAGCCATCAAGCAGCTACGTTCCACGAACACTCTGACACGTCGACACAGCAAAATACGTGTGACGTGCCAGACAATGTTGACTTTTCTGACACGTTGACCGACTCGTTATATCATCTCCGACATGTCACATCATCATTTATCAAAAAAATTAATTTAAAAAAAAAAGAACCAAAACCTAAATAAAGCTATTTTCCACTTTTGAAACAAGCTACTTCCCAGTTTTGTCAGCAACCTACTGCAAATTTGATTTTCTTTAATGTTATCTTTTAAGTTAGAGGTTTGCTACTTCTAATATTGTTAATTATGCACTTCTATTATTTGCATTTGACTCTCTTTAATATTATTTCTTATGCTTATGCAATGAATAGAATTTAAAATATTATTTCGGTGATGTAATTAACTTATTTTATATTTTAGTATATTTTTATTTATTAAAAATAATAAATATATAATTTTATTTGTCAAGACTTGGAAGGTGCACGTAGGCTTTGAATGGAAATCAAAGGTTCTTTTATGGATATAAATCATCTAATTATGTTCTTCCCTTTCATGTTTTTTTTCTAATATAAAAATTGTTCTTTCAAATTAGTCAAAAACTCATAATCCATGTCACTATTGATAAATAAAAAAATGTGAGTTGGCTTCCGCCACATCATTTGGGATTCATATTTTGTAAAATATTTTGGTGTGTGTAGCATTATATATATATATATATATATTTAATTAAAGCTAAAACTATGATCAATATCGATTGTGTGACATAAAATTTTCTATTATCATACATGTTGAAAAAAATATATATACAAGGTGAAGGAATATATATATATATATATGCAAAAATAAATCAATAATGAAAAATTAAATAACTATAGAAATAATTTCATGATGTACAAAAAATAGAGGGAAAAAAAGAACATACATAGTATACAATTGTTATCCTTGATCGTTGTTTAACACAACAACTAATTTACAAGGTGAAGGAATATATATATATGCAAAAATAAATCGATAATGAAAAATTAAATAACTATAAAAATAATTTCATGATGTACATAAAATAGAGGGAAAAAAGAACATACATAGTATACAATTGTTATCCTTCATCGTTGTTTAACACAAGTAAAATAGAAAAAGAAGAACTAATTTATGTTAGAATATTTTCTTGTTGGTAAATATAAGTTTTTTTTCCCTCAGATAAACAACTAATATGCTACAACGAGTCTACTGTGAATCGAACTCACGATCTCTCACTTATAAGGAGAGACGATATTGGGCTAGTAAATATAAGTTTTTGAAACTCAATACTTTGTGTTATTTGATTTTTAAGAGAAAAATTGACGTCATTGAAAAAAAATTCTTACAAATTGATCAAATAATGGAGGTTTGGTGACATTCTATGAGAAATAAAAATATCAAGGAATTGAGGTCGTGAAAGAGGTTAGAACGAAAAAAAAATCAAAGAATAGCATGCAAAAAGAAAAAAAATTATAAGAATAAGAGGTCTAGAGAATAAATAAGAGGTATAATGAGTAAATTATTAAGATATATGTGAATAACATACATAATGTTATTTTAGGAATTTAACGGAAGGTCTAGTGAGCAAATGCTTGTAGTTAAAATTAAAAAGGAGGTGTAAATAACATGAGAGGTAACTGAGCAAATTTGGAGATTCCAATAGCCGCACTCAATAGTAAAATGATTAATCCAAATTGTATCAAAAGTTGATGTATGGGAAACATTAACACACCATAACATGCATTACCTTTTATATAAGATTAGGCATGTCTTGAATTTAAACATTAATTCACCATTTTATGTGAACATAGTTTAGTTCATATTGAAGGATGGGCTCCCCGTTTTATGTAGCTATCAGGCTAAAACTTAAGGTTTCGCAATGTGACGATCGTGCCTGGTGTATGGCGGCAACGTAAAGGGCTTCTTGGCACTGATCATGCGATGGCGGCGAGTGATCATTTTAAAGGTGGGTTGCAACGGTTGGAGAGAATCTCTTTGATCGTTCAAGGTTCTTGGCATCCAGCTTTTGAACGGGTTGACTCATGTTAGAGTCGTTGTCGAGAAGGTTTTTGACTGACAGATGCGAGCGTGCAGTGGGCTGAAGGTTATTGAGGCTTAGGGTCTATTATGGGTTCAGAGGTAAGGCATATGGAGTCACTACCGGTGTTGGGTCGTGAGGGACGAGCGCAACTGACATTAGTCGTGGGGTTGGTCATGTCCTTTGCGGCGACAAAAGTGACAATCAGGATGGTTGTGGGTTTGAGGTTTGTTTAGGCGATTGTGGTGGCATTGTTGGATGGGGCTCAAGATGCTCATTATGGGGGTTGGCCTCTGGGAGGTATGTCGTCCTCGTTAAAAGGTGACAATTGAGGTCTCTTGGGTCTGCTGAGACTTGATCTTTCATTTGGACCTGGTTTGGATCTAGGCTCAAACCTCATATAGAGCAGTTATGGACTTATGGGCTTGAGTTTTTAGCAAGGTTCCTAAAAGATTAATTGGAGATTAATTGGATTTGTATATTTGTATTTATTTTATTTTTTAATAACAAATTATATAAATATAATTAAAATAGATATTATAATGTCTGAAAATAATGAAAAAAACAGCATATAACACTGAAAATAATGAAAATATATAGCATATGTCCTTAAAAATGTACTAACAACAATGTTCTTAGGAAAATAGGAAATACAAGTCAACATTTCAATAATAATGTCGTTGAAGCAAGTAAGAAACGCAATTAAACAACAATGTCCTTAGAAAAATCCGAAAATAAAAAATACAATTCACCAACTAGGCAACAATGTCTAAATACAATTCAAATAAAGAAAAATACATTCTTGCAGGCCTACTCCTCTAATTCTTGTTCTCCACATCATTCAAGTACTTCTTCAGTATTGGAGTTAAACTCAAAATCTATAATTTCCTTTTCCTCTTCATATGAATCCATGGTTTTCACTTTTCAAAAAAAAAAAAAAATTTGGGCGGCCAAAAAACGGCCGGCCGCCTATTCTAGCCGATTTGTCTAAAATCGGGACGGCAACCCTTCTTCAAGCGCTTAAGCGGCCGCATAGGCCGTTTTTTAGGACATTGGTTTTTAGGTTTGGGTATAAAACAAGACGACGTAGATATCAAGTTAGTTACCTAAACATATGATTAGTAACTTTTCTATCTAATTGTGAGTTTTTTTTTCATGGTCTTTGACAACATATATTACTCCCATTGGGTTTAGATGATACATAGTTGGTTTCATTTGGTCATAGGTTTCTATTTGAGAGCATTATACAATGAAGGTTACCTGTCATATAATTAGTAACCATCTTAACTACCTCATAAAGGATACAATGTGATGTACGTACCTTCTAGCTGTTAATATAGTAATGAAAAAATTTTCATTTCTCTTTTAAAAAAATAAGAAATTATTTCGGTTTATATAGCTATACGTTCCAGAATCTATTATTATTTTTGTTTGAAAATGTTTGAGCAAATGAAAACATAAACGATGATAAACTACACACTAGTAATTGATTTATATCAAGAAACCAATTACCAACAAACTGAAATTATCAGCTCGAAACTAGAAATTCATCCACGGTCACAGCAGGACAATGACCCCCATTTAATTTGTTAGTCTTGGTTTTCTGAAAATCCAAGCATTTCACAAAAGGATAGTTAAAATTACCATGGAATTGAAAGATTGAACCGTTACGAACTCTGCGCTACATTTACCCGAGGAAGTGGAGGCGCCTCCCCTCAACCCCACTCCGCCAAATACTTTGAATATTGCTCCGCCTTCTTGATTTTCTTGTCAGATTGATGGGCTCCACTACTGGTTCGTTTTTATTTAATTTCCAAAAGATGAAAGGATAATAAGATATAAATACCTAAACAAATCCAAATCCAACAAAAAAAAAAACAAATACAAATTGATAATCCTAATTTTAATCAGTGGGGCCCTTTTATAATTAAAAAAAGGTAATAGTTTAATATGTGACGGTTTTGGTATTTGCCTTTCTTTTATTCACATCGTTTTCCACTATTTTTCATAGGCGGGATGGAAGCTCATACCACGTGGACGACCAGGACTGGTCCATACCCTCCACGCGAAAGGTCAAGCAAATTAAACCCAAAAAACGCAATGAATGCGTGACGGGCCAAAGGTCATTTCGGGAAACGCGAGTGGCAAACGTCGTAATTTACCTCAACACCCAGGGCAGCGCCATAACCTAACCTTTCCACTAATACCCATTGTGTCCCCAAACGGTTGCGCTTCCTCGCTTCTATAAAGCCCCTACCCTACCATCAGCTCAAAACCCACGCTTTTCCCCTTTTCGCCATCACTTCCCAGAGCCAGGGGTTTCTCTCTCGCTTTACCTTTTCATTTTCTCTCTGCTTTTTCTCGGTGAGTGTATCAATGGCGGACCAGGAGGTTCAGAACGGCGGAGCTGAGAAGGTCACCACTGAGGCCAAGAGCACTGTGGCTTTTGATCTCGTCCTTGTGCTTGGAGTCGAAGCACCCAAGGCTGAAGAGGCCGTTCAGTTCTACAAGGCGGTCTTCGGCGCTGTGGAGGTTGAGCGTGTCGCGAACCCTAAGCGTAAGGCGGATCTGGAGCAACCTCTCCTTCAGGTGTTGCTTCAGTTTGGCTCCGGCAAGGTTTTGGTCGTCGATCGCCTTGAGGATGAGTGAGTCAACATTTCTTTTGTTTTTTGCAGTAAATCGTTTTGTGTTGTTATACCGTTTAGATCTGTAGGTTTTACAGGCTGTTAGTTGTTGTTGATTTTCAGGACTCGTTTATTAACTTTGTTTCCTCCACTTTCAAGCTTTGTGATGATGATTTATTAGGTGTTTTGCATCGTTTCTAATTTTCTTCATGTTTTTGATCTTGGATGAGATTTATTGATCTATTATTCTTATTTTTCAAGATGGTAGTAATTTACTGTTATTTATTTTATCTTTTTAGGCTTTTGTTCTGTGCGAATAGTAATTTTGTTTATAATTTTTTCTGCATCTGTTGTTGCTGATTGAATTAAATAATGTTTTCTTAGTTTTCCTACAGCCTGTGTAAATTTTTGTATTGAAGTTATGAGACAATTACCAGTGATAAACGGTTATTTAAGTTTTTTTTAATTGATGCTGCTTATTACTTGTTGAGATTAATCTGTTTAATCATTAATGAAATATATCCTCTGGCTCTGTTTGTATTCTTTTAACCTATGGTGCTTTGATTTTTCACCAGGTTAAAGGCTCAGCAAAACAGTTCTTTCCAATTGGTGTCTGAGGAAGATGTTGAAGCTGTGATTAAGAAGGTTGTGTCTGCTGGAGGGATCACAGAGGGTGTTGGTGTGACTGAGGACCATGCCTTCCCTGGAAAGCAATGCTCTGGTAAAGTGAAGGACCGATTTGGCATTGTTTGGACCATTGTTGGCAACAAGAGCATTACTGCTGCTTCTGGGAATGGGGATAACAACACCTCTGCTGCGGAGATTGGGCAGAACAACACCACTGAAGCTTAGCTTCAAGCCATCTTGTGTTATCGGTGCTGTGACCGCTTTTGACTGTTGTTTGGTCTAATATCTAATCTAGTAGTAAGTATGACATGTCTGATTCTGGGTAGATGTAGTAGTGGCCTTGATGTTTTGCCATTCGGCTTAATCGGTGGGTCTTTATTTTGAAGAAATGGATTAGCTCTTGCTATGGTATGATGGTTATTATTACAGATACAGTTTCTATGATCTGATCGGAATTCGTGTTTCCTATTTCTGAGTTCTTTCTGGTTGTGATTTTCCTTTCATTTTCCAGTTTATTGATGTTCTGGTAATTTTAGGGTGCTGGTTACTATATTATGATGGTGGAGTCGGATTAGTTGCTACGTTTTCAGTAGAGGTGAAAACTGGGGTGGACTTGCCTGACCTTGACCTCGGATAGTAATGGATAAACTGGCTTGAACTGTTGGACGAATTCTCGTTCATCGGAACGTCAATTAGGTCCATAATATTATTGGGTTTACATCCGAACGACTTCTTTTGGGGCTTTTTATATGGGACGGACGGGAGAGGATCTCCTTAGCTACTACGTTCTTACCTAACCTCTCTCAGCTTTTAATATGATGAAGACACGTGGTGTTTTGAAATCTAATGGTCCAAAATAAAACTTACTCCTCTCTCTCTCTCTCTCTCTCTCTGCTGGGAGCCTCAAATAGTCAGAGACTCGGAGGCATGGAAGTACAAATGCAAAGCAAGCACACACTTTGAATTCCATATTATTCATCATCGATTATCACCAATTCCCCAGCCCCATTTCCTCTCTCTCTAAGATCGGTCATGGCTCCCAAGCAATGGAGCTCATACAAGTGAACAAGACCACCCTATAGACTTCCAATCCGTCACCTCCACCCAGGAAAAACAAAACAAATATAAATTAACCCTAAATGCAGGTCACCCATTTCAAGGGATGAAGAACAGGCTCAGATAATAGGGGCCAAAATAACCAAAAACTAATAAAAAAAATTAAATCTTGTCTAATGTCTCACAAGTAATCGAACCCAAAATTTTATTGCCAGTGAGGCCAAAGAGATCTAGATGGGAATCCAACTCGTCCCACACTCACCACTACTTGACTCGGTACTTCTTCACCGCCAATTGCTACCTGCACAATTGAGTTCGGATGAGAAGAACAAAAGAGGGAGAGAGAAGATGAAGGAAGAGAAGAAACAACGTAGGAAAAGAGAGAAGGGAAAGATACAAAGTGTGGGCTGAGAACGCAAAGAAGAATCGTAGCCGTTAGATAAACTTCTTCACGTGTTGTCTTCTTAAAAGAAGCTTAAGAAGTTCAGGTGGGATTGTGGCTTAAGAATCCGAATCCTTTTTATATGGTGTCATATTTATCTCGTCGTTTGTGCTTATTATTCAGTTATTTTGGTTTTGTGTATTATGTTGTTGAAAAAACATCTGATAATGTTTAAATCGAAAATAAAAAAAAAATATCTGATAATGCCTGGCTTCCCTCTTTTGAGGACACCTAACTGGCTAACTCCCTCTGTAAATTAGGTTATTTCTCATTTTTTACATAAATGATATATTTTTCGTCTACCCAAGAGCTGTATTACTTATTGATCCAATAGAGTTTCATGACAAAGATTCTTAGATGAGTGTTTATCTCATATATATATATATATTGCAAAAATTTCCTGAATGAAAATCATATTATTGCAACTACGGCAGCTTTGGATGATTATCCAAAACTCACTTTACACGCATTTTATTAACGACAACACAATTCCAAAGCAGGGTGCTTAAACATAACACGACTATCACGCAACAGAAGTATGCAAACAAGATTTACGGTATTGGATGGCCCTTTGCTTAGCAATTGGCAGGAGTGAGGCCGCACTTAGCCGGAAGTCCCATAGCGAGTGGGGGATCGATTCCGAGACCAGGCAACAGCGGCGAGGTCTTGTAACTGCAAAGGCAATCCAGGTCGGCAGTGGAAAGATCCTTGCAACACTCGGCAGTCGGATCAGATGGGTTCGGCTTCATCACCGATGGCTTGCAAGCAGTTATAACATCCACACTCATATTGCAAAAGGTAAAAGCTCTTGACCCTTCGAAAGACGCAAGCATTGCCACCACCAGGATCGCCATTAGCTTATTGAAACTACACATCTTCACCATATTGATATAAATGGAAACAAGTAGTAGCTGTGATGAGTAGTGCTGTAGTGAGTTGTGAGTGTGAGTGTGTGGCATTGACGCATATGAGATCTCCTTTATATAGGGAAGGAGAGGGAGTCTGGAGCCACAAGTCTGAAACCCGTGAATGAGGAGAATTGGCTGTATTCTCTCACGATCACGGGGTGCTAGCTTTCTCTTCCACCAATGATATTTTATGCTTCGGTTTGGTTGTCATTTTTGGATAGGAGGAGCACACAGAAAGGTTAAGACGTTAAGTTGGTGAGTGACCTCGTGATCAAAAGTGGATTTTATAACTTGATTCAAAAGAATAACTCTTGGCTTCAGTGTTTTTTTTTGCATTTGTGTTTTTTTTCGATTAGACAACTCACAGCTTAATGTATGCTAAAGTAAACAACTATGACGTTCTCTTGATAGCATTGCTATTAGAGAAAGGATCTATACTGAGTACCGCTGCTTAAGTGGAGTAACCTTGAAAATAATCTTGTTCCCGTGACATATTTCATTCAGTAATTGAAAATTTAAAAAGCGAAAAACTGTAATCAAGTAACTAAACAAGTATTTAAGCAGAGAGAAGTAGAGAAGAAAATGAGTTTGCTACGTTAACAAGAAAATGACTATGAGCGGTGGCGGCATGCCGGCATGGAAGTGGTGTCGTTTAAGGACTCTAAGCCACACGAAGTGAATGGCCAGCGCGCACAAGCGAGAGGTGGCTTTTTTAGATGCCTCTATTGAGATATAGTAGATATAGTACTATTATGGTGGTACTTGCCACCATACCTAGTTGTTAGGTTGTGTGGTGATCACAACCATACCTAGTTGATTAAAAGTCAGTGATGTAAGTATGGCAGTGATTAGGGAATAGTCTTTTAGGAAAAGCATGGTATTAGGGATAGAAGTATGGCAGCATGACTGCTCTTGTGCAAGCTGCCTCTCCCTATATATTGGTGAATCTTGTACATTGATATTCATAATACAAGGAACACTTTGAAACCATTTCTTTATGGTATCAAAGCAGGACCATCTTTCGGCCTGACTCTTTGTTTAGTTTGTAAAATGGCTGAGATTGAAATAAGCTCCGCCTCAACTTCTGCTACTTCACAAATCTCTGAAGCTGATTCAAACCCAAATCAGCGTCTTTGTTCAGTTTTACTCAATTAGCTCAACTATATTTCGTGGTCAAGAGCCATCACTCTTGCTCTTGGTGGTAAAACCAAGCTTGGCTTCATCAATGGAAGCATTCAAATTCCAACCCGTCTATCTCCTGAGTATGAAACATGGCTCAGTAAAGATCAGCTTGTCATGTCTTGGATTCTCAACTCTATGGAGCCTTCTATTTCTGCTATCTTTAGCTACTATGAGTCCTCGTTGCATCTATGGAAATCTATGAAAGAGATATATGGGAATCAAAACAACTGTGCTAGAGTTTTTCAGCTTCAAAGAGACATAACCAGTCTCAAGCAAGGAGCAACCTCTTTTGTTCATCATCTTGGCAACATGAAGGGCATGTGGAATGAGGTACGTAGATCTATACAGACCTCACACTATTGATCCAACCATCCTTCTAAAGAGAGCTGGCTAGCTTAGGCCCTGAGTATGAAGATCTTCGAAGTCACATCCTCATGAGTGCTGAACTGCCAACTTTATCTAGCATATGTGCTACCATTCAGCGTGAAGAAATTAGGAGGAAAGTCATGAATGAAGAGCCTAAGACAACTGTTTCTGAAGCTAGAGCCTTTGCAACTGAGAAGAGACCTTACAGAGGTAAACACCCTGATCTTCACTGCACATGTTGTGATTTTCCCGGACATCTAAGAGAGAGATGTTGGATCTTACACCCTGAACTCAAACCCAAGTTTAACAAGCCAGCTAGAGATACTGGAGTTTTTCCAAAGTTTCAAGGGCACAAGGCAAACCATGTTGCCACTGAGGGACTGTTGAACTTCACTGCAAATCCAGCTGCATTAATAAATGAATTTGCAGCATATCTCCAACTGAAGCAAGGAAATGAACATGAAGAGGCTAGTGAAGATTCAATAGCATTGCTTGGGAAATTTGCTGGTTTTCTAGCTGAAGCAGATGGAGTAAATCAGGATGACATACCAGGTATCTTAAAAGTTTTTTCTACAGCTTTACATGCAAGCATCATGAATGATTTTTGGATAATAGATTCTGGTGCCACTGATCATATGACAAACCAAAACTCTAAGCTTCAAAACTTAAAAAAAACTATCAACTCCTTCACATGTTTCTGTTGCTAATGGTAGAGGTGTACCTGTTTTAGGAAAAGGGAAAGTAAACTGTTTGAGCCAAAGGACATTTTTTGTCCAAGTAATAATACTTTACTGGACTGTAAAATGTCTATGTGAATATTAATTACTTCCCTAGCCCGTTTCCAGCCGGCGAGCCCAAGTTCTTTAAAGTTTACAAATAATGGCCCGCCAGCAAGACCACGCGAGATGAATTACAAGGTATGCCCACGGAATGACTCCGCGCGGACTATGGATCTCGCGCGCCTTCAGGTACAAAACATAACTCGCGCAGACTACAGATTTCGCATGGAGTAGGGAGTTCGCCCGCTTCGCACGGAACACGCAGTTCGCGCGAAATGGCTTCGCGCGGAATGACTTTGGCACTTCGCTTAGGCGAGGCGGAATACATCTAGACGAGCTGGTGAACTGGTTCGCTAGTTCGCGTGAGAGAGGCTGCACATGCGGAGTCCGCGCAAACCCTTTTAATCATTTTAGACTTTTACCAGTCTTTGACACGCTTTGAGCCAATCCCTGTGGCCCTTATTAATTAAAAACCTTCTTTTGGCCCGCGAGCTAGATAGGCTCGCGAGATTGCTTGAGTTAACGGCCTGCGCGAGTTATTAGTTTTCTACATGGACTGTGACACCCCGCGGGATAAGACTACTCTTAATTCTAATTCGCATAAGAGTCTATAATTGAGCAACACGGTAGCAGTGTCTTATGCGGACTGTACGAACTGGACATGTGTCACATGAAGATTGGTTTGCATAGGTGGAATAGTGCTTTTATGCTTCACGTTGCAGAGTCCAACATGGATTCTGATTATCTTTCTTTTGCGTCAAGTCGAGCTCCCATTATATAAGAGGCTCGAAGGTTTACAGAAAACACTTTCTCTCAACACAATCAATTACTCAAATACAAACAAACTGCAACCCAGTTCCCTTCGAAGCTACTTTGAAACCCTAGACCTAACTAAGTGCACCACCGCCTTAGTTACAGAGCCCTCTTGGACTCACCCCGATTCCTCTGAATCATCCCTATAGTTGTTCTGCTCGCGCCGCCGTGAGTATCGACCGCCTTGTGCTCGTAAATTCCTCATCTGAGGTGGCACCTGGAACCCCCTTCCGCCTGATCAGAAGTCAAGATCTCGCAATCAAATTCTTCCTCGTCCGTGAGGTGGCACGCACACAATACTCCCCCTTCTCTTTGTTCGCTATTCACCTCTGCTCCGTACGCTGAGGATCGTGGCAAAACATTGGCACGCCCAGTGGGACAAGGGAGTACAAGCGCAACAATATAGGGAAATCCGAGGAGACACCATACAGGAAGCATCAACCTTCTTGTCTCAAACACAGATCACTATGGTACAAGCCCCATAATAGCGCGGCTTGTCATTCCCTTACTTAAGAACAAGTTCTCGCTCAGTTTGGCAATCCAGACTTTAGCGAAACAGCCATGGCAGGTTCTCAACCGACTCAAGACGCTCCGTCCATAGAGAAAGTCTGTCAGATGTTGGCGGAGCTGAAGGGCCAAATCCAGGATTTGACAACCCAGGGATTCACCACTCAACAAATCGTTGATAACTTAAACGAGCAGTCCAAGCAAGATAGAATCCTCTAGATGGGCAATCATGACAAACTCACCACACTCAGTGAGGAGTATGGCCAACTAGTGGGCGAATTCATAGAAACCAAGGGCCTCGTCGAAGGTAGTCTCCAGCGAATCCGCACGGACTTGGACTAGAACTCGGAGACCGTGAAGCAACATGCAGATATCCTGTCTCGCACTCGCGTGTCAGTAGATGAGCAAACTCGCCGCTTGGACGGTCATGATACCAAGCTGCAAGACCAGCATAATGCTTCATTCTTTGGAAGCAAAAACAGTATAGAAAAACTAGACGAATTCAAGGAGAAACATGATCGCTTAAGCTTGCGGGTCCTTGAAGTTGAAGATTGGATAAGGGCGCAAGCGCCAAAGAAGCTCACCCTAGAACCTACTGGCGCAAGCGCGAACGAGGGGACATCCAAGTATATCCAGCCAAATGAGCGCGCCAGGGGAAATCCAAAAGTCGAGGCTCAGAAGACCTCGCAGCTCGCACTAGGGGCATGCACTTCAAAGAATCCGCCCCCGCGTGGCTCTTTTGTTCCCTTCAAGGGATTCAACAACGCGCCACGCCAAGGAAGCGGGACACCAGAAGACCCGCTTATTGCTTATCGTAGCCCAACTTCTAAGAACGTTGGTCAGGCCTCCGGTTTTTCTGCATGGCCTAACCATGAAGAAGGGAGCGAATCTACACCTGCGACTGCAGTCGAATGGCGCCAGCTTATCTCATCCATTGTCAAGGAGCAAACCGGAAAAGGTGATGCTGACCTTCAGTATTGTGACCCCTACCTAGACATTGTGGCGCAATATCCTTTTCCCCATGGCTTCAAGAATATTGTCTTCACTACCTTCTCTAGGGAAACAAAGGAAGATACAGCAACTCATATGGCACGCTTCGAAGTTCAGTGCGGCCAATATGGGAACAACGACATCCTCAAGCTCAAGCTCTTCGGGACTTCTCTGTCCGGAGCTGCTTTCAGTTGGTACTCCAGGTTGAAGCCAGGGTCCATTGCGGACTGGCCCACCATAGAGAGATTGTTCAGGGAAACCTACGGTACTATTGAGCCAGAGGTCGGCCTTGACTCTCTCACTCAAATGAGCCAGTAGAGCATGGAGTCAGCAGTCTCTTTCCTCCAGCGTTTCAAAATCCAACAAGCCAAATGTGTCTTCCTCCTACCTGAGCAGGAAGCCATTAAATTGGCTGTCCGTGGACTCGAGCATCGCCAAAGGCTGAAGCACCATGGGGAGCGCTTCACATCCATGGGCGACCTGATCAATAAGGTCGGCAGTTATGAGCTTATACTCAATGAAATGGATAAGAAGGCAAATGCCTCCAAGGGGACATACGTATCAGGAAGAAACAGGACAGTGGGGGCAGTCAGCCTCCAACCCTCCACGTATGACCCTTATTACCATAGGCAAGAAGAGTCGGAGCCCGCGCTTGACTATGAAGACATCAGAGCGGTTGAACTGACTGGGAAGCCATTGGCTCACAAACTGAAGAATCTCAAAATGACCCGCGAGCCGATCACCATTCAGTCTTTTGCATGGACCAAGCCCGAATACGAGTCGTACACGTACCATGCAGAAAACACCTATCTTGTCTTTAATGACTTGATTAAAGCGAAGTACGTACGCTTGGATCACAAGATCCCATCCAAAGAGGAGCTGAAGGACAAGAAGTATTGCACATTTCATAACGTCCACAATCATGACACCAAAGACTGTGTCAAGCTCCGTGACCAGCTACAGACCTGGCTGAATTATGGCACCTTGAAATTGCAGACGCCAGAGAGTTCAGCCTCTCTGGTGGATGTGGATCCTTTTCCATCCGTGGTCGGTATGGTAGAAGTAAATTGGAACGACCACCCAGAAGAGAACAGCCGCCGCCGCGCGTCAAAGCCAAGCCAGCGAAGAATCACCTTGGACTTGTCTGACCACCCAAAGGATGAAAATCAGCGCCGAGCATCTAAGAGAGGCCGCGAGGAGGACAATGATGATATAGCTTGACCATCTTGCCAGTACACCTATAACGTTAACCTCGCGCATGAGGTTCTAGACGACCTTATCGATGATGGACTTGTTACAGTGGTCGGGGCCTTACCTTACATTGAATACAAAGAGGGCCGCATGCATTGCAAGTTCTATAATAGCTGGGGGCACAGAACCCGCGAGTGATACCAACTTCGCGAACAAGTCCAGGACTAGCTCAACCTCAAGTATATTCGCTTTGAAGATAAAGGCGGATTTATGATCGCAACTGCTGACATTGCTTGGCCTCGTATCGGCCATCGCGTGATCACATTGGGCATCTCTCCAAATGCAGGCCCGCGCGAACCGCCAGGTTGAAACCGCAAGAGACCAGCAAATGACTATACCGTGCTGGCGAACCAGAGTGGGAATCGTGACCCGGTGAGGCAGTCAGTCACCAGATCGCAGCCCGATCACCTTTCAAGGAAAGATAAGGGAAAAACTATCATGCAGGACGATGAACCGTCCCCCGTTGAGAATTTCCAGCCCATGAGCCCCAAGACTCGCGAAGAGCTGGAACAGAGGATCAAGCGCTTAGAGACGTTCGTCCAATCACATTGGACAGAGGAAGTATCTTCGTCTCGAGCCTCAAGCGAAATGGACATATCGGATTCTAGCAGTGAATGCCATGAAAATGTGGCTCCAAGCCCTCGTCAAGGCATCTTGTCCGATCCCTACATTCCACCGGCATCCAAATCGGCAATCAAGGAAGGGATATGGTACACACAGCAAGGGGGAAGGCCAGTTACCATCTCCAAATCCAGGAAACGGAAGCTCCAGAAGAAATATGGCAGCATCCTGCGTGTCTTGCGAGCTGTTGACAATGGCGCCATCCGTCCCTCGCAGCTTGCACAGACACCTGAAAGGATGTGGAGAGAAGCCGAAGGCCTACGAGCTATACTCCAAAGGCTACCTGTTACGCCTCCACGGGTGTGTGCGCAGGTAGCAGATGACCCTACCCCAAAGGCAAGTGTTTTATGTCGCCTCACCGTACCGCCAAGGCAGGATCTCCACCATGCAAGGAAAAAACCATCTCCAGAGCCAGAAAGGAGAAGGGATCCACAGCCTTCTCGGCGTAGGCCATCACCAGAGTTTGACCGAAGAAGGGAACCATTAACTTCACCAAGGCGCAGGCACTCGCCAGTGACTGAACGAAGAAGGAAACCGCCTCTTCCAGTAAGGTGAAGACTGTTTGCTACCTCGGAGCCTGAACCAAAGCGCGAATTGCCTCGGTCATCACGGCCCCAGGAACTTCTTCGCCAGGAACCGGAAGCAAGGAGAGAATCACCACGTTCACATCGGCGAAGACCGCAACCTGACCCGGAGTTGGGGGCCAAGAGGGAACCACAAGTCCCAGCCTCTCCTAGAACAAGGGAAGACGGTTCTTCCAAGATTCCTCTAGCCTTAGGTGAGCAGATAGCTGAAGGCAAACACTCCTCAACCAAGATTGTGTGGCGGCCACGGCAGCCTGAGACTGAAGCGCCACCAGTCGTTGAAAGTGCTCCTGCTAGCCCTAACTTCACCCAGCAGATGGCCCGGCTTCTCGGCGGAAACTCACCGGACAACGAAGCCCATTCCGAGCCTCATGTTCATTTAGATGAAGACTAAGAAGAAGGGCAAGATGAGTCATTCACTTGCAACGTGGTTGAAGTCTCTGCATGGCCTGAGAACGAAGAAGTCAACTCCATGAAGAGCACATTCGCAATGCTTGAAGGCAAATATGGGGTGATTGAGGCTCCACTGATCCCAGTCTGCGAGCAATTTTCTTTCCAGGTTGGAATGGTGTTTTTTATATCTGAGAGATATGCTCTCCCGCCGAACACAACATGCAATGCGGCAAATATTCCAGACACTAGCGACAATTGCTGCAGCGAAATGGGTCATGTCCTAGCAGAACCCGCGAATGCTCCACCACTGGAGGCTACAAGCAACGTCACACGCGTACCGACTCTGACCTTCTCCACACCGACCCTAGACATGGCCGCTCACATGAGGCCATTATACATTTCAGTTGAAGTAGAAGGGATTATGGTCAACAAGGTTATGGTTGACACCGGAGATGCGGTAAATGTCGTTACCACCTGCACCATGGGACTCCCTGGTATCCTGCGCTCAATGATCCAAACCACATCCTTGATAGTCAAGAACTTCACCGACAAGTCTCTAGAACTCTAGGCTTGTTATTTCTACGGGTCTATACATTCTTCGTAGCCGAGTGCTCCTCATCCTACAACATGATTCTTGGCCGCGATTGGATCTATAGGAGTTTCTGTGTGCCTTTCTCTATGCACCAAGAACTCATGGTTTGGGATACTGAGACATGCGAGGTGGTCCTCATCAAAGCGGACCCGCGTCCTTTTTTAGTCTCCGCCAACTTCAACGATGCTCGCTATTACAACACTGACTTGGGCTCGCTGGATGTTCAAGGCATCGACTCCAAAGGTCGCCCTTATGGGGTCATGGCCTCTAACTTAACGCGATAGGGACTCACCCAAGCGAAGGACGATTTACAACGTCCTCACACCATCGCGGATCCCCTTCAACCCTCTAATGTCTAGTGCATCCTCAGCAGAAGCACGCAAGGCTGGCGAGTCCTTGTGTGAAAGACTCCTTTCATACTGGGCGGAACGCGAAACCTATGATAAGGCCGCGACCATGGAATACGTGGATGAACTAGTGGATTATACCGACACCAAGGAGGAAGTTATTCAGTTAGCTCCCGCCGCCTTAGATGACACACCACCTCAAGTCCGCGACCCCATCTCACAAGTCGATGTCGGGACTGTAGAGAAGCCCCTCTTCATTTCTATCAGTGCTAAGCTGGCGGAGGAAGAACAAGAAGAACTCTTCGCCTTACTACGCGAGTATAGGGATTGCTTCACTGAAAAGTATGAAGACATGCCCGGTTTTTCTCCAGACTTGGGCTGTCACCGGCTGCCTATTTATCCTGACAGACGTCCAGTCCACCAGGATGGAAGATTCATGCGAACTGAGACCCAGATCGCGGTCAAGGAGGAGATTGAGAATATGCATCGATCAGGTATCATTCGCGTGGCTAAATACAACGAATGACTAACCAATGTAGTTCCTGTCCGCAAGAAGAACGGCAAAATGCGTGTCTGCGTTGATTATCAAGACCTCAACAACGCCACGTCTAAGGATATATACCCCATGCCCGTTGCTGACCTCCTCATTGATGCGACTGCGGGGCATGAAGTTGAAAATGGACAACTCTAACTCAGAAGAACAGAATATCGAACCACTTAATTAACCAAAATAAATTAAGATTCTCCGCTACAATCCAAAAGTAGCCAAAATAAAATATACAGAAATCCCAACAGTATTCAGAGCTACTAAAAATTAAAAATACAGCAGAAGCTAACAATCTCCTAGTAGATTAAACAAGTAACCTACTGGTGAAATGTAGCGGATAGATGGGTCACTATGCCTCGACTTCGCCTGATAGATCTCACACGAACGCTGCAGACTGGGCAATTAAAAAAAACGAAGAGCCCAGGGGAAAATATTCAAAAACGTCAGAGTGAGTGGACAAAAGCAAGTCTGACAACAAATAAATATTTCCCTAAAAATACTTTCAAGAAAATGCATTACTCAGAAATTCTAAACTGGTGTCTAGCCTCGCTAGACCTCCAAACTTTAAGAAAGAATGCCTCTCAGGCTATAATATCATATATATCAGTATGTATTCACACTCGACTATCTCTTGTACGATATCTATGAATAAACTCAAAAAATAGATAAGTGTACAAGACTACGATGCTGGCGTCTAACGCTCACGTCACCCTATATTGGAATTGTGCCTCAGTATGGGGAAATCGCCCGAGTGGTATATATACGTGATAATTCCTCATACGAATTCTATGAATGAATTCAAAGAATAGAAAGTCGTACAATGCTACGACGCTGGCGTCTAACGCTCACGTTGCCCCATACTGGAATTATACCTCAGTATGAGGGAGGATCACGTATAGCTAGCTAGCATTTAATCATATACATACTATTCTCACAATCCTCTATATATGAGTATAATCACCGAAATTCTCAATTTCGGGAAATTTTCAACAATAGGAAAATTATTCAACAAAAAGCATTTAAAGCATATTATTTAAAACAAAGGTCCACTCACAGAATAGGCCTAAGTCTGATGTCGGTCGGAGGCCTCGTCAGCTCGAGCCTCCTCGCGTCTTGTTCCAAAAACATGATTACATCCTTAATTAGCACACCGACGCTTAAGGAAAACAGGCGAAATCAAAACGGAGCTCCTCGCGCTCAACTAAGCCTATCGCCCAAACAAACCTCCACAAAAATCTTAACTGACAACCTCTAACACCTTTCACCTTTCTAACCTTAATTAATCACGTGGCCGGATTTTAAATTAATAATCCGACAAAATTACCAAACTTCAAAATTTCCCAAACCTATCCAAAACTCCTCCAAAAATTATAAAACTCATTCCAATACACTCCTCAACAAATTCCCTACAAAAAACATTTTTCCCGACGGCGGCTCCGCCGACAGCGGTGGCCGGCCGCCAGCTCCGGCGACCTGCATTGCTCACCAAAATTTGACAGCATCTTTCTCTCAACCTCCTCTACAACTTTCTTAACTAGCACAAAACACAATTCCAATCCTAACTAGGATAATCGAACGGAAATACACAAAAAGCCCTAGAAATTTCCCTAACCAATTTCTCCTTACTTAGCTCGAGATGGAGGGAGCCCTTTGGAGGGATTGCTGCACTGGAGGAGGGCTTTCTTTTAAGCCAAGGCTCGCCGGTTATAGCGGCCGGAGGAGGGAGTTCCGGCGAGAAAACCCCCACGGCAGTCGGAACTTTCGGGGCTGATTTCTCCTTCACGGCGGCGCTAGGGAGGCTGCCACCGGTCTAGAATGGAAGTTGGGAAGGAGGCCAATTGATTGGGTCCGGTGTGGCGGTCCGGGGCGGCAGGACGGCGGTGAACGGATGCCAGAAAGTTTCGGTAGAAAAACGGGTCGGGGAAAAGGAGAGAGAGCGGGGCGACGCGCATAAGAGAGAGAAGAGAAAAAAAAAAGACTGGGCTTGGCCCAAAACCGGGCAAAACTAAATACCCACTCCAAAATTCAACACCCCAATAAAAATTACCTTTTACTAGCAAAATTTACCATTTTTACCGTCATCACTTTTTCTTCTTTCGAATATATCCTTCCAAATAATTGTCCCCTAACACCACTCTGGGGACCAATTAAATTAAATACTTACTGACGAAAACGGTAAAATTCTTATTACCACCGTGTTAGTAAATAAGATAAAAATTAAGGGTCGGGGTGTGACAATTCTCCCCTCCTTATAAAAATTTCGTCCTCGAAATTTACATACCAACTAAACAAAGAGGAAAGGATACTGCTGCCTCATTTGCTTCTCTGATTCCCAAATAGCTTCTTCTACTTGGTGGGTTCTCCAAAGCACTTTGACAAGCGGGACTGACTTGCTCCTAAGCACTTGTGTCTTTTGGTCAAAAATCTGAACCGGCTCCTCTTCATAGGACAAATCCTTCTGCAAACTAATCGGCTGCTCTTCAAGCACATGAGAAGGATCGGCAATATACTTGCGAAACATGGATACATGAAACACATTATGTATCTTGGACAACTCCGGAGGCAAAACTAACCGATAAGCAAGAGGGCCAACTCTCTCTATTATCTCATAAGGCCCAATATACCTCGGACTAAGCTTCCCACGCTTACTGAAGCGAACTACCCCTTTCCAAGGAGATAATTTCAAGAACACCCAATCGCCCACTTGAAACTCATGTTCCTTCCTGTGGACATCTGCATAACTCTTTTGCCTACTCTGAGCGGTCTTGAGTCTATCCCTGACCACCTTGATCTTCTCATTTGTGTCATGGATAATCTCAGGACCACAAAGCTCTCTTTCTCCGACTTCATTCCAACACAAGGGCGTACGACACTGCTTCCTATAAAGTGCCTCAAAGGGAGCCATACCGATATTCGAATGGAAGCTGTTATTATAGGAAAATTCCATGAGAGAAAGGTTCTTATCCCAACTCCCCTGAACTGCAAGGCACACGCTCTCAATATATCCTCCAGTCTGGATAGTCCTATCTAATTGCCCATCAGTTTGAGGATGAAAAGCAGTGCTGAAATGCAGTCGGGTACCTAAAGCTGCCTGAAGAGCTCCCTAGAATTTAGAAGCAAATCTAGGATCCCGATCTGACACTATGGATTCAGGTACGCCATGAAGTCTCACAATCTCACCAACATACAGCTCAGCCAATTTATCCAGCGTAAACTTCTTTCCCACCGGTAAGAAATGAGCAGATTTGGTGAGTCTATCCACAATCACCCAAATACTGTCATGCCCTTCACGGGTACGAGGTAAACTGAAGACAAAATCCATGGTGATGTGGTCCCACTTCCACACTGGAATCGGCAACGGCTCAAGCAACCTTGAAGGTTTCTGCCTTTCAGCTTTCACTTGCTGACAAATCAGACACCTACCCACAAAAGCTGCAATTTCCCTCTTTATGTTAGGCCACCAATAATAATCCTTCAAAGTCCAATACATCTTTGTACTCCCCGGGTGAGCAGCATATGCAGAACTATGAGCTTCCTCCATCAACTCATTCTTTAACTCTTCATACCTCTTTGGAACACAAAGCCTATTTTTGAACAACAAAGTTCCATTCCTTCTCAATGAAAAATTTACGGCGGCTCCATTCGCTGCTCTTTCTATTAACCGAACTATGGAAGGATCATTATAATGCTCTTCCCGCATTGAATCAACCAAAACTAGCCTCACATGGAAACTAGCTACCAAGGCACCCACTTCATCTACAGATAAATCTACTCCTGTAGCTCGCAACTAAAAAAGAAGTGGAACTCGAACCATCTTAAGATAAAACAACGATATGGAGGGATTGCGACTAAGAGTATCAGCTACCACATTAGCTTTTCCTGGATGATACTCAATAGTGCAATCATAATCACTGATCAACTCCATCCACCTTCTTTGCCTCATATTCAACTCCCTTTGAGTGAACACATATCGAAGACTCTTGTGATCGGTAAAAATCTGACACTTCGCTCCATAAAGATAGTGTCTCCACAACTTGAGAGTAAAAACTACTGCTGCAAGCTCTAAATCATGAGTGAGATAATTCACCTCATGCGGCTTCAATTGCCTAGAAGCATAAGCAATCACTCGATCATGCTGCATCAATACCCAGCCTAGACCTCGTCTAGAAGTATCACAAAAGACCACATACTGCTCACTATCATCTAGAAGTGCCAAAACAGGAGCACTCGTCAGATGATTCTTTAATTCTTGAAAACTTTCCTCACACTGATCTGACCATTCAAACTTAACTCCCTTCCTGGTCAATCTTGTGAGTAGAGCTGCAATCTTTGAAAAGTCTTGCACAAATCGCCGATAATAACCTGCTAACCCCAAGAAACTATGAATCTCCGTCACAGAGGAAGGCCTTTTCCAACTTGCCACCGCTTCCACCTTCTGGGGATCCACACTAACACCTTCAGCTGAAACTACATGACCCAGGAACCCCACTTTATCCAGCCAAAACTCACACTTGCTGAACTTGGCAAACAACTGAGCATTTCGCAAAGTCTGCAATATCAATCTTAGATGTTTGGCATGCTCCTTCTCACTTTTTGAGTATACCAAAATATCATTTATGAACACGATCACGAAGCGGTTAAGATATGGACTAAACACCCTATTCATGAGATCCATGAACGCTGCGAGTGCATTAGAAAGTCCAAAAGGCATCACCACAAACTCATAATGACCATAGCGTGATAGAAAAGCGGTCTTGGCTACGTCATCCTCTCGGATCCACAACTGATGATAACCAGATCTCAAATCAATCTTTGAGAAAACAGAAGCACCCCTCAACTGATCAAACAAATCATCAATGCGAGGCAACATATACTTATTCTTCACTGTGACTTGATTCAGCTTCCTATAATCAATGCATAGTCTCATGGTGCCATCCTTCTTCTTAACAAACAACACCGGGGCACCCCATAGAGACATGCTAGGCCGAATAAAACCCTTATCTACCAACTCCTGCAATTGAGTCTTCAACTCTTTCAATTCCGCTGGAGCCATTTTGTAAGGTGCCTGAGAGATAGACATAGTTCCAGGAAGCAACTCGATAGAAAAATCTATCTCCCTTACAGGAGGCAAACCAGGCAAGTCCTCGGGAAACACATCCGGGAACTCTCTTACTACAGGAATATCCCCCACTTCCAACACTCCTATACTTGCATCCACCACATGAGCTAACAATGCATGACAACCTTTATTTAACAATTTCCTAGCGGCCACAGCTGAAATCAGGCAGCTCGAAATCACATCTCTTTCCCCCTGAAACACAACCTCAAAACCATCCAGACTTCGAAGCACCACTTCTTTTCGGATACAATCTACCATAGCTCTATAAGTCTCCAAGAAGTCCATCCCCAAGATCACATCGAACTCCACCATATTTAGAGGAATTAAATTAGCCTTAAAATTAAATCCCTCTACTAGCACTTCACACCCACTAAACACCCAATCTATCCTCATCACCTCACTAGAGGGTAGAGAAATATGTCACTCACCTGGAAGAGACGATGATGGCATATTGGCATGGAGGGCGAATCTACTAGACATAAATGAATGCGTGGCTCCGGGATCAATTAAATTAAAAGCTGGCTGGCCAAAAATTAACAACGTACCAATGATGACATCTGGAGAAGTACGACCCTCCTGCTGGGTCATAGCATGAAGTCTAGCATGAGTCATGGGACGTCCACGCTGACCACTCCCTTGTTGAGAGCCACATCTGGCGGTTGAACCACCATGAGAACCACCACTGGAGCCTCTAGCTGAACCAACTGGCTGAGAAGGGGCGGTCCTCTGTGCCAACAAAGGACATTCTCTCCTAA
This sequence comes from Fragaria x ananassa, assembly GCA_034370585.1. Classification (NCBI taxonomy): domain Eukaryota; kingdom Viridiplantae; phylum Streptophyta; class Magnoliopsida; order Rosales; family Rosaceae; genus Fragaria; species Fragaria x ananassa. Next base: position 21,543,953 of record CP139769.1, read on the forward strand.
AATGATCAAGGCCACCACACTTAAAGATCCTGATGACTATTGCTGACCAAAGGAAAAAGTCTGACCACCAGATGATCCCCCCTGGGAACTACCACAAGCACTAAATTGACCGGCCTGCTGCCTACGCAATTGGCTCCTTGACGGTCTCCTGAAACGTCCTCTAAACTGACTCCAAGAACCAGAACCTGATCCTCCACTACTGCTACTACCCGTTGAAGATCCAGAAGCGGACGAAGAAGCAGCCTTCTTAGATGGACCCTGACTGGGACCACCGAAATCTCGAGGCTGAGCACTATAAGTCCCCCTAGTCTCAATGGCCATAGCAGCCCCAACTGCATCAAGGAATGTCAGATAGATAAGACCGACCATCTTATCCGCAAAAACTCCGCCAAGTGCCCTAATGAACATATCAATCTTGGTCCTCTCATCTGGAACCAGATATGACACATGGTAGCTCAGAGTGGTGAACCTCTACTCAAACTCGATAACTCTCTTATCGTCTCTCTTCACCATGCATAGAAAATCCGCTTGAATTCTACTACGATGAGAGTGGTTGAAATACTGACACAAGAAGAGCGTCTTGAACTGCTCCCAAGTCATGGTCTGAGCACTATCATTATTGCTCCTGGCGAGAGTCCACCAATGATGAGCTGAATCGTCCAGAAAAGACACTGCCATCTTCACTTTCTTTTCTTCTGGCAGTTTTGTGCTCTCGAAAGCTCTTTCCATCTTGTCCACCCAAGAATAAGCATCAAGGGGTCCCTTGGCACCCTTGAACTCTACTGACCCTGTATCAGAAACATCTCTCGTCCTCACAGATCGAGGATGCTGAACCCTATCCAAAGCACCTCTCAACATGTCCCCAATAGAATCGACTAAACCTCTCACATCATCACCTTCATTGGCGTTGGACCAGGTAGCCACACGAGGTCGGCGCCTAGGAGGCATAGTACCTGAGGAGGAAGATTTTAGTAGTCTATAAACAAGACTGATGGAACTATCACACATACCCAATAACACATAGTATCCAAAGCATAAACTGCTGATGAATCCGCCGCGGTCGGATCATCTCTCTATAGACACTACGGCTACTTAGGCAAATATGATAGTGAATAGGACACTGAAGACGAAACCTAGAGCTCTGATACCAACTGTCAGGACCCGCCCTGAATTTCACACTGAAACCCGAGGTGAGTCCTGCGGGGACCACCTCCAAGGAAAATTTACCGAAAGACTCGGCAAACCTCCCTTGAAAATGGACAACCCTAACTCAGAAGAACAGAATATCGAACCACTTAATTAACCAAAATAAATTAAGATTCTCCGCTACAACCCAAAAATAGCCAGAATAAAATATAGAGAAATCCCAACAGTATTCAGAGCTACTAAAAATTAAAAATACAGCAGAAGCTAATATCTCCTAGTAGATTAAACAAGTAACCTACTGGTGAAATGTAGCGGATAGATGAGTCACTATGCCTCGACTTCGCCTGCTAGATCTCACGCGAACGCTGCGTGGTATATATACGTGCTAATTCCTCGTACGAATTCTATGAATGAATTCAAAGAATAAAAAGTCGTACAAGGCTACAACGTTGGCGTCTAACACTCACGTCGCCCCATACTAGAATTGTACCTCAATATGAGGGAGGATCACGTATAGCTAGCTAGCATTTAATCATATACATATTATTCTCATAATCTTCTATATATGAGTATAATCACCGAAATTCTCAATTTCGGGAAATTTTCAACAACAGGAAAATTATTCAACAAAAAGCATTTAAAGCATATTATTTAAAACAAATGTCCACTCACAGAATAGGCCTAAGCCTGATGTCGGTCGGAGGCCTCGTCAGCTCGAGCCTCCTCGCGTCCTGTTCCAAAAACATGATTAAATCCTTAATTAGCACACCGACGCTTAAGAAAAACATGCGAAATCAAAAAGGAGCTCCGCGCGCTCAACTAAGCCTATCGCCCAAACAAACCTCCACAAAAATCTTAACTGACAACCTCTAACACCTTTCACCTTTCTAACCTTAATTAATCACGTGGCCGGATTTTAACTTAATAATCCGCCAAAATTACCAAACTTCAAAATTTCCCAAACCTATCTAAAACTCCTCCAAAAATTATAAAACTCATTCCAATACACTCCTCAACAAATTCTCTACAAAAAACATTTTTTCTGACGGCTGCTCCGGCGACCTCTAATGCTCACCAAAATTTGATAACATCTTTCTCTCAACCTCCTCTACAACTTTCCTAACTAGCACAAAACATAATTTCAATCCTAACTAGGCCAATCGAACGACAATACACAGAAAGCCCTAGAAATTTGCCTTACATATTTCTCCTTACCTAGCTCGAGATGGAGAGACTCCTTTGGAGGGATTGCTGCACGGGAGGAGGGCTTTCTTTTAAGCCAAGGCTCGCCGGTTATAGCGGCCGGAGGAGGGCCGGGAGTTCCGGCGAGAAAACCCTCACGGCAGTCGGAACTTTCGGGGTTGATTTCTCCTTCACGGCGGCGCTAGGGAGGCTGCCACCGGTCTAGAATGGAAGCTGGGAAGGAGGTCAATCGATTGGGACCGGCGCGGCGGTCTGGGGAGGCCAGACGACAGCGAACGGACGCCGGAAAGTTTTGGCAGAAAAACGGGTTAGGGAGAGGGAGAGAGCGAGGTGACGCGTGGAAGAGAAAAAAAACGGACTGGGGTTGGCCCAAAACCGTGCCAACCCAAAATTAAATACCCACTCCAAAATTCAACACCCTGAAAAATAGCACCCCAATAAAAATTACTTTTTACTAGAAAAATTTACCATTTTTACCGTCGTCACTTTTTCTTCTTTCGAATATATCCTTCCAATTAATTGTCCCCTAACACCACTCTAGGGACCAATTAAATTAAATACTTACTGACGAAGACGGTAAAATTCTTATTACCACTGTACTAGTAAATAAGGTAAAAATTAAGGGTCGGGGCGTGACACCAATCCCTCAGTGTCGTCCCATGTTATAAAGAAAGGTGGGATGGAGAAGAAGGCTAGGAAGCCCGACTATGAAATTAAAAACTCGAAAGTAGCAACTTTTACAAAAAAATTACCTCGTTTTGATTGCCGAAGAATTCGTTTTCGGAGACGGGCGTGAAAGTGTTTGGAACCTTGGGGATTTGTTGTTGACAAGATGTACCAGGAGACCACCTAACACGGCGTGTACGGAGGCGTGCAATTGTGGCGTTGTGATGTTAGGGTTTTGAGAACTTTTTCCTTCCTCTTCTTATGCGTTATCGTCGGTCTGTTGAGCGGTTCACCTACTTCTGGGCTGGTTTTTGCAGTGAAATTTTGATATAAGAATCCTAACAACGATGTGTTACTGGTGACAAAATTTGAAGGCGATCAGACTCTAGGTAGGGCGTGAACCGGCGGCGTTAGTGAGATAGACGGTTCGGGTTTTCTGATGACCGGTTGGATACTGTTCCGTCCGGTTCTTGGGGTGAGGCCGGCGGCTTTGGAATTCTGGGAACAAGGGCTATATGATAGCTTTCAGGTTCGGCCAAGTACTGAAAGTTTTGTTGGCCGATATTGAGTTTTGGTTTTCTAGGGTTAGGGTTTTCTTTTGGCGATGGACTCAGGGTTAGAACAACTGGCTCATGACGTGTTGAAGGAGAACATATAACGAGAATAACGGTCTACTCATTTATAGGCATTACATAGAGTCTCCTGAAGGATCTAGAACATCTATCAATATTGTAATATATTATAATAAAGAAACGATTAGGTCAAGACACATAATAGAAGGACATGAAAATATTTTCCTTAAACAGTTACAACATTAGTAATCACGTGTCCTTAAAGTGGTAAAATGTGTATTTAAAGTGGTAATATACGTGCTTAAAGTGGTAATTGAGTCCTCAAAGTGATTAAAAAAAGCTGTTACAACTTTGAGAACTCAATTACCACTTTAAGGACAAATGAGGACTAATATTGTAACTAATTTTTTTATAACTTTAACGACTCATATTATAACTTTGAGAACTCATTTTACAACTTGAGAACAAAGTTGATGCATCACATGCATTAACACACCGTATCCTTAGCCTATTTAAAGTACGTCTACATGCACTCATGCTTAATCACCGTATGAAAAGTTTCGTAAGGAGGTAATTCAATGAGCATACATGTACAGTCTCAATTTCTTTGACTTGCAACACCAAGAACGCTATAGGGGTTGATATATATACTTGATCACACATAAAAAGTTTTGTAACAATTCTTTCAGAACTTTTCGAAAGTAATTCAATAATGAATTAGTTACAGTTCTTTCACTATGGAAGAAATATAAAGCTGGTAAATAAAAAAAAACTTCTTTCTGAAAGGTAATGCTCCGATCCCATCCCGTCATCGTTTGAATCTCGAAGAAAAACGTACAAAATCTTGATCATCAGTGCTTCATTAGTAAGGAGTAAGGAGCTTCTATCATATCATTCTTCCAAGGGTCACATTGTTCAAAAACACCCCAAAAGCTAGCCAACATGTGAAATTTGGTACCTATGTATACAGCATTGAATTTTGAATAGTCGGGTACTGGCCGGAGTGGTAGTAATCTCTTAACAAATTGTTGTTTTATACTTTTGTTTGTTGTCGTGATGTTGATATGTTATGTAACCGGCCAGATTTTATTTTTATTTTTTATTTTACTAAGTCGATATTAAGCTAAAGATAAAGAATATGAGCGAAAACATCAAAAAGTAATAAAAGATAACAAGAAGCATATATGTATATAAAGTGAATGATAACCATAAGAATTGATGCCGAATATATATATATATATATATGGCCTTGACGATTACTAAATTGGCTGAAATTTTACAGAGATGATCTACACAATATTATCTAGATACTAGACGGTAGAGATGAAAAAATTCGATCGAAAAATGATGTAAAAATAGAAATCCGCACCAAAATCATCGGTGATGACCTATATATATATATACATGGCCCTTCCAATGAGGGATCCCTTTTTTTGTTCATTTTTAGGGATAGACCATTTGACGAACTTTTCGATTACAAAATCAAATCTTCACCGTTCAGTTTGTTGGGCTATATGAGTAGATCATTTCTACAAATTTTCAGAAAATTTGGTGATCGTTAAGTCATCCAAATGAGGGATTTATTTTTAATAATATTGAACGGTGTAGGTTTGACATAAGTGTTAAGTTTTTTGTTTTAATCTCAACCATTCAAGCCCATTAAAAAACAGATCTAATGGTGTCGACCTATCCCTAGAAATGAACAAAAAAAAGGATCCATATATATATATATATATATCAGGGCCCTTCCAATGAGGGATCCCTTTTTTTGTTCATTTCTAGGGATAGGTCCACACCATTAGATCTGTTTTTTAATGGGCTTGAATGGTTGAGATTAAAACAAAAAACTTAACACTTATGTCAAACCTACACCGTTCAATATTATTAAAAATAAATCCCTCATTTGGATGACTTAACGATCACCAAATTTTCTGAAAATTTGTAGAAATGATCTACTCATATAGCCCAACGAACTGAACGGTGAAGATTTGATTTTGTAATCGAAAAGTTCGTCAAATGATCTATCCCTAAAAATGAACAAAAAAGGGATCTCTCATTGGAAGGGCCCTGATATATATATATATATATATATATATATATATATATATATAGCCCCCTTCCATTGAGGGATCCCTATTTTTGGTCACTTTCTAGGGATAGGGCATTACACCACTTCCCAATTGAATTTTTACATCTCCACCGTTCATATCTTAGGTCTATATGAGTAGATCACCTCTACAAAATTTCATATGATTTGGTGATCGTTAAGACTTTCAAAAGTTTGATTTAGTTTTAATGATTTTGAACGGTCCAGCTTATGTCAAACTAAAACCGTTGAAGGTCATTAAAACTAAATTGAACTTTTGAAAGCCTTAACGATCACCAAATCATATGAAATTTTGTAGAGGTGATCTACTCATATAGACCTAAGATATGAACGGTGGAGATGTAAAATTATAATCGGGAAGTTGGTGTAATGCCCTATCCCTATAAATGGCTTAAAATAGGGATCCCTCATTGGAAGGGCCCTGTATATATATATATATATATATATATATATATATATGCCCGCTCACCTGGAGGAGTCTTTTTACGGGACAGAAAGGGATAGGTTTGGATTTAAATGAAACTGATATGAGAACTGGAAAAAGCTTAACCCAAATTCGTGAATCACACCTGATAACTCACCCTTCTTCATTCTTTCCTCTCTTCTCTCTCTCTCTGTAAGTTTGAGAAACCCAGGCTAGGATCAAAACCCATCATTTCGACCACTCCGAAGGATCACTCTCACACCCATTTCCTCTTCTCAATCGATTTTGAAAGATCTAAGGTTCCCCAACTCCTCTTATATTTAACTCCCCCTTCATCACCCAAAAACCATTCTTGATCCAATCATGTCTCACTTGATGGCTCGCTCTCAGGTTAAAGCCTCCATTTCAGATTTGGGTTTTGCTTGGTTGTGCTTTTTAATCACTGAAGCTTTGAATCATTTTGTGCATACTTAGTTGGTGAATTGATAAGAGAGAAGGCTATTATAATCAAAGCAACGATTCCGATTGAACTGAGGTAGTGAGAGAGTTTCCGGGTTCCGATGAGTTTGAAGCTACTCTCGGTGGCGTTGCTCTTCGTCGGAGATGTGGTGGTGGTTGTGTTGCTGTGCACCTCAACTGGGTTTAGAGTAGAGAGAAAACGAAAGAGAAAGGAGAGGAAGGAATGAATAAGGGTGAGTTATCAGTAGGGCTGTTAATCGGTTTGAATGGTGCGGTTAATAGGTGACACCGAACACCAAACCGATCTATTTTTTCGGTTTGGTTCGGTTTGGTTTTTCACTTATTTTTTCATAAACCAATTGTGTTCGGTTTGGTTTTTCTCTGGTTTATATCGGGTTTTTTTCGGTTATTCTATAAAGAAACCAAGTCTAGAAAAGTAGAAAGTAGAAATGTCTCATATTACATAACCGTTTCCGAAAAGAAAAGAAAAGAAAAAAAATGAAAAAGGGCAACCCACAATGCCACATAACAGTTTTCGAAAAGAAAAAAAAAAGCAATGAAAAACTAGAACAGCATGAACATATAGATGATAGATCATCACTTCAACAGCAAAAGCAGCAAGCTCCATAACCAAAAGTCCAAAAACCTTCAAAAACAACATTCATGAGACACATGATTTCACAAACAATACGTTTAATAAGATTGTGCAAAATCTGGTTCACAATTTCCTATAACATTGTATGCAATTAATATTACCCTAATATTGTAGTAATGTTGGAACAGACTGAGAATGCAAGGCCATCCTTTTTTTTTTTGGGTTTCATTTAAGCCCAAGTTTCTACATAAAATTTTATGTATATTAATAATATATATCTATAAATAATATAATTTCCTTACAATATATATAATCGGTTTTTCGGTTCGGTTTCGGTTTCCAGACATCCGAAACCAAAACCACACCAAACCTTTCGGTTTTCGGTTATTTTTTTGCGGTTTGGTGCGGTTTTTTTTTTCCTCGGTTTTTTTCGGTTATGGTTCGGCTTTGGTGTGGTTATTTTTCGGTTATCGGTTTTCAAGTTACAGCCCTAGTTATCAGGTGTGATTCACGAATTTGGGTTAAGCTTCTTTAAGCCCTCGGATCAGTTTTATTTAAATCCAAAGGTCATGTGTGACCTATCCCTTTCTATCCTGTAAAAGGACTCCCGCAGGTGAGCGGGCCTTTATATATATATATATATATTATTCTTTTGCAGAGAGGGACACCGTTTTGAATTAAAGTGTGATGCTCCTCATTTCGTCTATTTTTATGTCACATTTTCACATCTCCACCGTTCAGTGTCTAAAACATAGTATGTAGATCATTTCTACAAAGTTTCGTCCAATTTAAAAATCATTCATATATATATATATATATATATATATGTCCCATAAACAATGTAAATATAATAGTAATAGTAGTATATATATAACCTTAACAAGTATCGTAACGGTAACTACGAAGATACATATTATTAGAAAATCAAGATGCGACTCCTTAGAGCGAAGACCGCCAAAGGTGTCAAAAATTTAGAAACAATAACTATAAATTTGGGCTCTAAAGCATGTTATGTGACATAAGAAGATAACCGATTGTTGAAGATAATATTATCATTATATTAATGTATTTTTTTACGTCTAAATTAATATTTTACTGGACAGTAAATGTCTATATGAATATTAATTAAATTCTTGGTCTATGTCATATCGGCGAGCCCAAGTTCTTTAAGTTTACAAATAATGGCCCGCCAGCAAGACCACGCGAGATGAATTACAAGGGCTACACGCGGAATGACTCAGCGCGGACTATGGATCTCGCGTGCCTTCAGGCACAAAACATAACTCGCGCACTCAAGGTCTTCGCGCGGACCACAGATCTCGCGCGGAGAAGGAGCTCACGCGGAAAATAAAGCTCGCCGGAGTACGAATCTCACGCGTATAGGGACCTTGCGCAAAGCATAGCTCGTGCGCTTCGCGCGGAATGAATTACTTGTTGACTTTGCTTAGACGAGGCGGAACCGCCTCGCTGGCGAACTGGTTCCGCCATTCCTGGAGAGACTTATGACAGTTTGAATGCAGACATGTCAGGATACGCGCGAATTTGCAATGAGCATTTTCAATGTGTTTTCATGACCTTGCAACGTTTTTCCTCTACTGGGGGAAATCTATAGAAGTTTGGGTATCTTTATCCATACACCAGGATCTATTCAAGGCTGATGCACGACCTTTTTTGGCGTTCGCCATTTTCAATGATGCATGGTACCACAACTCCTTCCCTGGGGGGCATACTAAAGTTTTTGATGTCATTCATTCTTTTCAAGTATCGGCGAACAGACATCAAAACTAGGGGCACATTGGGGTGAATATGTTTTCCAGTTATTTCAGACTTTTGGCCATTCTGTAAGTGTCTTAGTCATTGTTTAGGCCAATCCATGTGGCCTCCACGTTTTCAAAGTGTTCGCGCCATCATTATACAGCAGTTTGCCGACTCCTTTCGTTTGCTTTTATTTGGTTCGCACTAGGGGTAGCGAAGTTGTCAGGACCCGCCCCGAATTTCACCCCGAAAATCGAGATGAGTCTTGCGGGGACCACCTTCAATGAAAATTTACCGAAGAACACGGCAAACCTCCCTCGAAAATGGACAACCCTAACTTGGAAGAATTAAATAACCACCTTTTTAACTCAAAATAAATCATCCGCTACAACCCAAAAGTAGCTAGAATAAGATATACAACAATCCCAACAGTATTCAGAGCTACTAAAAGTAAAATAATACACAGCGGAAGCTAACAAACCCCTAGTAGATTAAACAGGTAATCTACTGGCGAAATGTAGCGGATAGATGGGTGACTATGCCTCGACGTCTCCTTCTAGATCTCACGCGAACTCTGCAGACTGGGCATTTTTAAAAACGAAGCGCCCAGGGGAAAATTTTCAACACGTCAGAGTGAGTGAACAAAACGATTCCGACAACAAATAAATATTTTCCCAAAAATGCTTTCAAAGAAAACTCTTCATCAGCGGTAAAAACTAAAGCTCCACTAGAAAGATTCTGAACTGTGGTAGCCTGGCTAGACTCCCAAACTTTAAGAAATTGCCTCTCAGGCTAGGATATTATATATTTTAGTATGTATGTACACTCGCCTAACTCTTTGTACGATATCTATGAACAACTTGAAAAATAGATACTTTCCAAACCTACTACGCTTGCGTCTAACGCTCACGTCACCCCACACTGGAATTGTACCTCAGGATGGGGGAAGCGCCCGAGTGGTATATATACGTGCTTACTCCTTGTACGAAATCTATGAATGAATACAAAAATAGAAAGTCGCACATGGCTACAACGCTCGCGTTTAACGCTCACGTCACCCCATACTGGAATTGTACCTCAATATGGGGGGAAATCACGTATAGCTAGCTAGAATTTAATCATATACATACTATTCTCATATAAGAGAATAATCACCGAAATTCTCAATTTCGGGAAATATCCAACAACAGAAAATCATTCAAAACGATAAAGCATTTCAAACACGTTAATTAAAACAAAGGTCTACTCACCGATTAGGCCTAAGCCTGATATCGGTCGGAGGTCTCTTCCGCTCGAGCCTCTTCACGTCATGTTCCAAATAAATAAAACCTTAAATAAAACACCGACGCTTACAGCAAAACAGGCATAAATAAAATGCTTCGCGCGCTCAACCAAGCCTAACACTCTAAAATCTTGAATCCACTGCCAACCTCAAAACTCCATAAAAATTACCGACATCCTCAAAATCACCTTCCACCAAATAAAAACCAATGGCCGGATTCTAACTTAATAATCCGCCAAAAATAGCAAACTTCAACAATTCTCAAACCTATCCAAAACTTCTCCAAATATTCTAAAACTTATTCCATTAAACTCCTCACATTTTTCCCCACCAAAAATATTTTCTCGGCGCCGGCGACCAACTCCGGCGACCTCCAATGCTCACCAAAAATTGGCAGCATCTTCCTCTCAACCTCCCCTACAACATTCCTAACTATCACAAACTCCAATTCTAAGCCTAACCATGTCAATCAAACGAAAACACACATAAAAGCCCTAGAATTTCAAATACCGATTTCTCCTTACCTAGCTCGAGATGGAGCGAGCCCTTTGGAAGGATTGAAACACGGGAGGAGGGCTTTTTTTGAGCCAAGGATCGCCGGCTATGGCAGCTGGAGGAAGGAGTTCCGGTGAGAAAACTCTTCCGGCAGTCGGACCTTTCTGCGGCTTTTTCTCCCTCACGGCGGCGCTAGAGAGGCTGCCACCAGTCTTGAATGGAAGCTGGGATGGAGACCGATTGATTGGGACCGGCGCAGCAGTCTGGGGCGGCCAGACGGCGGCGGTCAGGCGGCCAGAAATCTGACAGTGAAGGCTCGGGGAGAGAGAGAAACACCCGGAAGAGAAAGAAAGGAGAAGAAAAAAAACAGACTTGGGCCTTTAGCCCACCCGGTCCACCAACTCCACACTTAAAATACCCAAATCCAAAAATTTAACACCCCAAAAATAAATACCCTAATAAAATTACCTTTTACTAGCAAAAATTACCATTTTTACCGTCGTCAAAATTTCTTCCTACAATAATCCCACAAAATAATCGTCCCCTACAACCTCTCTGGGGATCAATTATATTTTACACTTAATGACAAACACGGTAAAACTCTTATTACCACTATGCCAGTAATAAAGGTAAAAGTTATGGGTCGGGGGGTGACAGAAGTACATGGCCAAATCTCCAAATTTTCAAAGTTGGTTCGCTACCTTTATGCAGTCATTCGCCGACCCTTCTCTTTGGTTCGAGCTATGGGGGCAGCGAGGTACATGACCAGCTAGCGAAGTATATGGCCAAAAATTTAGGCCGTTCGCCGATCCTTTTTGTTTGTTCTCATTGGTTCGCCCAAAGGGGGGCAGTGAAGTACATGGCCATTGTCATTCCATGTTTATCAAAAAGTTGGCTCATCATCGCCAAGATTCGCGGAGGGCTATTTTTGGAGTCTAGTCAATGCAAACGTCTGCTCCAGTTAAGTTATATCCATGAGAGCTACATTCGCTCGCGGTGTGTGCATATATCATGTCTTCTAAGAAGAGCAGGTGAATGCATTTGAAGTCCAAGTCCAAGGTGCCTCGTTTTGACAGGTTTATCAGTTTAATATGGCACTAGGCGAGCCATACAATAACTTCGCTACAATGCCTTGCTGGGTGCTTGGGTTTCAAAGCGTATTCACATGCTTGTCTACTCACACTCATCTTATGACCCTAGCCAATCCAGTGGCTTTGGAGCAGCATGAACATAACCCTCTTCAGTCATTCTTGACATTCATGACTTCGAGGCTGGGGGGCAATGTTTACGCCCAAATTAATATTTTACTGGATAGTACATGTCTATGTGAATATTACTTAAATTCTTGGTCTATGTCATACTGGCGAACCCAAGTTTTTCAAGTTTACAAATAATGGCCTGCTAACAAGACCACATGAGATGAATTACAAGGGCTACGTGCGGAATGACTCCGCGCGGACTATGGATCTCGCGTGCCTTCAGGCACAAAACAAAACTCGCGCGCCTTCAGGCACAAAACATAACTCGCGCACTCAAGGTCTTCGCGTGGACCACAGATCTCTCGCGGAGAAGGAGCTCGTGCAGAAAACAAAAATCGCGCGGAGTACGAATCTCGCGCGTATAGGGACCTTGGGCAAAGTATAGCTCGCGCGCTTCGAGCGGAACACACAGTTCGCGCAGAATGAATTACTTGTTGACTTCGCTTAGGTGAGGCGGAATACATCTAGACGAGCTGGCGAACTGGTTCGCGTGAGAGACTTCGCGAGACGCATGCGGTTCTCGCGCACTATTTAATCGTTTTAGACTTTTACCAGTCTTTGACATGCTTCAGACCAATCCATGTGGCCATTTTAATATAAAAAGCCTTCTTTTGGCCCACGAGATGGTTTGAGTCTGCGGCCCACGCGAGATTAGTTTTTTACATGGACTGTGACATCCCGAGGGATAAGGATTGCTCCTAATTCTAAATCACATAGGAGTCTATAATTGAGCAACACGGTAGCAGTGTCCTATGCGGAGTGTGCGAACTGGACACGTGTCACAAGAAGGTTGGTCTGCATGGGAGGAATAGTGCCTTTATGCTTCACGTTGCAAAGTCTGACTTGGATTTTGATTATTCTTTCTTCTAGCAGAATTCGGTCTCCCACTATATAAAGGGCTCTAGGGTTTACAAAGCTCCCTCTCACAACTTTTTCAAACAAAATACAATACAATCTTCAACCCAGTTGAAACCTCCAGACGCTCCCCGGAACTTTGTTTCTGCTTCCCCGTTGAAGCGAACCACTCACTCTCAACACAATCAATTACTCAAATACAAACCAACTGCAACCCAGTTCCTTTCAAGCTACCTCGAAACCTTAAACCTAACTAAGCACATCGCCACCTTAGTTACAGAGCCCTCCTGGACTCACCCCGATTCCTCTGAATCTTCCCTATAGTTGCTCTGCTCGCGCCGCCCTGAGTATTGACCACCTTCTGCTCGTAAATTCCTTATCTGAGGTGGTGATAGATTCATATTTCATACATTTTTATACCCTTAGATACATGATTATATGCTTAGTTCTTGTCAATTGTAAGTCATTTACTTGGTTTTTATGTTTTGTAGGTTAAGTTGGAGAAAAAGACAATTTGGAGCTAAGTGATCCAGAAACTGCTCTGCTGTGCGTCAACTTTGAGGATTAAACTGTACCTGCTCACAAGGAATCTGGAGGCGAGCCATACATCATTGGAAAGCTACGGATGTTAGCTTTCTGAGGAATTTTGCGGAAGTGGATTTGCATTTTTCTAGAGCAAGTTATGACGGTTTGAGTGAACACAGCGCGTAGAGGCAGATTTCTGACGAATTTTGTGTTTCTTCTCATGATTCCAATTTGTGAAGTCCAAGTCCATCAATCTTAATACTACAAGGAAAAGGCTGAACGTGGCTAACATATTTGGAAGGTTACTCTTGCATTGACAATAATAACCTTATATTATTTGGAGAGAAGAAAGCTATTCCATGTTGGACAAGGAGACCGAAAAGCCCAAATCAATTGGGATTTCAAGAAGAATAAAAGAGAACCCTAAGCACGTTAAAGAGGGAGGCAGAGAAGAGAGACGGCAGAACAGAGACGCAGCAATATTGGCAGAGGAGAAAGAAGAAGAGAGCTTCTCCATCGCTCAACCCGAGTTCTTATCTCTTCCATTGTTTCTTCCATGCTATCTTTACTTCTAGTCATGTTTTCTTTATCTATGAATTTCTAAACTTCTAGCTAGGGCTGAGATGAAGCCCCTAGTATGGTTACTCTATTTCTTTAGTTGATTGCTTTGATTCAATGGATTGCTATGTTAAATTCTCAATCACCGTTTTAATAGAACTTTTATTCAAAATCTTTGCTCGGGATCAATAAGACCTAGGTTTTGTTTATTAGTTATTTGGTTTGAAAACATGAGGCTTGATCGAGAGTAGATGTTTTCTAGGGTTCCAAAGGATTTATTTAATCTTGTGATTAGAGAGTTGTAAGTTAAGAATACAAGTGCTTGATCATAGTCGATATTCTTGTTTACATGATTTCCTAGTTCTTTTGTGATTAATGGAGTTGAACATGTTTTACTTGAACCTGATCATAACGTGAAGTAGATTATAGTTTGACTACTTGAGTTCTATACGGGATCAATAAGTTAGAATTCATTGTTTAGAAGAACTTTGGCATATGTCCGGGATCAATAAGGCTTATGTACGGAAATCTTTAGCATGCAATCTAGGGAGTTCAATTGCTATCAACTAGAGAGAAGGGTAGGCGTATTAGGTGGTGGATTCAATGCTTTAGCATCTTTATAATCTGTTCTTAAACTCTTAGAAATTTCATTGTTCTCTTGTCTTTAATTTTAGTTTTATTACTTTATTTTCTGTTTTCAATCCAAACATCATAAAATCATATTGTTATTTCATTAGGTGTAGTATAATTGGCATAATAAGTTGTTCTAATCAATCCTTAGAGGGATCGACCTCGTGCTTGCACTTCTATTCTATAAGCGGTTCGTGCACTTGCGAGTACTATATTAAAACATACAACAGGTGGCACCTAGAAACCCCTTCCGCCTGATCAAGAAGTCAAGTGCACGCATACAACCCTTTCCTCGTCCGTGAGGTTGCACGCCCGCAACACTCCCCCTTCTCTTTGTTCGCTATTCACCTCCACTCCGCACGCCGAGGATCGTGGCCAAAACAATATTGATATTATTGTTCTCAAGCAAAAGCAAAAATAAGTATAACCAAAACTAGACTACCAATACCATTTGGTCTAACAACATTAATCTCCTTTTTATAAGTGAAAAGTCGTCAGTTCGACTCAAAATAGACTTATTATAACATTTCAATTGTTTGTTTGATAAAAAAAAGTGTGGTGCTATTAACACATATTTTTTTAGCTATTAACACACCCCATATATGGTGAGAACCAATCATCAATCAAATTCAAGTAACAAGTTTATAAAAAAAATTAATATATATATATATATATATATATATATATATATATATATATATAGTCTTTCACAAGTAAGGATGTCCTTATTTAATCTTACAATGCGGATTTCCACCTTAAACACACTTTTCAATCGAATTTTCACATCTTCACCGTCTAGTCTTTAGATATTAATGTATAGATTATTTTTACAAAATTTCAGCCAATTTAGTTATCATTAAGACACTCAAAACTGCATTTTTTTTGCTATAAACATAAACGGTTCAAGTTCGACAAAGTTATGTTTATCCATTGATTTAATCGAATTTGACTGCCTTAATGATAGCCAAATTAGCTGAAATTTTGCTGAGATGATCTATACATAAGTATCTAAAGACTAGACGATGGAGATGTGAAAATTCAATCGATAAGTGAGTCTAAAGTGGAAATCTGCACCGTAAGAATAAATAAGGACATCCTTAGCGAAGTAAGAATATATATATATATATATATATATATATATATATATATACAGACTTTCTCAGGTACACAATTCCTTATTTATTGTTACGGTACAAATTTCCACTTTAGACTCACTTTTCAATCGAATTTTCACATCTCCATTGTCTAGTATTTAGATACTAATGTATATATCATATCTGCAAAATTTCAGTCAATTTGGTTATCATTAAGGCACTCAAAACTGCGTTTTTCTGTTATACACATGAACAGTTCAAGTTCGACATAATTATGTTCATCCATTAGTTTAATCGAGTTTGAGTGTCTTAATGATAACCAAATTGACTGAAATGTTGCAGAGATGATCTATACATTAGTATCTAAATACTAGACGTTGAAGATGTGAAAATTCGATTGAAAAGTGAGTCTAAAGTGGAAATCTGCACCGTAAGACTAAATAAGAACGTGTGTAGCAGAGAAACCTATATATATATATAAGGATAAGAAAATAGATATGGTGTGTTAGTAACAAAAATAGATGTGTTAATATACCAAAAAAAAAAACTAGACAAAAGACCTAAGCAAGAATAATTAGAGCTGGTTGCATTATACTAAAGATCAAGACGCACACTCTTGGCCGGCCGTACGATTGCAGGCAGGACAACAAAGAAATATTGAATTAGGAGTTTTTTTCTCGAGCAGCTCCCGAATCCAATACATGCATATCTCAACATGTCTCTCTAGTCTCAAGTCTTAAAAGAGATAAGGATATTATTTGTCAATAGAACTTGGTTGGTAGAGCTATAAAAGATATGAAATTTGTGAACACTTATACACAACTGCTCCAATGTATAGAGACCGAAGTCCATATATATGAGCATCACATATACATATAGCGACTGATATTCACTCTCTAACTTGTTAGATTCTTGTTAGTTACTTCTCAACTGTGGCTTGCATGAGGTGTTATAAAATCTGCTTCACCACCACCAATTTGATAGAATCCATCGAGTATTTCTTGCTTTACAAGATTGACCACATTTTGATCTCGTCCTCGAAAAATCTTCTTCATGTTGAGCAGTCCAATGAACAAATCAACTTCTTTTGTCTTTTGTAAGTTGCGCACTCGAGGCAAATATAAGACCAAGTAAGAGCTACAAATAATATATGAGAGAAAATGCTGTTAATTTCTTGCAAGTGATGCCAACTAGGGATGGAAGACGGGGACAGTGATGCAAATAGATAGTTGCATTTCTGTTTCAAACACTTCATAGTTTATAATTACAAATAAGCTGACTCTTAGGAGTAATATGCTTTTGATGATGATTGATTATTACTCTTTATTTCAAAATGAAATGTAGGTCCTAGATGATCATCATATGCCTTTGTGATCTCCCAATATACACAATATTATGCAATATTTTGGTTCATCTTGTGCTGCTTTGTGTTTTTCTAATAATATCAGAATCACAAAATTTCAAAGGAAACTTGAATGAGGATTTCCTTTGGGATTCTAGGTTTCACTACCTTTCCCATGCATCAGAAATCCAGTACACCATTTTCTTATGCTTGAGGATGTTCAAAGAATGTGCTAAGGTGTCTTTTGAGTACCCAGCTTAGGTAAACAAAGATTCAGGTGTTGGGATATATGCCCATTTCCATTTGTGTAGGACCTCATATTTCTTTTTCTTTTCATGCAAAACAAAATTGCATTATGCATACAACAAACTTAAGAAGGTAAAAAAGAATCACTGTGACCCAATGGACAAGCAATGAGGTTCTTTTCCTCAATTCCAATACCTACAGAGACAGAGACTATACATGCAGTCTTCTAAACCTAATACTGAGCCATGTTGAATTGGTCAAATTGGCCTATACAGCTATTCAATGGGGTACCAAACTCCATCTAATGCATTCATTGATAAAGATTCATACAGAATTCGAAATTATAAATGCTTCTGGGTTCTGGTAGATGATGATTTAAATGGAATTTGAAAACACAGAACAGAGAAGGGAGCAAGAAAGCATTTTACTTTCAATTCTTAGACCAGTACTGCCAAAACTACTTTCTTTGAGATAGGATTCAGGTATCTAAGAGAAGGGCCCTCTCTGCATATATCTCCTTTTGCTCTACTCTGGTGATTCTTGTAGGGTACGTTAACAGGTTGGCCAGAATCTCCATGAATGAAGAAAGTGGAGTTAGCTAAGCTCCTTCACTCTTTGAAAAAAATGAACAAAGCCCATCAGCCAGATCAAGGGCAAAAACTGATTAGAGCAGTCAAAAATTATATACAACCAAAACCATGAAAGTCCAAATTTTGGTTTAGAGACCAGAGCTTAAAAAGCCTGATATAAGCCACACCCTTTAACCTATACAACCTCTTTCCGAGATGCTGTTTGATTCATTTTCTTCTTATTCTATGCAAATAAAATTCATTATCCTCAGCAACTTTGTCTTCTGCTGCAAGTTTGAAACTTTAACCCAACTGCAATATCAGCATGCTGCTGATGCTCACTGCTTAATGTGTTTGACCTCATAGCAAAGAAAAATAAAAACTGACAACCTACTATGACTTGTCTTAAATCAACTGTATAATTTCGATTTAATTACTCATGCTTTTAACTTTGCACAGAGCACCAAGCCTTTCGCTTCTGGGTACGCGTGTGGGGGGTGAAAAAGAAAGCAAAATGGCAAATGTGCCAAAGGCCCAAGCTCACATGCTTTGCTGTGAGATATTGAAGAACACAACCACACACACTTACCCTAGTGTGGAAATTTAAAGAAAGCTAGGCCAATGGCAAAGACCCTTTTCCAGGCTTTGGAATATACAATATCTGATGTTAGGTCACAGCAGAGACAAGCTAGGCGAAGCAAAATTTAAGGCCCTGAAAAAAGCTAAAGAGCCAGAATTTCAAAAAGAAACCAAAAGCTACTTCTACAGTAGACAGTAGTCCTACTCTTTGCAATTCCCTTCTCCTGCCTTACCTCTCTGTCCCTCTGTCTGCTCTCACTGAGACTTCGTTATCTATAGGGTATTCACTTTTCTTTCTTTTTTCACCGATACCATACCTAATTTTTATTGCATTACTTTGGATCCCCATACCCAGCCATTGCTTTTACTATCCACACTCCTCTCTCTCCACCCATTTCTTCTATATATAGGCTATATAAACCCACGCTCACATTCACCAACAGAAAAAGAAAAGAGTGAAGAAAGAAACAAAGCAAAGAAAGCAAAGAGAAAGAAGACAGTTTGAAGCACCCTTTGAGGTTCTGAGGTCAATTCTCTGCAAGTTCAAGCTCAATGGATCAAGTAAGTTTGTTCTTTCACACAAACACTTTGATGGGTTTGTAAATTGTGTTTGTCTCAGATGTTTATGGGATGTGATTTTTAACTTGTGGTGTTTTGTGAATATAGGACTACTTCAGGAGGAGTCATCAAGTTCCTGCTTTTGGGAGCTGGGATTGGAACCAAGACCTTCCTTTCACTCAGTGCTTTGAGTCTGCACGACAAGCTGGGTTTCTGCGCTACAGTACTTACTCTGATGAACATGATCAGGATAGGGATTTGTATGTCACCGGGGATTTGTACCAGAACGACATCATCACTCCCGCCATGATTGTTGTTCCTCGCAAAAGGGTAAACCAAATTTGAATCCTTTTTCCTATAAAGCACTTTCATTTTCCAAAGTACGCAAAAATAGCCCAAAATGTTGGTTCTTTTTAGAAAATGTAACCTCCCGGGTTAATTTTTAGGTCCAAATTTGGGTTATTTTTGGAAATTAACCATGGATTGAGCTATATTTGGGATGAGAATTTAGTGTTGATCAGTGATTTTGGTGACTAATGCAGAACAAGATGCGTCAACCGCAAGTGAAAGTAGCAAAAGAGGAGAGTTGGGTCATGGGTGAGGTGAAGGAGCCACCAAGCCCACCTCCAAGGTCCAGGCCCAATCCCAAGCCTGTGGATGAAGATTTATACAAAATCTCACCAGAACTACTCTATGCTAAAGCCAAGAAGGTAATGTGATGTGACAAAAGTTACAGACTTACAGTACCTCCTCCAATAATCAAATTGCTTTTTACCCTTTTGTTTACTGCTGCTGCCTGTTCTTTTTGACCTTTGCCCTACATAAAAAGTAAAGTTTCTACTTTTGATATGTTTTCTTCCTCCACTTTTGCAGAAGAGAGGGTTGGGTTTCTTTTCAAGCTGCTTGCTGCCAACATGTGTTGCATGAATCAATGAGCAAGTTTATGTGAGACTCTTAGTGAATATAAGACTTAATATGAGGAAAAAGTAAACTTGATATGTGTTCGACTTTGAGATTGTGAGCATATGTAATATATTTTGGTCCCAAAATTCCTATAATCCTTCATGTGGATTGTGAGGAGAGACTAGTTCATATCTTCTTAGCTTCTCTTTTGGCAATGGATTGGAAATGTATAACTTTATAAATCTATGGATCTTTATATTTATCAATGTGATTGGAAAGGAGATGCTGGCTTGCTAGGTTTTGTAAAAGGAAAAAGAGTACTTGTGTGTTGGGATATAATTTGAATATTCATCAATTACATGCATGTCTTCAAAAGAAAAGATATAATCAAAAGTGGGGTATGTGGATTTTTCCTTGTCACGATAAAAGGAAAAGGAAAAAAAAAAGAGGAAAAAGAGGGCACTATAGAAATACCTAGATAAGTAGTTGGTTACTTTTTATGTGGGAAATTGAACATGACCTAACATAATTTGATAGTGAGATTCTTTATTTGATGGACTGAGATAGACATGGTTTTTGTAATTATGGTTGCTTTACAATCCTCCCTTTTCTTTCTTTCTCTAAAGTAGAATGCTTGTGGGGTGATATATATATATATATATACTAGTGGAAAAAATCACTTAGCCGACGGAAAAATAATATTTTCGTCGCCTAAGATCTACTTAGCCGACGGAAAATCTTCCGTAGCCTAAGTTTTTACCTAGGCGACGGAAAAATATTCCGTCGGCTAAGAAAATCTTAGGCGACGGAAATTTTTACCTAGCCGACGGAATATTTATATATAAATATAAATGATTATTTATGATAACCTAGCCGACGGAATATTTATATATAAATATAAATGAGTATTTATGATAACCTAGGCGACGGAAAAATATTCCGTCGGCTAAGAAAATCTTAGGCGACGGAAATTTTTACCTAGCCGACGGAATTTAAAAAAAAAAATTTAAAAAATAAAAAATAAAAAAAAATAACCAAATTTAAAAAAAAAATTTTAAAAATTTAAAAACTTAGGCGACGGAAAAATATATTCCGTCGACTAAGTTCAAAAATTTTAAGCGGCAGTTATCCCGCCAAAAATTTTGAAATTTTTTTCGGTTCCATTCTATAACTTTCAGCTCTCTCTCCCTCATCCTCTTCATCTCTCTCTCCCTAGCTCGTCTGCTGCTCTCTCTCTCCCTCGTCTGGTTGCTCCCCCACCACAGCGGCGCCTCCTCCTCCTCCTTCGCCGCGGCACCTCCTCCTCCTCCAAGCAGTGCCGCCTCCTCCTCCTCCTCTTCTCGGCGGCAACTCCTACTCCTCCTCTTCTCGGCGCCTCCTCCTCCTCCTTCGCCGCGGCACCTCCTCCTCCTCCAAGCAGCGCCGCCTCCTTCTCCTCCTCTTCTCGGCGGCAACTCCTCCTCCTCCTCCTCTTCTCGGCGCGCGACACCTCCTCCTCCTCTTCTCGGCGGCACCTCCTCCTCCTCCCGGCGAGTTTAGCGTCGGAGGTGGAGTGGAGTTGTTCGGGAACACGCAAACATAACCGTCGTGGTCGCCGGAGAAGAGGAAGAGAAGGAAAAAAAAAAAAAAAACCTAAAAAAACGAGAAAAAAAAACCGCGCCAATTATTCTAAAAAAAAAAAATTAAATTTTTACTTCCGTCGACTAAGATCTTAGGAGACGAAATATTCCGTCGGCTAAGAAAAACTTAGTCAACGGAAAAGTAATTTCCGTCGATTAAGTTCCGTCGACTAAAATCTTGGCAGACGGAAATATTCCGTCGACTAAGTCCCACTTAGCCGACGGAATCATCAATTCCGTCGGCTATTGTCTTAGCAGACGAAGCTTAGCCTACGGATCTTAGCCGACGGAAATTCCGTCGGCTAAGATCTTTGCAGACGAAATATATGTCTTAACCGACGGAACGGTTCCGTCGGCTAATAGCCATAATCCAGTATATATATATATATATATAAATATATATATATATATATATATATATATATATATATGAAGTGAAAGAAATTGATATATGTGTTCAAACTCTGAAAGCACATCTGCATATATCTGAATTTGTGGAAGGAAGGGAAAAACAGGGGAAAATTCATGTTTCCTTTCGCAGCCAATAAAGAGAAAACTTTTAATTCTGTAGGACTTGACAACGCTTGAACAAATTCTACCTTAGAACAAGAAGAACCATATAGAGGATCAAGTAATGTGACATATGACTATATGAGAGCCTAAACCGGAGAGTCAGTCAAGTGAGAGACTGACTTTTACCACTCTTGAAAAAAGAAGGTAAATGAAAAAGCTTGTTAACAAATTCATCTACAGGATTAATTCTTAGTTAATTTACAGCAACCTCATTGTAATTAGTGTAGGAAAGGTGTGAAGGTTATTGAATTATCTTTGTATATGACAATTTATAATGTACCAAAAATACATAGGATGTTTCGATTTTTAGTTTTTAACAATGATCTACTCTTTTATATCAAACATGATGAATGATTGTTACGCTTACTGTACCGCGAGAGTTAAAATCTTTTAACCCATCACTCTGCCCACCACACTATTATATGTATTGTTTATGATATTTGAGCTCATAACCTTAAGTTAGCTAACGACTCACTAACGACTGTGAGAGTTATTTATATTGATTCATATGTTTTTACCGTTTTAAAGTAAACTCAAAACTTCATCGATCTTTACAAATTATATGAAAGAATCCAATATGTTAAAAACCTTCAGAATTACTCATTTCTGTTCTTTACAAGAATCTACCCCAAAAAAACACGGAGATAAGCTTCAAAAGATTACTGCACTTGCGGAAGATGGAATCATCCGAGCTACTATCTAGCTAGCTAATACAACGGCTGCACACGGAGCCCTTTTATTGCGGTGAGTCATTGGGCCAAGTCATCACAAGACTAGTCATCACTGCGGCTTTCACTTCAGCATATCCGATCCCTAACTCCCAGGTGGAGTTGTATATTGAGATACAAGTGTTACGTCTCTGTGCGTTGCATGCATGAACGTGTTGCTCTCTCATTGGATCTTCTCCATTTTTCTCTGCAGAGTTTCTCTCATCCTCTATATGATTGATATTGCAGCGCATCTCTATCTTTCTCCAATTCAATCATCCTAGCTAGTTCATACATATCCATTAAACAAACAAAAACCTATCTCTACCAGGAGTTAGAGCGCCACAGTCGACCTAGAACCCTTCTGTGTTCGTTATATACAGAGAGAGAGAGAGAGAGAGAGAGAGAGAGAGAGAGAGGTGCCGTCTTCAACAAATTAAGATATCATTTGCAGATCTGTCTTTGAATTCGTTCTTGGATTAATTTGAAGGAAGTTCTGGTCTATCCCACCAACCAAATCATCAAGTGTCGATGGATCGATATATGCAATAACAATGCCGACTGAGGTACACCACCTGCTTGATCATCATGACTCCACACCTATGTGTACTACTCTTTGGTACGTACGTTTAGTTGTTATTCTTATGATTCTGATCTTGATTGGTATTGGCATCTATGATTTTGCTCTATCATCTGAATTGGATTGGATTCTGATAAGGGTTTAGTGTCCTTGAAATCAAAGAGCATGGACTGCCCTGTGTCTATCTCTAATTAGAATCTAGAAATTAAGGATCGAACTCATTAAGAAGTATTATATATCTATACTTATAGTGGGAACTCTGTAGGCAAAACACTAACCGATGGGACACTAAATTTATTCAGTCTTTTCCAGCACTTGTGTTAGTTGTTCTGTGCTACTCAAGTCTTTAGTTGACAAGGCATGATCGCTGGACACATTTCAACAGCTGTTGTTTCACAACGAATCCTTTGCTTCTAATTTCATTCGGGTCCACATATATGCCATATTGACATGTCTTTGCGGGAAATTATCTTCCAGTAACCAAGATCAAGTTTTTGGTAAAGGTACGTTAACGTTGTCAATGTTCTCAGTGACAGTTTGATCACGCTATCAGTTTATTCACCCCAAACATGATCACTATGGCCAAAATCTTGACCTTGGTCATCAAAATGAGATTACCCTGTGGCATACGAATTCACATGCATTTTCATCATCATGTGAACAAAACAACTGTGTCAAGTATTTCTTGCCTAAATTGAGTAACAATTGTTGATCTATTAATGTATCATGCGATCTACATTAGTGTATTCTGCATATGATCTATTAATTTGGAAATGTACCATGGTTCTACACCATACGATCGATGCGAGGTGTTTTAATGGAATATTGCTTACATTGTATTTATACACATCATTTCCAGGCTTGACAAAATGAAGGGTCTGTCTCATCAAGAAGATGAATTAGCCAAGGCAATACAGAAGAAGATTGTAAGGGAGAATTCGATAGCAAAGAAACCTGCTTCGAATCAAAACAAGACTTGCATATGCGCTCCAACCAACCATGAAGGTTCATTTAGGTGCCACCTACATCGAGTCAGAATAGAAGGACAACATAAGTCGAACATCGATGTGAAGAATGCTCATGATACTGATGGTAAACAGCCTAGGCTATCCAGATTCAGTAGGGATGCATCTGCTAGAGCATGCCATGATAACCTACCCTTAACGCGCGATAACTGAGCAAGTTAAGTAACGTTCTTTGGCTCTCTTCCATATACAGTTGAAATTGATAATAATAGTCTCAGACACGTTTTGCAAATAGTACGTACATCGTGAAGTTTTATTTTGTGTTTGTTCCGTTTGGCTCTAATTAAAGGACGTTTGTCAAGAGAATAATAGTCTCCGAAACGTTTTGTAAATGGGTGTAACGTACTGTTTGAAGTTTTTGGCTTAGCTTATGGTAATCGACTAATTGTACGTCATGCCCCATTATACTGATTGAACAGGACGTCTCAAAGTTTGAAGAAGGGAGAAACAAGAACTCAATAAGTCGCATAGTTTTCATACAAAAATTTATATAGTTATTAATATAGATGAGATTAACACAATAACCACCTCCATTAAGACTACCCTTACGAACTATCTTGCTAGCCAATCTCTCTGTCCTGGAATAGATACACAGACTATGTACATCAATGCCTTGAAACAACTAGGCTAGCAAACACATCAGACTATGTACATCAATGCTTGAAACAACTAAGCTAGCAAACACATCAGGTACAACTGTGGAGACCACTCAAAACACTTGGTTTCATTTTATTGGAGTACATAATGGTTTGGACACTTGGTTTCATCGGAGTACATAATGATTTGGGGGGCACGCATGTGATTGCTTGAGCCCGTTCATTGACCGGCTCATATGCTAAAACTGTTGGAACTCAAGATTTATGCATAAATTTGTTAGAGTTTGTGTATTAACTTTGTTAATGTTTACTTCTTTTAGTTAATAAGCCCTATTATGCAGGGATAAGTGTTTAGGTTTGATTCAGTTTTCTTCTACTAAACCACGTTCCTTTAGGAGTGCATATCGTGGGTTGTTGATTTCCATTTCAGTTGTAATCGGCTTGTTTATAAGCCAAAAGTCTTAATTCAATAAAATAGTTCATTCTCCCAATTTGTGTGTTCACTTGTGCAAAAGATAACCAGATTCAACAAGTGGTATCAGAGCCCCATCATTGGGGCCTGACTGTGAGTGTTTTGGGAGAGAAACAATGAGTGATTGTGAAGGGAAAACAACGACTGTGTATGAGTGAGAGATGACAGAAAGCAGTAGCAACAATCGAGGGTTTGTGCAGGCTGCTATTCCCAAGTTTGAAGGGTATTATGATCATTGGGCGAAATTGATGGAGAATTTCATTCACTCAAAAGAATTATGGGGTCTCATTGAGAATGGGAACATAACGGTGGCAGCAGGAACAACACCAATAGAGGCACAACTCAAGCTAATTGAGGAGCAGAAGTTGAAAGACTTAAAGGTTAAGAGCTTCTTGTATCAGACAATTGATCGGGAAATCCTGGATACCATCCTGAATACTGACACATCCAAACAAATATGGGACTCAATGCGGCAGAAATTCCAGGGTTCAACTAGGGTCAAAAGAGCACAGTTACAAGCTTTACGCACAGAGTATGAAATTCTTCGTATGAAGGAAGGAGAAATAGTCAATGGATTCTTCGGTCGTACTCTAGTCATAGCTAACAAAATGAAGGCATGTGGTGATAATATAAGTGAGAGCACCATTACTGAGAAGATATTGAGGTCTATGGTCTCAAAGTTTTCCTATGTGGTGTGCTCGATTGAGGAATCTAATAACCTTGAAACTATGACCATCAATGAGTTACAGAGTAGTCTCTTATTCCACGAGCAAAGGATGAAGGGTCACAATGAAGAAGAACATGCTCTCAAAGTCTCTATTGGAGGGAGATTCGGAGCAAGGGAGGATGAGAGACATGGAGGAAGAGGCAGAGCTCGAGGAGGTTCAGGAGGCAGAAGAAGAGGCCGAGGGAGACTCAACAAGGTCATCATCGAATGCTATAAATGCCATAAATTAGGGCATTTTCAGTATGAATGTCCGGAATGGGAGAAAGCTGCCAACTACACAGAGTTAGATGAAAGTGAAGAGATGCTTCTCATGTCTTACATTGAGATGCACAGTACAACTAGAGAGGAGGTATGGTTTGTAGATTCAGGATGCAGTAATCATATGAGTGGCAATAGGTGTTGGTTCTCAGACTTGGATGAGGGGTTTAGACAATCTGTGAAACTGGGCAACAATAACAGGATGGCTATGATGGGGAAAGAGATTGTCAGATTGAATGTTGGAGGTGTAATCCAGGTGGTTAGTGGAGTATACTACATTCCATAATTGAAGAATAATTTGTTGAGCGTGGGGCAACTACAAGAAAAAGTCCTTGCTATTCTCATTCAAAACAACAAGTGTAAGATGTTTCATCCTTCAAGGGGTTTGATTGTGGAATCTACAATGATTACCAACCGAATGTTTGTGGTGTTAACCGCAATGTCACCAAAAGAGTCCACATGTTTTCAAGCAACCTGTGAGAATGACACTCAACTATGGCATCAACGATTTGGCCATCTCAGCTACAAGGGGTTGAGAACACTGCACTACAAGAAGATGGTGAAGGTTTACCTGCTATTAAGGCTCCTGCAAAAGTATGCTCAGATTGCTTAGTTGGGAAACAACATAGGGACACCATCCCTAAGAAGAGTTTTTGGAGAGCAACAAAGAAGCTGCAGCTAGTTCATGCGGACATATGTGGTCTAGTGAACCCGAAATCAAACAGTAGAAAGAGGTATTTAGTTACTTTTATTGATGATTTCAGTAGAAAGTGTTGGGCATATTTCTTGTCCGAAAAATCTGAAGCTTTGAGCATGTTCAAAAGATTCAAGTGTTTTGTGGAAAAAGAATCTAGTACTTTAGAATGTTGTCTATGTACAAATAGAGGGGGAGAGTTTACCTCTAGGGAATTCAATGAGTTTTGCCTTGAAAATGGCATTAAAAGGCAACTTACAGTTGCATACACTCCTCAGCAAAACGGAGTTGCTGAGAGGAAAAACATGAGTATTATGAATTTAGTGAGAAGCATGTTATAGGAAAAAAGGGTTCCTAATGAGTTCTGGCCAAAAGCTGTCAATTGGTGTGTGCATGTTCTCAACAGAAGTCCTGCAATGGTTGTAAAAGATCTCACACCTGAAGAGGCTTGGAGTGGTGTTAAACCATCAATGGAGTAATTTTGAGTGTTTGGATGTATTGCAAATGTTCATATTCCAGACGTGAAGAGAAAAAAGCTAGACTCAAAAAGCTTTAAATGTGTTTTGATCTGTGTGAGTGAAGAGACTAAGGGATATAGACTATACAATCCAGTTACAAAGAGGGTTGTGGTAAGTTGAGATGTGGTATTTGAAGAAGCTGAGAGTTGGGATTGGAATACGAGTTCAGAAGAAGCAAGAAATGTGCTACTTGAATGGGGTGATGAGGAAGAGATAGCCGAGAGTGAGGAAGATGATGAAGATGAGGAAGAAAATGAGGAACAAATACAATCAAAAGAAGAGGCAGCATGTATAGAAGCTGGAGCTAGCTCGTCTTCAGTTGAGTCACTCGAGAGAGAAGAAACCAGTCCCTGTGAAGCTAGAAATCAGAAGGCTCCATACTGGACAAATGATTATGTCTCAGATGAGGGTTTGTCTGGGAATGAAGAATCTCCCAATATGGTACTCTACACATCTGGTGAAGACCCCAATACCTTTGAAGAAGCAAGTAAGAGTTTGATGTGGAAAGAAGCCATAGATAGGGAGATTAAAGCAATTGAGAGAAATGGGACTTGGGAGCTAGCAAACCTACCTAAAGGAGCAAGGAATATAGGAGTAAAATAAATCTTCAAAACCAAATTGAATGAACGAGGAGAAGTTGATAAGCTCAAGGCCCGCCTAGTAGCAAAAGGCTACGCACAACAACATGGTGTTGATTATAGTGAAGTGTTTGCTCCAGTTGCGAGATGAGATACAATAAGGATGATTTTGGCTTTGGCTGCACAGAGAAAGTGGTGTGTGTATCAACTAGATGTAAAGAGTGCATTTTTGCATGGGGAACTAGAAAAAGATGTGTATGTCGAGCAGCCCCAAGGCTATGTGAAAAAAGGTGAGGAGCACAGAGTTTATAAGTTGAGGAAACCATTTTACGGGCTAAAGAAAGCTCCTCGAGCTTGGTTCAGCAGAATAAAGGCATATTTCATCAAGGAAGGCTTTGAGCAATGCCCAAGTGAGCACACCTTGTTTATCAAATCTGAAGGAGATGGCAGAATGTTGATAGTGAGCTTGTATGTAGATGACTTGATATTTACTGGAAGTGATGCTAAGATGTTTGAAGAGTTCAAAGTCTCGATGATGTCAGAGTTCGAGATGACAGATTTGGGAAAGATGAAGTATTTTCTCGGTGTTGAAATTGTGAAAAACAACGATGGAATTTATTTAAGCCAAAGAAAGTATGCACATGAGGTTTTAGAGAAGTTTGGTATGAACGGCTCCAACTCAGTTAAAAATCCTATTATGCCAGGTTCATTGTGCCAGGTTCCAAGTTTTCGAGAGATGAAGGAGGAGCCCATGTGGATGCAACTCAATACAAACAAATGGTAGGGAGTTTGATGTATTTAACTGTGACAAGGCCGGGTCTTATGTTTGTGATAAATTTGGTCAGCCGATATATGGAGAATCCAACAGAGCTGCATATGCAACCCATCAAGAGAATTCTGAGGTATGTGAAAGGTACAGTAGAGCTAGGAATTAGTTACAGAAGTGATGTTGTGAATGGTGAAGAGTTTGTGGTGTTCTCAGACAGCGATTATGCAGGGGATATTGATGATCGCAAGAGTACTTCTGGTTATGTTTTTATGTTGAGCAATGGAGCAGTGGCGTGGTCCTCCAGGAAACAACCAGTTGTCACCATATCTACAACAGAGGCTGAATTCATCTCAGCAGCTTATTGTGCATGTCAATGTGTGTGGATGAGAAGGATACTTGAAAAGCTTGGCTGCAATCAAAGTAAGTCCACAATGATTTTTTGTGATAACAGTTCTTCTATAAAATTGTCAAAAAATCATATCATGCATCGAAGGAGCAAGCATATAGATGTTAGATTCCATTTTCTTTGTGATCTTTGCAAAGATGGTGTGGTGGAGTTAGTTTATTGCAGTTCACAGAATCAAGTAGCAGATGTCATGACAAAACCCTTAAAGTTTGAAGATTTTGACAAATTCAGAGGCTCGCTTGGATTATGCAGAATGCCTAGTGGCTAAATTGATTGCTTAACGCAATGCAATATAAGGGAGGAACTGTTGGAACTCAAGGTTTATGCATAAATTTGTTAGAGTTTGTGTATTAACTTTGTTACTGTTTACTGCTTTCAGTTAGTAACCCCTATTATGTAGGGATAAGTGTTTATGTTTGATTTAGTTTTCTTCTATTAAACCACGTTCCTTTAGGAGTGCATATCGTGGGTTGTTGATTTCCATTTCAGTTGTAATCGGCTTGTTTATAAGCCAAAAGTCTCAATTCAATAAAATAGTTCATTCTCCCAATTTGTGTGTGTTCACTTGTGCAAAAGATAACCAGATTCAACAAAAACACCATCATATACTTTTAGTTTACAACAATCAGTTAGATGATTCACTAATTTTTCTCCAATATCTAATTTTTGTTTTGTTTTGGAGAATATCCTCCAATATCTAATTATTTAAAATCAACTATTGTATGATAATTAGTTTGCATTCTAGAAATGCATCTACATAACGTTTACGGCATTTCCACTTTAATCCCCAATTCTGATTTCTTATACAATCTCATATACACACATATATATGTAATATGAATGATGTTCAATGATTCATGTGGAATTCTACCCCTCATACATGGCCACAATGCATATACATTTTGACTCAAAAAAGGAGTGAGGCGTCGTCAATCGTCGATATATGAACTTATCATACATTTTAAAGGAATTGTCAAAATTGCCTAAATTCTAAGTAATTTTTTTTAACTTCTTTCCTCACATTTTCTTAATGGTGATTTAATCTTTTAAACGGTACACTGAGTTTATACAAAATATAAAATAGCGAAGTAAACATAGAAATATGTACAGAGATGCTCGAAACATTGATTTTTCTATTAGGTACTTTTCTGGTTGATCATAGTATCGAACTGTAGAAGCAGAAGTTGTAGTCATAAAGTGAAAACCATGCAACCAAGAGAGAAAAAATTGAGTAGTAATGACAGTAAACCAACTAATTATTGGTCAAAATGTTCTTTAGAGAAAATACACTCATTTTGGATAGGTTTGACTAATTTTCAACCCGGATTAATATAGTATTCATCTAAATCAGAGTGGCCCAGCCGGGTCGGAGAGGGGAGCGGTTGCATCGTGGTCGCTAGTTTCAGGTGCGGTGAGGGAGAGGTGCCCCCATATAAAGAGGCAGGATTTGAACCCTAATTTGTGTTTAGGGTCGACTGAACGTTTGACTGAGAAAATGTGCTTAGTTCTTGGGCCAGCTGCTATTAGGTCAAATGAAGTTGTTGGGATGGAGTTGCTGAGTCAGATGGTTCTTGGGCTAGCTGGTCTTAGGTCATATGCCTCTGAGCTGGGTTTCTTGGGCCGGAAGGCTGAGGAAGGATGGGCTACAAATAGGCTGGGTGGAGATGAATCTGAGGGACATTCTTTGAAGGGCTATCAGGAGGAAATTTTGGCCACGCTATTGGCGGCTTGTAAGGACTATGGCAAGAGAGCTATTAAGCTTACTGAAAAAGCTTTGGGGCTCCTTAAATCTCTTAAGAAGAAAAAGGGTAAGGCTATTGGAGCGAAGACCACAAAACCAAAGAAGGTGTAAGGTGAGGGGTGACTCCAACTTTGATCTATATTGTGAGCATTCTAGCCCTAATGTTAAGGGCGAAGACAAAATTTAATTTTTGTCTTTATAGCCTACTATTGTGCTCTATGTTGTAGTATATAGGATCCTGAATAAGTAAGCATGATTCGTTAAGTGAGTAGTTATGTCCAACATTCCATTGTAAGTTTTCCTTACTACTTCTTGTATATATATGTACATGATAGCGGAAATGCGTGTAATGACTACTCTGGCTCTGATTATTGTCACAATATAAAATAATTTGATTTGTCTTAAAATAAATAAATATATTCATCGATCATTTTACAACTTCCAACATGAGAGTTGTTCCACTTTGAAGGTCTTAGAGGGGGAGGAGGAGGAAGAGAAAGAGGGGTTGAATAGGCCCTTACAATTTTTTTTCTCTATGATTAGGCTATCTTGGCTGCTATGAGATTTAGTTGTAAATATAAATATGAACTATCAATTAAAGATATAACACCAGTATTTTTTTACTCGTAGAAACCTTGTACTAAAGAAGAAAAATGGCGTGCCTCTAACTTCTAAGAGACAAACTTTTCCATTATTATAAACACACTTCTTTACAAGACTCACAATTCAAAGAATGACATAATGCCTAGCCATATTGCCTAGTCTACCTACTAGCACTCAATTGAACTTGCTCTCTTATCTCATGAGTGTTTTGCATATAACACTATTCTAAGCTTCAAAGCAGAACTTAACTAGCACCTTTAGCTAATTCTCTAAAACAGCTTACTTCAAGCTTCAAACTAGAACTTAGCTAATGCCTTAGCTAATTGTCTATGACAGCTTCACCGAGTTGTTGCATCACCTAGACAACTTTCAAGGTATGCATGAAAATGATATGAGTTTGAAAAACGATTTGTGTTCAGCTCTAAGAGTGACAATCACAAGAAAAAATTCTTTTGACAATCACAAAGAAGACTTATAGCAAATGAGTAAGTAGCAAAATGCTAGAATCGACATGGAGAAAATACAAATGACAATTTTCACAACCAAAGAGTATGAAGAGCATAGCTATATATATATAGGTAAAATACCATCCATAAGAGAGCAAACACATTTACCAAATCAACAAAGCTTCTTTTGGACTGTAGTGTTTGTCTCATCAAAAGTAGGACATATAAGATCTAAAGAATCCATCACGCCTAAAGACAAAGCAAGGAGAAACTTTTCTATATGGGAATGAAGCCAAAAGAAGGAGCAAATGATTTTTGAAAAACTTAATCAATTTTAACAAATGATAAAGATCACAAAACCCACTTGCTCTAAAAGGACACTTAGGCCAGCTAATATCTTAGGCGGTGCATCACATGAGTCAGCTACTGACTTGGTTTGTGTATCACAAAACCCAGCTGGACTCATGAGGCTCTAGTCATGTGGTCACGGGTTGGCTTAACAACACAAACCAAGACTGACTCAGAGCTCAAGAACATGGGGGTATATGTAGGCCTCACTATTTATAGAGCGCTTAAGCAGATTGATGGAAAATCATCATCAATACAGTCATCGAGTGCCTTATCGAGACTGTGTCTTCCCAAGATCTTTTTCATTCTGACTTCAGATGTTGATACATATTGGCATCTCTTGATCCATCAAGAGTCCATGTAAATCCGGAATGAACACGCAAATGCATAATTCACCATATCCCTTCCAAATCAAGTAGTTACTTAGTGTGCGTTTCAAACTTCATTTTGCAAGCACGTGCTCCTATGGTATGGTGCCACTTGATTTAGATGAATGAAGTCCGTTTCAGATCTTCATCTATATATTTGATCCCATAGAGATGTTATTATGACCACATTTATAGGCTGCATGTTCAGTTATTCAGAAACTACCAAACTGACAAAGTAGTGGAGTGCAATGACATCCATTACAAGAGTATATCTCATCATAGTCGACCCTAGTATGTGTTAGTGAGAGACCTTACGTCATAAGGTGAGTCTAAGCTCTTGTTCTCACTACGCTATCTAATAAAAGCATAGTTAATAGGGTTTAGCTTGCGGCGTCGGCATCACTTGCCTAAGAACATATCTCTTTGTTAATGTTGGATCGCATCTTTCCATTAGGCCAATCAACAAATTTGATATCTATCAACGAAGGGTGGTTTGATAGTAGACTCATTATCTCATGTCCTCATATATACTAGTGTAATACTTGTAGAGACCTCTCTATGGATTAGATTTGACATTGAGACGTCCTCAAACGATAATCACAATTCAGACTTCATGAGATAGATTTGAGTATCACTGATCAATGATCAGGTTGTGACAATCTCGCTTTCTTCCTAGTGCGAGAATGTATCGAACCTAAGGACCTCCCTCCTTTTGAGGAGCCACACGGCCTTGTGACACCAATTTTGCCACTATATGATGTCACTATTTCACCATCTATGGTGATGGCGTGAAGATCAACTCATTTTTGTCACGCCATGTCCTCTTGATAAGATATCAATCATTGCAGACATATTTGCAGCATGTTATCTCGTCACTTTAACACTTTAAGGATCTCCCTCCTTTTGAGGAGCCACACGGCCTTGTGACATCAATTTTGCCACTATATGATGTCACTATTTCACCATCTATGGTGATGGCGTGAAGACCAACTCATTTTGGTCACACCATGTCCTCTTGATAAGATATCAATCCTTGCAGACATATTTGCAGCATGTTATCTCGTCACTTTAACACTTTAAGCAATTGAGATCAAGATGAGACTTAATGGGGACAAACCATGACAATTCACGTCGTTCCACTTGAACATTTGTGTTCTTAATTCCCTATAACAGTGGGAATATTGTCTCATCAAAGTTACAATCCGTAATTTAGCGGTGAATGAGATCACCTGATAAGGTTTTTACATAAGCGGATTATAGATAGAGGTTCATATCAAACCTAAACTTATTCATCTCAAATGACCCATCATTATGTGCAGTGGCATTGCGATTTGACACCTAGAAATAACATCCAGCCGAGCTCAAAGATTAGAGATCCATTTCAATCATGTTTGAGCTCAAGGATTACAATTTTGTGTCAATCCACGTACACAGTCACGAGCTGTAGTACAAAAAATATTCAATAATGGTGGGTCATAGAAGAATAGTAAAATTGCATGCGAATATTACATAGCCTCAAGACGCAATAGAAATATTGGTGCGCATCAATAATGTTCGAGCGACAAGCTAAAGTTGTTTGGTCGTAGCCTCGGTGAGACCGTATTGCATGTGAACATGGGGTACCAGACACTTCAACTTATATCCCGATAAACTTCTTTAAAGAATGGGTAGTGAGCCCGTAGAACTATAAGCATCATAAGTAGTAGATAATGGGTAGTGAGCCCGTAGAACTATAAGCATCATAAGTAGTAGATAATAGTGTAACATATGACCAGTGTGTTAACACTTCAACCAACACCATAAAGTATAAAAAGGTGTCCGCAAGTTGGTTGTATAGATCTACATAATTTGATATTAGAATGAAATAATCTTTTTTGTGTCATTTAGCGTAGGAGGGTCTCATTCCTAATTGAGCTAAAGAATAGGCTTTCAAAACGAGCAATGAGCATTGCATGGGGCCAATGAGACATTGAGGGAAGCCCGGTGCACCTCAATTGCTTAAGGAATTGACCAGACGGCCTCCGGGAAGTTGGAACCGTGTTCGGGTGACGTCAATGTCCCCAAGGTGCCGTCATTTACAACCATGACGTCACCATCATGCTTCATGGAGAAGCTAGATCCCGAATGTCTTTGTTTTAAGCGGAATAATGGATGTTCATGAGAAGTTCTAAAAATTTGAACAATTATATCTCTTCCAAGATGACCGATTTGGTCAAACTAAAGTCTATATGAGTCGGTGTCCCAAATATCATGTTTGGCGACAACATGTGATTCGATATTCGAATCATAGTGACATACAGTCCACTAGATTGACTCATAAACTTCTCTAAGATGCATTTCAGTCCGTATTCATGAGAAGATATACACAAAAGAACTCTTGTTCATTCTCACTCATTCTCACAATGTGTTTTCAAATGAAAACTATTAGCAGAAATGTCTTTAAAGCTTAACATGGTTCGGTTGTCTCTCAATACATAGAGGGCATATGTGACGTTGATCATGGTGCCATGAGCCATCAAGATTCAAGCTAAACCGCGTCCATGAACAACCAGTATGATTCAAATATTATAGTCACAGAAGATTTATAAGACACAAAATTCAAAAATAATTGCCGATTCCTTAGAATATTATGGGAAGTTCCACTATCTGTGAAGTACTTGTTAACGCGAGTCTCAATCCTAGTATATTGATAATATGTATATTCTGTAATTAACTAGGATTATATAAATCTTTCGGTGTAATTAGTTTCATTCTAGTGTTAGAACTGTGCTTGTATATATACCTGACTTGGGGTTTGTTCAATATATTAGAAAATTCCCAACCTTTTGTGTTTTGTTTGATTTGGCATCAGAGCCTAAGTCGATCCTGACAATCTTTGTAATCTGACCCTGTTGTTTTTTGTTGCAAATTTGTTCTAAACCTATCCCAATTTGATCTGTTCAACGTGTCGAAGGAAGCTTTCGATTTCGTCGAATTTTGTCATACTTGTTCTGTTCCTCTGTCATCAAATCCTCTTTGCAGTGGATCTTGCAATCTTTGGTGATCAACCTGATGTTTCTTGTGAACCTGATTTCTATGGAGTAGGAGGACAAGACCTCACCATATGTATATGTTCTCAGGGGAAAAGAGTTAAAATTGGTATTGCATTAAAAGTTTCTGATTTTACTGGTAGTGATACCTGGATAATTGATTCTGGTGCATCTGATCATATGACATTTGATAAGTCATTTTTTTAGTATGTACCCATCTCCCATACCTGAAGTGTCTAATGCAAATGGGGTGTCCTTCCCGGTCCTAGGTATAAGGTCAATTCAAGTTACTCCAACAATTGTGTTAAACAAAGTCCTTTATGTTCTTGCTCTATCACATCACTTATTGTCTGTTTCTGAATTGATTTCACAAAACAAATGTTATGTAACCTTTTTTTTCTATGTATGTTATTTTCCGAGACCTGTCATCTCAGGCTATAATAGGCAAGGGAGATCTGCGGAGGAGACTGTTTCACTTGGATTGCATGTACAGCGGGGAAGCAAGAGCACTGTCACCAACCATTGCCCTAACATTGAGTTCTGATCGAGTAAAAGAAATTTGGCTATGGCATAGCCGAATGGGTCATCCATCTTTTGGAGTCATGAAGAAGTCGATCCATCTTTGTTTTTTGGAATGAAAGAGTCAAGTCTTCATTGTGAAACTTGTGTTTTTGCTAAGAGTCATAAGTCTAGTTATTCTCCTAGTTTTTCTTCTAGTTCTGCACCATTCGAGTTGATTCATTCTGATGTATGGTGGCCTTCAAAGAATTTGACATTCACAAGAATGAAGTACTTTATTTTGTTTATTGATGACTTTAAAAGATTAACTTGGGTTGTGTTATTGAAAAAGAGGGATGCTGTGTTTTTAGCTTTCACTGCTTTTCATAGACTCATCCGAACTCAGTATGATGCTTGTGTGAAAATATTTCGATCTGACAATGGAGAAGAGTTTGTTAACCACTCTTTCCGAGACTATTTTCAGCAACATGAAATTGTTCATCAGACTACTTGTCCTCAGACACCAGAACATAGTGGGGTATCTAAGAGGAAAAATCAACACATCTTAGATATTGGAAGAGCTCTCTTACTCAGTGCCAATCTACCCAAATATCTATGGGGTAAAGCTGTGTTCTATGCCTTTCACCTTATCAACCGTCTACCATCTGCAGCTCTTCAGAATCGGGTTCCCTTTGAGGTATTGTTTGAACATGTTACTATTTCATCTCTCAACAAACTTCATTCTCGTGTCTTTGGTTGTGTGGCCTATTCATCTTTACAAAAATCAAAGATCTAAGTTGGAGGCTCGTTCCCTTAAGTGTGTGTTTGTTGGATACAGATCCCTTCAGAAAGGATATAAGTGCTACCATCCTTCATCTCAACAATTCTATGTCACCATGGATGTCACATTTAGTGAAGACCTGTGTTATTTTTCTCCTACGATATCTCTGAGTGAGGAGGAGAAACATGTTTTTTATGAAAATCAATTTGGAGAACTAGAAGATTGTGTAATTGTTGACAGTAACCTCGCTGAAAAAGATCTTTGGCCTGTCATCGACTAGATCTAGAATCCGAGAGATAATACTCTGGAACCTCAAAAAGTGGTTCAATCTGTTGAACCTGCCCAAGTTGAGGCGTCTGTTCCCTGTTGTCCGACATGATGAACAACTGTCCGACGTGTCGAAAGAAGGAGAATTGAATAGTAATCAGTTGCCAGTTGTTGAAGATGTACATGGAAGTTCAATCTTTCCCCCTACATCAACGATCTCTCTTGGCTTGTCATCACCTGGTATGTAGTACTATTCCATTGTCATCTTCCAATGTCCCTGAATCTAGTAGGATCTTGTCTGCTAGGTCAACCCGTGGTCAACCTCCTAAAAAATATGAGCATCTCTTGTCAGCTAAAGCCAAGTATCATATAGTCAACTACGTGTCAACTCATTGATTGTCTAAACCTTATGTAGCCTTTGTAATCAATTATATGTTGTGTCTCTTCCTAGTAAAGTGTAGAATGCAATCAAGGAGGAGAAGTAGGCCAAAGCAATGGAGGTTGAGATGGATGCTCTCAAGAAGAATGGTACTTGGGATTTGGTGCCATTACCACCTAGAAAGAAGACTGTTGGTTGTAGATGGGTTTATACTATGAAGCATAATGCAGATGGCTCAGTTGACAGATATAAGGCAATGTTGGTTGCAAAAGGATATATGCCCTCAAAAATATAGGGTGGATTATGATGAGACGTTTGCACATATAGCAAAGATCAATACCATTCGAGTCCTTATGTCTTTGGCAGCTAATATGGATTGGCCCCTGCAGCAGTTTGATGTGAAAAATGCATTTCTTCATGGAGATTTGAATGAAGAAATTTACATGGATCTTCCTCCAGGATATAATACTTCTACGGGCGAGAAGGTGGTGTGTAGATTGAAAAAGTTTTTGTACGGATTGAAGCAATCTCCAAGAGCTTGGTTTGGAAGGTTCACGTCTTTCATGAAGAAGATTGGGTATAAGCAGAGTAACTTAGATCATACTTTGTTCTTGAAACATCGACAAGGTAAGCTTACTGCCTTAATCATTTATGTAGATGACATAGTAGTGACAGGTGATGACATTGGTGAAATTAGAAGATTGAAAGATCAATTGTCTTCTGAATTCAAGATGAAGGACCTTGAGAATTTAAAGTATTCCTTGGGAATTGAGGTAGCCAAGAACAACGATTGTATCATGCTGAGTCAAAGAAAATATGTTCTGGATTTGCTAGCAGAGATTGGTATAATTGATTGTACACCAGTTGATACACTGATATAACAGAACCATCGGATTGCAGAGTATCTTGATCAAGTTCCGACTAACAAATCTCGATATCAAAGATTAGTTGAAGATTAATTTACTTGTCACATACTAGACCTGATCTTGCTTATGCGGTTAGTGTGGTGAGTCAGTATATGCACAATCCTATTGAAGATCACATGAATGCTGTGATAAGAATCTTGAGATACTTAAAGTCTGCTCCTGGAAAAGGCCTAGTGTTTCGTAAGCTTGGACATTTGAGGACTAATGGTTACATTGATGCGGACTGGGCATGGAACATCACTGATAGACATTCTACTTCTGGCTATTTTACAGTTGTTGGTGGAAACTTAGTCACTTCGAGAAGCAAGAAACAGAATGTGGTGGCCAGTTTTAGTACAGAAGCTGAGTACAGAGGTATGGCTCAAAGAGTCTATGAGTTGTTATGATTGAGAAGTTTATTAAAGAGTTTGAGTTTCAAGCATGAATGGTCAATGCCTCTTCACTGTGACAATACTGCTGCGGTTGAAATTACACATAATCATGTTTAGCATGATCGGACAAAGCATGTAGAGATTGACAAGCACTTCATCAAGGAAAAGCTAGATGCTCGCATAATCTCGTTTCCATTTATTCCTTCGGAGGAGCCGCTAGCTGACATCCTTACCAAAGTTGTGTCATCCAGGGAGTTTAGTGACTTACTTGGCAAGTTAGGCATTCAAGATTTGTATGTGCCAACTTGAGGAGGAGTGTTAATGCGAGTCACAATCCTAGTATATTGGGAAGATGTATATTCTGTAATCAACTAGGATTATGTAAATTTTTCGGTGTAATTAGTTTTCTTCTAGGGTTAGAACTGTGTTTGTATATAAATCCGACTTGGGGTTTGTTCAATATATTAGAAAATTTCCAACCTTTTGTGTGACAGATCTACAAAATGGAGTAGATAGGAGAGTAAATAGTTCCACTTGAACCATTTAGAAGGATTGAAAGAAGCTACGAAAAGCTACAATTTCGAGAGTGCATAAAAATTTCCGCGTAAAATGACATTTGCGCACTAAAACAGCCATAACTTCTTCGTTAAAATAGATATGAACAAACCGTGAAACGTTCTGAAAATTAGATTTGTAGAGCTTTCCAAGGATATAAAGCTCACAGTCTCGTTCGTCCGGAGCTGTTCACAAAGCTCAAACGAAGTTGGCTGTCCAGAAAGGACATATTGTTGTTTTTCGCAGAATTGACATGTGCGAAGTTGTGAAGCTTGAATATGGCGTGTAGGCTTTTGCCTTAGCCAAAAGTGATGTGTGTATGATCAAAACCAAGTCCATTCGGTCGTTCCAAAATTGTAAACTCCATGACTAGTTAGTAAAAGCTCCCTTACATGAACATAAACTAACTTAGAGGACCTAGATGATTCGATCATGATGATGATTGTCCGGTTTTGATAAGTCTTCAATGTCTTTTGCAAGACAGAAATTGGTTAATAGCATAGGGGAATCCAAAATCAAAAGCTTTCGGTAACTACAAGTCAGTATGATCAGACACGTCCGTGAATGGTCGGTAGTGCGAGACACATTTGAAAGGACTATCTCTTTAATTTTGGACAATTATATGACATCACACTGAGCTTGGATGAGCCTAGTTGAACAATTGATGATGGAAAATCCACTATAGAGTAGAAG
Source organism: Fragaria x ananassa (assembly GCA_034370585.1). Taxonomy (NCBI): domain Eukaryota; kingdom Viridiplantae; phylum Streptophyta; class Magnoliopsida; order Rosales; family Rosaceae; genus Fragaria; species Fragaria x ananassa. The sequence continues at coordinate 21,584,302 of CP139769.1, forward strand.
ACTTAACCAAACATACGTTGGCGATCCTCCTTGAGGATGCAAGGCCGTGCGTCATCTTCACACTGAAGAGACCAAAATGGCACAATCTAACCATTTAGATTGTAAATATGCCATGCTTCTAAAGACGATGTCAAAATGTGCATCTTGTTTGTAAATCAATACGAACCATAAGAGGAGAATAGTTTCATAACTTTAAAAAAATTCTCAAGGCATTCATTGTTGCTAATGTGAGTATATATTGAGGTCTCGAATAAACAAAGGACATCAATACGACGTCTTATTACATATAGCTTGGAAAGAAAATCAATGTTTAGTCAATGACATCAAAGTCAGGAGTAGCTAGAGCTGGATCCGAATATTTGAAATCCGCGATCATGAGGATGACGTTATTGTCTTCATATTGATTTTCCGTACCTTTTTGTATGCATTCACAATCTGAGCGAGAGCTTGACAATCTTGAACCAGTGATCCGGAGATCCACAACGGTTGCATTATCATGAGCTGACATGAGTAGTTTTGACAGATTGGTGTCTAGACCGGGAATGTCGTCATTATGCAGCACCTCTCCCTCTTTTTTAGACTTTGGCACGGCTTCTTTACCGTTGTCGTGACCCACGTTGCCTTCACCACACTAGGGGTTAATCCCACGTGCATAGGCTAATATGTTTATCTCATGAGTGTTTATGCAATTCCGCTAAAGATTATGGATAAGGATGTCACGGAATATAATGGACGATATGTAGTCAAATAAAATGGTAAGCAATCCACTTGAATTAATAACTCAACAAGTTGAGTTAGATGGACGTTTCAAGAAACGCTCCATAAGTGCATTCTACAGTACTTTGTGGTCTTTTTTTTGCACAGATTGCCATTGAAGACTGTTGTTGATGTGGCGCCTCAAAACTTTGAGGAGGAAAGATGTGAAATCTCGGCATCTAGGCTTATTAGCCTAGGGGGTTAAAACATGTGGTTTAATTCTTTTCAATAAAAAGGTTTGACAGATACCAAGCGAAGATTCGTCTTAGGCATCGAGTACGTCAAAACTCAAAGGAGCAGAATGTTACATTGCTCTTGCATACAAAACCAAGCTATTATGAGACTCGATAGAGGGTACAAACGATGATTTTAATGGTTTATCATTCGGATTGATCACACACAATCCGAAAAAGCCGCGAATTGATCAAACACAATTCAAAAAAATGGCCTCGGATTGATCAAACACAATCCGGATAAAGGTCGGGGTTGATCATACACAACCCTGACAAGGAAATAAGAGTGATCAAATACACTCTTGACCCGCGAATAAAATTTCAGAATTTTTACCTGTACGCACAAAATCCCAAGTATAGAATGACAATGGAGAAAGGAGGAAAAAACTTTATCCACCCCGAGTTATTGAACTTAGAAAAGTTTAGGGTTTCAAAATATACCTTTCGAAACTTCAAACACTTGAAGAAGTCGAAAATTGTAGTCGGAAGAAACCAAAAATCGTCGGTGGGCGGCGACCAAGGGATTGGCAGCCAGTGATGTCAGATGGCGGCCGAAAAAACGAGTGGCAGCGGTAGTCGAACAGAGGAGCCGAAAAACACTTTTTAGGGTTTCAAAAAACAAATGGTGGACTATTAGCTCTAGGGTTAGAAGTGCATGATAACATGATGAAGTATAAAGTGTAGAGACAAAAAGATCTAGTAAGAGAATAGAGAATCATCATCTTATTCATTGATATAAGCCATTTATATAGAGAATTACAAAGTACCAATACAGTAATGATAAGAAATACATAGTCCTATCCGAACTACATATCCTGATGACATAAGGGCAAGACACACATATGGTTTATCCTAGAACACAATAAAAGTAAGAGAACTTATATTCACACCCCTCTAATTGTTAGATACACATCTCTTTTTCATACAAATTATATAAGATTTTGTGGACCCGAGTCGTCTAGCTTCATCCTGTTCGATTAGCCGCCAGGGACATGTACGTTATCATGTAAAATTACCAAATGAGACATTCATATAAAAATTAGTTGAGATGTTTGAATATCAAATTTTTAATTTTTAACTTGAGCTGGGTACTAATATTTTTGACATATATGAATATTATGCAATAATTTTTAATAATCGATCAATTTAATATTACACTTACGCAAGACTGAGCATTCTCATGCTGAAAGTTTTGTTAAAGACTTTGATGATGTATTGTCTTATTTTATTTTTACTCAGTAGGTGTAAATATTTTTGAAATTGATATGAGTAAAAAGCTCCTTGAGAATAAATTTTGTCAAGGAAAACTCATAAGAGAAAATTAGTCAAGGAATATCTTAATAAGGTGAAACAGTTCGAGGAAAAATGAAACCGTTTGAGAAAAATCTTATTAGTATGAAATTCTTCTAGCCATGTGAGTGAATGTTATAACTTCAATTGAGAAACATTTTTTTTTTCTGAAAGCAATTGAGTAGTAGATTTAAAATAGAGATGTGTATTGTCGATAATAGTATTTTAATAAATTTAATGATATGTATCTAGTAAAATGTTAAAATAATAAATCTAACCGATGATATATTAAGTATGAAATATGTATGTAGTATAAAATTTCTCTAAAAGTAAAAACATCACTCGAAAGGAAACAAAAACAAAACGAAGAAGGTAAAAAGTCAATACACTAGCCGGCGCCAAAACACTGCAAATTACAAGTTTACAACAACCCATAAACTTTCCCCTCTCTCCCTATCTACCTCTATCAGTCGCCAATTTGAAATTCGAAAAAAAAAAAAAACCAACCAAGATCTGAGAGAAGAGAGAGACTCCGATCGGAAATGAGCGGAGCCACACTGTGCGCGCTGCTGGGTGAATTGGGGTACGAAGGCGCCGACGCATTGGACCCCGACAGCTTCGAATGGCCTTTCCAATACGACGACGCTCGACCTATCCTCGATTGGGTCTGCTCCAGCCTCCGCCCTTCTAACGTTCTCTCCCTCACTGAGCTCTCCCGGTAACCTCTCTTTCTCTCTCCAACCTTCTATTCTAACCGTCTGCTCGAATTTCACGAATTTGATATGAAATTTGTGGTTCAGGTACGAGCAGTTTTTACAGGAGGGGAAGCTATTAGAGGTAAAATTCGGACTTTTGTTTATTTTGATTTGAGGTGGTTGAGCTTCTGAGTATGATGCATTGGTCGGTGTGTGTTTAAATTTGCAGGGAGAAGATTTGGACTTTGCTTATGACAGCATTTCGGCTTTTTCTTCCAGCCGAGACAACCAGGAGGCAGTTTTCGCAGCCGAAGAGGGACTCAAAGATATTAGGTGATTTGTTTCTGTGCTCTATTCTTGATACAAGAGGATTGGAATGAGCTCGAGCAAGGATTTCGTTACATTTCTTGGTTACTAGTGTAACATATGAATGGCTATTAAACTAGGATCGACGGTGACAAGGCTCAGTTGCTTGTTTGCATGTTTTAGCATTAGAATGTATCATATTTTGGAAGTTCGCATCATCTAGAGTTTTGTCTTGAAAACCTGGTTTTAGGTCTGTAAAGATGATATATCTTCTCAGATGTACCAGTGATTAGTTCCTTAGTTCCACTTGAAGCTGTAACTTTTTCGACTACTGATGCAATGTGTTACCCTGATCCCATTACTTTTTCGGCTCTTCTTTTATTCTTAGGGATGCGACTCTGGCATATAAATCTGAATCGCTGCAGTTGCAGAAGCAGCTTAGACATCTGCAGTCTCAATTTGACATGCTTACTGGTCAAGCTTCATCTTTGATCCAAGGTAGACGGGCTCGAGTTGCTGCAACATCTACTATTAATGGACATCTCACAACCATAGATGACACGCTTTCTGCAAAAAATATGCAGGTATAATTAGAGAAGTCTCCTTAACTAGAATAGCTTCATTTTCCAATATATACTGTCACATACGACCAATCTTGAAATGGATCTGACTAATGTACACGCTGGTTTGTCGCACATTATGGAAAATCTGCTACCGATAGGCCTGTTCATGTCTTAGTAATTTGTTTCCTTAGGTTTGGTTTTCAATACACGGACATCAAGCATTAGTAGGTTGCATAAACATCAATACAAATTAATAGAATTATTGGTTTGATGCATGGAAAGGTTTAGTATTTATTTTATTGAGAGGCTTTCTATTTATAAATGTGTTACTGTGATTTAGATGAATGCAGTTCTTGGAAGGATTGCGTCTACAGCACAGGAATTGGCTCATTATCACTCTGGGGACGGTATTAACATCTTCTGCCTTATAGAACTTGTGTTAGCCATCTGAATATATATAGAAGTTCTTTGCCTTGCCTTATATATTATATTGCATCATATTTTTATACGAAAATGATTGTGGAATCTATGAACAACTGGAGAAGTAATTAAGACTATTATCTTTATAGTTAGGGTTTCTTTCCTTTGCTGATATTTTTAGCACTACTGAAACTGTAGGGGATGGAATCTATTTAGCGTATTCAGACTTTCATCCGTACTTGCTTGGAGATTCATCCTGTATAAAGGAGCTCAATCAGTGGTTTGCTAAGCAGTTGGACACGGTATGTGGATAATTTCTTTCCTTTGAAGGAATTGCTAATCTAATGTCTGTTGGCGTATGAGTGTGCCTTTAATGCCCTTTGAAGTCCTACTCTGCTAGTGTAATTTGGGATTCTGCATTTCAGTTAGGACTCTTATGACATAGGCCCAGCAAGCTTTTCTGCAATCTCCCTTTCTGAATATTTTGAGTATTCAACAAATTTTGTGCTGGAATACCTTCTAGAATCATGTTGGTAGAATATAATTCTCTGTGAGTTCAATTTTCTGTTGGTTAAATTTACGAGCTCTTATTTAATAAAAGATCAATGATATAGTACAGATTTCAAGCATGTGTTTTAACATTGCTCACCTCATGTAACTTTATTTAAGTTTTCATAGGCGTAGTGGCTAGTGAGTGATATTTTCCTTTGCTAGGGAATGCTAGCACTATATTCTTTTTAATGCAATCTTAAACTATGTTTCCTCCTCATCTCCTATATATTACCCTTCCTAATTCTTTGGCTATATACCTTCTTTGCCTCCACTTCTCCAGTGATTCTGTGGATCTCTTGTTCACTCCTCGCTTATCATGTAATTTATTCTTTGTTTAGTTATTGAAAAGGAAAAAGGTCTCATTAAAGGATATGTACAGGGGCCCTTTCGTTTAGTTGCTGAAGATGGAAAGTCCAAGTGTTCATGGGTGAGTCTTGAAGACATCTCAAATATCATTGTGAGAGGTAATGATTTCTGGCTACAGCCTGTGTTCTCACTTTTCACTCTTGTGGTTATTTACCTTCTGTTCACATTAAACTTTCCATATTCAATTTCCAGTTTTTCGCTTTTCCAATTGTTTTAGTGTTGTATATCGAGTTTGGTTGTGTGGATAACATAAGGATTCTGTTTAATGTCTCTGACAGTACCATATGCTATTTACCATTTGAAAATGTTCTTTTAAAAATCATGAATTTAATGAACCAATGAAAGGAGTAATAAATGCACGTTGCTTCAGAGTTGATAGTGTAATGCATCATTCTGTATACCATAAAAGTATCTTCCTCCTATCGACTGCCATACTTTCAAAATGAAAATAAAGGTGATAGGTTTTCAGTTTTGACTTCTTTTTCCTCCCTCTTTTTGTGTATTATTATTGTGCTTAA